>OY728133.1:1282454479-1287454479 GCA_963277665.1 Viscum album
AGAGAGTGTAACCACATATTAATGGAAGAAATAAAATAAAAGTGTAAATAAATGAATATAATGAAGGGTTTCCTTTTAAAATTATTTCATTAATTATATAATAATCTCTTATAAAATAAATTTACCCCTAGATAATACCCTAGAATGACGCATGATCTCAATCCATTCATTCTCTATTTAGTGTGTTAGGTTAGGTAGTGAAAAAAAATTATTTTCAATACACTAATTTCACCTACAAGTGGTAATTGAGAATGCTCAATCACTCCTTTATCACCCCTCACTCCCCTACATCAAATTATAAATGAATGAAAATTTTGGTAGTATTATGTGTAAACCAAATTAATAGATAAAACCACGATAATATTTAAAGGATCATGGATAATAATATACAACACATATAGAAACAATCTGATTTCATGAAAATCACACCAGAGAAATGAAAATAAAAATTCATTTAAATCCATGGATTTTGATGGGGGGATGTCTCCTCAACCACACCATAGTAGTATAAACATCATCACCATATAAAAAAATTAACTAATTCAAAACCATTATTACATATTATAATTTTGTTTGAGATCAATCTATTTATAGGTTTGAATGAGGTTATTTATCTAATGGCCACAACAAGACCATCTTCCACGTATTATTTCAGTATCGATAGACCAATCTCATTATTCATTGGATGGGTAACATGTGTCTATATTTGATGTTTGTTATTTATTTATCTAAACACTAGAATATCCTATATTTTCTTGACACTCTCCCATAAATAATACAATAATATTTTGGAAAATATTTCCAAGATGTCAATTTTATCTCTTTGGAATATAGAAAATGACTTTTCTCCAGATTTTAAGACCCATAAAAAATTTCCCCATGTTCCTCTCATTGAATTTCAACATTCCCTAACCAATTCACTCATTATAC
The DNA here is from genome assembly GCA_963277665.1 of Viscum album. Taxonomy (NCBI): domain Eukaryota; kingdom Viridiplantae; phylum Streptophyta; class Magnoliopsida; order Santalales; family Viscaceae; genus Viscum; species Viscum album. Next base: position 1,282,455,410 of record OY728133.1, read on the forward strand.
AACTCTAATTTTTCAGTTTCTAATGTTGGTTATTCAGTTTTTAATATGATTTTGAAGACTCTAATGGTTGAGGAATAAATGAATTAATTTTGAAAATAGTTTTCCAACTTTTGGGAATAGTCACACATTTGGGTTGTTCATGAGAGGTTTGTGTGTAACACGATTCTTTTAAGATATTGAGTAAGGTTAAACCTGAGTGGGAATGGGTTACATAACCATTTTGATTTTTTATATATCTAATATCAATGATGAAAATTGATAATTCATTTTCAATATTTTTTTTAAAAAATATTCTAATAATTTATATGGAAAAAATCGGATTCATAGTAGACACAAGTATGTATACTATTCCACTAAGGTACAATGAGAGGTGACTCCTGAGACCCATAAATGAGGATATCAGTAGCTTAAAAAATCTTCCAACACATATAAAAAAATGTTTTTTATTTTTTCATGATGAAAGGGAGTGTTATGAACAAATAGATCCTCACAAGTATCAAACATCATAAGTAGTTCCTCAATGGTCATATAAGAAGATGAAATGGTATTAGAATGAAAATGTGTCTAATGTATCTTTTAATGATGTATACATTCCTAATTTTTTGTTTTTTGTATAGAAAATGCACCTCACACAAGACTTGAAATAAAAATCTTATTACAAATATCAAATATGATAATGGTGGATTGGTTTTGTTTTCTAGTGATGAATAAATCATGATCCAAAAACTAATTTTTAAAACAAATCAAAGAGTTTTGAGAAGGTACAAACAATGTTTAGAAAATAATCAATGAAAGGGGAAGACAAAAAACTCTCACACTTAGAATTATGTAGGCCTGTAATGGTGAGTATCTGGAGCATCTATGATGACCAGCTTTTCCCCCTCCCCTGGAAGGGATCTAACACCTGAGAACATAGTAAAATCTTATTCATAATTCACCTTTGAACCAGTAAATTCTGCCACTGTGTCCCTTTCATAACAAGTACGAAGAACCTCCACATTGTTTTTCATGAACATTTTTCTTCTCCATATGGTGAATTTAGTAGTCCATGTTACGAGACCACATCCGAGAAGAGAATTGATGATCATTAGAGAATTAGTCTCAATAGAATTAAGAGAGATATGCTTCTACCTGAAAATGGTGAGACCGATGAGCAGGGAATTAACCTTGGCTTGTAGCGAATCACGAGTTCTTAACTGAAGTGAGAATGCCAAAATAATTGATCCCAAAGGATTATGGACGACACCTCCCATCATATAACCAAAAATACAAGAACCATATGTGTTTATCTTCAAACCCAAACTGTGCGGAATCCATTTGATCCATCTTCCCATCTTTTCACTACCTGCACTAATGGGGCTATGAGTGACTTTGATAAATGGTCTCTCTAAAGGGGAAGTGGTTTTATCCTTACATAATCAAATCTGATCGATCAAAATGATCTTGCTGTAGAGATAGATGCATGTTTTTCACCCTATGTTTCCGTTGAAAGCATTAGGGATGAAGGTTCCACAGTGATAGAGGTTGGAAGGGAAGAGGGAATCATGGTGGAAGAGGTCTTCAGGGAGGAGGTCTCCACTTTGAGAGAGATTTTCAGGGAGGAGGTCACCATTATGGGATAGTTCTTTATGGAGGAGGGTGCAATTGTGAGAGAGGGATTCACTATGAGATTGTCGAGGAGATCGTCGGGAGGAGGAGACGTCGTCGGGGAGATGGGATGCGCGGTGATAAGGATGAGGATCAGGGGAGGAGGATCCTGATACAGATTGAAAAAATGACACTTGTGGTGTAAAATTGATTTATCCATGGAGGTTGAATTAAATTGTTGCAATAAAAAAGATATAGCCACAGACCTATAAAAAGTTTGGGTATAGGTCTGTGGCTATAGCTTAACTTTTTAGTAGTTTCTAGAAACACAGGGCCTTGGAATTGCATGTTATCTCAGCGCCTAACTCTGGAAATATATTTTAAAATATTCTAATGTATTATATGGAAAAAAATGGGTCTATATAGATTGCATTTATCTCTATACTTATTTTATTTCTCTTCCCCTATATTGAAATTTCCCACGATTTTCCCATATTTTTTTCGTGTATTAAATTCAATATTCTTTCTTTGATCATCTTTGTTAAATGAATTTCTATGATATTAGATCATTATCTTATTTGGTGTGTTTTAGATTTCAAATACATTCATTTGTTTAATAAAAATTCATGACAACTAGTGTAGTATAATAATATCTTTTGCCACTCTAGCCCTTATCCTGTTAGTATATTCATTTGGATAATTTACACAATTTATTTGAAACTAATTGTTAACTTGGTTCCTTTAAGATTCATCCATCACTTAAACCAAAATAGTAAACATGAATTACCACCATCATAGTATAATTATCCAAAATAACCGAAGGAATTTTTTTCCTCAAGATGTCTATCTTTATAACATTATCATGTTAGCCAATAGTTCATTCAACTCAAATTGTATCAGAATAAATTCAACCTATATCACTCATAGTTTAACCTATATCATTCTTGGTTCAACCTAATACAATTTATATTGGGTTATCTCAAACTTCATAATTTATTCATCAAAGTTGAGATCTCAAATTACCATGAATTTTATTAAAATATTATATATATAAAAATCATTAAAATTCATGCTCTTAGAATCCAAATTTTTCTTTATCTAGGAAAGAAAATTTCAATGAATATATACCTTAATTTATAAAAATCTAAATTTGAATCTATTTCATCCATGGTAACATCCCTATTATGCTATTTAACCTAAAAAAATTTAAATCCCTCATAATGGTTCATAAAGAGAATTTTAATTGAATAAAGTATGTCCCTTGGGCGTGTAAAACATGGTGTGAAGTTTGGAATCATTTTCATACACTAGGAAACAATTGATTTAATACCTAATCCTCCCATTTCATATTTATTACCCATAAGAATATATGTTCCAGAAGCCTCATCCACTTGTAGTAAATGGACTGGGATATACATTCTTGGAGAATCACACAATCTCTTATATTACCGAAACATGAAGATGTATATTATTACCTTAATAATATATCATATATTACCCCAATGAGTTATATATAACATTGAAATTATGATAAATAATATCTTATGAAATTTTAAACTTTTCTCATCAAATATTCTAATATAAAATGTTATCCAAACTCTTCTTGATACCAACTATAACACCTCAAAACCCACACTCCCAGAACTAGTCCCATAAAAACATACATTACATTCTTTCGTTGATAAAAAATGTAAAATCTTATATATAACCATCATTAATTAAAAAAACAATAATAGTTATTTCATATCTTACAACCAAAATATCTATACAGTTTTAAAGCTTTTGAGAATTAGTAGAAATCTTAATTTAAAAAATAAAATGCACTTATGAACTAATGGATATTTTCCCGCACTATTGAAAACTACTAATTTCATGATAAGTCCTAAACACACCCAATAAATTATTCCATATTGGATATCCATCTCAACATGTCATGTGTATTACTTTTCTTAAAAACAATGGAAATAAAACGAAAGGGGTAAATTAAATTTTCTGATAGGGGAAACATATAACCAAAGTAATCAAAAACACAAACATGATAAACACAATTTTCCAAGACTAAATAATATGAATAATTACTTAATAATGTGAAACTAAGAGAATGAAATATTTACAAAAATAATATAAAACATGGATACAAATAATAAATGATATCATACTGAAGGAATTCATAATACTAAACCTAAAAACATGTTATTAAGAACTTTTGTGAAGATACTATAATGATATGGGGAGATGAATACACCAAAACCCAAGTTATTATATCGCCTAATACATGATGATGTGTAAAGGAACTTTATAATGCAGGTCCCCACTAATCGCCTGATTAATTCAATCACATTAACCACAATAGTCAACATGTAATTTCATACAATTCTCTAAGGAACCTATGTATCGATAAATACATGTATATCAATATAATAAAAAATATGGAATGTGAGTAAATAATAAACTTTTATTGGTAGTTAATAGTATTTAATAATTTCCATACTTACCCATCTAATAAATAAAAATTCCTTCAAGGTGAACAACCTCTATTATGAATTTTGAAAAAAGAGATGTCCACACCATATAGGGTGTTGAGTTTATGTTTAGGTTAATTCTAGAATGAATTGATCATAATCCATGAAAAGAAGTAAAAAATATGATTGAATAAGAAAAAATCCCTATTATTTAAAAGGAAACATCAAAGGGTGTTTAGGTAAATGAAAACACCCATGCAAAAACAACGCTTTGAACAATATCCCAAAAGAAGAGATAAAATATGTAATTTTTTGATATTGTGAGATAAATCACCCAAATTATATATATATATATATATAAATATATATATATATATATATACATATTGTAGGATATTTTATGAAATATAAAGCCTTTTTAACATTTTGGTTAAATAAAAATTCACATGATGCTACAATGTGTAACATTTGAAAGGGTGACATAAAATATTTTTAAAATCATTACATTTAAAAAGAATCTCCAATACTAGATCCTTAAAAATAATATGATTTTCCCAAAGAAAACATGAAAGGAAGAAAAACATATGAATGTGAAAGGAAAATCCCTTTTTATTTTTTTTGAAAATACATTTTTTTTTCAAAAAATAAATTACAAAACGAGTAAAAAACCCATGTTTTATATAAAATTATCTCATTTACCATATATTTATATAAATTAACATACAATAAAATATTATGGTGGGAGAACCTAGGTATTGGAGAAATAAGTTCATGATGAAACTACATAACTCAAAGAATACAAATTTCCCCCCAATATCCCTTATGTTCAACATATTAATTAAAGTAATAAATATTCCAATAAGGTGTTGTACATGGTAGAAATATAAATTCATATAAAAATATAAAAATATATAATATAATCATTTTTTATAATATTCCCAAATTTTATCTCTAATTGGATGGTTATAACTCAATGAATAAAAATTGAGTTATCGAATATCCTTTTAACATTGGTGATAGTTGTGTCAAAATCTATTTAATGAAAAGGAGATAATTTTTCTTAGTATTTAATATGAATAAAAAATAAAAAATAAATATAAATCTATGGGAAGTGAATACACTGTAAAAATTAAAATATGGTGTATAATATAAACTCTTTTCAATGAATTAATGGTTGAGTCAAAGAACCATTGTGGATTGAGTAATATTTTAACCAAAAACCCCTTGAAATATTGTACTTGTAATTGGAAAAAAATTACATGATTAAAATATAATACATGATATAATATCTCAATTTTATAGTATATAGACTGAATAAATTATATTAGGTGCATAATAGAAAACATGTCTCAAAGAGTGAAATTTGAGACAAAATGTAACCCCTCGATATTTTATGAGAAATATTCATTTTAATTTCATTGATGTGAGGTGTTATATGCTACAAAAATATTAGCTTGTGCTACACACAACACCGTATTAGCTTGTAGTATATGAAACATTATTCTTGGCATGGTTTGCACGAAAGAGCGACCATATTCAATAGCGTGTGTTGTACGTAATACTGAGTTTCACTAAACAATGATATAATATTAAAATATTATTATGAACTATCTGTTATGAATAGAATTAACTGCATTTTGAATTTTATTACACTATCATCAATCTTACACTTTTCTTGAACATGGTATGAGAACAAAATAAATTTTTTCGGATAAAATAAGTATTTTTCAAAAAATGCAGTTTTGTCGCCTTTTGATGGCACACCCAATTTATATATACTTTTTACACGTTTATATGTTCAATTTGACAAAATATACTTATTCATTGCAATCAGGATATACAAATTTACTTTGGATAATTTTTTAATATTTTTCTGATAACTTTCATATTTTGATGAATATTAAAAATACGCTAAATTTTAATATAAAACAACTATTTTCATCAAGATAATTTATATGGTTAAATTATAATTTTTAATTGTTTTAATGAATAAATAAAATCTAATTTTACAATTTAATTTAATCTATTTCCTTATAATTAATTTTACATTTAATTCATAGGTAAAAACATTTCAATCTTTCGTAATGTTTTAAATAAAACCCCGTTTTTTCCGACAATGGGATTAATTTGAAATAAATTACTCCATATTATATGTTGTGAATTTGTAAAAATGGATTCCATATTTGTTATAAGGATGTTCAAATTGTTTAAATAGGTAACTTTTATTTTAAGGCATTAAGAATAGTAATTACGGTAAATTTTATTTACCACAGTTAAAGGTAAGTCAGGTAATTAAGGGTAAAAATAATATTATAAAATAACACTAACAATTGTCTTGATATCATTGGTTTATTAATTTTCTTTATAAAACATACTTGGTTAGAAATGGAATCTATTATAACCCACATGGATGAGATTAGGATCTCTAATTTATTTTATTTAAAAGAAAGTGAAATATGTCTCACTCAAACTTTATTAATTAAATTATTTTTAATATACAGTAATACGGAATATAAATTAGATTAAAAATAATAATTTGATAGATAAAATGTTTTTATTCATCATGGTAATTTATTTGAAATTTTTATGAAATATATAATTACCTTAATAGCTTATACATTAATGATGCAGAAATTATTTATTTAGTGAAAAATAAATAATGTCGTTTTTATTAAAATAATAATACTCATCAAAAGGACGAAAAAATTTACAAAACATTATTGGTATAGTATATCTAAACCATAATAATCCAAGGGTCTACTTGTGGACCGTTTGGAGCCTTATAAAACAGATTATGACTTTTATATTATTTTATTTTTTAATGATGTCAAAATTTTCTCTTTCATAATTTAATAAAGATAACATTTTTAAAGTTGGTTGATTTAGAAGATAAATTTGACTAAAAGTTTTCTTATGAATGATATAAGATTTATCTTAACCATTGTATTTTATTTTTAATTTTTATGCAACAAAAAAGGTATATTAAATAATTATACAAAAATGTTGTAGTAATTATTTTATTAAGAAAAATATCAAATAAATGGTTTTAAAAATATTAAAAATATTAATATATTAAATAATTAATGCTCTCCAAGAATTTTATATATAAATATGACATTTTATTAATCTATTAAATAATTTGTTTTGAACATATCTTATGTGTGTATTTTATTTAAATTCAAATAATTGAATAGTGTCAAAATTGACACTATTGGTATTTTATAAAAATAACATATTATTAAATTGTTTACAAAATCACAAAAAAATAAAAAATTTAAAAATTTAAAATTATATGGTATAAAATTTCATAATATATCTAATTTGGGACAATTAACAACACATAATTAAGTATTTATAACATTTTAAAATTTTGAATATTATTACCAAAACAAATCAAATAGACTAAATAAGGATAAATCAAAATGATAAGGTTTAAATTAAATTCCAAACATGTATAAATATTTTTGGTTGATGAGATTACCCAACTATATCATCTCATTTCATATTTCTAGTTGAGTCATTTTGGAGGATTTTATGTGGTGTTTGATTTTATTATAAATTAATATTTTTGAGAGTTTCCTAAAGTGACACTATCCTCTCTTATAAAAAGGTACCTCCTCATTCTCCTCTTCAAACAATTTTTAGCTTTAAAACTCAAAAAAAATCTGCCCATTTCTCTTATCAACTTCCCTAGAGAATTACTAGAAGTCCTGGACTTCTTCAAATACCATCATTAGTGCCTTAAGAGGAAGTTTAAAGGAGGTGCGTCGAGGAAGAGGTAATATATGCTACCGATTATTTCATGTTTATTTATTCATATACTTCTCATTCTTTAGTTGTTTCATTATAAAATAATAACATCTGTATAAATAAGAAAATAATATCTTATTATAAATATGAAACAACCCTATTTCACCTTCAATCCATCCTATAGAAAATGAAATCACCGCGCGTGCGTACGTACGGCTTACCGTCTCCACGTCGTGGTGTAATCTTTTTTCTACCACCACATTAATTGGATGGGTATAATGGTGGAAATAATAACTATATATGATTATTAAATCATATATTATTAAATCATTATAATTCTAAGATATTATATCATCCACTCCAATTCTATTCAATAATTACGGGAACGATATCATCGCTCGTGCGTTCGTACGGATTACCCTCTCCCCGATGCGATGAGATTCATTATCCATGTTAACCATTCAAGAATGATTATAAATTATATATAATAAATAATCGTGAAATATATGAAATAATAATTCTACTGGATTTATTAATATATATATATATATGTCATTTACTTCCATTTAATTTAATAAGTAAACGAAAACAACGTTCATGCGTATGTACGACCTACCGTTTCCATGAACAGTGTGTTTATTTTATTTATTGATCGATTATATATATTAATATATTGAATATATATGATATATATACCATGTTTTAAATTCTGGAAGTAATTAATCATGATCTAAGTAAACATATGAAAAATTAAAAGTCAAAACACATCTGATAAATGAAACAATTTTACCCAAAACGCTGCTTTAACATGGAATTGACAAATGAACGGGAAATATAAAGTCATACAAAATCATATATGATATCATAAATATTATAATGGTTCTGTTAAAAGTTTATAATATGTTTAAACCCACTATACATGAGTTTCAGACACGTACGGAAGAAATTGGACCTAAGGAAAAGGATAACTTTGCCAATCTCGTTTCTATCTGAGATTGTTTATTCATAAGTATTTACTGGGGTTATATTTATCATCCATGTCCATGTCTTATAAAACTACTTTCATAAAATGTTTACTATTATTCTATGCATGTTTAAATTCATTTTTAACCTTTTTTTCCTTTTACCACATGGTATAGAATGAATCTTTCTTTTGTTTACCATTCGAGGTACTTTTTAACTTTTCTAGCAAAAGTACGAGGAGAACGTTTTTTAAAATTATATGGAATGAACAAATTTTTATAGTTTCATAATGCAATATTTCCATGAATCTTTTTCTATATGATTTCATGATTATTTTCAAATAAATTCATTTCTTTTAAAATTGCACAACATTTTGAAAAAAGAAAATGATTTTGAAGAAGAATAGATATTTTCCTCAAGAATTCATTTTAAGTGTTTTATCAAAAGTATTTTCCATATAAGATGACATTATTTAATATGTATATGTTTCATGTATAATATCCACTATTATTTACATGGTTTTATTTTGTTTTTGATGAAATATACCCATTGTTTTATATGGATTATGTTATGATGGGATGATGTATATGAAACATATTTTATTCATTGGGTTATGATGAATGATTTATATTTATTTTGTGGAACATGAAAGAATGATTTCATTATGAGATGGGTGGGACCTATATCTCACTCCAATGTGTTGGGTAAAGATTTATATCTCATGAGATAGACATGGCTGGAATGGAAAGTAAATCTGGCTTAGTATTATAGGGCATGAACAACAAGTAAAATCGGGTCAGTAATGGAATTTGTCTACTATGATGGTCATGGAATCAATACCTTTGCTAAAATGGAAATCATATCATGTGATTAATGGTTTTAAACAATTAAATGTTTTATTCCCATGCTATTTTACCATGATTAAAGTTCCTTTATGATCTATGCCTTATTTAGTGGAAATATTTATGTCATTACTCATGATTTTGATGTTTTATTTTCATGTTTTTACGTTCAAATGTTTATGGGTTATTTTATGTTCTCCTTGTTTACCCTTAATGAGAATTTGAGCTCACCATTTTTATGTTTTCTTTTCCCCAGTATATAATGAAAGGTTTTAGGTAAGAAAACAAAAGAGAAAGATTTTTTAGGGAGATGTTGAAGATCTTTCACCATGATTAGAATATTTTGTACCGAGTTTCCAAATACACTAAACTAATACGGTCTTTGGGCATCTATTTTTGTAATGTAATAAGTATTCCTCAAAAGTAAGGTAATGTATATGTATGTAAAGCTTTGGGTCTCTATAGTTGGTATCCGAAAAAAGTTTTAGTTAACATTTGGAAACTAGGAAGCGAAAACATTAGTGATATCCCTAGAGATATTTCTAAGGTATGTCTAAATATGTCCCTAAGGTTATGTATAAGTATAGGCTATAGTCCTATAATTATGGTTACGATCATAGAATTAAACCTAAGATGTTAGATATTGAGGGAAATCCCCCTTTATTATGTTGTTTTCCTAGCATGAGTCTTTCCTATCAAACTATTCTTTTTTGGGTTTTAGACGATGGATGGAACCCGAAGGAACCGTATTGATCAAAATAATGGGAAATGCAATGATTGTCCACCTAAACAAACCAATGTTATGGTAGATGGAGTGAAAAATCTTATTTCTATACTTACACAAGCTATGAATAATTCTGGACTTCCATATGATCAGAGAAGGGAACAATATTCTATTTATTCCTCCATGAGGCAACATCCATCTTCTTTCAGTGGGTCTCTGATCCACTTATTGCTGAACAATGGATCAGTACCACTGAAAAGATATTTTCCATACTTCACTTCTCAAAACATGAAAAAGTCATTTTGGCTATTTTCCATTTAGAAGGTGAATCAGACTAGTAGTGGACTCTAATTAAGGATACAAGGCCCCAAGATGAAATTGAATCCATAGTATGGGACGAGTTCAAGAACTTGTTTTTCAATAAGTACTTCCCTCTAATTCTTTGAACAAATATGGAAAAGGAGTTCCTTGAGCTTATGAAAAAGGATGATGAATCCGTTCGTATATACGAAGCAAATTTTACAAGCCTTTCAAGGTATGCATATAGATTTATCATCCAAACTGAAAGTAAAGTTGATCTACTCTTCAGTGGCTTAAAACCAAGTTTTCGAAGGGCATTAGCTATAAGAGACTTCAGTAGCTATAAATAAATTATGTGTTGTGCTATCAAGGTAGAACTGGAAGTTGGTGTTACATATCCATCTCATGGTTTTGATAAGAAACAAAAGATGGAGTTCAAGGAAAAATATCCAAACAGTAGTGAAATGAAAATGAATGTTTCTTTAGGATCAATGTGTGGAAAGAAGCATAACAAAGATTATCTAAAAGGGACTAGAAAATGTTTTAAGTATGGAAAAGAAGTTCATCGAGAAGCTGAGTGTTAAAGTAATGGGAAAAAGGCATCTAATGATATGAATAGAGAAAAGACTACAGAGAACACACCACTGACACTTCAATTCTACAAGTGCAAGGAAATGGGGAATTATGCTAACCAATGCCCTAATCCAAGGGTTAATTATGATCGACATAAAAAAACTCTTAAGGAAAATGATAGAGGGAAGTCACATGCAATCAATATTGGTGATGTTGAATATAACAATGAAGTAGAAGAATGATTAAGTGTTTATGTAACAGGATTCCAAAATAGTGTTGTGGAATATCATTTATAGTATCATGGAATATTGGAATATCTATGTATTGGTTTTCAATAATTGTATGGTACTGATAACCATGAAAAGTGATTGAAATATTTTTGGAAAGTAGATGAAATGTGCATAATGAAAGTATAAGGAGAAAATAATATGTTGGAAAGTATTAATGAGCTCATGACTGATATTAGGACAAAGTGATATCATGGGTTGAGTATATAGAAATTTTGGGATTTTGTTATGTGGAAAGAATTAACTTTTGATAGTATTCATGTTTTCTCTAAGGTTCTATAGTAATTCATGTTTCAAGAGAATACGTGATTAAGGTATTCAAATGTTTGGAATGTGACCAACAAGATATGTCTTATAATATATGGGGGATAAATGATGGTATTCACATTCTTGGTAGATGACCTCTCTAGTAATCTTTTTCTTTATACTATTAGATTGGAAAGAAGTATTTTGGATAAGCCTAAAGATTGGAATGGATTATGTTGGACATAATATAGTATTGTTTAAGGCTAGAACCTTTTCATATTATTTCTTTAATGTTATAATTGTATTGTTTTAGAAACAGGACATCCTGTAGGATGGGCGACAACCAGTCGCATCAGAAAAAGCTGCGGGAATCAAACCCACAACTGAAGTGCGATAGGCCTTTATCGCCTACAATTGGCCTATAGAAATTACCTAGTTTGTAGAAATTAGTTATATTTTATTAAACAGAATGATAGATGAATTATAAGTCCATTTTTGGAACCATATACGATTAACCTCTCCATAGATGGACTTATGCATATTTAATATCTTGTGCTAACCTTTTTTATGATAGAGACAGATAGAATGAGATATCATTTTATCGCATTATTTTCTAACACTTCAAGAATGTCAAATTAAACTTCATTTATTTAAATAAAATATGAATTGGAAATTATTCATGGAACTACCAACAATGATATTACACTAAAATCAAGTAAGCATTTCTCCTTATGAGAAAATTCATCAACTATAGGGAAGTAATCTTGAAAACCAAAAATGTTGTCCAAGAACACTAATATCTGAGGAATCAGATGGTACCTTAGATCGTCACAAATTTATGGGTTCGTGATTGTTGGCATTTTAAAATCCATGTTCTCTACCAATCTCCATCAGAACTTGATGGTTAAATTTTTCTTCCATCTCCATGTTTTCACCTATGTTCTCCTTTGTGTAAACCCAGTGATGAGTTAATTTGGGTAACCGTTATGTTTCTTACATTACTTTTTAAAATTTAGTTTTAGTATTAATTTTTATGATGAGAGTTTATATGAAAGAAACTTTCACTTATTAAACAATTTATAGCTCCGACGAATTTTGAGGGCGAAATTCATTTTAAGGGGGGTAGAATGTAACACCCCAAGATTTTATGAGAAATATTCTTTTTAATTTCGTTGATGTATTGTGTTGTACACTACACCAAGATTAGCTTGTGCTATACGCAACACTGTATTATCTTGTAGTATACTTAACTCTATTCTTGGCTTGTGGAACACGCAAGAGCGACCATCCTCAATAGCGTGTGGTGTACGCAATACCGAGTTTCACTAAACAATGATATATTATATTAATATTACTACGAACTAGTTATTATGAATAGTATTAAACTCATTTTGAATTTTATTACATTATCATTAATTTTACACATTTTTAGAACATGGTATGAGAACAAAATAAATTTTTTCAGATAAAATATGTATTTTTAAAAAAATGCAGTTTTGCCGCCCTTTGATGGAACACCCACATTAAGTCTTGTTTTTGACATTTTTATAAGTTTAAATTGAAAAAATGAACTTATTCATTGCAATCAGGACATAAAAAATTTCTTTGGATAAATGTTTAATATTTTTCTAATAACTTTCATATTTTGATGAATAGTAAAAATATGCATAATTTTCATTAAAAACAATTTTTTTTCATCAAGATAATTTATATTGTTGAATTATAATATTTAATGGTTTTAAAGTATAAATAGAATATATTTTTACCATTTAATATAATTTATGTCATTATAATTAATTTTACATTGAATTCATAAGTAAAAACATTTCAATCTTTCGCAATGTTTTAAAGAAAAACATGTTTTTTCGACAACAATATTAAATTGAAATTAATTATTACATATTATGTGTTTTGAATTTGTAAAAATGGTTTCCATATTTACAATAAGGATTTTAAAATTTTCTAAATAGGTAACTTTTATTTTTAGGCATTATGAATAGTAACCACGGTAAATTTTATTTACCACAGTTAAAGGTAAATCATGTAATTAAGGCTAAAAATAATATTATAAAGTTATAATAAAACTTTTCTTGATATCAATGGTTGATTAAATTTCTATCTAAATCATAATTGGGTCGAAATGGAATCTATTAGTACCCACTTGGATGAGATTAGGACCTTTAATTTATTTTATTTAAAGGAACGTGAAATATGTCTCACTCAATCTTTATTAATTAAATTATTTTTAATATAAGGTTATACTGAATATAAATTCTATTATAAATACTCATGTGTAATATAAATTTTTTTCTTCATCATGGAAATTTATTTTTAATTTTTATGAAATATATAATTACCATAATAGCTTATACATTAATAATGCAGAAATTATTTATTTAGTGAAAAATCAATAATATAATTTTTACTAAAATAATAATACCCATCAAAAAGACCAAAAACTTGACCAAACCTTATTGTTTGAAGATAGATAAAGCATAAAAATCCAAGGGTCTACTTTTGGACCATTTGGTGCCTTATAATACAGATTATGACATTTATATTATTTTATTTTTAAATGATGTCAAAGTTTTCACCTTCATAATTTAATAAAGATAACATTTTAAAAGTTGGTTGTTTTAGAAGATAAATTAGACTAAAAGAATTATTATGAAATATATTATATTTTTATTAATCATAGTATTTTAATTTTAATTTTTATGAAACATATATGTATATTAAATAGGTATACAATAATGTTGTAGTAATTATTTTATTATGAAAAATGTCAAATAAATGGTTTTAAATTTTTTAAAATATATATTATATGAACTAATTAATGTGATCCAATAATTTTATATATAAATATGAAATGTTAGAAATCTATTAAATATTTTGGTTCGAACATATCTCTTGTGTGGATTTTATTGAAATTCAAATAATTGAATAGTGTCAAAATTAAAACTATTAGTATTTTATAAAAATAACATATTATTAAGTTGTTTAAAAAATCAAAAAAAATATTTAAAAATACCAAATTGAAAATTATATGGTTTACAATGTCATAATATATCTAATTATGGACAATTCACAACACATAATTAAGTATTTCTAACAATTTAAAATTTAGAATATTATTACCACAAATAAAATCAAATTGATTAAATAAGGGTAAATCAAAATGATAAGGTTTAAAATAAATTACAAACATGTATAATTATTATTGGTGAATGATATTACCAACCTAACTCATATCATATTTTATTTTGAGTCATTTTGGTGGTTTTTATATGGGGTTTGATTTTATTATAAATTAATATTTTTGAGAGTATCCTAAAGTGACCCTCTCCTCTCTTATAAAAGGGAACCTCCTCCCTCTTCTCTTAACACCATTTTGAGCTTCAAAACATGGCCAAAAACTACCCATTTATATTATAAACTCTCTTAGAGACATTCTAGACATCATAGAATTCTTCAAATACCATCCTTAGATCCTTAAGAGGATGTTTAAAGGAGGTGCATTGAAGAAGAGGTAATCTCTTCTACCGATTCATTCAAGTTTATTTATTCTTATACATGATCTTCTTTAGTTTTTTCATTATAAAGTAATAAAATAAATATAAATAACATAATGATATGTAATTATAAATATGAAACAAACCTATTTCACCTCTTATCCATCCTACAGAAAACTAAATCACCATGCGTGCGTACGTAGGGCTTATCGTCTCCACGCCGTTGTGTGATCTTTTTTCAACCACCACCTTACTTGGATGGGTATAATGGTGGATTAAATAACTATATTTGATTATTATTAACTAATAATAATTCTTCTATATTATATCATCCACTCCAATTCTATTCAATAATTATGGGAACGATATCATCACTCGTGTGTACATATGGATTACCGTCACCACGACGTGATGAGATTCATTATCCATGTTAACCATTAAATAATGATTATAAAGTATATATAATAAATTATCTTGAAATATATGACATAATAATGATACTAGATTTATGTATATATATATATGTCATTTACCTCCATTTAATTTAATAAAGAAATGAAAATAACGTTCATCCGTACGTACGACCTATCATCTTCATGAACGGTGAATTTCATTCCATTTATAGATCAATTATATATATTAATATATTGAATATATATGATATATATACCATTTTTTACATTCTGGATTTAATTAATCATGATATAAGTAATCGTATAAAAAATTAAAAGTCAAAAAATATATGATAAATGAAACGATTTTAGCCAAAACGCTGCTTTAACATGGAATTGACAAATGAATGGGAAATAAAAAGTCATAGGGAATCATATATTATGTCATAAATATTAATATGGGCTTGTTAGAAGTATATAATATGTTTAAACCCACTATACATAAGTTTTATACACGTAAAAATAAAATTGGACCAAAGGTAAGGGGTAACTTTTCCAATCTTGTTTCTATCCGAGATTGTTTATTCGTAAGTATTTACTGGGGTTATATTTATCATGCATGTCCATGTCTTCTAAAACTATTTTCATAAATTTTTTACTATTATTACATTCATTTTTAAATACATTTTTATGCTTTTTTGACTTTTACCACATGGTATGGAATGAATATTTGTTTTGTTTACCATACATGGTACTTTTTGACTTTTCCTTCAAAAGTATTAGGAGAACATTTTTTTAACTTATATGGAATTAACAAATTTTTACAGTTTTATAATGCTTTATATCCATGAAGTTTCCTCTATAAGATTTCATGATTATTTTCAATGGAATTCATTTATTTTAAAATTGTAGAGTATTTTGATAAATGAAAATTATTTTAAAGAAGAAAGGATATTTTCCACAAGAATTCATTTAAAGTGTTTTACCAAAACTACCTTCCATATAAGATGAAATTATTTAATATGGATATGTTTCATGTGTAATGTCCCTATTATTTACATGGTTTTATTTATTTTTTGATGAAATTATATCCATTGTTTTATATGGATTATGTTATGATGTGATGATGTATATGAAACCCATTTTATTCCTTAGGTTATGATGAATGATTTATGTTTATTTTTTTGCACACAAAAGAATGATTTCATTATGAGATGGGTGGGACCTATATCTACTTTCAATGCATTGGGTAAATATTTATATCTCGTGAGATATACATGGCTGGAACATAAAGTAAATTTGGTTCAATATTAGAGGGCAGGAATGACAAGTAAACCCGATTCAGTAATGGACTTTGTCGAATATGATGGTCTTCGTAGCAATGCCTTTGATACTATAGAAATCATATCATGTGATTAATGGGTTTTCACAATTACATGTTTTATTCCCATGATAATTTATCATGATTAAAGTTCTTTATGATCTATGACTTATTTACTGCCAAGATTTATGTCATTACTCATGATTTGGATGTTTTATTTTCTTGTTTTTACGTTCAAATGTTTATGGGTTGTTTTATGTTCTCCATGATTACCATTACCAAGCATTTAAGCTCACCCTTTTTATGTTTTCTTTTCCCGAGGATATAAAGAAAGGTTTTAGGTAAGAAAAAAAAGGGGAAGATCTTTATGGGAGATGTTGAAGATCTTTCACCATGATTTGAAGATTTTGTACCAAGTTTCTAAAGACACTAAACTAATACGGTCTTTGGGTGTCTCTTTTGGTTATGTATTATGTATTACACAAAAGAAATGTAATGTATATGTACGTAATTCTTTGGGTCTCTACATGAAAACCCTTACCTTGTACCAAATTGATTCTTCACACACACCTAAATTCATGAATTATAAAATTATGTTTATTATTTATGTTGTTATAAACCTTATTCTTATAAACTTAATTTAATATCGATTATTAATAATCATATTTATTTATTTATTATATATTTTTTCATATCTATGCAAGAAAATTATATATGTGTTAGTTTATTTTTGTAATTTTTGAGATTGAAGATGATATTTCAAAAATAAGTAAAATACATAACATAACCTTTATAGAAAAAAATATCTAATTAATTATTATCATATAATAAATTTATTATTTAAGTTCACACATTCATCCATGATATATTTTTAAAGTGTTATTTAAGTAGGTGGTTAAACCAACAAAAATACGAACAAGCGATATATTGACTAGTGAGTAATGTTATGGAAGTGTATAATATCATTATACTATAACAATAATTAAATTATTTAGTTTATTTAATCATATATTAAGTAGTTTTGATAAACAAATAAAATTAGTATGAAGAACAAAAAAATTTACTTCATGGAGGAGGTGGTCTCTACAAAGCATGGATAACATTCTTTTGTTTTTATAAGTTGATGGAAATGAATAAATTAAGGTTTTTATATTAATATGATAACACATAGTATAAAATTAATATTAAGGTTATCATATTACCATGTATCTGGTAGGTTTAAAATAGAAATATTAATATGTAACGGTAAGAAGTAGGTAGTACTCACTTTGGGACATTGAAATTTCCCTTGAAAAAATCATTAGAAATTAAGATATTAAAAAATATAAGTTAGACCGGTAGATTATTAAAATGATATATTATTATATTATGATAAAAATTTTATATTTTAATAAGATAATTTTAAGTATTGGGTGTTAAATTAAAGAGTATAACTCTCCCTGTTTATAAGTGAATAAAAGGGAACTTTTGAAAACACCATTTAATTTTCAAAGACATCATCTCAATTTTTAAGGTTCCAAGACTCAAAAAGTTATAAATAATAGAGTGCGGGTTGATATTTTTTTGATAAATCATTAACCATGTATTTTCAAACATTTTTTAAACATGTTATAAGCAATTTGTTCTTAGGTTTTTACTTTTGTATTTTTTTTACCTTGGTAACTAGTTTTTAACCATGTAATTTATCACTAGTTGAAATATAGGATTTAGCATCGATGTAATAACGTCAGTTTTTTTATAAACTGATGCCAATAGTATGTGAGGGAAATTTATGGCGTCGGTTTTTAGTAAAACTGATGCCAAAAACAATTATTCGATGATTTTTCATGTCAGTTTTCTAAAAACAGATGCGGAAAATAAAAAAACTTTTTGTCATCGGTTTTCAAGAAAACCGACGCTATAAGTTGAAGTTTCGGCGTCTGTTTTCACCAAAACTGATGCCAAAACATAGAATCCAGTTAATTTTCTGCATCGGTTTTGGTAAAAACAGACACCGAAAATAAAAAAAAAGGATTTTGGGCGTCAGTTATTCTCAAAACCAATGCCGAATGTTTTATTTTAATTTTCAGCGTCGGTTTCTAACAAAACTGACGCCGAAAGTCTTTTAAAATTAATCTAGTTCGCGAAACCCTCATTTTGTTGGATCATCGAAATCAACACCCACTGTAGCTCCTTGGACTCCCAATGACCTTCGAAGCACTATTTGTGATCTTGGAAGGCCATTGGTGATGGTTTTGTCCTGTTTTCACGATTTTCGTTTTGTGTTCTTCGTTTTTATCTCTTGTTTTATCTTCCATTGTTTATTTATTCTTCCATAACCCTATATTACGAGACTTTCAATTTTCGTTTGATTTTAGTTGTTGTTTATCATTATTTTTGGTTTTTTATTATCATTGTTGGTATATATTTTTTAGTGTTTGTTTTTTTTAGTCATTATACCGAACACAGTTTGGATTGAGGATCTCCATTAGGGTTGAAAGTCAAATTTTGTAAGTTATTTTTAATTTTGTAGATAAATCATTTATCATTCAATTTGGTTATTTATTTTCTTTAATTATTAGTTTATATTTTATTTTAAATGTGTTAGAACATGGTTAAATATTCTTTCCACAAACATTCTTAAATATTCTGTCAACAAATTGTATATTTTTACATTGACTCCAATCAAATTTCACCCAATACACTTACTGCACCCTTTAAATTAATGCACTCTTTAATACTTTTGTCACATGAAACAACGAAATAATGAAACAAATATGTAAAATGACCTAATAAATTTTAGAAGAATGAAATTATAATTAAATTATAATATCAATAAAACACACATTTATATAATATGAAAATAAAATGCTAACTATTTGTAAATGTGTTTCATATCTGATATTTGCTATCTGATTATCAATAGTTTTTATTAAATGTGTTTTTATTTACAAATTATCTGATAAATATTTAAATTTTTATATGTTCTAATATATTTACCAAATATATTGTGATATCAGGTATTTAATGGATCGTAATTGGATCCATCTTTGAAGAACCACTAGTGAATATGAAAAAGGTGTTGATAATTTTTTTGGAATTCACTAAATGACATCTTGCAAACATTGATTTGATTTTCTGTCCATGTGTGAAGTGTGTAAATATGAGAAAGTTAAACTCCAGAGAAATCAAGGATCATCTCATTTTTTATGGTTTTAGCCTTAATTATACATGTTGGATCTAACATGGTGAAATAACTGAAAATTCAACATCCAATGTTGATGACGATATTCATAATGAGGTATAGGATCATATTGAAGAATTAATTCATGATTTAGATGTTGAAACCATCGAAAAAACACCAAATGTTGAACGATTTTATGGAGATTCTGAGAAACCATTATTCCCAGGTTGCAGTAAATATACAGTGTTTTTAACAGTTTTCAGCTTTGTTAACTTAAAAGAAAACAATGGGTGGAGTGATACAAGTTTCTCTAGTTTACTTGAGAATTTAAAAGAGCTACTTCCAGAAGGCAATAGGCTTCTAGATTCTAATTATGAGGTGAAGAAAATATTATTCCCAATGGGATTAGGGTACAAAAAGATACATAATTTCCCCAATGATCATGTACTATATAAGAATGAAAATGAATATTTATCAAGTTTTCCTACATGTGGGACATCACGCTATAAGATAGATGGGAAGGTCAACTCAGATTCATTCTCAGGTGATGTCGTCTAATGTCATGAAAAATCAATTTTGTATTTTCCAATGATATCATCCAATATTTTTTGCATACAGTTTTGATAATTCAATTCTTATTCAATTTTAGGAACCAGAATAAAAAATCATACTTAAGAAATTTTGTACCTTCCAATAATTTCTCGTTTGAATAATCTATTTGAAAATTCAATTGATGCAAAAAGGTTAAGATGTAATTCATATGAGCACATATTTGATGGTAACTTACGTCACCCTACCGATTCACCACAGTGGAGGAGTTTTGATAAAAAAATTTCATGATTTTGGAAGTGAAGTTAGAAATATCAGAATGGGATTGGGTACTAATATAATGAATCCATATCGGAGCCTCAGTATCCAACGCAGTTCATGGCCTGTTTTGCTGGTAGTTTATAACTTTTCCCCATATCTATGTATGAAGAAAAAATATGTTATGATGATATTGATGATTTTTGGACCAAAACAATTGGGAAATGATGTTGATGTGTATCTTTCACCATTGATTGACGATTTGAAACTGATATGGGAGGAAGGTGTTAAATTTTTCAATGCATACAAGAAAGAGTATTTTCTTTTGCGTGCTATGATAATGTTCAATATAAACCACTTTGTTGAATATAGAAACTTATATGGATATAGTTTTAAGGGACATAAAGCATGTAGAATTTCTGAAGAACAAACTTCATATTATCAACTGAAGAATGGACGAAAAACAGTGTACATGGGACATCGAAGATTTTTACGAATTGATCATCCTTATCATAGATTGAAAAAAGCATTTAACGGTTTACAAGAATACAACCTTCCCCCTCGACCATTGTCAGTTGAAGAATACTATGACAGGGTGAGAGATATTGATTCGACATTTGGAAAGAGAATAAGTTCTGGTTTTCAAAAACATATCTGAAAGAAGAAGTCTATTTTTTTCAAACTACCTTATTGGAGATTTTTAGAGATAAAACATAACATTGATGTTATGAATGTTGAAAAAAACATATGTGATAGTTTTATTGGAACTTTGTTAGACATAAAAGGAAAGACAAAATATACATTGCATGCAAGATTGGACTTGATATTAATTAGAATACGTTTGGAGTTAGCTCCCGCTGTGAAAGGAAACCGAACATATTTACCTATGGCTTGTCACACATTAAGCAAGATTGAAAAGTTGAATTTTTGTCAGTCTCTTCATGGTATTAATGTACCCAGTGGTTTTTCATAAATGTGAATAATTTGGTGTCATTGAAGGATCGTAAATTAATAGGTATAAAATCTCATGATTTCCATGTGTTGATGCAACAACTTATACCAGTAGCAGTATGTGGTATACTGCCGACAGCTGTCAGAAAGACTATCATCAGGTTATGTAATTTCTTGAAATCCATTTTTAGCAAAGTAATTGATCCAAATTTGTTAGATGTGTTGGTGAATGAAGGAACTCTTACTGTTTTTCAACTAGAAATGTATTTTCCACCCACATTTTTTGATATAATGGTTCATCTGCTGATTCATTTAGTGCATGAGATAAGAATATGTGGGCATGTTTATTTAAGATGGATGTATCCTTTTGAAAGATATATGAAATTTTTTAAAGGATTTGTTAAAAATCCTTATCGACCAGAGGCCTCTATTGTTCTAAAATATGTATCAGAAGAGGTGATTAACTTCTGTACTGATTATTTGAATGAGGTGGAGCATATTGGTCTCCCTGTATCTCGACATATGACAGTTGATAGTGAAGGATGAGGGGTTAGAGGTTTAAAGGTAAAGTTCATTCCGCATGATGAAGTTATGCAGACACATTTATACATTTTGGACAACACAGATGAGGTTCAATCATATATATCCTCAAAATTGCTGAATTAAAGTTACGGTATCAGAAAAGAAACGAAAATTGGTTGATGATTGAGCATAAGAAGACATTTGTTTCATCATTTATAGAGAAAGTCACCCCAGATATATCTGCATCAGAAACATTGAAGTGGTTAGAAGGGGGGACATATCTTAATGTGGTCACATGGTCAGGTTTTGATATCAATGGCTACACATTTTACACAAAAAACCTGGATGACAAGAGTACTATTCAGAATAGTGGTGTGACCGTTTTTGCTGAAGTCGTGAATTTTTTTAAGTGCCAAAGATAAAAACCCAATTTCTTCATCAACGTCATATTTTGGAGTTATTGAAGAAAAATGGGAAATTGATTATATTAAAATTCGACTCACTGTTTTTAGAGTAATAGGGTTGATAATAATAGTGGTGTGAAACATGATGAATATGGGTTTAAACTTGTTGATTTGAAAAGATTTAATTACAATGAGGAACCATTTATCAGGGCGACACATGCAAAACAAGTATTTTATGTCATTGATCCGTCGAATGATCAGTGGTCAGTTTTTTTCAAGGAAAAATATACCATTTGGGTGATGAGGATGAATCTGATGATGTTAGTGATTTACATGAGCCTTATTCATCTATTACACAATTTCTAGATGATTACAATGTGTATAAGAAAGACATAGTGCATGTTGTACGTACTGATCATGATGAAGGCATGTGGGAAAACAATAAATTAGTCTCCTAATTTTTCTAGTAAATATTTATATTTTTTTCCATTTTTGAAACTTACAAATGCATGCCCCTTTTTTTACTTATTTCTTTCTTCCTTATTTACAAATAATCATTTTTTTAATGATATGCAGGTACACAAAATTTCATTACACTTTCTAGTAGAAATTTCAGATACAGAGAGAGAAGAGAAGTTACCATGTTATATCTATTTTGACATATTATTAAATATTCAGTAATATACATATTTAATGATATAAACCTGTTAATTTAAAAAAAAGATTGTAGGACTACTTATGCATCCTCGGCAGAAGAGACTTCTCCTGTTACTACTCAAAAATCACGTTCTCAAGTTGGTAAACGTGGTATTACACGTTTACCAAAACTATCACTTGATAGTGATGATGACAAAGTACACATCTGTTTTGATGACAATAATAATGGAGTTGGCCCAAATGCAGTTCAGTTTGTCAGTTATATAGCAATGCAGAGCCATTGCAGGATTAGTATTTTATATCCTGATTGGAAGTTAGTGGACAGGATGACGAATTAGAAGATTTGGGAGGCCGTGACATTAAAATATCTTTATTTATTTATTTTATCTCATTTTTTGAATATTACATATTTTAAAAGAAAAAATTTAATTTTTTCAGTTACAGATGACATTCAATTTTGAGAAAACCAAAGAAATTAAGAAAAGAAATATCTTTTTAGCGGCGGTTTGATGGAGGGATTTTAAAAACAAACTGACAAGAAATTATGTTTTTGGAAACAAAATGTTTGAATGCCCATGTCTTAGTATCTGTATATAGATGAAGAAACATGGAAGCTATTTGTTGACAACTGTCAGGAAGAGAAATTTCAGGTATGGTAATTGTTTTATATTTTATAATTTATTCTATATTTTTCTTATTACTTAGTAGTTTATTTTTATATAACATGCCTCCAAGAGATCCAGTTGAGAAACATATACCGTCATACTTTATCACGTGGAGGGTATTCGTATACGGAGTAGAAAATGATTAAAGAAAAATTTGAAGCATTAAGAGCTCGATCAAGTAGTGGTTTGGAAGAGGTCCATTTTGGTCCTTCATCTCCTCTCACTCGCCATGAGTAATGGAAATGAGTAAAAAGAAGAAAAAATGAACAATATCTTACTAAGGAAGCTCATCATGTGGCTAATAGAATTGTAAGTAAATATTATTTATTTTTTAACAATTTTTCTATTTTATAATTTATAAACACTAATATAAATTTTTTATTTTTCAATTCAGGATGAACATTATGAGCAAGAGACATTGGGGACTTTTATCCTCGAGGGTAGGATGGACATCCTAGCCACTGCTTTGGGAAAGGCAGAACACCCCATCCGTGTTAGAGGTTATCAGGCGGGTGTTAGTATTCATAAGGTATTTGGTAAGAGTAATAAATCCAGAGACCCAGAAATAGAATCCTTAAAAAAAAACTGAAAGATATGAAACAGTCTATGGGTGATCAAATTCAATCAGTAGTGCATAAGGCTTTATTAGAACACTTGGGAAGATAGTCAGAGTCTGCGCAGCCTTCCAAGGTATATTATTTAATTTCATCAATTTTTCTATTTTATAAATTATAAACACTAATATAACCTTTTCATTTTTCATCATTCTCAGCATCCTCACCCGGACTACCCTGTCCCATCAGCTTACCCTGCCCCATCTGCACAGCCTTCCGAGGTATATTATTTATTTTTCATCAATTTTTCTATTTTATAAATTATGAAAACTAATATAACTTTTTCATTTTTCAGCATTCTCAGCCTCCTCACCCAGACTATCCTGCCCCATCTGCTTACCCTGCCCCGTCTGCGCAGTCTTCTGAGTTATATTATTTATTTGTTGTCAATTTTTCTATTTTATAAATTATAAACACTAATATAACTTTTTAATTTTTTAGAATTCTAAGAATACTCACCCGGACTACCCTGCCCCTTCTGCTTACCCTGCCCCATCTATGCAACCTTTAGAGGTATATTTTTTTAATCAATTTTTCTATTTTATAAATTTTAAACACAAATATACCTTTTTCATTTTTCTACCTTCTCAGCATGCTCACCCGGACTACCCTGCCCCACCTGCTTACTTTGAGCCTCTACCTCCTCCCTCGGATCAAGCCTTATACTGTGAGTGGTTTGTGGGAGATCCTCATGTACATATTGTTGCGTTAGGAGAGGTGCATTCTTGGGGGGAATCGGTACATCATTAGCCTATGAAGATGGGTCAGGTTAGAGTATCAGTACTGGTTATTATAGATCCGACTACACTACTACCATTTCCTACTGTAGAGATCACTAGATTTGGGGAATGTATGTGCCATTTTTTAATTTGTCCAACTTCACTTCTTCCTTATATTTCACATGAGGTATGTGTTTCTTTAAATATAAATTTCAAATGATTCAAAATTACTTATAATGTTTTCCGACATTTAACTTATATAAAAATATATGAAATCGAAAGAAACTGCACAAATGCAACAAAATGTTTAGGGGCATTCAGCTGTAGATAATTTTAATATCTCATATGGGTTGAAAATATTATCTGAGTCCTCTTCTTCCTTGAATTTTATCTATGAGTTTCAGATGACACCCGATATATGTGGAAGAAATTATCGATTGACATTAATGAAAGAAGATATCATGGATTTAGTTAATTTTGAAGAGATTGGGATGAATGTGTTGCAGTTGTTTTCCATGTAAGTAAATTGACATTTGAATTGTTATTTCTTTAATAAAAGATTGTTATGTCATTGACTAACTATATTTTGTTTTTAAATTAGGTATCTACACAAGATTCTTTTACAAAATGAAACTACAATAATTTACATCTTTGTAGATCCAGAGTACATTTCCTTATATGTCAAACATGTGAATAATGATGAAAGAGTTCAATATATATCCGAGGGATTATCACAGATATAGATTCAGTGCTGGTTTATGCCATTTCTCAATAAGTAAGAAATCAATATAATTATGAACTAATGAAAATTATAATGTCATTAATTGTGAACTTTTTGTATTATTAGAGGCATTGGATGTTAGGCGTATGTTTCACAAAGGAGTTCACCTTATATTGGTTTATCTCTTTATTAGGAACAATGCGCAAACCATTTTTCACCTTATTAAACAGGTATGTTTTTTTTATTTTTTATAAGCTCATTATGTTTAATTTTCATTGTTTAGACAAGTTTTATTAGTTCATATATAAAAAAATGTAGTTCATTGAAAAATTTTAACAGGGAATACATGTTAGTAATGAAACCAACAAAAATCAAATATGTGGAAGTACATGTAATTAGTTATTATATTTTTGTTATATATTGGTTTTTATTATTAGTAAAAAAATTTATAATTGCAGTTTCATCATCAAAATGGACATGTTGAATGTGGTTATTATATTATACGATTTCTGTATGAGATAATAAAAAATGGGGAAACTAATGATTTTCATAAGGTTAGTTGTATTAATTTTTTAATATATTTTATGTCATATTATTATATTTTTTAATTTTATATCACTCAATATTATTGTAGGCATTCAATGATTCACAATCTTATTCCCAATCTGATATGACCCATATTCAATCTACTTTTGTGAACAATTTGTTAAATCTGATTAAGATTTGAGGTATGTATATTCTAATATTTATAAATAATAATACATATGGGTTTAAAAAACGAACTCTTTCGATATATTAGGTGTTTGAACCTACTAATAATCAAATGAATTCTTAAACAATAAACAACAACGAGAATGTCGTAAATGCTGGAGTCGTGGGACTTGGAAATGTCCTAAAATTTCTTGAAGTCATTGATTCTAGGTATGTGTATTTGAATTTTACATTATTCTAACAATGTATAGATAATTTTTTTGATTAACTAGATATAAGCATTTAAGTTATAGTAGGAATTGGATGATAATTACTGTTTGATTATTTTTGTATATTGTGTTATTTTTACAGGGGTTTCAATTTTTTTGGAAGTGTAATATTAATTATTTTATTTTTTTTCTTTTTGGCGTCAGTTATTTGAAAAACCAACATTGAATGTTTTTTAAAAATAATTGAATTTTAGCGTCGGTTTTATCTGAAGTCAACGCCAAAAACTCGTTCGACCGAGTTTTCGGCATCGGTTTGAGATAAAACCGACGCCGAAAAGCCTGTCTAAAATTCAATTTCGGCATTGGTTTTAGATAAAACTAACGCCAAAACTCTAACAAAATTATTTTCGGCGTCGGTTTTTGAAAAACTGACACTAATAACCAAATTTTCAACGTCACCTTTATAGACATTGGTTTAAAAATGACGTAAAAAAAAAACGACGTTAATTTGTGTTTTTCCACTAGTGTATGTTTTAATAAAAACTTAAGATAAAACATCTTAAAAAATATGGGTGTGAAAAACTAAAATTTAATTATAATTTTATTAATTATATTTATTACAAATTGAAAATCAACCTCTAAATTAAAACAATTTATATACCAAAAAAATATTTTCTATTGGAAAAGAGTTTTTAAACCATTATGTACCCTTTATATTATTTAGTATTGGTTAAATATTAAATGTTAATTAATATAAATATATATTTTTTTCTTTAAACATAATATTTTATTCATTATTTAAAATAGAATAATTTAAATTATTAGATAAAAATTACACAATGTCAAAAAAAATTCTTTGAAAATTTTAGTTATACCATTTTCATAGTTATTACATTTAATCTTAGTGGTCAAACTTTTATGAAAAAAATTAAAATTAAAATTGAAAAATAATATTATAATTTTGATCTAAAATATGAAATCTATTTTTATAAATTTAATTAATTAAAGTGATGATAATTATTTTTTAATATAAGTGAATGAAAATAGTTTTTAGGGAAAAATATTACTTATTTCTCCAAAATAATAAACATGGGTTTTAAAAAAACATTGTAATTTTAAAAATTTTATTTTAATTATATATATTATGTTAAAAGGTTTAATAATAATTTAATTCATTATTGTATTATGATAATAACTAAAAGTGATTGTTTTAAAAAAAATCTATTTTTACTATTTACCTAAAAGCAATTTATTTTAGAAAAATCCTAGAAATTTCTCAACATCCAATATTTCTATTATAAACTAAGAAATATTTTCATATTGTCATATTAAAATTTTGAAATTTATAAAATAAATTTTTAAATAAAATCATAAAATATAATGAGAACTCATTTCTATTAGAAAATGATATTTTCAAATATTGACTATTATTGTTATTATTAATTTGTATCTTTTAACAAATAAATTTTTATTAACCATTTATTAATATTAAACATAATTTATCACAAATAATCATTCATTTATTAAAACATAAATGAATATAATGTAAAAAAATATTTTGAAAAAATATTTTTTTAAATAATAAATGATCTATTTAGTAATTTTATGTAAACTAATTAAATTTCATTAATATTAAAAGTAGGATTTAATTTATTTATATGTATATTACATGTATTAATTAATCTTATTAATTCTTTCTAATTAAATGGAAAATACTTAATTTTTATTCATAAATATTAATATTTTATCTAAATATATCAAGATTTTATTTATTTTCAGTGTTTCATGTTGAGCAAGCTATCAAACAAAATTTTATCATTTAAAGTAAGCAATATATTAAAATATTTTTAATTTACATTCTCCCCGATTAAATAAATTATATAATTATAATTTTAGTCATTATAATAGAGTAATTTCTATAGGAAAATCATAGTTTACCATACCCTATTAGATGATCATGTTTTTAGTTAGGATGTGGCATGAGATTTATTAATGTGAATAAATTATTTTAATAAGTTAATAAAGAGATATAAAACTATATTATAATAACATTGAATTAAACTAAGGTAATAAGATCTAGATATATAAGGAATAACTTATCACAAACCTTGAAAATGATTTATATGATAATTATATCACTGAGAGTTTTGTTTATAACTCAATATACTATATTTGGTGAAAACTTACATGATATAGGAAAATAGAAAATCCTGAGTGAAAACTCGTTGTGTTCCACATTATTGTTAGTTTCATTTTATTTTCCTTGATCATGTGGTTTCTAGTGATTATTTTTATCATTGTCCCTTGGATTCGAATATTGAGTCACATAATGACAAAATTTTCAAAAATTGAAGAAACTATTTTTATAGCATATCTCATTCTCTTAAACTTTTGATTCTGATGACCATCATCTCCAAACTTATATCATTTTAATTTATCTTTAATGAAATATCACCCATGATTATCGCCACATTTTTTGATTAGTGGGAAATTGAATCTCCTATCCTTTATCATCTTTATAACGTGAATTTCTATGAGATACCATCCTCCTCTTCTTTGGTGAATTTTATATTTCAAATATGAAAATTTTGTTAATAATAATTATTGATATATAGTTTGGAATAAAAATAATAAGATTTATAAGTCTATCCCATATCCCATTAGGTTATTTTTTGGGATAGATTCTCCATTTTCCATGTCATCCACTATTTACTTGGTTTCTTTGGGATTAAACTATTAATAAAACCAAAATAGTTAACATGAGTTATGATCATTATAAAATAATTACCATAAATAACCATAGTAAAATTTAACTATATAAGGTCTCTCTTTATAATTTTTTCATGTTTTCCTATATTTCTTATAACTTAACTTCCATCAGACTCAATTAAACCAATATCACTCTCAGTTTAACCTATATCATTCTTTGTCTCACCTTTGTTGCTTTGATTTGGGTTCTCTTATACATCATAACCTAATACTAAAATTGGAGATCTAAAATTACCATGAAATTTCTTAAAATATACTGAACCCAAAAAACATTAAAATCTATGATCTCAAAATGAAACCTATCCTTTATCTAGGAATGAACAAAATAATTAATATATACATTAACTCATTAATATATACATTTCAATCTATATTATCTATGGTGAATTTCCTATTACATTATCTAATAAAAATACATTCAAATACATCATAATTGTTTAAAATGATAATGAGTATTAATCAAGAATATCCCCCGAGAGTGTCAAACCAAGTGTACTGTTAGGCCTGTTTGTCATGAACTTGGTGATGATCGAGTTCATAATGAATAAACACTTAAATTATCTTCAATGAAAAACCTAATCTAAAATTTTTTCTAAAACCTACTTTTATATCAATTATGTCACCCCAGAACCACACTCCCAGATATAGATCCCTAAACACATACTTTACATACTCTATTTGATACCAACTGTAAAATCCTAGATATTACCATCCATAATTATAAAATTGATAATGATTATTACATCTCTTAAACCCCAAATATATGTTTAGGTTTAGAGATTTCGGGAATTTTCAAAAAATTATAAAATAATAATTCCAATGTATTTCTAAACTAATGTAACACCCTAAGGTTTTTTAATTTATTTTCTTTATATTTCATTGCATGTGGTATACAGAACATTAAGCATAAAGAAAATACTATATATTATTATTTAAATTTATAAATTATCACCTGTCCCTTGGTTTGATGAGTATTAATATGAATAATAATATTATGAAATATATGAATAAATTTCTTACTTCATAAAACTAATAATAATTTATGCATTAATTATTAATTGGTAGGAAATGAAGATAAAATATTTTGAAAAAAATGATATATTTTTCATAAAACCTTTTTCATGTGTACAATGTATTTTAATCATAAAATATTTAATTACCACTATTTATAAATGATTATAATTAAATAAGAATATTATATATTCAATTTAATGAATAAACATTCATTTAATTTTTTATTAGGAATTGAATGAGATTAAGGTTAATTTATTCTTAAAAAATACAATTTCTTCAGAATTATTTTTACTGTATTTTGTTCATAGATATTATAATTAATTTATGAAAAATTTAGAATTGTTTTATAAAAACATATTTAAAAATATCATATTAAAATTATCTTAAGGGAAAATTTTGATATTTTTCTTAATAGATTAATTTTTTAGTGAACAGTGAAAAATACCAATTTTATAGAAAACATTCTTTTAATTTAAAGTGTTTACATAGTTCAATTATTTAGAGATTGGTTTTAAAATTTCATTATTTATTTCAAATTTAAAAAATACAATCAATTTCATTAGAATAAAAATTATTCTTGTATTTGGAATAAATACATTTTTATACTTCAGAAATCATTTTTTTGTTAATCTATTTTTTATCACATTTTGCAGGTTTATTTTAAATTGTTTTTTTCATTTATAGAAATTGATGTTTTTAAAATGGATTTCAATTTTTTAATCAAAATTTTCAAATTTAAAAATTATTTCACATTAAATTTTATTCTGAATGAATAGTAACTTTGGTAAAAAAAATATTATTACCATAGTAAGAGTTAAAATGTGATAAAAGGGTGAAAACTAATATGATATGGGTTAAAATGACATAAAAACTTGCCTAAATAGAATTTTATGGTTATATATGAACCTTATACCATAATTTCATTTAAAATTACAAGTTTTAAAGATATTTGAATTGAGTAATAAATTAATATATTTTGAAGAAAGTGGTGACATGAATTGGTTTCCCAATTCATGCCCCCGATGGAATTTACTAAAATCAAAATGGTACGTTACAAACTCGAGGTGCAAAGAGCTTACACCAACATAGGATTATTGGGGGATACATGAAAAAGACTCAAAATAAGAACAATACTAGAATAAGAAGCCCTCCACAACGAGGTCACCATAGAAGTGGAAGAAACGACCTCCAAGTGAGTCTAAACTCATTATTCACAAACTTCAAATCTGAAATCGCGAGAGGATTATCCATCATGACAGCTGAAAATAACTACAATAAGGAACGCATCCATTATAGAAATCACCAAGCAGATAAACAGTCAAATCCCACTTCAGCTTTTATACTTCCAGAGAAATCCCCTTCTCTACAAGATAACAGAAACACTATGCTGCTCAGGGGAACAGAGAGAATGCACAAAAACCAGGAGATCAGAGATCAGGAATATATGCAGCTCAAAGATCCATTCTGTTGAACATCAAAACATTGATTCTGAACACTCAAAAAATTTAAAAATCACTAGAGAGACACCCCAATCAGATAGCAGCCGAAAAAACCAAAGTAAAAGGGAAACTGAAACCCTTCAAAAGATCTTAGAGGCCCATAAAAAATGAAAAACAATCTGCCAGTGGAGCCAACCCATAAATGATCCAAAATGATCTTTCATCCAAACTCAAAAAGTGAAGAATCTGTAAAAAAACCCACCACAATGCACTGTGTAAACTAAGAAAAAAAATTCTGAAAGAGTTATCCAATAGAGACAAAGACAGTCCCAAGAGGGAATACCCTGTAGCAATAAAACCCATCTTGTTTCACTCCAATCAAAGCAGAAAAACCCAGTAGAAAAAATCAGATCCATCCATTATATAGGAATATACATACCCAAATCCCTTACTGAAAAATCTTATAATGCCTTATATTCCTTATATTGATCAAAATATTGTCCTAGTAAGGATTTAGTTATAAACCAAAGAAGGTTGTCTTGAAAGGAGGTGTAGTTCTTAACCGAGTGATTTTCATTATTTTACTTATTTTACCTCATTAAAATATATATTATTAATAATAATATTATAAAATATGTATCTAAAATATATTTTAATGTTATTATGATTAATATATAACCCTTTTCTCCCACTTAACTTTCATAAAAAAAAATAAAAACATCACTCGTGCGTACGTACGGACTACTAGCTCGCAAGATGATGTATTCAATTCTTCATCACAAAATATTATGGACGATCCTAATAATGTATTAAAATTATATAATATGATACATATGATATAAATTTATTTATTTAATTGTAAATATATATTCTAATTATTTCTTTATCGTCCAAAAAAACATCACTCAAGTGTAAGTGCAAACTACCACCTCACAAACTAATGTATTTTATTTTTTATAATCATCTCACATGGATTTTTTAATATATATTTACTTTAAAAAATAATATGATATTTAGGATATAATTATAACTATAGAGAGATAAAATATTTCATACCTATCTTCCTTAAATTTTTTCTGAAAATGGACATGCTACACATGTGTACATACGAACCACTTCCTCTATGTTGTTACATAATTCATTTTTCATAACCATGTTATATGGTTGGTTCTAAAAGTATAAATAATTTATAAAAATGATAATTAAAAAATTATTTATACTATATAAAGGATATCATCATGATCAATTTGACTATTTTCAACACACCCAAGCCATTTTCGAATTATAATCCCAATGTTCTCAAAACATATGACATGAACTTAATCGATTAATTAATCATGTGTATCAGAGATATAAGTGACATGAAATGAGTAATAAAATTGAAAATTATAATTTATAAATAATGTAATTAACATAAGTTTCTTAATTAGGATGATAAATAACGTTGATGAAAATTTTTACTTGAGGTAAAGGACACTTTAACTTAAAAACCCGTTTTGAATATTTTAAATATTGATTTTCTAAATATTTTTTCCCCAGAACAATATTCTTAAAATCTATTTATATATGTATTAATACGGATAAAAATTAAATATAAATTAAATTTTATGTCTCATTTTTACTTACTAAAGTGTTTTTAAAATGATATTTTAACATATTTTATATAATTTTTTTAATTTCTTTAAAAAATGGAAAAAAGAATGTTCTATTTTAAATGTATGATTTGAGAGTAATTTAACTCCATTGTGATCATTATTACTTCTGAATATTACTATTCATGTTTTCTTGTTTTTTAAAAATAATATCCCATTTCCCATTCTTCTAAGAACATTTTTAAATAGTTTTCAAAAGAAAATAATTTTTCTTTTATTTATGTAAAAACCTAAAGGGATTATGTTGCAAGTAACTGAGGAGGTTATTCCATTTGTATGTGTTCTTGTAATGTTTATCAAAAGGGTTTTTAGAAAATGATATACCAAGTCACATACATGATTTCAAAATTCATTCTAATGAGTGATCATGGAAATATTTTTATTTCAAAAGGTAATCTAATGATCTTCTTTTAATGGAATGATGATACCTTTTAAGGGTAAAAGGGCATGTTTTTAAGAATTTTTTCCCATGGGTTCTCATGTTTTTGAATAAACTGTAATGATTTTGATTTTTTCCTTTAGGTTTTCTTATAAGGTTATTTATTTGAAACTTTGGGTAGTGAATTATAATTTATTATAAGCAAATTATTATTTGATATAAAATTTTATTATGTTAAAGGAAAATTCAATTATATGATCTCATAGTTTTCAAATAGAATAACATGGTTGTTTTCTTCTTTTAACACATCCCTTACAAATATTTTGTTCTCATACTATGTTTTTATAGGATTTTCATAGTGTTTAAGGTTGAATAGTAAAAATGATGTAGTCAAGATGAAAATCATGGAAATTTTTCATGAAAATAAAAAATGGTTATTTTTAAAATTATTTTATTATGAAAAATGTATACTGAGAGGAAGTGTCCACTATACAATGTATGGGGTTATATATGAATATATATGACATAATTTTCGAGAACTATAAACCAAAAAAGTTCCTTATGAATCCAAGGAGAGTAATTATTAATTTAAAACTCAAGAATATTTAGTGTTTAAATATTGGTTCTTATAAAAAATGGAAATTTGTTTTACACTATATAGGAAACCACATAATTCATGATAAGTCTTCAACATATTACACAACTTATTCAACACATTTTATCCTCATAAAACGGTCACATGTACCACACCTCTTTATTACATGGTTAATAGATACATAAGAAATGGGTAAGATGAAACATTCTATAAAGAAGAAATTTAACTTAAGTTTTCATAAACTTAAGCATGATATAAATAATATAATGGAATAAGTAATCATAATAATTCCATATTCAACTAAAATTTGGAGCATGATTTTTTCATGAATATAAATTAAAATTTGGATAAAAAAATATTATTAATATCATACTAATTAAATTCATAATTATGTACTTGAAAATAGATTATAAAGGTGTTGTGCCAAGAGACTATATAGATATCGTAATGAAAAATCCCAAGTCGACCTCACACATCACCCAATCTAGCTCACTACAAGGTGTCAAACATGCCTCCTAAAATGAAAAAGGATTCTGACCAGTGTTAAGGGTATGAAAGGTGAAGTTGGGAGAGTATACTCTATAGTTATAGTGGAATAACAAAATAAATTTCCAAACTTATAAATAGGAATGGAAATTAGAGTATTTATAAAAAATAGGTAAAACAAAAGTATTATATAATAAAATAAATGAATCCTACAAATTCACAAGCATATGAAAAATGAAACTGTCAGTCACCCACTAGGATGAAAACATATACCAAGTAAAAAACTAAAAAATCTATACAACTATCTTTACTAACAACACCAATCTAAACCACATACCTAGTATCCATGATGTTCATGTCACACTTGTCCAATCCAGAGACTCCACATGAGTGGCTCTCCTCGATCAAGGAAACACTTTTCCTCTGTCAGATCCATCATATAAACTATTATCCGAACAAAAATTAGACATAATTTCTTTATAGTTATCGAGGTTCATGTTATAGGGGTGATAAAAAATATCAGTGGGCCACCCCAACAGGTGAACCTTTAAATAAATTATTATTAAAAGTGCATCCACACATGACGTACCCATCCTAGTCAAAAACTAACAAAAACGAGCATATAAATAAACTAAAAAAAGGGAGTTAAAAAAAAGAAAATTAGACAACCATGGGTTATATTATGAAAATAAGGTAAATCTACCCCCTCTCTAGACCTTTCTAGAGGAATTTCGAAATGCGTCTCGCATTGGTGTGACATGAAACTTGTCTACATGATCAAAGAGGATCTCTAAATTACACAACAAGAGAACACACAAATTTAAAACTCCAGTATCTAATCCTAGGAATCTAAGTAGTGAAATTAATCCACCCAGAAATAGGACTCCAATATAATTTTTGAACTGAAGAATCATCTCCACAAGACATGCTTGATAAAATGTAATGTCATGAAATCCTTGTAGAAAAAATCACGCTTTAAACAAGGGATCAATGGTAAAAAACATCCCAGGGGAAAACATCACCATGGTCCTAACATGTTAACTTTTCTAAGGGATCTTGTCCACCCCACAAGCCCAATATATACACCATTATAGAGACTCACTTAAGAAACCATGAGCATAGCCCATCCATAACAGATAACCTCTAGCCAGGGAAAATACTCAATTAGAGGGGTTCACTCCTACAGATAAAAAATTGGATCCCTTATCTCATCTACCAAAATCTATCTATTGTATGGGACAAAGAGATCAAAACTCAGTGATAACACTCTATCCAAGATTTCTTAAGGGTCTTCTCCTCCACCAATATCATGAGAACAAATTTCCTCAAACCTCATGCCCAAAGGCCTAGAAAACATGGGATGATCCGACCATGAATGCACCATCCAAACATCTAAAATAGTACCACTATTAAATTCTCACTCAATGAAGCACAAGAACTCTCTCAACCCCCTTGATCTCAATATTCAACAAATGGACACTATGGGATCTAAATGACCCACCTTACAACCAAATTTAACTCAGGGATCCCACTGACCATGGGGCCACATCATAAGGAAACAACCTACTAGGGAATCCCCTCCTACACCCAAGATATTAATCAATTCCTAAAAACCATCATCTAATAGAAAAATGGAAAAGATTTATAAGACACCATAGTATGGGTTCTTATAGCTCATCAATGAACTCAACCCAAACTGGCATGAGAAACACCCACAATAAGCCTATAATGTCCTCCAAATGATCCTCAATAAATAATGATCCCAAACCGAATTGAAAAGAACAATAATAATAAAATGTGAATTTATAAAGTTCATCCTGACAAACATAAAATTATGAACCTATAAGGGATCTATAAAAAAAGAAAAATAGTGAAACATGGGAATTATCAGTAGCCAACTATGAAAACCATTGATTACTCATTCAGTACCCAACCTACTGGGAAATCCTCAAGATTCTTTCAAACTCATCTCAGTAGCTAAAAAAACTTTATTGTAACAACCATATCAAGGTTTTAGCCTAGCCCAAAGGCTCCCACAACTCTATTCCATAAAAATAGAATCTTAACCTCATCTTCAATAACCTCAAGAAACTTGCCCCGACATGCAGGAAAAAACCATGATTGTAATCTATACCACATTCCTAGATCTGACAAAAATAGAATCAAAAAGAGTTTAATTAGACACATGGTCATGGATGATCACTGAGCTCACAGCCCTTACCCAAATCTCATAGCTCACAACCTGACCCCTATGAGGATTCTATATTAAAACCTCAAACAAATCCTTAAAATGAACTCTCTTTGTCTAAAACACCATCCAAATGGACTATAAATTCCAAATAGATTTCTGAATCACAATATATATGGAAAACTATAAAAATGGACTAATCACATGTCCAATTTTGAATCCAGTACAAAAAACACCAAAAAACCCTTTATTGAAAAAATTACATGACATGTACTAATGGGTTCATGGTGTATACTCTCAAAACTGCACTTAGAAATGTACTTCTATAAGGATAGAGAAGACATGGGGTCTAGACATGTACTAATACATGACTAGGTCATACATGGGGTCTTCCCATTTACTAATACAGAACCTTATACCCGTTACTCAAGGTGTATGATTCATTTGATAGACATATTTCCATGTCCCAATACATAGTACATACCTATCGTACATGACATATACTTCTAAAAAAATCACCTTCTCATGTACTCATCTACTTGTCCAAGTATATGGAAAAGTACTACTACACTACATATACATAATTTACATGGTGTCTAAGTATAAAATTTCAACTTACCCAAATAGAAAGATGACACAACATGTGTTCATTAAACCACACACCATGTACATGGGTTTCCCCAAAAGAAAAGCTCCAGAATCCCCCCAAAACCCCAATATTTTCACAAAAACCCACATATTAACCCAAATAGGTTAAAAAACCCATTTAAGTCTTTAAAACCCTAAAAAACAACTATTCTACTAGGATTTATGGCATGAAACATAAAACATGCCTAACTCTAGGTGTAAATCACTAAATATTTTCATCAGAAATGTACTAAACACCCATTGAGCCTTGATCATCCTCTAAACGAGCTCCCTGGGTATCATCTATACCCTATTCTCCCTCTATAAACCATAAAAGCCCAATGTGAGATCCCCAAAGATGTGCATGAGAATCCAAATGGTAAGGTAAAAATAAATAAATGAAAAAAAGAAAAACAAAGAAAAAGATATTGAAAAAAAGGAAAGAAAAGAAGGGAAAAGAAATGGGTTTGGACCATAGAACAAGAGACACGTTTATGCCTCACATAGAAAAACCTCACATTTCATACTCAACCATTGAGATGGAGTCTCAATCCAAAACTCTTCTGAAAAGATATCACCGAATGAACACTTGCGAATTAATTAATGCTAAATTAATTAATTATTTAAATTCCCTTGGAAATTTTAATGGCTCATGTTTCCACCAAAATATTATCTTATGTTAAACACCCTATTCTAAAACCAAAAAAGAGTTCAAAAAATTTATTTTGGATCATCTTATAAAAGATATTTCTATTTTTTTGAAACACTTACAATAACAAAAATTCATATTTCCCCTAATTTTTATAGCCTATGACGATATAGAAAGTCAGCAATTCTGCACTAAAAGAACTTATCACCCCAATGAAGCCCTGATGGACAACTATTATACATGAACTAACTTAATCACTAAAACAAATTGCATTATCTCAATTGTCCAATGATTAATCTTATATCACCCAAAACTCTCTCCTAACATGAAATACATTCAACCGTGACCGACTTGATTCCCCCCACCATAATAATATACTTATCATCTACCCAATAGAGATATAGAAAACCACATATCCCACGTAATGTTCATCATAAAAAATTTAAATACATGGCCAAACAACTCACACCTGAGTGATAGCAAAAAACTACTCATTATCGGCCGACCAGGAACTACAACATTCATTCTAAAGAAACCACATAAACAAGTCCCATGAACTCCAATGAAATTTGGTGGACTCCCCACTAAAATTATTTCCTTAAAACACTCTCAAAAGGGTAACCAGACTCATGATCACATGATCCATTCCACAAAAGAACTACACTAATGTTCTTAAAAACCACTGACCATGCTTCTCATGAAGGTTAGTTATAATAAATCAAAGTACCCTAAACACTCCGATTTAATATCAAGGAATTTATATCATACCAAAATCAACCACTTAACAACCTCTAATAAAATTTTGGTAAAGTGATATAATAATACATCCATCCTCACAACATGTTACCAAAGGTGAAATAAGAAATAAGTAGGGCCAATGATCTATCCAAAACTTCCCTCTCAGCCAGCCATGAGACAAGGAGAACCCCAAACACTATACCTCTAAAGCACCACAAACCTTCATGAATTTCCAAAAACTAGTGAAATCAGACCTCAATAACCCCACCAATGAAGAATGACCACACCTACCTATGACATCAGTGATAGTAGGAACATATCCCCCACTGAAAGACCCAATAAACAAAACATGGTAAGAAAAAATCCCTCCCAAGGAACACAAACTAGGAAATTCAAGAGAACTATCACCTCATCCAAAAAAAATTTCAAACCCAATATCTCTCATGAATCCTTTACCTTATCAATTCACCAACAGAAAAATCAGAACCCACTACCATCCCACAAGGGTTTCCATGAATCCCACTATAAAGGGAATGCATCTCCACCATTGGAGGACCTATCACCATGTGATTATCTTAATATGTCTTCATAATAGAATAAATACACGCAGTTTAGTGTCATATAATAACACCATGTAATGTTTCAAGAAAAAACTATATGAAAAATTGTTGGAACTGTAAAAAAATGAACCACCGCCATTAATTAAAACATACATATTCATGCTTGTGTCATGTGAATCCTATATAACTATAATGATGCATGAAATCTTTTCACATTACCTTGGTAAAAGAGAAAACAACTTAGGATAAATTTTACATCCAGGAACCCATGTGCATTACAGTAGGGGAAATTAGTCAACCATAAAAACCAAATCCAAGAATAGAAACCTTGTAAACTAGAAACTTGGACTTCATATTGGGAAAAGAGTTCATGAAACACCAACCCAATATCCATCACATGTTTCAATTAATTCTTATAAAACATATCTACCAACTTCTAAAATCCTAAATAATTACCATGATATAATTTTGTAATGAACCATCTCAGATCAACTTGAAACGCCACCCAATATAGCTCTTCATAAGGCCTCAAGGACATCTCCCTGAATGTCAAAGGTTGCATACTAGTGGAGAGGGTCTAAAAGGTGTAGTAGGGAGACAATAACCTCTGTTATAAATGTAATAAATGTGTAAATAAATAAAACCATACTAAGGGACAGACATTAAAGTACAAATAATAAAAAACTGAAACAAAATTATGCTATAATAAATGAAAAAGAGTTTACAAACTCATAAGCATGAAAAACATACAATAGTTGGTATCCCACATGGCTGACCACATATAAAAAGTAAACAAATGAAAATAAATAAATTAGTAACTACTACTAATAGTAATACAAACCCCATATCTGGTATCCATGATGCTTGAGATGCACCTACCTAATCACAGAACTCTACAAAAGGAGCTCTTCTCGATCAACAAACCCTAGGAATCAACCACATATATCTTGAAACCTATAATACAACTTAAAAAATATATCTAGTATGCATGAATAATGTTTTTATGTACATGGGGTGAGAAATAAATCTTATCAGGCCACCCCCAATGATGAACCTATAAATATGCTATCATAACAAGCCCATGCACACGTGAAATTCCCATCATAGTAGAAAAAATCCAGTAGATGGAATTAAAAATATATTCAAAAATAATGGGAGATAAAAAAATAATTAAAGTAGTTAACTGTAGCTTTTATTTTGACACATGAGGTTAATCTACCTCCGCTCTGGCCCATGTTAGAGGAATTTGGAAATTTAACTTGTATAGTCATGAAATTATGCATGTCCCTTGATGAAAAAGGATATCTAAATTCCATATCAAGTATACTATTTTTTTCCCTTAAAATATCATTCTAGGAATATAAACATTGATACACATCTATCAGGCACTAAGAATCTAATGGCATGATCAAACTAGCAACATATCTCTACTCCAAACACTTGGGAAACTATCATGCCTTAAATGTCCTGCAAAAAAATCTCCAAATATGTGCATGACATTATAAACCATCCAAGCAGAACACATCACTCTAGTCCCTACAAGTGAACTACCCAAGGGTATATCTTCCCCTACTTGGTCACAAAAAAAAACATTATCCTAGGGACCCACTCAAGAAATTGAGATCCCACCACAACAACATAATATAACCTCTTCAGAGGGGAAATACTCAACTAGAGGGGTTCACTCTTCCAGATCATTCATTGGATCCCTAATACCATAAACAATATCCTCAAACCTCAGGGAAAAATGATAACAAAACATGGGATGATTGATCATATATCCAACCATCAAAACAAATAAAATATAAGCACTTATAAATTCTTGGACAATGAGTCATAAGGCCTATCTCTTACCCTAGAAATTAGCATCCAACAACATCCCCCATGGGATCTCACTGTCCCACCTCAGGGCCTAAGAAAACTCAAGGCTCCCACAATCCTTTTCATCATTGTACATGGTGAATTCCTTTTAGGGACTCCCTTGATACACCCAATATCTCAAGAGATACTGGTGAAACTTCCTCAATTACACAAAAGGCTATAATAAGAACATGAAACCATGTGAGGGGTTCCTCTACCTCATGAAAGAATTCATCAATGAAAAGCAAGAGAAACATCCAATAGATGAACTTAGTGGCCTCTAACCAATCCTCAATCACCTACACTGCAAAAGGGAATCCAAAAACAAAATCTCCCTAACTAGGGGATTCACAATAGTCCTCCTGACCACCTAAAAATCAGGGCCCTACAAGTGACCTTAAAACTTGACAAATCATATGACATTATCATTTTCAACCACCAACTATTGAAACTACTGATCCATCAATCAATACCAATCCCCTTTGGGAATCCTAAAGAGTTATTGTAATCATATAAATATATAAATGATACCTAACTACAACCACTATCTCTTGATGTAAACCCATCTCAAAGGATCCATCATCATCGATCCTCAATCACATGAGCTAAACACCAAATTATCTAACCTTGAAGAATGAGTACTGACATTTACGGACAATGAAATATCTCCTCAGAGATAATAATCATTCCATTATTTCAAGATATGACCAAATTAACCTCCAATAGATCACCAGGGAAAACTAAATCCAAGAAGAACACTGATCTCACATTCCTTACCTAGGCCTCACTACTCACAACATAACCCCTAGAAGGATTTTGAATCGAAAACTCTAAGAAATCATCCAATTGGGATCTGTCATTAAGAAACACCATCCATATTCTCTCTTAATATGGAATGGATTCCTCCATCGCGATCTATGTAAAAAAATTATTAGAATGGACTAATCATAAGTCCAATTATGACTATGATGCACAAAGAACCCAAAAACCCTTATTGGAAAATAACACGGTGTGTACTTATGAGTACCTGATGTGTGCTCTTGAAGTTACATATATCCCTATACATATACATGGTTAGAGAAAACAATGGGTTTTTCTATGTACTACTGCATGACCGTGGCATACACGGGGTCTACCTATGTACTACTATACAAATATGTACCATCACATGGGGTGTCTTCCCAAGTACATGGCCACATGTCCATGTCCAAGTACATGTTGTGTAACCATAGTACATAACATGTACATCCCAAAACACTTCCTTACCATATACTTAGCCACATGGAAAGGTATATGGACAAGTAATACTTCAAAGAGTGTATATAAAGTACATGGCTTGTACTTCTAAAAAACCTGTCTTCCTAGAATTGAAAGAACACATGATGTCTGTTCATAAATCTACACATCATGTACATTGATTTCCCAAAATATAAATCCCACAAATCACCCAAAAAACCCTAATGTATTTTACAAATCCATAGATCAACCCATTTGGGGTCCCCAAAAATCCATTTAAGGATTTAAAAACATAAAAAATAGAAAAAATATAGGAATTTGTGGAATAAAATAATAAAATTCCTACTTCTTTTCCAATAATAACAAATCATTACACTGGATCCACACCAAGCACCCACTAAGACTCGATCTACCTCTGTACAAGCTCCCTAGGTAGTGGCTCCTCTTCCCTCTCAATCTCCT
Source organism: Viscum album (assembly GCA_963277665.1). NCBI lineage: Eukaryota > Viridiplantae > Streptophyta > Magnoliopsida > Santalales > Viscaceae > Viscum > Viscum album. The sequence goes on from OY728133.1 coordinate 1,282,499,166, forward strand.
CTACCTATCCCTATATTGTAAGTGGTCCCCTAATGGGAGAGCCCCATGTGTGTTCTAGATAAGTGAAAGGGGAGGAGAGAAAATGAAAAAGGAAAAAATGAAAAAGAAAGAAAAAATGAAAAAGAAATGAAATGAAAAGAAAGTAGGAATAACCCTGATATCTATTATCATTGAAGGTTTATTCCTCACAAAGGAGAAAACCCCATTCCAGACTCAACCATTGAAAAAAGTCTCAATCCTATGCTCTGTTTAAAAGATATCACTAAAAAACATGCAGGAAAACATTAATAATTAATTAATAAAATATTAAATATGTTGTGAAAATTTGGTCGGCTTGATTTTCCACAAAACATATTTATATATTTAAACATCCTATTATGGGACAAATAGAGTTTCCATAAAAAGCAACAGAGATTTTATTATAGAATAAATTACTATTTTTCCTCTAAAACACTTTTAGGAACAAAAAAACATGTTTTCTCTGATTTAAACAACACTTAACAATGTGGGTTATAGAAGTTATGGGGGGAGAAAAATATAAACCCCAAGGTACATTGGCTCATGAGACTTATTTATTAATCTAGGGTCTGTATAATGTTAGGGTCGAACCGTCACCTGGTTATGTCCAATTCATTCAACATAGGAGTCAATAATACCTTTCATAACATTCCATAAGGAACCTATGTCTAGATAAAAACATGGATTTCTATATAATGAAAAATATATACTGAAAATAAAAAATAAACATGTTTTATTAGTCAATAATCATCAATAATTATAGTACATCCCCAATTTTTTTTCAGGTCATCATCCTTCAATGTGAATTTTTAAAAATGAGATATTCATGTCATATAGGGTAATGAGTATACTATTATGTCAATGATGGAGTAACCTGATCATAAGAAATCTGGATAAATATTTAGTATGGTAATAAAATAATATATCCCTAGTGTAATAATTTAATCACATAAGGTTTTTGACATAAATGTAAACACCATCGCAAAAAATAATTCTTCAAACAAAATCACAAAACAAGGGATCAAGAATCAAATTGTTTGATACTGTGAGTTCAATAAATGAAATAATATATATATATATATATATATATATATTATAGGATAAATCATGAAACCTTAATGGAATTAGTATAAATATTTTTTTAAATTATAAGGGAAATGGAATAAAAACTTAACTTCTCTTTTAGGGAACATCTCCATCATTGATGTAAAATACAAATTTACATGTTTCTTTCAAGGGTACCTTTTGATAATCTGATATTAAAGAATATTAAAATAGTTACTTCCAAAAATAATCTCTAAAAATGGATCAAAAAAAATTTATAAATTTTATATTAGAAAAAATTGGAGAGTAAGGTAAAGAATATGGATGTGAAAGGAGAACCCTTTTTTATTATATCAAAAATACCTTCTTCAAAAACTCATATTATAAAAGGAGTAACAATACTTTATTTTTATCCAATTATTTTTCACTATAAATTTATATAAATTAATATACAATAAAATATTATTATGGGAAAACCCAGGAACAGAATAATGAGCTTCATGATGAAACAATATAACTCAAATAAATGATATTTGAGCTATCAAAATCCCTTATCGGAAAGATACTCATTGAAGTAAGAAATATTTAAAAAAGGAGTATTATGGTAGAAATAAAAATTCATCAAAAAAATAGAATACCATAAAATATAATAAAATGTTAGATTATACATTAATTTTAAATCTAATAGGATAATCATAACTCAATGAATAAAAATTGGGTTACCGAAATTACTTTCAAATAGGGTAACAACTAACTCAAAATCCATTTGTTGAAAATGGAATTATTTGGATTAATATTTCACGTGAAGAACAATTTTTTTTTGATAAATATACATCTATGGATAGCTAAAATATCTTTCAAATAAAAACTTGGTGCATAACATAAACATGTCTTGTAGAATTAATGTTTGAGACAAATAACCCCTCAAAATTAAATTTTTATTCATTTTCAAGATAAACCACTCTAAGTGAAAGTAAATAACTATAAAATAAAAAATTTCAACTATAATTGTAATTTATTTTCACTGATAGAAAAAATATTAATGTTCTAGTGTCTAGTATCTTTTCTAGAATCTAAATGATAAGAGAATTACTCCATCAAGGATCCTTAATAATTATATCCTCAAACAAATTAACCCTTTTTACTTGAGTAACATTTTAATCAAAACTCTTGAAAGGCAGGGCTTGTAATTAAACCAAAAATATTACGATTAAAACAAAATCCAAGATATAATATCTAAAATTTGTAGTATATACACCACATAAATTTAATTAGGTGGATAATACCAAACAGTTCTCAAATATTGGAATTTGGGATGAAAACACTAACCTTATTCCAAATTCATTCGATGCATGGACCTAACATCCTGGTTAATAAAATTAAGTTTATTATATACCTTCATCGAATTATTATTATTATATATTTAATTTAATATTGACCATTTATTGTCATATTCTTTTTATTTATTATATATTTTTTCTTATATTAGTGTGGAAATTTAATTATTATTGACTTATATTCATAATTTTATAAATATAAGATGATATTTTAATAATAAGTTGAATAATTAATAAAAATAATATAAAAAATAATTTAATTATTATTAAATTATAATATTAATAATATTTATTTTCCCATAGTTATCCTTGATAGAGTATTAAATCATTATTTAGTAAGTGATTTGTCCAACCCAAACATGAATATGTAATATCTTGATAGGTTATTCTAGTTAAGTAAGTGTATAATCTAATTATAATTGATGAAAAATGATATTATATATATATTTTTAATTTGGTGAATCAAATTTTATGTGTTTTAGAAAAATAAATAAAATTAATTTGAAAAATGAAATATGTTACTTGGTGAAGTTGGTCATCCACAAAATACACTAAAAACATTATTTTGTTTTTATAAGTGTGTAGAAAGGAATAGATAAAGTTATTACCTTAATATAATAACATGAAAATTTAATAATGATACTAAGTATATCATATTACCATGGTTAGGGTTTGTTTGGAATAGAATAATTAGGAAGAACCGGTTACTGGTAGTTAATACACACTTTGGTACCTTGAAATCTCTCAATAGAATCTCATTGGAAATGAAGGTATTAAACTAAATAATAGAAAACATAGTGTTGTAAAATCCTAATTTTAATGTTCACAAATAATGTTAATTATGTTTTCAATTGTTTATTTTCACTGTGGTAGAATTTTAAGATATAAGTTATTATGGTGAATTTTTTCCTAAGTGCTGAAAAGGAAAACCGTCATACTTTACTCAGTGCCATAAATGAACCACTGTTGAAGAGAATTCACCACTAGGAAACACCCACCAGTATAGTTGAGTCATTTTCATTATGGAAATTTGGAAAATTATTGAAAAGAACTACATCCATAAATTAGTCACCATTGAGGATGTCTCGGTGCCAGACAAGAATCACTATTTAACTTGAGTCACTATTGAAAGATGACCTACCATCACACTTTACCATTCACCTAGATATTTGAAAAAGCGTTGAAAAGACCAGCTACTGGAAAATAATTATCACTTAGATGAGTCACTGTTCAGCATGACCTACTATCTGATGACCTACCATGAGCCTGAATCACTATTAGAATAACTCCCCAGTATCTTAATTTATCTCCAGAATGAGTTGCTTCCAGATTAGTTTAACCACCATCTTATGTCACCACTAAGAATGTGAAACCTCTATAATTTTCATACCACCAGAAGATTCACCATCACCATTCTTTTAAATTTTAATTAAATGTTTCTAATGAATTTATTATTGAATTTAATGAAATGGATTAATTTTTATTTTTAATATTAAATATTGTAGGGATACATTAAGGTTTGTGTTATCATTATGTATGTGATGTAGAAGATCTATATTATTATTCATCAAATAGATACTCTTGAATACTGATGATATATATTAAAAATTATACTACCACATGCATTCATGACTAGATATATGGAACAATATAGTAATAATTGTAAGAGTTTTGGGAAGTGTGAAACTTTATAGAGAGATTAAACACTGCATCCTCAACTAAAAAAGATTGTGGAATCATAGAACATAATATACCTTCATAACATTCCCTATATTCAGAAAAAATAGTTCTTACGATGCTATGTTTTCCTGCATTTTTCTGAGAAATGAATCGAGGACTCGTCGAAGCTACATTCAAGGAGACACAAGATTTCAGAGCACATCAGATCAAGAAACACTACATTATCTACATATGTATACCAGAGTTTTTTGTTTGTTTCTTTTATATTCGATTAGTGTGTGGTTTATAATTTCTATTGAATGCACATTGTCTCGTATACTTTAACTATAAGATACAACATATCTCCTACACTCTCTTTAAATTTTTTACCATTCTTTATTTTATAATAGGTACCTATATCTCCAGTACTAGTTTTATTCCCATGGTTATTGTGAAAGAGGTCCCTACATGGCTTGGAAAGTTGGTTAGCTATTGTGTATACCAGATCCATGTTGTGCATCAAGGTTATTTTATATAATCTTATTGGAAAAAGGTGATTTCCAAGTGGAAGTTATTAGGCCTTTCCATGAGACAGAACTGCTTCTTTTAATTCCATTGTGTGTTCTGATTTGTTTCAAAGCATTGAACTGATTTTTTAAAACTTTTAACAAAATCACAACTTTGATACTTAGTATTAATTAGTATTTATATAATATTTTTATATAGTAAATTGATTTTAAAAGATAGAATAGTTTTTATAGTATTTTAACTATTATTTAATAACTCTTATAAATGTTTTTAAAAATTAGTACTTATATTGATTTTCTATTTTGATTAACTAGGATTTTTTATTTAATCATGGGTATTTTATTTAAATAAATTTAAGAAATAAATTTATTAGGTACTCAATTCACCCCCTCTGGAGATACACAGTATAACCCACATTTGGTGTCAAAGGTTTTTAAAATCATTTCCACTATGATTTTTATTTGTGTTTTAAATATATTTAATTTATGTTAGTTATAAATATAGTTCATTAAATGGAAAATTGAAAATAAGGATATTCTACAAACAAAACGTCTTTCCTTAATGTAAATAACAATTCTTAATGGAAAATAATGATAAATAGGCATATTGAAAGAATGGGTTTTGGAATATGGGCTATTACAGAATATAAATATGAATTACCTAATATTTGTAAGAATACATGGGATGATGCTACTAAAAATTATTGTAACAACAATTTCAAAGATATTAATGATCTTTACTGTGATTTAGGTGATGAAGAGTTTAATAGGATATCTATAAGAAAAAATACACATGTCATACATGGGAATCTTCCACAATATGCATGGGACTAAAATAAACACAGGTCATGTAGGGACCTCATCCATAATAATTGTGGGTAAAAAAGGAAAAGAGTGTGTAGAAGTAATCTGTTATCTTCTTTTTAAAGTGTAGAAGGCAATGTGTGTAATGACCCAAAGTTTCATTAATAGAAAATCCCTCTTGATATTATTAAATTTCTCTTTATATAAAATGTTTTTATAAAATGTCAACTACTTTGGTTTTATTTTAAGAATTTTGACCGTTGCTAATATAGCCGTTGAACAGTGATCACATGATTAGTATAAATATAGAACTTTAACAAATCCAATTTACTCAGAAGGAAGCGATGGCCTCATCCAGTATAATTGCAACATACGAAGCCCATTTTTCAGAGCTCGGAAAAGAGGTGGCGTCTTTGGGCTTCACCCTTGACCAAGCCCAACCTGTGCTTCATCATGTCAAGCTCGAACGTGACCGTCTACGGGATAAGTGGAAGTTGATTGAAATTACCACTCGAGCGATGTTATCTGAGCCACCCCAAGAGTCTGTCACCATCTCACACCTTACCCTTAGGTCTTATGCGGCTGTTTTAAGGGGTTATGTGACAAATAAGTAGTTCTATGTTCATATACATTATTTTTTGTATATAATAATGAATATAATTTCTAGTCATTTTTGATACATTGTAAATAGTTTTTAAAGTACAAATGGTGTTTTTAGTTATTAAGAAATCTATTTTATTAAATTAAGTGATTTTTGAATTAAATAATATTTTAATAAAATAATAATAATATTATTAAATTAATTTTTATTAAATATAAATGATCTTATAATTTTATGAATGCAATTAAATTTTTTATTAAGGTTTGAAATCCATTTCTGTCAAAACCCTTGAATTTTCGATAAATGTCGGTTTTTATTTTAAAAGTGAAAATTCACATATTTAGAAAATTATTTAGATAAAATAAATTTTATTTCTGGAATCAGGACGTCAAAATTATACAATGGTGAATTTTTTTCTGAGACAGTCAAATTTTTGGGTAAAAATTAAATACTGTTTAAATATATAATGTGTTTTATGACATCATAATGACCCAATAGTGATGTAATAAAATACTATGATCTTTATGTCTGACCAATATATGTTTTACCATTTAAATAATGTGATTTTGGGTTTGTTTGACTTACTTTTCAAAGCATTAATGGACCCCTCAAGACTTATTCAACACCTTGCCTTTTTAAATTAATTTCCATGGGAGTGTGACTCATCTCCACATAAGCAACCCTAATATTTTATGAAGTTCGGACTTTGGCCATATAAAATATTATTTTCCTCTTCCCTTTTCCAAAAACCATTGGCAAAATCCATGGGATTGTTTGTGGTTTGGATTAATTTAATATAAGGGGTCCCAAACCTAAATAATAAAGAATTCTCTCACCTTTCATATATAAACCCACCCAAGCTCCCACTTCCTCCTCACTCAAAACCTTTTGAGTTCGTCCAACCTCTACCCTACTACCTCTAGAATCCTCCCAAGGTTCCCCAGGATACCAAGAAGCCTATCATAAGAATCTCTCTAGCCTTTGGAAGCACACTTCCAAGTAAGGGTTTCTTCTTCCATTCTCATTTTGTCCAATTTTCTTTAAGTTGTTTTCCCTTTTAATTTCAATTATGAATGTTGGGGTATGGTTTCGCACCTCCCTCATACTGCCCTATTTATTTTTGATTGATGGGAGACCCTTTTTCTCTCATTAAATTCCTACCATGTACACCCGTTACTATGCCGAAATTCCGAAAGGAACTTCTCTCTCCTCTTTTACATTCAAGCAATACTTTTGTATCATGAATCTAAATTCCATTTCAATTATTGGGAAATGTATCTATATGACCTAATTACTGTCAATTACATGTAAATATGATGAGGAACCCCTTTATCTCTCATCAACCACTTTTATGAATTCTTATGTCACGCCGTTACGCTGCCGAAATTGCACCGATTTTTTAGCCAATGTCATTGTGTAGGGAATACCATGCCCATTTCTCCACAAAGGGTATTCACCTTTATGAACATTTAATTATTGATTATAAAGTTTCATGTATGAATTCCACATTCATTTATCATGCAATAAATTATTATGTTTTTTGAATCCATGTTTTATGATCTATGTGACACACTTATGCATGAAATGAAATGTTTAAGAAGGGTGCGCCCTTATAGCGCTCCAATGCATTGGGCAAAGTATAGTATCATTATACGTCAGGTGAAATGAGTGTTGAATCATGCTAATTCAAGTGCAATGAGGGTTTACTTGTGCTTTATGTGCAATGAGGATTTACTCATGCTCTATGTGCAATGATCCTTGGCTCATGCTAATTCCATGTTAAGTGTTGTTGCCACATTTCCATGTTATGATTATCATGATTTATCATGACTTTATGTTCATGTTTCTTTTATGCTCTATTGATATGCCTATTTTCTAACATGTATTGTACTCCTCAGGTTATTCCATGTGTACTCCCTTACTGGGATTTATAGCTCACCCTTTTCTTTGCATGTCCTCAGGTTATCCCATGCAATGCTATGTACGAGGGAATGTAGTGGTCATGTAAAGGAAGTTTTCAATAAAGAAGTTGTATTTCATGTTTAAAGTTTTTATGTAATGATCATAATCCCCAAATACACTAAACCTATCGATCTTCTTGTTGTATCAAGTGATGTTTTATGTAATAAATCATGTTTAAGTTTGTAATAAAACCAGGGTTGTCATAGTTGGTATCAGAGGATAGGTTTAGTTATTTTTTGGATTAGAAAACCCTATTAAAGCCTTAGATAAAAGACTAAGTATAATAAAAACATCACTAAGTTTTGGTAAGTACTGAGTAAGTGGTTTATCAAAAAATTACATCCCTGTCTGGATACGAGCAGGTAGAGGCGGCTCTAGCACAGATGTATCCTAGGGGTAAAACCCGAAAACACCGCTTTGAGCTAGACTCAAACGGGAACTGGTGCATGAACACGGGCCTTGCTACATTCTTGGTTACGAAACTCCCGGGGGATATGTTTTGATAAATTCAAAAGATTTGTATGAACCCTTATTAAGGGAATTAAAAAATTCCCCTATGAATAGATGTTAGAAAGTAGATCATGAAAATCCTAGATTGAAGCATATAGACTATTGAGTAAGGAAATAAAAGTTTATTTATAAGTCATCAACTTTTTTATTTAGATTAACCTTTATGTGTTACCCCAAACTTTCCTTTTATTCCAGCCAATGGCCGATAATTGGAGGACTCGGGCTAACAACCGTTGGGAAGATCAGTGTGATGACTGTACTAATGAGATCCCAAATCCAATGGGAGCGGGAATCGTGAACTTTTTCATGCATCTCTCTCAGATAACTCATGTTTTGAATAGAAACACGGGTCAAGAGGAACGTTCAACACCCCTAAAAAAGAACAAGTCACTATAGAGAGCTTCATGAGAGAAAGGTCTCCTACTTTTAGTGGATTATCCGATCCCACAATTGCTAAATAATGGATCAACTCCATTGAAAAGATCTTCTCCATACTTCAATGTTCTGAACAAGAGAAGGTTCTCCTGGAGGCATATCGTATGGAGGGTGAAGCTGATCAATGGTGGACGTTGATAAAAAATATGAAGCCTGAGGAGGATATGGAGCATTGGAATGGAAGGATTTCCAGAAGATGTTTTTCGATAAATATTTTCCGCGCACCCTCCGGCTTAAGATGGAAAGGGACTTCCTTTCCCTCAAGCAAAAAGTTAAAGAATATGTTGGAACGTACGAGGTAAAATTCACAAGTCTTGCACGATACACTTCCATCTTTGTCGTTACCTCCGAATGAAAAGTTGGCCACTTTTTTGGTGGGCTGAAGCCTAGCTTGAGGAAAGCATTAAAGATCCGTGACTTTGACTGCTATGAGGAAATTGTTCGATGTTCCCTCAAGGTCGAAATGGAGATCCAGGAATCATAGGGGTATCATGGGGACAAGAAGAGTAAGGTGGACTTCAATGCTGGTGGTCCGATGGATAAATCCAACGGTGCTAAGAAGACCCATCACCTCACTTTCCAAAAGTGCGGAAAGAAGAACCTTGGAAATTGCCTTATGGGGACAAGAAAATGCTTCAGGTGTGGAAGAGAAGGGCACCTAGCTGTTAACTGTCGGCAAGAAAGACCCACAGCTGCGACAGAGGAGAGGAGCGCTTCGTTTGAACCTCAACACGTTGTTCAATGCTACAAATTCAAATAACTGAGTCATTTTGAAAATCTGTGCCCTAATCCAAGGGTTTTCGGAGACAACCAACAACCTCCACGGCAGCAAGGAAGAGATTTTTCCATCACTTCTACCAAAGTGAACCCCGAAAATGGAGTGGTGACATGTACACTAGTTATTCATTCAAGAATAGAGAATGTAATTTTTGATTCAGGTTCTACACATTCTTTTATATCATGAATGTTTATTAGAACAATCCCAGAACCACCACAAATCATGGAAGTAAAGATGTCGGTGAGTACGGAAAATGGGGCAATCATTGCATCCCATGAATATAAGTCCTCCCCTATTATAATCTGTGGATTGAATTTCCCAAAGAACCTCTTCATACTCCCTTTGGCGGAATTTGATGCAATTCTTGGCATGGATTGGATTTCCTTATATAGAGCCAACATAAATTGTCGAGGGAGGGAAATCACACTCCATATGGAGAATCGACCCCCGATTCTTTACAAGTGTCAGGAGGAAGATGAATATCCTTTAGCTCCATCATATCAAGCATGGATATTACTGCCTTATGAGCATCCGTATCTGGCTGAGATGATTGAGTCCAAGGAAGAAACCATCCTTGAAGAAATGCCTATTGTGAGGGAATTCACTGAAGTGTTTCCCTAGGAACTGCCTGGTCTTCCTCCAAGAAGAGATGTTGAGTTCTCAATTGAACTTATACCTAGGGTGCTACCAATATCCAAGACTCTATATAGAATTGCTGTTGTAGAGCTTGAAGAGCTGAAGAAACAACTACAGAAGAATCTGGATAAAGGGTTTATACGCCCAAGTGCTTCACCATGGGGTGCACCAGTCCTCTTCTTCAAGAAGAAGGATGGGTCAATGAGGCTTTGCATCGATTATCGTGAACGTAACAAAATCACAATAAAGAACAAGTATCCTCTCCCAAGAATTGATGACTTGTTTGATCAGCTGCGTGGAGAACAATACTTCTCCAAGGTGTATTTGCGGTCGGGATATTATCAAGTAAGGGTGAAGAAGGAAGATGTCCCCAAGACTGCTTTTCGTACAAGGTACGGGCACTTTGAATTCATAGTAATGCCTTTCAGACAAACCAATGCTCCATAAATATTCATGGACTTGATTAATAGAGTCTTTAGAGATTACCTTGACAAATTTGTGGTAGTATTTATAGATGATATTATAATATACTCCAAAAACAAGGAGGAGCATTTAAAAACTGTACTAGAGAATTTGCGCAAGGAGAAGCTCTATGTAAAGTACAACAAGTATGAGTTCTGGTAGAAGGAGGTCTCATTCTTGGGCCATATCATCACAAGAAATGGGATATCTGTGGACCCCTCCAAAATAGATGCAATTGAGGGATGGACAAGCCCAACATCGGTAACAGATTTTCATAGCTTCTTGTGGTTAGCTAGAAATTATCGATGATTTGTGAGAAATTTCTCACGATTGTCCAACCCTCTTACCAAGCTAACTAGAAAGGGAGTAAAGTTTTTATGGAGTGATGAATGCGAAGAAAGCTTCAAGGAGTTGAAAAGGAGGCTTATCACTGCACCTGTTCTCACATTACCCACAAGTGGGGAAATTTTTGTGGTATTCAGTGATGCTTCGAAGAAGGGATTAGGATGTGTGATAATGGATAATGATAAAGTGATATCCTATGACTCAAGGATGTTGAAAATCCATGAGCGAAACTATCAAACACATGATTTGGAGTTGGAGGCGGTGATCTTTGCCTTGAAAATCTGGCGGCATTATCTCTATGGAGAGAAATGTGAGATATATACTGACCACACGAGTCTTAAATAAATATTCACACAGAAAGAGATTAATATGCACCAGAGAAGATGGATAGAGATCATCAAGGATTATGATTGTTTAATCCATTACCACCCTGGGAAAGTGCACAAGGTGGCAGATACCCTAAGTAGAAAGGATCCAGCGATTCTATCAATGATGAGAATTGAGAAGGATCCAATCTTCTTAGACTTGATGAAGATGGACGTGGGAATCATAAAGAAGGGAACATCATCAATACTTTTCACAAATTATTGCTCCACCATCTCTTTTGTAAAGGTTCAAGGATGCTCAAAAGGATCATGTGAGAATTCAGGAAAAATTGGAAGCTATCAAAAAATGGAAATCCTCAGAGTTTAATGTTAATGAAGAAGGAATTGTGAGGTTTGGGAAAAGACTATGTGTTTCATCAAGTCCGGAGCTGAAGAAGGAACTCTTGGATGATGCACATATTTAAAATTTCTCTATTCACCCAGGGCGCACAAAGATGTATCGAGATCTCCAAGAAAACTTTTGGTGGGATAATATGAAGAAGGAGATCGCTGAATATACATCAAAGTGCCTGGTGTGTCAGCAAGTGAAGGCAGAGAGGCAGAAGTCTAAGGGGATGATGTAACCATTTCCCATACCAGAATGGAAATGGGAGAACATCACCATGGACTTTTTCACTGGACTTCCAAGGACATCCAAAGGCAACAATCCAATCGGGGTTTTTGTGGATCGTCTTACAAAGACTGCACACTTCATTGCTATTAGGGAGAATTCCTCTTTGGATCAACTGGCACTGATATATATCAGGGAAGTGGTAAGGTTGCATGGAGTACCACTATCTATTGTGTCTGACCGAGATCCAAGATTCACCTCTAAGTTTTGGAAGAGTCTTCAACATGCTCTGAATACGGAACTGAACTTCAGTACGACCTATCATTCTCAAAATGATGGCCAATCCGAGCAGACTATCTAAACACTTGAAGACATGTTGAGAGCATGCTCAATGGACTTTAAGGGAGGATGGGATCAACAAATTCCCCTGGTTGAGTTCTCTTATAATAACAATTTCCACTCGAGCATCCAAATGGAACCATATGAAGCCTGATATGGGAAAAGGTGCAGAACACCGACATGTTGGGATGAGGTCGGTGAACGTAGGCTGCTTGGACCAGAAATGGTCGAGGAAATGGTGGAGAAGGTGAAAACCATTCAGCAGTATATCAAGGAAGCCCAGAGTTGATAGAAGAGTTATGTAGATAATCATCGACGAGACCTTGAGTTTAAAGTTGGAGACATGGTGTTTCTATGCATATCTTTGTGGAAAAAGGTCATGAGGTTTGGAAAGAAGGGGAAGTTAAGTCCAATGTACATCGGCCCCTTGGGATTCTTGATCGTGTTGGGGCTGTGGCCTATCGACTAGCACTTCCACCTACCATGGCCAAAGTGCATGATGTCTTTCATGTATCCCTCTTAAGGAAGTACATACCGGGCCCTTCACATGTACTCTCTTCTGAGGTGGTACAATTGGAAGATGATCTTTCTTATGAGGAGAAACCAGTGAAGATCTTAGATCACAGAGAAAAATTTCTATGAAATAAGACAATGCCCCTTGTCAAGGTGTTGTGGAGAAACCACAAGTTTGAAGAAGCGACTTGGGAATCAGAGGATATGATGAAGCTGAGTTACCCACATTTGTTTTAGTGTGGGAAAAAGAAAACATCTAGGGTGAAATTTCTTAAGGGGGGAATATTGTAATGACCCAAAGTTTCATTAATGGAAAATCCCTCCTGATCATATTAAATGTCTCTTTATATAAAATGTTTTTATAAAATGTCAACTTATTTGGTTTTATGTTAAGAATTTTGACCGTTGGTAATATAGCTGTTGAACATTGATCACATGATTATTATAAATATAGGACTTTAACAAATCCAATTTACTTAGAAGGAAGGGATATATCATCCATTAGAATTGCACTATATGAAGCCCATTTTTCGGAGCTCAGAAAAGAGGTGGCGTCTTTGGGCTTCGCCCTTGAGCAAGCCCAAGCTGTGATTCATCATGTCAAGCTCGAACGTGACCATTTACAGGAATAGTGGAAGTTGATTGAAATTACCACTCGAGCGATGTTATCTGAGCCACCCCAAGAGTCTATCACCATCGCACACCTTACCCTTAGGTCTTATGCGGCTATTTTAAGGGGTTATGTAACAAATAAGTAGTACAATGTTCATGTACATTATTTTTTGTATATAATAATGAATATAATTTCTAGTCATTTTTGATAGATTGTAAATAGTTTTTAAATTACAAATGGTGTTTTTAGTTATTAAAAAATATATTTTATTAAATTAAGTGATTTTTGAATTAAATAATATTTTAATAAAATGATAATATTATTATTAAATTAATTTTTATTAAATATAAATGATCTTATAATTTTATGAATGAAATTAAAATTTTTATTAAGGTTTGAAAGCCATTTCTGTCAAAACCCTTGAATTTTCGATAAATGTCGGTTTTTATTTTAAAAGTGAAAATTCACATATTTAGAAAATTATTTAGATAAAATAAATGTTATTTCTGGAATCAGGACGTCGAAATTATCCAATGTTGAATTTTTTTCCGAGACAGTCAAATACCGTTTAAATATATAATGTGTTTTATTACATCATAATGACCCAATAGTGATGTAATAAAATACTATGATCTTTATGTTCGGCCAATATATGTTTTACCATTAAAATAATGTGATTTTGGGTTTGGTTTACTTAGTTTTCAATCCATTAATGGACCCCTCAAGACTTATTCAACACCTTGCCTTTTTAAATTAATTTACATGGGAGTGTGACTCACCTCCACATAAGCAACCCTAATATTTTAAGAAGTTCGGACTTTAGCCTTATAAAATATATTTTTTCCTCTTCCCTATTCCTAAAACCATGGGCAAAAACCATGGGTTGGATTGAGGTTTGGATTAATTTAATATAATGTGTCCCAAACGTAAATAATAAAGAATTCTCTCACCTTTCCTATATAAACCCACCCAAGCTCCCACTTCCTCCTTACTAAAAACCTTTGGAGTTCATCCAACCTCTGCCCTAATCTCTCTAGAATCCTCCCAAGGTGCCCCAATCTCCCAAGAAGCCTCTCACAAGCCTCTCTCTATCCTTTGGAAGCACACTTTCAAGTAAGGGTTTTTTCTTCCTTTCTCATTTTTGTCCAATTTTCTTTAAGTTGTTTTTCCCTTTTAATTTCAATTATAAATGTTGGGGTATGGTTTCGTAACTCTCTCATACTTCCCTCTTTATGTTTGAATGATGGGAGACCCTTTAACTCTCATTAAATTCCTCCCATGTACACCCGTTACTATGCCAAAATTCCGAAAGGAACTTCTCTCTCTTCTTTTACATTCAAGCAATACTTTTGTATCATGAATATAAATTCCGTTTCAATTTTTGGGACATGTATATATATGACCTCCTTACTATCCATTACATGTAAATATTATGAGGAACCCCTTTCTCTCTCATCAACAACTTTTATGAATTCTTATGTCACGCCGTTACGCTGCCGAAATTGCTCCGATTTTCTAAGCCAATGCCATTGTGTAGTGAATACCATGCCCATTTCTCCATCAAGGGTATTCACCTTTATGCACATTTAATTATTTATTATAAAGTTTCATGTATGAATTCCACATTCCTTTATCGTGGAATAAATTATTATGTTTTATGAATCCATGTTTTATGATCCATGTGGCACACTTATGCATGAAATGAAATGTTTAAGAAGGTTGCGCCCTTATAGCGCTCTAATGCATTGGGTAAAGTATAGTATCATGATACGTCATGTGCAATGAGTGTTTAATCATGCTAATTCAAGTGCAATGAGGGTTTACTCATGCTTTATGTGCAATGAGGAAATACTCATGCTCTATGTGAAATGAGCTTGGGCTCATGCTAATTCCATGTTAAGTGTTGTTGCCACATTTCCATGTTATGATTATCATGATTTATCATGCCTTTATGTTCATGTTTCTTTTATGATCTATTGATATGCCTATTTTCTAACATATATTGTACTCCTCATTTTATTAAATGTGTACTCCCTTACTGGGATTTATAGCTCACCCTTTTCTTATGCATGTCCTCAGGTTATCCCATGAAATGCTAAGTACGAGGGAATGTAGTGGTCATGTAAAGGAAGTTTTCAATAAAGATGTTGTATTTCATGTTTCGTGTTTTTATGTAATGATCCTAATCCCCAAAGACACTAAACCTCTCGATCATCTTGTTGTATCAAGTGAATTTGTATGTAATAAATCATGTTTAAGTTTGTAATAAAAGCAGGGTTGTCATAATGTGTGTTCAATAGATAGTATTAACTACACAGTACTCAAATATAAATTCATAAAATCGAAAAGTCATGTATAAAGATGTATAAAATGTTGTGTTGGTTGATCTGATGTTCTCTGAGTGATTGAGACTCATAGGATGTGGCTTGGAGAGAAGCCCGAGTTGTTTCTTATAAAAAATCAATAAAATGAAGCATCATAAGAACTATATTTTCTGAATTTAGGGAAGGTTTTGAAAGTTCAGTATGTTAAAATCTTCCTCATTCATGTGTTGGTAAGATGTAGTGTGTAGGATCTCTAGAAATTCATACACATCACATCACACTTATTGTTCTTTAAATACTATTTTATCTCTCTGGTCATGAACACACAAGGAAGTCTACTTTTTAATATATATCATCATTATGTTAGAGTATATGTTTGAAGAAAAATCATTCAGAACTTATATACCTCATACTAAACACTAAACTATACATTAATGTATCCTTTTAATATTAAATAAAATAAATAAAAAATAATTCATCGCATTAAATTCAATAATATAACCATTTGAAAATTTTAATACAAATAAAGAAGAATATTAAGGGTAAACCTTCAGGTAGTAAGAAAACTCTAGAAATGTCAAATTTGCAGTGGTGACATAAGTTGGTGGTGAGACAACTCTGGAGGTGACTCATTCTAGTGGTGACTAAATCTGGCAGTAAGTAAGTGAAACAATGATTCAGGATGATGATAGGTTATTTGGAAGTTTTCCATGATCAATGGTGACTCATATAAATGGTGAGACTTTTCCAGTGTCAGATCTTTTCAAAAATTTGACAAATTTCTTTTTAGAAGGTAAATTGTGATGGTAGGCCATCTTCAATGGCGACTCAATTAAATGATGATTCTTGTACGGTGTTGATTCATCCTCAATGGTGAGTCCTTTATAAAGGTAGTTCCTTTCAATAATCTTCCAAATTTTACATCTGGAAGGTGACTCAACTGTGACTATATGTCTTTCCTGGAAATGACTCATTTTGAATGGTGAGTCATTTATAGCGGTGAGTAAAGTTTGATGGAAGGAATTTTCTTCACTTAATTTTTTTTCACCAAACAACCTTATATTTTAAAATGCTATCATAAAGCATAAAACCCATTAAAATCATAATTTACATGATTTTTGGGCATTAAAACAAGAAGGTTTTAAAACACTTTTTATGATCACAAATAATGGAATTTTATAATAATATAAAGGTTAATTTTTGGTTTAAAATATATCTTCTTGAAATTTTAAAAATCTAACGTAAGTGTTTGACCATAGATTTTAAAATAGACAGATATCATAGATATTAATTAACAGACAATATCAAAGGTATTTAATACAAATGGTATAAAATAGTAACATAACCATAAAATTAAAAACTCATGATTAATTAAGATGGTATCAATAGGATAAACTAAATTATTATGGTTATCCTGGAATAACTTAAATAAAGAATTCAAATACATTGGAAAGAAAATGTAAGATAAAGGTAATAAAGGATAACATAATTTTTTTTAAAAAATTTATAATCAATATTACCCTTTTGAGATTATAAAAAAGTGAGAATAAAAATAGGGAATGAAAATTAGAAAAATGTTTTTAATAAAATAATTTCCATTGAAGTAAAAAATTAATTGATTAAAATCCAAAAATTGATACACCAAAATTCATAAATAATCCCCTATCAAAGAAAATCCTATTATTGATGCTTCTGAGGCTGGGTCGTAAGAAAAACAGGTACCTTTCCCTTTCCCTTTTCATAGGAAGAGGGCACAATGGAAGAAGTTGAGGAAAATATGGTTGAGGCTATAGGGATAGTAGGAAGAGAGGTGTTCTCTAAAATTATAACCGGCTAGAGATGCTATATAGAATCTATGGGAGTCAAAATCAAATGCTGGAATAGATTTGGTAAAGGTGCATTATGATCTTGGGTAATATCTACTCTGAATAAATCTGGATTAGTGGCTAGGGGAGTAAGATGAGAATCCCTTGGAATAGCATCCCAATCCACTACAATAGTTCTAGAAAAATGAAGAAAGGGATTCATCAAATTGATTAATTCCATGATAATATTTTCCCCTATTTCCATGGAACTTAAAAGTCCCTTTTATACTTCATAAACAACTTGAGCATATGGGTGATCACTTTTAGCTAATCAACTTGTTCCTTGAAATCATGAATATCTTGAGGTATCATGAGGTTCTAAATAAGGTAATTAATATGGGAGTTGAGCTCATTCTCAGCATAAATCCTCGAGAAATAATATTTTATAGCTTTGGTAATTGTTTCCCTACCAGTTTTAACAACATTTGGTCAGTCCCAGACCATCTTGTAGGTATTGTCACTATTATGCCTAATCTGCCTCAAACTCTCTTGATGGATTTTTGGAACATCTCCTGTAATAGATTTAATCTCTTCCATAACCACTGACCATATAAAATCAAAATCCAAGGAAGAATTGGGAAGTGGATAATTGTATGTAGAAGGAACACAAGGTGTAATCTCTAATGTTTCAAACAAAGAACCCATACTAGTTTAAAAAGAGGTCAGAATAACCTCCATCACTGATCTATAAGACACTAGCTCACTCAAAAGTCTCTGTTTCTCTATTTCCACATCCAATGTATGATGCATAATTTTTCGATAGATGTTATGTATCAGAATATCAATCAAGTATAGTTTATCTCATTCACTAAGCTTAGTGATAATAGGTGATTAATTTCTCAAAATCATACCAAATCAAGGAGAATTATTTCTCTAAAATACTATAAGTCAGCTCTGGCAACCGTATCTATAGGTACTATAGAAATAGTAGGAGTGGGAAGGGGAATCAGATCTCTCTCAATGGAAGATGCCTCTATAGGCACTGGTCTAGCAGGCATATCCAAAGAAGAACACTATAACTTCCCAACAACATCTATTTGTTATACCATTTATCCCTTAGGATATATCTCCATTCGAATAGTAATAGATTGACTAAAATGATTTGGTGGACTATTATCATCATCATTGGTAATATATCATAAACCAGGTCTAAAATAACTAGGGTACTTCTCCCATTCCTCAATAACTAAAACACCCAACCTATATGAAGACACAACTACATACTCAACAGATGTAGGTTCAACAACCATATGCTCATCAACTATCTACTTAGTAACTGTAGGCTCAATATGCTCTTCATATACATGGTTACAAGAATGACTAATAAGTCTTGGGAATTGCTACCCTCAAAAGATTTTCCCAACTCATCTCTAGGAGATCTATAAACATCTCAAATAATGTTTGGTATCTCCTCACACATAGATGAAACTGACAAACTCAGATAAGAAACAAATTCCTGTGTAATCTCTTGATCATTAGGCCTATCAGGGCCTGAACCATCATTACTTTTATAATCATCATCATTTCCCTCTTATTCAACATTTTCCTCTTCATATTCTTCTTCTTCTCCATCGCCATTCTCATTTTTTCCATCATCACTCCAAATTTTATCATCAGATAACTCAAAAACTTCTTCAAAAACCTCACTTTGATCCTCTTCACTTAATTCAGATAAAATACTTTCTCAAATATGGAGAGATATAGGAGGAATAGGTGTACCATAAGAGATAGCCAGAATACTCTTGGGAATATCCTGGTCACAACCCTCATCAATTGAGAACTATTTCTCTACTTCACCAAAAGTGACAAACTACTATTATTCTTCCACTTCCTCATTCTAATAGTATACATCTTCATCCCACTCTAAGCCAAGATCAAAATTATTTTTTGGACTTATAGGGTGATAAACATGATTGAAATCATCATAAATCTTTTCAGAATAAAAAATCCACTTCTATAACCATGGGTTATAACCTAGATTAATTCTCTAACAAAAAAATATTATAAGCAAAAATCCTCATCATTTTAATATTTATTCCTCATCTTCATCTAAAAATACCTTGGCCTCAACCATGGATAAACTGAATTTAGGGTAGATAAGGTAGTTTGATATATATGATGTTTTACACATAACTGTAATATGAATCCTTAGATATCATCAAAAATTGATATTTTATTCTCTCATAATAAGTCATAAGAGATATAAATCTTGATACCTCATTTATTCGAAATCAACTTTCCTCAGGAACAACATATTTTTAATAAACATGAACAAAAGATGACACTCACCCTCGAAATCCATTTTTGATAGTCTTATTACAATTCCATCCTCAGTAAGCTCTACCAAAGAATCCTCATACACAAGGAAATCACTTTAACTTAATAGATCCTTGAAAATCATTTTATACACCTTAATGAGGAACATTAATACATCTGTCCCATTACTTGAATAGAAAACAACCTTTTCCCATTTTTCTTACTTTGAACCCAGTCTTTATCTTCCCCAAATCTAAACTCGATATTCTTATAGAACTTATGCAATAAACTAGGATAGAATTACCACTAATTATTTCAGATCCTACAAAATCATTGTTTTTCATTCATTACTCTATGAACCAATGACTTAATTGATAGTAACCACTCATCATGAACATTCTTATTAGGTACCTTTTTTCAAAATTGTGAGTCTTAGGTTTAGTGGATCAATTATTTCTCTACCCAATTATCATCTCCAATTTTTTAAAGGACATGCCCTGTCTAGACTTTAAACTACTTCTCACTTCACTTTGACCATTGCGAATAAAGTTGGAGGTTCAGATGAGATCAAGGGATGGAAAATAGTTGGTAGAGAAAGGATCATGGTAAACTGTAATGGTAAGCTGTGAGGAAGTGTGCGTAAAAGTTAAACAGGTGTCTAATTTATATAATTTAGGTATTTTTAAATTTGAAAGCCAAAATAAAATTTAACTCATAAATAAAATAAATCGTTAAATTAAAATGGAACAAAAATTAACCCGAATAAAATTATTAATGGATCCTTCAGTTCCAATGGCAGGTTATTCCAATGAATGTTAAACTCTAATGGATGGTAAACTCCAATGCTAGATAAAATCCAATGGTGGGTCCCTAGAAAATTACGTTTAACCAAAATTAATCCTGCTTGAATCCTCTTTGATTTAGTTAATTCTTTTATAATTCAATGGAGTAATTAATATATCATAAATTTGATATTCAATACTAATGTATTAAGGAGTTACATCAGCCTTTTGAAAATGATCTCTCAAAAAGCGATGTCATAGATCCATTTTTTTTGTTCTACAGTGTCATACATGGCTATTAGAAATGTTTATAGTACTTGTGTTGTAAAAATTTATAGGGATATATCTAAATTGATATACATAGTCTAGAAATGTCTGTTTTATCCATAAAATTGGAGCATAGAATCTACATACAACTATGTATTCAACATTAGTAGTATACATTACCACATAATTTTATTTCATACTACACCAAGAAACTAGAGACTTTCCCAAAAGATGACATGTTCTAGTTGTTATTTTTCTATATAAAGTGAAACCAATAAAATCAATATCTGAATAACTAACTAGGTATAATTTTTTTCTTCATAGGTAGAAAAATCCTTAACTGGTTGTATACATGAGGTATTTAAAAATTATTTTAACAACAATTAAGAGTGACCATTTTGGATTTTCATGAAAATTAGAACACATACAAACAAAAAACATGATGTCAGTTCAACTAGAAGTTTAGTAGAGAAGACCTCTAATCAAACTTCTATAACTAGTTCGATCCACTAATTTATTAGAGTCATCAATATTCAAATTACAGGTGGTACTCATAAGAGTGTCAATACATTTAGTGTTATCCAAACCAATTTTTTTTGAATGTTATTTATTATATTTAATTTGTTTTAAAATAATTTATTCTTTATTTTGAAAAATCTAAAAACCAAGGAAGAATTTTAGCTCCCCAACTAAACTCATTTTAAATTCATTTTTCATCATATTTGAAAAATATATACATAGATAATTTTTATAATATACCAAAATAACATCTTCAAAATAGATTTTAATAAATAAAACATATTTTTTAAATTCCTTTTTTAAAAATGGTAGGATTAGTTATCACTTTTGAAAACCCTTATTAAATAAGAAAATATATGATCCTATCATCCCTAGCTCCAAGAGATTTTTCTAAACCATATAAAAATTTTGTTAGTTTAAAAACACGATTTGTAAAATGAGGATTTTGAAATCCAAGGGGTTTTTCAAAAAAAATATCCTAAATTTTATATGTATATAATAATGCACTATTTGAAATCCATTTGATATAGTTCGAAATCTAGATGAGATATAGGGGAAAGAAGTATTATGATAGATTCAAATATGTCTATAGAGGAAAATTGTTCCTCATAGTCTATACCTTCTTATTGACTATACCCTTGTGCAAGTAGTCTAGCCTTATTCCTCTCTATTGTTCTATATTCATCAACCTTGATTCTAAAAACCCATTTAGTACCTATAAGTAAGGTGTATTTAGGTCTATCAAAAATCTCCCAAACATTATTTCTTTTAATTTGATTAATTTATTATTTCAAATACATTACCTATAATTCATCATTAATTTCATCGTTGTTGTTCTTAGATTCATGTTGTGAAAAAAACTCTTGATGTTCAACATGGTTTCATAGAGAATATCAAGTTTGTGCACCTATATCTATATCTTAAAATAAGATCTCTAAATAGTGGTATTTTAGAGTCCTAAAAAATCTACAAAAATAAGGCTCGGTTACCCAATGGCCTTCTACAATTTCTAGTTTAGGTTCTAGAAGTCCCTCAGATCAAGATGATATTTCTACATGCTTCAAAATTGTATGATAATGTTTTCTATTTATGTTATAAGTGGATAATTCATCCGTAGGGTTTTCTATAGTATTTTTAGGCTTATGTGTATTTGTATCACCAATCATGACATGGAAAGACTCTTCCATAGTCTTTGTTCTTTTGATAAAAACTCTATTGGATTTTCTTTATGTTGAATAACCATGAAAAATTCATTCCTCATTATTAGTGGAAATATTATCAACATTATCCTATGTGTTAAGTATAAATACTTTTCATCCAAACACTCTAAATTTATTACCTTAGTTTTTCTATAATTGTGATGTTCATAAGGGGTTTTTTTTAAGATAGGTCTACTTAAAATGATATTAGTTTTATTGTTGGTTGTGTTCACATCCTCTGTCCAAAAGTGGATAGCCAATTCATATTCATTTATAATTTTATATGATATCTCTTAAAGTGATCAATTTATTCTTTGTATAAATCCATTCTACTGGGTGATCCTTATCACACCCGTATTTTTTCATTCCACCCATTGTTCTAGTTTATCTTTGATCTTACTTTATCTCTCGCGTTCTGAGTGTGATGGGTATGAATTTTGAGTTGATATTTTTTTATCATTGGTTTTTAGGTAGTTACTTAGTTTCTTAGGATATTTTTTGATGAAAATTATAGTTTTGAGCTTGGTCGGAGGTGGTACATGATTTGCACATGATTTGGGGAAACCATACAACATGATATAGGAAATCGTGCAGGTAATGAGATGCATCTAGTTGAGGTTTGATGGCTCACAAATAGTTTTCCAAGCTATATGTTAACCATTAAGGGATATTATTTCTCCAGGAATGACCATTTATCATGTTTAGTGAAAAAAATTTCTAACTGTGCAGTCAAGCCGTGTATGCTTCCCAGATCATAAAATTTGGGAAATTCCATTTCTACCTTTTTAGGATTCTAACCCAAAATAACCCCATTCCTCCTCCCCCTAGAAAATTAAACACTAAGGGGACTCCTCCCTTGTTATAAAATATTCCACTCATCTTCTATAGTGTGGATCTAGTTATTTATTAATATTTGGGGCCTAGTTTCTCAAATTATTCTCCTCTTTTATTCTTCATCTTCATTATCTCTACATTTTCTCTTGGGATATTCTTCTCCTATGGTATCTTTGAGGAAGGTTTCATGTTTGTCTGTTGTTTATATTGGTGTTTTTTCTTGTTTATAGTTTATCATGGACAATATTTGATCCTAAAACATTCGTAGAGTGGTTTTGGGAGTGCTTTGTTGAAGCTCCATGAGTTTGAGGTAGGTTTCCCTTTTCACTTTCCTTTTTAATATGAATAATTGGATTATTTCCTTTTTTAACATTCCTTATTTGTTAAATATTGAGGAAAAATATTTTTAATAATTTTTTGTTTTCAAATGTGTTGTTTTCTTCAATGTTTTATCTTAAATGGTATTGTTTTGTCAAATATTTTACACCAAGTGTTCGACGAAAACACCTGTTGGATTTTGTGAGCCATTTTTTATTTATAAATAATGGTTTATATTTGAAAATATTTTTTTTCATTTTAAAATATTATTTTTTTTCTTGGAATATTTTCCATGTGTTTTGGATGTAAATGAATTATGTATTAGGATTTTGAAAGTGGTTTGACATGTGATGGTGCACTGTGATCCATTCGGAATTTTGATGAAAATGAATTCAGATTGTAAATGTGGTGTGAGGGATTTAAAGTAATTGTTTAATAAATTATTTTGAAATGTAACATTTTTGGTTTTTAACTTTTTGGAAAGGTTTCTTTGTTTCTTTGAAAAACGATGCTTGAGGACCATTTGCCACTTTTGTTAAATTGGTGAAAACAGTTATCATAAAAACCCTCCTTAGATAAAAAATTTAAATTATTTATATTAAATTGGCTGGATTTACTCATCATGGAACACTCATGATCCATTTATGTGAATGGGTGGGACATCCTCATTGTGGAATCCTTGTGACCCATTTAATTTGAACTGATTGGGAGATCCTCAGTGTGGATTCCTATCAGATCTATATGTTCTTATGGTAATATATTGATCCTTTGGGAGACTAAGAGTGGTTTAGGTAGTGTGAATTATTATATACGATATGTCTTATTGTGATTGGATTCTTGGTTGTCATTAGTTGGATATCCCCCTGTGTACTTTTGACATGGGAACCTAACATAAGTTGTGAATTTTATGAGAACAAATTATGCACTATATTAGGATTATGTTTTGGATAGTTAACCTTAGTAGGGGATATATTTTGTATATTATTTATATTTGATAGTTATCCTTATTTTATACTAGGTAGGGTGTGGTTGGGCATGTAGGGTGAATTTGACGTCATCGAGTGAGGCATGCTTTGCGAGATGAGTAAAGATGTATAGTATATTTTGGATTATTTCATGAGCTCTTAGGATATCCATGTCTATCGGCACTTAGTTTTTTGAAGCTAATATTTTAAATACTTTGATTATTGGTTAAAAATGTATTACTATTCTCTATTTCCCTTATTATGTGATCAATTTTTGTGTTATTATGTGTGGAGCATTTCTTTAGAAAGTTATGGGTTGGATTTCAATGGTTTATTGAAAATTGTTTTAAATTGGAAATATGTTTTACTTCATTATAACTATTTTGAAATGAAATAATCACTTTCCCCCTTAAAATGATAATGATTTTTTCTTGGAACGAATATGGATTTGGAATGAAAAATGGTAGTGGACCATGTTTTATTTTAAAGTGTAAAATGAGTGTAAAATCATACCTTTGCATATTGTATTCCAAATATGAAGCTGATGTTTCATTATTTAAAGGAAGTTCAATGGGAATATATTTATTTGGGGAACTAATAATATATTTCAATACTCATTGCTATATTTATTTCATTAATTTAGCCTTTGGTACATGTCACAACTTAGTTTTGATCACCGTGGGTAATGGTTGGCTATGATATAAAAGGGCGGACCTTGGGGTCACATGGAGAGGTTGTGGTCATCAAGTCTAGTTGGTTTTAGTTGTATAGTCTTGTTATATATTTAGTTCATATGTAAATGATATTTAGTTTGGATGTTTATTTATATTGGGCTCCTTTGTTTCTTTCCATTATTCAGTTTATTCATTCTTATTGGGAGAAATCATCCCCTTTTGTTACTCTGTTTATACTTGACTCTAATTTCCATCCTATGGGGATTGGGAACACACTTAAAGCCTTTTCATAGATCAGTTTGGGTGATCGGATTGAGTTTTACCTGTGTGGGGTCGTGAAAACACGGTATCTGAGTAGGCTGGTTCTTTAGGGGACCTACCTTTCAAAGCTCCCATTGTTATTTGGGATGTCATTGTAGATTGTGTAGGATTGTTATAACTTAGGGTTTATGTTTGGGGGAGTGTATGGGAAAAACTTTCTAGAGTAAAACATGATTTTACATTAATATTTAGGATATCTTGGGTTCTATTGGGATTTTATGGTTTTTTCTATGTATGATACCCAAAGAGAGTAGGGATAATGGTCTCAGTGAGATCCCAGGGCCAAGAAAGCCTTGTAGAACTGGATACATGATTCTAGAATACTCTCTTTGGTGGTGAATTTATTGGAATATATATGGAAACCATATGGTAAACTCACCCATCATCACTATTTCCCCCTTGTAAATTGTTCCGGGTCTTCCTGGATTCTGAAAATTGTTTTGAAATCATTATTTTGTATTTGTGAAAATTGGGTTTTTAATGATAATGGATTGATTTTAGTAAAGTGTAAAATGTATTTTTAGAATTAACATTGAGTAAGTATTTAGAAAAATAAATTTTTATAAAATAACCCCATGGGTGAAATGGAAATGTTTTAAAGGGATTGAATTTTTATAATAAAATTCTAGAGTTATTGAAGTTTCTTTCATCAAAATCATATATTTATTTTGAAGAATGTTTCAATATTTTGTTTTAACTAAGAATAAATTTGTTTTAAATCAAATAAGTATCATTAAATGGATTGAAACATTGAATTTTAATATGGTTATTGACTTGGTAGTTAGTGGAATTTGGAATAGTTTTCTGAATTTTGAAATTGATGTAGGATGAGATTGTGAAAACATGGGTAGAATGTTTTGTTTTTAAAATAGGATTTTTTTCCTTGGGTATTTTTATGGGTGATGACAAGCTTGGATATGTGTGGTAACCTGAAAAATGATGATATGGGATGATGAGTGTCCTGATTAGCATGAGTTAATGGGTGCCCGAGGTGGCATGTGAATGTACATGTGTGAGGCTCCATGAGATACCATTGGTGAGGGTGCAACAAAAAATGTTTATTTCTTTCAAGGGTATTTTCAATAGGAAATCTTTTTTGTATTGGTAGCTAGTGGTTTTGTGGTTTCTTTTCCCTATTTTTTTTGAAAATTTATTGAGATGTTTTTTATGTTTGAGAACTCTTGTTGATGAGTTGTTTTTATGGATCTCATGGTTTTCTTATTTACTACAATTCACACCCATAGAGATTCAATTGATATTCATGGTGTAGCTATAGGTGGTTCCCTATTAGTAGAATTTACATTTGATCAATAAATGGATGTAATTTTTGAGTTTTGAAATTTAAATCCACCTCTCTTTTAGGGTTAGGTGGATCCTCTCGAAGTGGAAGATTGGATGTATAAGATTGATAGAAACTTCAGTTTCCTTATGTTTTCTAAGTAGTTAAAAGTAACGTTTTCTACCTTTTTGATTGTAGGACCACCAAAGAAGTGGTGGAAGTCATTCTCTCAAAACAAGCCTTGGGAAGAACTTACCCGAGACTTTTTCAAGGCTTTATTAATCCATCAATTTTTCTCTGAGTTAGTAATGGTGTGAAAGGGAATATAGATTTAATTTTTTTACATCATGGCGATGGATCATTGCAATAATTATTCTGTTGAATTTTGTATCTTGTTCTTTACCTTCTATAGTTGGCTACATATGATTCCTTAAAATCATGAAATTTTGAGTATAGGCTATATCCTGATATATATTTGAAGTTTTTAGAGTTCGGTTTAACCTCATATAGTGAGGTGATGAGACAAGATATTAGTGTTCAGGTTGTGCTAGCGGGAGTTCTTTAAGAAGATAGTATTCTTCTGATCTATGGAAGTGTTGAAGGTAATTTTAGTAAATATATGGGGAATATACTTAATGATTTTGGTAGTGACCATAGTCTTAAAGGGCCCCTTGATCTTTCTTCATCTTTTTCAAATAACATGACCCTGATGTGTCATCAAGGTGGAAATATAGATCATATGAAGCCAATGTGTCCGAGTTATCCAAAGACCAATCATGCCTCTGGATTCCTAGGTCACTTTAAATAATTTTTTTAGGGTGTTTCTAGGAAACGTCGTGGAACCAGGTCCATCTCTTTGAAAGGTACCCCTACCCATTTGAAGAAGTAGCATGTTGTTTGGACTTAGTTTAATGTCTCTTTCAGTTTAATGTTTTGTTTTTGTGGTGGTGGTTCATGGTTGTGTTCTCTTTTGTTTTATATTCAAGGGGATGTTGTGGATCTTTTGAGAAGTCTTGTTCTAGTGAAATCATTCTTTTCAATTTAGAAATTATTGTTTCTTTCATTTTATGTAAAGGTGTCTGTATATTCTAAATATTTATTATGATAAAAGTTCCTTGATAGAGAAAGTGAGTTTCATGTGAGTGTTGTGATATTTTGGTTCTACCTTGGGAGTTGGGTGGAAGCTTGTGGAACCAAAGGAGGGAGTTCCAATAGGATTTTTTTAGCTCCTGAATACAGGACAACTTATGCTTCAAAACATTTGAGATCCAACTATAGGGCTAATACTGAAGATTTTCACATATTCAGGAACCACTAGGGGAGTGAGAATCCTTCTCTCGCTTCTTGTCTCTTTTATTGGGGAATATATGGTTCTTATGCTCCTGTTTTATTTTTCCTTATTGCAGTTTAATTTCCACTTGGCTTGAGTTTCTTCCAGTAGGGTCCCCCTTGTGGTGCGGGTGTTTGAAATGTGTGGGATTGTTTTTGGTTGTGGTGTCATGGTTGGTTTTTAATGGTGGGGAGACCCACCTTGGCCCTTTTGAGGTTTCCTATGAAGTAGATATGTGCTAGTTTTTTTCTAAAGGTGGGGAGTCCATTCTGGAGTCCCATGTTGAGAATGTCACTCATTTTTAAATAATTGTCTAGTAGAGATGGGTTTTCTTTTAATATTGTATAATTAAAAGTTATTTTCATTCTAGGTGAATATTGGGATCTTTTTTAAGTCTGCAAAATAGTCTTTTTTGAAGAAACCTTATGGGATTGATGGTTGATTTCATATTCTTTCTCTAGATGTGTCTTGGTTTGTTGTCTTATTTCGAGTAAGTGGTATAAGTTTTTTTGGTTGTGGTTGAGAAGTTTTTTCTGATAGGTTGGATAATGTGATTATGGGAATACTTTTCTTTTATTGATAAACTTGAAAATATTGTGTCTTTTTTGGGGGGAATGAATTAATGGTGTGAAAATTGTGAGACTCAGATTTTTCTTTTCACCCATTGTTCTAGTTAGTCTTCCGATCTCAGATTTTCTCTTAGTTTTGGAGTGTGGAAGGTTTTAATTTCTATGTGATATTTTGTTTACATTTTTTTATGAGGTTGTTCCTTAGTTTCTTGTGGGATTTTATTTGGAAAAGTTTAGTTTTTGAGCTTTGTAGTTGGTGCCACACTGTTTTCTCTTGATTAGAGGAAACCATGATGCATGATTCCAGAAACTGTGTGGGCCTAGGGATACATATAGTTGATGGTTTATGTCTCATGTAAAATTTTTCAAACTGTGTGGTAAGTGTGCAGGGAGGTATTGTCTTTAGTAAAAACCAATTTGCATGGTTCACACATAGTTTTTCAAACCATGTAGCCAAACCATGAGAGCTTCCCAGATCTTAAAATCTATGAAATTAAATATCATCCCTCTTAGTATATTAACCAAAATAACCCAATTCCTCCTCCCTTAGGTTCAAACAACCCTAAGGGGCCTCCTACCTTGTTCTCCAAGCCTCAAATCCTCTCCCATGGTGTCGATATAGAGATATCATAATGTTGGGGGTAATATTTTTGAAGGTATTGTCCTCTCCTCTTCTTTATCTTCATTTTCATTTAATTTCTCTTGAGTTTTTCTTCTCATATGGTCTCTTGGACCAAAGGTTCATATCTATCCTTAGTTTATGTTGGAGGATTACCTTTTTTATGATTTATCTTGGTTGATCTTAGATCTTAGAACCTTCAAGGATTGGTTTTGAGGGTCTATTATTGAAGTGCCATGAGATTGAGGTAGGTTTCCCATTCCACATTCCTTTTTCTGTAAAAAACGTTGGTTTCTTTCACTGTTAACCTTATTTATATGTTATTTAGTGATTAATGATCTTTTTAATAACTTTGTAGTGTGAAAAGTGGTATTATATTCCCTGTTTTTGATAAATGGTATTGTTTTGTCAAATGTTGCACACCAAGTGTCTGATGAAATTTCTCATTGGATTTTGTGAGGGTTTTTTGATGTCTAAAGCCTAGTTTGGATTTGTAAATAAATTTATTTGATTTGAAAATTTGATTTCGGTTTCATGGAAGTGTTCCCATGCTGTTTGGATGTAAAATAATTGGGTATTTGTATTTTGAAAGTGGTTTGACATGTGATGGTGCATTATAGACTATTTGGCCTTTTGATGAAAATGAATTTATCCTATAAATGTGCTATGAATGATTTAAAGTGATTTCCTTATAAATTATTGTGAAATAGTAAATGGTTTTATTTATCCCATTTTTAAAGGTAAAATTGGTTCTTTGAAAAAGGATGTTTGAGGCCCGTTTGGAACTTTTGTAAAATGGGTGAAAATTGCTATCATGAAAACCCTCCGATTATAATCTTCTTGCATTGTTTAAATTAAATGAATGGTATTCCCTTAACATTGAATTATCATGATATATTTATGTGCATGGGTGGTATGTCATCATTGTCGACTCCTCATGACCTTTTTTATTTGTGAAGAATGAGAGATCCTTAGTTTGGAATCTTTTGAGATATATTTGTTCTATGGAAAGATATTGATCCGTAGGGAGAGTAGGGGTGGTGGCTATTTTGATAATTATTATATAATATATATGTGATTATGATTGCATGCTCGGTTGGCATTAGTTGGCATACCCCATTTATACTCTTGATGTAGGAAACTGGAATAGCTTTCGAATTTTTTGATAATGATTACTGAACTAGCTTATGATTATTCTTTGGCTATTGGCACATAGCTGGGGGATATATTTTGTTTATTATTTATATTGGATAGTTCCCCTTGGTCTATACCGTTTAGGGAGTGTCCAATCATGTTGGGTGAATTTTATGTCATCGAGTGAGGCATGATTTCCGGGTTGAGTCAAGATTTGAAGTATATTATATATTATTTGACAAGATCCCAGGATCTCCCATGTTTAATTTTACTTAGTTTCCTACAGGTGATGGTTGATATGATTTGATGATTAGTTACTCTCATATTCTTATTCTCTATTTCCCTTATTATGTGATCATTGTTAGTTTCTTATGTGGGGTGAATTTCATTAGAAATTTTTGGGTGATATTTAAAAGGTTTATAGAAAAATGTTTTAAAGTGGAAATATGTTGTACTCTATTGTACCTATTTTTAAATAAAATAATCACTTTCAGTTTAAAGATGTAAAATTTTCTTTGTAGAAAGAACCTGGGTTTGGAGTGAATAGGGAAATGGACCAAGTTTTATTTTAAAGTTGAAAATCTGTGTAAAAGATTTTTTTTGTATACGGAATTTCAAACATGAAGTTGATGTTTCTTTATTTAAAGTAAGATCAAGTGAGATATATATTTTTGGGCATACATACTGAGTTTCAATACTCACAATTATAGTTTTTATCGTTTTTTCCATTGAAGTAGGTCCCATCATGGTTTCAATCCTCGTGGGTGATGGTTGGTTGTGGTATAAGAGAGTGACCCTTGGGGTCACATGGAGATGTTATGGTCAATAGGATCAGTTGGGTTTTGTAGTATAGTCTTGTTGTATTTTCAGTTCATATTTAAAGGATGTTCAGTTTGGATGTTAATTTATATTGGGATCCTCTATTTGTTTTTTATTCAATTTATTAATTCTTATTAGGATAAATCATTCCCTAGGGTTACTTTGTTGATTTATGGAACTAGTTTCCATCCCATGGGGATCAAGAATCCTCATTAGGACTTATCTCACATCGGATTAACTGAGCAGATCAAGGTTGACCTAGATTGGTTCATGGAAGTCCTCAGAACAATGAAGTTATTTCTATATATGTTTTTTTTAAGAAAAAGGACTCAAAGTATTTATTTTCAAACTCATGACCATAGTGACTTCTTAAGACTAAATCTTAATCCCACTTAATATTTCGATTGAATTATTATACTTATTAATGTGATATGAGGCTTTACTTTATTGAGATATAAATAATACCCAATTATGCCTAAAAAATTATTCTACATGTACATAGACATAGTTCTTCCTATTTAAACTAGAAATAATAGATGGTTATAAAAAATCCATGTCACCCAACTCAAGAGGTTGAGAAGTTGAAACTTATTTCTTTAGTTGAAAATATATTTTGTTTTTCCCTTTCTGATAGGGGTTACAATCTTTATCATTTAGGAATTCAATTTTGGGAAGATCCTTGACTAACCCTTTCCTAGTACGACTAATAAGTGAGTTGATATTACATTTCCCTAGTCTCCTGTTTAAAATCCCAGATTCATTATGAAAGGAACTTAAGAAAGAAACATTTTTTGAAATTTAAAAATAAATATTAAAATTATACACATTCTCATTTCTCAATGCTGTAAATACCACATAATTTTTAGAATTAAAAACATTAGCAGCATTGTTTTCAAATTTTACATGATAACCATCCTCACTTAGTTGTGAGATCCATGCAGAATGTATTTTAAATAATTAAAAAATCACTTTAGAAATTAAAACAGATTTAGAGTTACTAATTTAGAGAACAAAAATTATTTTTCCTTTAGAATTGTCCCTAAAAGTGACATGTCCACCCTCAACCATTATCAAGTACTTGATGCTTGAGTAACAACATGTTATATATTTGGAAAATCTATTTTCTAGATACCATATATTTCTAAAGGATATTTTCTGGAAATTTCCCAAAAAAAAGTTTATACTAAGAATGATTTTTGTACCCAGATTTTATTGGGTCCATAAATGTTAGCAAAGCGTTATTTAGGAAACCTCATTTGTTTGATGGATTTCCAATAATAATATTGAAAACTATTTGAAATAATAAACAATTAGGTAAACTTGAAAAAAAACTTTATATATTATTTCAATAATTTTGTTTATGAATACATGTGCTCTTTAAAATTATTCTCTATCCAAGCATGTAACCCAGACCTGTTATATATTTAGAACATATTTTTCCCAATATTTTAGTTTGAGTTTCTCTTAAATTAGTAAATATATCTAATTATCTTTTTTTACTTTTCTATAGAATATATTATTAATATATTTTCTTTAAAAAATTTAGAATTCATTCCTTTTTATACAATAAAATAAAATTTGATATTAAAAGATAAAGCATGAAGTTTCTTCAGATTTTTTTTATTTTTCATTTAGAACATTTACGTTTTATTTATACAAATTTAAATACCTAAACAATTACTCTTTTTAAATTTCATCACTAGTTTTTAATCTTCATAATTATTAGAATTATGTATATGATAGATAGTAGGTACCTTAGATATATTTTTCATGAAGCACATATTTTATTTCTCACGATTTTATTCATGATTCGATTCAGAGTCACTGGAACTGCCCTCAGAGGTACTATAGGCGGGTACCATTGCTTTAATATTTTTTTCATCTTTATTATCACACTTATTTTTCTTACATTAACAAGGGATAGTCATCATTAACATTTCCCTTTCTCTTACACTCATAATTGGGAATGTCATTTGAATTATCAACATTTTCCAGTCATTTTTTCAATTCCCTCTGTTATCATACGTTCCCTTATAGCTCAGTTTTATGAAGACTATCTTCTTATTATATAATTTATTAAACCTTATGGATAGATGGTCCATTTCAACATCACTATTATTTGGTGATTCTTTATCACTAGAGCTTTTTAACTTGTAGTTTTTATTTAATTTTTATGCTGTAGTCTTGAAGGCTACCAAAATCTTCATAGTTTCATCATTATCTTCTAGATTAACATTAATATGTTATTTATAGATCATAAAACTCCCAATTAATTATTTTAAATATAGTTTTCTAATGTCACATGATTCTATTATTGAAACTAATTCTCCCCTCCATCTCTCTGGAAGACATCTCAATATACATATGGTTTGATTTTTTTCTAACCCAAGATTTTGCAAGGATATCAATATATTCACTATTTCATTAAACCTAAGGTACATATCAGAAATAATTTAATCTGGAATCATCTCAAAAGAATCATATTTAATCATATAAGTATTAAATATCATATCTTTAACATTAGTAGTTTCTTAATGAGAAATATCCAATGTTTCACATATTTCAAAAAAATATTTTCTAGAGGATATCCTATTAAATTCCTCAAAACATAAAGAATAGTAAATAAAATTCATATATTTGAAATTTTTTCATAATAATGTTTATTTCTATCATACCATGTATTCCTACCAGTCTTAGGTAATTCAAATTTATCTTCCATATCAAACCATAATAAAAACACAAGCCTTCATTATGCATCTTCATCATTATTTCTATTGAGTGAAATTATTTCAATTAAAGAAAGGTGGTCTGTTGGTAGGAGAACCCTCTTGTCTATTATAAATTTATAGAACTAAATTTATAACTAATAGAAATTTAAGATCTATAAAACACAACTAAAAATCACAATTACAAATATTTTGAAATCCTCTGATGCCAAATGTTCGTCGGAGTGAGCATCTCCAGAGGGGGTGAATTGAGTTCCCAATACATAGGATTATAAAAATGAGAGGGTATTCTTTAGGATAAAATGTCAAAATTTAAGTAAGTAATTATGAATAATGGGTTTGGCATGAATGGGTGGAAGTGTCCCCTTTTATAAGTGACGAAAATGGAACATTTTAGAACACCCTTTAATCTTAAATGATATAATTAGACAAATCTTGGGTAAACTACTCTAAAATTTAAAGTTAATGTGTTTTGGGGAGATATTTGGACAATACATCATCAACCACGTATTTCCACACATGTTCTAAATATTTCTGAATCCATTTTTTCTTAGAGTTTTTACTTTTACATTTTTTTTTGTTTTTCAACTTGGCACCTAGTTTTTAACAAAGTAATTAATGTTTTTTTAAAATATGAAAAAAAATCATAAATAATTATTTTATGATGGTGTTAAATTTAATATCAACATAATAAAATTAAATATGCAAAAAAATATAAAATTAAATTTTAAATTAATTATTTTTTATGTAATTTTTTATATAGAAAATAGTGGTTAAACCATTATGTGTCTTTAATATTATTTACAATTGGTTTTTAATTAAATTTATTTCAATATAATTATATATTTTTTTCAAAACAATATTAGAGTCATCATATTAAATAGCTTAATTTAAATGAATGATTTAAAATTACACAACATTAATCAAATAATCTTGTTTTTGAAAATAACAGTATTTCCATTATAATGGTCATTAAATTTAATCAAAATAATCAAAATATAATTAAAAAATTAAATTTAAATTATTAAATAATATTATCATGTGGATATAAAATATAAAATCTATTTTTATATATTTTACTTTTACAAGTTATGATAAATAAATTTTAATATAAGAAAAAAACAGTTTTAGAGTAAAATTTTTCTTATGTTTCCCAAATGATATACATAGATTTTATTAAAAAAAGGAAGTTTAAATAATTTATTTTACATATATATATATATATATTATATAAAATTTTTTCAAAATAATTTATTTCATTTTTGTATTATGAAAATTTCATAAAAGTGATAATTTTTAGAAAAAATTATATTTTTCCAAAATTCACCTAAAAAACTTATATTAGAAATATATGAAAACTTAATCCTAAAAAAAATATTTTTATTCCAAATAAACTAATTATTTTAAATTTTTTATATTAAAATTAAAAAATTAAAAAAATATTTTTTGATGAAAACATAAACTATAATGAAAAATAGTTTCTATTGGAAAATTACATTTTCAAATACTAACTATTAATATTATTATTTCAGATCATTTAAAAAATAAATTGGAGTTAAAAAATTATTAATATCAAACATAATTTATCATCATTAATCACAAATTTCATAATATAGAAATTTATATAGCATGAATAAAAAATTTATAATTTTTTTAACAATAAATGATATTATTAGTCAAATATGGTAAACTACTTATATTTTTTTCACATAAAAAGTATCCTTTGTTTTATTTTTAACTTTATTTAATAAAGTGTCCACTCAAATTAATTTATAATGATTCTATGACTTGGTATTAATGGGAATACTTAAATATTTATATTTTATCTAAACATATCATGGTTTTATTTAAGTTCAGTGTTACATGTGGAGTGATCTATTGAAAAAATTTGGATCATTTAAGAGATGTTATATATTAAAATATTGAGGTGTTACAAAAAAATTATATACATCCCACCTCTTATTAACCCCCTCTACTAATTGTATCTCAAACCAAAATCCATAACATGAATCTTATTTCATTTAATCATTAACATATTATCACGAGGATATAAAATAGGTAATAACGAGGCTCAACTAGTTTTTAAAAATGAACCAATAGAATATTATTCTCACAATTTGTGAATTGGCTATTACCTTGATACCAAGAACCATACCTTTGAAAATAAATTTTATTTAGACTATATTTTAAGGAAAATTGTAAATCCATGGTAATAAATCACTAAACCAAAGCATGGTCTCAACAAATTTATGTAAATCGCCAAACAATCACATAAATCCACCCATTCTATTTTATAAAAACATTGAAATACTTTTTAAAAAATAGGTATGCTCATTTGATAAAATGGGAACATATTTTGAAATTAGTAAAACCATTTAAATGAGTTAGCACTAAACTTTATAAATCAAAATTGGCCCAAATTCTTATGAACCAGTCATTTTTCTTGTAAAAACCATTTATGGATTTTTACCAAACACTTAATTGTCCATAAATTGCAGTTTCAAATCAATGTTCCATTGATTTTTAAAAATTACCCTTTTTATCAAAGGAAAACCCAAAAAATGTGTGGAAAATACTTAACAATAAAGACAATATCTATTATATTTTGTTAACTAAATAAAAAAATAAACATTAGGAATTTAAGGAACTCTTCAATAAATGGCAGAGGAATAAAAAATACCTACCTTATGTGATGAAAACATGTTTCCTTTGATGAAAACTACCATAATAAGTCTTAATCAATGGATCAAAAACTATAAAAACCAAAACCAATAAAAGTGAGAAAACCCTAGTCGTGAAACTCAACCAACATGGCCACTAGGGTTAGATAATATGGAATAAATTATAAGAAATCAAGAGAAGAAGGAATGATAATATGTTACCTTTTGATCAATTTGAAAATGAATTAATAAATTACTCCAAATCCACCACATAGGTGTCTGTAAGTGGGGGAGAGGCCCTTGGGAGGCAACTAGGTTCAATGGTTTAGGTGGGGTTGAAAAATAAAATAAAAAAATGTTAAATGAAAAAAATACCTAAAACCAAGATACTCCCACATTTTACATACATGATTTTCATAAATTTATGGTCACCATGTGATCTCTATAATCCATAAATACCCATGTCCCATAGTTTCTACAACATGGTTTCCTAAACCATGCACCTGACCTTTAAACCCTTAAAAGTCCCCAAAACTCCAAAATTACACCTCGAAACACCTTAAACTCAAGGGAGAGATCAAACTTACAAATATAAACAAGAAAATTACATTTTGTGGTGTCAAAATTTTCCACAAATTTTAACTTTGTACACCCATAAATTCATTAAAATCGTAGGAAAAATTTAAACATCAAGATCAACGTGAATATAGTAAGGAACAAACCAAAAAACTCACTTCCTGAAAATGAAACAAAAACATAAGTCACGGGTAACTCACTCCCTAAGAGAACCTTTCTGAAATTATGACCACCCAAAACTCTATTAATGAAATTTCCCTTATTATTTTTATTTTATATAGTATATATCATATAAATTAACTTATATAACACAATACAAACATCATAAATGAAGAATTATTTAAATAAGAGGTATATATAAGATTTAAAGAACCTATACTGATGAAATAATAACATTCCCTTAGGAATAGTATAGTGGCCCTTATGAGTGGTAAACTATCTAATAGAATAGTAACCTCACCAATGAATGTAAATAAAATTTGGATAACTTATAAATTAAATTGTGGTATAATTACATTATAGGGTAACTAAATAAATATCTTAAAATTTTTATATTTAAGTGTTGGTATTTTTTTATGTCATAAATATTAAATTACTTTATTATAATTTATAAAATTATTTAAAATAAAATTCATTTTCATAAAATTTATTAATAAATCAATATTTTTTGTCTTTATTTTAGGATAATTTTATGAGACCTTAGTTAATTTCTGAAAGGGTTATAAAATCAGTTATAAATTTAAAAGTAAAATTTTTAAGTGAAAAATGATATTAAATAAAAATTCAATTTCTCATATTTATAAAATTATATTTCATAAATTGGAGTTCATTTTGTAATTATTATGATTAAAAAAATTTTAGGGTAAATTTTAGGTATTTTTCTGAACTACTTGAATTTTAAGTGAATAGTAAAATATAGTAAATTACATTATAAATACATTATATGCTAGATGAAGCATTCCTTGAGTCATGTATGATGTAATTAACATTGGTTTTAACTCAAATTAACTTATTAATTTATTTATTCATAGTAATCGACACTATTTCTTGCCTTGAGAAAAATAATAAAATAATGAACAAAATAATGAGAAGTCACGTATCTCCACCACTATAAATAACACCCTCACCACTCCCCCTTGTATCTATAAACCATTAATATTGTCAAAAATAATCCCAAATTCTCTTAGCTAGTCTCTACCTACATCTAAGAGCTCTTGATCTTTGAAAAATACCAAAACCCATTCCCTTAAAGAGGTTCTCAAGGAGGGTAATTCAAGAGGCAATTTCTCTTCCTTTTTCTTTTTGTTTCATTTCAATTTAGTTTATTTTATTTTCCTCTTCTCATCTCCTAGGTACAAACAATCATTATAGATATATTATAATTTATTTACTAGAATTATATCATGTTAATTGAATATACAATATCAACATCATTACTCTGTCACTGTTTTATATTAAAAACGAAATCATCATTCAAGACATGCTGATTTACATCCTTCAAGGATGAAAAACTTGTGTCCATTAATTTAACCTCCAAGGGTGGTCATGAAAAAAATTTTATAGTCGAATCATATTATAAAATATTTATTATATCTTATTCAAATTACTATAACCATTTTATTTTCATAATATTATATAATAGAACAAAATTAGTTCATTGTGATCGAACAACTATAAAAATTAAGCTAAATGATTATAATTAACATGTTATCTAATGATTAATCATTATATATGGAAAAAATAATAAATAATACCAATTAAAATTATTAGTATTAATTAATAAATTTTTATTCCAATTTTCTAGAATTATAACCATTTTTCATGGACAAAATTACTCATATACATGTATGCTAATCATGAGAACCAAAGAAACTAACTCTCTCGAGCAATAAAATTGTATGTTATAACTCATAAAAAAGTAATAAATGAACTTAACAAAACTATAATAAATAAAATAAATATATAGGAGTTTATTAATTAATTAATTAATAATTTTAACTTTAATATTCATTACGTTATAGTCAAGTGCAGAATACATTTGGATATAAGGTTAGGGTTTTCTACATAAACCTCCAATTTCTTTTGGGTTACTCTTTTTCACTATTTAACCCAATGAAATTATTGATTATTTATACATACTCCTCATAAATTATTTTTTTATTATATATATATATTCACCAACTATAATCTGTCTTTATTTTATGGGGAGTTATATGTTTTAAAGGAATCTTTCTCAAATTATTTTCAATAAACAAGCCTTATTCAAGGGAACATCTGGAATTCTAACTTATTTTCAAGTGAACTCTATAATATGTTTTAATACATCATTATTTTCATAAAATCACTCATTTTTTATGAAAAAATATATTACTTAACTTCTAGTTTTATAAAAATATTTTTCTAAAATAACTCTTCATTGCAATGTAAAAGAGAATTTATCTCAAGTATTACTTGATGATTTTATAGGAGTATTTCCTTCTATTTCAGCACTATTATTAGTTATTATGTTTAATTTGTATTAATATTTTATGATATCATCTACCATATTTTATTTAATGTTTTATTTTTTGTTTTACTATGGATGTTCCATCTTGAAACCATTCACCATATTACTCCAAATGGTAAGTGATTATGTTTATTGATTGGGGAAATTTATTTACATTTCAGTGGTTAGTTTCAATAATAATGAATATGTTGATTATTATTCTTCCCTTTCACATGAAAAATGTATTGGACTTAGTAATTGATGGTCGGGGCCTTCTATAGCCCCATGATTCATCGATAGGTATCATGAGACAAACTAGCCTGGGTTTTTACACATTATGTATAGTGTCTTAGCCGAGGCTTTGATGGTATGATTGTGATTTTCAAGATTATACATTCCCTCATTATGAATATATTAATTTTTTGTGCATGTGATTATTATACTAGTAGAATATCCATGGTTATGTTTTATTATGGAATTATCAGTTTGTAAATTCCTACCATTTAATGCTCAAGATTATGTTTTAATGGAATTTTTACTTTTAATTATTCACCATGATTTATATTTTTTATTATGTTGTATTACATACCCTTATTGAGCATCTGATATCACCCATTTCTTATGTTTTATTTTTCTATAGGATGTGAAGATGTATATTTTTAATGACTTGTGAGTAAAATCTATAAATTTATTAGTGTTTCAAATATGGTTAAATTTTTTTACTTCATTTCAAGTTTTAATGAAACTATTATGTATTTATTTGGTTTTAAAATGCTAATAAAGTATTCATTACATTGTGAAATGACTTCCTTTTTTTATATGAAAATGTAATTAAATAAAGCACTACATCTGGGAAACTGGGGTTAGGGTCCTTACAGTTGGTATTAGAGGATGTTTAGTAGAAAACATGGAAACAAGATTTAGATAACATAGATTATGGAACATAAACCTAAGATAGATTTTTAGGATAATAATAGAAGATCATCCTAGAATTTTGGTAAGGAAGATATCATATGGGTCTTCCTAGAAATATATCCTTCTCTAGATACTACAAGAGGATGGGGTTCTTTCATAGATTTACCTAGAAGTAATAACCCCAAAAAGGATTTTTGGGCCAAATTCAGGGTAACCTAGTACATGAAAACATGTATTACTGCGCACCTGGTTTGAAACTCCCAAGGGATATTCTTAGGATAATTTAAATTTTCTATTAAAACAACTATAAATAATTTATAAGTATTATTTCACCTAATGATACAATTTTTATGATTATGAGAATAAATGTGCATATAATTTCAATTCATTTTAATCATTTTGATAGTATTGAGATTATACATTACTATTCATAATATAATCTAGTGTATACCATTATTTAGAAATGGAACATAGTTGAAGGAATGGAAACTTCATGAATGCGTGTTTCACTTATAGGGATTTCCCTCCTATACAAGATAAGGATATCAGTATTGGAGCAATGATCAATACTGAGAAATGTATAAATATTCTTGGACAGATCACTTAGGTTATAAATATTAACCTTACCTGAATGGAGAATCTTGATCCATAATGTGGAGGAGAAATGTTATACCACTTTATGTGAAAATAGCATCAATAATTTAATGGGAATAAAAACCCATATATAGTGTATAAATGGATAAGTTACTCGGAGAAAATATTTCTTGATTTTTAAGTAATTAAAGGGATAAGGTTATCATGGTAGTTTATCATCTCTCAAAAGATGCAGATCAGTGGTGGTACTTAATTCAAAACACAAAAAAGGAGGATAAAATTTCAAATATGAAGTGGAATTATTTTAAGTGAATATTACAAGAAAATATATTCCTCATAGAAAACTAGTTGATATAGAGAATAAATTCTTGAGTCTAAGGTAGAAAGAGTATCACAATGTTTCCAAGTATGAAGCCAAATTAAAAAGACTACAAAGGAATGTTGTGGACTACATACGTAATCTAAGGAGAAAGCTTGGTAAATTATTTGATAAATAAAAACCATTATTTTGAAGGGCATTGGTCTCCCAAAATTTCTAATCACATGATGATATAGTATCATGTCCTTTCAAGATAGAAAAATAATTCTCTAAGTATTATGACATTAAAGGAATGAAATAGAAGAATAGGGTTGATGAACACCCTGTAAAGGAATTAAAGAAAAAAGAAATAATGGGAGAAATTATTTCCATCATGTGGTAATTGTGGGAAGACACACCCTGGTACTTTCCTAAAGCTTTTGGATGTTTATTACATGTGTTGAAGAAATTCCAAAAATCTTGTGATTTTAAGGGAATGAAATAAGAATACTATATTCAATGATACTATTTGAATGAGATGGGAGATTATGAAAATTACTTTCCTAAGCATCAATGAAACATTCCGCAAATAAGGAAAAAGGATTAAGGCCACGATTATGAAATCATAACATCAATGGTTGAAGTTTCAAATTATTTGTTGGTGGGTACTTGAATCATTTACTCAAACTTAGCCAACGCTTTTTTTGATTCTGGTTTATAATATTTTTTATATCTTTATAGTTTTCCAAGATAATTATTCATTTCTAAATTGATTTAAAATTTGAGTTGTCAATAAAAACTACTAAGAGAAATATCATTATAACAAAGATGTTCCAATTTGTCCCCTTTATGACACATAAATGTGCTTTAGTTTCTGACCCTTTCCTCATACTTATGATTGAATTTGAAATAACTCTTTGTATGAATTGTCTTTAAAATTATTATGTGATGTTCTATTATAATCTGAAGAAAGTTATAATTTTTGAGAATGATGTAGATTCATTTTCCATTAGAGAAGAAAACTCACCATATAATTCTTTTCTAGATCCACCCCTATTAGATCTTCTAAATTCAATTATTGGGGAGGAAGAGAAAAAATATCTATATGTGAGGAATAAAATCTTCAAGTCAAGGATGTACCTATTGGGAAGGGATACATTGATGTATTTTCATAGGATTTACTTGGAAATCATCTGAAGAAATAAATTGAGTTTTCAATTGATTAAATTAATAGTGTGAGGCCTATATAAATGACTCCTTTTATAATGTCCATAGTAGAATTAGTGGAGATAAATAAAAAACTAGATGAATTATTTGATAAAGGATTTACAAACCCTAGTGTTTCTCCTTGGGGAGCCCCTGTTCTTTTGGTCAAGAAGAAATATGGTTCCATGAGGCTATGTATTGACTATAAGGAAAGAAATTTTATTACCAAAAATAACAAGTAACCCTTGCCTCACATTGATGATTTATTTGATCAACTTCATGGATATCAATATTTTTATAAGATTTAACATTGACTTGGATATCATTAGTTGTGTGCGGGGAAGGAAGATACTCCAAAGCCAATTTTTCGAACTAGGTATAGGAATTATGAGTTTAAAATAATTCCTTTTGGACTCACTAATACACCCTATGTTCTTATGGATACAATTAATAGGGATTTTATGGTATATCTTGAGGACTTTTTTTATATTTATTGATTATATCTTGGTATTATCCAAACTCTAAAATGATCATGAGAATTAGTTGCACATTTTTCTAAGGACTCTTAGAAGGAACGAGTAATATTGGAAGTTTAGAAAGTATGGAGTCCGGATTCAAATAGTTTTATTTATTCCCCATATTTTCTATAATGATGGAATCATAATTTATCTTTCGAAGAAAAAGGTAGTTCAGGAATGTCCTATACCAAGGAACATAACTAAGGTACAAAGTTTTGTCTAGAAGGTTATTATGGGTGATTTATTCAGAACACTGCTTGA
Source organism: Viscum album (assembly GCA_963277665.1). Lineage (NCBI taxonomy): Eukaryota > Viridiplantae > Streptophyta > Magnoliopsida > Santalales > Viscaceae > Viscum > Viscum album. Next base: position 1,282,542,998 of record OY728133.1, read on the forward strand.
TTATGGAACCCATTAGAAAAGATTACTCATAAATGGGTTAGGTTCATATAGACTGAATAATGTGAAGAATGATTTGAATAATTTTAAGGCAGAAAATTGAATGCTCTAATCGTGATTCTACCATAAAAAATGGTGGATATGTGATTTATAGTGATGCATCAAAGAAAAGACTGGGTTGTGTCCTTATACAGAATGATGGAGTTATTTACTATGCACCAAGGTAGTAACAAATCATGAAAAGAACTATCCAAACCATGATATTGAGTTAGAAGATATAATATTTTCCCTGAATATATGAAAATGTTATATTCATGGTGGAAGATGTGAGATATATACAGATCACAAGAGCTTGAAATATATCTTTTCATAGAAATAACTCAACATAAGGAAAGGATAATGGATAAGGCTACTCAAGGATTATGATTGTTCCATACACTGGCATATAACGAAGTAAAATAAGGTTGTAGATGCGTTGAGAAGGAAGGATCATGGAGTTCAAGAAAAAATGAGGATTGAAAGGGATCCTATGTTCATGGATCTACTAAAGATGGATATGGGAATTATAAAGGAAGTTGAAACATCATTACCTTTTCATATGGTTTCCTTGTAATATTTATTAGAAAGAATTAAAATTTCCTAGTGTAATTCTGAGGATCATCAAAAGGAAATTAAAGCTCTGAATGAGAAAAATATTCTAGACATCATGTGTGAGGATTGAATCCTAAAATTTTGGAGGCTATGTGTCCCCTATATACCCATGATAAAAAGGGAAATATTTGAGGATTCCCAAAACTCAAATTTCTCTATACACCCATGTAGCATTGAGATGTATATAGATCTAAAGGAAATTTAATTTTGGGATACTATAAAGTAAGAAATTGGTGATTATGTATCAAGATGTTTAGTCTATAAACATGTGAAGGCTGAAAGAAAACATCCTAGAGGTGTCATTCCACCCCTACGTATTCTTACATGTAAATGGGATGATATCACTGTAGACTTTTTCACTAAATTACAAAAAACAATAGTAAATAATGTTGTTATATTGGTGATTATTGATCGACATACCAAATCTGCACATTTACTCTCTATAATGAAGGATTTTCCACCAGAGTGCCTTACACGACTCTCTATTAATAAATTTGTAAGAATTAATGGTGAACAACACAAAATTTTGCATGATAATGATCCAAAATTATCATTGAAATTTTGGGAAATTATCCAGAAATTATTGGATACTAAAATTAATTTGAGTACTACTAATCACCCTTAATCTGACGGGTGGTAAGAAAGGAAGATCCGAACATTAGAAGACATGTTGAGATCATGATCACTTGACCTTAAAGGTATATAGAATCAATATTTACCTATAGTTTAGTTTTCCTACAACAATAGTTTCTATTAAAGTATTTAAATGGCACTGTATGAGGCATTTAATGGAAAGAGATGTCGTACACCAACTTGTTGTGATAAATTTAGTGACAGGAAGCTTATAAACCTAGATAGAGCTTGTGGAGGAAAAAATAGTGAAGGTAAAAAAAATTAAAACTCATAACAAAGAATCTCAGAGCAGTCAAAAGATCTATTCCGATAGTCAAAGGAAGGATTTGGAATTTCAAGTTGGAGACCAAGTTTTCTTAATAGTATCTACATGGAACGATGTTATAAGATATGTGAATAAGGGGAAACTAAGCCACAATTACATTGGTCCCTTTTAAATTATAATGGGAATCAGAGCTACAACTTTCCATTTGGAAATAATGACTAGCCTTTCTAAGATACACAATGTGTTCCAAATATCCTTATCAAGGAATTACATTCTAGACACAACACATGTACTCACTTATAAAGGAATTTAATTTGAACCTGACCTATCTTACTATGAAAATCCTATCCAGATAATGGACCCTTAAGTACAGGTGTTGAGGAATCAGATGACATGGCTGGTAAAGTTTCTTTCGAAAAATCATAAAATTGAAGAGGTGATGCGAGAACCTAAGGAGCTTATAATGAAGAACTACTTAAATCATTTTATGGGGTGAAAATCAGAAAAAATAGAGGATGCAATTTTTTTATGGGGGAAGAATGTAATGACCTAGAACTCTATTAGTGAAGTTTCCCTTTTAATGTTTATTTCATATACTATAGATCAGTATAAATTCAATTATAAAAAAAAAATTACAAATGAATAATGAATAAAATAAGAATTATTTCTAGAAGTTAAGGAATCGGTACCGATGAAACAGTAACATTCCCTTAGGAATAGTAATGTGACCCTTATGATTAGTAAACAAACTAATATAATAGTAACCTCTTCAATGAAAGTATAAATAAATTTTTTCCTTCTTATAAATGAAATTGTGATATATTTATATCATAGTGTAAGAAAATGAATATTTTAAAAATTAATATTAAAGTGTTTGTATTTTTATAAGTTATAAAACTTGAATTACAATATTATAATTAAAAAATCATTAAAATGAAAATTAATTTTAATAAAAAAATATTCATATATAAATATTTTGTTATCTTATGATTTTAGGATAATTTTATAATACCTTAGTCAATTTTTGAAAGGTTTATAAAATTCTGTATAAATTTGAAACAGTATTTTTCTTGTAAATAATAGATTAAATTAAAAATTAAATGTCTTCTATTTAGACAATTATTCTCAGAAAATGGATTTCATTTTTAAATTTTACATATATTGAAATGTTTAGAATTAATTTTTGTTATTTTTCTGAAATACATGAATTCTTAGTGAATAGTAAAATGTAGTAATTTATAGTATAAATAGATTATAAGAAAAATAAATTATTCCTTGATTCATGGATGAAGTGAGAAAACTTTTTTATAAATTAAATTAACTTACTAATATATTTATTAACAAAAATCAACACTATTTCTTATCTTGATCAAAATAATAAGATAATGCATAAAATAATGATAAATTATCCCTCTCCTCCACTATAAATACCACCCCTCACCACCACTTCTCCTCACACCTATATGGCTTGAATATTGTTAAAAAATTCCCCAAATCCTCTTCCCTAGTATCTCCCAACATCCAAGAGCTCCTGGAATTTCTAAAATACCAAAACCCCTACCCTTAAGGAAGTTCCCAAGAAGGATAATTCAAGAGGTAAATTATCTTCCTTTTTCTTTTAGTTTAATTTCATTTTATTTTCTTTTCTTATCATATCATCACCTACACTATCCAAATAATCCTGATAAATATAGTGTAATATATATATTGAAATTATATCAGGTTAAGGTAATATCAATTATGAATCTCCTTACCCTCTATCTATATTATTTTAATAAAGAAATCATCAGTTGAGAGGCGTCGATTTACAACCATCATGGACGATGAACATTCGTTCATTAATTTGTTCTTCAAGAATGGTCATGAAACCATTTTAATGTTAAAACATATTATAAAGATTTATTATATATTATTTAATGTTCTAAAACAATTATATATACATAATATTAAATAATATAACAAAACTGTTTCATTTGGATTGAAAAACAGCTAAAATTAAGCTAAACGATTATCATTAACATGTTATCTAATGATTCATCATAATATATGGAAAAAACATTTAATAATACAAATTAAACTTATGGGTGTTCATTAATAACATTTAATTGTAATTATGGAGAATTATATCAAATTTTCATGAACTTTGTTACTCAAATACAAGTATACCAACCGTGAAAACCAAGGAAACGAATGCTCTATAACAATAAAATTGTATCTTATATCTCCTAAAAAGGAAATAAATTAACTTAATTAAATTATAATAAGTCGAATAAATATATAGTATGTCCTTATTAAGATAATTAATGGATATAGATTGATTATCTAGGATATTAATGTCAACTACAGAAAATATTCAGACATAATGTAAGGGATTTCTACTCGAACCTCCAATTTCTTTCTCGTTGATTCTTTTCTCTATTTACCCAAATTAAAATTTTAATTATTCATAATTACTCAACATAAATTATTTGTGAATTTTCTATATATATGTACCTAAAATAATGCTTCTTCATTTTATGGGTAGGGGAATTTTTTAAATGGATCTTTCTTAAATTCATCCTGATAAACAAACCCTGTTCAAGGGAACATCACAAATTCTTACCTATTTTAAAGTGTGCAATATAATCTGTTTTTAAACACCATTATTTTTATAAAATAAATCCTTTTATTATGAAAAAAACTATATTACTTCACTTCTATTTTTATACAAATATTTTTTCAAAGGAACTCTTCTTTACAATGAAGAGAAGTATTTCTCTCAAGTATAACTCGATGATTTTATAAGAGTATTTAATTCTATTGCAACAAACATATTGATTATTATGTTTAATTGTGATTAATATTTTATGGTATCATATACCATATTTTATTTAATGGTTTATGATTAGTTTGATTGTGGATGTGTTATCTAGAAAACAATCACCATATTACTCCGAATGGTTACTGTTTATGTTTACTGATGGGGAGAGTTAATTAAATTCCATATGTAAGCTTCAATATGAATGTATATGTTGATTATCATCATCTCATTTCATATGAGTAATGAAATGGACTTAGTAACTGAATTGTGGGGCCTGCTATAGCCCATCAATTCATTAGTAGGTTTCATGATACAAACTAGAAAGGATTTTTACCCATTATTTATGGTGTATTAGACGCGGCCTTAATGGTATGATTATGATGTTATACATTATGAATTACCCCACATTGAAGATATTAATTGTTTTTCTATGTGATTATTATAATACTAGAATATCCATGGTTATGTTTTATTACAGTATTATCAGAATTTAAAATCCAACATTTTTATGCTCGAGTTTTTGTTTTAATGGAATGTGTACTTTTAGTTATTCAACATGCTTCATGTTTTTGCTTCTACTATATTACTTACCCTTACTAAGAATCTAATATCGCAAATTTATTATGTTTTATTTCCCCCAAGATGTGATGATATATATTATGAATGACATGTGAGTATAATCTAGAAGTTTATTGGTGTTTGTAATATAGTTACTATGTTTTACTTAATTTCATGTTGTAATGAAAATATTATGTATGTATCTAGTTTTCCAATTATATTAAGATATTTGTTCCTTCCAGATATGACTTCCTTGTTTGTATTACAATCTAATGAAATAAAGGACCGGCTCTAGGAAATTGGGGTCGGGGTATTTACAAAAATGGTTCAACATTTACCAACCACTGAATCTTTATGAATCATAAGAGAAGATTCATCCTGAAATTAGATGTTGGGAAGACCACTCTATTGATTTGTCTTAAATAATTGGATTACAACACAATGACCCATCAAAACTCAAAATTTATTTCGAATTTGATCGAATTGTGATTCACTGTTTTATTTAACCCTTACACCATTGCATTAAATTGATTATTTTGTAAACTCAAAAAATAATTAAAAGTTTCAATTTATGTTTGATTAAATAATTTAATGTTTATCACTATTATTAATGGTGATTTCAACTATTTTTATGTTTTAATTTTAGTTAAATGTGATTTGAAGGGCCCATGAAAAATTTGAAGAAAATGGGCCAAATTATATAGGAATCCAAGAAGAGATGTCAACTCAACCACACATGGATACTAATACTTGCATAAAAATTGTCTTACATGTTTTTGGATGTTCCAAAATTCAGTGGGATAAGACTTTTTTGAATACACCCAAACCCAATTCGGCCATATGGTTTCCCAAACGGACTGATCTGTCCAAGGAACAAAATATACACCAAGTCAAAATTTATGATATGTATTTCATCCAAATATCAGGATGTAGTTTTCCAAATGATTCCAACATTTAAGTGGAGTTATTAAAGCTATATTAAAACAAATTTTTACTTTTTTAAAAAGTAAAATAATACTTTATTTCCATCCAAAATAATGATCTCGGTGGATTCTCTAAATCTAGGGGCCCAAAACAACCTTTTTCTTTACCTTTAAATTGACATATAGGGAACCCCATTTAACTATTATATAAATAATTTAATTGATTCAATTTTAAAATTAAATATTAGTAACCACCTCATACTAGAAGTTACTGAGTCCCCTACCCTCATAGGGTGGTCCTGGATTAAGAAGGATATCCACCTGAGCTTCCCCATCCTCTCGATATTAGGCTAAACGATGGGCATTCATTATGAGGGAGCTAAAAACATGTCAAGGGAGTTTAGATTAATTTATTCTCTACAATATTGGAGTAAATTTTTTTCAAAAATAGTTCATTCTATTTATCATACATTATTTCATATTTGAATTCTTGTTTTTATGCATGTGATTGATATGCTCTTAATTTTTAACTATTCGGTGTGAGGTTTTGAGTGCGTGACTTGAGTTGTTCTGATTATAAAAAATAAGAATCTATATCATAACAACATTTTCTATATTTAAATATTTTTCATAAGATCTTATTCTATGAATAAGTGTTTTACCTTGGAAATATTATTGTTAAGTCAATATTTGGTTCTACAATCATTGAAATAAAATATTAGGAATTAATCAGGATTCCAATTAATTTCAACCAAATAATTAATCACAAAATGAATTAATATATAATTAAAATGAACATTAAATGTGTGAATTGAAATACCAATGACCCCTTTTCCTCATATTTTTTTTAAAATCCACTTTGTTTTTCAACTATTAAACTCTTTAAATTAAGTTATTTTATTAAAAATATTTTCAAAATGACCACTATTTTAGTAATTTTTGTTAAAAATACACACTCTAAACCTATAAATTCTCTTTGATAGAATACCTAGGGTCATAAATATATTATAAATAACATTTTTAAAATTATAAATTTGACATGTCATGAACACATGGTCAAATTTGTCCCTTTTTCTAAGAGCACTTCTATTTTTAATGCTTGTTTTTATAAGATATTTAAAAAAAATTGTGAATATTTATTTGTTTTATATTATAACTCTACATATATTTTGTTTTATAATTTATTTATTATGTTGGTTCTATTCATTCTACGTTCTAATTTGGGTGATTTACCTCCTTTTGAACCAGAATCTGAGAGGATTCAACATCAACGACACCAAGACACACATGAAAACCCTTTGAAAGTGGACACACAACACCTTGTTTATTTTCTAAATCCATATTCATATGTAACCAAAATAGAAACTGAACATAACTATTTAGAAATTGATTAAAATAATAGGAGACTAAAATAACTAACCTTACTTGATATTTATATCCAACCCACTTATGTTGAAATGTAATGAGAAGCACCATTCTTGGAACGAAAATCCAGTCGAATTCACTTATTACCAAGATTACATGGACTTACTGGATAATACACACATGATAATTTAAAATTCTTTCATACTATGTGTTCTACAGTAAAACCTACTAATTTGGATTAAAAAAATTAAATTATAGGTTACTCACTTTTTTATCATAATACACTAAAAATGATTTTCTATATTATGTTAATTCCCCAATTAGAGGAAATGAGGACATGAAACACATATTTCAATAAAAACATTTCTCAACCACTAAAACTAAAAAAAATAGGCAAATAGATTTGTGGGATAAGATAATAAAAAGGGGAAAAACTTCATGAATACTAGGAAATATTAAAAAAAACCGTGTTTCCCATACCACCAAATATGTGATAAAATTTTAATATAGTATTTTTATGACAGTTTAATTACTATTGATCATATCATGATTGATGTTTCTGGTGGTGTACACTATTTAATAAAACCCTAATCTCTTCAAGGTATATTTTTTAGAACACGATAGAGAACACTCAACTATTTGGTTCATGGTCCGTTATACCCATTTGAGGTATTCATGAGGTGAAAAATTTAGAGATTGAGAAGAAGGTAGACACGATGTTTAAAGAGGTAATCACCCTTCTCAAAAATATATCTATTTCCCAAGAGAATCCCATTATCCTCCACCCATCCATTGTGGTATCTGTTCTAATAACACCCACTATTTTGACCAATGCCCTCAAATCATAGAAAATTCTTAGAGTTTATGAGGAAACCTTTCGAGGATGCCCCTATAACTAGCCCATTAGGTAAGAAACTTACTATCCATAGAACCCAAGGTGGAAAGACAACCAATCATGTAGGAAAAAGGGGTATTAAAACCAACAAACTTAGAACCAACCAGGTCAATGTAGTCATTCACCACCACCCATAATTCATAAACCACCACAATGGTCTAACCAACAACCCCCTCCAAAAATCGAGCTATCCTAGAAGGCATGATGCAACAATTGGCTACAAATAAACTTCAATCCCAATAAACCACCCATGTAGTCATATAAGACCTAAAAACCATATTTTTCCAACTCTTGAACTTTATTAGGGAAATAAAAAGTCATGGGTTAGATAAATTACATTCTCAAGAAGTAGTCTACCCCAAGGATAATGGAAATGTCAGTTATATCACCCTTCATAGTCAGAAAAAACATAAAATACAAATCACCCTTCTATTAGAGTCATCCTCTCTTATGAAAACCACCATACCAACTAATTATAATTTCCTAAGAGAGAAAAACCCCTCTACTGAGAAAAATACCACCAAAGTCAAGAGTGCGTTTATTGAATGTTCACCTTGACCGACCATTCCACTTCGATTTACCAAAAGGGCCAACTGAACAGGGTAAAAAAAAGTAAGTTTAAATTGATAAATAAATCTTGGAAAATTTCAAAAATGTGTTAGTTAACATCCCATTGATTGATATTATGAAGAAAGTTCCACAAAACCCCATGTTTCTAAAAGAGATTTTTATAAACAAAGGGTGAATTTGAGGTGATTAAAAAGTAATATTGGGGAGGAATGTCTCTGATTTTTTTATCTATCACTCCCCCAATGAAATTACTATGGGTCATTATTGATTCCCTGAACCATAGGGTAGTATTCCTTTTCCAATTATATGATTGATATGGGTGATTCTATAAATGTGATTCCTCACTTAATTTTCTCACCATTCCTAGTTTTGGAACTTAAAACCACTTGAATTATTGTTTAACTAGAAAATTGGAGTACAATACCCCCTCGGGTGTGTTAGATTATGTTCTTGAAAGGGTGAAAATCTAAATTTTCCCTGCTAGTTTTTATTGGATAAAAAATTAAGATGATAGTATGAATGAAAATTCCCCATTTATATTTTGGAGGAATTTATTTAAAATCAAAAAATTTAATTAATGTCCATAATGGTACATTATGTATGTAGTTTGGTGGTGAAATTTCCCTCTTCAAAATCTTTGATGCCACGAGGAACCCCTTGGAAGAACATTCCTCACTATTAGTTAATTCTATTGATGTATTACCATCCCCTTAAAAAACATCATTTTCCCCCCAATCTCTTTTTTGAGTTTTAATCCATGATAGAAGTTCTAGGTAACGAATCATACAGTGATTGTTCTAATGGTTTAGAAAAATGACATGGATTTTTTTAATTAATGATTTCTTGATAACTAAGGATTCCATGACCATAAATGATATTTCTAATCTTTTGATATCTCATTCCTCATACGAGGATGTTATTATTGAAGAGTTAGATGAAATCATTGACCTCCCACTTTCACACTCACTCCAATAAATCCAAAATTAACCTGAATTGGAACTCAAACAACTGCCTTAAAATTTAAAATATTCTTATCTTAATAATGGAAACAATATTCCTATCATAATAGCTATTTCACTCCCTCAAGAGCATGAATTTTTACTACTAAAACATTTAAGGGATTATAAATGAGCATTAGTATAGAAACTTTCTATTATTCTTGCTATTATCCCAATAATATTCACACATAATATATTGTTAAATTATGAGGATAAACAAGTGAGGCACACACAACATCAACTAAAACCAAATATTCTATATGTTGTTAAAAAGGGGGTAAAATAATTATTGGGTGCTTCAATCATTTACCCCATATTTGATAGCCAATGTGTCAGTTCAATGTAGGTTTTTCCCAAGAAAACTAGTCTTACTATAATTAAAAATGAAAATAATGAATTGGTTCCAACCCGTGTGTAGAATAGTTTGTGTATGTGTATAGACTATCACTAACTAAAACGATACACTACAAAGGACCATTTCCCATTGTCATTCATTGACTAGATACTTGAGAGGTTAGAAGGTAATTCCCACTAATGATTACTTGATGGGTATTCTGGATACTTTTAGATCCATATTTTCCTCAAGGATCAGGAAAAGGAAAACTTCACTTGTCCCTTTGGAACATTTTCCAAAAGGAGCATGTCATTTGGTTAGTGTAGTGCTCTCGATACATTTCAATGATACATGGTTATTATTTTTTTGGATAACCTGAATAATTATAGAAAGTTTTCATGGATGATTTCACTATATATGGTTCCTCTTTTGATTATTTTGTGATTATCCTAGGTTCTTCCCTATATCACTTTATTAAAAATAATCATGTATTAAATTACCATAAATATCACTTCAGGATTGGGAAAGGTATAGTACTTGGATATGTCATTTATGGGTATAATATCTATGTAGATAAATCAAATGTGGATGTCATTTCTTCCCTACTATTCCCCAGGAATGTTATGGATGTGTGGTATTTCTTAGGTCATGCTATATTTTACTGTCATTTCATTCATGAATTTAGTAAGATTGTACTTCCCCACTACCTATTACGCCTAAAAGAAAAATATTTTTTTTGATAAATAATGTGAGGAATATTTTAATAAATTGAAATGGTGTCTCACATTACACCATGTAATACAACCACCTCAATTGGATTTACCATTTGATCTCATGTGTGTTTCCTCTAAATATTTAGTTTGGGAAATCTTAGCACAACGGGTTGATTGAGATCCACATTTCATAGCTTATGCCTAATGCACACTAGAACCTACCCAAAAAAACTACACAACAACTAAAAAATATTTCCATACCATTGTGTTTTCCGTGGATAAATTTAGGTTATACCTTTTAGGGTCCAAATTAATTGTATTCTAGGACCATAAATCCCTCCGATATGTTGTTAATAAAATATAATCCAAACCACATGTCATTCATTGGATTCTACTCCTTTTGGAATTTAACCTATAAATTAGAGATAAATAAGGATTATTGAATGTGATGGTTGATTATATCACTAAGATCCTCCCATCCATAGACATTGACTCATCCCATTGTATTCCCATAAATGAAATGTTTCCATATGAGAAATTGAACTGCATGAATGTTGTTATTCCTAGGTATTTAGAAATTATAAATTATTTAGTAGCATCTTGCATTCCAAATGATTTCAAAAAAACCAAGCTGACCATATAAAACATGAGTCATGTTGGTACATTAGGTATGACCCTTACCTTTAGCACACATGTGGTGATAGATTCCTCAGGTGTTATGTTCCTAATACAGAGTTTCATTATGTCTTTAGGGCTTTCCACACTCTTGCTTTGAGAGGCCCACTTTAGTCCCCAACGGACCACTCATAAGGTCATCGATTCTGGTCCCTTTGGGCCAACATTATTTGGTAATCCCCATTATTTTTGTAAATATTTTCCTAATTGTCAAAGAATGTAGAATTTCTCAAAAATAAATAAAATTCCATAAAAATCCTTACTCCCCAATGAAATTCTCTATGTTTGGGACATTGAATTTATGGGGTTATTTCATAATTACTTTGGTGACATCAACATTATTATGTCAGTTGATTATGTGTTAAAATGGGTAGAGTCAATAGTTAGGAGGACAAAATATTTCAGGAAAGCTTTGTAATTTTTGAGACCCCAAATTTTTTGTAGGTTTGGATTAACTAGGTTCACCATCAATGTCCAAGGATCTGATTTCCACAACTGAATAATGAAATCACTTTTGCATCAGTATGGGGTCGGTAATCGAGTGTCTACTGCATATCACCCACCAAACAGAGGTCCTTATAAGGTGTTGAATAGATATGTAAAACAAATTCATCAAAAACAAAAATAACCCCAAAATAAATGATTCGGGTCTTAGAATCAATGATTCTCATTATAGGGTTACTGTGCTTCCTTTAAAACTCCCATTGGAAAGTAACTTATCAGATTATTTTTGGAAATATTATCATGTCTCTATTGAGATAGAGCATCTTCCCAACTAGGAAAATAAAAATGAAATTCTAATCTTTCAATTGTGGGTTCTCAAAAGAAGTTACATATTCATGAGGACGATGAAATGAGAAGAGACTCATATGAGAACTGAAAGATTTATAAGGAGATAACCAATGCTCTCCACAACTGCCTCATCCTTCATCCTAAATTCCGCATTAAGAAGAATGTTCCCCTTTTCAATGCAAGATTGAATTTACATCTAGGTAATCTTCATTCTCACTTTCTTGGACCACACAATATTTCTAATTTTTATAAACTTGGTGTTGTAAAAGTTCAAAATGATAAAAAAAACAAACCTTCACTATCAATGGGCTATTGTTGAAGCACTATAATGAAGCCATTACAGATTCCCTGATGGGGGGACTCCAAGTTCAAGAAGTAACCTACGAATGAAATCCACCATGTTTTCTTCCATCCTTCACATATTCTCTTTTATTGCAGTGATGACACTTCATAATTTAGGTGTGGGGGTGTTTACATTCTAGGGTTTGTTAAAGATTTTCATTGTATTTATTATTTCTTCTCATTTTATTTTATGGAATAGTTTTTTTACTTCCCCCACCTTGTAGAGTTAATTATGATTTTCATCATATTTTTTTTTCTTTCTCTCTTTTTGGATTATTTAATAGTATTGTTGCTTTTCTTTTTCCCCCCTCACTTTTGTGCTGGAATACTAACTTTTTTTATTCCCACTTAACTAAAGAAAATATTGAAAATTTGATATGTTTATTTCATGCATATATTTTTGAGTGTTTTAATATATTGAATTTTTTATTTAAATGATTAATATTTAATGTTTTGGGATGAATTTACTTATTATTTGTTTTAAGGAATGAAATTATGAATTTTTGAAAAAGGAACAAAAAGGTATGAAAAATGATCTGAACGACCATATACACTATGAGAGAAGCTCGCGGTGTGACAAAAGATTTTTCAAAGTGAATAAAAGGTGAAAACTAAAGTAAAAAAATCATTACATGTCGTGTACCACAAGTATATATCGTGAAAACCTCATTTGAGGCATATATGTGCTGAACAAGTCCTGATGATGAAACATTATATGAACGTCAAGTATACGTTATATACCATAAGTAAACAATGTGATTTCATTCAAAAAAGCTTATGAAGTTTCCATAGATTCGATGCGTTAGAGGAAAAATCAGATCTGAATTACACTACGTGAACCTCAATTACACCTCGTGATGATTGTGATGCATAAAAATTAAAATTGATGATACATTTCATGTTGTGGTTATTGGTTATAAAAATCTGGTGTCGGGTTTTATGCCTTTTCCCCTTCGGGTACACATGACTCTTGCTCTCATCATGAGAATGTAGTCATTCTAGTACACATGACGCACACAAGGAGTAAAAATCTGGAAAACCACTTTTAATTGATGTTGTAGGTGATTTGGTGGGCCTAGGACCAAGTTGAAGAAAATGATTCAAAATTCTGCAAGAATCCAAGAATATATGTCGACTCAACCACACACTACTACTAATTTATTCATCCAATTGGGATGATTTTTTTTACTAATACAAAATTCAATGGGATTCAACATTGATGATGAAACCCACACCCAATTAGGCCATCTATTATCCTAACCAGACTAATATGTCCAAGGAATGGAATCGATACAAAGTCAAAATTTATTCTCTATATTTCATCAATATCTCTGGCTATTGTGGTCCAAATGATTCGAAAATTTCTATGGAGTTATTAAATAGGTGTGTATACCACTTTTAGTTTTTCCAAAAGTGATATAAGACTATTTGAACACCAAAAACTATTGCCCAATTGGTTTATGGAAATCATGGAACCAAAATTATCTTCCACTATGATTATAAATTGGCACCTTTGGAACCCCATTTCCAAGTTAGAATAAGAAGTTACATGATTCTATTTTAGAGTTTAATAGGATTCTTCTATTCACAATATAATTTCTAGTGTCCCTGATCCCTATTGGATGTCATTGATGAATATGGAGATCCACCAGAGTTTCCTCCTCCTCTCAATGTCGAGATAAAAAGTGGGAATTCATTATGAGGTAGCTACACACATGTCAAAGGAGTTTAGATGCATATATTAGGTTCTAGTTTGGATAATTTTTGGTGTTAAGAAATTTCATACCATTTGTCTTATATTATTTCAAATTTGAATGCTTGTTTTGATGCATGTGATTGATATGCACTTAATTTTTAACAGATTGATGTCAGGTTTGGAGTGCATGACTTAAGTTGTTCTAATTAGAAAACATGAGAATCATTTTCTTATGCACTTTATTGAGATTTGAAATTTATTTGGAAGATATTATTCGATACATAAGTCTCAGAACATAGAAATGTGATTTTTATGTTAATATTTGGTTCTTCAAGAGTTGAAATAAAATATTAAGAATTAATAAAGATTTCAATTAATTTCATCCAAATAGTTACTCCAAAAAAGAATCAATCTCTAAGAACAATTAAATTCAAATGTGTGTAGTTAACTTAGAACAACCCCCTTATCTTATATTTCTTAAATTAAACCTGGTTTATCTACTACTAAACTCTTTAAATTAAGTTATTTAATTAAAAATGATTTTAAATCCACCCCCTATTTTAGTAATTTTTTATTAAAAATAAACACTCTAAACCTGTCAGGGCTCCATGAGAGGAAACCTAGTATCTTACCTAGACTATAAGTAAAATTTAAAAACATAATAAATTTATCATTTCATGAAAATGTGTTTAGGAGTCCCAATACAATGAAATGGAAAAAACAACACCAATATTGTCATAACATTTGAGATCATAAGAGCTATATGCAATAACATATACTAGTAAAAAACAACAGGGGAGATTACTCCACAAAATGAGTGTAATATATGGAGACAATCCAAAGTTATCCAACCCATTTATAATTTATATAATTTTTTTAAATAATTTATAATTACATGTAAAATAATATTCACCACTAAAGTAGAAATGATTCTCTCGACCACAAGCCCCAATCTCTAAACATCATGAGAGAGAAAATACCCAAGAAACATGTAAAAATCACCAGATTGGATTACCAATATAACACACTAAAAAATTGTAATAACACCCCAACCATGGAAATGCATTGACATCTAATTACACAGTTCTAACTTTGGTCATGAAAATACTTAAAGGGTAACTTAGGAAAAAACTTATGGTACACCAACTCTCAATGGGCCCAAAAGAAAATCCCAAATAGGCATCTCTCTCGTTTTAACTATAAACTAGCATCATATCTTTGTAACCCCATCCCATACCAAGGGAAATATCATGTTATCCATCAAACAAAATTCTTCCCATTGTTCACAACATGAACAACGACAACAAACATCAAAAGCTATGATGCATGAACATCTTAAATGATACAAACATAAGGAAAAAATATATCTTATTAATTACAATAAAACATTTTGTGTGTACTCAATATATAGAAAACATTATAAAAATAAAAGTCTATAAAAAATAAAACTTCCAAAACTATAAATCAACTTCCAACACACTAGTGAAATAAACACCATAGACTATTACTTGGATCAAAAAAGGGTTTGAGACTTCTTATAGAACCTGTTCAATATACAAAAACTTTAAAGATTGCTGATATGGACATAGTGACCATATGCCCTTACTGATATCAGAAAATTGGGTCAAACATTAAAATATTTACCACATAAGAGGAACACTATTAGATTATCCTTTATTCTAGCTAGGTATCCTTTACTAAAACTATATGGGTTAAAAACATTACTTTTATTAGGTTTACCTATTGATAATGCATCAATGGAAACAAAATTATACATCACTTCAAAAAATTTAGTTGGTATAGACTGAAACACCACTAAAATAACATTTAGAAGAGGTAAAATTATAAAGAATCAAACATAAATTGAATCATCAACAAGAAACCCTAGATAAAAAGGGAACAACATAGTAAAATATTCAATGTAACACTCACCAAATCATTAGTATGTATTCATTTAATATTTTATTAGTATTTTATGTGTTGCTAATGTTTATAGGGGTTTAGTATTGAAAATATTAAAATTTATAGAAATCAATAATTTTGTATGGTTAATAAAATGTTAGTAGTAACCACACACCTAATAATGTTATTGGGAGTGTGGGAAGAATGTACCATTTCTCATGGTCCTTGCATGTTTTATCAAACCATGTGGTTTGTATAAGGAAATCATACTACTTAAGGTATTTAATATCATTAAAATGTATGATTTGTGTATGATTTGGAAGAAAAGATTCCAAACCATGAAAATTTCTAAAAAATATTAAAAAGTTTGCTTTTACTAAATTTCCCTCTATCAATTTAACTCTTAGCCTCTATCTTCCTCTCACCCTCACACATATATCTCTCCTCATTTTTATAAAATCACTAAATCCCTCTCATTTGGTGTTATCCTCGATACTTTTTCAATTTCCTTATGTATTATCAAGATATTTTATGGTTTTCCCATCATTTACCCTTATCTCACATTATTCTTTCATTTCATGGAGATATAGAGTCCCTAAATACCAGGAGGGATAAACATAGGGTCTTTAAATGAGTTTTTATAAAACTTATTTATGGTTTATGATATTTAAGACCATCTCTTCCAATTTCTAATGGTTATAGATAATGGTGATCTTGTTTCTTCATTTTTATGGTTGGTGTCTCTATATACTCTGACATTTCCTTTGTATTACCTTGGTTTTTAATTTTTCCTTGTGTATTTATCAAATTACCATTCTTGGATTGATTAATGAGGTTTTTATGTGTATAATTTTTATTTTCATGGTACATGTTGATAAAATATAGAGTTCTTCTGTGGTTCCTTTTGAAATAAATTTTATTCTTACAAAGTGTTTCATAAAATTATTTCATGTAAACTTTTTCTTATAAATGATATTTCAAAGAATCTTTGAAAAAGGATTTTGGTTGAAACCTTATTAATTGATCTTGGGATTTTTTTTATGTGATTAATGTAGTTATGGGTGCACATCGGAGACCTTGGGTGGTGGGTTTTAGGATGGGTTATATCATGATCTTAGGCATGATCTAGCTAATGTCCATTACACATGTCCTTGTGAGGCCCAAATTATTTATTTTGTTATGTTTATATAGGATGAATAATTGGTCCAAAATAGAGTTATAAATACCTTGACCGCATTAGTCAGATCTCCCTTGTGTTTCACAATTTCCTTCGATTTATTCTAGCATACTTTTATATGATTCCCACGTAATAATTTATTATGATAATATTTAGTATTAATTATTTCTCTCAGTTGTATGTTATGATTGTTTCATAAACCAAAGGATTATTGAAAACATTTGATAATAAATGGTTTATAAATCATTGTTTTCAAACTAGAACTATTGGTTTACATTTTAAATGGTGGTATGTGGATTAATGGAGGTACCCTACTAGGCTTGGTCTAAAATCTTTCATATTATATTTAAAATATGAAAACATGGATCTGTTTAACACAAGGAAGAGAAAGGGAGTTACATCTCCAATAATGTCATCTTGATTCTCACATCATTTTTTGTGATATGGGTTGGTGTTGGAAAAGGGAACATGGAGATAGCTTCAGTCCATCATCATGGTTTCCTATGTATTTAGGAATTTTTGGATTTTAGGAATGGGATGGACAATATGGAGTGGGGAATATATAAAATATCATTTTTATGTGTGATATATCTGTATTTTTAGATATATTTTGATGCTAGTTATTATTCACTGTGATGTTGATGAATTTACTATGTTTCATATGATTTATGTTTTTGTTGTTGGTAATTTGTTGGCATGGGAATATGACCCCGTAATGTTTTATGCTAATTTTTTGGGCTAAAAATATTCCCAATTAGTCAATATTGATACCCAAACAGTAGTCATCATCCTGAGGTAATAGAGAATGTGCATCTAGGCCTTATGGTGGACTGACTCGGGTTATGTGGTAGGGTTAACTAGGATGGTTCATTAAAAAAATATTATCACAGATCTATTATTATCTAGGATGTTTGGTAGTTTAGGGTATGATAATTGGGTCTTGGGTGATGGTGTGGGGGAGTTTGTTTCCATCTCTTCTACATTCTAAACCATCAGTTACAACAGTAGTGACGATTTTGTGTTGATTTTTTATGGATAATTTAATGAGTTTTAAAATGGTCTAATTTTCAAATGTGTTCTGGGATGATTTACTATGTTATTTAGTTAGTTTTATCTTTATATGTGTTATGTATTGAATATGTTTTTTGTTTTTTGTTTTTAGAACATAGATCCTAAAAGGTATTCTTTAAATCAAAGGGAGGAATACATAGATACCTCTTCACCATAAAATCCCCCCACTGGATTACCAACTTAATAAATTTGTGATTTAGTTAATTTTTCCTCTTAGGAAAATAAGTGAGTTATGGAATATCTGCTCAATTGAACTTTCCCTAGAGTTTACAAAGTAGAATCCACCAATATTTCATGGTGACTGGGGTCCCTAAGAACCCGAATATTGTTTGGAAAATTTTGAACGTATATTATTATTTCTTATGAACCCTAAAACCTATAAAGTTGTATTTTTTTACGTATGTGATGGAGGGGTCAAGAAAGAAGTTGTGGGACACTATTTTTCTTTGATAACATCATGAGGATCTTTCTTAGACTATATTTAAGAATATTTTTAACCAAAAAATTTACCCATTTAACTTATGATAGAAAATGGTTAGGGAGTTCATAAAATTGGTACATGGTTACCAATCCATGATGGATTATTCCAATTGTTTTGTTGAGATTTTTTATCATTAATTCATGCCCCTAGAAAATGATTACTTGAAGGTGATACATTTTAAAATGTGAATGAAGATATATTTCAGGTACATGATTATTCTATTATACTTTACAATGTATAATAAAGTGGTAGATAATGTTTTTATGAAAATCAGAGATAAGGTTGGACATACTTTTATGAGTTATGATCCTATTTATATGGGTGAATTCCCGAGATCCTCTTTCGAGAAAGTGAGTAAGCATAAGGAATTACAGTGGGTTAGTAGTAGGAGTATACAATGTCCCTCAAATTCTATTTTAGAAGCTCCCAAAATGAAAAGGTCTCTTACTTAAATTTTTGAAATAAAGTTCTTTATAACTAGTATTTCTAGGAGGCTCTGAGAACATGACATGGGTGTGGATGCCCAGGACACCTTCGATGGCACTACAGGTACTTCCCACAAAGCATTATCACGGGTTCCACATATATTAGGGGCTCCCAAGTGAAATGAGACTCAACAAAGGTGATGATATCTCATTCCTAGGTGAAAGAGTACTCTCATTCCAATAAGAACCCTTAGAGTGGACCTAAATTTTTGTGAATATATGTGGTGGTTCCAGAGAAAGAGGAGGCGGTGATAGGTCTAGAAATCATTAGAGGCGTAATGTTAATTAGTACATATATGGATTTATCCTTATTTTATATAGGTTCATCACATTTATTAGTTTCTTATATACTTATTGATTAATTGGTAATGCGATCTATGTTGATGTTTTATGTTATGGGTCACTCCATGCTATTTGGAAAGAGGAGATAGAAAGTTTTTATGAAACCAGAGTGTCGTATGATCATCTCTAATGCTGAGGGCATTTGGGACTTCTTAATTATTGATCTGGACAGCTTGTAAATTATATTCTCCATGGATTAGACGGTGATTATAAAGGATTATATTTACTGTTATCACTTGAAGGTTTCATTTCTATCTCCTAAGAGTAACAGTCATATGTTCTGGGGTGAGTGGGATTCCAGGTTGTGTAGGGTGGGTCTAATTTTTCCAGTGGTGGGGTCTCTCTCATGTCCATTTTCAAAGCTATTTCTTATTATTTAGCCTGATTTTGAAGTGACTAGATTTTTTGGTAGTTTATTGGTTCCCCAAGGTATTCCCAAGTTATTTTCATGGTTTCCACCTCCTTGATAAGTATATTTCACTATCAACTTACTCCTTGGGATCAGCCTTATATACTTTCCATCTTATTTAATAAACCCTATAGAATTAAGGGAGTTGAAATTTTAGTTAGAGGGCCTTTAGACTAATGGGTTCTTAATATGGAGTGTGACACTATGGGAATCCCAAGTTCATTTATTAAATAACGGATAATAAATACATCATCAATGTATTGAATAATATAATCTAAATTTGGTAACAATCAAGAATAAATAACCATTTCCTTGGATCAATTTTTTTTGATCAATCACATATTTCCCTATGGTTTTCAGATATTGACTTGAGTTTGGGGTACCACAAATTGAGGGTGAGGGATAAGACATTTTCAAGACCACCTTTTAGAGCTGATATACCCATTTTGTGAAATTAGTCATGACATTCGGTCTCAGTAACACCCCAATAGTCTTTATGTCCCTAATTAATATGATTTTTCACTATTACATTGAATCTTCCTTAGTAGTATTAATTATTAATATTTTGGATTACTCTATGATTAAGAAGGTGTATGGATGAAATTTATAGGCTGTTTTATGAAATTCAAGGGACCACTGTATGCATGCGAAATTATATAAATTCCAGTTTTGGATCTAGGAGTTGAAAATAAGGGGTAACAAGTTATTTGTATATGGAATTTTAGTTGACATTTAGATGATCCAGGATAGGATATATTAAAAGAGACCCAATAATGCCTTTGAAAAAACAATTATTTAGGATGTGAGAGATATTACTAGGAAATCATGAGATATTTCACCAGGCTATAATCCCATTTGATAACTAAGAACTAGAAGGGTGTCAAATATGAATGGATTGAAACATTATAGGTGCAATTTGAGGAGTTAAATTTGAGATTGACTTCATCTCTTACATTGATACTCTTGAGTATATATATGGGACATGTTGTGTACTATGATTCTTTAAGTATAGGGTAAGGGTTTGTATTGATATAGAATGACCATGTAGTGTTTTATGGATCACATCAGTTACTCCACCATGAAAATAACTACCCCAATCATTATAACTAATTGAAATAGAGATGGGTTCTTTGAAAACATGGCTCTGCTTCAACTTCGGGGTGAAATTCATGGAATACTTAGATCATAAGAGTTTGCAGTACATCTTTACACCATAATATATGAACCTATAAATGATGTGGTGAGTATATTACATTATAAAATTTTATTTGAATTTGGTATAATATCCTAGGAATGGTAACATTGTGGTAGATGCATTGAGAAAAAAAATTGTCGATGAAGGAAGTAAAAGTGTCTAGGAAAGAATGGGATCTGATGATCCTATTTAGTGTCATTTATTTAGAAGCAGGGGAGGGGTATAAAGAGATATTTATAAATATCTTCAAAATCCCTTCCTCCATTAAGGAATTTCTTTTTCATGAGTTGGTTGAAGATCATTATTTTCAGTAGATAATAAATTCTATAAATAGTGGGGAGACCTCATGTTATTTTTATTGGTCTACCAATGATACTATCCATTTTCAAAAATGGTTTGTAGTCCCTATATCTTTAAAGCTGGATGTAATGTGTGGGTTAAAACACTCTATATGGGTCATTAACCTATGATATACCATGATTTTCTATGAATGGAATAATTGATATTGGTTGTCTAGGATGAAATTATCATTGGAAGACTTTGTTTATCATTGTCCCATATGTCATAGAATCAGAAATGATCAATAGATTCTGGTCAAGTTATTATAGCCTCTCTAGATCTCAGTATATAATGAGATAAAATTTCTATGGATTTCATTATTGGATTTCTACATTCCCCTAGTGGGAAGGATTGCATCTGGGTATTCATTTACCAATTAAAAAAATCATCCCATTTTATTCCCATTAGAGAGTCATGGGTGATGGAAGAACATGGACACCTTCATGGCTTAGTAGTTTTTTGGATTCATAGAGTTCCTTAAGTAATTATTTTAAACCAATAACGAAAATTCACATCCCATTTTTGGAAGTGTCTTCTATTGAATTTATGATCTATTTTTAAATTGATCATCGATTACCATCCATTGAACAATGTCCAAACAGAGTGAGCTATCCAGATTTTTATGGATATGATTTAAGATTTCATCCTCCATTTATGTGGCACATGGGAGAATCACTAATCATTCATTGAGTTCTCTTATAATAAAAGTTATATGTACTTGATAAATATAGATCTCGTTGAGGCTCTATATGTATGTCCATATCAGTCCCCTTTGAGTCAGTCGGGCGTTCATTGTTGGAAAATAGTATTGTTTACGAGATGATATGAAAGATTTAACCTATTCAGAAATTGTTAATGATATCTCAACATTACCATAAGTATTATATTATCCATCTTAATCATCTTTTGGAGTTTCATATAGTTGATCCTGTTATTCTAAAAGACTCTCCTCAGCTGGGATACCATTATTTGAAAAAGCAAAGTAAGTTGATGATTTATTATGTCATACCGTTCAAGATTCTAAAGCATATCAGAATAGTGAAATATTGATTATTATTAGTATAATATTTGGACCCAATTCATGAATCATCACATATTTACCTACTGAATAAATACAATTGACAATAGTTGCACGTGATGGAATGGGTGATGGAATGATTTGGAACCTAACACTACTATTATTGAACAACCTATACATATTTTGGATCATAAATTCAAGATGTTGTGTGTTAAATCAATCACATTAGTTTGTGTTCTATGTAATCATGGTAAATAAATCTATGAGGCTTAAGAGTGTGAGGAACTAGTGATGGATTAATTGATTATTTTTTTAAAAAACCAAAACCTTGATGACTTTATGGGGGAGAAAGTGGATGGGTGGGGAGAATTTTGACAAACATTTGGTCATTTATATTTATCCTTTTTATATTTTACACATATTTCAATTATTTATTGTATTTTTTGGGGTCTATGAAAACAATATATATTTTTGAGAAATGAAATGAAGTGCATGATTAACAGACAATTAGTAGTAACCATGTGCATAAACATGAGATTGGGGTTATGGAAGACAATGCCAGTTGTCAGGGGATTTACTTGATTTTCAAGCTGTATATGACCTATTAGGAAACTATGTGACTTATGGGTGTAAATAGGGTTAAGCCATATGGTTGGTGTATGGTTTAGAAATTTTTTCTTCCAAACTATGCGATTTTCCCAAAAAAATTAAAAAGATAGTTTTCACCAAATTTTCCTCTCATGATTTTAACTATCAACCTCCACTTTCATCTCCCCATCACAAGTAAAATTATCATTCTTTCTATATATGATTTCCCTCACTCTCCCTTGGTGGTATCATTTATTATTGGTAAAAAAATTTAAGGTATGTCGCAATATCATATGGGTTTCTCTTATTTTTACCTTATCCCACCTTGTTCTTGTATTTTCGTGGAGTTAACAATAAACTAGATCCCAAAGGGGCTAAAACTACGGTGATAAATGGGTTTTTTGTGGAACGTTTTTTGGTTTAGAATCTTTAGGACCCTTTTTCCCATTTCTAATGTCTACATATTAAGACAATGGTGTTACTTCATTTTTTAGGCAGGTTTGTCCACATAGCAAAACTTTTCCATTGGAATACCTTTATTCTTGATTTTTCACTAAAGATATGTGGAGTTATATAGTTTGGAATGATTATTGAAGGATTTTATGAATTTAGTATGGATTTTATTGGATTTGTTTTAAAAAAAAATAGATATTTCATATTATTTTTCTTTTAAAATAAAATTTCTGCTTACAAATTTTTTGATAAAATTATTTCATGATCATTATTTTCTTTAACTCAGATTTCAAAGAGACATTAATAAAGGGTTTTAGTGAAAAAAATTAATACATGGTCATGGCCATGGTCCTTGATTATATAATTATTGTGGTTATTATATCACATGTGAGATCTTTTATGGGTGGGTTTTAATATTGGTTTTATTATATAATTAGGCGTGAGCTAGCTATGGTCTATTTATAATGTCCTTAAAATTCCCAAATTAGTTTTATTTGGTTAGGTTCATGTAGGAAATCTAAGGGATCCATGAGAATGTTCTAAATCCTTATATACCATTGTTAATAGATTCCTAGTGTTTCACATCTTATTTGGAATTTTTATTAATTAATTTTATTTTATGACCATGTGTTGATTGATTGTAAGCATATTGATTATTAATTGTTTACCTCTATTCTATTTTATGGTTTTTTTGGAATCCTCATGTAGGAAATGATTTCAAAATAATAGGGATAAAATTAATTTTTTCAAACTTGAATTAATGGTTTTGATTATAAAATGTTGTATGTGGATTTAGGGTGGTACCCTACTAGGATTGTCAGAACCTGACCCAAGCCGGGGCTCGAGACTCAACATCCCTCATTCCCACCTCCATAGTCAAGGGGCTGGAAACTAGCACTAAATGCATAAATAACATTTGGAGTTCATTTCTTAAGTTCCAATACTCTCATGAACAACCATCTCTATGATGAAGTGAAGTGGAAGTGAAAGGAAAAGAATAAAAAACCTAACAAAACAACCATGCATGAAAAACTCAAGATAGTACAAGAGTACGGTAGTGTAAACAAAAAATTTAAGTGCACAAATTCACTCCTAACAAAAAATATATCCCAACCAGAAAAAAATATAAAGCAAAACACTGAGAAACACTGGATCCTAATTTCTAAGTTGTGACCACCATACATAGTCCGTATTACAAGGTATCCCTAAGATCCTCTGAAGACACAACCAACATGTATTTAATTTTCATAAGACATGAAACATTTAAGAAAATTCCATATAGGGGTGAGTGTATACAAACTTAATAGGATGCCCCAAAATTTGAAGGTGGAGTAGAAAGAGATACAAAATAGATAGAAAGATAGTAGATAGTAAATGTGAAGCAATTAAAGAGAAAATATCAACCCAAAATAAGAGAGGGTAACCTCATCCAAACACAAGGGGATCAACATGGTGTGTTGTTGAACTACACATTGAGTATTTTACACCTATACGAGGAGTGTAGACTCATCTAAATATGAGAAACTAAACACATAAACCACATGGCATGCCTTGTGCATATTTGAAACCCATTTATGGAGACTAACCAAGTCCAAACATATGGATACAAATGTATACATACATATATATATATATATATATTCTAAGAAAAAAGAAACAAAAATAAGAGAGTAAGAGGGATATCCATATAAAAACTCATCTTAAAAAAAGTCACCAATAGTTCCAAAATTCAATCAGTGATGATAAACATCTCAATTGTCTACCTAGAAGTAACCATCCAAGTAAAACCAATATTCATCACTATCTCACGCATTCGATGGGGAACAAATCCAAGTAAATGACTATACCCTACTGTGTTATGAAGGTTCCACTCTAAAAGTATCCATATAGAACCTGCAACCATGCTGGTGGGGGTTTCCACTCTATATCCATGAGAAAACCCAACCTATCCAAAAGGGAATTCCACTCTGTTCATCAAGGAACCAATCCTTATCCGATAGGGGTTCCACTCTGGTCATCAAGGACTTTCTCCCTATCTGATAGGGGTTCCACTCGGTAGGTATAGGACTTGTGCAGAAGATGATGGGGGTTTAACTCTATAGGTCAATGACCCATGCCCTTGTGTGACATGGGAGTTACACTCTGGTTACCAAATAACTAATAAATATATAATAGGGGGTTACACTAAGTAAGGTTCCTTTAGAGGACCCACACCCATACTGATGTGTGTTCTAACATATAGGTTGGGGACTATCACCCTTGTTGGATAGGAGAGTTCCACTCTAATCATTGAGGTCGCATGACCTATATAATAGGGGGGTCCACTCGGAAGGTGGAGGACACACACCCATACTGATGGGGGTTCCACTCAATAGGAAGTCTCTGGTGATCCTGTCAGATCACTATCATCGTCAAGCATCACCTAAAAAATCATCATGCCTATAATATTCAATATCTAATTTCAAAATCCACAACTTAGGGAACCATATAATTATATGTAGAAAACACTCGGGATATGCTACTCGTAGGCTAAAATCCATGTCCAAATGAATAAGATACGGAAGCTTGAAGTTTCTTTAAAAGGAACCAAGTAGTACACAATGTCTGATGGGACCCACACGACATGTGGTCCCTCTGCACCACCCATTCACTTCCCTATCCATCACATGACTTCCAATCCATATAGAGGTATACTCCATGTAGGTGGATGACACGACATGTCCAAGCTATTAAGGATGTGCTTGTTTCCTTATAGACATTAATTTGATTGTGATCTCTTGTCCATGTACTTGAAATCATGAGAAAGACATCTGATACATGGCGTGTTTCTTCACACAAGGTGTCACCCGTGTTCTATGTTCATGTCTGTGTACTTGGGAACACATCGTGTTCTTGGAAATGTGTGTCGTTACTTGGATTTTCACATTGGGAGGGTGGTGCTTGACATGTCGGAGGGATACATTCCACACCATCCTTAAAATTTCAAAAAACCCTATCCACCAATTCCAAGGGGATACATGTCGTGTGTTCATCATGGTATATGGCGTGTAGTTGGGTTTTTCATAGTTTTCCAGATCCACTTCCCATGCACAGAATCTGATATTTTCATTCGATTTCGACCTTGTTTCCACCAATAATCATTAGATCATGGACAGAACTATTGTTTTCAGCCATCTGGTTGTTAAAAACCAGTTCTGCTGATCCTCGTGGGTTCATCACTCATCACGTATGATTTTAATTATTCTATATCCATGGATTTGACAACTGATCATCCAAAAAATCATCCAAAAAATCATCCAAAACCCAAAACTATTCTATTTTTCTTCCTAATTCATTGGTTTTTTCCTCTATCATGAATCTGTTGTGATTTTGGGGGTATGACTAGGTTTGTATCACCCAAAAATGTCGTACTATAACCACAAGGTCTAACTGGTGAAGAACATGAATAAATTGATGGGGAAAAGGAATAATGAAACATGTATAAGTATTTTTTAGAAGTGTTCTTTGACAACAATCAAGAGCAGGGATAACCAGTATTAGAAAACTATTAAATTAATAAATTTAATCAGAACACAAGTGTATGATTAGGCTATAATGGGCATGGATGAAAGAAGAGGATTGATATTTTCAATAAATTTAATCGAAAAGGGAGTAAACCATAAATTGATGATTCCTACCAAAGTATTTTATTTTTCTTCATCAAAGAACATTCCAACTAATGATTTAAATAATTTTAAGCATTCATTGCATCATGATCTGCTCCGATCCGGCATTTCACCATCGTCTGAGGTGATTCACCAATGAAATGAAGAAGAAGAAGATCTAGGAAGATCCATAGATCATGAGGCTAACCCTATACTGATTACCACGATAGTATACTTATATAAATTTAGTTTACGTAAAATATATGAATGGATGAATTAATTAATTAATTAATTAATCCACTGAACATACCACCAATGAGAGAGATGATTGAATACCCAGTGCTGACCTATTTTAGGTTATACCTAGGGTAAAAAATATGTTTCAGACTCAACCATTGTTTCATATTTCTTATTTGAGATATTTTTTAATATTTAACCTATTTTCTTTATGAAACATTATGTGCATAATATAAAATATTTGTAATATCTTTATAAAATTAATTTTAGACACACCATCCCTTGGAATTGTATGCTACCTCAGCGCCAAGTTATGGAAATATATGTAGATACATTTAAAATTAAAAAAAGGAAAAAATGGGGTATCTAAATCATTACATCCTACAATATTTTCATCCATTAAAATAAAAAATAAACAATAAACTCAGGATACTAAGACTACATCTGGCTCTCCCACCCCTAGGAACACTTTTTCACGTTCTCATACTAATACAACACACGAACCTAGGGGATGGTCCATTCACACAGTGTCTTATCCCTTAGATCCTTGATCACCCCTAGGTTCTATACAAAGGTGGATCCATACTCGATGTCTAACTCTCCCTAGTCAATGACATGCATGGGTTCATGAACGTGTCTTCTCATCTATGACACATTGAAGATGATGGGCACCCACTCTAGTTGTAGGGGTAGGTCAAGAAGGTAACAAACCTTTATGACACTCTACATGATCTCAAATGGCACCATGAACCTTGGGGATATCTGTCCTCTCTGATTGAACCTCCACAATCCTCATTGTCGGGTGAATATAAAGAAAATTTGGTATCCCTGATCAACCTCCAAGGGCCTACTATGGTGATCAGTGGATGATTTAGGCCTACTCTAGGTCATCCTCATATCTCACAGATGACTTAGACCTTATTCATCATTACTTATACCATCTATGGACACAAAAGAGATGTCTCTTCATTATTTATACAACACTAGGGTGGCTTGAAGGGTGTTCCATACAGGGCCTCATAAAGTTTCATGCGGATGGTAGAGTGGTAGCCATTGTTATAAGTGAACTCTACCATGATAAAGTAATTCTCCCATCTCTAGCCAGATTCTAAAATAAATGACCTCAACATTTCCTCCAACACATTGATAAATCACTTAATTTTCCATTATTTATGGGGGTGAAAGGCTATAATCAACCACATTCATTTCCCAAATTTCTCATGTATACGTCTCCACAAATGTGACATAAATTGAAAATCACGATTAGAGATAATTGTCGAAGGCACCCCATGAAGGTGAATAATCCCTCACAAATACAAATACTTCAGAATCTCCACCTAAATATGCTCTTTGATATAAAGGAAGTGTACCAACTTCATGAGTCAGTAAAATAACACCCATCTGGAATCATGTCCCCTCACTATATGTGTAAGATATATCAAAAAGTTCGTGCATATGTCATCCCATTGCCACTCCATAATTTCAATGTGATGTAACAAACCTAATGTAACATGGTGCTCATCCTTCACTTGCTAGCAGGTGAGACACCAATAGATGAAATCAGTTAGGGTCTATCTCATAACAAACCATGAAAATTGCCAATGAATATATTTGTAAAATTTTCCCATAATGGGATGTACATCTAGGGGAGAAGTGTGGAACTCTTACATCACCTCCTCCTACAACCTTACAGGAACACCTATCCATATATAGAAAATGATTACAAGATTCCCACAAGTATAATATCCATATGGTTGATCAACCATGGATATTTGGTCATGTAAGACCACACAGTTGATGTATCCTAACTGATACTCTCTCACACACATGATAAGCATAGTCTACACCATCGAGTGAAGAAAAATTGTACCATCATGCTCCACTAGGGTTATCTACAAGGAATATAACTACTTTGAATCCTCATTTTCTAATCAAAAGTAAGACTTCTTTCTAAGGTAATCTACTACTACATTTCCCTTCCTAGAGTATAGACTATCTCGAAGTCATAGTCCGAAAGTAACTCCAACTAGTGTCGATGTCTCATTTTCATGTATCTCTATGTGAAGATGTACCTAAGACTCTAATGGTCTGATTAAACCACAATTTTCTCCTCCATAAGGTTGTGCCTCAATATCCTTAGGTTGAATACTATCACTTCGATCTCTAGGTCATGAGTCACACAGTTTTGCTAATGGGGTATCAATATCCTTAACCTGTATGTGATAAGTTCTTTCTACTGCATCAACACACAATCAATATAAGAACATGATGCATCACAAAACACTACATACTTCATGCCCTCCTCCAGTAGTGTTGTTATAGGATCACTCTTTATCCTTGTCCTCAACTTATTAAAGGCCCTCTTGCACATTTCAATATAGGTAAATGAATGTCTTTTCCATGTTAGGGTTGTCAAAGGGGATGTGATCCAAGAGAAGTATACCAAAAACCTCATGTAATACCCCACCAATAAAAGAAAGCTCCACACCTTTTACAACTCTTGTGTGGTTCCCAAGAAATCACTACATCGATCTTCACTAGGTCTATGGATAAACCATTATCATATATGACATGCCCTAGAATGTGAAACTCATGAATCCAGAACCAACAGTTTGAGAGAATTCCATAAAGTTGATACTCCCAAAGAAAATTTGGGACAAGACTCAAGTTATCTTCATGTCCCTCCTATGTTCAACAGTAGATGAGTATGTCATAGATGAACATAACCACAAAATGGTCTGTGTATGGCTGTAAGACATGGTTCATCAAATCCATAAACATAGAAGGGATATTCTTCACCCCAAAGGGAAATACTAGGAACTCATAATGTCCCCAGTGATATCAGAATTCCATCTATGGAATATGAGGCTTCAGAACTCTCAAATGGTGGCAGCAAAAGAAAATATCAATATTTTAGAACCATCTCATGCGTCAAAACTATTAAAAGAGGTCATCAATCCTTGGTAATAGGTACTTATTATTTATCTTGGCATGGTTCAGGGGATAATAATCCACCCAAAGTCTGAATATTCCATTCACCTTTTTCTTAAAAAATATAGGGCTTCCCCGGTGAAAACATTAGGTCTTACAAATCCCTATAACTATTGAGCCCCAAAATGAAACATTGAAATTTGAATCCCCATGGGGTCATATGATGTGCTAACTCAAACATCAAGTCATCCATAGGGAAAGTCTATAGAGTGGTATATCATATCCTGGTGAGGTAAAATCTATTTTTCATCACACTCCACCATCATTTAAGGTAGCTGAGAGCTTATAACATTTATCATTCAAAGGGTAATACTGGACAACTAGTAAATTGATTGTAAACACATGTTAATGAGCTCATCCTTCTCTATACGAGGATCAACCCTCTTCAAGGGGTAACCACCATCCCACAAACTAGAATAATACTACTCACTAGGAGAAAAAATCTAAGCCGGGATGGTCTATGACCATTCTATAATAAGGAATACATCATAGGGTCATACTTCCACTAAAGAAAGATCTTGAGTGAGGAACTTTCTCTCATCATGGAGTAAGGTCACCCCATTTGTGATAATGTATGATCATAAATCACCTCTTTAGGGTCTCTAACACAAGGGGTGAGAAAAACTACCTCCTCTATTATTTATATGTCTTGAAAAAGGGATACACATAAATAAATGTGACTTTAGGCTATATGATAAAAACTGTTGTTGAAAAAATTGTTACATAGGTCATACCACAAACCACACTCAAAACACCCGGCCAAAATCCCCATCTATTGAGAGATATTCCTTTCTCTTTCCTACCTACTCTCCTAAACCGATGCCTTATATGAAAACCCATCACACTTGTGTATCCCAAACACACAAGTAAAAGGTACTCCTTTACCACACCTCAAAACTATCTGCTTTGGGATGACAATGAATTGACTGTATGGTTTTAAAGAATGTCACAAAGAATGTGTCTTAGTATGGTTTGTGTCTATAATTCTTTTATCTATGATTCCATGATAAAATTGTTACATCTCAAGACTATAATAATTACCCACATCATCATGGAGAGGTCTCACCAAAAGGATCACCATAGAAATAGATCATAACAGTGTGGGATATCCAAAACACGGAATCATGCCTGACCTCAACCACTTGATGAGGGAGTCTGGCCCAACATGATACCTGGTTGATCCAAGTCTCATGAATCTGCATTGCACAATCAACCCGGGTGTGTCCTCTTCAAATACCATCAAAACCAACATCTCCCCTACCAAGAGAACTGGTTGTGAGGGAAACCATGTGATAGGTCGAGATATTTATAGGTATACAAAATTAGATCAATGAAAAAAATAAAATCTCAGTTGCCTATGGATCTAGGTCATCATGGAACCTTAGTGAACTATAGCAGTAGAACTTGAAAAGCACATTAATCATACATGCATCTTCATCATAATTTTCTTGGATGATATGCTACTTCATAGGTGGATGTACTGCTACCTACCTACCTGGAGGAAGAATCTCAAGGGGTAAACCCTAAACAGATGCCTCATCACTCATCATATCATCATTATGATCCCGAAATCAATAACCAAGTTGGATGACCTCACATATGCATCTCTAATGTGATCGAGATATACCACTGTCAAATGAGAATATATATATATATATAACCAATGGGGGATGACTCAAGAAGGATAGTAAAAGACTCAATATTATATGATGTATTTACCATTTATCCCTACAATAAATGTATCAACATAGAGATTCTACAAGAAGGTAGTTAAGGTCCTGGTGGATTGATATGATGACCGCCCATACCATCACTAGATTCCTTGGCCTGAGAGCCACACTCGAGACACTTTGACATTTTTTCCCTATTCCCAACCAAATTTTCATAAGGGGACTAATCCAAGAAAAACCCCAATGATCAAACCACATTTGATGCCAATCATTCATGACCAGACCCTAGTTGAGGCTCAAGATGCAACTACCCCAAGCCCGCATCCATAGGCCAGGGGCTAGTGACATGCGCTGAAGTAATAACTAACATGGGGATGAATTTGTTTATGTAATAGTATGCACACACACACAACCATATTTATGAATAAGTGTAGATGAAATCAAAATAAAAGTATCAAAAAATTCTAATGGAACAACCACGCATTAAAAAACTATACAAAGTACAAGAGTATGGTAGTGTAAACTGAAAAGTAAATGGGAAAGATACTTGAACAACCACAAATATGTCCCAAATTGAAAAAATTTGAAGGTTAAACCCTAAGAGATCCAAGATCTTGATCTCGAAGCTATAACCATTGTACAAAGTCCAATGTACCTGCTATCCCTAAACTCTTATAAAGATACCACTAACTTGTCCATCATCTAAATAAGACATGACATGTGTGGGAAAATATCAAGAAGTGGGGAGTATATACAGACCTAATAGGGAGCCTCAAAAGTTTAAGGGGGGTAGTTAGACATAAAAAATGGATATAAAGATAGTAGATAGTAAATAAGATATAGTTAAAGAGAAAATCTCAACAAAAACTAAGATAGAGTAACATAGTAAAAACAAAAGGGAATCAATATAGTGTATAGATGATTTAAACATTGAGTTTTTCCCTGTATAGTGGAATAATAGGGTCATCTAACCCTGAGAAGTTAAACACAAAAAGAACATGGCATACCCTATGCATCTTCACAACCCATTGAATGAGAGTAAACAGGTCCAAAGGTATGAACACACACACACACACACACATATATATATATATATATATTCTCAGACAAAAAAGGCCAAAACAACAGAGTAAGGGGATCTCCATCTCATAGATAAACCAAGAATATGGGTTACCAATAGTTTCAATTGTTTATCAATGATGACCGACATCTCACACGTCTACACGAAAGTAACTATTTGTGTCAAACCATGCCACAACACTATGTCATAGAGTCGATGGGGCACAACTATAAGTAGAGGACCCACGCCCTAATCTGTTAAGGGGTTCTACTCTATGTATCTGTAGAGGACCCACATGAAAGATGATGGGGGTTCCACTCTAGTTTCATTAGGAATTATGCCCTCTCCGATAGGGGTTCCACTCTAGCCATCGAGGACCCATTCCATACCCGATAGGGAGTTCCACTCTAGTCATTGTAGACTCATGACCTATAAAACAAGGGTTCCACTCAGTAGGTATAGGACCCACACCCATGTTGATGGGGGTTCCACTCTAGTTTCCTGAGTACCCGCACCCTATCCGATAAGGGTTCCAATCTGGTCATCGAGGACCCATGCCCTATCTGATAGGGAGTTCCTCTCTGGTCATTAAAGACTCTTTCCCTATCTGATATGGGGTTCTACTCAGTATGTAGTGTACCCTCACCCACGATGATGGGGGTTCCGCTCTATAGGTCTAGAACCCATGCCCTGGTGTGACTTTGGGGTTTCACTCTAGTCATCAAGGATCCATGAACAATCCAATAGGTGGGTTCTACTCGGAAAGGTAGATGTAAAGGAACCACAACAATAATGATGTGGTATTCTACTATATAGGTCAATGACCCACAACCTGGTTCAATAGGGGGTTCAATTCTAGTCATTGAGGACCTGCTGCCTATCAAATAGCAGTGTTCCACATGGAAGGTATAGAACATGAAACC
This sequence comes from Viscum album, assembly GCA_963277665.1. Classification (NCBI taxonomy): domain Eukaryota; kingdom Viridiplantae; phylum Streptophyta; class Magnoliopsida; order Santalales; family Viscaceae; genus Viscum; species Viscum album. The sequence continues at coordinate 1,282,577,190 of OY728133.1, forward strand.
ATACTGATGGGGGGTTACACTATATAGGAAGCCTCTGTTGATCCTTCCTAATAACTATCATCATCGCAGATCACCTAACCAATATTCATTTCTGTAACATTCCACATCATATCTTAAAATCCACAACTGAGGTGGCCATCACGTTCTACATGAAAAAACACTAATGATAGGATACTAAAAGACCAAAATAAAATTCCAATAAAAGGGGATATGGTATAATGAAGTTTCCTTAGAAAGAATAATGTAGTACATGGAAAGTGAGGGGAACCACATTACATGTGGTCCCATAACACCACCTGGATATGTCCTTGAACAGCATGTGGATCCTAATTCATCCAAAAGTACATGTCGTGTAGATGGACTACATGGTGTGTCCAAAATATCAGGGAACATGTCGCGTCCTCCTAGTTGTGTTCGGTTACTTGACCCCATGTCTATGTACTTTACCCCAGGTCCATATACTCAGGTACATGATTTTTTCCTTAACATGGGGTGTCTCCCCTATGCTCTTATCGTATCTGTGTACTCAAGAACATGGTGTGTGCCTGGATGTGTGCTTCATCCCTCATTTTCACTCATAATCATCGAATCTAGGTAGAATTTTTGCCTTTCATCCCTCTAGTGGATACAAATTTATTCATTTTATCCTCTTGGGGTTTTCATTCATTTTGTACACCGCTAATCCTTCTGCCTCCATGGATTTGACTTCCGATCATCCAAATGATCATCCAAAACCGACAACCATTCCATATTTTTTCTTGATTCATTAATCCAACCATAGTTCACAAATATTTCATGATTTTAGGGTTTTGATTAGGCTCACTACCACCCAACAACATCGAATTGGTACCTCGGGGTTCAACTTGTGAAGAATGTGAAAACATTTAGGGTGAAAAGGTGCTAAAAGAAATGTTTAAGGATTTTTTCCAAGCATTCATGGAAAAATATCAATAATAGGGATATGTTGGGTTAAATTTTTTTAATAAATCAATTTAATTGGAACACAGGTGCACGATCAAGCCCCAATTTGTGATGATAAACAAAGGGGGCTAATCCACTCAATCATTTTAATAAAAATGTGAGTAAACCAAAAATTAATGAGTCCAACCTAGTTACTGAATTGTTCTTCATTTAAAAACATGTATAAAATGATTTAATGATGTCATTTTGTTCATTGCATCATAGTTTGTTCTGATCCATCATTTCATCATTATCTGTGTTGATTCACTAATGGAAGGATGAAGAAGGACCTCCCTAAAGATCCTAGAATTATGAGGCTATCCTTTGTCAGATATCTATGGAAGTATAATTCTAGAAATTTATATTAGGTTAAATGAATGAATAAATGAATCAATTAATTCACTAAACATTCTACCAATAGGTGAGATGTCCAAACACCCCAAACTGTCCTATTTTCAGTCACATATAGGGTAAACAATGTGTTCCAAACAAAACTGGGGTCACTAATTTCTAATCCAATATCCAATTTAAGATTTATCCTATTTTCTACAAGAAAATGTGTGTTCATAATATAAAATATATTTAATATTTTTATAAAATTATTTCTAGGCACATCGGACCATAGAATCGCATGCCTTCATAGTGCCTAGATTTGGAAATATATGCATAAATATTTTAACGTCTTACAAGGAAGAAACCTGATCTCTATAAGGGTTTTAATCACACCCTTTGTATACCATTGGGAATATATAGACTTGGTTTTTTCATACATGGGGAAATAAAAATGATCTTCATCTAATAACAGGGCATCTTGATGCACATATTTTCCTTCATGATATTGGTTAGTGGTGGCCAATGGACATATAAAGATTGATTTGGTATGTCTTATGGGTTCAACAATATTTTTGAATTTTGTGATTTTTGGAATGTAATGGCCAGTTTGGTATGGGAAATATTATGGATATCATGTTTATATATGTGATATCTATACTTTATTTTTTATTAAAATTTTTATGTTAGTTTTCATTCATTGTGAGGTTGATTATTATACATTTTTTGGTATGATGGATGTTTTTGTCATTATTTATTGGTTAACAAGTTTGTCAAACCTCGAGTCGGGCCATGACAGATTTTTTAGGCTGAAATAGTTCCTACTTGGTCATCATCAATAAACTGTCTCTAGTCACTATCCCAAGGTGATCAGAAAAAAACCCCTGGTCTTGTCGCAAGATGACCTAGGTGATGTGGTAGTTTGGAGCGAGTTGGTTCATTACATTCAATATATTAATTCACTGATAGATCTCCTTTATTAACACCCAATAATTCCATTTCATTCGTAATTCTCAACACCATTGGGTAAAACCACCATATTAAGGTTGACTTGAAATATCCCCAAGAAAATACCTAAAACAGTTGGTCATGGATAGTGAGTTGTCACTCATCTAGAACCAATTCTTCAAAAAAAGGAGTGGTTCAACTCACCCAAGATATTTCTAGAGTTCCTAGAGACATAAAGATCTCTTTTACCTTAGTTTTCCAATTAATTTCCTCATGGGGTCCTTGATTAAAACTAAAAACAAGAGTATATTAGTTCAGAAACGTTCACACATGATCTAAAAGCTGAAAATAACATATACCTTCAACTCCATCTAGAGTCTAGGAAGAGTTATGAAATGGGAAGACTAAATTTGGTTCACTAGAACGACTACTCGAGAGATTCCCTGCATGGATTTTCAGTTCCTTTATGGGGTGACATTATAAAACATCACTAAAATAAAACATTCAATCAACAATCATAAATCCTAATACATTGGATAGAAAGGAACAAGTCAAATAAAACAAGATTATAACTTATCTTCACAACAATATTTCAAAAGCACATAATAATTTATTATTTCAATTTCAAAACACCATAAAGGAATATAAAAATATCCTTCAAGGATTATTTTAAAAAACATTAAAACATTTCAAACCAACCAATAAAAAGGAACTAATTTCTTGAAAACAACTTTCCCCTTTTGGACCACACACTACAAAATAATTTATTATTATGTAAAACAATTCATACTCTAGAAATTGGAAAAACCCCATAACCATTTCATGAGTTCCATAATACTTAAAACCCATGAAATTATTTCATTGGAAACTATTACTACCATAAATCCATCTATCAACTTAAATGATTCATGAAATATTTAAAAAAATATTTGTAAATGAAACTCAAAACACCCAAATCATGGTTTTTATAACAAACCCTATTAACAAGGAATAAAAAATTCCATGAAAATCTTATTATGAAACTTCAAAACCTGGAAATTAATCAATTCATCACTCACAAAAAAGAATCATCAATTAAAAGATAGGTTAAAATCATAAACGGATTTAAATTTTTTCCCATAATTATTCCACTACACATGGGTTGGTTTCATGGTTTTTCCAACCATGTTCTAACCATATGAGTGACACTAAATGTTTTCTAGAATGGTCTTCAGAGTCTACACATGGTTTTATAGATCATGCATGTAGCGACCCAAACTTTCATTAGTGAAAATTCTTCTTGATCTAATTAAATGTCTTATTATGGTTATATAAAATATGAACATCATTAGTTTTATGTTTCTGGATTTTAAAATACCGTTATGAATTGTGAACATTGCTAATATAGCCATTGAATAGTAATAACATGATTAGTATACATATAGGGCTTTAACAAAACCAACTTACCCAGAAAAAGAATGTGATGGCCTCATCCAGTAGACTTTCCCCATACGAAGCCCATTTTCGGAGCTCGAAAAGTAGTTGGCGTCATTGGGATTCACTCTTTACCAAGCCCATGCTGAGCTTTAACAGGTTAAGATTGAGCGGAACCGACTATGAGACAAGTAGAAGTTAATAGAGATTACCACTCGAGCGATGTTATCCGTGCCACCCCAAGAGTCTGTCACCATCGTACACCTTAGCCTTAGATCTTATATGGGTGTTGTAAGGGTTTATATAACAACACCCTATCACTATGACAATGTACATTATTTTTTTATAAATAATGTGCATTAATTTTATTATTGTTACCTTTTAAATAGTTTTTAAAGCACAAATAGTATGTTTAGTTAATATTCAACTAAGAAATCTATTTTGATGAATTAAATGATTTTTGAATTAAATAATATTTTTATAAGCTATTATTATCAAATTGTTTTTTATTAAATATAAATGATCATATAATTTTATAAATGCAATTGTAATTTTTATTAAGGTTTGAAAACTGTTTTTGTCAAAACCCATGAATTTTCAGTAAATGTCGGTTTTTATTATAAAAATAAAAAATTAATATTTTTATAAAATTATTTAGATAAAATGAATATTATTTTTGGAATTAGTATTTCTAAATTATCCAATGGTGATTTTTTCAAAATTTTCTGAGATAATCGAATTCTTGGGAAAAAAATTAAATACCGTTTAAATGTATACTGTGTTTTATGACATCATAATGACCCAATAGTGAGGTAAAAAAATACTATAAACATTATGTTTGGCCAATATATGTTTTATAATTAAAATAATGTAATTTTAGTTTTCATTGATTTATTTTAAAAATCTTTTTTGGACCCTCCAAGACTTATAAAGCATTTTGTCTTTTTAAATTGTTTTCCTTGAGAGTGTGACTCACCTCCACATAAGCAAACCTATTGTTTTAAGAAGTTCGACCATTGGCCTTACAAAATATATTTTTTCACTCCCCTTTGGTAAAAACCGTGGGATGGTTTGTGGTATTTATTAGTTTAATATGAGAAGTCCCAAATCTAAATAATAAATAATTTCCTCTCATTTCCTATATAAACCCACCAAAGATCCCACTTCCTCTTCACTCAATGCATTTGGAGTTCGACCAACCTATTTCCTAGTCTCTCTAGAATTTTCCCAAGGTTACAAAATCTCCCAATAATATTCTCTCAAGCCTCTCTCAATCTTTGGGGATCACACTTCCAAGTAAGAGCTTTCATCCTTTCTCATTTTTGTCTAATTTTCTTTAAGTAGTTATGTCCTTTTGTTTTAAATTAAAAATGTTGGGGTATGATTTCAAACCTCCCCCATACTCTCCGCTTTATGTTTGAATGATGGGAGACCCATTTATATCTCATTAAAGCCACCCATGTATACCCTTTACCATGCCGAAATTCCATGAGGGATTTCTCTCTCCTCTTTTACATCCAAGTAATTATTTTTTATTATGCATCTAAATTCCATTACATTTGTTGGGACATGTATCCATATGACCCCCTTAATGTCCATTTCATTTAAATATTAGGGGACACCCTTTTTTATCTCATCAAATATTTTCATGAATCCTTATGTCACGCCGTTTTGCTGGTGAAATTGCACCGTGTTTTTCCAAGCCAAGATCACTGTGTAGTGAATATCATACCCATGTCTCTATCAAGGTTATTCACCTTTATGACCATATACCTATTGAATGGTACTTTAATGTATTTATTCCACATTAATAAATCATGTAATAACATATGATGTTGACTGATTCCATGTTATATGATCCATGGGGCACACTTATGCATGAAATGAAATGTTTAAGAATGATGCGCCCTGATAGTGATCCAATGCATTGGGTAAAGTATAGTATCATGATACATCATGTGGAATCTATGTTCAATCATGCTAATTAATGAAAAATTAGGTTTTAATCGTTCTTCGTGTGCAATTAGGGTTCACTCAAGCTCCATGTGTAATGAGCCTTGGCTCAAACTAATTCCATGTTAAGTGTTGTTTCCACATTTCCATGTTATGATTATCATTATTTATCAAGCCTTTATGTTCATGTTTCTATTGTGATACATTGATATTCCTATTGTCTAACAAGTATTGTATTCCTAATGTTATTCCTGGTTTATTCCCTTACTGGGCTCTATATCTCACCCTTTTCTTATGCATGTCCTCAGGTTATCCCATGCAATGCTAAGTACGAGGGAATGTAGTGGTCATGTAGAGGATGTTTTCAATAAAGAAGTTGTGTGTTTTATGTTCAAAGATTTTATGTAATGTTCCTAAGACCCAAAGATAGTATATATCATATATTTTATTAATTTAATTCAAAAATAAATTTTAAACATCGTGATTTTTTGTCACTCACCAATTCAAGGAAATAGAATTGAAATACATACCTTTAGAAATTAAACCATGATACCTTCAATGAAAATGACGAAAAGTTGTCTCAAATGATTAATCAAAATCCTTATAAATGAAACACCATAAAATCTTGAAAACCCTAGACAATTTTCCAACATAGACACTAGGTTTAGATAATATGGTAGAAATTGTAATAAATCAATAAAAGATAGAAGGATAATTCATTACCTTTTGATCTGGATGAAAATACACTAAGGAATTATTATAAACACACTATGGAGGTACTTAGAAGAGGTAGATATTCTCTTAATAGGTTCCTAGGTTAAAGGGTTCTTGGGAAAATATTTAGGAACAAATCACAAATAAAAACAAGGTTAAATGAAAAAAATACCCAAAATTGAAATGCATACATAGTTTTCTTGCACGGTTTACCAAACTGTATGATTTTAAATATCCAAAACTACCTTGGTTCCATGGTTTTAAAAAATTTGTACATAATAGCACATTCTTGGAAATTTCCAAAACTCGAAAATTCAACCCCAAGACACCCCAAAATAAAGTAATAAATCAAGATTATAAATATATAAAAGAAGAATTTATGGGTGTCATAGACCATGGATCACATTGATTTTTCATAGATTTTTTAGATTCCATTTTCCATTTAAGATGTTGTGCATTATAGTTTTTGATGATGTGTTTTATATTTTTTTCAATTTCATTTTATTTAGTAAATCTATTTTAATTTTTGAGATGATTTTTTATCTTATTATGACATATTTGGATTGTTTTAATTTGTTTCTTATCACACCCAATATTTTATTTTCATCATTTGTTGTGGTTCATTATAAGTTATTGGGTTTTATCTTAACTTCCAGGTGTGATGGGTTCTTGATGTTTAATTTTTTATTTTTACAAATTTGAAATCATGATTTTTTTTATATGTTTTTTTAGCATTTCTTGGTGAAAAGTTGAGCTTTGTTCTTGGTAGTAGCATCCACACAGTTCTCACACAATTTTATTAACTGTGCGGTCCAGCCTAGGTAACCGGGTATCCAAGTGACATTTTGGGATAGTGGTATTTGGAATGGTTGGTTCATGGTTTGTAAATCATGTGTCTAAACTCTTCAGGGGGGGCCTTGTGTGTATAGTTAGGGTTTCTTGGTTCTTGTCAGGTTTGGTAAACCATGAGAGCTGTACATATCTAAAATTTTCCGAAATTCATTGTTTCCCCTCTATGGATTTTTAACCCAGAACACCTCCACTCTCCTCCCTCTAGTTTGTGCGAATGGTTATCTCCCCTTGATCTACAAGTATCTCCTCCTATCCCATGGTGTGGATATCGGTTTTCTTCAAGGTTTTGGCCACAATTTCTCAAGGTAATCCCGTATATTCCCCCTCTTCCTCTTTCATCCATTTTCTCTTGAATTTTTATTCTTCTATGGTCACTTAGACCTACAATTAATGTTTTTCCTTGATTTAATTTGTGGTTTTTTCTTTTTTATGGTTCCTCTTGATTTATGTTGTCTCTTGTAACCTTATTCGAGTGGTTTCAGGGGTGCGTTGTTGAAATACCATGAGATTGAGGTACGTTTCAATTTTCAATTCCCTTTAAAGTTTGAGATTTGTTGGTTTCATGTTTTTTCACATTACATACATATTAAATATAGTTGGGTGATATTTTTATAAATTTTTAGGTGTGAAAATTTGAGGTTTATACCTTATTTTGTGATAAATGGTGTTTTTATTATAAATTTACACACCAAGTGTTCGTTAAAATGCATAGTTAGATTTTGTATGTAGATTGTGATATTTAAAAATAGGGGTTTTCTTTGTAAATGAATTACTAACATGTAAAAACGGTGAGTTGGGTCCCTCAAATGAGTTTTAAATGTGGTTTGTATCTAAATTAAATGTGTACTTGGATTCTAAGAATGGTTTGACATGTGGCGATGGTTAATAGCCCATTATAAATTTTTATAATTATTATTTTATCTTCAAAGTGGGATGTTATTTTTTAAAAGAGATTTGTAAAATGATTTTTAAGTGTAAATGGTGTGTATACACCCTTTTAGATAGGTGGATTTGGTTCTTTTAAAGTGACAGTTCTTTAAAGAATGATTAAAGGTATGTTTGTTAATTTTTTAAAAATGGTGAATGTTTTTATCATGAAAAAACTCCATGAAAAAATGTCTTTTCATGTTCTGTGAATATTAAATGGATGGGATGTCCTCATCGTGGAATCCTAATGATCGATTTACATTGTTTGGAATTATAGACACATGGTATGGAATCCTTTGTGAACTATGAGTTATATCGAAATATATTAATCCTTAGAGTGACTCTAGTGATGCCTGCTGTGTAAATATTAAACATGGGTATGTGATTGGAATATTTGTTGGCATTGTTTTGATCACCCTCTTAAATACTCTTAACATGGAGAACCTGGCACAGTTATTGAATTTTACAAGAATTATTGTTGTACTAATTAGGTTACACACTATCTAGTGGCCCATAGGAGAGGGATATTAGATATTACTGTGATGGGATTATGCCTCTCATTCTGTATGAGTTAGGGTGTGGCTGAGCATGTTGGTTTACTTTATATCGTCGCGTGATCCATTCTTTTCAATATTATTTAAAATTTATATTATGTTCTATACTATTCATGAGATCCTAGGTTCCTTCTATATCTAATGACACATAGTTACTTACATTGGATGATTAACATTCATGGTTGGTTGGTTACTCTTTTTTAATATTTTCCATTTACCTTACTGTGTATTTGTTGTTAATTTTCCCTTGATTAGTGTGTATTATTTTTGTAAAAAATGATAAAAAAATTTCTAGTGTTTATGAAAAATTATTTGGAAAATGTTTTCCAAAATCTTTCATCCTTTATCTTTGAAATTATAATAGTTCATTCTTGGCAAAAGAATGTGGATTTTAATGAAAAAATAAAAATTGGCCGTGTTTTATTTCAAAATGGAATGGTATGTGGAAAAGCTTAATTTTATATATTGTATCTAAAAATTAGAGTTTATTTTTATTTTATTTTAATGGAAGATAAATGGGAATGTATTATCTGGGTATTCCTACTGAGTTTTAATACCAATTCCTATAGTTAGTTTTTTTTCTCCTTTGGTGCCAATTTAGCTTTCTATCGATCACCGCGAGTGAAAGTTGTTCTTGGTATTAGGTATTAACCCTCATGGTCATACAAAGTTGTTCTAGTTTCCTGTATTAGTTTTTTATATTTTTTCTTGTTATTATATTTCTATATTCTTGTGTGAAATATGTTTAGTTTGAATATATTATTTATTTTTCCATAATGGTTTGCTTGTTTATCTTTTTATTATTATATTTGTTTATTTTTTGCTAATATAATTTATTCTTATCTCTTTATTGATTCCCAACACTAGTTTCCCTCCCACGGGGAACAGGATTTCCCATCGGGTCGTGCCACTGATCGACTTGTGTGCTCTATTTAGGGTTGACCCAGGTTAGTTCATGACAAAATGGTATCGGAGCAGGCTCACTTAAAGGACATAATTTTTCGAGTTCCCTTTTTTATTTGGGAATATAAATGTAGATGGAGTAGGATTTTCATAACCTCAGGGTGTATGTATGAGGGAGTGTCTATATAGGGATTTATGTACCAATCCCAAGGTTTCTATGGGAAGTATCTTTTTATTTGGTTTTTTTATCTTGTGGTTTTTTGGTGTTTGGGATACAAAATGAGAGTAAGGCTTGTGATCTCAATGATCTTTCATGGACTAGAAATCCATGTGGATTTGAGGATATGGTCATATAATACTCTCCATTGTGGTGATGTATTTGTTATATGGACACGAACCATATGGTCAATTCACCTATCACCACTAGATTTCCCTAAGAAAGTTGTTTGGATATTCCTTGATTCCCCAAACTATTTTGAAAAATCTTATGTTGGAATTGTTGTTGTGGGTATTTTAGTTGAAATAGTTTTTTCTCGAAAGTAGTAAAAGGGGGTTTTGTAAATTTGTTTACATGAGAAGAAAGGAGTTTAAAAAAAATATTTTTTATGGAATGGGATTTATTGAGTTGGTGAAAAAATGTTTTTAATGAGATGAAGTTGTTTTTTGGAGTGAAAATTCCTAGGATTTTGTTTTTGATCGTGATAAAATGGTTTGAAATATAGAATTTATAAATGGGTTTTGACTTGGTTGTTAGTGGGTTTTTCAATGTTTTATAACTTTTGAAATGTGAAATGGGTAGATATTATAAAACATTGGTGTAATGTTTTGTTTTTGAAAAAATGGAAATGTTTTTTTTGACCTTTGGTACCTCCTTGGGCACTCACATGAAAGGATGTATTGTCGAAAATAGTTGGATGAAGATGTGGTTGGATGAGTTCCTACTATGGAATAAGTTGATGGTGCTTAGGTTGGCATAGGAATGTTCAGGTGAGTGAGTCTCTAAGGAGTACCATTAGTGAGTAAGAAAATCCAACAAGTTTGTTCTCTATTATAAAGTTCTTTAAAAAGGAAAATTTTGATATATTTATATCCCTTGGTTGAGTGTCTTGTTCCCCTATGTTCTCTATATTTTAAAAGTTTAATGTTTTGAGTTTGAGAACTCGTGTTGATGAGTTTATTTTTATAAAGATATTTTTTCCCTTGTTTCCTAGTGTCCTCCACTATAGAAATCCAATGAATATTCATAATGCAGCTATGAAAAGATCCTCATTAGTTGGATTTACTATTGATCATACTACGGATTTCGTTCTTGAGTTCTAAAAGTTAAATCCATATATATTTTCTAGTTCCATGGATCCAATCAAAGTAGAACAATGAATGTGGAAGATTGAAAGGAACTTTAGACTCATTGGGATTCTCGAGTAGTAAAAGTTAATGTTCACTGCCTTTATGCTTGAAGGGTTACCTAGGAAGTGGTGGAAGTCGGTTTCTTGGAACAATCCTTGTGAAGGTCATACTTAGGAGTTATTCAAGGCATAATTTTTTAGACAATACTTCTCTAAGATAACGAGGTTAAAGAAGTGAATCAGTAAGTGTTGTATGTAACAGGGTGATGGGTTGGTGATGGATTTATATCTCAACTTTTTCAACCTAGTTACATATGATCTAATGTATATTTTGGATGATATCTTGAAGGCTATGGATTTAAATTGGTTTCTTTTTACTAAATTTTAGTCAAAGGTGTTGGAGTTCAATCATACTTTTTTTTGTTAAAGTGGTGAGGGAAGTTGTTCGTGTTGAAGTGGTGATGGAAGGGGTTCTTGAGGTAGATATCTCTCCCTCCATTCCTAGAAGTGGTGAAGGAAATTATTTTATAGAAGTTTAGAAGAAATTATAAGTTGTTAGAACTAATCATGGAATTAAAATTCCTAAAGATATTTTCTCATATTCTTCTATTAGTGGAATTGTATTGTGCCATCAGTTTGGAAAGCCATGTTATAGAAAGACATCATTCCCAAGTACCCCAACACCCTTCCATATTTGTGGGTGCCTAGGCCAATTGAAATGGTTCTTTCAAGGTGTTTCCAAGAAGCCACATAAACTAGTTCACATGAGTAGATAGTTGGTTGTCCCAGTTTAAAGTCTCAATATATTGTAGTATTTTGGTTTTTTGTGGTTGTTATTTATGGTGTTCTCTTTTTTTTAAATGTATGGGAATTTTTGGGATCTTCTGAGAACTCATGTCTGAATGAAAGTGTGTTTTGTTAAGAAATTATGAATTTTCAATTCTAATTGGTTGTGTGTTCCACATGTGTGTCTTATAAGTCCCTATTTGGGTTAAGGAGCATTGTGGAAGAAAGTGAGTTTCATGGTGTGTTGTGATCATTATATCCTAACTTTGGTATAACAGATGATTTAAACATCAAATCTCAAACCATAGACCCTAGAGTGAAGCTTTTCATGTAGTCATGAAAACTCTAGGAGTGTAGGGAGCATTAGCTCACCTCGCCCCTCCACTATTTGGGTGTGGGTAGTTTATAGGTTCTCTTGATGTAGTTTACTTTATTGTGGTTTAGTTGCTGCTCAACTTGGGTTTCATTAAGTAGGGCCCCTCAGGTGGGGGGGGGGGTTGGTCTATGTGGTAAATTTCTTGTGTTGGTTTGTGTGGGGTTTTCCATATTTTTGTGTGTTATCAGTTCAAGATTGTGGGTTCTTAATGGTGGGGAGAACCACCATGGACATCATTGATAATTCTCATATATTTGATATGAGATAGTTGTTATCTAGTGTTATGGATTCTATTCCCGCCTCTCATGTTAGAATGAGAATTAATTTTAGAGGTATCCTGATATGTTTTAGCTCAAGTCTATCTGATATTTTTATAGTAATGGTTTCATTTATTGGTTTATTTTAGGCTACAGGCATAAGTTTTAATGGGATATGGTTGAGTTGTTCTTTGTTTAAGAGGTTTAATTATGAATCTATGGAAATACTTAAACTTTGATAGGTCAAATGGAAGATGTTGTGGCCTTCCAGGTGTAGAAACTATTAATGGTGGGGAGAATTTTTATACCTAGTTTTTCATTTTTATTATTTGTTTCGGCTCATTATCAGATATCAGATTTTCTATCGAATTAAAAGTGTGAAAGGTTATTCAATTTAAGTGTTTGTTTTTTAGTTTTGACCCCATGGTTTTTCATTAGTTTGTTCAGATGTTATCGGTGAAAAGTTGAGTTTTTGGGCTTGGTAGTTTTTTACGCATGATTGGTGCATAGTTTGATAAACATTATAGCCCATCCTAGATAACTGTCCGTCCTAGTGAAATTTTGGGATAGTGTCATTTGGAACATTTTCCACATGATTTGTAAACATTGAATCCAAACTGCGATGTTTTCCCTATGTGTCTAGTGAGGGTTTCTTGGTTGGAGAACAGTTTGGTAAGCCATGCGGCCAAACCGTTCGAGTTTCCAAGATCTAAAATTGTTTGACATTCCAAGAACTCCCTCTCATGAGTTTTAACCCAAAACACCTCCCCATATTCCCTCTGTTTCATGTGGCCCTAGGGGTGTTTCCCCTTTCTCTTCAATTCTCTCCTCCTCTCCCATGGTGCAGATATAATTTTTATTTAAGGTTTTGGGATATATTTCTCAAGGTAATCCTCTCATATCTTCTCACTCTTCATATTTCCTTCATATTCTCTTGATGTTTTCTTCTTCTATGGACTCTTGGGAATATTTTTCATGTTTCCCATTGATTTATGTTAGAGGTTTAATTATTTAGGGTTCCTCATGGTAGAAAATGTATCTTGTAACCTTCATGGAGTGGTTTTGGTGGTACATTGTCGAAGCCCCATGATATTGAGGTAGGTTTCCCTTTCCACTTTCCTTTAAAGATTGAGATTCATTGGTTTCATGATTTTTGAACCTTCTTTAAATGTTATATATTGTTATTTGATCTTTGGATACTTTTTTTGTGTGTGAAAATTGGTGGTTTATACCTTGATTTGTGAATAATGGTATTTTTTTATAATAAATGTGCAAACCAAGTGTTCGATAAATTGCTTGGTTGGAATTTGAATGTAGTTTGTGATATTTAAAGCATAGTTTGTATTTTTAAATGAATTCTTGATATGTAAATAGGTGAATTGGTTTCAAAAAATGGGGTTTCAATTTGGGATGGATCTAAAGAAAATGTGTATTGGAATTTTAAAAATGGTTTAGGATGTGATGGTGGTTAATGGCCCATTTGGAATCTTTATAGCAATGTATTTTTCTTGAAAGTGTGATTTGAATGTTTAAAATATAATTTTAAAATGATTTTAAAGTAGAAAATTGTCTGCCTATACCCTTTTATAAATGTGGCTTTGGTTGTTTTAAAGTGAAGGTTTTGTGAAGAATTCTTAAAGGCCCGTTTGGTAATTTCTTGAAAACGGTGAAGGTATTTATCAGAAAAAATCTCCTCAAACAATCAAGTTTCCTTTTTTATGTGAATATTAAATGAGTGAGATGTCCTCATTGTGGAATCCTTATGACCCATTTACCTTTTTTGTAATGGTATATCCTCATTATAGACTCTTTTGTGACCTATGAGTTATATAGAAAGAGATCGATCCTTGGAGTGACTTAGGAGATACATTTTGTGTAAATATTATACATGAGTATGTGATTGGATGGTTAGTTGGAATCAGTTACTCACCCTCTAATATACACTTGACATTAAGGACCAAGAATAGCTATTGAATTTTCTTATAACGATTATTGTACAAGTTATATTATGCACTAGCTAGTTTCCCATAATAAGAGAAATTTTTTATTATCTCAATGGGATTATACCCCTCGATCTGCACCAGTTAGGGTGTGTCTGAGCATGTGGGAGTATTTTATGTCATCAAATGAGTCATGACATTTGGTATGAGTAAATATATATAGTATTTTTTTGTATTAGTCACAATCTCCTAGGTTCCTCCCAAGTCTAACAAAACATAGTTACTTATAGTGGATGATTGAGATGCATGGTTGGTTGGTTACTCTTATGTGATGTTTTCCATTGCCCTTGTTGAGTGATTTTTGTTCTTATTTCCTTGGGTAGTGTAGATTCATGTTAAAAAAATGATAAATCTATTTTCTATATTTTTTGAAATTTTTTTATGAAAATATTTTTCACAATATTTCATTATTTATCTTAAAAATTCTAATGGTTTCTTCTGGGAAAAAGAATATAACTTTTAATGGAAAAAGAGAAATGGATTGTGTTTTATTTTAAAGTGGAAAGGTATGTGGAAACTATTACTTTTATATATTTTATTTCAAACTTGGAGTAGATGATTCTTTTATCTTAAATAAAGTTCATTGGGAAAAGATTTTTTGAGCACGCCTACTAAGTTTTAATACTCACACCAAGATTTTATTCATATTTTTAGCCTTTGGTGCAAGTTCAGCTTGGTACCGATCACTGTGGGAAATGGTTGTTCTTGGTATCAGAGAGTGACCCTTAGGGTCACATATATATATAGATTTTATCAAGTTTAGTTTGGTATTTTTGTCTAGTTATTATATTTTTAGATTATTTTGTTAAACATATTCATTTTGAATAAATTATCTATTTTCCCATACTAGGATTCTTATTTATCTTTTCACTATTCATTGTATTAATTTAATATTGGTTGAAATCATTGTCTCTTATTTCTATTTTGATGCCCGCCTCTAGTTTCCAGCCCATGGGGATCGAGAACGCCCTTCGATCCTTCCCATAGATTGACATGGGTTCTCGATTTAGGGTCGACTGGGGTTCGTTCGTGACATTTCCTATACTTATTTATAAGGTTCAAACCATACCCATGTGTGAATTTCTAATTCCTTGGAACTATTTTTCAGCTGATGGGGATC
This sequence comes from Viscum album, assembly GCA_963277665.1. Lineage (NCBI taxonomy): Eukaryota > Viridiplantae > Streptophyta > Magnoliopsida > Santalales > Viscaceae > Viscum > Viscum album. The sequence goes on from OY728133.1 coordinate 1,282,592,629, forward strand.
AAGAACGCCCTTCGATCCTTGTGATGAGATAGTTTAGTTGACATGTCAGGTTATCTGGGGCTGGTTTATTACAAAACCACCTCATACCAAGCCTACATTTTTTAAAAAATTTGATAAACCAATTATAACATCTATACGTGTGGAAAAATTTATAAAAAGTTTATTTATAAAACTCATCTATTTCAAGGATTTCTAAAACTATGTTGAATAAAGAAACACCTACATCAAGATGATCGAAACAAGTTTGCAACAAGTATCCTTTCATGGTGAACACAAAATCGAGGAAGTACCAACCTCTATAATCCCTAAATAACCTAAAACCTATTTTAGGACTAACCTAAACCCTATATGTCCATTTCCCAGTGAATTAGTGTTCATGGAGGGAGTATAAACCTAGGTTAAATTGAAGATAAATTAGGAGATTAAGAAAAATGAAGAGATGAGGTAGGGATTACCTTTAAATCCACTTTAAATCAAAGAGAAAAAAAATAAAAAGAGGGAGAGGGAGAGATCTTCATGAACACTAAGAGGGTCGACCAAACTGAATAGGATAGGAGAGGAGGATAAAACATTGAAAATTAGAGGGGTAAAGAGTTCATTTCACTACTTTAACTAATACTGGGTACACCACATTTTTTGGTTGCATGGTTTTCCAAACCGTACACTAACTATGTGGGAGACACTAACTAAAGCATCATAACCGACATAGTTTTGGTTGGATGATTTCTCCTAATTGTTCACCAATTGTGGGGAACACCTTTACCCATAAATAAATCTATGTAGTTTCCTGGAGAACATTTCATGAGTAAACTAACCATTCAAAAATCATAAAAAATACTAATGATAAGGAATAAAAACATTTATATAGTTTTGAAAAAGTCTCGCCTAGCTTTTATAAACCTTATGATACATGTGAAGTAGAATATAAACTTCAAAAAATCTATAACTTCTACTAGAAAGGATCAAAAAAATTAAAATAACTTAAAATAAAATAAAATAATATATAATAACCTACTAAAGTAACATGGGGGAATCCCAATTTTTATGTGTGTTTGTGTATATTTTTTTGTGTATGTGTATGATTATGTGCATGTGTATGTGTATGTGTATGTTTATATGAATGTGTGTGTGTGTGTCTTTGTATATGTTTGTGTATGTGTATGTTTATGTGTATGTGTATGTATCTATGTATGTGTATGTGTATGTGTATGTGTATGTGTATTTTTGTATTTTTGTTTTTGTGTATCTTTGTTTGTGTTTGTTTTTGTGTATGTTTATGTGCATGTGTATGTGTATGGGTATGTGGATGTGTATGTGAATATGCATTTGTGTATTTTTGTATTTGTGTGTTTGTGTATGTGTGTTTTTGTGTCTGTGTTTGTGTTTGTGTATGTTTATGTGCATGTGTTTGTTTATGTGTATGTGGATGTGTATGTGAATGTGTATCTGTATGTGTATGTGGATGTGTATTTGAATGTGTATGTGTATGTGTTTATGTATCTGTATCTGTATGTGTATGTGTATGTGTATGTGTATGTGTATGTGTATGTGTATGTGTATGTGTATGTGTATGTGTATGTGTATGTGTATCTGTATGTGTATGTGTATGTGTATGTGTATGTGTATGTGTATGTTTGTATGTTTATGTGTCTGTCTGAGTATGTGTATAAGGATGTGTATGTGCATGTGTATGTGCATGTGTATGTGCATGTGTATGTCTATGTGCATGTGTATGTGTAAGTGTATGTGTATGTGTATGTTTATGTTTATGTGTATGTGTATGTGTATGAGGAAGTGTAAGTGGATGTGTATGTGGATGTGTATATGTATGTGAATGTGGATGTGTATGTGTATGTGTATGTGTATGTGTATGTGTATGTGTATGTTGATGTGCAGGTGTATCTATATGTGTATGTGTTTGTGTTTGTGTTTGTGTATGTGTATGTGTATGTGTATGTGTATGTGTATGTGTATGTGTATGTGTATGTGTATGTGTATGTGTATGTGTATGTGTATGTGTATGTGTATGTGTATGTGTATCTGTATGTGTATGTGTATGTGTATGTGTATGTGTATGTGTGTGTGTATGAGTATGTGTATGTGTGTATGTGTGTGTATGTGTATGTGTTTGTGTATTTGTATGTGTATTTGTATGTGTATTTGTCTGTGTATGTGTATGTGTTTGTGTATGTGTATGAGTATGTGTATGTGTATGTGTAGGTGTATGTGTATCTGTATGTGTATCTGTATGTGTATGTGTATGTGTATGAGTATGTGTATGTGTATGTGTATGTGTATGTGTATGTGTATGTGTATGGGTCTGTGTATGTGTATGTGTATGTGTAGGCGTATGTGTATGTGTATGTGTATGTGTATGTGTAGGCGTATGTGTATGTGTATGTGTTTGTGTACGTGTATGTGTATGTGTATGTATATTTTTATATGTATGTGTATGTGTAGGTGTATGGGTATGTGTACGTGTATGTGTATGTGTATGTGTATGTGTATGTGTTTGTGTATGTGTATGTGTATGTGCTTGTGTATGTGTATGTGTATGTGCATGTTTATGTGTATCTGTATGTGTATGTGTTTGTGTATGTGTATGTGTATGTGGATGTTGATGTGGATATGGATGTATATGTGTATGTGTTTGTGTATGTGCATGTGTATGTGTATGTTTGTGTGTGTGTGTGTGTTTGTATTTGAATTTGTATGTGTATGTGTATGTGTATGTAAGTTTGTGTGTGTGTGTGTCTATTTATGTGTCTTTGTATATGTATTTGATCATATGTATGTGTATATGTATGTATGTTTATGTGTATGTATGTGTATGAGTTTTTGTATGGGTACATGTCTCTCTCTGTGTGTGTGTGTGTGTGTGTGTGTGTCTGGGTATGTATATGTGTATGTATGTGTATGTGTAAGTATGTGTATGTGTATTTGTGCGTGTATGTGTCTGTGTATGTGTATGTGTATGTGTATGTGTAGGCGTATGTGTATGTGTATGTGTATGTGTATGTGTAGGCGTATGTGTATGTGTTTGTGTTTGTGTACGTGTATGTGTATGTGTATGTATATTTTTATATGTATGTGTATGTGTAGGTGTATGGGTATGTGTATGTCTATGTGTATACGTTTGCATGTGTGTGTGTGTGTGTGTGTGTGTGTGTGTATGTGTATGTATGTATCTTTATGTGTATGTGTATATGTATATGTGTGTGTATGTGTGTGTCTGTTCATGTGTTTGCATACGTGTATGTATGTTTATGTATGTTTATATGTATATGTATTAGAATGTTTATGTATATGCATATATGTGTATGTGTATATGTTTGTATATGTGTATGAATGTGTATATGTATGTGTTTGGGTATGTGTATGTGCATGTGTAAGTATGTTTATGTGTATGTTTGTGTATGTGTTTGTCAACGTGTATGTGTATGTTTGTGTATGTATGTATGTTTATTTATGTGTGTGAATGTGAATGTGTATGTATATGTGTGTGTGTGCGTGCGTGTGTGTGTGTGCATGTTTATGTATGTGTATGTGTATGTGTATATATATTTATGTGTATGCATGTATGTGTATGTTTATATGTTTTGTATGTGGATGTGTATGTGTATGTATATGTGTGAGTGTATGCGTATGTATGTGTATGTGTTTGTCTGTGTATGTGTTTGTATGTGTATGTGTTTTTATGTGTATGGGTATGTGCACATCTCTATTTGTGTATGTGCACTTGTATGTGTATGTGCATGTGTAAGTGTATGTTTATTTGTACATGTATGTGTTTGTGTGTCAGATACATAACTTATTTTAAGGGTATTTTAAATTTATTTTCCATTCATGCTTTGTTTTGGGGGTTTCCCAAGCTTTTATGGAGGAATGGGTGACTTTTCATGAATTGGGCCATACCATTAGCCCAATTCCCTATTTAAAAATATTTTTTTTCTTTTATAACTCATTCATTTGTCAACATTTTTCATTCATTCCAATTCCTACTTATCATCCCCTGACCTATTAACACCACAATATTAATTTGCACCATTTAGGAATCCATAAAATGTTGGATATGGGTTTTTATTTAAGGGCTTGGGCCTGCCCGAAATCTCATTTCCTGTTTTAAAAAATCATTTTGTTTATTTAATAAATTATTCAATTTTAACTATTTTTTGGTGATTCCACCTCTAACCCGAGCCCACTGAACCTAGGCGCACTTCCAATCTCTTCCCCCACCCTCTTTGGAGCTCATTTTCTTCGCCAAACAAGTCAAAACTTCTTAATTTTTATTAATTCGAGCAGATTTATAACGGTAATTTTTTTCCTTCGTAACTCCTTCATTTAGCACACTTTTTCCCCATTCAAATTCCTAGATGGTCTCCTTATCCTTGTTTGAACCTCCCATGATGTTTTTACCTCTTTCAAATTCATATACTGGTGTATTTGAGGCAATTTATACAAGATCCATCAAGTAAGTTGGTCTTCTTCATTCTTCTTCCAATTTGCCTAGGGTTACATTCAATGTGATTAGGGTTTCTTCCATTATCCTTGGTGTTCCTAATTTCCAGAAGGCAGGGTTCGAACCTAGGGTTTGGTTTCTTGTCTTTTGGGTGAAATATTGTGGTTTCAGGTTGGATTTCAATTCCTTGAGGTGCGTCGGTGGTGCAGTTTATGTTTCACACCATGTTTTGAGGGTTTCGACATAAAAGTTAGGTGGTTCCATGTGTAAACAATTATTGATTAGTTAGCTTGCTGTATTTACTCATTTTTCATATTCTTCATATGTTGGGTGTAGTGCGAAAACTGTTTATGATTGATTTGGTTTTGTGTCAACTTTTATAGTTTAATTTTAACATGAAATTGGGTGTTTTCATGTGTAACTGATGGGGTATTATTTGGGTGTAGTTTATAACTTATGGAATTTTTTTACTAAATCGTGTTTGGTATACAAATTCAGGTTTGGTAACATATTAGTGTCATGTGGGCCTAAAAGAGGGTTTTTGAATAGGTTTTATATGTAAAACATTGTTATACTTCTTGAGAGCGTTTTATGAAAATGTGTGTTTTCTTTTGTATATTTGGTGTTATTATTCAAGGTGATTTAATAACACTTCAGAATGGTTTTATAAAAGTCTCTAGGGCTTCCAATTCTGTTTTGGATAGTAATTGGTTTGTTTTGGGTCATAAATGGTTGTTTTGAAATGGGTTTTGTGTGCAAGACATATTTACACCACTTGGGTTCTTTTTATGAAAATTGTAAATGTTTTAGTTGGTTAAATAAAGTGGGAAAAGGGTGTATATGTACTGTTTGATGTGTGTGTTCACCTATAATGGGTTTTTTAATTCTTATGTGATGTTTTTAGATGTCAAATTTTTATATAATTTTTTGTAAATTTCTAAAATGTTTTATTAAATTGTGATATTGGGGCGAAAATTGTTTGTGGGCTGTTTCCTGTATGTTTGATGATAAATTGATTATGAAGGTAAAAAAGCGAATTATGTGACATGTGTGTGTGGGATGTTATGTGATGTTTATCACCTTTTAAATGTTTTATAAAAATGTTTAAAGGATGTGTTGATGTGTAGAAGTGACGTGAAAAGTGTTGTGGGCTATTTTGGCTTGTGTATGATTTAAAAATGTATTTGAATGAAAAAGTGGATTTTGTGACTTGTGTGATGTACATGTGTTCTGTTTAGTAAATATGTGATGTGGAAATGCTATTTTCATGTTCAAATTATTCTTCTTGTCTTGTTGAATTTGTTTGAGAACAAGAGGGAAACCCGAGTATCTAGGTGGGTGGAGGTGTACTAGTATTCTAGTGATCTCGTGAGGTTTGGCCTCAGTTTCACTTAGCAAGATTGACACATACAACTCTAACTAAACTATTATGATGATGATGGGGGACCACTAGGTTATGGGTATGTTTCCTACAAGTGGATCATGCATGATAACATATATTAATGATGGTTACTTTCACCGAGATACGAGGTACCTAGACCCACATCAAGCTAGTGCCTAGGGGTTATTTCATATTGCTTGTGCTCGTTAGTTACTTTCTGTTTACCATCAACATACGGTATGTTTGGTTAGAAAATTCAGTAGTATTGAAATTATTTTTAAAAGTGTTGATTCTTAATGATAGTCCACTTGAAAACTGTTTTAATTTTTAAGTTGTGTCTTTTAGAAATTTTAACTAGCATTTCCTATTTATGAAAACATGAAAGTTTTTCTTATTTGAATGTTTATCAAATGGAATATCTTAGTGGTAGTCTCCTACTGGGAATTCTATGACACCCAAATTAGACCCATGGGTGTAAGTAGACGTGGTTATTTTTATTTTTGCGGTTTGGGTACAGTTTTTAGTTCCAGTGTTTCGGGTTTCTAGCAGGTAATTAGTGCCGAAGCCTTGTGAAGATGGCTTGAGGGAAATTCCCCTTGACATGAGGGTTCTTGGGCAGTTTCCTTTTGGTTTTCTACCTTTTTTTAGTCTTTTCAAGTTATTTTAAAATATGTAATTCAGTTATAATTTTTTGTAAAAGATTGTTTGGTTTGAAAAATCTAGATTCATTTATACTTTTAAGTTTATAAACATGGGTAAATCATTCCCAATTCTCATTTTATGATACCCGGGAACTTGTGCCAGCCCGTGGGGATCAGGAACACCCTTCAGGCCATGTCACGGGCCGGGTTTTGTGCCGATTTTGTTGGTGACCAGATCTGGTTTGTGACAAAATGGTATTAGAGGAGGTTCAGGTTAACTCCTTGACTCAAGTTATTTGGGGAGCAGTCGGGATAGTCTGGAGTTAATATTTTTGGGACTTGGAATTCCAATTATGGGTAGTGTGCCTGATCACAACACCTCATGATGAGATTCAAGTCACCAGGGGAGTTTGGACCTATATGAGTCCTTTGGTTTCCATGGTTTGATGACGATTAGGGGAAATGAACTGAGAGTTGGGTTATTGGTCTCAGTGATCTCAAAGGGTTTGGAAAGCCATGTGGAGCCAGAGATATTTCCCTTGAAAACTCTCTATGATGGTGAAGTGATTGGAGTATGGACGCCAATCATATGTCCAAGTCACCCACGAAAGCTAGTTTCCCCTTGCATTGTCTTGTGTCCTTTAGTTTTGAAATCATGAAAGTTTGGTTTTAAAGGAATAATTTCATGGTTTTAAGAAACGTGAAATTTTGAGAAAATATTTTCTAATAAAGTTCAAATGGATTGATTTATGAAATGTTGGAACTGAGTTTTCAGATTTTCTTTTAAATGGAAAATGGTGTGTTTACACCACTTTTGAAAGTAGAAAATTTTGTTCAAGATGGTTTTGAAAAATTGTTTCCAATATAGTTTTCTAAACTGTTGAAAGGTGTTTTAATGGGATGAGATGTTTTGTAGTTGATACATTTGACTTGAAAGTGTGTTTTCATTTAAATGATTGTTCCTTTCTGAATATTTTGTTAAGATATCATTTGGGTTTGATTTTGTGGATAGTGGTTTAGAGAAAATAAGGTATTGGTTGACTTTTTTGGTTTTGAAAAGTGGATAGAATTTTTATTTTAACCTTTGGTATTTCTATGAGAAACCACATGCATGGTGTTGTAATGAATGATGGATTGTTGATGGAATGGATGGATGAGTTCTGGGATGGATATGAGGAGGGTGCCTAGTGTGGCACAGAAACATGCATGTGTGAGGCCCATGGGGTACCATTTGTGGATACAGTAACCGCTAAACCGTTTATTTTCAAAAAGACAATTTTAAAGGAAAAAATTGATGTCTTGATTACTAGGTTGTGATGGTGTGTATTATGTATTTTTGAAAATGTTGATGTTGTGGAATGTTTTGAGTCTAAGAACCCCTCCTCTTTGAACTGTGTTTTGGGTTTGTGTTTGGTCAGTAAGTTTTGTTGAAGGGTCGGTTGGTGGTCTCTTCTGAGAAATGTTTTGGGATTCCATTACTATGTTTCCCTTATTGTGTTTGGATCTGGTTTGAGGTATGTCTTGAATAATAGACCATATTGGTTGGGTCTTTGGGTTCTATCATTGGATAAGGTAGGGACCATTAAGGGTTAGTGCTCAACTGAAGTGAAACCCAGATTGTTTCGCCATTTGAATACCCTCCAGTTGATCAATATAAGAAATTTTTTCTTGTGCTTTTTAGATTGAGTATAAAACCTTTGCTTTCTAGGTTTTGTGTATCCTCTTGTAGAGAGAGAGTGATCATGGAATGTTGAAAGAGACCTTATCTTTTTAATTTTCCTCATTTTCCGAAGGTGGAAGAGGTCTGGGGTTGTTATTATGGATGAGTATATGGACGGTGTCTAATAGGTCCTCTCAGTCCTTCGTAGTCTCTTAGAAGAAGGATTTTACATTAAACTAACAGTGTGGGAAATCTGGTCATGAATGGATATTGTGGTCACTTTCTAGAATTGTGTGTTGTTTTTTTATGTTGTATAAGGTCCCTCTCCAAGCATTGTTTATATCAGTCGCAATGGTCATGTTCAGTGATGCCTTGGGAGGTCATGTGCTTGATAGATTGTAAAGGTGAAAGTCAGGAAATCTTCTACGAGTCTCTGTTATGTAGGGAGAATATCTCCCTTGGAAAAACATTAAAATCCTCCATTTTAGAGGAAGGTGAGTATACGTGTTCTTTACTTATATTTTTTCTCACCCGAAGAAACAAGGTGTGATGTGTGTACATCTTCTAAGCCCTTGTTTCAGTGAAATATCAGGTTAGGGTAAAGTATGTTTGGAATGTGTTATGCATTTTCAATATTATCAGGGATTGCAGTGTAGTTTTTGGTGGAACCAAAAGAATAATTCTCATCTAGGGGGTTTCCAAAGCCTAACTGTGAGCCCGAAGATGCTTCAATAATTTGAGCTCTAGCCATAGGTCTCGGAGAGAAGCTGGCTCATAGTTAGGGGAAATACCAGGGTCATTTAAACCCTTGTACAATTTCCTATCCTCAGTATGAAATATAGGAAGAGTTTAAACCTCTGGTGTCATCATCTTTATTCTTTTGTTCCCGTTCGGTGGAAATTGGTGGAGGGACTTGTACCCATGTCATCAACAAATGTCAATACTTCCCCCTTTGGTTTCCATTGAGTCATTAGAGAATGGTTGGAAATTTGGATAGACATGACAAGGACATAGTTTTTTCACAATTAGTAGTGACCGTGTTCCAGGAAGCCAGACAGAAAGAATGATCTGCACAGTTAGTGCACGGTTTCCCAAACTGTGTGGACTAACCCTGCGTCGTTCCAAAATCATTATATTATTTTTGGGTCATTTTGTGTCGGCCCATGCTGTTCAGTTAAGATGATTTTTTCTTTTGGTGGGGAGACCCACAATTATTCTCATGTATGTTCCTTCATAAACTTTGAATGTAATTATACCCTATGTACTAGGGAGTCCGTTCAGGCCTCCCCTGTTAGTGTTGTGATTATGTCTCGGAAAAAAGGTTGTCTCTTATGGTGTGGAGCCTATTTGTGTCCCCCCATACCAATAACTCAGATTTATCTGTGGTCTTGGTTTGGTGGTTTGTAGTCTCATTTGGAACTTTCTAGATACCAACATATTCCTTGAGTAAACATTGGGATTTTAGACCACCCAATGGTTTAGTTAATGTAAATTAAGTGTAACCTTGTTCGAAGTTGTTGTTCATTTGGGTGAATTTCTTAAGTCTTGTTTAGATAGTGTTTGAGGAGTTTTTTTGGGATAAAGTATTTATGTGATTGATCATTTTAGTAAAGTGGTGTATGTTTTGGTTTTGAGAGTAATCCTTCATTAATTTATCATTGGAGGTATTTTGGCCTTTGGGGGTCAAACCTGGCAAGAGAGTACCTCTTGGTTTCTCAGTTGGGTTTGGTTGTTGCTTTGACCTTGTTGTGACTTTCCGGGGATGAATTTTTTCATGGTGGAAATAATTTTCACATAAATAACTTATTTTAAGGGTATTTTTAATTTATTTTCCATTCAAGCTTTATATTGGGGGTTTCCCAATCTTTTATGGAGCAATGAGTGACTTTTCAGGAATTGGCCCAAACCGAGAGCTCACTTCCCGATTTAAAAATAATTTTTTTTTCTTTTATAACATATTCATTTTCAACCTTCTTCATTCGTTCAAATTTATACTTGTCATCCCTGGACCTATTAAAACCACATTAGTAATTTGGACCATTTAGGAATCCATAAACATGTTGGATATGGGTTTTTATTTATGGGATTGTTCCTGACCGAAATCCCATTTCTTATTTAAAAAAAAATTGTTTGTTTAATAAATTATTTTATTTTACCTATTGTTTGGTGATTTCACCTCTAACCTGATCCCACTGAACCTAGGTGCACTCCAAATCTCTTCTCCCCCTCTTTAGAGCTTGTTTTATTCATAGAAAATGTCCAAACTTGTTAATCTTTCTCAATTCGAGCAGATTTATAAAGGTAATTTGTTTACTTCATAATTCCTTCATTTCTCAATATTTTTTTAAAATTCTTATATTGTCTCTTTATCCTTTTTAGAACCTCCTATTATGTTTTTACTATTTTAAAATTCAGATACTGGTGTATTTGGGGTGATTTCTACAAGATCCTTCAAGTAAGTTTGTCTTCTTCATTCTTCTTTCAATTTTATTAGGGTTACATTCAATGTGATTAGGGTTTCTTCCCTTATACTTGGGGTTCCTAATTTTCAGAAGTTATGGTTCGAACCTGGGGTTTGATTTATTGTCTTTTGGGTGAAATATTGTGGTTTTAGGTTGGATTTCAATTCCTTGGGGTGCGGCGGTGGTGCGGTTTATGTTTCACAACATGTTTTGAGGGTTTCGACATAAAAGGTAGGTGGTTCCATGTGTAAAAAATTATTAATGAGTTATATTTCTGTATTTAATCATTTTTCATATTCCTCATATGTTGGGTGTGGTGCGAAAACTGTTTATAATTGATTTGGTTACATGTTTGATTTTATAGATTAATTTTAACATGAAATTGTGTGTTTTCGTTTGTAACGCATGGGGTATTATTTGGGTGTAGTTTATAACTTATGGAATTGGTTTACTAAATCTTGTTTTGCCTTCAATTATAGTTTAGTAATGTATTAGTGTCATGTGGGCCTAAAAATATGGTTTTGGAATAGGTTTTATTTTTAAAACATTGTTATACTTTTTGAGATCATTTTATGAAAATGTGTGTTTTCATTTATATCTTTGGAGGTATTATTCAAGGGGATTTTATAACACTTGAAAATGGTTTTATAAATGTTTATAGGGCTGACAATTGTATTTTGGATAGTAATATGTATGGTTTTGGTCTTAAATGGTGTCTTTGAAATGGGTTTTGTGTGAAAGACATATTTACACCACTTGTGTTCTTTTTATGAAAATTGTAAATGTTTTAGTTGGTAAAAAAAAGTGGGAAAAGGGTGCATATGTATTGTTTGGTGTGTGTGTTCACCTATAATGGGTTTTTTAAAGGTTAAGTGAAGTTTTGATATGTCAGACATTTTTATAATGTTTTGTAACTTTCTGAAATGTTTTATTAAATTGTGATATTGGGGAGAAACTTGTTTGTCGGCTGTTTCATGTAAGTTTGATGATAAAATGATTTTGAAGGTAAAAAGAGTATTATGTGGCATCTGTGTGTGGGATGTTATGTTATTCTTATCAACTTTTAAATGTTTTATAAAAATGTTTAAAGGGTGTGTTTATCTGTTGAAGTGATGTGAAAAGTGTTGTGGGCTATTTTTGTGTGTGTATGATTTAAAAATGCATTTAAATGAAAAACTAAATTTTGTGACTTGTGTGATGTAAATATGTTCGGTTTGGTGAATATTTGATGTGTAAATGACATTTTAAAGTTCCAATTATACTTATATTATTGTTGAACTTGTTTAAACACAAGAGGTAAACCCGGGTATCTAGGTGGGTGGACGTGTACTAGTATGCTAGTGATCCCGTGAGGTTTGACCTCAGTTTCACTTAGAAATATTGACGCATGAAACTCTAAATAAAATATTATGATGATGATGGGGGAACAATAGGTTATGGGTATGTTCCCTATTAGTGGCTCATGCATGAGAACAGATATTAATGATGGTTACTTTCATTGAGATACGAGGTACCTAAGACCCACATCGAGCTAGTTTCTAGGGGTTATTTCCTATTTCTTGTGCTCGTTAGTTAGTTTGTGCTTACCATCGGCATACGGTATGTTTGGCTAGAAAATTATGTAGTGTTGAAATTATTTTTAAAAGTGTTGATTCGTAATGATATCCCACTTGAAAACTGTTTCATTTTTTTAGTTGCAACTTTTAGAAATTTTAACAAGCATTTCCAGTTTATGAAAACTTGAAAGCATTTCTTCTTTGAATTTTTATCACACGAAATCTCTTAGTGGTATTAGACTACTGGACATTTGATCGCACCCTACTTACACCCTTGGGTGTAAGTAGACTTGGTTATTTTTGTTGTCGTAGTTTGGGTATAGTTCTTAGTTCAGTGGTTTGGGTTTCTAACAGGTCCTTGGTGGTGAAGTCTTGTGGAGATGGCTTGAGGGTGGTACCCCTTGCCATGAGGGTTCTTCGGCAGTTTTATTTTGGTTTTGTACCTTTTTTATAGTCTTTTTGAGTTTTTTTAAAATATGTAATTTAGTTATGATTTTTTTAAAGATTGTTTGGTTTGAAAAATCTTGATTCTTTTTATAGGATTCTTTTATTGTTTTATGTTTATAAACTATGGTAAATCATTACCAATTTTTATTTTATGATACCCGGGCACTTGTTCCAGCCCGTGGGGATCGGGAACGCCCTTCGGTCCATGTCGCGGGCTAGGTTTGGTGCCGATTTTGGTGGCGACTAGATCTAGATCGTGAAATTTTATATGTATATTTGTTTTTGAATGTAAATATATATGTGAATGTGTATGTGTATGGGTATGTGTATGTGTATGTGTATGTGTATTTATATGTGTATTTTTATGTGTTTGTGTACGAGTATGTCTATGTGTGGAAGTGTATGTGTATGTCTGTTTGTGTATGTGTTTGTGTATGTAAATGTGTATGTATGTGTATGCGTGTAACATCCCATTACCTTCTTTCAGGAATTCTGTGGCCCTTGTTTTGTTCTCTTTTTATTATTGGGCCTTGTTTTGGGGTGTTTCAAGTGAAATTTAAGCTCAAGTGGTTGTGCACGGTTGGCACCCATTTAGGGTAAACCGTTTGTTTGGCCCAGTAAACCGTGAACTCTATTGTTTGTCACTGTTAGGGGGCGTATGGGTTTTCTAAACCATGCGTATATCCCCTCCAAACCGTGTAACATCAAACAATGAGGGTTTTCACAGTTTTTGCATGGTTTGTTAAACTATGTGCCCTCCTATGAGAAACTATGCACCCTACTAGTAGGGGCTCATGGTTAGGTTGCACAGTTTCGCTAACCATGCAGCCCTACCCAACAAACCATGCACATGGTTTTTTATTCCCATGAAACATTTATTAAAATTCTAAAACCCTATGGAAAACCCCTAATCACCCAATTTAGACCCTAACTCGAATCCTTGGTTTTTGAAGGCTTTCAAATGGCGGTTTTGACTCCTCAACCCCCTTTTATTGGTGGATCAAAACATTGTTGATCTCATTTGATATCCTCCAAGAGAGTGGATCTCATATCTAGTGGTTTACTTTGATCTCCTTTTCTCACCTCCTTAGATTTTAATAGATCATTATTTTATTGATGGATCTAAACTCGATTTTGTTGGATCCTGATTCTAAGTTGTTTTTCTTGATCTCCTTCACCTCATTCTTCATTGGTGATCCCATTGTAGGTGTTTTCTATGAAAATGTGATTAATAGTTGGTGGTTCTATAATGATATTCCCTATATTTGAATACTAAATTGATTGATTTGAATTGAAATGAGATTTTAATTAATTTACAACCCATTATTGGAAAGTATTTAATGTGATATTTGAAATGGCGTGGAGATTTTGAAATGAAAACCCCAATTTTAATTGAATTGAAATATGGTGTGGATTTTGGGAATATAGTGTCTTGATTTTGAAATTGATTTGATAATTTTGAATGATGTTGAACCAAGAGAAAAATGGATTTATGTTAAAGATGATTTAAATTGTTATGAATACATGAAAACAAATGTTTTGGTTTTGAAATGACAAAGGAATGTTGAAAACATAAACTGGGTAATTATAATATGAATTGATTTGAAATGTTTGATTATCCCATGTTTGATTTATTTATTGTTTGAAGCATGCATTATTCTATGTAGCTTTTAGTAACATGGAAAGTCACACTAGGAACTAGACTCCCTAGAAAAATATTGAAAATAACAACTGTAACTAAATAATGGTGGCATGAACTCCCTAAAAGGTTTCCCTTTGGTCATATATATAGCCCATGTGGGTTCCCAGATGGGGTATTGATTGTCTTACAGGGATACACTTATCTTGATATGATATCATTATTGAGATGTGTTAAGATATTATTACCTAAACTAACATACCATGGGTATTTTTAATGTGGTTCTACGATTTGTTGAATTGATTATACAGGCCATTGTTTATAGAATTTTTTTATTCATGCCAAATTCTTTATATAAGGGTTTAATATAAATTTTTCTTTTAATATAGTTTTGGATATATTCACCATATCCTATAATATGAAAGCATGTTTTGGTTTAAAACATGTGGAGGACATACAATACCTTGTAAAATTTTTAAATGAAAGAATATTTGGTTATTTTTTATGGGATTGATTAGGGTTCACTTTGTGAGACTCAACTGGGCTTTATGCTCCCACCCAAACATTATCTTCAAGAAATTGTAGAACTTTTTTATGCTAGGTATAAAAAAATGGAAAACACCACTTAGAGGTGGTAGAATTTTCATAATCCTTGGGACCATAGAGTGAATATGGTGACTAGTGGTACTATTGTCCACTTATTACATTGGAACTTTTGAGACTTTTTTCCGGTTGATGTTATTATTTTCATTGGGATGTTTATCTTTCTTCCCAGGTAATATTTTAATTTTGTTGAACATATCCTTTTTTATGATTCCAGGTGCTTATCGCCAACCTATGGGGATTGGGAACTCCCTACAGGATATGACAGGGTCAGCTTGGGTATCAGGTTACCAGGGTATCCACGCTAGTTCATGAAAAGGAGGTATCATAGAGAGGATAATCATTATTACTTGATGTGAGTATGTTGTTTGGGATGTCTTTATGGGACTTATGAGGTAGTTTTGAGTGAGTTCATAGCCAACTTTCACCATAACAATCATAAATCCACCATGGGTGTTTGAGAAAATTTTCTTTGAGGAATTTTTTGATATGATTCTAGAATTCAACCTACCTTTGATCTGAGTTTTTTAAACCCCCTTCTTAAATTTCAACTTGATGGAATTGATGTTCTTCAATATCTTGTTTTAGTTTTGGATCTGTGTACCCCATCTAATGTATTCATTTTTATCTATAATGTTGTGTAGAATCATTCCTCTAGGAATACATTTGAAAAGGCCCCAAGAGGAATATTCTGGTGAACCACTATGAGAAAATCCTCTAGTGGACCAAATTTTTGTTGAGATAGTAGTGCATGTTGTCCTATCTCAGGGGAAGGCACCAACACCCAAATACATTAAGGCTCTAGTTTTGGAACCTTAAAGGCATGAATGTCAATGTAATGTTCAAGAGTTCAATCTCTAGAATGCACGTTCTTTCTATGGCTCTAATAGTACTCAAGAGGATGGAGAATGATTGAAAAAGATAGATCTTCTTCTTGATTCCTTGGAAACTCTTGAATCTATTAAGGTGAAATGTGATATTTTTAAGCTCTAACAGACTAGTAGAGAATGATGGGATTCTTTGATGATAGAAAAAAGAAAGAGGGTATGGAATGGAAAGAATATCAATTTTTTTGACCGACCAATTCTATCTAGAATATATGGTCTTGGAGAAATCCATAGAGTTTCAAGAACTCCATAAGGGTGACACGATATTGACTCAGTATGAAAACTACTTTATGGAGCTTTCTTATTTTTATCCAGACATGGTAACTAATGAAATGATGAAGGAACAAATAATTTATATAGGTATTTGATCTGATATTTGATATCATGTTTTCTTGCTGAAGGTGGGTTCTTATAAATATGCGACAGATAAGGTGTTGATGGTCGATCTTGACATGGCTTGTATGTCAGGGTTGATGGGAGTATATTTTTATCCCAGGGGATGTTATGTGTGTATCTTTAAAGGAAAGAAGAAGTGTGATGATTCTTATGGTGGTTCTCGATAGAAGACTTCCCACGGGCCTCTTATAGTGCTTGGAAGAGGCCCATTGACTTGCTTTCAGTGCAACAATGTTGGGAATTAAAGAGGTGTGTGTACTATGGCACAAAATAACTATAGTTCATCTTATGGTTCAAGAAATTTATATAATTTCTTCTACTTATTTTATCCTCTGTATAGGGGAACGGGCTCATCATCTTTAATGAGAACTGTAGTGAAATAATATGGTTCATGATCTAAGGTGTTCTAGCCACATACATCTAAAATAATGCTTATTTACATGGTGTAAGAGTATCTGGAGGAATATTACATAAGTACAATGACTATGAGAGGTATTATCCCTGTAGATTCTTGTTTGGTGACTGCTTCATTTGATATAAGTGCATCTCGCTCATTTCTATCGACTCATATTGTGAACCTAATAAAAATTTCTATTTGGCTTCTATCTTAGGTTATGGATATTACTATACCCATTAGAGTGAAAAGAGACTATGATATTTGTTATCATACTTGTGTTTTCTCATTATTAGAGATTTATCTTTAATATAATTTTTTGGTTCTCAACATGAAACCTATTGAAATAATCCTCATGATGGATTGGATGATTGTTAATAAAGAATGAATTGACTATCATTTTTGATCGGTCTCTTTTATTGTGACTTAAAGGATGTTTCATGTTATTTAGGAAAAATGAGTCCCAAAGTTGATTAGAGATGAGAAATATTTTATTGAAAATGTCATAGTAATATCAATGTCCACTATTGACTTGGAGAAATAGTCTTTAAGTGATGATCTCCCTCCAGTTGTCATTGGGTTTCCCGACATGTTGGCATTTGATTTCTCTTGTTTTACATCAATAATATGGGAAGAGTTTTTTATTAATTTATTACTTATTACTCATCCGATAAATATTCCTTAATATTCTATGTAATTGGCAGAGCTGAAAGAGTTAAAGACACTATTAGATGATCAATTAGAGAAAGGATTTATAAACCCGAGTGTGTCACATTGGGTGGTGCCTGTTCTCTTTGAAAACAAATCAAATATTAATATTTTCCTCTACCATTATTACCAAAAACTCTATCAAGTTATAGAAATGAGAAATTATTTTTTACCATAGATTTATAACATATTTGATCAATTTAAGAGGAAAATTGGAAGTCAATGATTTCACATTGATTTAGTTATTACCAGTTGTTATTAAAAGAGTATGACATTCAAAAGACCACCATTATAATCATGTATGGGCATTACGAGTGTCTTGTTAGGCCATTCAAACTATCCAATGAAAATTTAGTTTTTATAGATTTAAATATAATGATTTTCCATGAGTACCTTGATTCATGTATAATATTCTTTGTAGATAACATGTTTGTTTATTTCAATACCATAGTGGATCATGTCTTTCATATAATAGTAGTGCTCTAAATCTTACAAGATCACTAACATTATGAGAATCATTAAAAATTCCATTTCTGGATTTAGAAAGTGAAATTATTGGGACTTGTGGTTTCTAAACTTGGAATCTCAGTTGACCCTGAAAAGGTGAAAGATTTTATGACATGGGATCAATCATATAATGTTTTAGAGATATAAAGATTCTTTTATTGGTGGGGTATTACCAAAAGTTTTTCAAATATTTCTTAAAATTGGATTCTGTGATGACTGCTCTCACTCAGAAGGGAGTGGGGTTCATTTAGGATGAGAAATATCAGAATTATTTCGTTGAGCTAAAAATTATTTTAAAATTTGCCTCATTTTTTACTCTTCGAAAAGTTGAGTAGAGCTATGTGGTCTTCTATGATACATCATGTTCAGGTATGTTTTTTTTATTATTTATGCTGATCATGTGGTAGGATATGGATCTATATAGCTTATTCCACATGAGAAAAATTTTCCAAATCATTATCTCGAACTTGCAGGTGTGATGCATGCTATTAAGAGTTGGTGGTGTTACCATTTTAGATAAAATTTTACCATTTATTATGTCTAAAATAAAATGAGTTATTTATTCTCTCAAAAATATTTGAACCTCTAATAGAGGTGTTGGGTGGAGTACTTGCAGTATTTCTATTTCGATATTGACTATAGCCTGAGGAAAGGTAATTTCATTTTTAATGCCTTGAGTAGGAAATTTTTTACCCAAGCCATGAAATAATAATCATAAGAGTGGAACTTGATTGAACTATTGACTCAATTGAATTTTGGAATCCCAGAGTAAGAGGATGAGTTTATCTTAAAAATTATTCATTTGATGTCCATTATTCTCAAGATGATTCTTCTGGAACAATATCATGATGATCAATTCCATTGAATTAGGGGATCACTTTATAATGTGGATATATTCGATGAGAGGATTTTATCTTATGAGGGAATCCTATGTATTTAGAATTGATTTTTTGAATCTATGGTAGTAGGAAAGGCTGTGATGGAAGAATTTAATAATTCCTAGTGGTCAGTGTAATATAGAACCCTAATGATTTTCTGTAATGTGATAAAGAAATTATGGTGGTCGGGTATGTTACATGACATTGGTGACTTTTTCTCATTCTTATACCTATAAATAGGTCAAAGAAGAGCACCACCAACTATCTTTTTTTCGTCATTCACTTCAAGTTACAACAAGGAAGTGGGATGAGATCTCTAAGGACATTATGTTCGGATTTTTGCATACATATTTGAATAATAATATTATATGGGTTATGATCAATCGAATGACCAAATCAGCTCGCATCTTACCAATTCAGTATAAAATCAAGGTTGAGGAATTAGGATGTCACTATGTGAAAGATATTGTCTAAATGAATGGATTCCTTTCTTCTATATTCTCTGATAGGGATATCATTTTTACTTCTCACTTTTGGAGTGGCCTTCATGAGGCACTGGGATCACATGTATGTTTTTGTATAGAATATCATCTGTAGAGGGTTGTCTAAATATAGAGATCTATATATAATATTGATAATATGTTATGTAATGAACTCAACCCTAGTATCATAGAGTGGGTGCCTTAATACAATTACCCTACCATAAATACAAGATTTTTATCTCAAAGGACTGATCAATTTAGTAATCTTGGTAAACTAGATACATGCATGATTCCTATATTATAAGTGTATAAAAAAATTAAAGAATAATTTAATTTTTCTTTTTGTGAAAAATAGTTTTATTACATTCATATCCTTGAATATATTCCCTAGTATGCTTGATTGAATCCTAAGGAAATGGTAAAAAATAAGGGTGAGCTCAAATTCTCAACAAGGGTTAAGTAGAGTGGATGAAATAATGAATTAATAGTTAATAATCAATATGAAAAGGTAAATAACTAAACACACATATCATGTAATCAATAAATTGATAAGTAAATATATAAATAATATGGAAAAGTAAATATATAAATATACATTCCATGTAATCAATGAATAGATGATGAAATTTATCCATAGATTTATTCATAGTTAAAATATCATGGATAATAATAATTAAAATATAGAATAAAGGAAATAGTTAATTATTGGATGTCATGTTTTAGGAACATGAAAACCTATACCATCGTGAACCATCACAAGATGATTTTAAACTACAGGTATAATTCCATTCAATTTGGAAATCTTATTTGTCTCATGATAACCTATCGATGCAATGAGGGGCTATATAATGATTATTCCCCACCGTTCACTAATAGTCTAAAGAATCCGTCCTACTTCGATAATTGATTTGGTTCATAAACAATGTTCCTTATCTAATATCCTAATTGAGTAAAGAATAGAAATTTATCAATAATTTCCCATATAATAAAGAAACAATCAAAGTAAACACCATATGTAAAAATGATATATAGTTTAGGAAATAATCATATCCATGAGAAATAATGTGGATATGAAGTGGAAATTTAAAATCCAATGAGAAATTCAAAGTTAATAACTCAAAGGGAATCTAATAAAAAATGATTCAAGGAAGTTAATTCCAATAATATGCTTGTTCAAAATAATCATAATTTATATAGAGGAAAAATAAGCATGGTATCAATATGACATATACATATTAGATTAAGAATAAGGGTTACTATCATTGATGAAATAAAAAAATATCTTTAATAAATTCTTAAGTAAAATATTACTTTCATTTTTAATTTTTTTTTGATATAATATTATTTGAGATAATTTTAAATATTTATTTAAAAATATATTTGTAAAATTTTAAATTAATCTTCAAAGAAATAAAGGTGGGTAATTCTATATGAGGTAAAAAAAATTCATTTATCATGGTAAAAACATTAGAAAATATCTTTGTTTAGAAAGAGACAAGAATATTCCATTGAAAGAATTTTTTTAAAAGAATAAATGGGTAAAAATGTATTTTAATTAATATTTTTGAAAATAATAAATTATAAATTTCGTTTTCTAAAAAAAATGGTTTTGTAAGAAAATATATTTCCAACCAAATAGTGAAATGATGTTAGATTTTATTAAAACATTTTCTCAATAATTTTATGTACCAAAGAGTGGGAAAATTATTAAGTAACCTAAAAATAATTAACAAATAGGGGATAATTAAATGTAGGGTTTTATTAGTATATGGTAATATAATTTCCTTCAACTCATATTCAAGAATAAACAATCTTAACTTGAATGAGGTTGTAAAAAAAAACCTTAAAATGATCATAATTTTGAAGTAAGAATTAATAAATAAATAGATTTTTTGTATCAATTGTATATCAACATAAAACATGTTTAAATAATATGTATATATATATATATATTAAAAATTTATTATACACATAATAATATAATATTAATGACAATGAGGAATTATATAACCCAATTAAAAGGAATTTAGTTAGAAAATTTCATTACCACATGATAAATTTATTTTAAAATCAAATTAGATAAAATAATTAAAATTTAAACCCAAAATACCTTGAATAAAGAAGTATTAATTATATGAAATGTAAATGGGTAAGTATATACGCCATATAAAAGAAACTAGGTGAATAACATTACAATATGCCTCAATGAAATGAAATTGAGATGGGATCCCTTACTACTTGAGTAACATTTGAATCATGAGATCTATGAAAGGATAACATTAATTGAAACCTTTAATATTTAAATAAGTGAAATTCAAGATATAAAATATCATGTAGAAGTATTTACAACAAATAAATGTGAATTGGAGCATAATAAAAAATACGTTTTAATGGAATGTTAATTTAGAAAAAAACCCTTACCTTACACTCCCTTTTGGTTGAATGCACTTTAAGCTTAGGTATAATGGTCTTAAGAATGTTATTAACTAAAAAATAACCATATTAATATTTATAATATCATATATGGTACTTTTGTAACATCTTATCACCTGATTGTTAAAAATCATTCAAGTATTTTCATTGTCTCATGTGTTAATTTCTTTGTTTTCGAGTATGTTTTGAATTATTATTTTTTCCACCTTTTAATTTGATCATGATTTCATCATCTTAATGATTTAAAACATTATTTAAATATCATATATATTTAGTATATACGTATTTATAGTAATCCAAAAAAAATTCATGAACCAGCTCGAGTACCCTAGTAACCTGATAACCGAGCTGGTTTTCACGTGGCCTGAAGAGCATTTTCAATCCCCATGGGTTGGCGGCTATCACCTATAATAAAAAAAAATTTGGAATGAATTTTATATATCCATTATATATGTAATATAAAAAAGTCAGTATGCATACAAGAAACATCTATAGGAAGAAGTGTACCATAAGTCAAACAGGTAAGCAAACCCAAAGTACTACAGAAAAGTACCCGAAAAACAGGATAAAAAACCAATGTAAGGATAGACAAAACTCTCCAAGTCCATGAATCAATAGATGGAACCACATCTAGGTGGTTCGTTACCCTTGCTCGAACCTGGAAGGAGTAAATCTAAAAAAACTTGATGGAATAGGTTGGGTGTGATCTAAAATCCTAGTTGGGTCTAACTAAGGATTCCATAATAATATACCACTTTCAGTTAACCAAATAATACCTTAAATTTTAAATAAACAGGTTTGGTATTTAAAAATAATAGTTAAACAAATAATTCTTTACATATAAAATGATGGAAATAATTTAAACAAAGGTCTTTGTAAACAATTTTATATACATCAACTTTTATAAATAATAAGGAATGGAAAATAGTTTTCAACATTGGAATATATACCATTGAAATACAAAAAGACAAGAAACATGGTCATATTCCTAAAAAGGTATAATAGTTCCAGGATATAGAACTCTACAAACTCAAGGTTACATAGTAATATGTGTATAAACACACCACTTTGACACTGGTCAAGAGGAATTCATCACCAGTCCATCGAGGATGTGACATGTGTTCTAGGGGAAAACATTGAGTGTTCTTCCCGTTTAGTGAAAAGGAAGTTTTTTTAATTAAACGTTGTGTACTTTGAGTACACGCCATGTGGTGGTGGTTGTGTGTCCAACCTTGTGAAACAAGGACACATAATAGTAGTTTTTAAGGAGTACACTCCCTATACTAGGAGTATACGTCGTGTTGTGGAACATGGGCATGTTTCCGGGTGAAAATTCACATATGGTGATGTTTTGTGAATATTAAACATTGTGTACAGTAATGTACATGCCATGTACTAATAAATAGATAGACCCCATGTGTTCTGGCCATGTACTTCTCCAACATAGTAGTTTTGGGGTATCATGTGCCCTGCAAGTCATATTTAGGCATGTGGGTAGTCCATTCTAAGAATTTTTCTATGTAGATTGCAATAGAGGAATCCTTTTGACATTTAGAGGACATATAAATAGTGTTTTGGGGGTTTCTAAATAAATGGAGTGGTTCGTCCTCTAGTTATCGAGTTCAGTTGTCATCTGAGAGTGAGACTTGGCGTAGATGATAGGTTGGGTGTTCGGAGAAACATAGTTGATACCTTTAATATGATATGAGTTGTGAGATATCACTTGTGGCCAATGATTTTTAGAATGTTCCTCTTGTGAGATGTTCCCTTCTAGCCTACGGAGTTGTGAGACCGGATTCTTCCAAGGATCCTCTTAGATATTCCATTACATGAGTGCTAACCTATGGAGTCCATTGTAGGATCCCGTTCATGTTTTCCTTTAAGAGGACCCCTATTATGGGATTCCTTTATCGTAATTCGTTTGAGGATCCAGTGTAGGATTCATCCCTTACTCTTTACTAAGGATCCTAGGTAGGATGCCTTCGCTCGTGTCTACCTGGAGAATCCTGAGTAGGATTCCTCCTCTATGTTTGACTTGAGGGACCCAGCAGGTGCCCGTTGATTGACTGACCCTGATTTTTTACATTGGGTTTGTGTAGAGATGGTGTTCGGGTAACCTAGAACCCGTGTCAAAATTTTAATTCCATGGGGATATGAATGTAGTGTTGGGTTGGGTGTTTTGGACATCCTCACTCCTTTGTTTATATTTTACTTGGTTTTACTACAGCAGTGATGTTCACTAGAGGTTATTCCTAATTAGTGTCTATTGAGCCTGACACGAGGCATATTTATATATTTTGTTGGGATGCCAGAATGTAATCTCCTAGGATCCAGCTTCTGAGCCATGTTATTTATGATATTTTATATGAACCAAAGGTACTTCCTGGGACTCATATATTAAACCTTATATGTTGACTTGCATGTCTGGATTGATTCATGGATTCCCATTGTATGAATTCCTTGGACGGACTCATTAGGCTATTGATTTACGTTCCCTGAGTGATGCATGGATTCTTGTTATAGGAATTCCTTGGATGGGCTCAATGGACTATTGAATGTAATTAAACCTTAAGTGATATATGGATTCTCGTTGTAGGAATGACATGAACAGGCTAATTAGTTTCATATGGTTATACCTTGAGTGATACATGGATTCCCGTTGTAGGAATTTCATGAATGGGCTAATTGGTTGGATATGTTTATACCTGGTGTGATACATGGATCCGGTTAAGGGATGCCCTGAATGGACTCTATGGGTAATAGACGTATGTATGCTGAGAAATACTTGGATCCTATTGAGGGATGCCTTGTATGGGATCAGTGGGTTGATGACTCCAATGCCTTGAGTGATATTTGGATTCCCATTTAGGAATGCCTTAGACTCTCTCATATGCTGGATTTTATATGATCAGAATGATTACACACTTCCAGATCAATTAGGATTGACCGTAGGTGTATGGTATCCTTCTTTAAAGGGTTGGACATCGGTATACGACAATATAGTTTTTTATTTGAGGTGAGTACAAGGGAACCCAGGTGTAGGATTAGTTTCCCCCTCTCATGACGTAGCTTTCTCAGAGACATAATATCGGCATTGGTCGATGCAGGTACAAGTTGATGGGATTATGGACCAAGATACCGACTTAATGATACACGACATGAGTGGCATGACATCCAGCTCAATGCCCTTGAACATGATTTCTAGGCGATCAGGCTTATGGTTACATTAATTGTCTACTGATGTGGTTTCTTGTTATTTGATACATATACTCAAGAATATTTATATTTATGTATATGTGTATAGGTATGGGACTACACATGTATAAGTATATATATGTGGACATCCATGGTGGCACTTTCCCAGTTGATAGGGATTACAAACCATGGGTTTGACTGTGGTTTCAAAATTTTTTTTAGTTCCTTATTTTTTGTTCCATCTAGGCTGAGCACGTTATTGATGCATACACATTTAGAAGCACTGTTATAGGTTTCTTGTCAGGGTTCCCTACTGAGATTATTTGTCACCCCTGCATGTTCACCTCAGTGTACGTGTAGACCTTCTATCGGATTTTCAGGTTGAGCATTAGTTGCATGGTGGATAGGGCTGAGGACAAGTGTTGAATGATCGAGCAGAGCTTCTCGAGTGGTTCTACTGATCGGGTTAGTGGAGTTTGACAATCTCTAGAGATTGGGTATGTGGGTTGGCTCGAAGTTAATAGTTGAGCCCTGTACTTTTACTTTCTGTTTCTTTTGTACTTTTATCTGGATGTTCAGCCTAGTGGTTGACCAGTGTTGTATTTTATTGCATAGTTTTTTGGCCTTTTAAATCATTTTAATATTACGTATTATTCTATTTCAGTTGATTATTTCTTCTACACTCAGTTTCCATTCCTCTGTTTATGATAGTCAGTTATTTCCACTGTTCAATTGATGTGGTATGATTTTGAAGTCTCCCCACTATCACACTCTATTCACTAGCAACTAGTGGACAACATTTGGCATACAGAAAGGTGCGCTTGAGGCCTTGTGGAAAACCATCTCGGAGCACTGGTTAGTGGCTTTTGGGTTGAGACTTTACAAGTGGTATCAAAGGTGTTTCTTTTCCTGGTCTTTACAATCACTAATACAAAAAATGGGCTTTATCAACACTCAAAATGGTCTTTAACAGTGCTAAAAAACATTGTAAAGCTCAGTGCTAATAGGGGTTACCCTTTATCAGCGCTAAAAAAGCAGTGATAAAGGGATCCTTTATTGGTGCTAAAAAATCTCTAATAAAGAGAGCCTTTGTCAGTGCTAAAAACACGCTGATAAAGGGATCCTTTATCAGTGCTAAAAATGTGCTGATAAAGGGAGCCTTTATCAACGCTTAAACACGCTGAATAAGGGATCCTTTATCAGTGTTTTTTTAGCAATGATAAATACCCTGCCTGCTATATCATAAAATTCTGCAACAGCATACCCAATCAAGACCAGCAAAAAAATCAGCATATCAAACAAGCAGTTCACATAGATAAAATGTAGCACCCCAAACACTTCATGGTACGTTTCTCTTAAATAAAGTCTAGTTATAGCCTATGTTTCATGAATCACTTAGCCTATATGGAGCAAAACATGGTTACATATAGGAGATATCCATAACCTATCCATTAAAATTAAATTTTCTGACTATGTGATTTGAATTTTAAAAACCTGACATACACGGTTGTGTTCAAAATGATATTTAGAGTCTGAAAAAATTAACTTAATTTTTAGTGAATAGTAACCTACCCTTATTAAAAGTAACATGCCCTTATGAATAGTAACTTATCTTTATGAATAGTAATATTCCTTTTATGAATGGTATCCATACCCTAGAGTGTATAAGTGAATTCAAGCACCTTAAAAATGAAGATGAATATTTTTCGTGTTTATATTTTTCAATTAAATAATGATTTTAATTAAATATTTAATTAATCATATTTAGAAAATTATTTTTGAAAAATGGAATTCATTTTTGGATCCTACCCATCGAAAAATGATTAGGGAGAATTTTTGAGATTTTTCTGAAATACTTAAAATTTTGATGAATAGTAAAATGCGCTAATTTTCAATAAATGCTAAATAAGGAATTTATTGTTTCATTGATGTTGATCTGTTGATGTAAGCCCAATTGGTTTAAAGTAACATGAATATATTACTGTTCATGGTCATGGAATACTCACTATTGGTTGTCTTGAGAGGAAATAATAAATTAATGATTATAATATTAAGAAAACTCCTCACCCCTCCACTATATAAACCACCCCTCACCCTCTCTTCCTCCCACACCACTCAAGCTTCAATCCTTTCCTAAATTCTGCTAAATACTATCCCCAAGCCCTCTTCACATGTCCATGTCCTTCTTGTCTCACCAAAAGGCCAAAAACAAATGCCTTAAAAGAGATTGTCAAGGAGGAGTACTCAAGAGGTGAACCTTCCTTCTCTTTTCATTCAATTTCTTTTCCAAAGTTCCATTCCTTGGTTCTCCCTTACCACCTCCCCGCATCCAAATTCCATGATTATTCTAGTACCTTACATCTATTTGATTTTAATTTTTCTAATGGATTATTTCATCATAATATCTCTTTTCCCCTCCTTTTATACAATAAATGAAAACACCATCCGAGATGTGTAAATTTGTCAAACTCAAGGAAGACGGGTTTAAAATTTGTATTAATATCTTCAATAATGGTAATGAAACATTTTCAATGGTTGAACCAGGTCATAATATATGTATTTTATCTTCATTAATGTTCTGTAATCTTTACACATTCATAATATGGAATAATAATACAAAACAAGTTTATTGTGCACAAAACCGCCAAACAAAATCCAAGCGTTTATTTTAACTAATAGAATGGGTCATCCTCATGGTATATAACCAGAATCATTATAAGATAATTTATATCTATTTAATGTCACTATGAATTTATATTAAAAATTCAGGATTTTTAACCATATTTCAAACAAGCATCCATTCAGAAATACAAGTAAATAGATCATGAAAACCAAAGAAGAAAATGCTACAAAAACAATAAAATTTAATCTCTTAAACCATCAAAAAATCCATTAATGAGCCTAAAAAGGTCATAACATATTAATTATATGTTGACGAGGTTTTGGAATTGTTAATTAATGAATCTAAATTTGATTATTCAGGTCGTTAATAACAATTAAGAACACCTTCAAGCATAAGGTAAGGGATCCTCTCTCTCACTTTTATTCAAGAATCTCCCCAATGTTGTGCTCTTTTGTTTTTAATTCTCAATGACGGGGTATGTTTTCGCACCTAACCCATAATTCCCTTGTGGAACATAAATAATCTAATACCCCTTTACCTCTCATTATGCCCTCACAATAACACTCGTTACCATGTCGAAATGTTTGTAAGCGGTTTATCATCTCACTTTCATTTCCGTGAGATTTCCATTGTTCGCCAATTATTTCTTTTAGGTGTTATATGTGTACATCCATATGATATATAATAACCTGATTCTCTTTATATTTTTTTTATTCAATGATTTATTTTTGGGTTATTAAATTCTGGTCATTTGATTCGACCGATTACATTGAGGTAAGAGACTTTGTCTGAACTACTGTTTTGTTGTGACTAACTTTTTATTGTGCACCTAATAATCCTTATGTGGTGTACCTACTGCCCATTTGAGATCATTTTTCATTTGAAAATTATATTAATATTAAATATCCATAATCTCATATCATGGATATGTTTGTTGTCTAAACCATATACCATTTTACATACGGTGTTTATTTGGAAAGTTATTTTAATTATGGAAATATTGATGAATCCTTATATGATAATCTATACAGATATTGGAAATGATTATTTATTTTGTATTGAATCAATGTATAAAGAATTATTTGGACATGCAGTGGCAGGTGGGGAGCACTATAGCCCCTCTATGCATCAGTAGGTCTCATGAGATAAATCAATTATGCGACAAACCCTTCGAGTTTGTTTCCAAAAAATCAGACGGGTTTCTATCCCATAGAACTAAACCGTTTTAATGGTATTATGGTTTCATGTTCCAAATACATGATGTCCAAACAATCTAAATTTTCTTTATTCATTATCAATTTTTAATATCCATGAGATTTTCACTCTGACAAAATCTATGGATGCAGTTTCTTTCTTAGTTTATTAATGGAGTGAGTTTTTAATTTATTCACCGTGCCATATTGATTATGTCAGATTTATTGTGATTAAATTATTATTGTATTCATGCTTCCACTATTTTTAACCCTCACTAAGTGTTTGATCTCACCCTTTCATTGTTTACTTTCAACAGGTGACAAAGAGGAGATCATTTATTGAGTTCTTGTGGATGCAATTTTTATTTTTAGTTATGTATTGTATTTTGTAAACATTTCCAATGTAATTTGAGTAAAATTTATTTACGTAGTTTCTTCATGACTACTAAACTAAACATTCCTTCAGGATTTTCATTCCCTCTAACCATGCCAATATCACAAGTAATGCACCAGCTTCAGTCTAGAGGGGTCAGGGTGTTGCAGTTTGTATCATAGGAAGTTTAGTAGAAAACTTGGAAGCTAGAGTGGGAAATGTATAGTAGGGAAAAATCCCTAATGTAGTATTTGAGAATAAACATACAAGAACATCCTTGTATTTTGGTAAGGAATAGATTATTTGGATATTTTAAGCAATACATCACTGCCTGGATACGAGTAGGTAGAGGTGGCTCTAACATAGATGTACATAGGAGTGAAAACTCCGATAAGGAGTTTCAGGCTTGACCCGGGGTATCCTAGTGCATGACAATAAGCCTTGCTTCACTCTTGGTTATGAAACTCCCAGGGAATATGCTTAGGATAATTCACATTTTATTTACATTCCATTATGAAGGAGTTTAATGTAAATTTTTCCTCAGAGAAAACATGTTTATAAGATTAACTATGCATAGAATTTCAATCTATGTTGAGTGCTTTTCTATTTTATATTCATAAACTAATCTAGTGTATCCCATTATGTAGAAATGGAATCTAATGGAAGAAGGGGAATCAATACTCATGGGAGAGCTAGGGATCTCCCTACCGAGAAAGTCAACACAGTCGATGTTGGAGCAGATCATATCATGACCATATTGGGACAACTTACTTAGGTTGTAATGAATAACCATTCAACACCTGTGTTGGATCATTTCATGTAGTAGAAGCCCCCATATTTTAGCAGGACTACTATCCCATTGGTTGCTGAGCAATGGATCAAGTCCCTTGAAAATATATTCATGGCATTAAGATGTAGTGAAAATGAAAATTTTGTGCTGGAAGTATATTTTATCAAGGGTGATGCTCATCAATGGTGGTCCTTGATTCAGAATACCACGAAGGAAGAAGAAATAGAATATATGGAGTGGAGGACTTTTAAGTAAATATTCTTCGAAAAAATATTTCCTTTGTGAGCAACGAACCAAAATGAAGAGGAAATTCCTTAGCTTTAAACAAAGGGAAGAAGATAGTGTTGGAGAGTATGAGGCTACCTTCACGAGGCTATCCAGGTATGCCGTAGATTATGTATGTGAATCAGTAGACAAGATTGATCGTTTCTTTGAAGGTCTTAATCCAATTCTTCGAAGGGTTATGTCTTTTCAATTATTTTCATCATATGGTGAAATTTTATCAAGTGCAATCAAAATAGAGAAAGAATATTCTAGATCAAATTTTTTCATGGGGAACTAAGATAAGAAGTGGTACTCTAATAAAAAAGGAAAAGTAGAATCATCAAAGAAGAGCAAGGGAACAAAGTTATTCCCATCATGTGAGAACTAGGGAAAGAATCATCTCGGGAAATGCTTGAATGGCATGGTAGTCTGCTATTTCTGCGGAGAAAAGGGTTATTGATCTGATGAATGCAAGGGGAAGAAACAATTCAATTATATTCAATGCTAAAATTGTAGAGAGATAGGACACTATGAAAATTGGTGTTTTAAGCTCCAAGGAAACATGCCTCAGAAAAATCCATGAGAACAAGGGAGAGCCTATGCAATTACAACCGCTGAGGTTGAAGTTCTTAATGATGTGGTGGTAGGTACTTTAATTGTTTCCTAAAACTTATCCAACACTTTATTTGATTTAGGATCATCCCATTCATTTATATCTTCTCAGTTTTCCAAGAAAATTAGATATGTCCGATTTTATTTAATAAAGTAGTTATCAGTCCAAACTCCCAGGGGATGTATCATTGCAACAAAGGCATGATGACTAGTCCCCCTCTAGACACCAAAATGTGCTTTAGTTTCTAACCATATAATCCTACCAGTGACTGAATTTGATATAATTCATGGTATGGATTGGCTTCCAAATTATGATGCGAAGATTTTTTTTAATAAGGATGTTACAATTTTGGAAAATGGTGTAGAATCCCTTGTCTTTAGTGCAGAAACTTCACCACCTACTTGTTATCTAGAACCACACTTAGTTGCTCTACTGAATGAAATACCTTGAGAGGAAGATAAACCAATATCTATGCGTGAGGAATGAAATATTAAAATTGATGATGTGAATATAGTGCAAGTGTACATTGATGTATTTCTAGAGGATTTACCTAGATATCCTCTAGAGCAAGAAGTTGAGTTCTATATTGATTTAATTCCTGATACAAGACCTATATCAAGAACTCCCTATAGAATGGTCACAATGGAATTATTAGAGCTAAATAAACAACTAGAGGATTTTAGTGAAAAAGGATTTATTCGACCTAGTGTTTCTCCATGGGGATCCCCTGTCCTCTTTATCAAGAAGAAAGATGGATCCATAAGGCTTTGCATTGATTATAGGGAAATAATTTCCATTATAATAAAGAATAAGTATTATCTTCCCCGGGTTGATACTTTATTTGATCAAATTCATGGAGATCAATAATTTTTGAATATTTACCTTCGATTCGGATATCATCAGTTGCGTGTGAGGAGGGAAGATATTCTTGAGAAAACATTTCAGACTAGTTTTGGGCATTACGAGTTTACAGTGATGCCTTTTGGACTGACAAATTCACCCTCTATTTTCATGGATTTAATGAATAGAATTTTCAAGTAATATCTTGATAACTTCGTTGTGGTATTCATCGATGGTAATCTTGTATACTCAAAAAGCTATGAAGACCATGAGAATCACTTGTAGTTTATTCTGAGAACTCTTAGAAGAGATAAATTATATGGGATTTTTAGCAAGTGTAAATTATGGCTTCAATCAGTTTCTTTTCTAGTTCATATTGTCTTAAAGGATGAAATATTAGTTGATCCTACGAAGAAAAAGGCAATACAAGATTGTCCCTTGCCAAAAAAACATAACTGAGGTACACAATTTTATTGGCTTAGTAGGTTACTATCGGCATTTCGTTCATAATTTTTCCCAACCGGCTAACCCGCTAACCAAGCTCACACGTAAAGGAGTTAAGTTTGTGTAGCCAAAAAAATGTACAAAATTCTTTGAAGAATTGAAATGAAGATTGGACAATGCTCCTATTTTGAATCTTTCATCTGGAAGTGATGGATTTTTAATTTACAACGATGCATCAATGAATGGATTGTGTTTCGCCCTTATGAAAAATGATAAAGTTATTCCTTATGCATCAAGGAAGTTGAAGGCATGTGAGAAAAATTATCCAACTCATGATCTTGATTTAGCAGCCGTAATCCTTGCTCTTAAAATATGGAGGCATTATCTCTATGGAGAGAGAAGTGAAATTTATACGGACCAAAAGAGTTTGAAATACATTTTAACACAAAAATAACTCAAAATGAGGCAAAGAAGATGGCTTGAGTTACTCAAATATTAGGATTTTTCAATACACTACCACCCAGGAATGGCAAATAAGGTGGAAGATGCATTAACTAGGAAATATCATGGCCTTCTAACTCAAATGAGGATTGAAAGAGATCCTATATTCATGGATATACTAAAGATGGATATGGTAATTGTTAAGGAAGGGGAAACATCACTCCTCTTTCAAATGATTTCTAAACCATCTTTACTTGAGAAGATAAAAAAATCTCAATCTAATGATGAGAATCTTCCCAAGAAAATTAATGTAGTTAAGGATGGGAGACTGGTTGACTTCGTGTATGAAGAAGGAGTTCATGAATTT
Organism: Viscum album; assembly: GCA_963277665.1. Lineage (NCBI taxonomy): Eukaryota > Viridiplantae > Streptophyta > Magnoliopsida > Santalales > Viscaceae > Viscum > Viscum album. Next base: position 1,282,625,305 of record OY728133.1, read on the forward strand.
GGGAAGAGGATATGTGTTCTATCAGTACCTGAGCTAAAAAGGGAACTATTATACGATGCTCATAGCTTTCTATACACCAAGGTAGCACCAAGATGTATAGTGATCTTAAATAATATTTTTTGTAGTATAATATGAAGCGAGAAATTGCTGACTACATGTCAAGATGTCTAGTTTTTCAATAAGTGAAGGCCTAGAGACAACACCCCAAAGGAGTGATGCAACCTCTACCCATTCTTATATGGAAGTGGTATAACATTACGATGTATTTTTTCATTGGACTACCGAGGACACCTTGAAGGAATGATATAATATGGGTAATTGTTGATCGGATCACAAAATCAGCACATTTCCTTCCTATAAGAGAGGATTTTCCACTTGAGCGCTTGGAATAACTTTATATTAATGAAGTTATAAGACTTTGTGGTGCAACTCTATCAGTTATGTCTGATCAAGATCCCCGGTTTACATCAAAATTCTGGAAAAGTCTCCAGAAGGATTTAAATTTTTCTTCATATGACTACTTCTTATCACCCCCAAACTAATGGACAGTCTGAAAGGACTATTAAAACTCTAGAAGACATGATGAGGTCATTCTCTCTTGACTTCCAAGGTATGTGGGATCAATACTTTCCTTTGGTGGAATTTTCTTACAACAATAGTTTTAATTCTAGTATTCAAATGGCTCCATATGAATCATTATATGGAAAGAGATGTTGAACTCCAACTTGTTGGGATGAAGTTAGTGAGAGGAAAATTATAAGCCCTGAACTTATTAAAGAGGCCACGACAAAGGTTAAGACAATACAAGCCCATATTAATGCAGCCCAAAGTAGGCAGAAGAGTTATACTAACAATCAGAGAAAGGATTTGGAGTTCTAGGTGGTAGATCATGTCTTTCTGAAAGTATCTCCATGGAAGGGTGTCTTAAGGTTCAGTAAGAAAGGGAAACTGAGCCCCAGTTATATCGGATCATTTGAATTAAAGAATGAATCGGAGCAGTATCTTACCGTTTATCAATAAAGCCAAATCTATCCAAATTCCATGATGTGTATCATGTGTCATTGTAGAAGAAATAAATTCCATACCAAATGCATGTACTCACCAATGAAGAAATTGAAATGGAACCTGATTTGTCATACTATGAAAATCCTATTGGGTTTCTTGACACAAGGGAGTAGGTGTTGAGAAATCAGACAAATCATCTAGTAATGGTTCTTTGGAGGAACCATAATATGGAGGAAGAAACATGGGAAATAGAGAATTTCATGAAAAAGAACCAGCCATATCTTTTTGGTGGGCTTCATACATAAAATTTTGAGGACGCAATTTCCAAAGGAGGGAATAATGTATCACCCCAAACTCATTGTGGTATGTTTCTTTTAAATACTTTCTATTTATAGACTACATTTCATGAATCACTAAGCCTATATGGAACAAAAAATGGTTACTTATAAGATATATCCATAACCTAGCCATCAAACTTAAATTTTCTAACTCGGTGATTTGAATTTTAAAAAAATGACAAACACAGGTGTGTTCAAGATGATATTTAGAGTCTGATAGAATTAACTTAATTTTTGGTGAATATTAATCTACCCCTATGAATAGTAACCTACCCTTATGAATAGAAAGTTACCCTTATGAATAATAATATTCCTTTTGTGAATGGTATCCATACTCTAGAGTGTATAAGTGAATTTAGAAAACATAAAAATGAAGATGGATATTTTAAGTGTTTATATTTTTCGATTAAATAATGATTTTAATTAAATATTTAATTAATCATATTTAGGAAATTATTTTTTAAAAATTTACTTCATTGTTTTATTCTACACATCGAAAAATGGTTAGGGTGAATTTTTTATATTTTTCTGAAATACTTAAAATTTCGATGAATAGTAAAATGCGATAATTTACAATAAATGCTAAATAAAGAAAATGATTGAGTCATTGATGATGATATTCTGATTTATGACCAATTGGTTCGAAGTCACATGAATATGTTACTGTTCTTGGTCATGGAATACTCACTATTTTTTTTCTTTCGAGGAAATAATAAATTAATGATTATAATATTATGAAAACTCCTCACCCCTCCACTATATAAACCACCCTAACCCCCTCTTCCTCTCACACCACTCAAGCTTCAATCCTTTCTTAAATTCTGCCAAATACTCTTCCCAAGCCCTCTACCCATTTCTAAGACCTTCTGGTCTCACCAAAAGGCCAAAAACAAAGGCCTTAAATTGATTCTCAAAGAGGAGTACTCAAGAGGTGAACCTTCCTTCTCCTTTCTTTCAATTTCTTTTACAAAGTTCCATTATTTTGTTTTCCCTTCTCACATACCCTCATCCAAATGACATGATAATTCCAGTACCTTACATTTACAAGATTTTCATTTTTCTAATGGAATATTTCATCATAATATCTCTTTTTCCCCTCCTTTTATACAACAAATGCAGACACCGTCTGAGATGTGTAAATTTATCACACTAAAGGAAGAAAGATTTTCAAATTGAATTAATATCTTTAATAAGGGTAATTAAACCTTTTCAATGGTTTAACCAGGTAATAATATATGTATTTTATCTTTATTAATGTTCTGTAATCTTTAAACATTCATTATATGGAATAATAATACAAAACTAGTTTATTGTACACAAAACCGCCAATCCAAATCCAAGCGTTTATTTTAATTCATCAAATGAGTCATCCTCATGGTATATAACCAGAATCATTATAATTTCATTCATATCTATTTAATGTCACTAAGAATTTATATTAACAATTCTGCATGTTTAACCATATTTCAAACAAACATCCATTTATGAATACAAGTAAACGGATCATGAAAATAAAAGAAGAAAATGCTACCAAAACAATAAAATTTAATCTCTTAAACCATCAAAAAAACTATTAATGAACCAAATAAGGTCATAAAATATCAATTATATGTTGATGAGTTTCTAGAATTGTTAATTAATGAAGATAAATTTGATTATTCAGGTCGTTAAGAACAATCAATAACACCTTCTAGCATAAGGTAAGGGATCCTCTCTCTCACTTTTGGTCTAGAATATCCCCGATATTGTTCTCTTTTATTTTTAATTCCAAATGATGGGGTATGTTTTTTCACCTCCCCCATACTTCCCTTGTGACACTTAAATAATAGAATACCACTTTACATCTCATTAAACCCTCACAATAACCCTTGTTACCATGTAGAAATGGTTTTAAGGGGTTTCTAATATAACTTTCATTTTCGTGAGATTTCTGTTGTTCGCCAATTATTTATTGTATGTGGTAAATGTTTACATCCATTTGATATATAATAACCTTGTTCTCATTATATTCATGTTATTTAATGATTAATTTGAGGGTTATTAAGTTCTGTTCATATGATTTGACCGATTACATTGAGGTAAGAGACTTTGTCTCAATTAAAATTTTGTTGTGACTAACTTTGTATTGTGCACCTAATAATCCATATGCGGTGTACCTAATTCCCATTTGATGAATCCGTATACTCTAATCTATATGGATATTGAAAAGACATATTTATCTCATATTATATCAATATATAAATAATGATTTGGACATGTAGTGGAGGGTGCGGCCCGCTATAGCCCCTCGATGCATCGGTAGGTCTAATGAGACAAATCAGTTTGGTGACAAACCCTTCGAGTTTGTTTCCAAAAAATCAGATGGGTTTCTACCCATAGAACTAAACTATTTTAACGGTATTATAGTTTCATGTTCTAGATACATGAAGTCCAAATAATAATCATTTTCTTTATTCATTATTAGTTTTAACTGTCCATGAGGTTTTCACTATGAATAAATCTATGGATGCAGTTTCTTTCTCAGTTTATTAATGGCACGAGTTTTTCATTTATTCACCATGACATATTGATTGTGTCAAATTGATTATGATTCACTTATTATTGTATTCATGATTCTGCTATTTTTAACCCTTATTGAGTGTTTTATCTCACCCCTTTCATTGTTTACTTTCAAAAGGTGATGAAGAGGAGATCATTTATTGAGTTCTTGTGGATACAATGTTTAGTTTTCGTTATGTATCATTTTTTGTAAACTTTTCCAATGTATTTTTTTGTAACATCTATGTTTCTAGTTTCTTCAAGACTACTAAACTGATCTTTCCTTTTGGATTTTCATTCCTTCTAACCATGCCTATATGACATGTAATTTACCTACTCTAGTATAGAGGGGTCGGGGTGTTACATAAAATATTCAGTTCTAGTCAATTTGGGATCAAACAGTGGGAAAAAAATCATTACATAATGTGATGTACTAATTATTCATTATGATTATCAAAAGGTACCATTAAATACTATCTACTCCAAATGATATCTTACATTTCCTAAAATAAAATATATAGAGTGACTTCAATGTCATAACCTTAAGAAAAGTTTTATTAAGGCATGCATGCGAGTTATTCTTCATGTTTTTTGTGGTTAAGATTCATGTCAAGATTGGATATGGATTTTTTTATAGATTTTGAGTCCATTTGGGCATATGTTTCCTTATGACTTAAGGAGTATCCCTTGTAGATTCCTCATGGTAGATGGATTTGGGTGATTCTTGGGACACTTAAGGAAATGTGTTCATGTGGTTGATTCCTTTATCTTATGTTGTGTTGTCTTCATTTCACGCCATTTTTAGAATTTATAAATAGTAGGGAGATATATTCTTATTCTTTTTCCATCCTAGACTCTTGATTAGTAGTCATTTATTTCTATTATTTGGGACACAATTTAGAAAAACCCATGTGGGTACACTTTCATGGGGAAGTTTCCTATTAATTTTGAACTTTTACTATTCTACATACATAGGAAAAGGATAGGTTGTATGACTCCAAGTAAAAACCATGAAACGTACCTATTTCACAGAATTTTTAGGAACATGAGATGTTTACGGTTAGGAGAAACCAGGTGGTATGAATCTATATTTTATGTTAGTCATTTTTTACGATTGGAACACAATTTGTTAACTGTTTGTCCAAGCTCTGTAGAAGAGGGTTTCTAATCCAATGGATAACAAAAATTTGGTGAACAGTTTGGAAAACTGCCCAGTCAGACCATGAAAGTTGTCAATGATATAGAATAATTTAAGGGATTTCAACCTATTTCCTCCCTTCCCCTTCTCAAAACATAGTCTAGGATCCATTTATCTTGAAAATTTATCCAATTTAAATCCTCTATTATTTTTTCTTTACCTTTTGTTCTTATCCTTATCCATTACCTCTTTGTTTTCATCCCTCACCATGAACTCTATGGATAATGGTTTATATTTAGGGTGTGAGATGAATTATTAATGGGGGTTTATTTCCTAAGGACTACTTAGGAATCTATGAGTCTTGTCTAGGTATCTTACGTCATAGGTAATAACTTTTGGATTGTTTTTAGTACGTTAGTTGTTGTTTTCACTTAAAATTATATCCATTTTAAACAAAAGAGAGACACTTTGAGTGATACCGGTCACGCCGTGACTCAGATTGAGGCATGGTCGAATCTTACACATCACAAATGACCCATGGATCATTGGATTAAAGTATCAACACAATCCGAATGCGTTTGATCGGTTTTCCGTATGTCAGTTGTGGTTTTCACTTAAAATTCTATCCATTTTAAACAAAAGAGAGACACATTGAGTGATACTGGCTACATAGTTCCTCATATTAATGTGTAGTTGACTCATACACATCAAAAAACACCCATGTATCATTATCCTAATGTATCAACATAATCCAAATGTGTTTGGTCAGTTTTCCATACATCAGTTGTTGTTTTCACTTAATATTCTGTCCATTTTAAACAAAAGAGAGACACTTTGAGTGGTATCGGTCACACCGTGACTCAGATTGAGGAGTGGTTGAATTATAAACATAAACAATGACCCATGGTTTATTTTACTAAAGTAACAACACAATCTGAATGCGTTTTTTCAGTTTTCCGTACGTCAGTTTTTGTTTTCAATTAAAATTCTACCCGTTTTAAACAAAAGAGAGACACTTTGAGTGATACCGGCCACACCGTTCCTTTTGTTGAGCCAAGGTTGACTCATAAGTGTCACACATGACCCATGGATAGTTTGAATAATGTATAAACACAATACGAATGCGTTTGGTCTATTTTCTATACGTCAGTTGTTGTTTTCACTTAAAATTCTATCTATTTTAAAAAAAAAGCAAGACACTTTGAGTGATACTAGTCACACCATGCCTCGTATTAAGGTGGGGTTGACTCATACACATCAAAAATGACCCATAGTCCATTATAATAATGTATCAACACAATACTAATGTGTTTGGTTAGTTTTCTGTATGTTAGTTGTTGTTTTCACTTAAAATTCTGTCACTTTTAATTAAAAAAAGACACTTTGAGTGATAACTGCCACACCATTCCTTGGATTAAGGAATGGATGACTTGTAAACATCAAAAATGATCCATGGATATTTTTTCTAATATATCAACACAATATTAATTCATTTGGTTAGTTTTCCATATGTCAATTGTTGTTTTCACTTAATGTTCTGTCCATTTTAAACGAAAGAGAGGCACTTTGAGTGATACCGGTCACACTGTGCCTCGGATTGAGGCGAGGTTGACTCTTACATGTCAAAAATGACACATGTATAGTTCTAATAAAGTATCTACACAATCTGTATTTGTTTGGTCATCTTTCCATATGTCTGTTGTTGTTTTCACATAAAATTCTATCTAATTTAAACAACAGAGAGACACTTTGAGTGATACTGGCCACACCATTTCTCAGATTATTGCGGGTTTCACTTTTACACATCACAAAGACCCATGTATTTTTCTCTTAATGTATCAACAGAATCCCAATGCATTTAATCGGTTTTCCGTATGTCATTTGTTGTTTTTACTTAAAATTCTGTCTACATTAAACAAAAGAGAGACACTTTGAGTGATACCGGTAACACCATGCCTCATATTAAGTCAGGGATGACTCTTAAACATAACAAAAGACCCATGGATTGTTCTCCTAAAGTGTTGACACAATCCAAATGCATTTGGTTGGTTTTTCGTATGTTAGTGGTTGTTTTCAGTAAAAATTCTGTCCAATTTTAACAAAAGAGAGACACTTTGAGTGATACCAGTCACACTATGCCTCATATTGAGGTGTGGTTGATTTTTAAACATCAAAAATGACTGATGGATCATTAATCTAAAGTATCAACACAATCCATATGCGTTTGGTCAGTTTTTCGAATGTGAGTTGTGGTTTTCACTTAAAAGTTTGACCTTTTTAGACACTTTGAGTGATACTGGACACATCGTGCCTCGTATAGAGGTAGGGTTGACTCATAAATGTTACACGTGACCTGTGGATATATGGACTAAAGTATCAACACAATCTGAATTCATTCGGTCTATATTCTGTAAGCCAGTTTTTGTTTTCACTTATAATTCTGTCCATTTTAAACAAAAGAGATACACTTTGAATGATACCTATCACACCGTGCCTTATATTAAGGTGATGTTGACTCATACACGTCAAAAATGATCTATGGATCGTTTTACTATAGTATAAACACAATACGAATGCGTTTGGACAGTTTTCCATATGTTAGTTGTTGTTTTCACTAAAAATTCTATCCATTTTAAACAAAAGAGAGACACTTTGAGTGATACTGGTCACACCGTGCCTTGGATTGATTCAATGTTGACTCTTACACATCAAAAAAGACCCATGGACCATTTTCTTATTGTATCAACAAAAATCCAAATTTTTTTGGTCAGTTTTCCGTACGTCAGTTGTTATTTTCACTTAAAATTATGTCCATTTTAAACAAAAGAGAGACACTTTGAGTGATATCGGTCACACCATGCCTCAGATTGAGGAAAAGTTTACTCATACACATCCACAATTACCCATGTATCCTTCTACTAAAGTATAAAGACAATCCAAATGTTTTTGGTCAGGTTTCTATACGTCAGTTGTTGTATTCACTTAAAATTCTATCCATTTTAAACAAAAGAGAGACACTTTGAGTGATATTGGCCACATAGTGCCTTAGATTGAGGTGGGGTTGACTCATACATGTAGAAAATGAAAAATTTATCACTCTCCTAATGTATCAAAATAATCTGAATTCAATTGGCTGGTTTTCCATATGTCAGTTGTTATTTTCAGTTAAAATTATGTCCATTTTAAAAAAAACAGAGACACTTTGAGTGATACCGGTCACACCGTGCCTCGGATTGAGGTAGGGATGACTCTTACACATCAACAATAATGCATGGATTGTTCCCCTAAATTATCAATGTAATCGAAATGCATTTGGTCAGTTTTATATACATTAGTTGTTGTTTTCACTTAAAATTTTGGTCATTTTAAACAAAAGAGAGACACTTTGAGTTATATCGGTCACACCTTAACTCAGATTGATAAAGGGTTGGCTCGTACACATCAAAAATGACCCATGGATCATTGACCTAATTTATCAACATAATCTGAATGAATTTGGTCAGTTTTCTATTTGTTAGTTCACGTTTTCACTTAAAATTGTAACCATTTTAAACAAAAGAGAGACACTTTGAGAGATACCAGTCACATCGTATAACAACCGATACCTTACATACATTTTTATTACTTCATAATTGAAGCATTATTTTTACAACATATAAAAAAACCATGGTAGGACCGTATAGGTATAGTGTCTTTAGAAACTGGGAAACATAAACAACTGGTTCATAAATAATCTACATTATCTCACGCTTATTTCATCATATCTAGAGTCTCTTTTTGGCATATCCTACTTAATACCCTTCTTCCTGACCTGGGGAAAAGAAAATATACAAAAGGGTGAGCTCAAATGCTCAGTAAGGGTAAACAAAAGAAATATCCATCATATCATATTCATAAGAACATAACATTTTGAATATCTTAACTTGCAAAAGAGATCATAATATCATAACATGGGATAAATCATAGTAGTGAAATGTAATCCCAATAATCATAACATAAATCATGAAACTTTGTTTCATAAACACATAATCATAGAAAAGAATTTAATTTTATTCAAAACTCATTTCCAAGACTATCATAGCGGACAAAATCCATTACTGAACCGATTTCACTCCTCGTTCTAGTCCTGTATCACTGAACCAGATTAGCTTGATGTTCCAGCCATGTCTATCTCATGAGATATAAATCTTTACCCAATGCATTTGAGGGAGATATAGGTCCCACCCATCTCATAATGATACCATTATTATGTGTTCCACAAAATCATAAATCATACATCATAGCATATCCCGTGTAATAAAAATGGGATTATTAAACATCGTGACATCATAAAACAATTCATATAAGATTATGGACTACATAAAAATAATTCCATCACAACATAATCAAATCAATGTAATAATAGGGATAGAAACAGAACGCTATATTATCTTAGATGGAAAATAATTTTGAAAAAACACTTGAACTCCATTATTGAGGAAAATATCCTTTCTACTTCAAAAATATTTTTTCTTTCTTAACATGTCATAAAATTTAAAACAAAAAAATTTAATTATAAATAAACATGAAAATTTTTAATGTAAGCTTCATGGAAATAATGTTCTATGAAAATCATAAAAAACCATTCATGTCATATAAGTTAAAATAACATTCTTCTCGTACTTTGGCTGAAAAAGCCAAAAAGTATCTCGTACTGAAAATGAAAAAAGACTCCTTTCATATATTTTACTAAAAAATCACCAATAGGTAAAATTGGAATTAAAAAATTGTAAGAGGATAGAAATAATATTACATATTTATGAAACATTGATATGGATGATAAATATTCCCCAGTAAATTCTAAAGTATAAACAGTCTCGGATAAAAATAAGATTGCGAGATTTTCCATAACCTTAGGTCCGATATGCTTCGTACGTATCAGAACCTCCTGTAAAATGATTTAAATAATGTCATTGACTTATTATAGAATCATATTCATTGTTATGATATCATACAAGTTCATATTCTTATCTTCTTATTAGAAATATTTCATTGCAACTTGTTATTCGGGTGTTCATTGCTTTATGTTCTTATGCATGTCCTGTCAAATTAATTCTCATTCCTCTTTCTAGGTTATAGATAACTTATTTAAAGAATGGTATTAGTGTAATATATGTCATATTTATTCATTAAATTCATTTATATAATCATTATTCAATGATGATCATGTAGAATGAGTCGCATCACATCATGGAGACGGTAGGCCGTATGTACACACGAGTGATGATATCTTTCCCATAACTATTGAATGGTATTGGGGAGGAAGATGAAATTTATAAGAATTAGTATCATGTTATAATAATCATATATAGTTATTCTTTACACCATTATACCTATTTCTGTAAGGTGTTTGTGGAAAACATATTACACTACAACGTGGAGACGGTATTCCGTACATACACACGCGCGGTGATTTCATTTTCCGTAGGATGGATAGAAGGTGAAATAGGGTTGTTTAATATTTATAATAACATATCAGTATATGAGTGATACTGATGTTATTAATTTATGATGAAAAAAATAAATAAGAAGAAGTAGAAGAAGAAATAAAATGGAAAGAATCGGTAAAGGATATTACCTCTTCTTTGACGCACCTCTTCTTAACCTCCTCTTAGGGCTCAAAAGTTGGTATTTGAAGAATACCAGGACCTCCATTATGTTTCCAGGGATCTAGAGAAGAGAAATTGGTAGGTTTTGGCCGAGCTTTAATGCTCAAAGTGGTGTGAGGAGGAGAGGGAGGAGGTGCCCTTTTACAAGGGAGGAGAGGGGCACCTTTGGAATTATAAGAAATATTAATTTATAATAAATTTAAAACCCACTAAAAAATGACTCAAATCCTAATATTAGATGATATAGGGTTGTAATCTCATCAACCAATAAAATTTATACATGTTGTGAATTTATTTTTAACCTTATCAAATTTATTTATCCTTATTTAGTCTATTTAATATTATTTTTCGTATTAATATTATAAATTTAAAATAGATATAAATAATAACTTATGTTCTGTATATTATCCAAAATTAGATACATCATGATATTGTAGACCATATAAATACAAATTTAAAATTTTTTAAATTTTTTTATGATTTTTAAACAATTTTATAATATGTTATTTTTATAAAATAACAAGTGTCAATTTTGACACTATTCATTTATTTGAATATAAATAAAATCAACATAGAGTATATATTCTAAATAAAAGCTTTAATAGATTCATAACATGTCATATTTGTCAAAAAAATTATTGGAGCACATTAAATAGTTCATATTATATTTATTTTAATATTTGGAAAACCATTTATTTGGTATTTTAATCAATAAAAGAATTTCAACATCACTATTGTGTCACCTTTAATGATAATTATTTAATCCCTAAAAATTCTAGATAAATTGAAATTATGTATATAATTTTATTATATTTCTGTATACTATTCATGTTCTAAGTTTCAAGAAGTTTATCACTAAATTAAAATTATTAAACTTATAAGATTTAAAAGAGTGACATGTTGTCACTTTCCTTGGTTTTAATAATAATTAAATTATTTTAATTTTAAAAAGTCCATAAAATGAATTTATTCTGACACTTAGGTGATATGGGTCGACTTCTAGTCATCCAATAGAATTTTGGCTGGTGTTAGGGTAATTTTATAATCTTATATTTACCCTTAATTACCCGATTTACCTTTAACTACAGTAAATAAAAATTACCGTAGTTAGTATTCATAATAACAAAAAAAATAAAAGTAACCTATTAACATAATTTGGACCCACTGAATCCAAATATTGAATCCATTTTTCAAAATTCAAAACACAGAAGTTTCAGTAATTAATTTAAAATTAATCCCGTTGTTAAGAAAACGAGTTTTAATAGTTAAAACATTGCCAAAGATTGAAATGTTTTTACCCATGAATTAAATGTAAAATTAATGGTAATGACATACATTATATTATATGGAAAAAATATATTCTATTTATACTTTAAAACCAATCAATATTATAATTTAACCATATAAATTATTGTGATGAAAAAAGTTGTTTTTAATTAAAATATAGCGTGTTTTTACTATTCATTAAAATATGGAAGTTATCAGAATAATATGAAACTTTTATCCAAAGTAATTTTTTATATCCTGATTCCAAAGAAAAATTTTATTTTGTCAAATTTAACTTATAAACATTTCAAAACTAGATTTAATATTGGTGCGCCATCAAAAGGCGGCAAAACTGCATTTTTTGATAAATACTTATTTTACCCGAAAAATTTATTTTGTTCACATACCCTGTTTTAGAAAATGTGGAAGATGAATAATAATGTTATAAAATTAAAAGTGTAGTTAATACTATTTATAATTTCTAGTCCATAATAATATTATTACAATATATCGTTGTTTAGTGAAACTCGATATTGCGTACCACACTCGCTATTGAGGAAGGTTGCTCTTGCGTATAACGCAAGCCAAGATAGTGTTGTGTGTAGTGAAAGATTACTTTGATGTTGTGTATAACATAAGACATAAAAAATATATATTTCTCATAAAATATAATGTTGTTACATTCTAGCCTCCTTAAAATGAATTTGGCCCTCGAAATTTGTCACTTCGTAACAAACAGATGAGGATAACTCTCCCTCATCATATCCTCAACTCCCATGTAGCTTCTTATAATTGGTGGTTCCTCCATAAAACTTTAACCAAGCGAGTGGTCTTGTTTTTTAGTAATTCTTCGCTACAATCCATAATCTTTATCGTCTGTTCTTTATAAGAAAGATCTTTCTCCAGCGGTACAACTTCTGAGTTTAGTACATGTGAAGGATCAGGTATGTACTTTCTCAAGAGAGATACATTGAAAACATCATGAACTTGAGAGAGATTCGGTGGAAGTTCCAATCAGTAAGCTACCTTCCCAACACGATCCAGGGGCTCAAAAGGACCAATATACCTAGAGCTCAACTTTCCCTTCTTTCCAAATCTCATTACTCTCTTCCAAGGAGACATTCGTAAGAACACTTTATCACCCACTTCAAACTCTAGGTCTTTTCTTCGGTTATCGACATAAATTTTTTGTTAACTCTGAGTTGATCTTATGTTTTTTTAAATAGATCAGACCTTTTCTGCCATCTCATCAACAAGATCAGGTCTTAATTTCTTTCTTTCCCTAACTTCATCCCAGCAAGTTGGAGTTCGGCATTTCTTTCCATAGAGAGCTTCATAAGAAGCCATATGAATACTAGAGTGAAAGCTATTATTATAAGAAAATTCCACCAAAGGTAGGTGTTGCTCCCAACCACCTTTTAATTCCATAGAGCAAGCTCTCAACATGTCTTCTAGAGTTTGAATTGTCCTCTCAGACTGACCGTCTATCTGAGGATGATAAGCAGTGATGAAACTCAACTCTGTATCGAGAGTATGCTGAAGACTTCTCCAAAACTTCGAGGAAATCCTCGGATCTCGATCAGATATAATGTAAAGTGGTACTCCATGCAATCTTACCACTTCCTTTACATATATCCTGGCAAGCTGATCAAGGGGGAAATCTTCTCTAATAGCAATGAAGTGTGCCGACTTCGTAAGAAAATCAACTATAACCCAGATAGCATTATTGCCTTTGGATGTTTTAGGAAGTCCATAGTGATGTCTTCCCATTTCCATTCTGGTATGGGTAATGGTTATAACATCCCCTTAGACTTCTGTCTCTCATCTTTAACTTGCTGAAAAACCAAGCATCAAGAGACATATTCAGGAACATCTCTTTTCTTTCCATCCTACCAGAAGTACTATTTCAGGTCCCTATACATCTTCCTGCTTCCAGGATGAATAGAGAATGAATAACTATGAGCCGCATCCAGTATCTCCTTCTTTAATTCTAGTATGGGAGGAACACAAACCTGATTCCTGAACCTTATTATCCCATCACAATCAAGTTTTAATTCAAGAACATTTCTCACCTTATTTTGTAACTCTACATCTTCTTTCTGTGCCACTTTAATCCTCACATGAATAGATGGTTGAAAATTCATTTGAGAAAGATAAGATATCTCCCCTTTCATTACAATTCCAAGATCCATCCTTTGTAAATCCTTAAATATTGGATCTTTTGTGATCCTCATCATGGATAAGCTAGCATGGTCTTGTCGACTTAATGCATCCTCCACCTTGTTTGCTTTCCCTTGGTGATAATGAATTGAGCAGTCGTAATCCTTAATCAGCTCCAACCATATTTATTGGCACATAGTCCGATCCTTTTGTGTGAAAATATAATTTAAACTTTTATAATTAGTATAAATATCACACCTTTCACCATAAATATAATTCCTCAAAAATCATTAATTCAAAGATTACCGCATCTAATTCCAAATCATGAGTTGGGTAATTTTGATCCTGGATTTTCAACTATCGTGAGTCATAAGCTATCACCATATCATTTTTCATGAGAGTACACCCCAATCCCTTCTTGGAAGCATCGTTGTAGATCACAAACCTTTCTCCACTACAGGGCAGTGTGAGAACAGGTGCACTGGATAACCTTCTTTTTAACTCCTTTAATTTCTCTTCACACTCCTCCATCCAAATGAACTTAACTCCTTTTGGAGTCAATCTGTTGAGTGGATTTGATAATCGTAAAAAATCTTTCACAAAACGTCGATAATATCCATCCAAACCATGAAGTATTTGGATCTCAATTACTGTTGTTTGTCTCGACCATCTTTCGATAACCTCTGTTTTTGCTGGATCCACAGATATCCCCTCTTTTGAGATTATGTGACCCAAAAATGAATCTTCTTGAAGCTAAAATTAACACTTGGTAAATTTGGCATAAAACTTCTCCTTTCTTAGGGTCTTTAATACAATTATCAAGTGATCTTCATGTTCCTCCTTTCTCTTTTAATATACAAGAATATCATCTATAAAGACTACCACAAACTGATCAAAATAGTCTCTAAATACTCTATTCATTAGATCCATGAAGATAACAGGGGAATTAGTAAGACCAAATGGCATCACAATAAATTCATAGTGTCCATACCTTGTACGGAAATCTGTATTTGGTATATCCTCCCTTTTGACCCTTAATTGATGATACCCTAAACGAAGATCAATATTGGGAAAAGTATTGTGCTCCGCGTAGTTGGTCAAATAAGTCATAAATGTGTGGGAGAGGGTATTTTTTTTATAGTAATCTTGTTAAGTTATCGATAATCAATGTAGAGTCTCATTTATCCATCTTTCTTCTTAACAAACAGAACAGGTGCTCCCCAAGGTGACGCACTAGGGCATATGAAACCTTTATCAATATTCTCTTGGAGTTTCTTCTTCAATTCCTTCAACTCAATTGGGGCAGTTCTATATGGTGTCTTTGAAATAGGCATAGCACCTGGTATGAGTTCTATTGAAAACTCAACTTCACGATTTGGTGGAAGACCTGACAATTCCTCCAGAAAGACATCATCAAACTCCCATATAATGGGCATATTCTTAATCGTGAGTTTCTCACCAACCATTTGAGATAAATAACCTTCATTTAGTGGAATCAAGACCCATAAGATGGAAGAAATTTCCAATGGAAGGTTATGTTCATACTGGCATCGATAGATGGTCATAGATTGATAGAGAATATTAAATGTGATTTCCCTTCTTTGGAAATTGATATGAGCTCCGTATAAAGAAATACAATTCATGCCAAGAATCACATCAAATTCCACTATAGGAAGGATCACAAGATTTTTAGGAATCACTTTCCCACAAAATTCAATTTAAGAAGAATTATAACCTTTTTATGCGGCCGTTGTGCCATTAGAAGTTGTCACAGCTAACTCAACATCTAATTGTTGAGGTATTATGGTGATACCCTTAGAAAATTCTTCAAAAATAAATGAGTGGGTGGATCCATAATCAAATAAAAATATTTCTACTTTAGAGTGGATGGTATGTGTACCTTTCACCACTTCGTTATCATACTCCACATCACCTATTTTAATTGCATGTAACTTTCCTTTGTCTTTGGCCTTAAGATTTTATTGACGTTGAACATCATCAAAAACCCTTGGATTTGGTCATTGATTGTCATAATTCCCCATATCCTTTCACTTGAAACATTGAAGTGTTGGAGGTGCATTCTATGTATCCCTCTCTTTTTTCGCATTATTAGATATCTTTTTCCCATTATTTTGACATTCAATTGCCCGATGACCTTCTTTTACACACTCAAAACATTTTCTTATTCCTTTAAGACAATTCCCTCCATGTATCTTTCCACAATTTGAGCATAAAGGAAAACTCATCTTCTTTTCAGTGTGGTCTTTATATTTTCCTTTGAATTCCATTTTCCTCTTCTTATCAAACCCATATGATTGATGGGTTACTCCAATATCCATCTCAACCTTGAGAGCACATCTGACAATTTCCTCACAGCTATTGAAGTCCCTTATGGCTAATTCCCTTAGAATACTTGGTTTTAAGCCACTAAAGAATTGATCGATATTAATCTCATGTTGGATAATAATTCCAGAATCATACCTTGAAAGTCTTGTAAAATTTTCTTTGTAGGTACCAAATGATTCATCATTATTTTTCTTCAGTTCAAGAAATGCCTTCTCCATCTTTGTTCAAAGAATATGAGGGAAGTACTTATTGAAATATAAGTTCTTGAACTCATCCCATTCCATGGACTCAATTTCATCCCTTTGCCTCATATTCTTGATAAGATTCCACCATTTATCAGCTTCACCTTCCAAATGATACACTGATATAATGACTTTTTCATGTTTAGAAAATTGTAGAACTGAAAATTTCTTTTCAGTGGTACTGATCCATTGTTCATCAACTAATGGATCAGAAGACCCACTGAATGAAGGTGGACGCTGCCTCATGAAGGATTCAACAGAATGTTTCTCCTTCCTTTTCTCATTTGGATGTCCTTCGTGATTCATAGCTTGATAAAGTTGTGTGAGCATGGCTACAAGATTTTTTATTCCATCTCCCATAATGTTTGGTTTCTCAGGGGGACAATAATTTCATTTTCCATCGCATTCAGCATTATCATGGTTTATTCGGGTTCCAGCCAATGATTAAAACCAAGAAGCATAGTGAGGGAAACAGTAATTACAATAGGAAAACCACATAATCAGTAATAAAATTTCACAATTTAGGTCTTATCATAGGTTATTCATAGCCATTTATAAAATACTAAGATTATGTTCTATGCTTAGACATTTCGTTAGGGTTCTTACTAAGGCTTTCACATCATAGTTTTCAAAGGTTGACTATAACTTTCCTATGATACCAACTATAACAACACAAAACTTACATACATTGTTATTAATTCAGAATTGAAGCATAATTATTACAACATATAACCAAAACATCGTAGGACCGTATAGGTATAGTGTCTTTAGAAACTGGGAAACATAAACAACTGGTTCATAAATCATATACATTGTCTCCCGCTTATTTCATCATATCTAGAGTCCCTTTTTGGCATATCCTACTTAATACCCTTCTTTATGACTTGGGGAAAAGAAAACATACAAAAGGGTGAGCTCAAATGATCAGTAATGGTAAACAAAAGAAATATCAATCATATCCTATTCATAAGAACATAACATTTTTAATATCTTATCCTGCAAAAGATATCATAATATCATAACATGGGATAAATCGTAGTAGTGAAATGTAATCCCAATAATAATAACTTACAACATGAAATTTTTTGGTGTACACACATAATCATAGAAAATCATTTAATTTTAGTCAAGACTCATTTCCAAGACTATCAAAGCGGACAAAGTCCATTACTGAACCGAGTTCACTCCTCGTTCCAGTCCCGTATCACTGAACCCGATTAACTTGTCGTTCCAACCATGTCTATCTCTTGATATATAAATCTTTACCCAATGAATTTGAGGGAGATATAGGTCCCACCCATCTCATAATGAAACCATTCTTATGTGTTCCAAAAAATCGTAAATCATACATCATAGCATAACCATGTAATAAAAATGGGATTCTTAAACATCGTGACATCATAAAACAATTCATATAAGATAAAGGACTTCATAAAAATAATTCCATAACAACATAATCAAATCAATATAATAATAGAGATAGAAACAGAAACCTATATTATCTTAGATGGAAAATAATTTTGATAAAACACTTGAACTCCATTCTTGAGGAAAATATCCTTTCTACTTCAAAAACATTTTTCCTTTCTTAACATGTCATAAAATTTTAAACTAAAAAAAGTTAATTAAAAATAACCTTGAAAATTTGTAAAGGAATATTCATGGAAATAATGTGCTATAGAAATAATAAAAAACCATTCATGTCGTTTAAGTTAAAAAAACATTCTTCTCGTACTTTGGATGAAAAATTCAAAAAGTATCTCGTACTGAAAATGAAAAAAGATTCCTTTCATATATTTTACTAAAAATGCACCAATCATTAAAATTGGATTTAAAAAATTGTAGGAGGATAGAAATAATATTAATTATTGAGGAAACATGGACATGGGTGATAAATATTCTCCAGTAAATTCTAAAGTATAAAAAATCTTGGATAAAAATGAGATTGCAAGATTTTCCCTTACTTTAGGTCCAATATACTTCATACGTATCTGAACATCCTGTATAATGATTTAAATAACGTCATTGACTTATTAAAGAATCATATTAATTGTTATGATATCATACATGGTCATATTTATATCTTCTTATTAGAAATATTTCATTGCTACTTGTTATTTGGGTGTTCATTTCTTTATGTTCTTATGCATGTCTTGTCAAATAAATTCTTATTCTTATTTTTAGGTTATAGATACCTTATTTAAATAATGGTATTAGTGTAATATATCTCAGATTTATTCATTCAATTCATTTATATAATCATTATTCAATGAATATCATGTAGAACGAGTTGCATCACATCATGGAGACGGTAGGCTGTACGTACGCACGGGCGATGATATCATTCCCATTACTATTGAATGGTATTGGAGTGGAAGATGGAATGTCTCAGAATTAGTATCATGTTATAATACTAATAATATATAGTTATTATTTACACTATTATACCCATCCATGTAAGGTGGTTGTGCAAACCAGATTACACCACGGCGTGGAGATGGTATTCTGTACGTACGCACGCGCGGTGATTTCATTTTCCATAGGATGGATAGAAGGTGAATCAGTAAAGGATATTAGCTCTTATTTGACGTGCCTCTTCTTAACCTCCTCTTAGGGCACTAAAGTTAGCCTTTGAAGAAGACCAGGGCCTCTAGTATGTTTCTAGGGAAGTGGAGAATATAAATTCGCAGGGGTTAGCCTAGATTGAAGGCTCAAAGTGGTGTGAGGAGGAGAGGGAGGAGGTTCCCTTTTATAAGGGAGGAGAGGGGCACCTTTGGAATTATAAGAAATACTAATTTATAATAAATTCCAAGCTTACTAAAAAATGACTCAAATGAGAAGATTAGATGATATAGGGTTGTAATCTCATCAACTAATAAAATTTAGAAATGTTGTGAATTTATTTTAAACCTTATCAAATTGAATTATCTTTATTTAATCTATTTAATTTTATTTGGGGTAATATAATTATAAATTTTAAATTGATATAAATAATTACTTATGTGATGTTAATTATCCATAATTAGATACTAAATGATATTTTAGACCATATAAATTTAAATTTATAATTTTTTAAATATTTTTATGATTTTTAAACAATTTTATAATATGATATTTTTATAAAATAACAATAGTATCAATTTTGACACTATTCATTTATTTGAATTTAAATAAAATCTACATAGAACATATATTCAAAATATAAGCTTTAATATATTAATAACGTGTCATATTTATCTAGAAAATTACTGGATCGCATTAAATAGTTCATATAATATTTATATTAATAATTTTAAAACCATTTATTTGATATTTCAATCAATAAAATAATTTCAACATCATTATTGTGTCACCTTTAATGATAATTATTTAATCCCCAAAAATTATAAATAAATTCACATGATTTATATAATTTTATTAGCTTTATGGATACTATTAATGTTAGAAGTTACATGTAGTTTATCACTAAATTAAAATTATTATACTTATAAGATTTAAGATAGTGAGATGTTGTCACTTTCTTTGGTTTTAATAATAATTAAATTATTTTAAAGGTAAAAAGTTCATAAAATGAATTTATTACGACCCTTACGTGATAAGGGTCTACCTTTAGTCATCAAATATAATTTTTTCAGGTGTTAGGGTAATTTTATAATGTTATTTTTACCCTAAATTACCTGATTTACCTTTAACTGCAGTAAATAAAAATTACCGTAGTTACTATTAATAATATCAAAAAAATAAAAGTAACCTATTAAAATAATTTGGACCCACTGAATCAAAATATGGAATCTATTTTTTAAAATTCAAATCAAATAAGTTGTAGTAATTAATTTAAAATTAATCCTGTTGTTAAGAAAACAGGTTTTAAAAGTTAAAACATTGCTAAAGATTGAAATGTTATTATCTATGAATTCATTGTAAAATTAATGGTAATGACATAAATTATATTAAATGGTAAAAATATATTCTATTTATACTTTAAAACCATTCAATATTATAATTTATCCATATAAATTATTGCAATGAAAGAATTTGTTTTTGATTAAAATATAGCGTATTTTTACTAATCATTAAAATATGGAAGTTATCAGAATAATATGAAAAATTTATCCAAAGTAAATTTTTATATCCTGATTCAAAAGAAGAATTATATTTTTTTCAAATTGAACTTATAAACATGTCAAAAACTATATTTAATGTTGGTGCGCCATAAAAAGGCGACAAAACTGCATTTTTTGAAAAATACTTATTTTACCCGAAAAATTTATTTTGTTCACATACCCTGTTTTAGAAAATGTGTAAGATGAATAATAATGTTATGAAATTAAAAATGTAGTTAATACTATTCATAAATGCTATTCCATAATAATATTATAATAATATATTGTTATTTAGTGAAACTCGATATTGCGTACCACACTCGCTATCAAGGAAGGTTGCTCTTGCGTATAACACAAGCCAAGATATTGTTGTGTGTAGTGAAAGATTCCTTTGATGTTGCGTATAACATAAGAAATAAAAAATATATTTCTCATAAAATATCAGGGTGCTACACACTGTGCCATGGATTTTGGTGGGGTTGACTCGTACACATCCAAAATTCTCCATGGATCGTTCACCTAATCTATCAACAGAATCTGAATGCGTTTGGTTGGTTTTCCATTCACAAGTTACTGTTTTCACATAAAATTCTATCCATTTTAATCAAAAGAGAGACACTTCGAGGGATACCAGCCACACCATTCCTCATATTGAGGCGAGGTTGACTCGTACACATCACACAAGAACCATAGACCATTATTCTAAAGTATCTACATAATATGAATGCGTTTAGTCAGTTTTCTATACGTTAGTTGTTGTTTTCATTTAAAATTTCGGTCTATTTTAAAAAAAGAGAGACACTTTGAGTGATACCGATCACATCGTGCCTCAGATTGAGGCAGTGTTGACTCTTAAACGTCACAAATAACCCATGTATCATTGTTCTAAATTGATAACATGGATGTGGGGGGGGGGGACCCTATGGAGGAAGGAGCTTCCAATAATGTTCATTTTCTTATTACGGATAATCAGAAAACATACAATTTCTACCAATGAAAATGTTCAATGCATGGGAATCCAATTGGAATCTTGATTCTCATACTGCAATCAATTTAGTATGGAGACATTTACTCATCTTCCTAGATCGTATCATTCATCATGGACACACCATGGTTTCATGAATCTATATCAATCGGCATGCGTTTCTGAGTGACAATTGCAATGTAACTACTAAACATATCTTTGTTTGGATTCACATGTTGGCCCTGTGCATTCCATCCAACATCAAATTTTATGCCTTTACTTTTCTCCTTATGTAATTTGGGTAACACCACCAAACTATGACTCACCTATGTTTTTTGTGGCGTCATTCCTTCATCCCCAACCATTTCATCAATATCAACATCATTAATATGTTTATCTAAAATAGTAACAATGACATTTTCTGATGGTTGTTGGACCTCAACACTAGGAACAACAACAGGTTCCGAAACATGATGTGGCTCTGTACTGTGAGTAGCAGTAGTAACAATATCTTGAGAGACTTGTTCATCCTTGAGGGTAGGAGCATCGGAACGTGTAGAAGTCATTATCTACAAAATTTGTTGAAAAGTTAATTTAGATTACATAAATTCAGAAATGGTAAGATAATAATATGAGATAACAGGACCTATATTACAAACAAAATATAACCTATTTATTGAACTTTCTTTCTTTTTTTCAAATGATGAAGGGATTTAACACCTATATCGATTATCCAAATCCCTTAATTGTGGTCTCCACTAAAATACAAAACATCATCAACATTGGGACCACTGCGAAATGATTGCGACGTACCATAGAAAGGATCTTCCTCAATTGAATTTTCATTGGACCCTTTAGTAGTTTTTGATGATAACAGAACAATCGAACACTTTTGGTTTGCGGGATCTGGAACTTAATATACTTGAACCACTTTTGATGCCATTATAGATTATCCATCCTTGTACCCTTCTTTAATAAAATCAACTTTCACAAATCCCAACTCATCTATTTTAACACCACAGTTGTTATCAACACATTATCATTGAAAAATAGGCAATTGGAATGTCATATAATCCAACTCCCATATTTTTTTTTGATAATTCCAAAGTATGACATATTCACATAAATTGGATTTCTGTCCTTACTACCAGAAACATGCATCGCTTTAGCCACACATGTAACTCCACTCTTTTTCATGGTACTATCTTCATCAGGTTCATCTGTTTAGAATGTATAACCATTAATTACATAACCATTGTAAGATAATACATACACACATGGTCCGGTGGCTAGCCATCAATGTCGTTCTGAAATTGAATGTGAATTTTCAGCTAACTACTTTAAAATATGTTCCCAAAAACATCCTATACACTGGTGATTAAGTGTATTTGATATCCAATTTTCATCCCTTAATGGATACAACTGCCTAAGAATTTATTTTTGGATTTCAATATATGGAGGAACCTCCCAACTGGTATGAAAAACATAAAGGTGGTCCTGAATCTGATCTGTAATATTTATTGTCACAACATCTCTTCCCAACATTCCCTCACCCTTAATGCGTCCAGTGTGACGAGATTTCGGGAGACCAATGATTTGTACATCAGAAAATTATTCGGTACATAATTTAATGGCTTCCTCAAAAATATATTTCTCTATAATACTACCCTCTTTCCAACATCAATTTTTTACATACCCTTTCAAAATCTTCATATACCCTTCAATGAGGTACATCCTTCTATAGTGAAGAGGACCACAAAGTCGAATCTATCTCACCAACTGAACCATCAAATGAACCATCATATCAAAGAATGGTGGTGGGAAGAATATTTCTAATTCACATAATATGATGAAAATTTATCCTTCCATAGCTGGAAATTTCACCAAGCCTAAAACATTTTTGCATATAGCTTTGAAAAAGAAACAAAGTTTTGTTAACGTATGACAAAAATTCTTGGAAAAAATTCAATGTAAATCTATAGGAAATAAATATTGCAATAAAAAATCACATTCATGTGATTTCAAACCTTTTAACTTCAAATCATTCATTGACACAATGTTATTGATATTTGATGAATACCCCTCTAGAATCATTACACCATTAATGAAGTTTAAAAACTGATATATCTCCTCCCTGAAAAGAGTGTAAGATGCTGGAGGAAGAAATCATTCGATTTTCACCCTTCAAGGGAGCCAACTATTCTTGTATTCCCATGTCAACCATGTCCATCCTTGCCTCAATTCAATCCATTGTTTCACCAGGGGCATTTAGCAATGTCTCGATAACACTATCACATACATTTTTTCCACATGCATCACATCAAGAAAATAACTGACGTACAGTAATTCCAAAAAAACTGATCTCTTTTCCAACCAATTTTTCATATGGTTTTTCGAAAATGGTTTTCCAAAAACAATGTTCACATCTTTTACTATCTCAAACAGCTGATCACCTATTAGTGGAGATGGTGTTTTGCATTGTTCTGAACTTCCATAGAATGATTTTATTCCAGATCGGTACTTATGCTGATGAGGTAGAAATCTACAATGTCATAGAAACACATATTTTGGTGAATATTTCTACCTAATTTATTTCGTATCTTCTTCAAATATGGGACACCCTAGAGTTCCCTTAATGCTATAGCCTAAAAAATATCCATAAGCAGGGATATCATTTATTGCCCCATACAACATCCCTCTAAATGTGAAGTATTCACTTTTATAAGCATCATACAACATAACACTTTAATCCCACAATAAACTCAAATCCTTGATCAAAGGATCCAAATAAACATCAATATAATTACCTAGTTGTTTTGGTCATGATATAAGCATAGATAAGATGATGAATTTCCATTTCATGCATAACCAGGGTGGAAAGTTATAATTAACCAACATAACAGGCCATGCACTGTGAGTGCTGGTTTGAAAACCAAAAGGATTCACTCTATCTGTAGATAATGCAAAACGAAGGTTTCTTGGCTCATTTCCAAATTTAGGATACACACGATCAATTCTCTTCCATTGAGGAGAGTCATCCATGTGACATAATTTTCCATCTTTATTTTTTTATCTACTTGCCATGACAGTTATCTTGCAGTTTCTTCACTTCCATATAGATGCCCAAACCTTAGAATTTTTGGAATGTACCATACAACATTCACTGGACTGGATTCATCTTTGTTGTATTGAGAAGAAACACAATTTGGGAATTCTATAAGTGATTTGTTCTCCTTGAGAAACAATATACAGTCTTTCTGGCAGGCATGTATTCTTTCAGAAATCATACCCATCGAGCATAACATTTTTTATCTTCATATGTCAGGCTTGGGAGCTCATTATCTTCTGGGATAATGTCATTCAAGAGAGAAAGTAGTTCCATAAAACTGAGATCACTCCATCCATTGCCTGATTTCAATTTATACAACTTTAGTAAATCTAAAAATGTAGTATATTTAGTGGAACCTGCAAACAATGGTGTCTTTGCACAACTCTGTAACTTCTCAAATAATTTTGGGCAATCACAGAGTTCATCTTCTAATGTCCTTGTCATTTCCTCGATACGATCTTAATCACCCTTGACATATGTAATCATATCCTCCAAATGGTCTTCTTTATTATCCATATTTTTAATCATATCTGATGATCCATAAAATGCAGTTTTATCCCATCCAGTTGCTACATTCTCTTTTTCTCTGTGTTTATTCCAACATTTATAACTCCGATCTATTCCGTGACATATCAAATGTTCTACCAAATCCTCTAGAGTAATTAGTCTTGAATAATAACAACATAAATACAGACAAATGATTTGAGAAGGATCCTTTGCATGACCCTTTGCAAGCATGATGAACTCTTTCACTCCATTCTCATACTCTATTGTCAAACGATTAGCATCCATCCAATATATATTCATCTCCATCTTATTTGAATCTCAAATATTATTTTTTATGATTCAAATACACAAAAAAATACTTCCATATACAGTAGAAGAGAACCACTTCC
This sequence comes from Viscum album, assembly GCA_963277665.1. NCBI lineage: Eukaryota > Viridiplantae > Streptophyta > Magnoliopsida > Santalales > Viscaceae > Viscum > Viscum album. Next base: position 1,282,651,058 of record OY728133.1, read on the forward strand.
TTATAAAAATATAGATTAATAGAGCCAAACCACTTCCAATAAAGATTTGGAAATCAACAGAACCAGGATAGACCCCCCCCCCCCCCCCCGTCGAAAGCAACACACTTTCCAGCTCCATTACAAATAGTTCTAGCACCCACCACCCTTGCATCAAAACATTAAACGTCCTTTTAACCACCCCTACCAGCCACCCCATTAATAATAAAATAATCTCATTAACCATCCCAAAACTAGTGAATAAAATCAAATAAAATGAAAAAAGGATACAATTTTTATGAGAAAACTAATATAGAAGATACATTTCTAAACAAAAAGGGGTTAACAGGGCAGACAAATAACATAGGTTTATCAAAAATTACTATGGAATATCCAAGGTTTTGTTACCCAAATTAACATTAGAAATAGAAAACTGAGTTTAGTGAACATAAATTCTATCATGAACATCTAAAGGATATCCAATAACTCTCCCTCAACTTTCCCAAACTTGTAACTAATATTCACAGACACGTCTTACATCCATTCTATAAAAAAGTACATTCCCATACAAAGGGATAAAAAATAACACCTTAGTGTTAAAAAACTCACACATGATGGAGAAGGACCAAATAAACCATCCCTAACAAAAACTCATACCTCCTCTCACTAACTATTAATACCTTCCATAATTTTGAAAAAATTTATGAAATTAATTTTATAAATAAATTATTTCCCAAAAGAATTACCTTTAGATTAGAAAAATTCACATCCATTTAGGAAAAATAGAAATATGCTTCTTTTTTTCTTATGAATAAGTGAATTTGGACAAACACACTAACCAACTCAATAAAATTCACTTTTTCACAGGAATTTGAAGGTAAATAGTGATAAATAATTCCATTTAAAATAATTCAACGAAATATTTTAGTATCAATTGAAATAGGGTATGGGTTAATAATGGGATGTGGTCAATAACTCATTACATAATCATGCCTAGACTCTCAAAAAAAACTCACCTAATCCCAAAATTTTATCAACTAAAACATGAACATCCGACTAAATAAATCTACACCTTAATGAAATCAAGAAACACCATGAATCATGGGGAACTCATACTACTGATGCCCCACTGCATCACCATTGAAATAGATCTACTATACAGTTAGGGTATACCTTAAGATAATCATCCCTAGGGAATAATCCACACCCTAAATCTAGAGAATCTCATCACTCCCTTATTCCTCATTCCATTAGGACCACAACTCAAGGATCCATCTTTAGGCTTCTAAGAAACTCGAAGAAAGTCACTCTTTATAACTTCATTAGAATCCCCCATATACAACCAAAACCTCAAATATAACCTTGAAACCATCCTTAGAATATATATCCTCAAAGATGACTCAAAATTACAGGATTTAATTTATTCATCAACCAAGTGTTCTAAAAACTAGACCATCAATGCACATATGTGAATCCCAAGGGAAAGAACATTGTATCCAACATGATTGAATTCCATGATATTCTGTATACACTCAAACTCTATATGTAGCAAATAAAACTCCTCCTAAAACCACTTTTGACTAAACATGATTTTCCTTCCATAATTCTCAACCCACCCTTAAAAGTAGTCCCACTACTAAGGAAACCCATAAATGAGCTAGAATATTTTCCAATTCAAAACCCTCCTCAACTTCTTCTAGCCAATTATTAACCTTAGGACCCAACACCTCGACAATAAACATCAACACCTCCTACTATTGAAATTTGAAATCACTCTATCCTATGTCTCTTTCAACTTCCTACACACTTTACAATGATAATGTTTCAGCATGTATAATAATTAAAATTAATAAATTTAATCCAAAAAATTAAATAACATACCAACACCAGGGGATAATCTTCCAGACTAAAAGAATCATATATACCCCAACACTTATAAACTAAAAATCCAATTCATAATCCATTAAAAATATTATATTCCTATGAAATCATCACCATCAGACCCTCCAATAACACAACCACCTAATCACCCAATTCCACCATTCATAAATCCATCAAAAAATCTAACAACCTATTTTCTCCTTCTCACTACTCACATTTACAATATAGTGTTTAGAATAATATTAATCTTGAAAAAAACCTAACAAAAACCTATAAGTAATAAACAAATTCACTTTGTAAAAATTTAATCACTTCATGCATTTTTTGAAAGAATGTGACATAAAAACAAATCCCAAACACGCAACACAACCCAAAGAAAACAAAACTAAACCTCTATTGTGAATATTAGAATTAGAAAAAAAGGAAACAAATGTGGATGAACGAAAAAATAAATAAAGATAAAATATGGGAAGCCGCGAATCAAACCTCGTCGAAAGGAATCCAAAACACTTGAAGTAGGGTTTGCGGTGGAGTAGGGCTAGCGGCAGAGAAGGGCTAGTGGTGGAAGAGGTCCGGTAAAGAGAAGAGTGACATAGTTAGGATAACAGCGGTGGAGGTCCGACAAAGGAAAGATCGGTGGAGTAGGGCTAGCGGCAGCGGAGGTCCAACATATAGAAGATCGGGGGGAGGGGAGTTTTTGCAGGGGTACAGTCCTGCGAGAGCTATAGGGCACGATAAACCAAGGGCACTGTGCACCCCATTTTATAAAATGGGACTATGGTTTTATCAATTCTAGAAAATCACTGATAAAGGAAACCTTTATCCGCACTAAAATTTTTGCACAGATAAATGGGGCCTTTATCAGCACTTTTGTAGTAATGATAAAGTGTTCTCTTTATCAATGATAGAAAAGAGCTGATAAAGATCACCCTTTATCGGTGCTAAAATTTTAGTGCTGATAAAGGATCACTTTATCAGCACTACTAAAGCGCTGATAAAGTTAATTCTTTAATAGTGCTATAAAAGTGTTGATAAAGGGAACCTTTATTAGCACTTTTAATTAGCACTGATAAGGGGAACATTTATTAGTGCTGATAAATAATTACCTTTATGAGTGCTTTTTTCTTAGGTTTTATGAAAGGTGGTGCTTCCCTTGCCCGTTTTTGTAGTAGTGTATTTGGGTTATGGTAGATAGGATTATTATGAATGTGTTGGAACCTTTGATGGATATCGGGTGGGTGCGCCGAGAACACTTATTCCGGTAAGAAGTCCTGGTTGCCTTGGTTTGGGATTTCTGTTCTGATTTTTTATGTTACGGTTATATATTATTTTCTCCTAGAGCGATGCACATGTTGTGTGGGTTTTTTTATTTACTATGGATCTCTAGCTCTTGGAAATTAGTAAGATGTCAGGGATGGTTTTTGACTCTTATCTGGCAAAGGCTAGAGTGTCTCATGCATCATACTACAAACATAGGGTTCACACCATATAGGCCTGATAGTGTGTGTTTTTACTAACGACTTATACCTTTGGGTCTACTAACATATTTTTGTATGCTGATGGTAGGTTATATGGATATTAATTGGGGAATTTTTTCTATGAGTTTTATGACTTAGTTCTCAGGCACATGTAGTGCAGTGACCCTAGTAGGTCAATATGGAACATGATGCCTTTCTGTTTGAACCCTTGTTGGGTGTTATTTTTCATGTCAATGGTTATCTAGTTGGATCGAAGAGTACGATGTCGATACATACCAAGAATTTTCTTGTGAACTGGACCTCCTTGGGGTATTATCGTGTAGGGATACCCGAGGAGTGTTAGTTCATTTTTTCTATTCTTCTTTGATTGTGATCTCCAATGATCAGTTCCTTCTCAGGATACTCACAATGGATCGAGGCCCTCATAGGCTATGTTATTAATCATTGACCCTTGTTGGTCATTATGATCATACCTACTTTTCATATTTTTAGATCTTGTGGGCTAGGTGGTTTGACCTTGTGACCTAGTTGTGAGGATTGTTTTTTAGGGGTGGGTGGAAGACCTAGAGACCCTTGGTTCTAAATCGAACCATTGTAGGACAATGTCTGTTCTGTTCTAGGGAAACCTGTGTGAGAGATGGTTGACTAAGGCATAAATCTTGGTCATGTTTTGGAAGGATGTTAGTGTGGCTGTGAGGGAGCTAGACACACCTTCAGATAAATCATTGTGTACTCCTAAAAGATACATTCATGCACTATCTTGATTCGTCTTGTGTATGCTAAGATAGCTTCATCCCTATGTCGGTCTTCATTTTCTTTATTAAATTTCTTCCCTGTTGAGGAGGTAACCTTTTGTGGTTGTGCTATTAGAGTAGTGTAAGGAAATCCATATGGTGGAGAGTGGACCCTTGGCCATTTGAGGATGGTTTTTCTCATTTTGGTTAAAATTTAGTTTTTTTGAGCTTTTGAGCTCAAAGTTTTCTTTTAAGATGACGATAAGGGTATTCCTATGATGGGGAGTACCAGACTGGTCGTAGTTGAATTAATTCTATATAATAGGCATTTGTTAACACTATATGGCTACTTGTTGGATAGCCCAAATAGCTTGGTTATGAAGATTCTTAGGTTGGGATCATGGCTTCTGGTCTTTTCACAAGGCTTCTCAGAGATGAGAGGGATTATGGTCGGGAGTTGGTGAGAACTCATCTTTTTCTGGACTGATGTTTTGAGCATAAATTTTAATTTTTTGTAGTTCAATGATTTTTAGGGATAAAATGGTCTTTTAACCAACCAATTGATCTCGAATCATTTTCCAATCCACTCCATTGGCCCGAGAATAGGGTTCTTACCCTAGGACAAGAATTTAGTGGAAATATGAGATGGTTGAATTTTAGAAAAATATTTAATATTTAATATTATTAAATTAAATAATAAATTATTCACATAGTTTCATTCGATGATTCCATTTAAACAGAGCTTTGTATTCATATTCTATCAGCATCATTGAGTCCGGAATGGGCATTTTAGCCTAGGCATGGCATAAACTTGAGTCGGGCATTGAGGCTGGCCCGTTCCCCTTTTTATTATTTTCGTTTTCTTTTATTTTCATACATTTCTCTTCCTTCCTCCTCCTCATTTCTCATATATTATATGCCTCCACCTTGTTTGTTCCCTTTTAGGAGAAATTAATATTGATAAAGAGAGAGATTTGGGAGGCAATAGGGGTACCGATTCAAATCTCTCGATGTGCTGAGTCGGCATGCGGCATCCATGAAACATAAAACCAAGAAATCCTTCAGCGGCTTTCACCCAAAGTTAGGTTCATTTATGTTTTTATAATAAATCCCCTTTAAAAATTTTGTGTTATGTTTTTAAAAACTTGTATTTATTTTTTTTGTCCCCATGAGGCTCGATCTGTTGTTTATGGGGAGAAATCGGGTGTTTTAGGCGTTTTGAGGGATTTCTCGTTGAGAAACCCAAGTTACAAGACCTGTATTCTAGGGAACACGCAATGTGTTCTTCCCATTTGCGGAAGAAGATGTTTTCTTAAGTAAATTCCATGTACTATGAGTACACTCCGTGTGGTGGTGGCCGTGTGCAAAAAGGACAGAGAATAGTATTTTTTAAAGAGTACACGTTGTGTACTGGGAGTACATGTCGTGTAATAGAACAAGGGGATTTGTTCGGGTGAAATGCGCATGGGGTGATGTTTTTTTAATAGTAAGAGCCGTCTAAAAAAATTACATTCTTTTTACAACTAAAAGGCATAACCCATGTGTTTTGGCCATGTACTTTTCCAGCTTAGTAGTTTTGGGGTATCTTGTGCCTTGGAAGTCAGAATTGGTCGTGTGAGTAGTCCATTCTTGGCGTGTTTCCACGTATATCATAATGGTGGAATCCTCTTGAATTTTATAGGTCATATAAATGGTGGTTTTGGGGTTTATATATAAATGGAGTGGTTTTTCTTCCAGTTATTGTGTTCAGTTGTCACCTGAGAGTGATACTTGGCGTGGATGATAGGTTGGGTGTTCAGAACAACTTAGTTCAGACCTTGAATATGAGATGAGCTGTGAGATGTCTCTTATGTGATTTGATTTGGATAATTTTCCACTTGTGATATGCTCCCTTATGGTCTATGAGGCCATGAGCCCAGATTCTTCCAAGGATCCCATGAGAGATGACTTTACATTTGTGCTGAACTAGGGAGTCCCTTGTAGGTTCTCTTTCATGTTTTCCTTAGAGAGGACCCCAATTATAGGATTCCTCTATTGATTATCATTTGAGGATCCAGTGTAGGATTCATACCTTACTGTTCACTAAGGATCTTGTGTTGAATGTCGTCACTCGTGTTTACCTAGAGGATCCCGAGTAGGATGCCTCCTCAGTGTTTGACTTGAGGGACCAAGAAGGTGGCCTTTGTTTGACTAACCTTGAGTTATTATTTCATATTTGGGTAGAGATGGTGTTCGAGTGTCACCTAGAACCTTTGACAAACTTGTATGCCTATGGGGCTATGGATGTAGTGTTGGGATGGGCGTTTAGTCCACCCTCTCTCATTTTTTTATATCTTACTTGGTTTTGATGATGCAACGATATTCACCAGAGGTTCTTCCTAGTCGGTGGCTGTTGAGCCTGACTTGAGGAATCTTTCTATTTTTTTGGATTCCCAGATGTGCTCTCCTAGTATCCGGATTTTGATCCATTTTATTTATGATATTTTAAAGGTGCTAGAGGTATATTTTGGTACTCGGCTATTAATACATATGTGTTGACTTGTATGACCTGAGTGATACATGGATTCCCATTGTAGGAATTCCTTGGACAGGCTCAGTGGAATATTGAATTTAATTAAACCCTGAGTGATACATGGATTCCCATTTTAGGAATTCCATGAATGCACTCATTGGTTCGATGTGGTTATACCTTGAGTGATACATGGATTCCCGTTGTAGGAATTCTTTGAATGGTCTCATTTGTGGGATATGTTTATACCTTGGGTGATACATGGATCCTGTTAGGGGATTCCACGAATGGGCTTTATATGTCATAGACTTATATACCCTGAGTGATACTTGGATATAGTTGTGGGATGACTTGTAAGGGCTCAGTTGGTTGATGACTCCTATACCTTGAGTGTTATTCAGATTCCCATGTAGGAATGCCTTAAACGGGCTCAAAGGCTGGATATTATATGGTCAGAATGATTATGCTCTTCTAGATCAGTCAGGATTGACCATTGGTATATAGTATCCTTTTTCACAGGGTTGACCGATAGTATAAGACAATCTAGTTTGTGATTGGAGGAGAGTACGAGTGAACCTAGGTGTATGATCAGTTTCACCCCTAGGGTGATGTATCGTTCTCATAGATATAATTCCAACATTGGATGAAGAATGTACATGTTGATGGGATTAAAGATATAGTGATCAAATTAATGATACATGGCTTGAGTGTCATGATGTCCATCCCAATGCCCTTTCACAGGATGTCCAAGAGATCCGGCTTATAATCCCAAGGATCGACTGTTGATGTGGTTTCTTGTTATTTGACTCACATACTCATGAATATTCATATTTATGTATATCTGTATAGATATGGGACTAAAAATGAATACATATATATATTTGGACATACATGGTGGCACTTTCCTAGTTGATAGGGATTACAGACCCTGGGTTCGACTGTGGTTGCTTGTTTGGTTCACTTCCTCCTGTTGTGTTCCATCTAGGGTGAGCACATTGTGACAAATACACTTTTAGCAGCACAGTTATAGGTTGCATGTCAGGATGACCTATTGAGATTATTTCTCACCCCTACACGTTCACCTCAGTGTACATGTAGACCTTCTATCTACTTTTTCGGTTGAGCACGAGTTTAATGGTGGATAGGGTCGAGGCCTAATGTTTCCTGATTGAGTGGAGCTTCTCGAGTGGCTATATTGATCGGGCTAGTAGAGTTCGATACTATCTGGAGATCAGGCACTTGAGTTGGATCATAGTTAGTAGTTGAGCCCTATACTTTTACATTACGTTTCTTTTGTACTTGTATATTTATGGTCGGCCCAGTGGGTGACCAGTGTTTTATGGTATTGCATATTTGTTTGGTCTTTTACAGAATTTTATATTACAAATTGTTCAATTTATTCTATTTATTACATACAGAGTCTGTTTACATTCATCTATGTATAATACTTAGTTATTTCCGTTTTTTTCTTACTCTGGTATGAGGGCATAGTCTCCCCACTATCACACCCTAGGCCCTCACTGCTATTTGGCCGCCTCTGGTGTACAAGGAGGCGTGCTTGAGGCCTTGCGGAGAACCGGATCAGAGCACTAGTTAGTGTCTTCTAGTTTGGGATTTTACAATAATCATTTACATGAACATTCTTATGTCCGTATATCTGAATCATAATGAATGGAATGGAATAATGTTCCAAATTTTTCTTAGATCACATGACTAAGAGATACTAACTTAATTGTTGTCAGGGCCTTAAAATTGGACTCATAAACTTTAAACCTTTTAAACTAGATATTTAAGGTACTGTATAAAAAATTAATGCACCTTCTATTTTTGGTTAAACATCTTTGAACAATAGTTGTGAGAGTAACATCCCTGAACAGGGATTTCAGACTATGAATACCACATTATACCCCCCCATTCGATGGTTCCGAAACACATATGTAGGTAATTAATTCATATTGTGTTTGAAAATAAATTTCCATTAATATAATTTCAAGGCACACATACATAAATGGATTTTATCCAAATGATGAAAATTTTAATGTTTGATAGGACATGTTTTAGAGTAATGAATTTTGAAAAGTCAATTTGAGGCATATTATGCATAGGAGAATAAAGGATTATGTTGAGGTCTAATTCCCTGACTATAAATATTGAAGGGATAAATATAAATATTTCAGTTCCCCCAATGCTAGGTTGTATTTATTATTGAAAGAGAGGTATTTGGAGACATAATTCGTGAAAATTGGGCTTAATATTATCACTTACTCAGTGGTCACAATCTAATTTTGATGTTGAGGGGCTTCTATAATGATTTTCCAACCCTTATCAAGATCACGAGAGGGTGTAGTTGTGATTTTATATTATGGATGATCTAGAATAAAGAATTGGGAAATTACTACAAGGATTTATCTTTTTATATAATTTCCTTCAAGATAAACCATTCCATCAATTTTATTATGTTGTGGTCTGGTCCTAAAAAAATGGATTATCACCAAATATCTTTAACATGTGAGTCATTACTAGTGTGATAAACAATAGGAGTTGGGTATATTACCTATACTTGTTACATCTTTAGTCAATTATTGTCTTTGATAATCACCATGTGATTGATTATAGGGGTTATGTATCATAGTTTACTATTGTTTGAATAATACCAATAGTTTTTATAGTTTAAGGTCTCTATTATTTGACCGAAGGGTATGTGGATAATGATAAAAAGTGGGCCTTCTGAGCCCAAAATTATTTCTGATATACCTGGACATTGTGGGGAGGTTATAAACCATGATCTTGGGAGCTTTGGAATCAAGAGGATTGAGATTGGACAAGTGTGCAAGGAATGTCCAAAGACCATGTTCAAAAAGGGGCTTCAGTGCCAACAATTTTATAGAATATAAAGATAAAAGGATTTAATCGTAATGATAAAGTGTATCTAGTTGATGGGCCATTTTGGGGAACTCATTATTCCAATATAATTTGAGGTGTAATATGAATATCCAAAAAATGGGTTTTTTCGGAGTTCAAAAATCTCATCACCAATAGAAAAATGGTAGATTTACAATATCTGAGTTCTCCAAGTCAAGGAGTATAGATAGTGAAAAGGATGTACTCAAGAATAAACGAGGTATTTAGATTTACATTGTCCATGGATATGAAACTCCCTATATATATTTGATTAATATGTAAGAGATAATAGTCATTTTTCTCTATAGATGGTTCTAAAATGAAACAACATTCAATTAAAACATATCATGTCAATAAGAGAATCAATCCATATTTATTTATTAAATTATCTATATTGATCAAGTTTCTATAGGGTGGGAGGGGAATTTTTTTAACTAGATTTCATGAATGGTAGGAGAACCCATGAAAGGATGCTCTTATATACTTCAGGATCATTCAAAGGAGAGTGGGATTATATTCAAATGGATGAATGCCTTGAAAATTAGAGGACCCAAGAAATTGTGCATTGAAACATTAAATATTTTTTATTATAACATTGAATTAAATAGATTCCAACCAAGAATTTTAACTTCATTCAATGAAGACATCGTGTACCTGGTGTGAGGAGATATCAAGAGGTCTTGTACACTACTATCGTTTTTTGGTTGATATTTTCACAGTTTAAGGTCATGGTGATTCCACAGTGATATGACCAACCATGCGAGGAGGCTCCTAGCAAGATTACTAAGCCCACATGTAAAATGATTGATCTAGGAAATAAGAAATAATGGGGGGTTCCCATCTCGTATGGTTGTGATTTAAATGAAAACTCAACTGTGTAATTTTGAATCCTGTGATAAAGATATTCAATGTACCTTTTATGGTCTTGAAACCATGACCATTATATAGTTTAAAAGCATGCATAAATGAATAAGAATTTTTATAATTTAATGTCACTAATATACAACCATGTTTATAGAAACAATGAACCACATGGGGCTTATTAGGCCAAGTATATCCCAAAATTTTTCTAGTTTGAGTAGGGAAATTGTAATCCATGATCTTAGGGGATCTCAAATCAAGAGGATTTGAGATGGGATAATTATGAAAATTGTGACCTTGGAACATGTTTTAAAATTTAAATATATAATGAAATTTTTATAGAATACATAAATTCAGGGCTTTTCTCCTAAAGATGAAGGTGCCTATGGTTGATGGGACATTTTTGGGAACTCATTATGTAGATCCAATTTTAGGAAAATTATTCAAATTCACAACAAAGGTATCCATCAGAGTCAAATTTTTCTAATCGATGATAGAATAGAAATATTGTCAGATTTAAGTACTCATGGACATAGGATATGACATTTGGAGGAGATATTATTGAGTATGAATGATTATTTTGGATTGGTAATAGGAAAAATTTATGTGATTTCTTATATAGATCTAGCTCACATGTGAGGAAGGAGTTACTTTTCTAAGACCCATATTGAAATATCCTATACGAGTTTTTTTGCGTGAAAGAGAGGGAGAATTTTATTTAGTTCACAAATGGACCTAGTAAATAGGTCTTAAAATCCATACACATCCTATTGTATCGAGATTCAAGACACATGAAGTTATAAGGAGGAATAATTTTTGATAGTACGGTAGGAGTCCAACACCAATATTTTAGAACTCTCATGTGAGGACCAAAGTGTGACTCATGTTTACATCTTGAAAAATGGATGTGAACTATGTAGTTTTATGCCATGTGGAAGGGAAGTTTTCATACAATTGAAATTTTTTTGAATAAGATGTAAAGGAAGTTCGATTTTTGTTTCCGAAACAAGGGCCACAGTTTCTATGTGTTTCAGGGTGATTTTTACGGAACATGAAAGTTAATAACTCGACATAAAGAGGGGGAAAATATATGCCAAAGTCACAAAAATATTGAAGGAAATTTAGAACACTGAGGGGATATTTTAGAGGAAAAATTTTAAGATAATTCATGTCTAGAAAAAATATAGGAGGTCTATGCATCATTATTTATCTTATGTGGACATAAATCAAGACACATGTAGTTCTATGGTACAACATGGAGAGGGACCAACACTGAAAGTATAGAATACTCTCTGGTGAGGTCATATGGAATAATTAAGATTAAGATAATGTGAAGGATATTTAAATCATTCAGTCTAACTTCATATGGAAATGATGTTAGGACTTTCTAGTTTAGAGTCTCATATCTTAGGTAATGGTTTTAAGAGATAGTGAAATATTACATGACACAAGCATTTACAAAGCAGTTTCTGTCCAAATTAAGGATGCGATGTTGAGACCACATATCATGACCATTCAAGAATGTCCCTTATAATATTCCTTAGTCCACTTGAGTCATGATCAGTGTGAAAAATAAGGAATGGGTGCATGGAAGTGAGTACAAGAAAATTGGTAGGGAGGTAGACAATCACACCCAAGTTTATGATTTATTGCTAGGATTGGGATAAATAATACGAGAATCACTATGTATATTATATATATAGGAATCAAGCCACATGTATTTCTAGAATATGGCACATTAGATGACTGACACCATGATGGAGGCATCCAATCTGGTGAGGGAATAAGGTATCCTACTGTTTTACATCATTCAATGAGGATATAAACCATACAGTTTTACATATTATAGAAAGTATGTTTTCCTATAGTTTAACATCTTATGACTAGGATGAGTTGTTCATGCCTTTTAGGGTCTCAGGATAAGGAACATGGGGTTTCTATTGTTTAAATTCACAAATCATTGATAGATATGAGGTGCAAAGATGTCTTATCCATCCAATAAGTAACAAAAACTATGTGAAGAGAGGCCTCAAGGGCCAAAGGTTGAGAAAATGATCTTGTAAATGTGTGTATTTGGATCTGGGAATTAAATAGAGGTCCTAGGAATTTCTATATATCTTTTTAAAGTGAGAATCAAGCCATACATAGTTCTGTATGGAACTCCCTTTATAGATTTGAATCATGTGTAGAGAGAGGGAATTTTACTTAAGGCCAATCTACCAATGAAATGACCAATGTTAGATTCCCCTACATTAATATTATATATATGTGTATATGATGGGGGGAATTTTCCTTGATTTATAATTGCACTGAGGATAGAGGCATGAGAATCACCAGGTATCTCATTGAAATGAGAATCATGACTGACATAGTTATAAGGATATATAGGTTGGAGGGGTGATGGGAGATTGACACCATGATTAGTGACCTCTCAGATGTGGATCCGAGTGTTACATAGTTTTACATCGTGCAACATTGATGTGAACCATTTAGTTTTACATTATTTATTGAGGAAATTACTTACAGTTTAAAGTATCGTGACTAGGATTTAAAGAGAATTACTTTTAATTTTATGTAACTATTACCATGGTGACTTGTAGTTTAGGGTCTTATGCTAAGAAAATGAGGCCTTCCAGTTTAGGGTTTTATGACTAGGACCTCGATTCCTTATAGTTCAGTGTATCACAACTAGGAAAAATTTGAAATCACATGAAGTATTTTTGGAGAAACATCGCATTGATAGGGGGTGTAGTGTGTTCCACATCCATTTTTATAAACAAGTAATCTCTATTGAGATCGAACATACAAATGTTGTAAGGTTTTTCCCAGTATTGTTCAAAAAATGGGGGTTTCTTTCTAAAGATCTAAAACCAATTCTACTTGAAGGAAGGAATGTAGAAGAACTTTCATATTGAAGGCTCATGATATCTAGTTTTGGTAAACTTTCAAGTAGTGTAGGGTATAAAACATTTTCTCATCAAGCCTATCTAACTCATCAAACTACTTCTATGATTTATCATCATTTGAGATTTTTTTAATGATATCTATTTATAGTTTTATAAATTATACCACAATGGGTAGCACTATGTTTGTTCCATAAACTAGGGAATATGGGGTAACATGAGTAGTAATGTGACTTGTAGTGTAGAAGACCCACAAGGTGTGCATGAGATTTTTGGGCCAAATTTTTTTTATTTATACACAATTTTATAGATATTATTCAATTTAGTTTTTTTGGAAGACTCTATCTTTCCATTTTCTGCTTCATGGTAATGATAATAAGGGTTAGACTAGATGTGTTACTCATGGTAAAACTTCGTCAATTCAAAAGAGATGAAATTTGTGTTGTTTTCTATAACTATTATATGAGGGACACCAAATATGGTGATGATGTTTTAATTCATGAAATTAATGATACTCTTGGTCTTGACCTTATTAAGAGGTGCCACCTCATATTATTTGGAAATGAAAAATATAGCATAAGGATGTATTTGAAATTATTGTCCATATCTGGAGGGTTAAACCCTACAAAATAGACTTCAAATGTATAGAATATCCATGACTATTTAGCGATGTGTAGAAACTATAGGGGTTGAAGAATGAATTTGGCACGTACTTGGAAGAAATGACAATTTTTGATAAATTGTGTGCAATCTTAGTTCATTGAAGGCCATAAATAAATAATTCTCTTGATATGGGGAGAAATACAGGCTATTTACTGATGGTCACCATAATCTCTAGTATGAAATTCCTTCATGGTGGAAGTCATCTCCTCTCAGTAAATCCATCTAAGGAGAACTCTATAAAATCTTTGCTTATAAATAACCTTCTGATGACCCAGGTTTTCATAGGGAGTTAAATTAACTATCCATCATCAGATCTATTATTTTCAAGATCTGTATGAATGAAGGGTCTCATTTTGGATGTATTCTAGGATGGGCATCAACCAACCATTTTCATAATGATATGTTTTAGTGGAGGAGTTGAACTTTTTGATCTCTTCCATACTACTTTGAAAAAACAATTATACTATTCTATGATAGGTGATATAGGTGACCATTTGATTCTGATATGGATATATCAAGGATGCAGAATCAATTTATATTTTCTTAATTAGCACTTTATGAACATGGTATTTTATTTAGTTTTGGCTTGGATGGTAATTCTTCCATCAACCCTAAAACATAATTAAGCAGGGAGATCAAATCTTCTTTTTTAATGGAATAATCGCCATTGATATGCTTAATCACCAACTCAGGGTCAACTTTGATTCTTAGGCGGGTTTATGGTATTTGATAAACCAATTCCAAGTCTTCAATGAGTGTTTGGTATTTGGAATAATTATTATTGTAGCCTTTTGATAGGAAGAAAGAGTATGGTGGAACTTCATTTTCTGGATAAATGAGAATGACTCCCAACCCAACATTGATGATCTTGGGGTATTCCATCCCCTTTATTATTGGTCTTCTAGATGGAATATTAAATTAAATTTCCCACATTTGGGTAGAGTTTTGAATGGATAAGATTTCATGATCTGGAATTTTGGTACTCACCCCACTTCTTCTACAGAGGGATGTTCTATTAAGAAATTAGATAAGTCTTACCCTTTTATCAGCTTCTACAAAATAAATAGAATGTCCAACTATTGATGAACGACTTCCCATAATTCCAAACATTCAATCAACATGGGATGATTGAGGATATATTTGATCAATTCATTTCAATAGATAAAACTTGACACATGGTGATGTAGGTAGTGTGTTAAATTATAAACTAAAAAAATCAGTTCTAAAAAATTCATCTCAATTTATTAATACCATTTTTAGTTTTTATCATGGTATAAATGAGATACAAATTGTTTTTTCAATACAAAAATAATTTCTTTATGAGAGGAAGGCCCCCAATGAACATTCCAAAGCTACCACATATAATATGAGTATCTTTCCTTCAATTTATTTCATCAGCACTGGTGGGATCATGAGATGTTTCTTAAGTCTATCAAATGATTCTTTTATGTCATCAGTCAACTAAAATGTGATCCCTCTTTTCATCAACCGGGTGAATGGAAAACACTTGTCTGTGATGTTTTTTATGAAGCATCAAATGTAGGAAAAGTGATCTTATAGTCCTACAAACTCATTGAAGTTTTGAGTGGGTAAAATATCAAAGATTTACTTATTATTATCAGTTTCTACTCTTATTCCATGATGGTGTACCACAAATAAGAGAAATTTTACTAAGGGAATACTGAAATCGCATTTTAGGGGGTTCATTTTCAGACTATGATTTCACAATTTTTCAAAAATGATTTCCAATTTGGAAAGGTAATTAGAAAATTTCTATAATTTTACCATCAAATCATCAACATAACACATGAATTTTTTTCCTATGAATGTTTTGAAGACAAGATTCTAGGAACATTGATATGTAGCACCAATATATATTAAATCAAAGGGAACCATCTAGTAAAAGAATACTCTCTATGTGGGCCTGAATGTAGTGGATTCTTCATCTAATGGGTCCGTTTAGATTTGGATGTATATGGAATAGTCATCCCCAAAAGGGAGGGTCTGATATCTGGTTGTTTCATTTATCAGAAGTCCTATAATTGGAATCAAGAATTCATCTTTTGGATAGTGCTAATTAAGGACTCTGAACTCAATGAAAATTATAATATTCATATTATTTTTCATTATCAGGGAAATTGTGGGGAACCATTCTGAATAATAGACTTCCCAAATGAATTTGGATTTGGTTATCTTATCAATTTCTCCTTTGACCATGGAGACATGAGTATGAATGTGGATATTTATATGTGTAGGTGAATGTGTATGTGTATGTGTATGTGTAGAAATATTTTTATGTTTATGAATATGTGTATGAGTATGTTTGTGTATGTTTATAACTGCAGGTGAAGGTGTATGTGTATGTATGTGTATGTGTTATTATATGCGTATTTGTATGTGTGTGAATGTGTATGTTTATGTGTAGGTGTTTCTGTTTCTGTTTGTGTGTGTGTATGTGTATGTGTATATGTATGAGTATGTGTATGTGTATGTGTACATCTATGTGTATGTTTATATGTATGTGTATGTGTATGTGTATGTGTATGTGTATGTATATGTGTATGTGTATGAGTATGTGTATGTGTATGTGTATGTTTATGAGTATGTGTATGTGTATGTGTATGTGTCTGTGTGTATGTGTATGCGTATGTGTAGGTGTATGTGTATGTGTATGTGTATGTGTATGTGTATGTGTATGTGTATGTGTATGTGTATGTGTATGTGTATGTGTATGTGTATGTGTATGTGTATGTGTATGTGTATGTGTATGTGTATGTTTATGTGTATGTGTATGTGTATGTGTATGTGTATGTGTATGTGTATTTGTATGTGTAAGTGTATCTGTATGTGTATGTGTATGTCTATGTCTATGTGTATGTGTATGTGTATGTGTAAGTGTATGTGTATCTGTATCTGTATGTGTATGTGTATGTGTATGTGTATGTGTATGTGTATGTGTATGTGTATGTGTATGTTTGTGTAAGTGGTTAAGTATGACTAAATGTGTATTCACGTGTATGGGTTTGTGTATGTGTATGTGTATGAGTATAAGTGTGTGTGTGTGTGTGTGTGTGTCTGTGTATGTGTATATATGTGTATGTGTATGTGTATGTGTCTCTCTATATGTGTATATGTACATATTTGTATGTGTATTATTACGTGTATGTGTGTGTATGTGCATGTGTATGTATGTATGTGTATGTGTATGTGTATATGTATGTGTATGTGTATGTATGGATGTGTATGTGTATGTGTATGTGTATGTGTATGTGTATGTGTATGTGTATGGGTATGTGTATGTGATAGTGTTTGTGTACGTGTATGTGTATCTATATGAGTATGTGCATGTGTATGTGCAGGAGTATGTGTATGTGTTTGTGTTTGTTTTCATATATGTAAGTGTATATATGTATGTATATGTGTATGTGTATATCTATGTCTACGTGTCTGTGTGTGTTTAGGTGTGTGTGTTTGTATGTGTATCTATATGTGTATGTCAGTATGTGTATATGTGTATGTGTATGTGTATGTGTATGCGTATGAGTATGTGTATGTGTATGGGTATGGGTATGGGTATGCGTATGGGTATGTGTATGTGTATGTGTATGTGTATGTGTATGTGTAAGTGTATGTGTATTTGTATGCATATGCGTATGTGTATGTGTATGTGTATGTGTATGTGTATGTCTATGTGTATGTGTATGTGTATGGGTATGGGTATGTGTATGTGTATGTGTATGTGTATGTGTATGTGTATGTGTATGTGTATGTGTATGTGTATGTGTATGTGTATCTGGATGTGTATGTGTATGCTTATGTGTACGTGTATGTGTACTTATATATGTGTATTTTTATGAGCATGTGTATGTGTGTGTGTTTGTGTGAGTGCACATATATGTTTGTGCATTTCTATGTGTATGTGTGTGCGTGCATGCGTCTCGATATGTGGATGTGGATGTGCATGTGTATGTGTATATGTATGTGTATGTGTATGTGTATGTATATGAGTGTGTTAGTGTATCCATGTATATGTGCATGTCTGTATGTGTATGTGTGTGTATGTGTATGTGTATGTGTATATGTATGTGTATGTGTATGTATCTATATGTGTATGTGTTTGTAATTGTATCCATGTATATGTGTAGTTATGTATGTGTGTGTATGTGTATGTGTATGTGCATGTGCATGTGCATGTGTAGGTGTATGTGTATGTCTTTTAGCATGTCTCTGTGTATGTGTATGTGTATTTGTATTTGTATGTCTATGTCTATGTGTATGTGTATGTGTATGTGTACGGGTATGTGTATCTGTATGTTTATGTGTATGTGTATGTGTATGTGTATGTGTATCGATATGTGTATGTGTATGTGTATGTGTATGAGTAAGTGTATATGTATTTGTATGTGTATTTGTGTAGGTGTGTTTGTGTTTGTGCATGTGTATATGCATGTGTATGTGTTTGTGTCTGTGTACGTGTATGTGTATGTGTATATGTATGTGTATGTTTATGTCTGTATGTTTATGTGTATTTATGTGTATGTGTATGTATATGTGTGTGTGTGTTTATGTGACGTGTATGTGTGTGTGTATGTGTATGTGTATGTGTATGTGTACGTGTATGTCTATGTGTCTCTGTCTGTGTCTGTGTCTGTGTATGTCTCTTTGTATCTGTATGTGTCTGTATCTATGTATGTGTATGTGTGTGTGTAGGTGTATGTGTCTGTGTATGTGGATGTGTCTGTGTTTGTATCTATGTGTGTGTGTGTGTGTGTTTGTGTATGTGAATTTGTTTGTGTCTGTGTCTGTGTGTGTGCATGTGCATGTGTATTTGTATGTGTATGTGTATGTGTATGTGTCTGTGTCTGTGTCTGTGTATGTGTATGTGTATGTGTCTGTGTATGTGTATGTGTATGTGTCTGTGTATGTGTATGTGTATGTGTATGGGTATGTGTATGTGTATGTGTGTATGTGTGTTTGTTTGTGCGTGTGTGTATGTGTATGTTTATGTGTATGTGTGTATGTTTGTATATGTGTATCTGTATGTGCTTGTGTGTGTTTATGTGAATGTGTATTTTTATGTGTATGTGTATGTGTATGTGTCTGTGAATGTCTGTAGGTTTATCTGTATGTATGTTTATGTGTATGAGTATGTGTAAGTGTTAGTGTATCTGGATGTGTATGTGTATGTGCATGTGTATGTACATGTGTTTGTGTATGTGTATGTATATGTGTATGTGTATGTTTATATATGCATGTGTATGTGTATGTATGTTTATGTGTGTGTGTGTGTTTACATGTATGTGAATGTGTATGTATGTATGTATGTATGTATGCATGTATGTGTATGTGTATGTGTATGTGTATGTGCATGTGCATGTGCATGTGCATGTGTATGTGTATGTGTATGTGTATGTGTATGTGTATGTGTATGTGTATGTGTATGTGTATGTGTATGTGTATGTGTATGTGTATGTGTATGTGTATGTGTATGTGTATGTGTATGTGTATGTGTATGTGTATGTGTATGTGTATGTGTATGTGTATGTGTATGTGTATGTGTATGTGTATGAGTATGTGTATGTGTATGTGTATGTCTGTTTGTGTATGTGTATGTCTATATATGTGTGTATTTGTAACTTTATGTTTAATGAAATGACACGAGGTGTCATCTTACCCGACACTTGACCCAATCTGACACAAGACCAGATGGCGTTCCCGATCCCCACAGGTTGAGAACTAATGTCTGGGCATCGCAGAACATACCTTGCCAACGATTTCCCCCTCATTTGATGATAATAATATGAAATATAATCAAAAGGCAATAAACTATCCGACATTAAATTAACAATATTGAATATCCAATACAAAACATACAATGAGAGCATAAAGGAAGAATATTGAAATCAGATACAAAAATGAAAAATGAAAATACAACAAACTATAGAGGTCAATACAAACTCCAAAGATTGGGAAAAGCCTCAAACTAGCACCAACGATCCACCACGTGTCACACTGTGTGATGTCTCAGCCTGGGCGCCACTCAAAGGTGCCCTGAACCTGGTAGACCACATGGTCTCAAGAGCAACTCTCTGAACACCAAAGGTTGTTGACTATCAGTGAGATCCTACGGTGTGTTCATGGAGAGACTATGCCATCATTACCGTAGTGTAGCACAACAGATCAATATAATAACTGGTAAATAGTAGAAGCATAATATGAACAAATGATGTGGCATATAATAGACACTGTAACACTGGACCAGTAACCCATCCTAGCAGAAGAAGATGAAATAAAAAACCAAAGCAACTGATAATAGTACTCAAAGTAGATCACTGAATCATATACAAAAGCTGATGATAATGTATGTCATGTATCTAAAAAATAGAAAATAGGTATCCATGGAAGTGGAAAAAACATGACATACAAAAGTAGAAAATAGAATAAAAAAACTATCAAAGCATCCCGATCTCCAGCCTGGTCTTCTGTTACTAATCTATTTCCCAGTGCAACCAAGCAATATCAGGTGTCCAAAGTGGAACAGTTCCCTTTCTCAACACTTGCAAACATATAATCTTCACAGTTACTAATGGCGGGCTAAATATTGTGTCAGGTAAATCTCAGTAGGCCACCGCCAACGTCATTTATAAAATCCTTTTCGTGTAACATAAATAGTATCAATGTACATGAGTGCATATATAAAAGTAAAGTAGTACAATAATGTAAATACCCCAGTGTCTACTTCAGCCTTAGCAGGTGTCGGAGCATGTAATCATTTCATTAACTAATTATGTTCTGGTTTATAGATTACGTCACGTGAGGTATAA
This sequence comes from Viscum album, assembly GCA_963277665.1. Classification (NCBI taxonomy): domain Eukaryota; kingdom Viridiplantae; phylum Streptophyta; class Magnoliopsida; order Santalales; family Viscaceae; genus Viscum; species Viscum album. The sequence goes on from OY728133.1 coordinate 1,282,671,788, forward strand.
CCATCACTAAAATATTGTCATGATAATAATAATAATAAAGGATCAAAGGTAAAACAATGCATCAAGTAATGATGATAATAGTGAAGAGGGACCAATGTAATAACCAAGGAATCCATGACCTTAGGGGTTGAGCCAACTTAGTAATAACTTGTAGCCTAGCTAAGGGGTCTCCATGTAATCCATGCGGCATCTCCCAAGGCATTCAACTGTAATATGATTGTAACAGAGTCCAAGGAACTAGTCTAAAGTAAAATGGAAAAAGCTATGACTAGGCCCAATGTGTGTATCAATGGTTCCACATGTTTGTGGATGTCTCACTATATCCAAGGAGTGTATCTAATGAATTCTAATAACATAATGGATGGATCTTATGATGTCATATCAGGCGTCCAATAGTAGACAAAGATAGGGTTCCAAGCTGGGTATCTCCCCTGGAAACCGGAATGCATGAATTGGAATGGCGTCAACAGGTTCTTAAGGCATTCCCTCAAGAATCCAAGGCCGGATCCATTCTAATAATGCCTATAAAGATTTCAAGATCTGTATGAAATATGCACCTTATATGTAATTCATTCTTTAATTAATACCTTTTAATACTCATTCCTTTTAATAAGACATTCAATTCAAGATGTTTCCTTTCCTTAGTGTGAAAAAGAATATATACGCATGCAACTATTTATTTGTTCATTTGAGTCATAATAAATTTACTAGGATCACTTCACTACCTTCCATTAAGAATGGAATGTTTTTCTATAGATGTGAAACCAAGCCATTTAATTATGTTCAATTAGGACAATTCGTATTCATAGTATACTTTCTATTCATAATTGAGGTTCATTAATTACATTGAATCCCTTACCTTAGATGATTCAAGTAACATTATCATATACATGGTATAACCATTACAATTCAAAATTCATTTCATTAAGGACGGGCTTAAAATTAACAGGGTCAAGTTATAGAACACCCAAATGGTGGAATAAAAGAACATAAAAACCAAATAATGGAAAAATTACATAAGAAACCCTAATTGGGGTGGTTGACATTGAAGATGTTACCACCAATGGTAAAATAAATAATTAAAAAGGGACTTAGAATACGATTATATTGACTATAAGCAAGGTATACAAATTTAATAGGCAATTCTCTATGAAATTGGTGGGAACACAACAACAACAGTTTATAAAATGATAAATCTTGTGGTATGAGTCATAGAACACCTACCTCAAGGATATAATGCTATTCTCATCCAATATAATCCTTTAGTTTGACCCAGATCGGAAGAGATATGAAGAATGGATCAATGCCTTGAAAATATGGCATATGAAATTGCATCTAAATTGTATTTTCAAGGGAAAGAAGTGTGAAAAATGACTAAAAAAGAATCAATAACTGACTAATTACATCCAATGTGATGAATAAGGATCAAATCAGACTTCAGATCAAATATATGGATCCAAAAATATTAAAAGAGTATTTGAGAGCTAAAAAAAGGGAGATGATGGGTGTTGTTATCCTCGAGAATGTTCCAAAGAGGAAGAGGTGAGTTAAACATTTCATTAAGGTAATTTTTGTAATTTCACCCATAAAATAGAGGTGCATGGTTTGGTCACATGGTTGGGAAAGCCATGTGCCAACCAAGAATGGGTCACTACTTAAGGAGTTTACTCGCACAGTTAGGCCACAAGATTAGGGAAACTGTGTGAAAACCATGCGATCCAGCTTTTATAAAAACTTTATACATACAACACTAGTGTGTGGACCTTAGTGAATGGTTAAGGTATAATGTGTTCCCTTATTGCTCCTTTTTCCAGCCCCGCACTGTTAGGAGAGACCATATAGGATGGGTCACGCAGTTCCTACTAACTGTGTGACCCTATATTTTTCTTCACTGGTAGAGGTTTCCAACTCTGAAAATTCTGCAGACACCCCAAAACCTTTCTAACATCATATAGAATATATATTTGGTCCAAAATATATAATTATAACATTTTTTAAAGGATCTATACCTGATATAAAAAAAATTTCTTACAGTCTTCCCTCTTAAAGGAACTCATCCACAAGCTCACCATCAAAGGGCGGTGAAACACAATTTGAGAACAATTCCTTCCACAAAGCACTGACGCTGACCCCCTATTCCTATGTCTCATCATGTTCATATTCATGCTTAAATAGTACCCTTACTAAATGTAAATATTGTCCTCGGAGAGCCTTTGTGCTATGGTCGATGATGTGTATAGGATAATCCTTAAAAGAAACCCCGACATCCAGATCAACCTCATAAGGATCAAATGTATGAGATGGGTCGGCATGATAACAGAAAATCTATGAATTATGGAAGACATAGTGCATGAATAGTACCTAGGATGTAGTAACAATCAACAGGATACCATCCCTACTCTTTCTAATATCTCAAATGGCCCTATATAATCAGGCGACACCATCCCTTGCCTCTATATTCATATATGACCACACCTAAGAGATACCTATAAGGAAACACGCTCCCTAACCTCGAACTCCCTACCTCTATCCAGCACGTGGGTGAATCGAACGACCTACCATTCAAGGCCACAAAAGGATCCATTTGAAAAGTCCCCAGGAAACTATTATTATATGTAATCTCATTAAAAGGGATATGATTTTCCCATGAACTTCAAAAAATATCGATTTATTCATGAATCATGTCCTCTAACACATGTATTGTCTGTTCGGATTGGCCATCACTCTGAGAGTGAAAGGTTGTGATTTGATTCATTTGTGTATCCATAACTCTCTACATCCCATGCTAGAACCTTGATTCGAAATGAAGTCTGTATATACATTGATAGTACGATGGACTTCATGTAGCCATACAATCTCACGGAAATACAGTCTTCCCATATCGTCAACTGAGAAAGTCTCCCAGATGGGAAGGAAGTGGGCTACTTTTATGAGTCTAAAAATTACTACCCAAACTGCTTATCTACTTCAAGGAGGCCTTGGAAAACCCACTACAAAGTCTATGTAAACATATTCACATTTCCATTCTATGAATAGAAGTAGATTTTACAAGATATAATGCCATTAGTGCTCCACCTTCACTTGGTGATAGGTTGAACACCTAGTAATAAAACCTATTATTTGATGTTTCATCCTAGGAAACCCATAATGGAATTTCATATCATGATACATCTCAGAGATTACTGTATAAACTATCCACTAAGAATCTTGGGACTCCAACATAAGTTCCCCTATCATGTTTTCAGGAACCCATGCATTCCCATGTATACATAAGATGTCGTCTCCATCCACAGACTAATTTCGAGGTGAATCCTCACCAGTAGTACTCTCTTGGAGAACCAAGCCTTCCAGATCTAAAAATTTCATCCCCTGCACCTTATCAAGGATGGAAGAGGTAGCTGTCAAGGATGATATATAATAGTACTAGTAATTGTCATGAAACATCAAATGTATATTAGAAAAGTTGTCCATCAATTTCCATTCATCACTATTTTCATACACCTCATGTGCCTGAGTTTTCTGACTCAGTGCAACGACTAATGAATTTCCCTTTCCAAGAATCTAGAAAATCTCAAAATCAATGCACTTAAGATATTTGAACCACATTCATTGTTTGAGATTCAATTAATGTTTTATAAGGACATATTTGAGGATCTTTTGGTCCGTATACACCACAAAGCTCTCCCTAATAGATAGTGTATCCAACAATATAAGGAATGGAAAAATTTCTTAAGCTCGAGGTCATGTATTGGGTAATTTACCTCATTATGGATCACCAATTGATATATATATATATATATATACAATGAGTCTATCCTCCTAAATCATCACTGCACCTAGACTAATGGGTGATGCATCACAAAACACTGTATATCCTCTTGCAGGCTTATTCAGAATCATAATAGGTGATAAAACAAGCCATCCTTTTATAACATAAAATTATTTCTCACACTCTTATCTCCACATAAACGTTCCACTATTCTTTTTAATACCGGTAAGATGCATGAGAATTTCTGTATGAAACACTTATAATATCCATCTAGACCCATGAAACTCTTTATATAAAACACGTTCTTTGTATTACCCTAGGAAACCTAAAAACTCACCTTCTATGGGTCGACATATATTCTTGATTATGTGATAATATAACCGAGTAAGTGATATTTTTTATCCAAAAGAGGAACTTATCAATTTTGACATAAATCGGGTTCCCTATCATTATAATCAGAATGATATCAAGATATTTATCATGGTTTCTACAAGTATGAGAATACAATAAGATGTCATCTAAAAACACCACAAAAAGGAATCTAGATAGAGATAAATACTCCTATTCATTAGATCTAAGAAAATGGTAGTCATGTTTGTTAGACCGAACAACAAAAAGAGATACTTATACATACCATAATTGCAATGGAATGTTGTAGAAGGTATGTCTGAAGGTCTAACTAATACTTCATGATAACCTGATCTTAGGTAAATCTTTGAGAATACCCTAGATCTTTATAGATGGACAAATAGATTGTCTATTTGAGGTAGTTCATACCAGTTATTGACTATAAGTGGGATCAACCATCAATAATCCATGCTTAAATGTGGGTTCTCATCCACCTTCTTGGAGAAAATCATAGGTGAAACCCAATAAGAAGTGTTGGGTCAAATAAACACCCTAGACTCTAAATCATCCGACTTTCATTTGAGTTTATAGAACTCTGTAGGTTATATCCATTAAGAAGGAATGGACACTATATATGATCTTGTAATGATCTCAATTGTAAAATCTACCTCTTTCTCAGGAGGTAAGACAAAAAGATCATCGGGAAAGACATTCATAAAATTATCTACTATAGGGGGATAATCAATTTGAGGAAAAACCTACTCTTCCACATAAATACTAGAAATATGGGGGGATACTCCACCTAAACCATGATTATCTTGTCCATATCAATTACCATGGACATCTCATTCGCTCTTATGTTGATAAATTCTTTGCTTGTGGTGATGTAAATTTTACTCTATGGTAATAGTAGTCTAAAAAGGCTTGATATAGAACCAACCAATCCATCATGAGAAAAACATCGAATCCCATCTTCTTGAGAACAAAGACTTTCCATAATATTGGATAACTATTTACCTCAAGGGGGTAATAAATATATTGGTTTATACCCTTTAATAGAACACCCAACGGTGTATCTAGGGTCAGCATACCATAGTAATATTGAATTCACATCCCGTGACTTTCCATTATAGATAGAGATATATTAAGTAGCACCTATATCAAATAAATATGACACTATAGTAGGGAATACTCGAGTAATACCTTGTACTCTCATTGGTTGTGCACTCTAATCCTCAGGTATCAGCTGTAAAGAATACATCTGACATGATATGTGGCCCTATACTATATCTGGACTACCATAAGTATGACCACTCTACTAGAATTGAGGATAAGCAGTCTAGCTACCATGACCATGACCTCCTTTTCATCTATTATTACTGGTGATACTCCAACTCCCCTCCTAAAATGATTTTGAAGATCCTTCCACTAACGGTGGAGCCGGAGCAGATCCTCTCCCATTGGAAGCATATGGAAAGGACTAAAAAATATATATCGATGCCCTATACATCCGCAAGAACGACATTCCATAAAGTATCTTTCACACTAAGGCTCCGTAATCCCATGTTTTCCACACTGATGGAATTTAACAGAGTTAGTAGTACACTTAACCTGACCACCAGTACTCTAATGTGAAACCTCAAAGGAAATATTTAGATTGATGAAAGAAATACTTGACTGCCTTGTCACTGATCATCTATGATCATTACTATTTCCTTCCCTCATGTTTTGATCGGTAATAAGATCAAATTAAAAATCTTATAGAATGTATGTAGGATAAATATTTCATCTATGTATAGATAAAATACTAGATCACATCCTCAAATTTTCTATAAAACAACAACTCATCGCCAGATAAAAGTAGTACATAACACTATAAATTAGTAAAACACACCGAATAATCCATAAATAACAAAGAAAAATACTACAAATTAATGAACTCGCTAGCTTGGATAGCTCTCCTTGTTTGAGGAAATTAATTATCAATGAAGGAAATCTGCAAATCCGCCCATACCATTACCAAATGGAAACCATCATATGTAATCACATCCCACCAGAGCTTCTCCAAATCACATAAAATATAGATAGAAAGCTTTACCCTCCACTCTAGAGGTGTCTTCAGATTCTAGGAGATAAATTGGGTGGCCTCCAACCAAGACAAATAATCTTGTGGACTTCTATCCCCTAAGAATGTATGAGGATGATACTACTAGAATTCACATGTCAGATCATCCATCGTAGGTGCAGGTCATGGAGCACCTTGTATGGACTACTTCACATATTAGAAAATCTCATGAAGCTGATCATAAATGTATATAAAAGGCAGGGCCTCATGTGGAATTACTAGTTGTAAGACTAGAGCCTTAGGGCCTACCACATCTAGAGCATGGCATTGCCACCCTCCTGGCACATGACATGAGGAATTCATGTCGTCAAAGGTCTAAAAATGCCATGAAAAAACCCCAGATCAAGACTCAAGAATATATAGAAGCACTAGTGAATGAAGATTGTGAGAGTAATGGCTCACCACACAAGGTATACTACCCCAAACTACCCACTTACAAGGTCATGTATTGGTATTTCCTCATGTTTTAATTATATGGGTTTGAGTAGATGAAGGTTCAATAGAACCTTACCTCATAATTTACTAGAAACCAATTATTTTAAATTTTGTTTTTCATTTTTAAGTAAAATTTTATTTTAAAACTATATAAAATTTTGAATAAAATTGATATTCATTCTTAGTGAATCAGGTCCCATACACCTTATCACCGAAACCGACACCCATTTAATTTCTAGTTGACCGAGTCTATATTCAATTTCAAAATGTAACATGTTTTATATGATGCCTTGACTGGGTAAACTACCCATTCCAACCCATGAGGGCACATACACCACATTAATTTAAACTAGAAATATGTCAATCACAACCAAATTGTAACACCATCATATATATATATATATACATATAAACAAGTTTCACTCAACAATCACAAGTAATACAAGAAAATGCATGCAGTGAAATTTACCTATATGGCATGCCATATGCATGACATATGAGTTCTAGGTGCCTAAATTGATGCATGATTGATTCTACTCACACTCATCTCATTGGTTTAGGGATAAAATGAAAAAATCAATCAAAATAATAATAATAATAATCCCACAACATCTATTTCTCCCAATGGTGGATGTTTATCAACTGAAATAAGAAAAAATAGAACAATAATTCTTACTCCCGAAACTCATCATTTACCTCGGATGTGGGATAGCTACGCCCAAGAACAACTTATAACCATGTTCAAAAGAATTCACAATTTCCTATATATTGTCTCAAAATATTAAAGATAGAGAGTAACTTCCCTAATACCACTTTGTGAAGTCCCAACCTGAGTTCTACTCAGAGGTTCCCTGAACCCAGTTTGCCACATGGCCTCAGGTGCATCTTACTGAATGATAGAGGCTACCAAATAACGTCGAGGGAATAGGGTATGTTCATGGGTAGACTATTCCCTCATTACCAAATTGTATCATAGTAGATAAATATATTAATAGTTAAATAATGGTATCATAATATGAATATATGACACAACATATAACAGCCACTATAACACTAGATGAATAACCCAACATAGCGGAAGCATAATAAATAATAAAAAAATGAATCACCTGATAATAGTAATCAAATATGATAACTAAATCATATAAAAAAAGTTGTTAATAATGTATTTTGGGTCTCTACAAAAAATGGATAATAGCTATTCATGACAGCAGACAATACATGCTATAAAAAAGTAGCAAAAAGAATCCAAAAACTATCTAAGCATCCCAAGATACAGATCACTCATCTACTTCCATGTTCCATTCTAATTCAATCAAGTAATATCAGGTGTCCAAGGATGGAAACATCCATTTTTCAACACCCACATACATGTAATCTGTCCGGGTACCCATGATGGCCCAGATAGGTTGTGAGATAATTATTAGTATCCCATAACCAATGGCATCAAAAACATCCTATATATGTAATATAAACTGAAACTATGTGTTGTCATGCATATATAAAAGTAAAGTATTACTGTAATGTAAATAACCCAATACCTACTTCATACACTACTGGTATCTAAACATGTAATAATTTCATTAATTAATTATGTTCTAGTATATATAGTTTGTCATGTAAGGTATTACCAGCACTGAAATCATTTCTTGATAATAATAATAAAGGATCCAATGTATAACAAGACATACTATAATGATTATAATAGTGAAGAGGAACCAAGGTAATATCCTAGGAATTGTTGACCTCATTGGTCGAGCCAACTCATTAATAACATATAGTATGACTATGGGGTCTGCATGTATTTCAAGGTGCATCGTTCAAGGAATTCCACTATAAGATTATTCTTATTAAATATAGGGAACTCCAATAAGGTAAAATGGGATATATAATGGTTGGTCCCAATGGGTGTATCCATCGTTCCACATGTAATTGATGTCAAGATGGATCAAATTAGTGTATCCACAAAATAATAATATCATAATGGAATTGGAGGGACCCTATGGTGTCATACTAGGAATCCACTAGTAGAAAAATATTAGGTTCCAAGGTGGGTCTCACCCTTGGAAACTAATATCCCTAGATCAGAATGGCATCCATGAGTTCTCAAGACATTCCCTCATAAATCCATGGCTAGATCGATTATGACCACTTCTATAAATAAGTCAATGTCTGTATATAAAAGGAACCTTATATGTCATTTATTATTTAATTAAGTCCAAGTAATACCCATTCCCTTTAATAAGATATTTGGTACAATCGATTGCCTTTTATTAGTTCAATAAATTATAAATAGGCATGAAACCATTTATTTGTTCATTTAATTCGTAATAAAATTATTAGGTTCACTCCATTTCCTTCAATTAAGAATGGAAAGGTGTACTGTGGACATACAACCATTCCATTTAACTGCTTTCAATTAGGCCAAGTCATATACATAGTATAATTACCATTCATGACTGAGATTCATTAATAACATTGAAAAAATTACCTTTCAAGGGTCAAGTGACATTACCATATAAAATGGATAACCATTATAATTCATAATTTATATTATTAAGGAATGTATTACAATTAATAGGGTCAACACATAGCACCCACGAACAATGGAACAGACAGGCATAACAAACAACTAAAGTCATAATTAAAGAAAACACCCTACTTGGGGTGGTCAGTGTTGAGGATGTAACCCCCAATGATGAAGAACATATATAATAAGGGTCTTGGAATATGATTCTAATGTCTATAGGAAAGTTATATGAATTTAATAGGCAATTCCTGGTAAAATCTGTGCACAAACAACAATGATAGTTTATAAAATGATGATTCTTGAGGGATGATTCATAGACCACCTAACTAGAGTCTATATCACTCTCCTCATCTAGTATCAACCTTTAGTTTGTACTAAATCAGAAGATATATAAAGACCATATCAGCACCCTAAAAATATAGCACATGGGCCTGCATCTAAATAGAATCGTGAAGGGAAAAAATAAGGACGAATGGATCGAGAATAATCAAGTACTTACAAATTCACATCCAATGTGATGAAGGGGATCAAATCAATCTTTAGGATCAAAATAATATTAAAAGATGGGTTGAGAGATCAAAAAGGATATGAAGGGTGATTTTGTCCACTAGAATGAGCTAAAGTGGAAGGGGTGAGTTAAACATATCATTAATTTATTTTTCATAATTTCTAAAAAAACATAGGTTCATGGATTAGCTTCACGGTTTCCCAAATAACATTCCAACGATGCATGGATCAATTCTTAATTAGGTTACATACATGGTTAGGTCGCACGGTTAGGGAAACCGTGCACCGACCATGAAATTTGTCTCTTCTAAAAACAAAATACATCATGCACAGGCCTATGGCCCCAAGAACACAATTATGGTACACTTTGTTCCCCACATTATTTCATGTCTAGTCCCATATGGTTAGAAGGGAATGTGAAGGTTGGGTTGCATGGTTCCTACTAGCCATGCAACCTAGTGTTAGTCTTCATCGATTAGGGTTCCAAGCTCCTAACTATCCATGGAAACCCATGAAACCTTTCTAACATCATAGAGAATCTATATTAGGTCATAAATAAATAATTAGACCAAATTTTAATGGATCCATTCTAGAGAAGAAAAAATGATGTTCCTACACACCATCACTAGACAACCATAAATCCATACCCCAAAACATAAATATAAGTGAATCATACTAAAACATTCTTGGGCTTGTAATATATAGGCATGAGCGAAATTGACCAGTAGGTCATCACTTTAAATATCTAAGCAGTAGAATTTGTATTATATCCTAACAATGGTATTTTAAAATATAGCATGAAATATACATTTTTTATAAGGATTTAGAAAGAGAAACAACAACAAATCAAAATAGTGCTAAAACAATTTTCCATTGATTTAATCAAATGAAAATAGACTCTAGGAAAATATTTTTTCATCAGATAAAGCCCCATTGGAAATCCATTTTAAGTCCCACATTAATACCATCTCATAAACACTTCTTTTGAAATATACTTATAATCTCAAAAGAGGTCTAAAACTTTTAAACAGGTTTCTCAAAAAATATTTGAGCACCAATTTCAAAATAATACTAGTAATTATGGAATAAAACCACCTTTTTATAGCCTATACACACCACATTATCATAAATAATCAATTTCTTATTTTCATTAAAATACCACAAAGTAAATTGGAAATAAACTCTTCATATTTGAACATCATAACATTAAAACTCATTCTAAAAATAGTTTTAAAGACATAAAATTACACATTCATCTTACTTCTTTAAAAACTTTCAAAAAACACCTTTTCTAAATATTTGGAAGGAAATCCATAACAAAAATAATTTGGAAGCATATAAAAGATACATAGGTTTCAATAAATAATACAAGAATCTCAGGATATAATCCAAGAAAGATAAATACTATAAAAAAATCATAAATATTTTCCTAGTGACATGGGATATAAACAAATGAGTAATATTAAATTTTCCCTAACATGATTGAAAAAACCAAAGGTTCACAAGGAACTAAGTGAACATAATTTTTTTTGAAACTCTCTCAATATTCTATAAGCTTTCTCGGTACCAAGATCTCATGAGCACCCTTAGTATCATGGATACTTTTCTCTCCATGTGCTCTATAGGAACCATAGAAAACATCCTTTAAAATGTTAATAAACTATGTTAGGGCTTAAAATACCTAAGTCATGTATACCAACACCCATGGTCTCTCATGAAAATTTAATTTTGTTTTAGAACAATAAAACAAACACATGGATCAATATAAATCTTTTGAAATAACTCATTCATTACCCCTTACACCCTCAAATGGAAATAACCCTAGTCACATCAATGATTAACCAATATATAAAAATGAATCAATATAGAGTGTCCACTCTTGGGATCAAAATCTACCATGCATGTTCATAATAAAAATTGTAGGGTGATCAAAAAACATTTCACACCATTTATGAAAACTCATTTTTCATAAAATTCAAATTGAGACTTTTTATAAAACACAAATGGGATTCTAACCCAACATACACCATTTGAAAAACATCTCTCAATGCACTCTTGAAAAAACTTTGATAAAAATATTCTCGAAACCCATTTTTAAATCCACACATCCATTAAAATCGCTTTTGAAATAATTCAAATCCATAAAAATGTTTCAAAATTACATTTTCATGGGTTACCAGACACCTTCCAAAATGAACAACCCACATTACAAATTTTGAACAGCTAAAACCACGTAAAAATATATGTTTTAAAATCAATTAATATAAAATAAACATTTATAAAACCAATTCAGCATCATAGTATTATTTAAAAAACATGCACAACCTTTAAAAATATACTTGTGAATTTTAACAACACTTGGCATGGAATCCCATTCAATTGTAATGGTAAAAACTATTTGGAAAGAAATATTTTTTCCCCATAGAAACACCAATATGAATTACATTAATAAAAATTTAAAACCTATAATCCATCAAAGGCATGTAATATACATTGAAAATAAACAAACACCTACATCGGTTTAATAAAGATCATATTGGAAGTCGTCACCTATAACACCCTACTCTTTATTACACAGTTAAACATGATTTGTTACATAAATAGGCACTTAAGAAAAATCTTAGGATCAAAGGGGCTAGTGTGTTGGAAAATTAGGAACAATAAATGATAACTTAAGATATAAAATACAAAATGTTTATTGAAAACTTCTAGTACTTGACTAAAACATTCCTTTATACATAGAATTGCATGGGATTACCTAGGGTGAGCAATATATCACAATAAGGGTGTAAACAAGGAATAACATGAAGAATAAAATACATGTTAGGAAATATGAATATCAATGGATAAAAAGAGAAACATGAACATAAAGTAATGATATAACATGATTATCATAACATGGAAATGTGGCAACAATATGTAACATGATATTTTCATGATCTAAGGATCATTGCACATGGAGATTTAGTAAACCATCATTGCACTTCAATTAGCATGAATAAACCCTTTTTACACTTGAATTATCATGATTAAAACCACATTTCAATAAACATATCATGATACTAATCATTACCCAATGCATTGGAGCACTATCAGGGCACACACTTTATAAACATTTATTTCCGTGCATTAGTGTGCCACATGGATCATATAACATGAGGTCATTCAACATAATAATTTATTCCAAAATTAAGGAATGTAGGAAAAATAAATGAATGTCTCATTCAATATTTATATTTCCATAAATGTGAATAACTTCGATAGAGAAATGGGTATGGTATTCACATACATGAAGATTTTGGCATGGAAATTTTGGTGTAACTTCGACAACATACTGACGTCAAATAGAAATCGTAAAATAGGTTGATGAAATAGAAATGGTTATCTCATCATTTATACAATAAATGGATATTAATGGGGTCTTGGACAAAAATAACCAAACATATGTAATGTAATTTTGATGCATAATATAAAATAATTTCTTGAACGTAAACGAGGAGAGAGATATTTCCTTACGGAATTTCCGCATGGTAATAGGTGTACATGGGAGGAATTAATGAGAGAGAAGGAGATATCTCATCATTAAAACATAAGTATACAAGTACATGGGATGTTATAAATCATACCCCAATATTTTTTTTATTGAAAGTAGAAGTCTATAACAACATATATAAATTTGGAAAAAAATGAGAGAGGAAGGATTCTCGTACGTGGAAGTGTTATCCTAAAGGATTGCGATAGGATTGAGAGGGGCTTCTGGGGATCTTGGAGCACCTTGGGAGGATTATAGAGAGAGGCTAACAAAGTACACTCAAGATAAAAAGGTTTTAAGTGAAGAGGAATGGGGGATTGAGTGGGTTTATATAGGAAAGCAGAGATAATTCTTTATCATTTAGGTTTTGGACACTACAAATTAAACTCTTCAAAACCAAAAACCATCCCATTTTTCCCCATGTTTTTTAAAATATTTTATTGGAAAATATTATTTTATAATGGAAATGGACTAAATTATTAAAATATAAGGTTATCTTATGTGGAGGTGAGTCACACTCTTAAGGAAATCATTTTCAAAAGTTAACATATTTTATAAGTATTTGAGGGTCAACTAAGGCCCCATAATATTAATCAAAAAAATATAAAATAATGTTATTTTAAACTTAAAACATATTATGGCCAAAAAGAATTTTTATATTATTTTATTACTTCAATATTTTGTCATTATGATGTCATTAAACATGTTATATATTTAAACGGTATTTAATTTTTACCCAAAAATTTGACTATCTCAGAAAATTATGAAAATTTCACTGTTAGATAATTTTGATATCTCAAACCCAAAAATTATATCCATTTTATCAAAATAAATATCTAAATATGTGAATTTTTACTTTTAAAATAAAAATATACATGTATAAAAAATTCATGGGTTTTGAAAAAAACAACTTTCAAACCATAATAAAAATTATAATTGTATTCATAAAAATTATACAATAATTTATTTTTAATAAAAATTTATTTAGTAAAAATATTTTATTAAAATATTATTTAATTAAAAAATCCACTAATTCAACAAAATATATTTCTTTATTGAATATTAACTAAAATTACTATTTTTTCTTTAAAAACCATTTACAACGTAACAATAATAAAATGAATGAATATTATTTATAAAAAAATAATTCCCAAAATTATAGTGCTAGGGTCTTGTTACAAAACCCCTTATAAAACCCGCATAAGACCTAAGGGTAAGGTGAACAGTGGTGACAGACTCCTAGGGTGGCACAGATAACATCACTCGAACGGTAAACTGTATTAACTTCCACTTATTCCATAGGAGGTTCTGTTCAAGCTTAATATGTTGAATCTCATCTTGGGATTGGTCCAGAGAGAAGGCGAGTCATTCGACCTCTTTTTTGATCTCCAACAAATGGGCTTCATACAGAGCAATTCTACTGGATGAGTCCATCGCATCCTTTGTCAAAGTAAATTGGATTTTTTAAAGCCAGATATTTATACTAATCATGTGATCACTATTCAACGTCTATATTAGAAATGGTAAGAATTCACAATGGTATTTTAAAATACACAAACACAAAACCATGGAAGTGCATATGTTTTATATAACCATTTGATAAAATAAGTCATTTAATTAGATCAAGAGGAATTTCCCTCATTAATAGTTTGGGATGTTACAATATCCCTCCCATAAAAAATTTCTCCCTCAAATTTTCCTTTTCCCACACAAAAACAGATGAGGGTAACTTTGCTTCATCAGTTCCTCTGATTCCTACATTGCTTCTTCAAACATTTGGTTTTTCGGAAACACCTTGACAAGGGGCATTGTCTTATTTTGTAGAACTTTTTCCCTAAAATCTAATATATTTACCGACGTTTCTTCATAAGAGATGCCATTCTATAATGGTACCACCTCAATGTCGAGTACATGTGATGGGTCAGGTATGTACTTCCTCAATAGTGATACATGGAATGAATCATGTACTTGCGACAAGTTCGATGGGAGTGCTAGTCGATAGACCACTACTCCAATGAGATCAAGGATCTCAAAAGGGCCTATGTACCTTGGAATAAGATTTCCCTTCTTCTCAAATCTCATATCTCTATTACATGGTAATATGAAGTGGAATACTATGTCTCCAACATCAAACTCTAGGTTTCATCGATGATTATCAGCCTATATATTTTGTTGACTTTGAGAAGTTTTAATGTGTTGTTGGATAGTCTTAACATTCTCTACCATTTCTTCAACGATTTTTGTACCTAGGATTTTTCACTCCCCAACTTCAACCCAACATGTAAGTGTTCGTCACCTATTCCCATAAATTGTTTCATAATGAACAATTTTGATTCTTGATTGGAAGATTTTGTTGTTAGAGAACTCAACCAGTGGAAGTTATTTATCCCATACTCCTTTGAAGTCCTTTGAGCATTATGTCAACATATCCTCAAGTGTTTGGATAGTCTGCTGAGATTGACTATCAGTGTGAGGATGATAAGTCATACTAATGTTCAGCTCTGTATTTAGAGAGTATTGGAGACTCTTCCAGAACATAGAGGTGAATATTAGATCTTGATCGGATACAATCGATAGTGGTACTCCATGCAGCCTTACCACTTCTCTGATGTATATCTGTTCCAGTTGATCCAATGTGAAATCCTATTGAATTAAAATGAAGTGTTTATTATTTGTATAATGATCCACAACAATCTTGATATAATTGTAACCTTTGGATGTATTCTGAATTTTGATGACAAATTCCATGGTTATGTTCTCCCATTTCCATGTTGGTATGGGTAATAGTTGCATCATCCGTATAGAATTCTTCCTCCCATCCTTCATTGCTGACATACGAGGAACATTTATGTATAGTCAGCGATATCCTTCTTCATGTTATCCCACCAATAATTCTCTTTGACACATCGATACATCTGTGTGTTTCTTGGGTTAATGGGTAAATTAAAACTATGTTCATCATCCAAAAGTTCATTATTTAACTCCAGATTCAATAGAACACATAGTCTTGACCCAAATCTCATAATTCCTTCTTCATTAAAACTGAACTCTGAGGATTTAACTTTTCTAATAGTTTCCTCTTTCTTATAAATTCCCACATCACCCTTTTGATCACTCTTTAACCTTTCCAAAAGAGATGGTTGATAAAACATTTTTTAATTGATTTGTGATATTCCCTTCTTTATTATTCCCATGTACATCTTCATCAAATCTAATAAGATTGGGTCCTTTTAAATTTTTATCAATGATAGAATTGTTGGGTCCTTTCTACTTAGAGTATCCACCACCTTGTTCACTTTCCTAGGGTGGTAATGGATTTAGAAATCATAGTATTTGATCAGATCTAACCATCTTAATTGGAACATATTCAACTCTTTATCTGTTAATATATACTTGAGGATTTTGTGATTGATATATATTTCACACTTCTCCCAAAAGAGGTAATGCTGCCAAATTTTTAAAGTGAAGAATACTGTTTCCAACTCAAGATCATGTGTTGGATAATTTTCTCATGAAAATTCAATTTCATTGAAGCATAGGCAATGAATTTTTTATTTTTAATCAACACACATCCCATACCCTTCTTCAAAGCATCACTATATACCACAAAAAGTTCTCCACTTATGGGTACTGTGAGCACGAGCGTAGTGATAAGATTCATTTTCAGCTCCTTGAAACTATCTTCACATGCATCACTCAAAGCAAAGTTGACTCCCTTTCAAGTTAGCTTGGTAATATGGAATGAAAATCATGATAAATTGATCGCAAATTGAAAATAATATCCAGCTTACCCAAGAAAGCTATGGATATCTGTCATAGATGTGGCCTTGGCCATCCCTCAATTGCAGCTATCTTAAAGGGATCCATAGATTTCTCTTTAATTGAGATGATATGACCCAAGAATGAGACTTCCTTCAACCAGAACTCACACTTTCTATACTTTTCCTAGATATTCTCCTTTCTCAAGGACTATAGTATAGTTCTTAGATTCTTGTCATTATCCTCATTGGTTTTGGAGTATAATATAATATTGTTTATAAATACATCCATATATTTTTCGAGGTAATTTATTAAGACATTATTTATAAAGTACATGATGATTTATTGAGAATTAGGGTGTCTAAAAGGCATTTCTATGAATTCATAGTGCCCATACCTTTTACAAAAATAATTCTTGGGGACATCCGACTTCTTCACGCTTACATGGTAATATCCAGACCACACATCCACCTTGGAGAAGTATTGTGCTCCATGTAGCTTATCAAATAATTCATCAATTCAGGGAAGATGATACTTGTTCTTTATCATGAATTTATTAAGATCACAATAATCAATGCAAAGGCACATTGACCCATCCTTCTTCTTGATGAAGAGGACTGGTGCACCCCATGGTGAAGCACTTGGGATTATAAAACCATTATCCAAATTCACATGTAGTTGTTTCTTTTGCTTCTCAATCTCCATAACGACCATTCTATATAGAGTCTTGCAAATTGGAAATGCCCCTGGTATAAGATCAATCAAGAATTAAAAATATCTTCTCGGAGGAAGACCTAAGAATTCCTTAGGAAACACTTCAGTGAATTTCATCAAATTAGGCATGTATTCAAGGATGGTTTCTTCTTTAGACTTAATCATCTGATAAAGATACACATGCTCATAGGGTAGTAATATCTATGCTTGAGATTATGGTGCTAAATAATATTCCTCCTCCTCATTGCACTTGTATAGATTTAGTGGTCAATTCACCAGAGGGAGAGTGATATCCCTCTCATGGAAATTTATGTTGGATCTATATAGGGAAAGTCAATCCATGTCAAGAATTGCATGAAATTCTACCAAGGGGAGTACGATGAGTTTTTCTGGGAAGTTCAATCCACAAATTGTGACATGGGAGGATTTATATTCATGGGATGAAATAATTTCTTCATTTTTCGTTCTCACCAATATCTCTAGTTCCATGATTTATGGTGGTGTTGGGATTGTCCTACTAAAATTTTAGGATATAAAAGAATGCATAAAACAAAAATAAAAAATTATGTTCACTATTCTTGAATGAATAAATAGAGTACCATTCACCACTTTGTTTTCGGGCTTTGTTTTGGTAGTAGTGATGGAAAAAGATCACCCTTACTGCCTTAAAGGTTGTTGGTTGCCTCCTAAAACCCTTGGCTTAGGACACTGGTTTTCAATGTGACCTAGTTCACTGTAGATGAATCCATAAACAATGTGTTGAGGGTTGAATAGATTTTTCCTCTCCTCTATTGCTGCAGTGGGTTTTTCATGTCGGTAATTAATGGTCTGGTGTCTTTCTATTACACACATAAATCCATTACTCTTCCAATTTAGGAAATTTACGTTGTGCTTCTTTCCGCACAATTGGAAAGTGTGGTGTAGGAATTTGTTAGCACTATTGGATTTATCCATCGGACTTCCAAAATTAAAGTATACTTTCTTCTTTTAAGCCTCATGATACTCCTGAGATTCGTTGATATACATTTATACTAGGAGGGCACATCATTCAATTTACTTGTAGCTGTTGAAGTCACAGATCGCTAGGGCTTTCTGTAGGCTAGGTTTTATCCCCCTAAAGAAGAAGTCAACCTTTCATTCAGGGGTAATTTCAAAGACGAAGGCATATCATGCAATCCTTGTGAGTTTTTCCTCGTACGATCCAATGTATTGGTAGTCTTTTTGCTTGACGTCAAGGAAGTCCCTCTCCATCTTAATTCAGAGGGTGGGAGGAAAATATTTATCAATTTTTTTTCTTCTGGAAACCCTTCTATTCCAATGCCTTGATCTTTTCCTCATGCTTCGTATTTTTGATCAATTTCCACCACTAATAATCTTCTCCCTCAATATGATAAGCAGTTAGAATTACATTTTATTGTTCATAAAATATAAGGATGGGGAAGATATTCTCAATGGAGTTGATCCATTGTTTGACGATTGAGGGATATGATTATCCATTAAAAGTTGGAGGCCTTTGTCTCATGAAGCTCTCAACAATGTCTTGTTCTTTCTTGGGGGGGGGGGGGGTTGGACGTTTCTCTTGACCCCTGTTTTTATTCAAACTTTAGTTAAATGAGATTTTATTGTAAATTTTTTTGCAATTCCCTATCCCATCAGATTGAGCATCACATTAGAACATTCATCACATTGATATTCACATTGGTTGCCAGTTAGAGTGCTTATATTACTGGCTATTTGCTGGAATACAAGTAAAATTAGGGGTAACACATAAAGGTGTTTCCAATGACAAGAAGAGATAACTTATAAATTACCTTCATTTCCCAAACTTATGAATTTATAGGCTTCAATTTATGTTATCCATGATCTACTTCCCATAGTATATTATTAGGTGCATTTTTTTATTCCCTCAACAATGGTTCATACTAAGCTTATGAATTTACCAAAGAATAACATGCAGGAGTGTCGTAACCGAGAGTGAAAAAAGACCAGTTTTCATGCAACAGTTCATGTTTGTGTCTAGCTTAAAGAAGATTTTTCAGGTTTTACCCCTAGATGCCTTTGTTCTAGAGCCGCCTCTACTTGTTCATATCCAAATACGGATGTATTTTTTTGATTAACCAAATACTATATACTCACCAATATTAAGGTATGTTTTTATTATGCTTAGTCTTATCCCAAATTCTTTCACTAGGTTATTATAATCCTAATCTAAAAAATAACTAAACCTATTGTATGATGCCAACAATAACAACCCTGATCTTTATTACACACATAAACATGATTTATTACATAAACATGAACTTACGAAAACTTTGAGAATCGATAGGTATAGTGTCTTGGGAAACTAGGAACACTACATGATAACTTAAGATATAAAATACAATATCTTTATTGAAACAATATTTTACATGACCACAACAGTACATCATACTTAACATTGCATGGGATAACCTAAGGACATACATAAGAAAAGCGTGATCTATAAAGTCCATTAAAGGAGTAAATAATGAATAACATGAAAAATAAAATACATGTTTGGAAACATGAATATCAATTGAGCATAAGAGAAACATGAACATAAAGGAATGATATAGAATTATTATCTTAACATGTATATGTGGCAATAACATTTAACATGATATTAGCATGAGACAAGGCTCATTGCACATGAAGCATGAGTGAACCCTCATTGAAATTTATTTGGAATTATTATACCCTAAATTCACTTGAATTATCATGATTATACCCTCATTTAACATGATGTATCTTGATACTAATTTTTACCCAATGCATTGGATGGCTATCAGGGCACACCCTTTATAAACATTTTGTTTCCTGCATAAGTGTGCCTCATGGATCATATAACATGGTGTCATTCAATATCACAATTTATTAAAAAATGAAGTAATTTGGAATATATACATGAAAGTTTCATTAAATATGTATATTTTCATAAATGTGAATACCCTTGACATAGAAATGGGTATGGTATTCACTTAATTGATTATTTTTGCATGGAAATTTTGGTGTAACTGTGGTAGCATAACAACGTAAAATAGAAATCATTTAATGGGTTGAAGAGAGAGAAAGGGGTCTATCATAATATATACATGAAATGAAAAGTAATGAGTTCTTGTAACATAATATAATATCATATGTTATGGAATTTTAATGCATAATATAAAATAATTTCTTGAATGTAAACGAGGAGAGAGAAATTTCCTTGTGGAATTTCGACATGGTAACATGTGTAAATTAGAGGTATTAAAGAGAGATAAATAGGTATATCATCATTAAAACATAAGGAGGGAAGTATGGGTGAGGTTATAAATCATACCCCAACATGTTTCATGGAAAATAAAGGGGTATAACAACATAAATAAATTTGGATAAAATTGAGAAATGAAGAAATCCCTTAAATGGAAGTGTGATCCCAAAGGCTTGGGAGAGAATTAAGAGAGAATTATTGGGATATTATGGTGCCTTTTTGGGATTATAGTTATATGAGGGATGAGGTTGGTCAAGCTCCAAAGGTTTTGAGTGAATAATAATGTTATGATTAGTGGGTTTATATGGGAAAGGAGAGAAAAATCTTTATTATTTAGGTTTTAGAAACTACACATTAAACTAATCAAAACCAAAAACCATCCAATGGTTTTATGACATAGTTTTTTCCAAAGTGGAGTGGAAGAAATTTTTTTATAAGTCAAATGGAATAACTTATTAAAATATTATTCTTTATTATGTGGAGTTGAGTCACACTCTCAAGGAATTCATTTTTAAAAGTTAAAATATTTTATAAGCCTTGGAGGGTCTACTAAGGCACCATAAAATTAATCAAATAAATCTAAAATCACATTATTTTAATGGTAAAACATATATTGGACGAAAATAACTTTTATATTATTTTATTACATCACTATTGGGTCATTATGATGTCATAAAACATCTTATATATTTAAACAGTATTTATTTTTTACCCAAATATTTGACTATCTCAGAACATTGTGAAAAATTCACCACTAGATAATTTCTACATCCTGAATCCAAAAATAATATTTATATTATCTAAATAATTTTATAAATATGTCAATTATTAAAATAATAATAAATAGCGACATTTATCAAAAATTCAGGAGTTCTGAAAAAACAACTTTCAAACCTTCATAAAAATCACAATTTTATACATAAAAATTTTACGCTCATTTATATTTAATAAAAAGTGATTTAGTAATAATATTTTATTAAAATTTTATTTAATTCAAAAATTCATTAATTCATGAAAATATATTTCTTAATTTAAATTTAACTAGAATTACTATCTGTGATTTAAATACCAATTACAAATTAACAATAATAAAATGAATGTAAATTATTTATACAAAAAATAATAATGCATATAATCTTACTGCAAGGGTATTGTTACATAACCCCTTATAATACCTGCATAAGACATAAGGGTAAGGTGTGTAGTGTTGAAAAACTCTAGGGGTGTCTTGGATAACTTCACTTGAGTGGTAAACTCTATTAACTTCAACTTCTCCCATAGGCGATTCTGTCAAATCTTAACATGTTGAGGCTCATCTTGGGATTTGTAAAGAGTGAAGTCATGTGATGCTACCTCCTTTCCGAGCTCCAAAAAATGGGCTTCATATGGATCAATTGTACTTTATAAGGTAATCACTTCCTTTTTCTTAGTAAATTGTATTGGTTAAAGCCCTATATTTATACTAATTACGTGATCACTATTCAATGGCTATATTAGTAATGGTAAAAATTCATAACGGAGTTTTAAAATCCAAAAACACAAAACCACTGAAGTGAATATTTTTTATATAACCATTTTACATATTAAGATAGTCAATTAAATCAATAGGAATTTTAATTAATTAATGTTTGGGTTGTTAAATTATCTACAACAAAAAACCCCCAACCAAGTCAAGACATGCTTTATACAGCCCCTAAATGAAAAAAACCCCATGATTCTATCCAATCCCATCCCTAAAATTAAACTAAATGATTATTAAGGTTCAAATAAAGAGATAAGTTAAGTTTAAAAGAGGAAATAAAATAGAGGAAGGGGTTTTGAGGATATTACCATGGAATAATCCCATTGAAACCAAGGAGGTGGACCACCAAAATTAAAGGGGATATGGTAGGAGAATCTCCATAGGGTATCCTAGTCAATTCAAATGAGAGTGAGGATAAAATGTGGGGTGGAGAGTTAAAATTGAGTGGGGGAATTTTTGGAAATTCTAACTTTTATGGAATATGTAAAGATTCATTGTTTTTCCATATATTTTACCAAACCATGCGCCAAACATTCACAGGACACTTCCTAGACCAAATCCACCCACAAATTTTACTTAAGATTCAACACAATTGGAAAAACTGAATTCCAACCATGCCTAATGAAACATTTAAAATTTAGAGATGTCCTACAGTCTTATTGCTTGGTTTACCAAACCATGCACAAGCCATGTTCCCTCACCCTTACTCACCAAATGCCTCATGTTATTTCCTCAAGAATTTTTATGGTTTGGACTCAACCATATTCCACCCATTTAGACCAATCATGAACAGAAAAATTTGACCTTGAAATTTAGATAGGTTAGGGTACCTACATTGTTTCATATGAACTGTGTATTTTACCCAAACAAAGAAAGAAAACACAAAAAATTACTTTTTTTAATATTAAACATCCAAGAAGCTAAAAATAACATCAAAAAAATTAAGTAATAAATATAAAATCCACAATGATATTATGGGTTTCACAATTCTCTTAATAGGGGCACTTTCTTCCCCTAGACATCTAAGGTCCAAGTAGAGAACAATCGAAGATAAGTTCTAAATAAATCCAAAAAATAAATGAGAAAAACTCAATAAATTGGGAAAATACATAATCAACACAAAAAATACATAGGTATAATCAATAAGTAATAAATCCAATATAAGCTATAAAATGGAAGATTCATAATATTGTTCTGTCCACCATTTGGAATTAATTTTAAATAGCGGTATATTTGATGAAATCCTTTCCAAAAAATAATATAGAATAAACAAAAACTAAAATCCTAAAATCTACAAGGTTAAATTTATAAATCTCAATTTCAAAATCCAACAAAAAAATACAGGCTCATAAATGATTAAGGCTCCAAGCTCATAAAAATCTTGAATGAACATGAAACTTGATTATGAAAAAAAAGTTATCCCTAAACCAAGGAGTTTATTAACTAGTAATATGACTCATTAAGAATTAAATCAACTCTAAAAATTCTTCCACATTTGATATATTGGATCTTTAGATCAAAATACACTGAAAACCATCCAATAGTGATTCCAATTGAAATTATATATTGATGATAAGAATCATCCAACCAATAAAGAAACACCCCTTGTTATCCATGAATTCACCCTAGGTTCTACACATATCTAAACAATCCAAATACCTAGTCATGGCCTGCACCATGCATAGGAAAAAAATTAAGTAACAAGGAACTGCATTTCTCTATAAAACCACCACTCATATTTATAATCCAAAGGGGAACCCATTAAAAAATAGCTTATGACTTCTTTAATCCATAATTTCTCTAAAATCATCAAGAATAAATCTAAATATGGATTTTCATCACATGGAGACACAACCAAACACCAAAAGGGTACACTGAATGATGGACACCCTATCAAAATGATGCACCTCCAAGATCATGAAAATAAACCTCACCCATACCAGGGCTCACAGAAGTATCTCTTAGAAATTTTACCCTCTTTGGTCCAATTACCCAATCACAACTCAAAACCTAAGCCACATGGAACCCATAATCCCATAAAAATTGTGCAACCAACACATCCATGAATAAACCCAAGAACAATAATAATAATATGATACACCACATGTCACTATACTAAGAGAATGGGTAGTTTTATAACCAAAAGGAGGAAAGAACCTCAAGTTGAACACTCTACTTTCACACTAGACACTTTCTGTAAAGAATACACCAAACCACATGAGACATGAACTCAACTAAATCATATCCCCTGAAACATATCAAGAGTTCCCAAAATCACATGAGGTATAAATCCAATCACATAATATTTATTAAAATAAGCACCACACTCTATAAAAGCATAAACTCGTAATAAATATCCCCAAAACACAATTTTAAAAACCAAGTACCATTAAAATTTTGACTAATTTTAAGAAATTAAAAGAAAATATATTTTACATTTTAAAACACAAGTCTAACTCGACTAAGATAGTTCAAAACCTTTTTAAAACTGATTCCAAAATAGACATATGAAAATTTGAAAACCAAAACACTCATCCAAATTTCATGATAAAAGAAAACAATTTAAAATTTAAATAATTTCAAATCACTCACAATTTTTAAAAATTTCTATGGGTTAAACCCTAAATATCCTTAAAATATAGTTTTTTGAAATCACTTGTTTCCCTTAAAATAAGAAAAAGACTTTTCAAAACATTATATTCACCTAATTAGATAATAAATGAGTCTTAAAACACTTCCCACTTTTCAAAATGAAACAAAACATTTCAAAATAATTCAAAAAACCAAACTAATTTTACAAACAATCATTAAGCCCTTGTTTAAAATTCGAAAAACATTTCCCCATGAAATCAATTTTTACACAAACAAACCCAATTCCACATCACTTTCGAAATCACATAAAGAAAAGAATAAACCATGACTCAATAAAAAATTCAATCCAAATATGCCAACGTATCATAATACTCATCATGAATCTTTTCCCATTTCACTTACATAATAGGAAATCTAGGCATCAAAGAATCTTAATAGAAAAATAAAGTAAGATGTGTAATTGTAACCAAATTAGACGCATGGTTGAAAGACACATTCCCATAATAAATTAGTCCCTATAATGTATCAGATATTAATATTTTGATTTCTTTATGGTTTTTCAACCCCTACAAGACATCATCACACTTCGATCTATTTTTTCTATCTCTATCCCAAACACCAAACATGACCCCCTAGGGTAACATGATCCATCCCATTGAGAATTAAGGCTCTACTACCTAATTAATCAAACCATAATCCAATAAAAACATTAAAACATAGGCTAAAATAAAAATAAAAACCCTGAATACCCATGGAGACTCAAGGAATAGGGAATACATGTGCCGGTGACACTCTGCTCACACCAACCTCCTGATCTCTGAAAAACCTCATCTCTATTCTATCAACTCCAAAAATAAAAATTGTTAATTCCATGACACTGTTTCCAATTAAAAACTCATTTAAAACCATTTTATCACAAACTAGTATGGTATTTCATCTATCTAGACACCCAAACTAGTCTGAAATAAGGAATGAAGGGCATTTTCGAACCCCATGGGGTGGAAAATATTATATGGGAATCATAAAACATACCTTGAGAAATATTTAACCCTCATATGATGATAATAATAAGAAATGTAACCAAAATATAATAAAAAACCCAACATAAAATATATAATACTGAACATACAATATAAAATATATATAACTGATATATAAACAAATATTAATGAAATAAAAAAAAACATAAAACATAAAATAAAATAATAAAAGGAGGATATTATAATACCTAAATATATAGAAAAGTCTGAAAACAAGATACAATGAGCCATCATGTGACGCACAATGTGATTCCCAGGCCATGAACTCCTGAATAAAGTTCTCATAGACCCATGTGTTACATAATTTCTTAGATAAGACCTCTAATATACTGGATTAAGCCATCCATAATTACAATATCAATAATCATTATTGAATATATAAAATCTGAAGGATCATTTTAGGTTTATAGATTTAGATAATTACTAAAAAAACATAATCTAAAAAATCTCATTTCTGTCTATATTGATGTATATTATTCCCTGTAATATAAGAAACTACATAGTCTATAATAATTCTTCAACCTACTCCATAAATTCATTCAAACGTGTTACCCTTCTAATTATGTCACTTTTACAACTTTTATTCATAACCTAGTGAAATGGAAACATTTAAAGGGTTGAGATCAAATGATCAATAATGGAATCATATGACTGAAGAAATCATGGAATAATCATAGAATAAATACTATGGTAGGAATAGGTAAAAAAAATAAAGCTATAATCAACTAAAAAATGAAAGCATGTTATATACATGAAAATAAATAAAAACATTGATATGAAATACACTGATCTCATACTCATTGAGTGCATAATTATTGATATAAAAAACCTACTATCAAGACCTTATTATAAAAAACTTACTTGTTGTTGAGACTAAAGTGAAGACATATTGTATAATTGGTCATACATATAGAAAACACCCAAACCACTTTTTTCTTATGAGACCAGTCGATGCATTGATGGGATATATAATTTTGATCCCCCCAGTCACTTTATTAATTCCAATACATTTACCTTAAGATTATAAAATAACTTTTATACCTCCCCATAAGGAACCATTATCCAAATAAAAACATTGATATCTTAATAATTTAAGAATATAGAATATCAATACTTATCAACCTACATCAACTGTAATTAATAACCAATGATTTGATTACCTTTTCCAATTTCAATAAAGGGGATAACATGATCATAACCCATTTATAGGAATAAGGTGAATAGTTAAACAATACATAATCAACATTCCAATAATAATCGATATTGGAATAAAATTATATAGTACGCCAATACTTTTTTCCATGTTAATAGAATATCATACATTATACATGAACATCATCCAATCCAAGATATGTAAAAGGTTATTTTTATACTATATATAATAATCGGTATACGCCTAAGTAAATATTAGAATAACATGATTATAATCCCTTTAGATAAATAAAGTGGATGGTTTTAAAAGAACATATTTCAATAAGTAAGAAATTTTTTTCAAAGGTTTTATGTATTTGTAATTTAAATACCCAAAAAAAATTATATAATACCAAATAATAAAATTAAGGGGTCTAATGTACCCAAATTATGTGAAATAAGTTCAACTACATATCATCACTTTATTAATGAAATTGGGTTCCAAAAAATCATCACTTTTGGGTAGAACACTAAATCAATGGATTGATGAATAAGAAAAAATTATTTGGTTAATAAATCCCATGATGTATAGAGAAATGAAGTATAAAAAATTAATGGGATAGTAAATAAATATAAAACTATAAAATGGAGTGTGGTTCATAACTTGTAACATGAATCCTGATGCATAACAAGTAACATCACTCAAATAATCAAAATTGAGTCCCAAATAACTCTTATTGATTGAATAAATTTTTAATAAAAACCCATCCAGATAAAAAAATTTAAATTAAAATTCAATTATAATGATTAAAATATAATTAATTATATAGTATCTCAACTAGGTTGTATATAATCCATAAAAATGAAATTATATATATAATACCAAACTTTTATCAAGTAGAAGAATTTAAGATGAATACCCATTACCTATTATTCCTGACTTTTATGGATGTAATTTTACCTCACATATCCCAAAAACATCTATCCTAATCACTTAATTAATTAAATTAATCATATCTATTTTTTTATACTTTTAATGAATAGTTATTCTCTACTTGAATTCTTTTTTATTTTCCTCATCTAGTGTTTATAATTTTGATCATTTATACTAGTTTCAAATTAGCAGTGTTTGTGTTTGTTTTTATTCCAAATTTAATCATTAATAGGACATTAATGTTATTTATAAATGTTCTGTATAATTATTTAATATTCTATAAAAATCCATTCATGAGTTTTTTAGTCTTTATCCATGAATCATAAATTGATAAAAAACATGTTTTAGTGATTCATGATGATTAAAATGTGTTTTATTAATTAATATATTAAATTTTGATATAAAATATCCAGAATGGAAAATAATAATAATTTACAAATTTATATAATATAACACCAGTAAAAAAATTATCATAGTCATCCAAGACATAAATGTATAGTATTGTTCAAGTATGTTGTTAAACTGACCCAATCATAAACCAACGATGATTAATTAATTATCATGATATTGATTAATGGTAATAAAATTATACTAGAAATATTATTCTATTAATTAGTTTTTTTGTCATATATCATAATTTTAAATAATTTTAATATAATATAATTTATATAAAGCCATTATAGAGAAAAAGTGATCATTTTTCTCTCAGTTCGTTCTCTTTAAATGATTGAATTAATGATAAACTTTTACTAATCATATAATTCATAGGTTCCACAGTATATCATATCAAAACCATACTTATATAATAAGAAAACCATATTTATCCATTAATATGATCATTATATCTACATTTCATTGTGATGACGGAAAACAAAACAAATCACGTTAATGAGGTAGTAGTCAGTATAACGCATGAAAAATGATTTTTTTTCTTACTAGATGAGGTATATGAATAAAAAACGATAATAACCATAATATAATGACATTATAGTTTATAAATTATAATAATATCACTATATTAGTGTGGTTATAATAAATTTCAAATAAGATTATTTAGAATAAAATTAAGTAGTTGATAATACTCATGTGAGGGAGTTGAATTTTCCATGTAAGTCTCCTTGAAATGAAGACATTATGATAACTAATGGTGAACATAATCTTTTGAACATGTAAGAGGGTACTATTAATATATAAATGGATTATTTTAATGGAGAAATTTGAACTAGAGGTGATTCTCAAAGTGGTGAAGATATTAACATTTTTTGAGAGAAGGGATGGGTTGTTTGGGAGTAACCCTTACATTTTCTATACTGTAAGGTTACTATACAAGTGTTAGAGGATTTTAAATATAAAAAATAGGGGAGTAAAATTATTATAGTAATAAAATAGTCTTAAATAATCCTTATTGAGAATTTTTTTCATTTTCTATTGTTTTTTTATAATTTTATCTTTTACCCTAATTCAGTTTTACCTTAGTAATTTATTTCCCACCCTAGAAATTAATTTTAATTTAAAAGATACATATATATATTTTACTCAAGTTTATACTTATAATTTTAAATTTAAAAAATATTTTATCAAATAAAATTTCTATAGTGTTAAATTTTAATTTTGAAATTAATAGACTTAAACATGTATAAATAGTTTTTAGAGAAATAACATTTTAATGTGTTTAATTTATACGTAAGAAAAATAATTTAGGGAATTATTTTAATGACATAAATTAATTTATTATAAAAAAATTAAATTATCTTAGGCTAACAATCTAACAAAAAACATAATCTCTTTAATAAATAATTGATTTAATGAAAAAACCAAAAATAGTTTTTTATGAAAGTAATATTTTAATTAGTTCGTAAACCTTGGACATAAGAATTTTAAGATTAAATAATATTTAGAAATTAATACTATTTTTCCTTAAATTTATATTTTATTACTGAAAAAGTTTTATAAACTTCTAGTCCATTCTTATATAATGATAAAGTTAAAAAAATTACATGTTTTATGAAGACCATATCTTTCGACGAAAAATAAACCTTAAAAAAACTCAAAAAGTTATACTAAGTCAATATTGATGTGAGGAATTAAAAAATGTAGTTATTTTTTAATAATTTTAAATTCTAAAAATTTATAAATTATTTTTCTTAAATAAAATCATAATATTTTGAAAAAATATTTTAATTAGAAAATGAAATTTTCAAATATTAACTGTTATTATTATTTTTCATATAAATTCTCAACTATATTTTTATTAACAAATTAATAATATAAAACAAAATTTATTAATAATCATATGTGTCTTGAAAGAGAAATACATATCACATAAAATACATTTTCTTATAAAAATAATTTTCTAAACATGAAATGATGTCATTAGTCATTTTAGGTAAAGTGATTGAATTTGATTCAAATTAAAGGTAGTTTTTATTTTCAATTTACATATAATTAATAAATATGTCACTCATATTCATTCCCACTAGTTCTATTACATGGTTTTTAATTGTCTAAACATATAACAATTTCATTTTAGATCGGTGTTACTTATGGATAATTTTATCCAACATATTGACTTATTTAAAGGTAATCATATATAAGAATGTTGGGATGTTACATTCCACCCCTAATTAAATTAAATCCAAATAATTTGAATTATAATATAAGAATAATTTATATAGGGAACTCATAATTAAACTATACACCACAAGATTATCATGGTTTTTTAGGATGTAGAATGAAACTTATCTATATCAAAAAACATTATAAGCACTTTATAAAGATAAATAACCTATCACTAATTTCATATTTAATTATAATAAGGGATATAGATATAAATACCTAGTTAATAACTTCCTAAAACCCAAAATATGATTTATAAGATAATCATACCACTAGGGGTTTTTATTTATAACTCAATATACAATATTTGTTGAAAACTTACATGACATAGGATAGTAAAAGATCTAAAGAGAAAACATAGTATCTAATTCATTATTAGTAATTTCATAGTATTTTTATTGTTTTCATAGTTATTGGGGACTATCTCCCTTATTGGCCATTATATTGGGCAATAATTTATAATTCTCGACACTCGTAAAATTGAAGCAATGATTTTTTGTTTCTATCTTTCCTTTACACTTGTAAGTATGATGACCATCATCTCCACCCTTATAAAATTTACTAATTTGTTTCCTCCAAAAAAAATTATGTGTTTGAAATTGAATCCTCTTTCATTCATCATCATTATCACGTGATATTTTATGAGGTTCCACCTTTCTCTTCCATTGTGTGTTTGGTACAATAACTATGTTAACATTGTTAATAATATTTCTTGATAGCTTGTTTGGAGTAATCACATGGTTTCTCACTCCAACTCCAATTTTTTTGGGCTGTCCATTGAGGTAATCATTTCATTTTTCCTCACACACATGGTTCCTTCTAGTTCAATCCATTAATAAAACAAAAATAGTTTACCTGAGTTATAAACATTATAAGTTAATTATGATAAATAAACATAGTATAATTTAACCTTATGATGTCTCACATTAGTGAACTATCTTGTTAGACTATATTTCTTACAACTCAACTTGTATAAAACATGGTTCAATATATATCACTAATTTTTTAATATATATAACTATTAATTCAATATAGGTTACTCTAAGTTTGGTTCTCTCATACTTGTTAACATATTACTTAAAATAATGACCCCAAATTATATTGAACTTTTACAAAATATTTTAGGCCCAAAAATAATAAACATATATACTCTCAAAATCCAACTTATCTTTCATAAAAAAACATTATGCATTCCTATAATATTATACCCAACAATGTATATACCTTAATCATATAATCTAAAAAATAAACCATTAAAAAAACCTATTTTAATCTCCAAGAAATTAAACCACAATGAGATTATATATTCCTCCAAAAATTAACTCTGTCTTTGACCCTCAAACGGAATTAACAACTAATTCATAAGGTCACACACTAGTCACTATATATCATAATCCCAAAAATTAGATGAACTTCTCAAAAATATCATTAATTAGTTATAAATCCTATTGTTTCAAATAACTATCTAACTTAATTCTTCAAAATAAATTCCCCCATTATTATCTCATCATTATGTGTATATTAAACTTAAGAGTTATATATACATCAATATGGTGTTCTCCAATAGTTTTCCCAAAAAATATTTCCTTGTCATAATGTCACTTTTCATGGTTACTAATACCATTTAATATATGTCATTATTTTTTTAAAGTATAACTACTGAATAATAATCCATAGATGTTTCATATAATCCTATTAACTTTTAGAATATATTAGAATATCATTATTGAACATCACTCCCTAATGAAAATATCAAAGTGTTTAATGAATATTTCAATCTAACTCCCTTATGTAAGACCAAGAAACTCACCATTTACATTATAACAGACATATAACAAGATTCTAAATCAATTAATTATTCTCCCATATTTGGTTATATGGCATAGTGGTTTCCAAGTATATACATTTATCGCCTTCATTTAAGTGACCCTATTTCAAGCAAATACTAAAACCAAAATTGTTATGATAATATCCATTATATGTATATGAAAATTTAAACCTGAATATTTTGTACCTTATGAATTTTTTTTACATGTGATTCTTTTGGATTAACCATTGTCTCTCTTTGTTCAATATGTGTTTATCCATGGTCAATACCTTATTAGGATCTCTAACCAAATTATTTAACATTATTATTAAATTATTCATAATGGGTTTTAAAGATAATGTAATAAAAAAATTATATAACCCAAAAGTGTGTCCCTAGTTGTGCAGTCTATGTCCTGAAATTGAACCAATCAAGGTCATTTTGTGTAATGTATCGGGTTTTTGAATCGGGTCTAAAACCTCCCCCGTTTTGAATTTTTGAATTAGTGGGGGTACCAATTTATTTTTCATTGATTAGAACCAAATTATGAGAGTTACCTTACCCTTATATCACGTTTTTTGAATTGGTTTAGAGGCTTGGAAAGTTCCTTGGGTGTTCAAAAGGGAATTGGAAGTGTTAGAGACCCGAATTACTAGTTTTGGGTAGAAGGTTAAGGCACACAGTTTTGGGTAAACTGTGCAGTCAAATCCATATAACCATGTGGTAGTGGAACATGGCCATGAGGCCATGTAAGATGTTTTTGGAATGTAAATCACCTATGGTTTCTACATGGTTTTGAAAATTGTGTAGAGAGATCATGCAACTTGGGACTTTGGATAGTGGGTGTCTCATAGTTGGTGCACAGATTTCCAAAATGTGTGAGCCAACTGTGCACCTCATTAAAGAGGTAAATTTAGGTATTTCAACTCCTTACTATATTGGATTTTCTTCCCCTTTTCACATATTAGTCACACATAGCAGTATGAAGCTCACCCCTCTCCTTCATCCTCTTCTTTTTGATCCCATCTCTTCATCAGTGACCCTTCTTCAAGCTATCAAATGCATTGGAACCATTTTAGAAAGGCTTATCACACCCAAGATCCTCTTTAATTTTTCTTTCTCCTCATGGATTGCTAAATCCATTTGATCCATTTTCCCTATTTTAAGGGAACATAATGAAACAATGATTTCTTCCATTTTTTTTGGAGTTAGATTCTAATATTGGAAATGAATACATATACGAGTCCATATTAGTTGGTGTATACCTTTCTTTGTGCTTTCATGGTCATTTTTTGGATGTGGATTTTAGTGAATCATTGGATAGTTGAGAGAGACCCTTTTGTTTAATATTAAATTACTCATTTAACCTTATAGGACGTTGTTGTGAATTCCCTCACCTTTTTTATACGACCAGTGCCAAGTTAGAGGATGTTTATCCTAGGGTGGTTTGGTTGGGGGAATTGTTTATATCATATGGTTTTCTTTATTTAATTTTTAGGTGACATGTCTTTCATTTGTAATTTTATTTAGTCAATACATTTAAATTGAATTTTTATATTTATTTAAATTATAAAATTCAATAGTATTAAATTGAATTTCTTATTTAAATTGAATCATGTATATATGTGTGATAACTTGTGATAAGTTGATGAGACCCGTGGGTTCATGAAGGGTTTTTCCCAAGAGAATGAGGTGGAATGGATATCCGAATTGAGGTGTTGTGGTTTCCTGGTTTGGCTTGGCCCAGGTTACATGTAGGTGTTGACCATTGGTTCAGTGATTTGGTCATCATATTGAGGTGAAAAGGCTATTAAGTTGGTGAATGGCCTATTATATTGAATGTAATTAGCATCAATATTTAGTGACATAGTCGTAGGGGCATGAGGTGTCAGTGATGATGTGGATTAGGTACTTATTTGGTGATTTTTTCTCACCCATGATGTCCAAAATGCCGATTAGTGTCATGTGCACACTGGTTGACTCAAATAATGAGGTAGTTTCGACCACTCATTTGGTTAGAGGACCCATGTAGTGTAGCATAGTAATTGGTTAAGGGGTTCATGTCATATAAAGCTACAGGGAAGGTGAGGAGCCTTTTATTGATAGTGTTGAGGCTATTGGTTGGGGGATGAGGCTTTCAATATTGAGGCTATTGGGTTGGACTTATGTAACACCCCAAGCTTCCATAGTACATTTCCCTTTGAATAATGCAATAGCTTGCGTTGTATGTAACTTGGAGTTTTAACACACCACGACCAATCAATCTAACAGTTATGAATAGTAATACCACCTTTTGAAATTTTATAAATTTTAATTTTCAAAATATTCCTCCTTTTTGGATTCAGAATATCATAATAATATTTGGGTGAATTCTTGGTATTTTTCAGAAAGCATTCAATTTGTTGATGAATAGTGAAAAAACACAACATTATTGTTTAAAACTGACTTTTTGTTTAAATAATTAGTTAGTTTATTTAAATTTATATTAGGTAAAAATATATACATAATACATATATATGTTCAATGTAATTCATTGGATTCATTTTATAATAATATTAGATATATAGAATTTTATTGAACTTTTTACTGTCTTTTACCAACCTTTTAAGCGCATTTTCAAATTTGCATAAAAGGTAATTTTACTGCTTCTGTGAAGTAAATTTTAAAAATAAAAAAGACAGGGTTGATATCAATAAGTAAAATGTCGTTTAATAAGATGAAAATAATTTTTGGTGAATAGTTACTTTTGACTTTTATTTACCATAGTTAAAAGTGAATAGGGTAATTAATGGTAAAAATGTTATTATTTTTACCCTAACACATGTCCTAATTCTATTTTATTAGTGTAATTCAACCAAAATACACCTTTGGAATAAAATATGATTCTTTTGGTCCACTTGGAGTAGATTAGGACACTTATTATTGTTTTTATTTAAAGAAGAGTTAACAGTGTTAAATTCAAATTTTGATACCAAATTTTTTTTTAATATAGGGTTAATCAAAAGATAAATTCAACTATAAATATTAATTAGAAATATAAAAATATTTTCTACATAATCATATTTTATTTATAATTTTATACATTAAATAATTAAATTTATATATGACATAATGATGATGCAGTAATTACCGTATTAATGAAAGATTAAAATAATTGATATTATAAATATCCAAATGAATATAAATTGAGAATTATGATGGATTAAACTAATTTTCTAGGTTAATATGACATGTTAGGTTGGTTTAAATATAGTTTTTTAATTGATACTGTTTTTATGACTTTCACTCAAACCAAATACCAAATAGTGTCAAAATTGATATAAATGAGTTTTTTAAAACAAATGATATATTATTAATTGATATAATATTCCTAATAATATATGGTTCTACCAAAGGACATAGATAAGGTTAAATATATTAATAATGAACCACTTTGGGTTTTCATGGCTTTTTATAGTATTTTTATTAACCATTTCTTATAATAATACAAGAATACATGGTAAAAGTTAAACTATTTAACTAAGAGTTAAATCTAAAAGATAAGGATAATATGGCGACCTAATACAGTATAAAACCTATTGGTTGAGAATTTTTCGACCCATCCCCACCTTATCCTCTAAATTAATTATTTTTTAGCCATTATAAACCGAATATTATTGTATAATAAAATAATATTTCAAGCTTTTCTTAAAGTGACCCTCACCTATCTTATAAAAGGGTACACCCCCTTCTATCAAAATAACTCTTCCAAAGCCATTTGGATCGGTCACACCCAACTTAAATATACTCTCAATTACCCACGATTATACTTATAAGCCTTAATTTTATAATAAGTCCAACCAATAGATCCCTTTTGATCAACTCAAAAGGAAACACCCAAAGAAGAGGTAATAATTTCACCACCTCTTTCAACGTTCTTTTCTTCTTCCACTTCCTCTTTAATTGTTGTTTACATAAAAAAAATAACTCCAGTACATTATACATACTATGATATTATTATAAATATGGTACAACCATATACATTATTCTATCCATCCTATGAATGATAAGTTACCATACCTGCGTACGTACGACTTACCATCTCCACGTCGTGGTCTAGTTTGGTATTCAAACAATTAATTACTTGGATGGGTATAATAATGAGTATAACTGATGTAAATAATAAATATAATATGTTAACGATTATTTTTATATGATATACCATGAAATTACATATTATTTCACCATTAATAGAATGATATTGTCGCTCATGCGTACGTACAGATTACCGTCTCCATGAACGCGATGAAATTCATTCCCCATAATAACCATTCAAGAATAATTTTCATTTTATGGGAAAAAACAATTTTTAATAACATAATATCATTCTGGATATAAATCATATACATCTTATTCATAACAAACATGGATTATGTAACCAAGCATATCAATGAAAACGAATCAGTTAACACCCGAAACAATGATACTACTGAAATATTATTAACAAAGTAATATTAGAAGATCCTATATAAGATCAAATTTATTTATGTCGTTCTTTAATAATTTAATAATTATTATTTAACTATTATATAGGAGGTTAACATACCCTAGATCAAGGAAAATTATAAGGTAAGGGTTAATTATACAATCTCTTCATTATCCGATGTTGTTGATATGCGAGTATCTACTAGGACCCCCATAACATCAACATCTGTGTTTCTTACACATGAATTTTAAAAAAAATTATTTCCTATAAGATGGGTTATATACATTTATAATTTTTTTTTTACTTTTTTATAAATTTTTTATAATGTAATCTTTCTGTCATTTTCCAAACAAGGTCCTTTACGATATTTTCTTCAAAATTAAGGAAAAATGTTTTTTACCTTATACAGTGAGTGCAGATATTTTCCAATGTTATAACACCTTCAAAGAATCCCTTACAATATTATAAGAATATATTCAATATAAATTTTATTTTTTATAATTATTTGACTTCTAAATGATTTCTAAATAAAAAGAGATATGTCTTTTGAAGAGTTTTAATTTCATCTATGTCAGCACCCTTTAATGGATTTTACACTTATTTTATGTTTATTTATTAAGATACAATCTTCCATATTGTACTGAATGTTTTGTGATATGTTTTAATGTGGATGTGTTATTTTTATACCATTAATGTTTTATGGTTAAAGTATAAACATTTCTTATGATAGTTTTAATACACATTTTTATGTTATGTTTCAATATTTTCATATGAGGAATGCATTGAACTTAGTAAGTGATGGGTGGAGCCCACTATAGCTTCCCAATGCATCGGTAGGTCTCATGAGAAAAACTAGTGTCTTGGAATATGGACATGAAAAAATCTTATTTGTAGTCTTGGCATGAGGCCTTGACTATGTGGTTATGATGTCCGACATTATGCATTCCATCAATATGAAATTGGCTATTGATATTGCACGCGATTATTCGACTATTAGAATACCCATGAGAATAAGTAAATGAAATTATTTGAATTATATTTTCCATATTATAATGAAGTTTTAGTTTAAATGGTATATGTTTTATTCTTATACATTTCCTCAAATGTTTATGCTAATTTATGAATGTTTCTACTATATTGTTATGCTTACGAGGAATCTGAGCTCACCCCTTTCTATGTTTTATTTTTCTCAGGATGTGAAGAAATATGTTATAAATGACATATAAGGATAGTCTAAGGGAGATGAGTGTGTTCAAAGGAGACACTATGTTGTTATTTTTTGTTTCATAATGTAATGTAAAATTATATATATATCTATTACTTACAAGTATACTAAACTGATCGGTCTTTCGGTATTTGATCCCCTGTGATCATGACAATGTTATGTAATATTGCACCAACTCTAGGTAACTATGGTCGGGATGTTATAGTTGATATCAGAGGAAGTTTTGTAGAAACCATGAAAGCTAGATTTATAAAAATTCTAATTAGAGAACATTACCATGAGATAGACTTTGAGGATTAATATAGAATAACTTCCTACAATTTTGGTAATGTAGAGATTTTGTGTATTTTCCAAGCAATACATCCTTGTATAGATTTGAGTAGGTAAAGGTGGCTCTGGCATAGATGTACCTAGGAGTGAATTTCTGACAAGGAGTTTTGGGCTTGACCAGGTGTATCTTGATACACAACAACGTGCCTTGATGCACTCTTGGTTACGACACTCTCGGTAGATATGCTTAGGATAAATAACATTTTATTTACAAACTATTATGAAGGATTTATGAGTATATACCTCCTCAAAGAATAAATTTTTATGATTACAGATTATATCCATAAACTACTCAATTTTATGTTAAGTGTTTTACATGTTTGGAATTATGTATTGTGATTCATAAACTAATCTAGTGTATGCCATTTTTTAGAAATGGCGCCTAGTAGAAGGAATGGAAACCGTATCAATGCATGTAATACATGTAGGGATTATCATCCTACTCAAGATAATTATTGTGGAGATAGTGATGCAACTGGTGCTAATCATCTTATCACCATACTAGGACAACTCACTCAGGTTATGAATAATAAACTTACCCGTATGGAGCACCCTAATCCACAACACAGAGGATCAATGTTAGACTGCATCATGAGGCAACAACCACCAACATTCAATGTGAATAAAAATCCATTTATAGCTGAGTAATGGAGAAGTTCCTTAGAAAAAATATTTCATTCTATGGGGAGTAGCAAAAGGGAAAAATTTTTCATGGAAGTTTATCGCCTCACGGGAGATGCAGATCAATGTCGGTCATTAATTAAAAACACAAAGGAAGATGAAGAAGTATAAAATATGGAATGGAGGGAGTTTAAAGAGATTTTCTTAGAAAAATACTTTCCTCATGACAATTGAGCAGATATGGAAAGATAATTTTTGAGTCTGAAGAAAAAGGGGGATGAGAATGTCACAAAGTATGAGGCTCACTTTACAAGGGTATCAAGGCATGCATTTTATTATATACGTAACCGAAGGAGTAAAATTTATCGATTCTTTGATTTGTTAAAACTATTTCTCCATAGAGCATTGGTCTCACAATCCTTCTCATGATACAAAGATATTTCCTTATGTGCTATCAAGAGTTAAAATGAATTCTTTATGTCTTATGACTTTAAAGAAATGAAAGAGAAGAAGAGATCTGCTAAAAACTCTAGAAATGTAAATAAGGGGAAGAAGGGAAAAGTTGAATTTCCATATTGCGGTAAATGTGGGAAGAAAAACCTCAGTACATGCCTGAAGGGAATGGTAGTCTGTTACAAGTGAGGTGAAAAAGACCACTAGGCCCATGATTGGAAGGGAAAGAAAGAGGCTGTCAATGTTGAATTCTATAGTTGTAGAGAAATGGGGCATTATGGAAATGAATGTCTGAAGTGCCAAGGAGAATTACTTCAGAAAAGGCCAAGGGAGAAAGGCCAAGCTTATGTGATCACTACTGCTGAGGTTGAAGCTCCAAATGAAATAGTGGTAGGTAATTTAATGGATTCCTAAAATTTATCCAATGATTTATATGATTTTGGATCATCTCATTGTTTCATATCTTCCCAGTTTTCTAGGAAAATTAGATATTTAAAATTTGATTTAACAAAGGAGTTTCTAGTCAAAACTCATAAGGGAAGTATCATTGTAACAAAGTTATGTGAATCAGTCCCCATTAGAGCATATAAATGTTATTTATCTGCTGATATCATCATCATACCCATTATTGAATTTGGTATAATCCTCATAATGGATTGGATTTTGTACCATGATGTGAAAATTTATTGTATGAAGAAGGAGGTTACAATTTTCGATGATGATAAAGAGTACCTTATCTTTTATGCAGAAACGTCACCGCATGATTTTTATCTAGATCCACCCCCAATAGCTCTACTAATTTCAATTATTGTGGAAGAAGAGAATGAAATAACTATGGGTGAAGGAATGTTCAAATATAGGATGTACTTATTGTGGCATAATATATTGATGTGTTTCTAGAGGATTTACCTGGACATCCTCTAGAATGAGAAATTGAGTTTCCATTGATTTAATTCCTTGTTCAAGGCTCATATCAAAGACCCCTTATAGAATGAAAACTATGGAATTATAATAACTAATGAAAAAACTTGAGGAATTGAGTAATAAAGGATTTATTTTCCCTAGTGTATCACCATGGGGAGCCCTTGTTCTTTTTGTTAAGGCGAAAGATAGTTTTATGAGGTTGTGCATTGACTACAGGGAGATCAATGCTATAACAATAAATAAAAAGTATCCCCTACCTCACATTGATAATTTATTCAGGAAACATCATGGAGCTCAATATTTTTCAAAGATTGATCTTCGATCTATATAGCATAAATTGTGTGTGAAGAAGGAAGACATTCCAAAAACAACATTTCAAACTAGGTAATGGCATTATGAATTTATAGTAATGCCTTTTGGAATGACTAATTCACCATCTATTTTTGTGGATCTAATGAATAGAGCTTTCAAGAAATATCTTGATGACTTTCTAGTGGTATTTATTGATGATATCTTGGTATACTCAAAAAGCTATGAAGATCATGAAAATCACTTTCACACTATTCTAAAAACCCTTAAAAGAAATTAATTATATTGGATGTTTAGAAAGTGTGAATTATGGATTCAGAAGATTTCTTTTTTTTCCATATTGTCTATAATGTTGAAATCTCTATTGATCCTTCTAAGAAAAGAGAAACACAAGAATACATAGCACTAAAGAGTATAACTAAGTTACACAGTTTTATTGGTTTCGAATGTTATTATCAACATTTCGTCCAGAATTTTTCCTTATTGGAAAACCCATTAACAAAGCTCATATGTAAGGGGGTTAAATTTGTTTGGACAAAAGAGTGTGATTTTTTTAAGAACTGAAGAGAATATTAGTAAATGATCCTGTAATGACTCTACCATCGGGGAATGATGGGTTTGTTATTTATAGTGATGCTTTAAAGAAAGGACATGGTTACAACCTTATACAGAAAGATATGGTTATTGCATATGCATCAAAAAAGATACAAATTCATGAAAAAAACTTTCCCACTCATGATCTTGAGCTAGAAGCTATAATATTTTCTTTTAAGATATGGAGACACTATCTCTATGGTGAAAAATTTGAGATATATACTGATCAAAAGAGTTTGAAGTATATTTTATCACAAAAATAACTCAACATGAGGCAAAGATGACGGCTTGAACTACTCAAGGTTTAGGATTGCACTATACAATTTCACCTAAAGAAGGCAAATAAGGAGGAAGATTCTTTGAGTAGAAAGGATCATGGAGTTTTGAATAAGATGAGAGTTTAAAGGTATCCTATGTTCATGGATCTAGTAATTATAGATATGGGAATAATCATGGAAGGTGACACATCAATACTTTTTCAAATGGTTTCCAAACCATCTTTACTAGAATGGATAAAATTTTCTCATACTGATGATGAGGAGTTTTAAAATAAAATTAAAGTGGTGAACGATGGGAGATTGATAGACTTCATATATGAAGATGAGATTTTGAAATTTGGGAAGAGAATTTGTGGTCTTAACATACCTGGTCTAAAAAGGGAATTGTTGGATGATGCTCATAGCTCCAATTTCTCTATACACCCTGGTAGCACAAATATGTATAGAGATTTGAAGGAACATTTTTGGTGGGACCACATGAAGAGGGAGATTGCTGATTATGTGTCAAAATATATGGTTTTTCTAAAGGTGAAGGCTTGAAGACAACATCCTAGAGGATTCATTCAACCACTTCCCATACCTGAGTGGAATTGGGATAATATTATGATGGAATTTAGTCATGGGGATACCAAAGACTCTTAGAAGGAATGATGCAATATTGGTCATTGTTGATCATCGTACCAAGTCAGCACATTTTATTTCTATAAGAGAAGATTTACCACTTGAACGTTTAACAAGACTATATATTAATGAAGTTGTAATACTTCATGGATCAACCCTATCAATTGTCTCTGATCGTGATCCCCATTGTACATCAAGATTTTGGAAAAGTATTTAGAAGGACTTGGATACTGAACCTTTCTTAGGCCCTGCCTACCACCCTCAAAATGATGGACTATTAGAACGAACTATTAATACCTTATAAGACATGTTTAGATCTTTCTCACATGACTTTCAAGGAATGTAGGATAAATATTCACCTCTAGTAGAATTTTCATGTAGCAATAGCTTCAATTAAAGTATTCAGATTCCACTATATGAAGCATCATATGGATAGAGATGTCACACACCAACTTGTTAGGATGATGTCGGTGAATGAAAACTCATAGGCCCCAAACATGTTGAGGAATCAATGGAAAAGGTGAAGGTTATCCAAACCCACATCAAAGCAACTCAAAGTTGGAAAAAGAGAAATGTCGATAACCGAAGTAATGATTTGTAATTTCATGTAGGAGATCATGTTTTCTTAAAGGTTTTACCATGGAAGGGTTTTATACGATTCGTTAAGAATGGAAAATTAAGTCTTAGGTACATCTTACCTTTTGAAATTTTTAAATTAATTGGAGTTGTAGCTTATAGTTTGGAAATGAT
Organism: Viscum album; assembly: GCA_963277665.1. Classification (NCBI taxonomy): domain Eukaryota; kingdom Viridiplantae; phylum Streptophyta; class Magnoliopsida; order Santalales; family Viscaceae; genus Viscum; species Viscum album. The sequence continues at coordinate 1,282,714,987 of OY728133.1, forward strand.
GCCAAGTCTCTCCAAAGTTCATGATGTGTTCCACATATCACTTTTGAGAAAATACATGCCGGACCCAACCCATGTACTAACCTTTGAAGAAATAGTACTAGAACCTGACCTGTCTTATTGCAAAGAACCTATCAGAATTCTTGATACAAGAGAACAAGTGTTGAGAAAACAGATGACTCGTCTGGTGAATGTTCTAAGGAGAAATCATAAGACGGAAGATGCAATGTGGGAACCGGAGGAACGCATTATGAAGAACCACCCCGATTTTTTTATGTAGTAATATTCTATAAATTTTTAGGAATAATTTATTTGAAGGAGGGTAGAATGTAACACCCCAAGATTCCACAGTACATTTCCATTTGAATACTGCAATAGCTTGCAATGTACACAACTTGGTGTTTTAACACACCACTACCAATCAAACTAGCCATTATGAATAGTAACACCCACTTTTTAAAATTTTTATACATATATATTTTTTTCAAAATGGACTTCATTTTTGGATTCAGAATATTGAAATTAGCTTAGGGATAATTTCTGGTATTTTTCTGAAAACATTCAATTTTTGATGAATAGTGAAAACACTACATTATATTTTAAAACCGACTTTTTATTTAAAAATTTAGTTATTTTAATTAAATTTATATTAGGTAAATATATATATATATATATAATACCTATATATGTTCAATTTAATTCATTGGAGTCATTTTACAATAATATTAGATATATAGAATTTTATTGAACTTTTTACCGTCTTTTACCCACAATCAAGGCTCACTTACAAATTTGTATAAAACGTAATTTTACTACTTTTGTGAATTGAATTTCAAAAATATGAGAGAAACATTTGATATCATTATGTAAAATTTTGTTTAATAAGATGAAAATAATTTCTGGTGAATAGTCACTTTGCACTTTTATTTGACACGGTTAAAAGTAAATAGGGTATATAAAGGTAAAAATGTATTATTTTTACCATAACACATGTCCAAATTCTATTCGATTAATTTATTTCAACCAAAATCTATACTAGGAATAAAATATGATCTTTTTGGTCCACTTGGAGTAGATTAAGACATATATTATTATTTACAAGAGAAACTCAGCCAGGGGATAACCCCCTGATAGTTTATTAAAATAAAATAAAAGGACCGTAAGCAGGCACTACAAGCCAAAAGAGAAAATTACATATCATCAAAACCATACCCGTCTCCACATCCCTGGTAAAATGTTTCATCAAAAGTAGCTGATTCCTTTTCTGAAATTTCGTTATTCTTCATAACCTTAGCATACTTCCTTCGTAGATTCATCCGTTCCAAGGATAAAAGCTCAGTGTTTCCAATGGAACACCTGGTGGACATCGACTTTGGCCGGTAAGAGTACTCCTTCCATGGCCTAAGTTGCGGTGAAGCAGTCATGACTTCTAGAGTCATGTTCATATTCGCCCTCCGACCCTAAACCACATCACTAAATGAAGGCTTGATCATACCACTATCATCTCCTTGTCACTCTCAGTGAAATATCCCCATTTACCAGGGTTAAGAACCTCCTGATATCTATCATTCTCTCCTCTTCCCTTTTGGGATTGGCCCTTGGTGTCAATCACTACTAGACACCTTGGTTATTCCATAGACTCGTAACTAACCATTGTCACCTACTATAGAGATTTTGTTCTAGTTCCACCCTCCTGGGAAGGATTCCCAAGCCGCATACCTGCACCTTCAGTCATTGGAATATCCTCCTCCACGTTCTCTTACTCCAACTCATGGAAACAATTTCTCGTAGCAATTGTGAATCCCACACCCCCATCATTCACATCCCTCCCTTGTACCCCATTAGTGATATCCAACACCTCCAAAGGACCACTATCACTACCAAAATCATCCAAATTTCCTTCAACCACATTCGCTGGTCCCTTACATCAACCCTAGGCTTTTTCTGTCATTAGATAATGACACAAAAACCTCATGTTGTATGTCATTTGTATTTTCACTAACACTTGAAGGACCTCCCATGTCTCTAGTGCCAAAAACATTTTTTGAACCAGCTTGTTTCACCCCATCCCCCAACTTCGGATCATGTCGAATCCTACTGAAAACTTCAAAAATGGATGGAATCGAGGATGCTGCTGCAAAATTCCTTAAAGGTGATGCAGCCCGGTTCTCTACACCATCTTCATTTCCAGAAACCACATCTACAGCAGAAATCAGCCTCAGACCAGAGGACATTCCTATCCTCTCCCTCGGACTAGCAGTTCTTCTTTTCATCACATCCCATTGAAATTTCAAGGCCATATTCCTCAGTTGACAACATGTCTTGCATTAGTCCATGAAACATTAAAAGAAGACCGCCTACCTCTATCAGAACTCTTCACCAACAGAAATCCATATCAAATCGACTGAGGGCCTTGCAACATCAACCTCAACACAGAGTTGGGGATTGATTGGATGGCTTATAGTGGATGTTCAAACATTGGAAAAGTGAAACCTACACACCATATTACCAATCATATGAAATATTTCAGGATTTTTCAAATGTAGAGGGAGTTGAGGAAGACTAACCCATGCCGCTATGGTGGATGGATCACGATTCATACATAGATTCAACGACTAGTGAAGGAGGAAAAACTGGTAGCCATTGCAATGAAAAGGGGTAGTGGACCAAGCCCGGATGAAATCATCTTCTGAAGAAAACTGAATCATGAAGTGGTGTTTTTCGATAAGACCGAAAACTGCACGGTCTTACAAATCCAACTTACCAAAGACGAAACGGTCAAAGTCATCGACCAAGGGCCTTCAATGATTGAAATGATCCACCAGTTTCATCTCCATATGTCGTGATGCTTCATAGAACTCCGATTATGTGATCGATAATTGAGGATCACCCAGATGAAGATCAAGAACTTTCAGGCTTAGTGAAATCATCCGGAATTTTGGGAGAAAGTTAGGGTTTGAGAATGGGGTGAATGGTTTTCGCGAGATTGGAGGAGTTGAGACTCCTTCCTCCTCCATCATCACACCTCTAGGAAGGGGAGGGAAGTCAGCCCTGGTCATCGTCTAGTGTTCCATCGTTGTGGGTCATCATCGCCTTCGCTATGGGTCATCGTCGCCATCCTCAAATTTATTATTATTTTATTTAAGTAAGAGTTAAAAGTGTTAAATTCAAATTTTCATTACTATACAATTTTTAATATAGGGTTACAAATAATATAAATTCAACTATAAATATTCATTATAAATATAAAACAATTTCCTACATAATCTTGTTTTATTTATAATTTTTAGACATTAAATAATTAAATTTATTTATGACACAATGACGATGCAGTTATTACATTATTAATGAAATATTAAAATAATTGATAATATAAATATACAAATAAATGTATATTGAATATTCTGATGAATTAAACTAATTTTTTAGGTTAATATCACATGTTAGGGTTGATTAAATAATTTTTTTTCAAAGAGCTAATGTTTTTCTGTCTTTCACAAAAACAAAATACCAAATAGTGTCAAAATTAACATAAATGAGTTTTTAAACAAATACTATATTATTAATTGATATAATATTTTTAAAAATATAAGGTTCAGCCAAAGGACATTGATAAAGTCAAATATATTAATAATGAAACACTTTGGGTTTTTTTGTCTTTTTATAGTATGTTTATTAACCATTTATCATAATAATACAAAAATACTTGGTAAAAGTAAAACTATTTAACTAAGAGTTAAATCAAAAAGTTAATGTTAATATGGTGACCTAATCCTATCTAAAACCTATTGGTTGAGAGGTTTTAGACCTATACCCACCTTATCCTATAAATAAATCATTTTGGATCCATTATGAACCTAATATGATTGTATAATAAAATAATATTTCAAGCTTTTCCTAAAGTGACCCTCACCTCTCTTATAAAAAGGTACACCACCTTCTCTAAAAATGACACCTCTAATGCCATTTGGATGAGCCAAAACCTACTCAAATATCCTTCCAACTACCATAAAATTTACCTAGATACCTTTCTTTGATAATAAATCCATCCTAAGGAGCCATTTTGATCAACTCAAAAGGAAGCACCTTAAGAAGAGGTAATAATTTCACCACCTCTTTCAAAGTTATTTTATTCTTCCACTTCCTCTTTATTTTTTGTTTCCATACCAAAATAATAAATAAATTACCTTATAAATACTATGATGTTATTAAAAATATGGTACAATAATATTCATTATTCTATACATCCTCTGAATGACAAGTCACCATATGTGGATACGTATGACTTACTATATCCACGTCGTGGAGTAGTTTTTTATTCAAACACTTCATTATTTGGATGGGTATAAAAATGAGTATAAATTATCTAAATAATAAATATAACATGTTTAGGATTATTAATATATGATATACCATCCAATTATAAACAATTTCACCATTAATATAATGATATTGTTGCTCGTGCATACGTACGGATTACCGTCTCCATGAACGTGATTAAATTCATTCTCCATCATAACTATTCAAGAATAATTTTCATTTTATAATGAGAAATAATGTTTAAGAACATAATATCATTCTAGATATGAATGAAATAAATCCAATACATAACAAATATGCTTATGAAACCAAGAATATAAAGGAAAATGAATCAGTTAACACCCCAATCAATGATACTACTGAAATATTATTTACAAAGCAATATTATAATATTATATATGATATCATATTTATGAATGTGGTCTTGTATAATTTAATAATAATGATTTATCTATTATATAGGTTTTAACGTACCCTTGATCAAGGAAAAATACAAGTTAAGGGTTAATTTTACAATCTCTTCATTATCCGAGGTTTTTTATACATGAGTATCTACTAGGACCTCCTTATCATCCACATCTGTGTTTCTTAAAAATGTATTTCAAAACATTTTTACTATTTCCTGAAATATGGTTTAATTTCATTTAAACCATTATTTAATTTTTTATAAAATTTTTATAAATAAATCTTTTCGTTGTTTTCAAATCAAGGCCCTTTACGACCTTTTTGAAAAAATTAAGAAAAGCATGTTTTTTAACTTATATGACGAGTGCGACTATTTTCCGCTGTTATGACACCTTTGAAGCTTCCCTTAAAATATTATAAGAATATTTTCAAAATAAATGTTTCTTTTATAATTTTGTGACTTTTAAATTACTTCAAAATAGAAAGAGGTATTTCTCTCAAATAGTTTTAATTTCATCTTTGTCAACATCCTTTAATGGATTTTACACTTATTTTAAGTTGATTTATTACAATAAAATCTTCCATATTGTATTGAAGGTTTTTTTATATGTTTGACTATGGATTTGTTATTTTTAAATCATTAATGTTTTATGGTTAATGTATTCACCCTTTTTATGATAGTTTCAATATGAATGTTTATGTCATCATTCAACCTTTTCATATAAGGAATGAATTGGACTTAGTAAGTGACTGGTGGAGCTCACTACACCTCCTTGATGCATCGATAGGTCTCATGAGAAAAAATAGTGTCTTGGAACAAAGACTTGAAAAAAATCTTATTTGTAGTCTCGGAACAAGGCCTTGACTATGTGGTTATGATGTCCGACATTATGAATTCCATCAATATGAAATTGGATATTGATAATGCATGTGATTATTTGAATAGTAGAATATCATTTTGAATATGTAAATGGAATTATTTGATTTATATTTTCTATATTATGTTGATATTTAAGTTTAAAAGGATTATGTTTTATTCTTATACATTGACTGAAATTTTTATGCTTATTTATGAAAGTTCCTACTATATTGTTATCCTTACTGAGCATCTGATCTCACCCCTTTCTATGTTTTATTTTTCCCTGGATGCGAAGAAGTATATTATGACTGACCTATAGGGATAGTATAAGGGAGTTTAATGTGTTCAAAGAAGACACAATGTTGTTGTTTTTCATTTCATAATGTAATGTAAAACTTATGTACGCATCTAGTACCTACAAGGCTACTAAACTTATCAGTATTTTGGGATTTAATCCCTTGTGATCATGCCAATGTTATGTAATATTGCACCGACTCTAGGTAACTAGGGTTGGAGCATTACAACTTATACCAAAGGATGGGTATAAATACTTCATGCTATGAGTTGAAAATGGTTTTTATTTGAGGAGAGGTATCATTGTTCCTTTGGATGTCGGGATTCGAGTCGATGTGTTCATTCATGTAGGGACCGAGGGACTGATTACTTCATTTGGGTATGAATTTAGGATGTCAGTGATTTTTTTAGACATGAGGTATCATGATTTATATATATGTATTGTCCTGTGTTTAGCCATGGGTGACCCCTTTTTATATACAGATATGTATGACCTTTTTTACATGAATGTTGTTTTCTAGTACTAAAAGTGGTGTGTTTAGCATGTTCCATTATTTCCACTACCGTTTTTTATTATTCTTACGAGAGTGTTTATTGATATTAACTTTTCCTCATCCATTTGTGGGTTTGGTTCGATTTTGTTGAGTCTTTATTTTGGATACATGATATTATATATCTTCTCAGACCAGTAAATTAATTATCTTTCCTTGACGGTATAGTCTCCTTGATATTATCAATTTACACCTTTGATGATAGTTGGAAACCTTTGGCGTATGTATATTTTCTCTTAAGGCTAGTGGAATCTGACCCAATTGCACTTTTGGGGTGGGTAATCGATTCGAGGATGCTACAATTTATATCAAATCCCTTCATTGATGGGATTTAGTAGAAGCTATTGGCTAGTTACTAATGAGATTAAGATTTATTTTCCTTTTCTTTTCATCTAATATTAATATTTTTGTTATGTTAGAATGGAGCCCAGGTGTTATCAGAATTGGGTTAAGAACTTGTGCTTGGGTTCCTACAACCCCATGAAGGAGGGAAGGACCAAATTACCATGGGTTGGAATTACTGTTTTATTTTTATCATTTTACAGTTGGTTTGTTTCCACTATGAGTGGCGTTATTGGAATGTGATGGTTATTTTTTATGATTTTTTATCCTTGTTCTTGTACGATAAGGAAGAGATATTAGAACCTTGTCCTGGTAAGGCAATGCATATTTTTCTATACTTGTTTAATATTTTGATAAGGTACATGGTAGGACTTTTTATATGTGTATCAGCATGCACCAATGAAATATTTTGTGATATATGTGAAATTCCATGTGATATAAAGAGATATATATATATATATATATATATTTCATGTGATATTTGAAATGGGCATGGATTTTATAGGAGAAAGCATGTGCTATGTCTTGGGGTTATGTTGATCACCAGTTTATGAAACAAGGACATCAGATTGAGGCAATGTGATCATCGGAACATGAATGTCCCAAGGAACTTTTGATACTTGGATCTGTTGTGGGAATTTATAGAGGCCATGAGGTCAAGATTCCTTGTGGCATGGTTTTGATAGGAAATTTTAACGGTAGTGAGGATGCGCTTCCTGTTACTGCTTTCTCTATTAGAGATATTTATATATATTTTATATATATTATTGGGATATATGGCCATGTTAATGGTATTCATTGGGTTTCCAACTTGGAGGCTCAGATGGAGTTTCAAGAAGGTGATTTCATTGTGTTATTGGAGAACGATCATGTTGAGACCCCTATGGGTTAGGCATGGTGTGAACCATAGGTATAGGATCATGTTCATGTTCTAGTATAGGTGGGTTAGCCACTAGATCATATAGAATTTGGGAAATGGAATGACTAGAAACATTCAGTGAGCCTATTGTAGGTCATCTAGGGTATCAACTGGGGTTCTTAGAGAGTAGATCCATATATGGTGTTTCTGACATGGGATTTCTAGTCGCATAACCTACCACTATTTCAGGGTGATGTCGGACCACAGGTAGATGATAATTAGATCAATTTCATGAAAAAGATCTTTGATCAGCTAGATATGCCTCCAGGGAAGAGGGTCATGTTGGAAACCTACATGATCATAGGATCGATTAAGCGCTGGTGGGAGATGAAGGTGCATGCTGTCAGACAAGTGGGACTAGCCTAGAAGGATGTGGACACTAATTTATTCAATCATTTCTTCATGAGATGGAGATGGTGGAAAGGGATTGGGGGATCTTAAGATTTCATTAGTATGACATGTCCATCGTGGACTATGAAGCGATGTTCACTAACTTGTCTCTCTTTTCATTCAACATGGTGAGCGATGACACCTCAAGCGTGAGGTTCTCCAAGGATGGTTTATGACATTCCATTTGGGTATAGGTAAAAATATTTAGGTTATACTTATTCTCAAAGGAAGTGAACCAGGTGCTCATAGATGAGGGAAACCTGACAGATAGGTATTTCTCAATTTTGGCTTTAGATTATTTTAGTAGTGAGGCTTTAAATGGAAGCAGGAGTGGTATATATGGGTTTTGGTATGGAAATCAGGCCAATGACATGTCCATTACATCTCATAGAGGGTATTGTACATTTTTCTTTTAGTGTGGGTTGCCAAGACATGTCTAGACTCAATGTGAGAATCCTCAAAAGGATTTTCAATCTTATTGATAGGTTAGAAATCTTGAGTGGTTTTGTAGGAAGTCTTATTCGATAGCTAGCAATTAGAGACTCGGGTAGGATCTGGTGTTTGAGGTATGTTTTAGATCGATAACAGGTGAGGGTAGCTGAGCATCAGCTACATGAAGAGGTAATGGAAGAGATAGACAGAGCCAACAATGGTTTTAGAGGCCGGTGGGTGGTGCAACACCATAGGGAGGTCATGCTACAAATAGTCGAGCTTCATGAAAGGTTCATGTCCTGAATATTCTAGGGGATGATCAGGCTGTTGATTCAATGATGTTCATTGGTTCATCATCAGAATATATTTTATTTAGTTTTATTTTTTTCTTAGATTGTCGAGTCATATCAGTATTGGGTAAACTAGGTGCACATATATATGTGAGGACTAACTAAACATGGGTTACTAGGCTGGCACTAGCTCAGGTGTGTTATATATATGAGGTACATGGAACCATAACATGTATGTAAGCATCGATGGATGTGTGTTTATTGAGGTGTATTTTCCTTGTGGCATTGAGGAGATTCAGTTACTTGAGGTGCATTGGAATTTGGGCGTTGTGATATTTGGTACTTGACTAAGGTGAAAGAAAACATGATTGTTTTGATCATCTATTATGATATAAGACCTCATTGGTTCCATGTGTGACATGGGCATGAGACATGCACTAATGTAGTGAAAGATTATAATGGGTGTCATATATGACATGGGAGAACTTGATGAGGTGTAGGAGTTACAATTCATCTTGGGAGGACTTTTGAGTCCAGAATATGGTAGATGGAACACTTTCTTGCTCTCTGTTTTGGTTAGGATGAGACCAGGTTTTTCACTCCTAAGGTGTGAATCCTCCTTAAGGTAGTTGACATGTTTCTTTGAGACCGAGGTAGTCTAGGCTAATTTAAATGGTATGGATATGTTTGGTACCGAATATGGATTTTGGTTTTATAGATCCGAGATGATCTATGTTATGTTGGGGAGATTATAAATTTATATGGTTTTCAATCGGGTCGAAACCCACTCCGTTTTGAATTTTTGAATTAGTGGGGGTGACAATTACCTTTTCATTGATCAAATCCAAATTACGAGAGTTCTAAAATCCTTATATCTTGTTTTTGGATGGATTTTGTGGCTTGAAGAGTTCCTAGTGTGTTCAGAAGGTCTTGGGGAGCATCAAAGTCTTGGAGGAATAGTTTCGGGTTGAAGGTTAAGGTCCACGGGTTATGGTAAACTATGCGGGGCCTTCCATCTAACTGGGTGGCCTAGTTTTGAACTGCTGCATGGTTTGGAAAATAGTGAAGTAGGGGTGCATGAACAAGTGGAGATGTATTAATTTCTCGAAGAAGTATCACTCATGGTTTTTTCATGGGTTTTTCATAGTTTGTAAAACCATATGGGGAGAACTTTCAACCTAGATATTTAAATATTGGGTGTCATAGAGTTTTTTGAACAATGTAATCCATCCATGCACCTCATTAAAGAGGAGAATTTATGAATTTTACCTCCTTCATATTTAGATTTTTCTTCCACTTTTCCCCACTTGGTCAAGCATAGCAGTAGGTGGGGGGGGGGGGTTCCCCTCTCCTTCCTCTTATTCATTTTCATCCCATCTCTTTATTGATGACTCATTATTTAAGTCACTGGGTGTGTTGGAACCACCAAGGTATGGCTTGTCACACCCTTTCCCCTCTTTTTCTTTTCATTCAACACATAGATCACCAAATCCATCATACCCCCTTTCCCCTATATTCAGGGCATATGATGGAAAATATTATTTCTTCCACACCGTTTAGATTTATAGGATAATACTTGAAATTCCTACGTCTATGCATCTAATGTAGGTGGTGCATACTTTTTTTGTGTTTTTGCAAACGTTTTGGGCGTAAAGATTTTAGCACGCCATTGGGTAATTGAGAGAGACCAAGTTGTTTGATTCTAAATTGATAGTGTGACCTTGTGGGGTGTCATTGGGCATTCACTCACCTTATCTATATGAGAGAGGCCAGGTTAAAGGTCATTTCTCTTGGAGTGGTTTGTTTGAGGCATTGTTTATATCAAATGGTTTTTTATTTAATTTTTAGGTGAGGTGGATTTTATTATAATTTGAGTTTGTCAATCTAATTAAATTGGATTGTTATATTTATTTTGATTTTGAAAATAAATTGTATTAAATTTAATTTCTTATTTAAATTGAATCATTCATATATGCATGGTTTCTTGTGATGAGATGTTGATAACCATGGGGTCATGATGGGTATGGATTGAGAGATTGCAGTGGAATGCCCATTAGGATTGAGGTGACATGTTCATCTGGTTGGGATTGGCCTAGGTTTCTTGGATGGTGTTATTGGTGGGTTGAATCATTTGTCAGATTGAGGTGTAGAGGACATTACGTTGGGGAATGGCCCATGAAATTGGATGGAATTTCCATCGAACTTTAAAAACATGGTCGTAGGGGCATGATGTGTCAGTGTTGATGTGACTTAGGTACTTATTTACTAATTGTCTCTCACCCATGATGGAAATAGAACAAATCTGAGTCATGTCAACATAAGTTGACTCAGATAATATGGTGGTTTTGACCACTTGCGTGGGTAGAGGCTCCTGATAGTGCATCTTAGGAGTTGGTTTGGGGTGCATTCCATATAAAGCCCTGAGTAAGGTGAGGATCCTTCAGTTGATAACATTGAGCCAATCCATTGGGGGATGAGGCATTCCATATTGAGGCTATTAGAGTGGGGATTATATTAGAGGATGGAAATATATGTTCCTTAGGATGTCGTGTTATGAGATGAAAATGGTTTTTATTTGAGTACAGATATCATTGTGCGTTTGGAGGTTAAGCATTGAGTTGATGTGTACTTTTAGGAAGGGGTCTGAGGGATTGGTTACATCATTTGGTTGTTACTTTGGGACGTCATAGCTTTTTTGAGACATGATGTGTCATGAGTAACATGTTATTGGGTTAATTGATTGATGTGTAACTACAGGGTTCACTTTGCATGTATGACAATAGGGGATACCTTGTTCTATGTGATATGGATCCTCACTGCTTTAGTGATTCCAATGTTGGTGGATCCAGGTGACAACTTCCTGGTGACTGTTGAGAACTAGTATAGTCTATGTCTATTTTATACATGTGTTGTTTTATTTTTTATAATTCACACCTTCTTAACCACTAATGTTGGGTATTTACAACTTGGTGGTATCCTACTAAGACTCATTCTCACACCCTACATGGGCCCTTTAGGATGCATGTAGACTTTTTGTTGTTGCATTCAGGTAAGGAATTGACTTCTGGAGATGGACTTTAGTTGCTGGTTGGAATGGATGTTAGAATAATACCATGAGGTCTAGCCTCAACTAGAGATCAAATTTTAGTTCTCTGTTTTTTTCATAATTCATTATAAATAAGTATTGTACTATGGTCAGCTATGGGAGACCCCATTTGTATACTGCTATGTGTGACCTATATTGTTTGCATGCTCTATTTTCATGGTAAAAGTGTTATGTTTGTCAGGTTACTTTATTTCCACTAATATTTTTTATTATGCTTCCACTACAATTTATTGATATTGATTATGATTCTGCAATTGGTAGGTTTGGCTCAAATCTACTGAGTCTTTATTTCTAATTCATGTTATTATATATCTACTCGGACCAGTAAATTATCTATCCTTAATGGTATAGTCTCCCCACTATTATCCTTCTGCACCCTCTATGCTAGTCAGAAACCTTTGGAGTACGAGGAGGCACACCTAAGGCTAGTGGAACCTAGCCTGATAGCACTTTTCTAATGTTTAATCGATTTTGGGATGTTACACCATCCGAATCAATTCCCTAATCGACTGGCCACATACCTGAGTTGAAGACTCGAGTCAACACCATAGAGAGACAAGAACATAACAATAATGCATCTCAAATAGGTAAACAATTATTTTGATGTTACAAAACTACAACATAAGCTAAAAATACATAATAGAAGACCAAATAGGACAATAACAACATGATCCAATCAATTATACAAACCAAAAGGTAGGATCTCCAACTCCATGTAACACTCTAGTGACCACCATGATCCAAACTCCAACCACTTCACAAAGAAGGTGGAGCCAGATCCATCCAAAGTTAAAGACCTGAAGGAATATGCACGACACATTAAGACTAAAAACCCACCAACATGAGCATGTAGGGTGTGATACAAATCCATTATAATACCGCCATGAGTCCATTTCACTTATTTTATTTAAGAGACCAAATATTATAGTTTGAAAAAAAAATCCATATTAAAATAGGTTTTCATTTTCACTTTAAAATCATGGATGAAAAAAATTAAAAAATCCTCTTTCTAAAAGATCCCATTTATAAAATCATTTCTAAAAAATGGTTCTATTTCAAAATAAATCCAATTACAAAGAAAAAACCAAACATTTATCTTTAAACATCATGGTTTTGAAATTGAACCCACAAATGGATTAAAACGTCTCAAAAGCCAAATAATATGAATATACCTTTAAAGGAACTTCCCCCTTTACCTTTAAAAGCTTACACACATATCCAACATAGGGTAAATAAGTAAATAAGGGAAGAAAATAAAGATTAAATATGATAAATTAACATATGAAATTACACTAACCAAACACAAGGCTAAACCAAAAAAGGATCAACACAACAAGAAATTCCATCCATGAAATATGCTATACACATGCCAATATATAAATAAAGGAGGTATAACAAAGATACATAGTATGAGGAAAAACCACAAGGGCTAACTAGACCACACGAGACATGAAAATATAGACCTGGCTGCCTGTAGGGTATAATCACACATTTGTCCACTGAATCTATTTAAGATGTATCCTAAGTGACAAACCAAAAATATAGGTGTTGTGTACAACTAATGGGGGTATATCCAGTGAGAACCCCCAAATATCCATGAAATGTCCCACTACTTCCCACATAGCAACTTTGGACTCCTCATGGAACAATAATAGAGGTGCGACATGAACAATAACATCATCACGTGACAATAACAATACCCTATATATAATACAACAATTATTTCCTTCCCATCTCTTGCACTATCATAAAATTTATCACAAACACACAAGAAAAACATTAGTCACATAACTAATTATCCATCGTAAGGATAAGAACAACATTAACAATAGTAATGGGGCTAAATAAGGGTACAATAAATAATCAACCTATCACAAAGAGACAATATGTACTTCACTTATATATATATATATAACATACACATTTGGATATCCCCCTATTCCAAAAAACATGGAATTATAACATAATTTCAAATTAAATATAATCGTCAATAAATAAAACCAAATAATTCAATGGAAACTCCATTCCACATTTTAACACCAAAACACCCTTTAAACCTGAAATCCCTCTTCTAACACAAAATAAAAGCCACTTGGGAAACTTATTTTTTATTAAAACACCTAAAACGGGTGTGTTTTTTTAATAAAACCTACCATGTAATTTTATCAAACATGGGGAGTGCATAAAATACAATTTAAAATCAACCCACCATTTAAAACATGAAAAAATTCAATTGAAAATCAATCAAAGTTAATGAATGATTTTGTTAAAAAACCTTATATTTTTTAAACCATAATAATAAAGAAGAAATATGATTTTTGAAACCCATAAAAACATTGGTTCTCTTGAATAAAAACAAATAAAATGGAAATAATTACCTCAAGTGGAAAGACCATGTCAACTTTGATGAAATCCACTTCAAAGGGACTCTTACTAGGTCTCAAGACACTTAAAAACTAAAAAACCAATTCCTAACAACCATATACAATAAAATATACCAATAATTATCATTAGGGTTATAAGAATTGGAGAAAAATATTAAAAAAAGATGAATAAGGATGAGGTACTCTAACCTCTTGATCCAAATGAAGAACCACCAAGAAACCCCCTAAAATCCTTCTAAGAGGGGTTTAAAGGGATATAGGAACCCCATGGGAGGCAATTGGGTCCTGGAATCCAAATGGGGTATCCTGGGGGAGAATCCTCAAATAAAATAAAATGGAAAGGACAAAAATAACCCAAACTGGGCACACTATATGGTTACCCCACACATTTTTTCGAACCATGTGGATCACCTGTATTAAGAAGTGAATGGGCTTCACACATGTCCCACATTATTACATAAATGTGTGACCGAACTATGCTCTCCCAATAGACCAACTGAATAGGGTGAATGGTTTCCCAAAGGGAACCTGTACAATTTTTAAAGCATGCACCCTAGCTGTGTACCCATGGAAAAGCCTCAAAACTTCATGTCCTAACCCTGAACACAACCAAAATCACGGAAAAAAGAATCCACGATATTATTAACAATAAATTGACACCTTGGGGTGTCATAAACTCCCTACATTGATAATTTTACCTTTTCCCCCTAGAAAGTGCATGAAAACTGCAAACAAGTGGGAAATCCATGAAAACCTTAACCCTAGTGAGGATTCGATTTCCCCCATTCATAAATGAGTTAAAATATAGGAAAAAAGTTACAAAATTAATTATTCAAATATACCAATGTGGAGAAACACATGGAGACCTAACATAAGACTCCCCACCATTAAGAATTTCACTAGAACTGGTCAAATGCAAGATATGAGCACCCAAGAGAAATATATTGAATTAGGAGACACAATTATACTCACAAAAACAAGAAAATAAAACTACAATAAGAAAGATAATTCTCAATAAATTAAGAACAAACATCAGTCTCCTCGCCATTTAAAACTATTCTATAATGTTGGATCAATCAATAACCTCTTCCCACAATACAAGATAATGACACCGAGATGCCGCTTTCTCGAAATCTCCGAATGGATCTTGCGAAGCTCCACCAAAGAAGTTCAACCAAACCAAGACCAAAATAATAACAAGACAACTAATCAAATGGATTTACTACAAGAAATATAAAAATATTTATTCATCCCAATGAATTATACAGTTCTAGCCTAAGGTTCGCAAAAACCTTACATGGATGTTCACACCCAACACCGTGAAACACTATCCTATGGTAATTATGATGGAAAAATACAAGATAGTGGTATCCACAGTCCAACTGAAAACAAAATGACACCCCAACCATCAAATCATACAACCTAGGTCTCACACATGTCCAAACCATCAAACATAAAACAACCCAAATTTTACATTATATAAGATCAAAAAGAAAAAATAACATGGCATGAAAATATTAAACATATATAAAATTAAGAAAAAATAATTGATTTATTGAAAAAAATCTAGGTCCACAATATATTAGACATTATCCCCAAGGTAAAAGACAAATTAAAAATTGGAAGATCAAAAAATAAGGCCCAACTTCTAAATATCCAATGGAAGGAACAAAGTAGAAAACTATTAACCAAATTTGTGATAGTTACAAGACTTCTTCTTATGATGCTTGACCATCTCAAATAACAACAGAATGTGACTAGGGAATCCACATATATTCTATGTCTTAAGAGTTAATGTAAATGAGGTTTTAATGTTCTCATACATCCTACACTAGAAATTGACAAACAACTTCTACTTTGTTAAAACACAAATGACAGGTTGAGGATATTGATTCACAACATTTTCAAATTTCCATTTCCATTTCTCACTATCTAGATATTATTTAGTAGATCCAGAATAAAATGAAGCACCACATTCCCCATGTTTCCCTCCCAAAATTTATTAATCAATGATAACATTTAAAACCTCTTAATCAAAGTTAGCCAGGACCGACTCTAGCACTATAAAATGTGACTCTAGACATAATCCTCCAGTAAAGAATTGAACCTTTTTTTCACTATTAGTTGATATATCTGGAGAGAAAGGTTTAAATCCTATGAAATTTGCAACATATTCTTTCATAGGCTATTTACATTAAAGTATGCTTATGAACCTTATTTCCTTTTAAAAAAATAATTTCTTCAAGATAAAACCACAGAATGAAGGATGCCTTGAAATATCTTCAAGAGAGAGGCATGAATGGTTGGGTATGAACAATGATCTTCCACTTTCCCATATCCAAACCATCAAATAAAGGAATGGTTCACCATTCCTTATAGTCTTTAGGAGTCTTTAGCGATTCAGGAATCTCTTTAACCTTTTCTAACATTTCAACAACCACATGAGGTACTCGATCACCATATAAAATTGAAGGGTATCATTTTAGAAACTCTCACTCAAGATCCAATATATGGTAAAAATATTTATCTACCATTCCATCATGGGTCATGGTGGATTTCAGGACTGTATAGGAAATAACGTGATCACTAGGATGACTACCTAGGGAATTACCATCCAGAATTATTGAATCATTTATGGGGGATTCATAAGAAATCATCATAAAAAAAATAACCCAATAAAACCACAATAAAATTTATAAAAACAAGGGTAACTATCACAAGAAATACAAACCAAGACAAACCCCATTTCAAAAAAAATCATAAACATTTCACACCACAAAACCTATTCATTTTGAAACTAACACAACCATGAAATTCTTTTTAACATGGTTTAAAAACACTCATAAAAAAACCTAAACTCACCCATAAAATTTTAAAGAATCCATTATCTAGGAAACTGGGAAATTGTTTCTTTGGAAACTGACACCACCCAATAATATTTTATAGAGTTAAAAAAATTTCCACCCTAAGAAACTCATGAAACCAAAACATGATTTTCTAAACAATTTCAGATTCCAAGGAATAAATAATTTTTTTAACAACTCCAAAACGCCAAAAAATTCTCTCAAAAATCATAAATAATTCCAAGAAAACTCAAGGAGGTACCATCCCAACAAAAGGGTGAAAAAATATTAGCCAACATTATTCACAATACAGGTCTTGACCGCATGGTTTGTTAGACAATTTTCCAACCGTGTGAGTTACATTGGAAGTTTATCTAGAGTGGTATGCATGGAATATTCATGGTTTGATAGACCAGGAAACTTAACCATTAACCCTTTAAAATCCTTATAATTACTATTCTAAATTGAGAAATTTCCCAAGATGTATTTAGAAAACTCCAAATAACATAGTGAAACAGTACTCTGAACCAAAACATCTAAATAATAAACCCAACAAAACGTTAAAAACATGATAAAAGTCCACACCACAAATGGAAACTTGATATCCAATACAAGAAAGAGTAGGATAAGAACTTTTCTGAACCTACCACTCATATACTGTTGTTCATATCTTATTTCTACCATTGATCTTCAAATAACAGGAAGGTGAATCTCAAGAACCTAGACCCCTTTTGAGAACCTAGATCCGTTGATACCATTTTGTAACAAACAAACCCAGGTCATCAACCAAGATAGTTCCAGATCCAACCGGACACATACCTGAGGAACATCCTTCACCCCCTTGGGATGATGAAATGTATCAATACTATTTGAAATAAATAATGGGGATTTTTTAAAACACCTAAAGTTGGACAAAACCAACATCCAAACGGGGAATAACATAAAACGATAAGAACAAAACCAAATGGAATCTCAAATAGGTAAAAAATTACAGAGTTAAAAAACTGTAATGAAAGTGAAAAGAGAAAAAATAGAAGACAAAAGAGGCTAAAATAACTCGAGCCAACTAGTTGAACAAACCAATGTTATAATCACCAATTCCTAGTGACACTTTATTCTCCACCATGATCCCAACCCCAACCACTACGCAAAGAAGGTGGAACTTGATTCAACATGAAGGTAAGAGCTGTAAGAACCTATAAAATATATGAAGACAACATATACACCAATGTGAGAATGTAAAGTGTGAGTTGAAGCTAGTAGGATACCACCAAGATTCCAATTCACTACTTTTATTTAAGAAACCAATTATTCTAGTTAGAAATCAAGGTGTTTAATAATAGGATTTAATTTTCAATTTAAAATAATGATATCAAAAAAAATTTTAAACATGAACTTATTTGAATATCCCATTTTTAAAACCATTTCATGAAATTGTTGTTATTTAAATAAAAGACAATTCCAAGGAAAAAGAAAAATATTTTTCTTTAAAAATGAAGCTTTTGAATTTAAACTAACATATAGATTAAAATTCTGTAAAATCATGATAATATGAATATTCCTTAAAAAAAATCCCCTTTCAATTTAAAACTTCACATGCACACCCAAATCTGGGTAAACAATAAAATAATGGTAAAAAACAAGAATGCAACCAGCTAAATTAATGAATGAAATAACACTAAAAAACACAAGGATAATCCACAAATGGATTAACAGATCAGGAAAGTTCATTTATGAAATAAGTTATATATATGACAATATATAAATAAAAGAGTCATAGAATAGATATATATCATGATGTGAAACCATGAGGACTAACGAGACCACACTAGACATGAAAATATGGACCTAACTACCGACAGAGTATGGTCCAACATCTACCTACCAAATCTATCAAAGAGTTCTCCTCAATGACGAACCCAAAATCAAGGTTTCATGTAAAAGTAAGTGGGATTTAGCCAGTTCAAAACCCTAAATATCCAATTAAGGACCCACAACTTCCCACTTATCTATCTCGATCTCCACATGGAATAATAACAGAGGTGGGACCCAAACAACAACACCATCACATGAAAATAACAATCCCCTAGTGATGATACCACAATCACATCCCCCCACTACCCTCAAAGTGATCCCCAACGCACAATCACAACATTGATCACATAACCAAGCATCCATCACATGGATAATAAAAACAACAACAAAATCAGGGGGGCTCAACAAGGGAATAATAAACAATCAACAAATCCCAATACAGTAAATGGGCCTTCACTAATATATATATAAGATATGTATTTGGAAATAAACATTTTCAAAAAAAATTAGATTACCAACATAATTTCAAAGGAAATATAATCATCAATAAATACAACTACAAAATTCAAGGGAAACTACATTCCAAATTTTAGCACTGAAACACCCTTTAAACATGTAATACCTCTTTTAAAACAAAATGAACGAAACTTTAGAAACCTATATTTTCCCTCAAACAACAAAAATAATTGTTTTCTTCAAGAAAACCAAACTTGAAATTTTATCAATTTTTTTGGAGTTCGTGAATTACCATCATACATAAAAACACCATTTCAATAATTAAATTCCAAACATTTTCAACATGAAAATCAATCATAGTCAATGATTTATTTAAAAAAACAGCCCTATATTTTCAAGACCATATTTATTTAGGCCAATAATTAATTTAGAAAACCAATAAACAATATAAATCTTGAATGAAATAAAAGTAAATGGAAACACCCACCTCAAGTGGTGAGACCATATCACCTTTGACAAAATCCACTGAAAAGGGAATCATACTATGTATCACAACCCTTATAAATCAAAATGCTAAAATCTTAGAAACCCTGGCTATGAGAATTGGGAACAAATGACCATTATGGTTATATGGGTTGGAGAAAAAGAGATAAAAGAAGAGGAAGAAGGAATAAGGGCTCTTGACTCTTGATCCAGATGAAGAACCACCAAGAATTGGAAAAGACAACAATACCCCAACTTGGGTAGGTTCTGTAGTTACCTTGTATGATTTTCCAAAATGTCCCAAAACCCAATGGACCACCTATGTTAATAGGATCACTAGATTATCCCTTGGTATAAAAAGTTACATAATAGTGTTACCTAATCATGTTCTACTAATAGACACACTAAACATGGTTCATGATTTTCCATAGGGGACCCTCAAGGATTACAAACCATGAACCCAAAATATACCCCTTATGAAATCCTCCAAAACACCATGTTCTGACCAAGAACATTGTCCAACTCAAGGAGAAATGAAACCAAAAGATTACTACTAAAAATGTGACACCCATTGGTGTTAAAACCCCAATTATGATATGTTATATTAATGATTGATTCAATAATCAACCAACACTTTTCAAAGTGATTAATCTATATTGAATTTATTCCACTACTTTATCCAGATTCCGGTATCCCTACATGGATGTATTTCTATGAAAACCCACATAATATCTACTTTACCAAAACATAATTATGTTATAAAAATAATAGTCTAATTCTTCTAAATTCTCTAAAATTATCTTATCCTAATCCATAAATAAAATGTCAATTGTTTCGTTTTCATTAAACCAAATACTATTGTAAGTGTTGTATGTACCTTTGAAATTATGATAAACCTGAACTTATCAAACCTTAAATTATCCTCAATATACATATAATTATTTTAAGTTATCTAAATCATTCCTTTGATACTAAGAAGGATTCCTTGTACCCACAATCCAAAATTTGGTTCTCATGGACACATACTTTTCATAAATTCTTTGATATCATTGTAAAATCATACATATAACCATCCATGATTATAAAATGAAAAATAATTTTTGAATCCCTTACTTATGAAGAATATGTTTTGGTTTATATATTTAAATAATTCATAAAAATCATAAACTAACAAAACCCAAGTATTTATCAACTAATGTAAATTGTTTCCCATAATATCCAAAATTACATAATCTATAATAATTCTTCAATATCTCCCATAATTTCTTTGACCCATGATATCCTTATAATATGTCATGTGTACTACATTTATTTATAACTTTTTGAAATTAAAAAATAACAAGGATTGATCTAAACGGCTCAATAAGGGAAACATATAACTAAATCAATCGTGGAATAAACATGAAAAAAATATTATTGTAGGAATAGATAAATAAATATTAATTCTTAATCAACATAAATCATAGATTATTATATATCGTTGAAATTGAAATAAAACATAGATATCAATAATAACAATCTCATTCTAATGGAAAGTATAATTTCCAACATAAAAAATATAATATCAAAGCCTTATTCCAAGAAACTTTACTTATTATTGAGACTCCAGTCAAGTCATCTTGCTTTATTGGGTAGTTATTCCCCAAATACCCAAACTTATTATTCTCATGAGACATTTAGATGAATATAGGAGTTATATAATGATAGTCCCCACCCATCATCTAATTATTTCCAATGCATTCAGAAAAAAAATTCAATAATAACTTTTATTTAATTCCTAATGGAACCCTTGGCTGAATAAAAACATTGTTATATATATAATAAGAATATTAAATGTCAATACATGATAAACCTATGATAAAATTAAATAAATAATAAATACTTTCAATACTTTTACCCATGATAATAAAATGGATAACATGATCGTCACTCATATGGAGGATGAAAGTGGATGGTTAAACAATATGAAGTCAACTTATCAATAATCATCTATATTGGAATAAAAAATACGGGACACAAATACTTTTACCCATGTTAAAATAATATCATACATTCTATGTGAACATAATAGACACAAAGTTATTTAAAATTTGATATTCAAACCATATCTAACAACGATTTTATGACTAATTCAATACTATAATAACATGATCATAATCTATTTGAAGAAAGAAAGTGGATGGTTTTAAATGAACATATCCCAAGAAGTGAGAAATATTAGTCAAAGGGATTATGTGGTATGAATTTATATCCCCAAAAATAATTATAGAATACCACATAATACAATAAAAGTTTATTAATTACCAAAATTATATGAAATAAATTCGAAAAATTATTATAAAAAAATTAACAAAAATTGAGCTACAAAAAATCCACAGTACTGGTAAAAAAATGGAATCAATATCCACATGAATAAAGAAAAATTATTTGGATTTTAAATAAAATTAAATAAAATTAAATAATTTAAATAAAATTCATTGGATAATGATTATATTGAACAATATACAAATTTAACATGGGGAATGACATGTCTCAAAGAGAGAGAATTGATCCCAAGCCAACCCTTTCGACTCGAGTAACACTTTAATAAAACCCCCTTGAAATATATGTATTTTAATTGAATATAAAATACCATGATTAAATTATAATTAATTATTTATTATCTAAAATAATAAGTTTATAAACCAAAAAATTAAATTAGGTGTACAATACCAAACATGTTTTGAAGAGATGAATTTGAGACGAAAACACTTAAAACTTTTTCATGGATTCCACTAACCTAATTTAAACTTCTATATTAAAAAAAATATATCTTAGTCACTTAATTCATCACCATAATTATATTTATATTCTTTCATACTTTTCATAAATATTCATTCAGTTTAGGAATTCTTATGATTTCCCATATCAGGTCTTCCAATTTTTGATCTTGTTTACTCGTTTCAAAATTACAATTTCCATATTAATTTAATTAAAAAGATCATAATTACTAAGTAATTGAAGTTTTTTATTGGTATGTTTTATAAATATTTATAATTTTCTAATACCCTTTAATGGACATTTCATTCTTTATCCTTGAATATGAACTCGATTATAAGTATGTATTGATGATTCAGGATGAGTGAATGGTGTTTTCTTAGTTGATGAATTAAATACAGATATAACATCTCCATAATGACAATAATAATAATTATTAACATATTTATATCATATTATATTAGTAAACAACTTCTCATATTCATCCGTGGAATAAATATATAGTATTGTTAAAGTAGGTTCTTAAACCGACCCAAACATTAAACCATAATGATTAATGGATTATTTTGAGATGGTTTAATTATAATTTAATTATAACAGAAGAATAATGGTATTTTTTTGTGTTTTTTTGAGATATATTATAATTTTAAATAAGTAAAAAAGTACATATAAGTTATATGAAGTCATTAAATAGAACAAAATACGATTTTATTCTTAGTTCACCCATTTTAAATGATTAAATTAATAATATTCATTTGTTGATCATATCATTAAGAGGTTATCTAATTTTTCAAACCATAACATTAATAATACCTTAAAATTAATATTTATACTTCAATTGCATCCTCATATTTATCCTTGTAAGGAGTTGATAGAAAATGAAACATGTTGTGTCATGGAGGTGGTGGTCTACACAAAGCATGAACAATGGTTTTGTTTTTCTTAATGAACAGGGCATATGAATAAACAATGATAATATAATTACTATAAAAAATTACTATAATGATGATACTAATATATTTATATTATTTTTGTATAATAAATGGGAAATAATATAATGAGAAAGAAAACTAAGTAGATGATAATACTAATGTCAGGGACATGAGTTTTTCTTGGATGTATCCTTACAAATAAAAGTCTTATACTAACTATTGGTGACCATAAAATTTTGAACATGGGAGATGGTTCGAGGATGATTAAAATTATAGAGTTTCAAGGATAAATTTGAATTATAGGTTAATCATGAAGTGGTGAATATGTTACACTTTTATAAGGGAAGGGAAGGATCGTTTTGGGAGTAACTCTTAAATTTTCAATAATATAAGGTTAGTATTCAACTATCAAAGGAAAAATGGAGAAAATATGATTGGAGAATAATTTTGGGATGAAATGAACCACAAAAAATAATTTTTGTGACATCATTGAATATTTTGTGGCTTTTGTTTTAACTTTTTGACTTTTCCCTAATTTACTTTTACCTTGGTAATTTATTTCTATCCTTAGTAATTAATTTTAATGTAAAAAATTAACAACTACCTTTTAAATAATATGATACATCTAGTTATAAATTTTAAATTCATTTATCAAATTAAATTTCTAATGGTGTGAAATCATAATTTTAAAATAAATGTAATCAATCATGTAGAAATTTTTTTATAGATAACAAACATTTTTATGATTTAAATTTTTATATAATATAAAATTGTTTTTGATACAAAATTTAATAAAATAAATTTATTTATTATTAAAAAAATATTGATTTTATTCCTCTAATTCAAGACAAAACTGAATAATTGTTGAAAATAATTGTTTCATAGAAAAGGACGAATGTTGTATTTTATTAATGTTACATTTTAAATAGTTCAGAAAGTGTTGGAAGTAGGATTTATAAGTTCAATGTATATTTTAAAATTAATATTTTTATTCCTTAAAATCATATTTGATTACTAAAATGTTTTTCTAAACATATTGTTCATTCTTATATAATGAAAATGATTTACAAATTACAGGTTTTGCAAAAAAAATTGATGTGAATTGTGTTTGAAAACATTTACTAATATGTTTTGTTGGAATCGTTTATTTTTTATATGAATTTGAGATTTAATATTTCAATATATTACATTCGATGATTTTAAATTAAAATATATGTTCTTTGAAAATCCTCTTAAAAGTGTGTTTCTTTGGTGCCAATTTGATAAATTTTATGTTCATTAATTTCAAAATTCATATTTGAACATATGTTTTGAGTTTGGAATTACTTTGGATTAATTTTATTTTCATAGATTTTTTAAATATCCATTTTTTATTTTTCGTATACTTGAAATCATTTTATAAATAAATCCCATGAATTTATTTTATTAATTATTTATGGAATTAAGATTTTATTTGGGGTAATTCATGGATTAATTTTATTATAATCATTTTTTCTTTGATTTTCACTTATATTTAAAATTTTCTAATTTTTAATCTTCTACCATTAAAGAAAAATATGACTACCACAATATGTTTTCTTTTTTCAATATATTTCTACCATTGGGCTCTCCCATCACCCCCTATTACAATCAGTTTTAAATTGTGTTACCTTCACACCAAACTATGATATCACCAAGGCCCCTTTCCACCACCACCCTCTTTCTACTTCTACCACTACATTTCCCTATTATAATTTTATTCATTATAATAAAAAAAGGAATAAAAAATTATATTGGTCAAAACAAATGACTTGGATTGATTAGGTGTACATGTTTTGATTGGTCAAAATTACTATGGATTTGATTGATGAGGTTGGAATAGTTATGGAATCCCACATTGCATTTGAGGGTATACTTATTATAGCTCAGTCATTATAAAAGGAGCCTGGGGAATATAAAATATATATATTCCAAACTACAGTTAAAGTGTTTTAAAAAAATATATATATTTAGTAAAATGTTTTGTTATATATATATATATATATTATATATATATATATATAAAGTATTTTATATAATAGGTAATAATGTGATTAGTCATAATAGTTGGGTTTTGAATTTGCATAATATGAATGGGTTTCCACTATTAAGAGTTGTTTTTTTTGTCAAACTAAGGTATTCTTGGACCAAATTGGTGAGACAAAATAGGCACAATTCACACTGATTTTGACATATAAATAAGTGATGATATATCACTTATAATTTTAATTCTTCATCAATCGAAGAAATTATCTAGATATTTTTTCCAAACATCAGTGGAGTGGGAATTTCAACAATTGGTGTTCAATTTCCCTTAAATCATGGTAAATCACTCGAGGTTACTTTTACTCGGAACCCTACACCAACAAAGTTTGGGTGTATCAAACTTTTTTGGGATGTTAATAAAATTCAGGTATCAAGATTCAATCTTCCCTATCCTTATACCAACCTATTTTTCAATAATCAAAAGTGTTTGAACCTAAGGAAGAACATGATAGATGGATTCTGAACCCCTTAAAGTGATGAATCAATACATGGTCAAACTTGACTATTTTTATGAATAAAATTCTCTTAGGGGAAAGAAAAGATGAATTTTTTACTTACACTGTTGAAGATTTTTTATATTTAGAAACCGAATCATCCTCAAATTCTTGAAGATCCGGATTGAGATCCTGAAGGCACATCCATTAACACAAATCAAGTCGTGCACATTCAATAAATAAGGAAGAAATGTGAAGATGATAAAGTTTTTTGTCAAGGACATATTCTCAAGACATTATCAGATCGTCTTTATGATTATTTTTTCTAAATGAATATCACTCACGATCTATGGGATGAACTCGAGTTCAATTAAAAATTCAATGAAGAAGATACCAATAAATTTATTATTAAAAAGTATCTAAACATAAATACGGTTGATAACAAGCCAGTGTTTGAGAATGTTCATGAGCTACAAGTATAGAAAATAAGCTTCTTTATCTTAATATTAATATTCTAGAAACTTTTCAAGATGGTAATTTTTTTCAAAAAATTCTTCCCATGTGGAAAGATTATGGTAAATCAATTATTAAAAAAATTAATGATATTTCCTCAGAAAAATTGAAAAAAGAATATTTTTAGAGAAGAAGAATCCATGTTTAGAGATTTGGTTATGGATTCACAATTTGATGCCAATATTAGTATCATTTAGGGAAAGCCGAAACCAAACACTTCCTTACATCTCAAAAAGAAATATCATCACTTCCAAAATAAATGCAATACTTCCAAGAGTAATGGAGAATACCTTTTCTGTGGAAAATCAATGCATCTTGTAGTGGAATGTCACTATTGATAGAAAGGAGATAAAATCATTGAAAGTTTGTTAACTAAAGAGAATCTAGTTTCAATGATTTCAGAAGTTAATATGACCTTTATGAAGTCTTTATAGTTGCTCAATTCTAGGGTAATAGTGTTTGTGTGCAAGGATCATTCATTGTTCAAAATTTTTGACAATTATTCTATAAAAAATAAGTACACCTTGAAAATAATGCATGCATAAATGTTAGTGGACAATGAATCATGGAGTTGGAATTTACATCATTGAATAATTGACTCTTCTTAATGTTGTATGTACCAAAATTTTGAAGGAATTCAGTTCCTGTCAATTTTTTTTTGTAATAAGAGATTTTAGGTTTCATTATAATCTAGTAAGGTTATCTTGTTTAAGGGAGGCTTGTTTGTGGGGATAGGGTACTCAAATGATGGATTGTATCAACTATCCATTAATAATATGATTGGATCTTCTGATTACATGATTGATTCTTCTAATTTATGGCACGATCATTCATCACATATTAATTATAATTAATTAAATATAATGAAGAAGTTAAACTTAATTATATTTGTAAATGAATTTAATAAATATGAAACATGTATATAATCTAAAATATTTAAGAATTATTTTCATAGTTCTGAAAGAAATTCTGATATATTAGAATTAGTATATTATATTATTTTTTAATTAAATGGTTTATTATCTTGCAGAGGAAAAAGATATTTTATTATTTTTTAATGATTTTAGTATATAATTACATATATATATTCTTATAACAAAGGATGAATCCTTTAATTTTTTAAGAAGTATAAAAGAGAAGTTGAGAAAAAATTCAATAAAAATATTAATGTATTTTTCTCGGATATATGTGGTAAATACATTATGAATGAGTTTAATGAGTTCTATGAAGAAAATATTATTATTAATAAAAGTATCTCTCCATACACACCTCATAAAAATGGCATAGTTGAGAGGAAAATTTTCACTTCAGTAGAAATTTTTAATTGAATGATTAATAAATCTATGTTACCTTTATATTTATGGGGTGAAGCTTTATTGGATGCATGTAATATTAATAATGGGATTTCCTCTAGTAAAATTAAGTTATCCCCATATAAATATTGAATAGGTAGGAGACCCAATGATTCTTATTTTTAATTATGGGGGTTTTAATCTTACTATAGAGTTCCTGGTCCTAAAAGAATTAAAATTTGTCACATAGAAATTGAAGGTTTTTTTATTGGATATGAAAAAATAGCTAATCATATAGAATTTTGAATTTGGGAAATAATATACTTATTGAAACAAGAGATGTAGGGTTTTTTGAAAATAAGTTCTTTAAAAATGACTCGAAAAAAGATATTCCTCATACCCCTATCTCATATACTCCATCTAGTTCAATTACAATAGTAGAGAATATTGATGATTCTCAATTTGAACCTAAACAATTACAAGAATAGTAAGGAGAAACATCTTTTTCCTGGTTTTATTTATCATGATTCAATAGTTTTTCTTATTGAGGGAGAAAATAATAATCATCTATTGAATATGTATAATGTATTATTTACTATAGAATATGACCCAATGAAATATTAAAAAGCTATTAATTCTAGAGATTTTTATTTTTGTAAAGAAGTAATTAATGATGAAATGGATTCCATTATGGTGAATAATTCTTGGGTCAATATGGATTTTCCAAGAGTATCAAAACCAATTGGTTATAAATGGGTGTTCAAGAAAAAGTATGATTCCAATTGTAACATTCCAGATTTTAAAGCTTGCTTGGTTTCTACAAGTTTCAGAAAAAATAAGGGATTGATTATTTTGATACTTATGATCATGTTTCTCATATTACTTTAATAAGGGTTTTATTTTCATTAGCTTCAATTAATCATTTGTACACCCATCATATATATGTAAAAACTAATTATTTAAATGATGAATTAAATTAATATATTTACATGGAACAACCATAAGGGTTTGTTTTACGAGTTAATGAAAATAAAGTATGTAGGCTATTTAAATATATTTATGGACTTGAACAAGATATGAAGTAATGGAATGAAAAATTTGATTCTATTATTTTATCTAATGGATTTTTTCATAATAAAAAGGATAAATTTGTTTATCAAATGTTATAAAAATAATATGGAGTTATTGTGTATTTATATGTGTATGATATATTAATTTTTGAAACAAATTTGATTGGAATTATTGAAAAAAAGAATTTCTTATCATCATAGATTAAAATTAATGATATTGGAATAGTTTATACTATTCTAGGTAATAATGATAGAAATCATAGTGGGGGTTATTCTTAAAGTTAGTCTTATTACATAAAAACATATTAAATAAACTTGATAATTTGGTTTCAACAATTTTAATACTCAATTTGAATGTAGTGTAAAACTATTTATAAGTATGGGTGGAGCTGTATCACGACTTGATTATTCTATTATAGTTAGTTCTTTAATGTATATGCTACATTTCACTAGACCTGGTATTTCTTTTGTGGTATGTTAAATGAGTAGATATATTAGTAATCCAAGAATGGATAAATGGAGATGAGTAACAAGATATTTTTGGATATTTAAAAAATACCAAACATTTAAGTTTATACTATAATTAATATACAACTGTATTAGAAAGATAAAGTAATGAAAGTTGGATTACCAATATTGGTGATAACCAATCCACATCTAGATGGTTGTTTACTCTTGAAGGTTCTGTTGTTTCTTGAAAAATAAAGAAGAAAATTTATTTCACATTCGACCTAATTCTAGATTTTATTTCCTTAGTGACATGTTGAAAGGAAGATGACTGGATTAAGAATCTATTATTAGGATATTATATTGGGGCCTAGTTTGATGCCTCATATCTCTATTAGTTGTGATAGTGAACCAATTTTATTAATGGCACATTATTTCATGTATAATGGAATGTCTAGACATATAATATTGAGACATGATTATGTGATAAAATTAATAAAAAATGCTACCATAAAAATTTTCTATGTGAGATCATGTAAAAATATTTTGGATATATTTACAAAATTTCTTCCAAGAGAGGTCATTCGTGAAACTAATAAAGTTATAGTGTTAAAAACCATAAAATATATCATTTCTTTAATGGAATCCCACCACTCTCTTTAATTAGATCCTAATTAAATTGTTTAACATATAAAAATGTTAAAAAGATGATTATTGATATTGAAAATTATCACCCCAACTACTTGGTCTCAACATCATCCGTTATGATTGGAGATTGAGTTAAAAAATCTTAACAAAATATTATGACTCGATGAGTTATGAATTCTAATAGTGGAATCACATTGTAATATTTTTCCAAGGTGAAATGATAAGTGGTTCCACTTATTTCAAGAGTTAATGAGTTTACTCCTTAGAAATTTCATGAAACGGATATAAGAACATGGACATAAACATGATACAAAATGAGATGATGGATGGAAAGATCATTATATGTATGATATCTCCGGTTTATCTTTATGATCAAAGATTTAATGTTTTAACAACTTGTAAATCTGATAATACTTTGCTATATTGATATTTAATAATGTTTTAAATAGAAAAATATATTTATTATGTATAATAATTCACTTGTGATATTGTGAATTTATATTTATGAATAAAATTGAGGGATCATTGTAATTTTATTTATAATAATAATAAAAATAAATAATACTTTTTGATTGGTAAAAACACATATGGCTTTGAGTGATGAAGTGAACATGTTTTAATTGGTCAAAATATATATGGCTTGGATTGATAAAGTGAACATAGATATTGAATCCCACATTGGATTTGGGGGTAGAATTCTCATAGATCATCCCTTATAAATGGATCCTTGGAAATTTTAATTTTCATAATATATATATATATTACTTAATACATCTAAAGTGTTTTAAAAAATATTTCTTTATTAAAATGTATATATACATATATATTAACAAAGAAAATCTATAAAATGGAAAATAACTCAGTTAGTTGTAACAATTAGAATTTGAATTTTCGAAATTTAAAGAGGTGTCAACCACCAAGAGTTATCTCATTTCGGCTAAAAAAAGATATTCATTGACCGAAACAGTGAGATAAAATTGGCATGATCACACTGATTTGGATCTATAAATAAATGATGATGAGACCACTTATAATTTTCATTCTTTTGCAATCCAAAAAATTCTCTAGATATTTTTCCCTACACTAGGGATGCAAAAGTGTTGAAAATCAGTGTTGGATTTCCCCTAAATTTTGATGAAATATTTCAGGGAAACTTCCACTAAGAACCCTACACCAATAAAGTGGGTTAGATCAAACCCATATAAATATTGAATTAAATTCATGCATCGAGATAAAATATGCCTTCTCCATTGTAACGACCCGAAATTTTGAATAAATCTTATTTCCTAATTTTATGTGTTATTTTATTTTACTCAACAAAAATGTTTCATTTGATAACATGAGTATAATTAAAATGAGACTGTTGGGTTTTGACTATTATTTGACCATTGGTCAATATGACCGCTGGAAACTAAATGTTTTGATTACTGTCTCTAAATACAAGCAATCTTGGTTAATTAATATAGAAAGAAGATTCGATGGCCTCACCCAGTAGTCTTGGACCGATCGAAGCCCATCTAACAGAACTTGGGAAGGAGGTAGCACCACTGGGCTTTTCTCTGGACCAAACCCAAGCTGAACTTCATCGTGTGAAGCTAGAACGGGATCGCCTTCGCAAGAAGTTCAAACTGATAGAAATTACTACTCGTGCGATGTTGGCCGAGCCTCCCTCGGATTCTCTCACCTTAGCACACCTTACACTTAGGTCCTATGCTGGTGTGATAAGGGGATATGTAAGGAGACCGTAACTTCCTTGTGTAATCCTTTGTTTTAAATAAAAATTGGGATTTCATCTTATGATGAAGTTTATGAATTTTCAAATGACCGGATAAATATAATATGCATATTTTTGATGAATTTTAGAAAAATGATATTTTAAAAATGGTTGTGTAAACCTTAAATAATTAAAAATGTGTAATGATTTTCGAAAAATGGTCTTCTACAATTATTTTCAGCACGAAATTTAGAAACTAATAAGATCAACTTAATTTTTGATGAATAGTAAATTATGAATAGTGATTTTATTATTAGGATTAGTAATGTGTCCAAATGGATTAGTAATCTCACTTAAAGAAATTATTAATATAATCTAGGCACCTTGATTAAGTAATGTGATTCAATAAAATGGTTAAATAACGGTTTCATAAATTATTATTCAAGTATTAGTTTTTTCGGGTGAATAGTGTTTTTTAATTAAAAATTAAATTAAAAATATTTAGAAAATTATTTTTATAAAATGGATTTCATTTTTGAACTCAGAGCACCGATATTATGTTATGGTAATTTTTGGGGTTTTTTCTGAAAAAATGAATTTTCGGTGAATAGTGTATTTATTTAAAAATAAATTTAAAAATATTTAGAAAATTATTTTTAAAATGGAGTTAATTTTTGAAATCAGAGCATTGATATTTGGTTAGTGTGAAATTTTGGGATTATTCTGAGAAAGTTGAATTTTCAGTGAATAGTAAAAATGCAGTTTTAGGGTTTCAGTATGTTTAATGACATCATAGCTGTGTCATGATGATGTCATGAGATATTTTAAGGGTTGGCCGGACAAGGGTGATGAATTATTGTTTTTTGGGCCCCATGTGGCCTAACTCCATGGTAAATGCCAAGGGACAACACATGGGTTTGAGAAAAGCACATGTGAGGTGTCCCTTGGCCATTAATGCCTTGTCCCCTCACTTTCCCAATAAATACCAAGCCCTCATCTCATCCATTCGACTCCCCACTCTTCCCCAACGAATTTCTGGTCTCATTACCTCCCAAGGAGTCCTCCCAAGGTGCCCCCAAGCCCTCAAGGTCCAAACCTTTGAGTTTCAAGAGTCACGTTTTAAGGTAAGGGATCCGACCTCTCTCTTTCATTTCAAGTAATCTCTTTGATGTCATTCCTTTTATGCTCCATGTTCTTATGTTGAAGGATGTTATTTTATACTCTTCTTACTGCCCTTTTCATGTTAATATAATGAGAGATCCCCTCTTACTCTCATTATTTCATTTTGTGATGTTTTAAGTGGCGCCGTTAGGCTGCCGAAATTTTTATAACGGATTCTTTCTCCCTTCTCATTTTTCAAGATCTATTTTCATGTAAAGTATTTCAAGTTCCTTTTTATTATGTTGGGGTATGATCTCTAAATTTTTCATAATGATCTTTTATGATAATATGATGAGAGACCCCATTTGATCTCTTCAATTCAGTATTTTGAAGTTTTAAGTGGCGCCGTTAGGCTGCCGAATTTTTAAGTGGTTCTTCACCCTTCTCGTTTTGAAGTTCTACTTTCATGTCAATTCTTTTAAGTTAATTATTTTTATGTTGGGGCATTATCTCTATATCTATCATACTTAACTCTTATGTTCACATGATGAGAGACCCTATTTGATCTTTTCAAATCATTTTTGTTGAAGTTTAAGTAACGCCGTTAGGCTGCCGAACTTTCATAAGAGAAATCTAATTTTTGTCTTCCGTCCATGTTTTTCATTTCAAATGGTATGTCCTTGAAATTTCATTACCATGATCATGTATCCTTCTTATTCTGTCCATATACTATTTTATTGGTCATTTATGAATTTTTGACCCATTTTACCTCTCTTTTTAATGTCTTCTAAAACCTGGTAACATAGCCGTTATGCTGCAGAATTTTCGTCTCAAAATGTCTCTCTTTTTCTAAAGTTCTTTTATATTATTAAGTGAATACTCAAAGCTCTTTCTTCTAAAGGGGTATTCACATATATACCAAAATGTTCTATTTTAAATTCTGTGATTTACATACATGAGACCCACCTTCCTTTTCTATGGGTTTTAAAGTGACGTAAAGATCATGTCCTTAAAGCAATTTTTAAAACATTATGATTATGAAATGAAACCCATTTATTTTATGCTATATGGGTTATTTATGAAATTTTTTATGATGATATATGTGTATCACATGATAATAAAGGCAAATTTAAGGGTGCACCCTGATACCGCTCCAATGCATTGGGTAATGATGTAACCACTATAGATTACAATTTTCACGATACCTTGCTGAATAACCTTGGTAATTTTCAAATGACATCTTGGGGATGGACCTTGGTGATATGTTCATGATTGTCTATGTTAAATGATGTAGCCACATCTTCAAGTTATGAAAATGTTATTTTTATTATGATATGCCACATGATTTTTTTAATCATGCCTTAAAGTTCTTGTTCATGACATAGTTGATGTATCTCAAGTTCACATGTTAAATGTTTCCCTTGTTTCCATTATTGGGCCTTCTGCTCACCCTTTCTTTTGATGTATGCTCCCAGGTTATGTGATGCAGTAATGAACCTAGGATGAACATGAGGAGAAGCCTTTCAAGTGTTTTTGAAGAATGTTTTATGTTTTCATGTTTTAAGTTCCTGGTTTCCAAGACACTAAACCTTAAAGATCCTCAATTTTGTATAATGTAATGAAAGTTTATGTCATAAAAAGACGGGATGCTATAGTTGGTATCAAAGGATGGTTTAGTTATTTGTGGAAATTAGGATATGAAAAATCTAGGAATAACCCTATAGAAAATTTTAAATATAGGAAATCTTCCTAGTATTCTGGTGAGTATTGAGTAAGGGGTTTCCAAGCAAATACATCCATATCTGGATACGAGCAGGTAGAGGTGGCTCTGGAACAGATGTACATAGGGTTAAAACCCAAAAACACCACTTTGAGCTAGACTCGAACGAGAACTGGTACACGACAACGGGCCTTGCTTCACTCTTGGTTACGACACTCCCGGGGGATATTCTTTGGTAAATTCATAAGCTTAGAATGAACCATTATTAAAGGAACAAGGATAAAACAAAATAAGGATTCACATAAGAATATATGATCATGGATAACCTAGATTGGAACCTAGGGGATCACAAGTTAGGATATACTTTTATTCTACATGTTTATCCTTTTATGCTTAAAGTTTCCTTTTCATGATTATTAGCTAAGTAAATAAGCCCCTAATTATAGTTTCTTTTCTTATTTAATGGCGGGAAATGGAAGAACATGTCCCAAAAAACCAATGTGATAGGAAATGCGACGATTGTCGTGTTAATATGTCAGAGGTGATTAGGGGATTAAAATATGATTATTATTTTGGAATACATTAACTATTTTAGGGACCCTATATGATCGAGGTAAATAGATTAATATGGTATTTTCATTGAAGAGTAAGGTTGACTTATATTTTGAAGAATTGATAAATTTATGGTGGAATTATAGTAATTTAGGCTACTTATGGGAATGATTAACCTATCTTGGGTAAAATATGTTTAGTTTAGATGTTAGGAGTGGTTGATGTTGTTTGGAGATGAACAATGAAGTTTATTTTGGAAGACTATGTTATCAAATCCTTCTTGTATTTGGGTTTCAATCTTAGTTTGTTTTATTTTGAGGAATTTTAAGGACCGTTATTTATGGGATGGTCTATGATGAACTTTGGGTAGTACCATGGAACTTTGAAGATTTAAATGTAGTTTCCATTCCTATGGGATTCTTCCTTTTTGAAGAGTTGTTTAACCTTACCCTTTCTGTTTTTGATAATGTTTAAAGATAGAAGAAATAGATAGTTAATCGTTTGGGGATTATGTGATTCTCTAGAAGATGATTCTTGTGTATTGATGAGACCAAGTAGTTTTGAGTGCTCATCATTCGGGAGAAAAGATTAGTTTTGGTAGAAACATATTAAAAGGTGAAACTCTACATGAAGGTAGATATATTTCCTTATGTTCTTGTTCTATGTTGTAAATGAATTCCTCAAAATTATGAAAAGGAACGTAAAACAAAAACGTTGTTGGTTTACGTTTCCAACTAGGTAATCAAAGATCGTTTACACACATCATAAGTTTGGGATTTTCTTATGGTTAACTTTCTCATAATCATGTTCTCTGTCACTCTCCCTCAGAACATGACTCTTTGTTTTCTCCTCCTTGTCCATATTTTCCTACATGGAATCCTAGTGTGGGATAACTCGGGTGACCTTTGTACTTCCCTTTCTTTATTTTAAAGTAATAGTTTTACTGACTCCTTTTCCGATGTGGGACTTTCAATGAAATTTCAAAACCTAATTAAAAAAAAATTGCGAGGACGCAATTTCTTAAGGGGGGAAGATTGTAACGACCCGAAATTTTGAATAAATCTTATTTCCTAATTTTATGTGTTATTTTATTTTACTCAACAAAAATGTTTCATTTGATAACATGAGTATAATTAAAATGAGACTGTTGGGTTTTGACTATTATTTGACCATTGGTCAATATGACCGCTGGAAACTAAATGTTTTGATTACTGTCTCTAAATACAAGCAATCTTGGTTAATTAATATAGAAAGAAGATTCGATGGCCTCACGCAGTAGTCTTGGACCGATCGAAGCCCATCTAACAGAACATGGGAAGGAGGTAGCACCACTGGGCTTTGCTCTGGACCAAACCCAAGCTAAACTTCATCGTGTGAAGCTAGAACGGGATCGCCTTCGCGAGAAGTTCAAACTGATAGAAATTACTACTCGTGCGATGTTGGCCGAGCCTCCCTCGGATTCTCTCACCTTAGCACACCTTACACTTAGGTCCTATGCTGGTGTGATAATGGGATATGTAAGGAGACCGTAACTGCCTTGTGTAATCCTTTGTTTTAAATAAAAATTGGGATTTCTTCTTATGATGAAGTTTATGAATTTTCAAATGACCAGATAAATATAATATGCATATTTTTGATGAATTTTAAAAAAATGATATTTTAAAAATGGTTGTGTAAACCTTAAATAATTAAAAATGTGTAATGATTTTCGAAAAATGGTCTTCCACAATTATGTTCAGTACGAAATTTAGAAACTAATAAGATCAACTTAATTTTTGATGAATAGTAAATTATGAATAGTGATTTTATGATTAGGATTAGTAATGTGTCCAAATGGATTAGTAATCTCACCTAAATAAAGTATTAATATAATCTAGGAACCTTGATTAAGTAATGTGATTCAATAAAATGGTTAAATAACTTTTTCATAAATTATTATTCAAGTATTAGTTTTTTCGGGTGAATAGTGTTTTTTAATTAAAAATTAAATTAAAATTATTTAGAAAATTATTTTTATAAAATGGATTTCATTTTTGAACTCAGAG
The DNA here is from genome assembly GCA_963277665.1 of Viscum album. Classification (NCBI taxonomy): domain Eukaryota; kingdom Viridiplantae; phylum Streptophyta; class Magnoliopsida; order Santalales; family Viscaceae; genus Viscum; species Viscum album. The sequence continues at coordinate 1,282,752,162 of OY728133.1, forward strand.
CACCGATATTATGTTATGGTAATTTTTGGGGTTTTTTCTGAAAAAATGAATTTTCGGTGAATAGTGTATTTATTTAAAAATAAATTTAAAAATATTTAGAAAATTATTTTTACAATGGAGTTCATTTTTGAAATCAGAGCATTGATATTTGGTTAGTGTGAAATTTTGGGATTTTTCTGAGAAAGTTGAATTTTCAGTGAATAGTAAAAATGCAGTTTTAGGGTTTCGGTATGTTTAATGACATTATAGCTGTGTCATGATGATTTCATGAGATATTTTAAGGGTTGGCCGGACAAGGGTGATGAATTATTGTTTTGTGGGCCCCATGTGGCCTAACTCCATGGTAAATGCCAAGGGAGAGCACATGGGTTTGAGAAAAGCACATGTGAGGTGTCCCTTGACCATTAATGCCTTGTCCCCTCACTTTCCCTATAAATACCAAGCCCTCATCTCATCCATTCGACTCCCCACACTTCCCCAACGAATTTCTGGTCTCATTACCTCCCAAGGAGTCGTCCCAAGGTGCCCCCAAGCCCTCAAGGTCCAAACCATTGAGTTTCAAGAGTCACGTTTTAAGGTAAAGGATCCGACCTCTCTCTTTCATTTCAAGTAATCTCTTTGATGTCATTCCTTTTATGCTCCATGTTCTTATGTTGAAGGATGTTATTTTATACTCTTCTTACTGCCCTTTTCATGTTTATATAATGAGAGATCCCCTCTTACTCTCATTATTTCATTTTGTGATGTTTTAAGTGGCGCCGTTAGGCTGCCGAAAGTTTTGTAACGGATTCTTTCTCCCTTCTCATTTTTCAAGATCTATTTTCATGTAAAGTATTTCAAGTTACTTTTTATTATGTTGGGGTATGGTATCTAAATTTATCATACTGATATTTTATGATCATATGATGAGAGACCCCATTTGATCTCTTCAATTCAGTATTTTGAAGTTTTAAGTGGCGCCGTTAGGCTGCCGAATTTTTAAGTGGTTCTTCACCCTTCTCGTTTTGAAGTTCTACTTTCATGTCAATTCTTTCAAGTTCCTTTTTTTATGTTGGGGTATGATCTCTATATCTATCATACTGGACTCTTATGTTCATATGATGAGAGACCCCATTTGATCTCTTCAATTCAGTATTTTGATGTTTTAAGTGGCGCCGTTAGGCTGCCGAATTTTTAAGTGGTTTTTCACCCTTCTCGTTTTGAAGTTCTACTTTCATGTCAATTCTTTTAAGTTCATTATTGTTATGTTGGGGAATTATATCTATATCTATCATACTGAACTCTTATGTTCACACGATGAGAGACCCTATTTGATCTTTTCAAATCATTTTTGTTGAAGTTTAAGTAACGCCGTTAGGCTGCCGAACTTTCATAAGAGAAATCTAATTTTTGTCTTCCGTCCATGTTTTTCATTTCAAATGGTATGTCCTTGAAATTTCATTACCATGATCATGTATCCTTCTTATTCTGTCCATATACTATTTTATGGGTCATTTATGAATGTTTGACCCATTTTACCTCTCTTTTTAATGTCTTCTAAAACCTCGTAACATATCCGTTATGCTGCAGAATTTTCGTCTCAAAATGTCTCTCTTTTTCTAAATTTCTTTTATATTATTAAGTGAATAATCAAAGCTCTTTCTTCTAAAGGGGTATTCACATATATACCAAAATTTTCTATTTTAAATTCTGGGATTTACATACATGTGACCCACCTTCCTTTTCCGTGGGTTTTAATGTGACGTAAAGATCATGTCCTTAAAGCACTTTTTAAAACATTATGATTATGAAATGAAACCCATTTATTTTATGCTATATGGGTTATTTATTAAATTTTTTATGATGATATATGTGGATCACATGATAATAAAGGAAAATTTAAGGGTGCGCCCTGATAGCGCTCCAATGCATTGGGTAATGATGTAACCACTAGAGATTACAATTTTCACGATACCTTGGTGAATAACCTTGGTAATTTTCAAATGACACCTTGGGGATGGACCTTGGAGATATGTTCATGATTGTCTATGTTAAATGATGTAGCCACATCTTCATGTTATGAAAATTTTATTTTTATTATGATATGCCACATGATTTTTTTTTATCATGCCTTAAAGTTCTTGTTCATGACATAGTTGATGTATCTCAAGTTCACATGTTAAATGTTTCCCTTGTTTCCCTTACTGGGCCTTCTGCTCACCCTTTCTTTTGATGTATTCTCCCAGGTTATGTGATGCAGTAATGAACCTAGGATGAACATGAGGAGAAGCCTTTCAAGTGTTTTAGAATAATGTTTTATGTTTTCATGTTTTAAGTTCCTGGTTTCCAAGACACTAAACCTTAAAGATCCTCAGTTTTGTATAATGTAATGAAAGTTTATGTGATAAAAAGGTGGGATGCTATATCCATCTACTCCGTATCTTTCAAAAACCCACACTAATGTAAAAATCCTATGATTGATGCCTCCACTACCTCTCCTCTATCGCTCGGAAATTTTTATACAATCACCCAAACATGTTATATTCCATCCCTACATACCAAGATTAAGTTTTCTCAATGAAGAACCAATTGATGAGAACTTAATTTGGTTCACCAAGATTCATCAAGCACTGATTTCTATCTATGATTTAGAAAATTCAATTGAAATCATAAGAACAATATTCCTGAACTAATTCATGACTTCACAGTACTGAGAAAACCAATTCGAGATCACTAATTTATTTTTAGAAATTATGTAGGTAGAAGGATAATAAATATTAGACCTTGATGCGTGAATTTAATTCACTTTCCAAAATATTTTAATCCACAACTACAAAAATGGTGTCTGTTTCTCAGTTGAAGTTTCCCTCGAGGATTTTACCATGATTTGGGGAAAAATGAACAGCATTTTTTGTTTCCCCCACAGTGCAGACGTTGTAAAATATCTTGAAATTTCTTTAGACTAGATAATTATTAACCCATAAGCGATATCCTCATAACTTATTTATAAATCCGAATCAGTGTGAATCATAGTAGTTTGGTCTCACCATTTTGGACAAAAAACAACTAGGTTTGACTGAAACGAGATAACTCTTTATGAGGGACACATTGGTTTGATCTCACTATTAGGTCACAAAAAACCTTGTTCTGACCTAAAAGATACAAATCTTAGTGAGGGACACACGTGTCCAAATTTGAAAAAAATTCTCTATTTATTTTAGTAAATATTTTTATTAAAATTAAACAATCCCACAATATTATTCATAAATATTAATTCTCCAGATCACAAGTGTCATATTATATATAATAAAGGTAGATTTCAATTCAAACCTTTACCTGATATCAATATATCAATGTTTTATCAAATTTACAATTCGTCAAAACATTAAACATATTAATCATTATGATAAACTAGAGATATCATTCATATAATGATCTTTCATCCAATATCTCATTTGGTAGCACTTTTATGCTCATGTTCTTATATCCTTTTCATAAAATCTTTTAAGAGTAAACCCATTAACTCTTGTAAGAAGACACACCACTTCTAAGTTCACATTGGAAAAATATTACAAAGTGCTTCCATTATTAGAGATCATAACTCAACGAGTCTTAATATACTATTAAGAGTTAATAACTCAAACTCTAGTCATAACAGATGATATTGAGACCAAATAGTTGGGTTTATAATTTTAAATATCAATACTAATATTCATAACTTGTTTTTAACCATTAAACACATTGATTGGGATTGTATTGTCCTGGTTCCGGGTCTTGCCCAAAGTTACCTCATACCCCATTGGTCACACGGCCTCAAGATCATTTTCCCAAATTCTAGAGTCTATCAACTAGAAGTGAGGGCCTTTGGTGTGATAGTGGGGAAACTATTCCCTCATTATAAGAGTAACACAACAAAAATAAATAGTAAAGTGTAGTGTAAGCACTAATACCATAGCACAGAAGTAACCAATGGAATAATGATAATAAATAAACTAATATAGCATATATATAAATGATAAATGCAACATATGTCTAGGAAAACATAAAAACAAGTCACAATGCTAGAAATAATGTACTAAACTAATGTATAAAAGAAAACAAGTAAACTCATACAGCATCACATGCCTTAGCTTGGTCCCATGCTCTCCAGCTCCACAAAAATCAAGTTCCTGATGTAGAAGGGTTCTTTCCCTTATCTATACTTGAAACCATAAAATATTTTTGGGTCGAAAAACATGACCCAAATAGGATGTGAGATGAATCCCAGTAGGAAACCACCAAAATATCTCTGCCTAACTTTCCGTGAATATATATAGCAGACATTATTAAAAATGAAGTAATAAACAAGGCTATACTCAAAAGTAAACAATCCGAAAAATTTCAATTACATTCAATTACATTTATTTATTCTTCTAATCATTTAATAGTGTGACACCAAGATCTAGCCTAATCTCTCTATCCCTTATGTAAATGAAAAACAAATGTCTTAGATGAATATCTAACAATCAAGTATGATCGAGTCCAAGATTGTTCTATGGCTTGGTAGGCTCATCACAATCAATAAATCATTCAAAAGAAACCCTTTGGGAAATTTCTCATAACCTAACCCCTATGGATCAACATATCATAAAATAAACAAGGATATAATGACCCTCTGGGGAAGCACACATAGTCTAACCCCATTGTTCTCACGAGAAAAGACTCTCTAAGAAAGATCTAACCATTTATTTCCTTTGTGGTCTTTTGGTGATAAAGTATAGAATCTCTAAGGAAGCACTCAACGTCAATTCCCCCTGTAGTCTCATAATGGTATACTATAGACACTCTAAGGGATAACGTATTGTCAATCCCCCCTATGGTCTGGCAATGTAAACATAACAGACAGTCTGGGAAAGCCCTCAATGTCAATTCCCCCTATGGTCTCACTACACCAGGTTCTCATAACCCCGTGTAATAAAGTCACGCACAAATGATATCTAGTAGCCCAAAGTAATCTCAAAAACTACAAGGATAAGTAGCTACAATACATAACACATGCATTTAACAAGAATCAATTAAGAAATAAATTCCAACGTAACAAGAAAGGCATGGAGACAATGTATGCCTCGTAGTAAACTTGGACTAAACAGCCATAAAAATTATAACAAGGAAACTCACCCAAGGGGTGTTCCCTATACATGAAATTTATCATAATATATCAAAAAACCAATAATCTATCAATCAATCTTTCGAAGATGATAATAAGGTTCTATTCCTGAACATGAAATACCTAAATTACATGTAATCACCACTTAGGCATATATAACTCAAACAAAAACTCTGAAAGGAAACAAATCACCTACCTCGATGTTGTACGATGAAAAATCTCGAACATCGACCCTTGAATCTTCCTATAACAATATATATCTACAAAGGTAAAGAATTCATAACCTTGTATAACTCAAGAGAGAGGGTAAAATAGAAAGTGAGTCGCTTAAATAAGAAAGGTCTCACCAGTGGGATTACAACACACCTTCCAGAGTTTGAATCAGGCCTTGGATGAATAAATAGTGTCTCAAACATTGATCATCAATCCTGGTCACTCCTGGGAAAAAAGAGGTTAGAAAAAGATCATTCTGGAGATTAGATGTGACCTCGGTCCAATTAATCAAATAAAAATAGAATTACATGGAATGTTCATTTAATATACATGCCGAGTACATACCAAAGTCGTCCCCTACTTTAGGCGGCCCACACAGAAATGTACTCGGCTATTACACAACCAGTACATGACTACATGCGGAAATTGGGTACACGACATGTACTCAAGAGTACACAACATGTACTTTAAAAATTTCCAAAAACATCCTTTCTCCAAAAAAACACCCAAAATCAAGATCTATATATGAAATGAAGATCTGGGTTCTTACAAACTTCCCCAATAAAGAAATTCATCCCCGAATATCCCTTCCAAGGGTGGTGAAGAAGAAAATTCAAACAACTGTGGCCACTACAATCATATATCGGCCTCCCTCTCCCAAGTCACGACTTATACTCCCCCATACTGCCACAAAACCCTTAAAAGAGGAACATACGAGCCATGGAGAACCTTTGTGATGCAATCCACAATCTGAATATGGTTCTCCTCGAAGGATGCATCCACCTCCAACTCATCCTCCTCAGGTTTAGAAATATGAGACATGTCAAAAAATTAACATTTTAGCTAGGAAACATTGAAGACATCATGCATATCTTGGTACCAATGAGGTAACTGCAACGGATAGGAAACCAGCCCGACTCTCTCCAAACCCTCAAATGGCCCGATGTACATCATTGAAAGTTTTCCATGTCTCCTAATCCTCCTGTGTCCCAACCTTGGTGTGACATGCAAGAAAACCTGAACTCCAACCTCGAACTCCAGAGGTCATCTCTATAGATCAACATAAGATTTTTGGAAAGACTGTGCATTATTCATCATCTTCTGAATCAACTCCACCTACTCAGTGGTCTACTGGACAAGATTATTTCCCAACATAGCTTCCTCTCCTAACTCTAGCCAACATAGTGGTGATCGACATGTCATACCATACAAAGCCTCAAAAGGTGTCATTTGAATCATCACCTGAAAGTAATGTTTGTAGGAAAAATACACAAGGGGTATATGTCTCTCCCAAGAACCTTCAAAATCCATAACGCATGCCCGAAGCATGACCTGTAAAACCTTAGTTGTGTGCTCGGACTAGCCATATGTCTGGGGATGGTAAGCTGCACTTAGAAGTACCAGTGCACCCAAAGAACTCTGTAGTCCTTTCCAGACAAGTGAAGTAAAATGGGCTTCCCTATCTGAAATGATAGACTTTGGAACCCCTTGAAAACATAAAATCTCTCAGATGTACAATCTTCCAAGATCAAAAACACTGAAGGTCTCCTTGAACGGTAATAAGTGTGGAACCTTTGTAAGTCTGTCAAGAATAGCTCAAACTTCTTCATTCCCTTAAGATGACCTCCGTAAACCTATCAAAAAACCTTTCATCAAATCATTACACCTCCACTCGGGAATGGGTAACTTCTATAAAATCCCAACTAGTCAATGATGCTCCTTCATCACCTGGTGATAGGTGTAACATCTCATAACAAAACCAGAAACATCTCTCTTCATACCGATTCACCAATACTGACGCTGTAAATCTCAATACATCTTGGGGAAACCAAGATGAACTACCCAATCTAAGGAGTCAAAATCCCACAAAATCTCCCCACATATGTTTTTTGACACCCACACATGCCCATGAAAATGCAAGATATAATCCTCGCTTACAGTCTACCTAGGAGTAGGGTCATCTCTTGAAACACTCAAATGTAGGACTAGGCCTTTGAAATCTGATAGTTTCTTCATTCTAAATCGATCTAGAGGGGTATAGGTAACAACTAAATTTGAAATAAATGTCTTCCCATGTCTGTCTGGAACCTCCAAATGCATCTTATAGAATAGAACCATAAGCTACCACTCCCTGATGGCCTCATAAACTATTTTTATCTGATTTCTCCTACAAAATGCATCAGCCACTATGTTTCCATTTTTAGGCATGTAGGCAAGATAAAAGTCAAAATACTAAAGGTACTCAACCCACCTTCACAGTCTCAAATTATGATCATGCTAAGTAAAGATATACTAGAGACTTTTGTTGTTAGTGAAAACCAAAAAATTATCTCCCAAAAGGTAATGTATCCAATAGCGTAGAGCATGCACAATTGTGGAAAACTAGAGATCGTTCGTCAGATAGTTCCTATAATGTGGCCTCAACTGCTGAGACCTATATGCGATGACTCCTTCCCCTTAATAATCACTACACCCAAACCGATACCTAATGAGTTATTGTAAATGTTATAACTATTGTCTGCCTCAATAAAGAAAAGTATCATTGCTTAATTAAACCTCCATTTCATCTCTTGAAATTATTAATCACAATAATCTATCCACAAGTACTTAACACCCTTATTTTTCAAGACCGTTAGTGGTGCAGCTTTATGTGAAAAGTCTAGTACAAAACTCTTGTAGTAACCAGACTGCCCCAGAAAAATCTATATCTCAAAGGTGTTAATTGGATGATCTCAAGAATATACTTCTCTAACATTCTCTGGTTTTACTGATACTTTGGTCTATGTGATAATATGACCTAAGAATTGAATCTAGTCCATCCAAATGTGGCATTTTAAAAGCTTAGAATATAACTGATTCTCTCTCATTGTCTTAAAAATGATATCAATATGGGTGGCATGGTCATGTTGAGTGTGAGAGTACACTAAGATATTGTCTATGAAAAAACCACAAAAGTGTCCAAGTAAGGATGGAACACTCGGTTCATCCGTTCCATGAAAACTGATGGCATGTTGGTGAGACCGAACGGTATAACCACATACTCGTATTGATCATACCTACTCCCAATAGCTATAAAAGGTATATCTGATGGTTTTATGCACAACTGATGATAACCGAATCTCAAGTCAATTTTTAAGAACACGAGGGCTCCTCAAAGCTGATCAAAGAGTTCACCAATCCTTGGCAAGGGATATCAGTTCTTGATGATCAACTAGTTCAGATTTCGGTAATTCACATAGAGTATGAGGGTACTGTCCAGCTTTTCTATGAAATGGATAGGCAAACCCCAAGGAGATGTACTGGGTCCGATTAAACCCCTTTCTTGCAACACCTCTAACTGCGTCTTGATCTCTCGTAACTTTGGTGTAGCCATATTATAAATAGAAATGGGCACGAGTGTCGATCTTGGCACAAGCTCAATAGAGAAATATAATTTTCATTTCGGTGGTAAACCTGAAAATTCATCTAGAAAGAAACCCCTAAAATGATCCACCATTGGGGGAAAGTCCATCTATTAAGTCCCCTAGTAATCCATATATAGACTAGAAATTTAGGTTGAAATTCCCCCTATCCAATGATGCTCGGGTCCATCTCTACTCTCCTGAACATCGCATTTATCATTGTGCAGAAAACACCCACCCTATGGTGATGTGAAAATCACCTTATGGAAATGGAATTCAACAAAGTCCTTGAAATAGACCAACCCGTCAATTCTGAGAATGACATAGAAGCCTATCATCTCAAATACAAAGAGGTCCAACAAGAAGTGACACATTCCAACCACAAGAGGGAACTTCTTTCATTGACACACACTAGCTTTCCTAATCCTCAACGGAGTGTCTAGCATCATAACATCCTCAGAAGTTAAGATACAAAGCCTAAGGATAGACCAAAATGGAAACAGATAAGAAACTATGGGAATCCCATGTATTAAAAAAGTAGAAGCTAAAACTAAGGTAACTAGAATCGTAACTCTAACCATAGAGGGTCTGGGATCCTTCTCCTACTGAGTTTACTCCACTGAAAAAGTTTGACCTATATCATGGCCCTATGACCCTTCCAGACATCTCTGAGTTGATCCACCCTACAATCACTAAAAATCAATCGCCTAACCCCCATAGCCACGAACACCTCCTCAACTAGAACGGCCTGATGTACTCCAATTACCAGACTGATGAGAAAATAGTGGCCCTGCTTCTGAATGTGGAGCCATAGAATAACACCTATCACTAGATGGTGGTGAGAAAAACCAGAAAAATGATAAATATGGCCCGTCCTACTGCAATATCGGCACTCGACTAGGTCTCTGGAGAACTAAGGTCTCGTATGTCGACTCTTACCACACTAGTAGCATATCACCTAGCTTTTTGAAGGAGTATCTCGTCTACTCAGATCTCCACAAGTAGACTCCCTACGACGTTTCCTACTATCAGTTAGAGAAGTACCAACTCTGGATGCTGAAATTACAAGGATCAAAGCACCATGCTCCCTCAGATTAAACTCAGCGATAAGTGCTTTCTTGACTATAGAATATATAGAATTCAACCTGAATATGTTTACCTAGGATCATATATCATGTCTGAGACCATCCTCAAACTTCCTGTCCATAAATAACTCATCAACCCCACCAATGGGTGTGAATAATTTTAGCTCTGTGAAATGAGAAGAATACTCCATGACTTAAAGAGTACCCTATTTCAGACCCATGTACTCTCTGGCTCGATCATCCATCATGGTCTCTAGGTAGAAATAGTCATTGAAGGTCCGCTAGAACACATCACAAGCCATAACTCATTGGCATCCCTCTTGTGATATCACATCCCACCATCTCTAGGCGGAATCTTGAAGAATGTATGATGTGAGATTCACCCTCCTCTAAAGCAGTGTCTCAAGATTCTCAATGATACAAATAATGGATTTTAACAATGACTTTCCAGCCTGAGGTCCTCTATCCCATGAGAAAGTGGAAGGATTATGCTACCGGAACACCTGTGTCAGCTCTTCCATAGACGGGGTAGAATGAGGTGCTCCCTAAAATGTCTGCATAAACCTCATGAACCCTTCTAGAAACTGTGTATCAACACCTATTTCCAATATAATAGGTGGTTCCAATAAGAGCACGACATGAGGATATAGTGGTAGTCCTTGATCTACCATTTCTAGTGTCTAATTTTTGCCCTATATCTGGCATATAACAGAAGGAAGTGTCGGTGGAAAGACTCTTCAAGGTCAATCACACACCTCAGTTCAACATTTTCAAGGACTGAAACATAGGTGTTCAAGAATGGAACAAGATAAGAAAAAAATACAGTTTTACAAAAAAAGGGGTACATAGTGTTTATAACCCCAACACGGCGTGTTCCCTTAAGCTTTTAACATGGCATGTATGTCTTCCAAAATTGGTCATGTAACACTCCTACACATGGAGTGTTCGTCCTGTGACATGGAATGTACTTGAATTTTCTCTCCATCCCGAGTTCCTCTACACTGCTAAATTACAGAGTTCTCTCCTTGATAACTCTACATAGTGTGTTCACCCTACACACAGTGTGTTCCACTTAAGTTCTAACCACCCGTTTCATTAGTCACACGGTTGGGGACACGGTCGACTCTATACGACGTGTAAGAACGGAACATGGCGTGTACAACCTAAGTCTAATCCACCCGTGTCATTAGTCACACGACCGGATACATGGCCTCTACATCACAGTGCATACTCCCAGTACACTGCATGATCTACCAAACAATTACCAACCCATATATATGCTCACATAGTTAGTCACATGGTTAAGGATTACACGGCGTGTGCATACAAGACATGGCATGTACTTAATAAAAGTTATTTCTTCTAGAATATAAGAACAAATAGCGTCTATTCATAACACTACACATCGTGTTGTCTAGTTTTCCAAATTGAAGTCCTCTGAACCTTCTATATAACCCTTAAAAATTTATAATTTTGTACAATTAATGACAAAATCTGACTCGTGAGATCCCATACTCCCACCAATCAAATTTTGGAATCCTTATTCACACCATACTAGTCAAAATTAAATTGAAGTTCATACATGATCCACCAATATCTTATCCAAGTGGTCCCTTAACACCTCAAGGACCAACAATTGGCATCCATCCAAATGAATCTTTATATATTCCATTACCCTATAAAAATAACATCTATTCAATCATAGAAACTATCACAATAATATGAAATCCTTAATGCACCCTACATGGCATGCCAAGAATGCATGGCATGTGATCTGTAGAAATTTCCTATATGATGCATGAGATGAAATACCATCATCTCATGGAGTTGAAATAGAAATAGAACCATAATGATATAAATCATAATAGAAAAAAACATGTCTTTCACCCAACAGTGAAATCAAATCAACTGTAACAATTGAAAAACCATAAAAATTGAAATATTTGAGGTAACATGGATTTTCCCTATACACGGGTTAGATACACCTGGGAAAAGTTTCTTACCAACTACCTATTCCTTAATATACCTGTCTATAGGCTCCAAACAGTAAGACAAAGAAGAAAAGAACGTACCTTTGATACCACTTTCTAATGTCCCGGGTTCGGGTTCCACCCAAAGGCGCCCCGTAATTGGTTGGTCACATGGCCTCAAGCGCTATTACCCAAAATCCAGAGGCTACCGACTTGTAGTGAGGGCCTTGTGTGTGATAGTGTCGAATCTATTACCTCATTGGAAGAGTAACACAATAGAAACATTCTATAAATTGTAGTGTAAGTAGAAATACCATACAAAATAAGTAACCAGCGGAAGAAAGATAATGAATAAAAAATTGGAGGACATATATAAATGATGCATGTCACATTTTTCTAGGAAAATATCAAAACAAATCAAAATTCATGAAATGCAGTCCTAAACCAATGTACAAAATAAAACAATTAAACTCTCACAACATCACAATCCTCAACTTGGTCACATGCACTCCAGCTCCATAGTAATCAAGTACCAGATGTAGAAGGTTTCTTGCAATTATCGTTACCTACGTCCATATAATATATTTGGGTAAAAAATCAAGACCAAAAGAGGGAATGAGATGAATCCTAGTAGGCGAACACCAAAATATATGTTCCCATCTTCTAGTGAATATATATAGCAAGGGATATAAAAAATGATGCAATAAACAAGGAAGTACTCAAAAGTAAACAATTCTACAATTTTAAATTAAATTAATTTGCATTTATTTATTATTAAATCCATTGAATAAAGTATCCTCAAGATCTAGACTAATCTCTATATCCCATAAGTAAAAGAAGAATAGATGTCTCAGAATACCGTCTAACAATAATGTAAGACCAAGTCCAAGCTTTTTCTTTAGCATTCAAGGCTTGTCACAATCAATACATCATTAACGAGAAACCCTCTTGGAATGTTCTCATATCCTAACCCCTCTAGTTCAACATATTATCAAATCAATAAAGATATAATGACCCTCCAGAGAAGGTCACACAGTCTTACCCCATTGGTCTCACAAACAACGACTCTCTGATGAAGCACTCTCCATTAATTCTCCATGTGGTATTTTGACGATAAAATATAGACTCTCTGAGGAATAACTAAACATCAATAACCCATGTTATCTCTTAACGATATACTATAGACACTCTGAGGAAAATATCATTGTTAATCCCCCCTATAGACATGCAACGTAAGATAACAAACACTATGGGGAAGCCCTCCACATCAACTCCCCCTTTGGTCTCACTACACTAGTTTATCACAGCCCTGTGTAAAACAATCGTCCCCAAACAATATTCAGAAGACAAATTTATCTCAACTACTACAAGGCCAAGAAGATACAATGCATAACACATGCATTTAACAAGCAGCAATTGAGAAACCAATTCCATCCTAACAAGAAAGGAAAGGAAACAGTGTTTTCCTCAAAGGAAACCTGGACCAAATGGCCATAAACATTCAAACTAGGAGACACATCCATGGGTTGCCCCTTATATATAAACATTAGCATTATATATCAATAAAAACCCTTTAATATATCAATAAATATAAGGAGATGATAATATGGTTCAATTACATATCATGAAATACTAGAATTACAGGTAATTGACACTTTGAGATATATAACTCAAAGAGAAACTCTGAAGGGAAATAGACCACCTAACTCAAAGTTGTATGATGAACACTCTCTAATGTTGGCCCCTGAATAGGCCTAGAACTTCGTAGCTCTAGAAAAATTTCAAGAAAGGTTAACATTGGAAAACTAAAGAGAGAGAAGAAAAAATGAAATGAGGCTCTAGAAGATGGAAGGAATCACCGGTGGGATTCCAACACACCCAATAGATTTCAAATTGGAACATGGATGGAGAAATGGTGGATTAGAAATTGATCATCTCTCCCAGGAGCTCATGTACAAAACGATGTCAGAAAAAGATTTTCCTAGAGAATATACATGACCCCAGTATGATTAATCAAATAAAAATAAAATAACGTGACATGGTCATTTAATGTACACACCATTTACATGCCTTAACATGCCCCCGCTTTAGGTTGTACACATGGCGTGTACTCAAGAGTACACTACGTGTACATAGAAAATTTCCATAAACATAATTTTTTCACCAAAACACACGAAATCTAGATCCATTCCTGAATAGAAGAGATGGTTTCTTACAAGGATTTACCTAAATAATGTTTTGGGCTCCCATTACTCAAATGATTTATACTATATGATTTAACCCAATCTATATTTTAGTTGGATGAATAGTATCTATCAACATAGACTTTGTAAATGGATCTGCAAGGTTTTTACACGATCTCACATAGAAAATTATTATAGTACCATTTTGTAACTATTGTCTCACAAAATAATGTCTCTAACTTATATATCTATACTTTCAATTGTACATGACCAATATTCCCTTGATAAAGTTGTTTCACTATCATTGCTGATAGTGATAGGAGGAATCAAGCTATGCCCCAATATAAAATCCATTAATAGATTCCTAATCAATTCAACTTCCTTTCCACATGCCACTAAGGAAATATACTCAGACTTATTGGTTGAATATAAAATACATGTTTGTTTCATTCTAAACCAATAAAAAACATAACCTCCAAGAGTAAACAACCATCCAGATGTGGATAGGTTATCACAAATACTATTAATCCAACTTGCAATGGTGTATCCTTCTAATACATCAGGATAATCATTATAGTATAATCTTAAATGTTTGGTATTTGTTAAGTATACAAATATTATCTTTATACATCTCTAATAATATGCATCATTATTACTAGTATATATACACATTTTACATACCGTAAATCCAATATCAGGTCTAGGGAAATGCATTGCATACATTAAAGAACCTGTTTCACTAGCTTACTCAATTTGTTCAACAACTCTACCTACATTTCTAAAAAGTTTTACACTAGAATCAAATGGAGTATTGGAATCTTTGAAATCAAAGTGATTAAATTTATTTAAAATTTTTCTTATGTAATGAGACTAACATAAAGAATAACCCCCACTATGTTTTCAAACATTAATACCTAGATTAATATCAACTATTCCATGATCCTTTATTTTAAACATAAAATGTAAGTAATTCTCTGTCTCAATCACACCAATCATATTAGTCACAAAAATTAACATATCATCCACATATAGACACCCAATAACTCTATTGCTTCAGAGATTATTTAAGTCCATATAGATATTTAACTAGTTTACATACATTATTTTCATTACATTGTAAAAAAACCATTCTTGTTATTTCCTATAATGCTCTTCATTTAAGTCTCCATTTAAAAAAGCAGTTTTGACATCAGTTTTATGGAAATAAAAATAATTAATTGAAGATAAAGAAAATAAATTCTTTATTGACGTAATCCATGCTATAAGAGAATACGTATCAAAATAATAAATCGCTTGTTTTTTTCTAAATCCTTGGGCATCCAATCTTGCATTAAAATCTTGAATTTTACCATTGGAATCATACTACTTATTGAAAACCAATTTACAACCAATAGGTTTTGAACCTCTTTGTAAATATATAATGACCCAACTATTATTCCCTATAATGGAATTCCTTTCATCATTAATATCTTCTTTCTAGAAAGAAACATATATGGAAGTCATATCTTCTTTATTAGTCTTTATGTCATCTTCTATAATCAGTACCATATGGTACTTATTCATAAGATGATTATTTTTGATATCATTCAACAAGTAAAACTATAGAATTATAAGAAATAAAATTTGGATGTAAATGTTTCTCCTTCTTAATTTTTGTACTATGTTTAGGTTCAACTCAAGAATCATCATTATTATCTACTATTGTATATTAACTAGATAGAGTACATGAGATGTCAGTATGAGGAATAACTTCCTCCACATCATCCTTATAAAACTTATTTTAAAAAAACTCTTCATACCTTGATTCCATAATTATATTATCTCCCAAATCCATAATTCTAAATGCTTTGTTATTTTCTACATATCCAATAAAAACACCTTTAAATACTCTAGTACCAATTTTATTTATCTTAGGATAAACAAATCTTTAATAAGATAAAAAACCCCACACATTAAAATAATAACGATTAGGTCTTCTAAATCTCCAAATTTCAGAAGGGTGTAACTTTTTTTCCTAGTGGAAATCCAATTAAAAATATGACATGGAGTCAATAAAGCCTCACCACATAAATTTAATGGCAACTTTGATTTCTTAATCATGTAATTCACCATTTCTACTAATGTATCAATTTTTTCCTATCAAACATGACATTTTTATGAAGTGTATAAGGAACAATAATGTTATAAATTGTACAATTTTCTTCACAAAACTCATTAAAATCGTTCATAAAGTATTCACCACCACTATCTGAGTGTAATACATTAATGTTTTTGTTTAATTAGTTTTAAACATATGATTTATACTTATTAAACATATTGAAGGCCTCATAATTTTATCTAAGAAGATATATATATATATATATATCTACAGTATTCATCAGAAAAAGTAAGAAAATATCTTTTTCCTCTATGAGTTAATAAGGCAATTTATTAAAAAATATCAGAATGTACTAATTCTAATATATCAAAATTTCTTTCCACACTTTGAAAAGCCTTCTTAACTATTTTAGGTTCTACGCATGGTTCACATTTATTAAATTCAATTCCAAAGGTAATTAAGTTTAAATTCTTCATTAGTTTTAATGAATTATAAATAACATGTGTTAAATGATTATTCCATAAATTAGAGAACTCAATCTTGTAACCAGAAGATTCAATCTTATTATTGATAGATAGTTGATATATGCCATCATTTGAGTACCCTTTACCCATAAACATGACTACCTTCGACAATATTACCTTTTCAGATTCAAATGAAACTCAAAATCGATTCTTACAAAGAAGATTTACAGAAACTATGTTGTTTTGGATTTTTGGAATAGATAACACATTAAGAAGATTCAACTTATTTCCTAAAGTAAAGTCTATATCCATGATTCTTTATCTGCAGACATTGATACATTCATTATTTTCTTGGTGTACTTATTTCATGATATTATAATCATCAAATATTTTAAACATCTAACGATCATTGAACACATGCATCGTTGCTCAATAATCAATCCACCATACCATATTTATATAAGTCATTTTGACTTCAGATATCATTGATACAAGATTCTCTTATATCAGCATATTTGAAGTAGGTTTACCAATATTATTTAGATAATGAAATTCCTTTAAAAAATGTTTTAGTTTTCCATAGATAAAACATTACCCTTTCTTCTTGGAAGGATTTTCTTTCTTTTTTAACTATTGAATTTTTTACATGTAAGGAAGAATATGGTTATGTATTTTCCTCAATGATATTAATCATGGTATCAAATTGTGAATCCATACTCATGTATCTCAAAATGGACTCTTATTCAATGAGAATATGATTTTTCAATTGTTCCATAGAAATATCTTTTCTCTTTTTAATGAGTGATTTCCAAAAAGCATTCCACATGGGTAGAAATTTAGCAATAATTTCACCAAATTAAGAAATTTCTAGTCTCATAATCTTATGTAAATGGAATCTATTTGTTATAACATGAAGTTCATTGATTTTCTCCAACATCGTGTTGTTATGTTTAGATACTTTGTAATAATAAATATAGTGGTAAATTATTCCTCGGCTATGTACTAGAACATCAATGTATCCCAAATCTCTTGAGTGAACTACATTTGAAAAAATTAGTCGTAAATATGATTTGATAATGTGTTGAGAATATGTCATCGACACAGAACTTGATTGTCTTCACATTTCATCCTCATTTCCTGAATTTTCATGACTTGAGTCATGTTAATGGGTGTACTGCTGGGATTTAGAGTAGGATCCTCATTAATGGGTGGAAGATTCAGTTCCACAATGTAAAAAACATCAACATAGTAAGAATAAAATTTATCTTGTCTTTCCACTTGGAGAAGTTTTTTTCATCGAAACGGTCATGTTTGACCCTATCTTCATTCATAAATTTGAGATATTAGAAATACATCATGTAGGTTCTTTCTTGGGTTTCAAACTATTTTTATTGTTGGAAAATTAGTAGGTGGAAAGGGAATACATATTAAACCGTAATGCATGAATTTATTTCACTGTTCAAAAGGGTTCGATCCACCCCCATGAAGATGGTGTAGAGTTCTCATTGGATGTTTAACTTGAGGATTTCATCAATATTTGGGGATCAAAACAAACACCAATTTTGATTAGACAATTTTTTCATATTGGGAGAGTTCTTATGTGACCATATATCCTCTCAAACTGGTACCCGACCCAAATTGTCACATACCCAAAGAGCATTACAGATTCACACGGGGGGAAGACTAGTAACTAGGAATCAAACAACATCCCAAGGGAACAATTTCACACAACATGAAACAAACAACATGACACACACACACACACACAACTAAGTGAAACAACTGAAGAGATAGATATAGTTCTTAACAAAAAGAAGACACTAGAAACAATAAAAATCAAAAGTATTCCAAACATCTCAAAGTATAAGTACAATATCAAAGGACTACTAAAAATGGAAACTAAATACCCCATATATAACACCCCAAACTTCCACAATAATATTCTTTTTAAATAATTTAATGGCTTGTGTTGTACGCAACCCTGAGTTCAAGCACACCACGACCTATCAAAGTAACCATTTATAAAAGCAATTATGAATATTATTAACCATATTTTGAAATTTTATAGACTCAATGTTTCAAAATATACGTCATTTTTTAATTCAAAAAATCAAAAATAGGTTAGGGTAAAATTTTGGTAATTTTCTGAAAAGTTTCAATTTTTGTTAAATAGTGAAAAATACTGCATTTTAACTCAAAACTACCATTTCAACTAATTTAATAATATTGATAGATTGTATTTATAATTTTTTTTAAAGTGTAATTGTATTAATATTTTATAATTTAATCCAATTATAGTCATTTTATGTAATTAAACATTTAAATTGTACATAAACACAAGTCAATCGTTTTATAGATATTACTTCTTAAAAACCCGCCTTTTGGTTTTGAAAATGGGAATTAATTTTAAATTAATTACTACAACATCTATGTTTTGAATTTGAAAATGGATTCAATATTTGGAATAATAATATCCAAACTGTGTAAATAGGTACATTTTATTTTTGGACATTACGAATAGTAACTTCAGTAATTATTTTATTTACCTTGGTTAAAGGTTAAATAACTTAAATAAGAGAAAAAATAATATAATTATAATATTAAACTATACTAACACATTTACTATTCATATTGGATGAGATATTTCTAACCATGGGCTTCCTTGGGTGTATTTTGGGTCCCCATGAAGCCACTTGGGTGTGAAAATGTCATTTTATAAGAATTAATTTAAAGTATAGAAAAATATAACCAAAACAAGTATCTTTTATTAAAACAATTTTTATATGTGGTTATATAATAGATATATAAGACTATAAATTTTTATTAGAACGGTAAAATGGTTTAATACATCCTGGTTTTTTATTTATAATTTTTATACATTAAATAAATAAATTTATTTATGACACAATGATGATGTGTTGATTACCTTGTTAATGAAAAATTCAAATAAATGATATGAAAAATATTAAAATAAATACAATCTTTTCTTTTGATGTCATACATGAATTTTATGGACGATATTGAAATATTAAATTTGAGTTAATACATTTGTTTCAAAGGAATCATGCCATTATGAATTTTTAAAAAAAGCCAAGTATGAATTGTGTCCAAAATTGACGTAATTAAGAACATAAAATAGAAAATAGTTTATTAAATAATAGTAAAATATAAAAAATATAAAGTTAATAAAAATGGTTAATACATGTGATAATATGTCTTTAATTATTTTTTTGGGTCGTTTGACATGATATGGTAATTACATTAACCCACAATGTGTAAATTACTTGATATCACGTTAAGATTTAAAAGGGCTAAATAAGGGTTAAACCACAATGATAAGGATAAAAAATATTAAAAACTATTCAAAAATTATTGGATTATGGGTATTCAAACAAAAATCATATTCTCTTTGAAATAAATTAGTTTTAACCCTTTTTAATTGAAATCTAATTTATAATAAATTAATATTTCTCAACTTTTCTAAAGTGCCCCTCCTCCCTCTTATAAAAGGACACCACCTATACCCACTTATTCAAACCTCAAAAGCCCTCTTTATCGGCCAAAACCTGACCAAATATCCTCAAAACTTCCCTCACATTATCCAATATTACAACCGTTGGGCATAAAACCAAACTAAGGAGTCGTTTTGTGCAAATCAAAAGGAAACGCCTAAAGAAGAGGAAATCATTTTATTTCTTCTTTCAAAGTTCATTTATTCATCTACTTCCTCTTACTATGTTTTTTCCATTATAAAATAATAAGCCCATCATGTACTATATGATGAGATATTTTTCTTATTATGGGAAATCAATATTCTTTTTTACCCATCCTATGAAAAACAATATCTCCAAGCGTGAATACATATGGCTTACCGTCTCCAGGCCATGGTGAAAACTAATTTTCATCTATACATTATTTAGATGGTCATAATGATGAATAAAAATTAATTAAATACTAAAAATAACATTATATTATTTCTTTAAAATTAAAATTCAATCCAAATCAATACCATTAATCTATTAATGAAATTATTTTGTCGCTTGTGTGTACGTATGACATACCATCTCCACGATGCGACAAGACTAATCTTCCACGTTCACTATACAAGAATGATTATAAAGATATATATTATGAATAATTATGAAATATATGAAATAAATATTTTAATGAAATAGTATATATATATATATGTATATATGTACATATATGTCAATCACTTACTTCCATTCATATGATAAGAAAACGGAAACAATATTCATGCGTAAATTCAACCTACAGTATCCACGAATGGTGTATTACAATCTATTATATTTATTTATATTATGAATATATATGATATATATGTCATATTATACATTTTTAATGTATTCAAATCATGATCCATGTAATATGATCAAGAATAATAAGTCAAAACACATACGATAAACGAAGTGATTATTACCCAAAACGTTTCATTACTTTATAATTGTTAATGAATGGGTACTATAAAATAATAAAATAAACTTATATGATATAATAAATATTATTATGATTCTAATATAAGTTAATAATACATTTAAAACCATCATACAAGAAGATTCAGACAAATACAGAGAGTATCAGACATAAGGTAATGGATTTTTTTTTTCAATTTCATTTCATTGAGGCATATTATAATGTTATGCACATAGTTTCTTTTATACGGTTTATATTCTACCTTTTGAATTGTAATATCATGAATCTCATTATTTTAATGATATTATATTATTTACATCATGGGAATTATTGATAGATCCATATTACTCATTCAATATGTTTATTTGATAAGGCATATTATTTATTATGGGTTTTCCACATGAGAAATACATTGGAATGGATATAACAGGTGGATACCAGAATTTATATATCTTCTCAATGCATTGAAAGGTTCTCATGAGATTAATAAGTTGGCCAAATGGGTTTCAACCCTTAATTTTAAAAATTCTTGTGAAATTTCTTAATGATAATAGGGTTTCATGTGCCTAAGAATACAAATACATAAATAAAGTATTTCTCATTTAATCTCACTTATTATTTATCCCTAAGATTTTGGGTCTACAAAACTATTGATGTATTTCATTCATTGTTTATTGATTTATGGCATATATTTCAGTTCTTTACTTTCCATATTATGTATTCCTTATCTAGTTTTGTAAATTGAATACATTCTTAGATATTTACCTTTACATATATATTCATTATTTTTTCCATTTTACTTACCCTTACTGTGCATTTGATCTCACCCTTATTATGTTTCTTTCTCCAGGTTATGAGGAAGATAACTTTGTTTAAGCTCTCAACGATGCAATTTATTTCATTTATTGTATAGCTTGTCTTTTTTTTGTTTTTCCAATGTACTATGGGTATCATGTATGTAATATGGATTTCCAATACTTCTAAACTATATTGTCCTTCAAGATTTTATTCCTTGTAATAATGCGAAAGAAATGTTATTATTCACCAGCTTTAAGATATCAGAGGCCATGGAATTACAGTTGGTATCAATGATAGTTTAGAAATAACCTTAGAAACTAGATTTAGAGAACATAGATTAGGGAACAAACCCTAAGTTAGACTTTCTGGATACACTTATAATAATTTGCCCAAAAATAAAAATAGATTATGATTTATGTTGCATAAATTTTTAAAATATGTTGAGTGATTTACCATATTTGAAACTTGTAATTTTATGAGGTAATCCGATATGGGTCATTATATAGAAATGGAACTTAGAAGGACGAATGGAATAAATTCACGATGAAATTGTAGGGGTATCCCTGTAGAGGAAACCAATACAACAGGTATTGGAAAGGAGCATATTATGGTGATACAAGGGAAACATAATAAGGTTTTGAAAAATAACCTTTCTCGAATGGATCTTCCCATTCCGATGAGGTAATCTCTTATGTTGGATCGCTATATGCGATAAAATCCCCCATAATTTAGTGGGACTACAAATCCAATTGTACCTAAGAAATGGATAAAGTATCTATAAAATATATTTATGTCCTTGGGATGCAATGAAATAAAAAAGGTTACTTTTTTGGTCTATTATCTCAAAGGTGTTGATGATCAACAGTGGACATTGATCCAAAACACTAGGAATGAAGAAGAAACAGAACTCCTTGAATGAAGAACTTTTAAGGCGACATTCTTTGAAAAATAATTTACTCGTGATAAACAAATTGATATGAAGATGAAGTTCCTTTGCTTAAATAAAAAAGGAAGAAGAGAGTTTTGCAGATTATGATGCCAATTTTACAAGGTTTTTTAGGTTTCCTAGGGAATATTTACACAATAGAGAGTGAAATATTGATCACTTATTTGAAGGTCTTAAGACAAATCCTCGAAGGGTGCTGGTTTTGTAGAATTTTTCATCATATCATGAAATAATTTTGTGTGCCATCTAGGAGAGGAATTAAATTTATAGGATCAATATATTCAAATAGAATCAATACAAGATGAGGCTATCTAAGAATGATGAAAAAGGGAATTCATCAATTATTTTTTTAATAATTTTTATCATGTGAAAACTATGGAAAAAAGCATCATGGGAAATGTTTGAAGGGATTGAAAGTTTGTTATAATTACAGAGATAAGGGACTCCAAGATCATGAATTCAATGAGAAGAAACAAATCAATGATGTCTAGTGCTACAATTGTAATGATATAGGACACTATGAAAAATAATTTCCCAAACATCAAGGGAATCTACCACATAAGAGGTCGAGTAGAGATGGAAAAGATTTCGCGATAACAACTGCTAAGGTTGAAGTTTGTAATGATGCGGTGGACGGTACTTTAATTATTTCCACAAATATAGCTAAAGGTTTATTTGATTTTGGATCATCTCATTCCTTTATATCTTCCATGTTTTATTTAAAAATTAGATATTTCTAATTCACAATGAAATGGGAATTGTATGTTGGAACTCCTATTGTAAACCGTATCCCAACAAATATGTGTCGAGTAGTTCCAATTTTGGCATATAAACATGATATAATTTCTAATTTTGTTAGTATACCTATGTTTTATTTATTTATAATACTTATTATGGATTGGAATTCAAAATATTATGTGAAAATTTATCGTAAGAAGAAGGACGTTCTGATTTGTGAGGAAAATGTAGAATCCGTTTTCTTTAGAGTAGAAACTTCATCACTTGATTCTTATCAAAATCCACCTCCAGTATCTTTACTGAATGATATTATTGGGGAGGAAGAGAAAAAACATATTTGGATGAAGGAGGTAATCTTCATATTGAAAATGTAACTATTGTAATGGAATACATTGATTTTTTTCTTGAAGATTTATCTAGCCATCCCCCAGAGCATGAAGTTATGTTTTTTATTGATTTAATCCGTAATGCAAGACCAATATCAAAAACCCCCTATATATTGGCCACTGTGGAATTAGTAGAGCTAAAAACAACATGATTATTTGGTTAAAAAGGGATTTATCCACCCTAGAGTTTCTATAGGGGGAGCCCCTATTCTCTTTGTTAATAAGAAAGATGGATCCCTAAGGCTGTGTATTGATTACAGAGAAATCAATGAAATTTCAATAAGGAAAACATATCCTCTACCTCGTATCTATGATTTATTTTATCAACTTCATGGAGCTAAATTATTTTCAAGGATTGATCTTTGTTCTAGATATCTCCAATTACAATTGAAGAAGGAATACATTCAGAAGACATCTTTTCTGACAAGGTATGGTCATTAAGAATTTAAAGTAATTCCTTTTGGATAGATTAATGCACCCTAAATTTTTATGTATCTCATAAATAAATTATTTATGGATTATCTTGACGATTTATTTATTGTATTCATTAATGTTATTTTGATATATTCTAAAATAATTCAAGACCACAAGTATCACATGTGAATCAATCTTGAGACTCTCAAGAGAGATGAAATATATGTTAAATTTAGAGAGTGTTCATTCTGGTTTTAGGAAATTTATTTCCTTGAAAATATAGTCTCCAAGGATAGAATCAATATCAATCCTTCAAAGACTAATTCAATTCAAGAATGGCTAGCACCGACAAGTATAACTGAGGTACACAATTTTTTTAGTTTGTCGTGTTACTATCGGTATTTCATCCAAAATTTCGCTCGTTTGGCTAACCCATTAACCAAGCCCACACATAATGGGGTTATGTTTGTTTGAAAAATAGAGTGTGAATAATGTTTTGATGAATTTAAGAGAAGATTAGTCAATGATCCTACATTTAATTTACCATCTTGGAAGGATGGGTTTTTTGTTAATAGTGATCCATCATGGAAATGAATTGGTTGCATTTTTATATAGAATGATAGGGTTATTGCATATGAATCAGGGCAATTAAAAACCTAGTAAAAAAACTATACAACTCATGAACTTGAGTTAGATATAGTAATATTTTCTATGAAGATATGGAGGCACTATCTCTATGGTGAAAAATGTGAGATACATACTAATCGCAAGAGTTTGAAAAATATTTTCTCATAGAAAGAACTCAAGATGAGACAAAGGAAATTTCTTGAGTTACTCAAGGATTATGATTTCACAATACACTACCACATAAGGAAGGAAAATACCGTGGTTGATGCCTTGAGGAGAATAAACCACGAAGTTCTGAACAAGATGAGAGTTGAAAGAGATCATATGTTTAGGGATCTTGTAAATATAAATATGGGAACTATCATTGAGGGTGAAATATCATTTCTTTTTCAAATAGTTTCCAAACCATATTTATTGAAAATGATAACAAGTTATTAGACTGATGATAAGGAGTTTTAGAACAAAATTAAAGCTGTTAATGGTGGGAGATTGATTGATTTCGTATTTGAAGATGGAGTTTTAAAATTTGGGAAGAGGATTTGTGTTCTCTCTATACCTGAGCTAAAAGAGTAATTATTTGATGATCCCCATAACTCCAATTTCACAATACACCATGGTGTCACTATGATGTATATATATTTGAAGGAACGTTTTTTGTGGGACCACATAAAGAGGGAGATTGTAGAATATGTGTCGAAATGTATGTTTTTTCAATATGTGAAGGCCAGAAGACAACATCATATAGAAGTCCAACAACCACTTCCTATACCTATGTTGAAATGGGATGATATTACAATGGACTTTGTCATGGGGCTACCAAATACTCCTTGAAGGAATGATGTGATATGGGTTATGGTTCATTGTCTTTCCAAGTCAGCACATTTTCTTGCTATAAAAGAAGATTTACCACTTGAACCATTAGTAAGACTATATATTAATGAATTTTTAAGACTTTATGGTGTAACCCTATCAATTTCTTCTAGTATTGAACCCTATTTAACATCAAGATTCTTGAAAAGTCTTCAGAATTCCCTACATACTATACTTCATTTGAGCACTGCATACCACCCTCAAACTAATGGAAAATCATAATAGACTATTTAAACATTAGAATACATGTTTAGATCCTGATCACTTGACTTTCAAGGTATGTGGAATCAGTATTTACCTCAAGTACAATTTTATTATAACAATTTCTTCCATTAAAGTATTCAGATGGTGCTATATGAGGCATTATACGAAAATAGATTTTGTACACCAACATTTTGGGATGATGTTGGAGAAAGAAAAATTGTAGCTCTAGAACATGCTGAAGAAAAAATGGAGAAGGTGAAGATTATCCAAACCCCTATCAAAATATATCAATGTAGTCAAATGATCTATGCTGATAACCGAAGGAAGGATTTGGAATTTTAAGTCGGAGATCATGATTTCTTGAAGGTATCTCCATGGAAGGATGTTATACAATTTGGTTATAAGGGTAAATTCATTCCTAGGTACATAAAACATTTTTAATTTATATAACAAATAGGGTTTTTATCCTACCATATTTTAATGACTCTATGTCTCTTGAAATTTCATGATGTGTTCCATATATCACTATTATAGAAATACATGCCAGTCCCAACACATGTACTCACCTTTGAAGAAATAGAACAGGAACCCAATGTGTCTTATTGTGAATACCCTATCAATACTCTTGATTCTCAAGAACATGTTTTGAAAAATCAGACAACTCATATGTTAAGATTTCTTCAGAGAAACCATAAAATGAAAGAGGTGATGTGGAAACCTAAAAAACATATGATGAAGAACCACCCGAGTCATTTAATGTCATGATATTTTAAAAAATTGGAGGAATAATTTTTGTTGAAGGGGTAATAATGTAACACCCCAATATTCCATGATAATCATCTTTTTAAATAATTCAATGTCTTACGTTGTACGCAACCCCCAGTTCAAGCACACCACGACCTATCAAAGTAGTCATTTAAAAAGTAGTTTTGAATAGTATTAACCAAATTTTGAAAACCTATAAACATTATTTTTCAAAATATAATTCATTTTTGAATTATTAATATCAAAATTAGCTTAGGTTAGAATTTGAGTAATTTTCTAAAAAGTTTCAATTTTAGATGAATATTGAAAAATACTGCTTTTTTAACTCCAAACTTCATTTTTTATCTCATTTATAAATATTTTTAGATTGTATTTTTAATTGGTTTTAAAGTATAATTGGATTAATAATTTATAATTAAATCCAATTATGGTCATTTTAGTCAATTTCATATTTAAATTGTACACACACACATGTCAATCATTTGATAGATATTACTTCTTAAAAACCCGCTTTTGAGTTTTGAAAATGGGAATTAATTTAAATTAATTATTGCAACTTCTGTGTTTTGAATTGTGAAAAATGTATTACATATTTGTAATCATATGGTCCGAATTATGTAAATAGGTACCTTTTATTTTTGAACATCATGAATAGTAATTATTTTATTAACCTTGGTTAAAGGGTAAATCTGGTAAATAAGAGTAAAAAAATAATATTATAATAATATTAAACAATCATAACACATTTTATAATCCTATTTTATGAGATATTTCTTACCATGGGCTTTATTGGGTCGATTTTGGGACCCCGTGGAGCCACATGGGTTAGAAAATGACATTTTATAAGAATGAATTTATAGTATTGAAAAAAATAACATAAACATGTATCTTTTATAAAAAAAATTATATGTGGTAATATAATTGATCTTTTCGACTATGAATATTCATTAGAAAGGTAAAATGATTTAATAAATCATGGAAATTTATTTATAATTTTCAGACATAAAATAAATAAATTTATTTATGACACAATGATAATGCGTGGATTACCTTATTAATGAAAGATTCAAATAAATCGTATTATAAATATTAAAATAAAGATAATTTAAACATTTTAATGTCATAAACTAATTTTATGGATGAAATTGACATATTATATTTGTGTTAATTCTCTTTTTTAAGGAATCAGGTTGTTATGAACTTGTAAAAAAGTCATGTATGAATAGTGTCCAAAATTGACATAATTCATAATTTAAAATATAAAATAGTTTATTAAATGATATTAAATTCCTTAAAATATAATATTTTTCCACGTGGTTAATAAAAGTCCAAATATGTCATAAATTATTTTTTTGGGTCTTTTGACATGATATGGTAATTAAATTATCCAATAATGTTTAAATAACATGATATCATGTTAAGATTAAAAATGGTAAAATAAGGGTTAAACTAAAAGGATAAGGACAAATAAATATTAAAAAAATTGACTAAAAATTATTTGACGATGGGTATTAGAACCAAAATTATCTTATCTTCAAATTAAATTAGTTTTGGGCAATTTTTTATTGAATTTGAATTTATAATAAATTAATATTTCTAGACTTTCCTAAAGTGCCCCACCCCCCTCTTATAAAATGGAACCACATCAACCCACTTATTCACACCTCAAAATAACTTTGGATCATCCAAACCCTACCAAAATATCCTCTAAACTTCCCTAAATTCATCCTAGAGGCCATCGTTTGGGAATAAAATAAACCTATGGAGTCCTTTTGTGATAATCAAATGGAAACCCCAGAAGAAGAGGTAATAGTCTTATCCATTCTATCAATGTTCATTTTTCTTATACTTCCTCTTACTAAGTTGTTACCAAACTAAAATACTAAATCCATAATGTACTATATGATGACATATTTTTAATATTTTAATACCACAATATTCCTCTTTTACCAATCCTATGAAAAAAATATCCCCATGCATGCGTACGTACAACTTACTATCTCCACACCATGGGGTAAACTATTTTTCACCTATAAATTATTTCTATGGGTATAATTATGAATAATAATAAGTTAAATAATAAATATAACTTGATATTATTTCTGTAAAATTGATATTCAATCCAAATCCACACAATTAAACCATTAAGGAAATGATATTGTCTCTTGTGCGTATGTACGGCTCACCGTCTCTACGACGCGACAAGACTCATCTTCCACATTCACCTTCCAAGAACGATCATAAAGATATATATAATGAATATTTATGAAATATATGAAATAATAGAGATACTATAATATATATATATATGTATTTCATTCACATACTTCCATTCATACGTTAAGAAAACAGAAACAATGTTCATGCGTACGTACGACCTACCATCTCCATGAACAGTGTATTCTTAAATATTATATATATTTATATTATGAATATATATGATATATAAATAATATTAAACATTTTATAAGTAACAAAATCGTGATCTAGGTAATATGATAAAGAATAACAAGTAAAAACACGTACGATAAATGAAGCGATTATTACTCAAATTGTTTTATTAATTTGTAATTGTTAATAAATGGGTAATATAATGTCATAAAAGAATCATATATGATATAATTAACTTTATTTTGATTCTAATATAAGTTAATAATAAGTTTAAAATGATCATACAGGTGTTTCAAACAAATACATATATTATAGTACTTAAGGTAAGGGATTTCATCTCAATTTTATTTCATTGAGGTATATTGTAATGTTATGCACCTTGTTCATTTTATATAGTGTATATTATATCTTTTTGACTTGATATATCAGGAATATAATTATTTTCATTATATTATATTATTTCATTCAAGGGAATTATTGATAGATTCATATTACTCATTCAATATGGTTATTTGACAAGGAATATTATTTATTTTGGTTATTCAATATGATAAATACTTTAGACTAGAAATGACGGGTGGAGATCAGACTTTATATAGCTCCTCAATGAATTGATAGGTTATCATGAGAAAAATAAGTTTTCCAAATAGGGTTCTACCCTTAATTTTAAACAGTCTTGTGAATGTTCTTGTCAGTAATAGGTTTTCTTGTTCCTGAGACATGACATCCTTTAATAGTGTATTTCCCTCAATTAATTTCAGTTATTATTTATCCATGAGATTTTGCATCAACATCTAGATGGAAGTAGTTCATTCTCAGTTTATTGATTTATGGTATATATTTTAGTTATTTACTTTCCGTATTATTTGTGCCTTTTTTAGTTTTGTAAATGGAATGTTTTCTCACTTATTTACCTTTTCATATAGATTTATTATATCTTCCATTGTACTTACCCTTACTGAGAATTTGAGCTCACCCATAATACGCTTCTCTCCCCAGGCTATAAAAAAGAGAACTCTGATTAAGCTCTCAAGGATGCAGTTTATTTCAGTTATTGTGTAGCATGTTTTTTTACCAATGAAGTATCAGAATCATGTATGTAATATGGATTTCCAAGACTGCTAAACTATATGGTCTTTTAGTATTTGTTTCCTTGTAACAATTCCAATGAATTGTAATAATGAACCATCTTTAGAGGATCTAAGGTCGGGGCGTTACACCATTTGATAGTGTAAGATAATTCCCACCATTTCACCAATATCTTCCCCAACATAGTTCACAAAAACCTCACCTACGAACTATAACACATTGCCTTTCCCTACATCGAAAATATACAATGGTCTACGAACCACCAAATAGATGCATATAGTGTGAGCTCAACATTCTTGGTATGATCTCACCCAAGTGTTCCATAACATGTCTATGTACAATATTTTGAATTTTATATAATTTAATGAAAACAAGACATGATAAATAGTTAAACATTTTTTTATAAAAAACAAGTAAAAACATTTAATTTCCATTTTTTCCACATTTCCAAAATACGTCTGGTAAAACAGTTCAAAGAATTTCATAAAAATAGTAGCTATCAAATCAAAAAATTCATGTATCACATAACAAATCAAATCTATGATATTAAAATCTAAAATTGTACAATACAAATCCTAGGTAACATCATGCCAAAGTTCACTATAGGTCTAAATAGCTGGGATACTCGTACTTAAACATAGACAATTGCATGCATCAAGTCTTTAGATATATTGCTTCGAATCTAGAGAGTAGAGCAACATCCCAAAAAATGAACCTCTAAATAGGTTTATTAAGTCCCAATATAAATGTACATAGGGAGTATATGAAAACATAATGAGCATAAGAACACCCCATGAGTGAACCCCCCGACAAATGGATGAGGCTTTTTTCTTCACCATCCACTTAAATCCAAAAGTCTTCCCATGAGCTCTAGTTTAGAAAAAATTTCCTCAAAATCATGCTTTGAAAACCATTTAAGAAATCCATTTCAAAATGATTTGAAAAAACCCTTTCTTTTTCAAAAATTAGGTGGAAACCATTTTCCTCAATAATCCATTTGCACACACAAAAATCAATCATTCTGATTCATTTATAATTTTTTATAAAACCAGAGAAATACTGTTTATCCAACATAGGCTAGAGATGGAGACACCTACATTAAAATCGTGTCAAAACACCCTCAACATAATCCACCAATAAAAGAGAAATAAAGTGAAACAATAGTGGCCATAAGACTTATTGATATTCCTTATAACCAATTAAACAAGAAAAGCGGTCAACAGAGAGGAAAAAAAACAAAAAATGTAAAATAAATTCACCCGCTACCCCACAACTACCATAGGGGTTATCCTTTAGAGGAAGATCATATAACAGATCTTGAATGGATCCGGAATATTATCATCACAGATCAAAATATCCAATAACGCAACAGAACAATGCTACCATGATCAATGACAATGAAGAAGTAAAAGTATTACTCACTCAGAGAGATGCACCACAACCGCTATAGACATCGATCGTCAAACAAAGCAGTCTGAATGGTGAGAAGGCCTCCAAAATTTTCAAGGACATCACCTAGGTTGAGAGGGAAGATACCTGCAGCTAAATTAAATAAACATCATTTGTGCAACACCCTAAAAACAACAAATCGTGATAATTAAATTGTGCATAACCCCATTTCCCATAATGTAATCCACGAAACCCAAAAACACTGAAAAACACATCACCTGGGATTAAAAATCCAAATTTTACCATTTCACGAACTATAAAATTTATATAGCTTGCAAACCCTCCACTCAATGAACCAATTAACGGTTTCATACATTACACAATGTGAACCTGGTTCATGACATGTAAAATTTTTACACCTTGTACCAGTTCATGAAAATTTCCTAGTGATCAATACACAATGCGTAATCACCCTACAGAGAGAAGAAAATCCAGATTCTGCATGAGAGTACAAACTAACACCAATGTTCTCCAAACTCAGAGATAACCCTGAGAATTCATTAACACATTTATACCTTGGCTTCATTAATTTATAAAAACTAACATTACTAAACTTTAGGAAATTTTCCCCAAACAATTTCCTCAAACTTTGGAAACTCCCAAACACAACCAAGAAAAGAGGTAAATGAAAAGTGGGATGAGAAATACATGAAATTGGGTAAATTTTTTTAACAAACTCCACACCATAATACTTTCCATCCCTGAGAAGTTGCGATGAAGAATGATGTCTGAAAATAGGTGAGTCCATTTCTCCCTCATCAATGAGTCGCACTCCCATGCCCCGTGAGAATCAGATACGCACTACCATAACACTTAGACTAATGGAATCGACTTCCCAGGAAAGACTTCCTCTTATGATTCAATGATCTCTACTGGCTTCTCCACAACAAAAATTTCTAGCTCTAACTTAATCTCTTCCCAACTCAAAACGAGAGTGGGATCATGATAGTTTTGCTTCAGATTTTATATATGGAAAACATAATGAATAACTTTCAATCGAACGAATAATTCCAATCGATAAACAACCATCTATATCCGCTCAATGACCTAAAATGGCCCAATATATCTCAAGGAAAACTTCCCCTATTTTCCATGAAGATAGTGACCCAATCGAGGAAAGAATTCTAAGAAAATATGGTATCCAATGGAAAACTCCAAAGGATGATACTGTCGATCCTCATACAATTTCTTTAGACCCTGAGCTATAACCATACACTAATATATATCTTGAAAGCCCACTGATGTCTATTGAATGAGACTTGGGCCCACTAAAGAGTCCCCAACCACCTCTTCATAACAATGAGGTGACCTACATGGGTGACCATACAAAGTCTCAAAGGGATACATTCTAATGGATGACTGGTAACTATTGTTACATGAAAACTCAACTAGTCCCAAATGGATATCCAAATATCTATCAAATTCCCAGACACATGCATGAATCATATCCTATACGATCTAAATAACACTCTACATCTGAAATTCGTTATGTGGATAGTATGGTGTACTCATATTGAACTATGTAGTCATCACCTCTTAGAGACTTCTCTAGAACCTAAATGTTAAACTAGGATCTCTGTTTGAAATAATGGCAGACGAACCCCATGTAACCTCACAATTTCCTAAACAAATGAATTTTCTAGATCTTCAACTTTAGTGGTTTACCTAATCATAATGATGTAAGATAACTTTTTTAAACTGATAAATCACCACCCAAAAAAATCCTCCCCCATGGAGTCTCTGGAAATCAAAAAAAGTACATGGACACCTCATCCCATTTACATACCGACACCAAAATTGACTATAGAAATCCTATGGGTTTCAAATGCTCTACTTTTATATGTTTTTAGGTGTAACAGCACGGCACATAATTTTCATTGTCACACCTCATATCTAGACATCAGAATAATTGACTCATATCATAATACATCTTTATAGTTTCCAAATTAATGTCCCAAAAATAAATATTAAAGTCAAACAAAACTAATCTCCTTATATCTGTTGGGTTGAAGAACTGATCCCCAAAATTGAGAATACCTTATAAAGAGAGGGGCCTACTAGAAATGGTCAACCCATCATATAGGGATTTTCAAATTACTCAGAAATCATATTACTAGTGATAAATCTAAAAAATAGACTCTATAAGAGATCATGAATACTGAAAACTAGTGAGAATCATAATTGAAACATCCTCTTGAGCATACATATGCAACTAAGTGAAGAGGAGAATAAGGTTTCACTATTCCGTTGATTCCAGGACGACATGTGAGGGTAAAATCTCTCTATAGAGCGTATATAACAACAATCCTCTTATTCGATGTGTAGGCGATGTCGAAGTCAAACATTTGAAGTTATCCCACCCATCACCTTATTTTGAGATTCAATTCTTTTTGAGAAATGATATAGCTGGACTCTTGTGGTCAGAAAAGATCATGATTCTCTCCCAAAAAATATAGTGATGCCAACACATAACTATATTCATATGCATGAGAATATATAAATAACAAGTAGGGTAATTTTTATAATGTGTTAAAAGCTGGTGAGATCCGTCAGACACCACTTCATAATCTTTAATAAGCACAAAACCCAAACCAACATTAGAAAAGTCACATAAAACCACATTCCCCTTACTGAGCTCAAGTAAGATCAGAATATGAACTAATGTAAGAGGTTGTTTCAGCTCGTTTAAATAAGAATAACACTTTTCATTCCTTATGCATTTCACCCCTTTTATGGTATGAGAAGTCAAATTTGATTC
Organism: Viscum album; assembly: GCA_963277665.1. Classification (NCBI taxonomy): domain Eukaryota; kingdom Viridiplantae; phylum Streptophyta; class Magnoliopsida; order Santalales; family Viscaceae; genus Viscum; species Viscum album. The sequence goes on from OY728133.1 coordinate 1,282,786,570, forward strand.
TAACTTTGATAAATCCTCAACAAACTGTCGATAATATCTTGTAAGACCAAATAATATACCAATCTCAAAGATGTTTTTTGATTCTTCCCATGAAGAATCAACCTTCACTATTTAAAATACATCGATAATCTATTCTTAGAAATAATGTTCCCCAATAACTTCACTTATTGGATCTATATTTTTTTTTTTTGAAATCATTCTATACAAATAGTGAATCCTTAGGACCTCTAGAACCAAACTCAAATGGTGCACGTGCTCTAGCTTGGAACTTGAATAAACCAAAATATCACCCATGAACACTACAAAAAAAGTTTTGATATACTGGTATAATATATGATTCACCAAATTCATAAAAACTGTTGTATCATTAGTCAGACTAAACGACATCACAAGATGTTCATAATGAACTTACCTACTCTGAAAATCTGTCTTTGTTATATCAAATCCCCGAACTCTGAGATGATGATTACCTGGACGATCATCAATATTCAGAAACTAGTGTTCCCCCATCAACTATGTAATTTCCAAACACCGGGCCACTAAATGGTTCCCCAAACTGGTGGATCACATGGTCTCAAGACCACCTCCTCATATTCTAGAGGTTTTCGACTGGAAGGGAGGGTCCAAGGTAGTATAGTGGGGTGTCTATGCCATCATATTAGAGTAACACAACAGATATGAATAGAAATAATAAATAGCATAATCATAAGAGATATCAATATAACAATAGAAATAGATACCATAAATAAGGAAAAAAGAATCAAAAACATCAAATCAGTAATAATAGTTCAATGCAATATGCCGATTCATATAAAAAATGATTTCATGTCATGCTGATATACAAAAAAGGGGAAACCAGGGATATATGGCATAGATGTGTAAACATTCTATACAAAAAATAATAATAGAATACATCTCTACAAGAATCATGAGCGCATGCTCGATCCACTGCTCCTATACTTCATTCTATAAACAATATATTCCAATCATTTGTGACATATCACATTCCCTTGTCCACACCCATAGTTGTGAACTCTAATTGGGTATCAAGTTCGACCTGAGTAGGGTGTGAGATAATCTCAGTAGGACACCGCCAAAAATTACTCGAATAGTATAGACAATGTATATAACATAATAGTGTGTGGGTATAAGAAATAATAAATAATGTTGAAAATAAATACAAACCAGCTTACGTTTCGGTAGGATACCTGAAAAACTCTACATACTTTGGCGTAGGCTGGAATAAGTCTGATAAATTTATCATATATAAGTAATCATATATATATATAATATGTATATGTGTATATCGACAATATATGTAAGGACATTTAGTGAAATATACCTGGATACTAGGTTCTAGCTCAACCTGGAGAGTAACTCAGGAATCCATGACTAGTCTAATGAGATATAGGCTCGAGCAAGGGTACTAGCTATGAATCTCATATGAATGTGATGAATCATACCCTTCACCCAAGAGAATATGGTGAGACACCATTCCCAACACCTGATCTAATGGAATTTGGAACGTCATGCCCATGCTCCAAGTAAAGGTAAACGATGTGAGATGTTATGCCCAACACCCAATGTAAGGGAGAATGAAATTCCATGATAAACAAATCCCTTAACAATTTTCCACTTACCATTATCCTTGGTGTAAAAATAATAATCATGACATATGAACCCTAAGAATTTATTATCATTTAACCCAATATAACCATGGGTGTCATAATTCATATAAATCATATTTATAAATATATAACATGTGGCATGGCCTTTCTACCCACTTCAATTGAATTAAATCAATACCTTTTTAATTTATGAACAAGGAAATTCTATTTTAGGGTCATGCCATACCACTTATATTGAGGTTTATTCAATTAAACATTTAACTCAATAGTAAAATTCATTTAACTCACCTAATGGGGATGGTATCCAAGTGGTATAAAGCCTCTAATAATTTAATATGGGTCTATGGGAGTGCCATAACATGGTGAAATTAATTAATAAGGAAAAGTAAATTTTAAAAAAACATGCAGAAATGTCTGGAATTTAGAACATTAGATATTACTATAAAACACCTTGAATTTTATGAAAAATTGATATACCACCAACCTTAGGCCTTTAGGGATCTCTTTATCTAGCTTCAGCATTTGAATCGAATTAGAACATAAGAAATTATAATAATGGATCAATGCCCTGAAAATAGGGCATATGAGTTTTCACCAAAATAGCACAAGAGATGAATTGATAAACAAGGAAACTAAGGAAGAGGATTAAGTAGCATACAATTGCAGAACCAACACACCAGAATAATGATGAAAAAAAATATTAGATATAGGAGTTATTATGATGCCTAGATATGGGAGAAGTGGGAGCAAAAAATGTGAGAAATGGTGTGGGAGTTCTATCTACAAGAGTAAGAGAAAAAGATGAGAGTGTTTTAAAAATAATTATGGTAAAAAAAAGCAAATTCACCTCATTTAAGGGGATCACATGGTTTGGACACATGATTGGCCTAATCCTATGCCCATCATTCTACCAACATTGTCCAAGAACCCCCTTGCACAATTTAAGAGCACGGTTTTACTAACCATGTGCAACCAATGTGAAATGGCTATGTAATTTGTCTAAGAAAAATCACATTCTCTTGCGGCCTAACTAGTATAGTTAGGGAAAACTATGCAGCCTCCTTCTGTGAAATAATTTTACCGCATATTTGACTCACATGGTGAGAACTAACTGCGCACTAACAATGAAAATCAGTATGTATCTCCAATTCCCAGATCTCCAAGCTTTGAAAAAGGCTTGGACACTCTCAAGATCTTACCTTGTTTATAGGGCACCCCACTAGGATGAAACAACAAATTTAAACTTGAAAAAAATGGACATATCTTTGTTAAATGTCAAGTAATTACAAACTCCCATCATTAAAGTAACTCATCCCCGACTTGGCCATCTTAGGGTAGTAAGGGGTCTTCTGAGAAAAGATCTAGCCACAGGGCATGTATGTGAGCTTTCTTCTCTGAGGTATCATCCTGTACTCATCCATGCTACCATAATTCCCACACTAAAAGAAATAACCTACCATAGAGAGTTTTCACACTCTGATCCATGAAATTCACTGGGTTCTCCTCAAAAGAATAATCCACATTTAACATAACTACACCAGCTGTAAAACAAGTGATGGATCATGATAATTTTGGAAAAGAATTGTCCCATGAGAAAGTTCATGCATAGATTGGTATCTTTGAGGGAGTGATATCCTGTAATCCACTAGTTCAAATCGCTCCATAATCTCGAAGGTCCCGATGAATCTAGGAAAAAATCTTACATAGTCTTTGAATCTATCTATGGCTATGCCTGGGAAAAAAATTCAAGAAAACTCGATCCATAACCTCAAACTCAAGAGGTATTTGATGAAGGTTGGAATCCGACTACTTCTTAGACTAGGCTATCAACATGCACTTTTTGATCATATAGTCTTTCTCTATAGTCTCTTAAAGAAGATGTGATCCAGGAAAATCTCCCCCCCCAACCTTTAAACACTGAAAAGGTGATCGACATGGATTACCATATAAGTCTTCATAAGGATCCATATAGATAGTAGAATGAAAGCTATTACTATAATAGTACTCAAATATGGGTATATTTATATCCCATGAACCCCCAAAGTAAATGACACATGCATTGATCTTGACCTCGAGCACATGAATCATACACCTTATCTAACCATCAGTTTGAAGGTGATAAATTTTTCTCAAAAGCACATGTGTTCCCAAGGCATTCTGTTCCCCCATCTAGAACTATGATGTGAAATGTGAATCCCTATCAGATACAACAGTACTTGGAAATTCATGAGGGCATATGAAATTATTAACATATACCTTCCCTAGATCGTCAACTGAGATGGTCTCCCGAATAGGTATAAAATGAAAGAACTTTATAAAATGATTAATGAATTCCTATAATATATTGTTACCTCAGAAAAACCTAGGAAAACATGATATGATGTCCATGGAGACATTGTCACATTTACACTATGGAATGGAAAACGTTTCTAGAAGTTCTATCAGTCGATGATTTTCTGTATTCACCTGCTGATAGGTGGAATTATGAGTGATAAATCCAGTTATCTTTCATCTCATATCAGGCAACTAATATTGGTGACCTAATTCTTGATACATATTTTGACATCAGAATACAATTCCCATGATGATGTATGATATTCTCACATCAGTTCATCTTGAATATCCATTGGTACCCCGACACACCCAGGTATTCATAAGATATCACCCTCATCCATAGTATAACCTAGTAATGATTCTTAACCTGAGATACATTCCTTAAGGACTAGGCCCCCATGATCATAAAGCTTCCTCATCATTACCCATTCCATAAGGCTATATGTCACTACTAAAGCTAAGAAGATTGTCTGATCATGATCCTCTTGAACATTAACATTAATTTATAAAAAACATCCATTAGCCATGACTCACCACGAGCCTCCTTAACATCCTAACTTTGAGTTTTCTCTCTTAGAGAATTAGCTACTGTATTTCCTTTTCCAGAAACACAGGCAAGCTCCAAATCGATGGATTGCAAGTATTCAACCCATCTGAAATGCCTAATATTTAGATCATGTTGTGAAAAATATACTTGAGGTATTTATGATTAGTAAACACCACAAAATGCTCCCCAAGTAAATAATTCCCCCAAAAATGTAAATCACGAACAACAACTGATAGATTGAGGTTTTGTGTTAGATAATTCCACCGATGATGCACCAAATTATGAGACCCATACTCTCTGACTCCCTCATCCTACATCATAACATACCCTATCCTGATACCAGATGCTTCACAATAAAATTTATAGATCCATCAAAGCTCTGAAAAATAAGAATTGGCACTGAATCCAACCTTCCTTTCAACTCCTGAAGGATATTTCACAAGATTCTAGCTTAATGAATTTAACACCCATCTTGGTCAAGATCGGAAGAAGAATTTATAGGCATGGAGAATCATGGATTAATAATATTTAAAACCTAGATATCCACAAGAAACTCTATATATAATGGATATTACTGAGATACTCCTAGGAAACTACAACTCCAACCTTCTCTGTGTCTACTGATACTCTTTTCTCTAAGATGACATGACACAAGAAGTTGACTTGGTTGATCCAAAATTATAATTTAGTGAGCTTTGAATAAATATGGTGTTCTATATGTTCATTGATCGTGATACTAATATTTTTTTTCATGGCCATGTTGAGTGAGAGAATACACTACGATGTTTTCAACAAAGACTACCATGATTGAATCCATGTATAGGTGGAAAACCTGATTCATCAAAGAATTGAAATCTAATTTAATGTTCATGAGGCTGAAGAAATCACAGGTACTCATAAATTCCATACCTACTCTAGAAATCTATACGAGGTATGTCTAAATGTCACAAACCAGCCCGAGATGACCTTGAACCGATCACCCGAGCTGGTCTGTGACATGTCTCGAGGGGCGGTCTTGATCTCCCTGGGATGGAAACCAGTGCCGGGCATCAAAATTTAACCTTTGCGAATGATTTGGCCCATGAACATAAGATTAAAAAATAAATAAAAACCAAAAATAAAAATACTAGTAGCTGAAAGGAAATAAGTTCCACATACATTCATGTGACCATATAGATCACCACCCAACTTAGAACCAAGATCGCTCCAAGTGTGATCCACCCCCGAAGAAACCTAAAACTGAAAAGGTAATGTAGGTTTGAGCACTGAAATTCTTAGTAGGAAAAAAACATAGAATAAATTCCTTTTCCTTCAAGAAATAGTCCATTAATGCTAGTTTGAAATATAGATATAAAAATTGGTTTTTTCAAATTTTAAGAAAAGAAAATTCATTTATCCATTTTAAAGTCCATAAAAAGATAAATCATTTTCCATAAACAAATAGCATTTTAAAATAAAAATCAATATAGGTGATACCAAATTTGTTTTAGAATAAAACAATTAAATAATGAAAACTAGAAATAAACTAGATAAATAGAAAGTAAACAAGAAATGTAAATAATTATGTAACCATGGGTGATCCTAAACATCTCTAGAAGACACTTTTACGTACTCAGTTTGGAACCACCTACAGGAATATGGTGATGCTCCAAAGTCTATAACTAACTAGCCACCATAAAAGTGACAAAATCCAGTGGCAAAGCCCGCTGGCCTAAAAACCAATCCAGGGGGTACCAACCCATCTAATCAGAGATGATCAGAAATAGTCACTCGATCACTTAAAATACCCATAGGACCTATGGTGGTAACAATACTGTGTATGTAGGAGGCCCTCACACGTCTGACTCAACTCGCATGTCATCACCGCACCTGCCTACCCCAAGCATGGACACTTCCTATGCATTCAACCAAAAAGGGTTACCCTAGATAGGAGCTCCCCATATATATATATATATGCACACATGTTAAACATACAAAGTTTTAATAGGTCTTTCACATCATTTGTTGATCAAAAAAACTTTATAAATCACTTTAAAATTTCCATCTGGACATTTACACTGTTTAAAAACCTAATTTGTATTGTACAACACCAAACACCACTTTTTAGCTTAAAATACCAAATGGGCCCTAATAGCTTTCAAACCAAACACATTTTCAAAACATCACAAAAACAACATTAGACCCCATTTCCATGTAACCATTTCCAAAAAAAACATTTAATATCTCTATATTTAAATAAATTTATATACCCATTTCTAGTCAATGAATAAAGTTATAAACCTCATGAAATGTACCAAATGGTAATTTATTCCAATATTTACAAATAAGGTGGAAATTTTAAAATGGATCATGTTTTAAATAACGTATTCAAAATGGTGGCACATCACACACATGCCTTATTGTGATTAAAGCACCACTTGAGAAACTAAGGTGCAAGAAGAGCATTTCTCAAAAGTGTCGTCTTCACTTGAATGCACATCCAAGTGTGAACCTAGTGCACCCATGGACGTGTCATCATCCAATGAAACCCTCCATATTCTATGAAAGACCAAAAAATTTTTTTATCTTCAATAAAACACTTCCTTTCCCTAAACCCATCAATATCACTTAATCTCAAAAATTTTCAATGAACATTTTTTAAGACAAGGGAATATTTTAAAAAAAAACTTACAATCCACACCACAAAACTCCATATTTTACATAAAATCCATAAATTACAGTTTGGCCATATTAACATAACAATTTAAAGGGGAAATATCACACAAATCAACTAATTTCAATACCAAAACACAATTTACATTTTACCAGGCATAATTAACATTTGAAAACATAATCAAAACTAAAGATTTACTTTGAAAAATATTTTTAATAAAATATTCTTTTAAGAAAACAAAAAGAAATTTACTAATTGTTCCACCAGGGTGAAAACCATACAAAACAATTTATTAGACAATATTGACTACTAAATCAAACACATCGGGCTTAAGCATTATTAAACATAAACAAGAAACACTTCAAGAGTTGTAATTAAATTTTACTAAAAATATATAAACTCCATAAAAGGCTAATTAGATGTCCCATGAATCATAAAATCAATTAAAAATAATAATTGAAGTAACACAAGAAACAATTAATTACATCAGAATGGAATGTGACAGAAATTCCTACCTCCATGGTGTGAAAATTCTACGCGGACTCTGTAGAAGGTATAAATGGCCCTTGGGGTCCCATTTCACAACATAAAATAATTAGAAAAACACAAAATCAAACCCCACAGTTATGGTTTTGAAAAAATGAAGGAAAACCCCCCCAAAAAATTGAAATAAAAATCAATGGAGGAAACCTGTGAGTGAGGTGGTGGTAGCCAAAGATGTCATCTAGAACACCAGTGAAGGAAGGTGAGGCTGGGAGGGGAGGATCAGTTGGATTGGGAGAGGGAGGTCCCTCAGGGTCAGTTGCGATACTGGCTGGAGAAAGGAGAGGTGTGGGATGGTTGGTTGGGGGTCGGGTGCACTACTAGATGGAGAAAAGAAGAGTAGGGGGTCCAGGAGGGCAGAGCGGTGAGGCGAGAGGTGAGGTTGGGCTGAGGGGACATGGAGATCTAGGGTGGAAAGGAGGGAGTGGTCGGGAGCACCGAGGAGAGGCAAGAAGCAGACCAAGAGGGCATGAGGAGGAGGCGGGGTTGGCTGCTGGAGCAGAGGGCGAGCACGGAGGGGGTGACCCTAGGAGGTCTGGGCACTACAGGCAATGTGAAGGGTGGTAGGGGAAACATAGTTATATTAGGGTTAACCTATTTTATTAATAATAATAGAAATAATAATTATTATTATAAAAAACCAATAATAATAATAATAATAATAATACAACAACAATGATAATGATAATAATAATAATAATACCAATAATAATAATAATAATAATAATAATAATAAAACCCAAAATAGTAATAATAATAAAACTAATAATAATGAAAATAATTATAATAATAATACAAAAAAACAATAATAATAATAATAATACCAATAATAATAATAATAATACTAATAAGAACAAATACAATCCCAATATTAAGAATAATAATTACAATTATACTAATATAAATCATTTCATGCATTTCATTTTAAATAATTAAAATATTAATAATAATTTATTAATAATTATAATAATAGAAATTTTAAATAATAATAATATTATTAACAACTATCAATAATAACAATATTATTATCTACACAATAACATTATTATTATTATGATTTAAACATTAAAGACATTTTATTTACATAAAACATTATTCATTTTTAACGTTAGACATTTTCACGGGCACTCAGGCACACCGCGCGGCTACCGCCCACTTTGTGGTGACCAAACACAGGTCTTAAACACACTAAAATTATTAAAATTCCAATAATTTAGTCTCACTCTCAAAACGAGCCTCGACGAGGGAACCTAGATCCAAGAAATAATAAAATAAAAATAAATTTAAAAGTCGATGTGTGACAATTCTCATCACCACAGACACTTTATTCCCCCAGAAAGTCACCCAGCCGAGCGATAGAAATAACTTGAATCCATGCCAAAATGAAACTGAAACAAACCACCACACAAGAGAATGAGAGAACACTAGAGAGTTCTACCGACTAAAAGAACTCAACTAACATGAAACCATAACACTCAAACATACCACTCAAACAATGGGTTCAATGCGAGAACTCCCAACCGATCAAAACTAACTTCTCTAGAATGAACAAAACAAGACCTCCACTGAAACTTGGAACTCTCGATCCAGACAAAAAAACCCCAACACTACTGAAAAATCTATGAGTAGAAATTAACCCAAAGAGTGAATAGAAGCATAAATAGAAATACAAATTCTACCATAGGCACTTAAATCTCCAAACGAACACAGCTAAAATGACATCAACCCATACAAGGATGAAACATACTTTAAGAAAAAGCATGATTTAAGAAACCATAATCAGAAAAATGGAACTCTTGGATTACAATAGATTGATTCCATCATAACTTCACGACTAAAAAATGAAATTACAACAGAGTAAAAAATTTAACATCATAAAAATAAGAACTAAAATACATTAAATGATCCACTGCCAACACGAAACACAAAACCAAAATTGAGGCTTTACACCACCGGTAACTCTTGACTGTGCGTGAGCTTCACCCAAAGACCTATGGATGGGACTCTGATGGATTAAACATCTCCAACCTTATAATATCCAGACACTAAAATCCTTCGGTCATAGCATGTTCTTCAGGTGATGCTTCTTACATAACTTATCTAAATGATCTGGACACCCGCAACGATGGCACGTCTTCTGAGGGATGCAACATGATGGCTTCGATGGCATCGTGTGTCCTAAATATCCACCAAGATGGGACACCATTGAATGGTCCAATGAACTTGAAGCTAGAACCACTATAGAGTACTCTTTAGAAATAGGTCCATTTGGCACACCCTTCTCACTAGATGGGGAAACTTTACGAGCTACTGCATAATCTAGTTTTCCAGCCATATGCATTCTGGGGACCAACTTACCTTAGAACTACTCATCCATCAATTTATTAAAAAGATGGTCCCTAGAAGGGAGGATCCGTTCTTTGATATCTGGATGAAGACCACAATGAAGAGAGAAGTCTACATTATATACTTAGACGCTAACTCTAGAGAAAATGACACATGTTCCCTGAAATGTTCAACATATTCTTCCACCACATGTTGTCCTTGTTGAATACATAGAATAAATTCCCTTTTCTTCTTCATCTTCTCATATTTACGTATAAAACATTAGGCAAAGAAAGATTTAAATAAATCCCATTTCATCCCAACTTGCATTGAGGGTGGGGAAAACAACTCCCATTCGTCCAGTGCTAGACCTCCAAACAGACCCAAAACAGCAAACACTCTGACAGATTTGAGAGTTCTAAATAACCTGAAGAAGCACTCGACCTATTCAAGCCACTTTGTTGCCTCTAACGGACCTCGACCACCATAAAGGATAGGAAAAGTTTGAGATGAAAAAAACTGGGCATTACTTATCAAAAACCTTAGGGACCTTTCTGGGTGGAATTTTCTGAAGAACATAGAAATCATAAAGCTGCAACCGATATCAAATCAATGTATAATTAAAAGTAACATCATGACCAAAAATGACCATCTCAAAAACCAAAAAAATAAAAACACAACCCAAAATTACCTTTTCAAAATCCTCTTTTCATTTTTGATTTCATAACCGCCTTTTTTGAATGCCACTTTCCAGATTCCAAACCTACATTTCAATCCAAATTCAATTTCCAAAATCAGTTCCAATTTTAAAATGACTTTAGAAAAACAAGGTCAAGAATTTAATTCTATGCACAGACCCAGGTAATACCATGAACTATTTTACATGTCTTTATCTACTTTCTTCCATACGTACTAACACAAACATTCCATACATCACCTCACATGTGAAAACATTCATATAGAGGGCCTAAGGTTTCACCCAAACAAATTCTATACCAGTTCCAAGAAAAAATAATATTTTTACACCATGAGATTTCAGTTTTAAAACCCATTTCACAAATTTAAAGACATTTCAAAGAAATAATTCTCATTTCAAAAACTGTTTTTCATTTTCAAAAGTGCACACAAGATTTTTAGACCAAGAGATTTCAGTTTTAAAGACCATTTCACAAATTTAAATACATTTAAATGAAATCATTCTCATTTCAAGAACCATTTTTCATTTTCAAAAGTGTACTTAAACCAAACATAACCAACATGACCCTCAACATGAAACAAACTACTAGAGTGAGGGACTAGTAGTCATACTAAACTAGGATAAGTGGTTGTGGGTCATGACACATGTAAGCGTCAACAACTGGGAGAAACTTAAACCGTGCAATTGGACTCCTCATGGGTCACTAATGCATGTGAAATCATGATGTAACAGAGTATTAACTATATTTTCATCCCTAAATCTATAAAAAACAAGAACGATACGAGGAAAAAATTCCCAGACTACGCCTAGCGACTCAAGTTTCCGAATGAGTGAGGGTTCATGACGCTCATCCCGTGCCTACCTCTTGAGTCCCAAACAATCTTAATTACCATCTATCAGACGCCCTAAATAATAAGGTCCTGCACTGATACCATTTTTCACGAACCATCCCACGTCGAACCTGAACCGGTCCCCCCAGCCAGTCCACGACATGTCCCGAGGGGACTTCACAATCCCCCTAGATGGAAACCAATTCCAAGAATCAAAATTTTACTATTGGGAATTATTTTTCCAATGAAAAAAAGATAAACCAATAAACAAAAACTAAGGATTAAAAAACTTGTAGACGAATGGAAATAAGCTCCCCATACCTCTATGTGACCTTATAGGTCACCACCCTACTCAGAACCAAGTTTCCTCTGAGAGAAATCCATCAATGAGGAAAACTGAAACTAAAAAGATAACGTAGGGGTGTGCACTAAAATACTAAGTAGGAAAACACCAAAGAATCCACACATTTCACTCCACAAAATAGTCATTTAAGGACAGTTTAAAGTATAGATATAAAAATAATGTTTTTCTTCATTTTAATAAAACAAAAACTATTTCTCCAACTTAAATTCCACACAATGAGAAATTATTTTCCAAAATAAACTTCCATTTCAAAACGAAAACCAAAATAGGTGACACCAAAGCTTTGCTAAAATAAAACAATTAAACAGTGCAAAATGGAAATAAACTAGTGCAATGGAAATTAAACAAGAAATGTAAATAATTAAGTGACCATGGGTGAGCCTAAAAATCCCTAGAAGACCCTTAGACGTACTCAATTTGGATCCACTTTCCAACGTATGGTGAAGCTCTTATGTCTATAACAAACTGGCTTCCCAAAAAATGACCAAATCTAGTGGCAAAGCCCCCTGCCCTAACAACCAATCCAGGGGGTACCAACCCATAAAATCGTGATTGACAATAAATTGTCAATTGGTCATATAAAACATTCCTAGGACCCATGGTGGTAATAATACCATGTATGTAAGAGGCCCTCTCACCTGTGACTCAACTCACATGTTGTCACCAAAATTTCCTACCCCAAGCACGGATGCTTCCTCTGCATCCACCCATAAAGTGTTACCATATATAAGAGTTCCCCATATACTTATATATATATATATATGCATACATGTCAAACATAAAATGTTCCAACCGGACCATCACATTATTTTATTATAAAAAACACTTTATATATCACTTTGAAACTTCCAACCAGGCATTTACGCTACTTAGAAACCGACTTTCTTTTATACAACAGAAAAAAACACTTTTATTATTAAAATTCGGAATGAGCCCTAATAGTTTTTTAACCATGCACATTTTCAAAATGTCACGAAAACAACATAAAACACCATTTCCATGTTACTAATGCCAAATATTCCATTAAGATATCTACATTCAAATATATTTATAAATCCCTTTCCAGACTCTAAATAAAGTTGGTAAACTCATGAAATGTACACAATGGTCCTTTATACCTACATTTTCCAAAGAAGGGGTCAATTTAAAAACTGACCAAGTGTTAAATAACGCATTCAAAATGACATGGAATTTCACACACCTGCCTTTTCGAGATTGAAGTGCCATTTGAGAAACTATGGTGTAAGAAGATCATTGTTATAAAGCATCATCATCACTTGAATACACATCCAAGTTTTCACCTCTTGCACCAATGGATATGAATTCATCCAATAACACCATCCAAATTCCTTGAAAGTCCAAAAAAATATTTTATTTTCAAACAAACTCTTCTTTTCACCTAACCCATCAATATCACATAACCTTAAAAGGTGCGAATGAACAATTTTAAAGACAACAGAAGCTTTCAAAAACAACTTACAATCCATTCCACAAAACACCATATTTCACATAAATCCGAAATAAAAATCCAACCATCTAAACATAATAATTCAATGGAGAAATATCACACTAATCATCTAATTTCATTTTCAAAACCCAATATACATTTAACCATGAACATTAAACACCTGGAAACATAAGCATAACTAAATATTTTCATCGAAAACTATTGTTAATAAAATATAATATCAATAAAATAACTCAATAAATTTACAAAGTGCGTCACAAGGGTGTAAACCATGCACAAAAATTTATTAAAAAATTTTGACCACTCTATAAAACACAATGGGCTTAAGCATATTTAAACATAAACAAGAAACACATCATGATCTATCTTTAACCAGTTCTAAAAATTTATATATGCCATAAAAGGATAATTATATATACCATTAAGGTGTGAATCAAGTAAAAAATAATAATTTAAGTATAAAACACACTAATTAATTGCTTTTGAATGGAATTGGATGGAAATGCCTACCTCAATGGTGTGAAAACTCGATGCTGCTTCCACGAAAGGTAGAAACGATCCTCACTTTCACTTAGAAATCCTTAAAACAATGATAATAAATGAACAATCAATCCTAATAGTTAGGGTTTTTAAAAATTAAGGAAAACCCCAAAAACAAGAAATAAAAATCGCTGGAGGATACTAGTGAGGGAGGTAGTGGCTGCCACAGATGTCGAATGGAACATCGGTGAAGGAAGGTGAGGCTGGGAGGGGAGGTATGGCTGGAGTGGGATAGGGTGGCCACTTGGGGTCATGTTCACCACTGGCCAGAGCAAGGAGATGCGAGGGATGGTTGGATGGGGGTCGGGTGCACCGTTGGCTGTAGAAAAGCAGAGCAGGGGTCCAGGAGGGTGGAGCGGTGAGGGGAGAGGTGAGGTTGGGTTTAGGGAACTAGTAGGGCTGGGGTGATGAAGAGGGAGAGGTTGAGAGCGCTAGGGAGATACCATGAGTGGACCTGGAGGGCATGAGGTGGTGGTGGGGTCAGCTGCCAGAGTAGAGGGCGAGCACAGAAGGGGTGACATAGGGAGGTCTGGGTGCTGCTAGCAACATGAGGGGGTGGGTGCAACTAGATTAGGGTTAACCTTATTTAAGAATAATAATAATAATAATAATAAAACCAATAATAATAATAATAATAATAATAATAATAATAATAATAATACCATATAATAACAATAATACAATAATAATAATAATAGTAATAAAAACAACAACAACAACAATAATAATAATAAAACCAATAGGAATAATAATACAACAACAATAATAATAATATTAAAACCAATAATAATAATAATATTATTATTAATAATAATACTACTATAATAATAATAAAAAATGAAATTTCAATATTAAGAATAATAATTAAAAATATAATAATATTAATCATTTCATGAATTTAATTTTAAATTAATAAAATTTTAATAATTATATTTATAGAAATTTTAAATAATAATATTATTATTAAGAATTATCAACAATAAAAAATTTATTATCTACACTATAACATTATTATTATTATGATTTAAACATTAACCAAATTTTATTTATTTAAAAAATTATTTATTTTAAACGTTAGACAATTGTGCGGGAAACCGGGATAATGGTGCAGCTACTACCCACCGTGTGGTGATCACGCATGGGTCTGAACCCCAATTAAATTATTAAATGTAAAAAAATTTATACCCGCACTCAACCCAAGACTCAATAAGAGAACTCGAATGCAAGAAATAATAAAATAAATTTAAATTTAAATGTTCAGGTTGGACAATGAAGGATTGAAACATACCTGATGGTTGCCCAATATCAAGTCAATCTTAGAGAAAACGGGCACTCCTTAGAGCTGATCAAAGAGGTCATGTATTCGAGGAAGTGGATACCGATTCTTTACTATAAGTTGGTTCAACCATTAGTAAACCATGAAAACACTGAGGGTACCATCTGCCTTCTTGTAAAATGGATCGGTGAACCCCAAGGAGAAGTATTGGGGTGTATAAAACCCTTAGCCTCCAATTCTTCCAATTTCTTCTTGAGCTCCATAATCTCTGTAGGTGACATTATATAAGGGGGAATGGACACTAATGTCGCTCCAAGCACTAGCTCAATGGTTTATTCTTCTAACACCCCTAAATGATAAAGGGTAAAATGACTAAATGATATGACTCAGGTCAACAAGTTGCACCTTCCTTTTCAGGAGCTTTTCTAATTAGAACTTCACACTTAAGCGTTCTTGGTCTAGAGTAGTGATCAGGATGGGTGACCTTCTTGAAAGTTTCCCAGGGTGTGTGTGAGTGAAGAAAAAGCACACTGGAAAGGATGTGTGTTGGCCTATGGGAACTGTCATTAGTCAGATGACCCATTCGGGAATGTTGGTGGGCCCCATGGTGGGGAACACGTGTCTATGAGGAAACTGGTGGTAACTCGTGAGCTAGGAACCGATGGGCATGTTAAGGTGGGGTGGTTGTGCTCTCATAGGGACCCAGTTGTTACATTTGGTATCAGTGCTGATACCCAGCCTTAAGTGCGGTGCACTGCCTGGGTTGTGATGTAGGGCCCACAATGAGGACATTGTACTCTAGGGGGGGGGGGTGATTGTAACTCCCCTAAATGATAAATGGTTAAATGAATAAATTATATAACTCATGTGAACAAGGTGCACCTTTTTTTTGTAGACTCTCTGATTAGAACTCCATAATTAAGCGTGTTCGGTCTGGGAAGGATGTGTGTTGGCCTGTGGGAACTGTCATTAGTCAGATGACCCGTTCGAGCACATGGGTGGGCCCCATGGTGGGGACCACGTGTCTACGGGGGCTAGTCGTGGTACCTGGAGGTCCAGGAACCGATTTTCATGTTAAGGCGGGGTGGTTGTGCTCTCACCGGGACCCGATTGTTACATTTGGTATCATAGCTGATACCCAGCCTTATGTGCGGTGCACTTTTTGGGTTGTGATGTAGGGCCCACAATTTTGTTCTCTAGGGGGGGGGGGGTTATTGTAACTCCCCTAAATGATAAAGGGTTAAATGACTAAATGATATGACTCATGTCAACATGGTGCACCTTCTTTTTTGGGTTCCTATCTGATTAGAACTCCACAGTTAAGCATGTTTGGTCTAGAGTAGTGATCAGGATGGAAGACCATCTGGGAAGATTACCTGGGTGTGTGTGAGTGAGGAAAAAGAACACTAAAAAGGATGTGTGTTGGCCTGTGGGGACTGTCATTAGTTAGATTACCTGTTCGGGCACATGGGTGGTCCCACAACGAGGACATTGTTCTCTAGGGGGTTGGGGGGTGATTGTAACACCCCTAAATGATAAAGGGTTAAATGACAAAATGATATGACTCATGTCAACAAGGTGTGCCTTATATTTTGGGAGCCTTCCCATATTAGAACTCCACAATTAAGCGTGTGTGGTCTAGAGTAGTGATCAGGATGGATGACTTTCTTGGAAGTTTCCCAGGTTTTGTGTGAGTGAGGATAAAGCACACTAGAAAGGATGTGTGTTGGCCTGTGGGGATTGTCATTAGTCAGATGACCCATTCGGGCACGTGGGTGGTCCCCAAGGTGGGGACCACGTCTCTATGGGGCAACTAGTGGTACCAGGAAGGCCAGTACCCGATGGCCGTGTTAAGGAGGGGTGGTTGTGCTCCCACCAGGACCCAGTTAGTTCATTTGGTATCAGAGCTGATACCCAGCCTTAAGTGTGGTGCACTGCCTAGGTTGAGATCTGGGGCCCACAATGAGGGCGTTGTGCTCTAGGGGGGTATTGTAACACCCCTAAATGATAAAGTGTTAAACGATTAAATGATATGACTCATGTCAATAAGGTTCACCTTCCTTTTTGGGAGAATGTCTGATTAGAACTCCACAGTTAAGCGTGTTTGGTCTGGAGTAGTAATCAGGATGGATGACCTTCTAGGATGTTTCCTAGGGTGTGTGTGAGTAAGGAAAAAGCACACTGGAATGGATGTCTGTTGGACTGTGGGAAATGTCATTATTCAGATGACCTATTCGGGCAGGTGGGTGATCCCCAGGGTGGGGACCACGTGTCTGAGAGGCAACTGGTGGTACCTGGTGGGCCAGGACCCAATGATCGTGTTTAGGAGGGGTGGTTGTGCTCTGCTCGGGACCAAGTTGTAACAATTCTACCAATCTCACTAAAGGTATCCACGAAAAGTCATCAGGGAATAAATAATTGAAATGATACACTAATGGATGTTAAATAACATGTCATATCCCCTAATCATCTATGAATATACTAGCGATCACACTATTACTCTACCAAACCCCAACTTCTTAGGTCTATCTTGAGATATAAGGACTTCAAATTCTCCCTTTTGAACAGGTCTACTTCGTTTTGGTGATGTAAACAACACCCTCTAGTTAGAAAAGATAATATGATCTCGATAGGGGACTTACTAGTCCATCTTGAAAATTACATCAAACCTTACCATGTTGAGGATGAGGAGGTTTCACATGAACAAATATCCACATATCTATAGGGTTAATTCCTTACATCAAAGAACTATCTGTGAATGGATACCCAATTGGGTATTAAGTTTCATGAAACCACAAAAGTATTATATCATGGTGTCCAGACTATCCAGATTCTCGATAGGTATAAAATATAATGATGCACCCATATCAAATAAAGATAACATTATAGTATAGGATTCAAGAATAGTACCTAGAACAGTTAAATCATTGACACTCAGATCCTTTGGAATAAGTTTCATTGTAGGTAACTGGCCCTTACCACAACCATGCGTCACAACCTAAATACCCTTAGCAGGCCTACCCTACTAGTGTGGTAAATTTTGAATATAATCCTCTATTCTTCAACCACCTTCATAGCCTAAATGACCAATGGTATTCCAGCTTCCTACCTGGTGAGATACTACTGGTCCTGCTCTACAGTGTGGAATTGGTGTAGATCTGCTATTGCTAGATACTGGTGAAAACATATTGCAGAATCACTGGATATTCCCATCATGCCCCAACCTCTACACTCAACTGGATCTCGCATACATTGGAGTTTAATGGGCTTTGAATTCCTATTCCGTTGATATATAAGGAATATATTAGTATTAGTTTTTTAACAGCTACTACCCCTATGAGAAACCATGAAACGACACTTCCTTTCTCTAGAAGAACCACTGGAAGGTATGGGCACAAAACCGACCTTGATTACACCATCGACTTCAGTAAAATTTCACTCAATAATGAGGCTCTGGTTGACTATGTCGAAAACAGTTTTCAATTATAAAACATAGTCTTGAATTGGAATGTGTATACCATTCCATCCTAAAACTTCCTCAACATCACAAGCTCATCTCCCACTAGTGTAAGTGAAAATTTCTATAGATTGGTAAAATATGACGAATAATCCATTACATATATGGATCCATAATGTAAGTTCATGAAATTTCTAGCCTGGTCAGCCCTCAAAATCCATGGAAAGAAGTAATTTTAGAGGACCATAAAGAAAATTTTCCTAATCATATCGCAATGTCAGTCTACCTAGGTAATGACATCCGTCCATCTCTTCGATGAATCATGTAACATATAGGTCGATAGCTTGAACCTCCTCTACAAAGGCATCATTAGAAGTTTTAATGTTGAAATCATGGATTTCTTCCATGACTTAGCAACATGAGTTCCTCCATCACCTGAAAAATGTGGGAGGATACTTCTTCTAGAGCTCCTAAGTGAACTATTCCATAGTCGGGGCAGGTTGAGTAAACAATTACATAGATTTCATCATATGAAGGAAACCATGTTGAAATTTGGGGTCAAATCCCAGATCAAGAATAATATGTGGTGTCACATGTGTTTTTATGGGAAGTATCATTGGAGGATTAAGTCCCAAATCATCCAGAGCATGGTCTTCACCACCTTCCTAGCATACGACTTCAGGAAGTGAAGGTGTCATGATTCTACAATTCCAAATGATCACCTTATAAAAGAATTTAACTGTTGAAAAAATTACAAATAAATTATTAGGATTGGTACATAGACTTTATATGGAAAGGATAATACCCCTCTATCTGCTCCAAAATCTTAGTATATGTGATAAATGGAATACCATAATATTCCATAAAAAACTAAAGAGACACTCCTAAATACCCATCATGAAGGATGCGTTCAAGCCTAGTTCTTATATAACACAACACAGGTTCTGATATATGGAGAATCAATTTCAAGGTATAAAGGAAAACCCCATTTACTTTTCAATTTTCATCCCCATTTAGTGGTAATTGTTTCATTTAAATGTTTCAATTCCATTTTAGTTTATACTCTTTTATATGTATGTATATATATAACATATTCTAGTTAGATATGATGCCATTCATAATATATAAAAGTCACACCTCTTATAAATTACAATTGGCATAACATTTAACTACAATATGACCTTTATATCCATTATCGGGATGTAAAAGGTCATATTCAATTATTTTATTACAAGAATCATCTTTTAGGATTTTTAAGTTTACATTACCCATAAATTACCTTTGGCATTAAAGTAATTCAATCAACTAACATTGTTTCAGTCCATCGAACCAGTAGGTTCAGAACCCACAACATGGTATAATTATCCAATTAAGGTTCCATTATCAATATATAGAGGGAAAACCATTTATATTGATGCAGGCACATTAATCAATCAAATTATGTTATCCCTACAAGTATCATTCGCACATTTCTATATATAATAATCCAATCACTAACTAAATGCAGTAGTCAATGCACATATAAAGTAAATGTGGCATGAAAATATGCATGGAATATAAGTCCTATAGTGCCTATAATGCTATATGAGATGATAATTCTTTTCCCCAACAGGCCAAGGGAAAATAAATCCATAATAGTAATATTATCAATATTAATAATTTTGCAAAACATGTGTGTCACCCAACAGTAAAATCAATGAAATTGTAACATGAAGAAATCAGAATAGCCATAACCCACCCGAGTTCATTTGGATTTCCCCTGTACGTTGTTTAGCTACTCTCAGTCATAGGCTCAATACAAATTTCCAAAACGTTCATAGTATCTTTTCTATACCCCAAACAATAAGAAAAACAAATAAAAAATACTATGATACAAATTTGTAACTTCCTGAACTTGGAGCCACTGAACAGTTACCCAAACTGGTGGGTCACATGGCCTCAAGTGCACCTCCCCGTACTCTAGAGGCTTCTGACTAGTAGTGAGGGTCCAATATTTTATGGTGGGGATATTATACCCTCATATCAAATTATCACCATAGATATAAATAGAAATACTAAATATTGGAATTATAAGAGATATCAATAGCACAATGGAAAAAAATACCATATATAAGAACATCGAAATAGGAAGAATCCAAGCAATAATAATAATCAAAATCAATAGGATGTGTCATATAAAAAATCATGTCCTTTCATGCTAATATAAAAAAAAAGAGAAATTGGGGATACAACTAACATGTGAGTAAAACATGCAATACAAAAATATAAATGACAAGAATACATCTCATATAGAATCACAAGCATATTCTCTGTCATGCGATCCCATGATCTCTGCAATAAACACAATATATCAAGTATCCACAATAGGTAAATTTCCCATGTGCACACCTACAACCATGAAGTCTACTAGAGTACCAAGAGTGACCTGAGTTGTGTGTGAGATAAACTCAGTAGGCCACCACTAATGGTTTTTAGAATAATACAGATAGTGTATATATCATAATAGTGGGTAGGTATAAGTAATTATAAATAATGTTGATAATAAATAATAGTCGACCCATGTTCCTATAAGACACCTTGTAGACTCTGCCTGCTTCGCCGTGGGTTGGAGTGAGTTTGATCAGTTTACCATACATAAATAATCATGTATGTATATATGTAATATGTATACATGTATATACACTGTATATGCACGGACATTTAGAATAATATGCATGGATACTGGGTGCTAGCTAGACCTGGGGAATAACTCAGGAGTCCATGACTTCTCTAATGAGCTATGAGCTCCAATAAGGGTACTAGTCCTAAATCTCATATGAATCCGAGACAACATTCGAGTCACTCGAGACAATGGGGTGAGTTTTCATGTCCAAAACATTATGAAATAGAACATGGAACATCGTGTCCATCATATATGTAAAGGTAAATAGTGTGAGATTCCATGCCTAACACCAAATGTAAGAGAGCATATAATTCCTTTCTCAAAAAATCCCTCAAATCTTGTCCACTGACCATTATCCATGGTCTAATAATAATTATTATGTGGTATTTCCTCTAGGAATATATAATCATTTAACCCAATCTAATCATGGGAATCACTATTCATATAATTCATGTTTATAAATATATAACACGTGGCTTGGACTTTCCACCCACTTCCATTCAATTAATGTAATCACTTTTTAATTTATGAAGTAAGGAAATTCCATTTCAAGGTAATGCTAGACCACATAGATGGTGGTTGGGAGAATTAACTATTTAACTCAAGAGGGAAATTAAATTAACACACCCATAGGGGGAGGTATCCAAGATGTAGAAAACCTGTAATAATTTAATACTTGTCTATGGGAGTTTCATAACATGGTGAAATTAATTAATGAGTGAAATCACATTTTGTGGAAATACGTGGAATAAAAAAAGATGTAGTATATCAAAAAATACTATAAAAACCCAAAATTTCAGAAAAAAATATCTAGATGTCCTACCATAGTTCCCCAACACTCTTATTGTCTAGTTTCATCATTTGATCCAAACTAAAATGGTAGAAAATATAATAAAGGATCAATGCCCTGAAAATAGGGCATATGATCTCACACAAAAATTTCATGAGAGATGGAAATATAAATTAAGAATGGAAGCAAGTTGATTAAATATCTAAACATTCTGTATACAATGTATCTAATAATAATGAAAACAGAGATTTTATGAGGTATTTATCTTAATTCTGAGCTATGGGAGAAGTGGGAGCTCCCATTGTGAGAAAATCTAAGGGAGTTATATCTGTTGGAGGAAAATAAAAATAGATGAAATGTTTAAGAAAACATTTAGGGGGAAATGGAAAATTATATTCATTTAATAGGGCATCACAATTTGATAAAATGGATGTCCAAATTGTGCCCCCACTGTGCGACCATCACTATTCAAGTAACCCCCACACATGAGATAATTGCACGATTGGACTAATTGTGTGGAACACGTACAAAATGGATCTGAAAATTGTCTAAGAAAAGTCACATGTTCTGGTGGAACCACTTTACTGGTTAGGTAAAAGCATTCAGAATCTGGTTGTACACTAAGTGCCCTGCTCGATTGAGTTGTGCGGTTAGCACTTATCATTCACTAACCGTGAGAATCAATCTGTCTCTCAAATTCCTAGATACATGGGATCCAAAAAATGATGATATTCTTCATATAACTTCATGATTACATATTCTAACCTCACTAGGATGAAAAAAATAATTAAAATTAAAAAAAATCATACCTTCCTGAAGGGATGGGTCGTTACAAACTGGTCCAACAAATCATCCACATTGTGAAAATGATTATTAATCTTAACGGTTACCCAATTCAACTTCCAATAGTATAAAAATCATAATGAACCATATACCTTATTATAATAGAGCATAATGGTTTTTAAAGGAAAAACACGTGGGTGAACAAAACCTTTTACCATCAGTTCATCCAATTGAATCTTCATCTCTCTTAGCTCTGCTAGTTCTATGCAATTATAGGGTATCGAAATCAGTTATGTACCAAGAACTAAGTCAATCATAAACTATAAATAATCATCTACAAGAATATTAAATAAATAATTAGGTAAAAATCAAGAAGTATTGAACAAAAATTATAAGGTAAACAATAGAAGAAATTTCTACAGGATCTACTGCTACGGCATACATCATTTTCCATAACATTGGGTGGGAATGTTCTACATGACCAAACCCCATATCCAAGTCTCCAAAAAACACATGTGAGCTCCCATAACCTGTAGGAAACAATAAATTATGATAATGAAAATAAACATCATCATTATTAGTGAAAATACATTTTATCCCAATGATGACATAAAAAATATCTAGATCGAGAATGAGGAAACCCTAGACTAACTTCGCATCGACTATCGACAAAGAACAAGGACACTAAAAAACCATCTATTTTCTAATTCCAAGATGTGTTGTTAAATTTATAAAAAAGGAAATGAGCTTCATTGGAAGTTTAGTTTTATCAAAAAATGGATAGATATAAACAAGTGGGAATCACCAATATCAAATAAAGCAATCACTACTTAAGATATAATTAACATGGTACATCTCACTGTAACTGTAACTGTATATACATAGTCTAGAAACTCATATATTGTGTGGTGGTTATTAAATCCTAAGGCATTTGGATAGATTCCTATAGTATTTGAAGCATATGATAATGCCACATTGGGATTTAGATCTGATGATCCCTAAATATAAAGAGGCGTAGACATAGCCTTAACAAAACCCTACGGATGGCCATAACATCCACAACTATTGCACATATTCGTAGGTTCATAACAAGATATATAGTTATTTATAAACTTGTCACACTAATAAAATTTGAAGGGAAAATTTCTAGATATAACTAATCGTGTAGAGGATGAATTCTGCTAAGAACCACCTCCACCACACCTACGATGATCATGCCCCTTACTCTTCTTCCCCTCCGTGCCACTGAAGCTACCATTGGGTGGAAGAGAAGTGGATGAATAACCAAACTTTCATGCCATATTAATCTCTATCATCATTGAACTATCTACCATATCCACATAGATCTAAATATTTACCATAAATACATATGATTGGTGCATGTCAACACCAAATTCTCTCCTTGCTACAGAGAGGGGAACTCTAGATACTTCAGCATCATAAGAGACCCTAGAAAAATTACCCAGAAGTAGTGTGTATTTCAATAGTTCCAATTCAATCCCACATGCCTATCCACTTGTACCATGGAATATCACAATATTTTTATAGTACCCTGAAGTATGAATTCCCCACACTCCACCTTGATACTTTGATGCTTATCTAGGACATAAAATATCTAATCGATCTGGTCCATCTAGTCCTAAAATTCTTGAGGTTCATTCATACCCTTAGAGGATGGTGGGTTATAATGTAAGAATTAATGTGATGAGTCTGTTTCTACACTAGATCTTAGATTTACCACCACAATTGCATCCTATATATGTGGCACATTTTGGTTTATTGGATGAACCTCCCACACAATAACCACTATTTGATTATAATCTAGAGGTAGTATCCCTTGAGGTTCATCCACTACTCTATCCTGAAGAACCCATGGAAGACATCTTGGATTTGTACCAAAAAACAAAATAATAAGAAGAAGATATTAGAAAATATAATAATCTCCAATAAAACTATAAAACCATAAGCAACAACTAATATTAAGATCAAGAACTCAAAACAAGAGACATAGATCCCAACATTCCATTGTTACTTGAGTCTCTTCACGGAAAGAGCTGGCTAGACACTCACTAAAACGTACCTCTCAAGTCCCAAAAATCATATCTGTAGTCTACCAAAATTCCAAGATAATGAATCCTAAGGAAATACTTCCTCTTATACTAAACTATGGTGATCTCGACCCGTATACCCTTTCAATTTGGAACCCGAACAAAATTTACACATACCTGAAGGGAATTTTGGATTCCCACAGGCTGAAAACTAGCACCCAGACTTCAATAAAAATCCATAGGGAATGATTTTTCCCAACATAAAGAAAGAAAATTGAATATTTTTAGTCACACACACACAATAGAGTAAAAAAATGGATGATATAGACATATTCTATAACTAAAAGAAGACAACAAAAACGATACATCTCGAAATTAGTCAGTACATCACCCAAGTAAAAGTACAACATCAACAAAATACTAAAATAGAAAACAAACTACTCCATGTGATAGCATGGGAAAAATCCCACATCTCACCTCTTAATTCCCAAGCATAGATAATAGAAACCTCTCCACATCACTGTGGTGCCTCTCCTTTCCCTACATCAAAATACATACAAAAGTCTACTGCACCACTAAGAGGGTGCACATGGTGCGAGATAAATAGGATCAATAGGATCCCACCTAGGTGATCTATAATAATTATATATTAAACAATATAAAAATTATGAACATTAAATAAAAAAAAGGCATGATAAACAGTTAAACCATTTTTATATCAAAATCATAGAAAAACACTTAATTTCCCCCTTTTCTACATTTCCAAAACCAACCAGGTCAAATAGTTCAACGAATCTTTTATACATAAAATTAGTCAAAACAAACAATGAATGTATCACATTTCATATCAAATTAATGGAATTACATGATAAAATAGTACAAGGTAAATCATAAGTAACATCACTCCAAGGTTTACTATAGGTCAAGATCGCTAGGACACTTTTACATAAACATAGGTAGCCACACACATAAAGTCAAATGATATATGCATATAATATATAGATAAAAGGAACAACCCCAAAAGGGAAACCCCCAATAGGTATATCTAGTCCCTAGATCAATGATCCTAGGGAGCAGATGAACACCCGATGAGTGAACCCCCTAAAAAGTGGACAAGGCCTATTACTAAAACATCCACCCAAGTACCCAAGGGTTCCCATGTGATTTATTTTCCAATCTATTTCAAAAAAATAATTTTTTGAAAACCATTAATGAAATCCATTTCAGAATCCTTTGAAAATACCCTTTATTTTAACAAATCAAGGGGAAAACCATCTTTTCTATGAAAACATTTCAAAATAAAAAAATCAATCATACAAATTCATTTATAAAACAATTTATATAAACAGATCAACATAGTTCATCAAAAATAGGCTATAGATGTAACCACATATTTTAATCTCATAGAATACACACCTGCAATGGGATCCACCAACAAGGAAGAAATCAAGAATAACAAAAAATTCCTTAAGATTGATTCACATTCCATAGAATCAATTAAACGAGAAATAAATTTAGAGGAGAGGAAAAAAACTACAATACTCTAAGAAAATCACACACCGAACCACAACCAACACAAGGGTTAGACAATAGAGTAAGATCGCACAGGGTATCTAGAGATGATCAAGAATATTATTATTAGATATCAATGAATCTAATAAAACAAAAAAATAGTGGTATCGAAATCAATGAAAACAAAGAATAAGAAGGATTACTCATAGGGGGAAAATCACTACAACTACAATGAAGATCAATCACCGATCAATGTGATCCGGAAAGAGGGAAGGTCTCCAAAATTTCCTTGGAGAGCTCCTTGGTTGGGAGGGTATATACCTACATCTTATTGAAATATCCACCATCCTTGAAGTTTCCTAAAGAGAAAAACCATGATAATTACATGTATTGAAACCCCATTTCATGCCATGTAATCCTCAGAACCCAAAAACCCCAAAAATAGGTCTCCTTAGATTGAAAATATGGACTTTAGATTTTGAAAATGTGTAAATTCATCATGGTGTTTAAACCATTCATGCTATAAACTAATTCAAAACTTCACACATTATATGACTTGAACCCAATTCATGGTGTGTAATATTCTCATGTCTTATACCAGTTCATAACATCTTCCCATTGACCAATTAATGGCATGAACATTTTACATGGTGTGTAAAACATTCATGACATGTTGTCATTACATAGCATGTAATTAACCAGTAGATAACAATGAATCTAGATTCTAATCGAAATCCCAAACCAACATCAGAATTATATGAACTCAAGAAGAACCGAAAATATCCTTTAACACATTTATATATAGAATCCATTAATTCAAATAAACACATATTCCAAAAATTTAGATCATTTCCCCCCAAAAAGGATCTTCAACCTTAGAAACCCCCAATCACACCATGAAAAAGGAAATAATAATATAGATGAGAAATACTTGAATATGGGTAATGGGATGTTAAAAATCATGTGGTGGAAGAGTTTTTTTGCATAAATGCTTAACGTTTTGGGTGATAGAGGTTTGTGTGTGAAGCCATCAACCATGCATAGGGTGAGTTTGGGATTTGATGCTTTTTTTCATCAAAATATCAGTGAAAGGGATATAAGAGTGGATCAACCTTGATCCAACCTTCTTCTCACTCACATTCACCTATCTCAATTTCATGTTATCCATTCCCTTATTTCTTGTTTATTCACTATTTCATCACTATTTCCACTACCTTGGTGATTTTTATCAATATTTTCTTATGTTTTCATTTAATGATTTCAATATATTTCAAAACACAAAATGATTTTTTAGATGATCACTAGGGAATTAGACATTGATTCCTTGAGATCATCCCATGAGTTGTCCATTATGATATATTTAGGGTATTAAATGTATTTTTCAACATCCTTGTGATAAAAATGTTCTCATTAATTGGAATTGTTTTATTAGAGACAACATATTCCTCAGTGGGTTTTTCTTTTATTCTTCTTTAAAAAAGATGAGAAATCCCAGACCTTCAAAAGATTATGTTGGAGTTATTTCCTATGGAATTAGAGTACAGTGGAATATTTAAATGAAAACAGATTTTAAAGAACACTCTAATAAATTTTAATAATACAATATACCACAACTCTTTGAACCATTAATTAAATAACATAATGTGTTTTCTCATCATTTCCTTGAGTATAGTGAATAAGTGGTAGAATTTTCCACTTTTGAAATATTCTAGAGATTCATGGTTGATGTTTCAAGAACCATATACTGAGAACATCTTATAGAGATTCAAGGATATAGGGCATGTAGAAATAAAATAACCTTTAAAACTTCTAGAAGATCATTTTCTATAACTTCATGATTTTATATGTTCTAAATTGTCTAATTTTTTTCCTGACACTATAGACTTCACCATATAAGGATAACCTATACTTTTTCATGGAAGGCAATATAACAAGGTAATTTATTTTGGAGAGAGGCTAGAGGGTGCTAAATACCTCACTCATAACACATAAAAACTCCCCAAATCACTTTTCCATCTTGAATAAGAATAAGCTACACACCTTCAGGTAGTTAATTTTTTTTTCAAAGAATATGTGTTATTATTTGATTCTTATTTTACTAAGTTTGATCTTGATTGTGTTACTCTCTTTGTAGGTATCGAGTAGGCATATCATTTTTGAGATTTGTTAGAGATTTTATAAGAACATGATAAGTTAGGAATCGTTGGGGAACTTTTGGAGCTCTTGATATTTTAAAAAAACTTATGTGTGGGAGTTGTTGGAGAAGATGAAGAGTTTTTGGAACTATACATAGGTGTAAAGGGGGTTGCTGGAATGTTTGTTAGTTAAAGATAAAGTGATATATTGGAATAATCTAGAAGAAGAGTCGCATACTAGAGTTGAATTATCCCAACCATTATGCACCAATTATCAATCCAACGAAGAGGGGATGTACCCCTACATTTTGTTTTCACCTCCATTACTCTATAAGTGGTACACATTCAAGTAGTATGATTGGATTGAAGATAACCAAGGGGAAAACCAAAAGTTATATTACATGGATAACACTAGAATGAATCACATATATTGGTTTTTAATAAAAAATTCACAACCTTATTTAGTCTAGTGTTGACCCAAAGACTTTACAGTTATGGAAAGTCTAAACATATAACCCATTGTGGGTTATCCCAAGATAATCCTTTATTTTTTTCATGTATTTTTTATAAATTTTATTTGTATACAAGTTTGTTTTCATTTTATATTAAATAATGTGGTTGTTGAATCCACATGGAAATCATTAAAAATAAAAAGGAGAAACCCACAAGAAATCATAAAATTTGACTCCCTAATTAAAACTTTTTCAATATTTCACTTTGAGCTCTAAATCATGAATGCTAATATTAATTGGGTTATTTTTGTATGATCGTTCAATAGGAAACTATATGGACATTTCTATATAAATAAGGGAAAACACAAGTGGCATTCATCAAATGATAAAATATCCTACACATGAGAAGAGTGTTACATTAATTATATATTTTAATACTTCTCCTTTTTGTATAGATGTTGTTGGTATTTATGTTTTCAGGATTCCATTTACTACATATATTCAAGGGTTATGAATATTTTTTCTTACCTAAGAGAAAGGATTTTTGATATGTAGTTTGTTGAAAACCTACTTGAACCTAATATTTAACCTATCTTGAACCATTATAATGTATTTAGATTCAAAATTATTCTTTCTACTATTTCATAGTTTATCATGCTTCACTGTGAGCAAAATTAAAAATTATTCCATCTATATAGAAATAACCAAAAGCATGGTATTTTTAAAAACAAATTCTCAATGATATATGTGGAATGGTGTGAAAAGTAATTTCTGAAGATTATTATAACCCCTTCAAAATTAATTTAACTACTATATTGTAAATTTCTTTTTCTTAAAACTACTTCCCATCATAAGATTATATATTTGGGACAATTATGGGTTTTATGCATAGGGGATATGGGTAAGTACACTAAAAAAAAACTGGGTTTCCATTGTTCCACCCATTATTAGTGCTTTTTTAGTAGCACTGATAGAGGGTGTGCTTTATTAGTGATTTTTTTTCACACTGATAAAGTGTATAATAAAAATGATATTTCATAAAAAATAATATATTGATATATAATTATAATTATATTGATATAAATATAATGTATATTTTTTAAATTTGTTTTAGATCAATTTTATATGTGGTAGATGCAAAATGGACACCTGGAGTAGAAGTTATGTTTGTTTGAAATTGAACAACCCTCTTAGTGAGTAAAAATCTAAGATACCCATAACTCACTAAAACAACCATAACTTCTGCTCTGAGTGTCCGTTTCAGCACTGTGACCAGTAAAATGAGATTTTGTTAGATGTGTGGGGACCACATCTAATTGAAACCATGATATGATCAATGAAATGGAATATATATCAGTTATTACAAACTAAAAAAACTCTAACTTTAAATGACCATTACTTTCAATCACAACGTCTGTTTCGGCTACACCACATATCAAATCGAAGGAAGTGAATAGATATATGTAGAAGGCTGATTGTAAAGTTTTTCTAGTCACATCCTAAACCTAAAACCCCCCAAAACCATCAGAAGGCCTCCAAAACTCCATTTTCATGTCTGGTGCTTTATTATTTTTATCTAAAAATGGAAATAACTCAAAATCCATTTGTATGTTTGGAATCCATATATTATATCATCTTTCATTCCATGAGATTCGGTTTGATTGGCCATAGAGCTAAAACGGACACCGGAATCAAATGTTATGCATGTTTTAGTGACTATGTGGTTTGTTAGGTTTTCCAAGCCCACATTTCTAACACTTTTGTCATGTCTGCTATTTTTTCAAATAGTTGTAACTTATGACCAACCTATATGTTCAGCCTCCACCATCTATCATATCGAAGCGTGTTTGATGATATTTTATTTGACTTGTCATAGAGTTGGAATGGACTTTCAGATACAATGTTTTTGTCATTATGCTGATTTTAGGGTTTTTTGGACTTTCAGACTGTATTTACGGTTATTGATGGTTTTTACCATTTTTAACTATTTTTTGGGTTTTCAGGGCTTGATAACGTTTTTCATAATGTACTGTTATTTATAATCAAATATATGACAACATATACATATTTGTTTATATATTCACTCATAAAAATTTAATTTTATAAATAAGTAATTTAACATATTTACATATAAAACATATTTCTCAATATATAAACCGTATCTAAATAAAAAACTAATATCCATTTTATTTAAAATAAAAATATATGAATATTTATATACCTAAATAATTTGTACTTGTACATATATATGTGTGTGTGTGCATCTATATTGACAAACTGATATATATTATTTATATATTCCAAACAAATGTATGTATATATATATATATTAATATATAAAATTTGTAAATATATGTAAATATGTATAATTATACTTGTAGATACACATATACTATATATATGTTTGTCTGTGTGTGTGTGTCTGTCATATATATGTATTTATTTATTTATAAATACACACAAAAATAATACTTTATAAATGTATTTAAAACTGTTCTATAAATATATATTAGTATACGTAAAAATATATAAATATATAAATATAACTATATATATATTAATATAACTATATATAAATATTAATATATATATATACATGTATATATAAAAGTATATTAATATACAAGTAAATATAACTATATATATATATATAAATAAATAGATATGTTAATAAATGAAGAGAAAAGAAATATTGTGTAGTGGTAAAGGCTTAGGTGCGCAGTAAAAAAGTCCCGAGTTCGAATATAGGTGGAGGCAGGTCATGTGAGGGGGTGGAATAAGGGATAACGCTGTTAAAGGGGGTGGCTGGGGTGTGCTGGCTGGGGGGGGGGGTCAATAGCTATTGAAGTCCATCCTAGATTTGCATATTTTTTTTATGTTTTCTTAACTTTTATCAGCGCTAAAAAAGCACTGATGAAAGACCCATTTATTTTCTCTTTTTAGCACTGAGAAAATAGTCATTTATCAGCACGTTTCTAGGCACTGATAAAAGAGATCCCCCCTTTATGCTCCTTGAGATTAACAACCATTTTTTAGGGCTGATAATGACATTTTTTAGCACAGATAAAATCCTGTTTTATAGTAGTGTATTTCTCGATGCTATGTTTATCATTTATTCTAGAAACAAAAAAATCCCCCTATTTTAAAAAAATGATCCATTTTTTTCAAAATCATTAAAAAATGAGTGGTTTAGGCTTCAATTTTTACCTTATTGCTTTCCTTAGTGGATAATTTCAAGCTAGTTCCTAGGTTTACACTAATTCTAAACACAATGGATTTGAATGATTGATGAGTTCAATATTTCTATTGTTTTTATAAATAACATGTCTTGAAATAGGGAAAGGGAGTGAGATATGATAGATATTTGTGAAAATAAAACTATAACATGGGGAAACTAAATCTTTGAACTCAATCCAAGGGGACTCAAACTTTTTGAAACAAACACCTTTGGATGCTAACTCAAAAATTAATAATAATAGTCATTTGAAACTAGAGTAAAATGGGAAAATGGGATCCCATGGTGAATCTATCTGAAAAATTTCCCAAAGTTTGTTGTGTAAATAATTGAAATACAAATTCAATAATTGTTCTAGACAATGATATTCTCAAACCATTGAATGATAATTTTTTTTTAAAATAATGTGATTTTTTAAAAAATTAGTTCTTGAAGTTGAGGGGAACGTTGAAACTATATGAATATGAGGATAATTTAATTATAATAAAACCATTAATGTTATATTAATGAAGTGAAAAACGAATCCTTGATTTTTGGAACCTTGGGAGAGTGATAATTGAAGGTAATTTTTATTTGAGTTTCGATTCCAATTAAATCTAAATTGAGTTCACTCTCAGAACAAAAATTAGAATTAATTAAAGTATAACAGTGGGTGAACTCATGTAAGAGGCATAAAATTTTTTATGGTGAATAAATATATGTTTTCTATATTTATAATGTAAAATTTTGAATTTATAAAGTACTTGTTTGAATATTATTTGAAAATATTGGACCATCCCAAAATTTAAATTTCTCTATAAATTAATATTGTAACATGATTAATTTTAAGATGACTGTGGAAATGTAGATGTCTATATAACAAAGAGAAAAATCATGAAATTAATTAAGGGAAAAAAAATTTTAAGTGTGGGGGAGTCTGATATGGCCTATGTTTACACACTTATCCCCATATTTCTTGATGGAATCACTGACTTATAGATGTGAATATGAACTTTAATTAGTAATATTTTGCTTTTGATAAACATTAATTAAAATCTACATTCGTTGAAAATCATCTCAAATGTGTATTTTCTAGTGAAACGTTAATAAATGTTATGATTTTAACATTTCTAAATTCATATTTGAATATAAATTTTGAGATTGGATAAAAATTGATGAAATTTTATTTTTATATAAATTTGGATCATTAGTTTTTAGTTGTTTTGGATACTTGAATTAATTTTCTATGGAAATTTCATGATTTTATTCTATTAATTATTTCATGAATACATATTTTATTTGGGTTAATTAATTGATAAATTTTTTTGTAATAATTTTTCTTCAAATTTCACTTAGCTTTAAAATTTATAAATTTTAGGGTCTATTATAGTGAGAGAAAATAATTCTACTACCAGTTTTTTCTTTCATCAACATCCTTATACCATTGTGATATGTCAACACCCCATTGGTATCATCTGTTTGAAATTATGTTACCGACACCCATAGCTATTCTACTGCTATGACCCCTTTCTACCATCACTATCCTTCACTACTACCATTTCCCCTTAATAGCATAAAAAATCCTTCTACCATCATGCCCTCGTTACTTATCCTCTTTACTACTGCTCAACCTTTCTACTACCATCACACCAATCTTTCTCCCATATCAAATTACCATTTCTGAGTTTTCTTGATGAAGAACCGATCGATTTAAACTAGATCCTAACAGGCTCCCTAATTTTTTGATTTTTACATGCAATGATTTGAAATATATCTATTAATAGTTTTAGAGACAGGAAATGAGATGACACGAGATTCCAAGCCCTGATGGTCCCTGAATTGATATTGGAAAAATATTTAATACATTAATATCATACATGTATATCTTTCTTTAGAAAGTAAAATATATGAAAAATGGAGTCTAAGATCAAAAAACCGAGACCACCATTGAATCCAAAAGAAGGGTTTTACCCTAGGCATGATCTATCCTTGGAGTGCATCATATGCTCAGGTTGGGAACGTTCATGGGATAATTTTTAAATAAATAAATAAATTTATTTATTTTATTAATTTCTATGTCCTATATTTTCCTATAAATATATAGTTATAAAGAAATCATAGGGTTATCCACATAACCTTGGATATCTAGAGGAGTCATTTAAAGAAAGCATGGCGAACACTATAGATCTCTATCGATAACTGAGGATTGTGTTTTCCAATGAAGCTTGTGGATCTCACCAATGACAACGACATATGATCATTCTTGACCAAAAAAATGATCCAAATTTAGGTTGTATTTTTGATTTATGTGGTTTCATACAGTTTATTTATTCGGTCTCGAATTTGGATCAATTCTAATAAATAATAATTGATTCATGCATCAATGATCCATTTATTTTATGGTTTATTTAATTTCTCATTATTTATTATTCATATTCATTCTTCTATTGTACAAAAATTGTCCTTGGAAAAAAAATGAAAAAATGCCGAGGTTTGTTACTCATGTTTATTTTTATGGTTTTCTCCCCCGTTTTATCACATATTCATCGTAGACAATTCCTTTAACCCACAGTGAGATGAATATCAGTTATTTATTTTTATGTAATCGTTCTTTGGGGAAAACGATCCATAGCACGACTGAGGTTCACTATTTATGTTGTGATCAAGTTGTAGAAATGGAGGATGACTAGAGGTAATGTAGCATCAGACAAAAAAATATCTATTTTTGTTGTGGATATGTGATGATAGTTAGGAGTGGAAATGGTTTGGATCTACAGACCGATTTTACAAGAAGATCATGGACCTATTTCCAATGATTGGAGGTGGAGAGGGTTGGAAAAAATAAGATTTGATTTTCATCATCAAATCAATAGAATCGGAGACAGATACAGATGATGCAAAAATGATCTGCATGATATAGAAAATTCGATGGTAAATGGTGTGTACTCCAGCATTACATTTAGTGTGGGACCCCCAGCTACGGTACTAGGGTTTCCATGGGAGTGAAAAGTTTCAAAAACTATGTGGTCCCTGCCACACTCCATATGTCCTTGGGTTGGAGGCGTTCCATGTATCTAGGAGGATACACAATCACATTCCAAGTAAAAATGCCACGAAATGTACTCAGAAATGGAAATACTACATGGGTTGAGATGTGTACTAAGACATGCCTAGGTGTACACGGGAATACCCCAAAGTACCCAGACACATGAAAAAGGACATATGAATGGGAATAGGCAAGTCAAAATTTAGTGGTAAAAATCTTGTACCCCACGTACATTCCATGTACTTCCTTAGAAATGGATTCAATCTCTTTGTGTATTCTTTATAGAACAGATTAAATTGAGTGTGATACCTTGGTCATTTCTCATGAGGTTATCTTGCACCATTACATCATCACCAATAGATGTTGATCCTCTATATGGGTATAATATTTGATGGAGTTCAGTGAATCCCCCTGTAGAACTAGGGAGGGATACTCTATCATTCCTTGGTGGGGTTTATGGTATTGACATGAATACCATGAACATAAAATCAATCCCCTATCTAATAGGTGGATCGAATAGGGTTTATGGTGTCCCCCAATAGCCCTGGGTGTGATCCCGTACCTAGATGATGATATCTTCTCAGATCCAGTGAGTAATTCTTGAGCGGGGCCCAATGATCATGACCACTAGGATGAGGGACACCCATGATATCAAGGCATATGGAGTGATTAATATTGGAGAATTTATTACCTAGAATCCTTGATCAGTATCCTATGGATGGAATTATTAGTTGATACCTCTCCAGACTGGTTTTCTGTTATAAGTTTTCATAGGTTTTTTAAATTTTATTTTACTATTATGAGATGAAAAATCTTAATTATTTATTATTAGTGATTTTTGGGTGTCCTACTAGAAATTTTTATACTCACCCTTGTATGGTCTCTTCTCACACATGTCTCATATTTTGCAGATGATATCCCTTTTGGAAATGTCCTAACAGGATAAGGAGTAGGTAGAGTATAATTGGGAGAGAAATATTGAGGTGTTTTCAATGTGTTTTCATTTAACATTGGTCTCCTACTTATGAGTTGGATGGAATCTCTACAGTTTTTTATTGGGCTTGTGTTTGGACCCTTTCTCTATTTGTATTCTTTTTTCTTCTCTAATGTGTGATATATATTGTGAATACATTTTTTGTTTTAGTTTCTTTTACTTTATCAATGTTCTATGGGGTTGGAAATGAGTGTGTGCGTAAAGGTACATTGGGCTAATGCCTCCCTTGTATGGGTCATGCCAACAAAGTGTTGGTATCTATCCCCTGACCTATTGGAGATAGGCTTGGGGTAGTCACACGTGGCTTATAAATGACCAAGTAATCCTCGATGGGTCAGGTCATGATAGAGTGGTATCATAGCGGTTGGTTCTACCTTAATAATGGAGCATATATTTTGTTTTAGAAGTGCGATTTGTTTTGGATTTTTGGAAATAATTTTAAAGTGTTTTGAGTTCATATTTTTGTATTGGGACTCAAATTTTGGTGTGGAGGCTGATGTATCCATTCACCAGGGCTTTGATAACCTGTATGTTGACATGGTACAAGTAGACATTGGTTGCAGATAAAAAAATGGCACATGAATCATATAATAATAGGTTATAGTTTCAATGCTGTTGTTAAGTAAAATCCCCAGATATACTCTTTTACCATGGTATATATTGTTTCATTCATGACTCTTCTATGAAGGTATCCATCCATAATTCCATGACTCAATCATGAGGATGATCCACCAAGTGCTGAGGCATCAATACATGGACATGTTCTAGAGGTGGTAAATTGTGGTTGTTTTCCAGTCTTGGAATCTGATGTTGAGAAGTAGTTAGCATCAGTAGTACTAGATGAGGATTCCCATAGGCTGTGTTCAATTCATTATTTCCAGAGGAAGTGACCTCCTAGTTTTTAGGAAAAATAAGATCCCCCAAATGGTAGATGAGTAGCTAGAGGTAGTCACTCGGGTTTTCAGCCCTGTGAGGATGCCTATATATCAGATGGAAGTCCTCGTATCGTGTCTTCTTTAGGAATTTTTTGGGTGGTGTTGGAGTGTAGTAACATAGTCACATGATGAGACATTTCTATGCTATTCATACTTCAAGAATTTATTCTGGTAAAAGTTCTATACGGACACATTACAATTAGTACGCATCCAAGTGCTTATATATCTATAGTGGGAATGTATGAATGTGGTGGAGTATTCAAACATGTTTACTAATCACTCATGATACTCTCTAAATATGGTGTACGATTTATTATATATGATATATACCTTCGAGTACGGCTTAAGTCATGTTATCAGAGACTCAATGATATCTCTTTTCTTGCCCAATTATGTTGGAGTGCTTGAGTAGAAATCAGTTATAGAGAGCTTATTAGAAGTGTAGACATTAAATACTGATGCTGGTAGTGGGAACCTATTTGAAGATACCTAAAAAACTAGTAGCTGATGGTAGTCTCATGGAAATAGGAATTATAGAATCTTAATGATACAATACCAGGATAGAGGATCAATGGTTTATGCTTATCAATATAGATCGAGTCAGCTAAGGGGGAGGTAGTGATTCTCTTGGGACAGTCAGGGATATCTAGCTCTCGATTGTTTGAACCCTCATATGGCTAAGAGGGAGATAGTAAAGGGACTAACTAGGTAAGGACATGGGAAGGATCAGTGGGTCCATTTTTATGAAGATGTGGTAGAGGAGTGGGTAGAGCAGATGAAGGTGGAAAACTATTTGACTTATTCCAACCACCACCCCCAGGTGGTCTGTGCTGGGCTTAGGGAGCTGGTGGGCTTGGGTGAGTACAATAAAAGGTAGTAAATTCCTATAAACCATAGGATTTAGGGATGATATGAGGTATGATGTGTGTCTTTTCTACCATATCATTAGTACTTATAGACACATGTGTGATTCATTCCTTTCTTTCCACTTCCTTGGTTCAAGAATTATAGATTTTGATTGAGCCCTTGGCTTGGACTTTTCACTTGAAGGCTCCAACATGAGGTGACTCAGTGATCACATGTTTCTGCTAATAGTGTTACCTAACTCTTGGATATGAGATATTTTTATGGTATATATTCGTATTAGTGATAAAAACTTATGATTTTATCTTATATATAGACTGGCTATCCATAGTTCATGCCTAGATTGATTGCTTCAGGTAAATAATTTGGTGAATTTGGGGTGATGGGATGAGGTTTTACTTTATATATAAGAAGGAAACCCAGGTATGGTATGATTGGATTCTGTGTAGTAGAGTAAAGCTAATTACTCACCAGTAGTCTATAATGACTCTTGGAGTAGTGTATTCAATGCTTTACCAATTTCATGTGGTGGTGACGAAGTTCGAGGATGTATCCCCTATGGACGTTCCTGAATTACCTC
This sequence comes from Viscum album, assembly GCA_963277665.1. Taxonomy (NCBI): domain Eukaryota; kingdom Viridiplantae; phylum Streptophyta; class Magnoliopsida; order Santalales; family Viscaceae; genus Viscum; species Viscum album. Next base: position 1,282,825,247 of record OY728133.1, read on the forward strand.
CCAAAATAGAGATAGACATTTTTATTTACTTACACCAAGATAGAACCCCGATATCTACACCATTATATTGGACATATCCTGTAGAGCTTCAATTTTTGAGTGTGAAGTTGGGAGACATGCAGAGGAAGGGCTTCGTGAGACCTAATGTTTACCCTGAGGAATCCCCAGTGTTGTTTTTATAGAAGGTGGATGTGATCTTGAGGATGTGTGTGGATTATTTATTCCAAAATTAGGTGACCATGAAGAATAAGTATCCAATATTGATTATTGATGAAATCTTTGATCAATTGAGAGGGGTGATATGGTTCTCAGAGATTGAAATAATATCATTCCATCCCCAGTTGTGTGTACGAGATGAGGATATACCAAAGAAGAAATCAAAATGTTGTTATGTTCACTATGATTACATGGTGATTCCCATTAGCATGAATAAAACCCAAAAAAATTTCATGGGACTCTTGGATAAGATATTTTTGCCTTTCATAGACTAGTTTGTGGTGGTGATCATCGATGATATCCTAGTGTACTTAGGGTTTGATGAGGAGCACATGAGACACATGAAGATGGATATAGACACACTCTATGGGAAACAACATTATTGGAATCTCTCAAAGTTTTTTTTATGAATTTAGGATTTCCACTTTATAGGAAATATCAACTCAGTTGATGGGGTAGTATTGGACCCAACCATTGTTGAGGAATTGTTAGATTGGGAGACACCTAGGATAATAATGGAGGGGTATAGATTCCTTGGGTTTGCGAGATAATATTTGAGATTTTTGCCCGATTGCTCCAAGATATTGGATCCTTTGACACCATTGACCTAAAAATGGAAGCCTTTCATTTAGTCATAATGGTTCCATTGGGATCTTCAGGATTTGAGGTAGAGGTTGATGAGAAAAACCATCTTGATATTTCCCGAGGAGGGTGTTGGATACATAGTGTTATGTGATGATTGAGGGACAAAAAATGGGTGTGTTCTAATACAGAGGAAGGATGTGGTTTCCTATGGGTCTTGTTAGTTGCGAATGAATTAGTAAAACTATGTAATGCATGATCTGGAGTTGGAATTGATAGTATTCATCCTAAAGATGTTGTGAAACTACCTTATGGGTGAGTGGTTTATCATCTACTTTTACCACATGAGTCTCATTTATATCTTCTCTTAGAAGGATCTTAACTTGAGATAGAGGTGATAGATAGGGTTCTTCTAGGACTATGACTTCGAGATAGTCTATACTCTTGGGAATGAGAACGTGTTGGAAGGTTATCTCCACATGAGATCCGGTTAGTAGTTATCGGTCAACTCATTGTAGTAGTTAGCCTTTTTGAAGGTGTAATTAGAGAAAAATGATGGCGCTTCATATCTTCATTAGATGGTTGTTACCCCACCACTTTTATAGAATTTTAGGTAATATCATCATGGAGATACTAAATGTGTGACCTTATATACTTTGACATCCGTTGGACATGATCCTGATGGATTTTGTGACGGTGGGGATGAAGTTATTCTTTTTAGAGGATGGATGATGGTACTAGTTACTTTGCAGAAGGAGGTGATGAGAAAGTTTCATACATAACCATTGGTACTACATCTAGGTGTGGGGAATATATACAATGACCTATGACATCGGTTTTGGTGTCCAAGCATGAAGAAGTCATTATTAGAACTTTTCTTTCGATGCCGCACATTAACTACAAGAATTAATGGATATACCAATATTTAAAACCCATTGGTATAAGTTGGAGAATCATTGGTATATACAATACCAATGATTCTCCATATCATTAGATAAATATATTTTGGTATAGGCCTATAAAAAATGCTTTCAATAAACTATTGTTATAGGGATAATGAAATTTTAGTTTACCAATGATTTTGATAGAACCATTGTTATAGTTATATATCAATGGTTTGAAACCATTAGTATAAAACTCGCTATAATGACACAATTAGAAACACCCCACCACAGCCAAACAACCACCAAAATCCCACAGTAATAAAGGCTTCACACCCCCGGTCAATTACCTGTATACAAACATCACCGACCAATATACAAACAATGATAACATAAGAAACCAATTAATGAATTCAACCAAAGATAACTCACTTTCTTAATATCACATATATTCATTCAGAACTAATAATCAAACATTAAATTTCATAAATATAAGTCACAAATTTAAAGGTTCAATATGTCCTTCATCACCACCACCACCATCACCATCACTATCACCATCACCATTGTCACCATCATCCTCAGCATCATCCTCATCGCCATCCTTGCTGTTATCCTCACCATCATCCCCGCCATCATGTTCACAATCATCCCTATAATACCATAACCATTTCCATTTCCATTGATAAGAACATCATCATCCCAAACACTACTAGGACAACTACCCTGTACACTATATAATGTACACATTTTCCACATATATGCATAAAATTTCACAACAGTATCTCTTGGAAGTGATGGACATGCGACTTCCATAAATTTCAAAAATTCATCGTTGTCCCATTGATTCCATTACCATTCCTCTGTGACCATTTTTGGTCTCTTATACCCTGTCATGAGCATATTCCACCAATGAATTACATTTTTCCAACTCACTAAAACCAAAACTGGTAGCTAAAGTAGGCCAATATCTAGTCAGGATAATGCTCTTCCCTGCTTGACAACATACTCTTCTATGGTACTCATCTCCAAGAAACATATGTAATTGATTGTTTGGCGTAATGTTTTCAGCATTCTTCTCATTAAGGGCCTCTGAATCACACAGTTACAAATATAAATGGACAATTTAGTTTCAAAATAGATATTAAAATTTGAAATAAAAATGTAAAACATACAATCTACTGCTAAATCAGTTTATTTATTGTGGTTTCATCTTTATTTTTTTTCTAGTGAAAAAGAATTTTACATGAGGTACAAGTCCTTCAATATTAAAAACCCCACTCTACAATGACATTGAATGTAGAAAACCATAATTAAAAATAGATTATTAATAATGAGTTTCATTAAAAAATCAAATGTATATACTCTATGATGTAATAATATTTTCTATAATGATTGATGACTTTAGGATAATATGATACGAGTTGGTTAAAAATTAAATTTTATATAATAATTTGGGAGAATTTAAAATATTTTTAAATAATGATTTGATAAATTTACTTAAAGTGGAATTCAAGGATTCTTATTTGTATATATTATTTCCCTATATATAAGGGAACGTTGATATAGAATAATGGAAATGGAATTTCATTATTGATAAAACTAACCAAGATTAAATATAGGTACAATATGGTAAAAATGGAGGGTTTAAATTTATTCTATATTTATTTTTATTTGGTTTTCTATGATTCTATGCTTTAATTTGAAAGGTGTTAAAATATTTAAAAGAAAGGTAAAATATTCCTATATTGATATTGATGATAACATATAATCAATATTGGGTTTTATTTTTATAATACATACTTTAAATAGTAGGATTTATTGTTTATTTTGTTTAATAATGTAAATGTTTAGTTAACTTGATAGTATGTAAGGCCATATTGGTTTTGATCCATATTGTTTGTACTCAGTTTTACATGGTATAAATTTATTTAGTTATTTTTAATTCAATTAGGTTATGTATTGTTCAATTTAATTATTTTTGTCTCAATTATATTCAATTTCAATTAATGACACACTATTTCATTATGTTTGGATTATTTTTTTCATCTTAATTTAGTTTTTTTATTTTGGATCAGGTATTTTTTTTTCGCCTATATTTGTTTACAAATTTTCATTTCAAAATGATTTAATTTTTTCATCCCTAATATGATTTAGTTTGATATATGTTAATTTATATTCATTTAGTTTATTTATCATTCATTTTATTTATTTCAATTCAATTAAATTAAATTTTTTTTGTTTCCATGTTATTTTTTCGTCATTTTTATTCAGTTTTTTGGATCATGTTTGGACTAGTACATTTATGTTTTTTATTTTCATGTTTTTTTATTCTTTTTAGGTTTGTTCAGTTTCATCAGATTCTATTCATTTCATTTTTGTATTATTAAATTTGTGTTCATTATTGATTTAATAATGTTTTTTTGGTTGGTTAAGGATGGTTAGATTTGGGTTTCTGACTTCATTATTGGTTTTTGTAGTTTTATATTCATTTTTTACTTGATTTAGGGCTAGTCAAGTCATGTATATTAAGTTTTTCCTGATGATACTTATTATAGTTATATTTTATTTTATTTTTATAACATTGATATAATTTTTATGTTTAATACAATTTAATTCTTCATTAATGGATTCTAATTTTGGGTACATTTTGTGTTGGGTTTTTTGGGACTATTCAGTTTCTTTCAATATAATTAAATTGTATTAAGTTTAATTTGTTTGGTTTGTTTGACTTAGGTTTGGTTGTTTCAGGTCAAATTTTTTCAAATAAGTTTATCTAGATTTTATTCTATTGGATTTACATTGGATCAGTAATATGTTTTTATTCATTATACATTTGATATTATTATTTTCTTTATTTTTTGTATATTTATTTGTAACCATAGTTGGTTACATTAAATCAGGTTTAGTTCATGAATTTTTACATCCGTTCGATTAATTTTTTTTTGATTCAGTTTGGTTTAGTTTCATTTGGTTCAATATGGATCATTTATTTTTCATTAAATAGGGGATAATTTGGTATTCTAGGTTTGTGTTAATTTTAATCTTTTTGATTTGATTATCATCCATTCACTTCAAACTAGTGGACACAATAATGTGTAAGATTCATGCCTTTACCACATGGGAGATTTTATCCTAGTGAACACACTGAAACATAAGAGCCTATAATATATATGTAATGGTTCATTCCTTTCCCATTGAGGAGGGATAATATTTACATAAGGGGTTTTTTTGTTGATTCATTAAGAAGCACTTTAAATCAAAGGGAATGCATAATGGTCATATCCTTTCAAAAATTAGGAGAGGCAAAGCCTTCATGGTGTGGAATGCATCCCATGATACACGAAAATTAAATATATTATTGTATCTAATTAATACCAAAATCATTATTATAATGGAGAAGATGGAAACACAATCATTGGTGGAATTTAAAGGGAACACCAAAAATATTGTAATATTAGAGATATTTCAAAGAAGTGTATTTTTCAAAATCAAAGCCATAGAATCTCATGAATCTTGACTTGGGTTTTAAACATTATTTTTTTCTTGATTGAAGAGACAAGATTGATGTGGCTGATGGGGCCATCAGTTTAGTGATAAAAGTGAGTAAGAATTGGTGTCTTCAATTTGTTTGGAAATTTCCATCTAAATACATAGATCAATGAGCTAATGGAGACTTATAAAACCCCTACTAAATCAATATTTCTTTATTCATTCTAGTGAAATTTTTCTGGAATAATTTTATTTGTATTAAACTGGTTGTTTTTTCTTTAATGTAATACCTTTTATAGTTCTATTTTGAATTAACTTCTTCCAATTATTTGTGAATGTGGTATCATTTTTTTATTATGATGAATATTGGTTTCTCATAAAATAAAAATAAAGTAATTGTGTTCTCTATTTAAATTTATTAATCATGATATTTTAGGAGAAAAGGAAATTTTATTGTTTTTTATTACTTTATGGTTATTAAGTATTTTTATCTTTTTTAGAGGAAGAATAATATTCATATTAAGGTTTTAGTTATTCACACAGGTTGGATTATGTGAACTTTCTTTGCTATTATATTGTCCTTAAAAATTTCAATAGGAGAAAATTATTTTTAAATGAAAAATGTGTAATTTTAAAATAAAAACTAGTTAAAAGTTGTTTTATATTACAAATTTATATAACTTTATCATTTAAGACATTCTATTTCACGATCATTTCACATATTTTAAATAAATCGCTTTGATTCTTCAAAAAAATTTAAAATGTAACAACAAAAAAAATTATAGATTAGTTGTAACCTCCATGAGAGGAACTCACAAGGAAATATATTAGTTAACTCTAATTGGACACAACAAGGATAAACACTCATAAAAAATCTATAACATTCAACTAAAAAAAGTAGAAAATGAGACATTATTTTAGGGGGATAAAACCTTATGTGAATTTTAACATAGTTTATTTATAAAAAATGTAACATGTTAAAGAAATATTATGAGAGGTACTACCATTTGAAACATTATTATATTTATAAAAATTAAATTATGTCAAAGAAAACATATAAATATTATTTCAAAGAATAGGGAGAATAATAGGCCAACCATGACTTGTGAAGCGTTTTTTTTAAATTAATTCAAAAATTCTGCAAGATCATATTTCAAACTAAAAAATTGAAATTTATATCAAAAAAAGTGTTTCAAATAATATATAAAAAAATAAAAAAAATCATCACTTATCCAATTTTGAATTTAAGGAACAATTAAAATACCATACTATAATATGTTTTATAAATAAGTGTAGTGCCTTCTTCCTATAATTGTCCAACATCATAGTCCACCTCAATGTGTGGAGGTGTTTTGTAGCATCATTATTTTTTATTTATTCCTGAAACATCTTAAAAAAGAATTTTCCTTAAATTAAAAATAGGTGGTAATGAAAATCATGGTAAATTTCTTTCAATGCCGTCAAATTGGATTAATACATTGAACTCGGTACTCTTCCAATAAGCAATCATTTCTTGACAATATGATACATGACACTAATTAATGATATGTGTGGCCTATAAATACTTAACAACTCTAGAATTCCATCCACTATACAACTCATGATTATATTATCTCTACAGATCACCTAATTTCATTAGATGTTCTGTCCTCAAAGCCTCACTATCTGGAAAATTATAATGAAGTCAGAACGAAAATGTAAAAACATATAAATAATATAATTATATAAAATTAAATCCAAAAATTATTATTACCCATATTTGTGCCCAAGTATTATCCCTTAATTATTTTAGAAGGTGTCTATAAGAGATTGGCGGGATGTGAATGATGTCATAGTATTTGGAAAGCATCTCTATAAAACTCCTACATTCTTGAGCCATTTTTCTAATCATTTCATTATCCTAATTTTTCTCAACCACCAGCTATAGGAAACAGTTACACACTACAGTCATGCTCATATGAGCATGTCACATAGGGTTATATCCAAACTTGAAAGAAAGAAACAACTATTATGTCAATAAATATCATAATGGAAATTAATTTCAGTGAAAAAAAATCACTAGGGTTATGTAGTTATACTAGAGTTTTTCTGATCAGTGGGTGTCACTAGATCCCTAGATTATGAAGAAACCTCAACCAATATAAGGAGTAGGAAACAATGTCTACTCTAGAGTCTCAGAATGTTTCATATTATAAGTCTAAGCAAAATGAATGTAGAATCTCATGGAAAAGGAAGTCGAAGGAAAATAAGATGGAATAAATTTTTGTGGGAAGTTATAATATTGATGAGGAGTAGGATCCATCATCATATAAGGGAATTATAGGTGAGGAGGATTAGATGAAAATGGGTGAAAAAACATAGGTGGCCTAAATATCCCAGGTTCCTCTAAAGACACTATGTGATAAGAAGGTGTGTTAGATAGTATGTCAGAGGAAGGGACAAAGTGTGATCGGGTACACCAAGTGGTGCACGTAGCCCTAGTACCATGCCCCTCATATCATATTGCTAAGTACCAACACAACTATGCTTGTTGAATAATAACTATCGCACTGGTGGTGGATCCTGATTAAAAGAATAGTGGTGGATCTTGATTAAAAGTTTTAAAAAAATCAATCACATAACATTATATGTTATTGATATATATATTTTAAATAAAATACTCAAAACAAGCACTAAAGGAGGGACAGTCATCTCTCTCATTCAATGATTATTATCTATCACACTTTTCCTTTGTATATCATCAATTTTTTTCATTTCCTTCATTTGTAAGAATACATAGAATTAATTATAAATCTATAAATAATGTGTAATAAAAACAAGAAAGAATATGAGACATGAATTCATTATGGAATACCAATTTTCAATCCAAAAAAAGGGTACACAGTGATATATGAAAATCATTTTATATTTACTAGTAATAATATAAAAATATAAAATACATGTCATAGAAAAATCTATATGTTCAAATTAGAACATTTAAAATGTGAATGATATAGTTTTATTCTGTTTTCAATTATATCCAATTCAATTTTTATTAGGTAATTAGGTTCATTTTTTCTCAATTTATTATGTCATTGTTTCATTTTTTGGTAAGTTCATTATTTTAATTGGTTTTTCTTTTCATTTTAGTTAGTTTTTTATGTTTCAATTAAATTCATCTAGATTTTTGTTCCAATTTAATTTACTTAGATTTGTTTGGTTTGGTAGGTTCTAATATAGTCTAATTCAATATTTGAAAATAAAACACAAAGAAAACTACAACCAGAATATATTGAAAATTTACAGAATTGTCATGTTTGATACAAATTATTTTTAATTATAAGAACAAATTTTTAATATCAAGTATGGTCCCTTTTTGAATTTAGTCTAATTCATTATTAGGTACATAATATGGATTCCCTATGAGTTTATAAAGGTTACAAGGGTCTCCGAGGATTGTACATAGATTAGAACCCTGATCGCTTGAGAAAAAAAGTAGGCCACATGGTTAGTAGAAGCCGTTCAACCCAACCCACTTGGTATCTCTGAAACCATTCCAGGCTAGATAGTCGTGTGAAGTCAGGAACACAATTTTATCTATTCATTCTCCAGGGACTGAACGCCCATGGAGAATTTATATAGTTTTTTGCAGAGGATATTCACTTGGTTGGCACATATTTTCCCTAACCTTATATCCTAACTTTGCCGGTTCCCTCATTAAGTAGTGATAAGCACATAGTTGGTACACATTTTGGACATTTTTTCATCCAAACCATGCAACACTGATATGTTTGGGTAAAAGACCAATTTTACCTTAATGAAATTTTAAAATTTTCCCTCCTCTCATTTCTTCTTTAGAGGACAGAAGAACCTCTCTTCTTTATACTTAAGCTCCCAAACTTCCCACTTCTTTATTTTGATCCCAAGTATTCATCAAGTGTTTGATCTAATCACCATCTATCATTTTGTATTCCCCTAGTAAATAGAAAAATTCCTTTTTCTCCAATATATTTTTTCTTTCTATCGACATAGTTATTGAGGTGTTGGATAATATACAATATTTTCATGTCATTGGTCCATTATTTAGATCTCTTCAGATCCAGGTCAAACTGGAGGTTTATACTAGATTGGGAGAGTAGTATTATCTTTTAGTAGAGGGTTTACAAATTATCCCTTAAATTATTGATTTTTTATAAAATGAAATATATTTCGCATGATAGTTTCACCGTTTGTTTCCCTTAATTTGTATATTCCCTAAATTGGTTTCTTTTATTAGAACCTAATGAATTGTTAGAACCCAATCACATTGATATTGACCACCTTGTAGAGAGCCATTCCTTTTGGGTGTTCCCTCTTTATGACGAATTGAAATTTTGAGTATGTATCCAAAAACCCATTGAAGTGTATGGTTTTAATTCTAAATTATGTAATCATAAATTGTTGTTGGTTCGTTGTTGCATTGTATTATGGATAACACCCTTGACATATATTGAATTTAATTTATTAGAGGTGAGTGGTAAGCCGACACCACCTAATTAAATAGACAATACACCCTTGACATTATTAAATGTGAATGAGATATGGATTATTCCTTGGATCATATTAATTCCAATGGTTGTTTATCAATGATAGGGTATAAAGGCATGGACACCTTTAATAATTATAATTAATGGGCATGTCGACCCTTGTGAATTACAATGAATGGTCATGAAAACCCTGATGCATGTGTTATACCAAATGGGAATGAAGACCCCTTTATAAATAAACTAAATGAGCATTAAAATCCTCATTATATTTAAATGGTAATGGAGAGCCTTATATAAATCTGATACTATATGGACATGAAATCCCTTGTGATAATATACAGGAATGATGTCCGTTTTGATAATATACGGGCATGATTTCCTTTATGAAACTATCTGGGCATAACATCTCGTACTATGATACTAAGAATTTAATTTCTTACTATGATGTTTAGAACGGAATCCCTTACTGTGATACTGATCATAACCTCCCTTACTATGATACCATGGAACGACATGTCCCCTAGGGCCCGTACTGTGACTACCTTAAGCCTGCCTTCCATAGGACAGTGGATGGCGACCTGTATTGTGTAGGAATATCCAAAAAAGGGAAGACATTTTCCATTAAACCTATATTCATTCACAAAGCTCATCCTACATAATGTAAACACAAAGTAAACTACAACTTCAACTAAGAAACATACTGAGAGTATAGTAAAAAATAAAATTTAAAAGTGTCCAGAATACAAGACCAAAACCACAAAGGAATGTACAGCATCCATGGTCCATCCGTTCGAGACCCACCAGAATGGCAGGTGAAGCATAGCTGCCTGTAGTCTTAGAAGTACGCTCATCTGTACCGTCTCAATGAGAACCACCTGGTCTCGGACCACCAAGGCCTCCGTCGAAGCCTCTATCACTTACACGATACATGCCATGTGAGAGAGAATCCCTTAGAGGGGTGCGTAAAATAATACCATGAAGAGACACAAAACCAAAAAGGAAAGACCACAAATCAAAGATCACACAGCATGATCACACAACAATACCACAAAGAAAAGACAACTCACACCCGGTATATTTCAATGTATAGAAAGTAAGATTTATCAATTCTAAAGAAGTATAATCTTATAAAATAGAGGGAATCATCGCTAATGAGACACTGAGGTCTGCTCGGCTATTGGACCACTGAGGTCTTATCAGTTGTGGGACCACTGAGGTCCACTCATCTGTTGGACCACTGAGGTACACTCGTCTGTTAGACCCCGGAGGTCCGCTTTTCTACTGGACAAATGAGGTCCATTCTACTATAGGAACACTGATCTCTACTCATCTAAAGGACAAATAAAGTCCCCAATGTTGCTGGACCACTGAGGTTCGCTTGTCTCTTTGACCAGTGAGGTACTCTCTGCTACTAGACCACTGAGGTCAGCTCGTCTGCTGGACCACTGAGGTGTTCTCTACTGCTGGACCACTGAGGTATCCTAGTCTGCTCAACCACTGAGGTCCACTCTACTGCTAGACCACTGAGGTCCCATAATCTAATAGACCTATGAGGTCTAATCGTCAGCTGGACCACTCATGTATGCTTGTCTGCTGGACCAGTGAGGTCTGGTCATGTGATGGACCACTAAGGTCCACTCGTCTGTTGGACCACTGAGGTATTCTCCTCTACTGGACCACAGGGGTATGCTCTTCTGCTGAATCACCAGTGTTCGATCCTCATATCCATCATGTCATAGCTAGTTGAAGGATTCCCTCTCTTTAGTGTGCCTGATTCTGAGATAATCTATTCCTCAAACTAGGGGTCATATCTCTACTGCCATAAAAAAATAACGTAGAGTATACCCAAAGGACCATATATTCTCAACAAAAATAACAATTCCAACGTCACGTAAATTGGATCCCTGTTCTAACAGATATTTGTGTTTTAGTAAATAGGGCCTGGTTGTGTTGGGGCCTGGTCTGACATGGTTGGACCGACCCGACTAACCCAGCTCAGGGGCCTCCCATGAACCTACCCATTTCAGCTGATCTGACATGATCTAATTGGGTATGGCCATACATGGTCTGACATGTCCCACTAGGCCTTCTTAGAACCGGCCAGGTTTGGTCATGGGTCAAACATGCTGGGTCGCCTAGGGGCCGGGTCCAATTCCTTCGGCCCGATACGTCTTCATCAGACCAATTCTAACAAGTCGGGCCCCTCAACAACACCGTTTTACATCCAGTCAGGCCCAAACTAGCAGGACAATCCTCCTACAGTCCGGGCCACCCAACGACCTAGTTCAGTCCAACCCGAATGCCCTAATGACATTCGGTTCATGCCGCATGCAGCCATTCACCTCTACTATACACACGGTCCCACAGAACATGTTCCCACATCATCCCGGAGCCCATCCATAGGTCTCCCAAACTGACCTAATTCCCTACTGGTGCCACAATCCTTCACCTTCATGACCTGATGGGAACATCCAGACACAACACCCTAATAGTACTGCAATTTTTCACTACCGGCGGCTGTCTACCAGAGACCTATTCTACCTAATGCAAAACCAGACCAACCCCACCACCCTGCACTACCGCGACCCCTACTGACCATGGCCCCAGCCACCGAGGTGCAGTACCTCTATACCTCCGCAGACTATTGGTCGTAGTCTCCTACACTATGGCATTTCGCCTTCTGTATGCAGCCACTACCACCTTCTGCATGTGGACATCTCCGCATGTCGTTGCGATACACCACTATCTTCATCTTACCTCAACTAGGTATTCATAATGACATGTACACATTTTTTGACCATTGTTTCACGGAACAAGTGTGCAACGATCTGTCGTTCAAAACAACGTGAAGAACACAAAGAACACAGTGTAAAAAGGGGGGATAAATCCACATAAAAATTTTGAGGAACGAACCTCTACTTTCATTGTTCACGATGTTGATCTATTCCCATTAGAAGGATTGAATGGAGAAAATAAAATTAATTATATTTAAAACGTGGCTCAGTTCTCCCAGAATATTCTGTATGAACGATCGATCCGCTAGATAATTGGTTTGTGAATTAACCCGCATTCATCATTTAAATGAGAGAAATGGGGAAAAAAATTCACACAAAAAGTATCAAACCCCTACCTAAATAATATTTTCGATCAGATTAATATATCATCCTTGAAGGGGATTAATACTCGAATGTCCTCGATTCATCATCGTGGGAGATATCTCTTGATAGGAGAGGGAGAGCTCAAAGTTTTTGGTGATCATAATTTGTCATTCTTCATTCATCAACAATGATCCTCTTGAGAGTCAGAGTTATTTTCATGATCCTTATCTCATCCCCAATTCACCTTATCCCATTAAATGGAGAAAACACATCCAGAAATCTCTGTTGTGATGATTCACCACCGTTACGCTATTTCATTTAGGAAATAGTGTTTCTGTTACTTTGCATTACAACGTCATTGTGCGGTTTAATTTATGGAATTAAATGTTCGGGTCATCACTGTGTTGAAGTGAAACATTATTTAATAATATCAACTTTTTATGTTTATTTTATTTTCCCTTAAAACATCCAAAAATTATAATTTTTCCATCGACCCGTGCCGGTCGAGTTTCGACCCCACATAAAGAGAACATCTCATTATGAACTAAATGGTGGTCACATATTTTAAATCTAATTTATTGTTTGTGAGTTATAAGGGTTCAAAAAATGAAATAATTTTTATGTAAATAATTTTATTTGCCGTTACATCCCAAAAACAAACTTTCACAGTCTGCTCATGCATGCCAATGTTATGCTTTGCCTATTGAAATAACACCCTAAAAAACTAAATGGTACTCTCAGATTTCCAATATGAGTTACCGTTTAGGAGTTATAATTTTTTTAAAATACACTATACTTTATTCAATTATTTTATTTACAGCAAAAAACTACTTTCCACTATTATCCCATGATAGCCAATGGTAGGCTAGGCCTATGGACAAAATAACCTCACAAGATCAACAATGGTCTCATATTTTCAATCTGAGTTACTATTTTTGAGATATATGGATTTGAAAAAAAAAATAATTTCATTTAATTATTTTATTTATGATTCTTCAATTTTCAGGTTTTCTCACTGGAGGCATGCACTGACAAAACTTAGGTCGTACCATGGGTAAAACCGCCATCTTGAAATTAATGGTTCTCTTATATTTCTAATCCCGAAACCTTCTTAGAGGATATTCAAATTTTTCAAGAAAACCTCTGACATGTGCTATTTAAAACTTAACATTTTTTGACGGATCATTCCAGGAACTTCAGGCCTCTGAATCACACACTATCTTTGTTCCCAATTTTTCAATAATCCAATATATGTTTTTAAAAAAATTACATGGAATTCCAAGACATTAAATTAACCCCACATTTAGGTATTTACATCCTCATAAGCAAAAACAAAGGATAATAAAACAAATGAGGGAACTGATAACGAATATGAGTCTCCTGCTCCCACATACTCTTTTGGAGATTCATGTACATCCAACAATCATGCACCAGAGGAACTGACCATCCACAAAGGATCCTCTCATGTTGATCCTCTATCTCCACTGGGTACTACGCGAATATTATCCCATTTTCAATTTATAGATCACTCAAGTTAATGACATTTGATGGAATGTGTAAAAATAAGCTCTCCATGAAGAGGTATCATGAGCCCTATACGAATCTCTACTCCTAGGTAGTTAGAAAGTGGATCAACTCGGTGAATCTGTAATCAATCACCTAGATGGTAGCGTGTCTCAAATATGTACATGGTAAACCTATCATGATGTCCATCAATATACCTTCCCACATACTTCCAAGTAAACCTATAAAGATAAAGGACAACTTAAAAAACTGATTCATACAAGCATTCAACTTTGTATCTAAACTGGTGAGCCCAATTTCAACCCATTCCATCATCCCTGGTGTCCGCCTTGACACCCACACACATTCCCCAATACATCTCGCCACTCTAGGAATTAGTGATGCAACTGTACATCCTATGAGAAGAATAATGTTCTCCCAACCTTTAAAATATATAGCAGGGGCATGCCTTGTGGACAGATGGGCATGTGTAGTCTCACAGCCGACATATCCAAGTTGCACCTCTCTGACTCGTTAGAAGAGTGGACAAGAAAATACCATCGACTGAAGAAAATCAATCTCCTCTCTATCCCTAAAGGATATATGAAACTTCTCTAAAGCCTCATTTAGTAGTTGTGAACTTGATCTCCAATTAAGAGCATCTCCCACCATGTTCCCTTTCCCAGGATTATAGACTATCTCGAAGTCGTAGTCCAGGAGGAACTATAGCCAAAATCGCTATCTCTGATTTAGATCCTTTTGAGAAATGATATACTTGAGACTCTTTTGGTCAGAGTAGATGATGAATCATTCACCCATAAGGTAGTATCACAACATCTCTAGTGCTAATACTACCACTACAAAATCAGTTTTATGGGTCACATAGTTCTACTCATGTGGTCTCAATTGTCACAAGTCATAAGCAATCACTGCTTTCACCTGCATCAGGGCACAACCAAGACTGGTTCCTGATGCATCATCGAACACAATTCATTTAGTTCCATCCTCTATTAGCCTCACGATAAGAGAAATCTTCAAGCTCTGCCTCAGCTACTGAAATCTTTACTAACATATTTCTGTCCACATGAAGGGTTTTTACGTCCTCATCAATGTCATCTAGCATGCTGTCACTCTGGAGAAGCCATGTACAATCCTCTGAGAGTACCAATCAGACCCAAGGAAATTATGCACCTTGTTAATGCTCTTGGGTGGCTCCCAAGAAGTCATCGCCTCGATCTTCATTGGATACACTGCAACTCCAACCTGTGAGATGACATGTCCAAGGAAGTTGATCTTTTTTATCAAGAACTCACACATCGAGAGATTTCTGTAAATATGTTTCTCTTAAAGTGTTTCCAAAACTATCCTCATGTGTATCATGTGCACCTCCTTGGATGTTGAATATAATAAGATGTCATTAATGAAGAATACTACAAACTGGTATATGTACAGCTGGAAGATCATGTTCATGAGTCCCATGAACACTACTATGACATTCATCATGCCAAATAGAATAACTAAGTACTCGTAGTGTACGTAGTGATATCTGAAAGATGTATTTGAGATTTCCTCATCTTGTACTCAGTGTTGGTGATAGCATGACATGAGGTCTATATTCAAGAACCATGTCACTCCCATCAGCTAATCGAGGAGGTCATAAATCCTTAGTAGAGGACACTTGTTCTTCATAGTCACCTGATTTAGGCTTCATAAATCCTAACATAATCTCAAGATTCTGTATGCCTTCTAAGAAAAACACTTTGGATACCCATGGTGAAATTTTGGTCCTTACAAACCCATTCCTCTACAAGTCCTCCAGTTGTATCGTCAGCTACTGGAACTCTATGGGAGCCATCTGATATGCATGTGTAGATATCAGTGTCTTCCCAAGGTACAAATAAATGTTGAAATATACCTCTCTATGAGAAGTTAATCTTGGAAAGTCCTTTAGAAATATTTCCTCATACTCATAGACCACTATAGGGAACATAAATCATAAAAAATCTACTACTATGTGGTTAAGGATGACTACATCCAGATACCCCCTTCATCTGTCATCTAGCTCCCAGAGCCTGGTGTGGACCAAAATTGGGGTGGTGGTTGTATTATTCCGAAATGAATACCACATCCTGCTACTCTCTCATCTCCTCTTCCACGTCTACCACACTGCAGATTAATCTGTTCCTATCACTGTCTCTACCCCGGCGGCCCATCTACCATTTCACTATCAACACGATGGGTTGTACAATGTCATGCAAGGTATCCCCTGCCGTCTATTGAAAAGAATTAACTATTTCTAGGCTTATTGGACAAACCTTATGATCTTTGAGTGGTATATCCCATTTCTTGGGACTTTTTCTTGGAACATCTAACACGTCCATGTACATGAGACTAACATTGGATTTCTGCTCCTGAGGTCTTCGCTCCTGCTTGCCCACTGCAGATATCCATTGGATGTATCTACTCAACCAAGGGACATTCAACAAAAAAGGCTCTCTCCATCACCATAGCATATGTAAGAGTGCACAGAGTAATAATGCTGGATTAGATGTCCTTGAACACAGCTCGCTTAGAAGTATGAAACCTGAAGCACTGGTCAAATTGTATCCATCGAGTACTTGGAAAGTTCAGTACACCTCGATGAATACTCATTTACCGACATGTCGTCCTTCTGAAGCTGTAGAAGCACTTTGGAATGCTTAAACCTTATCATTTATGGTTATAGACCCTTCTATGAGAGAGGTTATCGAGAACCTTCCATAGAATGGTAACCTCATCATAAGATTAGGTAATCGAAACCCTGTCATCACCATAATATTCCATGTAAAAGGCTCGATGGTAGGAATGCCATCTGATCTAATGGTTCAATGACTAAAAAAACATGGAGACCACCTCAAGCCATTCCTTAGCCTCTAATGAGTCAGTCTGTCTATAGAACCAGAGGGGTCTCTGCTAGTAAAACTCATATAAGGAACTGATCCAACATTCTTTATGTACCAGTAGCACTGACAATAACTGCTGACTAAAGTGTAGTGGTATCACTTGGACACTTCCAAATGGTACCATATCCGGAAAAATTCCTTGTATTGAAGTCTCGTTACTCTATGGACCATATTCATGGTCACACACGGGAATCCCGGATGGATGTCTTCTTGGAGGAATCCTGAAGTGTATCAAGATGAATCATGAGTAACAGATTATACCTGGTGAGATGACTCTGACTTTGAAAGATCATGAAAACCATTCAACGTGAATGCAACCAGTGCTTTCATGTACTGATTCGAAATAAAGAATTCATGGTCTTGGTGTATGGATATGTCATCCGCCAAACCAACACTGGACACCCTGGACAGAAATCCTAACTTGAGACACTTACATTGTTGCTACATCAAATTTTTCAGACTCTTAGTTCTTCTAGTATAACCAACCTACCTCTGATACAACTTTTTCTAGACCCATACTCCAATTCTCATTCTATGATAACCCCAATCCCACCTTCCATAGGCCAGGGGATGGTGTCTAGTATAGAGTTAGGATATCCCAAAATGGGAAGTAATTGTCTTTTAAACATATACCTGTGGACAAAGCTCAAATTGAAGAAATTAAACACTAAGTAAACTAAAACTGCCAATAAGACAACTACTGATAGTATAGTACAAACTGAAATTAAAAAAGGGAAAGAATACAAGTGCAAAACAAAAAAAAAGAAAGTACAATTTCCATGGTCTGTCCACTCAAGACCCCACCCGAGGGTAGGTGAAGGGTAGCAACCTATAGTTGTAGAAGTACGCTTATTTGTCCCATATCACTAAGAACCACCTAGTCCCAGACATCCAAGGTCTCTGTCAAGCATCGATCACCTGCATGGGACACGACATGTGTGGGAAAAAATTGTGCAGGGGTGAGTAACAAAATACTCCATAAAGACCCCAAACCACAACGGAAAGGTCACATAGAAAATACCTCACAACAAGATAACACATTAAGACAAAAAAGAAAATACAACTCACACCAGGTATAACTCAAAGTATAGAAAGTAAGATTTATCAGTCAAAACACAGAATCATCTTGTACTGTTGAGGTAATCATCACTGATGAGACACTGAGGTCTGCTCGGCTACTAGAACACTAAGGTCTACTCAACTATTGGACCACTCAGGTCCGCTCGTCTGCTGGACCACTAAGGTCTTCTCGTCTATTGGACCACTTAGGTATGCTCGAATCCTGGACCAATGAGGTCCGCTCGGCTGCTGGACCATTGAGGTCACCTAGTCTGCTGGACCACTGTCATTCGCTCGTCTGCTAGACCCCTCGGGTTTTCTCATTTGCTAGACCACTGAGGTCTAGTCCCCTGTTGGACCACTAATGTCCGCTTCTCTGTTGTACCACTGAGGTCCCCTCTACTACTGGACCACTGAGTTCAGCGCATCTGTAGGACCATCAAGATTCGCTCAACTGCTGGACCACTTAGGTTTTCTCATCTGTTGGACCACTTAGGTCAACAAGTATGTTGGACCACTAAGGTCCTCTCCTATACTAGACCACTATGGTCCGCTCGTCTGGTGGACTAGTTTGGTCTGCAAATCTGGTGGATCACTGAGGTCCCCTCGTCAACTGTACGACTTAGGTCCACGCTTCTTCTAAACCACTGAGGTTCACTCATCTGTTGTACCACTCATGTTTCCTCTGCTTCTGGACCACTGTGGTACGCTCATCTCCTAGACTACTGAGGTCTACTCGTGTGTTGGACCACTGTGGTCTTCTAGTCTGCATGACCACTGAGTGCTGCTCATCTACTAGACCACTGAGGTCCCTATGCTACTGGACCAATGTGGTCCACTTTTCATAACATTTATGCCATATCCAAATGTAGGATTCCCGTTCTCCGGTGCACTGGATTCCAGGGGAATCTTATCATCAAGCCATCTTTCATATCTTGACCGCCAAGAAAACTAACTAAGAGTATACCTGAAGGACCGTCTCATCACAAGGGTCACAATTCCACCAACATTGGGTCCATCAGATACCATGTCTGAATGATATGTTCATTTTAGTAAACAGGGGTTGATAGCATCCGATCCCAATCCGACTTGGTCTGACAGACCCGACCAACCCGGCCTAGGGGTCCCACAAGACCCGAACTATTTTGGATGATCTGGCCCAACCCGTTAGTGTTTGTGATGAACGGGTCCGACCTGACCCATTGGGCCTGGAATGGAACGACCCAGTTTGGCCATGGGTCCTGCACGCCGGGTCACTCAGTGACTCGGTCCAATTCTTCTAGCTCGTCCCGACTTAGTCAGAACGATTCTGACCAGCCAGGATGCCCAACGGCCAAGTTCGACTCATCGGTCCAACCCGTAATGGATAGCCAGTTTTCTCTATCCTGGATGATTGAACGACTTCAGGTTCATTCCCTCATCAACCCAAAACCCAGCTGCGGTTCTCCCAAACCAAAGGTGCACCCTAATGGTGTTTCAGTCCATCATCGCAGCAGATTAAAGAGTCCCCCTGTGGGTGCCATGATTTTGCACCACTATCAGCCACCTATATGTGGTCTCCTCTACATGATGTATCACTCAACCGGCACTTCCCCTTGCATCGCTGTGACCCCTGCAAGCTGCAGACTCTACTGCCTCCACACCCCTAGTTATGGCATCCTCTGATGTGGTGTAATGACGACGTGCACCACCACATGATGATGTGATCCTGTGCCATCGTCGTCACACCTCCACTGGGTCGTCATGATGGAAGGTCCAAAGTTTGGAATCGTTACACCAAATAATGGTCACACAAAGATTCTTCATTCATAGCCCTGCAGAGAATATGATGAATGTGGTATAAAAAGTGGGGATAAATCCACACATGGAATTTGAGGAATGAACCTCCACTATAATTTGTCACAATGTTGATCTTCTCCCATTAAAGGTTAGAACAGATAAAATCAAATTAATTCAATTTAAAACTTGGATTAGTTCCCCAACAATATCCTATATTAATGATCGATCAACGGGTTAACATTTTTGTGAGTAAACCCACATTTTTTAAGCGATGTAACTGGGAGAAAATAATTCACACAGAAAAGTATCAAACCCCTACCAGGATAATAAGTTCAATCAGAGGACATCTTTGTGGTTGAAGGTGACCTGCCCACAAAATTCCTCAACCCACCATCAAGGAAAAAATCTAGTGAAGAATTGTGGGAGGGTGCAAAGATGTTGGTGATATTTGTTCGTCATTCGTTGTTTTTCAACAGTGATACTTCAGAGATTCAGAGTGATTTATAAGATCCTACACTCATCACCAATTCCTATTATCCTATTAAATGAAGAAAACGCTTCATAGTGTTTTTTGTTATGAAAAGTCACTGCTGAAACACTGTTTCATTTAAGAAACAACATTTTTATTACTTTTCATTTATGCCTCATTACACAGTTTTGTTTATAGAATGAAATAGTCATCTCATCACTATGTTGTAGGGAACCAATTTCGAATAAAATAATCTTTTTAAGTTTATTTAATTTTTCCTTAAAACATCCAAAAATTAATTTTTTCCTCAACTCGTGATACATTATATTAGGCTCTTGTTAAAGCAAAAATCTCATTATAAACTCAATGGTTGTATCAGATTTTTAATTTGAGTTTCCATTTGTGAGGTATGAGGATTTGAAAATAAAATAATTTTATTTAAATAATTTTATTTATGGTTACGTCCCAAAAACAAAGTTTCCTAGTAGGCCCACACTGGCTGATGTTTGGATATTTCTAAGTTGAGTACATCCTCATGAACTCAATGGTACACTCAGAATTCCAATCCGAGTTACCATTTATACGTTATAAGAATATGAAAATAAAATAATCTTTATTCAGATATTTTATTTACGACCGAAAACTACATTCAATTGTTTGCTCATGATGGCCAATGTTAGGCTCTGCCTCAGGAAACCATACCCCTAAGAGCTCAATAGTGGTCTCATATTTTCAATCTCAGTCACTATATGTGAGTTATAAGGATTTCAAAAGTAAAATAATTTTATTTAATAATTTTATTTACAATTATTTCATTTTTGGGTTTTCTTAATAGAGGCCTGCGCTGACTAAAATAAAGTCACGGATAAGGAAAACTCGCCATCCAGATCTCAATGGTGCCCTCATATTTCTGATTCGAGTTCCTATTTAATATTTCTTCCACTTTTTAAAGAAAACTTCCATTACACACTATTTAAAACATTAAATTTATTAACAGGTCATTCCAGGAACTTCGAGACTCAGAATCGCCTTCCGTCTCAGTTCCTGGTCTCGAAATAATCTAATATAATTTTGAAAAAATTTCATGGAATTCTAGGACTTTAAATACTGGACATGGAATCCCTTACTGTGGTATTGGGCTTAGCATCGATTATAAATGTGGTAATGGTTATGGCGTCTCATTTAATACTTTGATAGAAGGCATGGCATTCTCATAAAATGAGATATGAAGAATTTCCTCCCTTGATACATGTTCAGAGTTATTATATCATGCGATGATGTTGGTAGTGTTAGCCTGGTTTCCATTTGGAACTACAACTAACCCAATTACAGTTGTTATTATCGCTTTCCTTTATTATATCTTCACAGCGCCATATTATATAGAAGACTGGATATTTATGGAATCCATTAATGTTGGCCTACATAGTTTTTCACACACCCAATCTAGGACACCTATTTCACCCAGGAAGACAATATACCTTCATTTATAGATAAAGGGAACCATCATCTTATGGAGGCATGATATTTTATCATGTATTAGAATGGATATTTGGAGCAGATGACTGGGATTGAGCTCGAGATGGTGGGATAATTTATTTCCTTTTTATACATTTTGGTATAGTATTGTTGCTCACTTCTTAAATCCATGTTTTCCTACATTATATATACATGAAATATATTATCATCATTTTTTATATGATTTTTTTATTTCTTTTTATTATTGATATCACTTTCATGGTTATTTACATCTATTTATTTTGTTTATTTATTGTTATACTAATTTTTATAATTATCTGTTGATTGTACCACTAGGTTACTCTATTAATAAAGGAATAGTCTCCCCACAGACACACTAAAAACCTCAATTCTAGTTGGAATCTGATGGTGTTCAGGTAGATTCACTTCAGTCCATGTGGTCCACCAATATTGGCGAACCTCTGAGTGGAACCCAGGTATGGGTTGTCACAAAGTTGTATCAGATGGTCTTATTTTATTATTTTACTATTTTTAGATAATATTCATGACCTCATGATGGTTTTAGAGTTTGGTAATGAGATATTCCTGGACATAACTAACCCATTTATAGATAAAATCCAAATATCCACAAATAGAAATTTTTTGTTTTCTATATTATGATTATTACAAATTGATATGATTCCATGATTGGTGGATTCAATTTAATTTTGATAATACTATTCCTAAAATTGAGGTGTATACTTAATCCTTGGCCTAATTTTATGAGTTCAAGGAATCATTGAGAAAGAATCATATTAGGAACCTTGTAGGAAATTCAAATTCCATGCATATTCCACACCATATAAGAGCACTGTGTTATTTGAATTGCCTATGACTGCAATGAGTGCTTGGACTGTTGTAAATATAATTCTTAATGGATAATGGTTTTTATAGGGAATTAAAAAAACATAGTTGGTACATATAGTGCCTACCATAACTTAACAATGTTTTCCTGCATATGCTATAATAGATACCCTAGGTATCCAACCATGGCATGTTTAGTCATGGACCGTTGGTCACATGGATTGAAATGTGTTATAGCATAGATTGACTAGATGCCACATTTCAGTTCATAAGGTGCATGAGCCATTATGGATTTTAAGTGGTGAACCATTGGGTTCAATTATTTAAATTTTAATATAAACATTAATTTAAAATGAAATTGAAATATGAAAAATGAATATCTTTATCCAGTCCTGACTATATTTGTGGGTAGTAGGTAGTGTCTTTGTTGTTATATATAATTGTTTCTATCATACAAACCCAAATAAATGATTTGGTAGAGGGATGGGACTATTACATAGAAATTATTTCTACATATTATAGTAATATATGTGAGTATTATGCCATTATCAAAAACTCTATAAGTCTTGTGTTAGGAAATTATTGAATAATTCCACCACGATGTCCTCCTGTCGTACTCTGTGTGGGTGGTGAAGACCATTCCCCGAAGGTGGTGCACCCTAAGATGCCATTTATACCTATATTAGTGCCTCTTATGGATCCTCCTCATGTTCTCGACATATGTGTTGGTGAAATATTTTACGGATATTTCAGTGACTTATGAAGACATTACATGGAGCTCCACACTCTGCCCCTTCAATGTGAGAGTTAACTCGAGAGTTCCAGTAGCATCATACGCCCACATTTTAGGGGTATGGTGGGACATAAGATTTAGAGTTATGGATAGAGACTGTTACGTCTATATTTGAGTATCTGGAGACACCACCTGAGAGTAGATTCAAACTCACTATTTATATGCTTTGAGGATCAACCAAAGGCTAGTTGGATATTTTTAATAAGGTTGGTCAGTATTAGGAAGCGACATGGAGGGATTTATAGGTGATATAATTTTAATATTTCTTTACTGAGACACTATGGTCTAATCATGCCAGGAATTTCATAAATCTATAGTAGGTTTTGATAAACTCATTGACTTTTTAGCTCATTTTACACAACTTTTTCACTTTGTGCTATTTGTACTGCTTATGAGAAAATGTAAGAGAGATGATTTGAGGATGGTATGAGGAATCTTGTAATTATATAGGTTAATGTTTTTTAGTTTAATATTATATCTGATGTAGTGAAACATACCCTCATCAATGATTGAAAACAGATGGAAGTAGAAAGTGTGATCTAGGGAGGTTTAGAGCTAGATAGAGTAGCGGTTCAACAAGTAGTCAAAAGCGACTGTTTGGGACTACACACATGGGAAGAAGTATCCAGTTGACACCCATATATAGTTATGTGTTTTTTCACCAGTGTGGAAAGTCTGGGAATAAGAGGCTCTAGTGTGCCAATGACCTTTTTGAGAGTCGAGGCTATAGTAGATTGGGGAATCTACCACAATTCGTTTGGACCTTCCCATATATTCTGAGAGGGAGAGGATCCATGCTAGGTACAACTTCAAGAGTTGGTTTAGTAACACCATGATAGGTAGGTATATAGAGTACTACATGATGTATAGGTAGAGGAGGAGGTCATGGATATGGTAGATAGGCTTTAGATTGACAACACCATCATAGAGAAAATGCTTTATGTAGTCATGTTGCAGGACAAGGCCATGTGTCATGAAATATTTATTTGGTGCATCGTATACCAAAGAAGGAGGATGGCATTCCATTTACTATTCGATTTACTATTATATTATCCTCTACTATAATGTATTCTTTATTTATTATAGGTTCATAAAATTCCTTCATATTTGTGCCTTTTGTGGTGAGTCTCGAACTTCATTTTGAATACTCATGTGGCGTGATGATGCTATATAAACCTTTGGGTATATGATCAAATACAATATTCTAGTGAAATGACTATCCTCTTGAGGTAGAAAACCATCATTTTACATGGAACCTCATCTTCCTCAACATGATAGGCTTGGATTTCATTCTCGGGATGGACTGGTTGGTTTTTTATCTTGCCTATATTGATTTTTATCACCATAGGGTGTCGTTTAGATCACCATAGGGTGTAAATTATATTAACAAGGGATAGTGGGATGCCTAAGATGGAGGATCTAGACCAGATCATCTTGGGAAAGGTAGTGTGACTGAAAATATTTCAAGAAATTACATGAATGATTAGGGACTACATCAGATTGAGTTCCCTACAATTGTTGATAAATTTACGTATGTTTTCCCCAAAGACTTTTTAGGACAACCTCCTAAGAGAGAGGTGTATTTTACTATCGATCTTGTCCTTGGAGATTCAATAGTATCTATTTCTCCTTACATGGTGGATACTACTGAGCTACAATAGTTCAAGATATATCTAAAATATTTGGAGGTGAAGGTTTTTATACAACCAAATACTTCTCCCTAGGGTTCAACATTCCTTTTCACCAAGAAGACGGATGAAACCCTCATGATTCGTGTGTATTACCAGAATTGGAATTATATTACAATGAAAAACTAATATCCCTTACCTCTTATTGATGATATTTTTCTACAGCTTAGAGAAGTGATGGTATTCTTGAATATCTACCTAACACATGGATATCATCAGGTTCTATTTAGTCATTTAAAGATTCCAAATATGAATTTATATAGTTAGTACAACTTATATGAATATATCATGATGTTGTTATATCTTACAAACTCACATTCCATATTCATGGGTTTTATGAATAGGGTTTTCTATACATATCTGGATTCCTTTTCATGGTTTTCATATATGAAATCTTAGTGAATTTTTATACTCAAAGTTACCATGAAAATAATCTAGAGATCATTTTGAATACACAAATAGAGCACCAGCTGTATAATAAGCTAAGTAAATATCATTTATGGATGGACAAGGTACACTAACTTGGTGAACTTATCTCAATGGAAGAAGATTTAGTTGACCTAGAGATGGTGAGATATATTGTTAGTTGGGAGTATCCCAAGAACGTTCTCCACATATGAAGTTTCTTAGGGCATGTTGGTTACTACAAGTAATTTATACAAGACTTATCACACTTATTAACACCTCTTATGGGATTGAATAAGAAGGCTGTGAAGTTTAGATAGTATGAATCCTATGAGGTTTCCTATTAGAAGTGGAAATGTATACTGAATTTAGTTCCAATATTTATTTTTCCGAACTGGAGAAGGATATATACAATCTATTATGATGAATCATGTATCGGGATTAGATAAGTTATGATACATGTTGATAAATTTGTTGAGTATAGGTCACGACAGTTGAGTTCTCATGATCATAATTAACATATTCACAATATCAAGTTGGCCTCTTTTGTGCATGCCTGATGATGTTGGAGGAATTACCTGCTAGGAGAGTATTTTATGGTTTTTATTAACAAGAGCCTTTGGTATATTTTTACACAGAGATACATAAATGTTATGCAACAAATATGGGTTTAATATATAATGTTCTTTGACATAGAGCTACCTTATATGCCTAGGAAAGGCAATGTTTTTTCTGATTCTCTTTGTAGGAGGACTTATAAATAGATGTTTCAGGAGGTCAGCAGTGAATGGAAGCTTATGTATCAATTTTTTGAGATGAATATCAAGGAGACAGACCATCATGGATGTTCTGGAATTTCATTGTTATGCGTGACTTCTTCAATTTTGGAGATGGTGAATGTGAAGAAATATTCATATCTAGAAGGATTAATCCTTTGAGATAGCATTACTAGTGAGGGCCCACCTATGGACTGGACGTTAGATGATGAACACATCATATATATACATATGTATATCTAGGTTTCCACAGTTATGATAAAGGAGCTAATGCATGAGTCACATTATTCTTAGTGGGATGTTCCCCCAAGTATCTCCAAGATATGTCATGATATGCGTCAACATTATTGGTGGACAAGGATGATGTGTTACATAGAAAACATTATCACTAGGTGTTCCACTTATCAATGGGTGAAGGTGGATAACCCACAACCTATAGGCTTTCTATAGATGTTACTAGTCCCAAAATGGGAATAAGAGGATCTTTCAGTGGGTATTTTTGTTAACCTACTGCAGATTCCTTGAGGAGATATGTAGTTTAGGTAGTTAGGGATTTTCTGAAAAATATCCCACTTCCTTCTTATTTGGGAAACATTCTAAATTAATGAGATGAGAAGATTATATGTCTATGAGATTATTCGACTACATGGGTTCCCTCATAATATCATTTCATATAGATATTATTACTTTACATCAATGTTTTGGTAGGGTTGGTAGAAGGTTATGTGTACACTGGTGCTTCTAAGAACTACCTTTCTCCCTCAGAATGATGGTAAGTCGGAACAACCAATACAGGATCTAGAGGAAATTCTCACAGCATGTGCCCTTGATTTTAGAAGTTATTGGGAGAATAATATCCCTCCCATAATGTTCTCCTATAATAACAGTTATCATGAAATGATTCAAATGGATCCATATTGTAGAGACCCAAAGTTGACATAACATTACTTTTGCGGAATACTTTATAAATAACTAACACAGACACACAAGGATCGTAATAGTTTAGTGTCTTTCGAAACTCATAATTTAATCTTCTAATCATGGTGAAAGATCTTCAACTTCTCCCATAAAGATATTCCCCTTTTGTTTTCTTACCTAAAACCTTTCTTTATATCTTGGGGAAAATAAAACATAAAAAGGATGAGCTCAAATGCTCATTAAGGGTAAGCATAGAGAACATAAAACAATCCATAAACATTTGAATGGAAAATCTTGAACATAAAGTCTAAACATAAAAATCTTGAGCAATGACATAAATATTTGAAGTACGTAAGGCATATATCATAAAGGAACATCAATATTTATAAAATATAATGGGAATAAATCATGTAAATGTGGAAACCATTAAGCACTTGTTATGATTTCCATATTAGCCAAGGCATTGCTGCCAAGACCATCTTAGTGGACAAAGTCCCTTTCAAAATTGAGTTCACTCCTCGTTCCAGTCCTGTATCACTGAACCGGATTAACATACCATTCCAGTAATGTCTATCTCATGAGATCAAAATATTTACCCAATGCATTGGAGGGAGATATAGGTCCCACACATCTCATCTTGAAATCATTCTTACTTGTTCCACAAAACAATCATAAATTATTCATCATAACCCAAAGAATAAATTGGGTTTCATAAACATCATTCCATCATAACATAATCCATATAAAACAAATGGATATCATTTCATCATAAGAAAATTATAACCATGTAAATCATAGATAAATTATACTTGAACCATTCACATATGAAATAATGCCATCTTATATGGAAAATGGTTTTGATAAAACACATGAAATGAATTCTTCAAGAAAATATCCTTTCTTCTTCAAAATCATTTTCTTTTCACAAAATTACATGAAATATTAAAAGAAAAGGATTTTTGTTGAAAATATTTAATAAATCTTGTAGAGTAAGATTCATGATAATAAGGCGTTATGAAACAGTAAAAATCCGTTCATTCCGTATAAGTTAAAAAATAACATTCTCCTTGTACTTTGGTCAAAAAAGTCAAAAAGTACCTCGTATGGTTAAAAAAAGAAAGATTCCTTACATACCATGTACTAAAAGTAAAAAATGGTTAAAAAGGAATTTAAACATACATGAAACCATTTTTAGGAAACATGGACATGGATGACAACAATAACCCCAGTAAATAGTTATGAATAAACAATCTCGGATAAGAACGAGATTGGAATATTTATCTCTTACCTTACGTCCGATATGTTTTGTATGTATCTGAAATTCCTGTATAATGATTTAAATAATTTCATTGACTTATTATGGAATCATATTCATTGTTATGATATCATATATGGTTCACGTATGACTTTATATTACCCGTTCTTTTGTAAATTCCATGTTAAAGCGGCGTTTTGGGTAAAATCGTACGTGTTTCCACTTGTTGTTCTTGATAATATTATTACTTATATCATGATTTAATTACTTCCAAAATGTAAATCATGATTTATATATAATAAATATTCAGAATATACATATATATGATAGATTGATAAATGGAATGAAATTCACCGTTCATGGAGACGGTAGGCCGTACGTACGCATGAACACTGTTCTTGTTTCCTTATTGAATTGAATGGAATTAAGTAGATGACATACATATATATGTACATAAATATAGTATCATTATTATTTAATATATCTCATTATTATTCCTTATATATATACTATATAATCATTCTGGAATTGTCAACATGGAAAATGAATCTCATCGCGTCGTGGAGACGGTAATCCGTACGTACGCACGAGCGATGATATCGTTCCCATATTTATTGAATGGAATTATAGGGGATGATATAATATCTTAGAATCGGTATGATGTTATAATAATCATATATAGTTATTCTTTACACCATTATACCCATCCAAGTAAGGTGGTGGTGGGAAAATAGATTACACCACGGCGTGGAGACGGTATTTTGTACGTACGCACGTGCGGTGATTTCATTTTCCGTAGGATGGATAGAAGGTGAAATAGGGTTCTTTCATATTTATAATAACATATCAGTATATTATAGATACTGATGTTATTAATTTATATTGAAACTACTAAATAAGAAGAAGTTTAAGAAGAAAGAAACTTGAAAGAATCGTTAGAAGAGATAACCTCTTCTTCGACGCACCTTCTTTAAGATTCCTCTTAAGTAAGTGGAGTTGGTCTTTTGAGAAGACTAGAACCTCCAGAATGTTTCTAGGGAAGTGTAGAAGAGAAATGTTCAGGGTTTGGCCGATCCTCAAGGCTCAAAAGGGTGTGAAGAGAAGATGGAAGGGGTGCCCTTTTTATAAGGGAGGTGAGGGGAACATTTGGAAAAAGTTAAAATATTATTTTATAATAAAGTCATATTCGGTTTTTAATAGCTCCAAATTGATTTATTTCAAAGATAAGGTGGGGATGGGTCGAAATAATCTCAACCAATAGATTTTAGACAGGTTTGGAACATTATATTAACCATATCTTTTAGTTTTAACTCTTAGTTAATTAGATTGACATTAACCATGTCACTTTGTATTTTTATATTAAATAGATAATAAACTTACCATATATATAAAAGAGACCCCAAAGTGGTCGATTAATGATACACCTATCATGATATAAGTATCTTTTCCGATCCGTAGATTTTTAGTAATATAATAACAATTAATAATGTAATATTTGTTTTAAAAACTATTTTATGTCAATTTAGACACTATTTGGTAATTGATTTTTTGTGAAAATCATAAAATCATGATTGGTTCAAAAAAAATTTAATTAAATAAATACTAACATGTCATATTAACCTATGAAATTAGTGTAATTCATAAAAAGTCTCAAATTACATTTATTTTGGTATTTATAACATCAATTATTTTAATATTTCATTAATAAGATAATTACTGCATCATCATTGTGTCATAAATAAATTGAATTATTCAATGTCTAAAAATTATAAATAAAATACCATTATGTTGGAAATCCTTTTATATTTCTAAAGAATATTTATAGTCTAAATTATCTTATGTATATCCCTATATTAAAATTTTTTTAGTTATTAAACATTGATTTTAACCATTTTAACCCTTCTCTAAATAAATTAATAATAAATTTCCTAATTTAATCCAAGTGGACCTAAATGGTCATATTTTATTCATAAGGTTGGTCTTGGTCGAATTCCACTTATCCAATAGAATTAGGACATGTGTTAGGGTAATAATAATGACATTTTTACCCTTAATTACCCTATTTACTTTTAACCGTGGTAAAAAAAGTAAAAAGTTACTATTTACCAAAATTATTTTCATCTCATTGAACCACATTTTAGTGATTGATATTAACGGTGCCTCTCTGATTTTCAAAATTCCACTTACAGAAGCGGTAAAATTATGTTTTATGTGAATTTGCAAATTCTCCTAGGAGGTGGGTAAAAGACGGTGAAAAGTTCAATAAAATTTTAATATATCTAAAATTATTATAAAATGACTCCAACGAATTACATTGAACTTATATAGGTATTATGTATCAATTTTGACCTAAAATAAATTGAAATAAAATAAATAATTATTTAAATAAAAAGTTGGTTTTTGAATAGTAACTCAGTGTTTTCACTATTCATCAAAAATTGAAAGTTTTCAGAAAAATACCAAAAATTCACCATAGGCTAATTTCGATATTCTGAATCCAAAAATGAATTCCATTTTGAAAGATAAAATTTATAAAATTTCAAAAATTGGGTATTATTATTCATAGTGGCTAGTTTATATAACATATCATTGTTTAGCGAAACTCGGTATTGCGTACAACACATACTATCGTGGAAGGTCATGATTGAATGTAATGCAAGCCAAGTCAGGGATGCGGGTCGTGCAAGATCCTTTTAGTGTAGCGTACAACACAAGAGATTAATGAAATTAAAAAAAATATTTTTCATAAAATCTCAGGGTGTTACATTCTACCCCCCTTAAAATGAATTTCACCATCGAAATTCATCGGGGTTATAAATGGTTTACTACTCAAAATTTTCTTTAATAGAAACCAACATCATAAAAAGGAATACCAAAACATGACTTTAAAAACTAATGTATGAAATGTAATGGTTACCCAAATTAACTAATCATTGGGTTTCCACATAAGAGAACATGGGTGAAAATATGGATGTTGAAGAGAAATCTAACTGTCATGTTCTGATGGAGAGTGGTAGAGAACAGGGATATGAAAAATCCAACAATCATAGAGCCATACATTTTTGACGATCTAGGGTACCATCTGATTCATCGGATATAAGGGAACTAAGACAACATTTTTTGTTTTCAAGATCATTTCCCTAAAGTTGAAGAATTTGAATTAGAAGAAATACTAACTTTATTTTTGTATAATCTCACAGTTGTTCATGACTTGAACAATTTCCACTTCATCTCTTTAAGAAATGAAGTTGAATTTGTCTTTCATGAAGTTTTAGCAGATCATGCAATAGAATGACAGGTCATTCCATCTGTCTCAAACATATGTTGGCAAAAGTTATATACATAATTCCATCTATGGTGAGATTAATCAGATATGATTCCAAAAATGGACTTATACTTCATCTATCATACCGCTTAATAAAATAAAACTAGTTTCTACTAAACAGGGACTTCTTGTAGGCCAGTGGTAGGCGATAAAGGCCTATTATACTTCAGTTTTGGGTTCGATTCCCACAGCCTTTTCCGACGCGACAGGTTGCCGCCCATCCTGAAGGTTGTCCTTTTTCTAAAACTACACTATTATAAGATTATATAAATAATTTCGAAAAAAGTTCAGCCTTAAAAAATACTATCTGATGACTGACATAACCCTTTCCAATCTTTAGACTTATCCAAAATACATCTGTCCAATCTCATAGTATACAAAAAATTATTACTGGAAAGGTCACATAACAAGATCGTGAATAACATCATTTATCATATGATATATCTTGTTGGTCACATTCCAAACATGTGAATTCCGTAATCATGTGTTCTCTTGAAACAGAAATTACCATAGAACCGTAGTGAAAATGTAAAGACCCGTAAATTTCAAGGAAATTCTTTTCTTAATTTTCTTTGGAATTTTACAAGAACGCAGTTTCTGACGGCACCTGATTCCGAGGCCCGGTGTGCCCGGAATCATTTTCCGAAGTTTGGCTCGGGTACGTTCAGTGAACGGACGAGCGGGTTTTTCTAACTTTTTAACCGGTGCCCGGAATCAAATTCTGAGGGCACTGATGAAATCGCAGCGCCGGTATTCGCTTAGAAACGCCTCTTCCGGAGTTGCGTTTGCTCGGATGTGGTTTTTAATTTTCGGGCTTAAAGTTAAGAAATAAAATATTTTTGCGACAACTTTATTTTATTTCGCTTAAGCCACTTGGAAGCCACTTGAAGCCACATAAAGGCGGCTTGAACTGAGTTGAACTGGATAGGATGCTATCCAGAAATATCCTACCCCTTGGTAGGATATTTTTGAGGTGGGGCCCGCACGAGCCCCGCCGTTTCTTTCCGCTAAGTAACGCACCCGCGAAAACCCATCAAAGAAACTGAAAGTCAACCGACGCGTTTTCTAAATTCTTAACAGACCATTTAATTGGGCTGTTTCTTTCGTCCAATTAATTGGGCGGTTTCTTTGGTAAATTAATTCTTGGAATTAATTGTTCGTTTCTTTTTTTTTAATCGTTGCTTGTGCGTTAATAAAATAAGATTACTCTTATTTTATTTTGGGTGGAAGCTTGTGGCGTGGGGAGAATTTGGAGGAGAGCGTTCTTCTTCGGCGAAGAACGCGAAGAACGCCGGCCTCCGGCGAAGAACGCCGAAACCGCGGAAATCAACGACGCTTCTTCCGTGACGTTTCTTCCGCGACGATCGTTCCTTTCCAAGCGACGTTCTCCCTTCGGACGCACCTCGACGACAACGGAATCAACGACGTTTCTCCAGCGACGTTTCTTCCGTGACGATCGTCCTCTTCCGCGACGAACTCGCGAGCGACAACGCTTGAGGTAGGGGTTTTAAACCTTTTTAAAGTTGTTGATCTTTCCTTCGATCTTGAAGGTTCTTTTTCTTTGTCGGCCCTTGTTTCCGAATCTTTTTATTTATTTTAAAAAGATTGTGATGGATTTTCGTTCTAGAAAGGCCGATTGTTATCAATCTAATGCGAGGGGGGTCGGGCCGCACAAACACGGCCGAACCCCCCCTCCTTTATTCTTGTTGTTTCTTGCGGATGGAGCGAGATGGCGTGGTGCCGTCGCACCACGCGGGAATCGTACGGCAACTATTGAGCGGCGCCGTCGCGCCGCGCTGTGGAACGAAATCAAACAAGATCGAGACGCCTTCGCGCCACGCCGAGAAAGTCGATCAAGCACGTGACGTCGTCGCGCCGCGCCAAAGAGGCCGCAGATTAAATTAATTTTATTTTGTTCTTGAGCGCAGATTGACGGGCGACGACAAACGAGGCCGCAAGTTAATTTTGAGGCCTCCGCAGTGAAGGTCGGGTCCCGGGATGACCGTAGGCGCTGACGGGAAGCAAATCGGACCACCGGAGCGTCTCCGGTGGCCCGCGGAAGCCGGCGGCGGCGGCACCCCGCGGGTGTCCAGGGTGGCACCCCGCGGGTGTCCAGGGTGGCACCCCGCGGGTGTCCAGGGTGGCACCCCGCGGGTGCCGCGGGGTTGTCTGGCGACACCCCGCGGGTGTCCAGCGCGACACCCCGCGGGTGTCGCGGGGTTGTCAGGCGGCACCCCGCGGGTGTCCAGCGCGACACCCCGCGGGTGCCGCGGGGTTGTCAGGCGGCACCCCGCGGGTGCCGCGGGGCTGCCAGGCGGCACCCCGCGGGTGTCCAGCGCGACACCCCGCGGGTGCCGCGGGGTTGTCAGGCCGCTCGGCCGAGCCGAGCCGGACCGGCCCTGGCCGGGCGGGGCCGGGCCAACCGGGTCGGACCCGGTTCGGGCCGACCCAGGGGGGTCGGGCCGGGTCGGCCCGGACCCGGACCCCCCCCGTTTTCGGACCATTTCGGTCAAATTCACATATCTTGAGCTCCGGACGTCCGAATGACGTACCGTCAGCTTTGTTGAATTCCTCTCAGTGAGACGGAACTTTTGGCTTACTCTGCTCGAGGTTTGGATGCCGACGGAGTACGGTCGGGTCGGTTCGTACACGAAACCAACCGGGCCCCTGGAACGAAAAAGCCAATAACTCACAGACCGGGCGTCTGATTGACGCGCCGTCTGTTTCGTTGACTTCCTCTTGATGAGACGGAACTTTTGACATACTCCGCCCGAGTTTTGGATGCAGTCGGAGTATGGCCGGATTGGATTGTACCCGAAATCCAACCGGGCCCCTAGAACGGAAAAGCTGATATCTTTCAGCCAGGACGTCCGTTCGACGAACCGTCAGCGGCGTTGGTGATCACGTTGAGAAACGGTCCCTATGTGCTTACCATATGAGAGTTCGGGGTACAGTTGAGATATGGCCGGGTTTGGTTTGCTCACGAAACCAACCAGGCCCCCGGGACGAAAAGGCTAATAACTCACAGACCGGGCGTCCGATTGACGCGCCGTCTGTTGCGTTGAGACCCCTATGATGAGGCGGTCCTTTGAGACACTTGTTTGTGGGACTTTGTGATACTTGGAGTATCAACCAGCAGCTCGTGGAGCGGACCCTCCCGGAGACGAGCGTGCAGAGTACGGAGACCGTGTAGCCGACTGAGACCTGACGACTGCTTGACCGACTCGACTTGGAGTGAGTCGACTAGCCCAGTGGACGGAGCGCCCGGTATTTGGCGGCAGACCCACGGCGGACGGAGCGCCTGGTAGTTGGCAGCAAACCCGCGGTACTCGACAGGAGGAGTACCTCAGTAGGCTATTTGGGTGAGCGCCCGGTATTTGGCGACAGACCCTCAGCGGACGGAGCGCCCGGTAGTTGGCCGCAAACCCGCAGTACTCGACAGGAGGAGTACCTCAGCAGTCTTAGGTTAGTGAGCAGTACCTCGGAGTCGTGACAGGACCACTGTACACTCCAGAGACGGAGCTCTTCAGCAGTTACGGTTTCGATAATGAAAATCCTGGTTTGAGCTGAGTCAATGAATCTTTGTGTTTCCTCATGATTGAGATGGGCCGCTTGATAACTTAGGTATATGTATGGGCATATACCTGGGTGATGGTTATCCGTTGATTTCATGATTTTTGTGTATCCTTGTGATTGGATGGGTTACTTGATGACTTAGGTATATGTATGGGCATATACCTAAGTAGAGTCTGATGTTACTTCGTGATTGCTGTCTTTACTTTGTGGATATCCATGTTGGATTTAGTGAGACCTTAAGGGTCTCGGGGTCCCTACTGAGTAGCTTATACTCACCCCTGCACGGGCTATGCCCGCACTTCGTTGTGTTGGTTGCAGACGACGGACAGCGCAGATCACAGTTGAGGCTTGCGGAGCAGTTCGGTACCCGGAGGAGGACCACTGGGCGGACGTACCCGGAGTAGACGACAGGACCCGAGGAGTAGAGGAGCTATCTGTACCTACCCTTCAGGTAGGATCCGTGGTGGACGATCCAGGAGCTGAGCCATCTGTACCTACCCTTCAGGTAGGAATCGAGGAGGACGACCCAGGAGCCGCTTCGTTCTTCCAGCTGCTGTTTTTCCCTTTCGAGTTGTACTTTACAGTTGGGCTTGTATTTCCGGCCCTTTTACTTTTCTTCGCTTGTGTTTACTTTTCCGCTTTCTTACTCTGTGGTGTTTGTTTGCTTTTGTAATGGCAATGCCTTCCTAGTTATCGGGATTTACGCCATTGGTGCTAGTCGCCAGCCCCTGGCCTATGGAAGGCGGGCTTGGGGTAGTCACGACACGGGCCCCGAGGTCGGGTCGTGACAGAAAACATGAATGCTGTGAAAAGTAACTCTTTCCACATAGCAAAATCCCAAAATTTCTATATACTCAAACCATGATATAACTCTGTCCTTATATAATTCATGACCTCATGAATACTGTCAAACAATTCATTTTCTCCTTATCCCTTCATTATGCTCATATAATATATTTTCCAAAAATATCTGAATAACCTTTCATGGTTACCGGTACCATACATAATATACTTTCAAAACATAAGAAAAGGAAACATTGTAACAATCCTTATATTTTTATTTATTCCATATTCCCATTCATTATTCTTGAAAAACATATAATCATTACACTACCTTCTTAAACCACTGACTGAGCTTCATCAGTTCTTCCATCTCATATATCATTTGTAGTCTCTTCATCATCATCCACAAAAATAATACCCATATGCCCATGCTGATTCTCTTTATAAGATTTTCCCTTAGGGCATTGGTTTGCATAATGCCTGTACATTGCACATTTAAAACACTTAACCATTGTTGATGTCTTAGCAATACCATTATCCTTGTCCATTGTGTTAACTGAACCTTTTCCTTTACAATTACTAGATTTGTGCCCTTCTTTTCCACACCCAAAGCATCTTCTAATTCCTTTGAAAAATTCTCCTTGATGCCTCTTCCCACATGATTTACATGGGGGAAATTGAACTTTCTTTCCTCTATAATCATCAGGAAACTCCATGTTTCTCTTATTAGCTGAGTTAGGAAACTTACCAACGTTGAGATTATTGATCATATTATGAGATTTATGATTAGGCATAATGACGATGTTTCACCTTACAAATCCCATTTCATTTGCTTGATCATGAAGAATATCATTCCATTGTCCATCATATTCTCCATTATCGTGAATCTTCCTGTTTCCAGCCATTTTCTAAAACCCAAAAAGAATAGTGTGAGAGGAAAAAATCATGCTAGGGAAAACAACATAATAAAGGGGGAGTACCTTCAATATATAACATCTTAGGGTTAATTCTAATGTTGTTACCATAATTTTAGGACTATAACCTATACTTATAATTAACCTTAGGGACATCTCTAGACATACCTTAGAAATATCTCTAGGGATCTCACTAAAGTTTTCATATCCTAGTTTCCAAAGGTAAACTAAACCTTTCCTCTGATACCAATTGTAGAGACCCAAATCTTGACGTACCTGGACGTTACATTACTTTTTTATAATACTTTATACATAACAAACACAGACACACAAGGAACATAATAGTTTAGTGTCTTTGGAAACTCAGAATTTAATCTTCTAATCATGGTGAAAGATCTTCAACTTATCCCATAAAGATCTTCCCCTTTTGTTTTCTTAAAAAAAAACTTTCTTTATATCTTGGGGAAAAGAAAACATACAAAGGGTGAGCTAAAATTCTCAATAAGGGTAATCATAGAGAACATAAAACAATCCATAAACATTTTAATGCCAAAGCTTGAACATAAAGTCTAAAAATCAAAATCTTGAGCAAGGACATAAATCTTGGATGTACGTAAGGCATATATCATAAAGGAGAATCAATATTGATAAAATAGAATGGGAACAAATCATGTAATTGTGGAAACCATTCAGCACTTGTTACGATTTCCATAGTAGCCAAGGCATTGTTGCCAAGACCATCTTAGTAGACAAAGTCCCTTTCTGAATCGAGTTCACTCCTCGTTCCAGTCCTGTATCACTAAACCGGATAAACTTCCCATTCCAGCCATGTATATCTCATGAGATATAAATCTTTACCCAATGCATTTGAGGGAGATATAGGTCCCACCCATCTCATCTTGAAATCATTCTTACTTGTGCCACAAAACAATCATAAATCAGTCATCAGAACCCAAAGAATAAATTGGGTTTCATAAACATCATTCCATCATAACCTAATCCATATAAAACGAATGGATATCATTTCATCATAAGAAAAGTTAAACCATGTTAATCATAGATAAATTATACATGAACCATACACATATGAAATAATTCCATCTTATATGGAAAATGGTTTTGATAAAACACTTGAAATGAATTCCTGAGGAAAATATCCTTTCTTCTTCAAAATCATTTATTCTTCACAAAATTCAATGAAATTTTAAAAGAAAAGGATTTTTTTGAAAATATTTAATAAATATTGTAGAGTAATCTTCTTGAAAATAATGCGTTATGAAACCGTAAAAATCCGTTCATTCTGTATAAGTTAAAAATAACATTCTCCTCATACTTTTTTTCGAAAAAGTCAAAAAGTAACTCGTATGGTTAAAAAAAGAAAGATTGATTACATACCATGTATTAAAAGTCAAAAATGGTTAAAAAGGACTTTAAACATACATGAAACAATTTTTAAGAAACATGGACATGGATGATAACAATAACTCCAGTAAATACTTACGAATAAACAATCTCGGATAAGAATGAGATTGGAACAGTTATCCCTTACCTTACGTCCGATATAATTTGTATGTATATGAACCTCCTGTATAATGATTTAAATAATGTAATTGACTTATTAAATAATCATATTAATTTTTATGATTTCATATGTGGTTCACTTATGACTTTATATTACCCGTTCTTTTGTAAATTCCATGTTAAAGCAGCGTTTTGGGTAAAATCGTACGTGTTTCGACTTGTTGTTCTTGATATTATTATTTCTTATATCACGATTTAATTTCTTCCAGAATTTAAATCATGATTTATATATAATAAATATTCAGAATATACATATATATGATAGATTGATAAATGGAATTAAATACACCATTCATGGAGACGGTAGGCCGTACGTTCGCATGAACGTTGTTTTCGTTTCCTTATTGAATTGAATGGAATATAGTAGATGACATACATATATACATACACAAATCCAGTATCATTATTATTTCATATATATCAGTATTATTCCTTATATATACTTTATAATCATTCTTGAATTGTTAACATGGAAAATGAATCTCATCGCGTCGTGGAGACAGTAATCCGTATGTACGCACGAGTGATGATATCATACCCATATTTAATGAATGGAATTAGAGGGGATGATATAATATCTTAGAATCAGTATGATGTTATAATAATCATATATATTTATTCTTTACACCATTATACCCATCCAAGTGAGGTGGTGGTGGAAAAACAGATTACACCACTACATGGAGACAGTATTCCGTACCTACGAACGCGCGGTGATTTCGTTTTCCGTAGGATGGATAGAAGGTGAAATAGGGTTGTTTCATATTTATAATAACATATAAGTATATTATATATTCTAATTTTATTACTTTATAATGAAACAACTAAATAAGAATAAGTTTAAGAAGAAAGAAACTTGAAAGAATTGTTAGAAGAGATTACCTCTTCTTCGACGCACCTCCTTTAAGATTCCTCTTATGGAAGTAGAGTTGGTCTTTTGAGAAGACAAGAACCTCCTGAATGTTTCTAGGGAAGTGGAGAAGAAAAATGGTCAGGGGTTGGCCGAGCTTCAAGGCTCAAAAGGGTGTGAAGAGAAGAGGGAAGGGGTGCCCTTTTTATATGGGAGGAGAGGGGCACCATTGGAAAAACATAAAATCTTATTTTATAATAAAGTCATATTAGGTTTTAATAGCTCCAAATTGATTTATTTCAAAGCTAAGGTGGTTATGGGTCGCAATCCTACCAAAAAAGAGATTTTAGACAGGTTTGGGTCATTATATTAACCTTACCTTTTAGTTTTAACTCTTAGTTAATTAGATTGACATTTACCATGTCACGTTGTATTTTTATATTAAATAGTTAATAAACATACCATATACATCCATGAGACCCCCAAGTGGTCCATTAATGATACACCTATAATGATATAAGTATCTTGGCCGAACATTAGATTTTTAGGAATATAATAACAATTAATAATATAATATTTGTTTTAAAAACTATTTTATGTCAATTTAGACACTATTTGGTAATTGATTTTTTGTGAAAATCATAACATCATTATTAGTTCGAAAAATATTAATTAAATCAATAATAACATGTCATATTAACCTAGGAAGTTATTTTAATTCATAAAAAGTCTCAAATTACATTTATTTGGGCATTTATAACATCAATTATTTTAATATTTCATTAATAAGATAATTACTGCATTATTAATGTGTCATAAATAAATTAAATTAATAAATGTTTGAAAATTATAAATAAAATACCATTATGTAGGAAATATTTTTATATTTCTAAAGAATATTTATAGTCAAATTTATCTTATTTATAATCCTATATTAAAAATGTTTTAGTTATTAAACTTTGATTTAACCATTTCAACCCTTCTTTAACTAAATTAATAATAAATGTCCTAATCTAATCCAAGTGGACCTAATGGTCAAATTTTATTCCTAAGGTTGTTTTTGGTCAAATTACAGTTATCCAATAGAATTATGACATGTGTTAGGGTAATAATAATATCATTTTTCCCTTAATTACCCTATTTATGTTTAACCGTGGTAAAAAAAAAGTTACTATTCACCAAAAATTATATTCATCTCATTGAAGCACATTTTAGTCATTGATATTAACGGTGTCTCTCAGATTTTCGAAATTCCACTCACAGAAGCGGTAAAATTAAGTTTTAAGTGAATTAGCAAATTCTCCTAGGAGGTGGGTAAAAGACGGTGAAAAGTTCAATAAAATATTTATATATATAAAATAATTATAAAATGAATCCAATGAATTACATTGAACTTATATAGGTATTATGTATAAATTTTGACCTAAAATAAATTTAAATAAAATAAATAATTATTTAAATAAAAAGACGGTTTTGAATAGTAACTTAGTGTTTTCACTATTCATCAAAAATTGATAGTTTTCAGAAAAATACCAAAAATTCACCCTAGGCTAATTTCAATATTCTAAATCCAAAAATGAAGTCCATTTCGAAAGATAAAATTTATAAAATTTCAAAAAGTGGTAATTACTATTCATAACGGCTAGTTTATATAACATATCATTGTTTAGCGAAACTTGGTATTGTGTACAACACACGCTATCACGGAAGGTCACAGTTGCGTGTAATGCAAGCCAAGTCAGGGATGTGTGTCGTACAAGATCCTTTTGGTGTAGCGTACAACACAAGACATTAATAAAATTAAAAATAATATTTTTCATAAAATCTTGGGGTGTTACACTTATGATCCCATATATAGTAGGTTGTTCTATTAATGTGTTTGTTAGAGGTAGGGGATGTAGTGTTATTGGGTCTTCATCTTGTTCAGTGGACTTTAGAGTAGGTTCAACTGACTAGGAAGTGGTTGTATACTAATCAGTTTAGACAAAAATCATATTTTGATAACTATTGATGAACATTGAAGTTTTAGGTTTGGGATTATGTATTCTTATGGGTATCACCTATACTTGGGAATAGATGGATATATAGGAAAGGGAAGTTGTCATTGTAGTTTTTCATGTCATTTGAGATTTCGGAGAGAGTCGGTCTGGTAGACTATTAGAATATATTACTATAAAAGCACTATGCCACACTTGAAATCTTCCACATTTTACAAATTCACCATTATCTTGTTGAACCATATCATAATTTTGATCTTGAGGATGTTGAACCTGATTCTAATGCTTCTTTTGAGGATTATCCAATACGCATCGATGAATGGAGCAAGAAGGATCTTTTAGACCAGTCTATCCCCTTAGTATGGTGTTCTGGAAGCACGACCATGTACACGATGAGACTTGAGATCAAGATGCCAATGAAAATGATCAGTGGCTAGATTTATTCCCCTGTGATGTCTTTTATCCTTTGAAAGGTGAAATCGGGAACAAGTTCCTTTATGGGGGGGAAGACGTAAAGTACCTGATTTTTATCTCAGGTATGGATCATTTTCAAATTTAGTCTAATACTTTTTGATGGACCTAATATGGATTCCCTAGGAGGTTAGAAATTTTACAGGGGTTTCCAAGGCTTATTTGGAGCTTAGAACCATAGCCGAGGGAGAAAAACACCAAGTCACATGGTTAGTAGAAACCACACCTCCCATCCTACCGGATCTCTCCAAAATATGCAGGGCTGGAAAGTGGGGTGAAGTAGGGTGCACCTTTTACCCAAAACATGTGCCATGGGCCATAAACCCAAGCAGAATGTTTTCAATTTTTAGCAAAGGAGATGTACATGTTTGGCGTCTAGTTTCCCTAAATGTGTTTCCTAACCTTCTATTTTCCCTCATTAATAAGTGGAAATTGCTGGATTGGTGCACAGTTTGACCAAAAATGTGACCAAACTGTGAGACCCAAATATTTTTGGAAAAAATATAAATTTTCCATTAATGAAATTTTAAACATATCCATCCTCCCATTTATTCTCAAGAAGATAGATGGAGTAATCTTCTTCATGTTTAAACTCCCGAACTCCCATCTTCTAGATCTTGATCCGGACTTTTTATCTCGTATATGATCAAAGTGAGGTATGTCTCTTTGTATTCCTCTAGGTAAGAGATACATTTTTTTATGTTCTCTATTTTTATTTCTCTCAATAGATTTATCGAGGTGCCGAAGCATGTAACCTATTTTTGGGGCATGTGTCCATTCTTCAAATCTATTATAATCTAGGAAAAACAAGAGGATTCTACTAGATGAGGAGATTTGTATGAGTTTGAGGAAGCTGGTCTACTAATAATCCTTTCAAGTATTGATGTTTTATAGTATGAGATATATGACACACACTGGTTTCATCATGCATTAACCCGAATTTACATCTTCCATAAATTGGTTGGATTTGTTGGAACCAAATTTCTTGTTACAACCCAATAAAAATGATATTGACTACCATGGAGTGTTCCATTTCTTATGGGTGTTCCCTCTTTATGTCTAATTGGAATTTTGATTATATAGCCAAATCACCCATTAAATTGTGGGTTTTAATTCTAAATAATTTTTTCATATGTTTTTAATTGATCTAAGTTGTGTTGTAGCACAGATAAAACCATTCACATATATTGAATTGAATTGATTATAATTGAGTGGTAAGCCCATGCCACCTAATTTAAAGGAAAATTGTTATTCCATTATCATTATTAAATTTGAATGAGAAATGGATTATACCATGGATCGTATTAAATATAATGGTTATTTATCAATGATAGGTAATAAGGGAATAAAAACCCTTAATTATTATATTGAATGGGATTGTTGCAAATTGTGAATTACAATGAATGGGCATGATAAGACTACTGTATGGGTTATACCAAATAAGTATGATGACCCCTCTATAAATAAACATAATGGGCATAACAATCCCAATTATATCTAATTGGGAAATAGAGACCATAATATAAATGTGTCTCTATATGAGCATGACATCCCTTGTGATACTATATGGGTATGAAATCCCTTGTTATAATATATGAGCATGAACTCCCCTGTGATACTATACGAGCATGGCGTCCCTTACTGTGATACTGGGAATGACATACCATACTATGATATTGGGAATCACATCCCTTATTGCAATATCGGTCATGGAATCCCTTACTATGATTCTAGGATTTGCATCCCTTATAGTGATATAGGGCATAAAATCCCTTATAAATGTGATACGGGGCATGAAATCCCATTTACTACTGTGATGCTGAGAATGGTGTACCTTTTAAATATGATACCAGTAATTATGTCCCTTGTTACATGTTCATATTTATTCCTACATAGGTTGAGGTAGGTAGTTTCAGCCTAGTTTTCTTCAAGAATTAGATCTGAACTAATTGCAATTGTTATTCCTACTTTTCATTATTATATCTTCACACTACCATATTGTATACATTAATAGATATTTATATATTCCATTGGTGGTGGCCTACCGAGGTTATATAACACCCTATCTGATTTGTCTATAGAACCCAATAACACTATATGCTTGATGGTGTAGATAAGTGGAAGTTTCCTCTTACATATGACTGGAGTTATAGAATATCCTAAGACGAGTCTTGGTAGAATATGACTGGGCTTGAGCCCAGGATGATGGGATATATTTTTTCCTTACTGTACCTTTTTCTATAGTACTTTTTCCTGCTACTTGTATCCATGCTTTCCTACTTTCGAAACACTTGAAATACATTATCATCTTTTATTATTATGAT
The DNA here is from genome assembly GCA_963277665.1 of Viscum album. NCBI lineage: Eukaryota > Viridiplantae > Streptophyta > Magnoliopsida > Santalales > Viscaceae > Viscum > Viscum album. The sequence goes on from OY728133.1 coordinate 1,282,869,748, forward strand.
TTGGTTACTTATTTTGAATATTTATATCATCTTCTGGGTTATTACGTTAGTTTCAACTGCTTATTCATTATTATACTAATTTCGTTACTTATCTGTTGATTGTACCTCTACGATACTCTCGTAATGAGGGAATATTATCCCCATAAACACACCTAAGGCCATTGTTTCTAGTTGAGAGCCTCATTCATTCTTGGACATGTGCCCGTGGCCATGTGGATCAATATGCTCATGGAACCTATGAGGGAAACTCAGGACTAGGATGTCACAATAATCAATAGTAGGAAAATTTGAATAGTACCAACCTTAATAACCCAATTCAAGATAAACCTAAATAACTGAGAACATAGATAGATGATCTTATATATTTCCCACAACTAGTTCAGGTTCACAATCAACTCTGAAAATTGAATTATTGGAGTCATCATAAGTAATAAATCGATCAGGGCCAATGGGAGCAGGGATCATGTGAATTTCATCATCGCCATATTAAAAAATATATATTGGGATTACTTCAAAAATGATACCAAATCTATGTGTCAAGTGATCTTTCAAATATAAAACTTTTTTATCCATTTGTGCCAATATATATGGATCATCATCATCAAGATTGTGAATTATATTAATTACTCAAAATTCACAACCATTAATAAAAGTGGAATGCCTATTAATAAAATAAAACTACTTTCATTTCATCACAATGACTTGACAATAAGAGTAATAATACAATATTAGTATTTTATCAATAACTCTGTAATAAGATACATTTTCAAATCAAGGTAAAACATCTAATGCAATGGCATAACAGTCTCTTGTGTCAATTACCATCACAATATCATGTTTTTTATCATGTTAATTGATTATTATTGATAATAAACCTATAACTATTGATCATAATTGAATTGCATTCACAAAATACAAAATTTAGAACAAAATCCAATGCACTTATTTCATTAGAGATAGAGTCAGCTGAAAAACTCAATTCCTAAAATATAAATGAATATTAAAATTTACTAAATATTAATTTTATAAATTTATTACAGTAATACTTATACATTCAATTTCAACCCAGAAGAAAACCATTTTTTTTAATTTAAGTCTCTCTTCTTCCCAATGATAAAGAATGATTCTTTCTATTTATAATATGTTTATGTTCCCTACAAAAAAAAAACAGTTTAATAGATAAGTAATATTACATGAGATGAGATAACATAAACATGTTAAATATAATTACTTTATATAGTCATAAAAAAAATCATAGTTAAAAAAATGTTTGATGTGCCATATCCCTCTCTTCAGGGCTTAATATAACACCCCAAGCTTCGACAATACGCTTCTCTTTGAATAATACAATAGCGTGTGTTGTACGCAACTTCAAGATTCTAACACACACCACAACCAGTCGAAGTAGCCGTTATGAATAGTAATACCTACATTTTAAAATTTTATAAATTTTATCTCTCAAAATTGACTTCATTTTTGGATTCAGAATATCGAATTTAGCCTAGGGTGAAATTTTGGTACATTTCAGATAACTTTTATATTTTGACGAATAGTGAAAATTACTAAATTTTAATTAAAAACAAATTTTTAAATCAAAATAAATAATAGTGATAAATTATGAATTTTAGTGTTTTTAAAGTATATTTAGAATATATTGTTACCATTTAATACAAATTTGGTCATTGGACATAATTTCACAATTAAACCGGACATAAACAAGTATCAATCTTTTTATAGTTATTATATCTTAAAAACACGCTTTTTGTTTTGACAACGAGAATTAATTTTAAATTAATTTCTACCACTTCTATGCTTTGAATTTGGAAAAAATGGATTCCATATTTGGAATCAGGATTTCAAAATTGTGTAAATAGGTAACTTTTATTTTTATACATTTTGAATAATTACTTCGGTAAATATTTTATTTACCATGGTTAAAGGGTAAATCCGGTAAATAAGCGTTAAAAAAGAATATTATAATAATAATAAATCACCACAAAACGTGTCCTAACCTTATTGGTGGATACATGTCCGACCATGGGAATATTTGGGTCGATTTTGGGACCCCATGGAGCCACTTGTAGATGATAGGGAAACTTTATATTAATTAAGTTAAAGTAAATACAAAATTGACATAAGCTTATATATTTTAGAAAAACATTTTTTACATAGTGTTATGTATGTTATATTTTCGATTATAATTATTCATTAGAAATCTAAAATGTTTTCCTACATAATGGTATTTTATTTATAATTTTTGGACATTGAAAATTTAAAAATATATATGACACAATAATGATGCAGTATTTTCCTTATTAATGAAATAATTAAATAATTGATATTATAAATGTTAAAATAAATAACATTTGAAAGTTTTTATGACATAAATCTTTTTTAATGGTTAATATTAAATGTTAGGATTTATTAAATGATTTTTTTTCGAATTAATAAATTTGTTAAGACTTTAACAAAAATCAATTATTGAGTAGTGTCAAAATTTACATAAATGAGTTTTTAAAACAAATATTATATTATTAATTTATATCATATTCCTAAAAAGCTAAGGTTCGTCCAAAGGACTTATATAATTATTGGTGTATCATTAATAGACCACTTTGGGGTCTCTTGGATGTATATAGTATGTTTATTAACTATATAATATAAAAATACAAAGTGACATTGTTAGTGTCAAACTAATTAACTAAGAGTTATAACTAAAAGATACGGTTAATATAATGACCCAAATCTGTCCAAAATCTATTGGTTGAAAGGATTTCTACCCATAACCACATTATAATTTGAATAATACACTTTTTATCCATTATAAACCAAATATGATTTTATTATAAAATAATACATTAAGTTTTTCTTAAAGAGCCCCTCACCCCTCTTATTAAACGACACTCCCCCTTCTCATTAATTCATACATTAAAAGCCATTTGGCTCGGCCAAACTGTGCCCAAATACCCTCCCAACTTTACTCAATTCATATGAGAGGCCTTAGTTTGATCATAAAGCCTACATAAGGATCCCTTTTTATCAAATCAAAAGGAAGAACCCGAAGAAGAGGTAATGTCTTCACCACCTTCTTTAAAGTTACTTTCTTCTTCAACATATTATTTCCTTGTTATTTCCATTATAAAATAATAACTCCAGTATCTTCTATATAATGTGATGTTATTATAATTATGAAACCAACAAATTCATTATTCTACCAATCCCTCGAATGACATGTCACCATACATGCGTAAGTACGGCCCACCGTCTCCATGTTGTGGTGCAATTGTTATTCAATATACTATTATTTAGATGGGTATAATAATGATGTATAATTCATGTAAATAATAAATATAACATGATAATTATTCTGTCTATATGATATACCTTCCAATTATATATTATTTTAATATCAAAAGAATGATATTGTCGCTCGTGCGTTGGCACAGATTACCGTCTCTACCAACGCGATGAGATTCATTCCCCATCGTATCCATTAAAGACTAAATTTTATTGGATGATTAAAAATAATATTTAAGGACTTTATATCATTCTGGATATGAGTATGATACAACCTATCCATAACAAACACGGCTAATATAAAAGAAAACAAGTAAGTTAACACCCAAACCGACGATAATACTAAGATTTTATTAACAAAGCGATGTTAAAAGATCATATATGATATCATATTAATATATATGATTATTGTATGATTCAATAAAAATTATTTCACCATTATACAGAAGGTTAACCTACCATCAACAAAGTAAATGTATAAGGTAATGGGTGTTCATCTCACTCCTTATTCCAGTGAGATTCGTACCATATTGCCACTATTAAATTTTGTGCGGTGTATGTACTACCCGTAATTGTATTCTTTGTGTAATACACTTTAATTTATGTGTATTTACATATTAATTGTATGATAACTATATCATGGGTTGTATGTTTCATTTGTTATCGTGTTTTTAAGGGTTTATTTCACAAACCCTTCATTATCCGGGGTTGTTTATACGTAATTATTTACTGGGACCTCTTTATCATCCACATCCATGTTTCTTAAAAATGTATTTCAAAACATTATTACTATTTTAAAGAATATGGGTTAAATTCATTTATACCTTTTTTTGAATTTTTATAAGATGTTTATAAAGGAATCTTTCTGTGGTTTTCCAAACAAGGTCCTTTTTAACCTTGTCGACAAAATAAAGGTAAGAATGTCTTTTTTTAACTTATACGGCGGGTGCAACTATTTTCTACCATTATAAACTCGTCGAAGCTTCCCTTACAAGCTTATAAGAATATTTTCAAAGTAAATGTTTTATTTTATAATTATGTGCCTCTTTAATTATTTCAAAATAGAAACATATATTTCTCTAAAAACGGTTTTGATTTCATCTATATCAACATCCTTTGTTGGATTTTAAGTTTATTTGAAGTTGATTTATTATGATACAAAACATCCATATTGTATTGAAGGTTTTGGGATATGTTTGAATGTAGATGTGCTATTTTTATACCATTCATGATTTATGGTTAAAGTATTGACATTTCGTATGAAAGTTTTGATACGAATGTTTATGATATGTTTAAACCTTTTCATATGAGGAATGTATTGGACTTGGTAAGTGATGGGTGGAGCCAACTATAGCTCCTCGATGCATCAGTAGTTCTGATGAGACAACTAGATGTGGAATTGGCTGAGGCCCTTTCCCAATTTGATTTATTGTTTTGGCTGAGGCCTTAATCATTTTAGACGTCTTGGATGAGGCCTTGACAAAATGTTTCAGAATGTCCGGCATTAGACATTACCTCATTATGGAAAAAATATTGATGGTTCATGTGGTCATTCGACTAGTAAAATACCTATGATTTTGTTTTATTATGGAATTATTTACTCATCTCATATTCTTTCCATAAAAGTATTCATGTTTATTATTGGTAAGGGCATGTGGTTTCAATTATTTACGATGATTAATTTTTATGTCATTTTCCGCTGTATTACATACCCTTACTAGGCGTTTGAGCTCACCCCTTTCTTATGTTTCATTTTTTCCATGATATGAAGAAGTCAGTTATGAGTGACATGCAGGCATAATATAGGAGGATTGGATGATTCTAATGAAATATATTTTTGTTGAATTTATTTTCAAGATATAAAGTTGAACATATGTATAAATATTGTTTCCAATAATACTAAACTGATCGGTGTTTCGAGACATGATCTCCTTTAGATCATGTCAATGTTATGTAATAATGCACTGACTCTGGGTAACTAGGGTCTGGGCATTATAGTTGGTATAAGAGAAAGTTTAGAACAAACATTGGATGCTAGACTTAGATAATCTCTGATTATTTCACATATACCTAAGATAGACTTTGAGGATTAGTATAGAAGAGCTTCCTAGAATTTTGGTATTGTAGAGATTTTGTGAGTTTTCCAAGGAATACATTCCTGTATGGATACGACCAGATAGAGGCGGATCTGGCACAGATGTACCTAGGGGTAAAACCCGAAAACACCGCTTTGAGCTAGACTCGAACGAGAACTGGTGCACAACAACGGTCCTTGCTGCACTCTTGGTTACGACACTCCAAGGGGATATACTTAGGATTATTCTCATTTTCATTACAAACCATTATGAAGGGTACATGAGTATATACTTTATCAAAGAAAACATTTTTATTATTATGGATTATATCCATAAACTATTAAATTTACGTTAGGTATTTTACAAGTTTGGAATTCTGTATTTTGATTCATAAACTAATCTAGTTTATTCCATTGTTTAGAAATGAATCCTATTGGAAGGAATGGAAATCGTATCAATTCACATACTCCATGTAGATATTTCCATCCTACTCAAGAAAATTATAGTGGATCATGTGATGCAACTGGTGAGGATCAGCAAATCACCATACTAGAAAAACTCACTCAGGTTATGAATAATAACCTTACCTGTATGGAGCACCCTGATCCACATCGTGGAGGATCAATGTTAGATCGCTTCATGAGGAAAAAACCACCGACATTCAATGGGAGTACAAATCCCATAGTAGCTGAGCAAAGGATAAATTCCTTAGAGAAAATATTCCATGCCTTGGGTAGTAGTGAAAGGGAAAAAGTTTTCATGGTAGTTTATCGCCTCACTAGAGATGCTGATCAATGGTGGTCATTGATACAAAACATGAAGGAAGATGATGAAGTATCAGATATGGAATGGAGGGATTTCGAAGATCTGTTCTTATAAAAATACTTTCCTCGAGACCATCAAGCAGATATGGAAAGGCAATTTCTGAGTCTGAGGCAGAAAGATGATGAGAATGTCGCAAAGTATTAGGCTATCTTTACAAGGTTAGTGAGGCATGCTACTGATTATATACATAACCCAAGGAGTAATATTGTTCGTTTCTTTGATGGGTTAAAACCATTTCTCATTCGATCATTAGTATCACAATCCTTCTCATCATACGAAGATATTTTCTCGTGTGCAATCAAGACAGAAAAGGAATTCTCTAAGTCTTATGACATTAAATCAAAGCAAGAGAAGAATAGATTTGCTGAACACTCTAGGAAAGGAAATAATGAAACAGGGAAGAAGGGAAGAATTTAATTTCCACCCTGAGACAATTGCGGATGGAAGCACCCTGGTGCCTGTCTAAAAGGAAAAAGAGTGTGCTACAAATGTGGACAGAAGGGCCATCTAGCTGGTAATTGTAAAGAAAATAAAGACACTACCGATGTTGAATGCTATAATTTTATAGAAATGGGGCATTATGAAAATGAATGTATTAAGCGCCAAGAAAACTTACCTCAGAAAAGTCCAAGAGAACAAGGCCATGCTTATGTTGTTACTATATTTGAAGTTGAATAATTATTGTATTTTTGTTTTTGGATTCCACAACAATATTCTGGTTATAAAAATAATGTGATATATATATAAGGATTGTACTGTAGTAATATTTTATTGAGTACTTGAGGTTATATGGTTCTAAGAAAAGTGAATTAATAGTAAGCTACACTTTTTGTAAAATACATGGTTTAAGGAAAGGTAATCCTTATTATAGTCCCGGTAATGAGGTAGTGATTTTAGAATGATACATGATTGATTTGGATAAATAATATTGGATAATTTTGAATACCTTGAAACTGATTAATGATTTTTATATTCCATCATTTTTGGAGTTTACAACATTTTTTAATAGAAGTAGTATATCCAGTATTATATAAGGAATAAGTGATCATGAATGTAATAAATAAGGCTTTAGGGTAATTTAGGATGTTGCAGTGTTTTAAAAGAATACACGATGAAGGTGTTCAAATGTAATTACGAGGCAAAAAGGATTTTCACTGTGTTTACCTTCCTTATAAATTTTGGACTTGGACAGAAGTATTATGGATAATTCTAGTTTGAGATTATTTTTGGATATTTATAAAAAGGACAACCTATAGGTCGGGTGATAACCCGTCACGTCAGACAAAGCTGCAGGAATCGAACCGACAACCATAGTACGTCATGCCCTTATTACCTACCACTAGCCTACATGAAGTCCCTGGTTATTAAAAAATATATTTTTTTAATTATAATGGTATGTATTAATTATTGGATCCTTATACTATTAGGATAAATATAATATTTTTGAGTTCTATTATCTTTTGGTGTGAAAGAAGAGTTTGTGGTAGAAATTAGTTGAAGGATGAAAACTCTACTTTTCAAGATGTATATATATATATTTATTTATTTATCTTATTCTATGAAGAAATTAATTCTTCAGGAAAGTGATATTAATACCCAAAAAAATGTTTTATCTTAATACCTTATGCTTTGTTGAACTGATGATATTTTAAATCATCATAGATTGATGGCTTTGAGGCCCTCAATTATACACTAGTTTGTGATTGATGACCTCAATCACTCCCTATAAGTATTTACATTTTTCCTCCCATTATGTGTCCCTAATTTATACCAATTTTCTCCAAATAGATATCATAATTTTGTGGTGACCCTTTCATTTCTCTTTTCCTCTTATTAAGACAAAATTTTATTAACCCAATTTCTGATGTGGGTTTTCCCACAAAGATATTTTCTATTTTCAACCTTTTATTTCTGAAAAACAATTTCAAATTGCGAGGAAGAAATTTATTGAAGGAGGGGAGAATGTAACACCTCATGCTTCCATGGTACGCTTCTATTTGAATAATACAGTTGCATGTGTTGTACGCAACTTCAAGATTCTAACAGAAACCACAACCAATCAAAGTAGCCGTTATGAATAGTAATACCTACTTTTTGAAATTTTATAACTTTTTTCTCTCAAAATGGAATTCATTTTTGGATTCAGAATATTGAATTTAGCCTACGGTGAAATTTTGGTACTTTTTGGATAACTTTTATATTTTGATGAATAGTGAAAATTACTAAATTTTAATTAAAAACTACTTTTTTAATCAAAATAATTAATGTTGAAAAATTATGAATTTGAGTGGTTTTAAAGTATATTTAGAATATATTTTTCCCATTTAATTCAATGTTTGTCATTGGACATAATTTTACAATTAAACCAGACATAAACAAGTACCAATCTTTTGATAGTTAATATATCTTAAAAACACGCTTTTTGTTTTGATAGCGGGAATTAATTTTAAATTAATTTCTGCAACTTCTGTGTTTTGAATTTGGAAAAATGGATTCCATATTTGGAATCATAATTTCCAAATTGTGTAAATTTGTAACTTTTATTTTTAGACATTTTGAATAATTACTTTGGTAAATATTTTATTTACCATGGTTTAAGGGTAAATCCGGTAAATAAGGGTTAAAAAATAATATTATAATAATAATAAATTATCCTAAAACGTTTACTAACCTTATCAGTGGATACATGTACGACCATGGACATCATTGGGTCTATTCTGGGACCCCATGGAGCTACAAGTAGATGATATGGACACTTTATATTAATTAAGTTAAAGTAAATACAAAAATGACATAAGGTTATATCTTTTAGAAAAACAATTTTTACACAATGTTATATATGTTATATTTTAGATTATAAATATTAATTAGAAAGCTAACAAGATTTCCCACATAATAGTATTTTATTTATAATTTTTAGACATTGAAAAAGTAAAAATATATTTGACACAATAATGATGCAGTATTTTCCTTATTAATGAATGAATCAAATAATTGATATTATAAATGTTAAAATAAATAACATTTGAAAGTTTTGATGACATAAACTAATTTTATTGGTTAATATGACATGTTAGTATTTCTTAAATTATTTTTTTTGAATTAATATAGTTTTTAAGGCTTTTAAAAAAATCAATTATTGAGTAGTGTCAAAATTGACATAAATGAGTTTAAAAAAAATATTATATTATTAATTTATATTCTATTCCTAAAAATCTAAGGATTGGCAAAAGGACTTATATAATTATTGGTGTATCATTAATGGACCACATTGGGGTCTCTTGGATGTATATAGTATGTTTATTAACTATATAATATAAAAATTCAAAGTGACACGGTAAGTGTCAAACTAATTAACTAAGAGTTAAAACAAAAAGATAAGGTTAATACAATGACCCAAACCTGTCTAAAATCTATTGGTCAGAAGGATTTAGACCCATCCCCACCTTATAATTTTAATAATCTACTTTGGATCCATTAGAAACCGAATATGATTTTATTATAAAATAATACTTTAAGTTTCTCCTAAAGAGCCCCTCACCCCTCTTATAAAAGGGCACACCCCTTCTCATTAATTCACACCTTCAAATCCATTTGGCTCGGCCAACCTCTACCCAAATATCCTCACAACTTCCCTCACTTTAACCTATAAGCATTAGTTTGATCATAAAGCCAACTTAAGGAGCCCTTTTGATCAAATCAAAAGGAAGAACCCGAAGAAGAGGCAACGTCTTCACCACCCTCTTTAAAGTTCCTTTCTTCTTCAACTTATTCTTTCCTTGTTATTTCCATTATAAAAAAATAACTACAGTATATTCTATATAATGTGATGTTATTATAATTATGGAACAATAAAATTCATTATTCTATCCATCCCATTAATGACATGTCACCATACGTGCGTACGTACGACCTACTGTCTCCACGTTGTGGTGTAATTGTTATTCAATATAATATTATTTAGATGGGTATAATAATGATGTATAATTCATTTAAATAATAAATATAACATGATAATGATTCTGTATATATGATATAACTTCCAATTATATATTATTATAATATCAAAATAATGATATTGTCGCTCGTGCGTACGTACGGATTACCGTCTCCACGAACGCGATGAGATTCATTCCCCATAGTATCCATTCAAGACTAAACTTTATTGGATGATTAAAAATAATATTTAAGGACTTAATATCACTATAGATATGAGTATTATACGACCTATCCATAAAAAACACGACTTATATAAAAGAAAACGAGTAAGTTAACACCCAAAACGACAATAATACTAAGATTTTATTAACAAAGCGATGTTAAAAGATCATATATGATATCAGATTAATATATATGATTATTGTATGATTAAATAACAATTATTTCACCAATATACAGGAGGTTAACCTACCATAAACCAAGGAAATTTACAAGGTAAAGGGTTGTAATCTCACTCCTTATTCCCGTGATATTTGTACCATATTGCCACTATTACATTTTGTGTGGTGTATGTACTACCCATAATTGTATTGTTTGTGTAATACAATTTAATTTATGTGTACTTACATATTAATTGTATGATACCTCTATAATGGGTTGTATGTTTCATATTTTACCAAGTTGGTAAGGGTTTATTTCACAATCTCTTCATTATCTGAGGTTGTTTACACGTAATTATTTACTGGGACCTTTTTATCATCCACATCCATATTTCTTAAAAAAAATTCAAAACATTCGTACTATTTTAAATAATATGAGTTAAATTCATTTATACCCTTGTTTGACTTTTTATAAGATGTTTATAAACGAATATTTCTATCGTTTTCCAAACAAGGTCCTTTTTAACCCTTTCGACAAAATTAAGGTAAGAATGTCTTTTTTTAACTTATACGGAGAGTGCGGCTATTTTCTACCGTTATAAACTCGTCGAATATTCCTTTACAAGATTATTAGAATATTTTCAAAGTAAATGTTTTATTTTATAATTATGTGACTCTTAAATGATTTAAAAATAGAAAGAGATATTTCTCTAAAAAGGGTTTTGATTTCATCTATGTCAACACCCTTGGATGGATTTCAAGTTTATTTGAAGTTGATTTATTATGATACAAAACTTACATATTGTATTGAAAGTTTTGTGATATGTTTGACTATGGATGATATATTTTTATAACATTCATGATTTGGGGTTAAAGTATTGAAATTTCATATGCTAGTTTTAATATGAATGTTTACGATGTGTTTAACCCTTTTCATATGAGTAATGTATTGGACTTAGTAAGTGATAGGTGGAGCCCGCTATAGCTCCTCGATGATTCAGTAGGTCTCATGAGACAAATATATGTGGAATTTGACGATGCCCTTTCCCAATTTGATTTATGGTTTTGGACGAGGCCTTAATCATTTTAGATGTCTTGGTCGAGGCCTTGACAAAATGTTTCAGAATGTCCGGCATTATACAGTCCCTCATTATAGATATATTATTGATGGTTCATGTGGTCATTCGACTAGTAGAATACCAATGATTATGTTTTATTATGGAATTATTTACTCATATCATATTATTTTTATAAAATTATTCATGTTTATTATTGGTAAGGGCATGTGGTTTCAATTATTTACCATGCTTAATTTTTATGTCATTTTCCACTGTATTACTTACCCTTACTGAGCATTTGAGCTCACCCCTTTCTTATGTTTCATTTACCCAGTATATGAAGAAGTTAGTTATGAGTGACATGTAGGCATAATCTAGGAGGCTTAGATGCTTCTAATGAAATATATATTTTTTGTATTTCTCTTCAAGCTGTAAAGTTGAACATATGTATGAATCTTGTTTCCAATAATACAAAACTGATCGGTCTTTAGAGACATGATCTCCTTGTGATCATTCCAATGTTATGTAATAATGCACCGACTCTGGGTAACTAGGGTCAGGGTGTTACACTTTATGCGGTCAATCTATATAATTTTTAATTCCCCCTATTCGGGGAAGTTATGGAACATTAGGTTCAATGTTATCTTAATTCACTTCTTTATTTCTCATTTGTCTATTCCATCTCATAGTCACATTAGAAAAATACACTGAACATAAATCTATACATTCTGGAGACATGTAACATTTCATCATATAACCTTCAAGATGATTCTTGTTTTGGACATAATACTTCAATGTGTGTATATTTATTTTATTTGGAAACATTCAATGAAAAGAAACAGGTCCTCTAAGTAGTATTTAGGTAAGAATATGGATAGTTATATGTCATGTCCAAGTGAAAAATATGAGAGGAAACATTTTCTCTAATACACACAAATTCCTCTACAATCATTTTTATGCACTAAATACTTGGAAAACTTATTATCCCAATGATATCAATAATAATGGCACAATTGAATAACAAAAACATTAAATTACTGGACAGTAGATGACAAATTTTTATTGGAATCATCTTATGTAGAAGTATGCTATAATCTTTAGTCTTAAAATATTTCATATTCAACTCTCTTTCCCGTCATTTTGATATGTTTTATGAATAGAAATTAAGAAATTTACTCATCTATAGTACTTCTAGAAATTGATTTTTTTACTATAGGTTTAATCACATAAGAATTACAAAACAATTTCCCATTATTTTCATTAATATACAATTAATAAAATTATGATATAATATCCCAATCTACAAAGTAACATTGATATTGTAAAACATATTTTATCTTTACCATGGCATATATAAGAATTAAAAGAAAAATTTCACAAATTTGATTCCAATGTGCATTACGTCTAAGGAATGTCATAAAAAATTGGTTAACCAATTAGGAAATTCAAAGAAGATACTTTTCTTCTTACAATTTTAATTGTTTTTAGTGGATATATTCTTAATATTTATAGATTTCATTTGATCATACCAATATGAAAAACAAATATCTTTCAATTCATTAATCGCATTATTTCCAAACATATGCTAAGGTGGATTTTTAGTATCCATGGTATTGTCAAACCTTTTATGAGTATTAATATATGGATGATCCATTGGAAAGAATCATTGATGTCCCAAGAAACTAAAACTATGATGATATTTCAGTCTTATGGTTTTCATTTTATTTATATAAACTGAACATGATAGTTTTCCTTTTGCGCTCCATCCATACATCACTACATTTGAATGAAAATCATTTTTTTTCCACCTAAGCATATCACACATCTGAAATAGGTTTTTCCACCATGGATCGTATATGTGTATACCCACATTCCAAATATGTTTAAACTATTTTATTATTGTTTACATTTATACAGATATATCATTTGTAGGATCAGAATGTCCAGATATGAGTATACTCATGAAAGTGAATGGTTTTTTCTTACATATCCATGGAGGAAGGTTATAAATCTGTATGAAAACTGGCCTTCTGTTGTATGAAGTTATCATATTCCCAAATGGATTGAAACCATCAAATGATAGACCCAACCTCATATTAAACACGTTAGATGAAAAGCCAATATACTAAGCATCAAATGTCTTCCATGAAAATTCATCTGTAGGATGAACTAACTCATTACTATCCTTCTTTATCTTGGTATCATGACAACACATTTTTATTGATACTTCATCAATAAAAAATATATTATGATGTCTAGGAATAAATGTAATGTTCCAAATTACATTCTTGGTCACAGGAGATCATGTTTCATTATAATTTGGATTCCATCGTGATGTTCCACATTTTATAAATCATTTTTTTCATCATTTTCCTCCCAAAATAAGCTGTAATATTTTTCAGAAGCATTCATTTTTTTAGAAAATACAAGTATGAAAATTAAATTCCATGATATATAATGGTTTGTGTGATTATTTTCATCATATGAAACCATGTACTTCAAAAAGTTAAAAATATATTTTATGCCAGTATTAGAAATCCCATACATTGTTTTCCCATCAGACAGCCAGATTAAAAATTCCAGCCTTTTCATTTTAATTGTTTTTCTAGAACTAATACCTTTATAATATTACATGAAATTATTTTTTTATAGATAGATTATAATGGTATAATTTTTTGGTTTATCATAACAAGGAATAAATTGGGATAATATGTGAATCATATTATGGTTATGATGGAAAATTATTGTATAAAGAATACTCTTCCTAGGATAATTATGAGAAACTGTTGGTATTAAGTTTAAATTTATAGAGATCATTTTATTTCATAATTAACGACATGTTTAATAAATGGTGACCCTTAAGTAAAGATATTTGTTTACTGTATTGGAATTATTGAATCATAATTTTAGTATTAGTGATCAATAATTTCATAGTAGGATATTTTGACGATGAAAATCTTATCATAATAAGTTTTCATTGATAAATATTTTTTAAATCATTGAAAAAGATATTTTTTATAGGTTTTTTTAAGGTAGCCATTTTGGAAAAATTAATTTTTTTGTGGAATTGTATTTATCGTTTTTTATTCCGTTGAATGTTAATGAATTCCATTGGACTTTCATGGTTTTTTATAGGTTTTCATTTGAGTTTGAATTCCTCTATAGATGAGTGTTATAATAATCTAGGATATCATATAGGATGTGATACGATTAACCTTGTATGAATATTCATTGACTATTAAGGATTATCAAATAATGCGAGTGGGATTCCATTATTGTTATACACTCAAATAGTTAATCTTATTCTATGAATTTCCCTCTTAAGACACTCTCCAATACTTGAGGCTGGGACAATACAAAATAGAATACCCCTTCTAATGGGTTTTATAATAGAAAAGAATTATTCAATATGATTACATTATTTAAACTATTGATATTTTTTTCACAAAGGGTATGTTTATTTAACATTGTAAGAATATGAATAAATATTCCATAACCACATGGAGTTATATTTAATTTTGAAATATTTTATAAAACATTTATGAAGCAAGTATAGATGAGGTTGTGGTGTATAATGTCTTTAATGGTTATAGAATCGAGAAAAAAATAACATTGGGAGATAATATACTTATATAAAAGCTATGAAACATCCCCTATTAACACTATAGTTTTTATCAATTATTTCAGAATAAAAAAATGTAATAACATGTATAAAAAATAATATTATCAAGATTTATCATTTATTATAGAACCAGACATATTAAATCTTTATTAAAATAATCATATAGCGTGTCTCAATCGTTAAATAATATTTCATTCATTTATATATCTAAAATCATACAATGCATGTAGTTTATATTATTCTTAAAAAGTATTGTATTTTTTCATTATCTAATATGTTTTAAACGTAATTATATTAAACTACAAACTTCACCCAAAATCACATGGAATGAAATCTAAAAAACCGAGAACTAAAAATTTTAAACAATTAAAATATTTTTTAATAAACACCCATTTATTTTTTGATTATGTAATGTTCATAAAAATAATAGTTTAATATTATATTTATATATATTTATAAGGAAATTGAAATAAAAACATTGCATCTCCCAAAATTATATTTATTATTCAATTCAAATAAAAAATACAATTAAAGTATCCTTCGTTCAATGAATATGGAATCTGAAGAAAAAAACCATGGTTATTATTTTAGACCTAGAAAATAAACTAAATTGACGATTTATAGAATATATGGTGTACTTGGAACATAATAATTTGATATTCAAGAATAATTGAATGTAAACCTTAAAGTATGAGAGATTTATATAGATGGGGAGTAAAATTGAATGCCAGAGGTTAGTGTATTAAGTATAGATAAAAAATTAAAACAATTCTTAGTAGAATATATGACCCATTTCAAACTCACCAATTTGATGTTGAAGAAAGAAAATGAAAAGTGAAATCAATGATGGATCACCATGCCTGGGGAAGAAGATGGAACCGCTCAGTAGGAAAAAATGTGGATCGATATTGAAAATGAGTAGGTGATTCCCATTCTTGTATTTGGGGGGAATATATACCAAGGGTTTTTTAAAATCATTGATATGAAGTTATCTATCATAATGGGGTTTTAATACCATTGTTATAGTCTTTATATAAATGTATTATCACATCGGTTTTGTTGAACAGTTAGGATATAACTTATAAACCATTTGTATAATATCATGGTAATAGACACCCTTTCTAGTAGTGTTGTCATTAGGAGAAGAATAAGAAACAACTTATAGTGGGTTTAGATCAATCCCTTGAGGTACTATAAGGTATTTGGGATAGGATATCCATGGAATTCATGATAATGTTACCACATAAGTCTAGTGAAAATGATTATATATAGGGGACTATAAACTAAATAACCAAGTTGGACCACTTCCAAGATATTAAATATGAGAGTTTAGTTGAAATATTGAGACACATTTATGTGAAATAAATAGTCTGGATCTATAGATTTCCCTCGATGATCATTTCATACTATGATACTTGCTTCACATGATGATTATAGAGAGGATTATAGGAGGCCTTTGTGACTAAGTTGGATATGATCATTATGTTTCACTACCAAATTGGAGACCATTTAGGTTTGGGAGGAAATGCTATGGGATTTAATGTTAGACTTTGGCCATAGTTGGTATGATCACCTACCCTTGGTGGATTTTGAACAAAACTACAACTACCATTCCAATATCGATATGGCTCTATTTGAGGTAGTGTATGGGTGCCCTTAAATATCACCAATTTTATAGACTGATCTAAGTGAGTCAATAATAACACGCATAGAGTTAGTGAGAGCTAATATAGAGAAGGTTCAAATCATATTGGAGTGTAGGAGGACTAAATTGAGCCGTCAGAAGCCCTATGTAAACTAATGATGAGGGTATTTGGTGTTTGGGGAGGGAGACCAAGTATTTCTGAACATCTCACAATAATGTGGAATATGAATATTTGGATGGGGCAGTAAGTTATATCCCAGATTTATTATCCCTTTTAATATATCGTGTAGATTCAGAAAGGTGGCGTATTTCTTGGATCTATCGTCACAGTTTGACAAGGTACACAACATCTTCAACCAATCGTTGCTAAGGAGATATGTGCACGACCTGTAGCATGTTTTAGATTGGGGTGATCTAGAAATCAAGGATGGATCTACCATTTACGAGTACCTATTATAGATCAAGTATTGGTATATGAGGATCCTTCATGCTAAAGATATTCCTTTAGGGCATTTCTAATGGTAGTACGAGAATATTTTGGAGAGCACCTGGGAGAAGGAGGTGTAGATATCATCTCAATACCCACATCTTTTTGAGTAGTCATATTTTTTTCATGAAGAAAATCTTTAATGTGGGTATAATTTAACATCTTATTTTTTTCAAAGAATGCTTTGAAATATATCTAGTAATGTTTTCAGAGCCACTCGTTGAGACGACACGAGATTTAGAGGGCCGATGATCCTAGAATTGATATTTGAAAAATATTATATATCTTAATTTTATGTGTATTCAGTTTTCCTATAAAAGTGGAAAATATATATAATAGAGTCTCATATTGGAAATATGAGTCCACTATTGAGTTCAAAACATATGTTTTACCCTAGGCATGACCTAACCATAGAGAACATTAGAAACATGGGTAGGGCGCAGACATGGATGATTTTTTATGTAATAAAATAAAATAAAATAAATTCTTTTATTAATTTTCAATGACCTGAGTTTTCCAATAAATATATATTTATGAATAAATATTAGGGTTAGACACATAACTCTAGATGTCTAGAGGATCCTTTGAAGGATATCTTAGAGAACACAGCAGATCCTGATCGATAATTGCGGATCATCTTTGTTAACCCACGTTTTGGATCTCATCAACAATAGCAATGTACAATCATTCTTCAAAAAAAAAATGACCAAATCAAGGTAGAATTTATAATTTATGTGGTTTCACCCCATTTCTTTATCCTATATCATATATAGGTCAATTCCAAAAAACAATAATTGATTCATGCATCAATGTTCGATTTATTTTATCGTTAATTTAATTGATCATTCTATATTATTTTCCTTCATTCATCTATTATATTAAAATGGATTATGGAAAAATTTAATATAGTCTGAGTTTTTTCCTTATATTTATTATTGATGGTATTCTCCCCCATGTCTTCAAATGTTTATCATGGGAAATCCTTTGGCCCCCAGTTTGAGGAATATTGGGTATTTTATTTCTGCACAACCATTATTTGGTGGTACAGATCAATACCTCAGATGTGGTTCATGGTCTTGGGTGTGATCGAGGTTCAAAAATAGAGGAAAACCAAAGGTGAAGTGCAACTAGACTAATGGATTTCATTTTTCTGATGGATATGCGATGAAAGTTAAGTGTGGTTATAGTTTGAGTTTATATATTGATTTTTCAAGTAGATCGAGGCCTGACTACTAATGAGTTTTGATGGAGAGGGTTTCTCAACATCATATTTGAGTTTCCAGCAACATCAATGATGGTAGTGATATATTTGGAAAACATTTAAAGTGTCCACAGGTTCTATAAGATCCCACGATACACGCCATTTAATCCGACATTACATGCTATGTGGGACCCCCATCTACGGTGCTAGGATTTTCTTATAATAGATGAAAATCACACACCGTGTGATCTCTACCACACACCATGTAACCCTATGTTGGCGGTATGCCTTGTATCTCAGAGGATACATAGGCACATGCTGAGTAAATGGTAAAAGATGTGTACTCATACAGAACTAAAGTACAAAAGATGAGTCATTTACTCAAACATGACCAGGTGTACATAGACATGACCTTATGTACATGGGAATATGCAGAGGAAAATGTGAATGATCCCATGGAGTTCTATATTTAGTGGTACATGCCATGTAACCTAAGTAAACACTCTGTACTTCCTCATAGATGGATTGGAGGCCTTCATCTCATTCGTATAGACCATGTTAAGTTGTTTGTAATACCTTTTTCCTTGCCAGTGAGGGTAATTTTTGACATTAAATCCATTTAACAGGATTCTGATCCTCTCTATTGGTGTAATATTTTATGGGTTTTGTTGCACCCCCTATTGGTATAGGGTGGGATCCTCTATAATTCATATGCGGGGTTCGTGGTATCAGTGTGACCAACATGAATAGGGATTTAATCCCCTATATAACAATTAGATCCATTAGGGATTGTGGTGACCCCAATGACCCTAGGTGTGATCCCTTACCCGGAAGATGAGTTCTTTTGAGATATATTGATTACTTCTTAGGCAGATCCTAATGAACATTACCTCTGGGCCTAGCCTCACCAGTGATAACAAGGGTCATGGAGTGAGTACTCCTAGAATGATAATTACCTAGAATCCTCAAGAAGTATCATATGGTTAGAAGTGTTGGTTGAGACCAGTTAATAATAGTATTTTGTTACTAGTATATCTAGGTTTTTTATTTTTTTATTAATATTATTATATGAATAGTATTGATGCATTATACATAATGATTTTGATATTTCCTACAGGGTACTATTACACTCAACCCTTCATATGGTCTTCCTACACATTTCATGTCTTATGTAGATAGTGACACTTTTTATCGTGTCCAAGGAGTTGAGAGGGAAGGTGGAACATAGTTGGGATAGAAAAACCAAGGTGTTTTCTAGGTGGTTTCATTTGAAAGTGGTTCCCTACATCAGAATTGGTAAGAATCTTAGCCATTTTAGGTTAGTCGTTTTTTGTACACAATATCACTTTTAGTTCTTTTGTCATACTCTAATGTGGAATAGAAGTTGTGCATACATTTTTTGATTCATTTTTATTTTCATTATCAAATTTTTATGGGCATGGATATATGTGAGTGTGTATAGATACATTAGGGCAATTCATTTTATGTATGGGTTATTTTTTAATCTACATTATCTACCAGCCTCCGACCTATTATATGTGGGATTGGGGTAGTCACAATTAGCTGATATCTAGCCAGGAATGCCTTAGTGTGTTAGTTTGTGACACTTCAAGCACTGATTTGAATATGAGATTTATAAAATTTGACTAAAATCAGAAGAAAATAATTCCAAATCCATTTTATGACTGTGATGCACTATAAAAAAACTTAGATCACCAATTGCTGATATCCAAATGAAATGAATTGACTTTGGGAATGACTGTTAGAGAAGGTGAATCAAGGGTGGAGAAAGAAGAACTAGATCCAACATTGAACTCAATAATCGAGGCTTCCTAAAGAAGGATATTCCTTGAAGAGTCCATCGTTGAATAAGATTAAGGAACTACCAAACATAAGACACTATATTATTAATAAACTCCCTTGATAAAGGATAATTGATGGAGGATGACTGAGTCAAGTAAGAAAAATGAGAATCATGGATGCAATATTCTAATCGATGTACTAAACTGAGATCCCACATTTGATCTTGAAGATTCCCTAACCAATATGCCTCACTAATTGAAGATTCCATATCTAACCCACACCTAATCCATTGAATGATACATTTTAATGTCGCAAACAAAGATACTTCTAAAGATCCATAACCAGATGATCTATAAAACCTGATGCAGGAACTAATCGAGATGAGCCTCAGCTGATTAATTAGAGATAATGATGTGGGACTATGACATTGAATATTCTTGATGAAAACCCTGAGAACGATCTCAATGCACTTCAGTTAGTTGACGAAAGGTATTTCTTAGAGATTGGAATGAAACAAAGAGTCTAATGATTGAATTATTAAAGGTACAATATTGTAAACCAAGTAAGGGTGGTGATTGGTTCGGCTGTATAAGGGTAAATAAAGGGATAGTGGCATAAATTTAATTTGGTGAAAAGAATAAGGGTACTACATTTTTTAAGTAAGGGTACTACATTTATTGGTGTAAGGGTCAAAGTCATGTATGGGTTCTTATAGGTTGTGTAAGCGCATAAACTTGTGTAAAGGTACAACTAGTAGCCACGTAAGGGTTTTCACATGTATAAGGTTACCATTTATTCCTTAAGCTATATATGGGTAATTTCGAGTGGTTGAAGATTCACGAATATTCTAAAAAGAATTTAAATTCCTAAAACCTAATAAACATATCTATAAAGGAACCATAATTATTTCGAAGGATGATAATGGGAGGTTGAAGGTGGAAGTATTATAGGTATTAAATTAAAATTTAAAATGGTTTTGTGAATATTATGGAGGTTACTATAATTTGAAATGAATTTTCAACAGAGTGGGAGATCTCTCCAAGTCCATGCTGATCACATGGGGCTATTGCCTTTTGATATTGGAGATTCGATGCACTAACCTAATAAATCACTATAATATTGTGACGATCACCTCAAGTAAAACCATATGGATGTTCACTTCTTGTTACATATTCATGATACCATTTTATGTGTATTTCGGAGATAAGTAGAGGGATTTACCTCTATAATGGATATTCACAATTCACAGGTGAATGAATGGCCCCTTAGTCACATGGGAGGAGTGCCCCCTTCTCTCTTAGTGATTGGTAGGGTTTCCTCTGAAACATCTATTAGCAACACTTCTTTATTATTTTCATGTTTCTCAGGTTCCATCTTTTGCATCCACATCCTCATCTCGAGGGTTTTCTTGGCTATTACAGTTCTTTTGATGGTGTTCTACAGCCAAAGTTTGAGACTCCCTCCTCCTTTATACTTTTTGTCTTCCCTATTGTACTTGACCCCATATCAGTCTGCTGTGATGGTTATAATGTAAAAATATGATGATGAATATAGTGAATTTTTCTGGGGATTTGGGTTTTCAGAGGTATTTTTCCTCTCCTCCTATTTTCCCTTCTAGTTCTATGGTTTCCCCACTATTTATCAATGTTTGACTTTTTGGTTATGGTTTAATTGGTTTTGTTTCGATCTTCAATTCTCTGGATTGTTTTTCTGGTGATCACTATTTTGTTTTTTACAGAAAAGGTCTTGAGGTCTGGTGAATCGATCTTTTCAATGGTAGCATTTTCGATGACAATAATGTTTCATTTTTTTGGATTTTTTTGTTCTATTTTGTGTTCTTCCATGACATCGATATTTTTCCTGGAATTCTTCACCTGGTAGTGGCTCAAAGGCATAGTTTGGTTGTCATTGAGGGGGTTTTACCTTACTGTTGGGGACTTAGTATAATCCATACTATTCTCTGGCTCCAGTTATCCTCCAATATTTTCCTAGAAATATATTCAAGGTGGTTCTCAAGGAGGTTTGGGATGTGAAGTTCGAGTAGTCGATATCATTACATTGTTATATTCTCTATGGTGGATTCGTCTATGTCCCTGGGATCATATAGGACTTGATCTTCAGGATGGATTATGGTGAGGCCTAAACATCATGGTTTTGATGTGTGGTGGTGATATGTTCTGATTTTATATGGTAGTGGTGCTGTTATATCCCTTGACAATGTTCATCAATGTGGGTTATGATGATCTGTGGTGTTCAGTTTGTGTGTGTTTTCAACAACAATGATTTAAATTTAATGAATACGATGATGCATTCCAACGACCATTCCTAGAAAACAATTTGATGTGACGATGGGTCCAATTTGTGTCATGATACGAAACACAAGAAGGGATGAGGCCCGAGGAAGTGATAATTGATTCAATTTAAATTATAAATTTTGAAATGTGAAATTTGAATTTTGAATCTGGTTTTTATAGTTGTATACATGGTAGTGTATGGTTTTTTATGTTCCCAATTAACCAAAAAGTGGTGTTTTACAAGATTAAAAAATGGGTTGAGGTTGATTCACAAAAACTAGCTTAAATTGTCACCTTATTATTCCATTACTTCCATTAAGAAACATTACTTTTTTTTTTGAAAACTTGTGTTGTTTGTTCTAATACCTTCATGATGTGAACATAAACCTATAGAATTAGAGAGATACTTCATAGGTCATGATCCAGGAAGTGAAAATTGACAGTAACTAGAGATCTAGGCTTTATTACTATAATTACCTCTTCCTCACCCTTAAAAGAATTTGAAGGTGATTTAGGGTGTTTTAAGATCCCACACTTTCATAGAATTGGTTTTCTACTCTCCCCCTTAATACATTCTCCATTATTATATTATTTCTCATTCAAGTGGTTACGTGATGTTATGTGATTTTTGATCCCTTTAGGATCAATTTTTCTAGGAGAAAACTCTTGACAGGTGTGGTTTTATTGGGATATTTGTTCACATTGGGAGAGCGATCATGTGTTGGAAGTGATTATGCAAATGAATGATCATTTTTTGGGTGAGAGAATTGTGTGTGTTGAGCCATAAACCATGCACTATGTGAGGTTGGGTGTTGATGATTTTTATTCATCATAGGATCTAAAATATAGATTTAATAGTGGATCAACCTCGATCTAGCCATGTTCTAACTGAATTTCTTATTTCTCCATTTCTTGTAATCTTTTCATTATTTTCTTGTTCATTAATATTTGTATCTCTCTATACACTACCTCTTTTATTTTTTTCATAGTTTTATGATTTTTTAATTTAAATATTTTATCATATTTAAAAACAAAAAAAATATTTTCAATAATAAAACTAGTGAATTCCACATTACATCCTTGATATTGACCCTTGAGTTGGTCGATGTGCTATATTTATAGTACTAAATGTATTTATGATCTTCGTCACGAAAAGAATGTGACCATCAACCATATTTTTTGAATAAAACAAACTTTTTCAAAAAAAGATAAAAAAGTCATTCAAAGCCAATTTGGATATGAGGAATTCAAAAAATAAGTTCACTTTTTTTAAAATTTTAAATTACGAAATACATAAATTCAGTTTTTGAATAAAATCTGAAATATATTAAAAAATAATTTTATTTTTAAAAATAAAATTACAAATATTAATTGTTATTATTGTTATTTCACATCATTTATTGAAAACATTTGTGCGATAAAATTGTTTATATGAAAAATAATTTATCATTAATCATATGTTTCTTGAAATTGAAATACTTATTGCATAAAAAGGAAATTTTCAGAAAAATATTTTTCCAAACAATAAATGATCTTATTACTCATATTAGATAAAATAATTCATTTTTATTCGTATTAAAAGTTATCTTTATTTTCTATATACTTATAATTCATAAAAGAGTTACTCATATTCATTCTTCCTCATTTAAAAACTAGGTTATTAATGGTCTAAAAATTTCATAGTTTCGTTTTATTTTGGCGTTTCATATTGAGAAATATATCAATCACATTGAAATATTTTTAGGTAATCATCTATTATAATTTTTGTGGTGTAAAAAATTATCACCATACTACCCTAAATTTCTCCACCAAAAGATCAAAATATGTGAATTAAACTAAAAAGGGCATGCACCTATAAAATATAGGCCAGAGATAAATGACCCAGTATATGTCCCCACCCAACGAATTTAAGTAGTCACTTTCATGTAAAATCCTAAAAATATTAGTTAGAAATAAAATTTAAAAATGTAAATTTTTCATAAGGATTTACAAAGATAAATAATAACAAATCAAAAGTGTGCTAAATCCCTTTTACATTGATTTAATTAAATTAAAATGGTCTCTCTGAAAACATTTATCCCATAACCAATGTGTGATAACCCATGCATTTGACACACAATATTTCATGATTTATGTCATAAAGGTATAAATAATATAATCTAAAATTATCATAAATCCTAGTGTATCTAGGAAATTAGTTACATATAATAACAAATTTAAATAGGAATAAAACAAAATTATTGAAAACTTCCTTAACATGATCCAAAAATTCTATCGTTCTTATAAAACTAAAAGGGCTAACTTGGAGAAATACATAAGAAATGGGTGAGGTTTAAAGCCCAGTGAGGGAATAAAAAAATCATAGCATAGGGTAAATAAGTACTTGTGATTAGAGAGGCATACCAAGGTTACATAATAGGGATGAAAATTATAATCTTGTACAGTGAGTAATGATATAACATGATAACATAAAGGTAACATGGGAATATGGAAACAACATAAAACATGACATGTGGAAACAACATAAAAAATGAAATCATAAACATAATTCAAGGCTAAACTCCAAGAAAAAATTACATAGTGTTATTAGGATAACCTCTCATGCAACATACAATGAATCTAATGGGATTAAAACATTACCCAATGCATTAGAGGGATAGATAATTATGGTCCCACCTATCATATTCAAATCATGTACATGAAGAAATGTTAAACATAGATCATATAATTAATGGTTGTATTTAATAAATTTTAATCAAAATATTAATTTGTGTGGTTTAAATAAATGAAAGAAACCAATAAATAAAGGACATGTACATCAAAGTGAATAACTTTGACTGGAAATGGGGATGGGTATTCATGACACAAATATTTCGCATGAAAAATAATCAGTTAATTTTGGAAGTATAAAATGAGTACATAAAGACTCATGGAAGGGTTTAATGAGAGTCAAATGAGGTATCTCATCGCATGTATATCATAATTAAAATAGTAGTAATGTGTAAAAACATATCAAAAAAATGAGAACATGGAAATTTAAAGGCATAATATAAAGATTGTTTTTGAATAAATTGGAGGAGGGGATCTCTTACCTTGAGGGGGTTCTTATAAACGATTGATAAGATCTTCTTAGGAGTTTGGGGTGACTTTGGGTAGGATATATAGTGGGAATTTAAGATTAATTTCCTGATCAAAGGGTTTTTGTTGAATAGGAATGGGATGTTTGGTGGATTTATATAATAAAAGAGAGGCATGTTTTTTTATTAATTTTCAAACCTAGATTTTGGATTCGATATGATAAAAGAATGAATACCACAAAAATTTAACCATAGTTTCTTTAAAAGAGTAATTTTTTTTATCATTTTATAAGGCTAAGAACCAAAATCATTAAAATATTACCCTTGTGGATGTGAATGTGAGTCATGTTTATAAAGAATAGATTTTAAAATGTTAAAATATAACATATGTTTTATAGGATTAATTAAGGGTTTATAAAATTAATCAAATTACCTAAATGTCCAATATTTTAAATGGAAAATATAGATTTGTGTTGTGTATAACTTTTCTGGGATATATTAAATAAAATTTGTGTAATTATGAAGTCATAATACACACCGTATATTTATAACTTATTTAACTTTTAAAAAAAAATTCGGATGCATTTTATAATTATGAAAAACAAAAAATTCGACAATTTGGATGAAATGATTTCAAAAATTATATTTGTTTTTCCAAAATAAATATAAAAAGATTAAGAATTTATATTCTTAAATAAAATAAATCTATTTATTGAAAAATATTTTATTTTTCACATCAACATTTTTCTAAACCTTATAAAATTTAGATTTTAGTTCATAAAATAATATCCTAAATTATATTTAATAAATATTATTTAATAATATTAGATTCATAAAATGTAATTTATTTAAAAAAATCATCAATTCATCAAAAGAGTGTTTTGATTGAAGCTATATATTTCCAAAAAATAAAATTTGAGTTTTTTTCATATTTAAATGTAATTTTTATTTAAATAAATTTATACTCATTTAAAATGTCATATTAAAAAGTATAAATATAATAATAATTTTATTTTGGCAGAAAAAAAAATAATTCATAGTATAAGGGTCTAGATACATAACCCCTTACTACACCAGAGAATGACTTAAGGGTAAGTTGTGTGATGGTCAGAATTTTTTTTTGGGTTGTTTGGTGAACGTTGTTTGGGACCCAGTCTTGATGATCTTGAACTTATCCCATAAATGAGTTCACTCATGGGTTGTTTATTGAATCTTGGATTTGTATTTGTCAATGTATTATCCCACCGTTGAATATCTCTCATAATCATAGATAAATGGGGTTTATAGGGTATAATCCAACCATTTGAGGCCATCACTTCTCTGGTTTGTATCAATTAGACATTATTATAACCCTTAATATACTAATATTAATGTCCACTATACAATGTCTATATTATCATTGGTTTTCATTTATAATGATATTTTATATCCAATATGATATAACTTATAATGGTATAAAATAAACAAAGTAGTGCATGAGTTCTCTATATATACATTACTTAATAATTAATATATTAATGCAGAAAGAGAATTTCATTTAAAAATTACCAGGTCATTACATTATTCCCCCTTCAGAAATTTATCCCTTGAAATTTTCAATTCATACACTAAACCATATGAGGGTACTTCAATTTCATCTCCTCTTTTGGATCCCATATCGCTTGCACAAACATGTGGTTTGACCATAACACTTTAACGAGGTGTGTTTTATTGTTTATAATAACTTTGTATCTACAATATTCGATCTTCACTGAGTACACATGTTTTGAAAGATTATTCTATAACGTCACCACCTAAGGATTTAGTATATGTTATGTGTTGTTATGTACTTCCTCAAGTGGGGTACATGGAACACATCATGTACTTGAGATATATTAGATGGGGGCACTAGATGATAGGCCACCGATTCGATGCGATCGAGGATCTCCAAGGGGTTAGTGTGTCAAGGACTAATATTTTCCATCTTCCCAAAACTAATTAATTTCTCTCATGGAAATATATAATGAAATATTTTATCTCTGAACTCTAACTCTAGTTCCAATCGATGACTGTCTGCATAGTTTTTTATCAACATTATGTAGATTTCATATGATGCTAAATGGTTTGAACCTTCTCTTATATATCTTGTATAAGATAAGGTCCCAATATTTTTTTATCTCCAACTCTATTCTAGCATGTCGGATTTTGTCACATCTTCCCAAACAGAGCCTCATAAGGGACCATTTTAATGAAATAATGGAAAATTTTGTTATATGATAACTCCAATAGGGGGAGGTTCTAATCCCAAAATTCTTGGAAATCCATTGAAAATGATCCTAGCATATAATCTAATGTTTGAATGTATATTTTTAACTAACCATACATTTGGAGGAGATAGGTAGCGATGAATCTAAATCATATATCAAACTCTTTAGAAGGTTTCTCCCAAAACATTAGGTAAAACTATAATATCAATTATTTAAAATATAGAGCTGAAATCCATTCAGTATTGTGACTTATCTTCTGTATATCATTGTGATTTGGTTTAGAGATTAATGTCACTTGATATAAATGAAATGTTATGAATTTTTAAAACAATAAACTATAACCAAGAAGGTGTTTTTTCTTTTAGGTGACCCAAGTAGTCCGATGAAATAATCAATGATTCTGTATTCCCAATTCTATACTAGTATGGGAAATTGTTTCATTATACCCGTATACATTGGGAATTCAGTATTGAATTATTTCTATACCACGAATCATGATATAAAATATTTAATAATCCTCTACATGGAATGCCACAATGAGTTTGGATTCAAATCACTATATATCTCAGTGCATCATTGATGAATGGAGAAAAATTATCTATTCACATCAACTAGATGTTACATATTTAGTTCTATTGTTGATGGGAAAAATATTTGGGTTCCAAACCTTATAAATAAATCATCAACAAAGTTGAACTCCAGAATATTAACTGCCTTTTTATACAACACCTCATTATCATTTGGTCCATCCATGATCCTCTCAATAATCAATGGTTGAGAAGTAATTTAAGTAAGGTATGATAAATATCATTTTATTATTACCATTCAATTTCTTTTCATGTCCATGAGTATTGGATCCATTAAAATCCTTATCATAGATAGAATTGTCGGATCATTTCTACTAAAATCATCTAACACATTGTTTTAATTCTGATGATAGAAATGGATTGAACATTAATAATCCTTGATTGGCTCAAAAAATCTTTTTGGTGCATCTTAAGATACATTTGTGTGAATATATACTTGAGGCTTTTATGGACAATAAATATGTCCCACTTTTCTATGTAGTGATTTTTTCACCAAATTTTGAAGATGAATATTACTGTAGATAATTACAAATCTTGAGTGGGGTTGTTAATATTAGGGATATTTAATTAGAGAGAGGAATATAAATTCTAATTTTCATCTTGCATGAGTACACTGACCAATAACTTTATAGATTTATAACTATAGATCATAAATCCTCCCACAATAGTGGGTATTGTGGGCACATTCATAGTGATTAACCTCTTCTTAATGTCTTTAAATCACTATTCACATTCTGAAGTCCAAAAAAACATTCCACCCATCCAATTCAGCTTGTTTGTTGGGATTCAAAGTCATGATAATTTCTCACAAATAAACTTTAGTTCCCAGACAATCCAAGGAAACATTGGATTTCTATCCCATATATTGGTCTTGGCCATCCTTTGATTTAATTTATTTTTGAATAATATATCTACATCCCTTTTCTAGTGGTAACATATCCAATAACGTTGTTTTAATCATCGGAAACCAACATTAATATACTTTTCATGCATCTTTTCTATATAAAAGGTATTCATCAAAATATTCCAATGCTTCCCATGTTCCTCATTTCTTTTGTAGTAGAAAAGAAAATCATATATAAATACTACTAATTTTTTTGAGGTAGTCCCTAAATTTTTTATTCATCAAGCCTATTAAGATTTATGGAGTATTAGTGAGTCCAAATTTAATCACTGTGAACTTTTAGTTCCTGTACCTTGAATAAAAATATTCTATGGGGGATATCCACCTACTTCACCTTTACTTGCTAATATCCCAAATATTGATCCACATTAGAGTTGTACTCGTATCCATGTAACTAATCAAACAAGTCTTCAATCCTCAGCAAGAGATACTTGTTCTTTATTGTGATATAGTGGAGCTCATGATAGTCAATGCATATGCACATTGACCGATCCTTCTTTTAAATGAAGAGGACCTATGCACTCCATGGTGAATCACTAAGGTGTATAAACTGTTTATCCAAATTCACATATAATTGTTTCTTCAGCTCCTCAAGTTAAAAGAAACCATTCTCTTTGGATTATTGGATATTAGAAAATATCTGGGTATTAGATCAATTGGGAAAACTAGGATAAAGGCCATAAAATTCTTCCTGAAACACATCTGTGAATTCCCATACAATGGTCATGCCATCAAGGATGATCTCTTCTTTAGTCTGAATTATCGTAGCTAGATATGATTTATAGAAAGAAAATAATATCTATGCTTGAGATGTTGGTACTAAATAAGATTCAACCTATTCTTTTTAGTTGTATAGAATTCGAGGATGACTTCTGATTCTAATGGGTGATTTCCTTCAATGGGAAATTTATATTGGATCTATATAAGGAAATCCAATCCATACACATAATTTTATAAAATTACACCAAGGGGCGTATCACAAGGGTTTCTAGAAAATTCATAAAAAAATTAGGGATTATAGTTGAGTCATATGTTTTGGATGAATGTAACACCCCAAGCTTCCACTGTATGTTTCCCTTTGAATAATGCAATAGCTGGCATTGTACACAACTTCGAGAATCTAACACACCACGACCAATCAAATAAGCCCTTATGAATTTTAATACCCACTTATTGAAATCTTATAAATTTTATTTTTCAAATTGGACTTCAATTTTGAATTTGTAGTATCAAAATTAGCTTAGGGTGAATTTTTGGTATTTTTCTGAAAACATTCAATTTTTTCTCTATAGTGGAAACCACTACATTAATGGTTAAAACCAAATTTTTATTTAAATAATTAATTATTTTATTTAAATTTATTTAAGGCCAAAATAAATACATAATACCTATATATGTTTAATGTAATTCATTGGACCTATTTTATAATAAGTTTAGATATATAACAATTTTATTGAACTTTTTACCTTCTTTTACCCACCACATAGGAGCATTTGCAAATTCGCAGAAAATAAAATTTTACTACTTCTCTGAGTGGAATTTAAAAAATCTGAGATACACAGTTAATATCAGTAGGTAAAATGTGGTTCAATAAGTTGAAAATAATTTTTGGTGAATTCAAACATTTGACTTTTATTTACCACGGTTAAAATTAAATATGGAATTAAGGGTAAAAATAATATCATAATTACTCTAAAACATGTACTAATTCTATTGGATAAGTATAATTCGACCAAAAACAACATTAGTAATAAAATATAACCACCTTTGGTCCACTTGGATTAGATTAGGACGTCTATTATTATTTTATTAAAAAAATATTTAAAATTGTTAAATTAAATGTTTATTAACTAATTTTTTTTAATATAGGGTTACATACAATAAAAATTCAGAAATAAATATTCATAAGAAATATAAAAATATTTCCTACATAATGGTATTTTATTTATATTTTTCAAAAATTAAATAATTTAATTTATTTATGCCACAATAATGATGAAGTAATTACCTTATTAATGAAATATTAAAATAATAGATATTATAAATATCGGAATAAATGTAAATTTAGACTTATGATAAATTACAATTATTTTCTAGGTTAATATGACATGTTAGGGTTTGTTAAATAAATTTTATTCAGAGTGATGAAGTTATAATGGATTAAAAAAAATAAAATTCTAAATGGTGTCAAAATTGACATAATTGAGTTTTTAAAAAAAATACTATATTATTAATTGATATAATATTCATATAAATCTAATGTTAGTCCAAAAGATAAATATAAGATTATATATATTAATAATGAACTACTTGGGGTTCTCATGGAAGTTTATAGTAAGTTTAATAACCATATAATATAAAATTACAAAGAGACATGGTAAATGTCAAACTATTTAAATAAGAGTTAAATCTAAAAGATAATGTTAATATGTTGACCTAAACCTATCTAAAACCTATTGGTTGAGAGTTTTTCGACCCATACCCACCTTATGCTCTAAATTAATCATTTTTGAGCCATTATAAATAGAAAATGAGTTTATTATAAAATAGTATTTCTACCTTTTCCTAAAGTGACCCTCACCCCCCTTATAAAACGGAACTTCTATTTCTCTCAAAATCACACCACCAAATCCATTTGGATCGGCCAAACTCTACCCAAATATCCTTGTAACTTTTTTCCATTTATCCTAGAGGCCTTTTGTTGGTTTGAAAGCCAGCCCAAGGAGCCCTTTAGATCAAATCATATTGAAGAACCTGAAGAAGAGGTAAATATTTCATCACCTCTTTCAAGTTCTTTTCTTCTTCCATTTTGTATTTCCTGGTTGTTTCCATAAAAAAATAATAAATCCAGTACCTTATAAATACTTTGATGTTATTATAAATATGGAACAACCATATTCATTATTATATCCATCCTATAAATGAAAATTTCATCATACATGGGTACGTACTGCTTACCGTCTCCACGTCGTGGTGTAGTTTGGTACTCAAAAACATAATTATTTGGATGGGTATAATAATTAGTGTAAATATTGTAAATAATAAATATAACATGTTAATGATTCGGTATATATTATATACCATTAAATTACTTATTATTTCTCCATCAATATAATGATATTGTCCCTCGTACGTACATACAGATTACCATCTCGACGAACACGATGAGATTCATTTCCCCATCGTAACCATTCAAGAATAATTTTAACATTATGACAAAAATATTTCCTATAAATATAATATAAATCAAATACATCCTATCCAATCAATCATGTCTTACGTAACCAATCATATAAAGGAAAATGAAGCAGTTAACACCTGAAACGATGTTACTACTAAAATATTATTAACAAAGCAATATTAGAGGATCATATATGACATCATATTTATGTATATAGTCCTTTTATAATTTAATAACAATTATCCAACTTTTATACAGGAGGTTAACGTACCCTCAACCAAGGAAAAGTACAAGGTAAGGGTTAATTTCACAATCTCTTTATTATCCAAGGTTGTTTTTACGTAAGTATCTGCTAGGACCTCTTTATCATCAACATCCATTTTTTATTAAAAATGTAACTCAAAACATTTTTACTATTTACTAGAATATTTGTTAAAGTCATTTATAACCTTATTCGACCTTATATGTTTTGAAAGGAATCTTTCAGTTGTTTTCAAAATAAGGTACTTTATGTCCTTTTTGACAAAATTAATGTAAGAATTTTTTTATCTTATATGGTGGGTGAGGATATTTTTAGCCATTATAACATCATCAAAGATTCTCTTACTATATTATAAGAATATTTTCAAAATAAGTGTTTTATTTTATAATTATGTGACTCTAAAATGGGTTCAAAATAGAAAGAGGTATTCTTTTCAAATAGTTTTCATTTCATTTATGTCAATATGCTTTGATGGATTTAAACTTTTTGAAGTTTTTTTTTGTGATACAAATCATCCACATTGTATTGAAGGATTGGTGATATGTTTGACTGTGGATGTGGTATTTTTATACCATTCATGGTTTATGGTTAAAGTATAGACATTTTGTATGCTAGTTTTAATGCGAATGTTTATGTTATGTTTCAATCTTTTTATATGAGGAATGTATTGGACTTAGTAAGTGACATGTGGAGCCTACTACAACTCCTCAGTGCATTGATAGGTCTCATTAGAAAATTATATTTGGAATTGGCTGAGGCCTTTCCCATTTTGATATATGGTTTTGGCCAAGGCCTAAATAATTTTTAGACATCTTGGCTGAGGCCTTGACAATATGTTTCAGAATGTCTGGAATTATACATTCCCTCATTATAAAAATAATAATCATGGTTCATGTGGTTATTATACTAGAAGAATACCCATGACTAGGTTTTATTATAGAATTATTTACTCATCTCATATTCTTACCATAAAGTGATCATTTTATTATTTGTAAATGTATGTGTTTTTAATTATTCACCATGCGTAATGTTTATATTATATTACATTGTATTTATTACCCTTACTGAGCATTTGAGATCACCCCTTTCTTATGTTTCATTTTACTTTGATATGAAGAAGTTAGTTATGAGTGACTTACATGCATAATCTTAGAGTATTGGATATTTTTAATCGAATAAATTAGTGTTGTATTTATTTCAAAGTTGTAATGTTGAACTTATGTATGTATCTTGTTTCCAATAATACTAAACTGATCGATCATTCGGGATATGATTCCTTGTATCATACCAATGTTATGCAATAAATCACCAACTCTTGGTAACTGGGGTCGGGGCGTTATAGTTGGCATCAGATAAAGTTTAGTACAAACCATGGAAACTATATTTAGAAAAATGCTGATTAGAAAACATTACCCAGAGATAGACTTTGACGATTAGTATAGAAGAACATCCTTGAATTTTGGTACTATAAAGATTTTGTGAGTCTTCCAAGAAATACATCCCTGTCTGGATATGATATGGTAGAGGTGGCTCTGGCACATATTTACATAGGGGTAAAACCCAAAAAAAACCACTTGGAGCTACACTCGAATGAGAAATGGGGCACAACAATGGGCCTCGCGGCACTATTGGTTACGACACTCCTTGGTGATATTCTTATTATAATTCTCATTTTACTTACAAAAAATTATGAAGAATTTATTTGTATATACCTCCTCAAAGAAATAATTTTTATGATTATGGATTATATCCATAAACTGTTCAATTTATGTTATGTTGTTTTACAAGTTTGGAATTATGTATTGTGATTCATAAACTAATCTACTGTATGAAATTATTTAGAAATGTCACCTATTGGATGGAATAGAAATTGTATAAATGAACAATGTCCATATAGGGATTGACCTCCTACTCAAGATAATTATAGTGGAGCTAGTGATGCAACTGGTGATAATCATCTTATCACCATACATGGAAAACTCACTCAGGTTATGAATAATAACCTTACCCATATGGAACACCTTGACTAATAAAACAGAGGGTCAATGTTAGACCACTTCATGAGGAAAGAAACACCAATAATAAATTTGAGTAAAAATCTTTTTGTAGCTGAGAAAAGGATAAGTTCCTTAGAGAAAATATTTCATGTTTTGGGTAGTTGCGAAAGGGAAAACGTTGTCATGGCATTTTATCACCTCATGGGAAATTGAGATCGATGATGTTCTTTCATTCAAAACACATAGGAAGATGAAGAAGTATCAAACATGGAATGTAGGGAGTTTAAAGATATTTTCTTAGAAAAATACTTTCCTCGTGACCATCGAGTGGATATATAAAGACAATTTCTGAGTTTGAATCAAAAGGAGGATGAGAATGTCGCAAAGTTTGAGGTTGTCTTAACACGGTTAGCAAGGCATGCTATGGATTATATACGTAACCCAAGAAGTAAGATTGATTGTTTCATTGATGGGTTAAAACCATTTATCCATCGAGCATTATTCTCGTAATCCTTCTCATCGTATGAATATATTGTCTCATGTGCTATAAAGATATAAAAGAAGAGTACTCTAAGTCTCAAGACTTTAAATAAAAGTAAGAAAAGAATAGATCTGTTGAACACTCTGGGAAAAGAAATAAGGAAAAAGGGAAGAACAGAAGAGATGAATTTCCACACTGTGATAATTTTTGAAGGAAGCACCCTGGTGCATGTCTAAAAGGAAATGTAGTATGATACAAATGTGGAAAAAAGACTATATTGCTTGTGTTTGTAAGGGGAAGAACGAATCTACCAATGTTACATGATACAATTGCAGGGAGATGGGAAATTATGAAAATGAATGTCCTAAGAGTCATGGAAACTTATCTTAGAACAGCCCAAGGGATCAAGGCCAAGCTTTTGCGATCACTACTGCTGAGGATGAAGCTTTGAAAGATGTGGTGGCTGGTAATTTAATGGTTTCCTAAAGTTTGGACAATGCTTTCTTTGATTTTGGATAATCTCATTGTTGCATATCTTCCCAGTTTTCTATGAAAATTAGATATTTCCAATTTGATTTAACAAGGGAGTTATCAGTAAAAAATCATAAGGGAAGTATCATTGAGTTTTTTTTGTGAATCAGTCCCCATTAAGGCATATAAATAATATTTATATGCTGATCTAATCATCATATCCATGATTGAATTTGATATAATCCTCAGTATGGATTTTATTTCGGACCATGATGCGAAAATTTATTGTAAGAATAAAGAGGTCAAAATTCTCAATGATGATAAGGAGTACCTTATCTTTAGAGCAGAAACGTCACCATCTGATTCTTATCAAAATCCACCCACAGTTGCTCTACTAAATTCAGTTATTGGGGAGGATGAGAATGAAATAATTATGGGTGAGGAAAATAATGTTCGAATAGAGGACGTACCTATTGTGCTAGAATATATTGACGTGTTTCCAGAGGATTTACCTGTACATCCTCTAGAACAAGAAATTGAGTTTTCTATTGATTTAATTTCTTTTTCAAGGCCCATATTGAAGATGCCTTAGAGAATGGACACCATGCAATTAGTTTAAATAAAGAAACAATTATAGGAATTGAGTAATAAAGGATTAATTCACCCTAGTGTTACACCATGGGGAGCCCCTATCCTTTTTGTTAAGAAGAAAGATGGATCTATGAGGATGTTCATTTACTATAGGGAGAAAAATGCTATAACAATAAAGAACAAGTATCCCCTACCTCACATTGTTGGTTTATTCGACCAACATCATAAAGCTCATTATTTTTCAAAGATTGACCTTTGATCTGGATATCATCAGTTGTTTGTGGAGAAGGAAGGCATTCTGAGAACAACATTTCGAACCAGGTATGGGCATTATGGGTTTACATTAATAACTTTTGGATTGACTAATGCACCCTCTTTCTTCATGAATCTAATGAATATAGTTTTCAAGGAATATCTTGATGAAATTTAAGTGGTATTTATTGCTGACATCTAGGTATACTCCCAAAGCTATGAAGATCATGAAAATTACTAGCGCATTATTCTAAATAATCTTAGAAGTAATGAATTATATGGGAAGTTTAGTAAGTTTTAATTCTATTTTTAGGAGATTTATTTTCTTGTACATATTGTCTCTAAGGATGGAATCTATGTTGATCCTTCAAAAACAAGGCAATCCAAGAATGTCCAGCACTGACGAGTATAACATAGGTACACAATTTTATTTGTTTATGTGGTTATTATCGACATTTCATCTAGAAATTTTCACGGTTGGCTAACCCATTAACATAGATCACACGTAAAGAGGTTAAATTTATTTGGACAAAAGAGTGTGAAAAATGTTTTGCAGAACGGAAGAGAATATTACTTAATGCTTCTATCTTGACTCTACCATCGGGGAATGATGGGTTTGTTATTTATAGTGATGCGTCAATGAAAGGACTTGGTTTTTTCCTTATGCAGAATGATAGAGTTAATGCCTATGCATTACGATAGCATAATGTTCTTGAGAAAAACCATCCTACTCATGATCTTGAGTTAGCACCTATAATATTTGCTGTAAAAATATAAAGACATTATCTCTATGGTGAAAAATGTGAGATTTATACTCATCAAAAGAGTTTGGAGTATATTTTCTCATAGAAAGAACTCAACCTGAGGAAAAGATGATGGCTTGAACTACTCAAGGATTATGATTTCACTATACACTACCACTAGGGGAAGGCAAATAAGGTGGAAGATTCTTTGAGTCAAAAGGACCAAGGAGTTTTTTACAATATGAGAGTTGAAAGAGATCCTATTTTCATGGATATAGTAAAGATGGATATGGGAATAACCAGGGAAGGTGAAATATCAATCTTTTTTAAATGGTTTCCAAACCATCATTACTAGAAAGGAAAAAGAGTTCTTAGACTGATGATGAGGAATTTAAAAAGAAGATTAAAGATGTAAATGATGGGAGATTGAGTGACTTTTTATATGAAGATGGAACTTTGGAATTTGAGAAGAGATTTTGTGTTCCCGATAAACCAGATCTAAAAAGGTAATTATTGGATGATTATCATAGCCCCAATTTATCTATACACTCGGGAGCACCAAGATGTATAATCATTTGAAAGAACATTTTTGGTGGGACAACATGAAGAGGGAGATTGATGATTTTGTGACAAGATGTATGGTTTTTAAAAAATTGAATGATGGAAGGCAATGACCAGGATCAATCATGCAACCTCTTCCCATACCTGAGTAGAAATGGGATGATATTACGATGGACTTTTTCATGGGGATACCAAACACTCCTAGATGGAATGATGCAACATGGATCATTTTTGATCGTTTAACCAAGTGAGAATTTTTTTTCCTATAAGAATAGATTTACAACTTGAACGTTTAGCAAGACTTTATATTAATGAAGTTGCAAGACTTCATAGAGTACCCCTATCGATTGTTTCTAATCATGATCCTTGTTTTACATCAGGATTCTAGACAGGTCTTCAGAAATCCCAGGATACTAAACTTCATTTGAGCACTACCTACCACCCTCAAACTGATGGACAATCAGAAAGAACTATTCAAACCTTAGAAAAAAATGTTGAGATCTTGGTCACATGACTTTCATGGTATGTGGGATCAATATTTACCTCTTGTAGAATTTTCCTATTACAATAGCTTCCGTTCATGTATTCATATGGCACCATATTAAACATTATATGGAAAGAGATGTTGCACACATA
This sequence comes from Viscum album, assembly GCA_963277665.1. NCBI lineage: Eukaryota > Viridiplantae > Streptophyta > Magnoliopsida > Santalales > Viscaceae > Viscum > Viscum album. The sequence continues at coordinate 1,282,908,363 of OY728133.1, forward strand.
CTTGCAGGGATGGTTTTGGTGAATGAAAACTCATAGGCCCAGAACATGTTGAGGAAACAATGTAAAACGTAAAAATTATCCAAACCCACATCAAGGTAGCCCAAAGTTGGAAAAACAACTATGCTGATAACTGAAAGAAGGATTTAGAATTTCATGTAGGAGACCATGTTTTCTTGAAGGTATCTCCATGGAAGGGTGTTATACGTTTCAGTAAGAAGGGTAAATTGTGTCCCAAGTACATAAGACCATTCAAAATTCTAAAAAGAATTGGAGTTGTAGCTTATCATTTGGAAATGCCTCCAAGTCTCTCCAAAGTTCATGATATGTTCCACATGTCACTGTTGAGAAAATCATGCCTCACTCAACGCATGTACCCACCTATTAGGAAATTGAACTAAAACCTAATCTGTCTTATTGTGAAGAGCCTGTCAAAATTCTTGATTCCAGGAAACAAGTGCTGAGAAATCAGAAGACTCATCTGGTAAAAGATCTATGGAGAAACCATAAGATTGAAGAGGAAATGTAGGAACCATAGGACCAAATGAAAAAGAACCACTTGAATTTTTTTGTGCGGTTTTATTCAAGAAAGTTCTAGGATGAAATTATTTGGAGGGAAGAATGTAACACCCCAAGCTTCCATGGTATGATTCCATTTAAATAATGTAATATCTTGCATTATAAGCAACTTTGAGGTTCTAACATACCACGACCAATCAAACTAGATGTTATGAATAGTAACACCCACTTTTTGAAATTTTATAAATTTTGTTTTTCAAAATGGAATTCATTTTTGAAATCAGAATATCAAAATTAGATTAGTGTAAATTTTTGGAATTTTTCTGAAAACATTCGATTTTTGATGAATAGTGAAAAACACTGATTTATAAGTTAAAACTGACGTTTTATTTAAATAAATATTTATTTTATTTAAATTTATTTTAGGTAAAAATATATGGAAAATAACTATATAATTTTAATGTAATTCATTGCAGTCATTTTATAAGATTAGATATATAAAAATTTGATTGAACTTTTTACCGTCTTTTACCCACCACCAAGGAGCATTTGCAAATTTGCATAAAACTCATTTTTACCTATTCTGTGAGTTGAATTTCAAAACTCCAAGAGACACGGTTAATATCAGTATGTAAATTTTCATTCAATAAGATGAAAATAATTTTTGGTGAATTGTAACTTTTGACTTTTATTTACCACAGTTAAAATTAATTAGGGTAATTAAGTGTAAAAATGATATAATAATTACCCTAACACGTGTCTTAATTCTATTGGATAAGTATAATTAAACCAAAACAACCTTAGTAAAAAATTATTACCCCCTTTGGTCCACTTGGATTAGATTTGGACATTTATTATTATTTTATTTAAATAGATGTTAAAAGAGTTAAATTCAAAGTTTAATAACTAAACCATTTTTAATATAGGGTTAAAAACAATATAAATTCGACTATAAATATTAATTAGAAATCTATAAATATTTCCTACATAATGGTATTTTATTTATTATTTTTAAACATTAAATAATTTAATTTATTTATGACACAATGACAATGCAGTAATTACCTTATTAATAAAATATTAAAATAATTGATATTATAAATATCCAAATAAATTTAAATTGATACTTCTGATTACTGACACTAATTTTCTAGGTTAATATGACATGATAGAGTTCGTTAAATAAATTATATTCGAAGTGATAAAGTTTTAATATCTATAAAAAAATACTAAATAGTGTCAAAATTGGCATAATTGAGTGTTTAAAACGAATACTATATAATTAATTGATATAATATTCATAAAAATATAAGGATCGTTCAAACGAATTAGATAAGGTTATACATATTAATAATGAACCATTCTAGATTCACTTGGATATTTTTACTAAGTTTAGTAACCATATAATATAAAAAAACAAAGAGGCATGGTAAATGTCAATCTATTTAATAAATTGTTAAATCTAAAATATAATCTTAATATAGTGACCTAAACCTGTATAAAACCTATTTTTTGAGAGTTTTTAGATCCATCTCTACCTTAGCCTATAATTAAATCATTTTGGAGCTATTTTAAACCGACAATTAATTTATTATAAAATAATATTTCTAGATTTTCCTAAAGTGACCCTCACCTCTCTTATAAAAGGGAAATTCTCCTCTCAAAATCACACCTCCAAATCCATTTTTCTTTTCCAACCTCTACCCCAATATCCTCCCAAATATCCTCATTCATTATAGATTCCTTCCTTTGGTCAGGAAGATAACCTATGGATCCCTTTCGATCAGATCAAAAAGAATATCCCAAAGAAGGGGTAAATATTTCATCACCCCTTTCAAGTTCTTTTCATCACCCGCGTCCTCTTTCATTGTTGTTTCCATAAGAAAATAATAAATACTATAACTTATACATACTTTTATGTTATTATAAATATGGTATAACCATATTCATTATTCTATTCACCCTATTAATGACAAAGTCACGATATGTGCGTACATACAGCTTACCGTCTCCACACCGTGGTGTAGTTTTCTATTCAAACACATCATTATCTGGATGAGTATAATAATGAGTATAAATAATTTAAATAATAAATATAAATTTTCAATGATTCGGTATATATGATATACCATCCAATTACAGATTATTTCTTCATCAATATAAAGATAGTGTCCCTTGTGCGTACGTACGGATTACCGTCTCCATGAACACGATGAGATTCATTTCCCCATCGTAACCATTCAAGAATAATTTTCATTTGATTACTACAATAATTTTTATTAACATAATATCATTATTTATATTAATCAAATACATCCAATCCATAACAAACATGGATTACGTAACCAAGCATATAAAGGAAAATGAATCAATTAACACTCGAAACGAAAATATTACTGAAATATTATTAACAAAACAATATTAGAGGATCGTATATGATATCAAATTTTGGTTAATGTTTCCTGTATAATTTAATACCAATGGTTTAACTATTATACTGGATGTTAACATTCCCTCAACCAAAGAAAAGTACAAGTTAAGGGTTAATTTCACAATCTCTATATTATCTTAGATTGTTTTAATGTAAGTATCTACTGGGACCTCTTAATCATCCACATCCATGTTTTCTTAAAAATGTATTTCAATTTTTTTTTACTATTTACTAAACTATGGGTAAAATCCATTTATACCGTTATTTGACCTTATTTGTTTTGAAAGGAATCTTTCCGTCATTTTCCAAACAATGTATTTTATGACCTCTTAGAATAAATTAAGGTAAGAATGTTTTTTTAATTTATACAACGGGTGTGGCTATCTTCCACCTTTATAAAACCGTCAAAGATTCCCATATAATCTTATAATAATATTTTCAAAATAAATGTTTTATTTTATAATATTTTGACTCTTAAATGGTTTCAAAATAGAAAGAGTTATTTCTTTCAAATAGTTTTCATTTCATCTATGTCAACATCCTTTGATGGATTTTAAAATTGTTTGATGTTGATTTCTTAGGATAAAAATCTTCCATATTGTATTGAAGGTTTTGTGATATTTTTGACTATGGATGGGTTATTTTTATACAATTCATGGATTATGGTTAATGTATTGACATTTCTTATGTTAGTTTTAATAGGAATGTTTATGTTATGTTTGAAAATTTTAATATGAGAAATTTATTGGACTTATTAAGTGATGGGTCGATCTTACTATAGATCCTCGATGCATCAGTAGGTCTCATGAGACAATTAGACGTGGAATTCGCCGATGCCTTTCCTAATTTGATATATGGTTTTAGCCGAGACATTATTTATTTTTAGACGTCTTAGCCGAGACCTTGACAATATGTTTCAGAATGTCCATCATTATACAATCCCTCATTATTAAAATAATTATGATGGTTCATGTCGTTATTAGACTAGTAGAATACCCATGACTTTGTTTTATTATGGATTTATTTACTCAGTTCATATTCCAACCATAAAGTATTCATATTTATTATTTTTAAAGGCATGTGTTTTTAATTATTCACTGTGCCTCATGTTTATGTTATCTTCTACTGTATTGCTTACCCTTACTGAGCGTTTGAGCTCACCCTTTTCTTATGTTTCATTTTTCTAGGATATAAAGAAGTTAGTTATGAGTGACTTGCAGGAAAAATCTAGGGGGATTGGATGTTTCTAATGGAATAAATCAGTGTTGTATTTCTTTTCAAATTGTAATGATGAACTTATGTATGAATCTTTTTTCCAATAATACTAAACTGATTGGTCTTTTGAGACATGATGCCTTCTATTATTCTAATGTTATGTAAAAAAATCACTAAATCTGGGTAACTAGGGTCGGGGAATTACAATGAAATATTTGACCTATTTACCATCTTGACTAATAACTCAAATTCCATGTTTATATGTGGTGTTTGAAAATTTATACTAAACTTGTGTGATATGAATGAACGAGTAGAACCAAATTAAAAATTATGTTATCTATAATTGAAGGAATAGCTACTGTACATGTCACATCATTTTTATTAGGATCCACCTTAGCAGTTGTGATTACATAATATCACTACTGATCTCTAGACCATTGTTGTTTTTGTTGTCAGTTATTATTGACAACCCTTTTCATAGGCTATTGATTCACATAGTTCACATGTTCCTTATAGTTGAAACATTTGATGATAGTATGGGGGTTGAAAAGAGTATTATGTTATTCTATAAAATTGGTGGGTTTATCGTATTGAAAATCACATTCTAGGCCCCCTTCAATCCCACACCAAACACATTTACTTTCATACTTTTGTAAATTTTTGGGAATCTTCTACCCCTAGTTTTAATAAGTGGGATGATGGAATTCCTTACACCTATGCGATATATCCCTCACACCACCATAATTAAAATACATTATCCAATTCTTGTTCCTAGTTCCAAGATACCATTGAGATTCATAGATCTCCATTTCGAATTTTAGGGATCATCTTAAAATTTCCTCATAGATTTTGAAGTCCTTAATTACCAATGATTTTCATAGACATAGCTTTATCTCATTGAATAAGTGGTCAAATATTAATTCAGTGGAGATGAAAAAGATGGAGGGGTATCGTGAAATTCTGTTTATGTTTGATTCATATTCCTAGATGGATTTATCATCATTTTTGTTGATTCTACATAAATACACACCCATTTTAATTTAAAGAGTATGTGGAAAATAATTGTGGATTTTTTTTCGGACTACCTTCCACTCCATCACTTCAATATCCTCCTAAGGATTCATATTTTTGACTAAAACACACTATTTATTATCTTCTCTATCCATATGATAAATATCCAACCTAACCTTCTCTTTCTGAGATAATTGAAAGATAGTGAAGATTTTTTCATTGGAGTTGATCCATTACTACACGATTAATGGATCAAAAGATCCACTAAAATTTAGAGGCCTTTATTTCATGATTGTCTAAATTTAACTTTCACTTTATTAGGGGGATTTTATTATTCATCATAATTGTAGTTTTTTTCGAAATCAATGTGAATTGATACTTTTTTGTCATAAGGATTATGATTTGTACTCCCATTAGGATGGGAAAATCATTTGGGTAGTTATCACATTTCCCCTCACACTGGATTTGGACACAATTTCTCCTATTTCTTTCCATTAACTAAAAATAAAGAGAAAATTAAGGGTAATAATTTTTTAAAATTTTAAATACATAAATATGAAACCATGAAAATTAAATGAATCACCCATAAATGACATATATTCTTTAACATATTAATTTCTAGGTTCCAATCTAAGTTATCCATGTTATATTTCTTTAGTTAAAATTTATTAGAATTATTTTTCCTTCATAATGGTTAATAATGAGCTTGTGAGTTTATCAAATATTATAACCCAAGAGGGTCAACAAAAGGTGTGTATCAATGAATATTTTCATGCATTAGTTTATGATCGAATCTAGCTCAATGTGCCCTTTTTGGGTTATTACCCATATGTACATCTGTGTTAGAGCCAAATCCACTTATAGTTTCTATAAAATGTTGTATTTTATTGGAAACCACATACACTATACTTTACCAAAATATAGGTATGTTTTATTATGTTTAGTCTTATCCCTAATCCTTTCACTAGTTTTTTTATAAATAATAATCCCGAAAATAACTAGACATTCCTCTAATACCAACAATGATACCCTATAACTTTAACAGTCTCTATTTCATAATTTATTACATAAAGGAACTCATAATAAAATCCAAAATGATCATTAATCCTAGTTTATATGAGGAATTAAGTATATATAGTAAAAAAAATAATACAATGACATTATTGAAAACCCAATTTACATGTTCCTAAAATTCCATCATTCTTCTAAGACTGTACAAGATAATGTGGGAGTGTAAAGATGAAATTGGTGATATGTTAAGCCCATTAAGGGAATAAAATAATAATAAAATAAGTTAATGTTGTATATTTGAGGCAAAAGGAATATTAAGGCTACATGAAATGGGTGAGAATAATAATCTTGAATAATGAGGCTTGATGTAACATTGTAACATAAAGGCAACATGGGAATGTAGAAACGTCATAATACATGACATCATAAACATAATTCATTGATATTGTATAAGAAATCATAACATAGTGTGATTAGGAAACCCTTCTTCATAACATACATGGAATCTCGTGATATTAAAACATTACCCAATTCATTGGAGAGCTATATAATTTTCATCCCACCTATCACATTCTTATCATGTACGTGCATAAGTGTACCACATTGATTATACAAAATAAGGTTGTATTTTTTCAATTTTAATCCCACGATTAAATAATGTCGGTTAAATACCAATAATATGAAAATAACCAAAGGACAGGTACATCTAGATGAACACCTTTGAGTGGAAATGAGGATGGGTATTCATGACATATATTTTTGGCATTAAAAATCATAGGATAATTTCTACAATGTAATGGGGGTATATAAAGATTCATGGAAGGTTTAATAATAGTGAAAAGGGTATCTCACCACTTGGAAATCAAAATTAATGTAAGAGGTATGTGTAAACACATATCCCAACATGAACAATTGGAAATGAAAAGGCATAATATAAAGATGTTTCTTGAATAAAGAGGAGGAGAAGATCAATTACCTTGAGTGGGTTCTTCTAAAAGCATCATAGGAGCATCTTGAGAGCTTTAGGAAAGATTTTGAGGGATATATTGAGGGAATGGTAGAGTAATTTCATGATAAAAGGGATTTTAGTAAATAGAAAATAGTGCTTGGGTGGTTTTACAGAGTAAAAGAGAAGAGAGTTCCTTCTTAATTTCCAAACATAGGTTTTGGACTCTATAAGAAAAATTAATCAAAACCATAATTATTACCTTTTTCCCCTAGTTTATATTAAATAGGAATGTTTTTAATTGTTTTATAAGTATAAGAACCTAAATCATTAAAATGACACACTTGGTGATCTGGAAGTGTGTCATGTTTATATAGAATTGATTTTTAAAACACAAATTATAATATATGTTTTGGAGGATTCATTAAGTGTTTATAAAATTGATCTAATAACCTTAGAAAAGAAATTATTTTAATGAATAAATATATATATTTTTCATGAAAACCATTTATGGAATATATTACATCACTTTTGTGTCATTATGATATCATAATACACACTCTATATTTATACAATATATAATTTTTCCCAAAAAAAATTGTCTCTGAAAATTATGAAAATTAACCATTGGAAAATTTCCACATGTTGATTTAAAAACTAATAAATATTTTATCAGAATACATTTTTAAATATGCTAATTTATATTTTTTAAGAAAAAATCTCCATTTATTGAAAAATATTCTTTTTAATAATAATAGTTTTCTGACTCTTATAAAATGTAATTTTCACTTAAAATAAATAATATTTTCAATTATATTTAATAAATATTTATTAAATATTAATATTTTATTAAAATATCATTTATTTTAAGAATTCATTAATTCATAAAAATAAGTGACTTGATTGAATGTAAATATTTTCCAAAATTATAATTCGAGTTTCGCCATATTAAAATCTATTTTTTTTTATCAAAATAATTATCTAATAATTTAAAATATAATATAAAAAAGGATTAATATAATCATTATTTTATTGAAAATAAAAAAACCAAATTCATATTGTAAGGGTCTTGATACATAACCCATTATTACACTAGTGAATTTCTTAAGGGTAATGTGTGAGATGGTGAGATTTTCATGGGGTTGTTTGACGAACATGGTTTGGGTCATGATCTTGATAAGCTTGAACTTCTCTAATAAATAGTTTCACTCATGCTTTTTTAGTTTAATATCAGATTGGGATTGGTTTAGGGAAATCCTAGTGATGTTATTTTCATTAAAAGCTATGATAACTGGGATCACAAAGAGAAAAATGGGAACTTGCTATGAAGTATTTGCGGCGAGCCTGTCCTAATTAGTCTTTACTAAATAATAATTTTTTATGGGTAAAAAATCACATCGCAAATACCTTTGGAAACGTTTATGCATAAATCCTTGGGAATGTTATTTGTGACAAGATTATATTCCCACTGTAAATACATTCCATCAGTATTGATATTTGCGACAATATTTACTCCTCATCCCAAATAATCTGTCAACAAAAGAGTATATTTGATTTGTCCCCTCGCAGATACCTTTTCTCATTATTAGTTATTTTTAATTATTATTTAATCACGTCGCAAATAAACAATCATCTGAAGGGTATTAGTGACGGGTCGGGTCAGAGGGTACCTATTCCCATATTTTGTTTGCTGATGACATCCTTATTTTTCTAAATGGTAGGAGATCGTCATTGAGCTATTTTATGAAGATTATAGAGATTTATGGTAATGTAAGTGGCCAACATGTTAATGCAAGGAAGATAAATGTTTTTATTTATAATAAATTCCCAAGGAGAAGGGCTCGGAGCATTCAGAGTATTCTGAGTTTTCAGCAGAAACAACATCCAATGATGTATCTAGGGGCTCCCCTTTCTAATGGTCGGGTGAAAAAAGTATTCTTTGAGGGCCTTATTAATAAAATGGTTTGGAGGATTTATGACTTAAAAATTAGGTTTCTGTCCTTTAGAGGCCGAGTGACATTCATCAATAGTGTGCTTTCCTCTATTCCGATGCATGTATTGTCAATCATTTCTCCTCTTAAGGGGGCTAATTTTTTTTACTATGGAGATGATTCTCAACAGATTTTGTGGGATGCCAATGACAAGGTAAGGGCTCATTGGGCCTCGTGGGATAGGTTGCAAAAGCCGGTTGAGGAAGGAGGGGTGGAACTTAGGGATTTAACAGTAGCCATGCACACCATGCAAGCTCAATTGGCTTGGGTCTTTTTTGTGGGGTAATCTATGTCGGCAAAAACCTTGAGAATAAAACATGGAAAGCATTGGGAGGATTGACGCCATAAGAAATTATCCATGTTAGGGAAAATAGTGTTATCTCACCTAGAGATTCTACTTGATTCCTCTCGGTGGATGGTTGGATATGGGAATATTAATTTCTAGAGAGATAAGTGGCTTGCGGAGAAGTTGTTCCTCCTAGGGTGCCCAGTTCTGAAGATCTCAGTGAAAGAGGCCTGCCTACATAACAGGTTCTTGGATTTCATTCATAACCCGGATCAGAAGTATGTTTTCAAAGAAATAGTTTTTTTTTCTATGGAAGAAGATTGATTATGCTTTACTAAGGCTAGATCAGGATATTTTAACAGTCAGGGCATCGAGGTCTTATACAGCAGCATGGGAGCTGGGATGAGTGGGGAGCTCACCTATGGTGTAAGGAGGTTCCCTCAAAGATGAATTTCCTCGTATAGGGAGCGAGGAACCATGCCATGCCTACATAAGATCATGTTTAGAGGAAAGGAATGCCACTGGAATACCGGTGCTATTACTGTGCATCTCCTCAGACATAGTGGATATTTCACATGTTCATCAGGGGTGAATGGGCGTGTTATCTCTGGTATATAGTGGATAGATGGGGTAAGTACAAGGATAAGTAAAATTCTATTCAAGAGTTATTTGAGGCTGGTTCTTAGGAGCAGAATAGAACAGATTGGAAAACTGAATCCACCGCATCATGGTTATTTCAATATTCTGGTCCCTATGGGAGGAGCGAAATAAAGTGAGATAGGATGGATAGTATTAAGAATCACTTCCACTGGTGAAAATGAAGCGTCTGCTTTATGAATTGAATTCTTTGGTGAAGGAAGTGGGGAACTACATTGCGGTCTGTGAATCTGTTATCCGAAAAGTGTGGCGTCCGAGGCTACGGGGGGCTCGGGTGAGATGTCACCCTCTGGAAAATGGTTTGAAACTAAATGTGGATGGTTCGTTCATTAATGGACTGATGAGGGGAGGAGGGATGGTTTGAGAAAGATATGGTTTGGTGTTAGTAGCCTTTAGTAGCTATTATGGATCGTGAAGCTCGATAGACGTAGAGGGTTGGGTGTTGTTAGAGGGCATTTGGCTATGCAAATGGTTATTGTTGCGAGTTTTGGAAGTGGAATCAGACTCAGAGGTATTGATTTGGGCACTTCAAGGAAATGGTGAGGTTCCATGGTGTTTGACTTACTTCATTCGGGTTGTATCCTGGAAATGGGAAATGGTTGTGTGATTTGACATTTTCCTAGGGAGGCCAATTTTTCCACGGATGCTCTATCTTGGGGGAGTAGCATTAATGATCCCTTGGTGGTCTTTATGAGAGTGGGTACTCTACCCCAAGAAGGTATTGTTGTGATACGTGGGGATGTGTTAGGGATTCATTGTTTTGGGCCACCTTGAATTGTCTTGGTTGGCTTTTATTCTTGGAATAAAAAATAAATGTTCAATTGATATTAATAATTTGTAATAATTATATGTAAATAGTAATAACAAGTGATAATTATTAATATTTAGTGGTGATTATTAAAAAATAGTTTAACTTAAAATAATTAGTAATAATTAGTAAAAATTAGTTAATATTAGTTGTACTTAATAAAAATTAGCAATATATACTAAAATATAGAAATAATTAGTAATAATTTGTGTTAATTAGAAATAATTAGTGGTAATTAGTTGTAATTAGTTGTAATTATTGGGAATTAGTTATAATTATTGCTAATTAGTAATAATTATTGGTACCAAGTAATAATTAGTAATAGTTAGTGGTACTTAGTAATAATTAGTAACAATTAGTGGCACTTTGTAATAATTAGTAAAAATTAGTGATACATTGTAATAATTAGTAGTAACTAGTTTTAATTAGAATTAATTAGTAGTAATTAATAATAATTAGTAATAATTAGAAATAATTAATAATAATTAGTGGTAATTAGTAATAATTAGTGGTAATTAGGGGTAAATAGAAATAAGTTGTCAAAATTAGTTGTAATAAACAATAATTAGTTATTATTAGTGGCAATTAGCAGTACATAGTGATAATTAGTGATAATTCACAATAATTAGACAAAAGTAGTAATAATTAGCAATAAATAAAAATTATTTGTAATAATTATAAATAATTAATAATAATTATAAAAAATTAGCAATAATTAGCAATAGTTAGTAAAAATTAGTAAAAATTAGATTCACTTTGTAAAAATTAGTGGTACATAGTAAGAATTTGTTGTGATTTTTATAACTAATAAAAAATAGAATAATTGAGTACGAGTTAATTTAAAATACTATATATTGTGTAAAATTCGTAATTATAATAAAAATTGATTAAATCTAATAAAACTAGTTTAAATTAAAAAAAAATTCTTTTAAATTAATACAAAATAGTTTTAATTATAAATTCATATAGATCATTATAAATTATCATATTGTTTTCTTCAAGTAGTATAAATAATCAGAAATTGCATAAAAGTTAATAAATTGATATAATTTAAAATAAATTGTTATAAATTAGTAAATATTAATATAAATGACTATTTTGTTTAAAAAATTATTATAATTTTCAATAAATTAGTATAAATTATAATAAATTAATCAAAAATTATAAATTGATATTATTAAAATTAAATTGATATAGATAGTGTAAACTAATATAAATTATTATAAAATAATGATTTTTTTATAAATTTTTAAAAAAAATTAAACACATAATTTTTTTGTAATTGAATAAAAATATTTTAAATTATTATAATTTATTATTAATTACTATGAAATAATATAAATCATTTAAAATTACTGGAAAAGTGAAAATGAAATAAGTCATCAATTTTCAAGTCAAAAGAAACAAAAAATTTGTACTTGCATGATTGATACAAATTGGTTATTTGAATAGGAAATTGGAAATGTTATGATTTAATTTTTTTAGTAATTTATAAAATATTTTATCACATTATATTAAAATATAAAAAAATTTATTAATTTATAAAAAATATGTTTATTTATACTAATAAATGATGAATTTAAACTAATTTATACAAAATTGTATAAAATTTTATAATGTAAAAAATTTACATCAATAAGATAAAATCTTAAATAGATTAATTACCGTATTACATTTTTTAGTTTTTATATAATTAAAATAATAATTTTTTTTAAATTTTTTTATAATTACGGAACCAGGAAATAAGAAACATTTTCAATTATGAGATCATGATTTGATAAATAAATATAAGAAACCAAATTATTCTGGTATAAATATTATCTATATTGAATGTTTGGAGGAATTTATATCATTATAATTAGGGATATTTAATGATAATTAGTAATAATTAGAACTAATTAGTAAAAATCACTGATAAGTTGAAAATATTGAAAATATTGAAAATATTTACGAGTTATATATTTTTTTTAAAAATTTCTACTCTTTTTATGGATCATCCTTTCTTATAAAAATTTGATCATAATTTTCATTATTTTCTATTTTATAGATATATATTTAATAATGATGTTGACAACAATATTTCTTATATGATCTTGATTGGATAAATCATTGTAAGAATCTAAATGGTTCTGGTATAAATTTTGTATATATTTAGTGTATTGAAGCTTTTTTTCATTTTCATCATCAATATTATATTTTTTTCTGAATGGACAATTATGTTTCCATTTAAGAAATGTGATATGAGGAGGTTTGAAACATTTGAAAATGTTGGGGACATCTATTTAATTTTGGTTTTTGAAGATATTATGTTTTTTTTGGTATCAACATGGTGAATGCAGTTCCAGAGAAAATTTTAATAATTTGGTTTTAGATCCATCATGATTTCAAAAATTAGTACATGATGTTGCTGGTCCATATTTTCAACATACTAAAACTAAAGATGATATTGATTTTACTCTTGAGATAGAACCATATCAATTTTATTATATACTGAAGTCTGCTAAGGATGCATTATATCTTGGTATTAAGATACGTAACTTCAGATTTGTTGCAAAATTTTTACCTATTGAATCTGATGATAGAATATTGAATAACTATTTTGATCAGATGTTCTCTTTGGTTAAAGCACTAGTACCTGATGGAAAAGTTTTGCCTACAAATTTATATGGTAGAAAGAGGCTACTTTGTATTTTGGGTATTGGTTAGCAGAAGATTCATAAACGATCAAATGATTTCATGTTATATTATAGAGAAAATGAGTCATTATATAGTTATCCCACATGTGGAAAATTGATTTACAATGAGGATGAACTAGGAAAGTCTAGATTAAGTCTTGTTAAAGGGTTGAGATATTTCCACCTTACACCTGGATTGTTGCATTTATTTATCTCTCAGAACATAGTGTCAATGATTTCATGGAAGGAAACTAATATTTTAAATGGTAAAGATTAAATCATCCTTCTGATGGTGATTCATGGAATCATTTTGACCAGGTGCATCCATATTTTACTTCAAAATCCCAAAATGTGTAATTGAGTTTTTCTACTGACGATATCTATCCAATTGGTTCTTATAATAGTCAATATTATTATTTTTCCATCTTTATAACTCTATTAAACTTACCTCATTAGATTTTGATTAATTAAATATATCCTTTTGACTATGTGAATTCTAGGAAATCCAAAAATGGAAATCGATGTTTACTTGAATCCATTGATTGATGAATTATATTTATTATGGATAAACCATGTCAGTACATTTTATGTGGTTCTGAAACAAAAATTATTTAATGAAAGGTACATTAATGTGGATAATTAGTGGATTCCCAGAATATGGAATGTTCTTTGGTTAGAGTAGACATGGTCCAAAATCACGTCTATAGTTTATGAGTGACAACAAAGAATTTATGCTCATTAATGGGAGAACACCTTGTTTTTTCACTACAATCACAAATTTCTTCATATTTATTAAAATTCTACTTTTTATTACAAAATTATACATGATTTATTACATAAATTTTCACTTAAGTCTACTTTGAGTATTGAGAGGTATAATTTATTTGGAAAGTGGGAACAGTACAAAATAACTTATAACATAAAACACAACATATTTATTGAAAAATTCTTTTACATGACCACAACATTCCTTCGTACTTAGCATTACATGGTATATCTTGAGGACATGCATAAGAAAAGGGTGTTCTATAAAGCCCAATAAGGGAGTAATAATGGAATAAAATTAGGAATATATTACATGTTTGGAAATAGACATTTCAATAGAGAACAAGAGAAACATGAACATAATGGCATGATATAACATGATTATCATAACATGGAGATGTGGCAATAACATTTAAATAGATATTGGAATGATCTAAGGATCATTGCACATATATCATGAGTAAACCCTCATTGAACTTTATTTATCATCATATAACCCTCATTTCACTTGACGTATTGTGATACTAATCTTTACCCAATGTATTGGAGCGCTATCAGGGCTCACCCTTCTTAATCATTTCATTTCATGAAAAAGTGGGCCACATGAATCATATAACATGGATTCATAAACCATTATCATTTATTCCATGATAAAGGCATGTAAAATTAATACATGAAACAATATAATCAATATGTAAATGATCATAAAGGTGAATACCCTTGATAGAGAAATGGGTATTGTATTAACTACACAATAACTTGGTCTCAGAAAATCACAGTGCAATTTCGACTGTATAACAGCGTGAAATAAGAATTCATAAAAATGGTTGATGACAGAAAAGGGGTATCTAATCATATATACATTAAATGGAAAGTGAGATGTATATATAGATACATGTCCCAACATATGTAATGGAATTTATATTCCTAATACAAAAGAATTTCTTGAATGTAAATGTGAAGAGAGAAATTTCTTATGGAATTTCGGTATGGTAACAGGTTTACATGAGAGGAATTAATGAGAGAGAAAGAGGTATCTAATAATTAAAACATAATAAGGGAAGTATGGTGGAGGTGATAAATCATACTCCCACATTTTTAATTGAAACAAATTGTATAACAACATTATGAAATTTGGACAAAAATGAGAAAGGAAGAAATGCCTTACTTGGAAGTGTGATCCCAAAGGCTTGAGAGGGGCTTTAGATAGGCTTCTTGGGAGTTCGGGGAAAATTGGGGGGATACTGGAGATATCATGATATAGAATGGACGTGTTCAAAGTGTTTTTATTGAAGATAAGTGGGAGTTTGGGTAGGATTTTGTAGTAAAAGAGATGGAATTCTTTATTATTTTGGTTTTGGAAACCCCCCATTAAACTAATCAAACCACAAAACAAACCATGGTTTCTCCCATGGTTTTTTCCAAAGGGATGTTTAAAAAATTATTTTATAAGTCTAATGGCATAACTTCTTAAAATATAAGGGTTTCTTATTTGTAGGTGAGTCACACTCCCAAGGAAATCATTTTAATGGTTAAAATGTTTTATAAGTATTGGAGGGTCCACTATGCCACTAAAAATTAATCAAACAAAAATATAATAACATTATTTTAGAGGAAGAAAATATATTGGCCTAACATACATTTTATTTTATTTTATTACTTAACGATGGAGTCATTATGATGTCATAAAACACATTATATATTTAAATAGTATTTAATTTTTTCCTAAAAAATCGATTTTTTCTTAAAATTATCAGAAATTCACCGTTGCATAATTTTGAAATCCTGATTCAAAAAATATTATTCATTTTATATAAATAATTTTTTAAATATGTACATTTTTTTAAAAATAAAAACCAACATTTATTGAAAATTCACAGGTTTTGACCAAAACAGTTTTCAAATAAAAATTACAATTGTATTCAAAAAAACTATATCATCATTTATATTTATTAAAACTTAATTTAGTAATAATAATATTGTATTAAAATATTATTTAATTCCAAAAATCCATTAAATCATCAAAATATATTTCTTAATTGAATATTGAGTAAAAATACAATTTGTTATTTAAAACCATTTAAAAGAAACAATAATAAAATTAATATACATTATTAAAAAAAATAAAGCACATAATCATCGTGCTAAGGTCTTGTTACATAACCCCTTATAACACCCACACACGAGCTAAGGGTAAGGTCAGCTGTAACACCCCAAGATTTCATAGTGTGTTATTTCTTAAAAATAATTCAATAACTTGCACTACAAGTAACACCGAGTTCAATCACACCATGACGTACAAAAAAAAGCCATTAAAAGAAGTCATGAATAGTATTAACTACATTTTGAACTTTATATAATCCTTATAATTTTAGAATCCCTATTATGAGTTTCTTAGTCATAATGCAAGAACATATTCATTTTCAGTAATGCACTTTTATCAACTTTTAATAGTGAAACCTTTTTAAATAAAATATTTTAAACTATCTGAATAAATTGGGACATCAAAAAATTTAAAATGAAACATCCCAAGCTTCCACGGTACGCTTTCCTTTGAATAAAATAGTAGTGTGTGTTTTACGCAACCTTGAGTTTTAACACACGCCACAACCAATCAAACTACCCGTTATGAATAGTAATACCTAAATTTTGAAATTATATATATTTTATATTTTAAAATGGACTTCATTTTTGGATTCGGAATATCGAATTTAGCCTAAGGTGAAATTTTGGTACTTTTCGGATAACTTTCATATTTTGATGAATAGTGAAAATTACTAAATTTTAATTAAAAACAACTTTTTTAATAAAAATAATTAATAGTGATAAATTGTTAATTTGAGTGGTTTTAAAGTATATTTAGAATATATTTTTACCATTTAATATAATGTTGGTCATTGGACATAATTTTACAATTAAACCGAACATAAACAAGTGTCAATCTTTTGATAGTTATTACCTCTTAAAAACACGCTTTTTGTTTTGACAGCGGGAATTAATTTTAAATTAATTTCTGCCACTTCTGTGTTTTGAATTTAGAAAAATGGATTCCATATTTGGAATCAGGATGTCCAAATTGTGTAAATAGTTAACTTTTATTTTTAGACATTTTGAATAATTACTGTGGTAAATATTTTATTTACCATGGTTAAGGGTAAATCCGGTAAATAATGGTTAAAAATAATATTATAATAATACCAAATTACCCTAAAACGTGTCCTAAACTTATTGGTGGACACATACCCGACCATGGGCATCCTTGGGTCGATTTGGGGACCCCTTGGAGCCACTTGTATGTGGTAGGGACACATTATATTAATAAAGTTAAAATAAAAATAAAAATGGCATAAGCTTATATCTTTTAGAAGAACAATTTTTACATAGGGTTATACATGTTGGATTTTCGATTATAAATATTCATTAGAAAGATAAAAAGATTTCCTACATAATAATATTTTATTTATAATTTTTAGACATCAAATAATTTAAATTATTAATGACCCAATAATGATGCAATGTTTACCTCATTAATAAATCATTTAAATAAATAAGATTATAATGATTAAAATATTATCTAAAACCTGTCCAATTCTTATTGGTTTATGTTATTTAGAATTTGAGTCATCTTATCTTCGACCTAAATTATTTTTGGACCATTATAAACCGAATTTAATTATATTATAAAGTAATACTTTCACTCTTTCCTAAAGAGCCCCTCCTCTCCCTTATAAAAGGAGACCACTTATACTCATCCATCACACCTCTCAAGCCACTTGGATCGTCCAAACTCTGCCCAAATAAGCTCCCCACATCCCTATCCTCCTCCCTGATGCTTCCCCTTAGGCAGAAATCATTTCAAGAAGTCCTTTGGTTCCAACCAAAGTGAGTTACCTAAATTAAAGGTAACGATTTCTCTTAAATTATTTTCATTTATTTTGCTTCTCCAACCCCCAAACTCTTTTTATTTCCTTTCTTTTGTAACAACAAAAGTATCCTCAATATACTAGGATGTTTTTATAAGAAGTATTCGAACTACACATACACACACCTCCATCTAATGGATGATGAACATAATGTTTCTATGAATGGAAAACTAACGCCTCATGAAACGATGATTGTTCAAATACATCTTACCGCCTCTCATGGTGGCCATTATGATGGTACTGTAATTAAGTGTGATATTATTGATACATATTTTATATATAAGCTTCTGTAATTCCATTTTATTTCATACCATTATTCGTTTCATGTTGTATATACATACGATAATTTCATTTGAGGAAGTGCGGACTACCACCCCCTTAAAATGATATGACTCGTTCATACCACACATGTAACGTATAAAGAATGGTGTTAATGAACATAAGTAACATATATAAAATATTATATTATAATGTAATAATAATATACCTATGTATCATTTGGATTCAATTCTTTTAAAATGAAAAATTAAATGGAAGTAGCGTTCGTGCGTACGTACGGACTACCGTCTCCACGAACACGGTGAGATCCATCCTCCATCATATCCATTCAAGTCTTATTCTCATTTTAGGGTTAAAAATAATGTTAATATCATTCTGATTATTAAAAAGATATAATCTATCCATTACAAACATGTCTTACGTAACCAAACATTTAAGAAGAACGAATCGATTATCACCCGAAATGACGATAATACTAAGATATTATTAATAAAGCAATGTTAAAAGATCATATATGATATATTATTGATGTATATGATTATTGTATAATTTAATAACAATGTTTTAATTATTATACAGGAGGTTAACATACCATCGACTAAGGGAAAGTTCAAGGTAAGGGATTTTCTTATCTCACTTTCAATTCCGTCAGATTTCCATTGTTCGCCACTAAATTATTGAAAGTGGTGTATTGTGTACGGCCATTTGATATATATTATCATGATTATATTTATATTCATGTTATTATGTAAATAATTTGGTGGTTATTAACTTTTGGCCATACGACTCAGTTGATTAACGTGGTAAGGGGTTTCTTAACTCACTCTTAATTTCGTGAGAATTCCATTGTTCACCACTTAATTATTGCATGTGGTGTATGTGTACTGCCCATGATTGTATTCATTGTGTAATATAATTTATTTTATGGGTATTTACATCATCATGGTATGATCTTTCTTTCATGGGTTTTTGTTTCGTAAGTTACCTAATCGATAAGGGAATTTGAGATTTCAATTTCCACTCATTTGGCTTTACGCATATTTCATTGATTATACTACCCCAAGATTATGTGTGGAAGAACTATTCATTTGATTATGTCATAATTTCCACTCCCCTTCCTGTGGATATACTTTTGATACACATAATCACTCCATTGAAAATTCTCAAGTCATTGATATGAATTTGATAAGAGTAATTTTAACTCTTTCACCAATTGTTGAGTTAAACATCCAATTCGTTGGTGTTGTTTTTACAAGAATATGTGTGAATATCCTTTGATTGTTTTACACTGAATATCCAATCATATTTAGTGTATTTATATTTTTCACACATAATTATGTTGTTGATTTATCCTTAACCTAAGGATATGGCCTTTATGGAGATTTCATCTCAACTTACATTCCATTGAGACTTCTTTGTTGATATACACCAAATAACTTTTATGTGGTGTATATAATGTACTTTGACATATTATATCATGAATTCCCTTTATTCTCATGATATTACAAAGTTTTTATTACCTCCATTATTTGTATTCAAGTGTCTCTCTTTTGGTTAGAATCTCTAACTAAATTACCATTTTAAATGTTTTAAAGACTTATTCATCTAATTCTTTCTCATTAATGTCCATGTTTTAAAAATGGTTTTAAGGATTTATTTATATGGACATTAATGTTTAGAAATTAAAACTCCTTTTAAAAAGTTTCAAAGTGGTATGGGACACTTTGATTCAAAAATCTACTTTTAAATGGCTTCTTTACAAATAGTGTGACTTTTAAATGTTTTCAAGAAAAGGGGGATATTTCTCTCAAATAGTTTTGATGATTATTTTCATCTATGTAAACATCCTTCATTATTCTTGATTGAGGTTAATGTGATACAATACAATCTTCCATATTGTATCGAATGAGTTATGTTTGACTGTGGATGTGCTGTTTTTATACCATTCTTGGTTGGTGGTAAAAGTATTGACATTTCGTATGCAATTTTTAATACAAATATTTATGTTATGTTTAAACATGTTCATATGAGGAATGCATTGGACTTAATAAGTGATGGTTGGAGCCCGCTATAGCTCCTCGATGCATCGGTAGGTCTCATGAGACAAACTAGTGTCTTGGCAAAAGGCCTTGGCAAAATCTTATTTGTAGTCTTGGCACGAGGCCTTGGCTATGTGGTTATGATAGTCTGGAATTATGCATTCCATCATTATAAAAGTGGTTATTGATATTGCATGTCATCATTCGACTAGTAGAATATCCATTTGAGTAAGTAAATGGCATTATTTCATTTTACCTTTGCCATTTTATGCTGAAGTTCAAGTTTAAAAGGCTTTTGTTTTAGTTATAAATTGGCTTAAGTGTTTATGCTTATTTATGAAATCTTCTGCTATAATGTTATCCTTACTGAGCATCTGAGCTCACCCCTTTCAATGTTTTATTTTTTTCCCAGGATTATGAAGAAGTAATTTATGAATGACCTGCAGGGATAGTATGAGGGGATATGAAGACAAGATGTTTTTTTTATGATGTAATGTAAAATTTATGGATGTGTCTAGTTATTCCAAGGCTACTAAACTAATCGGTCTTTCGAGATTTGATCTTTCTCGTGATCATGCCAATGTTATGTAATAATGCACCGACTCTAGGTAATTAGGGTTGGGGCGTTACAGTTGGTATCAGAGGAAGTTTAGTACAAACCTTGGAAGCTAGATTTAGATAAACTCTGATTAGAGCACGTAGACCTAAGATGAACTTTGAGGATTAGTATAAAATAACTTCCTAGAATTTTGGTATTGTGGTGATTTTGTGAGTTTTCCGAGAAAAACATCCCTGTCTGGATACGAGCAGGTAGAGACGGCTCTGGCACAGATGTACCTAGGTGTAAAACCCGAAAACACCGCTTTGAGCTAGACTCGAACGGGAACTGGTGCACGACAACGGGCCTTGCTGCACTCTTGGTTACGACACTCCCGGGGGATATGCTTAGGATAATTTACATTTTCTTTACAAACCGATTTAAGTAATATATACATAAGATGAGAGTAAATGAACTTGGATAATCCAAATATGTTTCAAATTGAGAATATGGTGACATTTTAATCTCTAAATGATTTTACGAATACTATTACTCACACAATGCTTTCTGGTTTTAGTCAATGGCTGGATTCCAAAGAAGTCATAGTGACTTTGAGAATGATGTACAAGGTGGGAACAGTAGTGGCAATGAGCAACAAAATGGAATGTTGATAGGCGTAAAAGATATCGTCTTTATGCCAAATCAGTTTTCCAAAAATATGATCAACAACATATATATTAACCAACTCCCAGACTCAACAAGGAAGAGAAATGTGATAAATGATAAGATCTCCAGCAATGGAGACCATGGAGAAATGAAACCTCAATTTTCATCATGCAGGAAATGTGGAAAGAGACACCCAGGAAAGTGTCTCAATGGGACAATGAAATGTTTTACGTGTGGGAAGGAAGGACATAAAGTGAAGAATTGCCGAAGAAAAATGAAGAGTACTATGGAAGAAGATAAAAATGGTCCCAAGAGTCCATTTACAGTCATTTGCCGTAAATGTAGGGGACCTGGCCATTACCCGAGTGAATGTCCTATTCTATAGGATATTTTCTTGGTTAGAGAAGAAGCTATGTGGAAATAAATGGTTGGAGAAAAATTTAAAAAGTATTAGCACTCCTTGTTGATGGGTTTACTTTGGAATAATTTTCTCTTGTATTTGTAACCCCGCAGTTTGCCATGTGAGAATGATATTTGAGGAAGAATTGTCTCTTCTCTTGTGGATATAGGTATAAATAACCATTTGGTTTTATATGATCATTGGGGTTTGAGAAAATGATAAGTTATTATAATTTGGGATGAAAATGCAAAGTATGATATAACATTTGTGGTTAAATTTTGTTATTTTGAGGAATTTATCTCATTTTGGTAATATTATAAAATATAGTTTTTGAAAAAGGACAACACGTAGACCGTGTGACAACCCGTCGCGTCGGACAAAGCTGCGGGAATCGAATCCACAACCAAAGTTCGATTGGGATTTATCGCCTACCACTGGACTACGTGAAGTCCCTTGTTAGTGTGACTATTTTTTTTGTTAAATGATTTTATTGATCAATAATAAGATGATTTGGGTTCTTATGTCTTAGCAAATGAATACCCTTGGTATAGGAAAATGATTTGGTGATTAAGTGATAAATGTTATTTTGGAAGATGTTCGTTTTGTTAGGAACACTATATGCCCAAGGAAAATAGAATACAATGAGGTTTCATTTGTAGAGTAATGGTGGATTTTTATCTACATTTTTATTGTTGATTTATAGTGATTTGGGTTTTTTATGGAAATGATTAACCTATAACATAGAATATGTGATGATGTTAATTACTTTTAAGTATGTGACTTTAAGAGTATTTGATGTCATTTGGAGATACAATGTAACATGGGAGACTACATAATCAAATTCTTCTATGTTTTGTGTTTCAATATTAGTTTGGATTATATTAAAGGATTTTAAGGACAATTAGTAATTGAATGGTATCTATTTAACTTTGGGGTATTATTGGTTTAATTTTATAAATTAAGATTAGTACATATTTATCTCAATGAATATCCTTTTGGGGGATCATTAGATCATTCACTAACCATTATGGTTTTGATTAATCTTCAAAGACAATGTAAATATATGGTTTATCATGCATGGATCATGTGATTCTATAGAAGTTTATTCTAGCTCTTCCAGTGTGACCAAGTCTTCTTGAATACTTATCGTTTAAAAAAAATTGAGTTAGTGGTGGAAATTTATTAAAGAATGAAAATATACTTAAAATGTAAGTATATCTCATAATGTTCTTAGTCAATATCATAAATGAATTCCTCTTCCTTATGTAATGTAACTTTAAAAAAAAATTTGTCCTAGATGGTACCTTAAATCATCACTAATTTATGGCTTTCGGATTGTTGGCCTTTTCATAGCCATGTTCTCTACCACTCTCCATCAGATAATTGATGGTTAGATTTCTCTTCCATATCCATATTTTCCTACATGGAACCCTAGTATGTGTTATTTTCGGTAATCTTCATACTTTCCACTCTTTATTTTAAATAGAGGCCTCATTAATTCATTTTTCGATGTGGGATTTCAACTAAGATATTTTGAAACGTCAAAAATGTGTTATCCCAATACCCTATGTTTTGTTGGACCGATGATATTTCAAATCATCATAGATTGATGAGTTTAAGGACCTCAATTTTATACTTGTTTGTGATTGATGACCTCAATCAGTACCTATAAATATTTACGTTTTCCTCCAATTATATGTCTCTAATTACCACCAATGTTCTCCTAATCGAGATCATAATTCGATGGTGACCCTTTCATTTCTCTTTTCCTCATATTAAGACTAAATTTTAGTAACCCAATTTCCGATGTGGGTTTTCCCACAAATATATTTTCTATTTTCAACCTTTTATTTTCGAAGAGCAATTTCAAATTGCGAGGATGAAATTTATTGAAGGAGGGGAGAATGTAACACCCCAAGATTTCATAGTGTGTTATTTCTTAAAAATAATTCAATAACTTGCACTACACGTAACACCGAGTTCAATCACACCATGACGTACAAAAAAAAGCCATTAAAAAAGGTCATGAATAGTATTAACTACATTTTTATCTTTATATAATCCTTATAATTTTAGAATCCCTATTATGAGTTTCTTAGTCATAATGCAAGAACAGATTCATTTTCAGTATTGCACTTTTATCAACTTTTAATAGTGAAACCTTTTTAAATAAAATATTTTAAACTATCTGAATAAATTGGGACATCAAAAAATTTAAAATGAAACATCCCAAGCTTCCACGGTATGCTTTCCTTTAAATAAAATAGTAGCGTGTGTTGTACGCAACCTTGAGTTTTAACACACGCCACAACCAATCAAACTAGCTGTTATGAATAGTAATACCTAAATTTTGAAATTATATATATTTTATATTTTAAAATGGACTTCATTTTTGGATTAGGAATATCTAATTTAGCCTAAGGTGAAATTTTGGTACTTTTCGGATAACTTTCATATTTTGATGAATAGTGAAAATTACTAAATTTTAATTAAAAACAACTTTTTTAATCAAAATAATTAATAGTGATAAATTGTGAATTTGAGTGGTTTTAAAGTATATTTAGAATATATTTTTACCATTTAATATAATGTTGGTCATTGGACATAATTTTACAATTAAACCGAACATAAACACGTGTCAATCTTTTGATAGTTATTACCTCTTAAAAACACGCTTTTTGTTTTGACAGCGAGAATTAATTTTAAATTAATTTCAGCCACTTCTGTGTTTTGAATTTAGAAAAATGGATTCCATATTTGGAATCAGGATGTCCAAATTGTGTAAATAGGTAACTTTTATTTTTAGACATTTTGAATAATTACTGTGGTAAATATTTTATTTACCATGGTTAAGGGTAAATCCGGTAAATAAGGGTTAAAAAATAATATAATAATAATAAAAAATTACCCTAAAACGTGTCCTAACCTTATTGGTGGACACATACCCGACCATGAGAATCCTTGGGTCGATTTGGGGACCCCTTAGAGCCACTTGTATGTGGTAGGGACACATTATATTAATAAAGTTAAAATAAAAATAAAAATGGCATAAGCTTACATCTTTTAGAAGAACAATTTTTACATAGGGTTATAAATGTTGGATTTTAGATTATAAATATTAATTAGAAATCTAAAAAGATTTCTTACCTAATGATATTTTATTTATACTTTTTAGACATCAAATAATTTAAATTATTAATGACACAATAATGATGCAATGTTTACCTCATTAATAAATCATTTAAATAAATAAGATTATAATGATTAAAATATTATCTAAAACCTGTCCAATTCTTATTGGTTGATGTTATTTAGAATATGAGTCATCTTATCTTCGACCTCAATTATTTTTGGACCATTATAAACCGAATTTAATTATATTATAAAGTAATACTTTCACTCTTTCCTAAAGAGCCCCTCCTCTCCCTTATAAAAGGAGACCACTTCTAGTCATTCCGCACACCTCTCAAGCCACTTGGATCGTCCAAACTCTGCCCAAATAAGCTCCCCACATCCCTCTCTTCCTCCTTGAAGCTTCCCCTTAGGCAGAAATCATTTCAAGAAGTCCTTTGGTTCCAACCAAAGTGAGTTACCTAAATTAAAGGTAACGATTTCACTTAAATTATTTTCATTTATTTTGCTTCTCCAACCCCCAAACTCTTTTTATTTCCTTTCTTTTGTAACAACAAAAGTATCATCAATATACTAGTATGTTTTTATAAGATGGATTCGAACTACACATACACACACCTCCATCTAATGGATGATGAACATAATGTTTCTGTGAATGGAAAACTAACGCCTCACGAAACGATGATTGTTCAAATACATCTTACCGCCTCTCATGGTGGACATTATGATGGCACTGTAATTATGTGTGATATTAATGATACATATTTTATATATAAGCTTCTGTAATTCCATTTTATTTCATACCATTATTCGTTTCATGTTGTATATACATACGATAATTTCATTTGAGGAAGTGCGGACTACCGCCCCCTAAAAATGATATGACTCGTTCATACCACACATGGAACGTATAAAGAATGGTGTTAATGAACATAAGTAACATATTTAAAATATTATATTTTACTGGAATAATAATATACCTATGTATCATTTGGATTCAATTCTTTTAAAATGAAAAATTAAATGGAAGTAGCGTTCGTGCGTACGTACGGACTACCGTCTCCACGAACACGGTGAGATCCATCCTCCATCGTATCCATTCAAGTCTTATTCTCATTTTAGGGTTAAAAATAATGTTAATATCATTCTGATTATGAATAAGATATAATCTATCCATTACAAACATGTCTTACGTAACCAAACATTTAAGAAGAACGAATCGATTATCACCCGAAATGACGATAATACTAAGATATTATTAATAAAGCAATGTTAAAAGATCATATATGATATCATATTGATGTATATGATTATTGTATAATTTAATAACAATGTTTTAATTATTATACAGGAGGTTAACATACCATCTACTAAGGGAAAGTTCAAGGTAAGGGATTTTCTTATCTCACTTTCAATTCCGTGAGATTTCCATTATTCGCCACTAAATTATTGAAAGTGGTGTTTTGTGTATGGCCATTTGATATATATTATCATGATTCTCTTTATATTCATGTTATTCTGTAAATAATTTGTTGGTTATTAACTTTTGGCCATACGACTCAGTTGATTAACGTGGTAAGGGGTTCCTTAACTCACTCTTAATTTCGTGAGAATTCCATTGTTCACCACTTAATTATTTCATGTGGTGTATGTGTACTGCCCATGATTGTATTCATTGTGTAATATAATTTATTTTATGGGTATTTACATCATCATGGTATGATCTTTCTTTCATGGGTTTTTGTTTCGTAAGTTACCTAATCGATAATGGAATTTGAGATTTAAATTTCCACTCATTTGGCTTTACGCATATTTCATTGATTATACTACCCCAAGATTATGTGTGGAATAACTATTAATTTTATTATGTCATAATTTACACTCCCCTTCCTGTGGATATACTTTTGATACACATAATCACTCCATTGAAAATTCTCAAGTCATTGATATGAATTTGATAAGAGTAATTTTAACTCTTTCACCAATTGTTGAGTTAAATATCCAATTCGTTGGTGTTGTTTTTACAAGAATATGTGTGAATATCCTTTGATTGTTTTACACTGAATATCCAATCATATTTAGTGTATTTATATTTTTCACACATAATTATGTTGTTGATTTATCCTTAACCTAAGGATATGGCCTTTATGAGAGATTTCATCTCAACTTACATTCCATTGAGACTTCTTTGTTGATATACACCAAATCACTTTTATGTGGTGTATATAATGTACTTTGACATATTATATCATGAATTACCTTTATTCTCATGATATTACAAAGTTTTGATTACCTCCATTATTTGTATTCAAGTGTCTCTCTTTTGGTTAGAATCTCTAACTAAATTACCATTTTTAAATGTTTTAAAGACTTATTCATCTAAATCTTTCTCATTAATGTCCATGTTTTAAAAATGGTTTTAAGGATTTATTTATATGGAAATTAATGTTTAGAAATTAAAACTCCTTTTAAAAAGTTTCAAAGTGGTATGGGACACTTTGATTCAAAAATATACTTTTAAATGACTTCTTTACAAATAGTGTGACTTTTAAAGGTTTTCAAGAAAAAGGGGATATTTCTCTCAAATATTTTTGATGATTATTTTCATCTATGTCAACATCCTTCATTATTCTTGATTGAGGTTAATGTGATACAATACAATCTTCCATATTGTATCGAATGAGTTATGTTTGACTGTGGATGTGCTGTTTTTATACCATTCATGGTTTGTGGTAAAAGTATTGACATTTCGTATGCTATTTTTAATAAAAATGTTTATGTTATGTTTAAACATGTTCATATGAGGAATGCATTGGACTTAATAAGTGACGGGTGGAGCCCGCTATAGCTCCTCGATGCATCGGTAGGTCTCATGAGACAAACTAGTGTCTTGGCACAAGGCCTTGGCAAAATCTTATTTGTAGTCTTGGCACGAGGCCTTGGCTATGTGGTTATGATAGTCTGGCATTATGCATTCCATCATTATGAAAGTGGTTATTGATATTGCATGTGATCATTCTACTAGTAGAATATCCATGTGAGTAAGTAAATGGTATTATTTCATTTTACCTTTGCCATTTTATGCTGAAGTTCAAGTTTAAAAGGATTTTTTTAGTTATAAATTGCCTTAAGTGTTTATGCTTATTTATGAAAGCTTCTGCTATAATGTTATCCTTACTGAGCATCTGATCTCACCCCTTTCAATGTTTTATTTTTTTCCCAGGATTATGAAGAAGTAATTTATGAATGACCTGCAGGGATAGTATGAGGGGATATGAAGACAAGATGTTTTTTTATGATGTAATGTAAAATTTATGGATGTATCTAGTTATTCCAAGGATACTAAACTAATCGGTCTTTCGAGACTTGATCTTTCTCGTGATCATGCCAATGTTATTTAATAATGCACCGACTCTAGGTAATTAGGGTCGGGGCGTTACATCAGCACTGGTGATAGACCTGTGGGGAGGCTTATATAACATTGCTCGGGTAGAAATCTCTATCAACTTCCACATCTCCTCTAGGCAGTTCTGTTCAAGCTTAATGTGTTGAATCTCATCTTCGGCTTGGTCAAGAGTGAATCATAGTGATGCTACCTCCTTTTGGAGCTCTGAAAAATGGGCTTCATATGGGGAAATTTTATTGGATGAGGTCATCGCTTCCTTTGTTTGAGTAAATTGGATTTGTTAAAGCCTTATATTTATTCTAATCATGTGATCACTATTCAAAAAAAATTAGGAATGGTAAAAATTTTTAAAAATATTTTAAATACCAAAAACATAAAACCAAGGAAGGTAATATAACCATTTTTCATAAAAAGACCATTAATTAGATCAAGAGAAATTTTCATTAATAAATGTTTGGGTCGTTACAATATTCCCCACTTATGAAATTTTTCCATCGGAATTTCTTTTTCCCAAACTAAAACAGATTGAATAACTCTACTACATCACTTGATCTGATTACCATGTTGCCTCTTAAAACATGTGGTTTCTCCATAACACCTTGAAGAGGGGTATTTTGTTATTTCATTGGAATTTTTCCCTATGATCTAAGATCTTTACCGACTTCTCTTCATAGAAGAGGTCATTCTCAAATGGTACCTCCTCTGGATTGGGTACATGTTATGGGTTAGGTATATACTTCATCATGAGTGATACGTGGAATACATTATGTAGTTGAGATTTCTTAGGTGTGAGTGATAGTCAATAAGACGCTACTCCAATGCCATCAAAGATCTCAAAAGGGCCAATGTACCTTGGTATAAGCTTTACCTTCTTCTCAAATGACATAACTATCTTCCACAATGATATATAGAGGAATACTATGTCCCCGACATCAAACTCTAGGTATTTTCAAGGATGAACAAAATTGCACTTTTGTTGAATCTGAGCAGCTTTAATGTGCTGCTGGATGGTCTTAACCATCTCCACCAATTCTTCGACCCTTTTTGGGACAAAGTGTTTTTTCTCTCCAACTTCAGCCCAACATGTCGGTGTTCTGCACCTCTTCCCATTAAGGGATTCATATGGATAAATTTGGACGCTTGAGTGGAAACTGTTATTGTAAGAGAACTGAACCATAAGAATATGTTAGTCCCATTCACCTTTGAAGTTCATCAATATTTCTCTCAACATGTCCTCATGTTTTTGGACAGTCCGCTTAGATTGGCCATTAATTTGTGGAAGATAAGCCATACTGATGTTCACATGAGTATTCAGAGCATGTTGGAGACTCTTCCAGAACATAGAGGTGAATCTTGGATCTCAATAAGATACAATAGATAGTGGTACTCCATGAATCCTTTCCACTTATATGATATATATCCATTCCATTTTATCCAATGATAAATCCTCTCAAATTGAAATGAAGTGTGCAGTCATTGTAAAAGGATCCAGAAAACCCAAGATAGCATTGTTTTAGTTGGATGTCTTTTGATATCCGGTGACAAAGTCCATAGTGATGTTCTCGCATTTCCATGCTAGTATGGGTAATGGTTTCATCATCCACTATGAATTCTTCCTCTCAGCCTCCACTTGCTGACATACCTGGTACACTGATGTATACTTAGTAATCTCCTTATTCATGTTATCCCACCAATAATGCTCTCGGAGATCTTAATACATCTCTCTGTTTTTCTTGGGTGAATGGAGAAATTCGAACTATGTGCATTATCCAAAAGTTATTTCTTTAACTCCATATTTTATGGAACACAAATTATTGACCCAAATATCACAATTAATTTTTCATTAACATTGAACATTGAGGATTTCCCTTTTATTATAGTTTCCAATTATTTCTGAATTCCCACACCATCCTTTTGACCATTCTTTAACCTTTCCAAAAGATACGGTTGAGAAATCATTTGTGATAGGATTGATAATGTTCCCTTATTTATGATTCTGATCTCTATCTTCATCAAATATAAGAAGATTGAATCCTTTTCAATTCTCATCAATGATAGAATTTATGGTTCCTTTCAACCAAGAGCATCCTCCACCTTGTTCGTATTCCCAAAGTGGTAATGGATTGAGAATTCATAGTATTTGATCAGCTCTAACCATCTTCTTTGGTGAATATTCAACTCTTTTTATGTGAATATATACTTGAGGATTTATTATCCGTATATATTTCACACTTCTCTCCAAAGAGGTAATGTCACAAAAATTTTAAATCGATGATTACTACAGCGAACTCTAGATCATATTTTCGATAGTTTTTATCATGAAAAATAAATTTCCATGAATCATAGGCAATGAATTTTTCATTTTTCATCAAAAAACATACTAGGACCTTCTTCAAAGAATCACTAAATAACACAAAATGTTCTCCACTTGTGGGTAATGCGAGAACGAGTACAATGATAAACCTAATTTTCATGTCCTTGAAGCTATATTTTCATTAATCAATACATGAAAACATTACTCCATTCTAAGTTAGCTTGGTAAGAGGGTTGGACAATTATGATAAATTTCTCCCAAATCAGTGATAATATCTAGCTAACCCCAGGAAGCTATGGATATCCTTTACCAATGTTGGACCCAAACATTTCTCAATTGCAGCTATATGGGAGGGATCCATAGATATCCCATTGATTGTGATGATATGACCCATGAATGAGACTTCCTTTAATCAGAACTGACACTTGTTATACTTTCCATTAAGCTTCTCCTTTCAAAAGGTCTCCAGTACAATGCTTATATTATCCTCATACTCCTCTTGGGTTTTCGAGTATATTAAAATATCATCTATAAAGACTACTGAATATTTTTCAGGGTAATCTATAAAGACTCTATTAATAATGTCCATGATTATTTCTAGAGCATTAGTGAGTCCCAAAGCTATTACTACGAATTCATAGTTCCTATATCTTATACAAGAAGCAGTCTTGGGGACATAATCATTCTTTACCATTACTTTGTAATATCCTGAATGAAAATACACCTTAGAGAAGTATTTTGATCCATGTAGCTGATAAAAAAATTCATCAATTCATCTCATAGGATACTTGTTATTTATCGTGATTTTGTTGAGCTCACAATAATCAATACAAAGGTGCATTGAAACATACCTCTTCTTGATGAAGAGAACTACTGCACCCCATGGTGAAGCACATGGTCATATAAACCCTTTATCTAGATTCTCTTGTAGTTATTTCTTTGTCTCCTCAAGCTCCACAATAGCCACTCTCTACAGTATCTTGGATATTGGAAATGCCCTAAGTATATGATCATTATAGAATTTTACATCTCTTCTAGGAGTAAGACCATGAAATTCATTGGGAAACACTTCACCTAATATCCCCACAATAGGCACATCTTTAAGGATTGTTTCTTCATTAGACTGAATCATCTGAGTAGTATACACATGATCACAGGGCAGTAATATCTATTCTTAAGATGATAGGGCTAAATAAGATCCATCCTCCTCCCTGCACTTGTACAAAATCAGGGGTCTCTTCATTATATGAAGAGTGATTTCCCCCTCATGGAAATTTATGTTGGCTCTATATAATGAAAAAAATTACTTTCCAATAATTTTGTAAAATTTCTTAAAAGGGAGTATGACAAGGTTCGTCTGGAAGTTTAATCCATAAATTATGACAGGGGAGGAGTTATATTCATGGGATGCAATGATTTCCCCATTTTTCGTGATCACCTACATCTTTAATTCCATGATTTGTGGTGATATTTGGATTTTCTTACTAAACATTCAGGATGTAAAAGAATGGATAGATCCAGAATCAAAAACAATATACCCTATTCTTGAATGAATAACTATGGTACCTATCACCACATTGTTGTCAGGGTTCACTTCAGTGGTAGTGATAGAAAAATCTATCCCTTTTTGCCTTGGAGTTTGTTGGTTGCCTCCAATAAACACTTAGATTAGGGAACTAGTTTGAAAAGTTCTCC
Organism: Viscum album; assembly: GCA_963277665.1. NCBI lineage: Eukaryota > Viridiplantae > Streptophyta > Magnoliopsida > Santalales > Viscaceae > Viscum > Viscum album. Next base: position 1,282,941,067 of record OY728133.1, read on the forward strand.
GGTTCATTCCAGATGAAGTAATAAAAAACACATTGAGGGTCAAATGGAGAATTAATCTCCTCTTTCATAGCTTTGGGTTTTTCATTTGGGAAGTTAATGGACATGTTCCCTTATCTTCGACACCTAATGAATTTCCTCATACCCTTCAAGAAATTTTCAAGGTGCTTCTTTCTGCACCTTTGTTAAGTGAGGTGTTGGAATTTATTAGCACCACTGGATTTATCCATCAGACTGCCAAAATTAAAGTCCACCTTATGCTTCTTATACCCATGATACCCCTAAGATTCTCTGATCTCCATTTTGACCTTGAGGGTACATCATACAATTTCCTCATAGCTCTCAATATCATGGATCACTAGGGCATTCTATGGGCTAGGTTTTTGACCACCAAAGAAGCGGTCAACCATGCAATCGAGGGTACTAAAAAAGACGTAGGCATATCGTGCAAGCCTTGTAATGTTTTTCTTATATGATATGATGGATTAATCATATATTTTTTTTAGGGAAAGGATGTTCCTTTCCATCTTATGTTGGAGGGATCTAGGAAAATATTTATGAAAAAATATTTTCTGGTAATCCATCCATTCAAATTACTAGATTTCCTCCTCAGACATCATATTTTTTATCGTTTTCCACCATTGATCAACTTCACCCTCCATGCGATAAAAATCCAGAAGAACCCTCTATTGTTTATGACATTAAAGGATAGAGAATATCTTTTCAATGGACTTGATCCATTGTTAACAAATTGATGGATCAAATGATCAATTAAAATTAAGAGGCCTTTTTCTCAAGAATCCCTCGATTGCGACTTGTTATTTCTTAGGGGGTATTAATGTTCAACATGATCTATGTTTCTATTCAGAACTGGAGTAAACTGATATATTTTCATTACAAAGTTACGGATTCCCACTCCCATCAGATTGGGCATATAATTAGAATAGTTGTAACATTGATCTTCACATCAGTTGCTAGCATGAGTCCTCCTTTTACTAGCCATTGGCTAGAATAAAAGGAAAGTTAGGGGTAACACATAAAGGTTAAGCCAAAGACAAAACACTGATGACTTTTATTGTAACACCCTGATATTTTATGAGAAATATTTTTTTATGTCTTATGTTATACGCAACATCAAATGAATCTTTCACTACACACAACACTATCTTGGCATGCGTTATACGCAAGAGCATCCTTCCTCGATAGCGAGTGTGGTATGCAATATCGAGTTTCACTAAACAATAGTATATTGTTATAAAATTATTATGGACTAGACTTTATGAATATTATTAACTAGATTTTGAATTTTATAATATTATTATTCATGTTACACATTTTCTAAAACAGGGTATGTGAACAAAATAAATTTTTCGGGTAAAATAAGTATTTTTCAAAAAATGCAGTTTTGCCCCCTTTTGATGGCGCACCAACATTAAATATAGGTTTTGACATGTTAATAAGTTCAATTTGAAAAAATAAAATTCTTATTTGGAATCAGGATATAAAACTTTACATTGGATATATTTTTGATATTATCCTGATAACTTTCATATTTTAATGAATAGTAAAAACACGGTATATTTTAATTAAAAACAATTTTTTTCATTAAAAAATTTTATATGGTTAAATTATAATATTGAATGGCTTAAAAGATAAATAGAATATATTTTTACAATGTAATATAATTCATGTCATTACCATTAATTTTACATTGAATTCATAGGTAAAAACATTTTAATCTTTGACAATGTTTTAACTTTTAAAACCCGTTTTTTTGACAATGGGATTAATTTTAAATTAATTACTGCAACTTCTGTGTTTTTAATTTTTTAAAATGGATTTAAAATTCGGATTCAGTGGGTCAAAATTATGTTAATAGGATACTTTTATTTTTTTGATATTATGAATAGTAACTACGGTAAATTTTATTTACTGCAGTTAAAGGTAAATCAGGTAATTAAGGGTAAAAATAAGATTATAAAATTACTATAACACCTGCTAAAATTCAATTGGAAGACCAAAAGTCTACCCTTATCACTTAAGGGTTGGAATAAATTCATTTATGGACTTCTGACCATTAAAATAATTTAATTATTATTAAAACCAAAGAAAGTGACAACATGTCACTCTCTTAAATATTATACATATAATAATTTTAATTTAATGATAAACATCATGAATCTTAGAACATTAATAGTTTACAAAAATATAATAACATTATCTGAATCATATGAATTTATTTTGAATTTTTAGGGATTAAATAATTTTCATTAAAGGTGACACAATTGAGGTGTTGAAATTATTTTATTGATTGAAATATCAAATAAATGTTTTTAAAAATATTAAAATAAATATTATATGATCTATTTAATGTTCTCCACTAATTTTATAGATAAATATGACATTTTATTAATCTATTAAAGCTTTTATTTCGAATATATCCTCTATTTATATTTTATTTAAATTCAAATAAATGAATAGTGTTAAAATTGACACTTGTTATTTTATAAAAATAACATATTATAAAACTATTTAAAAATAATAAAAATATTAAAAAAATCGTAAATTTAAATTTAAATGGTCTAAAATATTATTAAGTATCTAATTATAGATAATTCATAGCACATAAGTAATTATTTATATCAATTTTAAATTTAGAATATTATTACCACAAATAAAATCAAATAGATTAAATAAGGATAAATCAATTTGATAACGTTTAAAATAAATTCAAAACATGTCTAAATATTACTGGTTAATGACATTACAACCCAATCTAATCTAATATTTGTACTTGAGTCATTTTTTAGTGGGATTGGAATTTATTATAAATAAATATTTATTATAATTCCAAAGATTCCCCTCTCCTCCCTTATAAAAGGGCACCTCCTCCCTCTCTCCCTCACACCACTTTGAGCCTTAAATCTCGGAAAAACCCTGCCAATTTCTATTCTCCACTTCCCTAGATACATAATAGAGGTCCTGGTATTCTTCAAAGAACAACTTTAGTGCCCTAAGAGGAGGTTAGGAAGAAGCGCGTCAAAGAAGAGGTAACATCCTTTACCGATTATTTCCATTTTATTTCTTCTTATACTCTTATTCATAATTTGTTTAATCATAAATTAATAACATCAGTGTCACTAATATACTGATATGTTATTATAAATATGAAAAAACTCTATTTCTCCTTCTATCTATCTTATTGAAAATGAAATCACCGAGCGTGCGTATGTACGGAATACCGTCTCCACACCGTGGTGTAATCTATTTACCACCACCACCTTACATGGATGGGTATAATGGTGTAAATAATAACTATATATTATTATTATAACATAATACTAATTCTGATACATTCCATATTCCAATCCAATACCATTCAATAGTTATGGGAACGATACCATCGCTCGTGCGTACGTACGGCCTACCGTCTCCACGATGTGATGAGACTCGTTCTACATTATCTTCATTAAATAATGATTATATAAATGAATTGAATGAATAAATATGATATATATTACACTAATAAAATTATGTAAATAAGGTATCTATATCCTAAAAAGATGAATAATAATTTATTCGACAAGACATGCATAAGAACATAAAGCAATGAACACCCGAATAACAAGTAGCAATGAAATATTACTAATAAGAAGATAAGAATATGACCATGTATGATATCATAACAATGAATATGATTCTTTAATAAGTCAATGACATTATTTAAATCATTATATAGTAGGTTTAAATACATATGAAACATATCTGACCTAAGGTAAGGGAAAATTTTTCAATCTCGTTTTTATCCGAGATTGATTATACTTTATAATTTACTGGGAAATATTTATCATCCATATCCATGTTTCCTCAATATGTAATATTATTTCTATCCTCACACAATTTTTTAAATCCTATTTTACCTATTGGTGAATTTTTAGTTAGAGATATGAAAGGAATCTTTTGTCATTTTCAGTACGAGATACTTTTTGACTTTTTCTGTCAAAGTACGAGAAGAATGTTTTTTTAACTTATACGACATGAATGGATTTTTTTGATTTCCATAAGACATTATTTCCATGAAGCATACATTACAAATTTTCAAGTTTATTTTTAATTAAATTCTTTTAGTTTAAAATTTTATGACATGTTAAGAAAGGAAAAATGTTTTTGAAGTTGAAAAGATATTTTCCTCAAGAATGGAGTTCAAGTGTTTTATCAAAATTATTTTCCAATATAAGATAATATAGGGTTCTGTTTCTATCCCTATTATTACATTTATTTTATTATGTTGTGATGGAATTATTTTTATGAAGTCATTGATCTTATATGAATTGTTTTATGATGCCACGATGTTTAAGAATCCCATTTTTGTTACATGGGTTATGCTATGATGTATGATTTATGATTAAGTGGCACACATAAGAATGGTTTAATTATGAGATTGGTGAGACATATATCTCCCTCCAATAAATTGGGTAAATATTTATATCTCATGAGATAGACATGGCTGGAATGGAAAGTTAAACCGGTTCAGTGATACAGGACTGGAACGAGGAGTGAACACGGTTCAGTAATGGACTTTGTCCGCTATGATAGTCTTGGCAATGAGTCTTGACTAAAATGAAATGATTATCTATGATTATGTGTGTATTCCACAATATTTCATGTTTTATGTTATGATTATTAGTATTACATTTCAATACTATAATTTATTCCATGTTATGATATTATGATCTCTTTTGATGGTTAAGATATTCAAAATGTTATGTTCTTATGAATATGATATGATTGATATTTCTTTTTTTTACCATTACTGAGAATTTGATCTCACCCTTTAATATTTTTTATTTTCCCTAGGCTAGGAAGAAGGGTTTTAAGTAGGATATGCCAAAAAGGGACTCTAGATATGATGAAATAAGCGGGAGACAATGTAGATGATTTAAGAACCAGTTGCCTATGTTTCCCAGTTTCTAAAGACACTATAGCTATATGGTCCTACCATGATTTTTTTATATGTTGTAATAATTATGCATCAATTATGAAGTAATAACAATGTATGTAAGTTATGAGTTGTTATAGTTGTTATCAAAGGAAAGTTATAGTCAGAATTTGGAAACTAGGATGTGAAAGCCTTAATAAGAACCCTAAGGATATGTCTAAGCATAGAACATAATAATATTATTTTATAAGTGGCCATGATTATCCTATGATAAGACCTAAAGTGTGAAATTTTATTACTGATTATGTGGTTTTCCTATTGAAATTAGTCTTTCTCACACTATGCTTCTTGGTTTTAGTCAATGGCAGGAACCCGAAAGAAACGTGTTAATGCTGAAAGCGACGGACAATGCAATGATTGTCCCCATGAGCAACCAAACATTATAGGGGCTGGAATGAAAAATCTTGTAGCCATTCTCACACAACATTCTCATGCTATGAATTATGTAGGACTTCCAAAAGAGAAAAGGAAGGAGAAACATTCTATTGAATCCTTCATGAGGCAGCTTCCACCTTCATTCAGTGGGTCTTCTAATCCATTAGTGGCTGAATAATGGATCAGTACCAATGAAAAGATATTTTCAGTTATACACTGTTCTGAACATGACAAAGTCGTTTTAGCAGTGTATCATTTGAAAGGTGAATCTGATAAATGGTGGAATCTTATCAAGAATACGAGTCAAAGAGATGAAATTGAGTCCATGGAATGGGACCAGTTCAATAACTTATTTTTCAATAAGTACATCCCTCGTATTCTTAGAACAAATTTGGTGAATGAGTTTCTTGAACTGAAGAAAAATGATGATGAATCGGTTGGTACCTACGAAGAAAATTCTACAAGACTTGCAAGGTACACTTCTGGAATTATTATCCAACCTGAGAGTAAGATCGATCGATTTTTTAGTGTCTTAAAACCAAGTCTTCGAAGGGTGTTATACATAAGGGACTTCAATAGCTATGATGAAATTGTTCGATGTTTCCTTAAGGTTGAGATGAATATTGGAGTAACCCATCAATCATATGGGTTTGATAAGAAGATGAAAATGGAATTGAAAGGAAAATATAATGACCACACTGAAAAAAAGATGAGTTTTCCTTTATGTTCAAATTGTGGAATGAAACATGGATGTAAAATTCTTACAGGGACAAGAAAATGTTTTCAGTGAGGAAAATAAGGTCATCGGGCAATTGAATTTCGAAATAATTGGAAGAAGAAGTCTATTGATATGAACAGAGAAAGGGATACACAGAATGCACCTCCAACACTTCAACGTTTCAAGTGCAAGGAGATGGGGAATTATGCCAATCAATGCCCAAATCCAAGGGTTGTTGATGATGATCGAATTCAACAAAATCTTAAGGACATAGAAAAAGTAAAGTCACATGCAATTACAATCGGCGATGTGGAGTACGATAAAAAAGTAGTGAAAGGTACACTTACCATCCACTCTAAAGTAGAAAATGTTTTATTTGATTTTAGATCCACCCACTTCTTTATTTCTGAAAAATTTTCTAAGGGTATCACCTTATTACCTCAACAATAAGATGTGGAGTTAGCTGTGAAAACTCTTAATGGCACAACGGTCGCATCAAAAGTTTATAATTCTTTTCCAATTGACGTTTGTGGGAAAGTGCTTCCTTCAAATCATGTGATCCTTACTATAGTGGAATTTGATGTGATTATTGGCATGGATTGGATTTCTTTATACAGAGATCATATCAATTTCCAAAGAAGGGAAATCAAAATTAAAATTCACGATCAATCTATGACCATCTATTGATGCAAGGATGAACATAACCTTCTAGTGGAAATTTCTTCCATACTATTGGTCTTGATTCCACTAAATGAAGGTTATTTATCTCAAATGGTTGGTGAGAAACTCACGATTAAGAATATTCCCATTGTAAGAGAGTTTGATGATGTCTTTCCGGAGGAATTTCCAGGTTTTCCACCAAATCGTGAAGTTGAGTTTTCAATAGAACTCATACCGGGTGCTATGCCTATTTCAAAGAAACCTTATAGAATGGCCCCAATTGAGTTGCAGGAATTGAAGGATAAATTACAAGAGAATCATGATAAAGGATTCATATTCCCTAATGCCTCACCTTGGGGAGGACCTATTCTGTTTTTTAAGAAGAAAGATTGATCAATGATACACTGTATTGATTATCGAGAACTTAAAAAGATCACTATTAAGAACAAATACCCTCTCCCACACATTGAGGACTTATTTGACTAACTACGCAGAACTCAATACTTTTCCCAACATTGATCTTTGTTTAGGGTATCATCAATTAAGGGTCAAAAGGGAGGATATACCAAAGACGGATTTCTATACAAGGTATGGACACTATGAATTTATAGTGATTCCATTTGGTCTTACTAATGACCCTCCTATCTTCATGCATCTAATGACCAGACTCTTTAAGAACTATCTTGATCATTTTTTGGTAGTCTTTATAGATGATATTCTAATCTATTCAAAGAACAAGGAAGAGCAGGAAGGTCACTTGAGAATTTTATTAAAGACCCTAAGAAAGGAGAAGATTTATGAAAACTATACCAAGTGTGAATTTTGGCTTAAAAAATTATCATTTTTGGGTCACATAATCTCAAAAGAGGGGATATCTGTGGATCCAGCAAAAACAGAGGTTATCGAAAGATTGTCGAGACCAATAATAGTAACTAAGATCCAAAGTTTTCTTGGCTTGGCTGGATATTATCGACGTTTTGTGAAATATTTTTCAAGGTTATTTAATTAACTTGCCAAGTTGACTCGAAAAGGAGTTAAGTTCGTTTGGATGGAGGAGTGTGACGAAAATTTCAAAGAGTTAAAACCAAGGTTATCCAGTAAACCTATGCTCACACATCCTTGTAGTGGAGAATGGTTTGTGATCTACAGTGATGCATCCAAGAAGGGATTGGGGTGTGTTGTCATGAAAAATGATATGGTGATAGATTATGCCTCACTAAAGATGAAAATTCTTGAGAAAAATTACCCAACTCATGATTTGGAGTTAACTACGGTAATCTTTTCATTAAAGATTTGGAGGCATTACCTTTATGGTGAAAGGTGAGATATTTATACTGATCATAAAATTTTAAAGTATATTTTCACACAAAAAGAGCTGAATATGCACCAAATAATATGGTTGGAGTTGAATAAGGATTATGACTGCTCAATTCATTATCACCTTGGGAAAGAAAACAAGGTGGTAGACGCATTAAGTCGACAAGACCATGCTAGCTTATCCATGACGAGGATCACAAAAGATACAATATTTATATATTTATAAAGGATGGATCTTGGAATTATAATGGATGGGGAAAAATATTATCTTTCTCAAATGAGTGTTCAACCATATATACATATGAAGATTAAGGAGGCACAGAAAGAAGATGTAGAGTTGCCAAAGAAGGTGAGAAATGTTCCAAAATTTCACATTGATTGTGATGAAATAAAATGGATCATGAATCGGGTTTTTGTTCCTCCCATCCAAGAATTAAAGAAGGAGCTGCTGGATGAGGCTCATAGTTCTTCATTCTCTATTCATCCTGGAAGCACGAAGATGTATAGGGACCTGAAAGCGTACTTTTGGTGGGACGGAACGAAAAGAGATATTGCTGAATATGTCTCTCGATGCTTAGTTTTTTAGCAAGTTAAAGCTGAGAGACAGAAGTCTAAGGGGATGTTACAACCATTACCCATACCCGAATGGAAATGGGAAAACATCATTATGGACTTTTTCACTGGACTTCCTAAAACATCCAAAGGAAATAATTCTATCTGGGTCATAGTTGATCGTCTTACGAAGTCGGCACACTTCAATGTTATTAGAGAATATTTCTCTCTGGATAATCCTTCCAGGATATATGTAGTGGAAGTGGTAAGATTTCATGGAGTACCACGTTCCATTATATCTGATCGGGATCCGAGGTTTACCTCAAAGAACTGGCGAAGTCTTCAGTATACTCTAGATACAGAGTTGAGTTTCAGCACTACTTATCATCCTCAGATAGACGGTCAGTCTGAGAGAACAATTCAAACACTGGAAGACATGTTAAGAGATTTCTCTAGGGATTTTAAAGGTGGTTGGGACCAACACCTACCTTTGGTGTGATTTTCTTATAATAATAGCTTTCACTCCTATATTCAGATGGCTCCTTATGAAGCTCTATATGGAAAGAAATGCATAACTCCCACTTGTTGGGATGAAGTTTGGGATTGAAAGCTATTAGGACCTGATCTTGTCAATGAGATGGAAGAAAAGGTCAGATATATTCAACAACACATAAGAGCATCTCAAATTCGAAAAAATAGTTATGTTGACAACCGAAGAAAAGACCTAGAGTTCGAAGTGGGTGATAAAGTGTTCTTATGAATATCTCCTTGGAAGAGAGTAATGAGATTTGGAAAGAAGGGAAAGTTGAGACCTAGGTATATCAGTCCTTTTGAAATACTGGATCGTGTTGGGAAGGTAGCTTACCGATTGGAGCTCCCACTGAATCTCTCTCAACTTCACGATGTGTTCCTCGTATCTCTCCTGAGAAAGTACATGCTCGATCCTTCACATGTACTAAGCTCAGAAGTTGTACCGCTGGAGTAAGATCTTTCTTATGAATAACAAACAATAGTGATTATGGATCATAGAAAAAAATTTCTACAAAACAAGACCACTCTCTTGGTTAAAGTTTTATGGAGGAACCACCAATTAGAAGAAGCTACATGGGAGCTTGAAGATATGATGGGGGAGAGGTATCCTCATCTGTTTGTTACGAAGTGACGAATTTTGAGGGAGAAATTAATTTTAAGGGGGGTATAATGTGACACCCTGATATTTTATGAGAAATATTTTTTTATGTCTTATGTTATACACAACATCAAAGGAATCTTTCACTTCACACAACACCATCTAGGCTTGCGTTATAGGCAAGAGCAACCTTCCTCGATAGCGAGTGTGGTAAGCAATATCGAGTTTCATTAAACAATGATATATTGTTATAATATTATTATGGACTAGCCGTTATGAATAGTATTAACTACATTTTTAATTTTAAAAAATTATTATTCATCTTACACATTTTCTAAAATAGCTTATGTGAACAAAATAATTTTTTCGGGTAAAATAAGTATTTTTAAAAAAATGCAGTTTTGCCGCATTTTGATGGAGCACCAACATTAAATCTAGTTTTTTACATGTTTATAAGTTCAATTTACAGAATAAAATTATTATTTGGAATCAAAATATAAAAATTTACTTTGGATAAATTTTTCATATTATTCTGATAACTTCTATATTTTAATGAATAGTAAAAACACGCTATATTTTAATTAAAAAAACTATATTCATCGCAATATTTTATATGGTCAGATTATAATATGGAATGGTTTTAAAATATAAATAGAATATATTTTTACCATTTAATATAATTTATGTCATTACCATTAATTTTACATTGAATTCATACGTAAAAACATTTCAATCTTTGGCATTGTTTAATTTTTAAAACTCGCTTTCTTAACAACGAGATTAATTTTAAATTAATTACTGCAAATTCTATGTTTTTAATTTTTAAATATGGCTTCAATATTTGGATTCAGGGGGTCTAAATTATGTTAATAGGTTACTTGTATTTTTTATATATTATGAATAGTAACTACGATAATTTTTAATTACTACACTTAAAGGTAAATCAGGTAATTAAGGGTAAAAATAAGATTATAAAATTACCCTAAAACCTGCCAAAATTCTATTGGATGACTATAAGTCGACCCTTATCACCTAAGGGTCAGAAAAAATTCATTTTATTGACTTTTGACCATTAAAATAATTTAATTATTATTAAAACCAAAGAAAGTGACAACATGTCACTCTCTTAAATATTATAAGTATAATAATTTTAATTTTGTGATAAAATTCATGAAACATAGAAAATTAATAGTCTCCAGAAATATAATACAATTATATACATCATGTGAATTTATTTAGAATTTTTAGGGATTAAATAATTATCATTAAAGTTGACACAATAGTGATGTTGAAATTATTGTATTGATTGAAATATCAAATAAATGGTTTTGAAAATATTAAAATAAATATTATATGAAATATTTAATGTGATAAACTAATTTTTTAGAAAACTATGACATGTTTTGAATCTATTAAATCATTTATTTCTAATATATCTTCTATGTATATTTTATTTAAATTCAAATAAATGAATAGTTTCAAAATTGACACTATTGATATTTTATAAAAATAACATATTATAAAATTGTTTAAAATCATAAAAATATTAAAAAAAATATAAATTTAAATTTTTATGCTCTCAAATATCATTAATTATCTAATTATGTATAATTCACAGCATATAAGTAATTATTTATATCAATTTAATATTTAGAATATTTTTACCACAAATAAAATTAAATAGAATAAATAAGGATAAATCAATTTGATAAGGTTTAAAATAAATTCAAAACATGTCAAAAATTTATTTATTGATGATATTACGACCATATATCATCTAATATTAGAATTTGGGTCATTTTTTAGTGGGGTGGAATTTATTATAAATTAATATTTTTTATAATTCCAAAGGTGCTCCTCTCCTCCCTTATAAAAGGGCACCTCCTCCCTCTCCTCCTCACACCACTTTGAGCCTTCAAGCTCAGACAACCCATGAAAATTTCTCTTCTCCACTTCTCTAGAAACATAATAGAGGTCCTGGTCTTCTTCAAAGACCATATTTAGTTCCCTAAGAGGAGGTTAAGACGAGGCACGTCAAAGAAGAGGTAATATCCTTTACCGATTCTTTCCATTTTATTTATTCTTCTACTTCTTATTTATTTGTTTCATCATAAATTAATAACATAATTATCACTCATATACTGATATGTTATTATAAATATGAAACAAACCTATTTCACCTTATATCCATCCTACGGAAAATGAAATCACCGCGCGTGCGTACGTACAAAATACCGTATCCACGCTGTGGTGTAATATGTTTTCCCCCACCACCTTACATGGATGGGTATAATGGTGTAAATAATAACTATATATTATTATTATAACATGATACTAATTCTGAGACATTCCATATTCCACTCCAATACCATTCAGTAGTTATGAGAACGATATCATCGCTTGTGCGTACGTACGACCAACCATCTCCACGATGTGATGCGACTCGCTCTATGTGATCTTCATTGAATAATGATTATATAAATGAATTGAATGAATAAATATGATATATATTACACTAATACCATTCTGTAAATAAGGTTTCTATATCCTAAAAAGAGGAATAATAATTTATTCGATAAGACATGCATAAGAACATAAAGCAATGAACACCCAAATAACAAGTAGCAATTAAATATTACTAATAAGAAGATAAGAATATGACCATGCGTGATATCATAACAATAAATAAGATTCTGTAATAATTTAATGACATTATTTAAATCAATATACCGGAGGTTCGGATATGTATGAAGCATATCATACATAAGGTAATGGAAAATCACGCAATCTCTATTTTATCCGAGATTGTTTATACATCAGAATTTACTGGGGAATATTTATCATTAATATCCATGTTTCCTCAATATGTAAAATTATTTTTATCCTCCTACAATTGTTTAAATCAAATTTTACCTATTGGTGAATTTTTAGTAAAGGATATGAAAGGAATCTTTTGTCATTTTCAATGCGAGATACTTTTTCACTTTTTCGGCCAAAGTACGAGAATAATGTTTTTTAACTTATACAACATGAATGGATTATTATGATTTCCATAGAACATTATTTCCATGAATCTTCCTTTACAAATTTTAATGTTTATTTTTAATTAAATTCTTTTAGTTTAAAATGTTATGAGATGTTATTAAATGAAAAATGTTTTTGATATAGAAAGGATATTTTCCTCAAGAATGGAGTTCAAGTGTTTTATCATAATTATTTTCCATCTAAGACAATATAGGGTTCTATTTCTATCCCTATTATTACATTTATTTGATTATATTGTGATGGAATTATTTTTATGAAGTCATTTATCTTATATGACTTGTTTTATGATGTCATGATGTTTAAGAATCCCATTTTTATTACATGGGTTATGCTATGATGTATGATTTATGATTTGTGGAACACACAAGAATGGTTTCATTATGAGATGGGTGGGACCTATATCTCCCTTAAATTCATTGGGTAAGGATTTATATCTCATGAGATAGACATGGCTGGAATGGCATGTTAATCTGGTTCAGTGATACAGGACTGGAACGAGGAGTGAACACGGTTCAGTAATGGACTTTGTCCACTATGATAGTCTTGGCAATGAGTCTTGACTAAAATGAAATTATTTTCTATGATAATGTGTGTATGCCAAACAGTTTCATGTTTTATGTTATGATTATTGGGATTAAATTTCACTACTATGTTTTATTCCATGTTATGATATTATGATCTATTTTGTAGGTTAATATATTCAAAATGTTATGTTCTTATGAATATGATATGATTGATATTTATTTTGTTTACCCGTACTGAGAATTTGAGATCACCATTTTGTAATTTTTCTTTTCCCCTGGTCAGTAATAAGGGTATTAAGTAGGATACTCCAAAAAGGGACTCTAGCTATGGTGAAATAAGAAGAAGGCAATGTAGATGATTTTTGAACCAATTGTTTATGTTTCCTAGTTTCTAAAGACACTATACCTATAAGGTCCTACCATGGTTTTGTTATATGTTGTAATAAGTAGGATTCAACTGTAAATTAATAAAAATGTATGTAAGGTATGGGTTGTTATATTTATTTCCTTGACTTATGAATTTATAGGCTTCAATCTATGTTATCCACAATCTACTTCCCAAAATATATTATTCGGGGATTTTTTTTATTACCGTAAAAATTGTTCATACATAGATTATTAATTTACCAAAGCATATCCTCAAGGAATTTCAAAACCAAAATTGTAATAAGGCCCGTTGTCATCCACCAGTTCCTGTTCGAGTCTAGCTCAAAGCGGTGTTTTGGGGGTTTAGCCCTAGATGCATCTGTGCCAGAGACACTTCTACCTGCACATATCCAGATAGAGATGTATTTTCTGGATAAAAAACTTAATTAATACTCACAAAAATATATGGAATTTTTTTATTACATGGTCTTATCTCTATGGATTTTACTATAGTTTTCTAATCATAATACCAAAAATAACTAAACTTATCCTTTGATACCAACTGTAACAACCCTCGACTTTATTACACACTTAAACATGATTTATTACATAAAATTGAACTTATGAAAAATATGAGGATAGAGAGATATAGTGTCTTGAAAAATTAGTAACATTAAATATTAACTTAGAACATAAAACACAACATCTTTATTGAAAACTTCATTTAGATGACCACAATATTTTATTGTTCTTAGCATTGTATAGGATAACCTAAGGACATGTATAAGAAAATGGTGATCTATAAATCCTAGAAAGGTAGTAAACAAGGAATAACATGAAAAATATATTACATGTTAGGAAATAGGCATATCAATGGATTGTAAGAGAACTATGAACATAAAGACATGATATAACATGACTATCAGAACATGGAAATGTTGTAACAACATTTAACATGATATTATCACGAGACAAGGATCATTCCACATGGAGAAAGTGTAAATTATCATTTCACTTGAATTAGAATGAGTAAACACTCATTTCACTGGATGTATCATGATACTAATATTTATCCAACGCATTGAAGCGCTGTCAGGGCACACCTTTATTAATCAATTAATTTCATGCACAAGTGTGCCACATGAATCATATATCATTGATTCATTAAACATAATCAATTATTAAACAATAAAGGAATGTAGAATTCAAAAATTAAACTCTGTAACAAATAAGTAAATGTTAATAAAGTGGAATACCCTTTATTGATAAATGAGAATGGTATTCACTACATAATGACTTTGTCTTGGAAAATCATAGTGCAATTTTGGCATCATAATGACGTGACATAAGAATTAATAAAAATGGTTGATGAGAGAGAAAGGGTTGTATCATCATATGTAAATGAAATGGAATGTAAGGGGTCATATATATTCGTTTCCCAAAATTTTTAATGGAATTTATATTTATAATATAAAATAATATCTTGAATGTATATGTGAAGAGAGAAATTTCATACGGAATTTCTACATGGTAACAAGTGTACATGGGATGCATTAATGAGAGGTAAAGAGGTATCTAATCATTAAAATATAAGGAGGAAAGTATGGGGGTGGTGAGAAATCATAATCCAATATATCTAATTGAAAAAATTTTATAAAAACATAATGAAATTTGGTAAAAAATCAGAAAGGAAGGAATCCCTTACATGGAAGTGTGATCCCAAAGGCTTGGGAGGGTCTTGAGAGATGCTTATTGGAATCTTAGGGCGCCTTTGGAGGATTATAGAGAGAGAATGGAATATTAGGGACACAATCAAG
This sequence comes from Viscum album, assembly GCA_963277665.1. Lineage (NCBI taxonomy): Eukaryota > Viridiplantae > Streptophyta > Magnoliopsida > Santalales > Viscaceae > Viscum > Viscum album. The sequence continues at coordinate 1,282,956,566 of OY728133.1, forward strand.
GGATTTTTAGTGAAGATAAATGGCATCTTGGCTGGGTTTTTATAGGAAAAGAGAGGGAATTCATTATTATTTAGGTTTTGGACACCACACATTAAACTAATCAAAACCACAAACCTACCCATAGTTTTTTACCATGTTTTCTTACAAAGGGAAGTGGAAAAAATTATTTTATATGGTCAATGTCCGAACTTCATAAAATATTAGACTTGCTTATGTGGAGTTGAGTCACATTCTAAAAGAAATCATTTTAAAAGTTAAAATTTTTTATAAGTATAAGAGGGTCCACTATGGCACCATAAAATAAATCAAAAAATAAAATAAAATCGCATTATTTTAAAGGAAAAAATATATTAGAGAACCAAGAATTTTATATTATTTTATTACATCACTATTGGGTTATAATAATGTTAAAAATACATTATATATTTAATCATTATTTAAATTTTATGCAAAAAATAGACCCTCTGAAAATTATGAAAAATTCACCGTTGGATAAATTTGATGCCTTGATTTCAAAAATAATTTTCATTTTATCTAAATAAATTAATAAATATGGGAATTTTTACTTTTAAAATAAAAATGGGCATTTATAGAAAATTCATGGGTTTTGACAAAAACTGTTTTCAAATAAAAATTAAAATTGTATTCAAAAGAATTGTATGATAATTTATATATAATAAAAAGTATTTTAGTAATAATAATATATTATTAAAATATTATTTAATTCAAAAAATCCATTAATTCCTCAAAATTGATTTCTTAATTTAATATTAACTGTAAATACTATTTGTGCTTTAAAACCCATTTACAAAGTAACAATAATGAAATGAATGTATATTTTCAATAAACAAATAAATCACATAATCACAGTGTTAGTATCATGTTATATAACCCCTTATAACACCCACATAAGACCTAAGGGTAAGGTTTTCAATGGTGAAATAATCTTTGGGAGGCGTAGATAATATCGCTTGGATAGTAATCTCTATCAACATCCACTTCTTCTATTGGATGATCCGTTCAAGCTTAGCATATTGAATCTTGGCTTGGACTTGGCCAAGAGTGAATCCCAGTGATGCTACCTCCTTTCTGAGCTCATACAAATGAGCTTCATATGGGAAAATTCTACTGGATAAGGCCATTGCTTCATTTTTCTAAGTAAATTGTATTGTTTAAAGGCCTATATTTACACTAATCATGTGATCACTGTTCAAATGCTATATTAGCAATGATAACAATTCGTAATGGTATTTTCAAATTAGAAAACATATAACCCAAAAAGTTCTTATAACAATCTTACATAATAAGAAATTTAATTATATCAATAGATATTTTCATTAATAATGGTTTGGGTCATTACAATATTGATCATCATTTCCAATGGAATAGAAATAATTTCAGAAAAGGTACAATTTAAAGAGATGGTCCCCCCGAAATTTTATCACGTATTGACTTAAAATCTATTATCTCTTCAATACCTCCCATTAACTTTGGAATGACTATAAACCAAAAAAAATTGATTTAGGAAAGACCATAATTGGATTAAATAGATTTTTTTTTGGGATCATCCATTTTTTATGATTCATTGGCCTGTCACATGTCAGATGCAATACTTATTGAGTATAATTGTTTTTATAATATATTTTATACAGTTTTTCGACACACCTAGTAATACCAAAGATAATGTAAAGACACAATTATATCTTACCCCAAATTGTAGATGAATAGGATTTGAGTGGTTTGAAAATAACATATCATAGAAGTTAATGAATCCAAAAATAGATTATACACCTTAGAAAGAAAAATGTTTCTTATTTTGTTTGGGGATTTTAGATCTAAAACTATAAGATAGTTATGTTTCTTATTTGGCTAGATGGTTTAGAAAAATTCATATTATCATATAAATTATTCCTGATTTCCATGTTATATTAGAAATACTTTTACCGATTAGATTTAAAGGTTTATTGAATTATTAGATTTGGGATATGATAATAGAAATATCACATTTTCTATGGGACATTTATGTGGAGAAAATTGAATATGATTCTATTAGTAGATGGCAAGAATATAGTGTTTTAATTTTCTGTAAACTGGAAAAAAATTCCCTCATCTTTTTTTGATTCAACGAAACATTTGATTTTAAATTTTCAATAAGATGAAAAACGGGGGGGGGGAATATAGTTCCGATTGATGTACCAATATGAGATATGTATGTAGAAACTAAGTAAAACGGTATGTAAAAAATCATTAGTTGAAGGGTCAATTATAGAAGCTTATTTATAGAAGGGGATTTCTTTTTTTATTCTCCCATTATTTCCAACATGAATATCCTTATAAACATAATTGAATGGGTTGTAATGAGGGAAATGTTGATGATGCAATAAACATTCAATTATACATATTTATTCATCCTAATCATTGAATTGATGGATTTCATGAATGGTGGCTTTAATATGATGCACATCACATGTCTCATACATGTGTTCTTTTCAACTATGAAGAAATGAAATTATATGTATAGTGATTTATACTACCATATATTCAATAATAGATTTTTCAAAATAAATTTATATTATTTTATTTAATGATTATATGATTATCAGAACCAGAAAAAATTTCCAAAAAATACAGCAGCTTCTCTTGAGAATGATGATAACATATTTATTTCTATTAGATTCAATGACTGGTATAATTAGTTTTTTTTAGTTTAACATATGAAATCAATTTATTATTTTTTATTTGTTAATTTTTTTTCAATTTTATAGGTATCACAACATGGTGATAAAATTGATAATTGATTGTTTTTATTGAGTAACCCACCATTCTAAATGGTTAAATCATATAATGAATATGTGGTGAATGGTTTTTTTATTTAATAAACATACATATGGTGAATCAATAAAATGATGAATACTGATTATTTATTGATATCATCTCATCATAGAGAAATTGAAGTTGACATTTATAGTATGCTCGATTAAATAATTGATCAATGTTATTTGGGACCAAATTATGTGATGATATTTAAATGTCATTGGTTTGATATTGGTTGAGGCTTGCACGTTCATCTGAACCATGGAATCATTTATATTAAATATAAAATCCGTATTTAAGTAAATGAATAATTTTTATTGGATCATCATGCAATGAAAATATATTATTCCAATTACTGTTCTACTTCAAGGGAGTTAATTGATTGGTGGATCATTGTAAAAATAAAATCACGTGAAAATAAATATATACAATGTGAATGTGGTTCAATTGAAGTGAAAGGAATTGATATTTTTAAAGATACATATATGAATACATCTTTTCAATGAAGAGACAAACATATCGTTGATTCCACCTAGCATTTATAGGTCTATATAGACAATGATGTTGATGATGTAACAAATGAATTTGAATTAACAAGTGATTATGGAGAAGAAACGTTTTTGGAAATTTATGATACTAATGAGGAAGATAATGATATTGACACTGTTATATAAGAATATGAGAAAAAAGTAGAAGAATAAAACAATTACGTTTCTGTTATAGTGAAAATAAATAATCAAATATATATATATATATATAAAATAACCAACATAAATTATTTGATAACACCTTTATTTTTGTAATTTAGTTGGTTGATGAGACTTATGATGATTATCTCCAATGACTTCCAGGTGGTTGTACTACCTGGTGAATATCCTAATGATGTCTCACCAGACCCTAAAGTTATAGGTGGTGCATTGACTCAAAGGGGTTATGGTGTTTTGAGGTTGATGATCCCCGACCCTATTACCGAGAGAGATGCACATCTAGATTTTGATCCACACATGAGGAGGGATGTTTAGTTTTGTAATTTAGTTAATTTTAATTATTTTATTTATGTACTATTTGTTTTATTATTTATTATGTTTACCACAATTTTTCACATATAGCTATTGGAAAAGGGATTAATATTCTTCAGAATTATTTTTTCAGAGAAAGGGTGATGTGGGATCATGTTCCCATTGATGTTCGATAGAGGATGTTTGATCATTGGATAATATGTAAATGTATAATAAGTATTTTTAAATTTATTTAATCATTAACTCCCTATTATGAATTATTTTTATGTTTTATGGTGTCCTATAGATGATAGTATGAAGAATTCTATCTAGGAGGATTGAGAGGTCTAACTGCTTGTCCGATGTCATTTGTTTTTTTACAAATTGAGAAGAGATCCCTAAAGAATGTTGGGGTCATAATTTTTTTATCATTCTTGATGCAACCATTGACCAGATTAAATATGCTCTTAGTTTTAGGATGGATTTTACTCATATTATTTGGGAGAATTTCTTTAGAGGAGATCATCATTAGGTTGGAAGAATCAGGGGAGACAAGAAGTCACCCATAGAGCTGGTAGTTGTACATTTATTAATCATTGACGACATTTGGTAAGTTATTTTATTTAATAATTTAAGAAACCGTAAAAGTAAATTAATTATTTTATTTTTTATTTATGTAGTTAAAAAACCCAATATTACAATGTTTTATGTTTACAAGATGATGTATATGGACCCTATCACTGGAGATATTACTAGAGATCGACAACACCAAATTGTGGTCAGTATTAGTATTTTTATTTTGAAAACTAACTAAAAATAATATTTTAACAATTTTATTTTGAAATTTCATTTGAACGAGTCATATGAGGCTGCGCCTTCTCACAACCATGATGAGAGTCAGGCCAAAACCGAGGGTTAGGCCACTAGTGTACCAGTATTTGATGAATCAGCATGTATTTAGACAACTTAGTATGCCTTTGAGAAAGGATGAGTTTTTGGTATCAATTCTATATTGATTGTTGAGTGTTGTTAGGGCACTACTACGAAGCCATCGTCCAGCTCTAGGGAATCTTGTAGAGAGTCTTCATAATTAGCATCACAGTTTGAGGTTGAGATGCGAGCTCAAGATGACGTTATAGTGGCCCTGTGTACAGAGTAAGAAGAGTTTCATTAGTAAAATGAGAAGTAGGAGGAGGAGTTGCGTCAAGTGCATGAGCATAAGAAATTATAGATTATGGAGTACATGTGGTGTTTGGTACAAATTATAGGGATGGAGTTCACTCCACCACCGCTTCCACTTAACGACCCTCCACTACCTAGTGATTTATGTACTTTATAGATACATTTATTATGTTGAACATTTGAATGAACACTTTTTTTAAATATTTTTAATAATTCTAATATTTACAGTTTTATATACAGTGTTTTTTGTTTATGTTATAATATTTTTTTATGTTATTATTTTATGATGATTTATATTTTTTTTTCATTTTTTTTATTTTCATTTTACATTTAATGAAAATTTTAATTTTTTTTTAATTTTTAAAGGAATTGTGATGTGAAACTAATTCCATCACAAATATTTTTTAATAATTATTTGTGATGGGAAAATAATCCCATTTAAAATGGTTTTTATAATTATTTACAATGTTATTCTTGACCTGTCACAAATACTATTTTTGATGGGAGATGTATCCAATGACTAATAAGTATATATATAAATCTATTAAAGTTTTTTTTGTGATGGGACATCACTAAATAATTTTTTTCAAAAACATTTTTTAGTAATGGGGAATTTTCATTGGGTCCCCAATACAAATTAATATTTAAAACAACATCCTATCGAAAATGTCCCATTACAAATAACTCTTAATTTAATAGTGTCTTCATAGGGTATAATCAAATTGTTTAAGGCCATCAATTATCCCGTATGTATCAATTAGTGTTTATCATAACCCTTAGTATATTAATCTTAATTGTGACTATATAATGGCAATATTATCAATGGTTATGATTCTTAAGGGTATTTTAAATATGGAAGGATATAACGTATAATGGTTTAAAATAACCTAAGTAGTGTATGTGTTTTCTATAGCTACATTACTTAGTAATGAATTTATTTATTAAAAATAGAATTTCATTTAAATAATATTTGTTCATTACAAAAAGCCCCCTTTTAAAACCATTTATTAAGACATCATTAAAACCATCTTATTTTAAAATACACTTCAAAACTCAAAAGTCGTTTTTAATTTTTACATTGTTTTCCCAAAAAATATTTGAAAACCAATTTGAAAATAAAATGAGTTGAAAAAACCCAAATCAATATTTTTAAAACCCATAGACACTATAGTTTCAAAAAATAAACAATTTATAATTTTCCATTTAAACAGTATAAAAATATTTGGGAAAAAATATTTTCATTTTAATTAAAATCCTTTAAAACTCTTTCTAATTTTTTTAAAAATAATATAAAATCACAATTTCAAATTTACTGTTTCAAAACCTTCCAAAAAATCTGCTTCAAAACATTTTTATGGAAATATTATCATAAATAAAGTGGAAGAAAACCACATTTACATAAGTTCAATGTAATAATACAAAAAATTAGGGATATAGTCAAAGTACGAAAAGACACTGAAAAAGATCCTAAATTGGATCCGAGTGTTAGGGGATCTAACTTAATAGATCTAAAAATAGTATCTAGAATGGATCAATGTAAACCTAGGTTCACAAAGATATATGTATGAATAAAACATTTGGAAGCTCTCTTGGTCTTCATTGATCACTCTCACTTCCAAACATTCATTAGATCTATCAAAATTGTACAGAAATTTCCCTCATTAGGTTCTCATGATCCCATAGAAAATTTCTTTTAATATGTTGAAAACCTAGGCTAGGTACTTATCTAAACAAGTCATCTATACTATCAACCAAGGTCTCCCATGACAAGTAAAATAGTGGGGATCATGAAGAAACTATCACATGGTTCAACATAATGGATTTTAAATAATTCATGACTCACCCGTATACCTTCATAAACAACATAAAAAAGATAAATAATTATAAAATTATCTCAACTGGGATCACTATCCACCACTAACATATTAAAAATCACACAAGGATAAAAGGGGGTTTCACACAATTTATATAAATTTGTTTTTTCATAAAATTCCAAATGATTCTTTTTATGAAACCTGATTTTGATACCCTAAAAACACACTCCATTTCTAAAACATGTTTTGATACACTATTGAGATAAATTTGATAATAAAATTCTTGAAACCCAGTTTTTGAAATCCACATATCCCGTAAAATAACTTTTGGAATCCTTCAAATCCTTAAAAAGGTTGCAAGAGACCACTATGATGGGTTAACACAACTATTTCATTTAAAATAACCCACTTTAATAACATTGAATACAAAAAACCACTCAAACATGCGGTTCCAAATAATTTGATAAAAAATGACCATTTTTAAACCATTTTTCTATCAATATTGTATTTTATGGACACTCATAAGATTTAAAAATCCACTGGATAATTTTAGTAAACCCTTGGTATGGAATCCCGGTCCTTGCAAGGGGTAAACCCATTTGAAAACAAATATTTACCAGTCATGTACATGCACCTAGGCCTAAATTTATTAAAGAAAAAAAATTAAAAACCAATAAGTGTTTAATGTCTAGTAATATAAAGATAAAAAGAATCACTTACCTCAATACAATGACAATCAAGAAAGAATCCATCACCTGAGATGGAGAATTCCCAACCAAGCCATGACATGTCCTCCACAACCACTGTATGAGAAAAGACCCATTATTATAACCAAAACTAAATCTAAAGTCAAGTCACATTGTTATTAGGTTTTATGGATGAGAAAAATCAAGGGAAAAATAGAAAAAAGTAGAGATTAAGGTGTTTAGGGGGGCTTACCATGGATGAATCCACTTGAAACTGAGGAGTACTACCAAAATTCAATGGTAGGAGGGAGGAGAAGCTCCATGGGTATTCTTAGTCTATTCGAATGAGTGGGATGAGAAAATGAGGGGTGGATATTTAACATCAAATAGGGGAATTTCTATAAATTATAACTTTTAATGAATCTATATAGGATTCATTTTTTGGCTACACAGGTTACCAAACTATGCACCTACCACACAAAAGACAAAAAACTAGAGAAAAAACCCACAAGGATTATCGGGGACTTCACATAGTTGGAAAAACCATATGCCAACCATATTAAATGTAAATTTCAAATAGCATAGATAAAGTGCACTCGTATCGCACATTTCACTATGATGTTTGAAAGCCAGGAACCCTCACCAAAAAACACCCAATGTCTCTAATAATTTCCTCTAGTATCCACTTGATATGGTCTCAACCATATAACCCCCACATATACTAATGATTCATAAAATAATTTGAACTAAAAATATAGCTTTATAAGGTTAGCTACCCTATTTCATTAAAACCATTCACATGAGGAGAATCTCCAAAATTGCCATGTTTCAGGATAAAACTCACCAAAGACATAAAATAACACTCAAACACAAAAAACTACATAAATAAAATCCAAAATGACATGATGAGTTTCATAGTATGTGCATTTTCAGGTGAATATATTCATGTGATTGTGTATTTATATTATTATTTGTGTATATATGTTTGTATGTGTCTTTATGTTTGTATTTATGTGTATGCGTATGTGTAATGAAACATGATTATGAAGTCACTTTATTGTTTTTTTGGAACAACACATGTATATCTGTGATGTTTTTTGTTTTTTGGGGTGTAGGTAGGACTTTAGAGTGGGTTTAGGAGAAACAATACATACTTGTAGCTAATAAGAAGTTTCATGCATTAAAAAACAACATGAGACTATGTGTTACACTATAAAAAATCCAGAAAGGATTCTAGGGGGTCTATCTTTTATAGGCCGCAGATTGAACTATATGTTCACACTATGAAAGTATTTTTGGTGGGTTTTTTAGGGGAAGGTACATAATATAACCAAAAACCACCTTATTTCTTAATATTTATTCTCCCCCAACACAAACATAAATCATGTATGGTATAGGGATCCCATATATTGATTTTTATCCCTATCTTTCATTTAATGTGTGTTTCAATTACCGTTTTCATGATTTCTTCCTCTCAGTAAGACTATCACTGTATAAGCCCTATATCTCTCATTCATTCACTTTTTTGGTGTTCCGTCTATGAAACCCTAATGTGACAATTTTTTTTGGCTAATTTCTCAAAATGTGTGCATCCATCTTAAATCAGGGGTGATTTTTAGCGATTAAAATTCCTTCCATGCTTGAGAAATAAATTCCTTTTAGTTTTATGAATATTGTATAAAATGGAATGCCATTATATGCATGTGGGTGCATGTGTAGCCCTATAAAACTTATTCTTTTGTGGTTAAAGCTAGTGGGTGATATCCACATTGACATTTTTGGTCCTTTATAGGGGTTTTGATAGTTTTCTTCCCTGAATATGATGAATGTGAGCCTCGTACAGTGCACAAAAGAAGAGCTTTCGACATAGGTAAATGGGTTTTGAATGAATTATTCTATCACAGTTGAGGCTAGTGTGATTGAGATAAACTATATAGGGGTTCTGAGAGTGAATCACCTAATTTTCATTCCCTGAAGCTGATTTATGATTTCTTTCTGATAATTATAATTATAGGGATGCATTCTTGGATATTTTTTTTATTGGAATGTCTGTTTTGGTTTGGAAAGTGGTAGAATGATGTGAGACACTATTTTTTGGGTTAATGAGATGAAGAATAATATCCAATATTGATATATCATACCTGGAAATATACTGCAAGGACCACCATGGGATGGATGGTTTTGTATCATTGTGATTGATGGCTATCGTGAGTGAGGTTTCAAGCTAGGTTGAGGTTTTTTGAGTTCCTATTTTATGTGTTCGCCATGATCCATATTGATTCTTGGGCTTAATAATGTGGATTCCTTAAATAATATGTGTATGGGATAGATTGATTTACTTTGGCCTACATATATTCTACAAATATGGGCCGATGAGATTGGTTGTGGTCTCTACAGAGATTGTGGGGATGATTTGGTTTGATTTACTATAGCCTCCCTAGAGACTATATGGATGAGAAGATGTGATTGAATGTGACCTACCAAGGGTCTACAAGGATGGGATAATGTTCTATATGTGACCTCCCTAAGTAGACAATGATGGTTTAGATTCCATGGTATGGTCGTGTACATTTTGATTAAGTTCAGATCATGTGTTGTTTGGGTTTATGGGTTCTGATAGACATTTCTTCTGACAATGAGATGATGTAGGTAGGGATGTGGTTTGTGGTGGAATGATTAGTGCATGATGACCTAGTGAGTTTTTTTTATTTATGTTTATATTTTCCATCAAATCCAACAATTTTATAAAATTTCTAAACATTTGTTAAGAATGAATTTGTGGTGTCCTACTGGGTTAATACTCAAATCATGCATCAGTAATTTAGTCTGTGAATGATAATTATAACTATTGATATTAGATGAGTGAAAGAGACCTATTTTGGGAATTTTTATAGTGTATTTGGTTTGTTGAGGTGATGTTGGGAATGAAATTTAGGTCATTTGGTATAGATTCCTCTATTATTAATTTTTCCCTTTTCGTTTTTGTATATTGATATGCCACATGTGAGGATCTATTTGATGCATTATAAAGGTTATTAAATATCATCATTTATATCATGGGTTAATGTAATTCATTATTTATTCTATATTTTTTCCACTTTTTACTGTTAGGTTCGATTAGAGGTTAATTGAAGGTCTACAGGTCAGGGGTTGAATAGACCAATTTAAAATTTCTTAATTGATTCGATTAATGTTTTAAATTATTTATAAAAATTAATTAATACACATAATTAATAGTTAAATAATGAAATGAAACAAGAGTGTTTTTTATAGTAGTTTTGTCCAAAGTGGACATACTCATCTATTACACCTCTCTACTCAGTGAGAGACACATTGTGCAATATACTTATTTTTGATGGGGAATCATAACCAATTACAACATACTTTTCCTAGTGGAAGATTAACAAGACACATGTCTTCTCTATTGGGAGTCACAACCCAACTACCACCCTAAAATTAGATATTGTGAGTCAAAAACAAAATAGTAATAAATTATAATCTAGGAGTCATTACCTGAAGATAGAAAATAATTTTTTATCTAAACTAATAAGGAGAAAGTGAAAGATCATGACATGCAAGAAGAAGTGGTACCAACTCAAGAAACCAGAACAAAATATATAGAATAAGAATAAAACATAGGTACTGGTTCTTGAATTATTAATCATATTATCTCAACAAGGTAGAAAATGTTAAATACTTTTTTTTCATCCCTAAAGAGATCATCCAGTACTAGTGATAAATGTTTATCACATACAGAATGTAAAACACATTTATGTATCAACATCACCACACTCTTCACACTATATTACTTGAAAAATATTAAAGATATCATAAAAGATGTATTGTATAAGAATCACTTCACCTGTAAATTTCATTAAGGTGTCAAATATTGATTCTATTTGAAAAATAAATAATCATAACATAGCCGAGTAGTCTCCATATTTTTTAAAATTGAAAAAGAATAATATTGGATTATTGGAGAGAAAGGAAAGAGAGAAATTATTATTACATAAATACCAATCAACACACATTATAAAATTTAAAAGAGTTAAGAATTATTATTATTATTTAAATAATACAATAAATAATTTAAATATTCTCCATAATAATAGGACAAAGAAAAATCTCCTGAAAATAACAAGTTTTAATCTTGATTACGAATTTAAAAATAACTCTTTTTAAAACAATTAGTAAATAAGTGGTAAATATTATGAATTAATAGAACTAATTTAATGATATTTAGTTTTTTTAAATAAGTATATTACCAACTAATATTAATTTTGAAATAAATAAATTGAATAAAACAAAAAAAATGAATTTTCATGTTCTAATTTGTAAGTTTCATTTATTAAAAAAATTAATTTGATATTCCTAAAAGAATGTTTAAAACAATGAATTTTTTTTAATAGGTTCAAAATAATTAATATGAATTTATAAATTCATTATCAAAATTTTAATATTATAAATGAACTTGCTGTAAATCTATATATATAACACAACATAAAACAATGTACAATTTCCTGTAGTATTTTCACTAAACTATGTAGGAAAAAATCACATTGGTGTTTTTTACATAGAAGAATTTATCTGTGCAAGAAATTCACATGATTTAATATATTTAAGATAATATACATAAGGCAAATCAATTTAGTCAAATAATTTAAGGGATTCATGTAAGCGAAATCCTTACATAGGTGATTCATGTATCTGAATTTCTGAAAAACAAAAAACAGATTGACTTTTTAGATTTCATACCTAAGATATATGTTGATAAAGAAAGAATTATATTTCTGTAATTTTTAGTTAGATTAATAACATTTATTTTCATTCTAAGTAATGAAGAGTCACCATAATCATCTTTGTAAAAATCATGTTACGATTAAAAATAGAATTGAAAGAGTTTTTGAAAATTGTCGGACACAGTCTGCAAACATATAGTAACATACAACCAAATTATAGACATTATAAAAAAATATTCATAAGTTTATTTCATATAAATAAATGTATATAATTTTAGTATTATTCTAAAAAAACAATCACCAAAAATTGTGTACTTTAGCTTAAGACGTGATTGAAAGACAAAGACTCCCCGAATCTGAAAAATTAGCTACATAGTTCACAAATTGACTACATGAATTTAAAATTGGCTATAAGGATTAGGATTTGGATACATGGGGTATAATATATTTTATATATTGGAATAATAAAAAACATGTATAAATGATATTTTTGAAGGAGCCCATAACACCCTGAGAGGGGAGGGGTGAATTAGGGTGTCAACATCATTCTTATAAACTGATGGATTTTGTTACCACAATGGTAGGAACCTATTAAAATAGTTTGAAGAGGAAGTGTAATAAAAACAATCATATGAAAATAAATGACACAATAATTTTACTTTGTTCACCACTAAGGGAATTGTCCATGGAGAATATGCCTAAAGTGCATCGATCATACAAAAAACCACAAATCATCACTTGATTGGGATTACAAGGGTTTAGCATTTTCACTCTGTGCCACACGCACTGCATTAAAAGGGTTTTTGGGATAGCACACCGTGTACGTCGGAGAACTTCTCCTGACTCCCCCTTACTCACTATGTTGGGAAAATATTAACTCAGTTTAAATGCTTGAAGGTCGCTTCAATGGATTAGAATTAGATCATGCATCGCCAACTGTAAATGGATCCTCTCTTGAAGTCTCATAATCCCCTAAAGATGTAATTTATTTTGCAGTACACAGATATATTATGGAAATTAATTTTTCCAGCTGAATTGGTCATTTTTCAGGATTCCATGGGTGTTCTGGGTACTACTAATGTTTCTGCATACCGCTATAGGTTTCACATACTGTTCCTCTTTCTGTGCACCATCTAACTATTTCTACATACCGTCCAGCTGTTTCCACGTACCATCCAAATCTTACATGAACTTTCCTTCTCAGAGTACAGTCCTACTCCATGTACCGCACCACTCTTCCGCATACTGTCTTGCTCTGCATACTGCCTTGCTTGAATACACACTGTGAGAGATTCCTATGTGAACCCCACTCTATTCCACAAACTATTTTCCTTATGTGGATGATTCTCTACACGTATCGTTTTCTTCTCCATTTACCAATTTCGATTTCACCGAATTTATTCTAAAAATTTTAATCTATAATTTCATCCCTTAATAAAGGGGATTACCGCCCCTGAAATAGGCACATAACTCCACAAATTTTAGTAATCTGATTTACCCAAATTTTTAATATGGGAGAATCTTCACTATAAACTAAACTCCATTTGTATTCTATTAGCCACCACAGTGTACTAAAATCCTCTGATCTATGAACCTTTAACATTTACCATTAACCTTTTGCATACCATATGTTTGTCGGTCCTCGTACTATATCGCTTCACCACATACCGTCACTACGAACCATTTTTTTGCATCATTTTACATACTGTATTCCTTCACCACATACCATCTTTGTGAACTTTTTTTAGTTCTTCACACCATTTTGTGTACTGCATGCCTTCACTGCATACCACACACCTTCACTGTGAACTGTTGCTGCGAACTGTTACCAAACTTCGGATTTTTGTGTCCCAAAAATTTGGAAAACATTAGGAAACTATGCCACTTTCAATACTGATTACAGCCTCAAACATATGACCATATTGTTTTCAAATTTCCTAATCATCCATGTGAATTTTAAAAAAAAACACAAACCAACCTCCTTTATTAGAAATAAGAATCATTGGTTCAAAAAATCTCCCCTTTTGGGTTTGTTGGAAATATACAGAAAAATTCACCGATGCACCAACCATGATCAAAACATTAACCTTCAAGAAACAACTCAGCCATCACTCTATGTCTATGTGAGCAGTGATCAGTGTTGAAAACAAGAGAGATGACATGAATTGAGTTCTCATCCTTTTATTTTCTCCCCTTAGTTTCATTTATCTTTTTTTTGTATTCTTCATATTTCCTATAACAAAAAAATCAATAGAAAACACTCTATTGAATTTATCCATTCTCCCCCATTGTCAATAAACCCAATGAACCAAATCATGACTTGTAGATATAATAAAACTTACTCCCCATATATCATATATACCTCATAAACCTACATCATTTCCACAATGATATAAAAAAGAGTTAAAACAACTAAGGATAAGGGAATCTCCTATCCTCATTAGGATTTGGCTGAACACTGAGGTTCAATATATGTTTCTCAAAAACTACAGCTGAAATTGGCTTGCTCATAATGTAAGCCATTTTCTCATTAGTTCCCACATGGTCCATTTTGATCATGCCTTGTTTAACCTATTCCTTAATAAAGAGATATATGATCTCAATATGTTTCATAAGAGAATGCCGAACCGGATTCATTGTAAGATCAATTTTTCTTTTATTATCACAGTAAATCAACATTGATTATTTCACCTCATCAACTTTGTCACTCAGTTGTTTCTTCATCAAAAGTAAATGAGTGCATGACTTGGTAGCAGATAAATATTCAACTTCTGCAGTACTAAGTGAACTAATTTCATGTTTCTTGCTTAACCAACCTGCATATTTCTTCCCAATATAGAATGATCCGCCACTGGTAGACTTTCGTTCCACTACATCTCCATCCCAGTCAGCATCCGAAAATGCTGACAGTTCACTATCTATTCCTATAAAAAATTGATAGACTATAATTATGTGTACCTTGAATGTATCTCATGATTCTTTTAACTTATTCCATATGTTCTTCTTTTTGATTACTCTGAAATAGGTCCTCAAGGAAAGTTGCAATGACAATGTCTGGTCATGTCGCCTTTAGGTACAATAGGCTTCCAATGATTCTTCTATACATGGTGGGATCCACAGAAGTCCCTTCCTCATGCTTTCCAAGCATTGAACCACCCTCAATTGGAGTTTACATTGGTTTGGATTCATGCATATTGAATTTCTTAAGTAGCTCTCTTGCATAATTTTCTTGAGAAATGAATGTGTAATACTTCTTCTAAAGAAGATGCAACCCTAAAAAGTATGTGAGTTCACAAATCATGGACATTTCAAATTCTAATTTCATGTGAATGGAAAATTCATCAACTGATCCATGTCTTCTTCCACAAAAAATAATATTATATACATATACCAATACCATGAAATAATCCAATTGAGAGTTATTCACATAGAGATTGTGATCCACTCATCCTCTTTTGAGATCATGATTTCTCAAATAAGAGTCCAACTGAGAGTACCACACCAGTGGTGCCTATTTTGGACCATAAAGTGATTTATTTAATTTAAAAACCTTCAGTTCATAATTGAAAAGAAATAACCCTATGGGTTATACAATATAGTATTCTTATTCCAATACACCATTTAATAATTCTATCTTGACATCCATTGGATACACTATATAACTTCTTTGGATTGTCATGGAAAGAAATAGACTGATTGATTCCAGACTCTCTATGGGAGGAAATGTCTCCTCTATATAAATTCATTCGATTTGTGAATAACATTTAAAGAAAAAGAACACCTTATTTCTGATAAAATTTCCATTTTCGACAAATTTTTTATTGGAAATCCACTTCGTACCAATCACATTATGATATTCAAGTCTCTAAACAAGATACCATGTATGATTTTTGTCAACCTGATCTAACTCTTAACTCATTTCTTTCACCGATGACTCATCCTTTATATCCTCTTCAAATTAGGATGGTTCCACAAGTGATAAAAATGCATATTGAGCATTATTATTAATTCTAATTGTCTGTGTAGGGGCATTCCAATCCCCGATAATGTTGTACTAATCAATCTATGCTCGAAGATTTCTCTATTGGGGTGTGACCGAATTCTCTCATGCTATGGCTTCCTCTTCTGATTCTTTTTTGGAGTCAACATCATGATGTGAATCTTGAGAGTTTTTCACACCTTCCTCTACCTCTATATTTTCATTTTACCCATGATCACATTCTTCCTAAGCTTCTATCACATCATCATAAGAATTCCTTGAAGCATTCATGTTTTTCTCTTTAATGATATTTACATAATTGATTTCCTCAATTATTCCCATGTGAATAGAAAAACACTTGTAGGATTTTCTTTTCATTGAGTATCCATGAAATATTCCTTCATATACATTGTATCCATACTTCCATTTATTTACTTATTTGTTTTTGATAAAACATTTTCTTTCGAAAACACTAAAATATTTCAACGAGGTCTTCCTTCTATGACACAATTCATTTGGTGTATTTTTTTCACCCATATATATCTTTGTTCAATTTTTAATACACACTAAAACTTATACTTGCACTTTCTAGTAATGTCGAGGAATACGACTCTCAATTAGAATAGTTCTGGCTATGTTTTTTACCTATCAATTCCAATGCTAAAAAACTCCATTTTGTAGTAGAGTTCTCATAGATACCACCTCATATTGAATGTCATGATTCTATAGGTAATTTTAAAATTCAATAGACATGTATTCCCCTCAATTTTAAAACATTAGGACATTGATCTTCTGTCCAGTATCATTCTCAGTTATTTGTCGATAGGTTTTCATGAAATCAAGAACTTGTCTCTTCTTATGTATAATGATTATATTTTCAATTATGATGTAACCATCCAAGAAAATAACAAAGTACCTATCTCCATGTTTTCTAGCAACATCTATTTGGCCACATACACCTTTATGGACATGTTCAAGGAGATTTGATGTTCTTTTCTACTTTTTTCGGTAGGAATTGTAGACCATTTTCCCTCACATGCAAGCACCACATGTCTTTTCTCATTCACGCCTCATATTATGGATATCAATGACTATCCTTAGATTAGATATATTTCCTTGTCTTTTTTGTTGTGCCCAATCTACAATTCCATAAGTTGTTTTTCTCTCTAACTATTAGGTATTAAATGTGTTATTTCCTGTCAACCTAATATAAGTTTCATTATGTTCTATATCCTTTCATGATAGAATTCACAGACTTTCCTCTTATAGTAAAACCATTCTGATTGAATCAAAAAATAGGACATGTGTCACAGAGTTGGAAAACAATAAAAAGATTGTGGCGTAGAGTGTCCATATATAGGATGTCATTTTTCTTCATCTCTCCATTAGCTAGATCAGTACATATAATTCCTTTTATCTTCAAAGAACCATCATTACCAAACCACACTATTCCATTGACCTTTTTTTTCATGAAACTCATTAATAAGTCTACATTACCTATTATGTGGGATGAACATATGATATCAATAATCCAGGTGCTCTTGTTATTTGTAGCTTTGATGGATAATTCTATAAAATTTGACTATTAAATTTTCCTCTTTTATTTCAATGAGATATTGGATTGAGCATAGGACACTAATGGTATTTAATTTTTCTCTTCCGTGTACATGGGTTATTCATATTCAAATTATTACATAGGAGAAAAACTATTTGAAATAACAACACTGTCTGGTTGACTATTATTGACTCCCCTCTGAGCATTGAAAGAATTTCACCTATCATACCTCTACCTAAAATACACAGCTTTATGACCAAAGTTATTTCAATGAAAAAAATATCCACAGAAATTTATTTATTCTATAAGAAGTATGATATGAATATTTTCTCTTTATTTGAACTCATAACTCTTAACCATTAATATATCTCCTGGACTCTTCGCAGTATGACATGGTATGGCCCAAATAGCCCCAAAACTGACACTTCATGAATCAAAATGTATTCTCACCTATATTCCTCCTCATGCCTTCATCCTCTAGAAAATAGTTTAATTGCCTATGATTTATGGAAACATGAGGATTATCATAAGTTCTCTTTTCAGTTTGATTTATGAAATTATTTTTCACAATATATGTTGGTTTTTCAACATGATAAAAATTCATCATTCCTTTATTCTCGCTCACTTTATTTATAGAATTTGACATTTGAACACCACAACCAATTCCACTATTTACCGTGCATGTGAGTCTTTGATCACTAAAGATCATTTCAAATCCATCAGAACCACATTTTTCTCTCTCTAAAATCTCATCATCCAAAAACCTTTTAACTTATATTTTCTTCTATTCATCTTTTTAAATTGATTCACTTTCGAGTTTACTTCTCAGAGTAACAACTTCTTCTTTGAGTCAATCAACAGTCTTGAAATTTTGCTCTAGTATCGATGTAAGGTAAATGATTACCTTTTCTTGTTCCTAAATTCTAACTTTTAGTCCCACAACATCATTAGTGCTTTCAAGGATTGATGATTGTACTTTTACCTGTTCATCCAGTCATTCAATTTCCACTTCTAGCTAATCGATATATTCTAATGATTCTTCTACCATTTCTTTCCAGTTATTTAATCTCTTACATTTAATCTCAATATTACCAAATGAAACCTTAATTTTAAACTTGGGATCGATATTACTAGTCAAATTATTTTCTTTAACTTAATCTATCAATGGTTCTGACATTTCAATGGTAGCCATCATGGAGGCATGGTTTCCAATCAGAAATTCTAGTTCTTCTTCCTCACAGAATTCATTATCATCATATTCCTCCTCAAAGACTAAACGTTTCTTCTATAAATTCATGGAAAATGTGATGTTTCCCTTTTTGATGAATATTTTCTGAGGTTCCTCAAGGTTTTGAACTTCTCTATCTTCATCATCAAATTTTCTTGAGCAGTTAGAGTCAATGCGCCCAACTCTTCTACAATGAAAACAAGTCGGCGGCTTCCTACCTTCAAATTTCTATGTTCCTATATTGATATTTTTTAGAAATGAGAGAAAGAGTTCCATTTTCCTCATCATATTCATTACCGCTTTCTTGGGAAACTTTTAGTTTTTCAATGGATTTGAATTCCATTCTCTTGCTCACACAAGTTACAGCATCTTATTTTTTGATTCTCATTTCATAAGTTGATAGATTTCTTAGAAGATTATACACTTAGAATTTGGGGATATCTCATTCTTTGAGGGATGAAACCTTTTCATTGTAAAGTGGTAGAAATATTCTCAATATTTTCTTCACTATGTTAATTTCTTTTATTTCATCACCCAGACCCTGGATTTATCCTACAACTTTACTAATTCGATTGAAAAAGGAGTCTCAATTCTCATCAGAGTTTATCTTCGTATCATTAAACCTATTGTGTAGTACATGATGTTTTTCCTCCTTCCATTTTCCATATCATTCATAAATATTTTCTAGTTTATCCCACATTCACTTGATAGATATGAAACTCTTTACCTTTATAAAATCATAATAGTAGGGGATGCAGTGAGTGAATTCAGTGATTTTTCATCAGTAGAAAGCATTTTCTTTTATGTATTTGTCTTTGACAGTCTTATAGGATCATCGACATTTATTCCCTACAAAGAATCAAATAATACTTCTATTCCAAGAGATCTTAGGTGAGATCTCATCATGTTTTTCTATATTTAAAAATTACTTCAATCGAATAGGGAACACCCCAAACGTTGGCTCGATTCTCCTTGACATACAAATTCAACACTAGCAACCTAGCTTCTATATTACTGGAAGGACGTCAAGACAACATGAAAGGGGAGGGGTGAATCAAGGTGTCATATTTTTCTTTTAAACAGGTAGATGTTGTTCCAACATTTATAGGAACCTGTTAAACCTCCCTGAAGATGATGTGTCGAAAAAATAATCACATGAAAAGAAATGACACAACAATTCTACTCGGTCCACCACTAAGGGCTACATCAAAGGACTATACACTGAAAATGTGCCAGTCATACCAATAACAACTAATATTCAAAAGTTATGGATTATAAGAGTTTAATATAGTCACTAGGTTCCTGGCACACTACCTTTATAAGGGTTTAGGGATATCACACTGCGTCCCTCAGATCACCTCCACTGACTCCCCCTTTCTCACTACGTTGGAAGAATCATCCCCTAGTTTAACAAAATAAAGGTTTTTTCATTGGTTTACTATTATATCATGAATCCTAATCTTTAAATGGATGCTTTTTTGATGTATCGTAATCACCTACAAATGTAATTTATTTTCCCATACACTAATTTGTTATGGAAATTAATTTCGCAAATTGATTTGGTCAATTTTTAGGCTTCCTTCGGTGTTCTGTATACTATTTTTGTTTCCGAATATCACTATTTTTTTTCGCGTACCACTACTGTTTCCACGTACTATCCCACTCTTTCTGTATACTATCTAGATGTTTCCATGTACCATCCAACTCCTCTTCAAACCATCCTTCTCTGCATACTTCCATACTCCACATACTATTCCACTCCTCTGCGTACCATCCAACTCTGTATACTACCTTTCTCGGCTGCGTACTTCGAGAGATTCCTATGTGAACCATGTTATCTTCGGTGAACTATTTTTCTTACATGGATGATTCTCTCAGTGTACCATCTTCTCTTCCACGTAACACTTCAGAAGTCACTGAATTTCTTCCTGAAATTTTAATCTCCAATCTCATACCTTAACAAAGGGGATTCATACTCTTTAAATTTCCACATAACTCTAAAAATTTCTGTAATATGATTTACCCCAATTTTTATTGTTGGAAAAACTTCACTGTAAACTAAACTCCATATGTGAACTATTAGCCTCCACCACTTACTACAATCCTCTAAACTGAGAACCTTTACCACATACTATTAAATTCTATATAACATATGTCTTTCGGTCGACGTACTTCATCTATTCCCCATGTATGATCACTATGAACTATTTTCGACAGCATTTCACATACCTCACGCATTCATCGTGTACCATCACTGCAAACTATTTTCAGTTCGGCACACCGTTTCTTGTATCGTACGCCTTCACCGCGTAATACACCACCTTTAATATGGCTTTCAGCCTCAAACATATGATTTTATTCATTGTGAACTCTCTATTCATCTATGTGTATATTAGCAACAAACACAAACCAACCTCCTTTATTAGCAACGAGAAACCTTGGATCCAACAATTTTAAGATCCCAAATGACGTATTTATCACGAGAACTCAAAATGAAACTTGTAGAAATTTTTATGAGAAATAAAAATATGAAATCTAATATTGTTTTAGGTAATGAAATATTATGATATGACCAATGTTAAACCTAAATTAATAAATATAAAAATAAATATATTAATAAATTTAAATTAAATATAACATATACATATTAATAGTTTTCAAAATATAATGTTTTTAAGGATCCACTGAATATTCTTCCATTTTTTGATAATTACAAAACCAAAGAAAATTTTAAAATCATATCCCCCTATTGAAATTATCATAAAGGTAATATTACAAAAGAAAAATTCTTTCATTAAAAAGAATGTAGAAAGTGCATAGTTCATTCTTAAAAAGTAATATATTAAAAAATATTTCAAGGATCCATTATAAAGTAATCCACATTTAAAATTTATAATTAAATGTAGTGAACAAAATTTTTAAAATTTGTTTGAGAATCATAATGAGAAATATTTAACAAAAAAAGAATCTATGAAAAATAAATATTTAAATAGTAAGTTATCCATATATATTATGAATGAGAAGTTTTAAAGTAGTTATATAGTAAACAAACATATATAGTAATTAAAAAACATTAATATGAAAAAAAATTCTATTTTTTACGATTTTCATGTAAATATGAAAATTCCATCATGTAAACATAATCAAACTCCCCCCTAAACACATAAAAACACAAAAATATTAGGTTTACAACATTATGAGATCAAATTGAAATCTTTAATTGATATGATTTGTTGTAGAATGTTTTAAATTATTGTTACAGATAAAAATTGTAGATATATTATCATAATAAATAGTTAATTTATCAAGATAAATTCCAAAATAAAATAAAGTTTTCATTGTACAGAAAAATTGATCACAAAAACCTGTAGTAGTGATATATTTAGATTATTTAGTATTCTTAACAATAGAAAATTTATTCTTATGAGACCATGAAATAAACGTTTTCCAAGAAAATGACACATACATGATGTGATTTTTTTCAATTTAAAATCCTTCAAAATCGGAGTCATAATAAGATATTAAATAAAAATAAGTATATT
The DNA here is from genome assembly GCA_963277665.1 of Viscum album. Classification (NCBI taxonomy): domain Eukaryota; kingdom Viridiplantae; phylum Streptophyta; class Magnoliopsida; order Santalales; family Viscaceae; genus Viscum; species Viscum album. The sequence continues at coordinate 1,282,979,103 of OY728133.1, forward strand.
TATACTAAAAAAACCATTCATAATATTTCATTTAACATATATAATTATTCGTTTCACAAATTTAATTTGACTATCTTTAGGACCAGATTGAAACCTTTTACATAAGTATGAAATAAACATGATATTATATCTAAATTCAATTAAATAAATAATGATAAATACCAGGCTTCTATAAAATTTAATATCTATAGATTTACTGGATTCATCAACATCTAATTTTCAACTAGTACACGTATCATTCTTCAAATAATTCTAAGATTTGAGACCAAACATTTTAACCAACACTTTAATAAAAATAGTTTTATTAAGAAATATCTCATATTTACTTTGATAAATGTAATTTCAATTAGAGAAATTTAATTATCCAATTAGTATCAAGTAAAAATAAGATAACATCAAAGTAGAAAAATATTTACAAATAAATTCCCTAGAGGAACAAAAAATATATGATCAACATAAATTTTCACAATTAATATGCTATTAGAAATTATATAAATAAAAAATATAGGATCAAAATTACATTTCATGAAAACACGAATCAATAAAAAAGAAATCATATCATACCAAGAAATATGTGCATTTTTGAGACCATACAATGATTTATATAATTTAAAAATCGGATTAAGAAATATTTTATTTTAAAAAATAGGGGTTGAGAAAGAAAAAGTTCTTCAGATATAAAACCACTTAATAATGAAATTTTTATATCTATTTAATAAAATTTAAAACGATGAAATCAATAAAAAACTAACAAGATTATAACAAAACATAAATTAGAAACATGTGAAAATGAATCTTTAATGTCTTTATATTTTTCTTGAGTATTCTTGGGAAGAAATTATGGCTTTATTTTTGACAATAAACCCATATTCATCCATCTTACTTCTATAAATCCTTTTGGTTCCAATTTTGTTATTATCCAAAATAAATCATAATAAAGTATATATATTATTTCTAACAAATTAATTATGATCATATTTTATAAAAATAATCAAATTGGCATCCATTAATGCAATAGTAACATTATTAGGAACACGATCAGGAAAAAACAACATTATAAAAGAAGATTAAAATAAGGATTCTATTTTTAAGATCTGAACCAACATTACTAAATTATTATTGGGTCAATATTTATGAATAATATAATATCTAGGATCATATTTTGAATTATTTTTACCCATTAAACAGATACATTATCTAAAGTTTTTCTTCACCAAAATCAAAATACTTGAAATCATATTTAATATTTTCCAAAAAATATTTCTCAAAATACACAATATTTATTAAAAATTATATGTAAATATTATTAAATAGTCATAGTACGATTATTTTGCACTATATAATATTTATTACTAGAATATTAACCATGTTAGACAACTTAAAAACTATTATAATAAAATTTATCCGAACTATATTTTGTACAAAATATAAAAACATTACAACTGAAAAATTTATAAAAACGAATGTTTAGTTTTTTACCATTAAATATTTCATATGGGGGTTTATTCATAATTTTTTTAACATAATATCTATTCAAAACAAAAAAAACTATTTTTAGTATATTCAAACCAAAAATAGTTTTTAAAATTATATTTATTAACCACGATTTGATAAACTTATTAAATAGTTCTATTATTATATTCAAGAATACATTTTTTGGTTTTATAGGTATATAAAAAATATTAGAATAATTATTTTCTTCATAAATGTTATTAAAATCTAAATTAAAAAACTCACCACCATTATATCTTCTAATGGAAAAAATTTAACATCGCATTGTTTTTTGCACTAGATTATAAAAAGTAAATAAATAAAGCTATTGTTTAATGATTATGAGACAAAAAATATACCCATGTGAATCTACTAAGATAATAAAAGGTAAAAAATATATTTCATAATACATAAATAGGTAGTTTTTATTGGACCAAATAAATAAAGATGTAATAATTCAACAGGTCTAGAAGTAGAAACAAGATTGAAAAATTTGAAATATTCCTTCAGTTTCTTATATATTAATCATTAATAAAAAAAATGTTTACTTAACTTTATCATAGGTAAATATAGACCATATTTATTATTGAATAAATTTTATATCTTTTAAAAATGAGCATGTAAAATCTTAATAGGCCAAATAACATCATCTTTTTCAATAGCAGCGACACACTTAACATTTTGATTATATATATATAAAAAATTAGTAGAATATATATTATCCTTACTATTATAATAAAATAAAACATTTATATTTTAAAAAACTAAACATTTATTATCTTCAAATTTAACATACATAACATCATTACATAATTGTGAAATAAAAATTAAGTTATGTTTCAAAACATAAACATATAAAACATTATAAATTAAAACAGAAACTGAAATACCATAATTCACCTATAATATCCCAAAAACCATACTCTTGGATATAGTGGTGAAATCATAAAAATTAAATTTATGGATTTGATACTGATGAAGGTAGCCTAATTTTTTATTTCCAAAACAAACAACATTATAAAGTAAAATTAGATCAGTTAAATTATCAAAGTCCTTTTAGATTTAAAGTATTATTAAACTAATAAAAAATCTTATATAAATAATACCCATGTATTTAATTGATCATTTCTCTTAATTAACCATATTTTTTTTATTTCAAATTAAGTAATTATAATCATCCATATGAAACCCTTAATGACAAAAATCATTCAACATATTTCTTGATAACCCAGGTAAAATAAAAAATACTAAGGGTGGGATAAAATGATTAGTAAGGGTATACGTATTCTTTAACAATTGAATATCATCATTGAGCATAAGAAGAGAAAAAGAGTATGATGATATAATCAAATTTAAAGAGCATATATTATGAATATTCCTACCCATAAATACCTGGATCATGAAACATAAAAATAGGGTATATGGATATCCAAAAGGAAAGAGTCATCAAAATGAAGAATCATGAGGCATGTGATACCAATATTTATCAAAGGAAACATATATATCCCATATCAATAATAACAAAAATGTGTTTATATCTTGGGAAATTATCATCATAGAACCCTTATAGAACCCATATAGAACACTTAAAAAAGAATAATTATACAATCCACTTCTATACCCAATGAATTGAAATTATATCTGGGAACACACCTAATATAAGATATAATGTTCTCAACTGGCATTATATGGGCGCACCCGTCATATAAGTACTTTTTATGTACCAAAATATGAATAAATTACATAGAAATTTCACTTCACTATAAAAATAATAAAATCAATCATTATTCCTTTCATAACATGATTAACCCATGAAAAAGAAAGAGGTTTCATAATGATCTATTTGAAACATAATTAATATGTGTAAAAGAAATGGGTTCCATAATAGTATCATTGAAACACGATTAACCCATGGAAAATAAATGGGTTCTATATAAATATTTTTGAAACGTGATTTTCCCATGGAAAAGAAATGGGTTTCATAATAATCTATTTAAATTAATCATAATCCATCCATAGAAACAGTGTTGATGCAATCATTACAAAATATCCTAATTGGATCATAATTAACGATAATAATTTTTTATGTTTATGAATGTAAATACCATTAAAGGATCCATAAAATTTATTTTAAGTAAAATTATTTTTTAATTTTGAAAATCAAAATTTAAAATGAAAAATTAACCAAAAATTACAAAAATATTTTTCTTTTTGAAAATAAAATTGGAAAAATATAAAGGAAACATTAATTAAAATGATTAAAATTATGATAGGAATATAAATTCATTTTAGAAATGTTAAAAATAAAAATTCTATTTAAAACTTTTTTAAAATGTGAGTAAAAAGTTACCCTTTTAGAAAATGATTAGAAATTTCCTTTTTAAAACCATTTAAAATAAGTAAAATGATCATCCAAAATGTATTTCAGAAATAATTTACTTTTTGAAAATATATTTTCTAAAAACCTTTTTGAAAACATGTATATGGAAGATAGTTATACGTGAACTAAATGAAAATAAAACATCAGTATCACTTACAAACAACATCTTGGATGTTTGTTAATCAATAAGGTTGAAAATGGATATTAAAAATGTGAAACAAATGTATAAATGTATAATAATAAAATTTATTTGGTTCAAGAATATAATATCACATTATTTCGTCTAAAATAATCTTGAACATGATCAATATCAAAAGAAAGGTGATTGTAACATAAATCCTTTGCGCCTTTGGTAACTTCTCAATCGTAATCCCCATAAATGAATAACATCAAATGATACATTAAATATCATGAACATAATTAGTTTCATGATATAACATGTCAAAGGTTAGTATATACACCTCAAAAAATGAATATAGTTTCATATAATAAACAAATGTCTCAACGAAAGTGAATTTGATATGAATAAATCTTACAAAAACCATACCATTGAATTTGAGAATTAATGGATGAATCAATTACATGTATCAAATTTAAACCACATAAAATAATTTTAAATATAATATAATAAATTAAAAATTCATTACATGCATATTCAGCACTTAAGAATTCCAATGATGAATTATTATACCTAATGAAAGTAAATTGAGTTAATAAATTCTTTACCATTTGATAAATTTCAAGTCAAACCCCCTTGAATGAAATAATTAAAATATAAAATTAAAATACTATTATGTATGAATGATTCATGTTATTACATGTAAAATATTCCTTATATTCACAAAAAAAAGATAAAACAAGTGGTTAATATGGCATATCTCTCACAAAAATAAAAAACAAGATGAGAAAACCCTTACCTTGAGATTGTTCTTCCTTTAATATAGGATCTTTCTCTTAAAAGCTGGGTTCTTCCTCTCCCAGAATGTTATTTGTTCCATCATGGTTTACCTAGAGTCTTCCTCCCTAGACGAGTCATTCTCCTTTTCCATAGCCCCTCCTACTCAGTTTTCTTAGAGTTCTTCCCTACTACTCACGGGATCCCATTTTCTTTGCATATAAAGAGTTTTGGTCCCCTATTGTTCTAGGTAGGAATTTATTATTATTCTATTAAATTTTTCATCATGTGGGTTGGGTGTAATAATTATTTCTTGTTAAGAATGGGTGAATACATTTTTTAAAAACAATAAATATACAATAAGGTAATATGGTCAAAAATAATATAGTCAATAAAATAATGGGCTAGGAGTGATTTTAAATTGATTGCCTATTTTATTTGTTATCCTTTTTGATTTTTTAATCTATTATGGTTATAAATCCTTCTTAAAATTAAGTAATTTGTTGGTTTTTTGTTTGTGAAAGGGGGATGCATTATAACTATTGTTGTTTCCTTATGAACAGTTGGTGTAAATTCTAATCCTTCTAATCATGTATATCCAGTCAAATGAAATTAATTCCCCACGATGAAAACCCTTTTGTGATCACCCTTGTTTAAAAAGTGTATTTAATAACAATGTTTAACATAATCTGAAAATATCATATTTGATAGGTGCAACTAAGTGTTGTGATCTGTTTGGTTTTCTGACCTCGTGTGAGTTGTGTGGTGCTTTTGTTGGGAGCACGAATATGGATAAAGGGGTAGGTAGGTCTATTGGTTCTGTGAGTAGGGTGTGGTAGGTTTGTACGGTGGGACTGTGGTTTAAATTTTAGATATTGTTGGTTTGGTCTGTGGGGAGGTACATGCTGTGTGTTGGTGCCCCAATCTGGGAGATTAATTAATTGTGGAATGGATGGACTTTTAGGGAGTGAGACTGCATTATTTGTGTTGTGGTCATCATGCGATGTAGGGAAGTGGGGCAGCGATGTGGTAATATACTTTTTATAAAATTGGTCTACATAGAAAAATATAATGAATGTGTGGTATAGCTTTGAAGAATGATAGTTGGTAGTGGTTTAATGGGGGTGTGCAGTGAGACTTCAAATCCAGTTTTGTTTATTGTTTTGAAGTGGTTGTGGAAGATAGTTTCCTGGTAGTGCTGTAATAAATTAAATTGAATCGATTAATTAATAAATTGAATGTGATTAAATGAAAAAGGGTTTGAGTTATTCTTTGCAAATATTTGTTGTGTGGTTTTTCATATAGGGGTAGCAAAAAATGTGGTTCTGTATGAGTTGGTTGTCTGTTGTGGGGACCCGTTGGTTGGGATGAGATTTTTCTTACCTATAAATATATAAATTTTAGTTCCTTTTGATTTCTATAAACACCCCAACATTTTTTATCACCATGTGATGAATAACCCCATTCATGGGGGATGGTGTCTTTCCCAACATCCTGGTGGGATAATGGATGGATGGTTACTGACATTCTTTATTTTAAACTCTTTCAGGTTCTTACTACTGAAGCCTATCCGAGAAGGATGTAAGGGCTTGATGCATACCATTGTCCCAAATATTTCGAGAGTGTTTTTTTAGATGAGAGGCCTAGGTCTCTGTGGCCTATGATTGTTTTCTCTTGTGTCATTGGGATGAGGCCTAGGTGTCTTCGGGTGAGAGGTGTGGTTGTTCGGCCCCAAGTGTCTACTGGTGGGATTGTGTGTAGTTTGAGGCCCAAGAGTGTGTGAGAAGGCTGTGGTAGTGGGACTACATATGGGAAGAGTTGTAGCATCAAGATGTTATCCATTAAGAACAACCAGTTAATCAGTGGGAAAGTGGTGTGGGTAAACAAATCTCAATGTGTCATACTAACACATTATTGAATTTTGTTATTTGGTGAGTTTTACGTGGTGAGTATGAGCTGGTTAGTACTCCTTGGTTGGTTCTTTGAGTTTCTACTATTTTCATTCTAGTGAATTAGTTTTCCCCCACTTTTTAACAAGTGGATTATGTTTTCCAATTTTGTATACTTATATACTCACCCTACATTTGTAAAACTATATTCAGGTTTGTAGAAGGATGTTTTGGACCAAGTTAGACTTTACTTTCTCGGGTATCATGATAGTTGTTGTTTCTTCTTAGTCTTTTTTTCTTTTGGAACTTGTTTTGTTTCATTTGTAGTAATTTGTATCAACTATAATTTTGAACATGCATCTGAGAATGGATTCTGGATTTACCTTTTTACTTTTAGAATATGGATTTTCTTGGGATTTACCATCTTATCTTCCAATATTAATCTATAAAAATTGAAATTCCTTTTATTTTGTGTGAGGTTATATGCCCTTGGTGCTATTCTCCACTCTAGGGCCTGTTGAAGGTGGGGCGTGGGGGGTCATTATCTCTCTTTCATCTCGAGGAAGGATGGGTATGGTAGTATAATTTCCCTTCTCTTATCTCTCATTCCATTATCTTTTAGATTCAATGCCTTTATTTTATTTTCTTTAAATACATATTAAAATACTTGATTAGTTAAGACCACATCTAGTGTTTTGAAGAAGTTAGGTTCGTTGTTTTAAAATAGATTGGTTGTGTTGAAATTGGTTAAAGAGATCCATATTTCAACATATAAAGATTTATAATCATGAAATAATTATCATAATTATACATAAATTATTACTTTTAAAACTAATAATGAAATATAGTAATTAAAAATGATCTACGTTATGATCCTAGAGATAGTAGGCCATATGTATAGATTAGTAAAATTTCGATTTGTCAATGATCATTATGGAAAGAAGGTATTCATTATTTTTTATTTTCATAATGATGATAATATAATAAATATAACATAATTTCTTTAAATATACTTATATATATATATATCATCCATGTGATTTAGTTATTAAAAATGCTTCGTGGAGACGGTATCCCCTACATCCAAGAACAACGTTACCATTTTCTTGTGTAAGAATGAAAATGGAATATAATATTTTAATAATAATATTTATGTAATTCATATCATTATTATTTAATTTATATCACATATATTCATTAACATTATCTATTTTATCTTATATTTAATGTTTTAGTGAAAAACAAAGCACATCGCTTTGTGAGGTGGTAGTCCGCCGTACACATGACCATGGTTATCATACCCCCCAGATAATGGAACAAAAAAAGTACATGTGATATCCTAATTCAATAAGCATAAAAAGATTTTAAGATATTATACATATAATTCCAATCTACAATTAATATAATATGTGAAAGGCAATGATGGAAAATGATTGACATTTATTCTCGAGGCGGTATCCCACCGTACACACAAGTAATTATTTCATATCCCATTTGATTGAACAATTGATGAATTTAGGTCATTAAATTATTATAATAATATATAAATATATTGTAGATACTGGTGTCCTCATATGTGCATAGCTAATGAATATTTTAAGGAGTATGACAAAGAAATAAAACAAAAATTCATAGCTAGGAATTTTACCTCTTCTCGGATCAACTCATTAATATTATTATTAAAGTATTCATAGAATAAATGTATGACTAAAAAACGTTTTCTAGGATTTAGGTATAGAAATTAAGAATTTATTTGTGTTGGTATTGGACTAATTAAAAGTTTTTTAATGTGTGAAGACTATATGATAGTTGGTGGACTTTTATATGTGATGTGAGTGGCACACTTGTAATTTTTTAAAAGAAAACGATGTACCCATATTTTTCAAATGAAAAAGGATAAAAAAAATAGATTATTATAGATAATTAGACATAATGAGGTCTAAATTTGGCCGTAAAATAGTTTTAGAAATGTTTTTATATCATTTCAACCTTTATGATTTGGTTTTAACCCCTCGGTAAACCTGTTTCAACCTTAAATGTAGTAATTTTTTTTACAGTATTTACTATTTATTATGGTCCAAAATTAAGTTAAAATTTCGATATTATATAAATAATGATGATTCCAATTATTTAATAGATTTTGAAATACTAAATTTATATAATTGGAAAATTTTATTTTTAAATTAAACCCACATACGCGATGAAAAATGGGGTTTTCATGAATTGTATTTTTCAAGGAAAAGATAGCATTATATTAACTATATGACTAATAATAATTATTGTATGAATGTCAACTAATATTAAATAATATAAAAACTAAAAATTAAATTTAAATGATTCATCATTATGGGTTATTTTAATTTTTTAAAAAGGGTAAACATTATGCACTTTAAAACAGTATTCATAAAAATCTTGTTTTTAAACCCAAAGACATAGATACACTAAAATACAATATAAATTTAGCTCAAAATAAATTTAGTTGGTTAAATATAAATAAATAATAAAAATTTTATTTTGATCAATATTATAAATATTATTTTACTTTTAAATTACTTAATTTATTGCAAATAAATGACATTTTTAGAAAAAATCGGTAATTTTCATGACTCACCGAAAAATCATTAATTTTTGAAAAAAAAACTCAACCAAAGTAAAATTTGATATTTTGAATTAAAAAATTAATCCAATTCTATAAAATAAATTTTCTCAAATTTAGAAAAATGAACTATGATATAATGTTTCATAAAAGTCAATAGAAAACATTTTTTTTTAAAAAAACATATTTTTTATGAATAAAATTAATTTACAATTTTTTTGATTATTTAATAAATATTTAGAAATAATTAATATCAATTATTAAATAAATAAATATATAAATTAATAAATTAGTTAATATTATTAATACCCACCAATTTAACAGCTACATTATAAGAGTTATATATATTTCACATATCGTTTAAGAGTGTTGTTTCATGTCAAATAAACTATCAAACCTAGTTTTTTTATAAAATATCTTAGTATCACATCCTCCCACATTTAACAAATTTAATCCTAATAATTTTAACTTTATCTCTATTATAAAATGTTGTAAATTTAAAAATATCTTTTTTGGAAACCCACATCCAAAAAAGTGTTAATAAAACAACATCTTGATAAGAGAGAAAAGGGCGTATGAAGGTCATCTAGAATAACTCATTCGAGCCTTACAAATAGAATAACATAAGTGGGAAGTGAATATTTAAAAATGGAATAAAATCATAAATAATCCTGGATAGTGATATAGATTATTGAGCATATAAAATTTAATGATCAATAAAAATTTAGGGACCTAGAACCATTAATCAGAAAAGTGTGAAAAGTCCCTCGGTTCATCCAAAATGAAAGTACTAGGATAAAAAAAATTTCATGAGCCTTTTCATATATTTTTGGAATTATTTCACCATATAAAATAACATAATATTGAAATATAATCAATTGATAAGTAGAATTTAATATTTAAGGAATTTCCCACCACAAAATCATCTTTTTCTCCAAATAATGAGTATTCAAGAAGAACTTTTCATACATGAAGCACTAATATACTTTCAAAGACCACACAACCTTAAATTTAAAATAAATATATTCCAAATATCTTTAAATTTTAAACAAAAAATAGCATATGGTAAGATAATTCCCCTTATGAATAAACCTTCATATGATCAAATAATACATTTATCTCTAGAATTTAACAGTAATACCAAAAGTCAAAACTAAAAAATAAATCTATTCCAAATATCCTTAATAATAGTTATTTGAATGATTAAACTTGTGTTCCCATAGTTAACTCAATAAACAAGATTATATATACCCTAATGTTTATACATAAATTAATACTTATATCTAAAAAATGTGAAGGAATACTTCACATTAAACCAAAGCATTACATATACTTCAACATAATAAAAAATCTCCAAAATCATCATTAATAACTTTTAAATCTCATCACTTCAATCCTCAAAGGGGTGTCTATGACATTGAACTTATGATCATAAGTAATTTTATAGAAAAATGATGTTATTGAAACCCCTTAATATAACCTCACAAGATATAATCTTTATTTCTAAAGCTATCTAAACATTCCCTTATATAGAAACTATAACATCCCCAAACTAGCAGTCCCAAATCCAGTACTCAAGTCATAAAAATTACATTTTTATTTGATACCAATGAAGGTGACCCAATTTTCTCTATCCAAAACATAAAATATTAGAAGAAAAAATCTGATAACTTGCATTTTCAAAAAACCTTTTAGTTTTAGAGTTTTATAAAATTAGATAAAAATCATACCAAAACAATTCCCTTGTCATTAAATGAGATTTTCAACCACTTAACCCAACATTTTTTAAGGGGTGGGGACAAATAATCATTTAATAATTAAAATAAATACCACTTTCTAACTGCGTAGAGGGGGACCCATTACATAGCCCAATGGCCCAAGACCAACTGGTTTGAATACAAGGCCCGAAAGCCCATTTTTTGGCCCAATGGGCCCTTTTGTGAATAATAATACTATAGTACTCAGGAAACTATAGTACCACCACTGCTACAGTGCCACCACAGCTACAGTTCTGCCACAACTATAATACAACTATAATGACTGACAACAACACTCCTACAGTACCCAGAAATTCGTCCCAGACCTGATTCGATCCTGGGTCATTTGGATTCCAAGAAGGAGTATGATGAGAATAAGTATAAAAACATTCATTCAAAATTTAATTTCATCAGTTAGTATAAGAAGAGAATAAGAATATGATGACACAATCAATGTGAATGAGTATAGCATAAGAATATTCACACCAAATAATACCTAGACCATAAACTTTGGAAACATGGAATAAGTCATTCACAACATCCATATTCATAATAATAAATAATCATAAGCCACGTGATATCAATCTTAATCAAAGGAAACATTTATAACCCATTACAATAATAATAAAAACATGTTGGTTTCTTGGGATGTTATCTTCATATAACCATTAATAAATATTTAAATATGGGAGAACCATATGGTTGACTACCATACCCAATGAATTGGAGTGATATCTGATCACACCCATCATATAAGTTAAAATGGGATCACCTGACGCTATCTAGGTGCACCCATCATATAAGAAATGTAAAACCCATTTTTTCACTAAGGTATGGATCCTTTAAATTTTTGTCTAATTATATATTTTGGACTTAATATGGTCACCTAATGAGTTATTTGATGTTTTGAGGGTTCCTGAGGCTTGTTTATATCTCAAAACCCATCAATTGGGTAAAACGGGGCCTATTGTACGAATAGAGAAAACCCTCTAGGTAGGCCACACAGTTAGATCTAACGATGTGGGTGGACTATATTTTTTGGGCAGAGCCATCTCAGATGGTTGGCACATGGTTTCTATAACTATGTTACCTAATTTTGTGGTACACACATTTTCCTAGCTACTCGTGTAGGGTTTGAGCACGGTTTGGAAAACCTTGCAGATAAACTGTGCACATGATAAATTTTGGTTAATTTTTCCTTTTTTCCTTTAATGATATAATTAAGATAATCCTTCTACCATATTCTGATTTCTAATAGGATTAGACTCTATTTCTACCATTTTGAATGATTTTGAAGGCATAAGCATGGGAAAACGATATGTCCTTCACCTAATATCCGTTTGAGCTTACATTCATCTTATTAGATGAAAAATAGTAAGTAATCGAGTCCTTTTGAGTTGTTCTTATCTCTTTTTCTCGACCTAGTTATCAAGGTGTGAGTGTTTTTCTTCTTTTCATAGATCTAATTCAATCCGAGCCAAATTTAGGTTCGATACCATAGGAGTAGAGTCGTAAAAGCCTAGTATGGGTGGTCTATAAATCATCCCTCAAGTTTGTTGTTTTTTGGAATTAACTTTTGGGACCCTCTGATTTCAACGAGTTTTGTTTATTGAATTTATATGTCATGATTAATATAATTAGAACCATATGATTATTATATTTTTATAAATGTTATTAGTTGTGTGTGGTAACAACCACAACACCTAACATACCATGTAGGGTGATATGCAAAAGTTGAGTTTTTATTGTTTTGTCACTTTTAAGCCATTTTTTGTGTGTGCATGAGCTTGAACTGAATAATGGAACGTCCCCTTATAATAAAGTCTTATTGAATCAGGTAATGGTTAATGGAAAGTACCATGTCACTTCCTCTTGACTAGCCTAAGGTAAGTTCTTTTATTTGATAATTAAATGTGAAATGGGAATTGGAAAGTATACTTAGTATATGACTTGGACTTAAATGTAAATGAATAATAGTTTTCATGTTTGTAGCACACCTTTCCACATTAATGGAAGGTATAATAATATACCTTGATAATTGAATATGCATAAATGGATTAAATGAATAGTATCATGACACTTATCATTGAAACAGTAATGAAAGGAAAGAAAGAAACCAAATGGACTTATTAATTAATTATGAATTGATTAAATGGTTGCATGATATTTTTCCTATTCACACTAATTATACGAATTTTGTTAGCCAATTGAAAATATATATGAATTCATTATCAAATAGAAGTGTCCTGACTCGATCTCACATTGGATTATTATCATAGAATGCCTTGATCACTCAAGAACTCCATTCTGATCAAAGGATATAACCTTTTTAGGTTGAGACCACCTATATCTTCATACTTGTCTATTAATGGATTCTTGGTATAACACCATAGGATCCATCACATAGTATTAGAGGATTAATTGGAAATACTATTTAGATCCAGAGTTTACAAGATGGTTCCATAATTAAATCCCAGAAGGCTTAATCACTACCTAGCCCCATTTGAAATTGGATGATCTAATTGGATTCTGTTGGATTCTTATTGTGAAATGCCTTGGAATATGCTTCTTGGATAACTGTCTTACCATTAGGCAGACTATAGTTATAACTAAGTTTGTGACTGTTGATGTCTACATTTCCTTGGTCATTACATTGGAACTTTATTATTAAAAATCAATATAGGTTTGCTCGTTATGGCTTAGAACCATCACTATTGCTTATATGTGGATTATTTATAAAATGTAAATTATCAAATAATGAATTGGTTATATTTTTGGACACCATCCATGGGATAAAGAAAGAAACTATGTTTTTAGTTACATTTTACAAATTTACATTATATATAAATTCTTTCACACTATTTCATTTCCATTACATGGCCCGAAGTTTATTGACCCCATTGGCGGTAGCCCACTAAGATTTATCTCACACACTCCCAAGGTTTTTTTGGGTACCTTGGGACGATTACATGATTTTAGTTGTTCAAAAATGGAATCATATGACTTCAAACACTTTATTTCTTGCTATTTAGGAAGGAACTTAATAGATGGTGGCTGATCTAGAGCTCGGGGTGCTTTAGATATGAAGTGCCCAGATCAGTGTGAATCACTGAGAGGGGGAGGGGGTGAATCAGTGATCCCTTAAAACTTTTTACTAATTGATTCTTAATCAATTAAACCTCTATGGCTGGTTAAAGCCTCGATCCACTCTTCTTGTATCTCTCAACCTTTCCCGAATGATGCAGTAATGAAAAGGCACAGGACACAAGGATTTACAAGGTTCGGCACCAAAGGCCTACATCCTTGCCATGCTCTCCAAGCATGGATTCTTCCATTATAATCGGTTAGTATTACAATGGTCGATACAGCTTCCCACCGTATCTCTCCTGAGTCCCACAGGAGGGTCTTTATACTGCGTCCCACAGTGTTACCAGAGTCCCACTGGCCTGCTCCAGAATCCCACTGAAGACTTCTTCTCCCTGAGTCCCACAGGGTCTTCTCCTGGCTCCTCGAGTCACACGAGTAGCTCTTCTTCACTTCAAGTTCTTCAAGTATCCTCAGCAGTCTGGGATAAAGACTGCTGGCCTTGCTCTGTACCTCTGATCACTTGTGATGATCAGGTCTTCTCGTCTAGCTCAGGATTTATCTCCTTCTTCTCAGGATGACCTGGCTTCTCTCCAATTACTGAATGCTCAGACAAATAATATCTTTATCTTCGGTCTGGTCCAGTCTCAGTTGCACACCACTGATTTAGCACTGTTCACGTGTGCACGTGCATGCATGCATGCATGTACTCTCCTTTTCTTCTTCTTGGTGCAGTAGACCCACAAAGGGTGTAATCACTTTTGAGCACACACCTACTTCTCAGACTTCACACACTTTATGCAATTTGCTTACACACTTAGAGTGTGTTCTACTTTAGTGTGGAACTTCTTCTTCTAAGTGTATACACACTTCTTAGTGCACACACCTAGGTTCGGCCTTCTTTGTCACTTGTTCATGTACACATAAATTGTTCTTTGTTTTGCACACACTTGACTTTGGCCTCTTCCCTCTTCTTGTTGCACACCCTTAACCCGTAGGTTGTTCTTCAATTTTGCACACACAAAATGTGTCTTCACTTGGTGCACACACAAGGTCACAACCCTCGGCCTCTTCAAATGCACACACGGCCAAGTGTGCTCTTCTTTATTCAAATGCACAAGCAAGACTATGGATTATTCAATGCTTACACACACACAAAGTGTGGTCTTCCACTTTACTTGGCACACACCACTTGGTGTTGTCTTTTGTGCACACACATGGCCTTGGGTTGTTCTCCTCCACTTGGCACACACACACACGAGGCAAGGCCTCGGCTTTCTTCTCCCTTCTTGCACACACACCCGAGTGTGTCCTTCCCCACTTATGCACACACACTGCCTTCTTCTCACTTTGCACACACAAGGGGCAAAGCCTCGGGTTCTCTTCTGTTTTTGCACACAAGGCTCAAAGCCTTGGCCTTCCACTGCCTTTGCACTCACTGCCCGAACTTCAGGAGGCGCGCAAGAGGGTGCAACCTTCTCTACTTCAACACTGCCTGCCGCGCAAGGCACCAAGCCGCGCGAGTCCTCAGATGTAACCGGCCGCACTAGCCACGGGTGCAAGGCACCGCGGGCTCCTTCCTTCTGCCGCGTAAATGTGCAGGCAGTGAGGGAATCAACCACGGTCGCGCAAGAATGCTGCGGCCCCGGGTTCTTCCTGCCGCGCAAAGGGAAGGCGCGCAGGGGGTCCCCCTTCTTCTTCTTTCGCGCAAGGTGTGCGCAAAAGGAACTCTCGAAGCCAAGGGTGGCTTCGGGCTACTTCGTCGCGCAAGTGAGTTGCGCGGAGCTCCAGACTTCGTGAGGCACAGAGGCACACTCACGGGACTTCTCTCTTCAGAGGATCAGCAAGCAATCAGAGAGCCTTGGGCTCTTCTTTTATAGGCGAGGCAGAGGCGGTTCATCCGCGGGATACAATCTTTGAATCACCGATATTTTCGGTTCTTGAAAATCTTTAAACTCAATCCGAAAATCACGTTTCTTTCTCTCTGTTTTACGCGGCTTCATTTATTTTTGTTCCTCTACGTGCATGCGACTCATAACGCATGCACAGCCTTCGGTTTAGGCTGATCCATGCAAACCATAAACCCTTCAACGCCTCGGCAGATTCTCTTGCCTCGGCCTTCTTCGAATTTCTCCATCTGTTGCATGCATGCCTTTTTTATTGCATGATCGTGTTCGTGGAGGCCAGACGATCTCAATGGAGGCTTCGGATTCAGAAACGATGGTCGGGAACTCGAGATATGTCGTCGGGATGCCTCTGGTTCAGCGGCTGCTCGCGGGTGGCTTCGGCTCGAGCTCGACGAAGGAGATGAGCCGGGAGCCGTTCGATCGGGCGAATGAAGGACATCGGACGGCTGGATCAAATCGGGGGCGCGGCGGATCAGATGAGCGGTCCAGATCGAGCGCGAGATCGCTCGGACGGCCGGGATTTGTTCCCGGTGAAAATCGCGCGTCCCACATCAAAACTTTCCGCGGATTTTCCGCGGTTTATTAAATAAGCGCTGGGGGAAAGCGCTCAGTTGAACTTCCCCCCTCCCGGTGCCGCCCCGCACCGGGTTCTCTCTGCGGGCGCGCTCTGCGCCCACTCTGCCTACTGCGGGCGCGCTTCAAGCGCCCACTATGCTCCCTGCGCTCCTCCGGGCGTGCCCCTGGCGCCCTTGCGGTGTCCTTGGGTGCGCCCTGCCGCCCTGGCTCGCCCCACGGGGTTCCCCCGGGCGTGGTGCCCTAGCGCCCATTCCTTGGGGTTGAACCCCCCAAGGTGCCTTGGCTGGCCTAATTTTTTGGCAAAGGCAAGTACAAATACTTTGTCAAAAACAAAGTAACCCATGAGTATAAGCCAAATGCCACTTCTCCCTTAAGCCATTTCTTTCCTTCTCTACTTCTTAAGAATTCTTTAATCCTCCTCCCATGATCTTCACTTAGGATACGGAATTCAAAAGGTTCCTTCATAATCTTCAACCGAACTCCTGAATCAAAGAATTCTTCAATGTTCTTCATTGATCCAATTACAGATCAAGTTGGATCACTTCCAATTCACATGCACTAAGAGTTAGTACATGGACTTCATTAGTGCACATCATCCACTTAGTAGTTGTGGATGGAACTCTTCAACTCCTCATGCATTGTGAAGACAATGCATGGTCGTCAATCAATGTTGTGACTTTGTATCCAGTTGATACAAGTTCTTGGAACTTTAAAGATCAGCTCAACAATCGTCAGATTTCCATGGAGAATGTTTCAACCATATTCTCCAATGCCACGTAGTGAATCTCCTAAGTGACACTCCGCTAAGTTCCATGGCCATTATCCTTCACCATAAACACCATCACAACCTTTTTCATTCACATCTTGACAATCCATGACTTCCATTCATTGTAAGACAACAACATGCCTCATTGACAACCTCATTGACAACAAATGCAACACAATGCACTTCAATCTCCCCCTTTGTATTTGTTGTCAATACACTCCTTCAGCACATATGAATGGGTCAATATGTGTGCCAATATTTCTCCCCCTTATTGGCAATCAAATGCAAAGGTGTGGTGTGGTTCTCTTCCAAAAATATCTTCCTCCCATTGAAAAGTATCTTCTTGAAAAACACTAGGAGAGGGATGATGTCACATGTTCTCTTTAGAAAAGAACCTTTAGTAAATCAGCTCTAAGTCTACTTGGGCTAACCCGGTGTAGAAAACAAGAGTGATATAACCAAGGTACACAATGTTGTCCAACATTCTCTACACATGTGAGATCATGCTTAGGGGTTTGAAATTTTTCAGATATAACAATGAATTGCTAAATCCTGCACATACTTCACCAAACACATTAGAAAGTTCAGTGCAAAGATAAAGCTCCCCCTTTCATCCATTTGTCTTCAATCCATACTCCCCCTTAATTGACAAGATAAACTCAATTAAGAAACAAGGGATGAAAGCATGATTGGAATACCTTCACTTTCTCAAGATGATATTATTTTTAGAACATCATCTTCTCCAGATTGGCTCCCCCTCAAGGGGTGCACTCCATTCTGTCCAAACCATCCTCCAGATGAGAATGATCATCATCTTCAATTCCCTACAATGTTAGCATATGTAAATACCAATAGTATAAGGGAATAAGATGGAACCTCCTTGGTTCATCAATGTGAACAACAAGGTTGAGAAGATTCTCTCAAACGAGATGTCCCATTTTCACCAGTCTTCACACTTGCACATTTGATCTTCATTGATGATTGTGCTGGTGTGGTTCTCAATACATCTTCATGTGAAATCTTCTTCTTCTCTTTTGCTTTAGCAATTGCCAGTACTTCCTCTTCAGCTCTTTGTAGATCTTTGGCAAGTTGCAACTGATTTGGCCATATGACTAGTAAATCATTTGGAAGAGTGGCCTCAGTTTTGGAAGTTCCACATGGTTCTTTGGATGCTGCTAAGTTACCTCTCTTAGGAAACTTATTTTCAATCAATCCCTTCTTCTTCTGGATTGATTGTCTTTTGGAGTCCAGTCTGCCTCTATTGAATTTCATGGCTTCTTTACAAAGATCCATGATATGCCCTTTCTTTCCACAGTAGAAGCATTTCTTGGTGGTCCTTCTGGATGCATCACCCTTCTTGGTTTTAGAATCCAAGGACTTCTCTTCCTTTTTCAAACTCTTCTTGGGAGCATCTTCCACTTTCTTCTTCTTGCTTCCCAAGGAATCTTTTTGAGCCAGGTTCTGTGATCTTTTCTTCTTTTGAGCTCTGGATACAGTTGGAGATTGACATGTATCTTTTTGTTGACCACTTTTGCAATCATCCCAGATGTTGTCAAGTAATCCAAATCTATTTGCAGTAAACAGATGTCTCTGGACCTGTGGATGTTGCTTCTTTCCTTCTGGCTTGCTCCCCCTAGGCATGAGCTTCCTCTGTGCTTTGGCATTTAGTGGATTGTACCAACAATCCTTTGCACAATGCCCATACTTGTTACAACACCAACACTGACCCACAAATCTTGACCTTTTGATTCCTTCTGATTGTAGGGTACTTGTCTTGAATTGTTGTGCTGCGTCAGGAGAGCTCTGCTTCTTCACCTTCCTCATCCAGATGGATGGAACCTTCTTCTTAGAAGATGTTGCACTTTCACTAGAGGATGTCCTTCTATTAGAATCATCCTTCTCAATGCTCACTTGAGTGGCAACATTTCTCCTTTCAGCTGACTGGGAGGATTCAGCTTTGGGTGATTGCAGATTTTTCAACATCACCTCTAGTTCTAAGCATTTCATGTTAAGGGAGTTCTTCTCATCCTCAACAATTCTTAGCCTTCCTTCCCACTTCTGTTTCAGCTGTTCCATCTGGTCATCATGCACCTTCTTTAATTCAAGCAATGAATTGTCAAGCTCCTTCACCCTTTTGACTTTTTCTTCAAGTTGAGCATCTCTGACAACCATTGAAACTTTGTGCCTCTTTTCCAGTGCATGGAAAACATCTTTGATTATTATCATAAAGATTTCTTTCTCAGAAAGGCTTCTCTGCAATTCTTCAGCAGTGTCTTCATATCTTTCATTGTAAAGAGAAACGGTTTCATCTTTAGCCTTCACCAGCTTTCTGAGAGTGTTGGTTATGCCAACCCTTTTTGCCAATTGATCTTCCAGAGAATTGGCTTCATCTTCTAGCTGTAATTTTTCTTCTTGAAGATCAAGGAGGCCTGTAGCTATACACATTGCAACTTCCTTGGGGACTCTCTTCTAAAGATATTTGATTGCATTTAGAAGATCATTGCTCCTTCCATATTCATCACAGCTAGAGCAGGCTTCATCAGAAGAATGATAAAAGGAATTGTCATCTGTTGTGACTTTCACATTTCTTTCCATAGAAGGAGTTTCTCTGATTGCACCAGCCTTCTTCTTCATCTTCTTTACCTGTTTCTTCTTTCTATTTTTCTGAGTCTTGGAAGATATCTCCATTTGAGGCTGGTCTTTCATTTCCTCAAATCTGCACGCCATATAGACTCTCTTGGATCTTTTAGAGGCAACCTCGCTCTGATACCAATTGAAGTGCCCAGATCAGTGTGAATCACTGAGAGGGGGAGGGGGTGAATCAGTGATCCCTTAAAACTTTTTACTAATTGATTCTTAATCAATTAAACCTCTATGGCTGGTTAAAGCCTCGATCCACTCTTCTTGTATCTCTCAACCTTTCCCGAATGATGCAGTAATGAAAAGGCACAGGACACAAGGATTTACAAGGTTCGGCACCAAAGGCCTACATCCTTGCCATGCTCTCCAAGCATGGATTCTTCCATTATAATCGGTTAGTATTACAATGGTCGATACAGCTTCCCACCGTATCTCTCCTGAGTCCCACAGGAGGGTCTTTATACTGCGTCCCACAGTGTTACCAGAGTCCCACTGGCCTGCTCCAGAATCCCACTGAAGACTTCTTCTCCCTGAGTCCCACAGGGTCTTCTCCTGGCTCCTCGAGTCACACGAGTAGCTCTTCTTCACTTCAAGTTCTTCAAGTATCCTCAGCAGTCTGGGATAAAGACTGCTGGCCTTGCTCTGTACCTCTGATCACTTGTGATGATCAGGTCTTCTCGTCTAGCTCAGGATTTATCTCCTTCTTCTCAGGATGACCTGGCTTCTCTCCAATTACTGAATGCTCAGACAAATAATATCTTTATCTTCGGTCTGGTCCAGTCTCAGTTGCACACCACTGATTTAGCACTGTTCACGTGTGCACGTGCATGCATGCATGCATGTACTCTCCTTTTCTTCTTCTTGGTGCAGTAGACCCACAAAGGGTGTAATCACTTTTGAGCACACACCTACTTCTCAGACTTCACACACTTTATGCAATTTGCTTACACACTTAGAGTGTGTTCTACTTTAGTGTGGAACTTCTTCTTCTAAGTGTATACACACTTCTTAGTGCACACACCTAGGTTCGGCCTTCTTTGTCACTTGTTCATGTACACATAAATTGTTCTTTGTTTTGCACACACTTGACTTTGGCCTCTTCCCTCTTCTTGTTGCACACCCTTAACCCGTAGGTTGTTCTTCAATTTTGCACACACAAAATGTGTCTTCACTTGGTGCACACACAAGGTCACAACCCTCGGCCTCTTCAAATGCACACACGGCCAAGTGTGCTCTTCTTTATTCAAATGCACAAGCAAGACTATGGATTATTCAATGCTTACACACACACAAAGTGTGGTCTTCCACTTTACTTGGCACACACCACTTGGTGTTGTCTTTTGTGCACACACATGGCCTTGGGTTGTTCTCCTCCACTTGGCACACACACACACGAGGCAAGGCCTCGGCTTTCTTCTCCCTTCTTGCACACACACCCGAGTGTGTCCTTCCCCACTTATGCACACACACTGCCTTCTTCTCACTTTGCACACACAAGGGGCAAAGCCTCGGGTTCTCTTCTGTTTTTGCACACAAGGCTCAAAGCCTTGGCCTTCCACTGCCTTTGCACTCACTGCCCGAACTTCAGGAGGCGCGCAAGAGGGTGCAACCTTCTCTACTTCAACACTGCCTGCCGCGCAAGGCACCAAGCCGCGCGAGTCCTCAGATGTAACCGGCCGCACTAGCCACGGGTGCAAGGCACCGCGGGCTCCTTCCTTCTGCCGCGTAAATGTGCAGGCAGTGAGGGAATCAACCACGGTCGCGCAAGAATGCTGCGGCCCCGGGTTCTTCCTGCCGCGCAAAGGGAAGGCGCGCAGGGGGTCCCCCTTCTTCTTCTTTCGCGCAAGGTGTGCGCAAAAGGAACTCTCGAAGCCAAGGGTGGCTTCGGGCTACTTCGTCGCGCAAGTGAGTTGCGCGGAGCTCCAGACTTCGTGAGGCACAGAGGCACACTCACGGGACTTCTCTCTTCAGAGGATCAGCAAGCAATCAGAGAGCCTTGGGCTCTTCTTTTATAGGCGAGGCAGAGGCGGTTCATCCGCGGGATACAATCTTTGAATCACCGATATTTTCGGTTCTTGAAAATCTTTAAACTCAATCCGAAAATCACGTTTCTTTCTCTCTGTTTTACGCGGCTTCATTTATTTTTGTTCCTCTACGTGCATGCGACTCATAACGCATGCACAGCCTTCGGTTTAGGCTGATCCATGCAAACCATAAACCCTTCAACGCCTCGGCAGATTCTCTTGCCTCGGCCTTCTTCGAATTTCTCCATCTGTTGCATGTATGCCTTTTTTATTGCATGATCGTGTTCGTGGAGGCCAGACGATCTCAATGGAGGCTTCGGATTCAGAAACGATGGCCGGGAACTCGAGATATGTCGTCGGGATGCCTCTGGTTCAGCGGCTGCTCGCGGGTGGCTTCGGCTCGAGCTCGACGAAGGAGATGAGCCGGGAGCCGTTCGATCGGGCGAATGAAGGACATCGGACGGCCGGATCAAATCGGGGGCGCGGCGGATCAGATGAGCGGTCCAGATCGAGCGCGAGATCGCTCGGACGGCCGGGATTTGTTCCCGGTGAAAATCGCGCGTCCCACATCGAAACTTTCCGCGGATTTTCCGCGGTTTATTAAATAAGCGCTGGGGGAAAGCGCTCAGTTGAACTTCCCCCCTCCCGGTGCCGCCCCGCACCGGGTTCTCTCTGCGGGCGCGCTCTGCGCCCACTCTGCCTACTGCGGGCGCACTTCAAGCGCCCACTATGCTCCCTGCGCTCCTCCGGGCGTGCCCCTGGCGCCCTTGCGGTGTCCTTGGGTGCGCCCTGCCGCCCTGGCTCGCCCCACGGGGTTCCCCCGGGCGTGGTGCCCTAGCGCCCATGCCTTGGGGTTGAACCCCCCAAGGTGCCTTGGCTGGCCTAATTTTTTGGCAAAGGCAAGTACAAATACTTTGTCAAAAACAAAGTAACCCATGAGTATAAGCCAAATGCCACTTCTCCCTTAAGCCATTTCTTTCCTTCTCTACTTCTTAAGAATTCTTTAATCCTCCTCCCATGATCTTCACTTAGGATACGGAATTCAAAAGGTTCCTTCATAATCTTCAACCGAACTCCTGAATCAAAGAATTCTTCAATGTTCTTCATTGATCCAATTACAGATCAAGTTGGATCACTTCCAATTCACATGCACTAAGAGTTAGTACATGGACTTCATTAGTGCACATCATCCACTTAGTAGTTGTGGATGGAACTCTTCAACTCCTCATGGATTGTGAAGACAATGCATGGTCGTCAATCAATGTTGTGACTTTGTATCCAGTTGATACAAGTTCTTGGAACTTTAAAGATCAGCTCAACAATCGTCAGATTTCCATGGAGAATGTTTCAACCATATTCTCCAATGCCACGTAGTGAATCTCCTAAGTGACACTCCGCTAAGTTCCATGGCCATTCTCCTTCACCACAAACACCATCACAACCTTTTTCATTCACATCTTGACAATCCATGACTTCCATTCATTGTAAGACAACAACATGCCTCATTGACAACCTCATTGACAACAAATGCAACACAATGCACTTCAAGATAGTCCTTTGATTTGCATTATACATTTATGGAACATGTTATTAATACTTTCTTATGTCCTTTTTTCCAGTTTTCTTGTGACATACCCTTGGCCCTTGGTTCTAATCGAAAGCCTCTAGTATTTTGAATGATGTGTTTGATTCCACGTGGCCCATCAGGATCAGGAAACCTATTAAGTGGCATTTAGGTCTGAGATGTCACATGAAATTTCCAAGAACCACAACATGAATGAAATACATAGAGCTTACATTTCATCATAGAAATCATAAAAAATAAATATTCCTTTAATAACTTGATTACACTATAGAAAAGTTATATGTTCCATAATAATCTATTTGAAAAAAATTTAATCCATGAAAAAATAGGTTTCGTACCAATCTCATTGAACCATGATTAATCTGGGTAAAATTATTTTTTTCTATAAATATATATTTCAAATAGGATTATCCCATTGAAAAGTAACATGTTCCATAGAAATATAATTAAATAAATAAAAATCTTTCTAGAGAAATAATGAGGATGGTGTCATTAAAAATTATCTCACTAGATCATATGTAACAATAAGGGTTGTTAACATTGATGAATAGAAACACCATTAAAAGATAATTATAATTTTTTTTTGAGTAAAATAATATTTCTTTCTAAAAATAACTTTTAATAAATAAAACTCTCATGGGCCCCTCTACCCCATTGAGAACTGGCCTAAGCCCAAGGGTTGGCCACCTTGGGCCTCACCGAGGGAGTGCGACACGTAGGTGGGGAGGCCACCCCAATAACTCGTTACCCAACAACATGTTTAATTCTGCTTCGGCGGTGGAGTAGTGATGAAAGAGAGGGATACAACAACACCATTCTTTGGGAGGTACAAGGTTCAAATCCTAGGAGTCCGCTTTTGGGGCGAACCTCTCCTCCGGGATCCAATCGCCTTGCCGGGTCACCCAGTTTCTTGACTCGGTGAGAAAAATGAGGCACAACCCAACCAGGCTGACAGATTTCCTTACAAACCATCACCGCTCGAGTTGTCACCCTCCAGGACACCCTGCCATCTCAGCTGGAAACAGGTCCTTCCCGGCTGGGGCTCCCTCCGGAGTGACCTTTTCGTGGGGTGAGGGGTTTCCTTCTGTGGAGGGTTCGAAAAGGCCACACATGGCACTCCATTTTATAAAGAACGATGTACAAAGAGAACCATTTAAAAAATTGTAGAAAATTTTATTTTTAAGGACTTTTAAAAGAAGTAAAAGATAATGTAAAATGGATTTAGGAAATAATTTATTTTTATAAAGTTTTTTAGAAAACATTTTAGGAAACAAGGATATAGAACAAAATGATTACTAATCTAAAATAAATACACATCAGTATCACTTAAAAATAACATACATGAACTATATTTTAAAAATAATGAATGAAATATCAATAAAAAATGTGAACAAAATTCATAACCAGAGGATAATAAAATAGATTTGTTTCTTGAAAGAAATATCACATTATTACACTAAAATAATCTTGAACGTGACAATATCAAAAGAAAAGTGATTGTAACATAAATCCTTTAACAATTTGGTAACTCTACAACCATAATATTCATGAAGGAATAAAATAAAATGATACTTTAAATATCATTAAAATAATATGTTTCATGATATAAAAAATCAAATGTTAGTATATTCACGTCACATAATAGCATAGGTGAATATCATAAACATATGTATCAAAGAATCAAAATTTGAGATGAATAATGCTTACCAAAAATCATATAATTTAATTTTATAATTAATAGATGAATAATTTAAGTTTATAAAATTTAAATCACATAAAATAAGATTAAATCCAAAATAATATAACATTAATTCATTAAACACATAATCATGACATAATAATGTGAACGAAGAAGTATTATGACCTAATGAAAAGAAATTGAGTTATGAAATTATTTACCACTTGGTAAATTTCATTTCATTTCCACTAGAATGAAATAATACAAATATAAAATTAAAATTCCTTGATTTATGAATTACTCATGTTATTTCATGTAAAATATGATGTATATACACCACTATATAAAAAAGGTTGTGGATATGGAATATGTATCACATAAATAAAAGGTGAGATGAAAAAAACCTTACCATGAGTTTAGCCTTTCCATGTGTGTATTTTAAATCCTATATAAAAATATTATATAAATTCTTTAATTTATTGATAACCATTTCTTTGTTTAATACCTTAAACATAAATTTTTTTTTATTTTTTTTTAATGAAATATTAAAATAATTATTCAGTTAAGTGCATGTCGAGTGTTTTGAGGATGTTTGGTTAAATGTTTTAAGACATCTCAATGTGTTAAATATGGTCAAAGTGGTCATTATTTTAACATCTAAAAAATTATAATAATCAATTAATTATCATATGTGTATATAAATTATAATTTTTAAATCAATCCGTTAATTATTTTAATAAAAAATGAACTACGTTACCATCATAGATAATGTAGGTTGTACGTACACATGAGCAATGTTTCTATTTTTAAATGATCATTTTAGAAATAATGTTTTCCTTATTATATCATCAAATAATGAAAATAATAGAAATTTGTTTAGATTTTTTATTTAAATATACTTATATATATCATCAATGTGATTTAGTGATGGAAATATAATCATGTCTCTTCGTGGAGGCAGTATTCCACACGTCCATGAATGACATTATAATATTTCAGTGTAAGAAATAAAATAATATATTCTCTTTTAAAAATGATAAATATTTTGAAAATGATAAATATTTTAAAAATATATTTTTTTATTTAATTTATATCACATATATACATTAAAACTATCGTCATTACCTTCTATGTAAAGTATTTGTGAAAATCAAATCACATCTCTTCGTGAAGTTGTAGTCCTCCGTACACACGAACGATGTTATCGTATCCCCAACATAATAGAAATTAAATATAAATATATATATATATGATACAATAGTTATATAATTATAAATATATTAAAAATATAATATATATAATTTAAATCCATCATTATAACAAGACATGAGAGGAGATAATTGAAAATGAATGACATTGGTTCGTTAGGCTGTACTCTTCCATACACATGAATAATGATTTATTATCCCATTTGATGTAGGATAAGATGGATTTAGGTTAAAAAATTAATATAATAACATCCATGTATATATTAGATCGTTTTTTTTCATATTATCATAGAATAATAATATTTTAAATAGGTGGAATAAGAAATAAAGTAAAAATGCACAAATAAGAATTTTACCTCTTCTAAGACCACTGCTTTTGGGATATAACTAAGGTATTCCAAGAAATAATTGATGAATAAAAATGGTTTTAGGATGAGGGAATGGAAGTTTTTATGTTATTTGGGAAGGTATGTTATGAACCAAAATGGTTTTATGGAGTGAAGAAGAGAGGAGAGGTGGTGGGCTTTTATAAGTGAGGTTAGTGACCCACTTGTGATTTTTGATAAGAAAATGGTGTACCCAAAATTTTCATATTCTAAAAGGGTAATAAATGAATTATTATAAATAATTAGAAATTAAAATTCTGAAATATGTACATAAAATATTATTTATACCTGTATTTAGGTCATTTTAACCCTTATCTTTTTAGGTCAACCCCCCAGTAAACCCATTTCCACCTTTAGCAAAATAATTTATTTTTAGTGTACTCGCTATTCATTATAGTAAAAAATTAATTTGAAATTATTAGATAATATAAATTATAATTATTTTAAATATGGAATATATTTTACCTAATTTAATTTAAAATGAAGCCGGTTGACGCAAAGAAAAAGAAGGCTTTCAAGGGGTTTTTTTTAAAAGAAAAAGTGAGTTTATATTAAATATATGACAAATAATAATTATTATATGAATTTAAATTAGTATTTATGGATATATAAGATTAAAATTTTATTTAAATCATTTTTATTAAGGTTGTCATTAATTAATTAATAATCATAAACATTATGCACTTAAATACAGTTTTAAGAAAAATACCGATTATAAACCCAAAAAAAAATTATAATAAAACACAATATAAATTTTATTGAAAATATTTTAAGTGGAGTAAATATTAATAAAAACTTATGTCACTCTGAATAATATTCAAAACATAATAGTTATTTTAAATTTAATAATTTATTGAAAATAAAGGACGTTTTTTTTAAATTAGTTTTTTCACAAATGAGTAGAAAATAAATATTTTCTAAAAACCCCAATATTTCACCCAAAGTAAATTTTGAAATTGAGTATACAAATATTAATTTAATTTTATCAAATATTTTAGAAGAATGAAATTATATTATTAAAATTTTATTTATTATTTACTAAAAATTTCCAAATAATTTAAAATAATTATAATAGACACACACAAAAACACCTACACAGACACACACAAACACAAACACACACACACACACACACACAGATATATATATATATATGTCATAAATCATTTAATATTATTCATAAACATTAATTTAATGAATAGGTAACAATGATTATATATTTCGAAGTTCATTTAAGATCAGTTTCACATATAGATTATGCCATCAAATATAGTTTTTTTTAAAAAAATTTAGTGTGTTTCATCACTAAGTCCGTCAAACATTCATTTAGATTTATCTCAAAATGTGAAAAATCTTTAATATTATTTGGTTTAAGAGAAAAAATTTGATAGTTTCCCAATCACGTGTTAGGAATAGCCATTATCCATGTACCGTGTGTTATTATTTTGAATTCTAAAGAATTTTTCAAAAAACAAATTTCTTAAAAAAATTCGTATACATTCTATTTTGGGTCCAACTGGGTTAGAAATAGAGTTTTAAGGTACCTAAATAGATTTTAAACATTTATTAGAAGATAATCTAGTAGATATATGCATGGAAATAAATGTCATTGTATAACCAAATTATTGAGGATATTTTGGAGAACATTCATTAGAATAATGTCATTGTATACAACATTTAAAGCATGTAACTTAAGAAATGTTTCTATTAGTAGTTTAAACAAAACATTACTTGTATAATTTACGAATATATGTACTATTAAAAAAATATTTCTTATCTTTATTTGGTTTCATCATAAATATTATATTTTCATATTTTTTCATTCCTTGAACAAATATTGATAAAATCACTTTTAATCTAACAAATTATATTCTTAGTTTAACATTTTTTCTTTATGAATGGAATCAAAATTATCATAGTCCTTACATTTATAACATGAATCAAAATTTCATATTTCTTCCTTAAGATCATTATTTTTCAAATTGACTTTCATACTATCCTTGTTTTATTGTTATTTTTTTCTTGTAAATTCATTATACAACATAGTATCTCTTAGAACATCCTTTTGATTTTTTATTTTCTTAATATAACTCATCAAATATGTGACCATCACTATTAGAAAAATAACTAAATTCAGAATTATTATGTTCCTCTTTTTCATTTCGTTCCATACAACATATGTTAACTATTTCTTCTTCAGTTTCAGATTCATCTCATGATTCAGAAAATTTAATGCAACTTCATCCAACATGATAAGAACATTTCAATTTCTTTCTCCATTTATAATCTATGCCTTCTTTCTTTATTTCTGGATAGTATGATTTTATATGCACCTTATTTATACATTTATAAAATGTTACATTTGAACCACATGTGTTACCATTTTTTTTCTTTCAATAATTCTTTTGATATTTTATTAGTCACTTCTTGAACATTACATTTTTATTTGTCAAATATTAATACATTTTCTTATATTTTAAATGTACCCTTTATCAATTTCTTTTTCCTCAAATTCATAAGTGTTAGAAATAAAATTTATATTTGATTTAAAATCAATAACATCACTATTTTAAGACTCTTTTTATGTGATATTCTTTAACTAAAGTTTGTATTGTAACCACGATTCAATGACTTCATCCAAAGTGTGCTCTTTTATGTTCTTCCATTCATCAATCAGATAGTTATTTGCATTCCATTTCTTGGGTAGATTGCTTAAGACTCCTTAAACTGGTATGGGTTCTCAAATTCATGTCTAAGGGAATTAATTTCCTTCACAATGTTTGTGAATTTGAAGAACATTATGTTTACACTTTTAACATCACCCAGCTTTATGTCTTGTTACTCATCATGAAGTATTTCAGTCCTGTTTTGAATAAATTTGTTAAATCCATGGGAAGTAATAATATAAATATTCAATATATCATGAGATATATTACATTATGATACATGACTAAATATACTTATTTTAATTTTATAATATAAAATATTAATTACATTGCAAATTAAAACACATCAATCTACATAATTTCCAATAAGAGCATCAAAGAAAACATATAGTATTTTATATAATTTTCCATGACTGCTCAATGTTCTATGATTAATTGTTTGAGGTATTCCTTTAGTCTAGATCACTAGTAACTGTAATCATTCCCATCAAATTGAGGTGGCCTCTGAGGAATCCATCCATAATTATCATTCATTAATCCCATGATATAGATATTTTACTTATACTATGTGGCCTAGGAAAATGTTCACATAGTAAAATATAACCAACTGACTCTATTTTTTGGTTGGATAAATTCAAAAACAAACTCTCTCTGATACTAATTGATAGTTCTAATATGAAAATTATAGAATGTGTAGGGGTAGATATCAATTTAATGTTTCATAATTGAATTGATTAAAGATTTAAATTAATTATAAAATTTAATTAATAGATTTAATTAGAATAAGAATAAAAGAATGAAAACAAGGATGTTTTTTATATTAGTTATAATCAAAGTGGACCTACTCTACTCTTATATATCTCTACTCAGCGAGAGATACATTGTGCACTATAGTGTTTTTTATGGGGAATCATAACCAAATTATAGACATCTTTTTTTTGTTAGAAAAATAACCAGCCACTTGAATTTTGTATGGGTAGTCAAAACCCAGTTACAACATTGTACTTAGAAACTATGAGTCACAACCCAAACAGTCGTAACATTATAATTCAAGTGTCATAACCAAAATATAGAAATATATTTCTTACTTTAAAGCATAATGAGAAAGTCAATGTACTTGAGAGATGAGATTATGTGTCATAGACT
This sequence comes from Viscum album, assembly GCA_963277665.1. Taxonomy (NCBI): domain Eukaryota; kingdom Viridiplantae; phylum Streptophyta; class Magnoliopsida; order Santalales; family Viscaceae; genus Viscum; species Viscum album. The sequence continues at coordinate 1,283,009,777 of OY728133.1, forward strand.
CCAGAAACCATAACAAAATTGGTATTTGAAGAATAAAATACATATAATATTCCTCGAGTTCTTGACTATACTGTCTCAAGAAGATATTAGAAGATGAAGATGTTTGTGTTTATCCCCAGATAGATCATCCTAAATTTGTGATAAATGTTCATCATAGAAAAAATGTACAACCATTTACAGTATCTACACCACTACACTCTCCACACAATATTACATGAAAAATAAGAGAGCTATCATAAATGAGGTAGAATTTAAAAATTATTTAAATTTTACACTTCTACATAGTATCAAAGATCAATGCCTCTAAAAAAATAATCTTATCACATTTGATCAGTTTTTATAAAATTTAAAATTAAATAATAATAATAATGGATTATGAAATATATAAATATAAAATAGAGAGACTGTCATTGTATCAATTTCACTCAATTCACATCCAAAATTTAAAAGTGATGATCCTAGGAGGATTTGTTCCATTAGTAATGGGAGGTAGAATTTTTGGTAGTTTTTTACAATTTTTATTTCATATAAAATTAACCTATGTTGAACTCTTAAGATCTTATTCACTCTTAAGGGATCTTAACCTCTCTCAAATGCATTAAAAATAAATGTCCTTGAAACAAAATATTCTTACAAGGTTCTGTCTCAAAATGAGCACACTTATTTCTGTGATTAGTTAGACATCCCAATCCTAGATTCTCCACTATAATTATAAGAAGTTATAGGATAAATTTATTCACTATCAAAGAGTCCCACTATGCTTTCTAGAGTCCCACTAGAACACTAGTTTCACACCTTTAGTTACAAAAATGATACAAAAAACACAAAAAAGATCAAATACTAATATTGGATACTCCTGAAAAAATTAGTAAAGATCTTTTCTTTGGACCCTTCAAGATAGATAAAATATATTATGATCACTTTTTGAAGAACATCACTAAACTAGTTCGTCCTAAATATATAACTTATTACCTCTCAAATATATAATTTTCATATACCATAAAAAATGATCATTATGTTGATAGATTAATTATCCCAAGGTATATTTAGGGAAGAACATACTATGTAGACATTACTTTTTTTCTTTAAAAAATGTTATATTCAATGCAAATGATAATTAATTTTCTCTAAACATCAGCTCAACACTTCGGCACAATCACTATATCTCAATATATTCTAGACACATGTCTCTCAAATTAATCATGGAAACAACCCTGTATTTATAAAAAAGTATCCTCCAGTTATTGAAGTAGTTATCACACGATAACTATATGAATGTGCATAATAGATTAAAGTGTATCAATGGTATCTACATAGAATCTTTATATATAACTTTTAACTATATGATCATAATTTGTTTCACATATTCAATGTATTTTATTTATTCCCTACAAATAAATAGGTCCATATTGAATATTTTCATAGCAACACCATAAATACTCACCGCAAAGAATATTAAATTTCTTGTATAAAATATCAAATGTTATGATATTTAGTTTCACTTCTCTTTATAATATCCCCCCCAAACACACCATGTATGAGAAATAACCAAAAAAACTATTTTAACTAAAAATTTATTCATCTGTCCAGCACTATCTGAGAACTCAAATATTATTTTTTCTATATAATCTCACCACAATCCATCTATATCATATAAGAAATTACCTGGATAATCTGCAAACTCTCATAAAAAAATTAACTGATTCAAATCCCATAACCGCATGTTTGTATAGAATAATTCATCTTTAAAGAATCATTCATATTAAAATAGAAAAATAATGTGGCATCCCCATAATATTTTTTATAATGCAATCTCAAGCACAGAATTCATACATCAAATTTTTTTTTCTGTCTTTATCGACAAATAGTTTTGGTTCCACATAGCATTAAATCTCATACGTCATTACTCGGGTGCAACCTTGTCCATGAAGCATCACCCACATGGAATTTATCTTCACAAAATCATCTTCATAATTTTTTTTTCTTTTATTAAATCCATACATAGCCAATTTCAAGACATAAAAATAGCCTTGAAATATCCTATATGGAAATCAATTTACATTTTATTCTTCATTCTGAAAACTTATTATGTGAAGAGATTAATTCAAGGGAGGTTTAAGAAGTTAAACAATTGTGATTGGATGGTTAAAATCCACAAGATCAGATGGTGGTGGTTGTTTTAGTATGTTATTAGGTGGGTGAACAGTACCCCATATAGCCCTCATCCCACATTGAAAATTCAATGTGGGTTTCACTTGGAATATTATCTATGTCATTCCAACTTCTCTCTTTTCTGGGTGATGGGGATCAGCACCAATTACACATGAAAATACCACAGTCTATCGACCCAACCTTTATGTGCTTGAGAGCACTTGATTTGTGGGTCCTATGTGTGAGCCCTCTATCAAATCCAATCCACTTTTATATGGGGGAGCTTCTATGGTCCTATACATGACCCATGACTCCCTCGGGCTAGATTCAGGCCGACCCTTGCGCCCAATTCAGCAGTGAAAACACTTCAGTCCCTTGGTCTGGTTTGAGGGGTGGCCCCAATTTTGTTTGTAAACTCTACATAAAGAGTTATCTAAATAAATTCATATAAATAAAAATATAAATAACTATTACAACCTAGCCATTCTCAAGTTATATATCATCTCAAAATTATCATCATCTATAAAACCTCATTCATAGAAATACTTTCATGGTATTATTCATGTTGAATAAATGTGAAGACTCTTTAGCACTTGAATTTAAAAATTAAGATCAACATAAACCAACACCAGAATTGAAATACAAAGAAGAACTATCCAGGCATTAAATACAATTCCATATAAATAATAATTTTCCCAATAATGACTTATAAAGCTATAAGATGAATTTATAAAAACATTCTAGTCATCACCACATCATCCATAATAATTACCCTAGCTTCACCACTTCATCTAAAATCACCAAACACACATATTGATACACAATGACAACAGTTTCAACACTTAGTTTTAAAAATATCCCCCTTTTTATTTTTTGCCCAGTATTCCTTCATATATATCACATCAAAAAAATAAAATATAGGTGTATCAAATTTACTCCCCTTTAATTAAAATAAAATTTAATGGTAAGTGATATATTCGTATCACATCATCCTTCTCAATAACCTCTTCTATTATTTTATTTAAAGATAAAATGGCATCACATGATACTTAGAAAAGAGGATTTTATTAATCACCTTTAAGTATTCAAAATACTACCTAGTGTATAAAAAATAGATATATAACCAAGGGTTTATATGTTTTCATTTAAATATACAGTCATGTGAAATCCAAAATAGATTTCATTAATGAAATACAATATCCTACACACTTTAAAAAACAAATCATAAATCTTATGTGTGTATGAATAATTATTCCTTTGTATCATCAATTCATCAACCAAGACCTCCTATTAAAAAAATAAAATTTAAAATGAGATAAGAGTGTGAATGGATAACTCAAACCTTATGAGGGATCCACCTTAAGAAATGAATCCATTATCACCATTATTGTATTAAATTAAATCAATTATAAGTAACACTTACCCTTCAATTATATGTTTTTATCATAATATACATAAAGTAATAGGGAAAAAAGAGGTACCTATTATTAGTATCCACCTGAGAGGAGAAGGAATAACATGAATTTTCAGCCTTATCTCAACAAAACACTCTTTCGGTAGTTTTTGGGTGAAAATATTTTAAACATGATCATTAGTAAAAATATAATCCAGCTTGATATCTCCACCTTCCACATTTTATTTGATAAAATGATAACTAAAATCAATATTCTTGGATCTTTAAGGTTGTATTGTATTTTTCTGTAATCCAATATCACATTGATTATCAGGTAAAATTTACAGTGGTTTCCCATTCTCAATTTTAAAATCTTCCAATTATACTTTCATCCAAATCATCTTTGTACATGCATGTGTAGATTCATCCTATTCAGACACATATGTTCTTAGTGGTACTAAATTATTCTTATTTCTATACCAATGGACACATACTTCTCTTAGAAAGAGGGATCCACCTAAGGTTGATCTCATGTATGTACAATCACAAATCGAATAAACATATGTAAACCCCAATAGTTTTAAATATTCACTGTGTCTATATAGAATCCCATTGTTCAATGTTCCTTTCAAATATCTCATAATTCTCCCAGCCACAAACATGTGAGACTCTTTAGGGTCAGATTGATATTTGTAACCTAGAGTGACTATATAATTTAAAACTTTCCTTGATTCTGTTAGATAAATAATACTTCCAATTATTTTTCTCAACTATTTATGAGTAACACTATTTCCCACCAACATACTTGTATTATTTACTTCTAAGTGAAATGGGTATTGAATCTTCTTTTTAATTTTCCATTTCATTTTTTCCATAAATTCTCTTGCATATTTTTTCTATGATAGAAATATGGAATTTGGATTTTGATCGACCTAAATTCCCAAAAAATATGTAATCTGACCAAGTATGGAAATCTCAAAATTTCTTATCATTTTCTCAATAAACTCTTCAAATTGGCCATGTGAAAAAAAGATATGATGTCATTATCATATAAAATTACTATTAGAGTACCATTTTACATTTTTCTCATATAAAGGTTACTAAAAACATTACCATTTATAAATTTCACATCCCTTAACAACGATCTAATTTGTAAAACCAGGTGCCAAGGATCTTTTCCAAACAATAAAAAACATTCCTCAATATTCATATCATTCTGCTTCATTTTCTATTGAAAATACATTATATTGTTTAATATATAATTATTCTTTAAGATAAATATTTAAAAAGAAATATTTTACATTAAATTGGAAAACCTTATAATGTTTATGTACTGTTGCTTCCAAGATAATCCTAAAAGCTTCCAATATTCATACTGGGGAAAAATCTTCTATAAAGTCAATTTAATCTATTTAAGTATATCATTTTCACACCAACCTAGCTTTGTTCCTTGATACTTCACCATTATTATTAATGTTATTTCTAAAAACCCACTTGGTACCAATATTTATTTTTAGTTCTTGAAAAAAGATCCCAAGTTGATTGCTTCTTAGTGTGATCAAGTTCCCCTTCCATAGCTTGTATCCATTTCTCATGATCAATTACTTCTATAACTATATCAGGATGAATTTGAGAAATAATGGTAGTTTTATTTTCAATTTTCAATATTATTCTAGTTTGAATTAGAACCCGTTGATTTATAATTATGTTTATAGTATCAACACGATTCTTCAATTTTTTATACCATTTTATCTTAATTTCTTCACCTTCATCTTCATCACTATTATGCTCAGAAATAATATTAGAATTCTAGTATATTTCTCATCGATCACGTCATCATTTAATTCCATTTTAAACCATTTTTTACAAAATCAATTAAATTTGAATCAATTGTGAATTATAATTTTTTCTTATCTTCATAATTTTGAAATTACTACAATCAAATAAATTTTGAATCAATTTATTCAAACATCTTTAGCCGCTACTATTAGATAGGTGTCCCATGAATATTACTTCCTCTAATTTTTCTTTAAATTTTTTATGATTTTTTTCTTGATCATAATAATTCAAGAGGATACAAAAAATATAAAGTAATTAACAGTTTATTTTTTACCATAGTAAATATGTTGTATTTTTATTACAGTCACAATAGAAATATGTTCAATATATTTATGGTAGTACATATATATTCTCCCCAAAAATAATTTGAGATATTATTTTCAGTCCATATAGTTCTACCCATATCAACCATGGTTTTGTTTATTTTATCATATTCCCCATTTTCTTATTGAGTATATGTTGTGTTGTACTAATTTTTGACTCCATGTTTGGAAATATAATTTCCAAAAGCATCACAAGTAAAATACTTACCATTATATAATCTTATCCTTCTGATGTAGAGACAGATATCCTTATCATATTTACTTGTACTGTTTTTGAACATTTTAGTTTCCTATGACTTTTCCTTGATAAACATGAAATTATTCATCCATGTATAATCACCAATAAATCTAATGAAATAAAAATAAACTATGTTATCATTTTTACTCATTGATCCACATAGGTCAATATGAATGAGTTCAAGGGGTCTATAAGATGTGATATCCAACCCTTTGTGTGAAATTTGGGATAATTTCCCTTTTTTGTAGGTTGTATAGATTTAATCCCTTTTTTTCTTTAGCTTATGATAATTCACACAGCATCATGATTCACTATTTTACTAATACTCATTTGACCAAGATGGAAAAACATTATATTTCATAGGTTGTGTTCATATTTTTCTTTTAATTTACATGAATTAATAGAATCACTAATTTGAATAGATTAATATTAGTTATTTTTCAGTGAGTGATAATTTTCCATCCTTTTTTCTTTTGATGATACGTGAATCCTTTTTGAAAAATAATTTATTTCCCTCATAAAAAAAATGGATAACACTTAGAAAATTGTGCTCTATCCCTTCAACAAATAACATATTGTTAGACTTCAGATTTTGGTCCCTTTATTATTAGGGGAAAACCATTACCAATAGTTTCTTATACTTATTCATAATTTTCATTGTTGCTCAGAATTTTTCTTTCACCAGTCACGTGTAATGAACATCCAATATCAAGAATATATGAATTGGGTTTTCTACTAGATTTCAATGTAAATTCCTAAAAAATTTACTTTTGTTAATCTATTTTTCAAAATCCTTTCTATTTAATAACATTGGATCCATTTTTATGGAGAATACTTGTGTACATTTAACCATTATTGACTTTTAGATCACATATTCAAAATATTTCTTCAAAACAGTCAAATTAGTTTTGTGTTGGACGATAGACTATATTATTGATAACTACTTTCGTACATTAACAATTGTATATTCTATTTTAAGAATATACCCCCCTTGATCCATGTATCTTCCTTGTCAGGGACATGTTATACTAATATAAATATTATTTATTACTAAAAACATTACAAAACCAATAAAATTCTCTAAATATTGATCTTAATAACAGATAATAGCCCTATCTTAAAGAATGTTGTTGTTTTTTTACATATAAATATAGTGTCTCTATTTTGGGGGAAAATATTCTTGGATAATATCATTATTTCTATGTATTATAAGGTGATTTCTAACCATTATTCATTATCCACACTTGTCTAGAATGTATTTTTGACATAAATATTTAGAGATAAAAAATTTATTTTGAGATTCATAGAGTGATGAATTGACAATATTCTTTGAAACCCCCTTTTGGCTAGTTTTTTATGATTCTCCCTTGACCTCAATATCCTGGATGAAATATTATCTAATATTTTTAATGCTATTTTTTACTTAAAAAAATTTAGATTGAGTCTTTGACTTTTCATCTTCTTTGTGGTAATGTTTTTCTTAAAGGTCTTTTACCATCATTTCCATTTCAACCACATTCAGTTTGTGTCTTTTGGTTTATTCGCTATAAATAATCTATTTTTTCACCTTATTTATTTTCCTTATAAGTTTTTTCCATTTATTTAATTAATATATGTTTCTCCATCTTGGGTTTTTTTCAAATAATAAATTAAAATTAAATTTTCACCATATCATCTAATTTTTTTAATTCACTTTCATTATATTTACATCAAAAGGTGTAAAAACCTTTTTCAAAATAAGCCTTGAATTTAGCTTCCTTTTATTATTGAATTATTTTGGTTGAGTTATCTTAATCTTCCTTGACCAATAAAAAACATTTTTACATTTAAAGAATTTATTATTTCTTCCATCAAATTTGGTTGTTCATTTTGAGATCGCCCCACACTTATTTTTTTGTTGGTTATAGCACCATGGTGTTAATTAAATTTTACATCTAAAATTTCCATACTTGAATGTTTTTGATAGAAGGTAAATAATTTTGTTAAAATATTCATCATTATTTTCATCCTCACATTCAATTGATTCTGAATTTTAATCCTATTACATTTTTAGCATTCTGATGACTTAAAAATCCATCTTATCTTTGATCTTATTCTTGAATAATGGGATCTTTTGAAATTCATATTCAATGAGTATATTATGTAATTCATCAAGAGTAATATAACATGGATTTTACAAATCTCATACTATAGGATCAAAACTATGAAGAAATTTTCTCTTTTGTTTTATGATAATAGTTAAATCATCCAGCTATTCACCAAAACATTGAATATTACTGACAATATTACTAACTATTATAAAGTAGTCATCACTATTTTATTCTTCACCATTCTTGATATATTCAAATTTTCTTCCATAAGTTTTAAATTTGGTCTCTGTGAATTCTACATTTCCTCCATAAGTGATTTTCAATTTATCCCAAATTTCCATATAATTTTTGAGTCCCATAACATTCTTTTAAAATTTTTCTGAAAGGGACATAAAAATGGAATTTTTAGCTTTTATATAAAATTAATTATATATCTTATTAGTAAAATTAATAATATCTTCATTAATAATAGGTGGTATTCCAACAGTAACTGTATATTTATCTTCAAGTACAATAGATAGAAGACATGGAAACATCTTATTCTCCAAACTCTGAGAGTTCTTTCCATCAAAAGTAGGAACAACTATACTATTTAATGAATTAATATTATACATATTCACTAATTTTTGGATCCTAATAGAGGGAATAAATCACTCTAATACCAACTGATGTGCCTTGGATGAGTTAAACCATTGAGAAGGGGGGTTGAATCAGGGGTGATTTTTTATAATTTCTCCTTCTTATGAAATTACCCTCTTTTGAATTTTTAGGGTAAATCCATTATTATGATGACTTAACCCCTTATGAATGTTGTAAAAACAAATGTAATAAGTAAAAAAATTATTTTTCATGGATCGGTCTCAAAATGATAATACTCCATATTGTGATCACAAGATGTTACAATTCACTAACATAGAGTCCCATGACACATTCCATAGTCCCACCGAAACAACTGTTTCACAAATTATATTATAAAAATGATAAAAAATACATATGAAAATGAAATTTATAATGTCTTATACTTCTATAACATTTGATTAAGTTCTTTTCTTTTGAAACTTCAAGTTAGATAAAATATCAAATTCCCACTTTTTGAAAAAAATCATTGAACTGGTTCTTCATCAATATATGAATTCTGACTTCTCAAATATATGTGGATCATATATTTAGTGAAATGATAATTCTGTTGAAAAAATAATTATAGTATGGTATATTTAATCCACAACATATTTTTTTACATTAATATTCGTCTTCACAAACAATTATTTCCATTGTGAGTGATAAATAAATTTCTCAAAAAAATCCTCTTTGAACACCAGTGGACTCATATTCTCTCAGTATATTCCACATGTATGTATCTGAACGTCATTTGGTAATCAACATAGTATTTATAATCAATTATCCACTGGTTTTTAAGTATTTATCTTATAATAATTTTGAAAATGTTTGAAGTATATTAAAAAAGATCAATGGTCCCCACAAATCTTATTGTAATAAAAAAATTTACTATCTATTCAATACATTTTTGTTCATGTCTACAAATCATTTTAATTCATCACTGCAAAGAAACATGTCCACATTGGATATCCATATAAAAACAACATAAAAATCACCATAATGAATTATAAATTTCTCACATAGAAATTAATGTGCTATGCGGTTTAGTATCAAATATCCACAAAATCTCTCTATTATACTTACCATGAATTCAAAATCAAACCACATACTATTTTAAAAGAAAATTTATTCATCCAAAAAACACTTTCTGCGAAATCAAATCGCATGATTTTCACGCACTCTCACTGCAAAACATATGGATCGTTCGTAAACCCTACTAGGTCATTCGAAAACTCTACATGAAAAATAAACTAATTAAAAACCCATAAAAGCATGCCCACATAGAATAATTCACCCACAAATCCTCATTCATCATCACGTAGAAAAATAATGCAGAATTTTGCGTATAATTTCTTAAAATAATATATCATTAACAACATGAATGCATCAAAAAGTGTTCATTGACTTTATCTATAAAGGGACTTGGTTCCTTATTGCATTAAAGCTTGTATGTGGTTCATCAGCCACAACCTCGTTTGTGAATTGACTCCCATATGGCATTCATCAATGAAAAATCTACGTCACAAATTATTTTTCTAATTTTTGAAAATCCATAATTAGGTGATTTTAAGACATCCAAATCAACCTGAAACACTAGACATATAGATCATGTTCCTTCTTGATTCATCATTATGTAAATATCATCTATAAAGAGTTTCATTCATGGGAGGTTAAAGATGATCGTCTATCGTCATCAGATGGTGCAGATCCATGAGATCGGATGACAGTCATTCTTTGCATATGTCTTAGGAGATTGAAAATTAAGCAACACAACAGTCATCCCACATTGGAAACTCAATATAGATTTCCTCCAGTATATTATCTAATTCATATCATCTTTGCTCTGAGCTATATACTGAGGATTAACACCAGTTACACACGCACAAACCATATGCTAACATCCAAAACTCTTCACGATTGCTAGTTCATGCTTTGAAGGGCCTATAAACGGGACCTCCATCATATCTGAGCCCCTTATTCATAGGTATGATTTTGTGGGATTATACATGGTACTTACCATCTTCAGTATGGGTTGAAGAAGATTATTTTTCCCACCTCAGTTGTGGCTGCAGTTTATTCCCTTTGTGCTGGCATGATTGATTTTCTCTTTATTTTTTAGTAAACTCTAAATAAAGTGTTATACAAATAAATACACATAAATACAAATGTAAATAACTATTAGAACCAATAATTTATAGAATTATATTTCAACCCAAACTCATCATCATCTAAACTTCATCATACATTTAAATTCTATTATAGTATTCTAATTATTGAAGTAATGTGAAAATTTATTTACACATGTTGTTGAAAATTAAGATCAAAATAAAAAATTTTCACATTTCAAATTCAAAGAAGATATATGGAATCATGAAAACCAATTCCATATAATGAATAATCATTCAAGGGTGAAATACAATTAAATATTATAGATCAATAAAAAAATTTCAGGCATCACCAATTTATCCATAAAAATTATCTAGGCATCACCCCTTCATCCAAACCCCGTAAACACACATATTACCAAATAGGGACAAAAAATGAAGCACTTAAGTTAAAAATAATAATTATTAAAACCCATTTTAAATCATACTCGAAATAGTTTAAATGGTCTCTATAATAATAGGTCAAAGATAAATTCTAAGAAAATAACATGTTTGAATTTGAAATATCATTTCAAAGTAAGATATAAATATTAGCAGAATATAAAAAATTAATAACACAACATTAAATATATTAAAAAAAGTATGAATGATCTTATTATAAAATAATATTAACTTATAAACAATAAAATCATTGAAAATTACATAAAATAATAAAAATTCATTTTTGAGTTTCATGCAGTATGTTTCATGCGTGAAGAAAAACATACCTTGCTGTCGAAGACAAATATTTGTAAAAATGAAGAAATATAGAATAAGTTCAACATAATTAATAGTAATTTATAAATTAATTAGTAAAATTTAAATATTATAAACCAAAATTCATAAAATCGATATATGAAACACAATAAAAAAGATTATAATTTCCTTTTGGATTTTCACTGATCTACATAGACAAAAATCACATATGGGTTTTTTATGTAGGATAATTTATCTATAAAAACAATTAATATAAGTGAATATAAATAGGAAAATATATATAAGGTAAATAAATATATAAGGATCACATAATTGTTTCATGTAATAGAATTTATCATGTTGGCAATTCCTGTTTCCGAATTCCTATAAAACTGAAAGCAAATTTACTTTTCTAATTTCATGCATAAAAATACCATTATAAATGATAAATCATATTTTCCCTTTTAAATTTTATTTATAAATTTTCATTATATTTCTATGTAATAAATAATCACCTAAACTGTATTAATAAAACTCATGTTATGATTAAAGAATAGAAGAAAATCATTAATGGATAATTGTAGAAAACTATATGAAAACATATAGTAACTTCTAACCAAATTTCATAAATTATAGTGATCGATTTAGAAGATTATTTAATATAAATAAGATGATATAATGTTCTTATATTTCTAAAGAAAATAATAACTCAATTTTGAGTTTCGTAGCTCAATATATTGTCGATATACAGAGAGTAATCAGATCTAGAAAATTAGGTATGTGGTTTACAAATCAGTTACATAAATTTCAAATCAGATATGTGGGTTATGGATTGGATAGAGGGTGTAAAATATATTTTATGTATGGTAGTATTAATAAACATGTATAAATAGTATTTTAAGGTCCCAAAAGACCCATTTATCCTAGGAACTCAAAATTAAACATACAGAACATGTTATGAGAAATAAAAAAATAAATCTAAAGATATTTCATGAAATGATGTATTATGATATGATCCAAGATAAATATACATTAATAAATATAAAATTCATTTTATCAAGGCATATGAAGGAAATAAAATATATAAATATTTTTAATTATTAAAACATAAAGTTTTTCAAGGATCCACTCAACATTTACTCTGATATTTTCTTCTAATATTGTGTACATTGATTATTTTTTATTATGGGTATTGTCTCCCAAACGTTCTTTGTGGGCCCTCACTGCTAGTTGGTAGCCTCTTGCATATGGGGAGGTGCACATGATGTTAAATAGAATCATCATCCCATAATAGGGTTTCATAATGTTGTATCTAAGACCTTTTTCATTATTCTTACTATTTGGGGCTTGTTAGATAAGAGGTAAATCATTTTCAGGACATATTATGGAAAAAATTCATAGAAGTATCAAACCCACATATACAGAAAGCCCATGTTTCTAAGTATGGGATTATTTTCCATAATTTTTTATTTTTATTATTAATAAATCTCTCCTTTATTGATATACATGCTTTCGGTATTAATTGTTTATGAGAATTTTCTCTTATCTTGATTAACACGAGTTAGTGAATTCATGAGTCATGGGAAGGAACATAGGATCACATGTCATATTTTAGGTTGAATATGGTTTTTATAAGTTCAAATTAATTAAATTTTAGTAATCATATATTTAGTATTTTCAAAAATACATAATTGGAGACATTTAATTTATATAACTAAAGCATGTTATATTTGTTATGCATGATTGTAACTAACATGGATTTATTAATGGTATAGGTAAGAACATTTAATATGTTATAAGTGTTTTCTATTTTACTTCACATGGAATGTGAATTATTTCTTGAATATATAAATGTTATAAAAGGGAAATTTTGTTTAAATGTTATTAATTTGGATTTGGGTTATTTTCATAAGGGAGTTTTGATTTCCAAGTGTTTGAAAAATGGTTTCAATGGTGTGTTTTGAATGGATTGGAAAATTCTAAAGGTTATTTTTCCCTATTTGGGTAGTGATCTTGGGAAAGTATAATTTTTTTATAAAATAGTTTTAAAAGGGGGATTTTTTTTATTTTATAATGTAATTATAAATTAATAAGGAATTTTTTCAATGGTTTTTAATTTGGTTTATAAAATACTTTGTTGGAACAAGTTTTCTAAAACGGGATTTCAAAATGATGTAAATAGATCAGTGTACTATGATAGAATTTATGGTCTTTATTGTTTGTTACTTTTTAATTTTATAATTATTATATGTGTCTGAGACACCTACTTTTGAAATGAGATATTAAAGGATGGATATATCTTATATTTAATTGAATATATTTTTATTCTTACCCATTTGGAACTATTAAATTGGGGTTTATGATATCTATTTTAGATCCATCCTTAAAAGACCATTTATAGTTGTGTTTTATGTGGAAGATGTCTGAAGGGGAATAATATATATTGGTTATGATTTTAGATAATAACCATCATTTAGGGTATGGGATCATATGTGTTAGTCTTGTTTTGGCATGGATAGTTTGTAAGATATGAACCCACAGAAGAGGTGGTTGTCCTTTGATGTTTTCGTGTGATGTATGTGAGGATATCTCTAGAGAGATTTGTGTGGGGTTATGGGAGAAGGTTGTTGTTTATGCTTTTAAGATAAATATAATCCCTCTAGTGGTTAGGATATTATGGTGTCATTTTGGATAGAGACCCATGATTTAGATTAGTGTTTGTGTGGTGTATCCATGAACCATTGAAATGTGGATCTAAGAGTTAGTTCTAGGCAGGTATAAACATAGAAAATTAGTTGTGATTGTTGATCATTGGTTATATATAAGTTAGTGATACATTCAGGTTTCATAGGCTTTTAGAGGAATGTGAGTGGGTTGTTATCCTTACCTTATGTGGTAAAAATGTAAGAATATTTTAGCATAGTTTAAGGGTAGTGCATGAACTAACTGTGGAAACCTTAAGTGGTGATTCTCAATCAGTATAGGACCTAAAATTTCTGGTTTTCAAGTGATTTATTGGATTTATACAACCTGAGTTCAATGAATGATCTAGGGACATGGGAAGATCATAAATGTGAGTCCGGGGAAATTAGGTTGCCCAACGATGAAGTGATATATTTGAGGGATGATCATGGGGAGAACTATGTGTTTAGGATATTAAAGGGATATTTAGAATATTCTGAAGAAGGATGGTATGTATAAGGTTTGGTTTCCATCTTGTAGTTTTGGTTTGGAAATAAAAAATGAGATCTGGTGTGAGATGATGTTTCTATTGGTTCCATGGAGCGGTAGAGAGAACAAGAGACACGAAGGTATTAATGCATGATGAGAAATATTATGATTGGAGAGTCATGTTGTGATGCCTTTGAGGATTTGGGTTGTAAGGTTCTAGGAACATTGTGTCTTTATATAGGTTTTTGGGAAATGGACATTAGGTGAGTTTTTGGTGTCAGTGAGTAATGCTAGTGGGTAGTTTTTCCTTGAGCATATGGTGCTGTTGGAAGTGTCTATGATGGGTAATACCTTTGTGAACTACCCTAGGAGTAGACTCGTAGTCAATATTCAGATATATTTATAAGATATTCATGTTTAGAATGGTGGTAGTGTGTCATTATACCTCCCTGAAACTTGTTTCATGTTTATGTAGGATTGTGGGAAACTATTTGGGAATGTTGATAAATCTATGATTGAGCAGTTAGGATTGTTAATAAATCTATGGTTGTGGTGGTGTGTCACAAATGTAAAGTAAGGCCTCCATGTGGAAGAGTATAATCAGTTGATGATTGGTTAAGGGGATGGTCTTATCTAAGGTAGGACTATGTGATGATATGGATTGTCAGAGCGTTTATGTGTAAAGCGTTGTTTGGAACATTGATTACTTTTTAGTACAAATAAGTTGTTTTGGACTATTGTGGTGATTCAATTTGACTTTGTAGATGAGGTTTTCGGTGCCTTCAGAGTTTTTCCATGAGGTCGGTCAATGTGGATGAACAATGTTTAGAAAAACTAAGTATGTGATATTATGTTGTTGGAATTAAAATACCTAGGATTAATGCTTTGGGTTGAGGCTACAAAGCCTGATAGTCAAAGATCATATGTGGTAAAGCCTCATAAAATGCCAATTCCATGTATAAGGGTTATACCCATGTGGTGAAATGGAAGTGTAGCGGCCTACCAAAAATAGGGGGATATCAATACTGAGTTGTATGATGTAGAGGATGGGTAAAATTATAGTGTGAGTTGATTTATTTGGGAAATTATATAGTGGTTGATGGTTTAGTGATGTAGGTAGAGGAGGCCAATGAGTTTAGTGGATTTTAGATGGAATTGGTTGGGATATTGTAGGTTGGAGTACTATAATCATGTAATGGTTATAGAGGATCTTGCCCTACAGTTGAATCAATTCAGATTCCAGAAAAGTTATCCTATATATGAAATTTTACCAGTGCTTATGTGTTCTAGTGATCAGTTTATAGTTCTCTAGGTTCATATTTGGTGATATGTGGAGGAAATTCCTTAGTGAACTCTAGGAGTGATTTCTATGTGAATATAACCTATTCTTAGAGGTGAATTGTTTTTTCATGAGCGTATTAGAGGAAAAGTTGATTTATAAATCAAATTATACCCATGTGAGGATATCAATCAGAAGTGAACATGTGTGATCATGTGATGTTGAATAGTGGATCAGACCCTCAGATGTTAAGCATAATTTTATTTATTGCTAGTGAAATCATAGAGTGTTTGATGTGGGAGATCCATAGTTTGTTATATGATTTAGGGGGTGAACCCCAGTTTTTGATAGGAGGAATTGGGTGAATATTTTTTTGTGGCATGATTCATAGGGAGAACCATGTTTCTTGACATGATTCAAAGGGTTTATTATGATTCATCATGCAATTCAAGGTTGAAATACGTAACGAATAATTTACAATAATTTTATGGTGACTATATGGCCCTAGTTGGGGTTACACAAAATGGAAGCTTTGAGACTCTGACTTAGAGGTATTTGAGTTGGTGAAATTGGTTTAAAGGAACTTGATTATCTCTTAAGCTGGACAATATTGGTATGTTTAATAGAATAGATAACCCACATAGTTCACCATTGATGATCATGTAATATTATGTGTATCACCTTAGTCAGGGAATAAATATGTGGGTAAACATATGAAGTTGTTACCATGGACCATGGATATGAGAGGTACCCTTGCATGTGGTCATTAGAGGGAATGTTGGAGTATAGGCAGGTGTTTCTTCTGAGGATCCTACAGAAAATTTTATAGGTCAAGGTGAGGAAATAGATATGAGTAAGGTATCAAATATTGTTCGGTGGGTGGTTTTATAGAAGAATATAGTAGGGGAGGATTGAGGTTAGGAGTCAGATGTTCGGGTAAAGTGTCCCCTTATTTGAGAGAAACCCCTATAAACACTTATCAAGGATGAGAAGTCACTAGAGATAGATTTTTAAATGATCCACAATTTTCATGGTGTTTTATTATTTGGTTTGGGCCTAGGAAAAGTATCTAACGTGATTTTGGCTATTCAAGGTGTTGGAAGTAATTAAGAACAGGTTTAGGAGTAACATGTCAGGCTGATAGCTAATAAGATGTAAGAATGAATTCAAAGATGATAGAGTGTGTCCCACAATGAAAATGTAGGAAAATATGTCATGGGATTCGTTATTTGATATTTCATAGTTTGAACTAAATTTTCCCACCATGAATACCTTCTGGGTGGTTTCACAAGGGTAATGGTAGTAATTTAATTCAAAGATCCCCTTATTTCGTCCCATTTCTTCTCCCATGATCCCTACACAAACCATGTGACAAGAGGGGCCCCCTTTAAAGATTTTTGGTTCCTATCACTCATTTTTTAGGAATATAAAGTGTCTTTAATTGAAATTACTTCCTCTTAGTAAGGATAAACCTATGAATGTCCTAAATCTATAATTATCTCTATATTTTTGGTTTTCCCCTTATAAAAAACTAGTATGATGATTTTATGGATTATTTGTTTGAATCAGTGCATTGAGCTTGAGTGATGTAGTGATTATTGGTGATTTATCACTTCTAGTCTAGTTGTAGGAATTTCATAACATTTTATATAAAATTTAATTCTATGATTTTCATGTAGGTGCATGAGTCTCAATGTGTGAAATATTTTTTTGTCAAAGTAAGCACGTGAGTTCTGTATTGATGCCGTTGGTCCCTTAGAGGGGAATCATAGGTTGTGTTCCATGACAATGGATAATGTGAGACATGTAAGAGGTATTTGGGTAAGACTGACCACTTAGGTAATTGGGCTTGGAATGATTCATTTGGGATCGATTGAGGTAGTTTTGGGTGAGATAAATGATATTGGGGTTTGGTTAGTAAATCCCTTTGGTAGGGTAACTTGAAATAGATGAATGTTATATTTTTTCATGATAATTATAGGGAAACATCCCTAGTTATTGTAGATTATTATGAAACCCATTGGGTCACTAGTACATACTATTATTAAATTTTATTTATTTATTTATTTATTTTTGGAGTTTCATAGAGTTAGATGTTGAGGAACCTTTTTTTTTTGAAAAGACGTGCCCTAGTGCGTAGTTGGAACAATGATAATAAAACCATGTGGCTAACCATATGAGAGATATTTTGGGGGGGAATGGATTTTTTCATTGTTTTGGTAACCGTTTCATTAACCGTGTGAGGATCTAAAAAAACTATGGGAGTTGGGTTTTGGGGATGCAGTGTCCCCACACGATTGGCACATGGTTTTTATAACCATGTGTCCAAATTATGTTCTTTGTCCATGACATTAAAATGTGTTCTTTTTTTATCATTTTTGTATCAAGACATGATTTTTTGAAACATTTTTAACAAATGAATTTAATATTTTCAATATTTTTCATTGCACGTAAAACCGAGATTATATTTCATTACATGCAACACTGAGTTTAATCAAATATGACATATTATTGAAATATTATTATATGATAAATATCCCCTAGGCATTAGAATTCTGGGTATAAAAAGGATAAACTAAATTATGAATATATATGGTATAAATATGTATAAAAAATAATTTTTTAACCATTTAATAAAAAATGAAATAAAAATAATTTTTATTCTGAAAAACTAAATTTATAAAAACCAACTCATTTTACCTTAAAAAATAAAAAACACCACTTATGGGTAATTATTTTAATTATATATATATATAATCAATAAAAAATTTAAAATTCATCTTATTTGTATTCTAGAAAAGGGATAAGGAACAAAATCTAATATTAAGCTTGAAATAGAATTTTTCTAAAATGCATTTTTTTCACCTTTTTGCAAACTTATATTTTAGAAAAATAATTTTCGAATATTTTATAAAATTTAATGGAAAAAATATAATTCATTTTGGAAATAATAAAATCAAAATTATCATAGGGATAATTTTTGAATTTTTTTGGAAAAGATTAATTTTTTTATGAATAGTGAAAAATAATGAATTTTAAGTGAAAATGCCTTTTATTTTAAAAAATATTTAGTAAAAATATTTATTAAATTTGTGTTAAATTAGAATTTGAACAGTTAAATAAAGAAATATATATATATATATATATTAATACAATTAATTTCATTATAAAAATTTTTATATTGAATTCTGATAGAAAAAGTTTACAATCTTTGGAATATTTTCTCTTTGAAAACCACCTTTATCGTCACATATGCGGGTTTAATTTTAAATTAATATTTTCCAATTTTGTGAATTTAATTAGTAAAAATGTATTACATACTTTTAATCAAAATAATTTATATTATCTAATAATTTCAACTTAATTTTTAATTAAAATGAATAGTGAAAATAGTAAAAATTAATTACCATGGTTGAGGTTAAAATGGGTTTACCAAGGGGTTAAACAAACAATATATGGGTTACAATTACATAAAACTTATCTAAAATATATTGTATGACCATATTTCATTTCTAAAATGTATATGAATTTATAATACTCCATGTTTTATGCTTTTTTGTATGAGAAAGACATATGCATGATGTCTTCTTTTCAAAACATTACAAGTGTGCCACTAACATTACTTATGAAAGGAAATCCCCTATCCATTCTTATTAACACCTTAAAAACCTTTTTCTCTGTCCAATACCAGTATAAATAACATCCAAAATTACCTTATATAATCTAATAAGAAATATTTTTTTGTAAAAATCTTACCAAGGACGGTTTTGGGTGCAAACCTAAGGAGGATACCTGAAGAAGATGTTACGTTCTTCAACAAGTGTTTTTATTTTATTTCTTCCTCATACTCCTTCAATTATTAATAAACCATTCTCATATAATAAATACAATATCTTAAATATATTGATATATTTTTAGGTTTAGGTCATGACCAATAATGTCACAAATCTGCCTAGATACGCTGGTATCCTGATACATGAACTTATCCCGACATGTCTTAAAGTGTGTTCGAGATCCACACATATTGGAAAACATCACCTCATATCACAAAAGATACATTTGGGAATGATTTTGTCAGAAGAATAGTCTAATAAACACAAAAAAAATCAGTATAATCAAAATAAAACTCTATATGGAGAATAATACCAGATGTCAAATATGTATATATACCAAAAGTGTAACAAAAAAGTACCACTCACTGAATGATAAACAACCCATATTAAAATGATCACAACACTCCAAGACCTGACATCAACAACCACAACCTCTAAGAGGTGATTTACCAGTTTTTTAAACTATGTAGAATAAAATCTACAAATTCCTGAGTGAAATGGCATGGTGTGAGATAAAAGCTGTGTAGGGACAAAACAAGGAATCCATAATATGATCATACATTTTCAAACCAAATAATTCTTTTAATTTTTAAATAAATTGAAATGGAAGTAAAAAATATTATATAAAAAATACTTTATTAAATTTCAATTAATGGAAATATATAAAATAGTGGATCAATAAACATTTTATATGAAACAACACATATAAATTTATTGGGAATGTGCATTTTTTTACAAATAATAGAATATATCAAGATAATAAAAAATGAGAAACATAGTCATTTTCCGATAGGTATGATAGTACCAAGTTATTGGATCCTCACAAACATGAATAAGTGATCATGACAGTAGGTGTACACAAGCCCTAAAGACACTGGTCAATGAGGGCCCATCACCATCCCATCAAGGATGTGATCTATTGCCCTATGTCTTCATAGAGTTATAAAACATCAACAGAGTGTTTCAATAAATAAATTTCTAACTAAAAGTTCCTGCATTTTCTTAAACAACAATAAAAAATGGGAGATTTATCTCAAAACTATTCAAAATACAATTATCCTAATTACCTTCGCTATATCCAAAATTTCCATTTAAAACCCGAAACATGTTTTTAAGAAATTCATTACTTTTGAAGAAAAAAATATCCAAGGTTCTTATCAAAACTATTTAAGAAATATTTCTAAAATAAAAAATTTAAATCAGTTTTAATAATCAATTTCACAATTTAATTCTCTAATTTCCATAAAATTCCACAATCACACCCTAACTCATTAGAATTGGGGGTTTTCTCAAAATTTAATTCCAATGTAAATTCTTATTAAAAGAAATAAAATTTAAATAAATAAATTTAAGGTTAAATCAATTAGAAAATATTAAATGGAACAACCAAGGGAAACAAAGATATCACGTCTCATAATGTCCTCAGTGGGAAAATATGGCAAAGAACATCGATAATGGTATGGGGATCAAAAAAAGATTCAAGATATAAAAAATGAAGATTAGATCCTCAAACAATAAGAAGATATATCAAGAACTATGGTGGATATAAGAAGAGAGAGGGAGATAGATAAGGGTAAAATAATTCATAGATGGGAGAGATCGAATGACATTCACCAAGATTCAATCATCCTTAGAGGGGGTTTGAGGATGTAAAAATTGGTTCTTATGAGCTCCCAATACCTAGCAAATCTTGAAACCCCGAGTTAGGGTTGAGAGAGGGTCTTAATGGGGGTTTAAGATTTTTTAATTTATTTTCTATCAAAAATGAATTCTATGCACACAGTTTTATGGAGGGTTCTACACAGTTTTACAAACTGTGCACCCTAATCATGGACCTCTATAGAGGAGTTCGTGTTATATACTAAGCGGAAACACTTTTTTTGAAACCATGAACCACCCATGAAAACCCTCACTGTCACAAACCAGCACGGGTACCCTGATAACTATGTAACCGATCTGGTCCTAACATAATCTGAATGGCATTCCTTATCCCTACAAGCCAGTGACTAGCACCAAGAGTTATACAACTTACAAGTGGGAATGATTTCTTCAATAAGAACACTGAAGCAAAGATAAAAGATAGTATGCATGTAATTAGGAAAACTCAACTGGGATTAAAAGTATAAGAACACAAAGAGGCCTAAAATTTAAAGTATTAAGACCTAAATTACAAAATAGGAAAACAACTATATGGTCCCTAATTACATAAATCACGATGTCCAAATCTCTAATGTTTGATCAACCTACATAATATCACATCCCATTTCTCGATCCTAGATGAAAAAGTCTATAGACACCCAACGAAAAAAAGTTGGGTGTCAGCCAAAGGATAGTTTGATACCACTAAGGATTCCATAACAAATTCAAAATATAGATTTTAAGAACAAAAGATTTCAGTTTTTATAAATAAATAGTTTTGGAAATTCAAAAACAAAATTTAAAAAGCATGATATATATTTTAAAAAATGATGGAAAATACATTCAAAGTATATGATTTACTTTATAACAGATAGAATATGTCTAGAATAATGGATTAAGTAAAACATTTATATAAAACGTTTTATATATATCCAGGTAACATGTAAAGTAGTTCCAAAAAACATTGGAAAACATTTATGTCTCAAATAAAAATTAACAAGTGAGAAACATGGCTATTATACAAAAGGTACAATAATATTAAAGAGATATAGGATTTCACACACTCTATTTGAACTCAGAAAAATGTGTATACACACATCCATATGGAATTGGCCAAAAAAGACTCATCACCAACCTGTAAGGGATGTGACCCGCCACAAGTATGTTTTAGAACGTTGTCGTATAATAGAGTGTATCCAAATAACTCACAAACTACCTTAGGATTGCATGTGATCATAAATTATGGGAGAACTCTTTTAATAAAGATTAAAAATACGATCAATCCAATTATTCAATTTCAAAAATTCCAATTCATTTCCATTAAAAACCAAACAATGTTTTTCTAAAAACATGCCTTTTCCCAAGATAAAACCTGTATGTTTATATCAAATCATTTAAATCCATTTTCATGCATTTTAATTCCATTAACAAATAATTCCCTAAATTTCAGAGTAAATTTCCACAATTAACTTCTACAATTTAATTAAAAACATTTCCATAAATCGATAATTTAAATTCAACAATTTAAATCATTTAATTTCTATAATCCCACCCCAACCCCATCGAATTGGGGGTTTTACATGTGTACATGCCCAAACCATTTCAAATCTCCCAATTCAATGGAATTGGGTTTTATTAAAGTAATTGAATGAAAGGGTAATCATTAGGATTTAAATCAGAAATTAAAAAAAAAAATCAATACAATGGTAATGAATTTGGAAAATTGGGACAGAACCACCTACCTCTTTCCCAATTAAGGACACTCACAATGAAACCTGTCAACAAGAAAGAAGGTGTTTAAGACCTCAAAACTCTACCTAGTAGAAATATCCAACACCAAAATTCATGGATCCGTCAATTAAATGATGATCCCAAGAGGGGAGGATGAGAGAAACTTGAGTAACGAGGGGGAATAATTACCCAACAATCACACCATAAGAAGAACAACGATCCCAATCCATTTGGTTTGATTTGGAAGGATTTGAGTGTCTCAAAAATGCACTAGAACTTATCTATGTTGAGAGGAATGGAGTATGGAATGAAAAGGATAGAGCGAAATGCCAAATTCATGACATTAATCATAGCATGGGTTAGGTCACAATGATTACCAAGGGGTCACGACGTATAGGCCATGCAGGATAAGTATGGTGAAAAACCATTTTATCAATTTGAAAACCTGACATTTAACCCCTTCATGATGTGTACCTAAGGTACATAGTGGGTACTAGATAACATTGTGATCTCCCCATTCACGATGTGATCTCCCAAGCCACGACATGAAACCATCACCATGTACACGATGTGTACCTCTTCTGCATTCTGTAGTAAACCCAAAAAATTCACATAAAATGAATTTTAATTGAACAAGAACATAGAAAGGGAGGAAAAATACATGATCAATGTAATGTGATGTTACAACCTCCCCACCATAAACACATTATGTCCCCAGAAAGCCTACAAATATGCTTCCATGCCAAAAATATGAGGCCACTACTCTCTCATCATTGCCTTATATTCCCACATCTCGTGATTATTAGAGCCATTAAATATAGTACACAAACCAAAGTTATTGTCTTCCCACTATGTACCAGGGTCTCAGAATCTACTATCCCGATTGGTCACTCATTCAAAGATAAATTAGTGTTGATCTGAAGATCACTCCTTCTCAAAACATGAGATGGATCAGATAGATACTTTCTCATCTATGATACATTGATCGTGTTATGTGTTGACTTGAGCTCTGGTGGAAGTGAAAAGATGTACACAACCTTCCCTAAATGACCAATAACCTCAAAAGGTCCCACAAAGCGAGTAGAAATCTTCCCTTGACTCGCAGGCTGTCGATGACCCAATCAGGGTGAAGCTTTCATGAACACCTAGTCACTAACTGAAAAATATGAAGGTCTATGACGTTAATCAACATAGGGATTATATTGGTTTTGGGTTTTCAACATCCTATAATATATCATCAGAATATTTGTTGTTGTATCATGCACCAAACTTGGTCCAACTAAATAAATTTCATCGTCCTCCATCCAAAAAATAGATATTTATAAGGTCGACCATACAAGGCCCCAAAATGTGTCATTTTGATCATGAATTGGTAACTGCTGTTATAATAGAACTCAACCTACCCCAAGTGATCATCCCAAGCCCCACCAATGTCGAGGACATAGGCACGAAACATATCCTAAATAATCTGTATTGATCATTCTATCTGGCCATTTGAATGCGTATGGTAGGCCATGCTCAAATGAACTTGAGAACCAAGTGCCTCTTGAAGGCCTCTCCAAAAGTGAGAACTGAACCAAGGATCTCTATCATAAAATATATCATATGGAACTCCTTGAAAATGAAAAATTTATTTCATGTAGAGATTTCTTAACTCCACAACATTGTTCGTATCTCAAATGGGTATAATGAGAGCCTACTTTGTCAGCCTATCAATCACAACCCATATTGCATTGTTCTTTATTTGGGTCTTAGGAAACCCAACCAAAAAGTCTATAGAGATCTCATCCCACTTCTATGTAGATACTGGAAGTGGCTATAGTAAACCCGAAGGTTTCCAGGGCTCAACTTTCACATTTTGTAACATATAGAAACGAGAGAAAAACATAGCAATGTCTCATATCATATATGTCCACCATAACTTTTACCTCATGTCATTGAACATATTAGTAGTTCTTGAGTGCACAACCCACTGGGAACTTTGAAAATCCACCTTCACTGCCTTTCATGCTTATAACAACACAACGAAGTAGTACTGATAGTATAGAACACCCTCTTTAGAGAGCAACCACTAGGAAACTGTCTCCCCATTATAAAGAGTTTATCTAGTGACGCAAAACTCATTATCAAGATCTTGATCTAGAAGAATCATCTTGAGAAGAGAATAAATCAACTGCACACTACATAAAAAAACATCAACTCCTTCCACCTAAACTTCAACATGCAACTGTGCAAAGTGAGCCATCAAAATCCACTATTCCGAAGATTATTTCACACCCCGGGTTGGAAGATTTCTACTCAAAGCATCAGGATTGTCATTCCCTTTCCCTAAGGTATAAGAAATTTCAATGTCAAAAGACAATAGGTACTCCACCCAACACCTAATCTGAAGATTCATATCTTTTTGGAAGAATATATCACTCTGGTTTCTGTGGTATGAATAAAATATAAAACTTTCTCCAAAAAGATAGTTCCACCAATATTAATGTGCATTCAACACAACTCCAAGTTATAGAATGTGGGTATGATAATTCTTCTTGTGTGGTCTAAGATGACAAGATCCATATGCTAATACATGATCACCCTACATAATAACATAGCACAATCCAGAACTTGATGCATCACTAAAGACATCATAACCCTAACCGACTATTGGAAGAGTTAACATTGCTGTAGTAGTCAGTATACATTTCAACTCGACAAAAGAACTATGAAATTTATCATCCCATGTAAACATCACCCCCTTTAGGGTCAGAGCAGTCATTGGAGAATCTAACTTCGATAAGTCCTTCACGATCCTATGTTAATATCCGGCTTAGCCCAAGAAGCTCTCGATCTTGATGACATTTCATGGTTGTTACCACATTCGAAAAACCTTCACCTTCTCAGGATAAGATGATACACCATGTTCAGACACCACCTATCCCAGGAATATAACTTCCCGAATCCATAAATCAAACTTATAAATCTTGGAATAAAGGAAGTGATTTTTTTGTAGATTCAGAACTATTCTTAGATATTGCACGTGATGCTCCTCAAACATTGTGTAAACAATAATTTCATCCACAATGAATACCAAAAAGGTATCAAGGTACTCATGGAAAATCTAGTTCATTAAATTCATAAAAAATAAAGGAGAATATTTCAAACCAAATGGAATAACTAAGTACCCAAAGGGCCCATACCTTCTCTGAAAGGAAATTTTCGGAATGTCAGATTCTCTTATCATCAACTGATGGTAACCAGATCGAAGGCAGATCTTTGAAAAACATTTCTCCCCTTTTAGCTGATCAAATAGATTATCAATAAATGGAATCATATATTTTTCCTTTATCGTAATTAGATTGGGATTTAAATAATCAACACATAAATGAAGAGAAACATCAACCTTATTATCAATGAGAACCGGTGCTTCCCAAGGTGACACAGTTGGATGAATAAAGACATTCTAAAGAAGATCATCCAATAGAGACTTCAGCTCTTTCATCTCATCTGGTTCCATGCAGTAAGAGGGGATAAATAATGGTTGAATACCAAGAATAAAGTCCATATAAAACTCATCCTCTCTCATCAGTGGAAGACCAGATAAATATGAAGAGAACACATCAGAAAACTTGGGGACCAATGGAGGAAGATCAGCATCCATTGAATCTGGATCATTATCAAAAGAAAACATTGATATCACATTCCCATACTCTGGATAAGATGGTCTAACTCTACTGGAACTTTGGGGTCCCATTCTCCTTAAAATAAGGGGCACACCACTGGGTGTAGTAATGTAGACCCATTAAAGATAATAATAAATTCAGGATTTGTGGGAAATGAGCCAATCCATCCTGAAAATGAAATCAAGATATTTAATATAAAGAACTAGTAAACTCCATGCTAGATCGTTATCATATAGAGAGAAGACACATGTAGGACTACTGAGGACATGATCTCTATTTATACAAAGTGGTGTAATAATATCTATTTCGCATGGTGGTTGCTCCATCGGAAGATTAACTAGGATAACAATAGAGGATGAAATAAAAGAGTGAGATGCAACATTATCAAAAAGAGTAGTCACTAATGAAGAATAAATGGTAATGGTACATCTCAAAATTTATAGGCCCATGTCTGCTTCCTCTAGAGATTCTTCCATTGCATGAAGAATCTTCATTCCAAATTCCTGTGGCTGGAACCCATTTGAACATGAAGCATTTGATTTCCCTATAATATTAAGAGGAGATGATGATCCTATCACATCACACAGAGCAGAAAAGTGATGGAAGAAACTCTTTAAGTGTTCTGAACATCTGCAGGAGCTATAGTTCTTCGGTTCCATGGTGAAAATCCTCTTAGAACGTCTTGGATTACCAAACTAGTAGCAAGTAAATGAAATTACTCTTAGAGAGGAAGTAGGGCTAGAATGACTCTACCATATAGAACTTCTATGAGGATAATCATGCTTCTATTTTTATTTTGAAGGAACCGATGCTATCATTGGAGAAAAAGGAACTCCCATTAACCCTGAACTTCTAGCCAAGTCCATATAAACCATCATCACACAATCTAACACATCAGTAAAAATGGGAATATTTAGTAAGAAACCCTAAGAACATATATTTGATCAAAGTCCCAACTCGAACTATTGAGCCTTCACCCCCTCATTAAACACAATCTCAGGTGAAAGTTTCACTAGCTCAACAAAGCGATTTGAATACTCAGCCACAGTTTTTTCAGCCTGCTCAAGTTTGAAAAACTTCATATCCTTGGCCAACACCATTAAATCTAGACAGAACTGATTGGTGAAAAGATACATGAAGTCCTTCCACTATAATACCTCATACATCCCAGCCATCCCCATCATGTCACACCATCTCCTTCTTGGTCCTTCCGTCACGAAGGTGGAATAGATCACCTGATCACTTCTGACATCTCCAAGAACACAAAAATATGTTCTATCATTCCGAACCATTCCTCAAAATTCTGAGGATCATTGTAGAATTTGATTATTAGTGGATTTTTGTGATGTAACTCTTGATAATGATAGTAAATAACGTCCCATGGAGGATCCATAGTTGGAGCCTGAGTGAGAACTAGAGGTGGTACCTATCCTAGAGCTTGGAAAATGAACACAATCAACTCAACCATATTCAGATCAATAATGGGATTTTCTTTCTAAGGTTCCCTTGCATCCTTCTCCTAAGTCTGACTCACATGACTTCTTGGTGGAATGAAGCTACAAAAACATCAATAGATAATAAAAGACATTAGATTAACACTCAAACTGAGTAAAAAAGTGAAAAAAGTCAAAATATAATGGAACAATATTTTTTGGATTTCAACATATCCAAATATTTATAGGACTAATACTAGAACTAATCCACAAGTTTCCATTTCCTAAACACCCATTGAGACTTATGTTTCATTGTGCGGAGAGATGGTCAGAAAATCCATCCCATCTACATCCTAAGTCCTGACAAGATCTAAAAAATGCATACTAACTTCAAGAAAAAGGGTCAACAACCTCTCTATGATATCAATGTTTCAAAGACCTGACTGGGTACCCTGGAAACTTGTTAACTGAGCTAATCCTAACTTGACTCGAAGGGAATTATTGATCCCCATGGGATAATGACTAGAACCTGGCATCATACAACCTATTAGTTGGAATTATTTCTTTTATAAGAACACGAAAGAAAAGATAACATACAGTATCCATATATAAAGGAAAAATCCACTAGGAGAAAAAGTACCAGAACAAAAAATAGCGTAAAAGGAAAATTACTGAAACCCTAATTACTAAATAAAAAAATAATCCCATGGTGCCTAAGGACAGAACTCATCACCTACAAAGCTCATTATATGGATCCACTTCCCAGATATCCCTTCCCTTTTCTTTAGAAAGGAAGAAGAAAGTCTACAAAAACCTGATTCCAAAATAGTGGGTGAGCCTAAGCCCAGTAGGATAAAACCAAAGATTCCATAACAGATGACAAATAAATATTTTCTAAATAAAAGCTTTATGTTTTTCAGAATAAATAGTCTTGGAAATTCAAAATCATATTACTAAAAGACATGATATATATTTTAAAAAATCATGGAAAAAAATTTGAAAGAACATTCTTTACATTACACGAGATGGGATATTTCTAAAACAATGTCTTATGTAAAAAAATTAACATAAATAATTTATATAACTCTAGCAGGCATGTATAGCAGTTACAAACTACATTGGAATACTTTTATATATCAAATATAAAAACTAGGGAGCGACATGGTCATATTCCAAAATGTACGCTAGTATTAACAAACTATAGGATTTTACAATCCCTATGTGAACACATCAAAATGTGTATACACACGTCCCTATGACACTGACCAATGGAGACTCATCACCCACCAGTATTGGATGTGACCTGCTCGAAGTATGTTTTAGAATGTTGGAATAACATAGAGTGTATCGAAATAACTCACTAACTACCTATGGCTTGCAAGTGATCATAAATGATGAGTGAACTATTTTATGACTGCATGAAACTACGATCAATCCATTTCTTCCATTTCAAAAATTTCAATTCCTTTTTTATATAAAACCAAAATAGGTTTTATCAAATATTCTATTTTAACAAGCTAAAACATATGGATTTCTATTTAATCATTTTAAACCATTATCATGAGTTTGAAATCCATTAAAAACTAATTCCATCCTTTTTTAAATTAATTTCCACAATTAACTTCATCTATTTAATTGATAACATTTATATCAAATCAATAATTTAAATTCAACAAATTAAATCATCCAATTTCCATAAACCCACTCTAATTCAATGGAATCAGGGGTTTTCCGTATATCTGTGCAAAAACCATTTTAAATATAGTAATTAAATAGAATTTGGTTTCATCAAAGAAATTGAATGAAAGGTTGTAAATTTGAATTTAAATCAACAAAAAATAGAATGGTATTCAATTTGAAAAAATGGGACAGAACCACCGACCAATTTCCCAAAGAACAACACTCACAATGACACCCGTCAATGAGAACGAATGTGCAAGAGTTCTCAAAACACTACCTACTTTAAATATAGAACACCACAAGACATGGTTCTATAAATACCAAGATGATCCATTGCAAACCCAATAGGAGAGGAAGATAGATACTTGAATAATGAGGGGAACACTTACCTGGGAATCACACTGCAAGAAGAACGAAGATCCCAAGTTGGATGGTTTGGTACGAAAGGTGTCGAGTCTTTGAAGAATTCACAAGTACCCTTCTAGGTCAAGATCCATGATTTATGGAATGAAAAGTACTAAGCGAAATATCCAAACATGTGACATTAAGCTGGGTACGAGCCGAGTCACAATGTGTACCAAGGGGTCACGACGTATAGGCCATGATGAATAAGTACGCTGAAAAAATCCATTACCTCCAATTGAAAAAAATGATATTGAATCCCTTAACGACATGTACTGTAGGTACATAGTTTGTGCCATCTCATTTAGTGATCTCCCAATTCACGATTCGATATCCCAATCCACGACATGTAACCAACACCAAGTACATGACGTGTACATGAGTAACATGACATATACCTATTCTAAAGTCTTCAGTAAACTTAGAAAAATAAAATAAAATTATTTTTAAAAGAATGGGAACATAAAAAAGGTGGAATAAATAACTTATCAAGGTAACTGAATGTTAAACTCACTAACTGGGTTTTTACAATATTCACTAGTAGGGGATACGATTTGGGAAAACTATTCACTAACCATACACAGCACAAGAGAATTCCAAAATTTTCTTAATTTCTCCTAAAGTGCCCCAAAATGAGACCTAACCAAAGAATGATCAAAATAGGGGTTGATGAGTACCTAAAAATAGTAGCATGAAATTACAAAATCCACACCATGGAAAATTTTTATCCATATAAATCCTTTTAAGAAGCTTCAATGTCAAATAAATTATTCCATTTCTCTCTCATTAGATCCTCTATCTGCCATGTATAAAAAGTATAATAAATGATCTTCCCTTGAACTCAACCAAATGGTATCAAACTCTCATGAAGTACCTCGGTTTCAGAATCAAATCTATTGATTTTATTCTCAGTCACATATAAATCAGTCTTGACATCGTGAACACTCTAGGTCAAAAAATGAGATGGATTAGAATGATACTTCCGTAGATGAGATACATAGAACATCTTATGTATCGATGTAAAATTCACTGGAAGTGATAAATGGTAAGACACATTCTCCACCTATTCAACTACCTAAAAAGGGTCCATAAAAAAGAGAAATATTCCCTAACCTCCCACGTTTTCAATGACCCAAAAAATGTGAAACTTTCAGTAACACCTGATCACCAACTGATAATTTCAATGGTCTGTGATGACGATCAACATAAGAGTTATAATGGTTTTGTATCATCGAAATTCTCTAATGAATCAATTGAATATTTGGTTTCATCTCATAAACCATGCTCGGTCTAACTAAATAACTTTCCCTAATCTACGAATAACACAACAGAGATTTTCAAGGCCTTCCATACGAGGTCTCAAAAGGATCCATTTTGATTTAGGAATAGTAACTATTGTTATAAGTGATCCGAACCAATCCTAAATGGGTACCACAAGCTCCACAAAAATTTATGATGAAATAACAAAATTTAATATAACATTATTCATTCTTTGGGAGCATGGTAACACCATAAAATTTTTTATAAATATCACACCACTTCCATGTCATCACTGGAAGATGATAAAGAAAACCTGAAGGTCTCTGATGCTCAACCTTGACCTATTAGAATGCATAACAACACGATAAAAACATAAGTAATTCTTATTATCATACCAAACCACTAGAATCTTCACCTCATTTAATATAACATCATTATAGTTCCTAGGATCACTCCCCACTGGGAATTATGTAAATCCACAATCACAAATTTTATCACCCCAAACAGCACAACAAAATGATTCTGAAAACATACAGTACCCTTAATGGAGAAGCAAAAGTAAATAATGGTCTTACCACTAAAAATTCTTTCTCAAATTCCATAGAACCCATCATCATGCAGATGTTCCTGAATAACCATATCGAGAAGAGAGGATTTAAACATAACTATGGCCAAGACAACCACATCCATAGATTAATGGAATCAAATATATAACTTTTCAAAAGGATCCATCAAGTTACACTCTTTCAATGATTCGTTCATGGTCTAGGATGGAAGTTTCCTGCTCAACATATCTACAATGATTTCCCTTCACATGGGGTATTTGTGGGGCCAAAGTCAAAATATTACAGGTTAGTCCACCCAACTCCTCTGGTTGGGACTGAAATATTTTTTAGAGAATATATAACCCAGGATATTGTGGTCAAAATACATTGTAAACCTTTCACTAAAAATTTAATGCCACCAAATATTAAGTTTATTCATCTCATATGCATGTTTAAGGTCGTGGGTTTGATAATTATTCTCATGTGGCATAATATTCTTGGATCCATAGGCAATGACGTGATCACTCAGCATAACAACACATCCCAAACCTCATTATGATACATCACAAAAGGACACATAGCCCTGCCTGACCTCTAGAATATTTAAGACTTTTGAAGTAGCCAATATATGTTTTAACTAAACCAAAGAATTATGAAAATTATTATCCCACGAAATTTTTACTCCTTTATACTTTAGAGAAGTTATCAAAGAATCCAGATGATATAAGTCCTTTACAAACCATCGATAATATCCTTCTAAACTCAAGACGCTTTTAATCTCATACCCAATATGTGATAAATCCCATTTCATAATAGAATTCCCATTATTAAGATAAAATAACATACCTTGTTATGAAACCAAGTGTCCCAATAAATTCACTTCTCATATATAGAAATTACACTTTGATATATTGGCATAAATTTAGTGATTTCTCAACAAATCCAAAACTACACTCAGATGATGCAGACTTGGAGTAAGGAAAGGATTTCATCCAAAAATACTACTAAAACGGAATCAAGATACTCATGGATTATATTATTTATTAAATCCTTGAAGACTATATGAGAATTTGTTAGACCAAATAGCATAAATAGGTACTCATAATGTCTATACTGCTCCAGATAGTGGGTTTCATGAGGTAAGATTGTTTAATTGTCAAATATTGATAACTAGATCATAGATAAATCTTTGAACACCATTTTCCCGATTCAAATGGACGGACATATCCTCAATCCATTACAATGGATACTTTTTATTTAACTTATATTAATATAGTTTTCGATAATAAACAGAAATGTGAAGTGACACATCAGCTTTCTTAACGAAGAGAATAGGAACCGCCCCAGGTGACACACTCGGGTGTATAAATCCTTTCTCTAAAATATCATCCAAATAAGTATTCAAATAATTAATTTAATTGTATTTGTGTGGTCAGAAGGAATAGATACTAGTTGGGTACAAGGTACTACAAATATAGAAAAACTCTACCTCCCTTACTGATGGAAAACCATGGAATTGAGATGGAAAAATGTTGAGAAACTAAATGCAAACTGGTGGGAGATCATCACTCAAGGATTCGTATTCTAGGTCAAAAGAGAACACTAAAATAAATTTCCCAAAATATTGATAAGAAGGTGAATCTCTACTTGAACTCAAGTACTAGTCTCTTGGAATGATATAACACACTATATTAGGTGTAGTAAATAAGACCCTCTGTAGATAGAAATAAATTTAATATTTTTTAGAAACGATACAATCCATCTCGAATATGACATCAAGTGGTTTCATGTTGATTACTAGAAAATCCAAAGAAAGATCAATCTATGATAGAGAGAATACACAAGCAGGACAATAGAGACCCTTCTCTCTCTTTGTCCCTAGGGGTGTAGTAATATCCATCACATTAGATAAAAACTCCATATAGAAGACTCACAATATGGGTTGAAATGAATAAATGAGATGTACCTGTATAAAATAATGTAGTCTCTGAAGAAGAATCAATAGTGATAGTATCTCTCACAGTCTTTGGACCCATATCTTCTTCCCCTAGAGACTCTTCCATTGTGTGAAGAAACATTATTTCAGATTAATGAAAATAGAACCACTAAGTCCATGAAGCATCTAATTTCACCATAGTTATTTTAGGTTCCGATGATACCATGCCACTACGTGGAGGATAATACACATGATAGAACTTGTGAATGTAACATGACCATCATCATGAACCATATAACATGGGTTCCTTAGTGAAAACCCATTTTGAGTTCCTAGGATTTCCACAATAGTATCAGATCAAAGTTCCAATACCATACACTATTGAAGTTCAAGAAGAAAAATTCCACTGAGAAATACCATGAGATTCATCAAACACTCTATTTCATTTATGGGAATTCATAGAACATCCACTAGGATAAAAAGGAACCCTTGTTAACCCTGAATTTCTAGCCAAGTCCATCTCAACTATAAATTCTCTATCCAACACATCAGAATGAGAAGATAAGTTCAACAAGAAAACCTGAGAATTAATATTAGATAAAAGTCCCATATCATACTCTCAAGGAATCATATTCTCATTTGATATAATATTAGGTGAGA
This sequence comes from Viscum album, assembly GCA_963277665.1. NCBI lineage: Eukaryota > Viridiplantae > Streptophyta > Magnoliopsida > Santalales > Viscaceae > Viscum > Viscum album. Next base: position 1,283,044,505 of record OY728133.1, read on the forward strand.
ACTAAAAAATCTTAACAAAGAATTTTTCATATTCTATCATGGTTATTTCATTGTACTTGAGTTTGAAATATATATATCCTTGGCCAACACCATCAAATCTGGATAGAAATTGTCCATGAAAAGAGATTTAATGTCCTTCCACTCTAAGAAAAAATATTTCTTTAGTGTTACCATAGTGTCCCCCTATCTTATTATATGTCCATATAGAAATAAGGTTGCACATTTTACCTTGATAGAATTAGGCATTCCCTAGAACACCAATGAAAGTTCAACCCCTATCAACTAATCCTCAACCTCTTGAGAATTATTTAGACATATAATGATGGTGGATTATGGAGAAAGAATTCTTAATCAAGAATCATGAATAAAATCCCTATGTGGTTCTAAAAATGGAGCCCGGATAGGAATGGGAGCAGGTGCCTGTCCTTGAGCATATACAACACAAAAAAAAAACATCAACTAGATTCTGGTCCAAGGGAGGATTTTCTCATTGTGGTTCATCAAAATATTCCTCATAGATACTATTATCATGACTTCTTGTAGGCATGATGCTGCACAACCTCAGTAGATAACAATAAAGATTTCAAAAAGGATAATCAAAACAACATTCAAACATGATAAATAGGGAAAATTAATCCCACCAGAGAGATAAACAATATTGGGATTTTTAATATAAACAAATGAAATGAAGAGAAAAGACTAGAACTAATCCTCAAGATATCATTCCCAAAACAACTCTAGTGGCTTAAGTCTCATTATGATGATATATGGCTAGAATCTCACTCATAAATTCCTCATACGTGTTGGATATATTACACAACTGTATACTGACATCATGAAAAGATGCTTAAACTGCACCTTTGATGCCATATTGTCATGAATAGACCTGAATATTGATGTACACTAGAACACAAACTGATATTGACATGGCCCAAAAAGTTTTCTTGATCCCCACGGGATGAAAACTAGATCCTGTAATCACACAAGATAATTGTGGGAATGGTTTTTTCACACAAATAATGAAACAAACAGAGAAAAGTTAGTATACTAAAAATGAAAATCCACAAAGAGAAGAGTACCAGAATTTAAATAGATATATAAACCCAAAGTACAAAAACAAGTTATCATAAACTGAAAGACAAACAAGTTAAGTTCCAACATACATTACACTCCAATACTAGAGATCAACAACAACCACCTCCAAGATGTTCTTTCCCTTTTCTCAAACCTAAAAGGATAAAATCTAAAAATTCTAGATGGAAAAGTTAGGGTCTGAGATAAAATACTAGTAGGGTCTCACTAATGATTATATAATAAGATTCCACATTATTTTACCAAATAATGATTTTAGTTTTAAATAATTAGGCATGGAAGTACAAAATCATATTTAAAAAAATCATGATTTACATTTCAATAGATCTAAATATTTCAAACAATGACACAATAAACATTTTAAATAGATTCAATTGTAATATGTAAAACTGTTTAAAAATAATGGATTATATGAATATAATAAAAAATGTGAAACATGGTCATCTTCTAAGGGGAATGATAGTTCCAGGTTATGGGATCCTCACACTCTCGAATAAGTGATAACAATAATATGTATCCACACATCCCTTAGACACTGGTAAAAGAGGACTCATCACCATCTCATTGGGGATGTGATCTACTGCGCTTTGTTTTGATATAGTTGTATAGTGTTAATAGAGTGTTGTACCAAATAAATCACTAACTACCTAGGATTTCATGTTCTCAAACCCAAATAAAAAATGGTAAATTTATGACAATAATGTTTGAAATACAATAAAACGGTTTCCCATTTCAATATGCCAAATTCTATTTAAATACAAAAAAGTGTTTTTAATAAATTCATACCTTTTATAAGAAAAACTAAATTATGGTTCTTACCAAAAAAATTTAATACATTTATCTAAAATAAAAATTTGAAACCAATTTCACAAAACATTTTCAAATTTATTTCCACAATTTCCAACTAATTCCACAATCACACCATAACTCATTTGAATTTTGGGGTTTCCACAACATTAATGCCCATAAAATTTAAAACACAAAATCTATGTGGATTCGGTTTTTCACAATCCATTTAAAATAAATTTAATTTAAATCAATCAATTTAGGTTAAAATAATTTGTCCAATCTTAAACATAATCACCTACTGAAAAAATGATATCATGTCTCACAATTCCCGTAATGGGAAAATCCAATGAAAATGCCAAAAACATAGATTTGAGAGTCAAACCTAGATTCAAGATAAAAAAACAAATTTTATATTCTCCAAGAATACACACATATATATATATGTCTATATTTAACCCAATGTATGAGAGATGAAGAGAGATGGATATATAGAATGACAGAATAACTCTTATCAAGGAGAGATCAAACGACACTCTCCCCGATTCAATCCACCTTGGATGGGGTTTGGGGGAGCCAAAATTGGTTTTTAGGAGATCTAAATACCTAAAAATGTTTCCAAAATTGAGTTACGGTTGAGTTGGGGTCTAAACGGGGTTTCATAATTTTTTTTTAAATTTAATTTTTGGAATAAAATAAATATTCATGCACAGTTTAGTTGAGGGGGTTTCCATGTTATTAAAAACGTGCACTCAAAACGTGAACCCCAAAAAAAGGGTGAATGATATTTTCAATCTATGAATAAATCATGAAAACCCTCACATCTCATGATTTCATGGGTTTCACTAGCAGTGTGCACGGTTTTGGAAAACAATTCACCACCTGCACACAACTCGAGAGCCTTCTAAAAGTTTCAAGATTTCACCTCAAGAAACACTAAATATAACCCCACCAAAGCATGACAGAAATAGGGTTTTATGATTGAATAAAAATAGTATAAAGATGTTATATAATAGAATCTACACTATCATTAAATTGGTTTCGAAATCATCATTTGTGTGCATGGAAGAGTACCACCTTCCAAACTAATGTCATCCATTTTCCACTACCACCCCTAAAGATTGGGTATGATGATGGATATATAGTATATATATATGATATTTATACACTAATTATACTTATGGAGTAATTATATCATATATATATATATATAATTTACCTTCCATAGGTGATACAATAACATCGCTCGTGTGTTTGGAAGACGACCGCATCACGAAGCGATGCGATTCTTTTTTCACTAACTCTTTGCATGGAATATAACAAGGATAAATTTAATGAATACATATTATATACATAAAATAATTAATATCTAAATAAAAAAATATATCATTCTGAAAATGTAATATAGAATTTCCATTCTTACATTTTCACTCACTAAAAAGTGATAACGTCGTTCGAATACATGTGAACTACCTCCTTCACGCTGCGATGTGACTTTATTTTATTCAACATAACACATGGATGATATTTGTAAGTATATTTAATGAAATAATATGGTATTTGTTATTTTATAACAATTATTGTCACGACCCGTACTTGGGGCCCGTGCCGTGACTACCCCAAGCCCACCTTCCATAGGCCAGGGGCTGGCGACTAGAACCAAAGGCATAAATCTCGATAAAAAGGGAAGAAATTGCATTTAAAAATTAAACAAACACCACAGAGTAAGAAAGATGATGTAAACACTAAGTAAACTCGGTACAAATGTAAGTGATAGAAAGAATATGGGCCAGAATACAAACCCACCTGATGTAAAGTACAACTGAAATGAATGTACAACAACTGAAAGGTAAAGTAGCAAGTCCAATTCGTCCTCTAGAAAACCCACCTGAATGGTGAGTACAGATGGTCTCCTATGCTCCTCGGCTCCATCCATCTGCTCCGTGTACGTCCCATCTAGTGATCCACCTCCAGGTGTTGTCCATCTCCACGAACTCCTACCTCGGTCAGCTCTGTTCGTCGTCTGCATCCAACACAATGTAGTGCGGGCATAGCCCATGCAGGGGTGAGTAAACGCTACTCAGTAGGGACCTCGAGACCCCCGAAGGTCTACCAGAATCCACAATGGATAATCCACAAAGGAAAGATACAATCACGAAGTAACATCCAAATATACTTAGGTATATGCCCATACATATACCTAAGTCACCAATTCCAATTTGGCTCCAACATCCGAGCCCAAGTTCGATCTAGTCACACAGGATAGCTGAATCCAACCCACACAGGATAACACAACCCAATCCACACAGGATAGCCAAACAATCATATCGAAGACAGTGATTGAATGACAGGACTCAGATCACACATGTATACTCTTCGTAAGACGATAGAGATGATCAGATGTAGCCATTGATTCATCTAAGCTGTCGGACCCACGTAGGATTCAAGACCAGCTAAGCTTTCAGATACACAAAGAATACAAGACCAACTACTCTGCCAGACCCACGTAGGATACAAGTACAGAGTCAAATACTGCCAGACCCACGAAGGATACAAGAACAGTAGTCATATACTACCAGACCAACAAAGGATAAAAGAACAGTAGTCATCACCGTCTAACCCACGAAGGATTTCTGTACGGTCGTTGTCGCTGCCGAACCCACAAAGGATTTCTGTACAGTCGTCATCATCGTTGTAGTCGCAACCAGCTCTAGGGTTCCCGCACACAGCATGCTCGAATCTGGGAGGGTCTGCTCCATGATCCAAGGGGGTCGGTACATCAACTGACACGTAGTCTGGAGTTGATGAACCCCAAAGTTCCGTCTTGACAAAAGAAACTCAACGTGATAGATGGTGCGTCAGTCGGATTCCCGGTATGAGAGTTATTGGCTTTTTCGTTCCAGGGGCCCGGTTGGATTTTAAGTGAAAACCAACATGAACATACTCCAACTGTGTCCAAACCTCGATAAAAGTAAGCCAAAAGTTCCATCTCACTACGAGGAAACCAACAAAGTCTATGGCACATCAATCGGACGTCCGGAGCTGAAGTTATAAGCGTTTCCGCTTCGAAGGCCCGGTTGGTTTCATGTTCGAACCATCCCGGCTGTACCCAATGTTTTCCAAAACCATGAGTGTAATATACCAAAATGATCACCTTGATCCGAGGATCTCTACGCAACTGACGGTGCGTCGATCGGGGGTTCGTATCCCAAGATATGGGCAAATGACTGAAACAGTCCGAAGAGGGGGGTATGGGCTCGGCCCGGTCCCACCCCTTGGGTCGGCACGAACCGGGTCGACCCGACCTTGGTCAGGGTCCGGCTCGGTTGGGTGCGGCCCGGTTCGACTGGCGTGGCACGGCCTGGCCGGTGCATCCAAGTCTATCGCGGGGGTCCGGCCCAGTGCGGGCGGCCCGACCCGGCACGGGCGGTCCGTCCCGGCCTGGCCGGTTCGGCCCGGTCCGGGAACCCGCGTGATGAGCGGACGCGGAAGGGGGGGAGCCGCCGCCCACTTCAAACTGAACCACAGACCCATGGGGGGTCCGCCCTACTGCGCTCCCCAGGGGTTCAAACCCCCGGGTTTTCAGGATCTGGCCGGCCGTAACGGCCTGCCAGTTGTACCATTTGGGACCAACCTGTCCCGCCTCTTGAGCACCGGCGGCCGGTGGTTCCAACCGCCCTCCGCTGCTCCGCCGTGGCCTTGGTCTGACCGATTCAGTGCGACGACACTACGCCCCTCCACCGCGGCCCGCCCCAGCCGTGGCCCTCTATGGTTCTTCGGCACGGCGCGACGGTGCCGCACCCCTCCGTCGTGGCCCCGCTCCAGCCGCAACCTCTTTCGGCATCAACGGCGCAACGCGACGGTGCCACGCTCCTTCGCCACGATGAAATTACTCGTTCCCGTGTGGTGATGTTCCACCGTGCCTCCTTCATCCCAAACCGCAATGGTGAACATCAACAAATGGGGAAGAGGATCAGCCGTCTTCGTGTGGTCCGACCTCCTCCCATTAAAATGATAACAGGCGGCCCAAACAACTTCGACAAGGAAATGCACAAATTTAATCCATTAAATTTGAACTTAAAACCCCTACCTTGATGTAGTTGTCGAAAGAATATTGTCACGGAAAACAGCGTCGCGAGGTAAAGCTCCATCCGTGCTTGAAGGAGAACGTCCGAGGTGGAGCGGCATCTCACACTGGCTGTGGAGAGGAGAAGAAAGGCACGACGATCACTCCTTGCGGTGACATCGTTCTTCGTCTAGGTCTTGACGTTCTTCACATTCTTCAATCTGGAAGATGACGTTATTCAAGACTAGAGCCCTCCTCTCCAAAAATCTCCACACAATGATTCAACAAAAATAAAATAAGGCTTTTCCTTATTTTATTACTCATGCCAAACTTTTTCAAAAAAAATTCCAATTGAATTCACCAAATTAATGAACTTGCATTGTCCAATTAATTAGGAATTTTACTGGAATGTATTTGAAAGTGGAAGAGTTACAAAATTAATTGCAATAGGGGGGGTTTAATGGGGTGTTGGGGAAGTTGAAGGAGGTGGGGGCTTATATGGGCCCCATCCCAAATTCCTCACATCTTCCTTTCCCATAACACTTAAACCATCTGTTAAGAAACAAAAATAAAATTGCAAAACAATTATATTTTTTTCCTCACATTTTTCACATCTCCTCCCAAGAAAACACAACTCCATAAAAAGTCATCCTAAGAAATTACTAGCACTGCGGTTTCATCGGTGTCCTGGGATTTTGATTCTGAGAACCGGTTCAAAAGTAAGGAAAACCCGCTTGTTCGTTCACTGAACGTACCCGAGCTAAACTTTAAAAAATGATTCTCGGCACACCGGGCCTCAGAATCAGGTGCGGTCAGAAACTGCGTACTCGTAAAATCCCAAAGAAATTATGAAAACAATTTCCTTGAAATTTACAGGTCTCTAAATTTCTCCCACCTCAGGGCTTTAAGTCCTCATAAATATAAATCACAAACAAGGGAAACAAATGAGGGTACTGAGCACGCATCTGAGCCTCCTGATCCCAAGTGCTCTCCTGGAGGTTCCTGTGCTTCCATCTGATGCACACTAGATGAATAGACCGCCCATGTATGACCCACTCCAGTCGATCCTCGATCTCCACCGGGACCTCCGCAAAAGTTGCCCCGTCATCAATGTCCAGCTCCCCATGGTCGATGATATGCATCGGGTCATGCACGTATCTCCTCAGCTGAGATACATGGAAGAAGTCATGCACCCGGTGCAACTGAGGTGATAGAGCCAGTTGATAAGCCACCTTGCCTATCCAGCTGAGAATCTGGAATGGTCTGATGAAGCACGGGGAAAACTTGCCACCCCATCCCAATCTCTATAATCCACGTCAAGGTGAGACCCACAAGAAAACGTGGTCGCCATCCTCAAACTCTAGTGGTCTCCACCTCATGTTAGCATAAGACTTCTATCAGCTCTGAACTTTCCTCATCCGCTCCTGGATGACCTGGACCTTTTTTGTCATGGCCTTGACTATCTCTGGTCCCACAAGTGCTGACTCCCCAGGGTCTGTCCAGCACATAGGTGATCTGCAAGGTCGGATGTACAATGCCTCGTATGGTGCCATCCCGATGGTGGAGTGGTAGCTATTGTTATACCCAAACCCCACTAAGGGTAGGTGATCCTCCTAGCAGTGACCAAAGTCAAGGACAAATGCACGGAGCATGTCCTCGAAAGTCTGAATGGTCCTCTATGTCTGACCATCTATCTGAGGGTGAAAAGTGGTGCTCAGACGTAGCTGCGTCCCGAATGCCCCCTACAACCCCTTCCAAATCCGAGAAGTAAACCAATAATCTCGATCAGAGATGATAGATGATGGAACACCATGAATTCATACAATCTCTTGAATGTAGAGACGTCCCAATCTCTCTATTGAGCCCTACTCTCTGAGGTCTATGAAGTGGGCCGAGTTAGTGGGTCGGTCAACAATCACCCAAATGGAGTCGTGACCTCTGGAAGTACGTGGAAGTCCAGTCATGAAATCCATAGATATATCATCCCACTTCCACTCCGAGAAACGAACTCTGCTAGAGCCTTCTTCATACCCAGCCACCAGTGCTGTCGTCTGAGATCCCGGTACATCTTCGCTACCCCAGGATGTACCGCTAAAGGGGAAGTGTGAAACTCCCTTAGCTCCTCCTCCTGTAAAGCAGCTCGTACCATGGTACGTCCTCTAAAAAGGACGCCATGATCTCCTCTTACAGAGAATCCATCAGGTGCCTTTCCTGAGGATATCTGTTCATGCCACGTCTCATAGTAAGCGTCCCCACGATGTGGCTCCCTGAGCCACTATAGTAGTGGAGGAGTGCCTGTGAGTGAATATAGAAAGGCTGGTCCATCTCTATCCACGAAGGATATCTGTAAAGCGGCTTGCTGCTCTGTCGCCTCCCCAAGTGGTTGAATTCCCATCCTCCTACTGAGATCATCAGCTACTACGTTCCCCTTTCCAGGAGTATAGAGTACCGCAAAGTCATAGTCCTAGAGGAACTCGATACATCACCGCTGTCTCCGGTTTAGGTCCTTCTGCGAGAAGATGTACAAGAGACTCTGGTGGTCAGAATATATTGTAAAGCGCTCTCCCATCATATAGTACCGCCACATCTTCAAGGAAAGGACCACTGCTACAAACTCCAGGTCCTGAGTAGCGTAGTTCTTCTCATGTTGCATCAACTGTCATGATCCATAGGCGATCACTACATGCTCCAGCATCAGGACACACCCGAGTCTGGTCCCTGATGCATCGCAGTAGACTATGTACCCTACTCCCTCCTCCGGTAGCCTCAAAATGGGTGTGCTGGTCAATATCTACCTCAACTCATGGAAGCTCTACTGATATTTATCTGACCACACGAAGGGTTTCCCCTTCTTATTCAAAGATGAAAGTGGTGCTGCAACTCGGGAGAAGTCTGGCACAATCCTCTGATAGTATCCAGCCAGTCATGGAAACTCCGCACCTCCATTACGCTCCTGGGTGGCTCCCAAGCTAGAATTGCCTCGATCTTCACAGGATCCACTACAACTCTCGCCTCAGAGATGATGTGTCCCAATAAGTGGACCTCACGTATCCAAAAATGACACTTTGAGAGAATACCATAAAGCTGGTGCTCTCGGTGTGTGTCCAGTAAAACCCGCAAGTGGTAGGCGTGCTCCTCCTCAGTGGTCGAGTATATCAAAATGTTGTCGATGCAGACCATGACAAATCGATCGAGGTAAGGTTTGAAGATCCTGTTCATGAGACTCATGAACACTGATGGAGCGTTGGTTATGCCAAAAGGCATAACCAAGAACTCATAGTGGCCATACCGACATCTGAAGTCCATCTTCTACACATCCTTGTCCCGAACTCTGAGCTGATGACAGCCTGACCTGAGGTCAATCTTCGAGATCCACCGTTCTCCATTGAGCTGATCAAAGAGGTAGTCAATCCTCGGAATTGGATACTTGTTCCTCATGGTCACCTAGTTTATGTGATGATAGTTGACACACAGTCACAAGCTCCTGTCAGCCTTCGTGGCGAACAAAATCGGGGAAGCCCAGGGTGAAACCCATGGTCGGATGAATCCCTTGCCCTGTAAGTCCTCCACCTGTACCCATAGACCTCGAATCTCAGCGGGAGCCATCCTATATGCTAGAGAGGATATTCGGGCTATCCTGGGGTATATGTCTATATAGAATTCTACCTCTCTTCGAGGAGGTAGTCCTGGAACGTCGTCTGGAAAAACCTCTGCATACTGATCCACCACTAAAGGAAAACTCAGACTCCGCACGTCAACTACTCCTAGGATGAGGCTGGCCAACTGATGAGTGATCGGTTGTCCTCTCCTCTACGTGAGTCCATCATACACTACAAAGGATCCATTCTCGCCAGTGAAGGTGAACCTGCTCCCATCAGTGCGGGCACACCACACCTTGCGCCAAATACAGTCGATCTGAGCATGAACTATAGATAACCAATCCATGCCCAAGATGATGTCGTAAGGCCTCGAAGACACTACACGAAGATCCCAGCTGAAGATCTCACCTCCTAGAGTAAGCTAACACTACCGGCACTATTGTGTAATCATTTATTCTTCTCTCATAGGAGTCTGTAGCCATAAGGATCGAGCCAACGGCTTCGTTGGAATCTCCGATCTCCGAACACGGGTAGTGGCAATGAAAGAATGACTCACTCTTGTGCCTATAAGAACTGCAACAAGGGCGGAGTAGACACAGATAGTTCCTCGAATCATATCAGGTGCGCCATGGTCGTATGCCTCCGCTGCCTGAAGCTGAGCCTGCCTCTGCCCGCCAGCTCCCTCTGGTTGGGGTGGACCTCCTAGTGGTGGTGGTGGTAAAGCCTCAAAGCATCACCCACCACCTGCTGCTCAGCCATCTCCTCTTCCTCGTCCGCATTCTCCCTATGGACCCCCATGGTCGACCCTCTACCTCAACTAGGGTGGTCCCCCAACCATCTACTACTCCTCTGCATGGTGGGTCGGGAAGTCATGAGCCATGTGGCCCTACCTGCCGCATGCGTAGCACTGTCTGCTCCTCGTATGACTGGCTCTGCACCGTGTGCCCTGCACCTCTGAGACAGTGTCCTCAGGTCGTCCGCCTGATGGTCTGGTCCACCTGGACCCCTGTGACATCCGTCGACTGCTAGCTGCAGAAGACTCTGCTAAGTGTCGCCCTGCGGTAGGTCTCGCTGCTGGTGTAGGCTCATCAAGAAAGCTCTCTACGAGAAGGGATCTCTCCAGTACTCCTGCCTATGTCAGAATTCTGAGGGAGATCATCGATGACATGATCTCATGCCTTAGTCCCTGCTCGAAGGTCCGGGCCTAGAATAATGGGTTTCGTACCATGTCCGTCGAATAGTGCGAGAGATTGGTAAATCTCACCGAGTTCTGGGCTACCGTCATGCAGCCCTGCCGCAGCTGTAGTAGCTCATGAATGTGCACCGCACTTAGGTTGGCAGGGACGAACACTGAGTAGAAGAGGCTCTCAAAGTACATCTAGAGGAGGGATGACTCGTCGTTCACATGGAGCATCAGGCTCTAACATCTTCCTATTGCCGTGTAGAGGAGACTCGCTGCAAGGATCACCATGAGGTCAGATGGTGTCCCCATTAACCTGAAAACTCATACAACAGCCTCTAGAAAATCCTCGGCTGCCTGAGGGTCCGTCTACCCACAGAACCTGGGCGGTCTCTATTTCTAAAACACGTGCATTGCACTAAGGCGACGTGCACTCTCAACGGCTGGGGCTTGTGGCATCGGTAGCTCAGCGGGTAGAGGTACCACCGGTGCCTCTGCTGTAATAGGGCCCTACACCGAGGCCTCGTCGCTCGGTTGGCTGTCGTCTCGTATAAAGCTCTGATCCCTAGCTGGCTGCCGTCATGGGGCCATCCTGAAAAGAGACAGGTGAGCCACGGTCAAAACAGTATACCTGGTGATCTGACACAAATTAATCACAAAGAAAACTTTTGAAACACACATGCAATCAATGTTTTCGTGCACTGAGTTGGAAATCAGATGTTAGGGTCCTGGTGTATGGATACGTCGGCCTCCGCACCAACACTAGACTCCCTGGACTGATAACCACACTCAATACCCTTAACACTATTGATTGACATTGAAGAAAGATCAGAGTCCTGAGTTCTGCGGTAGAACCAAACTCCTCTGTTACCAATTTGTCACGACCAATCCTTACGGCCCGTGCCGTGACTACCCCAAGCCCACCTTCCACAGGCCATGGGGTAGAGACTATCACCAAAGGAATAAATCTCGATAAAAAGGGAAGGAATTTCCTTTATAAAGTAAACAAACACCACCGAGTAAGCAAGCTGAAGTAAACACTAAGTAAACTGGGTACAACTGTAAGTGCTGGAAATTAAATGGGCCAGAATACAAACCCAACTGAAGTAATGTACAACTGAAATGAATGTACAACAACTGAAAGGTAAAGCAGCGAGTCCGAGCCGTCCTATGAAAATTCCACATGAAGGGTGAGTACAGATGGTCTCCTCTGCTCCTCGGCTCCAGCCGTTTGCTCCGTGTACGTCCCATCCAGTGATCCACCTCCAGCTACCATCCAGCTCCACAAACTCCTACCTCGGTCAGCGATGTCTGTTGTCTGCATCCAACAGAACGTAGTGCGGGCATAGCCCATGCAGGGGTGAGTATATGCTACTCATTAGGGACCCCGAGACCCCCGAAGGTCTCCCAAAATCTACAAAGGATAATCCACAAAGGAAAGATACAATCACGAAGTAACAACCAACACTACTTAGGTATATTCCCATACATATAACTAAGTTACAAATTCTAGTTCGGCTCCAACATCCGAGTACAAGTTCGATCTTGTCACATAGGATAACACAATCCAACCCACACAGCATAACACAACCCAATCCACATAGGATAGCCAAACAATCATATCGAAGAAAATGATTGAAAGTCAAGACTCAGCTCACATAGGTATACTCTTCGTAAGACGATAGAGATGATCAGATGTAGCCACAGATTCATCTAAGCTATCAGACCGACATAGGATACAAGACCAGCTAAGCTGTCAGACCCACAAAGGATACAAGACCAGCTACTCTGCTGGACCCACGTAGGATACAAGAACAGTAGTAACGTACTTCCGGACCCACAAAGGATACAATAATAGTATTCATCTCCGTCGAACCCATGGAGGATTCCAGTATGGTCGTCATCACTGCCGAACCCATGGAGGATTTCAGAACAGTTGTCATCGTCGTCGCAGTCGCAGCCCGCTCTAGGGTTCCCTCACACTGCATGCTCGATTCCAGGATTGTCCGATCCACGAGCCAAGGGGGTCGATACATCAACTGATACGTAGGCCAGAGTTGATGTACCCCAAAGTTCCATCTTGACAAAAGGAACTCAACGTGACCGATGAGGCATCAATCGGACGCCCGGTCTGAGAGTTATTGGCCTTTTCAATCTAGGGACCTCATTGGTTTTTAATTCACAACCAACCTGACCATACTCCAACTATATACAAACCTTGAGCGGAGTAATCCAAAAGGTCCATATCACTAATATGAAACCAACAAAGTTGACGGCACGTCAATCGGACATCTGGAGCTGAAGTTATAAGTGTTTCTGCTCAGAAGGCCCGGTTGGATTCGTGTTCGAACCAACCTGGACATACCCAATGTTCTACAAAACCATGATTGTTATATACCGAAATGATCTTCGCGTTCCTAGGATCTCTACACAACTGACGGTGCGTCGATCCGAGGTGCATAGCCCAAGATATGGGCATTTGACTCAAAACAGTCAGAAGAGGGGGGTCTGGGCCCGGCCCGGCCCGGCCGAACCCCCTAGGTCGGTCTGAACGAGGACGACCCGACCTGGGTCCGGGCCGACTCGTTGGGGCACGAACTGACTCGGCCGGCGCATCCCGGCCCGACCGGTGCGGCCCGAACCAGCGTGGGTGGCCCGACCCGGTGCGGGCGGTCCGGCCCGGCCCGACCAGTTCGGCCCTGTCCAGGCGCCCGCGTGCTGGGCGGACGTGGAAGGGGGGGAGCCGCCGCCCCCTCCGAACCGAACGGCAGACCTGCGGGGGGTCCGCCCTGCTGCACTGACCGGGGGTTCAAACCTCTGGTTTTTTTAGATCTGGCCGGCCGTAACGGCCGGCCAGTTGTGTCGCGTGGGACCCGCAGGTCCCGCCTCCTGAGCACCGAGGGCTGGCGGTTCTGGCATCCCTCCCCTGCTATGCCGAGGCCAAATGCCGTGTCCTTGGTCTGACTTGCGAGGCGCGATGGCTCCACACCCCTCCTTCATGGCCCTCCCCGACCGCGACCCTCCACGGTTATCCAGCGCGGCGCGAGGGCTCCGCGCTCCTTCGCTGTGGTGAAATTCGTCGTTCCCGCGCGGTGCCGTTTCACCGCGCCGCCTTCGTCCCAAACCGCAACGGTGAACATCAGAAATGGGGGAGGAGGATCGGCCGTGTTCGTGTGGTCCGACCTCCTCCCATTAAAATGATAACAGGTGGCCCAAACAACTTCGACAAGGCAATGCACACATTTAATCCATTAAATTTGAACTTAAAACCCCTACCTAGAAGTAGTTGTCGAAAGAAGATTTTCACGGAAAATGGTGTCGCGAGGTAATGCTCCGTCCATGCTTGATGGAGAATGTTCGAGGTCGAGCAGCGCCTCACACTGGATGTAGAGAGGAGATGAAAGTCACAACGATCACTCCTTGCGGTGACAGCGTTCTTCGTCGAGGTCTTGATGTTCTTCACGTTCTTCAACTTGGAAGATGACGTTCTTCATGACTAGAGACCTCCTCTCCAAAAATCTCTACACAAAGATTCAACAATAATAAAATAATGCTTTGCCTTATTTTTTTACTCATGCCAGACTTTTTATAAAAAAAAATTCCAATTGAATTAACCAAATTAATTAAGTTGTGTTGTCCAATTAATTAGGCGTTTTATTGTCATGTATTTTAAAGTGGAAGAGTTACAAAAATAATTGCTAGATGGGGGGTTTAATGGGGTGTTTGGGAAGTTGAAGGAGGTGGGGGCTCGTGTAGGCCCCACCACAACATCCTCACATCTTCCTTTCCCATAACACTTAAACCATTAGTAAAGAAATAAAAATAAAATTGTAAAACAATTATATTTTTATTCCTCACATTTTTAACATCTCCACCCGAGAAAATGCAACTCCAGAAAAAGTATTCCTAAGCAATTACCAGTTCTTCAGTTTCATCAGTATCCTTGGATTTCGATTCCAAGCACCGGTTCAAAAGTTTGGAAAACCCGCTCGTTCATTCACTGAACGTACCCGAGCTAAACTTCAGAAAATGATTCCAGGAACACCGGGCCTCGGAATCAGGTGCCGTCAGAAACAACGTACTCGTAAAATCCCAAAGAAATTAAGAAAACATTTTCCTTGGAATTCATAGGTATTTTAAACTATATATAGATAAAAAATTACTTACCACCTTTCCATATGTTTCATAGAAAAATGATAATGTTAATTAGGCATACATATGACCTACCGTCTCAATGATCGCAACGTTCTTCATTTCTCAAAACCAACATTCAATATTAGTATAAAAAGAATAATTGATTTAAAAATATTATTATTATTTCAATATTAGTATTCTATAGATTATGGTACCATGATCGATGTTAGAGTACAAAAAATAATAAATCAAAAAAAATACAAAAAGCAAAGTAGTTATTACCCAAAGCATGATTTTAATAAGTAATTGTTATTAAATATGTAATAAATGGTAAAAAGTAAATAATATATGGTATAATATATAAAATTATGCTTATAATATATATATATATAATAAAATATTATTTATTATAGAGGATGTTCGAATGTGTATTAAGGACGTTAATACTTAAGGTAAGATATTTCAGTCTCACTGTTATTGTTTGAGGTAAAAGATATATTCATCATGTGTTTATTTTATACAGTGTATATACAAAATATGAATTTGTTTTTTGATTCTTTTCATTAAAATTATTTGTATTTACAAATCCATTTTAGGAACTCAATTTCATGGGGTTTATGGTTTAATAGTTACCAAATCAGAAATAGATTTTTCTATCAAATTGACTTCATGGAGACCTAAGTTATGTTGTGCATATAACTTCTTCTATGAGGTGTATATAATTTCCATTTTAAATTTTATATATTTAATATAATTATATTTAATATATAATAAATTTAATTTAATGTTATTATTTCACGGGGATTATGATTCAAAGTTATAATGTGGTAAGAGTTTTATGTCAAAATCTCACAGTTTATCATGATTATTTGTGATAATTCTCCCAACAATAAAATATTATGACCCATATCTGAAGAAACTAAATAGTTTTATTTTTATCTGGGTATTTCATGATAATACATTTTTCCATCATTTTTATCTGTTTATGAACCCATGAATTCAAAAGAATGTTTTTATGAAATCCAATTTATTTATATCTTCGGTCGAAAACCCTTTTTCTTCCAAAACAATGTTTTATTAAAATGTTTTCAACAATGTTTTTAAAATTATTAAAATGATTTATTAATTCATTTTTTACCCAATTTAAACTATTTACAATTTTTTTTGAAATTAATCTTAATTGTGTTTTCCTAAAAAATTATAATTTGGGTTTTACAAAAAAATTTGGAAGAAATATCTGTATTAATGTGTACAACATGAACAGAATTTCCAATGAAAGTGGTCATTATTTCTATTTAATATTAATTTATATTTTTTTAATTTTTAATTTTAAATAAAATATGTTTTTAAAATTTGTTGTTTCTATTTTTTTTCAATTGGGAAATGATATTTTCCACATGATATGTTTTAAAATATTTGTAAATAATTATTTATAAGTTTTTAAATTTATTTTAAAAGAAAAGTATTTTAAAAGTATTTTATGAATTTTATTTTTAAACATTTAGTTTCAATTTTAATATATTTACTGTAAGAAATGTTCCAACTAATTTTTATTTCAAAAAAAAATTCAATATAAGATAAAATCCATTGAAGATACTTATGATTTACTAGGGATATGATCCAGCGAATCCATTATTATTATTTCTCTAAATGGTTTATGTTTATGATGAAAATATTTTAATGAAACCTATTTCGCTTTCATTGGTTATACCATGTTAAAATTATTATGAATCCCACATCCTTTTTCTATAGGAAATGATTTGATGAAATGATGAAATGATTATAAAAACCATAACTTTTACATAGGTTATGATATGATGAAATGTTTTGGAAACCCATTTCATTTCATGGGTTATGATATAATGAATATTTTTGAACATCTATCACAAATAAATATATTTTTCATTATGTGATGGGTGTGACCTAGATCTCCCCCAATTAATTGGGTAATGATTTATATCTAATGAGATATATAGGAATAGAATAGGGAGAGAAACTGGTTTAGTAAGGGACTTTGTCCACTATGATAGTTTTAGGGGTGAAAATTGATGACTATAATAGTTTGGGGAGTGAACCAAATCCACTATGTTAACCTAGGTAGCGAGCATTACCTATTATGGAAATTATTTTCTATGATTTTTTGAATTCCAAAATTTAGTGTCTTTTGCTAATGTTATGTTATCATGGATCATGCTATTTGATTTACTTATGATTCACGTCTTATGAACTTCCAATATTTATTCCACGACTCAGGATTCTAATATTTTATATACCGGGTATGGTTTTTATATGTTATGATAATGTTATTATATCCTTATGTTAATTGATTTGTATATCCCTTATTTACCCTTAATGTGAAACATATTTGACCCTTTATTATGTTTCCTTTCCCTTCATTATGCAGAATGGTTTTATGTAGGGTAAGTTTGTGAAGAGTAATAAACTAGAATACTTTTATAAGATATGATAAATATCATTCACCAAATTATAATATTTTTTACCTAGTCTCCAAAGACACCATACATTTTTTGTTTTAAGGTATTGTTTTTTATAATGAATTAAATATTCATCTAAAAATTTGTAATATCAAGGTATGAAAATAATAGGTTTCTATAGTTCGTATTATAGGAAAGGTTTTGTTAACATTTGGAAAATAGGATGATAAAACATTAGTGAGATCCCAAGTAATACTTTCTAATTATATTTCTAGGGATATAGTTAAGGACAATTCAAAGTAAGATTCAACCTATAGGAAATGGTTAGGGAATTTTGGTAAAGGACAAAGAAAGTGGTTTATTAGAAATTTCATTCATATCTAGATACTATATGTGGATGTGGATCGAGAAAAAATTTACCTAGGGGTAATAAATCTGAAAATGGATCATTTATCAGGACTCAATCATCACCTAGTGTATAAAAACGGGATGTGCTTTACAGTAGGTTTGAAACTCCCAAAGGATATGATTTTGAAATTCACAAACTCTTGACAAACCATTATAAAGGATTTAAATTAATGATGATTATGACTGGAAAATAATAAACCTAGGGTATCATAGACTAAAAAAATGTGTAATGATTTGGACATCGCATAAGTTAATTACCTGATTATTTGGTTTCCAATTATGATTAATTTTATTCATGCTATTTTCTTTGTTTTTAGTAAATAGTAAAAACCTAAAAGAAATTGGTTATCATTAAATATAATGAAATTTCTTAAAATGATCATACAAATGGGATGATTAATGGATTGAAGGATATTGTGATTATTACTAATTATTTATCAGAGAAAATGATTAGAAAACAACACATTACCCAACTCTTAGACTCATCATAGAAGAGAATGATATATTTTTATGAGAGTTCGGGTAGTGATGAACATGGAGGAAAATTAATTTAGTTTCCAATATGTTGAGAATGTGGAAAGAATCACTAAAGGAAATTACTCATTGGGCTGAGAAGAAGTTTTGGGTGTCGAAAATATGGATACAAATCATGTAACTGCAATGGAAATATGAAATGTTTGGTTAATTTAATGGATGAGAATAATGGTCACCATAAGGTATAATCGACCGTTGAATGTTTTAAATGTGGAAATTATGGGAATTATGTAAATCTATGTCCTAATGGGAATATATTATGAAATAGATTAGAAAGGTTTAATGATGAAGGATTATATTGCTGATATTAAGAGACTCAAAATGATATAGGAAATGAAATATGTGATTAAGAATAAGATTATAAATCCAAGTTAATGTTTTGAAAAGGAACTGGGATGATTGAAGTGTTTATGTATTTTAATTCCATAATTTGTTTATATGAATAAATAAATATATCAGGATTGTTCAGTATAAGTTTTTCATTATGGATATAAATGAATATGTTGAATATTACTAATTACCTAGAAAATTGATTTAATGGAATCCTAATATTTTATGGAAAACACATGATTAATAGATGATAACTCTAAATATATTACTGAAGTTTAGAAAATGTTTTTTAGTTTAGATAAAGAGAATATAGATGTTTAAAAATTAAATTGGATCGTATTGATGTCCTCAAAACTGAATATGTAATTGGTGAAAAAGTGGTTTATTCTATCATTGATAGAGTTTTAAACATTATTTGATGTATGTAATATGTTTAATAATATATGATTTTATTCACGGAATATGTAATCATCTATGTTTTCATTGAGATTTTTGTTAATTACATATATTACTGAGCTTTAGAAGGATATATGACCATGGTATTAACATATTTTTCATTTGAAAATTAATATATGATATGTGATATTTGTAGGATTAATGTTAAATTGAGTTTGGGAGATTTAGTGACCATCTTATTTCATTTTTAATTTTGGAAGGGTTATAAGGTTTACCATTTATGGAATGGTTTATATTGAACTTTTGATGAGGTTTTATTGAATAATATACCACTTCACCATATAAATATTTATCCATATTAGATAATCAATGATAACATTTTTTAACTATAGATAGAAGGAATTACTTAGAATTATTTTATGGATTTTATTTAGTGATTCATACATGAAAAAAATCCATCTCTTAGAGTAAGAGATAATGTTGAAATTTATCAAGACCCAACAAAAGGTTGAAATTATGCTTATAAAATAAAAATATATCAACTTTGTAAATTTTCATATATTATCCGTATAGATCGAAAAAAATTACCCAAAATTTGGAAAATGATATCGTACTAAAATTTAATCATGTTAAAACCACTTTTTATGATATCAATGACCTTTTTCATGCCTCTTTGGTTTCTGGCATTGTGGTCACTAACCTTCATTGGATCACCCAATTTATTGTAATCAATGATCTCTATCACTCTCTAAAATTATTTACCAATTTATTCCATGTCCATATATTCATTTCCCGCCTATGTTTTTATATTATTAAATATGTTAGGTTTTATTCCATATGACTTTCACACATCCCATTATCCTATTCAAAAGGATGCTTTATCAACCATTTTTACTATGTGGGTTATATAAAGGAATTTTCAAATGGAAAACCATTGATGTTGGAGATGAATTTTGACTGTGAAATTCATTTTAAGGGATTATAATGTAACGACCTAAGATATTGTAAAATATTTTTAAAAATTAATTTAATCTTTTAGAAATTTTTCATTACACATAACATTGATTTTATCTTATGTCACACACAAAACATTTTCAAATGAAAAGGGACATATTATTAAAATATTATTATATGTTAGATATGAATTAGAAGTTAGAATGGGGGCATTAATATTCTAAAATAATTTATAAAAATATATAGTTTACACATGTACATAAAATAAATTCTTTGGTGACTATTTAATTACAAATTAAAATAAAGGAAATATTTTTCAGAAAAAACAATTTTTATAGAAACAATCATATTTTAACTAAAATAATTAAAAAAAAAATTATAGTTGAGTGATAATAAATAAATAATTTTATATAAGTAAATATTCAATTAACTTTTTAATATTAATATTATATTCATTATATATAAGATATTATAATAAATCCATTTTACTCTTACAAACTGTATTTTCCAAACACCAATTTTGTTAGTATTTTGTACACTTATTTTATAAAATATAATTTTTAAAACTCATAGAAATTTAATTTATAAAATTTAATTCATTTTTTAAATCAACATATCTAAATTATTTTAGGTTTATGTTTTGAGAATTTTTTGAAAAGATTAATTTTTCGACTACTAGTGAAAAATATTTACTTTTCATTCAATTCAACAATTAAATATAAATTATTTATAAAGTAAAATTGTATATTCTATTTATTTAAATTTTAAATTAGTAAAACTATATATCCATTAATCCAATTTTGGTAATTTTAATCATTTTTATATTGATTTTTTATATAAAAAATATTATAAACTATTGATCCTTTTCTCTTTGAAACCCCTCTCTCTCATCGTGTATATTTTTAAAATAAAAATTCCAACTTATGTGAATTAAATTTGAAAAAATTGATTCTAAATTAGGATTCATATTAGTTTATATTATCTATCAATTTCAACTTAATTTTTTCTGTAATAAATATTGAAAACAATAAGAAGTAATTACCACAGTTAAGGTAAAATTGGGTTGACGTTGTGGTCAAAAAAAGATAAGAGTTATAATGACCAATAAACATGTATAAAATAAATTTTATGGAAATATTTAGACCCTATAATGTATAAGTATTGAGAATACACTATTTTGGTTACTATTTTCATGAAACAAATGTGGATACATATTTTTAATTTCATAACATTGCAAGTTTGACACTCACCTAATTTAAAAAAGGCCACCCATTATTACCTCAATTCCGCAAATTAAAACCATAATGGATCAGAAAATTAAATAAAAAATAACATTAAAAATTCCATTCTATCATTTTATCATACTTATTTTGGGGATAAATTCACCTTTGGAAGGAATTCAGGGCCAACTTAAGATGCATGCCTGAAGAAGAGGTAACACTTTTGAACAATTATTTTTATTTTATTTCTTCCTCAACCTCCTTAAATTATTATTAAAACATCATGATATAATAAAGTAATTAAATTAAAAATAAAAAGATAATTATATTTTAATTTAAATACCTGAAACTATATCCACTTTCATCAAATGAGTTATAAAGTCACCAGTCATGTGTATGGTGGAATACCGCCTCATGAACCGATATCTTTTGTTTTTCCATTACCACCTATCATGATAGGTTATCATGATGTATAAAATTTATATATATATTATATTTATTCTATAATTATACCTTTAGATTAATTATATCATATATAACTATTTTACTTTCCATTTCATGGGAGATACGATAACATAGCTTATTTGTACTACATACTACCGCCTCGTGAAACGATATGATTCATTTTTCACTTGCACTATACAAGTAAGATAATAAGGATATATTTATTAAATATATGTGATATACATGAAATAATTATGATAATTATGACACATTTATCATTCAGATATTTTAATATATTATTTTCGTTCTTACCTTTTCACTCACTGAATAATGATAACATTATTCATGTATGTGGGGACCACCACTTTCACATTGCAATGCAACTCTAATTTTATCACCATACCACATGTATTATATGATTTAGTATATTTATTGAAATAATATGGTGGTTTTTATTTTAGAATCATTTTTTAATGATAATATATTACTTAATTCCATTCTATAATGATCTTCGAGAAAAGGAAATTCTACTCATGTGTGCATACGCCCTTTCGACTCCATGATCGTAACATACTTCATTTATCAAAACAATATTTAATGATTGGTATTAAAAGTACATATTTAATATATATATGATTATTAATTCATTATTAGTATTCTTGATATGTCCTACTATGTTCTATGTTAGGGGACTCAAAATAAAAATTCAAAACATATACAGAAAACAAAGTGGTAACTACCTTGAAGGTGATTTAAACAAGGAATTGTTAATAAATGGGTAAGAAAATGTCCTAAGTAAATAATATATGGTATAATAAATATAATTATATTCTATAATATATTTATAATAAACATGTATTTATTATACAAGGGTTTATGTCATGCATGATTGAAGTCAATACCTAAGGTAAGGGATTTCTGTCTCAATTTCTTTTCTACGAGACACAAGCCATATTCACCATGTGTTTCTATTATGTGGATTATATATATAAAATGAATTTATTTTATTATTATAATCCTTTAGATTATGGGTATTTTAATATGACTTTCATTATCTCCATTTCATGGGGACTTCGGTTAATAATCCACCAATACGGTATGGGATTTCTGTCTCAAATGTTTCATCTTGGAGACCTAAGTTATGTTATGTGCCTATTTTCTTCAAAGAGGTGTGTATATTTCCACATTGGAAATTTTATATCATTAATATCATTATTTTAATGATATTTTATGTAAAACATAATGTTATTAGTTCATGGGGATAAATTTTAAAAGTTACTAACTTGGTAAGAGTTTTATGTTATAATCTCATCATTCATTGAGATTATTTATGATTATGCTTCCAATGAATGAATATTTTGATCCAACTCTAAAAAAAGAGATTAATTTTATTATACTATGGTTACTTCATGAGAATAAATTGTTTCCTTCATTTTACTATATCTATATACCAAATATATAAAAATAATATTTTCATGAAAGTCTAACGTTATTTCTCTTTTCGGTCAAAAACACTTTTTCTTACCAAATTTTTTTTCCTAAAATGTTTTTAAAATTACAAAAATTATTTATTAAATATAATTCTATAAAAATTTAAATTTTTTAAAAATGATTTGAAATGAATATTTATTTCATTTTCTAAACTATCCCTATTTTAATTTTACTAAAAAATTGAAAGGAATATTTTTTTTAATGTGTATGGAATAAAAATACTTTCTCACCATAATGAAATTTATTTTATTTTAATCTTCCTTTATATTTTTTCAATTTTATTTACAATGGAAATTATTTTGAAATTTTGTTATTTTTTTTAAATGTTTTTTTTCAAACTAAGAAAGTATATTTTCCTCCTTAAATGTTTTAAATTATTTGTAAATATCACTTTATATGTTTTGAATGTTAGTTTCAAAATTATTTTAAAAATATGATATAATTTTCATTTTAAAAAATTTATTTTCAAAGAAATATATTTTCCTCATGAAATGTTCCAAGGGCGTTTTCTTTCAAAATCATTTTCCATCTATGTTGACACCCTTTGATATTAATTATGATTTACTAGGGATATGACCGATGAATACCATTATAATTATTTATTTGAATGGTTAATCTTCATAATTACAAAATTTTTATGATCCACATTTCTATTAAATGGGATATATCATGATAAAATTATCATGAAAACATTTTATTTTTTCAATGATAATGCTTTGATGGAATGCTGAAATTATTATCAAACCAGTGTATTTTTCAAAAAAAATGATGTGATTAAATTTTTATGAAACCCATTACATTTCATCGGTTATGATATGATGAATTTTTTAGGATTTTTGGAACAAATACATGAGATTATAATTATGTGACTAGTGGGAAATATATCTCACTCCAATGAATTAGGAAATGATTTATATCTCATGAGATAGACAATATTGGAATGGGGAGTGTACATGATTCAGAAAGAGACTATATCAACTATGATAGTCTTGGGAGTGAACCATGAATACTAAGATTGTTTTTGGAGTGAACCAATTTAATTATTATATCCTTGTAGGTGAGCCTTGATTACTATTGAAATTATTTTCTATTCTTATGTGTATTCCAAAATTCCATATTTTTTCCCAATTTTATAATATCATGGATCAAGTTCTTTGATTTCCTTATGATTTATGACTTATAAAATAAAATCTTTATTCCATGACTCATGATTATAATCTTTTATATAGAGGGAACAATTTTTATATGTTATTATCATGTTATAATACCCTTATGTTCATGTTATAATTATAAATCTCCCTTTTTTACCATTACTTAGAATCAGATCTCACCCTTTTTAAAGGTTTATATCCTTAGGTTATGAATAATGGTTTCATGTAGGGTATGTTGGTGAATATTAATAAAGGAGATGACATTTATGGTATATTTTGAAGATATTTCACAAAATTATAAGATTTTGTACCTAGTATCCAATGAAAATAAACTATTATGGTCCTCAGGTGTGTGTTTGTGTAATGTATTAAATATTAAACTAAGAAGATGTAATAACCATGTATGAATATCTTGGTCTGATAAAATTTGAAATTTATTTGTATTGGTTTTTATATTAATTTCATATATACCTATCCAAATCCTCTCTAAAACACTATAAATATTCTTCCCCCTTAATTTTTTGGGAACCTCTATGGATCCTTGGTGTTCTATATTTGGTAATTCATGATTAATACTTCCTTCCCTTTGTTCACACTTTTTATTTTATTTTCATGGAGTATACTAACCCTATATTGAGTTTTGGATGAACCTAGGATCAATAATGGGTGTTTTTCATCGTTTCATAAAGGAATAGGTGTGTGGGGACATCTCCTACTCAAATTTGGTTATTTCTGTCAAAGAATAAAATTTTTGGATAAATATTGATGTGGTTTTCTCTATGTATGGAACTTTTCCTGGAATTTTGATTGATTCTTGATTTCCCATGTTTTTAGTTTATTAAATTACACTATTATCTATTATTATGTATGGTAAACCCATGATTTTTGTGATTTTGAAACGCGTTGTAATTTTAATGTTTTTAAGTGTCTTTTTAAAAAGGAGTTTTTTTATGAACTCCTTGTGTTATTTAATATGGATCCAAGTGGTATTATGATGTCAGATTTTGTTTTGAAAGGGTTTTTGAAGAGGAAATTCATGGTTTTAAATGCATGTGTTTTTATATGAATTAAATTTTTAAGAAAATGGATTTTAAATGTATTTTGAGATTATAAGTTGTTGATATTAATAAGTTTGGGATTTTGTAACCCATAAGAGACCTAGAGGGTGTACAGGAAGTAGAAAAATAAAATCTTATCATATGTCTTATACTAGAAATGGAATGATATATAAGGGAACGATAGAGCCTTTGGGGAGGGGAGAGGTAGAGATACCAAAATGTGTCCATGTGGAGTAAGAGATTCCATGTGATTATGGTGGAAATAGAGAAGATAGATAGTGCTTCAGAACATGTTAGAGCTTTTTTAGCTACCTAGAAAACCCGTATTTTAGAAAAAGGAATACAAAAACCTATTGGATGGAGCCCATGGTGTGTTATAGTTTTTCCTGGATGCTGTTTTTATATTATTTATTCTTTATTTTAGTGTTTTTATTGGTTGTCATATGATTTTCTTCTTACATTTCCATTATTTGGTTATAGAAGGATATTTTACTTTTGCCCAAGTTTATTCCATTTTGGTTGTATTATTAGTATTTAATCCTGGAGGCTTCATTATTTTACTTGATACAGGTTCACCACATTTTTTAAAAATGCGTTTATTTGGGAAAACAGAAGTGATTTCTAAAGTGTTGTTTTCAACTGAACATTCCATTTTAAAAGTGAATAGGTTTTAAAGTGAGTTTTGAAACTAGACATAGTGGTTTTCATAGGTAAAGTCCTTACATAGATTCATAGTCGTATCATAAATGGATTTTTTTTCCTCACATCATTAAGATTCCAATGGGTGTATGCAAGAAATGTTTTGTTGGATACAAGAATGTGAAAGGGAACCATGAAATTCAATGGATCTTTTTAATTACCAATGTCTATTGTTGTTTTGGGAAGGTGGAGTCATGGTCTCTTGGTGTTAACTAGTGTGGATTAGTTTTTGAATTTTTTAGCATTGACACTTTAATTATTGACCATTGTGTTCTTCATCCCCTTTTTGAATTTTTTACTATGGATACCATATTTATGTATTGATTATGACTAGTGACCTTATGATCATTTGAAATCCTCTTTTAGTCATTATTTATTTAACTTTATTGTATACATATATCAATTTATGTTGTTTATTGGTTGGAATGATCATCCAATTCATGAATGGGTCATTTTGGATATTAAATGATGAAATCGTTCCAAAATGATTATATGTGATGCCCTGGTTCTTGTCGCCAACCTATGGAGATTATTAAGGTTCTTAGAGCATTGCATCATGCTATATTGCATGATGGGTTAGGTCGACCTGGGCTAGATTACTGCCAAATTTTATCAAATCTCTTGGGGGGGGGGTTGTGATAGATGGGAGATATGAGAATCGATACTTGAGATGTAGGTGCGAAGGAGAGCCTGAGCATATCTCCCTCCCGCAAAGCCTTATGTTTCCATGGGTGTTTGGGAGTGCTGTTTATGATTTGGACCTATGTTTGGGATTTTTATGTGTCTTAATGATTTTAATCATTATAAATGGGTTTTGGGAAGAACCCATGATATGTTTTAAGAAATTTTGAGTTTTAATGTGAAATGAGGGTAGAGAGTCGAGACACATGGTTTAGGTGGACTATTATTGGTAATTGTCTAGAAATCATGTGACCAGATCTATAACATAAAATTACCTTCTTCCTGGTACTTATAATCCCTTGTATTGATCTACATTTTTTAAGGCATTTGTCAGGTTTTTCCAGGTGAAATTACTATAAAATAGGGTATTAATAGCGCTAGTCTTTATCAGCACTAGAAAAAAAATGACAAAGGTACCCTTTATATGTTTTAAAATAAGCACTGATAAAGGGTACCTTTAATCTGCAATTTTTTTCTAGGTATTCTAAAAGACACCATTTATTAGTAAAATTTTTTAGTACTAATAAAGAACAATCATTATCATCACATTTTTATAGCTAATAAATGGTGTCCTTTATTAGTGTTTTCTGTTGGGCACTGATAAAAGACAACATTTAAAAGCGCTTTAATTTTAGCACCCATAGAGTAATCCTCTATCAACATTTTGTAGTGCTGATAAATGTATGGTCTAAATGAAATAATTAAATAAATAATTAAGAAATGATTTTAGGAAAATAATATTTAAAATTTAATTAATTAAATAATTACTAATAAAAATGAATAAATTGATTATATTATATATAAATTATAAATAGTACATATTAAATATATAGATATATGTTAAATAAAAATAAAAAACAACTAAAATGAGAAAAATATTAAAAAATTTAAAATTTTAATAATTATTGACATTGTTAAAAAATAGTATATATTAATTATATAGATATATATTTGGATGAATTTATATAAATATGATTTATTTAATGAAAATTATTATTTTTATTTACATTAAATATTAATATATTTAGTGAATGATGGATTATAATAAAAAATAAATATGAATTAAAAATACTGACTAATTACATCGAGTAATTGACATAATAGAATTTTGTTTTATTATTCAATTTATCGTAGATCAAACATATTATATTGATTCCACATATAAGTAATTAATTAATTTTAATATACACACACACACACACACACACAAATATTTCATTAGTAATATAATCAATTTATATTATTTATTTTATATATATTTATTTACTATGTTTTAATATTTTCAATATGTATTCACCATTATTTTAATATATGTCTATTTTTAATAACTTATTTTAATAAAAATATTCCAAATTTTCAATATTGTACTCATTTTTAACATGCATGAAAAAAATATTAAATATTTATTAATAATGATAAAAATACATTTGTAGAAAAAATTATAAAATAATATATTTATAAATTATATTTACTATTTTTATAAATTAATAATTATAAATAAGTAAATAATTTTGTATTTAAATAGTATGTATATTATTATAAATAAAAATTTGTAAAATATAATAAACTTATTTAAATAATGAATATATTTACTATGTTTATATATCATTATATTTTATTATTTCAATATATAAAATGATTTAATTTTTTTTTATTTAACATTAATATTTATATAATTAAATAATTATATATTCAATGATTTATAAAATTATTATTTTATAAATAGTATTATTATAAGTATTATAAATTTATGTAATAATTATACTTTAAAAAAATTATTTTCTTTAAAAATTATTATATGTATCTATCAGTGCTTTGTTAGCGCTGATAAACATTGGATTTATCAGAACTAAAAATGACCTATTAAAATATATCATTATTTGAACTAAAAACTCTAATAAAGATTCAATATATCAGCACTTATTATATTTTCTCCAATAAAAGGTATATTAATCAGTGTTTTTTGAAGAACAGATAAAAGAGTCCTGATCTATTTTAGGGACACTAACCATCATGAACTAGTTTGTGATATCTGAATCTCTCTGCCAACGAGACCAATTACTGACCCTCATTATTTTCAAATCCAAGCTCTAGTATTTTCTAAAATTAGGGATCCAACAATTCAAAGGCTTAGATCCAAGGCTTGAGTAATTCGTGGGTTAAATGAAACAAAGGATCGTATGAAATCTAGGTTTTTTTATATCTCTAATTTCTATTGGTAATCCACTAAACTTTCTCATCCCACATCTGTGTATAACAAAAAGGCTAGTTTCACTATCCTGTAATAAAACAACCCAAAATTTATTTATTTTAGATATATTGAAGTATGGTCCTCCTCGATTTCATGTGGCTCTCCTTGGGACAACATTGGTACTCTGTGACTTGAAATATATCAAAACCAATTTTGGGTCATGTTAGTGCGAGGTATGATAGGCTCCCAATACAAATATTCCTTGACATATACCTCTTTATAGTCTCCATCTTTTAAAAAACTCAGACATATAGTGGACAGTGTTGTCATTGCTTTGGAATATGACATTTAAAATAACTTGGGAACCTATTTTTCATGTTTTTATTTACAAATTATTGTGATATAATTTCCTAGATTCTCTTACAAACCTAGGAAAATGGTTTACCAATCATATACATCTTTATATCATACCTCAAATGATCCATAAAAATTTTCATTGTTCATTACCCAATCCTCAAATAATATTTCTTTCATATATACATGTACCAACATCCATTGATCATTCTCCTTCTTGATGTATAGGGTGTGGTCAACACTACCTCACTAAAAACAATGCTTTCATAGGTATTGATCCAGCCATATATACAAGGTCCTCAATGAATTATTTATCAAATACAAATAATTCATTAACTAGAACAACTTTCTCTCAATTTCATTCATAATAAACACATCCAGTTTCTCAATGTGTACTCCCTCATTAATAACTTTGTTGAGGAATATAGATTTGACATCTATTTGGTATAGATTTAACTTCATTTTCACTAAAATAGACAAAAAATTAAAATAGTTTACAAGCAGGCTATGGGATTAAATTTATCATAATTATAAATTCCTTTTATATAGTAGTTCCCCTTGCACACTATTTATTCTTTATATTGATTCACCATTCCATAGTCAGTGAGTTTATTACATAACACCCACTGGGTTCTAATAACATTTATGTCTTCTTTCCTTGGAATGATTTCCCATGTTAGATTATTCTTACTCAGATCAATAACCTCATGCATATATTTTATCCAATTATCATCTTGGTTAGACCCTCCAAATAACTTATTCTATAATTCGTTGAAATGATGTTTTTTTGTAAATCCATACTCTTTTGAGTTTTCATCAAAACATTTAGATCTCTAATGAAATTTTATTCATTAATTTTAGCCTCACTTTTTTATTATAGTTGATAAATATATATACATCTATGAAATGATAACCCATTCATTAATAATTATTCAAAATAACTTCATTTCTTTCATCAAAAATCTAATAAAAACTATATATGTTTTAATTTGATCCATCTAAAAATATATCATTCTTTTACATTTCAATTTTTTCCTACCCTTATAAATATCTTTTTATCATCTATGTAATTATCATAGTGGGAGGCACTAATCCTTTTATAAAATACAATGGAGTAAAACTTTCATAATAATAATTTTCATCTCTTGAGAAATTATTATTCCCATTTTTTAATTGGCACTCAACTCCCATTTATTTTATGTTTCATTTAATACTCTGATCAATATTCATTATATGTATTACTAATTCATTGAGTATTTCAAGAAAAATTGGTGAATTTCCATAAGAGATAGATGATAAGTTCCAAATAAAAAAATGAAATGAGAACTATTCTGAATATGAGTTGATGAGGAGGAAAATTGTCAATAACTTTCACCTTTGTATGAATATTGAGGATAAAACCTTTCACAGTAGATTAATACTTTTCTTAAATTTAATCACCCATTTTCTTCAATGAAAACAAAAGTTCTTTTAAATAATCAAATTTTGATTTTTCTTTATAAGAATTATATATAACTTTCCCTTTTGGTAATCAATATATTTTGTGTATTTATTTATTTACTATACAAAATGAATATTTCAGGATCCTATTAGGATATCTTTACATTCTCTCATATGATTAAAATATTTAATACAATGTAAATTATTTTATTCTCCTCATCCTCACTCATTGATTTATTATTTGTAGTGATCTATTTGTGTTTTTTGTCATCATTCTTGATTAACTTTTGGCATATCCCTATGGTCAATAATATTTACTTAGTAAAATCATTATCCATATAATCAATGTATTGTTTCATATATATGTTTAATTTTCTTTAGTATTAATGAAATAGTAATTATTTTCTTACACGACTAGATTTTTTTGTTTGAGTTGGGATGGTTTGTTTGAAGCATCTTATTTTCATGATATATTAGACTTTGAGTTTCCAACTAAGATAATGAAAATAAGGAAATCTTCCAAGAATGTTTACATCCATTAGGAAAAGTTGAATTCCTAATAAATATTTAAAAAAAATTTCCATCATTTTATCTACTATTTTTATGTTAATTTATATATCATTTTTATGGAATATATATATATTTTTTCAATGATATTTTGGAATGTCAAATTTTTATCTCAACTACCTACAACAAGACACAAAAGAGAAAAAATGATTATTTCTACCAATGTAACTATGTTTTGAATTTTCTTTTCCATTATTTATTGAACTACTAATACTAAATATTAATTCACTGTTGTTAGTAGAAAACCGTTATCATTATTGAAATCCAGAACAGTAGTGTAAGGTCCTGTGCCCAGTTTGGTTACTTCTCATGCTATAATAGTCACTAATCTTCCTATAATCTTCTCACATTCAACCATGAGAAATAATTTTCTACTATGAACATCATGTCAATATGAATTTTTGGTAGTTCTATATAGAAATAAAATCAAAATATGGTTACATTGGATGTTAGGAATATTTTGAGACTTTGGGAAATGTAGGAATCAACTATACCTCAATCCGACACACGATGTGACTGATATGACTCCTACTGCTTCTATTTTATTTAAAATTGACATTAATTTTAGAAAAAAGGATAGATGACACACACAAAACTGAGAAAACATATTTTTATTATTTGGAAAATTTATGGAATTGATCAAAAAGTCATTTATTATGTGTAGGAGTTATCCACTCTTAAATTCAACGCAACATGTGACCATTTTGACTCAATGTGTCCGTAATCCATTTAAAATTAATAGTTTAGTTCAAAAACAACCAGTCACATAAAACAAGGAAAATATATTTTTATTTTCATGATAATATAAGAAATATATTCATATGTAATTTGGGATGTAGAGAAATCATCCTCACATCAAACCAATACACAATCTGAGCGGTATTGGTCAAAGCCTGTGTTTCTAGTTTAAAATGACATTTTAGTAAAAAAATAAATATAATAAAAACCATGAAAACAAATTTATATTATTTTGATACCTTAGAAAAATTATCTGTATGTCATTTGAGATTTTATTTATCATCCATACCTCAATTCGATGCATGTTGTGACCAATATGACACCAAGTAATCATTTTTATTTAAAAAAGGAATCAATTTTAGTAAAAAAGCCAACTAACCTTCTCAAAACCCATATATTGCATTCAATTTGTTTTTATACTTTATGTAAAGGATTCATAAGTTAACATTGATGTGTCTAAATCAGTCAAAACTCGATATGATACATGATGTTCTTGGTACAATCCAATGGGTCTGTTATTAGTTTAAAATCAATATTTTAGTTCAAAAAGTGTTTCTCACTAAAAATCAGTTAAATGCACTCTGATTACCTATAAAATATAATCAAATAATTCATAGGTCATTTTTTATGTGTGAGAATCAGTATCACATCAAACCGACACAATATGTGACTGCTATGAGTCAATGTGTGTGTTTAGACTTTAAAATTAAATTATTAACAAAAATAAAAGTGACGTACTCAAAACCAAGAAAACACATTCATATTGTTTTGATACTTTAGAAGAAATATATTTAAGTCATTTGAGATGTGTAAGAATCAGCCACACATCAATCTGATTCATGGTCTGACTTGTATGACTCCAGGTGAATCATTTCAATATATAAGTATAAATTTTGTTTAAAACACACATCCCATTGCCAAAACCAAGAAAACAATCCTACATTATTGTATTTTCATTTAAATTATATATTAATATAATATTTTAATAATTTCATGGTGTTTTTGGTTTTGTGGTATGCTATTATAGCACACTACACTGGTGATACTATGTGCAGTTACGGCACAATACGGTATACCCCTTTATCCGCATTTAAAACGTGATGATAAAGATCTCATTTATCACACTTCTATAAGAGTTGAGAAAAGACTAGGGATTTTAATCCCTATCCCATAGTCAGAGATTCTCTAGAGATGATAAAGTGTATTTTTAGTTATATTAATGGAATATTTTATAGTAGTGTGAAGATTAAAAAATATTATAGGTTTTGGTGGATGTGCATTGTTCACGCACAGTTAGAGAAAACTGTGTTGTTTGGCCAAAAAATCACGGGGCTTATGATAAACCACTAAAATGGGGTTCATAGTTGTTATTAATTTTGTGTGGTGTCTATAGAGAACAATGATTAAAATACATGTATATTACATCATTTTAGATGAATTTATAGCACATTACAAAAGTACATGCCCAAAGACACTAATATTTTAGTGTCTCTGGAAACATGGAACACAATCTAATTTCTCAATGGATGATCATAAATTTTTACAACAATGATCATCCTATTTAGTACTCCTCATAGTAATATTTTACATAAAAAATTATTCATATCTGGGGGAAGGAAAAATAAAACATTCTGAGATGAAATGCTCATTATTTTTAAATATAAGAGTTATAGACTATAAACATATCAATTCTTATGGTAAGCATAAGGGTATGCAATAATATATCAAAACCGTCAATGTTCATACCCAACCTGTCATATATCATAGAAATTAGTCATGGAATAAAACATTATCATTTTAGAAAACATGGTCTATATGGGAGAGAAATAATTAGAAATCAATGGTGAACCATATTTTCATGTCATAAAAACGTGGAACCATTATAAATATAGAAAAAAATTCATGTGTCATGGTTAAGTACCCAGACCATCAACATAGTGGATTAAGAGACCCGTATTTTTCATATTGGATAAAGATACACCCATTTCTCCTTATGGATCAAGATTTAACCATTTACAATTATGGATTAGGACACACCTATTTCCCATTGTGGACCAAGATTCACTCATTTCTCATTGTAGATCAGGGTTCACCTATTTCCCATTGTAGATCATTTTAATCACCATTTTTCCATTTTTATCTCATGATATATAAATCATTACCCAATGAATTTTTGGAGATATATGTCCCACCCATTATGTAATGAAATCATACAAATGTGTACCATAAGAACATAAACAGCCATCATATCATAACCCATGTAATGAAATGGGCATCATATCCAATTAATGATATATTAACCTAGGGAAAAGAGATAGGATTCATAGTCATATCATCCTATCCTAAGTCATGAAAAGAAGTGATTTTAAAAATCACAAAACCCGTTGAAGAGAAATAAGTTTCATATACATCATGTTATCAAAAAAAAACCATTAAAATAATGAATATGAACGGTACCCTTGTATCATATCATGAGTAAGGAATGAGTATCAAAACCACATGATATCTTAGATAGAAAATAATTTTTATAAATAATTTGTAATATTTATTAATGAAAATATCCTTTCATTATTGAAAAACACTTTTTTCAGACGTAAACCATTATAAAAACTATTTTATTTGAAAACAACCTGGACAATGTATGAAAAAAATAATTGAAAACCATTTAAATCAATTTTTAAAACATATTTTTTGAAAATAATTTTCAATTAAAATTATCTAGAAATATAATTTTAAAAAAATTATAAAAATATTTTTAGAAAAAAAATTTGTTTTGAATAAAGTAGATTCCTTACCCAAGAGAGAAATAAAGATGTATTTTCCTAAAAAACACTCTTAATTATGTTATGTACCAAATAGTGGAAAAATGGTACCAATACTTGAATATATCATGAATTACTAGAGGATAATAAAATTCAAGATAATTCTTGATATATAATTCATAATATTTCATCAATGGAATTGCAATCCTAAATAATCTCGATAAACAATGAGATTATAGAAATACAAACCTACCAATTGGTAACAATAAATCATAAAAACCATGAAATAATAACAATAAATAAAGTTTAAAATATCAAAAAAATAATTAGATTCAAGATAAAACATGTTAGATGACAATACATACACCTCGTAAAAGAATATAGGTGCATCACAAAACCTGTGTCTCAGTGAAGGAAAATTGAGACAAAATTACCAAACAGATTTGATAAATTTTAAACCATAAACACAATGAGGGAGATATAATCATATGGATATGTAAACCAAAATAAATATTAGTATATTAATAATAAAATACATCCATGTTCAGTATACACACCGCATATAAGAAAAAGGTGGTGAACATGGCTTGTTTCTCACGGAAAATAAAAGTGAGATGAAAATCCATTACCACTTGAGTAACTTTAGAATTTAG
The DNA here is from genome assembly GCA_963277665.1 of Viscum album. Taxonomy (NCBI): domain Eukaryota; kingdom Viridiplantae; phylum Streptophyta; class Magnoliopsida; order Santalales; family Viscaceae; genus Viscum; species Viscum album. Next base: position 1,283,079,868 of record OY728133.1, read on the forward strand.
ATCCCCATTAAATAATGAAATTATTTTACACTTTTAATATCATGAAATAAATAAAATTCAAAATATAACATTTCATAGGGAAGTATATTCACTACACAAAAGAAATGAGTGGTGAATATGGCATAAGTCTTGCTAAATAAAAGAGAGATTAAAAATACCTTTACTACTAGAGTAACATAAGAATTGTGTTACCTGTGAAATAATAAAATAAATTTAAACATTTAGTGTCATGAAATAAATTAAATTCATTATATAACATGTCATAGTGCAGTATATACACCACATGAATAAAACGAGTGATGAATATGGCATAAATCACTCAAAAATAAATGTGAGATTAGAAACCCTTTAACTAATTGAGTGACATTAAATTCCCGATCCTTGTGAAATAATTACATGAATTTAAAATATTAATATAACTAAATAAATTTAAATAATGATATAACTTGTTTTAGGTAATTATATAAACCATACAAAAGAAATGATTGATGAAAATGTCTTAAGTCTCGTGGAATTAAAAGTGAGACTAGAAATCCATTTACTACTTGAGTAACTTTAGAGTCATTAAACCCATGATAGAATAACATAAAATGAAACATTTAATATCATGGAATACATTATACTCTTGATATAAATTTCATAGGGTAGTATATAAACCATACAAAAGAAACAAGTGGTAAATATGGAATAATTTATTCAAAAATAAAAGTGAGACTAGATATCCCCTTACTTTAAGTCTTAATTTTTTTTAATAAAGGTTAAAAACTATTGTATAATAAATATATGTTTTCTAAAAATATAATAAATAACCATATTGATATATATAATACCATATATGATTCTATTATGACATTATGTTACCCATTTATTAACAATAACATGTTAAATTTACATTTCGGGTAATAATCGCTTAGTTTTACATATATGTTTTGATTTTTTATTTTTGTTAATCATACTTTGATCATTATATATTAATTTCATAAGTTGAAACCATGATATAAATATCATATATACTCAGCATATATGTATTTATAATAATCTGAAAAATATATAAATAGTAAATGAAATACATAGTTCCTAGAGATGGTAGGTCGTACATACATATGAACACTATTTCAATTTTCTTGTCATATTAAAAGAAATAAATTTATGTTAAATATTGAAATATATGTATATATTATCATTCCATTATAATTATTATGTAATATATATCACATAATTCAATTAACCATATCCATAATACATTCCATTGAAAATGTGAATGAATCACACTGCTTCGTAAGGTGGTAGTTCACCGTACACACGAATGATGTTATCATACTACCAAAAAATTGGAATCATAAAGATATGTGTTATATAAAAATAAACAAATCATAAAACATCATAAATATTATAAATATATTATATAAAATATAAATCTTTCATTAATTCCAATCATTAATGATGGCAATGGAAGAACAAACAATATTGGTTCACGAGGCGGTAGTCTACTGTACAGAAAAATGAAGATTATATATCCCATTTGTTGGAAGAGTGTGAAGTTTTAGTTCATAACCATGACATAATAATATCTCAATGTATTTAAAAAACTTATTTTATTATACAATCATGATATAAAAATAAATGAAGTGCTTAGTGGATGAAATAAAATAAAATCATTCATTGATGAACGTTACCTCTTCCTTAGGTATCTTCTTTTGGTTTTCAGAAAAGAATTTCCTTGGTTGAATTTATTCCAAATAGGTGGATTCCAGGATTAATTAATTTTATTTTTTTGTTTATTTGTGCTTTTTTTGGATAGTAAAAATGTATTTAGTGGTGTGAATAAGGGAGTGGATGTGGAGTTTAGTTATTATAAATAACAAAAGGAAAAAAACTATTGAGAGGTTTCATTACATCCTGTTCCTCAAATAATAAAATATTTTTGATAAAATATGGTATATTTTCTAAATATTTCCATAAAAGGGTTTTAATAATGTTTTGACGGTTATTTGTTTCCTTATGTTTAATGTTTAGTCCCTTAGTAATCTCGTTTTTCTCTTAATCACAATAGTTAATTTTAATTGTTTTCACTAATATTTTTTGTTAAAAAATTATGTTATAATTTTTATAAATTATAAATTATTATTAATACATATATTTAATTAATTTACCCAATTCCAATATCACATGTGTCAAAAATTTATTTAAAATTAATCTCGAAAATGGGACATGATGATCATATTTTAAATTGAAATTATTAAAATGTTTGAAATGTTTTTATATTCAATTTCACTATAAAAGTTACTAAAATGGCATAATTTGGATTACGATATGTATGAATGAAATAAATATAATTTAAAACCAATTAAAAGTAAAATTTCACATTATAAATTACTTTGATAGAAAGTTAGTTTTCAATTAAAATTCAATATTTTTCACTATGTACCCAAAAATGAAACTTCTCAGAAAAATAAATGAAATTCACCCTATGATAATTTTTTTGTTATGATTTAAAAAATAAATTTTATTTTTTAAAATATAATTTATAAAGATATTAAAATTTAGTTTTAAAATAATTTCCTAATTAAAAAAGGTAAAACTGCCTTTTAGAAAAAATACATCTTGTTATAACTAAGGATTGATTTATTCTTATATATTATATAGAAAAATATAATATTAATTTTAAATATTTGATTGAATATATAATATATATATATTTAATTAAAATATTTTACTAAAAGTGGTTTGTTGAATTTATTGAGATAAAACATGTTTGTGCATAGAAAAATAATTTTTAGAAGAGAAATATCATTATTTAAAAATAGATTTTACACTCATTTATAATTAACAAGTAACCAAATAATTTAGTATATAAATATATATATATATGTTTATAAAAAATATTTTCATAATTTATTTAATCTTATTCACACTGACATTACAACGTCAAGTTTATAACCATATTAATATTTTAATAACAATATTAAAAGTATATTCCAATTTTGTGAAACTCAGTCTTGTTTAAAAGGCAAGATATCACATGGACACAGTATTATGTTTAATACAATCTAAGATTGGTGATATGCATAACAAAAGACCATCTTATTTATGTGTGTATCATAATATTAACTTGGTGTATTTTTTAATTAAATCCATTAATGAATTTAAATTTATTCCAAAAAATCATTAAAACATGGGGTGTTACATTCTACCCCTTAAAATGAATTTCTCCCTCAGATTTCATAGGGGTCATTGAAGGTATAATATTTTAATGTTCCATTAATATAAACCCATATCATAAAAACTAATTGTAAAACATACTTTAAAAAAGGATTTTTGGGAATGTAATGGATACCCAGAGTAGCTCATTAGTAGGATTTCTCATAGGAGAACATAGGTGGGAAGTGAAAACATGGATATGGGAGAGAAAAATAGCACATAAATGTTAAAGTATAGTGATTCAGATCATGATAAATAAAATTTTAATTATGAAAAATCAATAAACTAAATATTCTTTGAAAAATTTCATCGATATCATAAAAAATGGTGATAACATGAATTTTTTTTATTTCAATAACCTTTTCCTAAAGTTGAAGAATTTTTATTCGGATATATACTTACCAGATTTAATTCTAATTCATTAACACAATAAAACCCTTCAGTTTTGACTTGATCAATTTACAATTCATCTCTTACTCCATAAAATGAAGGTGAATTTGTTATCCTTTAAGCACTACTGGGTCATAAGACTTATAGATAGACTGAGAAGTCATTCAGTATATCTTAAGGTATCATAAGTAATGGTTTGCACATAAATATGTATATAGTGAAATAATATGTTAGTCTCAAAAACTCATCTAATTTTTAACTCAAACCATTCCATCAATGGTTAACCTTATAACACTTAAAAAATACAATTAACCCTTTATTACATACACGAGCTCTTATATTATTCCAAAAACAATTTCATTGGAAACAATGGTCTATACATAAACTAATAGAAAATCAAATGTGATTTTATTATTCTAGAATCCATGTAGTGTGAGATAATAACACAAAATTTCACTAAATTGATAACAATAATATTTTCATAAGGCTTATTCATACAAAATCAAACATTAAATCAACAATTAAAGATGTGAAAATAAGTGTTTTCTAATAATCAAGTTTCAAATCATCCATAGTGTTAGTATATGTTTTCCTCTTTTTGATTGTCATTACAGGATTTTGTGTCTTATAATATAGAATATAACATGTATTGGTGATATTTTTAGCATAATTACCAAACTCCTTGAAATTGAGACAATGATGCAGGGGTCGTGTTTTAGTTAGCATTATCATTTTCCTACATTTCATTAACCACCACATTAATCATATATTGATATTAATCGAGTTTATCAATTTCCATTATATATTTATATCTCCTCATAGTACCATTCAATTATATTCCTCCATTTTTCTTCTCTAACTTTTATCTTAAAGAACTGATCGTATTATTTTCTCCATGGTTCTTAGATTTTCCATTCAAATTTATCTTATTTTTCTTGTAAAAACCACGACACTGATGGGAAAATATAATCTCCATTTTTCAAAAATAGAATACGAGGAAGGCACTTCCTGAAAAATATGTACTTGAACTTATCCCAATCCATTGATTTAGTTTTATCATGCTTCCTCATACTACTAATAATGGTACACCATTAATTTTCAACATGTTCCAAGTGATAGGAGGCCAAAATAACATTTTCATGTTTTGATCTTTGGATAATGGAAAATATCATTTTAGTGGTACTGATCCATTATTCAGAAACTAATGGATTACATCATTCATAAGATTTAGTTTTTGAAGACGACCATACTTTCAATTTCTATTGAATTACTCATTAACAAGGTTCCATTGGGATCCATCCATTGACTAAATCTATAAATCATAGCATAAACAACACTTATCATAATGGAAAACCGCATAATCGTGAAAAATTATGTTTATGTTGTTCAAATCACAACACTGCCTTTTCGGTCTGTGAAACCTTTGGTTTATCCTTGGTTATTTGTAATCATAATCTATTAAAATAATTCATTATGGTATATAAGAAATATTTGAATTTCTAAATCATGACCTCTAATAGTGACAACCCCAGTGTGCACCAATGACTATATTTTTGCACGAGTTCCCGATCGATTCTAGCCCAATACAGTATTTTTTGGGTTGAAAACCCTAGATAAATCTATTCCAAATCCCCATCCACGTATAATATCCAGACATGGATGTATTTTAAGAATCCAATCACTCTATCCTTTTCCATAGTTACAAGATATTTTCCTATACATTGACACATCCTTATTTTTATCCCCAGAGACACACCTAGACATATGCTAATAATTTAACATGGAATTTATCTAATGTTTTCTCATCCAATATTCCAATGGTTAACTATACCATTCATTTTATACCAACAATATTGACCCACGAATAACATACATGGATATTAAATTATTTTTTATGAATATTTAACACAATATAAAATGTACATTCCAAAGGACTATAATAGTTTAGTTTATATGGAAACATGGAATACAATATTATAACTTGAATGAAGATATTTAATGTTTCCCACAAAAATCATCCCTTTTAGTACTCCTAATAGGCATATCATATCTAAAAATTTCTTTATAACCCACGGAAGGAAACATGAAAAAGGGTTATCTCAGATGACCTGTCAGGCTAAACATAAAAGATATAAATCTATGAACATATGAAAGATTAAAATAAGAATAAGGGTATGTGATAATTAATCATGAATTTTGAAGTTAATACATAACCTTTCATAGACCATAAACAAGAGTTATAGAATAAAATATTATCATTTTTTAAAACGTGAGCCATAAGTGTGAGAAATCATCACAAATAAATCATGAACCAGCAGATCAAGTCATAAAAGTGTAGAACCATCATAAATATAGAAAAAAACTTCATTTCTTTGGGTTAAATACTAATAAAATCAAAATAGTGGATCACGACACACATATTTCCCATAGTGGATCAGGATGCACCTGTTTCCCATTTTGGATTCGGATATAACTGATTCCCATTATGGACCAGGAAACAACTGTTTCCCATTTTGTATTAGGAGGCACATGTTTACCATTGTGAATAAATCTCGTAAATTTGTTTCTCATTTTTATCTCATGAGATATAAAATTATATGAAATTCCCTAGAGGGATATATAGGTCCCACCCCTCACATAATTAAAAAACATATGTTTTCCACAAAACCATAAACATTCATCATATTATAACCGATGAAATGAAATGGGTACCATGAAAATTACACCATAACATAACTTTTTGAAAGGTATAGGTTTCAAAGTAAAATAATCATATCCTAACCTACAAAATTAAGTATATTTCAAAATAATATAACCTGTGGAAGAGAATAGGTTTCATAAACATCATTCAACCAAACTAAAATCTATTCACACAAATAATATGAATGGTACCCTTGGATCATATCCCAAATAAAGAGTGAGTAACAACAATAGATGTCATCTTAGTTGGAAAATAATTTCTAAAGATAATTTATAGAATTTATTGAATAAAATATCTTTCCATCTTTGAATTTTTTTAAACATAAAAATATAGAAAACCTTTTTCATTGAATGTTTTTTGGAAAACATAAAAAGGAATATTAAAAAACCATTTTAAAACCATTTTGAAGAATATTTTTAAAAAAATAACATTCCTCGAAAATGACTTTTAAAGATCATCTAAAAATAATTTTTAAAACATTTTTAGAGATAATTGTTTTTAATTATATATATTTAAGACCCAAGAGAGAAATATTGTCATAATTTCATAAAAACATTTTTATAAATATATTATGTTCCAAAGAGGGGGAAAATGGAACCATTAATTGAATATAAAATTAATAACCATATAATAATAAAATCCATGATTATTGTCCATATATGGATCATAATATTTCATCAATGGAATAATAATCATAAAGAACATTGATAAACGAAAATATTGTAGAAATAAACACATAACAGTTTGGTAACACTGAATCGTAATATCCATGAAATTATAACATTAAATTATGATTAAAATATCATGAAAAGAATTATATGCATGATTTAACTTGTAAAAGGAGAATTATATACCTCTCATAAAATAATAAAGGTACATAACATAACTTTTGTCTCAACGAAGGAAAATTAAGACAAATATTTTTTACCGATTTGGTAACTTTTTAACCATAAAACCGACAAAGGATATTTCATAAAATGGATATCTAAATATAAAAAATTATCATTCTAATAATCATAAAATAAATCCATTGTCAGTATAAAAATCACAAACAATTATTAGGTGGTTAAAATGACTTATGTCTCACGAAAACAATGAGTTAGACAGAAATCCTTTACTGCATGAGTAAATTTTGGATTGTGATCCCTATGAAGGAATAAAATAAATTTAAAATTTTAATATAATTAAATAAATTAAATACAATATGTGAAATTTTTTAGGTATGTATATACACCACCAAAAATATATGAGTGGTTAATAAGTCATATGCCATGTAGAAATAAAAGTGATACTAGAAATCCCCTTACTACTTGAGTAACATTAGAATCCTAATCCCCAAGAAAGAGTAACATAAATTAAAACTTTTAATATCAATAAATAAATAACATTAACTATATAACTAGTCATAGGGAAGTATATAAACGAAAAAAATAATAAACTAGTGGTGAATATGGCATAAGTTTCACAAGAAAAAAAATTGAGAACAGAAACCCACTTACATTAAGTGTTATCTTCCATCATACAGAATAAAACCACCAGAATAGTAAATATAATTGTATTAAAAATATACCAATGAAAAATATTGATATATATCATACCATATATGATTTTCTTATGACTTTATATTAACCATTTATTAAAAAATTCATGTAAAATTTATGGTTCATATAATACCCGCTTGTTTTTTCATATATTTTTTGATTTGTTATTTTTAGTTTTCTTACTTTGATAATGATATCCTCATTTACATAATGTGAAACATGAAATAAATATCTTATATATTCAGTATTTATGTATTTATAATAATCTATAAAATATATAAATAAGAAATAAAAAACACTATTCATGGAGACTGTAGGTCGTACGTATGCATGAACACTGTTACAATTTTCTTATCAAATTGAATGAAAGAAATTTAAAAGATATATATATATATATATATTAATTCCTTTATAGTAATTATTTAAAATATTTTAAAAAATTAAATTAAATACATCCCTAATTAATTCCATGTAAATCATGGACAAATCACATTGCTTCTGGAGGCGATAGTTCATCATTCAGATGAACGATGTTATCGTATTCTTAAAAAGTGGAAATGAAGAAGATATATATTATAAAATAATTAAATAATCCCAAATTGATCATAAATATCACATATAAAATATATAAAATATAAATCCATTATTATTCCCAACCTTCAATGTTGGTAAGAGAAGATGAACGTCATCAGTTCAGAGTGTGGTAGTCTGTTGTACACAAAAAGCATGATTATACTCCCCATTTTATGGAAGTGTGTAAATTTTCAGTTAGTAACCTTAATTAAAAAATTTCAATATATGGAATATAATGAGACTATTGTAAAACCCTGATATTTTATGAGAAGTATATTTTTTTATGTCTTATGTAATTCGAAACATCAAAGGAATCTTTCACTACACACAACACTAGCTTGGCTTTCATTATACGTAAAAGAAACATTCCTCGATAGCGTGTGTTGTACGCAATATCAAGTTTCACTAAACAAAAATATTTTATTAAAATATTATAAAAAATAGCCTTTATGAATAGTATTAAATAAAATTTTAATTTTATAACATTATTATTCATCTTACACATTTTCTAGAACATGGTATGAGAACAAAATAAATTTTTCGGGTAAAATAAGTATTTTTCAAGAAATGCAGTTTGGACGTCTTTTGATGTAGAAAACACTTTAAATATAGTTTTCAAATGTTTATAAGTTCAATCTAACAAAATAAAATTCTTCTTTGTAATCAAGATATAAAAATTTACTTTGGATAAAATTTTCATATTATTTTGATAACATTCATATTTTAATGAATAGTAAAACCACACTATATTTTAATTAAAAACAACTTTTTTTCATCATAAATATTTATATGGTTAAATTATATATTGAATGGTTTTAAATTGTAAATAGAATATATTTTTACTATTTAATATAATTTATGTCCTTAGCATTAATTTTACATTGAATTCATAGGTAAAAACATTTCAATATTTGGCAATGTTTTAGCTTTCAAAACCAGTTTGCTTAACAACGAGATTAATTTTAAATTAATTACTAAAAATTTTGTGTGTTGAATCTGGAAAAATGGATCAAATATTTGGATTCAGTGGGTCCAAATTATGTTAATATGCTACATTTTTTTTTGATATTATGAATAGTAACTATGCTCATTTTTATTTACTACAGTTAAAGGTAAATCATGTAATTAAAGGTAAAAATAAGATTATAAAATTACCCTAACACTTGCCAAAATCCTATTGGATGAATAAAAGTAGACCCATTTCACCTAATGGTTGGACTATATTCATTTCATCGACTTTTGACCATGAGATAATATAAGTTTTATTAAAACCAAAGAAAGTGACAACATGTCACTCTCTTAAATCTTATAAGTGTAATAATTTTAATTTAGTGATAAAATTCATAAAACATCAGATATAAATATTCCCCAAAAATCTAATATAACTATCTACATCATATGAATTTATTTATAATTTTTAGGGATTAAATAATTATCATTAATTATGAAACAATAGTGATGTTGAAATTATTTTATTGATTTAAATATCAAATAAATGATTTTAAAAGTATTAAAATAAATATTATATGAATTATTTAATGTCCTCCACAAATTTTGTAGACAAAAATGACATGTTATTAATCTATTAAATCTTTTATTTAGATGATATCTTCTGTGTATATTTTATTTAAATTCTAACAAATGAGTAGTGTCAAAATTGACACTATTGTTTTTTAATAAAAATTACATATTATAAAATTCTCTAAAAATCTCAAAAATATTTAAAAATTATAAATTAAAATTTCTATGGTCGAAATTATAGTACATTATACAGTTATGTACAATTCAAAAAATATAACTAATTATTTATAATGATTTAAAATTTATAATATTATTACCATAAATAAAATTAAATTGAATAAATAAGGACAAATCTAGTTGATAATATTTAAAATAAATTCCTAACTTGTCTAAATTTTATTGGTTTATGACTTTACAACCCTCTCTCATATAATCATAGGATTTGAGTCATTTTTTGAGGTTTTTAATTGGGTTTTGGATTTGTTGTGAATTGATTTTTCTTATGTTTCTAAAGGTGCCCCTCTCCTACCTTATAAAACGGCACCTCCTCCCTCTCCTTTTTACACAACTTTGAGCCTTCAAGATCTGCCAAACCTACCCATTTCCCTTCTCAACTTCCGTAGAAACATACTATAGGTCCTGGTCTTCTTCAAATACCAATTTTAGTATCCTAAGAGGAGGTTTCAAATAGGCGTGTTGAAGAAGAGGTAATATCCTTTACCGATTCTTTCAAATTCATTTATTCTTATACTTTCTCTTCTTTTGTTGTTTCATAATAAAGTAATAACATCAATATCAGTTATATATTTATATGTCATTAAAAATATTAAACAACCATTTTCACCTTCGATCCATCCTATGGAAAATGAAATCACCGCACGTCCATATGTACGGAATACCGTCTCCACGCCGTGGTGTAATCTGTTTTTCAACCACCACCTTATTTGGATGGGTATAAGAATGGAAGAAATAACTATATATGATTATTTTAAAGTTATATTGATTCTAAAATATTATACACCATACACTTCAATACATTTCCACAATCATGGTAATGATATCGTCGCTCGTGTGTATGTACGGATTACCGTCTCCACGGTGCGATGTGATTCATTCTACATGTTCTTCATTAAACAATGATTATATAAACAAATTTAATTAATAAATATGATTTATATTATACATATTCCATTTATTAATTTATTTATCTATAACCTTAAAGTAGGAAGAAGAATTTATTCGACAAAGCATGCATAAGAACATAAAATAATAAACACCTAAATAACAAGTAGTAATGAAATATTACTAATAAAAAGATAAGAATATGACCATATATGATATCATAATAATTAATATGATTCGATAATAAGTCAATGACATTGTTTAAATCGTTATACAATAGGTTCAAATATATACAAATCATATCAAACTAAAGGTAAGGGAAAATCTCCCAATCTCAATTTTTATCTGAGATTGTTTATACTTCGGTATTTCTGGGGCATATTTATCATCCACATCCATGTTTCCTCAATATGCAATATTTTTTATATCCTCCTACTATTGTTTAAATCCTATTTTACCTATTGGATAATTTTTAGTAAAAAAATATGAAAGGAATCTTTTGTCATTTTCAGTACGAGATACTTTTTTACTTTTTCGGCCAACATACAAGAAGAATGTTTTTTTAACATATAAGGTATGAATGGATTTTTGTGATTCCATAGATCATTATTTCCATGAATCTTACTTTAAAAATTTTCAAGTTTATTTTTAATTAACTTATTTTAGTTTAAAATGTTTTAACATTTTAAGAAAGGAAAAATGTTTTTGAATTAGAAAGGATATTTTCCTCGAGAATAAAGTACAACTGTTTTATACAAATTAATTTCCATATAATATAATATATGGGACTATTTCTATCCCTATTATTACATTGATTTTATTATGTTGTGATGGAATTATTTTTATGAAGTCTTTTGTGTTATATGAATTGTTTTATGATGTCACAATGATTAGGAATCCCATTTTCATTACATGGGTTATGCTATGAAGTATGATTTAAGATTTGGAGGCACACATAAGAATGGTTTCATTATGAGATGTGTGGGAACTATATCTCACTCCAATGCATTGTTTAATGATTTATATCACATGAGATAAAAATGGATGGAATGACAAGTTAAATTGGTTTAGTGATACATGACTGGAATGAGGAGAGAACTCAGTTCAGAAATGGACTTTATCCGCTATGATTGTCTTGGAAATGAGTCTTGACTAATAAGAAAAGATTTTCCATTATTATGTTTGTATGCCACAATGTATCATGTCTTAAGTAATGATTATTTTGATTACATTTCACTACTATGATTTATCCAATGTTATGATATTATGATCTCTTTTGTAGGTTAAGATTTTAAAAATGTTATGTTCTTATGAATATGATATGATTGATATTTATTTTTTTTACCCTTACTGAGCATTTTAGATCACCCTTTTGTATGTTTTCTTTTCCCCAGGTGAGGAAGAAGGGTACTAAGTAGGATATTCCAAAAGGGACTCAAGATATAATGAAATAAATGGGAGACAATGTAGATTCTTTATGAACCAGTTGTTTATGTTTCCCAATTTCTAGTGACACTATATCTATATGATCCTACAATAGTTTTGTTATATGTTTTAATAAGTATGCTTAAATTCTGAAGTAATGACAATGTATGTAAAGTATGTTTTGTTGTATTTGGTATTAGAGGAATGGTATAGTCATCATTTGGAAACTAGGATGTGAAAACCTTAGTAAGAACCTTAAGGATATGTCTAAGCATTGACCACAATATTAGTGTTTTAGAAATGGCCATGAATAACATATAGTAAGACCTTAAGTGTGAAATTATATTCTTGATTATGTGTTTTTCCAATTATGATTATTGTTTCTCACACTATGCTTATTGGTTTTAGTCAATGGTTGGAACCCAAAGGAACCATGTTAATGATGAATGTGACGGGCAATGAAATGATTGTCCACCTGAGCAACCAAACATTATGGGAGCTGGAATAAAAAATCTTGTAGCCATGATCACACAACTTTCTCAAGCTATGAATCATTCAGGCCTTCCAAACGAGCAAAGGAAGGATCAACATTCTATTGAATCTTTCATGAGGTAGTGTCCACCTTTATTCAGTGGGTCTTCTGATCCATTAGTGGTCGAACAATGGATTGGTATGAATGAAAATATATTTTTAGTCCTAAAATGATCTGAACATTATAAAGTCATCTTAGTAGTATATCGTTTGGAAGGTGAAGCCGATCAATGGTGGAATATTATCAAGAATATTAGGCCAAGAGACAAAATTGTGTCCATGGAATGGGATGCGTACAAGATCTTATTTTTCAATAAGTACTTCCCTCGTATTTTTCGAACAAATATGGATAAAAAGTTTCTTGAACTAAAGAAAAAGGATTATGAATCAGTTGGTACCTACGAAGAAAATTTTACAAGACTTGCAAGGTATGCTTCTAGAATTAGTATCCAACCTGAGAGTAAGATCGATCGATTCTTCATTGGATTAAAAACAAGTTTTGAAGGGCGTTATCCATAAGGGACTTCAATAGCTATGAAGAAATTGTTAAATGTGATCTCAGGGTTGAGATGGATATTGGAGTAACCCATCAGTCATATGGGTTTGATAAGAAGAGGAAAATGGAATTCAATAGAAAATATAAAGACCACACTGAAAAGAAGAAGAGTTTTCCTTTATGCTCAAATTGTGGAAATAAACATGGAGGGAATTGTCTTAAAGGTACAAGAAAATGTTTTAAGTGTTGAAAAGAAGGTCATCGGGCAATTGAATACCGAAATAATCGGAAGAAGATGTCTAATGATACGAACAAAGAAAAGGGATACACAGATTCCTCCTCCAACACTTCAATATTTCAAGTGTAAGGATATGGGGAATTATGCCAATAAATTCTCAAATCCAAGGGTTTTTTATGATGATCGACGTCAACAAACTCTTAAGGCCATAGACAGAGAAAAGTCACATGCAATTTATATCCGTGATGTGGAGTACGATAACGAAGTGGTGAAAGGTACAATTACCATCCACTCTAAAGTAGCTAATTTTTATTTGATTATAGATCCACCCACTATTTTATTTCTGAAGAACTTTCTAAGGGTATCTCTATATTACCTCAACAATTAAATGTTGAGATAGCTGTGACAACTCCTAATGTCACAACGGTCGCATCAAAAGTTTACAATTCTTCTCTGATTGAAGTTTGTGGGAAAGTGCTTCCTACAAATCTTGTGATCCTTCATATAGTGGATTTTTATGTGATTCTTGGCATGGATTGGAATTCCTTATATGGAGCTCATAACGATTTCCAAATAAAGGAAGTCACATTTCATATTCCTGATCAATCTATGATCATCTATCGATGCAAGGATGAATATAGCCTTCCAGTGGAAATTTCGTCGATATTATGGATCTTTATTACAATAAATTAAGGTTATTTATCTCAAATGGTTGGAGAGAAACTCATGATTAAAAATATGCACATTGTACGATATTTTGATGATGTCTTTCCAGAGGAATTTTCAGGTCTTCCACGAAATTGTGATGTTCAGTTTTCAATAGAACTCATACTGGGTGCTATGCCCATTTCAAAGACACCTTATAGAATGGCCCCAATTGAGTTCCAGGAATTGAAGAAGAAAGTCCAAGAGAATCTTGATTTGGGATTCATACGCCCCAGTGCATCACCTTGGGGATCACTTGTTCTGTTTGTTGAGAAGAAATATGGATCAATGAGACTCTACATTGATTATCGAGAACATAACAAGATCAATATCAAGAAAAAATATCCTCTCCCATGCATTTATGACTTATTTGACCCACTACGCGGAGCTCAATACTTTTCCAAGATTGATCTTAAATCAGGATATCATTAATTGAGGGTCAAAAGGGAGGATATACCAAAGAAGGATTTACGAACAAGGTATGGACACTAAAAATTTATAGTGATGACATTTGGTCTTACTAATTCCCCTACTATATTTAGGGATCTAATGAATAGAGTCTTTAGATTCTATCTTGATCAGTTTTTGGTAGTATTTATAGACCATATTCTTATCTATTCAAAGAGAAAGGAAGAACGTGAAGATCACTTGAGAATTGTATTAAAGAACCTAAGAAAGGAGAGTCTTTATGACAAATTTACCAAGTGTGAACTTTGACTTCAAAAAGTTTCATTTTTGGGTCACATAATCTCAAAAGAGGGGATATCGGTGGATCTAGCAATAATAGAGGTTATCGAAAGACGGTCGAGACCAACAACAGTAATTGAGATCCAAAGTTTTCATGGTTTGGCTGGATATTATCGATGTTTTGTAAAATATTTTTTCATGATTATCAAATCCACTCACCAGATTGACTCGAAAAGGAGTTAAGTTCGTTTGGACAGAGGAGTGTGAAGGGAATTTCAAGGAGTTAAAAAGAAGGTTATCCAGTGCACCTGTGCTCACCCTGCCTTGTAGTAGAGAAAGGTTTATGATCTATAGTGATTCATCCAAGAAGGGATTGTGGTGTGTTCTCATGAAAAAACGATATGGTGATAGCTTATGCCTCACGACATTTGAAAATCCATGAGAAAAATTACCCAACTCATGATTTGGAATTAGCTACGGTAATCTTTGCATTAAATATTTGGAGGCATTATCTTTATGGTGAAATCTGTGATATTTATACTGATTATAAAAGTTTAAAGTTTATTTTCACAAAAAAGGAGCCAAATATACGCCAAAGAATATAGTTGGAGTTGATTTAGGATTACGACTACTCAATTCATTATCACGCAGGGAAAGCAAACAAGGTTGCAGATGCATTAAATCGACAAGACCATGCTAGCTTATCCGTGATGAGAATCACAAAAAATCCAATATTTATGGAGTTACAAAGGATGGATCTTGGAATTCTAATGAAAGGGGATATATATTATCTTTCTCAAATGAATGTTCAACCATCTATTCATGTGAGGATTAAAGAGGCACAGAAAGAAGATGTAGAGTTACAAAAGAAGGTGAGAAATGCTGCTAAATTCAACGTTGATTGTGATGTGATAATAAGGTTCAGGAATCGGGTTTGTGTTCCTCCCATACTAGAATTAAAGAAGGAGATACTGGATTAGGATCATAGTTCTTCATTCTCTATTCATCCTAAAAGAACGTAGATGTATAGGGACCTGAAATTGTACTTCTGGTGGGATGGCATGAAAAGAGATGTTGCTGAATATGTCTCTCGATTCTTGGTTTGTCAGCAAGTTAAATATGAGAGACATATGTCTAAGGGGATGTTACAAATATTACCCATACCAGAATGGAAATTTGAAACCATCACAATGGACTTTTTCACTGGACTTCCTAAAACATCCAAAGGAAATAACGCTATCTAGGTTATAGTTGATCGTCTTACGAAGTCGGCACACTTCATTGCTATTAGAGAATATTTCTATCTTGATCATCTTGCCAGGATATATGTAACGGAAGTGGTAAGATTTCAGGGAGTACCACTTTCCATTATATTTGATTAGAATCTGAGGTTTACCTCGAAGTTTTGGCGAAGTCTTTAGTGTACTCTAGATACAATGTTGAGTTTCAGCACTGCTTATCATCCTCAGAGAGACGGTCAATCTGAGAGGACAATTCAAACTCTAGAAGACATGTTTAGATCTTCCTCTATGGATTTCAAAGGTGGTTTGGATCAACACCTACCTTTGGTGGAATTTTCTTATAGTAATAGCTTTCACTCCTGTATTCAGATGGATCCTTATGAATCTCTCTATGCAACGAAATGCCTAACTCCAACTTACTGGGATGAAGTTGGGGAAAGAAAGATATTAGGACATGATTCTATTGATGAGATGGAAGAAAAGGTCCAATCTATTCAACAACACATAAAAGTAGCTCAGAGTCGACAAAACATTTATGCCGATAAACGAAGAAAAGACCTAGAGTTTGAAGTGGGTGATAAAGTGTTGTTACGAATATCTCCTTGGAAGAGAGTAAAGAGATTTGGAATGAAGGGCAAGCAGAGCCCTCAGTATATTGGTTCTTTTGAGATACTGGATCATGTTGGGATGGTAGCTTACTAATTGGAGCTTCCACCAAATCACTCTCAAGTTCATGATGTATTCAATGTATCTCTCCTGAGAAAGTACATACCTGATCCTTCAAATGTACAAAGCTCAGAAGATGTACAGCTGGAGAAAGATCTTTATTATGAAGAATAGCTGATAGAGATTCTGGATCGTAGTGAAAAAGTTATACGAAACAAGACCACTCGCTTAGTTAAAGTTTAATGGAGGAACCACCAATTAGAAGAAGCTACATGTGAGCTTGAGGATATTATGAGGGTGAGGTATCCTCATCTGTTTGCTATGAAGTGACAAATTTCAAGGGCGAAATTCATTTTAAGGGGGGTAGAATGTAACACACTGATATTTTATGAGAAGTATATTTTTTTATGTCTTATAGTATATGTAACATCAAAGTAATCTTTCACTACACACAACACTAGCTTGGCTTGCGTTATACGCAAAAGCAACCTTCCTCAATAGCGTGTGTTGTACGCAATATCAATTATCACTAAACAATAATATGTTTTTAAAATATTATATAAACTAGCTGTTATGAATAGTATTAACAAAATTTTTAATTTTATAACATTATTATTCATTTTACACATTTTATAGAACATGTTATGAGAAAAAAATAAATTGTTCAGGTAAAATAAGTATTTTTCAAGAAATGCAGTTTTGCCACCATTTGATGGCGCACCCAATTTAAATCTAGTTTTTGACATGTTTATAAGTTCAACTTGAAAAAATGAAATTCTTCTTTGGAATGAAGATATAAAAATTTACTTTGGATATATTTTTCATATTATTTTGATAACATTTATATTTTAATGAATAGTAAATCCACACTATATTTTAATTAAAAATAACTTTATTCATTGTAATAATTTATATGGCTATATTATATTATTTAATGGTTTTAAAGTATAAATATAATATATTTTTACCATTTAATATAATTTATGTCATTATCATTAATTTTACATTGAATTCTTAGGTAAAAATATTTCAATCTTCGGCAATGTTTTAACATTCAAAACCTGTTTGATTAAAAACAGGATTAATTTTAAATTAATTAATGCAACTTATGTGTGTTAAATTTTGAAAAATTGTTTCCATATTTGGATTCAGTGGGTCCAAATTATGTTAATAGGTTACTTTTATTCTTTCGATATTATGAATAGTAACTACGGTAATTTTGGTTTACTAAAGTTAAAGGTAAATCGGGTAATTAAGGGCAAAAATAAGAATATAAAATTACCCTAACACATTCCAAAATCCTATTATATGAATAAAAGTTGACCCATATTTCCTAAGGGTAATACTAGATTCATTTCATGGACTTTTGAGCATGAAATAATATAATTATTATTAAAACCAAAGAAAGTGACAACATGTCACTCTCTTAAATCTTATAAGTGTAATAATTTTAATTTAGTGATAAACTTCATACAACATCGGATATAAATAGTCCCCAGAAAGATAATAAAATTATATACATTATATGAATTTATTTATAATTTTTAGGGATTAAATAATTATCATTACTTTTGATACAATAGTGATGTTGAAATTATTTTATTGATTGAAATATAAAATAAATGATATTAAAAAGTATTAAAATAAATATTATATGAACTATTTAATGTGATAAACTAATTTTATAGATAAAAATGACATGTTATGAATCTATTAAATCTTTTAGTTAGAACATATCTTCTGTGTATATTTTATTTAAATTCAAATAAATGAATAGTGTCAAAATTAACAGTATTGTTATTTAATAAACATTACATATTATAAAATTGTTTAAAAATCAAAAAAATGTTTAAAAATTATAAATTAAAATTTATATGGTCTAAAATACCGTAAAGTATACAATTATGTACAATTCACAACATATAAGTAATTATTTATAATGATTTAAAATTTAGGATATTATTACCACAAATAAAATTAAATAGATTAAATAAGGATAAATCAAGTTGATAATATTTAAAATAAATTTAAAACTTTTCTAAATTTTAATGGTTTATGATATTACAACCCTATATCATCTAATATATTTATTTGAGTAATTTATTGAGGTTTTTAAGTGGGGTTTGTATTTTTTATAAATTAATATTTCTTATGTTTCCAAAGGTGCCCCTCTCCTCCCTTACAAAAGGAAACCTCCTCCCTATCCTCTTTACACAACATTGAGCCTTCAGGATCGACCTAACCTTGCCCATTTACCTTCTCAACTTCCCTAGAAACATACTACATGTCTTGGTCTTCTTCAAGGACTAAGTTTAGTGTCCTAAGATGAGGTTTCAAAGAGGCGTGTCGAAGAAGAGGTAATATCCTTTACCAATTCTTTCAAATTCATTTCTTCATCTACTTCCTCTTCTTTTTTTGTTTTATAATAAAATAATAACGTCAGTATCACTCAAATACTGACATGTTATTATAAATATTAAACATCCATATTTCACCTTCGATCCATCCTATGGAAAATGAAATCACTGTGCGTGCGTACGTACGAAATACCGTCTCTAGGCCATGGTGTAATCTGTTTTTCCACCACCACCTTACTTGGATGGGTATAAGAATGGAAGAAATAAATATATATTATTATTTTAAAGTGATATTGATTCTAATATACTATACACCATACACATCAATACATTTTCACAATTATGGGAATGATATCGTCGCTCCTGCATACGTACGGCTTACCGTCTCCACGGTGCGATGTGATTCGTTCTACATGATATTCATTAAACCAAGATTATAGAAACGAATTGAATGAATAAATAAGATATATATTATAAAAATAACATTCTATAAATGATGTATCTATAACCTAAAAATAGAAAGAAGAATTTATTCGACAAAACACACATAAGAACATAAAGCAAAAAACACCCGAATAACAAGTAGCAATGAAATATTACTAATAAGAAGATAAAAAAATGACCATATATGATATAATAACAATGAATATGATTATATAATAAGTCAATGACATTGTTTAAATCATTATACAGGAGGTTCGGATACGTACAACGCATATCGGACTTAAGGTAAGGGAAAATCTCGCAATCTCAATTTTTATCCGAGATTGTTTATACTTCGGTATTTACTGGGGCATATTTATCATCCACATCCTTGTTTCATCAATATGTAATATTATATTTATCCTCATAAAATTTTTTAAATCCAATTTTACCTATTGGTGAATTTTTAGTAAAAAAATATGAAATGAAACTTTTGTCATTTTCAGTACGATATACTTTTTGACTTTTTCGGTAAAAGTACGAGAAGAATGTTTTTTAAAACATATAATGCATGAATGGATTATTATGATTACATAAAACATTATTTACATGAATCTTCCTTTACAAATTTACAATTTTATTTTTGATTAACTACTTTTAGTTTAAAATGTTATGACATGTTAAGAAAGGAAAAAAGTTTTTGAAGTAGAAAGGAAATTTTCCTCAAGAGTGGAGTTCAAGTGTTTTATCAAAAAAAATTTCCATATAAGATAATATTGTGTTATTTATATATCCCTATTATTACATTTATTTGATTATTTTGTTATGGAATTATTTTTATGAAGTCCTTTATCTTAAATTAATTGTTTTATAATGTCACGATGTTTAAGAATCCCATTTTTATTACATGAGTTATGCTATGATGTATGATTTTGGATTTTGTGGAACACATAAGAATGGGTTCATTATGAGATGTGTGGGACCTGTATCTCCTTCAAATGCATTGGTTAAAGATTTATATCTCATGATATAGACATGGCCGGAACAGAATGTTAAACCGGTTCAGTGATACATGACATGAATGAGAAGTGAACTCTGTTCAGAAATGGACTTTGTCTCCTATGATAGTCTTGGAAATGAGTCTTGACTAATAATAAATGATTTTCTATGATTATGTGTGTATTACACAATGTTTCATGTTTTATTTTATGATTATTGGGATTACATTGCACTACTAGGATTTATTCCATGTTATGATATTATGATATATTTTGCAGGTTAATATTTTCAAGATGTTATGTAATTATGAATATGATATGATTTATACTTATTTTGTTTACCCTTAATGAGCATTTGAGCTCACCCTTCTGTATGTTTTCATTTCCCCAGGTCAGGAAGAAGGGTACTAAGTAGGATATTTCAAAAGGGACTCTAGATATGATGAAATAAATGGGAGAAAATGTAGATGCTTTATGAACCAGTTGTTTATGTTTCCCAGTTTCTGAAGACATTATACCTATACGGTCCTACCATGGTTTTGTTATATTTTTTAATAAGTATTATTCAATTATGAATTAATAACAATGTATATAAATTATGGGTTGTTATAACTATTATATAAGAATTATATAAAAATAAATTAAGGGATTTGAGGAATAAATTAAATAAAAACATTCATTTATGAGTATTACCTCTTCTATGAGTATATTCTTTTATTTTTCACCATATCACTTACATGGTAATATTTATTCAAAATGGTTGTGGTATAAGATTATGGTATGGAATTTTGGATTTTATTTATTCTGGTTTTGGATTATAAAAATACCAGGATATGTGCGAATAATTGAGGAGGGTGAGTTCCATTTTATAGTGGAGGAGGAGTGTCGTTCTTATAAATAGTCAATGGTAAACTGTATTGGGAGGTCTCCCTTAAAATATGTTTCTCAAATAATAAATAATATTACATTAAATTGGGGATATGGACTAAATATGGTCATAAAAGGTATTTTACAAATGTTTTTAGGTCATTTTACCCATATGTTTAACGCATAGTCCCATAGTGAACCCATTTTCCTCTTAATCACTATGATTATTTTGGACTATTTTCACTAATAATTTCGGTGGAAAATTAATTTTTAATTCTTATAAATAATAAATAAATATTATTAAAAATATTTAATCCATTTTTTTAAATTAAATCTTCATATTTTGGTGAAATTAATTTAAAATTAATCCATTGGACTGGACGAGACAACAAGGTTTTAAAGTGAAAATATTCTTACATTTGAAATGTTTTTATATATCTAATTCAATTTAAAATTTATTGAAATTAAATAAATTGAATTAATATATGTATAAATTAACTTATTATACGTTATAATCAATTCAAAATATAATTTAAAACTATAAATTACATAGATGAACGGCCAGTTTTCAATTAAAAAATAGTATTTTTCACTATTCATAAATAATTGAAACATCTAAAAAATATACAACAAATTCACCCTAAGATAGTTTTGAAATTATTATTTCCAAAATAAATATTATTTCTTGAAATATAATTTATAAATGTGTCACTTTTTTTGTAAAATTCGTGTGCCCTTAAAAGGTGGTAAAACTACATTAATGAAAAAAAACAAATCTTTTTATGCCTATAATTGAATTTATTCTTACTATTGTCTAGAAAATATATAAGATGAATATTAATTAAATTATTTAATAATATATATATATATATATGTTAGTAAAGTGATTCACTATTTTTTAAATTTAGTGAGATAAAATGTGTTTATTCATAGCAAAGTAATTTTTTTAGAAAAGGAATTTATTTATTTTCAAATAGTTATTATTCTCATTTATAATTATTTTGTAACCAAAGAATTAATTCTATACACATTTTTAAACCATAATTTTTTAATTTAAATACTCTTATACAGAACTTCCAATCCAATGCCTTGGTGATAACTAGAATAATATTTGAATAAAAATTTTAATAGTATATTGTAGTTAGGTAAAACTCAATATTGTGTGTAAAACAACACATCGATTGGAATAAGTATTTTGCATATCAAAATCCAAGTACTATGTTTCACAGAACACAAGAACTAATCAATTTTATGTTTAGAACAAGATTAACTTGGTGTATCATGAAGTGGACACCATCATAAATTTTATTTTATTCGTAATTTTTGATAAAAACATGTTTTGTTACAAGATCACCCCTCCAAAACATTCACCATTAAGTAGAGAGAGATTTCATGGATAGTTCATGGTTAACAAAACTATGTTGAAATATCATGAACCTCATCTAGAATCATAGTAAGGGCGCATATTTCGGTCTCATTGTCACGACCCGACCCACGAAGGTGCTCGATCCACAACCACCCCAAACCCCCCTCCATAGGCCAGGGGTGGTGAAAATCACCAAAGGCAAAAAAAACACAGGGAGACCTTATCCTAAGTACCTGTACATACACACACAACCAACTCAATTAAAAAGTGAATATGTAAAGATGTAAAATATGATATACTACTATAAACAAAAAAACATGCATCGACCTCTAAATTATTAAAGAATGGTAATGTAAATTGAAAGGAAAATGAAAAAAATGCATTACAACCAGAAAAGTGTCCCAACCTAACAGAAACTGGAAATGTAAATTCACTACGAGAGCCCCTATCCAAGATCCAAATCTACTACCACCATATGTGGTCTAAGAACCCATTTCCCAAATCTCCATTGAAGTCACGATCACTCTGTATTTCATCTAAATATGGCACAATACATAGGGTAGAATCCCATATAGGTTGGAGTATAAAGATACCTAAAGGGATGCCTCAAAAGATGAATGGATAATAATAAGAGATTAAATAGAAAAGAGGATCCAATATTTTAAACAAGGTACAATGAAATACAGAAGCTCCTCCAAATAAGTGAGTGAAGTAAACTCATCCAAACACAAGGAGTTAGAAATAGTGAGAAGATGAACTTCTCATTGAGTCTTCACTGCTAATAGCTGGAGAGTAGGCTTTTCTTTCTATGAGAAGCTAGAAATGGATAGCATGTTCCATACCCCACATGTATTCACCTATTTTAGAAGGATAGTAACCAAACCCAATGTAGTGGGTACAAAATAGGACATATATATATATGTATATATATATGTTTAGTCAAAATAAACACAAACGAGAGAGCAATGTGATCTCTATCTCATAGTTGAACCCAAGAAGAAGAGTCACTATTAGTTATAGAAGTCAAAAAAACTTATCCATCATCCCAAACATCTTCTATAAACCGTCATGTCAAAGGGGATCAATCACCACACCTAGATATTATCCTATTAAGACAGAAATGACTCACCTACACAATTTTAGGTAACATCGAAAGGATGCTTCTTTTTGTGGAAAACATCCCTCTTTCTCATGCATCTAAGGTTACATAAAACAACATCACGTCACTAATCGATATAGCCGTATAGTGCAGGCAAAGAGTATAGGACCAATAAACTAGTGCGTTAGGGGGGGGGTTTACTATAGTAGTAGTATTATAAGACACATTCCCTAGTAATATAGAGGGGTTCTACACTAAAGTGTTCTGAAATAATCCCTACCTAGTATGGGGTTCAAATGAGAAGTAATTTCTGAGGATGCGCACCCATATCAATGGGGGGCTCTACTCTAAATTAACAGTAGAGGACCTACGCCCATTCCGATGTGGGGTTCCACTATGATGTGATTATAGAGGACCCACACCCATATTAATGAGGGGTTCAACTCTAATATGAAAGAGGACCCCACCTTAGTTCATCACGGGGGGTCATCACATATATCAATGTTATCCTACCTATCCATTGTTTTTTTCGAACACTGCCTGGAGAAGTGTCATGGTTGGAATATTTCACATCAGAACTCGAAAGACGCATTGGAGGTCACCATTACACTCTACATAAAAAACACACCGGATGGTCTATTTTCTTGCCGGATTTGTGTAACAGGTGAAAAGGGTTCTTTTCCCCACAACATGCTAGAATGGGACTTCACGGACCCCGTATATTAGTCCTGAATTTTAAAATATCAAATCAACCTCAAAAGGAATTTCTAGAAAAGCATATCACATTGAAATACAAGGAATGTCAATTGGAATCCCCATTTAAGAATTATGAATGTTTGAATATATCGCCAAAAGATCAACTGAAGCCCATGATGGATTGGCTATGGACTGACCACCACAATTGGTCCACCTACCACCATAGTAGGTCCACCTAACTCCATTGTTGACCGCCCACAGTGTGTCCATCTTTGGACCAACCACCATGGTTGGTCCATTGGACACACCTATCAACCATCGCGATCGACTATCACAGTCAACTACCTGTAGTCCTACTGCGTTCAATGACCCACATCATAATAAACTACTGCAGCTTCATGGTCAACTATATCACCTCTCCCCCCAGTCACCTAAAATTTGAACTAGGTCCTACCAAGGTCTAACTCGGTCTGTCCCACCTAACACAGTTTGGCCTAGCGCACTTGGATGGGCCCGATGCACATGGATGGCCCATACTATTTCGGTGGATGTGGTCGCTACCTTCCATCTATGTAGCAACCCGCAACATTCTGTTGTTCATTCTATCGTGTTCTGTGGTGCTTTCCTCCGCATCAGGTCAAACCTCGAGGCACAACCACAGCTTCACTGTGCACTATCATCCACTAAATAGAAACCCTCTCTCCGACCTCCTCAAACTTCCTGTCCGTGCCGGCACTGCCTCCCCAGTGGTTTCTTCCATAGACCATCATACCTCCTTCAATTGCGTTAAAATTGTAAAAAACAAATATCCAGAATCCTTGGATCAAGATCATAATATACATAATCCACACACAGTGATCAATTCATGGTTTGAATTCAAGAAAATTAAAATAATATTTTTTCTATAATGTTTGAAGAAAATGACCAAATTGAAACTAAAAAAAGATCGGTCGATGTCTATGTTAGTAGGGCCATCAACGTTGATGTTTAAAAGGGTAAATTTGATAATTATATAAAATAAAATCTAACAATTAAAATTGGGGTTGTAGATATCAAAAGACTCCTACCTCATTGGATTCATTCGTCATTGAAGAACACACCCGCCAATGCATCATTGTTGGTTCACCATTGATCTGTTGAAGATGGATGGGAGAGATCTCTTCCATCGGTGGTGAGATGATTAGGAGAAAACCCTAATAAAAAATCTATAACCACTTATTTTAAAAAAGAGATTATGTCATGGGTATCCACTTAACTCCACCCACTAAAGGTCTCGGGATCTGAACATATCACACCCTCTCACTTTAGGTCATTCTTAGGTAAAAAGCCACATTATGAACACGACAGAGGTCTCATATTTCTAATATGAGTCCATTTTCATGACTTATTCAAAACAACATCCAAATTAAAATAAAATAAATTATTTTTTTACTATTTTACCCTTATTGAGGTTTTCTTCAAATGTATCACAAATAAAAATAATGTAATGTACATAACAGGCTCCAGACTCAACCATGGCCTCATATTTCAAATATGAGATTTAAATTGAGATATATCCTTCTTACATCATGTTTATAGTATAAAATATACATAATATTTTTATGAAATTAATTCCAGGCTCACCGGGCCTCCGAATCGCTTTTTATCTTGGCACCTAGCTCTAGAAATATATTGATAAATATTTCAATGTCTTACACAGAAAAAATAGGTCTCCAAATTATTTCCCCATCATGATTTTTTTTCAAGAAAAGAAAAACTAGGAAAAAAATTGGAATATTGATCCCACATCGGGATCTCCCATTCACTGGAATTGTCGGGCACATTTCTGTGCTTCAACTACATGCAAAAAATGGGATAGACCATCCAGGTAATGTCTTTACATGTCGATCCTTGATCACTTCCAAGTGATGTGTAAAGGTGTCTCCATCTTCAAGGTCTAACTCTCACAAGTCGATGACGTGTGTAGGATCATGCATGTATCTTTTTTTCTAAGACATTTGGATGACATCGTGAACCCACTCTAGATGCGGGGGTAGGGAAAGGTTTTCGGAACCTCACAAACCCTCCTCATGATATCGAAAGGCCTGATTATTCTAAACGATAACTTGCCTCCCAGGAAGATCCTTTTCATTCCTTATCATGTGGATAATCTAAATAAGACCTGGTCTCCCTGTTCTAACACCAAGGACCTATGATGGTAGTTCTCATAGGATTTTTTTGTACTCTGTGTTGTCTTCATCCGTTCATGGATGACCTGTACTTTTCAATATTCAATTTCATGAACTTTAGGCCCATAAGGGATGAATCTCCAATGTGAATATAGAACAAAGGTGACCTACATAGTCTCCCATGTAGGGCCTCAAATGATTCCATGATGATGGAAGAGTGGTATCTATTTTTTTACTCAAAATATACAAAATAAAGGTGATCCTCCAAGCCTTGACCAAAAGACAACATGGAAGCCCTTAGCCTTTCTTCCGTCACCTGGATATTGCACTCAGTCATCCCATTAGTCGGGGGGTGAATGTTTGTACTCATTTGGAACTAAGTCCCAAATGAATCCTATTGGCCTCTTTCTAATTGTGATGTAGCCCACACATCATGACCATAGAGAATTGTCGATGGTACCCCATGAAGGCAGACGATCTCCCATATATACAAACACCACAACTCTTTACCAAAATATACTCCCTGATAGATGGATGTGTGACAACATCATGAGTCAGTATACTATAATCTATATGGAATCATGGACCTTCTCTATACGTGGAATCACAATGATGACGTTCATAGGTATTCTGTCCCATTTCCACTATGGGATCTCAAGTGGCTGCAAAAAACCCAACGGAACCCAGTGCCCATACATCACCTACAAACATGTGAGGAATCATGAGATGAACTCTGCTATGATTAATCTCATAAAATACCACAAAAAATACTATTAAATATCTCTATATATATCCCCCACAACGGGATGTACATCTAAGGGAGAACTGTGGAAATCCTACATCACCTCTTCCCACATCCTGACTGAAGCCACTATTTTCCCATAGAACATGATATTATGATTCCCTCCTTCAAAATATTCATATAGTGAATCAATTTAAGACATCCTACCACACAGAACTTCTTAGATGATGTCACCTCGATTAGACTCTTTAAAACACTCAAGGAGTTAATGAGTCAACAACATTGACTATATGAAAACCATAGTCGCCTGATCCACCAAGGCCATCTATTAGAAAACAAACTACTCTAAAGATTCAAGCACAAGGAGGGACTTGGATTTCCTACTAATACAATTTGTTAAAAAATTTCACTTTCATGGATTACAGACTATCTCAAAGTCGTAGTCCTATAAGAACAACAACTAGTGTCGATGCCTCGGGTTCAAGTCTCTCTTGGTGAAGATGTTTCTGAGGATTTGGTGGTCTGAGTAAACCAAAAATATCTACAAATAATGGAGTGCCTAAACATACTTTGGGATAATACAACTACTGCTAGTTGTATGTCATGAGTAACATAGTTCTTTTCATGGGGTCTCAAAACTGGAGTGCTCATCCGCCTCTATCTAAACTCTTCGAAGTCGTTATTGCACTACTCAAAGAAAGTAAATGGATATTCATTCCACATAAATGTGGTTAAAGGGGATGTGATCATAGTGAAGTTTTCTATAAATCCCCTATATAACCCTAAAAATAAAAAATGATTCTCACCACTGACACATTATTGGGTGAGTCCCAAGAATGCACTACTTCGATCTTTGCTGGATCCATGACTAAAGCTTTATTAGAAATGAAATGCTCCAAAAAGTGAACCTCATGTATCCTAAACAAGAAATTTGAGTTTTTTATGTAAACCTCATTCTCTCGATGTAAATCAAGAATCTTACTCAATTCCTATGAATCCTCCTCCTTTTTTGTGGAGTAAATGATTATGTCATCAATGAAAACAACAACATTCCAGTCCAATTACAGATGGTAAATCTAGTTTATCAAAGCCATAGAGATAGAAAGTTATTTTTTTCACACCAAATTGAATAACTAGGCACTCATTGTTCCCATAACAACATCAAAAAATACAACATCAAAATATCAGCCTCGCAGACCCAAAGCTAGTGGTATCTAGAACTGAGATCGATCTTGGAGAACCATCTAGCACCCCAAAACTAGTCAAAGATGTTGTAAATATTCATCAAGGTGTACATATTATTTATTGTGTCCTAGTTCATGTGAAGATAATCTACACAAATTCATAATCTACTATCTTTCTTCTTGATGAATATAACTAGAGCTGCCTAAGGGGAGACACTAGGTTTGATAAAACCTTTTTTACGAAGGTCCTCTGTTTGTAACGGTATCTTCGGGAGCTCAGTGGGTGCCATACGATATGCCAGAAGAAATATCGGGGTAATCCCTAGTTGCAAGTTAATGAAAAACCCCAAGTATTTCCTCATAGGTAATCCTAGAACATCTTCGGGTAAGACGTTCATATTATCCTCCACAACTAATGGAACCCATATTCGTGATGTGTCTTCAGCACCAAGGGTTACACTCAGCAACTGATGGGTAGAAGGTTGTAGCCTCTAACTTACCAAACCTTTCTACATTCCTATGAGGTCTATTTCACTGGGCAAGGTGAGCCCCATCTCATTAGTCTGCATGCATCTAACTAGACTGTGGGGATATCCAATATGAGCTCGATCTTTGAAAATCCAATCCATTACCAAGATGAAATGATCATGTTCCAACATGATGAATAGTAGGTCCCTTGTGAACCTCTCTCTTCCAAAAGATAGCTCTCACTACCGGTAGATGAAATAAAAAGAATAAGCTCTCCCCATAGTAAGCTCAAGACATAGTTGTTGTGTTAGGGCCTATACTGGGAGCTCTGACTCCCATACTAGGAGTTGTGAGATAATAGAGTAATTGGAAGAAGTGTATACTAATATTGAAGAAGGATTATAATAAACATAGATCATACCTCAGATCATCTCATGTGCTCTCAGATCGCAGAAATCCATAGCATGCAGCCATCCATGGCCCCGACCGCTTTCTCCCTATTTCTGACCTGGGATTCCTGGTGGTGGTGGTGTATGAACCTCATAACATTGTCCCCAACCTATAACTCCTTGTTCTCTTATTCTATCACCATATCTCTAGGGACCACCCTATCACAACCTACGGGATCCCTGATCATGGTACTATCTCTAAAAAAGTGGTCCAACTTCAATCTATCTAAGATGCTCAACATGTGTAGTATGGAAATCTCAGGCCATGTGACTTATCCAGTCACAAGAATAGCACATGACCTCTCTAAGATAACCCATTTCTCTACACTTCCCTGGTGCTGCCTGACCACGTAACCAAGTACAATCATGAAGTGGCCTCTTGCATCGATATCCTGAAAAATATTTTCTGCTAGAAGCCAAAAATATCTCATCTCTATAGAATCCACTACCTGTCTCAGTTATCTAAAACCAATGTGATAGAAATCTATCCGTCACCAGTTCCTACTCTATCACCCTGACATATGTGGGGATGCACAAAGGTACTATGTTTCCACGAATCTCTTTGTTCTCAAACTTGTGTGCACAGAAATAGCCATAGTGAGTATTGAGTTATGTATCTGAACCTAGTTGAGTACTCTAACACTTTCTTCACTCCCTGATGAATCTCTAGAAGCTCCTAAATCCAAATAGAGTATAAGAAAGAGGGGAGGCACTCTGCATGGAAACACTGTTGTATGTCATCCCAAGAGAGTGTCGACTCATTGTGCATATGAGTAACTAAGATCCCCCAACATCCAACTATTCCATGGAAGTGACATTCTTCCAAATACAATATCTAATTCATTGGTGTCCGTACAAGACTAGGGAGGTGGAACACCGACTCCATCCAATTATTTGATTCTGAAAGACATAGCTCACTAAGAAACATGGTATCTGGTGATAGAAATCATAGAGTGCACTTAGCCTACACTCATCCTTCACCTTATCTACTGGGAATATCTTCTTTTCAAAGGGTGGAGGTACTTCTACCTACCAAGCTGGAGGAAGAAAATCATAGGATAGACCTTGATGTGAGGTTTTGTTTCCTATAGGGTCATCATCAAGAACCAAAGCTAGTATCCTGGGTGGATGTCTTCATGGAGGTATCATAAATGTTATCATGGAGTATCATAGTTAGACGGGAATATATATATATATATATATATATATATATATATATATATATATCTGTGTGTGTGTCTGTGTATCGACAAAAATGTGGGGATGACACAAGAAGGGTAGTCGAAAACTCAATCCTTTATGATGTGTGTTGTAACACCCCGAGATTTTATGAAAAAATATTATTTTTAATGTCTTCTGTTGTACGCTACACCAAAAGAAGCTTGCACAACACACATCCTTGCCTTGCCTTGCATTACACGCAATCGCGACCTTCCTCGATAGCGTGTGTAATACGCAATACCGAGTTTCACTAAACAACGATGTGCTATTAAAATATTATTAAAACTAGCTGTTATGAATAGTAATAACCACTTTTTAAAATTCTGTAAATCTTATTTTTCAAAATGAACTTCATTCTTGGATTCGGAGTATCGAATTTAGCCTAAGGTGAAATTTTGGTACTTTTCGGATAACTTTCATATTCTGATGAATAGTGAAAAATTACTAAATTATAATTAAAAACAACTTTTTTAATAGAAATAATTAATAGTGATAAATTATTAATTTGAGTGGTTTTAAAGTATATTTAGAATATGTTTTTAAAATTTAATACAATTTTGGTCATTGGTTGTAATTTCACATTTAAACCAGACATAATCAAGTGTCAATCTTTTGATAGATTTTTTTCTTAAAAACACGCTATTTGTTTTAACAGCGGGATTTAATTATAAAATTAATTCATGCAACTTTTATGTTATGAATTTGGTAAAATAGACTTCATTTTTGAATTCGGAATATGAAATATAGCTTAGGATGAAATTTTGGCATTGTTCTGAAAAACATCAATTTTTGATGAATAGTGAAACTACTAAGTGGTAGTTAAAAAAATTGAATTTTTCATAAAACTTAATTTTACCGCTTCTGTGAATGGAATTTCAAAACTCCGAGAGACACGGTTGATGTCAGTAAGTAAAATGTGGTTCAATGAGATGAAAATAATTTTTGGTGAATAATAACTTTTTACTTTTATTTACCACGGTTAAAAGTAAATAGGGTAATTAAGGGTAAGAATGATATTAATATTACCCTAACACATGTCCTAATTCTATTGGACAAGTGTATCTCGACCAAAAACAACCTTAAGTGTAAAATATTATCATTTAGGCCCACTTGGATTAGATTAGGACATTTATTATTATTTAATTCAAAGAAGAGTTAAAAGAGTTAAAATCAATGTTTATTTACTAAAACGTTTTTAATATAGGGTTATACATAAGATAAATTCGATTGTAAATATTAATTAGAAAGATAAAAAGATTTCCCACATAATGGTATTTTATTTGTAATTTTTAGACATCAAATAAGTTAATTTATTTATGACACAATAATGATGCAGTAATTATCTTATTAATGAAATATTGACATAATTGATGTTATAAACACCAAACGAAATAAAATTTGTGACTTTTTATGAATTCCAATAATTTTCTAGGTTACTATGATATATTAGTGTTTATTAAATAAACTTGGTTCTAACAAATAATTCTGTTATGACTTTCACAAAAATCATGTATCAAATAGTGTCAAAATTGACACAAAATAGTTTTTAAATAAAATATTATATTATTAATTGTTATTTTATTCCTAAAAATCTAAGGTTCGGCCAAATGACATAGATAAGGATATATATATTAATAATAAACAATTTGGGGTTCGTTTGGCATGTTATAGTAAGTGTATTAACCATATAGTGAAAGAAAACAAAAAGACACGGTATAAGTTAAATTAATTAACTTAGAGTTAAATCTAATTGATAAGGTTAAAATAATACCCTAAACTTGTCTAAATCCTATTGGTTGATAGGATTTAGACCCATCCCCACTTTAGCTTCAAAATAAGACCCTTTGGAACCATTATAAACCTATTTTGACTTTAATATAAAATAATATTTTGAGATATTCCTAAGTTGCCCCTCTCCTCCCTTATAAAAGGGCCCCTCCTCCCCCTCCTCCTCACACCAATTTGAGCACTCAAGCTCGTCCAAACCCTGCCAAAATCTCTTCTCCACTTCCCTAGCAACATCCTAGAGGTTCTGGTCTTCCTCAAAGACCAATTTTAGTTCCCTAAGAGGAGGTCTCCAAAAGGCGCTTCAAAGAAGAGGTAATTACCGTTACCAATTCTTTCATCTTTATTTCTTCTTCCACTTCTTCTTCTTAGGTTGTTTCATTATGAAGTAATAACATCAGTATCACTCATATACTGATATGTTATTATAAGTATGAAACAACCCTATTTCACCATCTATCTATCCTACGGAAAAATAAATCACCGCGCGTGCGTACGTACGGAATACCGTCTCCACGCCGTGGTGTAATCTATTTTCCACCACCACCTTACATGGATGGGTATAATGGTGTAATGAATAACTATACATAGTTATTAAAACATCATATTGATTATGATATATTGTATAATCCACTCCAATTCAATTCAATATTTATGGAAATGATATCATCGCTTGTGCGTACGTATGAACTACCGTCTCCACGACGCGATGAGATTCATTCTCCATGTTAACCATTTAAGAATGATTATAAAGTATATATAAGAAATAATAATGAAATATATGACATTATAAAGCTACTGGATTTATGTATATATATATATCTGTGTATGTCATCTACTTACTTCCATTCAAGACAATAGGGAAAGGAAAACAGCGTTCATGCGTACGTACGGACTACCGTCTCCATGAACGGTGTTTTTCATTTAATTTATCTATCTATTATATATATATATATATATATACTGAATATATATCATATATAAATCAT
Organism: Viscum album; assembly: GCA_963277665.1. NCBI lineage: Eukaryota > Viridiplantae > Streptophyta > Magnoliopsida > Santalales > Viscaceae > Viscum > Viscum album. Next base: position 1,283,113,718 of record OY728133.1, read on the forward strand.
ATTTTATATTCTGGAAGTAAGTAAATCATGATATAAGTAATAGTGATGTCAAGAACAACAATTCAAAACACCTAAGATAAATGAAACGATTTTACCCAAAACGCTTCTTTAACATGGAATTTACAAAAGAACGGGTAATATAATGTCATAAGTGAACCATATATGATATCATAACAATGAATATGATTCTGTAATAAGTCAATAACATGATTTAAATCATTATACAGGAGGTTCGGACACTTACAAAGCAAGTCGGACCTAAGGTAAGGGAAATATCACAATCTCATTTTTATCCGAGATTGTTTATACTTTGGCATTTACTGGGGTGTATTTTATCATCCACATCCATGTTCCCTCAATATGTAATATTGTTTCCATCCACTTACAATAGTTTAAATCCAATTTTACCCTTTGGTGAGTTTTTAGTAAAGAATATGAAAGGAATCTTTTGTCGTTTTTTTTCGTACGAGGTACTTGTTGACTTTTCCGACAAAAGTACGAGAAGAATGTTTTTTTTAACTTAAACGGAACGAACGAATTTTTACGGTTTTATAAAGCCTTATTTTCATTAAGCTTCCTCAAAAATATTTCATGACTATTTTCAATAAAATCTCTTTCTTTTAAAATTGCATGATGTTTTGTGAAAAGAAATTGATTTTGAAGAAGAAAGGATATTTTCCTCAAGAATTCAATTCAAGTGTTTTATCAAAATTATTTTCCATCTAAGATAATAAAGGGTTCTGTTTCTATCCATATTTTTACATTGATTTGACTATGTTGTGATGGAATTATGTTTATGAATTCCTTTATCTTATATGAATGGTTTTATGATGTCATGTTGTTTAAGAATCCCATTTTTATTACATGGGTTATGAAATAATGTATGATTTATGATTTTGTGGCACACATAAGAATGGTATCATTATGAGATGGGTGGGACCTATATCTCCCTCCAATGCATTGGGTAAAGATTTTATATCTCATGAGATAGACATGGCTGAAATGGTAGGTTATACCGGTTCAGTGAAACAAGACTGAAACGAGGGTTACTCGATTCAGAAAGGGACTTTGTCCACTAAGATAGTCTTGGCATTGAGTCTTGACTAACAAGAAATGATTTTCTATGATTATGTGTGTATGCCACAAAGTTTCATGTTTTAAGTTATGATTATTGGGATTACATTTCACTTCTATGATATATCCCATGTTATGATATTATGAGCTCTTTTGCAGGTTAAGATTTCCAAAAGCTATGTATATGATGTGATTGATTTTTCTTTTGTTTACCCTTACTGAGCATTTGAGCTCACCCTTTTATGTTTTCTTTTCCCCAGGATATAAAGAAAGGTTTTAGGTAGAAAAAAGGGATGACCTTTATGGGAGATATTGAATAACTTTCACCACGATTAGAAGATTACGTTCCGAGTTTCCAAAGACACTAAACTATTACGATCCTTTAGTGTGTGTTTTTGTTATGTACTAAGTATTCCGCAAATGTAATGTAATGTCCATGTACGTCAAGATACGGGTCTCTACAGTTGGTATCAGAGGAAAGGTTTAGTCAACCTTTTGAAACTAGGATGCGAAAACGTTAGTGAGATCCCTAGAGATATTTCTAAGGTATGTCTAGGGATGCCCCTAAGGATAAGTATACGTATAGGATATAGTCCTAGAACTATGGTAACGATATTAGATTAAACCAAAGATGATAGATATTTAAGTTACTCCCCCTTTATTATGATTTTTGCATCTAACACTATTCTATTTGGGTTTTAGAAAATGGCTGGAAACAAGATGATTCACAATAATGGAGGATATGATAGGCAATGGAATGATATTCTTCATGAGCAACCAAATGAAATGGGATTTGGATGTCCAAACATCATTATTATGCCGAATCAGCAGTCTCACAACATGATCAATAAAGTAAAATTTGGTAAGTTTCCTGACTCGACTAATAAGAGAAAGATGGAGTTCCATGATGATCATAGATGAAAGAAAGTTCAATTTCCCCTATGTAAATCATGTGGGAAGAGGCATCAAGGAGAATGTTTCAAGGGAACTGGAAGATGCTTTGGGTGTGGAAAAGAAGGACACAAAGCAAGTAAGTGCAAAGGAAAAGGGTCGGTTAACACCATGGATGAGGATAATGGTATTTCTACGACATCAAAAATGGTTAAGTGTTTTAAATGTGGAATGTATGGGCATTATGCAAAAAAATGCCCTAAGGGAAAGACTCATGAAGAGAATCAGTATGGTCATATGGGTAGTATTTATGTGGATGATGATGAAGAGACTACAAATGATATGTGAGATGAAAGAATTTTTGAAGCTCGGTCAATGGTTTGAGAATGTAGTGGAATGATTACATGTTTATCATGTGTAATTTTGGAATAAAGAGACATCTATGAATTGTTACACTGTTGTCTTTCTTTGTGTTTTGAAAGTGTATGATTAATGTTACCAGTATCCATGAAAGGTTATTCAGATATTTTTGGAATGTAGATGATATGCGCATAATGAAGGGATAAAGAGAAAATTAAATATTTGATAGTATTCATGAGCTCATGATTGATATAAGGACTAAGTGATATCATGGTTTGAGTATATAGAATTTTGAGGATTTCGGTATGTGAAAAGTGTTAACTTTTAACTGCATTCAAGTTTTCACTAAGGTTCAATGGGTATTCAAGAGAGTACAAGATTAAGGGCTTTGAATGTTTGGAATGTGACCAACAAGATATATCTTATGATATATGAGGATCAACGATGGTATTAAATCTCTGGTAATCATTTTCACTATGTTATGAGAATGGACTGCAGTATTATGGTTAAGCCTAAAGATTGGAATGGATTATGTTGGACATAAGTTAGTATTGTTTAAGGATATAAGTTTTTTCGATATTATTGATGGGATGTTATAGTAATATAGTATTATAAAAAGGACAACCTGCAGGACGGGCGACAGCCCATCGCTTCGGACAAGGCTGTGGGAATCGAACCCACAACCGAAGTGCGACTGGCCTTTATCGCCTACCACTGGCCTAAAGGAAGTCCCTGTTTAGTAGAAACTAGTTTTATTATATTAAGCAGTATGATATATGAAGTATAAGTCCATTTTAGGAACCATATATGATTAATCTCACTATAGAATGACTTATGTATATTTAATAACTTTTGCTAACCTTTTGTTTGAGACAGATGGAATGAATAGTCATTCTATCACATGATCTGCTAACACTTCACGAATAACAAATTAAACTTCATTTATTTAAGAGATGAAGTGTAAATTGTTCAAGTCACGAACAACAGTGAGATTGTACCAAAATAAAGTAAGTATTTATTCTAATTCAAATTTTCAACTTTAGGGAAATGATCTTGAAAACCAAAAATGTTGTCCTAGTGATCTTATACCTGATGAATCAGATGGTACCTTATATCATCACAAATCTATGGATTTGTGATTACTGGCTTTTCCATAGCCATGTTCTCTACCACTCTCCATCAGAACATGATGGTTAGATTTCTCTTTCATATCCATATTTTCACCTATGTGGAAACCCAGTGATTAGTTTATTTGGGTAATCGTTACATTTCATACTTTAGTTTTTTTAAAGCCAAGTTTTGCTATTCCTTTTTACGATGTGGGTTTCTATTAAAGAAACTTTTGAATAGTAAACCATTTATAACCCCGACGAATTTCGAGGGCGAAATTCATTTTAAGGGGGGTAGAATGTAACACCCCGAGATTTTATGAAAAAATATTATTTTTAATGTCTTGTGTTGTACGCTACACCAAAAGAAGCTTGCACAACACACATCCTTTTCTTGCCTTTCATTACACGCAATCGCGACCTTCCTCGATAGCGTGTGTAATACGCAATACCGAGTTTCACTAAACAACGATGTGCTATTAAAATATTATTAAAACTAGCTGTTATGAATAGTAATAACCACTTTTTAAAATTCTGTAAATCTTATTTTTCAAAATGAACTTCATTCTTGGATTCGGAGTATCGAATTTAGCCTAAGTTGAAATTTTGGTACTTTTCGGATAACTTTCATATTCTGATGAATAGTGAAAAATTACTAAATTATAATTAAAAACAACTTTTTTAATCGAAATAATTAATAGTGATAAATTATTAATTTGAGTGGTTTTAAAGTATATTTATAATATATTTTTACAATTTAATAAACTGTTGGTCATTGGTTGTAATTTCACATTTAAACCAGACAAAATCAAGTGTCAATCTTTTGATAGATTTTGTTTCTTAAAAACACGCTATTTGTTTTAACAGCGGGATTTAATTATAAAATTAATTCATGCAACTTTTATGTTATGAATTTGGTAAAATAGACTTCATTTTTGAATTCGGAATATGAAATATAGCTTAGGATGAAATTTTGGCATTGTTCTGAAAAACATCAATTTTTGATGAATAGTGAAACTACTAAGTGGTAGTTAAAAAAATTGAATTTTTCATAAAACTTAATTTTACCGCTTCTGTGAATGGAATTTCAAAAATCCGAGAGACACGGTTGATGTCAGTAAGTAAAATGTGGTTCAATGAGATGAAAATAATTTTTGGTGAATAATAACTTTTTACTTTTATTTACCACTGTTAAAAGTAAATAGGGTAATTAAGGGTAAGAATGATATTAATATTACCCTAAAACATGTCCTAATTCTATTGGACAAGTGTATCTCGACCAAAAACAACCTTAAGTGTAAAATATTATCATTTAGGCCCACTTGGATTAGATTAGGACATTTATTATTATTTAATCCAAAGAAGAGTTAAAAGAGTTAAAATCAAAGTTTATTTACTAAAACATTTTTAATATAGGGTTATACATAAGATAAATTCGATTGTAAATATTAATTAGAAAGATAAAAAGATTTCCCACATAAGGGTATTTTATTTGTAATTTTTAGACATCAAATAAGTTAATTCATTTATGACACAAAGATGATGCAGTAATTATCTTATTAATGAAATATTGACATAATTGATGTTATAAACACCAAACGAAATATAATTTGAGACTTTTTATGAATTCCAATAATTTTCTAGGTTACTATGATATATTAGTGTTGATTTAATAAACTTTGTTCTAACAAATAATTCTGTTATGACTTTCAAAAAAATCATGTATCAAATAGTGTCAAAATTGACACAAAATAGTTTTTAAATAAATTATTATATTATTAATTGTTATTTTATTCCTAAAAATCTAAGGTTCGGACAAATGACTTAGATAAGAATATATATATTAATAATAAACAATTTGGGGTTCGTTTGGCATGTTATAGTAAGTGTATTAACCATATAGGGAAAGAAAACAAAAAGACACGGTAAAAGTTAAATTAATTAACTTAGAGTTAAATCTAATTGATAAGGTTAAAATAATACCCTAAACATGTATAAATCCTATTGGTTGATAGGATTTAGACCCATCCCCACTTTAGCTTAGAAATAAGACCCTTTGGAACCATTATAAACCGATTTTGACTTTAATATAAAATAATATTTTGAGATATTCCTAAGTTGCCCCTCTCCTCCCTTATAAAAGGGAACCTCCTCCCCCTCCTCCTCACACCAATTTGAGCACTCAATCTCGTCCAAACCCTGCCAAAATCTCTTCTCCACTTCCCTAGCAACATCCTAGAGGTTCTGGTCTTCCTCAAAGACCAATTTTAGTTCCCTAATAGGAGGTCTCCAAAAGGCGCTTCAAAGAAGAGGTAATTACCGTTACCAATTCTTTCATCTTTATTTCTTCTTCCACTTCTTCTTCTTAGGTTGTTTCATTATGAAGTAATAAAATCAGTATCACTCATATACTTATATGTTATTATAAGTATGAAACAACCCTATTTCACCATCTATCTATCCTACGGAAAAAGAAATCACCGCGCGTGCGTACGTACGGAATACCGTCTCCACGCCGTGGTGTAATCTATTTTCCACCACCACCTTACATGGATGGGTATAATGGTGTAAAGAATAACTATACATAGTTATTAAAACATAATATTGATTATGATATATTGTATAATCCACTCCAATTCAATTCAATATTTATGGAAATGATATCATCGCTTGTGCGTACGTACGGACTACCATCTCCACGACGCGATGAGATTCATTCTCCATGTTAACCATTTAAGAATGATTATAAAGTATATATAAGAAATAATAATGAAATATATGACATTATAAACCTACTGGATTTATGTATATATATATGTGTATGTCATATACTTACTTCCATTCAAGACAATAGGGAAAGGAAAACATCGTTCATGCGTACGTACGGACTACCGTCTCCATGAACGGTGTTTTTCATTTCATTTATCTATCTATTATATATATATATATATATACTGAATATTTATGATATATAAATCATATTTTATATTCTGGAAGTAAGTAAATCATGATATAAGTAATAGTGATGTCAAGAACAACAAGTCAAAACACCTAAGATAAATGAAACGATTTTACCCAAAACGCTTCTTTAACATGAAATTTACAAAAGAACGGGTAATATAATGTCATAAGTGAACCATATATGATATCATAACAATGAATATGATTCTGTAATAAGTCAATAACATGATTTAAATCATTATACAGGAGGTTTGGACACTTACAAAGCAAGTCGGACCTAAGGTAAGGGAAATATCACAATCTCATTTTTATCCGAGATTGTTTATACTTTGGCATTTACTGGGGTGTATTTTATCATCCACATCCATGTTCCCTCAATATGTAATATTGTTTCCATCCACTTACAATAGTTTAAATCCAATTTTACCCTTTGGTGAGTTTTTAGTAAAGAATATGAAAGGAATCTTTTGTCGTTTTTTTTCGTACGAGGTACTTTTTGACTTTTCCGACAAAAGTACGAGAAGAATGTTTTTTTAACTTAAACGGAACGAACGAATTTTTACGGTTATATAAAGCCTTATTTTCATTAAGCTTCCTCCAAAATATTTCATGACTATTTTCAATAAAATCTCTTTCTTTTAAAATTTCATGATGTTTTGTGAAAAGAAATTGATTTTGAAGAAGAAAGGATATTTTCCTCAAGAATTCAATTCAAGTGTTTTATCAAAATTATTTTCCATCTAAGATAATAAAGGGTTCTGTTTCTATCCATATTTTTACATTGATTTGACTATGTTGTTATGGAATTCTGTTTATGAATTCCTTTATCTTATATGAATGGTTTTATGATGTCATGTTGTTTAAGAATCCCATTTTTATTACATGGGTTATGAAATGATGTATGATTTATGATTTTGTGGCACACATAAGAATGGTATCATTATGAGATGGGTGGGACCTATATCTCCCTCCAATGCATTGGGTAAAGATTTTATATCTCATGAGATAGACATGGCTGAAATGGTAGGTTATACCGGTTCAGTGAAACAAGACTGAAACGAGGGTTACTCGATTCAGAAAGGGACTTTGTCCACTAAGATAGTCTTGGCATTGAGTCTTGACTAACAAGAAATGATTTTCTATGATTATGTGTGTATGCCACAAAGTTTCATGTTTTATGTTATTATTATTGGGATTACATTTCACTTCTATGATATATCCCATGTTATGATATTATGAGCTCTTTTGCAGGTTAAGATTTACAAAAGCTATGTATATGATGTGATTGACTTTTCTTTTGTTTACCCTTACTGAGCATTTGAGCTCACCCTTTTATGTTTTCTTTTCCCCAGGATATAAAGAAAGGTTTTAGGTAGAAAAAAGGGATGACCTTTATGGGAGATATTGAAGAACTTTCACCACGATTAGAAGATTACGTTCCGAGTTTCCAAAGACACTAAACTATTACGATCCTTTAGTGTGTGTTTTTGTTATGTACTAAGTATTCCGAAAATGTAATGTAATGTCCATGTACGTCAAGATACGGGTCTCTACATGTGTACCATTATTCCCAACAATAAATGTCTCACAGTGGAAAGTAGATAAGTGGGTAATCATGGTCCTGGTGAATGGATAGGTCAACTTACTATACCATCATTAGACACCATGTCCTGAGAGCTGCACCTAATAAACATTTACACTGTTTCCTAAAAACTAAAAATGTCCTTTTTATGGAAAAATCAAAAAAAATCCCAAGGGTTGAACCACCGCTCATACCAATTTTTCAGGACACAAACCATACCAATGCTCAAGTGGAAAATTCCCCAAGCCTGCTAGCATAGTCTAGGGGGTGGAGACAAGAACCTAAGGCACAAAATACTTAGGGATGATTTTTCATAAATACCTATATACATTGACACAACCAAATTAATGAAAACATTTCGAGGGAAAGAAGTAAAAGATGATATACTACTATAAATAAACCATACATGCATGGAACTCTAAACATTACAAGTACAGTAATGTAAAATGAAAATAAAATGGAGAAAATTCATGAAAAATTTGAAAAGTTCCCCAAGATGATAGAAACTGGAAAAGTCAAAAAGTTGAGAGATCCCTACTCATGGAGACTAATCTGTGAGCACCATACGTAGTCCAAGAACCTATATCCTTATGATTATCTGATGTCACAATAAACCTGTCTATTGTTTGAGTAAAGCATGATATTTTCTAGAAAATCCCATGAAGGGGTGATTATAAATGTACCCAATAGGACTCCCCAAAATCAAATGGTTTAATAAAAAAAGATACTGTAGAGAAATGGATACAATAGATTGAAAGAGATAAAGTGAAATAGTGATGCTTAAACCAATAAGAGAGTGAAGTAAGATCATGAAAACACAAAGAGCTATAAATAGTGATAAGTTTAACTTCTCTTCTTGTCTTTTCTATCTAGAGTAGGAGACTAGGCTCTTCCAACCTTGATAATCTGGACACATAAATCATTTGACATACCTTGTGCTTCTTTGCCTCTCCAAGAAAAAGAGTCACCAAAACCCATGGGGTGGGTAAAAAAAGGATATATATATATATATTTATATATATATTCTAAGTAAAATGAAACCAAAATTAGAGAGTAAGGGGGTCTCTGTCATACATCTCAGTCCAAGAATAAGAGTTGTGAATATTTCCAGAAATACCACAGTGATGCGTAGCATCCCACACATCCTCCCTCGACATGCATATCAAAGTTTCTCAATCGCTACAGCATGATACTATCCTCTTTGGGTGAAACATACTCACATACACAGTTTTAGGTCACTTCATAGGGATGAGTCTCTATAGAGAAAGTATACATTTTATCATGAGTCCAAGGGTATGTCAAACCACCTTTTGTCACTAATCTATATAACCGGATGGTGAAAACTCATAGTAGGGGACCCAATAACTAGTGCATCATGGGGTTACACACTAGAAGAACTTATTGAGGACACACTACCATGTATAGTAAGGGGTTACACTCTAAAGGTTAAGGACCCGTGCCCTACACTGTAGGGGGTTCCAATTAGAAGTAACTATAGAGGACCCGCACCCATATCGATGGGTGGTTCCACTCTGAAGTAATTGTAGACGACCCATGACCATACAGATGGGGGTTCCACTATGAATTAATTGTAGAGTACCCACTCGCATACTAATGTGGGGTTCCACTCTAATATCATCGAGGACCTTCACTATAGTGTGTCGAGGGGCTGGGGGTGGTTCACTCGAAAATCCATGCTAACATGTCTGACCACTGCCATCATCGAACACCACATGAAGAAGAATTTTTTTATTGGAAAACATCTCCTAAAAACTCAAAAGCCTCATTAGAGGTCACTATTATGATCTACAGGTAAAAATACAGCTGATAGACTATTTACACTCCCAAAATGGGAAATCAGTGAAAATGGTTCCTTTCACCGTAACATGCTTGAATGGGACTTTGTCTGGCCAATGTCTTAGTAGAAAATATTAAATTCCCAAATTTGCCTCAAAAGTTCCATCTGAGAAAAATTATCACATTTCCAAAGACAACTCATAAATTGGATGCTCTGTTTAGATGTTATGGTTGATTGAAGTGAACGCCTCAAGACCAGCTAGATCCCACGACTGGCTGGCCATGGACTTACTTCCTTGGTCAGAACATTAGTCATGTTGATCGGCTTCCACAATCGACTGTCGCGACCGACTGCCCACATTCATTGCCCTCAAGGTAGCCCGAGATGTCGCAACTTCGTGATCGTCGATGGCCACACCCCCTCATTCTCCCTAGGTCCAATATGGGTACACAACATTTTGGCCCACCTGGCCTGGTTTGGCTCAGCCCACCTGGCCCAGTTCGGCCCAACCCACTTGGTTGGGGCCAATCCTCCTCAGCTCGTCTCATAGAGGTTCTATGAAATTGTTGAAAATGGTATTTCATGAGTACCTTTATTAAATCATGGTGGGTTTTTAGGATGATATTTTGTTTAATCCAAAACTGAGGAAGTGCATTTGTGTTAAATGATAGTATTTTTGGGGATTTTTAGGTATCATATACTTTATTCTTAGATATCACAAGTTTATTTCTATATTTGGAATGTTTTGTTATTGAGACATGTGGTCCAATAACATGAGGATTTAGTCAATACTAAAAAGGGTAAAGTTTTCCTGACATTGGAAGAAACATGTCATGTTTTTAAGATGTGATGTTTATTGATTTTAGTGGATTATTATGACTGGTTCATTAAAGATTTCTCAAAATTGGATTCTAAGATGTCCACTCTCACTCTTAAAGGAATTAAATTATTGTGTGATATAAATTTATAGAATTATTTTTATTATTTGAAACATATTAATAAATCTATTATAATGTTTACTCTTATAGATTTCTGGTATGGATATGTGGAATTTTTTGATTCTTTAGGTTCATGTTTGAGATCCTTTATTATACAGGGTGATTATGTGGTAGCCTATGGTTCAATAAATATTAGGAAACACAATAAGAACTCTCTAACCTATGATCTTGATCTCACTACTGTGATACAAGATCTTATTTCAGGGAGGCAATAGATTTTCAAATAAAGGATTAATATTTATTATGGCCATAAAATATTGAGTTATGTATTCTCAAAAAATTATTTGAACCTTCTATAGAGGTGTTGGGTAGATTATCCATAATTAATTGATTTTTAAATTTCCTACACCCTTAATAAGTTGATTTTGAATGATAATTTTTTCAGTATGAAATATTCAACCCAATAAATAAAATAATAATTATAATACTGGGATTTTATGGATATATTTTAGTAGTCTTATTTGGGAGTTATTGAAGATGGGATCATGGTTTCATTGGTAAATTTTTAGCTAAACTGATATCTTCTTGAGATGTTTTTAGGAGAAACAGCTTGATGAATAATTATGTGGTATTAGGGACACTCTTTATTGAGGGGAGACTTTTGGTGAGTGTTTATTTTCGTCTGATGTTGTATTATGTATCTGGAACTGGTATGCCATACCATTTCTAGTATGAAAGGTTGTGATGGTATATTGTGATAATTACTAGTGGGAAGTGGACCCTGTTATAATAAATATTACCTATGATATATTGAAATTATTTTGGAAGACATGTATGAGGTGACACATTACTAACTCTTTTTATAGATATTATACTGTCCAATAGGTCAAAGAAAAGAACCAGAAACATTCGAGTTTTCATCAACCCCTTCCTATGTAAACTTGGATATGGGAAGATATTTCTATGGATTTCATAGTTGGGTTTTTTTCCTACCCTTTGGATGAATAATTCAAAGGTGGTAGTGATAAATAAATTGAACAAATAACCACATTTTTTCCCATTCATGATACAACCAATGTATGGGAAATTGATGTAAATTCTTGGAATATATTTTCAGATAACATGGAGTTACATATGTTATAGTTGGCGATAGGGATCAACAGTTCACATCTAGTTTTTTAGAGGCCTTTATGATGAGTTGAGATCCTAGGTGAGATTGATCATGTATTATCATCCAAAAAATGGTCATAAAGAATAATCTATACAAGTCTTGGAAGATATGATACATGCTTGAATTCTTAACTTTGGTGGAGTTTGTGGTATCAATTTGGGTGTAACTGATTTTACCTATTAGAATAGTTACTAATATTCCATCAGTATAACACCTTTTGTGGGCTTGTATATCCACATGTGTAAATATATATATATTATTTGTCATAGATTGGTAAAGACTCATTAGTTGGACATATTTTTATTCAAGATATGACATAAAATATTTATTTGATTGATTATATAACATTGAATAAACACAACCAAAATAAATCCCATTCATATTTTAAACATAGACCTTTGGAGTTTTCTATTAGATAAAAGATGTTTTTTAGTGTTTTACCTCTGTTGGGTCATTGATTTCATGGGAAATAGGGAAATATTACACCAAGGATTGTGGGACCTTTTGGAAATTTTGAGAAGGTATGGAAGGTGGCTCACAATTTAAAACTTATAAATTAGTTGAATTAAATATGAAATATTTTTCATGTATTTTATCTTAAGAATTATCTTTCTAACCCTTATCATCTCTTGAGATGGGAATACATTGAATTGGAACCTGATTTATCCCTGAATGATGATCTAGTCAGGATTTTTGATTTTATGATAGAGTTTATTCTTAGTAAGACTATATAATTAAATATTGTGCTATGGAAGCATGGTTCTGATTCACATGAGACATGGGATTATGAACTACTGGTGAGGTAGCTATAGCCTCATCTATTTGATATAGAATATTTATGATAGGTTTTCTTTTGACAAAAAATGTTTAAGGGTGGGAGTGTATAACCACTGAATTCCTTAGTTAAGTGACTTCATGGCCATTTTTGATCTCCTTTTGTTTGGTGCTTGTATCGGGTTGTTTCTAGTGATGATTGAAAATATATGGAGGAGTTGAGGAATTTTCACAGTAAGTTTATGGTTGTGAAAACATTTGTGGTTTCGCCCAAAAAAATGTGAACCCATTGATGAGCCACTGTAAATGGGAACATGGTTTTTTCAAAAACTGTTTCCACCCCTCCAAATCATGTACCCTTAGAATGTTGGAGTTTGAAAAGTTTGTTCATGCTTAAATTAAATAGGTGTCCAAAATGTTCACCCCATTCAAAAGCCTAGTGAATGAATATTATTAGAGTGCATGTTTACTACTAATCATGTGGCCTAACTAGAAAACCATTCTTGTGAGTTTTTATTCACGTGAAATTTTATTAAAATCCCCTAGTACCTAGTTTAGCCTCTAATCCTACCCATTCAACCTCGATATGAATGCATGGTCTTTAAAGGCTCTTAATAAGTGAAATTTACTCGTTTATACTCCTCTATTTGCGTATCGAAGCACTAATAATTGTCTTTGATAATTTTTGTAAGTGGATATCCTCTCACTTGGTTTCTTATGATATTCTGTTATATTCTTCTTAGAGAGTGATATATCATTATTATATTGATAGATATAATATTTTATTTTATGGATATTGATTCTAGATATGATTCCTTGATCACTTCACCTTCATTATTAATTGGAATTTCTCATTTTGGGTGTTGTGTTGATTTGATCATTTGATAAAGTATGTGATTTCATAATGCTTCTCCTATAATTTAAAACCTCAATTTATTGATGTATTTTAAATTATTTTTTAATTTAATTTAAAAACTATATTTGATATTGTATGTTGTATGATTTTAAAGGGGTATAGTAATTGTAGAAAACCCCAATTTTTATTGAATTTAAATAGTGGGTGGATTTTGAGAAAAAATGAAGGCGTGAATTGAAAGTTGATTTGATGAATTTATTTGATTTTTATTCTTCTAAAAATTTGATTAAAAATTAAATATGATTTTTAAAAGGATAAAATCTAATAAAACAATGATTTGGTTTTGAAATTGAACAGGCATGTTGAACTTGAAATTGGTAAATTTAATTGGGAATGGTGTTTTTATTTGAAATGAAATATTTTTCCAAGATTGAATAATTGATTTAATGATTGAAGAACATGTTATATTGAGTAGTTAGTAAGAAATTAATACAATCCCTCTAGTAATATAACTCACAAGAAATTGTTTAATGGTTAAAAAACAAACTAAACCATATATGGCCTGATTTCCCATGATGGGTACCCTAATTGGGTGTTCATTGATTATCCTAATGGACCGATCCTTGGGAATTTTTTACACATTATTGATCTATATTTAGGATTGAGAAGTTTTAGGATCTTATATATATAAACTAACACACCGCATATCATATAACATTGTTTTTTAATTGCTGAGTTTATTATTCATACCATTGTTTGCAGAACTATTCTAATTCAATCCAGTTTATTTGTATAATTTTTTTATATGGAATGTTCATTTAAGACTTTTTTAAGACACCTTACATATTTTTACTTGAAATCATGTTTTTAAGAAATATTTAATTGAATTTCCATGCCTTTTTTAGTTATATTTGAAGGTATAAATTGCTTAATTAATAAATAGTTGATTGTAGAACACTTGGTGAGAACCTTATAGGCTATTTATCTCACACCCTACCTTTTGATTTGGATGGTTGTAGATCTTTTTATACTAGGTCCTAGGAAATGGAATGAAGCACTCAGATGTGGTAGTTGGGTTTTATCATTGCGACTTTGGATTTATAATGGTAATGGATGGAGATATGGTTCACATGTGCATAAGGTTCAAGAGGATATGTTTTAATGGATGTTTCATTATTTTTTGGAATTTATATTAATTTTATTACGGTACATTACACTTTATTGAGTGTTTTTATTACCGACTATGTTGTTTATCTTCTATTTTTTTTGAAATTATGAAAAACCCATTCCCTTATACATTTTTGTGATGCCATGTGCTAGTCATAACCTTATAGGGATCATGAATTCCATTTTATATATGTCAATGTTGGATTGAGTATCATTATAGTGAGGTATTTGGACCGGTTTATAGCAACCTTTGAAAACTTATAGTCCTATTTTTAATGATTGGTGCATGGGGTTCTTGACCATGTCGACAAACTATTTAGAGTGAAAAAATGTTTAAAATTTATAACTTTTTAACTCTTTATCAGTGGAAGATATTTTTTTAAGTTAAAGATATTTGTTTGAGACATATTATTAGGGTTTATTAATGTTTATTTTTTGTTTTTTAGATTTAATTTTGTATTTATTAAGTATTATCTTGTGTTTTATGGAAATAACTCATAGAAGGAACTCTTCTAGGCATAGAGTGGGAGTTGAAGAGCATGCATCATAGTAATACCCCCCTAAATATCCAATTTTAGTGGAATTAGTAATTTTTATGTGTTAGTACTTATCTCAGGATGGAGAAAAGCATCAAACATAGGAAGTTGACTATTCCCATGAATTCTCTAAGAAGAACCCATCTATCTTCTATGGTGACAGAGGTACCCATTAAAATAAGGAATATATCAAGTGTATCGCACACATATTACAAATTCTAAAGACCCAAAAACCTTGAAACTACTCTTGAAAACATATATGTTAGAAGGACCAAGTTGGAAATGTTAGGAATCCATGGATCAAGAAAGGATTCATGAGTAACTCACTAGTATTACCTTTATAATGGATTTTAATTAATAATTTTATCCCAAGACACTAAATGTAGTGATTTCCTCTGAGTTTGTGACATTGGATCAAGTTGACCATTTAGTGCTCGAGTATGCTACTCAGTTTTATGATTTAGTCCATTTTCATCAAGAGTGCCCCATGAAAAACCATCTCATAATGGGAGATTTTGAATTAGGAATCAAGGATGAGATCAAATCAATGAATATTTTTTCCTACTAAATTATGTTGCGGTTGAATAAAAGTAGACTATTTTAGAGGTAGACTTACTAGGGAAGACTTGTATCAATGGAGTTTCTTCTATCATGGGTTGTTGTAAGTTTTATTCCCTTATAAAGAAGAGGAAATAAGATGATCCTTGTCAGATTAATCGTAATAGTGCTTATCAGCCAGTAATTTTGATGCAATTTGGTTATTTTAGACATAATCCAATGAATTTATATCATTATAGGAAGTCTAGAAATACTAGGAATGATTTCTTAGAGTCTCCATAAATGTTTCACTATTTTGGGAATTTGGGTCATCGTCAATGCTTCAGTAAGACATCCATTTAGGGAGTAGAGTTAGTTCTTATTTGTTTAATGGTTCAAAGGGGTGATCATATTCTTATAAGGTTTTGAAATATCACTCTCAATATATTGGGGATTATAAGATATCTAATAATTCTTTTGCATGGATTGATCGTGGATGTATCTATACAGTATATCTTCCACCTAAAGACTTCAAATCCATGATTTCCACTATGAGATGTATAAAGTTTTTTACATATTCAATTTATCTATCATTGTTTAATAGGGGTGATTCTCATTCATTTATATCATTAATGGTTCATGATTCCTTGAGTTTGTGAGAAGAGTTGATTCCATTTGAGATAGATCAACATACACCATTGGGAATGAATAAGTAACAAGGTTTTATGTTCCCTGAGTGTTTCATTTTAGTCATTGTTGTGAAGATAGTATGGGACTTACCATACTAGAACTTGATATTCTCAATCACATACTCTGTATGGATTGGATGATCAGTTTCAATGATCAGATTATTTCAATCTTCATTGGGTCTCATTTCTTTCTAATGATCGGATTATTCACATCTTCCCATGTGAGTTAGACTAAAGGTCAAGAAGGTCAGTTCCTATTGTTCCAAATGTTGGATCGATTTAATATCAGTTATCTAGGTAGTTCTTTAATGATGTAGACTATGTTTTATATGGTCATATTTTGGTGGAATCATACTGGTATCTTGATGTGTTACCACATGACTTTATCATTTTCCTCCATGGTGATAGGTCGAGTTCACTATCAATTTACCACCCGAGATGAGTCCCATCAATTTTCTGTCATATTAGACGGATCCTACTGAGCTGAAGGAGTTAAAGGTCCATTTAAGGGACCTTGAACGTGAGGTGTTTATTCATCCAAAAATGTCACTGTGAGAGTTACTAGCTATTTTTTAAAACAAGGTAGATATGATTATTCCAATTTTCATAGACCATTGTATGTTAATCCAAGATACTATTAAAAATAAAAATTTCATTGAATTGTTGATTTTTTTTTGATATATTTATTATATCGTGATGGCTTTAAAATCATTAACAAAGGTAAGGGTACCACCAGTTGAGGTTCATCGATGTGGATGTTCTGAAGACTGCCTTTAGTAGTTGGTATTAGAACATTGATTATCTTGTTATGCCATTTGGCATTACCAATGATCCTAAGATTTTATTGGTATTGATGAATGAATATTTCATCATATTTTGAACATGACTATAGTAATGCTTATTGAACAATTATTTGTATACACTTTGATGAAGGTGGATTATGGAGACCACCTAATTTTTTTTGGGAATTCTAAAAGAGAATCACTTATAGGTAAATCTTTACAAATTGAAGTATTAAATCCAACATTTGGTATTCTTAGGAAACATGTTTTTTGAGAAATGAATTTATATTGTTCCTATGAAGGTAAAAATGGGTTTGTCTTGGTAGAGGACTAAGAACATGCTTGATATTGGGATAATATTTTCATGGTTGAATATTATAGGTGTTATATTCAATAAATCTATATGATATTTTCTTTCTAGAGATAATTGGCTTGAAAAGGGTTTTAGTTTGAGTGGAGTTAGATGTTACATTCTTATTTTGTGTGGTTGATGTTTTTTTTGGAATTATCTTTAATTCTGAGTCTTCTTGAGATTGGGAAGGGATATATAGTATACTCTGAAACCTCATGTGTGGGGTTGGGGTGTGTGATGATGTAAGATGATCATGGTATGGCTTGTGACTATTTTCAGAAATTACCACATGAGAGAAAGTACCCCACTCATGACCTAGATTTGGAATCATTTATGCATTCATTGAAGACATGGCCCTATGAAAAACCTGGGGAGTAATTTCTAATTTATTCATATTAAAAGATCACGAAGTAAATATTCACACCATGGGACTTGAACACCATACAGAGAAATTGTTTGGTGTTATATTCTTAACATTTATTTAAATATATCATATGCCCCTGGGAAGGGGGATGTTGGCTCTCATTACATGAATATAAAGTTATCGATTATCATGATAAAGAATCAGTGGATGATTGGAGTGTTATGGGTTTTTCCTGTCTATGTATGCATATATTTGAGGATGGATATTCAGTGTCCTTGACCAGTGTTATGTCAAAAATCTATCTTGTTGATTGGGTTGGGGTGATTTGTCTTGGTCTCTAGATGGAACACTTTATTCCAAGAAGAATCATCAGGTTCCTCTGACTGAGATAAGAGGTGACACATAAGGAGAATTATTCTTATAAGGATCCAACCTTAAGCATAAAATATTCACGTTTTTTATGAAGTCGAATTCACTTTCTCAAAATTCATAGGAACCTTTTATTTTAGAGTTTTACATATTTTTGGGAAAACTCTTAAAAAGTAAACAAAATACATTAAAATTGGATGCATAGATTCAATATCCATTTTTCCCATCAAATAAAGTTTTTTGAAATAAAACATGGTTTTTTCCTGATAAATATTCTAAATTTTCATCGTAATCAAATCCATGTAAAAAATATATCTTAAATAATACCTAATTTTTGTTTAAATATTAGGATGACCATAAAAATCTCAGTAAAGAAAAAAAGAACCATTATTAATGTAAAAATAAAGAAACTCAAATAACAATTACCTTTACCTTCAATGTTCTTTGAGTGTATGAAATAAAACATTTTCAAATGAAGAAAACACACACATATTTTTCAAATAAATCATTTAAAACTCATATAAAGTAATAAAATCCCCTTTTTTCTTAACTTAGAAAATCATAATTATAAAAAACTTTCTAGACCCTTTTAATTGGAATCACTATAAGGCCAAATTCTAATATAATTGTCGCCCAATAAATTTTTAAGATATAATGTAGATCACCCTTTATATAGGATTTATCATGATAACCTATGAGTAATAAGGAGGCTCAGACCATTGTATTATCAAAACTAGGCTCCCTTGTGAGCTATAATGGGGATCAAACCTTTGTATAAGTATTATTAGGCTCACCCCTTTTTCATGAGCTATAATGGGGATCAAATATTAGTATTCAATATATTGGTCTTACCCATGAACTCTAATTGTGCTCAACCCTTCATATAACCTGTATCGGGATCACCTATTTCATATAATTCTCATGTACCATATCATGGAGAAAACATTTTTATCCTTTAAATTTTTCATCATTAAACATTTGAAAACACTTTTAAACTCAACAAAAAATCAATTTTAGATATCAAAATTACCTATTTAGAAAACCATTTTAAATACCAATATACCTAAAATAAGGTAAATAGGGTTTTGATTTAAAAAAATTCATTAAAAACTTTATTTTAGAAAATATAATTTCAATTTTAAAAACAGTTATTTTCATAAAAATATATGTGAAATTATTTATAAAAAATTTTCATTGAAAATAATATTCTAAAACAGTAAAGAAATATTCAATGAAATATGGTGACATGATGGTAGTTAATGTTAATCATATTGTATAAGTTAAAAGACACATCCCTTTTTTACTTTTGTAAAAAGAATCTTTGAAAAATTACTTTAATGGAATGTCCCTAAAAATATCATATCATATCATTTAAGTGACCATTAATAAAATGATTTGATTATGTGTATCCTTTGAAAATGCATATATAATGTAGAAATAAAATTAAATATAATAAAAATTAATTTCACACATAATCATAGCATGACATAATCAATGAATTAGAAGTATAACATAATGAATGGATATTTTGTTAACAAAGCCCTTACTGATTTATAATCAGTTGAATTCTATACCCCATGAATAAATAAAATTTAAAAAAAATATTTTGAATAAAAAATGCCTTATATAAAATTTAAAAGGGGAATTATATACACCTCCTTAAATAATATATGTGCAAGACATCAAAATATGCCTCAATGAAAATATGTTGATATGAAGTTCCTTAATAAAATTCTGTAGCATAACAACGATAATTGAAGATTCATAAAATATTTTAAGGAGAGGAAAAAGAATATATCATCATTTTAACATCAAAATTGTAGTAATTGGGATTTTGATGAAAATATCCCAACAATATTATTTATAAATCAAATGTATTAAATAATGAAGGAACTAGAAAATTAGAGTGAGGGAGGTCAATTACCATGTTTCTGAATGTGTTTTTCACTTGATATTAATGTTATGAATAATAAAATTCAATTCATTACTAACTGATTTGAAACAAAATCCATAAATATTTCATTTGTTCTAAATTTACTAATTACATTTAAGGTTATTTTGATGCATTATAATGATAAATTTTTTCATTCTAGGATTGTTTGTTTCATGGTTTCATGGTCAGTTCACTTGTGTATAATTATGGATGTTTTTATCAAATGGAAATAAAAAATTGTACTTTAAATGGAATGGTATTAATGATCTTACATAATTTTTGATGGTCTCAAATATAATTTTTTTCCTTTATGAGGATGATTCATTTGATAAAAATGTTAATGAAAAAATGGTTAGTTTATTTTGTCAGTTTTTCTGACCATCACAGACAAATTTCATTTTATTTAATATTGTGTATATATATTATATCCAGAACATTATATAAGTTACAATGTATTTATTAAAATAATATTTTACTATAATAACACTTGTATGACAACATTGAAGGTGGTAATGAAAAAAAAAATTTATTATTCACAGATACATTTAACTGCCCTAATATGGACAATGAAATTATTTCTTTTAATATGAGTAAATGAGAAAAGTAATGGATATAATATATTCTATTTGTAGTATAAAATTATAGTATATACATGATACTATAATTATTATGATTTTATGGATTAATGTGCGGCATAGAATGTATAAAAATAAAAAATAAAATAAGAGAGGTGGTTTGAGAAATTTACCTCTTGAATATCACCCCCTTGAAGGATCCCTTAAAGAAAATGGAATTATTATTTAGTTGTGAAAAACACATGGACATGCGGAGAAAGGGGAGGAGTGGTTTTTTAGAAATTATAAAACATTCATGTCTTTGGAGGAGTATGGGAGTTGTGAGGAGTGGTATTTATATTTGAGGAGGGGTGGTTTTAAGTTATCAAATAATAATTATTTTATATTAGAAGACAATAATATTCGGGAGGAATTAATTTTGAATAATTTGGTAGATAATTATTTTTTTAATTTTTTTTATTTTCTGGAAACAAATGAATCACCCATTTAATGTTACAATTTTAGGTTACTTTAAGCTTTTCCCTTTTAACTTTGATCCGCAACATTGGTTCACTTATAATGTGGTGTGTTTTTTACCACTATAAATTTTTTATAATTAAAAATAAAAATGTAGTTATTATATAATTTTGAACTTATTATTTCAAAAATCTAATACATTTTACCAAATTAAAATCACATAATTGGGAAAATTAAATTTGAAACAAAACCTATAGATGTGAAGGAATAGAGGGTTTTAAAGAAGGTTATTTTTCAATAAAAATATTATTTTAAATTTACTCTACAAATGATCATAATAATTTTATAAAAAAACTAATATTTGATAATATATAATATATATTTTTTATTTAAAACATCCCCCCAATTTGGGATTATTTTAATTAACTAAAAAAGAGAAACATCATGTACTTTATAATTATTTTCATAAAAATCCCATTTCTAAACCGAAAAATAAACTTATTCTAAAATAAATAATTATGTTGATTCAAAATAATATATATCGATGAAATAAAACTGAATAATTTTTTTTTTCATTTAATCTATAATCAAACATAATGGGACATTTAAATTTCATAATTTAGTGAAAATAAATTATAATTTTGCAAAAAATAGCATTTTTAACTATTCAATGAAAACTAAAATGTTCAGAGAATTAAAAATATCTCACCATAAGATAAATTTTATATGATGAATTCTAAAATGATGTTCATTTAATAATTGAAATTTTAAAAAATTTCTATAAATTAAATATATTATTTTACATAAAAATCAATAAA
This sequence comes from Viscum album, assembly GCA_963277665.1. NCBI lineage: Eukaryota > Viridiplantae > Streptophyta > Magnoliopsida > Santalales > Viscaceae > Viscum > Viscum album. The sequence goes on from OY728133.1 coordinate 1,283,135,810, forward strand.
AATATAATTTAATAAAAATGGGTTTTGATGCATTAAATAAAATTACTATAAATATAATATAATTAATTTTCTAAAAATATAAATCTTATCAAAGAAGAATAAATCAATACATTATCAATGAGTATGACCAATATATATTTTATAATGTCACCCACACTGCTAATTCTCTCAAATTTAATTGCTAGGTTATAACAATCACATTTAAATAATAAGTTTCTATAGTTTTTTATGCTCCATTTTACATATCTTGTAAACTATCAAACAAATTATTCACATTTTAAAAGATATGGATGTTATATTCTTCCCACATTAATAAATATCATCCTCTCAAATTGAGCTTGAGATTAAAAAATGGGGTGTTTGACTTTTCAAAATAAATTTGCGGAAATCCCATATCATAAAAAGGATTAATAAAACTTCCAAATGAAAAGTGACAAAGGATAGTAAAAAGGTCACCTAAGATAACATGTAAAAGTTTTCCATATATGCAATTTTGGACATGGAATAGAAATTCTAATACTCAAGGACTACTATAGCATGATCATGAAAATGTTAATGAGAAAGGTAACCACCACAAAACAATAAATATGTATTTGGTTAAGTGGCCATTGATTTCTTGATACGAATCGTAAATAGATAATGATCTTTTTTTTAAATAATTTTTCTAAAAATGAGGTATTACTTTACTTCCAAGACAAAGATCATAAAGAAACACACTTATATGAAAAGTATAATTTCATCCTTTAATCAATTTCCACTAAAATAATATTTTCTCTCCAAATAATCAGTATTCAGGTGAATTCTTATTCATGAAGCATCCAAATCATCTTCTACAAATCAAAAAATCCACAAATGTATAATTGTATATTCCTTCTATCTATAGGCATTAAGAAAAACCAATTTTTTTAGAAAAAGATAAGATATATGCTCAAAAAGAGTAAACCTTTATGAAAATAAAACAACTTTAATCTATAAAGTTCACCATTAATACCCATTATTCATCATAGGTCATTAAATAAATAAATAACCTTAAAATTCGTCTAAAATATTCAAGACTAATATTGGATCCCAAAACAAAAACCCGAACCCATTATTACCTCAAATTTAGAGATCATATAAACAAAAAATGGTTCCAAAACATTAAAAATTATTTCTACCAAAAGTAAAGGAATTGTTCCTCAAATGAACTATTTTATATCATAAACATAAGGGGTATATAGACATAAACTATTTATAAAAACTCATAAAATGTATCCAAAAAATTTGCACTTTCTCACTACACCACTTTTCAAAGGTATCATTTTTTATCTAAAATAAGATTCCAAATCGTTGAGACAAAAACCTAATTTTAAAAAAATCCTTATGTATTCTGTGATTCCAAAAAAATTTAAAAAATAAAACTATATCATAAATTTTAGAACTCAGTACATAAACACATGATTCATTTAACATTCAATTTAAAACACTAACCTTGTTTCACCATCTTATATCTTAATACTTCCTTCCTTTAATCAAATATAATAATTATATCTTTAGGATTAATCAATATCACAATGAAAATATTTCATACATAGTACATAAGAAATTTATTCATACTATAAATTCAAATATCTTGATTTGTTTGATATCCCCGCTATATTTTGACTTAATGCCCAAATTATAGAAATTAAAAGGTCATGTACTTTTTGGAATTTTATTTTTCAATAGAGTTTAATTAGTTGAGATTTTAAAATCAAATGAAAATATAACATGGCCCCTAAAGGTTTATGAGAAAATAAAAGGTGTTAGATAATTGAAACAGTTTTTTGTTAAAAAAATTGGATTCTAAAAAATCTATCCAATTAATAGAATATTATTTTCCAGTAATAGTGATAATGAAATCATCCAGAAGGTGTAGGAAATTTGTGAAAGATCTATATCCTTGCATATTGAAAAAATATTTTATATATAGAAAATAACACCATTAAAATTTGAAATGAACTATTAAATGTTAAAATAAAAAAACATTTTAATGATAATACCAATAGAAAATCTATAATTATTCAACCTTAAAATCCATTATTCCAAAATCGATTACATTTCTAAATCCTATTTTCAAAAAATATAATTAATCTCCTTGAAATATATCACATTAAAAGAAATAAAGGGGTATATAGGACTTTTTATTTATAATAAATATTAAACATGTAAACCCATGATGATATATATAACTTTTAAGAAAACCCCAAGAGAAAACATCATAATCCCCTAAGTTGAATAAATTCTTCCATTGATACCAATTGTAAGGACTATACCATAAGTGTGAAATATTCTAGTATTTATGAACAAGAAATAGCATTTTTGAAATTCGAAGGATATTTTTTTAGATTTTTAGAGAATTAGGAAAAATACTTTCATAGTATACTCATACATTATAAGTGGACACATATACTCTATATAAATGTTTCTTAAATTTTTTTATAAATAAAACTCTATTTAATTCCCTGATGAATCTCCTCAATTCTCATCTTGACCTCATCCATGTCCCTACTCTTCCTTAAACCCTGTAAAAACGTTTTAAAACTTTGGAATGAGAATAAAAACCTAAATAAGAGACATAAAATAATGAAAACAATTAATCTAGTAAAAAACAATAAAAATCATTTAATAAAAACCTTTACCTTTAATGATTTATGTGTGTGTAAAATAAAACAATTTAACCTAAAACACACATTTTTATGAAATAAAGCCATTAAAAACAATGTCAATCAATTAAATCCCCTTTTAGTTGACTTACAGATTCATACTCATAAAACCCTTTTAAAACCCTTTTAATTGGACTGAAAAGAAATATGCATTCCAATATAATCATTTCCCAACTCACTATCGATCTATAATGGGGATCACCTTTCATATAAGCTATATCAGGTGATGTGGACATTAAATTATCAAATTTTCCACACTTTTTTATTAAATATTATTGATTTAATTAATTAATTCTTCACTCCTTGTTAAATAATTACACTTTTATAATTTTATTTTTTAATTTTTTATTTAACTATATTTTAGAATTAATTTTTTATTTTAGAATTTTTTATTATTTGTTTTCTCTTACTTAATTATTTGGTTCATTATTTTTACTCATTATGATTGTACTCTGTATAACATAAAAATTTTAGTTCGTTCATTTTTATTAATTAATCATTTAATATGTTTATTCTAATTTAATTAACATAAAATTTAAATTAAATAATTAATTGATTTTGTTTTTATTAATATTTATTTTTAACATTTTCATGATTTTATTTTTTATATTTAACTTTCATTTTAATTTTGGTTTTTATTTTTAATGTAGAAAAAATAAAAAAACCACAAGGCTACAACGTTGTCTCGACATATCTTTTTCTTTTGTCGATTTCCATAATAAAATCACACACTGCCACTACAACAGTGTCTCATAAGACACTTCCTACACCTGAACTGAGTCCCTAAATCAATGTATCATTGAGATATCATTCGTCATTTTCTTCATCCAACTCCAGTGGTGCCTTGCTGACACAGTCTCGGTCTGCAGCAGTTCCACCATACACTGTCACCTATAAAAATGAGATTCTGCTAGTCCTTGGAAATTGAGACATTGATACAGATCACACCACCAGCATCCTTGCATTGTTACACCTCCACTATAGTGGTGTCTTATCACACCACTGGCCTTAGGTAATAAAACACCATCACTTGACTCATGGTCACATCAAAAAAATAACACCCATATGACAATCTTATTTAACTCAGCAGCACAAGTTGAACACGCAACCATAACACAATTTCCTAACCTGAAATCCAATCAGAGATCATTCACTATTTGAAGTAACCATGAATAGATCACCAAATTTCTTCCACCTTCAGTCATGCCTAGACTCCAGTTGTCCACTAGTCACTATCATCACGTCCACAGAAGATATCATCTGAAGTAACTGTGACTGACCACTTTGTTAATGCTGCCACCTTCGCGGATGAAGCCATTAGTTCTATAAGAGAATAACTTATGCTTTGTCTCTGTCCACTAAAGGAGGAAACCACCATTGCGTGGATGAACTTTTTTCACCGCGACACTGTATAGGAGAATACGTCAGTCGTACCATCCTCAAAAAGCCAACCCCCCCCCCCCCCACAACACTGCTCTAATGGGGGGGGGGAAATAAAATAAATATATAAATAAGAAAAATATATACATAAAAATAAAATAATAAAACTATAATAATAATAATATTAATATTTAAAAATAAAATTAATAATTATCAAAAAATAATAAATTTAACATTAATATATTTTGAAACATAAAACTATTAATAAATAAGATAAATTAACAAACAAATTAATAATAGTAACTTTTAGAATATTATTTAATAAAATTAATATTTATTAAAAACTTAATAGAATAATAACATTTAATTAAAGTTATAAAAATACCAACTTTAATAATATAATAAATAATTTAATCAATAATAAATAAACACAATTAAAAAATGTTTTAACCAAAACAAATAAATTAAAATAATAATATTTACTCTAAACATATAAATATTTTCACTATTACTTAAAAAATACATTAAATATTTTTATTCTGTTAAAAAAAATTTTAATTACTCTTTTTTTAACCATGTAGATACTCCATCCCCCCATAATCACATATATATTCAATCAACAGCCTAAAAAAGTAGTTTAGAAATGTTTTGATATTTTTATAGGAATTGTAGGCGAAGATGACACACTTGTAGTGACACAGAGAGCACCAAGCTAGGTCAGTGTGTTCAGTGGGTGACTAATGAAAAGACAACAGAAGTTAAAAATTATAATGGGAGACAATAGGGGAAGATACAACATTCATTTGACGTATCATCTATAGACGAGTTGGAGATGAAGGGAGACCAAGAGACTAATATTTTTGGGAGACAACAAGATGAGCATGACAACACTCAATCGATCAAGGGTGAATTTAACTCCCTTCATTTTATTATATTCCTTTTCAGAAATTTGAATTGTTAAATATTTAATTTTGTGATGAATCATGTGTAATTGTTCAGTTAGGGAAATTGAATTTTTATTAGTTATATTTTTATCCTCATTCACACAATTCATTAAAAAAGAATTACAATCAACCAGAGAAGTTGATTCTGAACCTTAAAACTTCATAAAATATCACCTCTTATTATTTAATTTATAAATCCATAAGCTTTCTGTTGAGATCGATCATGGATTTGTTTTTTAAATTTTGTCTTCTAAATCTTAAAAAACAATTGGTGAGACCATTTATGTGGACATATCTTCAAATTATTTTGTTGTATGAATGTTCTTGAAGTGGTAAATTTCAAAGTTTCATTCTACTAAGGTTTCAATATTTTAGTAAGGAAGGTTAATCAATCATTTCCAGAGGGTTTGAATTCATTTATCATTTATGTGAGGATGATGTTCAACAAATGAGTCGTATTAATTTTTTTCTGAGAATCTATCTATAATCTTGTTCCTACATCTATACCTTTGTGACTTACTCATCGTTTCCGCTTTATAAACTACTTGTTTTTGTTTAAAATTTGTCACGTTATTACAATTCGTAAAGAAAAATAAAATAAATTTTTAAAATGTAAAAATTAATTTTTTTTACACTGTTTATAGTGGGTTTTGTTTTGAAATTTGGCCACCCAATTTCACATAGCCTCTTCTTAACATCGACCCTTCACTATTATACTATTTTAGTTTTATAAATTTAATTTTTTTTTGTCGTGGTGACCACAGAACCAATAAAAATTTATCCTCCTTTCTAAGGAAGTCTTGGATGGAACACTTTTCATTTCAAAAAAAAATTCCAAAAAAAAATTCATATAAAAAAATAAAAATGTGAAAATTTGAAAGATGCTGTAAAAAATTTATACTATGCTTATCTACTATTTCTCCTATAATTGTTCACTATTTTTACTGAATTGATATTTTTATTTCTTGTGAGGTACATTGAATTTTCTGAAGAATTATAATTATTTTTTCTATTTTGTGCATGAACACTGTATCATATGTTGATATATTAGAGCTCTTGACCCATACATTTGAAAAAAACCTTAATTCTATAAAAAAGAAAACCAAAATTGAAATAGAAAAAATTATAAAATAGAGTTCTTGTACCTAATAATAAACAAAAAATTCAACTGAACCCCAAGGACAAGTAAATATGCCAAGGATTAGGGAGTTCCAACTCCCTAAATCTTGATTCAATCTATCACCAAAATGATTATCTTATAGATATATGAATTATAAACTCGAGTAGTCCCACCTCTCACTGTAATCATAATTTAATAGAATCTATAATGATATCTTTTTATCCTTCATTAGATATTTCTATAATACTGCACAACAATTTCAAATCATAGGAATCACTAAATAAGAAATATTAATGAGATTATTTCCCTTTTTTACTTAATGATAATCTGATAGACTAGTTTTTGAGTCTCTATGAAACCCTTTTTAAAAACTAGGATCATTTTTATAACTCATTCATCATCAAATTCTATCCCTACCGACTTAAAGGACAACTTTGAACAAAAATCACAAGTTTTTACCAAGAGGATGGAGAAGCCTATAATTAGGCTTGGGATAGATTTATAGACCTCATTAGGTAGTTTCACCGTCATCAACTCCCATATCATGTTCTCAGGGATAGATTTTAAGAAGGGTTTTCCTTTTCTGGTCAAGACCCGATTGATCAATCTTCTAGGGGAAATTAAAATGTTAAAATAGATGTGGGATGAGAATTTTTTAAGAAACATTGAATTAAATTCTCCACATAGAAATTAAATAAGTAATAAAGTGACAAAAATTTTAAACACACTCATTCAAGAGTTTATACTGAAGCCCAATTTTCTAAAATCACAAATGAACATCAATTATTAATGAACCATAATTCCAAATAGTTTGTAAATTAAGTTGTATTTCAAAGAACAAATCAATATCCAAGTAAAAATGTACCCTATGTGGAATGTTTTTGATTACTTATATTTTCTATCCAATTTTGACTTACCATCCCAAGAAGAAAAATTAAAACATTGTTAACTACGATCCAAGGATTCCTACAGAAGATGACCCTTTTTCAAATAATTTTAACCATGTCTATAATAACAATCCAAAACTCTCTTATAAAGAAAAAAGAATGATTAAACAACCCACTTCCCTTGGTTAAAAAAACCATCCCTGAAAAATTTCCAAATCAACCAAGGGGAGAATCTTTTAATTTTCAGGTAAATTATGAGGCTCAAATGTTTTCTAAACTAGATCAAATATTAAATAGAATGAACTATCAATATGAAAATGTCAACACTCAATTGAATAAAAATCCTAATATAAATATTATAAAATTTATTGTGATGCATGAATGAAAAATATGGAAACTAAACTAGGACAACTATCTACACACATGACTTTTAGGGTTAAGAGCAGGAAGCCTAGCATAACTAAAGTCAAACCTATGAAGAATTTCATTCCTTTTTCACTATAAGTAGGCTAAATACTCAAAATGTAAATAAAAATGACTATAAAAATCCCCAAGTTGAAAAACTATATAATTCTGAAAAAAAATCCGCTGCACACTCATTCTGGAAATCATTGAAAAAATGATGTAAAAGAAGAAAATATCAAATTTTCACCAAAAAAGCATTCTGAATTTTTTTTTCAGAAAACATGAATAATAAATGTGATGAGAAAATTTTAGATGAAATTATTGAAATAACTACTATTCTAGGAAGGTTCTACCCAATAATACCTTTACTAGAAGAATTAAAACAAAAAACTAACAACAAGGATGAACTTATTCAGTTCCTTGGGCTTTTGACTGAGATCTAAGTGAAAATCACTTTTATCCAAGCCTCAATCTAAATTCAATCATTCTAGAAATCTCCTAAAAATTTGTTTAAAAAAAGAAAACATGAGGAATTTTCCGCATACAGCCTCACTAAAGAGTGTAGTGCTATACTCCAAAATAAAATCCCTCCAAAGCACAAAGTCCCATGTATATTTTTATATACCCTGCAATTTAGGAAATTTTAGTCAACACAACTGCCGGTGTGACTTCGGTGAAAAAATCAACCTCATACCTTTATAATCATTTAAATAGTTTAGATTGAGTGATCTTCAACCCACAATAGTCATAGAAAAGTTTTCTTGAAATTATTTAACTCATCCTATAGGGAGGGTAGATGAAATTATCATTTTGGTAGGGAAGCTATTTCTACCTACTTATTTTATACTGCATGATATAAAGTGTGACCAAGAGGTCCCCATCATTCTAGGTAGGGAATTCTCGACCACTGTTGGAGCTATTATTGATTTCTATAAGGGAAAAATTATTTTTAATATTTGGGAGAAACAAGAAGAATTCAATGACATTAAAAATATCAAGGGACTGACATTTTTTTAAAACTATTCTAAGATAGAATCCATGGAAGATGCAAACTCATTTGAAAAATTTGATGAATCAAAAAACCATACCTATGTTGAAGAAATAAATATAGAAGATGAAAATTAAATTTTAAATTCTAACGAATTTACTCAAAGTGTAAATTAAATTTTTTCTCCAAAATTGTACAATAGTCTAGTTTCTACTACTTTTAGAGATGTTCCATTAATTTTGTATCTTAATGAATTACTATGGGATGATAAGGTATATTATTATAATAATAACCATTATAAAATATTTGATAAAGTAGAGGGAGATCTGATTGAAAAAATAACTGCTTCTTCATAATTAAATATAAAACATTCTGAACTAGAAATCATTGAAAGTGATCTTTCCAATTTAGACAGTTGTGAAGAAAATCATAATTCTGGTTATGAAATTGAAAATAATTCATTATTTAAAACGCCTTGAAAGAGATATTATAAATATCATGGTACTCCTAGGACATAAATTCTCTTGTCAAGTGAAAACCGACCCACTCTTGAGATGAAACCACTCCATACACACCTAAAATACTCATTTCTAGGTGACAATTCTACACTACCTATTATCATTTCTGCTGATATAAAATAAAATCAAGAGGATACATTATTGGGTGTTCTAAAGAAATATAAATCTGTAATAGGTTAGACCATATATTATATTAAATGGATTATCTTTTTATATCTCATGCATAAAATCCCTAAGGAACTAAACGATAAGCCTAGAGTAGAATTCCAAAGATGATTGAACCCCAACATGAAATTTTTAAATATATGAAGTCATTAGACTATTAGACACTGGAATCATTTATCTTAACTCAGATAGTACTTGGTTCAGTCCGGTCTAGGTAGTCCATAAAACTTGAGGTTTTACTCATGTCACTCATGAAATGAATGAAGAAATTCGAGTTAGAATGGACAAAAAAGGGAGTGTTTTTAAAGATTATAGGAATCTAACTTCATCCACTGGAATGTACTATTTTCCAATTCTATTCCTTGATCAAATGACTAAGAGGCTTGTGAGAAATGAGTTCTTCATTTTTTCTGGATTAGTATTCTTATTACAACCAGATTCTAGTAGCTCCAAAGGATCATGATAAAACTACCTTGACATGCCATTTGCGAAAATTTTTAATTGATGAATGTAGTTTGTATTGGGTGGTGCTCCAGTAACCTTTCAATGGTCTATAAAAAAATTCTGTTCTGAAAAAATCGAGAGTATTAATTTTTATGTATTTTTCCCTTATTTTTAGCACATTGGATACTTGATTAAAAATATAAAATTTGTTTTAGAAATATGTTTAGAGACCAACCTAGTTGTTAAATGGGTAATATGCTAACTCATGGACACTAAAGGGATAGTTTTGGGCATAAGGTTTCAAAGAGAGGTTTGAGGGTTGAAATTTCCAAGTTATAAGTTATTCAAAAACTACCTCATCCTAAAAATGCAGATTTTATTAAGAGTATTCTAGGTCATGTAAGATTTTACCAGGGATTTATCAAAGAATTTACAAAATAACCAATACCTTTTGTTCTCTTATTTTGAAGTATGTACCATTATTCTATGATGAAAATTTTGGGAAATTTTAAATTTACTTATGGAAAAATGTACTACATCACCTATCATCCATACACCGGATTGTAAACTTTCTTTTAAAATAATGTTTGATGCTAGTGACATGGATGTTGGATCTGTCTTAGGAAAGAGGAGGGATAAGAGGTTGCATGTGGTTTACTATGCTAGCAGGATACTTGATGAGACACAAAGGAACTATTACACTTCATAAAAGGAGTTGTTAGCTATTGTTTTCAAGGTAGAGAAATTTAGGCAGTATCTTCTAGGTTCTAAATCTATCATTTTCATATACCATTCTATTCGAATGTACATTTTTTATAAGAAGTAATCACAACCTAGACTTATTAGATGGATTTTATTATTACAATAGTTTGACTTGGAAATTAGAGATAAGTAGGTAGTTGGAAAATTAGTTAAATACCACCATTATATGCTTCCTAATACCCACATTGAAGATCCAAGGGAAATAAAATCATCACTCCCTGAGGAAACTCATCTCACTATTTCAATATGGCAGTCTTCTTGGTTTCTATACTTTTCTAATTTTTAGGAAGCTAGTTTCATTCCCAATTATTTTTCTAATAACCAAAGAAAAAAATTCATTTCCATGAATAAGTATTACATTTGGTTTGATCCTATAAAATTTAAGAGATTTGATTATGGAATTCATAGAAGGTGTGTTGCATGAATTAAATGTGGCTTATAATATAGAGTTGTCACTCCGAACTTCGGTGAAGACATCATGGTGGAGAAATGATAACTCAAAAAGTCATTCAAGTTGGATTTTATTATATAACCTTATTCAAGAATGAAAGGATATATGTAGTAGGCTGTGATAAATGTCAGAGGTTTTCGAATGTTTTTAGGAAGTAGGAGATTCCACTGAATGGTATTTTAGAAGTTGAAATATTTGATCATTGGGATTTAGACATTGTGGGACCATTTCCATCATCTCATGGGAATTAATAATTTTTTTATGTTTATTTTGTTTCTAATTGGGTTGAGGAAACATCTATACCCAATAATCAAGCTAATAGTGTAATCATTTATGTCAAAAATTATATCTTTTCATGATTTGGAGAGCCAAACTCCTTCGTAATGGATAATGGAACCCTCTTTAATAATTATAAATTTAATACCTTAATGGATAAATATGGATAAACCAATAGGAATGAGACATCATATCATCCATAGTCTAGTGGAAGGGAAGAAACATCTAATAGGGAGCTGAAATAGAATTTTGATAAAACTATCCAAGCTCTATGAAGGATTCGTCTTTTAAGATAGATGAATCTTTTGGGGATATGAACATCTTTTAAGACCCCAATCATTATGTATTCATAAAGGATGCTATTTGGGAAATGTTGTCATTTTCTTGAGGAGTTGAAGAAAAATTCATACTAGACAGTTAAGGCATCAGATTTATATTTTAAGTGTGCGAGAGAATGGAGAGAACATGAGTCGAGTGAGATAGATGAGACAAGGATAGATTCTTAGATATCTTTAAGATTTAGAAATAGAGGTCCAATTTTTTTCATGATTCTTTCACTAATAACCGAGATTTTAAACATGGGTAGAAGGTTATTCTATTTAATTCAAGTATTATGATATTTCCTGGAATATTGAAATCTATGTGGTTTGGACCATTTATTACTGTTAGAGTGCTTATGAATTGTGATTCAGATACTATAGGATAGGGAAATAATCCAATTCTTGCTAACGATAAAGGAATAATACTATATTTTGAATAAATATTGAAGGTATTTGATTTCATATCTATGATAAAAAAATATTCTTAATAAAGTATACCTGATGAATTAAAATTTAGTGCTTCATGGGAGTCAAACCATTGCCTTTCTTTGTTTTTTTACTTTTGTTAATTTTTTTTCCAAATTAAGTTCTACTAGGTGATTCATTTTTCATCTCTTTATATGATGGATATTCATTCGTGGTCTTGCTGGTTGATATTTTCATAATAAAATGTATGTTTCTCATGGTGTCAAAAAAGAGCATAATTTCATTTATTATTCAAGAAAAAATATGTTTCACAATGAATCATCTTGGGATATAATTAACCAGGGAAGTTCCTTATGTTTAATTATGCATACATTTTTTTATCTTTATTACTTTCATAAAAAACAACTGTTAATTGAAAATTTTACATTACACAGGTGTTTCTTTGATTCACTGTTTCACTTGAACCATCATTCCACTATCAAAAGTGAGTCACCACATTAGTGTCTTCACCTTGGCTAATTGTGTGCCATGAGACACTATAATCATCATCCATGAGTCCTTAATTTTTAACTTTTATTGGAAATTTTTTTGTATATGACTAATTGTTGGATATTATTACTACATGTGTTGGATTATTAAAAATTTTATGCTACAATGTTTTTAATTCAATCATTTTTTTGGAATTAAGTTTGGGGGGAATTACCACAGGCTGGTTTGTCTTTTCTTGGTGTTCAACATTCTTTCTTCTTCTTTATTGAACATCTGTTTGAATCATATTTATGAACTGTCTACACCCTATTCACTATGTATTCTTGATTCACACATGATATTGCTTAAACGTAATGGATTTTTTTTTCAATGGCATATATTATAATGCATGAATACCTACTGTAATTTCTTTGTGGGAATCACACTCTTTTAATATATCTTTGACCCTTAACATTCCATTAATCTATTGAATTAATATTCTTATTTGAGCTTTAATAGTCAAATTGTTTCTCCACATTGGAATTAATCTATTGGCACAAAGTTGTGTTTTATGTTTGGGGTAGTGGGTCTAGTATCTTTGAGATAATCTATTCTATATAATTATCCCATCATATTACTCAAATATTTAAAAATTTTCATGTAGAAATTGTTCAATTTTTTTGAAAAAATCACTCAAAATTTGAATTTTTTAGTCTTTGTGCAACATTTCAAATCAGGATTTCCTAAATATAATATCTTCCTAGTGGATAAGAGTTTCCTTGAATTTTAAATTTTAATGTGTGAATGATTGTTGAGAGAATATTATTAGTGTTTTTGAAGAATGTTTTGTTTAGGAACTATGTTTTAGAGTGATTTAGGATAAATTCTTGTTGAGTTATGATCACATATATAAGAAACTAGAAGAATTAATTTTTTCATTAGAGAATCAATTTTTAGTTAGTTAAAATATTAATCACCATAGTGATCCTATGATAGTGGTATTCATGTAAATATTTTGAAACTTTAGATAAATGGGAATGTGGGAACCCATGTAAGCCTGTAAGACACTAGTAAAAATGTGTGCTAGTAATACCTCTGTATAGTTCTAATAAGTGTATATGTATAGTGAAAAGAAAAAGTTTCATGTCTTCCAAAAAATTCAAAAAAAAATTCATGAAATTCCTTGTTTTAAAAAACGAGTTCATTAATGCGAGGGGAATTATCAAATCCATATAAAGGAGGGTATAATTGATTTGAATGAAATAATTTAAATGGTATCGATAAGGTATTTCAATGAAATTAATTTTGTTTTTTGTTTTCTGAATCTAGGATAAAGTCAAAGAAGAATGTACATTTTGTTAGGTTCTTCAATCCTCTTATTATAAAACTATTATCACTCTCATATTTATAACTAGAACAAGAATTGAAGTAAGTTAGTAGATAGCTTCATATATGAGGCATGAAACCCTCATAAGTAGATGATTTTTTATTTAATGGTGACTTATAATCATTTGAAATTAGTAAGGACTAATTTTTAACATTTCATTTCAAAAGTAAGATACTTAGTTTTTGGTCCACTGATTTCAAACTATTAAACACGATTCAATTTGAGCTTTTTAATAAAAAGCATGGAGTTGATCGAGGAAATTCAACGCTTAAGTGTGGGGGAAATTGATGTGGTTGTGAAATCAACGTATTTGATTCATATTTTTATTATGTTTTTAATTTATTAATGTTTCAATAATTATTAAATAATTACACTTTTAAAGTATTATTTTTTAATATTTTATTTAACCAATTTTTATAATTAATTTTTTATTTTAGTCATTGTTATTATTAGTTTTATCTTACATACTTTTATAGTTCATTATCTTTAATATTTAGTATTTTACTCTACATAAAATAATAATTTTAGTTTTTTATTTTTTATTAATTAATCAATTAAACAATTTATTCTCATTTAATCAAATTGCACATTAATTTAAATAATTAATTGATTTTTTTAGTAATATTTATATTTATATTTTTCTTAATTTTATTTTTTATATGTGACAATCATTTAAATTTATGTTTTTATTTTTTAAGAATATAAAATAAGACACTATAATGCTACAACAGTGTATCGACACTTCATTGTGTTTTTCAATTTCTAGAAAAAAATAACAAATTTCCAAAACAATAGTGTATCATAAGACACTACCACCTTCCATACTGAGTCACCACTACATTGTCTCATTGGGACACCATTAAACCATTTCTTTATAAAACTCTATTTGTGACACATAAATACATTGTTATCCAGAAGAAGCTCCACCACACACCATCACCATTAAAAATGATATACCGCCAGTCCCAGGAAAATGAGACCCCGCTACAGATCACATTGCCATCCTCATTGAACGGTGACACCACTACTACTACATTGTCTCATCACAATATTGGATTCACAAAAAGACACACCATTACTTGACTCACACCCAGAATAAAACAATAAAACCCAGCTAAAAATCCTGTTTAAATAAACTTTACAGGTTGAATATGTAACCACAAAACTATGGCTCGACCAGAAATCCAATTAGAGGACTTTCATTGGTCAAAGAAACCCAAACTAGATTTGTAAATATCTTACACCATAATCAAATATTAAATTTTCTGTTATCCACATGTCATTGTCACCACCTCTATGGAAGAGACCAACCGATACCGTCGCGACTGACGGTCGTGCTGCTACCACGACCGCTGCGGATGTAGCCACCAGATCCACTAGAGAATCCCTCGAGCTTTGTCACTGTCCAGTTCATGATGAAGCTGTTGTCATATGGATCAGCTTCCAACCCTTTTCCTACCATGGGAGAGAATGACTTGGTTGTAGCATCCTAAAGAATCACGACCCCCCATGTAATGCTGCTCTAATGGGGGAGGTAAAAAAAATAAAAAAAAAATAACTAAAAACAAAATAAAAAAACAAAATATAAAAATAAAACAATAAAACCAAAACCATAATAATATTAATAATTAAAAAATAATATTTAAAATAGAATAAAACTTTAAACAATAATCTCGTTCAAAACATTAAAATATTAATAAGTAAAATAATAGAATAAACAAATTAATAATAATAACATTAGTAATATTATTTAATAAAATTAATATTTTTTAACAACTTAATAAAGTAATAAAATTAAAATAAAGTAATAAAATTACCATATTCAATAATATAATAAGTAATTTAACCTATAAAAAATATTTATTATTAATAAGTGTTTTATATAAAATATATTAATTAAAATAGTATATTTATATAATAATATTTACTCAAATAATTTAATTGTTTCAAAAATTAATTAAATAAATAAATTAAATATTTCTATTTCATTTAAAATATGTTTATTTATCTCTTTTTAACCATGAATAAATATACCCATCCTATAGTCATGTTCATATTCAATCAACTTTTAGGAGTAGTTAGTTAGAAGGGTTTTGATATATTCCTAGGAATTGCAGCAGAAGAGGACACATAACCGGTGACTCCAAGATCATCCAGATAAGTTAGTGTGTTCAGCGGGAGACCAACAACAATACAATAGAAGTTTAAAATAAAATGCAGAGACATCATGGGATGTTAAAAAATTTATTTGACGCATCATCTGGAGACGAGGATGAGATAGAGGGACACCCTGAGATCGTCATTTTTGGGAGACACCAAGAGAAGAAAGACAAACACTCAATCGATCAAAGAAGAAATTTTCTCCATTTTTTATATTTATTTTATTTAATTCAAAAGGTTAAATCTTAAATTTGAAGATGAATATTGGGTAATTTTTTAGTTCAGGTAATTTTATTTCTACAAGTTATCTTTTTATGCTTCTTCAAATAATTATTTCAATAAAGAATCATAATAAACTAGTGAAGTAGATTCTAAACCTTAAAACATAGAATGGTTTTTTCAACTCCAATTCTTTAATTCATAACTCCATGATATTTTAAGTGAGATATATCATAGAAACAATTTCTAAAATTTTATCTACCAAAACATCCAAAACGATCGGTGAGATTATATCTGTTGACGATTCATCTAATTATTTTATTGTATGAATCTTTTTAAAGTGTAGAAGTTAAATGTTTTATTCTACTATGGATTCATTATTCTATTGTGTAATGTTAAACCAATCATTTCCCAAGGTTGAGAATTCATTTATCATTTAAGTGTATATGATATTCAACAAACCCACAGTATTACTTCATCTTGAGCATCTATCTAGAATCATGTTCCTCCGTCACTACCTTTAATGTATGCTCATATTTTATCCTTTATCAAGTAGTATGTTTTTTAAAATTCATCTCATCATTATTATATTTACATCAAAATACACAAATAATAGTAAAAATATTAAAATAATCATTATTTACCCACTCTTTACAATGGGTTTTGTTTTGAGATTTAGTCACCCAATTTCACTTATCATTCTCATGGGTTTAAACCTTATTTATTATACTAGTTTAGGTTTATAATTTTAATTTTAATGGTTGTGGTGACCTCTATCCATATCATCGGGCTCACACATGGGCTTAATATTGATTAATCATTTACATAATCTATATTGGCCTTATCCATTTTTCACGAGCTATAATGGATCTCAAATCATAATATAAGATATATCAGGATCACCCATGAGATATAATGAGAATCAAACCTTCTTAAAAGGTGTATTATAATCACCCATTTCATTAATGCTCCAATACCATATCATGAATAAAAACTTTTTATACTTTCACATTTTCACAAAATAAATATGAATAACCCTTTTAAACTTTTAGGAAAACAACTTTTCGATATCAAAATAATATTTTCATTTAAAATAAAATTCTCAATTACAAAATACCCCAAATATGGTAATGAGGGATATTATTTGAAGAATGTTCATTAGAAGACTCTTTTTAGGAAAATACATATTCCATTTTGAAAACACATATTTTCATAAAAAAAGAAATGCACTAATTTTTAAAAACATTTTATTTTAAAATAATATTTTAATCTTGTAAACTAATCATAAAATAATTATGGTTTTATGATAACAACAAAATTTACTTATTTATTATAAGTTTAAAGATGTATACTATTTGAATTTTGTTAAAATAAACTTGAAAAAATGATTTTTGATATAAAGTCCTTTAAAATATCATATCTTTGAAGTGCGCCTTAATAAGATTATTTGATAATTTGTATATACTAAAAATTCATATAAAAAAGTTTTTAATAAAACATAATACAATCAAAATTAATTTCACATATATTATTTTCATGACATAATCAAAAAAGTATAATTTTAACTCAATGAATGGTAGTTGAGTTATGAAATACTTTACCACTTTGAAAATAATTTAATTATATTCCACAATAAGGAATAACAGTTAAAAACATTAAATATCATGAGTATAAATATATTAATGATCTAAAATTTCAGAGGTTAATTATATACGCCTCATTAAATTATATCGGTGTATAACATCAAAATATTCCTCAATGAAGAGAAATTGAGATGAAGATCATTATTAAATTTCGGCAGCATAACAACACTACTTAAATACTCATCATATATTTTAATGAGATTTAAATATGTCTCTAAATTTTTCAACATAAAAATTATAGTAACAAGGATGTGTAATATCATATCCCATAAATAGTAATTTATATCAATCACATAAAATAATCAAGGTGTTTGAAAAGAAAGAGAGAGGTCCATTACCATGTGTCTGAATGTGTTCTGTTGTTTATATTAATGTAATGAATAAAAAAATATATTAATTAATTAATTAATTAATAAAAATTATCATCTATATTTTATTTATTATAAATTTATTATGTTAATTTATGAATGTTCCAATGAGTTATAAATATCAATTTTGTCATTCTATGATCATTTATTTCATGGTTTCAGGGTTAGTTCACTTTTGTATAATTGTTGATATTTCTTAAAAATAGAAATAAAACTCCATCAGTGAAATATAATGGTATTAATGAACTTATAAGTTTAAATGTTTTTATATATCAATTTTATTGTTTTTATTAAGATGATTTGTTTGATAAAAATGTTAATGATAAATGTGTAGTTTATTTTGGGGTTTTTCCCACCATCATGAACTAGTTTTGTTTTATATAATATTATGTCTATATATTAGTTTCCGAACATGAAATAAGTTATAATATACCATTAAAATATCAATTAACCATAATAATATTTTTATGACCATCTTTTTAGGTGGTAATGGAAAACAAACAAAATCATTAATCATAGAGACAGATAACTGCCATAATTTGGGCAATGGTTTCATTTCTTTGAATAACAGGAGATAAGGAAAGGAATTGATATAATATTTTAAATTAGATTAATTAAATTATAGTATATAATTTAAAATGTAACTATTATGATTTTACTGATGAATGTGGTGAGTATAAGGTAAAAAATGAAATGAAAATAAGAGATGTTGTTTTGGAATGTCAAATCTTGAATATCACCTTCTTGAAAGATCCCTTAAAGAACATTTAATTTCTATTTGGGTCAAAAGATAATAAATTATAAGTGATGAGAGTGGGGAGGACAGGGTTTTCAATAAATTTTAAATCATTCATGTATTTTTAGGAGAAAGGGAGTGGCACAGAGTGGTACTTATACTTGAAGAGGGGTTATTTTAATTGATTAAATATTGAATATTTTATATTTAAAGAAAATAAATTTGGGTGGAATTAATTTCAAAGAATTTGGTTTATAATTAATGTTTTAAAATAATTTTAAGGTCAATAAGAACATAAAAATACCATTTAATGTTTTATTTTTATGTTATTTTATGTCTTTACATTTTAACATTATCTCGCTACATTGTTTCACTTATATTGTATTAAGTCTTTTTTACCATGGTATCATTTTTCATGATTAAAAATGAAAACGACCTTATTAAATAATTTAGATCATATTATTATAAATATGTAATACATTTTTCTAAATTTAATTCAAATAATTAAAAAAAATAAATTTAAAACAAAAAAGGGCATATGCGATGAAAGGCAGGTTTTCAAGAATTATATTTCTTCAGAAAAATAAAGATTTTATTTTTATTATATGACTAATAATAGTCACTATATGATAATAAATTCGTATTTTTTGATATATAATAAATAAATTTAATTTAAATAATTCACCTGGTAGATATTATTAAAATAAATTAAAAAGGAGAAACATTATATACTTAAAAATATGCTTCAAAAAAATTCCCTTTTAAACACAAATAATAAATACTCTAAAATAAAATACAAAGTTTATAAAAATTAATTTATGGGGATTAAATATAACTAAAAAATAGTTATGTTACATAAAAACATAATTCAAACATATTCTGAGTTAAATTTATTAATTTATTGAAAATGAATGACATTTTTTTAAAAAAAATTTACACCATTTATGAAAAATTAAAAAATTACAAAAATTATCGAAGTTTCACCATATGGTAATTTTAATATGCAGATTTAAAAAATGAATTTTATTTTATAAAATTAATTTTTTGAAATTTCCAGACATTTATTATGTTATTTTTACAAAAAAATCAATAAATATCAATTTTTAAGAAAAAATGCTTTTAATGAATAAAATGAATTCACTATAAATCTAATAGTATTAATGTAATAAAAAATATTATTTATTAAAAAGGAATAAATTATTAAATTATAAATGAGTATTACCATTATATATTTCATAGTATTGTAATTACTGCTCATTCTTCCCAATTTAGTGGCTATGTTATACAATTAAATAATAATATTTTTTTTCTTGTTTTAATCTTGGTGTTATGTATCTTTTACGCTATCGATAATAGTATTTACATTTCAAAATACAACTATTTTAAAATTCTCAATGGGAAATTAACTGTAGATCTTGAAAGATGTTTTATAGTTTTAGGACATCATATTGGTGGCCCAGGATGGGTAGGCCATTCATGGATATCATGTCTTGAATTTTTACCCCCCTTAGGATCAGAGATAGACATTAGAGGCTAGTCGAGAAACATCAAAATATTCCCTTTTTGGAATAGGAATGAGATATGACATCCATTGAATTTTTTATTGTTCTACCTTATTATATGAATGGGAATGATTTTATTAGGCTATTTATTGTCCAGTAGACTAAGACAATGAAATGTTTTCCCATTAGCGAGTTGATATAGGTGGGGGATCTCAACAATGTGAATGTCAATGATATCATTAGGTTTTATTGGGTTCCTTTAGTGAACGTTTCTTATTAGTTTACTTGTTTTAACTCTTGATTTTGGAAGAGTATCTTCGAATACATGGGATACCGGTTGAAGTTGAGCACATCTTATCATCCAAAAATGTACAGTCAGATTCACTAGGGCATCTAAATTATTAAATATATACTTCATGTGTCTTCAAATGAATTCAAGAGTTTTTGGGAGAAATATCTATCATTAGTTAAATTTTCATACAACAATAGTAAAAGAAAAGTCTCATCTAGAAGATAAAATAGAATTTTTAGTTGATCTGAAAGAGGTTAGTGACATCATTGCGTCTCCAAAAATTTTATTCTGATCATCATCATCACCTGCTATAGTTTTAAGTTTGTGATCATGTTTTACTAAGATTATCCCTTCAATTGGGACCTAAATTTCATGGAAAAATAGGGGTTGTAGGTGCCATGTTATGTTAGGTTATTTTAGATTATGGTGTATCTTGGGATGATGGACTAACGATTGGACTTTCCACTATGGAAGGATTATATCTATGATGTTTTCCATATATCCCAGTATAATAAGTACCGTCCAAACCCATATCATGTGGTAGAGTTGTAATATTTGGAGTCAGGGGATAGAACTATCATTATATAGAATCCTATCCATATATTGGATTAGCATAACAAAGTGCTCCAGGGAAAGTTAATACTATTGGTCCGTGTGATTTTGAAATATATTATTGATATCCATGACAATTAGAAGTGGATGGTTTGGATGAGGATGTAATGGCCCAACCTATTTTCATTTGAAGACCCTTGAGAAAATTTTGGGAACCTAAAGTGGTATGGTGGAGAGAATTCTGTAACTTTTTGGGACACTAGTATGTCCTATTTTTTTTAATTGTTAATTTTTTTCATGTTTTTGGGAATTTGAGGTTAAAAAACTCAATTTTTTGGAATGCATGCCTTGGAAAATGACTAGTGAAATCATGCATCTTTCCATGTGAGAGAGATATTTTATGATAGTGGGGGTTCTAATAGTTTGATCGTTGATTGTATAACTGTGAGAGGATCTCTAGAAACTACGAATGTTATATATTATAAAGTCATGGGATCTTAAATAGTGGCCACATGTTATTCCTCATCTCATATCATAACTATGAAAATTTTCCATGTCATTAATCTAGTGTCTTTGTACTATTTTTCTTTTTATTTTAAGGGTTATCACACTCATTTATTATCCACTCATGTGAATCATCTATCACATTCCTTGGAGCTTCTTCCCCTATCATTTTAGTGTATTTACTTATATAATTAGTGTTTTATATTTATTTAAGAATGATTTTTTTCATGATTTCTCATTCACCCCCCTTGCTCTATTATTTTCATAGGTTATATAAACCATATTTTTTTGATAAACCTATGGTTGTTGATGGGTTTTGGTGTTTTTATTTATAACTCAGGTTTGCAGGGGATCTCTCCAACTAAAATAATGTAGCTGTATTTAAAGGTTAAAAGTTGTTTTATTATTGAGGTCGATGTTTTTATTTAAGGGTGTTTTCCAGGTATTTCAATTTATTATTCATTTTTTAGTTTTATTTATTATATTACCCCAAATTTCAGTTATTATTAATGGTTATTCCGTACTTGTTGGGATTTTGAAAATGGGATTGAAATTTAGTGGTTTAGGGTTTCTTTTTAATGGGAGTTGGACTTTAATCACTACATCTTTTTGATGAAATTGACCAAATTGGTTTAATGCTTTCCAATGGTTTTTTAAAGGGTTTTTAAAAGGTATTTCATGGTGTTAAAAACATGACTAGTTTTGTGTATAAATGCTTTATGAAAGATGGATTATGCAATTGGATCTTGTTGATGTTTATGTGCTCGGAATTATGTAGAGAATGTGAGGCATGGCTGTGACATCCCAATATTTTAAAGGAATAATATGTTTGATAGAGTATACAACACACAACATCGAGCTTAAATGAATCAAAAAAATTTATTACTTAAATATGACTATTATAACATAGCTAATAAATTGGTGGGTATGAATAGTATAAACTGAATTATGATATTTATATAATGCACCTAATTGATAAAAATTTATAGATTAATTCTTAAGAAATTGCCACATAAAATTTAGTATACATTTTATTCGTTGAAATTATTTTTTTTTCAAAAATGGTTTTTTCTTCATGTGGATAAATATTATAATTTATTTATAGAACTTTTAAGAATTCTAATTGATTAAAATAAAATTATTTTTTAAATCATAATAAAAAAATTATATTTGGCTGAAATTTTGGTATTTTTTTAATAGGGCATATTTTCTAGTGAATAGTGAAAAATACAAAATTTTAATGAAAGCTATATTTTTTTCAATAATTTAAAAAGTTAAATTTTATTTTATAATGATTTAAATATATAATTTTTTCTATAATATAATTATTAATACAATAATGTTCAGTTAGAAAACATTATTGTTAAATTTGATATAAAAACATTTATATACTTAAAAATGATTTTTTTGAAAAAACGGGATTTTGTTAAAGTTTATGGATTGATGATAAAAATGATATCTAAAAATTTTATTAATTTAATCCGTAAAATTGGATACCATATTTTTAATCACTAGTTTCCAAATTTTTTAATTAAGCCCCTTTTAATTTTGTTCAATATGAATAGTAATCAAAGTATATATTTTCCACCATGGTAAGGATAAAATATATAAAATATGGTTAAATTCGTAAGATAAGGTCTCAAAAATCACACAACACATGAAATTATCCTTTTTTATGGGTGGTGTTTTTCCATTTCAATATAACAATACAATACATGGACATTTGGTTCCATTTTTAATTAATTATGACCATTATATTAATTTAAGGAATGAAAAATACAAAATATCACTCTCCTGAATTTAAAATCAATAGAATTTTTACGTAAGGATAAAAAGTGGATCAGTTCTGTTCTAAATTTTTATTTGAAATATAAATTTATTTTTTATTATATTAATTTATATCTATTTATTAATGATTAAATAATTACCTTAAACATTTACACATTGTATTTATAATATTTCCTCAATTAATACAAAAAACAAAATAAATTATTTTTAAAGTATTAAAATTTATCAAATTTGGGTTATTTATTGTGATATACAAATATTACAAGATAAAAAAAATATTATATATTTTTTAAATGTTTAATATTTTAATTCAACTACTTTCATATTATTTCAAAGGGAAATTATTTAAATCGTTCTTAAAATTTCATTAATATTATATAATGATAAGAATCCTTTATTAAATAATAAAAAATAATAAAATATTGAAAGAGAAAAATTATTATTATTAATTTTCTATATTTTATTCCTTTGTCATTTATAATCTAATTTTTACCTTATAAATAAAATTATAAGTCTTTTTCATTAAAAATTCATTACTATGGTTAAGATTTGAATTCATTAACCAAGGTATTGAAAAAAAAGATACGGTCTAAATTTGAAAAAAAAAACATTTATCAATTTTATTTTATGATGATATTTCAACATTATACTACTTTTATTCAAATATATATCCATTTTTAATAATTTTTCTAGAGAATGAATTAGTTTGATTATTATTGTTTTTGAAATTCCATGTGTGTCATTTACATTTCTTATGAAAGAATACCGCATATCCATTTTCTTTAAACCAAAAAAAGCCACATATCATGAAAAAAATTTTAAAAATACTCTAAAAAATATTTTTCCTTGTATTATAGGGTTTTTATTCCAAAAATAAAAAAACATGGGGTTATTCAGATAAGATAAAAGGAGTTTTTTCAAAAAGAGAAAATAACATTAACTGATCAATTTATTTATTTTTCATAATATTTTACCACAAATAGATCTATTATATTTAGCATAAAATAAGAAATTTTGTATTCTAAATGTACTAAAGTTTTATTAGGATTATGAAACCACCATTATCCATCCGTATTTACATCAATTGGGAAGTGAAAGCATTGCCCGTGTGTACGTGTGGACTATCACCTCCTTGCTGAGATACAATTCATTTTCCATAAAATTATTTCATGGATGGTTATTATGATTAGTCTAATGTTCACACATGATATTTAATAACAAAATTAAACTTATTTAATTATAATAACACATCTACACTCTTAACTTCCCATCTATTGAAAAATAATAATGTCATTTATTCAAACATGTGGACTACCATCTCCACGAAGTACAATGATTAATTTTTCATTTAAAATTTAAATGGATGATATGATAGATGTTTTTAATGAATATGTTATATATATATATATATGATATAATTATTATTCTTTAATGTTGAATTATTATTTAACATTTTTTATTTCAATCCGTCGAAAAGTAAAAACAATGTTTATGTGTATGTACAAGCTACAGTCTCTATAAACAATGCAATTAATTATTTGTCTCTATATTTTGTGGATGATTATATATATATGTAAATATATAATAAATATATATAATATTTTTATATTTAATAATATTCTATAGATGATGTGATGATGATCAATGTACATGGACCAAAACTATCGAACCAAAGGAGAAATGAAAAAAAGACGTAGTTATCAACCAGAACAATGTTTTTAATAAATAATTATTAATAAAAATGTTATAAATGGTTATAATTAAATCATATATGGTATGATATATATGATTTTTGTTCTTGAATATACATATAATAAATCTATATTTTTTATATAGGTGGTACGAACACAAATGAATGAAGTGAGACATGAGGTAATGGTTTATTTCAAAATATCATCATTTTTGGTAATTGTATATGTTTAAGTATATGACATGGGAATTATTTAATACATATATCTTAAACACAATATGTTTTCTTATACTCTGGATATTTATTTATATTATTTTTTTTCATTTTCTTCTCTTTATGTACTCAATATACTGAAATAATTTTTTAAGGAAACCTATTTTTTTCTAACCGGTCATGAATATTTTTTATCCATGTCCATATTTTTCTAAAAAAAAATTAAATAATGTTTTTAATATTATAATATTATTTATTAAAGAATTTTTTCACATTTTTGAGTATTTAATATATTCGTAATGGAATTACCTTGTTATTTTCTGAATCTGGAACATTGGACATTTTACTAAATATGTTAAATGAAACTTTTTTAACATAAATTACATGAATTAAGAATGAAAATATCATGAATGAGAAATTATTTTAATATTAGTTTAAATGTTTATAAATTTTTTTTAAAAGATATTTTTTTCTCAATATTTTGGATTTTTTTAGATTTTAAGAATACGATTTTAAAGGGAATGGGGTATTTTTCTCATAAAATATTACTGTGATATTTTTAAAGTATTTTAATATTTTATAAAATAATTTGTTGAATATTTTTATTTACCAAGGATATTATCTATTGATACCATCCACAATATTTATATAGATGGTTTATAATCTATTTTACTGGGGAAAGTATTGTCATCCCATATGCTAGTTCTTCAAACAAATAATGTTATGGATTTTTAATGTATGATGCTTAAGTTATAATGTTTAGTCATATGATTAATGCATTGGAATTATTAAGTGATGGTTGGGACCTGAAATTACATATCCCCTCAATGAATCGGTAGGTCTCATGAGACAAAATTGGTTGGGTATTTGGGTAATTACATACCCATTTATGTAGATATCAAAGTAAAAGGCATTAATGATAAGTTTAAAAAGTATGACATTTGGAATTACATCGTTATGAAATTTTTTGTTGATTTCCATGTGATTATATGAATTTTTGTGATATCCATGGTTAAGTTAAAATATCATTTTATTGTTTATACACCATTATTTTTTTATCATTTATTCCTTTATATATTTATTCATACTAAAGTTAAATATTAAATGGAATGTTTTTTTATTTATTCACTTTTCATATTGATTATTAATTATTTATTCTATGAAATATTCTTTCTATTTCATTACCTTACCAAGAATCAGATCTGGACATTATTTTATTTACATTCACAAGGCCATGAATAATGAATCTTTTAATGAGTTCAAGGAAAATAATTGATTTACTTTAACCATGTTTTAATAATACCAATGTAATTTGAGATTCATGTTTTTATATAGATTAACAAGGATACTAAACTATTAATTATTTTGGTATACTTTAAAATGTATCATATTACAATGTAATAAATCAACCCCTGATTCTGGGATACTAGAGTCTATGTATTTACAGTTTGTATTTGATGAATTTCAGTCAAAACCATGAGAAATAGAATTAGGTAAACATAGATTATGGAGAATTTCCCTATGAGGGAATTTGAGGATAAGTATTTATATAGTAAAATATAATAATGCAATGGAAAGGTAGAGATTATATGTTTTTCCAAGAAATACATCCATGTCTGGATACTAAATGTGGACCTAGTTTTTTCATAGAGGCTTAATGGGTTAATAACATTAGAAAGAGTTAGTCAAGTATATCTTGAAAATTATTAAATTGCATGATGAGTGTTCCCTTAACACCCAATTTGTTTTCTCACTAGGGGGTATGTTTGGTTTATTTTAAATATTATTTATGAACAATTATGAAGGATTTGAATAAATTATGGCTATGAATGACCTAGTCTAAACCTAAGGCGATGTTGATTAAAAATAAGTTGTCATGATTTATACATCCTTTAAATTATGTTTATGATAATATTGTTCCTAAAATATACATTTTTTCTCATACTATAAATTATTTTAGATAATGGATAGAAAAAAGTGGAATCCTATTTACTCTGAATGTGTTGGAAAATATAGTGATAATGGGTAACCAAATTGTATGATGACTGGAGTAAATGATATTGCGATTATTCCTAATCAGTTATCCTGGCATATGATTGAAAAACTACTCATTTACCAAATCATGGACTAAAAAAAAAAGATAATAATAGAGTTTTATGAGACTCAAGTGGTGGAGACTATAGTGAAATGAAACATAAATTTATATTATATAAAAAAGTTATAAAGAGACACCCTATAGAACATATAAACGGAATGGGAAAATGTTTTATGTGTGTAAAAGGAGGTCATAGATCAATGAATCATCTATGAATAATGAAGGGTTCAATGGAGGGATATGAAGTTCATTCCAAGGTAACATTTATTATTCAATGTATTTTGGGTGAGGAATATACAAATTATCAAATAAATTACATTACCAATGTGTTAACTCTAAGACCATAAAATGACCTATGATATGCCAAATATTGAAGTTGAAGGATTGATTTTTTATGTATTGGGATTTGATAATTATTTTATAAGTGTTAAATAAATGTTATGATGTATATTATAATCACTATAAATATAAGGATTATTCCAAAAATGTTTTTAATTTAGCATTGAAAAGTTATGTTAAAAGGTTATGATAACCAAGAAATTTTTTTGTGGTATTTTGATAATATTTATATGGGTTAAAGAGATGATTTACAATGATGAAGTAAATGGAATAGTATTTGTGAAAATGAAATTGGATAGTAATTTTATAAAATTTTTATTTAGTTATACATTGATGAAGTTAATTTAATTTTTAGGATTTATGAAAATATTTTATGGTTTTATTTGTGGAATAACGATTATGTTAGTTTCTGGAAGCATACATGTTTTCAAGGGAGGCTGCCTTAAGATTTATTGTTCCCATAATGGGTTTATAAGTTTAAGGTTTATCATAAGTTCAGAAGCATAGATACTAATTTTTCGATTTTACGAGAGGAAAATTTGATGAAATTTGAGATTTTTATTGGGTTTTAGGAAGATTAATTTTTTTAGTTGTAAATAATTTTTAGGGTTACTATATGATTTTTATGTAAAATATGGTTTACTAGATAGCTAGATATGGGTAATATTGATGGTTAAAATATGACTGATTAATAAGGTGATATTTTTCAGAGATATGTATGGTGGAAGTATAGATTACCTTTTAGATAAGTTTTTAAGTTTTATTCAATATATTTCAATTTGAATATTGATACTTCATAATATTATATATTTATTTATGAAATTTTTATGGAAAACTCATTTGGTTTAGGTATATGAAACAATTAGATCTAACATGGGTTTTAATGTGAAATATTTGTAGGGATGAATGATATTAAATTTTTTTTATGAAAGTTAAAGTTTTGTGATATCCTTTGAGGTTAAAAAATTAATTAATGTTGATGTTATTTAGGTTAATTGTGATGTAAGGTTATTTATTTTCGGAATAATATAAGTTTGACCTATGATGTTATTATTGATATTTAGGAAGTAAAATGTATTATTTCTTCTTAGGGGAGGTTATAAATCATACCCCAACATTTTTAATTGAAAATAAAAGGGTATAAAAAACATGAAGAAACATTGATAAAAATGAGAAAGGAAGGAATCCTATTTAGAATTTCAGT
Source organism: Viscum album (assembly GCA_963277665.1). Classification (NCBI taxonomy): domain Eukaryota; kingdom Viridiplantae; phylum Streptophyta; class Magnoliopsida; order Santalales; family Viscaceae; genus Viscum; species Viscum album. The sequence continues at coordinate 1,283,164,740 of OY728133.1, forward strand.
ATTGTATCGTCTTAGGAAATAGTCAAAACGAGGGATGATAAATAATATCTCATTAAAATAATAAAAATGTATATTAATTGAATTATAATTAAATAAATACGTTATAACCATTAGAATTTTCAAGAACTTCTTCTGAATAAGTTGCTTGAATTTTAAAGGAGACGAGGAAAGTGAGGACCCCTTACTTGAATGTGTGACCCCAAAAGATTGGGAGAATCTTATTGTGAGATTGGGGGAGACATGGGAGGACTCTAGGGAGTATGGGGAATAGTTTTTTTGAGCTACAAATGGTTTTAGTGAAGAGGAATGAGAGGTTGGGGGTTTATATAAGAAAGGAGAGAGAATTCTTAATTATTTAGGTTTTAGACACTACACATTAAACAAATCAAAAGAGAAAAACCATACCATTTGTTTTGACCATGGTTTTTTCAAAAGGGGACTGGTATACAAAACTTTATAAGTCGAAGGAATAGAAATTTTAAAATATTAGGCTTGATTATGTGTAGGTGAGTCACACTTTCAATGAAATCATCTTAAAATGATAAAATATTCAATCAGTCTTGGAGGGTCCACTAAGGCATCATAAAATTAATCAAAAAAATATAAAATCACAATATTTTAAATCTAAAACATATATTGGCCAAATATACAATTTACTTTATTTAATTACATCACTATTAAGTCATTATGATGTCATAAAGCACATTATATATTTATTCTGTATTTAATTTTTACCCAAATATTCGACTCTATCAGAAAATTATGAAATATTCAAAGATGAATAATTTCAATGACATGAATCCAAAAATAATATTTATTTTATCCAAATTTTTTAATTTTCACATTTAAAATAAAAACTGATATTTACTAAAAATTGTAAGGTTTTGAAAAAAATTGTTTTTAACCTTAAAAAAATTACATTTGACTTCGTAAAAATAATATACAAATTTATTATTTATAAAAGTAATTTGATAAAGATATATTATTAAAAATTAAAATATTTTAAAAATTAACTAATTCAACAAAATAAATTCTTTAATTAAAAATTCAATTTTTGTTTTATCGTATAAAAATATAATTCTTTGTCAAACTAAATAATAAATATTATATAGTGTAAAAACAATAAAAATAATAATTATTTATAATTAAAATAAACGTTCTTATAAAACTCTTATAACATAATTATTAATAAAAACTTAGTTTAAAATATTAATTTATATATTTAAAAAAATTTCCGTTTTACCTGAAAAGTCAATTTATATAATTCATTATATTTTTGAGAAAAACTATTCCCATAAAGAAATTGATGGTATAAAAATTTTATTTATAAAATGGATTATACAAAAAGTCACAAATATGTTGTTACATAACCCCTTATAATACCCATATAAGACCTATGGGTAAGGATTGCGATTGTGAAATTGTGTTGGGGAGGCTCGGAAAACATTTCTTGGGTGGTTGTCTTTATTAACATCCACTTACCCCGTAGGTGATTCTGTTCATGATTAACATGGGGAATATCATCTTGTGATTGATCAAGAGGGATGCCCAGTGATGATACCTACTTTCAGGGATCTGAAAAATGAGCTTGTATTGCTCGTGTCTACTGGTTGTGGCAATCCTCACCTCTGTATGGGTCGTAAAAATTAATTTTTAAAAACATAATTTTATATCAGTCATGTGATCACTTTTCAATGGAAATGTTACCAGTGGTTATGATAAATAACTTTCATATAAACCTAGTAATAAAAATAATAAATAGAGTGCATGTGTTTCTTATAATACAATAAAATAAAGGGATTTTTAATCATGATTTCTCGAGTTGTTACGACATTACCCCATTAGAAATTTCACCCTCAAAGTTTCCTTTTCCCACACTAAACAATATGTGGGTAACTCTTCCACCTCACTTCCACTGGTTCCCATATTGCTTCTCCAAAATTTTGGTTTCTCTGCAACACTCTGACTTGGGGAATTGTCCAATTTCGTAGAACTTTTTCCATACAATCTAAGATCTTCACTGACTTCTCTTAATATGAGAGGTCATTATCCAAAGGTACCACCTCTTGATTGAGTACTTTTGATGGGTCAGGAATGTACTTCCTCAAGAGTGATACAAATAATACATCATGTACTTGAGAAATGTTTAGTGGGAGTGCTATTTGATAGGCCAATGCTCCAATATTATCAAAGATCTCAAAAGGGATGATTTACCTTGGACTAAACTTTCCTTTCTTTCCAAATCCAATAACTCGCTTCCACAGTGATATTTTGGGGAATACCATGTCTACAAAATCAAACTCTAGGTCACATCGACCATTGTCAGCATAGCTCTTTTGTCGACTCTGAGCAGCTTTGATGTGCTGCTAAATGGTCTTAACCATCTCCCCCTTTTCATTGACCATTTCTTGACTTAGTTGTTTTTTATCCCCAAATTCATTGCTACATACCAGTGTTCTGCACCTCACCCAATAAATGGATTTATAAAAATCCATTTGGATGGTTGGGTGGAAACTGTTATTATAAGAGAACTAAGCCAGAGTAATATAATGATCTTATCCTCCTTTTAATTCCATTGACCATGCTCTCAATATTTCCTTATGAGTTGGGATAGTCCCCCCTATTTGGACATCAGTTTGAGGATGATAATCCATACTGAAGATCAGATCAGTATTCAGAGCATGTTGGATACTCTTCCAGAACATCGAGGTGAATCATGGATATCAATCGGATACAATCAATAGTGGTACTCCATTCATCATTACCACTTCTCTGATGTATATCTGTGACACTTGATCCAATGTTAAATCCCCATGAATTTTAATGAAGTGTGTTGTCTTTGTAAGACGATCAACAACAACCCAAATAGGATTGTTTCCCTTAGATGTCTTCAGATGTCCAGTGAAAAATTCCATGGCGATGTTCTCCCATTTCCTTGTAGGTATGGGTAATGGTTGCGTCACCCCTTAGACATTTACCTCCCATAATTCACTTGTTAACATTCAAGGAACTTAGATGAATACTCATAAATATCCTTATTCATGTTAACCCACCAATAATTATCTCAGAACTATCAATACTTCTTTGTGTTTCCATGGTGAATGGAAAAATTTAACTATTTACATCATCCAACAGTTCTTTCTTTTACCTCGTATTTGATAGAACACATAATATTGACCCAAATTTCACAATTACTTCTAAATTAACATTTAACTCCAAGGTTTTATGTTTTCGGATAGTTTCCACTATATTCTGAATTCCCACATCATCCTTTTGATCTTCCTTTTACATTTAGAAAGGAGATGGTTGAGAAATCATTTGTGAAAGGATTGATGATGTTCTATTCTTTTTGATTCCCAAGTTCATATTAATATATTCTAAGAATATTGGATCCTTTTAAATTATTATTACTGATAGAATGATTGAGTCCTTTATACATAGAGAATCCTCCACCTTGTTCCCTTCCCTAGCGTGGTAATGGATTGAGCAATCATAGTCACTGATTAGTTCTAACCATCTTCGTTGGCACATGTTCAACTCTTTCTATGTGAATATATACATGAGTATATTGTGATATCTATATATTTCACACTTCTCCCAAAAGAGATAATGCCGCATTATTTTTAATGCAATTATCACTACCACTAAATCAAGAACCACTATTATATAGTTTTTCTCATGAATTTTCATCTGCCTTGAGGAATTAGAAATGATTTTTTATTTTTTCATCAAATTCCATCAATGGGAGACATATAAAATTTTCATGAATAACATTCCCACAAACATCAATATGTGATAAAACACGTATAGAAGTTTTTCCCTAATGATTTAATATCATTTCTGCTGGGGACTCAATGTTCTTAGGAAACATAAAATATATACTAATAAGCCAAGAATTGAAACACATTATGACATTCTCTACATGGAAGTTGTAGTTACATGTAATTCATTCATCATTATCCATATTAGCATAAGTCTACCTGTGATCCCTTGATCATTGATATTATTGAAGGTCACCATACTTCTTAGCCCTTATAATAGAGTATTGTATTGGATTGTTCCCTACTTCTCCACATTTATGACATAAAACCATGTATGATTCCTTTGATGGAACCTTGTTACCACCAATCACATTATCCAATATTTCAGGGAAATTAGTTACTTTTTCCCTTCATTTCCACATGTAAATCATCTCTTAGACCCCTTGTGACATTTTCCTTGCTGACTCTTTCCGTACTTGATTCATGATGGAAATTGGGTCTTATTTCCCTTATCGCCTTAATCATATGGAATTTCATGAGATGTTATCTTCCTCCTCCTTGATTTCCTTGGGAATTCAACAAAGTAAAAATTGATAATCCTGATTTTTGGTATATAGTTATGGAATAGTCGTGATATGTACTACTTGAGATATGGTCTGATTGGGAATCTCACTGGGAAATTCATCATGTAGCCCTTTATCAGTTTTTAGTTATATTACTCATATTAACGACAATTGGCTAGAATAAAAGGAAAATTAGGGGTAACACATAAAGGAGAATCCAATGAAAAAATTGATAACTTATTAATTACATTTATTTCCTTAACTAATGAAATTATAGGATTTAATCTTTGTTATACATGATCTACTTCTCAACATATATTCTTCGAGGAATTTTTTCCATTAATAAGGGTTCATGCTAAGATTATGAATTTAACAAGTAATATCCCCAAGGAGTGTCAAAATAATGGTGAAGCACAAATCATTTTCATGCACTAGTTCCCATTCGAGTCTAGATCAAAGCAATGTTTTAGATTTTTACCCATTGATACATCTGTGCCAGAGCCACCTCTACTTGTTCATATCCAAACATGAATATATTTTATTGATAAACCACTTACTCTATAATCACCAAAATTTATAGATGTTTTTATCATACTTAGTATTATCCCTAAGTCTTTCACTAGGGTTTCTAATCCCCTCTGAAAAATAAAAAACTTATCCTTTGATACCAACTATAAGAACCATTCTCTTTATTACATATTTAAACATGATTTATTATATAAACTTGAACATAAGAAAACGTTTGGGATCGAGAGGTATATATTCTTTGGAAATTAGGATCCTTACATGAAAAATAAATATATAAAAGACAATATCATTATTGGAAACTTTTATTACGTGACCACAACATTTCTTCATACATTGAATTTCATGGGATAACAAGAGTACATAAATAAGAAAAGGGTGAGAAATAAACCCTAGTAAGGGAGTAAAAAAGGCATAACATGAAGAATAGATTACATGTTATACAATAGTCATATAAAGGGATAACTATAGAAACATGAACATAAAGGCATGATATAGAATGATTATCATAACATGGAAATGTTGAATCAACATAAAACATGATATTAGCATGAGCCAAGGCTCGCTACACATGGATTTTCCTGAGTAAACCCTCATTGCAAATGAATTAGCATGAGTAAACACCCATTTTAACTGAATTAGCATGGGTAAACCCTCATTTCAAATGGGGTATCCTGATACAAAACATTACCCAATGCATTGGAGTGCTATCAGGGCACACCCTTCAAAAACATTTCACTTCATGAATAAGTGTGCCACATGGATCATATAACATGGAATAATTGTTCATCATAATTTATTACATGATTAAGGAATGTGTAATACATTCATGGAAGTACTTTTCAATATGTATATGTTCAAAAAAAGTGAATAATGTTGATAGATAGATGGGTATTTTATTCACAACACGATGATTTTTGGATTGGAAAATTGTAGTGCAATTTCATGAGCATAACGTCGTCAAATAGAAATTAAATAGTTGGGTTGAAGAGAGATAAAGAGGTATCTAATAATTTATACGTGAAACATGATCTATTGGGATCATGTAAAATAATATCCCAACATGTGAAATGAAATTTAAATGTATAATATGAGATAAATACTTGAATGGAAATAAGAAGAGATAAATCCTTAACAGAATTTCCGCACGGTAACGGGTGTACAGAGAGACATTAATGAGATATATAGTATTATATCGTCATTCCCACATAATTAGGGAAGTATGGGGGAGGTGAGATATCATACTCCAACATTTTTAATTTAAAATAATAGGGTAAAAAACATGAAAAACTAGGATAAAAATTTTAAAGGAAGGAATACCTTACTAAATTTTAGCATAGTTACATCTTAGGTAAGGTTAAAAATGAGGTAGGATAAATAATAAATCATTAAAATAACAAAAAACGGAAAGTAATTTAATGATTATAAAATAATTAAATTATAACCATTGAAAATTACAATAACTAATTTTGAATAGGATGCTTGAATTTGGAAGGAGGTGAGGAAAGTGAGGATCCCTTAATTGGAAGTGTGATCCAAAAGGCTTGGGAGAAGCTTCTTGGGAGAATGATGGAGACTTGGGAGGACTGTAGGGAGTATTTATTAGTGGTTGGTAGAGAATAAAATTGTTTTATTGAAGTGTAATTTGATAATTGGTGGGGTTGGTGTGTTTATATTGGAAAGGAGAGGTAATTCTTTATTATTATGGTTTTGGACACTACTCATCAAACTAATCAAATCCACAAACCATCCCCTAGTTTTTTTACTATGCTTTCTGAAAAAGTGGAGTGGTATAAAATATTTTATTTGGATAAGGTCCGAACATGTCAAAATAATAGTCTTACTTTTGTGGGGTGAGTCACACTCTCAATGAAATCATTTTAAAATGTTAACATATTTTATAATTTTTGGAGGGTCCACTAAGGCATTATAAAATTAATCAAACAAATATAAAATAAAAATATTTTTATATTAAAAAATATATTTTCCAAATAAACCTTTGATAGTATTTTACTACATCACTATTAGGTCATTATGATGTCATAAAACTTATTATATATTCATTCGGTATTTAATTTTTACCCAAAAAATCAACTGTCACAGAAAATCATGAAAAATTCCATGTTTTATAATTTCAACATCCTGATATTAAAAATAATATTTATTTTATCTAATTAAATTTCTAAATATGTGATTTTTTTTGCATTTAAAATAAAAACTGATATTTACTGAAAATTGATGGGTTTTGAAATAAATAGTATGTAACCTTAATAAAATTTAAATTTAACTCCAAAAAAATTATATACTCATGTATTATTAATAAAAGTGATTTGATAATAATATTTTATTAAAAAATTAATTATTTCAAAAATTCAAAATTTCCTCAAAATAAATAATTTAATTAAAAATACAATTTCTGTTTTATTGTATAAAAATATAATTCTTATCAAATAGAATACATAATATTTAATAGAGTAGAAAATAAATATAATCATCATTTATAATTAAAAATATTGTTCTAAAAACAATATTATAATAACATTGTTAAGAAAAACTTATTTTAATATAATAATTTATATATTTATAAGAACTACCATTTTATCTAAAAATTCAATCTATCTAATTCATTAAATATTAAAGAATAGACGTTCTATTAAAGGAATTTATGGAATAATAATTTTATTTATAAAAGGAATTAAAAATAATTAACTAATACATAGTTACATAAGCCCTTATAACACCCTCATAAGACTTAATGGTAAGGTGTGTGATTATGATATAATCTTGTAGAGGCTTAGATAACATCGATCAGGTGGTAATCTCTATTAACTTACACTTATCCCATAGTTTATTCCATTCAAGATTGAAGTGTTGAAGCTCAGATTGGTATTTTTCAAGAGATAATCCTAGTGATGCTACCTACTTTTCTAGATCTGAAAAATGTGTTCCGTACAACTCAAGTCTATTAGATGAAGTCGTACTTTACATTTTGTATGTCAAAAAAATTATTTTTAAAAACCATAAATTTATATCAGTCATGTGATCACTATTCAACAACTATATTATCAATGGTTATGATAATTAACGGTCATCTATATCCAATAATAAAAAGAATAAAAATAATGAATATTTTCTCTACAAAATTATAATGGAATTTTATTCATGGGTGTTCAGGTAGTAATATGTTCCATATCTTATTTCCCTAAATATACAATGACACTTCATTTCCTTCTTCTTATATCGGTGAAAAAATAGCAACTCGATATCATTCCTTGATCAAATCATGATCTAAATTAAAATAAGAACATTTTATGAGTAATTTGTGATGGATCATCTTCCAATACCTATTATTTATGGGAGTTTGATTATTGAATGTTAATCTATTAATGATTCTTCAGTAGTTTGGTGGAGGTATCAATGTTTCAATGAAAACTCTATTGACTAAATATTTCACTATTAATAACAGGGGATATTTTTTGGTATGTCATCATTGTTAGATCATATCAAGACTTTATTTTTCTTTATGTATTTTCTATTGAAGGATTGGTGATTGATAGATATTATTTATATGGACCCAATGTTCTTTTCCATAACAGGTTATGTATTCATGATCAAATGAATTGAAAAAGTATCCTTTAACATAAATTATAATTGGTTATGTTAATGGGATCATTAAGGTATGTTAATCTAGAACAAACCATAATGCTGTGAATCCTTATTGAGTCTCATTTATAATACAATTTGTTATTGAACAAGAAATGATATAGACACCCTTGAAAGGAGAGGAAGTTATTTAAGGGTGTGCATTGTGTTATTAGTGTCTATCCTTCTATGAAATTTTGGAAGAATTCATCAACAACCACGAGGTCAGATGTTATTTAAAATTTGAGGCTCTAGTATACTCTTTTTGACTTGAATCGTGAAGTCTTTTCATTGGTTGTTATTCATTATTTATTGTTTTTACCTTTTGGGTTTGTGTGAAACCAATCATACCCATATGTTATTATTGATTCCATGATTATATATTGAGTATCTATTTACCATGATTTTAGTTGATCACATGTTTCTATATGTTTCTATTATATTCTCATTATGAAATGTTATTCTAGTTTTATTATGATATACTCGTTTTTTGTTACCTTGTTGTTGGAGGTTTGTTCTTGGTATTAATAATAAGTTGAATGTCATGGTATGTTTAAGCATTATAGGGGGAGTGTACATGGTGTGTAGTAGTGACCATAGTGGGCCCAAGAATGGGTTAAGAACCTGATAACCATATGGAACAACCAAAACTCACTTCTGCGAAATACCATTGAACATACCAAAACTAAATGCATTTGGGATATTGAGTAGGATAGAAACTCAATGCCTTTTGGATTCCAACTGATATGCTACCAACCATCAAACTAATTCTTGATAATTTGTGATATCTAGGTCATACTTTTATCAAGTAGAGGAAGAATGTATAGTTGGGGATCTTAGTGGATTAGTTAGCATGCAGGTTCCCATTATATGATTGCTTATTATTTCTTGTGAATATTTCATTATCTTGAAATACATATTTTATATATGTGAATACTTGTTAAGGATGCACTATTTGTGTCTTACTATGATTTATAACACATAGCCTGAATTGGAATCTTGATACACATGTAGACTTTGTGTATAAGGATCTAGTAAATAAAAAGGGTCCCATAGAAGACAGTATTTTAGAGGATCATAGGGCATGAAATTAAAGTGGAATAAAAGTTAGAGGATATATTTAGTGTTTTTTTATTTTTTTGTGCACACTTTATGAAGTGGTTTGTCTTGTACATTTGGTATACTATTTATTTATCTATATGAAATGTGTGACATTTGACATTTAGTCTTCCTCTTGATATTTTGTTTGATATATTTTGGTTTATATATTTATATATTACTGATCAGAGGATAGGATACTGACGTTATAGTCACCCCATTGATGGTGTTTGGAACCTCACTAATAATCTGTAGCCTCTAACGTATGGGTAGGTGTGCATGAAGTGTTTTAGTTATCATGATCAAAACCAATTGTTTAAGTCAGGGGGTTACATATGTGTTTGAGAATGTGTAGGTCTATTTATGTATGAAGTTTTATGTAAATGTGTATGTATATATGAATGTTTATACCACTATGTGTGTATGTTTATGTTTATGTGAATCTTTGTTTTTGTGTCTATGTATTTTTATGAACATTTTTTTATGTGTATATGTTTATGTATGTGTATGTGTTATGTTTATATATGTTTTTATAGGTTTAAGTGTAAGTATGTGTACATGTATGTGTATGTGTAATGTCCTAGACTTTCTCACTATGATAGTGACCAAACCGGTGGTGCTACATAAGCATAGTCATTCCTCCTTGTACACTAGAGGTTGCAAAATAGATGTAGGGGTCTATGGTGGTACTATTTGGAGACTATAAATACCATGTTAGAGTTAGAAATAACAAAAAATTACCATGGATTATGAATTTTAGAGTATGGAAAAATAATAAGTAAACTGACCATGCTATAGTAATTGGAATGGGAAACATAGTTAGGTACACAAGCATATAGTCTTATCACCCACTCAGTTAATCACATATACAAGAACAAAAGAAAATAGAATACTAGATTCCACTATAACTCTAATCCATTCTGATTCCCATGATCTATTTTCCCATACAACCCTTGTTTATTGATCATGAAATATCCAGCTTTTATCCCAACTTGAACCTATTAAAAAGTAAAAGTTACTCGGGCACCCAAGTATAGTGGTGACCTGAACAGGGTTGGAGTAAACAATTCTATAGGGAACCACCAACATAGTCCTTTACATGATATAAATGTTTTTATTTTTGAAAGAGGATTCCTTTAAATAAGATATAATAACTGAAGGAAAATAATAAAATAAAAACACATTATCGATATGTAGGTGTAACTCCCTGATATTCTAATGTAATAACATTGTATCTGATAGTAGGTGTGACACACAACACACAATATAGAAGGGAATATAATATTCTGATACTTTAAAATATATTTTCTAATTTAATCTATTATATATCTTTCAATTCACATAATAATGAGTTACATTACATGTTACATATCAATGAGTTTCTTGGATAGCTTGCATTACACACAAGAACGAGTTTTACTGACCTATAGTATATTATTAAAATAATATTATTTAATATAATAAGATATTAAACTGGTGTTCAATTAGAATTTATGAATTATATTAACTAACACATGAATATATATGATTGAATTAAATGGTTACAAATTAATTATAAATTATTATAAGAACTAATTGAATATAAAGGTGAAGATTTTATAAAAACTATTATTATGATCCAGAGGTGTTTTATCATAATAAATTAAACTAATTTCTTTAAGTGATTTATATTAATGAAATAAATACATATATATTATATATTAAATAAATATTTTTTATATTCATCAAATAGATTTTAAAGGCATAATGTTATAATATATTCAGTTTTATGCTTAAAAATTGTAATTTTCTACAAAGGAAATTTTCCCCCCTTTTAGTGGGACACCATTCTTAAAACTAAATTTTGAAAGCTTTATAAATTATATTTTTAAAAATAAATATAATTTTTGAAATGAAAACATCAAATTATCTTAGAATAAATTATTTATACTTTTTTGAGAAGTTTCATTTTATGATATATATAGTGAAAAATACAAAATTTTAATTGAAAACCCATTTTCGTCTAATTTATTTATATATTTAAATTATATATTAAATTTGTTTTAAAGTAAAAATATATCAATTATAAATTAATTTATCCAATAAATTTCATTTAAATCAATTTCAATTTAAAATATTATATAAAATTATTTCAAATATTTGAATATTTTTAATTTAAAAACTTGTTTTGTCATCCCATCTACTAGACTACACTTAAATAAATTTATGTAAATTATATGATTTTAATTTGAAAAAAGAGATTCAATTTTTTTGTCATAATTTATAATTTATAGTAATTTCAATACCTATTTTTATCAAAAATATTAGTGAGTTCACTTAAAATTAATTGTAGTGATTGTGGAACCATTAATCTTAATGAGTGACTAAACCATAAACATAAGGCCATAAATGACCTAAAAAAATGTACAAAAGCTATTGTATGTCCATATTTACAAACTAATATCAATTTTCTATAATATTGTTCATCATTTCAAGAACATTATATAAGGGATACCTCTCTAAAGTATTTATCGTTTTATATTTACAAGAATTACACTCCTCCATCACAATAAAAAGGCACTCACCACTCCCACTTATTTAAACTTATAACCCCATTATATCGTAAAAAGATCTAATAAAGCTACAAATATCCCTCCCCTAATCCTATAAGCCTCACTTTGGTCACAAATCAAATGAATGACGACTTTTGGTATAAACGAAATGGGGTTACCCGAATAAGATGTAACATTCTTTAATGATCACTTCTGTCTAATTTACTTCTCCAATCCTTAACTTATTTTCATTTAATTAATATATAATAAACATATTTTTTTAAATTTATAGATATTTATTAATTATAATAGTTATACCCAATCTTTCTTACACAACCATAAAATTGTATAAACAATCATCGTTTGTGTGTACGACCGACTAAAGCCTCACAAATTAATGTCTTTCATTCTTCCATTTACCACATTTTAAGGATAGAAAAAATGATGAATTTATAGTTTTTAAATTATCTATAATGTATTTTAAATGTTTTTAATCTTTATAAAATTCTATATAACAAAAACCATTACGTTGTCCTTTTTTGGGAATATGATAACTTCATTTGTGGAAATGTGGAAAACAACCTCCTCAAAATGATGTGATTCATTCACATTATACATCGAATGTATTAAAGATTTTCATAAAACAATATTTTACATATATGAAAAAATATGATACTGGAATTATAATATATATATATATTTCTATATATCATTTAATTGTCACTAATTCAAATACAAGAAATAAATGGAAGTAGCATTCATCCGTACGTACGACCTACCATCTCCATAAACAATGCCTTTCATTTCCTATGTCCAAACCTTATGGAAAAATATAAATACATATATAAACAGTATATATAATATTTTCATTACTCAATAAATTTTTTAGATGATGAAATTGTGATCTATTTAATAGGAACAAAAATTACAAGTGAAGACATACTCAAAAAACAAGGCAGTTAACACCCGAAATAGTGAAAATAAGGAATGATCATTAATGAAAGGGTAATGAGTTATTTTAAAATAATAATATCTGATATTATAACTATTAATATTTTCATTTTATAAGTAAATATTATTCCAAAAACAATCATACATGAAGTAAAAGTATGTTTATAGAAAATGAGACACAAGGTAAGAGATTCTTGTCTCACTTTTCTTTATGTGAGGCATATACCATTTTCACCACTTATTTTAAGTTTATATACAAAACAAATTTTATTTAACATCCTGAATAAATATATATTAATGGTATTTAAATTTTAATTTTATTTTATTTTATTATGAGGCTTGAACATTCAAAAGTTTCCAAGTGGTAAGGGATTTCGTCTCAATTTCATTTCATTGCGGCATATTCTAATGTTATGTATCTAGTTTCATTTATATGGATTATATAAGGGCCATTTTAAATTTTATATAATTAATAATTAATAATTCATTTTATTTTGAGTTTCAATTTGAATTGTTTTATCGAATGAAATTTTATATTAAAGCTACCAAGAGGTAATGAAATTTCATAACTCAATTCCATTCCATTGGGTTATATTACATCTTAGTTATCTTTAATTTATATTACAATGTGTGTAATAAACATGAAAATATATTTATTTATTTAAAAATACTGTAGATGTATTTTCAATTGATACAAACAGTCAATTGATTAATTAATTCTCACATCAAGGTTATGATCATTTTAAGGGTTTATTCCACAATCTCATTTGAATCGATATTTCCTATTCATAAAATTCAATTAACGATCATTATATGATAATTTTTTTATAAATCATTTAATTTTCTTCTCCAATGGTTATTCACAACATTTTCATGTAATAATACCATTTGAACTCTTTTTTTATACACAAAATAATTTATAAAAGGTTTTCAAGAAAAACTTACTTCATTAGTTACTTTATTTAGAGAAACTATTTTCATATAAAACCCCCATTTTCTAAATATTATTTAAAATATGTTTTTAACCTCACTTAAATGTTTTATTAATGAATATTTTACCCTTTTAGTATTTTACAAATGTTTTCAAAGGAATCTTCATATCTATTTTTGAACAATGATCTTTTCTAACCTTTTTACTTTATAAATGGAATGTTATTTTTAACTTGTATGACATGTATGGAATTATTCATTGTATTTTCATATATGATTCCATTAAACGTATAAAAGGTTAATTTTTATAGAATTTTTTTTAAAATTTATTATCAGAGAATATTATTTTCAATTTTTTTCAAAATAAAAAGGACACATTCCTCAAGAATATTTTCTATAGATAGTTTAATTATATTCATATTCATCAATGAAGAAACCAATCATTTTGAATCCACATAGGATGTGTTTTTTTATACCATCCTTATTATACCATTGGATGGTTTAGGATTGATTTGGTGTAGTATAATATTGAAATTCACTTCCTTGATTCATTTTGGTAGTCCCCTTGAAATATTCAACGTCCAGTTACCATTGAATATTAAGTTTCCCCCAAATATCCACATAAATTATCACTGATATGATTATTTTATTAACCATATACCACTTTTATATATGGTTTATACTGTATAGTTATTTGATTAACTAATAAAAAATTAATAAATATATTTCTTTTACTAAATAATAATATTCGATATGAAAAATTGTCCATTAATTAAATTGATTATTCTATATATGAGGAGTGATTTAGAAAGGTTCGAGATAGGTGGGGCCTAGTTATAACTATACCCTCGATGCATTAGTAGTCTCAAGAGATTATTCATTTGGAATGCCTTAGTGGGGTTTCTCCTAATATGTTATAAAACTTCTTATTAATGGTCCTTAAGGTAAAGTCACCATGTACCTAGGAAACACGGTGTCTAATAATTAAGAATCACATTTATTCTAATTCAGTTATTTTTATCCATGAGATTTTCACTATGACAAAATCAAGGGTTGTATTTCTTTCTCAGTTTGTTGGTTAATGGAATGGCTTTCATTTATATACATTTTTATATTGAGTATGAATTATCCAGTCATTTGAATGGCATATGTTTTTAGTTATTTACCTTTCCATATTGTTAGGCACTCCCCGTAAATTTATTGTTTACATGGAATGTGTTTTTATTTATTTACCTTTCAATACTTATTATTCTCATCGATTCATTGTTTTTCAGCTATAGTTTCCCTTACTAATAATTTTAACTCAAACTTATATTTTCTATTTTCCCCAGGAATCCAAAAAGTTTACTAGAAAATATATGTAAGGATATGAGAATTGGGAATAATGTTATCCTCAAAATAAAAAAATTAATTTTTATTTAGTTTGTTCATTTGAAATATAAGAATCATGTAAATTTCTGGTTTACCAAGACAACTAAACTCTCCAGTCCATTGGGATTTGATTCCTTGTAATCCTGACAATGTAATGGTACTAGACATAGACTCCAAGATTTCTTGGGTTGGGGCGCTACACCATGTCCATGACTTGAATCGACGATACTTTTTTTCAACTAGTGTTTGGGTAACATTAAGTATATAACAATGAATTCACAAATGATAAAAATGAATCAGTGTTCTGTTATACCACTATATAGTTCATGAACTGAGGCCCTAACCCACCCTATTATATATGATAATGTCATGGGGTGAGCTATATATTGCAGCACACCATGGAGATTACCCCTTCCCTGTGTGAAATGGTTTTGGAAAATGAGTCTGAAAGTCAAAAATGTCTCAACAATGCCAACTGAAAATCCCATTGGCCCCATTTCCAAGCACTCGGATTGAATTCCATCCTCCTCAAGGTGTGGCACCACCTATTCAAATCCCAACATGACTTGAGATCTCACTTGTGGTAGGAACACCATCCTCTTCCTAAAAAAACATAAGACCATATCTAAATCCACAGAAGCCCCACATATAATCCCATTGACCTCCCCAAAGTGAATTCTTATCACATTCCATAATGAATATTCATAAATTTATTGTAGGATGTATCCAAAAATACCCAAGAGGGTTTTTTTGTTTGTAATAAAATATCACCCATTGGTATTTTCATTTTATCACCATAATAAGAACTAATAGAATAAGGAACTTGGGGAATCAAGGGTAATCACATCACTATTCTAATAGAATAATGTTTATAACCCTCCCACTAGTGTAATAATCTCATTGGGGGTTTTCTCTAGGGTCCCCTACGTCTTGTGTGAGTCTACCCTCCTAGGTAACCATGTATTCGAGGGGGAAAATACCCCACCATCATATCATTTTATCTATGTCATGATGAATATCTTTGATCTCACATAACAAACCCTTAGTCCTTCTATTCAGATCAAGATTATAATAAAAATTAGAAAACACCACTCATATGGTGTTAGTGTTTAAGGAATACCCTAATAATCAAGGGATCGACCATTGATGACCTAAGAAAACCATCTGGTTACCCAAATCCATTGGGGACATGTCAATTCATAAATTCAAATCATAGGAATTTATTCTTAGTGGGTAGAAAATTTTATAAAAAAAACTCAATTTAATTTAAATAATATAATAATCACATCTCTTAAGGTCAATACCTTAGTGGACAAAACTAACATATATTCATCATTACAAAACATTCCTAATTCCACAAGGAAAGCACTAAGGGCCACATATGTCATTTCAATGATCTCCCATGTTTACAAATCACTCAAAAATCCTCCAAGTCTTGAAAATCACATCCAAGGTCCATACCATGCCCAAATCATCACATGAGATCCAACCAATTACTAAATTACCCAAAAAAATTAATCATAAGATTTATAATCAATTTAAAAACATTTAATAATAATTAAATAAATAACAAAACTCCCTCGATGGTCTCACCACAATAGCACTGTATCCATGTTGCCACAAGAGGTCCAAAATGAACATTCAATATAGTCCCCAACCAAATATCTTACATAAGGGATCGATAAAATTATAATTTAATTTTAATATTTACATTAAATCTTATTAAATTCACTATGGGGACATACCTAAAAACATTAGTGTGCAAAAACAAGTTGGCATCATCTTGGGATGCCCTCCAGCTAGTCTTCATGTAAGACTCAGGAGAATTGGTCCATTCTATCACGCTCTATGAGAATTATCTCAAGAACCCAAAATAGAGGGAGGAAAAATAAATAAAAAGTAGAATTGAGAAAATGAAATAGTATGGAGAGACCTAATATAAATCATGTAGAAAATCCAAAAAAAAACCTCTTTTAAAGGTGGTGTAAAGGAGGAACAAATGGAATCCACCCGTGATCTACATGAGAAAGAAGTAGGTAGGAAGAGGGGATGTCATCTCAAACACATAAGGGTGAAAAGTGAAATTTTCCCACTTTAATGGCCACTATCTTGACAATGAGCGTAGTAGTCTCGCCAGATTACTACCAAGGCCATATGCTGGCCAATGGCAGTAGATTGTAGCCCCTAATTTCCCAATATTCTTTGATGCCTTCCTATTGTTTTTCTAAGCCCTTTGGACACACTTAATGTTCTATTCAAGTTTAGAATTCATCTTTTATGTGGTCCCAACCATCAAAATTATATTCTAATAAATAATTTAAAAAATACCCACATGTTAATTAAAAAATTCAAATTCATTATAGAATTTTTTGATCCATAAAGATGCACAGTTTTACAGTATAGGCATGTTTTTATATTTTTATATGTTTTTATATGGTTATGTATGTGTATGTTTTCATGGATTTGTATTATACGTGCATGAGAATGTGTATGTGTATGTTAATGTGTATGTGTAAGTGTGTGTGTAGGTTTATGTGTTTGTGTATATTTCTGTGTGTTCATGTATGTGTATGTGTATGTATGTGTGAATGTGTATTCATTTTTCATATGTATATGAATTTATGTGTTTGTGTATGTGTATTGGCATTTGAATGTTTATGTATCTGTATGAATGTGCATGCGTGTGTTTATGTATATGGGTCTTTGTACATGCATGTGTATATGAATGTTTATGGGTTTGTGTATATCTGTGAATGTATGTTTTTTTCTTTGAATGTGTATGTGTACGCCTTCTCATGTTTAGGTTTTTGGTTTGTATGTGTTTTCACATTTTCATGTGCATGTGTATGTGTATGTGTATGTGTATGTGTATGTGTATGTGTATGTGTATGTGTATGTGTATGTGTATGTGTATGTGTATGTGTATGTGTATGTGTATGTGTATGTGTATGTGTATGTGTATGTGTATGTGTATGTGTATGTGTATGTGTATGTGTATGTGTATGTGTATGTGTATGTGTATGTGTATGTGTATGTGTATGTGTATGTGTATGTGTATGTGTATGTGTATGTGTATGTGTATGTGTATGTGTATGTGTATGTGTATGTGTATGTGCATGTGTATGTGGATGTGTATGTGTATGTGTATGTGTTTGAGTATGTGTATCTGTATGTGTATGTGTATGAAATTGTGTGTATGTATATGTCTATATATGTTTTTGGGTTTGTGTATGTATTTATATGTATGGGTAAGGATATGTGTATTTTTATGTGTATGGGAGTGTGTATATGTATATGTATATTTTGGTGTATGTGCATGTGTATCTATATGTTTATGTGTATATGTATGTGCACGTGTTTTTGTATGTATGTGTATGCGTATGTGTATGGTATGTGTATGTCTATGTGCATGCCCATGTATATTTATATATATTTATATGTGTATGTATGTTTCTGTGTATGTGTACATGTATGTGTATGTGTATGTGTATGTGTATGACTATGTGTATGTGTATGTGTATGTGTAGGTGTATGTGTATGTGTATGTGTATGTGTATGTGTAGGTGTATGTGGATGTGTATGTGTACGTGTATGTGTATGTGTATGTGTACGTGCATTTGTACGTGTATGTGTATTTGTACGTGTATGTGTATGTGTACGTGTATGTGTATGTGTATGTGTATGTGTATGTGAATGTGCATGGGTATGTGTATGTGTATGTGTATGTGTATGTCCATGTGTATGTGTTTGTGTATGTGTATGTGCATGTGTATGTGTATGGGTATGTGTTTGTTTTTGTGTATGTGTATGTGGATCTGTATGTGTATGTGTATGTGTTTGTGTTTGTGTGTGTGTATGTGTATGTGTATGTGTATGTGTATGTGTATGTGTATTTGTATGTGTATGTGTATGTGTATGTGTAGGCGTATGTGGATGTGTATGTATATGTGTATGTGTATGTGTATGTGTATGTGTATGTCTATTTGTATGTGCATTTGTGTTTTTATATGTATGTGTATGTCTATGTCTGTGTAAGTGTATGTGTTTCTGTTTGTGTATATATATGTGTGTGTCTCTGTTTATTCATGTGTATTTATATATATGTGTATGTGTATATGTATTTATGTGTATTTTTTGGTTTATGTATGTGAATGTATATATGTGTATGTGCGTGTGTAAATGTATATGTTTGTATTTTCAATTGTATGTGTTTGTATGTTTATGTTTATTTGTTTGTGTATGTTTCTTTATATGTATGTCTATATATGTGTATTTGTATGTTTTTTTGTGTGTATGTGTATGTGTATGTATGTGTATGTGTATGTATGTGTATTTATATCTGTATCTGTATGTGTATGTATATTTATAACACCTCGATTTTTTTGAAATTTTTTTGAACTAATTTAATCTTTTCAATATTTTGTAATACATGAAACAATGATTTTAGAATACGTTACACGCAACAATGAGTTTAAAAAACCTAAAAAACTATTAAAATATTATTATTTAAAATGATATTTATCTCTTAGACATTGTAATGGTGTTTAAGAATAGGTTTAAATAAATTATGAAATTATATGGTTTAGACACATATATAAAATTAATTTTTACATGACCAATTAATTTAAAATGAAAATAAAAAACTATTCAAAAATAAAAGACATTTTTTTGAAAAAATATTTTTACCTCAATAAATTTAAAAAACATATTTCTTAATTATTTTAAATAAATTTTTATAGTATATATTCAATTAACTTTTTAACATTCATCTTATGTGTTTTCTAGACAAGAGATAATACTAAATCCAATTTTACGCTCAAAAACTATATTTTTATAAAAAGGGTTTGTCACCATTTTTGTACTTATTTTAAAACTATAATTTTAACAAATTTACAAAATATATATTATAAAATAAATTTCATTTTATAAATCATCATTTCAAATGTATCTTAGTGTGAAGATTTGGGAATTATCTAAAAAGATTAATTTGTTATGAATTGTGAAATGTATAAAATTTTAAATGAAACTGACTTTTAGTTTAAAATATAATTAAAGTAAAATTATATTTTAAATTAGTTTTAAATTAAAATTATTTCAATTATATATCTATTAATTCAATATTGGTCATTGGAATCATTTTGATATTAAATTTTAATATAATAATAGTATAAACTTTTGAACATTTTTTCTTTGAAACCCCTCTTTCTTACCACGTGTGTTGAATTAATTTTAAATTAAATTTTTCAACATATGGGTTAAATTGATATAAAATATTTTATAAAATATATTTTATGGTATATTTCAACCATATAATGTCAAATTATTTAGAATAGTCCAATCTCGATCCGTGTAGAATGAGGCCCACATGGGAACACATTTTTCATTTCAAAAAATTATAGGTGTGCCACTCACCCCACTTAAGAAAGGCCACCACCTCTCATATCCTCCTCACACCATTAATTTAATTGGGTTAAAACAATATCTAACCAAATAACTTTGAAACTTACACCCTCTCATCCAATAATCCATAGTTTGTTCATAAAGATAACCTTAGAATGCTTTTAGAGGAAACCTAAGGATGTTACCCGAGGAATATGTAACATTTTGTGTCAGTCATTTTTATTTTATTTCCTAGTATAACCACATCAATTATCATTAAATCAAGATGATGTAATAAACCTAGTATATTATTTAAATCTATATGATTCTATTTTTATTTAATTACCTACATCCATATCCCCTTTTATCAAATGGGTTTTCAAAGTCATCATTCATGTGTAAGGAGGACTACCACCGCACAAACCGATGCCATTTAGTTTTCATTACCACATCTCTCGGTTGTGAATGATGATGGATATAAAAAATATATATTATATTTATACTATATTTATACATATATATTAAATATATGATATATAAATTTATTTAAATTATATTCTATAGGGGATACGATTACTTCATTCATGTGTATGGAAGACTACTGCCTCTCTAAGCGATGTGATTCGTTTTTCACTAACTCTCTACATGGAAGATAATAAGAGTAATGTTAATGAATATAAGTGATATAAATGAACTAATAATGATATTAATGATATATTTTTCATTATATATATAAAATACAACATTTTTTCATACCTTTTCACTCAATGATTATAACGTTGTTTGTGTACGTGTGGATTACAACCTTCCCATAGTGATGTGACACAATTTTTATAACCATAACTCATGGATGATATGAATAAGTTTATTGAAATAAATAATTTTTTTTTTGATATAGTTATAATTATTTAAAGTTAAATTATTACTTACGTACTTTCCATAATGATCTTTGAAAAATTGAAACGCTACTCTTGCGTACGTATGACCTACAATCTCCTTGATCTCAACATACATCATTTATTGAAACCATCCTTAATTGTTCATATTAAAAGAATAATTGATTCTTAAATATGATAATTATATCATTATTATTTTTATAGTTGTTATGAGACTATGATCAATGTGATAGGATCTAAATAAAATAAATCAAAACATATAAGAAAACCAAACCAGTTATTACCCGAAACGTGATTTTAAAAAGGAATTGATAATAAATGGGTAATAAATGGTCATAAGTATACAATATATGAAAATTAATATATAATTATGGATATATAATAAATTTACAGTAAAATTATATTTATTACACTATAGGTTTTAACTTGTGTGAAGGACGTTGAGACATAAGGTAAAATATTTTTAGTCTCTATTTTGTTTTAGTGAGACATATGAAAATTCAACAATATATTTTTTTTTGTTTTTTATATACTTCCCCCTTGAAATGTTATATCATCAATCTACTTATTTTCATGATTAATAATTTTTCATTTTATTTTATTATTTTTTGGTGTTATGACCCAAAATATTACTAATGCGGTAATGGATTTCGATCTCACTCTTATTTTGTGTGAGAGACATTTCATATTGAACACATGCTTATTTTCTGTACTGTATATACTATCCATTAATGTATTTTGGGGTTATTATCATATTTTTTTGGAATTTTTATTTCTATATGTGGATCTCTCTTTAATGTGGATTATGATTCAATGTTAGCATTATGGCAATGGTTTTATGATACAATCTCATCATTTATTAGGAATATATTTGATTGTGTTTCCAATGATGAAATATTGAGATTTATCTCTTAAAAAACCCATGAATATTCACATACTATGGTTATGTCATGAGAATAACTTTTTTACCTTCATTTTCCTCTATTTATTTACTTATTATTTCAAAATAATGTTTTTAAGAAAAAATATCTTTATTTTTCTCCGCAGTAAAAACCCATTTTCTTAAAAAATAATGTTTTCTAAAAAAAGTGTTCAAAAATTTTCTTAATATTATTAAATTGATTTTATAAAGATATTTCTACCATTTCTTAACTTTGTTTAAAAAAATTGAAATGAACTATCATGACATTTTCCAATCAATGATCATTTTATTTTACCAAAAATGTGAATGGAATGTTTGTTTTATCATTTAAACCATGAACAAAATTTTCAACTATCTGGACTGTTAATTTTTTTTTGATGTTTAATTTCTAGGTTTTCAAGGTTATTGTTAATTAAAAGAATTTTAAAAATATTTTTTGAATTTTTTGTTTTGGGAAATGATTTTCAAAGAGCATTTATTTTCCTTAATAAATGTTCGAAGTGATGTTTCAAAATTATTTTCCATATAAGATGATATACATTGATGTAACTTATGTTTTTGCATTGATTGAACCAAGGATAGCATAATTTTCCTTTCCATAAATGGTTTATCAAGAAAATAAATTTATGAAACCCATTTATCTTCCATGGGTTATACTAAGATAAAATTATTATGAAACCCATTTTTTCATTAAGTTATTCTTTAATGAAATAATGAAATGATAATGAAAACTTTCACTTTTCTATAGGTTATGATATATTGAAATGTTTATGAAACCCATTTCATATAAGTGGTTCTTATATAGTTAATATTTTATCATATTTTGAAACATATACATATGATTTTCATTATGTGAATAGTGAGACCTATATCTCCCTCCAATTCATTGGGTAGATATATATAAATCACGAGTAAATGTGTTATGTGTGAACTTGATTGCATGTTCACAATGTTATTCATGAACCTAATTATGTGTTCTCAATGTTATGCATGAACATGATTACATGTTCACAAACATATGCATAAACCTGATTATATGTTCACATTTTTATATGTGGACCCATATTTCTTGTCCAAAATGATATGCATGGACCTGTTTTCATGTCTATAAGTTTATTCTTGGGCATGAATTATTTTCCATAATGTTATTAGTGATACAATCAGAATTTATACATGTTCAAAATTTTATAATCTGATGCGTATTCCATAAAAATATGTCATATTCCAATATTATGGTATCATGGATCATGTTATATGATTCCCTTATGATTCATGTCTTATTAACTTCCAATATTTATTCCATGACATAATATTAAGATCTCTGTTATGCAGGGTATGGTTATCAAATGTTATAATCATGTTCTCTTACCCTTATGTCAATTTTATGCTTACGTATCTCCCCGTTTTACCCTTATTGAGAATATAATCTCACTATTTCTTATGTGTGAACACTTATGTTCTCTTTATATATTTTTTATGTAGCCTTTTCCATGAAGACAATATTAAATTTATGTAGATGTTTATAAATTTGGAATTTCATTAATAAGATTATGATTTTTCTGAGGTTAGTACTAGCTTTCAAAATTACATCGTGAAACATGAAATCCATTACTAATGGTTGTTTACACACTTGGTACTTGGTTTTGTAACTATCACAACTAAACCATTATAAATGCCTATTTTAAATTTAATAGTGAAATTACATCTAACCCGAATATATTTATAAACACTGACTTCCCCAAGCCCCTCTCATTCAGCTATCCATTCCTCTTTAGATCATAGGAGGAGTTTCTCCTCTTCTACCTTTTATTTTTTTTCTCATTTCTCGTAGATTACAAGCATTCCCTCTGGTAAACTTCCCCATTTCTATTTGTTTTTATTATTCATTCCTTTATATTATATTTCTACTAGGTTATTCCTTATAAATGAAACCTAAATAATTATCCATGATATGGTTTGGGTGTGTGTTGATTATAACCTACGATATTTTTCTTAGGCCACATAAATGGTGGTATATTCCTCATTCTGTTTTTATCCATGGAAGGGGATATGTTGCAACAAGATTCTATCGATTTTATGGTTTTAGTTTCAATGGATTTACTTTATTTTGAAATTCATGAGATTATTTGGAATTATATAAACATTTTTAATTAAATTATAGTTATATATATCGAAAAATATAATAATAATAATTGATTATATAGAAATCATAACATGAAATAATGGGTTTTCCAATTGGATTTATTTACATATTTCTGAATTAAATGGTTTCTGATATGAAATGATTACAAAATTCCTCAAGGGACATTTTAAAATTATTATAAACGAAAATATAGGCCTTGTGGTGTGCGAGGTGATGTATGAGACATTAATTATGATTTATTTTGGAAACTATCTTGATTTTTTGCTAGCCTCCAAAGATGGATAGTCATAGGGAACTAGGTGTCTGTGGGGGAGTTCTTGATTTATTCTACCCTTTTTAGAACACATGTTTCTAGGGTACCCTACATTTTTCATAGGCCATGGATTGTGGGGAGGTGACATTTTGTTGAGGTTGGTGTGAGAAAGTCAGGGGGATTTATTTATTATTGGATGCAATATATATAATTTGTTTTTCCATGTTGTTATAGAATAATTAGGTTCATCACAAACTAGTACCTACAGTGTAACCCTTGGAATTTTTGTATTAATTAGTAGATATTTGTATTGGACTTCCATTTTATGATTTCTTATATCCATTGTGCTTGTGACTTATAATATCCCAGACCTAGAAGCCACTAGAATGGTTCCCAAAACCACATCGCCACATGACCTCAGGCACACCTCCTAGTATCCCATTAGTTACCAACTAGCTGTTAGGGAAAAAATAATCATGTAAGGATACTATAACCTCATCCCATGAGTAAGCCATAACAGATGAAATATGAAATAATGAAGTAGTAATAAATGATCTGAAAACATGCATTACTAACCATTTCCCAAATAGAGTACAAACCACAACCAAATTATACATATTCCATTCCATACAATCAGTACTAGAAGTAAAGTATAGCCAAAATAAATACTATAGTTCAATCCTCAAAAGGGTCTTAACTCCATGTATGGATCCCCTCCAAGAACATCCCAAGCCCAAACCAAATCCTTAGAGAATTTCATTTTCCCTGGTCTTATCCTGCAAACATAACTTCTTCTCAGGTAACCAATGCAGGTTTGAGTTGGGTGTGAATTAAATTTAGTAGGCCCCCATGAAAGTTGTCTAAAAAATATCCAATCAAAATTGATAGTGCATAAAGGTACTAAATAAATGATAAGGTAAAAAATTTAAACTCGGGTTCCACAAGTTAACAATATAAAAATTAATCATCTATATATTTATTTTTGTCTTAATCATTTATAAAATATTCATTACTAAATTAATTTACATAACATGTTCCATGTTATAGGCATTTACATCCTTTAATCAATTTCCTAATATTATCAATTATCATCAATAAAGGAATAAGTCAAGTAATTTATCTCACTATGGAAAAAAATTTAATTAAAAATACATGACACATACCTTGGAACCTCATTCAAGGTAGTATCATCATATAAAATCGTTTGGGTCCAAGAGAATCATTCTGAATCCCTATCATGTTCATTCTAAGGGTGGGGTTTAGAGCCTCAGTCTAACCGAAATAGTGGCGGAACCTCATTCCATTATCCCACACTACCAAGCCATGTGTACATTCTTATTTATATTTTTACCACATATACAATATCAAAAACCATAAAAAATAAATAAACATAATATTCAAATATCATAATTATTCATCAAGATAATTAACATTAGGCCTTAACCCTGTAGTTCATCTACCAGACACATTTTATAGGCTATATAACACATTTCACTTCCTTATTCCATAACTATTTATGCATATTCAAAAATTCAGCTACATTATCCCAATTAACTAATTTATGAACTCCCAAGAATCTACCTATTTTTTATGTTCATCATTTCACAATATTTCACCAACTTATGTAAGTCAGGTACAATTCAAAAGTCAAATAGCACAATCACTTTATTACTTTTAATCCCTTTTCAAATTTTCCAGATAGTCCATTCGTTATTCAAAAACTTCGAGACACAAGTTCCATTAATGCAACGTTATAATTCAAAATAATATTTCAATATATTTATCATTGGAATCATTTTATCATAAGTAAACTTTATACTTAACATTATAATTTTCTATGTTTAGGAATGTTAGGGAACCCTTTGGGTGGCCATGAAATGGTATAATGAATATAAATGCATCCCATAGGGATCATGACGGTCTCGATTCATCATTTAACAAAATATAATACCAAATATTATAGAATACATGAAATTCACAAAAATATTTAAGTAATATCGAACTCTCATATGAACAAATAAACTTTAAGTCTATTATATATAACTTATAGACCCCCTACCTCAAATCCATAGATGAACTCACCCTTATCCGTAGTATTAGATCCTAATTCAAGTAAACATTGAATCCCTAATCTAATATACATTAAAAAAGATTGGTTTAGTTCTTTAGAAGAAGAATAAAAGAACCACAATCACTAATTCTGGAAAAAGAACCAAGAGGAGAGTTATTCTTGACCAAATCATTGATGTGCAACCAACAACACTCCAAATGTTATTAAATCAATGGATATTGATCCTTGGAAGGTCTTGAGGGTTTAGTTTTGTCACTACAACTCTAGGAGGAATAATTTGGGAGAAACATTGGTGAGAAACTTAAACTGAGGGCGTGAGGGAAAATTGTAATTTCACACTTTTTAATAGGGAACATAGATTGGAGGCACTTTTTCCAAATCATGCGCTAACTGTGTGCTATCATCTTTCTATGAATAGTACATATCACATTGTTTCTTGGGGATTCGACATGGTTAGAAAACCCAAGAACCAACCATGTGAAATGCCTCTATCAAAGGACACATAGTTTGGATTCCCCCTCACATGGTTTTCTCTAACTATGTGATAACCATGGAACATGCATAGAATGACCCTATTCACCTTTCTTACTTGTCCTGAACCCCTAAAACACCCCCGTTCATGCTCATACAACCGATAAATATTTATTTAACTAATTTTAAGGAAATAAAACCAAAATTGAAAAGATAATGTGTTGGGACCAAGTTGTATGGAGAAGTAAGTTTGAAGAGTATGCTTTTTGTAGGGTGTTGTATTTAGTTGTTAAAATAGTATAAATCGATTCACTTTGTAAAATCCTTGAAAAATATAATGATTATTTTCTGATTTTTATTTCAAAAATATAATAAGTTTGGAGAACTTGTAATGCAAGCCATATGGAGGAAATGGGGTGTAAAGAAGTGTTTTTTCAGAAATGAAATAATGTGGCACGCAAGTTAAAGATTGCACCGCAAGTCAAAAAGTTACGCACAACTGTATGACGAGTGGAAGTAATATTTAAAAATAATAATATCAAAATATGAAAAAGGAAATAAATTGGATCATAAGTGATGAAGAACCACATAAGTGATAGAGCGGGGCACATGTAATAATAGTGTGCAAGTACATGTGGCCCGCATGTCAAAAAAATACCTATAAATAGACAGCTACCCTCCTCATTTTTCTATAGACTACACTAAAGAGAAAATTTGATCTCTGAGCTCGCAAGTAGAAGAATGTGGAATTCAAGATGAAGTGTTGTGCATGTTAAGAGTTATTTATAAGGTGCTCTTATAGGGAGGCATGAAAGTAGCGTGGCGTGCAAGCAAAGTGGCATGCAAGAAGAACTGGCACACAAGTTCTGAGAGGCGTGCAAGTTGAAAGTCGTGTTCAAGAATTGTGTTGTGTATAAGCCAAAGGTGGATCAAATGGTATGAGTTGTGCACAATAGTGGTGCACAAGTAGTTAGGGTCACGCAAGAAGGTAGGCACTCAAGGTGAGTTGTATGCAAGGAGGTGGTGTGCTAGAAGGTAGGCACATAAGTATAGTGACATGCAAGTGGGTGGCGTGCAAGAACGGAGGCACGCAAGTAGGGTGTGGCGATCAATCTATTTTCACCAGGAGGTTCTTACCAGCTTCTGGGTTTGAAAGTGAATAATTTTTTTGAAATATTTGATTTGTAAAAATTCATCAAGAATAACAGAAACATTGTTTTACCATATTTTTGCTAAGAGGGAGAAAACACACTATTAGACATTTTTCAAAGTTCTACCCAAGTGTAAGGGAATATCCTACTCATTCTATTCCACATCATAGGATTTTTTTTTCTAGTGAATTGTGTGGTACTGGATTATTTAAATACCTTACCAATGACATAACTACTCTTGTTGAGTAGTGAACCTTGTAAATCTTGTGTTCGTGTGGTTGTGTGTATTCAGAATAGAATAAACTCTTTAATAGGAGGGTAAGGATGTTTCAAAAAGAATGAAACATGAAAAGAAAAAGATATCACAGATTCACCCCCTACTCCCTCTCTGTGATACTTGAAACCTAACTTGGAACTTCAATTGTAATTAGAGGGAGGTTACCATCATTTGTTCTATGATAATGTTTTGAAGAGAAGTAGTGATGGAAAATCGAAATTTTGCGAATAGTAAGGGGATTACAATATTTGATGGAAATAATTATCATATCTAGGAAGATATAATGATTCATTATCTTATGTCACTTGGGTACGATGTTCTTGAAATTACAATTGATGGATTTCATCTTATTAATGACATGGTTCCTCTTACACCCGCCGAGAAGAAGAATCTCTAGAATGATGGAAGAGATAAAAATGAGTTAATCTCATCTATTTTTAGAGTATGTTTTTATGATTTAAAGGTGTCGCTATAGCTAAAGGAATCTAGGATAAGTTGAAGAACATCTATAGAGGAAATACAAAAGTGATGAAGGACAAAATAAAAATATAGATGCTAAAGTATGAAGACTTAAAAATGGGAGAATCTAAATTTTTTGGTGACTTGTCTACTATGGAAAATGACATTATATGTATAATCATATTTCTTGGTGAAAAGTTGGATTATTCTACAGTTGTTGAAAAGATCTTTAAAATTCATACCGACATGTTTGATTCTAAAGTTTCATCATTAGAAGATAGAGACCCAGAAACATTATCTCTGGCTGATTTTCATAGCACTCTCATTACTTATGAAATGAGAAGGGAGAATTCTATAAAGAGAAAAACAAAATCTGATAGAGAAATGCCATTCAAGGATGGAAATAGAGAGAAGTCAAAGAAGACTCTTATTGAAGATGATAATGGTGAATTTGATTCTGAAGATGAGGTATGTAAAATTTTTGATGAAATGTTATACCTGTTTTCTGATAATGTGAAAAGGTATAGATAAATATAAGGGGAAACAACCTATGAAATGTTTTGAGTATGGAGTCGTTGGTCACTTTGCGGATAAAAATACTCAAAAGAATAAAGTATAAGACAACGATGAAGATGACAAAAGTCCAAGAAGGATGAGGAAGAAAAAAGATGACAAAGAGAAATATTTTTAAATGGGGAAGGATTAAAAGTTATTCAAATAAAAAAAGAATCTTTTTATCTAAAGATGAAGTAAAAGAAGATAACGAAGCTAAATCTGAGAAAAAAAATTTAGGGAAAGCTAAAGAGAATACCTTTATTGAGGAAGGGAATAATGAAGATTATGGGAGAAAATATTCTAAATAATAAGAAACTCAAATTGAATATCATTTGAAAGAAGATACGAAATAATGACTGAGAAATATCAGAAGGCATGAGAAGGAAAAAAAGAAGTTGATAAATGAAAATTTCATATTAAACTGTCTAGAAGAATTACCTAATGAGAAAATCAAAATGGAAAAGGATATTGATGATCTAAAAAATTCTCTTGTGAATGAAAAGAATCGTAACAATCCTCTTGAAGTAATGTTGAAGGAAAAAAGAAGAACAGTTCGAACTTGTCCACAAGAAAATTTCAAAATCTAAAGAAATGAATATCAGTTTCAAGCAACATATCTCGGAAGTTAGTGAAAGTTATAGTAAGAATGAACCAAAGAAGGTTCCAAAAATTATACCTTCAATGGTTGTGAAGAAAGTATAAATTGTTACTGATAAGTACAAAGCATTAAAGGCTATGTATGTGGCCAAAGTAAGCTAGGTTGAAAAATCATAAGTACATAAAAATATTGACTACAGAAATACTTCTAATACATCTAGTACAAATAAGTATGAACAGAAATTTGAGCAGAAAAATAAAGTTATGATTAGAAATAGGAAGGTTGGTGGTAAGCAGAGTTCTATTAAGAAAGTTGTTGAGAAGCATGATCACAACTCCAGTTAGTATTGAAGTTTTAGAGGGAAATATTCATTCTATGTTTACTTCTGGTACTGTGGTGGATTCAGACACAATTAAAATATGTTTTTTTCAATCAACAACATTAATACTTATCCACAAGTTATGGAAGACAATGTTGAGGGGGACTCAATCCTCTAGAAAAGGGTTGTATGTGAAGGAAGTTCGAAAGAAATCTGAGAAGGCTAGTGTGAAAGTTGAAAATAAGTTCCAAACATTGGAAATTATTTGTGAAAGTTGTGAATATCTTGGGAATCTTGCTAATGGATGTCTTATTTTGTAGTTAGCAAAACAAAATGTTCTTAATAAATCCCATAAGATGTTGGTGAAGAGTGAAAAGGATGAACAAAAAGATATTATTGTTGAAACTGCTTGGAAAGCTACAAAAGGAGAACGCCAATGGATTATTGATAGTGTGTGTTCTTCTCATATGATAGGATACTTAATTTTTCTTATTAATGTGAAAGACATCAAATAAAAAACATTTACATTTGGAAATGATGAGTCTGTAATGATCAAAGGTGTTGGATCCGCCATCATCAGGAAAGAAAAAATAAAATTTAGGAAAATATAATATGTTTATGGGTTGAAACATAATATTCTAAGTGTTTCATAACTCTATGAATAGGGAAAAAAGTTATCTCCAATAAATATGGGTTTGTTTTAAAAAGTGAAATGATGGAAAGGTAGTTACAAGAGGACAACGTATAAAAGGGAACTTGTTCTAATTTGGTGAAGTATAAAACTCCTGTCACTTAGGCATGGTGGATGAAAATTAGTTATGACAAAAAAGGCTGGGACATATGTGTTAGAGAAACATGTGCAAGTTATCAACATGAGAGAGTGTCCATGTTTTGTCTGATTTATAAAGAAGAATAGAGTGGGGTTTCACTATTTGTGAAAAGGGGAAAATTACAAATTCTATGCATAAGAGAGTTAACATTTGTTCAAAACAACCCTTAGAACACATACATTCTGATATTTGTGGATACATGAGAAAGAAATCAACAAATGTATATAAGTACTTCATTACTTTCATTGACGACATTACTCACATTACTTGTGTAATGTACATGTGACATAAGTCAGATGCTCTAAAAATGTTTAAGACGTTCAGGAGGAAAGAAGAGAAGGAATGTGATTATTTAGTGAAGAAGTTGAGAAATGACATTAGTGGATATTATAAGAATGAAGAATTTTACATTTACCTTTTGGATAATGTAAGTAGTTATTAGTTCAGTTCACCATACACACCATAACATAATTGTGTTACTAAAAGGAAGAATAGAAGTCTTGTTGAAAATGGGAGAACTATGTTACATGAACATAGTCTCTCTCAATATTATTAGAGGAAAGACATTAGTTCTGTATTGTATATTTATAACCACTGATTCTATTGAACACACTCCGATATGACTCTATATGAAATGTTTTATGAAAAAATTAATATTTTGAAACACATAAAGTTTTTTGGGAGTCCATGCCTCATAAAGAAGAAGGGTGTAAACTGAGGAAATTTTTGACAAAGAGGAGATGATGGAATGTTTCATGGATATTATCTAGACAGAAGAAGATACTAATGTTTCAACAATGAATGTGGAAGAATTTTTTATTCTTATATTGTGAATTTTATTGAAAATGTTGAGATGGAAAAGAAGACTTTTGCTGATATAGAAGTTGATCTGGACATGGAAAGCCTTGTTTATGATTATGATAATGCAACCAATAATGGTAATCCTAATCAAGAAGAAGAAACAGACTCCAAAATTTCAAGGGATGTGGATCAAATTCGAATAGCTCATCCTAGGATGAGGAAAAAAGTAGAGGATCAGAACATTATTGTTGATCAACATCAAAGGGTTTAAAAAAGAAGAAGAAAATTGTTTTTACACATACATATTTGTATTCAGAAGTGAAGCCAAGTTATGTGAATGATGCCTTTTAGAATCCAGAATGGATTCAGGCTATGAATTAAGAGCATTATCAGATAGGAAAGAATAATACTTGGGAACTTTTACACAATCCAGATAACAAAAATGATATTGGTACAAAATGGGTTTTCTGGAACTAGCTGAATGAATAAGGATAAGTGATAATTAAAAAAGGAAAGATTAGTGTCAAAAGGGGACACAAAAATTGGAGTTGTTTATTTTGATGAGGCATTTTCTCTAGTGGATATATTAGAAACAATCATAATATTTCTTATTATTGCTACACAACAAAGTTACAGAATTTTTTCAAATGGATGTGAAGTCCGCATTTATAAATGGAAATATTAATGAAGATGTTTACAATGAAAAACCCTGTGGATTTATTGTCGGGAAGGATACATGTTATATGTGTAAGTTGAAGAAAGCCTTGTATATGCTAAAAAATCTCCAAGGTCGTGGTATTTCAAACTAGATACTTGCTTAAGGAAGATGAGTTTTATGAAAACAACAGTTGACAACAATCATTACATCATGTAATGTGAGGAGTCTTCTCTCATTGTAATTGTATTTGTTGATGACATTATCTTTGCTGGAAATGATGAAAGGTCATGTGAAAGATTTTCTGAAGAGATGAAGAAGTTGTTTGAGATGTCCATGCTGGGAGAAATGAAATACTTATGTGGGTTACAAATCATAAAGAAGATGAAACACATTTTTCTTTCTATAGAGAAGTATGGTAAGGAACACCAGAAGATGTTTGGCATGGAAAATTTGATACTAGCTTCCACACCAATCTCATCAGGAACCAAGTTTTCTAAAGATAGAGAAGGCAAGAAATTTGATCAGAAATAGTCTCGAAAGAAGATTGTAAGTATATTATATTTGACTGAATCAAGACCCAACATTTTCTATGTTGTTACCTTATGTGAAAAATTTCAGAGTGCTCTAAAAGAATCAAATTTAATTTCTAGAAAGAGGGTTCGATGATATATCAAAGGAAAAACAAATTTTTTAATCACGTATGATAGAATAAAATATATTGATTCATCAGGTTTTCATATGCTGATTGGGAAAGAAATGTTGATAATAGAAGATCCACATATAGTGGAGTTTTCCTTCTGGGAAAATGTTGTCTTAGTTGGAATACAAAGAAATAGAATTTTGTGACTCTTAGCACGGATGAATCCGAGTATGTTGTTTCCACTCAAGCTGCTACCCATCTTATGTGGATGAAGAATCAGTTAGAAGATCTACTTGTTGAAGTGAAGCTACCCTTACTCTTAGGATGTGATAATCAGAGGGAAAT
Organism: Viscum album; assembly: GCA_963277665.1. Classification (NCBI taxonomy): domain Eukaryota; kingdom Viridiplantae; phylum Streptophyta; class Magnoliopsida; order Santalales; family Viscaceae; genus Viscum; species Viscum album. Next base: position 1,283,198,880 of record OY728133.1, read on the forward strand.
AAATCCTACAAGAAACCTGGTACAACATTCTCATTCAAAACACATTGAAATACAATATCACTTCTTCAAAGATCCGGTGTAAAAGAATTAATCAATGTTTGAGTACATTCCTACATCAGAATAATTTACTGACATATTTACAAAACCATTATTGAATGGTCCATTTTCTAAATTGAGGTTGAACATGGGTGTCCAACCTCCTTCTCACCATGGTTAATGTACGTGTGTCTATCCACTTTCACATCTTACATGTGTATAGCATTGTCAAGGAGGAGAATAGATTCATAAATCTATCATTATGGAAGCATGCATAAAGGTGGAGTTTGGGGTAAGCTGTGAGTCGAGCATATATGTGTGTGATCTATTCTAACTGTTTGTTTGATTGGTTGTAAGAAACAATGTTTTTGTATTCCAGCAGAATTGACAAAGTGAATAATGTTGAGGTAGAAGATTAGAAGATATTCTAAATAAGGTTGGGGAGATATGACCATGAACACACATAGTCACTAATTTTAGACATCATGGTTTTAGCTGTCAATATTTATTGTTTCATACAATGAGTTAACTCACGTAGGCTTAGAATTTTTGATCAGTAATCCATTGCATATGAGGTTACAATGTTTAGTGATTTAAGAATCTTGGTTAAAAAAAATATCCAAATTGGGAAATTGATGGGGCCATGTGGGATGGAGAAGTAAGTTTGAAGAGTATGCTTTTTATAGAGTGTTGTCTTTTTTCTTCAAAAGAGTATAAATTAATTCACTTTGTAAAATCCTGGAAGACTATGACGATGCATTTCTGATTTTTATTTCAAAAATATCATAAGTCTGGAGAACTTATGATGCAAGCCTTATAAAAGATATTGGGAGTAAAGAAGTGTTTTTTGAGAAAAGAAATAAAGTGGAACACAAGTTAAAGATAGGCGCGCAAGTGAAAAATAGGTGCGCAAGTGTATGATGCATGAAAGTCATATTTAAACATCATTATATCAAAATATGACAAAGGAAAGAAAGTGGCACGCTAGTGATGGATCAGTGAGAAAGTGATAGAGCAGAACATAAGTAGGAATGGAGCAAAAGTGTATGTGGTGATCAAGTCACAAAAATTCTTATAAATAGATGGCTACCCTATTCATTTTTCTATGCTCCACAATTAAGTAAAAATTTGATCTATGAGAGTAAAAGTAGTAGAAAATGGCATGAAAGATGACGTGTCATGCATTTTAAGAGTTATTTGTAAGGTGCGCAAGTAGGGAGGCGCGCAAGCAGCGTGGTGCGCAAGTAGAGTGGCACACAAGTATAAGTGTCATGAGAGTTCTAAGAGGTTCACAAGTAGGGATTTGTGTTCAATAAGTGTGTTGTGTATAAGGAAAAGGTGGCATGAAAGTTGTGATTTGTGTACAATAGTGGCACTCCAGTAGTTAGTGGCATGCAGGAAGGTAGGCATGCAAGCTGAGTGTTGGGAAAGCAGGTGGAATGCTAACAGGGAGGCACACAAATTGAGTGGTACACATGTAGGTGGTACACAATTAAGTAGGCCCACAAGTAGGGTGTGTCATGCCATCTATTTCCACTCTGTGGTTCTTACCAACTTAAAGGTTAGAAAATGAAGAATTGTTTTGAATTATTTGATTTGTGAAAATTCATCAAGAAGCACAAAAACATTGTTTTACCCTATTTGTGATAATAAAGAGAACATTAACTATTGGATTGTTTTCAAAGTGATACATGAGTTTAAGGGAATATCCAACTCATTTTATTCCACATAAAGGATCAGTTTCTAGTAGATTATGTGGTATTTGATTGTTTATGTACTATACCAAAGACGTAGCTACTCTTGTTGAGTAGTAAACCTTAAAAATCTTGTGTTCATGTGGTTGTGTTTGTTCAGCAGGGAAGAAAATATTTAACAGGAGGTGAAGGTTGTTTAAAAAAGAAGTAAACATAAAAAGAAAAATGTATCACTAATTCACCTCCTCTGCCTCTTAATGATACTTGGATCCTGAATAGAAACTTCAGAATGTACCTGTATTATGTATGTGATCTAAAAACACCCCCACCTTAAAATGAATCACCCACAAGCCACACTTCAATATATCAGTGAGTTTCTGATTGAAAGATATTGGGCCACTGAGACTACTGATCTGACTCTCTATCCAATGTTTATTCATGAACATTACCATAATGCCAAAAAACTCTAACCAATGGCACATTATTATGACACAAGAAACTATAACTATGTTCCACAATAAAAATTGAATTCCCCTCCAAGGATACCTATATAAGAAGTTCAACATCCTCAACATCAGAAAAATGAGATGGATCAGGGTGATACTGCTGAAGATGAGACCTAAGGAAAACATCATGCATACAACTACATCACTATGGAATATCAAATATGTATTCCATCGGTTTGATCCTCTCCAAAATCATACATGTCCACACATATTTGGGTTTTAACTTACTCTATTTCTAAATTTGCTTTTGACCTAACATGGTGACACCCGAAGAAATACAGTTTCTCCCACCATAAAACTCTAGAGGTCTACGATGAGAATATTCATATGACCAATTCATTCTTTGAGATATATTCATTAATTTCTAATTCAACTGAACTTGTTCTGACATCTCTTACATGAGATTGATTACCAAAAACTACAATTCCCTAACTTCTATACAACTCAATAGAAATCTACATGGTTTACTATTGAGTGCCTCAAATAGTGCCATTTAAATTGTAGCCTGATAACTTTTTTTTACACAAACCCAACAATTTCCATGTTTTCCCCCATGATCTACTAAAATATAGGATAGAAGAACACAATATTTCTACTAGTATTTGAATAATATGATTTAATTTCCCATCTGTCTGTGGGAGAGGGGATGTACTCAAAAACACCTTGGTACCAAGGGACCTCGGGAATCCCAGCTAAAATCCCAATGTAAATTGAATATCATGATTCAAAACAATAGTCTACAGTACCCTATGAAACTACACTTCCTCACAATCATAAAACTATCCCATTTTACCCATAGTGAATGCCTATAGAATCTAAAAAAAGTAAGAAACCGTATACAACCGATCAACCACTAACTAGATTTCATAATTCTTTCATGGTATCATTAGAATACCTACAAAAAAAACCATCATTGCATTACGCCATTTTCATTCCAAAATTAGAAATGGATGAAATATATTACCCGACCATTGGTGATCAACCTTAAATTGTTGATAGATATGGCATCGTTCTAGGAAACCTACAACCTATTTCTTTATCCCTAGCCACCAATACTACCTAATGTAGATCCTGATATATTTTGGATAAACCAAGATTCACCTCCCACTTTGATGTGTGAAACTTTTGCATCAACTCTTCCCTCCAACACGTCGGTAGAAAAACATGACCACATAAATAAACAATCCTGTCATCACTAATGTTCCAACCAGAAGGGGAATCCCCACAATTAAGACATTCCCTCAGAGACAGAAATTCTAAATGTTAATGTTGTTTGTTCTAGTTCTAGATTAGAACCATGGAATAATTCCCAAGGAAGAAAGGATAATCTTTACTTTTCCATCCTTCACCAGACGATTCATCTCAACAAACAACGCCATCATCTTCTACTCCAAACACTATTCTAGAACTGCCTAATGTTTAGTCTTCTAAATCAAGGCATTTACAACATTGTTTCCCTTTCCTAGCATGACAACCAACTCAAAGTAAAAAATAGTGCATGTACTCAACCTATATTCAATTCCTAAGATTCAAGTCATAATGGTAGATGATGTACTTAAAGATTTTATGATCTGTATACACCATAAAACTCTCTACTAACATGTAATGACACCAACATTTGAAGGAATAATCCACAAAAACTATTTCAAGATCATGTGTATGTTAGGTTATTTCATGGGGCCTCAACTTTGATGACTCCTACATAATAAAATGTTTATCCTACATCAACACTCCTATAATACCCACATTAGACTCATCACAAAATATGATATACCCTTTTCCTGACACATGTAAGACTAGAATCAGTGCGGTAGTTAACAACTTATTTAAATATGTTAATGTATTCTCTCATGAATCAAACTGCTCAAACATGAAACCCTTATAGATTAATCATTAATGTGGTTCTATCAAATGAGAAAATTATTTGACGAACTTTTGGTAGTAGCCTACCAATCCCAGAAAACATCGCACATTAGAAACATTGTTGGGATGCTCCCAATATAAAACTGCATGTACTTTCTCTGAGTCAAAAAAAACACCTTCCTTAGATATTATGTGACCTAATAAATGCACTCTATCAATCCATAAATGATATTTGGGTATCTTGGAAAATATCTAATGCTCTCTTAATGTACGTTGGGTGATTTCATGATATTTGGAATGATGATCATGAATATTAGAGTACACCATGATGACATAAAAAATCCCACTATAAATTGATCAAGATATAGGTTAAAGATTCTATTTATTAGGGCCGTAAATACTGTTGGTGCATTGTTCAACCCAAATGATAAAACAACACACTCATAAAACCCATATATACTCTTAATGGAAGTCCATGTTTTATCATAAGGTATCACCCTTATATATTGGGAAGAATCCTTGAGAAGTCCCCATGAATCACATTCTGAAACAAATCCTACATAAAAGAAAATGTAATATACTATAATCCATCATCATCCATCATGAGACAAGCCACATGGGAGATTATTTCATCCAACATATGATAAACTATCCCACACTGCCTACCAAAACATCCCATTACCCACGATGGACATAAGTGTCTCCCTAAAGATATGTGAGTATCACCCTATGATGATAATAATCAGTATGGGTTGGGTGCTACACAAACAATTCAATGAAAAAAATCATAACAAAACCTGAAATCAATAGAATTAATAATTCTTCTAAGAAATGGTACCCTCCAACCTCAAGAGAACAACCCTTATACTTTCTAATATTTTCTTTTATAATCTCTAACAGTGTGTCAATCAAAATTACCCCAGATAAACACTCTATCATTATACCCAATAATACAAAAACAGAGAAAACATAAAAGGATGTGATTAGCCTGTATCATATAAAGAACTTTAAAGTGCGAATGCTACAAGAATTTTACCTTGAATATTTAATTTCCCAGCCTCACCACCTCTTGGTGTAGACTGAAATACATGAACCTGACCGACGCTTTATCCATGGTGTAAGCACTCAAAGTAGTGGTTTTTTCCATTGGGATTCATACCACTGATTTTTTCAACTGGATTAGGAATCCCAACACTATAATCCTCCTTAATTCTCTATTATGAAATAAGTTTTTGATCCACTACCTCAGTAACCCTCTTTTAATGAAATATATTTTCCTGTAACTTGATCTCAAGTTTAATTACATCCTAGAAACATATCATCATGGCAAAATCATCACCTACCAATGCTAGAATGAATATATTCAAGCCAGTGAAGTGACCATCATGCTCCATCACTAACATAGATCCATGGGTCAACCTCATAAATTCTAAATTTTTCTTCAACATTAAATTATATTGATAGATATGTTCCTAGAAATTTTTTGTGAAATCCTTCCAGGTCATACCATCAGTCTGCTAAGTCTAGAAAAAAACATCCCATCATTAATTTGCCTAACCCCTTAGCATGTAAGTTTCCTGCTTATTATCTTCTAAGGATGAGTCTCTAAGTGATCAAGAATAAACTGAATAGACTATATCCCAAATTTGGCTACATCAGGTGAAATTTCTCTATAAAAGGTCAGAGGGTGTTCTAGTTGAAACTCCCTATTTAGATCAGCCATACTCGGATCAACTTGACTTGCGTACCATTCCATCATTTTTATAAAATGAGAGATTTTCTCCTAGAACTAATAATATCCTATATTTCCATGAATCATTGGGGTTATATTCTATCCTACTTGTGCATCATTCTGAGTGATATCATTTTTTCCCAACTAGTACACATTTTTATTGTGTAATTTATCTACAATTAGAAACATAAGTCTTAGAACACATAACATAAGTCTTCCATAATTTACATAAAATAAGGCTCTCCACTAGCCATATACAACCCATTTCATATATACTCTCCCAATGGGCATCATTACATATAGATAACTACCCTCAACCATACCTATGATGGGCCACATATAATATGGGGTAAACCAACTCACATACTCCCAAACCATTTATTTGATGTTATTATTTATTGGGGATTATGATTGAAGTGATACTGATGTGGAAACGTTTTTATGTTATAATATATTTTCTCATCCATATTATTTGTGTTGAAGGTTCCCTGGGGGGAAATCATATTCTCAAATTTTCTTGAGCCACATCTATTTTAATCTCCAATGGTTATGAATGTTCTTTACATGCATAATTTCCTTTTCCTCACTTGTTTATTAATAAAATATCATGAAAGTTGTTGTTAGGTTTTACTAATCATCTATTTTTTTAGATCGAGAATGTTTCTCATATATATAAATGTTTTTAATTTTTTTTCAAAATAGTTAGTTTATTAAAATAAATGATTTCATAAATATATTTCACATGGTATTTGGCCGTATTTTAGAATTATTTCCAAAGGATATATCTTAACTTCTTCTAAATTGGTCACTTTGAGATCCCTTTACAAATTTTTTGAAATGAATATATAGTTTAATCATCCTAAACATGAATGAATTTTCCCACCATCATAAGCATTATTTTAACATAATATTACTCTATCTATTTCTAATTTTTTTATAGAATTTTTTTTCACAATATTTTGTCAATTTTTATTTTTTAAAAGATATTTTCAATGTGTAATGGTTATTTTCTTCAAGAGTGATTTTAATGATCTTTTAATTGTATTTTCATTCCTCGAAATCAAGAATCCTTTATATTAATATTCCCTGATGGGGACCATTTTAATTGAAAACGTATTCATTCTTTCTCTAGATGGAAAATGACTATTTCAAAGGGATTTTCATGGAATTTGTTTCATTTACACATGTCAATGAATTTTTGAAAGGATTTATGGGTGTTTTTAAGAGTTTTAGATTGAAATTAAATCTCTATATACTTTATTTATGTTATAGTTATTATGAATTGTTTATAATTATTGTTGGTTCTATTATAAACCAAGTTTTGGTGAGCCCGTTATAGCCATATAAATCACTTGGTAAAGGGATAGTGTTTACCATATTGGTTTCTCCAAAGAGATTATAAGAATATACTATGATGGTTATTCCAAGTAAAACCATGATTTTTAATTCAAGTGTAACTATGATATCTACTACAAGTTGAACCATGATGGTTACAGAATGTATAATCATGATGGTCTTTCATTAAGTAAAAGTGATATAAAAATGATTCCCCAAGTGGAAAATATGTTTTATCTAAGATTTCTGTTGGGTTTTACAAATATATTTTTATTTTTCAATGTATGAAAATGAGTTTATGTTTAAAGAAGAGTATTTTATACTTCGAATGGTTGAAATTTATGTGTTTTTAAGGATTCATTTGGCCATGATTGACATATCGTCGATCATGATTGTTGATTTATATAACTATTTCCTTTGTAAAAATATTTATTCCATGTTTATGATAAATTATAAAAGTGTTAATGGGTATGAATTCCCTTATTTTATTCCCATTCACTATAATTATATCATCATACTCTTATTATTATCTTACTATCCTTGATGATGTTCTATTGTTATGTCTTATGTTTAACCAAACAAAGTATTTGAGCCTAACCATAACATAATTCATATTCCCCTGGTTATGAAGAATGATGTTAAGTTATATGAGTCTTAAAAGGTTTCATATGTCAATAATTTTTTTTGGAACCCATATATTCCAATTGGGAACCTTTTAAAATGATAATAGTATGTTTATATACTTTTTGGGTCGACTTAGAGTGAATTCTGGTGGTTCAGGAATTTTTAGTCCAATTTTTTGGGGTTTACAATTCCACACACATGGTTTCCTGTTCAGGGTGTACCATTTGACCTAAGCAAGCACCTAACTATCCCCCCATAGGGGGACACACAACTACAACTAGTTGGGTGCATAGTTTGACAAACCATTTTCCAACCATGGAATCATCCTCCACCTAGGGTTGCACGATTTTTCAGGGCAGACCGCACGGTTTGTGAAAATCATTCTCCAATTGTGCAGTAACCAAAACCCCTACAAAAAATATTAAAATTTCACCCAAACATACCCAAGAAAAACTGAAACAATATATAATCAAAACAATCCAAAATAGAACCTATAAAAAATATTGAGACCTCATGAAAAAAATTAGGATCTTATAATCTTCCCACCTTATATCAACCAATGAATGAGCTGTACACCCCAGCATCTCTATGATTCTAAGCTAAAAAGATCTTACCACAGAGCCTGCATATCCACTTTCCTCTCCCATGTTTTCTCTTGATCATTTACATCATTCCAAAATAGATGAAATATTGGCACAATCATTCCCCAAAATAGTTTTCCACTGTGATCTATTAAACATATTATCTGCTCCTCAAAGGATGCATCCATCTCAATCTGAACAACATCCACACGAATCACATTAGTAGGTCCATGGGGACACATCCAAAAATGTGACACTAGAAAACATTATGCATATAACTATACATTTATATAATATCTAATAATTATGAAACTAATAAAACTTTATCCAAAACCTCAAAATAGTCAGACAAACATGGGTTCCAACTTTACCTATCACCGAATAATATGATGACCCAACCTAGGAGAGACCATAGGGAACACATGATAAACCTATGTAATCTATATGACTCATCTTTGTCTATTAGTATATGAATTCTATCTACTTTGACACATATCCATCCACATTCAAATCAACTAAAGCTACTCCAACATCTCCTACACGAAAATCACTCAAAATAGATCTGGCTTACCTTCCTCTATCCAACATAGGGATTAAATAAAAGGAGTACCATAATGTGAATCATATTAATCTATAGGAATTGTTTTTCGTTATCTACAGTTATAGGCAAAATCCACAAGTTCTAGGTGTTTCCCACAACACACACTGATGTTTGAGACACATGTTTGAAGTTTACTTTGGAGAACTATATAGTATATTTCGACAACCCATGTATATGTGGGTGGAATTTCATTCTCAGTGAAACCTGTGGACCATATGGCTTTTGCAAGCCATTCTAGAAGAATATAGTAAAACATGAGTCGCAGTCAGAATCAATACTATGTGGAATCCTATGCAGATGGACTATTTCTTGGATGTACAAATATTTTAACTGTTACATTGATAAATTTTCATTTATAGGGATTAAATGTGCTACTTTCATTAGTTGGTCCATATCCACCTAAATATGTTCATTCTTTCTAGGCATTATCGATATACCCACCATAAATTCCATTGTAAGGATGTATGTCTTCTATTCCAGAATGGGAACAACTTTTGTCAATATCATAGTAAATAATGATTATCCATCACCTATTGATATTTGTATCATCAATTCATGAACCTTGTAATTTCTCTTTTCATGCATAGTAAACAATAAAGTTGATGGAGGTCATGGTTCATTTTAGTAAAACATGGATGCCCCACCCACATCGAGGAATGAGATTCATGCATCATATTTTACCTCATACTCAAATCCATAACTAAAAGAACCCATACTTAGATGATATTGTCCTAATCTATGGTCTATTATGAAAGTGAGTCCCCATATTCAGGGATTTTCCCCAAGGAAAAACATTCTTGATCCTCATATTGACTTTACTTAATCCAATTCAAATGTGTTGACTATACTGAGGCTGATACAAGAGTAATATATTATTGTCCTTGCTAAATCACAACATACATATAGTTAGAAAGGTCATCATTTTTCACTTAGCACTAGACTCTTGAACTGCTTGAGTGTGAGTTTTACTATTTAGAGAATTAGAAACATTATTTCCCCTCCTGATAATATATTCCAGATCAAATTAAAATGAATGCATATACTCAACCCATCTCTACTATTGAATATTTAAAACTCCTTGGGGAAACATATGATTTAAGATCTGGAGATCGGTAAACATTGTATACTTTCCCCCAATAGATATTGTCAACCACACATCAAATCATAACCCACTATAGCAAACTCGAGGTTATACATAGGGTAGTTCTGTTCCTGTGGCCTCAACTACCAAGTCCCATACTCCAAAAGTAATTCTACCTATATCAACACTACACCAAGACCAACCCTAAAAGAATAAAAAGCACCATGTACTCCTCACATGGATCTGGTAGGATCAAAATAGGAGATGTTTTTAAATGATTCCTCCACTCCTCGAATTCTTTCACACATGCTTCTGAACATTCAAACTTAACTCCTTTATTTTCCAAACCCAAAAGTGGTGAATTAAAATGGGAATAGTCCAGGGTGAATCTTTGATAATATCATTTTAATCCCAAAAATCTATATATATCAATGATATTCATGGCTTAATCACAAAAAATAACTTCTTTCACATTCTTTGGATCCACTAACACACCTTCTTATGAGATGATGTGACCGAGTAACTATACCTAATCAATACATAATTGAATCATTGATAGATTAGCATATAAATGATGTTATATTAATGTACTCTAGATGATGTCAAGATATTGGGCATGATCATCATAAGAAATGGACTGCACTAAGATTCCAACCACAAACACTAACAAAAACAAATCCAGGTATGGGTGGGGAATTATGTTCATCTTGTCCATAAACCCTATCAGAGTGTTCATTATACCTAAATTCAACACATAAAACTAATATAGAATATACATGATTATGAAATCAGTCCCTAAGATATCAAAAGGTCTGAATCTATACTGATAATACCCTATTTTCATTTCAATCATCGATAAAATCCAATCTCTCCACATCTGGTCAAATAGGCCATCAATGTATGAATGAAGAGTGCATTTTTTTCATAGTCATCTGGCTCAAATTTCGATAATCAACACAAAATCACAATGTCTCTTCACCATTCTTTGAAAAAAAACTGGAGAACCCTAAGTTGATGTACTCGTATGGATGAAAGCCTTATCCATAAACTCTTTCAGTTGACCTTAAGCTCTCGAAGATCTATTGGTTCGACTCTATATATTGGAATATAGACTGGGTTAGCACCTTTTATGATCTCCATTGTAAATTTCAAATCTCATTCATGTGGAATCCCTGAATATTCCCTAGGAAAAACATACAAGAAACAATCTAATCCGAGTGGAATGACAACCTACATAACACTATAGTCATCCGAAAACAAACTAGAAACCCAGGTTGTATGCTCCCCTAGTTTATGATGAAATGGCCCATGCACCACCATCCTTGATATCCAATTCTCAAAATTAAATATAATTGTAACCCTCATGAAATGTAAAAGTAACCCCCTTCTCTAGAAATCAATGTGGCATCGGTATTATACTAACCAGTCCATACCCATAATTAGTTCAAATCCTGAAATATCTAGAATGTAGGGATCCAAAAGGAAATGATACTCCCCAACCTCGAGAGGGCACCCCTTTCACAAATAGACGTCTCTTGACTATACTCCCAATGGTTCATAAATAATCATTACTCCACTGACAGACTCCACTATCAAACAAAAAACATTCACAACATCAATGGATATAAAGGAATTAGAGGTGCCTGTATCAAAAAAGGCACTAGAAAGCATAGAATATACCAGAATTGTACCTCTAAATATTGATAGTACAACCTCTCTATCCACATGTTCAGGATGAAATTCATGTAACTATCCTAACTCTATTCCATATGATTCATTTTGAGTCCCATGAGTTGTAACACTGTGCTGATATAGGAACTCCTTCCCTGAATCACCATGTCCACTTCCTATATTACCATTTCCAATAGAACTACAGTTGTTTGATATATATGGTGTATAATATCCACTACCCACAATCTAATTATTCTTAACAACTCCATAATTACCCATCTATTACGATTTCTTGTAGAACCGCAGTAGATGTCCTATCCCACAAAATATTGGTGCTATACAAGTGGTCAGGGGAATAATCTATGAAAATGAACTGACCCACCGCACTGGTGAAAGGTCATTTAGGTAAGGTCCTATGTAAATGATCCTTCACCCTAGCCACTCTGCATTCCACTACCCTAGTAATCATTATCATAATGACACTTCATCCTCTCATAATTCCTAACTCCTGACTATCCAATAGATACCACATGACCTCTAATGGAGGCCTCCTTTATGTTATCCTTCGAAATGAGAGCATTATTCTCTACTTATAATAACATCTTCAATCTAAAAATGGCCATCATGGATTTAATTTTAAATATACCCTATCATGAAAATTCTTTTCCACGGTCGTTGAATCTCTTTCCAATGCTGAAAAAAAGTGATGCAAATATGTGACGTGGAAAAAATATTATGTAACTAACATAATTACATCGCTCAACCTCATAAACATACCCTATCTCTAATGCATGAGTGTCTTAGTGTAAAATTTCTCTATGAACATCTCCTAAAATTCCTTCCACTCCATATTATGTAGCTATCCATCTTGTGTCTAGATGTCCCACAAACACTTCTATTAACCACAAAAATTATAAGCTTCCTGCATGACTCTTTGCCTAGTAAGTGTTTTTAAGTGATCATGTATCATATCGATATACTCAATCCAGGTCATTGTTACCTCAATTACACCCAATCTAGTGAAGATCATAATGTAATGAAAATAGAACTCCCATGTCAGATCAGTACTACTTTTTTCACTACCCTTCCAGGGTCTCTTTGCACAAACTTCATAAAACAATAAATGTTCTTATGGATTTTATATCCATCTCCCCAGCCCAGAATTATTATTGCCATAGGTACAACTACCGGTGGATCATTTCCCATAATATCATCCTTTTGTCCTATCTGCAAACATCATTATGGGGGAATATCTCTAGAATTCCAAATGCATGTTTCAAGAAAAATGACACCACATTAATAGACTTATATAAGAGGAATTAGAAATGATCGATAAGAATTTATCCCCCCAAACCATTCCACATGGTAAAAACCGAGGTATTATCTCCAACCATAAACACCCAATGTATAGGTGATGGTTAAAAATGATAAAAACACTTCTATTATTCAAGTATCCTTCTAGATACCCATTTTCCAAATTATTCATTATTTATCAATTTTAAACTCATATTATGCCGCTTACTATTTCAATTACACAAGCTTAAAAAATCATATCAATTTTAGAATCCTACACTAAACATGTTTTCTTGTTTGTGCCTGAAATGATTCATGTCACAAAATAATACCATTTTCATATAATGACGCATGAATTATCATCTATCGTTCCATTCTGTTCCATGTTTCAAATATTATAAAAACTCATATACAATAATCACATCACACCACAACTACCTCACTTGAGATGAAATATTACCCAATTGTAACAACACACATCAATAATAACAATCCCACCATGGGTACATGGATTTTACCTTCATAAAATGGTTATTAAATCCAACACAAGAACTCTTATAAAAGGACATACTCATTATATTCTCTTTTCATCATTTACCTAATAGTAGCAGAAAATAAAAATTAAAGAAAACTCATTTGATAATACTTTGTAACATTCTGAACTGGGTGCCACAAAGTAGTGCCATGATCCGGTCGGTCACATGAAATCAGGTGCACATCCACATGTTCTAGAGGATGTTAAATAGAAATTTGGGTCTAAAATTGATCATAGGAATACTATAACCTATTTATCAAAGTATCACAATACATGAAATAAGTAAGAATAACTAGATAATATAACCAATAACCAAACCAAACTAGTATCATTTGATAACCCATAATCAATACAGTGTTCCAAAATAAATAATAGGCATGTTGTGCCAAATATGTGTGAAGTGGAAAATGAAAAACCAAAGGAAAGACACAATGAAACTCCCAAGAGGGTCCCAATACCTTGTCTACAACCTTCATCCATGCTCCTTCCCGACTAAGCCATCAAACATGGGGCTCTCTCCCTTACCCATTCCTACAAACATGATGTGTATTCTGGTATATATTAGGAATCTATATTAGGGTGTGAGTACAACTTAGTTGGCCACCAACAACAACATATAAAACAATATCCAGTCAATAACAATGTATGCAGTTGCATGAATAATAAAATACAAGAAATAAAGTAATCAATTTACATATTTTAAATTATTCATTTCTTCAAACACAAATCTCTTGATTCTCAAGGACACCCAAACCCTTAATACCTTCTTAGGCCCATCCCAAAGTCTGAACCACCCCACATAGGGAATATCAAAATTCTGGATAATCATGGTACTTCATTATCCAATCAATTACATTACAAATCACCTTTGATTAGAACCATAGTCCAATGCAAACATTTTGGGACTAGAATGCCATTTTTAACACCTCGTGGGTATTTGAAGCATCAATCTGTGTCCAACAACGCGTTTATCAATAGTGGATTTTGAAGCAGCCGCCCATGCCCCACAAATGTACATCAGTTAATATGAAATTGGATTTTAAAGCATTAGTCCTTATCAAACACATTTTTATTAATTAATCACACAAGTGTATTTTAAAGTAGCAGTCCATGTGTCACACTCATATACTAATCAATCATAAATGTGGTATTGGGATGTAGTAGTACATGTCCCACACTCATATATATCATATAAAAATATTTACCATATATCAAATTTATCCTAGTTAATAATCATCAACCAATTAATCTACATTTCACATCATGTATACCATTACAATTTATGACAACAATTCATAGTTCAATATTTTAATCACATGAGAAAATATAAGCAATTCATCATGAACCCATGTTTCTATATTCAATTAATACACCCTATTAACACATTATGGTCAAGTAAAACATCTCATTATTCCCATTTTTAATTAATTCATATCACATTAATTGATTAATATTGAAGTCCAAATTTCCCATCAATTCCACATTCACAGCATTACATTAATAAATTAACTAATTAATTAATGTAACTACAAAAATTGCATAATCACAATTACTCAAATAAAATTTCCCATGTTCAACACTTCTCATATTCACATATTAACTCAATTAATCAAATATTTGATTCCATAAATTAACTATTTAATTTATTTATTCATATCAGGATTCAATTGTCAAATGCACCAATTAAAATTCCACTACATATAAATGGAACTTGAATTAAAGACTATAAGAATTGAATTTATACTATGTACCTCACTATTGATAATGAATATTCCCTAACTAAAATAAATAATTAAATCAAAGAAATCAATAACATGAAGGAAAAAACTATATAGATCTGAAACCTAGAACAAGGATCAAAGAGTTTAGATCTATCAAAACAAATATTTGAATCCACTTTCAAAAGAGGAAAACATCCCATTAATGGATGAGAGAAATATGTGAGAGAGAGGGGAAAGAAATATGGATGAGAATATCTTATTATAAGAGGTTAATATCTTCAATATACGTTTTGATTTTACAAAAAATGAGTTTAAAAATCCATGGTATCTATTTTGTAACCTTCAAAAAATGAAAAAAACTAGTTTCGGGTTGAGTTGGGTCAACTTGAGGTGAATCCCGAGGTTCGAGAATTTCATATTTTTGATGGTTTACAATTCATTTCAGATGGTTTCTAGTTTAGGGAATATGATTTTACAAAACTCTATGACTCCCCATATAAGGAATCATGGAAACGGCGAGGAAAGAACACAGTTTGAAAAACCATGAACTAACCATGCAATCCCCCTCTACCAGGGGTTGCAAGGTTTTCTGTGGTAGGGAACATGGTTTGGGAAATCCTTGCGCCAACTATAAACTGACCAAAAGCACAAAAAACATCCAAATTTTACCCAATCATACAAATGATAATTTAAAATAATTATATACTCAAAATATGGAAATAATGACCTATAAAAAATCTCATGAAACCTCCAAAAAAATATGGATCTTATAATCTGCCCACATTATAATAGATCATCCACAAGATGTACTCAGAAGTATCAATAATATTCTAAGTTAAAAATATTGGGCCACTAATCCCAAATATCCACTTCCATCTCCCATGTTTCCTATTGAACAAGTACTTGTTTCCACAATACATGAACTATATGCACAGTCTTTCCCCAAAACACATTCTTACTACTATCCAACACTTGTATCAGATACTTCTCCAAGGACGCATCAGTCTCAAGCTCAATATCATCAACATTGATCACATGGGAATGGTCTGGGTGACACCCCAGAAGCTGTGAAACATGAAAAATATCATGCACAACAATATACCTCTATGGGAGATCCAATTGCTATGCCACTGACCCAATTATCTCCACAACCTCAAATGGTCATACAGACCTAGGCCCCAACTTAACCTGTATCTGAATTCTATGGTGACCCAACCATGGTGACACCCTAAGGGACACATGATAACCCTATATAAACTCTAGGGGTTTTCAACATCTATCTGCATACAAATTCTCTTTTCTCTAATCCATATCCATATACTTTTGAATCAACTGAACCTGAACATACTTGGTACCAAAAGCACTTACACACCGTTCTCCATCCAACATTGAGGTGATATGGAAGTCCTACCATAAATTACTTCATATGGTTCCATATAAATTGAATCATAGTTACTATTAATAAAATATAAATCCATAAGTGCTAGGTTCTTCTCCCAAGACCGTCATAAGTCTAGTACATATTCTCAAAGAATATCCTTAACTACCTGTATAATATTTATTGACTTACCAGCTATATATGGGTGGAATTCCATACCTAGTAAAACCTATGTACCACAAATCTTCTACCATCCCTTCTAGAAGCATGAATTAAAATGTGAGTCATAGTATGAAACAATACTATATGGCACCCCATGCTGACTGGCTATTTTTTGAATGTAAAAATCTTCCACCTATTCCATGGAGATAATACCCCATATTGAAAATAAATGTGCTACATTATTCCATGTCAATATCTTCTCTTTATCCTAATTTTATCCTATTTGGAAACCTAGTTTTTTCTATTTTACTCGACTTTCTTATTTTCCCTTACCATATTTCCATGAAAATGTTATATTAAACCATTTTATGATGTGGGATTTCAAAATAGGTATTTGGAAAATGCAAACACCTGGTTACCGGGAACATGTTAAAATTGAGAATATTAAATTAATTTATAAGTTTATTTAATATAATATGATATTAAAAGAAATACTATTTTATAAAGATTACAATATACATTACATTGAGGTTAAAATGAACCTCGAAATACTATTATTTAAATTTTACAGTTATAAATTACCCATTTTATTGGTGGATATTAATTGGAAAAGAGAATTTTAAATATATATAGGTCCCATTAAAAAAATTATTGATTAATTCATATTAAATAATCAATAAATTTTTAGTAATTTCATTTTATTTATCATAAATAGGGTTTCATCAAAATAATTATTTCTCTCACTTTCTCTTATAAAATATTAAAATTAATTTTTGAATAAGTTATAAAAAGTATTTTATAAAATTAAATCTTTTTTTAATAATCTTTTTAATATTATATTATAATTAATTTCTAATAATTCTTGGAGAATTTTTATTTTTCAATGAATGATGAAATAATTATAATTTTTATTGAAAAAAATAATTTATTTTAAAAGTATTTTTGAAATTAAAATTATATTTTGGATTTGTTTTAAAATATAATTACATAATTTTCATTTAAATAATACAATTCTTATATTTTGAATGAATTCTGTACTTGTATTTATAAAAAAAATAATATAAACTTAAAATGGAATTTTTTGGCAAATTAGTTTTTCATCAAATTTTGATGATTTAATTTTAAATTTAATAATGCCATTTATTTTTTAAAAAATTTTAAAAATTGGATTATTTATTTAAAATTAGTGGTTCTATGTCTAGTAAATAGTAATATTTTATTTGAGAAAATATGAATATTAACATTAGTTATATTTATTACCATAGTAAGGGTAAATCCTCTAATTAAGGGATAAAAATTATATGAACATGACTATAAAATGACCATATAAGTTTCATATATTTTATTAGATTAGTTAATTTTGACAATAATCATTAATTATTTGGTCACATTACCCATTTTCCATTTGTATGATATAATAACCATTATAATATTTTATGTAACGAAATGTTGAAATTGTCACACTCTTGTTTTTAATAACTATAATATTTTTAGCATTGGTATAACTAGAGGATTTTTTAAATTATAGATATTATTTTAAAAGATAAATTATTGATCATAATCATATTTATTTATTTTAAATTTTTATGGAATGTATAATTACATCTAATGATTACACACCTCTAAAACAATAATTATTTAATAGATAATAATAGAAAATAAATGATTTTAAAACTATTCAAAGTAGTATAATTTGAAAGAATTAATACTACCCAAGAAATTTATACAAATTTTTTTTATGTATTAAAATATTATATTCAAATTTCATTGTTTCCTTGATGATATAAAATTCAATGTAAATTAATAGTTCTAAAATTTACATTATTGGTATTATATAAAAATAATAATAATTTGATAAATGATAAAAAAATTACAAAAAAAAAATAATATATTCATCCAAGTGATTAGAATATGGTTTAAAATACAAAAGGTTGTTAATTTATGGAATTTCTATCCACATATAGTCACTATCATAACCCTCAATGTGTAAAAACCCATGTTTTCGTGGTATTTGTGAAAATGGTCAATAGGGGGGCCTAAAATCAACATATAATGGTTAAAATGTGATCCAAAAATTTAAAAAATTCTATTTTATGAGATTATTTAGACAAAATATAATATGATATTTTAATATTATCAAATTGGATCCATTTGGACGTCTAAATTAATTTATTTTAATTTAATATTTTAAGAAATTCAATATGTGGCCCCCTCTCTTATAAAAGGACGCCACTTAACATTTATTCACAAATAAAGGTTCAGAAAATACAAAAAAAATCCATTTTTAACATCCCTAATCATGTTAAAGAGACTATTTATTCATAATTATACCATCTTTAGTGGTTTTAAGGTGTAAAGAAAATGAGATTGTTTAAAGAAGGGGTATAACTCCTAACTGCGTGTTTCTATTTTATTTATTCTTCCACCTCTATAAAATACTATTAAACGATGATGATATAATAACATAATTATCTCAAATATACTAGGATGTTAATATGTTAATTTCATAACCTATATCATATCCAACATCCATCCAATGATAAAATAATTCATCATTAATGTGTATGAAAGACTACCTCCTCGATGACTGATGTATCTCATTTTCCATCACCAAATCACCTGATTGGTTATAATGTTGGATTTAATATATATATATATATATCAATATATTATATTCATCACATATTTATCACTTTGGAATGATATTATTTCATTTAATTTCATACATGTATATTCACTAAAAAATGATAACATCGTCTGTGCGTACATTTGGACTACCACATCCACAAAGCGATGTGATTCCTTTTTAATCAAAAATCACAGGAATAATATATATTAGAATATTTAAAAATATTATATGAAATTAATTATATTATTATAAATCTTTAAATATAAAATAATAATTACTTTCTTTCAGTAATGATTATTGATAAATGGTATTGTTACTCATGCGTATGTACGACCTACCATCTCCATGATTTTAATATAGTTCATTTTTCATAACCATTATAAATATTTGGTTATAAAAGTATAATTTATGTCTAAAAATTATAATTATTCCATTATTATTATTGTATAGATGATGAAATAATGACCTATTTTACCAAATACAATATAAAAATTCCATTTTGACTAATAATCAGAGGATCATCCAAAGATCTGACATGAACTTAATTTATCATGTAATTGTTTATGGCAATGAATGAAGTGAAATAAAAAGAATAATAAAAATGAAAATATTTCTAAAATTATCGAATAATTAACATTTTTTTATTATTCAAGAAGATAAATAATTTACATGATGAGTCGGACTTATGGTAAGGGATTTCGTCTCAGTTTCCTTTCATTGAGTAATATTTTAAGGCTATGCACCTAATTCCCATTATATTTTTAACTCAATTTCCATTATTTGGGTTATAACTCTTCGTCATTGAATTTTTTTGACATGATGATATGTAAATTGATATCTAAATTAATTTTTTATGTATTTATACTTCATTATTTAAAATTTTTACACATAATATCTACATTATTTAATTCTCAATTTAATGATATAATCTTTGTAATGGTTATTCTATTCAAATTATATTTCATAGATAAATATATTGATGTTAGGAAACAAATTTATTTTATAATATGTATATAAAAACCCTTTGAATTGATTTGTTATTAATATAATTATTTCTATAATATTTAAAGATTCATTTTATTTTATTCTTTTATGGGGCTAACGATTTTAGTGTGACCAATGTGGAAGAAGATTTATGTTATGATATCTTTTCTTTTAGGAATTTTCTGTGTTCTTGTTTCCTTGGGGGTTAGGAGAATCACATGATATTATTTTATTGAAACAAATAATTTTTATTCTCCTCTAGTTATGAATGTTTTTTACATATTTAATTTCTATTTCATAACTTATTGATTAAAGAAACATGGGAAAAGTTGTTTTCATGCGATACCAATCTTGAATATCATTTTAGAGAAAGAATGTTTCTATTTCATATCCATGATTTTAAAAATGTTTTAAAAAATTATATTTTCTAAAAATAAATGATTTAAAAAATCTGTTTCACATTTATTTGACTTTACATTGAATTTCTATAAAAGGAAATTACATAATGTTTTATAAATGGGTCACTTCAGACTCCCTTTACAAAATTTTATGAAATTAAGGTTTTTATTATTATTTATAACCTGAATGTATAATTACACTATCATGAAAATTATCTCACATGTAGATTCCTTTTTAAGTTTCTAATTTTTTTGAAAGAAAATTATTTTCAAATTATTTTTGATTTTTTTTAAAAGTGATTTTCAAAGTGAAAATATTTTTCCCTCAAGAATTATTTTAATGTTATATTAATGGTATTTTCAACCATGAACATAAAAAACCCTTCATATTTTTTATTCACCAATGGGGGTATTTATAATTAACACCATCCTCATTCATTATCTTAAAGAATTAATATTGTTTTAACGAGATTTTCTTAGAATAAATTTCATTTCCATGGGATAATCATGTTAGAAATGGAATAGAGGATGTTTATAAGAGTTTTATAATGAAATGAAATCTATATATACTTTTTTATGTTATGGTTCTTGGAAATTATTTTTTATGATAGGTGGTTCCATTATAAACAAATGTTCGGTTATCCCATTATATCTCACCAATGTATTGGGTAAAATGAATCAATTATGTTTCTCCTAAGAGATTATGTGAATATACTACGATTGTTATTAAATGTATAACCAGGTTGGTTATTTAATGTTTAACTACAATACTTACATCAAGTGTAACTATGATGGTTACTCCATTAATGACCATGATGGTTATTCCAGATGTAAATGTGTTATGAAAATGATTCCCCAAGTTACCTACATGTTTTATTTGTTCTTTATATAGGGTTTTACACAAATATTATGATTTATAAAATTAATCCAATGATTTTACATTAATAGAAAAGTACTTTATACCACTTATATGTGAAATAAATTGGTTTTAAATTATTCCTTTGGTTAATATTGGCATTATATGGGTCATGATTATTGATTAATATGACTATTTCGTTTGTTAAATATTTATTACTTGTTATATGTATGAATATACATGTATTAATGTGAATGAATTCCCTAATTTATGCTCATTCATAGTTATTATGTCCTCATATCCATACGATCGCCATTCCCTCGTTGATGATATTGATTTGTCAATTTTACATTTTCCATTATTGATCATCTGATCTCACCTATATTATGTATTCTATTACTCAATTTATGAAGAATGATGCTATATTATTTAAGAATAGAAAGGTTTAATATGTGAAGAAAAAATTGGGAGATATTGAATAAAAAATATATAATATGAAAAGATGGGTATAGTGGGGGATGATACAGATCATTATGAACCAGTTGTTTATAAATCAAACTTTTTATAAGTTTTTATAATTATATGAAACAATAATCCTAAAAACATACTTGCATCTTTAGTGGATACAATATTTAATTTTTTATTTTATTAGTATTTGATGGTAAAAATTGTGCCACATTTATCTGTATCAAAGCTAAAAATGTTATATATATGTTTTTAGCACATGATCTGTGACTATGGGTTTATAGTAGTTTTAATAAGGCTGGGGTTACATAATAAAATGAATTCTCTTGTTAAGGAAGCACAATAATATTATGCGATAGAAAATAAAATCACTTAAGTGGTATGAAAATAGAAAATTTTGTTTCAAATAATAATAAGATCGATATCCTCATAAACACGCAACACTAAGATTTAAATAATTTGAGATATATAAAAAAATATTATTATATAAAATATAGTTTTTATCACATAAATGTAAAATAGGAAGGAATGAATATGAGTAACCGCATTATGAAATATATTTATAATGGTCATACACATTAATTTTTTTATTAATTCTTATGAAATAAGTAGTCAAATATTTAATGAAATTCTATGCTTCAAAAACTCATTTTTTTATAAATCATTTTAATTTTACTTTTTCAATGAAATTATAGTTTATTTATTCTATTTGAAAATGTTTTATTTTATAAAATAAAAAACATTTTTTAAATCATCATATAATAATTCCCTCAGTGTGAAATTTTTTTTCTTCTAAAATGATTGATTTTAAGTGAATAGTGAAAAATAACGAAGTTTCAAATACTATCATTACTTTTGTTTTAAAATAGTATTTTTAAATCCCCATTATATTTTTGATTTGTAGAAAAAGTTAAATATGGTCCATGTTATTCATAATAGTCCAATTAATTACATTCTAATTAGAAATATTCATCATTTTGATATAATTAAATATTTATTGCATAAAAATTCATTTTTTTCTAAAATATTTTTTTCTTTCCGTTTTATGCATTTATATTAAAATTTATTTCTAAATTTTTTCGAGAATAAATATTTATAATTTGATACCATATTTCGTATATATGGGTTCAAATTTAGTAAATAGGTCCCTTTTATTATTTTTCCTTTGGAATAATAACAGTGATAAACATTTATCAACTTACTAATGGTAAATTGGGTAAAATAGAGTTTAAACCATAGGATAAAAAATAAAAATCTACCGAAAACCTGAAAATATTTTATTTTATATAATTAATTCTACCATCAAAACAACAAATTTTAATATATGGAAATTTGTTGGCATTTTTCATTGATAAAAATAATTAAATTATTTTATGTGTATAAAATTCCAAAATTTAACTCTCTTGATATTAATTTCACTAGATATTTTTTATAAGGATAAATAGAGGATACGTTAGCTTTTAAAAATTTACATTAATTAAAAATTATTTTTTATCATGCTAATTTATTTATTATTTTTAATTATTTAATAATAACCTTAAATTAATTTGTGATGCCGACATAGTATCTATTAAATAAATAAAAATATAAAATAATTGATTTTAAAAATAATAAAAGTAATAAAATTTTGTTGAATTATTCTATTACAAAAATTTAGTAGAAACATATAACAGGTTACACATGTGTTAAGGGTTTATAGTTTAATTCCATAACAATATTGATGAAATTAAAGTCTGTGTAATTGAACAGTTTAAAAAAATGACATTATTGATACTCTTTGAAGTACAAAATTTTGTTAAATTATTTAAAAATCACAAAAATATTGTAGGGTGGAAAAGAGTAATATAAGTGGTCTAAAATTCCATCTATTAAATATTTATGAGATAATTGTCAACATATAAGAAAAATTATAACCCTCTAATATTTAAAAACTTATTTCCGCGGTTAAAATTGAAATATGTTTAGAAGCTGTTATACCCAAATATAACATCTAAAATGAAAGAAAACCCTATATAAATTTCATTGGATGGATATTTTTTTGACTATATCATCTTTTAAAAAAAATTAATTCCAAGTGTTTCCTTTACCTCCCTTGTTAAGGAGATTCGTTATCTCTTTTATTTACACCAATTTAAACCATCCATATTGACCGAAACCTATTTATTTCTTTACAAAAAATTACGTATAAATTGTACAGTAGTTATGGAATTTTTAAAATACAATTCCAAAGTAACTTAATAAATGATCAAAACGAGTCACTTTGAGGAAGAGTTAATCATCTTACTTAAACTATTTTAATTTCATTCTTTTTACCAATCCAAAAAATATGGCAATTTGAAGGATTTGTTGGAGAGGGTAATGAACAACCCCATCTAAATTTATTTTTTCCTAAATTAGAAAGGGTTATGCCCAACCCTAGTTAACCATCACATTTAAAGATGGTTGAAAACCCCCTTTATATATTTTAAATTATTATTTTTTAAATATGGATTACTTTTAGAGGCGGTTATGTCAAAACCAATGCTGATTTAATAATTAGTGGCACTATTTTTTATTTGGATTTTAGAGCTGTGATATATATAATATTCATTTGTATTTAAGAAACTATATATATGTAATACAATTTGTTCTTTAAAGGAAATATTGAGGGTTCATAATTCCTTCTAGACTCTTAAAATAGAGGGGGGTTTCAACCCCCATTAATTTTGGAAATTAGAGGGGTTTTGAAACCTCTCCAATTTAAGAAATTAGTGGGGGTTCATTAACCATATCTAATAACTTTTATTAGAGATGGTTTTAACCCATCTCCAATTCAAGAAATTAATGGGGGTTCATTAATTGTTGTTAATCCTTTTGATGAGAGGGGGTATTAAACCCCCTTTATGTTTTGAAATTAGAGGTGGTTGATGAACCCACTATAATTCCTTAGATTAGAAGGGGTTTTAACAACCCTAATTTTCTTTAAAATAAATCTCATATAAATTTAAATTTTATAATATATATGTGTGCATGGGCATGAATGTATGTATATATATACAAATTACGTAAACAAATTATATAAATGTACTTAAATACAATATTAGCACACACAAACACACACACATTTATATATATGAATACATTAAATAATTACTTATAAATATAAACTAATATATATATATATACATAAATTTTTGTTTACAGGATATAAGTATATTTGTAAATATATTTTTCATATATATATATAAATATATAAATACTATAAATTTATAGTATGATTTATGTAATAGATTCATAATATTAAATACATCTATATTGAATATTTATGTATAAATAAGTTAGTATTATATTATGTATAGAATTATATAAAATATAAGGAAAATTAAATATATATATATATATATATATATATTTGTTGTTGGGGTTTGTCTTAGTGGTAAGCACCCCGTAATACTACATGGATGTTGGGGGTTCAAAACCTATTTGGAATAGGTACTATTGCAGCACTGTAGCGTTGACAGAACTGTAGCCCCAACGACATTGTAATGGTAGTGGGAACTATAGTTGTAACATTAGTGGTGGCCGAAATGTAGCAAGGATTATAGCTTCTTAAGTATTATAGAAGCACTATTCACTAGGGGCCTCTAGGTCAATAATTTGGGACTACAGGTCATGTAATGGGATTTCACACCAAGTAGGCCTATGACACATGTAATGGGATTCCTGTCCACTAGTCCTAGATGCCATTTACTAAATAAATAAGGATTATGGGTCCACTATACACTGGGGGGTTTGGTTTTCCTGTAACACCCCAAGGTTTTTAAATAAATAGAATGCATGATGTACTAAGACTCTATGAATCAAATATCATTATTGTTTTATCAAATGATTCATCATAATATATGATAAAAAATTATTTATGGTATCATATATTCTAGAATCATCTGAATACCATTTCATTCTACTTTTGGAACTTCATTTCCATACAATATGAAAATCAAATAAAAACATCATATGGAAATCATGTAAAGAACACACCAAAAACAATAAAAGGAAAAAAATACTAATAATTAATGGATGAAATTATGTTATATAATGATCATATAAGGTATTATAGAAATTAATATGTTTCTAAATAATATTATTAATAGTTTTTTAACCATTGTACAATAGGTTTAAATATGTTTAAAGTAAAGAAAACTCAAGGCACGAGAATTCCTAACCCAATTTTCATTCTTTGGGTTAACCTTCTTTTTCATTAATGGTGTGGTTTTATGACCATTTATGTGATGAAATTTTATTTATATTATTTGTATTATGTGTATTTATAGTGAATAAACATATTCATATCGTTATATTGATTCTCATATCAATTATATGTTATTTTCAAGTGACTCTTATTATAAAATACACTGTTAAGCATATTATATTACTAAATTAAAAGTAAATGATTTTATATATGTATTCTAGTTTTATAATTATTTTATGGTTCATGTTAATTGTTAATTATTAACGGTGGGACCTATATCTCTCTCAAATGTGTTGGGAATGCGTATGTTGGAGGTCGGCTGTATAGTTACACCTAGTGTAACTGCGATGATTACACAATAAGGTAGATATGAGGGTTACATTGTAAGGTATCCTTGGGGGTTACAAATTATAAGGCATCCAAGATGGTTATGATATTATTTATATAATAAACTAATACAGATTTATAGTTCAATTCATGTTCTTCATGTTTTGTGGAAATCCCATGGGAGTCTCTAGTTCCACAAAGTAATTATATATGGGTGACAAGTATGTCTTTTTAAAAATGATTTCTTACATTCATGGAATAATGTTTTATTTTTCCTTTTTTATATCCCTTACTAATCTTTGTGATTATCCCATGTTTTTGAATTATTTTCATTGTATATAAGGATGTGTAAGATAAATATGGAAGCAATGTTAATTGTTATGATGATTTTTCAATGAAATCCTATTTTATTTGAAAAGTTTAATATTTTAGAAGAATTGAATAATATTTTTATGGTATACACTTTACATAAATTTGGAATTTTATGAATTTATTATGTCCCAATTCTCTAAATATCTTAACGTGAGACGATCTTCAATATGAAAGTAAGTGAGTTCTTGAATGAATTCAGGATTAAGTAATGTCATAAGGTCGAGTCCTTATAGTTGTTATCAGAGGATGGGTTATATAACATTAGGGATTAGGATAATGATAATAGAATACCATAATTTTTTTTTACTCTATGGTTAATTTGAAATGAAATACAATTTAATGATTACCATGTCACGTCAACTAATATATGTTTGTTCAGAATGGGTTTCCGTCGAAGAAACACGGAAGCTAAAGCGGAGAGGCACCAACAGAATTGTATACTTCTGAATCTATAGCCTAGAATGATCGGGATTGGAAATGAGCAGTTTTGGATAGTAATGGCTCAGCTGATGTAGGAAATAAATTTTGGTTGCATCAATTCAAGAGAACAACCTGAGGTACCACAAAATAATGAGAGGATGGTGGAAATTTTATAAGGCAACACCCTCCTTCTTTCAGTGGATCTTCTGACCTAGTAGTTGCTGAATGATGGTTGGAAGCCCTTGAAATGATATTTTATGTTATGTGATGTTTATATAATCAAAATCTGTGTATCTCCATTTATCCTTTTGAAGGAAAATCTGATCATTGGTGGTCAATGGTCAATTATATCAGGGATAAAGAAGAGATAGATGTCTTATAGTGTAGTGAATTTAAAAGTACTTTCATTGAAAAATATTTCCCTATGGTTGTTCAAATTAGGATAGTGAATAAATTAATTTAATTGAAGAAAAATGAGAAATATTAAGTGGTCATGTGTGAAACGATCTTCATCTGACTAGTGAGATATGATCCAAATTTTTTTCTAGATATTGATTGAAAAATAACTACTGGAATTTTACACTTTACCAACAGTTCAAAACCATTGGTAAAGGCCTCAAATCCATTGGTGTATAGTATACCAACGGTTCCCTCAACTGTGGACATGTAAGCTGTGATAATATTCCTATACCATTGGTTCTATGAGAACCATTAGTATAGGTGTCAAAATAGAAGGTATACCCACGGTTTGGTAAAAACCGATGGCATATGTGTGTTAAATATAGCATATAAAAACGGTTTGTAAAACCATTGGTATATGTCTGTTACACTTATATGATCGGTTTATAACCGTTGGTATATAGGGGTTATGGAAATCCATAAGGCTATACCAACAATTTTGTTATAACCGTTGGTATAGATTTATACAAATGGTTATAACAAAACTCCTGGTATAGTTATATTATAGAATCTATGCCAATGGTTTTAAAATCGTTGGTATACATTTTCTCAACTCCAATGCAGCAGGCCCCTCTCCCACCTCTCCAGACCTATAACAAAACAGATCAACAACAACACACCTCCACCTCTCCAGACCTGAAACTACACCAATATAAAATACCCATCCAAAGTATTCAAAATTTAGAATTCATTACAGAATTTAGAAATTTAGAAATTTAGATATTTAGACATTCAAATTAAATAAATGGTTCCTCATGTGTTAGTAGGAAATATTGGCCAATATCAACATATGAGATTGGTTACCGGAATATCCTACATGTTTTTTATAGACTTTTCAATTAGAATAAGGGGGTATGTGGATAATTATAATTTTCTATCCTGGATGTGATGTGAGATGAATCCCTATCTTGGGTAGTGGGTATAAATATTCAATTTAGTCTTTCGTATCATGTTCCCAAAGGGACTTTGGTTTGGTCCTAGAACCCACTGTTTGAGGATGGGATTGATGCGATCCATGAGGCTATGGTGTCACCATATGTATTCCTCACCATTGAGGTATTTTTATGAGACTTTGAAACTTAGTTTTCAAGATTCTATGTGTAGCCTAGTAGACCAATTTGTTATATGGTATTATTGAGTGTTCATAGGTTTCATATGAAATAAATATATGATATTTATTTGTTTTATGTTATTGTATAGAATGAACGACCGATGATTGAGAATTAGAACATGAGTGTTGGTGCATGTTCATAATGGGATGTAGGGACTCATTCATAATATAATTCATGTTTATCTATATATACTATGATCCATTTTGTTTCAATCAATGCCTTTTGAATATTTATTTATAATAACGTATGACCAATAGACCATATTTTACATTTTATACCATAATTTCATGAATCTATTTGTCACCGTATGATGATTTTCTATATGCCAGTTATGGTTTTCACTTAAAATGTTGTCCATTTCAAACAAAAGTGAGACACTTTGAGTGATACCACATGCCTCAGATTGAGGTGAGGTTGACTCGTACCCATCAAAAATGATCCATGGATCATTGTTCTAAAGTATCAACACAATCTGAATGCCTTTGGTCAGTTTTCCGTTTTCCAATTGTTGTATTCACTTAAAATCATATCCATTTCAAACAAAAGTGAGACAGTTTGAGTGCTACTCGTCACACCATGCCTTGTATTGAGGTAGGGTTGACTCGTACATTTCATAAATGACTCATGGATTGTTTTCCTAAAGTATCAACATAATATGAATGCATCTGATCAGTTTTCCGAATGCCAGTTGTTGATTTCACTTAAAATGATGTCCATTTCAAATAAATGAGAGACACTTTGAGTGATAACAGTCACACCATGACTCGGATTGAGGCAGGGTTGACTTGTACACATCAAAAATGAACTATGGATCATTGTGCTAATATATCAACACAATTGGAATACGTTTGGTGCATTTTTCGTATGTCAGTTGTTTTGACTTAGAATGTTGTCCATTTTAATGAAAAGTGAGACATTTTGAGTGGTACCAGCCACACCTTGCCTCATATTGAAGGGATTTTAGTCATACATATCAAAAAATACCCATGGATCTTTTTCCTAATGTATCAACACAATCCGAATGCGGTTGGTCAATTTTCCATATACCATTTTTCGTTTTCACTTAAAATGTTGTCCATTTCAAACAACTGTGAGACACTTTGAGTGATACCGGTCACACCATGCCTCAAATTGAGGCGGGTTGACTCTTTTCCTTCACAAATTATCCATGGATCATTGTGATGAAGTATCAATACAATTCGAATGCATTTGGTCAGTTTTCCGTATGCCATTTGTTGTTTTCACTTAAAATTACATCCATTTCAAATAAATGTGACACTTTGTGTGGTATCGGCCACACCGTGCTTTGGATTGAGACGGGGTTGACTCATACATGTCCAAAATGATGCATGTATTGTTGTACTAATGTATCAAAACAATCTGAATGTGTTTGGTCAGTTTTTCCGTATGTCAGTTGTTGATTTCACTTAAAATGTTGTCCATTTCAAATAAAAGAGATACATGTTGAGTGATACCAGTCACATCATTCCTTAGATTGAGGCAAGGTTAACTTGTATGAATCAAAAATGACTCATGTATCATTGTGATAATGTTTAAACACAATTCTAATAGGTTTAGTCAGTTTTCCGTATGTCAGTTTTTTTGACTTAAAATGTTGTCCATTTAAAACAAAAGAGAGACACTCAGAGTGATACCTGCCACACCGTGCCTCGGATTGAGGTAAGGATGACTCTAACATGTCACAAATGACCCATGGATCTTTTTCCTAAATTATTAATTCAATCTGAAAGAGTTTGGTCAGTTTTTTCGTATGCAAGTTATTGTTTTCACTTAAAATCATGTCCATTTCAAATAAAAGTGAGACATTTTGAGTGGTACCTTCCACACTGTTGCTCGATATGATTCACAAACTACATAAAAGGAGTGTCAATGATGAATTCAAATCAAGTTTATTCAAATAATCCTGACACGTTAATTGTAGAATGAAAATAGAAAATAAATCAAACTGTAATTATTGGGTATGCCATGCCACACACGGCACCACCTGGTTCAAGCGCGCCAAACACCTAAAAACACATATTTTGTCGTGCCATGAAAACCACACTTCCGAATGATGAGTGTTCTTTTTTTACACCTCAAAGATAATAGTTAGGGTATTTTTATGTGATTTCAAGTCATTCTGATGTCGTTGGGTAAGTATTTTACAGTAAAACACATGTTTTGGCCATTTACGACATGCAGAGTGCGTTTTCAGCCACCGCGGTCACATGGCACCTCCAATTGATGTCCTGTCTGGCCGACCACTTCACAATTCACCCAAACTTTATTGTCGTCCAATTTCATGGCATTCTGAGGTCGTTGGGCTAGTTTTGACCACCCCACGCACGCTTTTCAAGCGCACCAAACACCTAAAACCCCATATTCAGTCGTGCCGCGCAAACCTCGCGTCTGAATGATGTGTTGTCTCCTCGTACACATCAAAAATAATAATTATTGTGTTTTAGTGTGATTTCAAGTCATTCTGATGTCGTTCGACATGCATTTGACCATTAAATGCA
The DNA here is from genome assembly GCA_963277665.1 of Viscum album. Classification (NCBI taxonomy): domain Eukaryota; kingdom Viridiplantae; phylum Streptophyta; class Magnoliopsida; order Santalales; family Viscaceae; genus Viscum; species Viscum album. The sequence continues at coordinate 1,283,230,462 of OY728133.1, forward strand.
TGATTTGGCCATTTACGACACGCGAAGTGCGTTTTCAGCCACTAAGGTCACAAGACACCTCCGATTGACGTGACGTCTGGCCGACCATTTCACAATTCACCCACCCTTTTTTGTTGTCCGATTTATTGTCATTCTGAGGTCGTTTAGCCAGTTTTGACCACCCCTCGCATGCTTTTCAAATGCGAAACACCTAAAAACAAATATTCAGTCGTTCCAATTAAAGCGCGTGTCCGAATGACGTTTATCCTTTTCGTACATCTCACAAATAATAATTTTGGTGTTTTCGTGTGATATCAAGTCATTCTAATGTCGCTCGGCATGCCTTTGACCGTTAAAATCATGTTTTGGCCATTTAAGACACACAGAGTGCGTTTTTGACTACCGCGGTCACATGAAACCTCCGATTGACGTGCTCTATGGCCGACCACTTCACAATTCACCCACCCTTTGTTGTCGTTAGATTTCATGGAATTCTGAGCTCATTCGGCTGGTTTTGAAAACCCCACGCATGCTTTTCAAGCGCGCCAAGCACCTAAAAAACACATATTTAGTCGTTCCGTGCAAACCACACTTCCAAATGATGTGTCATATTTTAGTACATCTCAAAAAAAATTATTAGGGTGTTTTCATGTGATTTCACGTCATTTTGATGACGTTCGACATGCATTTGACCGTTAAACTCATGTTTTGTCTATTTACGACACGCAGAGTGCGTTTTCAGCAACCACGGTCACATGACACCTCCGATTCATGTGTCTTCTAGCCGAGCATATTAAAATTCACCCAACCTTTGTTGTCTTCCGATTTCATGGCATTCTGAGGTCGTTCGGCCGGTTTTGACCACCCCACGCACGCTTTTCAAGTGCACCAAACACCTACAAAACACATATTTCGCCATGCCGTGCAAACCACGTGTACGATTGATGTTCCATATCCTCATACACCACACGAATAATAATTATGGTGTTTTCTTGTGATTTCAATTGATTTCGATGATGTTCGGCATGCATTTGTCTGTTAAACTCATGTTTTGGCCATTTAAGACACGTGGAGTGTGTTTTTGGCCACTACAGTCACACGACACCTTCGATGAATGTTCCGTCTAGCCGAACACATCACAATTCACCCAGCCTTTGTTGTCATCTGATTACATGGCATTCTATGGTCGATCGGACAGTTTTGACCACCCCACGCAAGCTTTTCAAGCGCCCAAACACCTAAAAAACACATATTCAGCCGTGTCGTGCAAACCATGTGTCCAAATGACATGACATCTCCTTGTACACCACAAGAATAATAATTATGGTGTTTTCATGTAATTTAATGTGATTCTGATGTCATTCATCATGCATTTGACCGTCAAATGCATGTTTTGGCCATTTACGACACGCGAAGTGCGTTTTGAGACACCGCGGTCACACGACACCTCCGATTGACATGACGTTTGGCTGACCATTTCAAAATTCACCCACCCATTGTTTTCTTCCAATTTCATTGCATTAAAAGGTTGTTCGGCTGGTTTTGACCACCCCACACACGCTTTTCAAGCACGCCAAACACCTAAAAACACATATTCAACCGCAGCAAGCAAACCAAGCATTCAAATGATATACCGTCTTCTTTCACACATCAAAAATTATAATTGTGGTGTTTTCATGTGATTTCAAGTCATTACAATGTCGTTCGGTATGCATTTGTCCATTAAAAGCATGTTTTGGCCAATTACGACACGCGGTGTGCATTTTCGGCCACCGCGGTCACACGACACCTCTGATTCACGTGTTGTCTATCCGAACACTTCACAATTCAACCACCCTTTACTGTCATCCAATTTCATGGAATTCTGAGATCGTTTTCCTGGTTTTGACCACCCCACGCACGCTTTTCAAGCGCGCCAAACACTTAAAAAACAATATCCAGCCCTGCCGCACATACCACATGTCCAAATGATGTGTCGTCTCCTCATACACCTCACAAATAATAATTAGGCTGTTTGATTGTGATTTCAAGTCATTTTGATGTCGTTTCGCATGCATTTGACCGTTAAACACATGTTTTATCCATTTACGACACACAGAGTGCGTTTTGGGCCACCACGGTCACACGACACCTCTGATTGATGTGACGTCTCGTCGACCATTTCAAAATTTACCCACCCTTTTTTTTCCTCCGATTTCATGGAATTTCGAGGTCGTTCAGCTTTTTTGGACAACCCCACGAATGCTTTTCAAGCACGCCAAACACCTAAAAAACAAATATTCAGTCGTGCCGCGCAAACCACGCATCCGAATGACATGTCGTATTTTCGTACACCTTGCGAATAATAATTAGGAATTTTTCATGTGATTTGAAGTCATTTCGATGTTGTTGGGTATGAATTTGACCGTAAAACACTTGTTTGGCCATTTAAGGCATGCTGAGTGTGTTTTCCTCCACCGCGGTCACATGACAACTCCGATTGACTTGTCGTTTGGTCGACAATTTCAAAAATCACCCACCATTTGTTGTATTCTAATTTCACAGCATTATAAGGCCATTCGTGCGGTTTTGACCACCACACGCATGCTTTTCAAGTGTGCCAAACAACTAAAATACAACTATTCAGTCGTGCCATAAAAACTGCGCGTCTGAACGATGTGTCGTCTCCTTGTACACCTCAAAAATAATAATTATGGTTTTTTTGTGTGATTTCAAGACATTATGATGTCAGTTGCCATGCATTTGACTGTTAAACACATGTTTTGGCCATTTACAACACGCAAATTGCATTTTCAGCCACCGCGGTCACATGATTCCTCTGATTGACGTGATATCTAGCCAAAAACCTTTAAATTCACCCACCATTTTTTTCGTGCAATTTCATGGCATTATGAAGTCATGCAGGTAGTTTTGACCACCCCACGCATGCTTTTCAAGCACGCCAAACACCTAAAAAACACATATTCAGACATGTCGCACAAACCGCGCGTCCGAATGACATGTCATCTCCTCTTACACCTCAAGAATAATAATTATGGTGTTTTCGTGTGAGTTCAAGTCATTCCGATGTCGTTCGGCATGAATTTGAACGTCAAATGCATGTTTTGGCCATTTACGACAGGCAGAGTGCATTTTCGGCAACCGCGGTCACATGATACCTCCGATTTACGTGTCATCTAGCCACCATTTCACAATTCACCCACCCTTTGTTGTCGTCCAATTTCATGGCATTCTGAGTTCGTTTGGCCAGTTTTGACCACCCAACGCACGCTTTTCAAGCGCACCAAACACCTAAAAAAACATATTTAGGTGTGACACGCAAACCCCGCGTCTGAATGAAGTTTTTTCTCCTTGTACACCTCACGAATAATAATTATGGTGTTTTAGTGTGATTTCTATTCATTCTGATGCTGTTCGATATGAATTTGACCGTTAAACACATGTTTTGTCCATTTACGACACGCGGAGTGAGTTTTCAGCCACCACGGTCACACCACACATTTGATTAACGTGATGTCTAGCCGACCATTTCAAAATTCACCCACCCTTTGTTGTCGTCCGATTTCATGGTATTCCAAGCTTTTTTGGCTTGTTTTAACCACCCCACGCATGAATCTCAAGCATGCCAAACACCTAAAAACACATATTCAGTCATGCCGTGCAAACCACAGATCAGAATGACGTGTCGTGTTTACATACACCTCACAAATAATAATTAGTGTGTTTTCTTGTGATTTCAAGTAATTACGATGTCGTTCGGCATGTATTTGACCATTAAACAAAAGGGATAAATTTAGAGTGATACCGACCACACCATACCTTGGATTGATAAACCCCCACTGATCCATTTAAAATTCAAATTTTATATAGTAGTTCCTCCAAAACATTGACTTCAGTATAGATCCATGTGACTTATCGGTGAGAGAGGTTCTTAATTGTTATATAAATCCTTATTGGTAAAAATATTTCACTATCCATTATAGATGGTGAACCAAATTTAAATAGATGAATGACTAGTCCAATGGTTATAATCAGAAAACACAACAGTAAGATAATATAAATCACCCTCAGAAAAAAAAAATATTGAAAACTATTTGATATCTTGGATAAATCAAAAAACCACAGAGTCATAATGAAAATTATCTGTCATCATGTTTTTATCAAATAAAAAACTATGTTATATAAACAATGAATACATTATTGTCTGGTAAAAGTTATTAGTTCAAGGTATCATTTCTATGTAACCATGCATATATGAACCATTAGAATTTTTCTTAGAAGATAAAATCATATTATTGTAGTCTATAATGAAACATTGTTGTTCGATATAGCCACCACATCATATTTATTCCAACTAAAGGAGGATGAATAGATTGTTCATTCATAAGTGTTATACAATATATTACAAAATCATAGGACAAGAGTGGGGTTGTAGTTCATGGTAAAATATGGGCCTCAACCCGGACATCCTCCAACCCCTGGACAGCCCCCCCCCCCCACCCCCGACCCCTCGGACATCCCTCCCCCTCACCCCGAACACCCCCTGCTCACCCTGAGAAGCCCCCCAACCCCCAAACAGCCCCCACACCCAGGAAAGCCCCCCCCCACCCACCACCCAGACAGCCCCCAGCACCACCCGGATAGCCCAACCACCCCTCAAACAGCCCCCCTCAACCCGGACAGCCCCCACCCCCCGAACAACACACACTGACCACCCGTACAACCCCCCCTCACCCCAGACATCCCCCACCCTCTGGATAGCCCCATCACCCCAAAAATCCACCCAAATCGCAGACAGCCCCCACCGACAGACATCCCCCCCACCCTGAACAACCCCCCCCCCACCTCAGACAACCCCACCCCCGAAAGGCCCCCCACCCCCCGGACAGCCCCCCTCACCACCCAAACAACCCCCCGCACCACATGACAGCCCAAACACCCCCTGGATAGCCCCCCCCCCCCCCAACCCGGACAACCCCCAACCCCTAGACAACCCTGCCAACCCCCCGGACATCCCCCCTCACCCCGGGAAGCCCCCCAACCCCCAGACATCCACCACCACCACCCACAGACAACCCCATGCAGCACCCAGACAGCACCCCGCACCACCCGAACAGTCCAACCACCCTCAGAAAACCCCACCTTAACCCTGATAGCCCCCCTCACCCAAGAAATCCCCCCCACCATGGATAGCCCCCACCCCAGACAACCCCCTAACACCCCGGACAACCCCCGCACCCCCGTCCGGACAGATCCCCCGACCCCCCAGACTCCCCCACCCCGGACATTCCCCCGACCCCCCCCCCACCCCGGACGAATAGCTCCGCCACCCCCCGGACAGCCCCCCACCCCCCAAACATCCCACCCCCCACCCTGGACAACTCCCAACCCCTTGACAACCCACACCCCCTCGGATAGCTCCCCACCCCCGGAAAGCCCCCCCTCACCCCGGAAATCCCCCAACCCCCAGACACCCCCACCCCACACACCCCCACTCCTTCGATGGAGGGTTAAAGATTTAAATAATTAAATGGATCCGAGGGGATGGATACAATTGTGGATAAATCAAAACAGAAAAAAAAACATACACATCAAAATCAAAACACAAAACTAACATATTAGATGAATAACAATAATAATAAGGTAATACGTAAAAATATTAACTATAGAAAGAATAAAAAACATTATTTGAGATGGATCTGATGGAGATTTAGCAGTTCGAATTGGGGAAGTCGAGCGAGGATGGCATGCTGATGCTGCACATTCTGTTCTGTTCATGAATGAGGAGGGGCTGCTAATTGGGGAAAACTTTCCCAATGGTTTTTCAAAACTACTGGGAAGGATTTCCTATCCCAATGGTTTATATAGAACCGGGTGTAAAATCCCCTAAAAACACGTTTCACCAAACAGTGATATAGAACCGTTGGTAAAGCCTCTTACAAACTAGCATTTCCCAACGGTTCTCTAGAACCGTTGGTAATGGATCCTACAAACATGCATATACCAACGGTTTTGTTAAACCATTGGTATAGAATCCCTTTCCCAATATTTTTTGTAAACCGTTGGGATAAAAGAATTGGGAAAACATCCATTTATAGTAGTGAATCAACCACTTCTACCCATGATTGGAGACAAGGTATCAAAGGGCATTGGCCTCCTAAGAATTCAAATGTTATGAAAAACTTGTCTGATGTAATGAGAGGGTAGATATGGAGTTTTCTTATAATCACATGAAGCTTGATTATATAGAGAAGAAGAGGCCTAGATGAAAAGTGATGGGTAATAATCAATCAAAGAAATCTGATGGTATGAAATTCCATTTTCTAGTTTGTGACAAGTGTGGAAAAAGCACCATGGAGAATGCCTTACCAAAAATAGAAAGTGTTTTTAATGTGGTATGTTTGGACATATGTCCCAAGATTGTAATACTAATAAGAAAACTATAAACTCTTTTATATGTGCTGAGATTCGTTATTATGAAAATGATTTCCCATATAGAAACTGAATGATGCAAAGAAGCTAGATTATTAGAAGAAAAGTGTAATGAGATCCTTTTCGAATATATCAGTAGACATTAGGCTATCTAATTAAGATGAATTTGGTACCTTGTCTGTTTACATAGATTTTAGTATAGTTCTTCTTGATATGAGGTTTACACATTCCTTTATTTTTGAGGAATTTTATGGTAAATTTGAAATATTTCTTCAACAAATGTGACAAGAACTAATTGATAAATCACTAGGGTAAATGTTATACGGAAAATTAATTTTATGAATCATCTTATTGTTATATATTGGAAGAGATTACCTATAAAACATATTTTTTCCTTTTTAGAGTTTGATATCATTTCAGGGATGTATTGGATTTCTATTTATCGTGCTAAGTTAGACTATAGAGATAAAGAAGTAGTTTTTTCAGAATGAATTTCTGTATTTATACAAGAACAAACCATACAATTTATAATGTATCTATAAGATAAGAAAATGTAGGAAGATGGTAATGAAATTTATCTTTCCAATATTTTTTAAAACATGGTAACTATATATATTAATGATTTTAAAGTGGTAAATCAATTACTTGATGTTTTTCCTAATGAGTTACTCTGGCTCATACCTGACCAAGAAGATAAATTCCAAATTTACATAGTTCCTGATGCTAAGACAATTTCAAAACCCTATATCTAATGGGTGAAATGGAACACATTGAATTGAAAAATAAGTTGCAAGAGTTTCTTGATAGAGGCTTCATTCATCCCAGCACTTCACCGTTTGGTGCTCTTGTTTTATTTTTTTAAAAAAAAGTGCTTCCATGAGACTTTTCAGAAATTATAGATCCTTTAATAACATCCCTATTACAAATAATTTACCTTTTTTTCTCATATTGAGGAATTGGTTGATCAGCTCCATGGTGCTCAGTAATATTCCAATATTGACTTGAGATCTGCATACCATCAACTGATGGTGAAGGGGGATTACACCCAAAAACATCTTTTCATATTAGATACAGGCATTATAAATTTTTTGACAGTCTATTTCAATTAACTAATGAACCTAATGTATTCATGAATCTTATGGATATTATATTTCATGAGTTCTTCGATAAATTTTTTCTTCTGTTTATTGATGAAATTTTGGTACTTTTTAAGAGTAAAGAGGAGCATGAAAAACAACTAAGGGTTGTTTTGAAAACCATAAAGTAAAAGAAACTCTATGGAAAATTCAGAAAATGTGATTTTTGGTTGAATTTTTTTTAATTTATTTAGAAAATTTTGAATAGGGATGGAATAACAGTTGATCCTAGAAACCCATAAGTGGTAGATTGATGGACAAGACCTATAAATGTTATAAAGATTCATAGTTTTCTTAGATTAGCTATAGATTACGCATGGTTTTATAAAAACATTTCGTGGTTATCTATCCCGCTAAATAAGTAAACATGAAAAGGGGTTAATTTTGTTTTGATAGAAGAATGTGATGTTTTTTATTAGGAACTGAAGAATAGATTAGGTGAATGCCTTAGTTTTGGCCCTGCCTTCCAGAAAATGTATGTTTTTTATCTAGGGTGATGCTTCACTAAAGGGACTTGGTTGTGTTTTGATGTGGGATGATCATATAATTATTTATGATTTAGGACAACTAAAACATCATGAGATAAATTATCCCACACATGATATGGTATTGAAACTTATTTAGAAAACATCTAAAAACAATATGCCCCATGTGCCTAGATGATTCCAAATTTTTCCTACCATTACTCGCCTAGAAAATCTCCATTTGGCGGTTGCGATGTCAATGATTTTCAATCTAGGATCGCTGCATAATAGTGGTGGCTACCCTCCTACCCAGGATCCACTAAATCCTCGTTCAAGCCTCCATAGGCCTATGGTTTCATTCAATGATTCCCTTTGTGTAACACCCTGAGATTTTATAAGATATATTCTTTTTAATTTCTTTCATATCTTCTACTATACGATACACCAAGATTATCTTGTGCTATACACAACACCGTATTAGCTTACAATATACGCAAAACTAATCTTGGATCACGTTAAACACAATTTCATGTTTTTTGATAGTAGTTATTCAATGAAACATTGAGTATATATATATATATATATATTCAATGTATAAATAAAGTATGGTTGTATTTTTTTATACACAATAACAAAGGAGTATTTCATTACACGCAACCCTAACTTGGCTTGCATTACACGCAATCATGACCTTCCTCGATAGCGTGTGTTGTGCACAATATCAGGTTTCACTAAACTATGATATATGGTTATAATATTATTATGAACTATTCGTTATGAATAGTATTAACTAAATTTGAATTTTATAACATTATTATTCATCTTACACATTTTCTAGAACATGGTATGAGAACAAAATAAAATTTTTCGGCTAAAATATCTATTTTTCAAAAAGGCAGTTTTTCCTCCTTTTGATGGTGCACCCATTTTAAATATAGTTTTTGACATGTTTATAAGTAAAATTTGAAAAAGTAAAATTCTACCTTGGAATCAGGATTTAAAATTTAAATTTGGATAAATTTTTCATATTATTATGATAACGTTCATATTTTAATGAATAGTAAAAACATGATATATTTAAATTAAAAACAAAATTATTTCATCGCAATAATTTATATGGTTAAATTATCTTTTTAATTGGTTTTAACGAGTAATTAGAATATAGTTTTACCATTTAATCCAATTTTGGTCATTGTAATTAATTTCACTTTGAATTTGGACAGAAACAAGTGTCGATCTTTTGATAGTTATTGTTTCTTAAAAACACGCTATTTGTTTTGACTACGGAAATTAATATTAAATTAATTAATGCAACTTATATGTTTTGAATTTGGTAAAATATACATCATTTTTGAATTTGGGCTATTGAATATAGCTTAGGCTGAAGTTTTTGTATTTTTCTGAGAAACTTCAATTTTTGATGAATAGTGAAATCACTGAGTTATTGGTTTAAAACGACTTTTTATTTAAATAATAATTTATTTTATTTAAATTTATTTTAGTTCAAAATAGATTCATAATACATATATAATTTCAAATTAATTCATTAGAGTGAGTTTATAATAATTTTGTATATATAAAAATTTTACCAAACATTTTACTGTCTTTTACCCACCTCCTAGGAGTATTTGCAAATTCACATAATACTAAATTTTACCACTTCGGTGAATTGAATTTAAAAAATCCGGCATACAAAGTTGTTATCAATAAGTAAAATGTGGTTCAATAAGATGAAAATATTTTTTGGTGAATAGTATCTTTTGACTCTTATTTACTGTGGTTAAATGTAAATAGGGAAATTCAAGGATAAAAGAATATTATAATAATTTAAAATTACCATAAAACTTGTCCTATCCTTATTTTATGAGTAGTGGCAGACCATGGGAATATTTGGGTCGATTTTGGTACCCCATTGAGCCACTTGGTAGTGATAATGACAATTTGGATTAACTAATTTAATGTAAAGACAAAATTGACATTAACAAAAATCTTTTAGTAATTATTTTTTATAAGGGGTTATGTAAATTATTTTTTCGACTATAAATATTAATTGGAAAGATAAAACGATTTCCTACGTAATGGTATTTGTTTTATAATTTTTATACATCAAATAAATTATATTATTTATGACACAATAATGATGCAGTATTTACCTCATTAATAAATTATTTAAATAAATAAGATTATAATGATTACAATATTATCCAAAACATGTCCAATTCTGATTGGATGATTTTATTTCGACAATGAGTCATCTTAGCTTCATCTTTAATGATTTTTGGTCCTTTTTAACTGATCATATGTTTATAATAAAATATTATTTTCACACTTTCCAAAAGAGCCCCTCCTCCTCATTATAAACGGAGACTATTTCTATCCAATTCCTTACACCTCTCAAGCCATTTGGCGCGTCCAAACTCTGCCCAATTAATCTCCCTACATCTGTCTCCTAACCTTAGAATAATCACCTTAGGTAAAAGGCACTCCATAAGTTCCTTTTGATTCAAAACAAAGGTGGTTACCCAAATTAAAGGTAATCGTTTCTCTTAAATTGTTTTTTATTCGACTTCTCCAACCCCTAAACTCTTTTTAATCCATTATTTTTTAACAAAACCAATATCCACAATATAATATTATTTTTTTTATGAGAATGATTCGAACTAAACTTACACACACCTCCATATAATGGATGAAGAACAAAATGTTTCTGTGGATGGAAAACTAATGCCTCACAAAATGATGATTGTTCGATTTTCTCTTACCACCTCTAATGGTGTCCATTATGATGGAGTTGTATTTATATATGATATATTTTTTTTATGATTTCCTTATGCTTCTTTACATCCAAATTATATCAAGCCATTATGGTTTCCATAGTGGGTAAATATGATAATCTCATTTGAGGAAGTGCGGACTACCGCCCCCTCAAAGTGATGTGATTCGTTAATGCCTTATGTGGGATGTATAAAGGATGGAGTTAATGATATAATATATGATATTATACTGGAATTATAATATATCTAAGTATCATTATTTTTTAATTCCATTAAAAATAATAAATAGAAATGAAAGTAGCGTTCAAGCGTATGTACAACTTACCGTTTCCATGAACAGTGGATTTCATTTCTTTCCTCCATATGTTATGAACTATTATAAATACATGTATATGATGGATATATATTATATATAGGATATATAAATCATGAATATAATTCTGGATATAATGAATCTTTGACCACATGAACTACATGTAGTTATAAGTAGTCCATTTTTGACTCTAATACCAAATATCGACAAAACGAACGTTATTAACTTAAATGGTTACATAATGTTTATAACATTGTAATAAGTGAAATAAAAGGAATAATAAATTGAAAAGGGTAATTAATCAAATAAAAATTTACTTTGGTTTATTATTCATAAGATTAAAGAAAGATCGAATCATGTCGGACACGAGGTAAGGGAACTTCTTAACCCACTACTGGAAATCCATCCTTTCCCAATGGTTCTGAACCGTTGGGAAAGGCTGCAGAACCATTGGTATATGTTATACCAACGGTTCTGCCAACCGTGGGGAAGTAAGCCGTTTGGAAAGGCTTTTCCCAACGGTTTACAAGGAACAGTTGGGATAGGTTAGAAAAAATCAACCTACCCCAACGGTTGTGCCAAACCGTTCGGAAAAGCCTTTCCCAACGGTTTGGCCCGTTGGGAATCCCATGAATATTTTCTTTCCCAACGGTTCTACCAACCGTTGGTAAAAACACCAATTCCAAAAGTTATCCCAACGGTTTGAACCATTGGGATAGTCTGTTTTTACCAACGGTTTAATGAACCGTTCATAAAAACACCTCCATATGGGATATGCCAACGGTTTGAAACCGTTGGCATAGGCTTTGCTGTGAAAATTGCACAGCAGCCTGCAATTTTCACAGCAGGTCTGTTTTGGGCTCATTTTGGCACAGCAGGTCTGTTTTGGGCTCATTTTCAATTCAATTTTCATTTTCAATTCAATTTTCAATCCAATTATTGTAACTGTAACACATATAGAATGCATACATATAGAGAACAAACCAACGCATTTAAATAATGAAAACCAACCAACCAACACATATAATGCATCCTAAAAATATACTCATCCATAATTAAATTAGAATTCATAACATAATTATAAACATACATAATTCATTTAGAATTCAATTTAAAATTTAGATGACAATCATATGTGGAATCCGGAATTCAATTCATAATTTGACTGGTTTTTTGTACACCATATATTTTTACTCGAAATCATATACATTTTAGACAAAATACATACACCTGGAATGATACCGGTCACACCGTGCCTCGGATTGAGGCGAGGTTAACTCGTACACGTCACAAATGACTCATTGATCGTTGTCCTAAAGTATCAACATATTCTGAAATCGTTTGGTCAGTTTTCCATATGCCAGTTGTTGTTTTCACTTAAAATGAAGTGTTTTTTAAATAAAAGAGAGACACTTAGAATGGTACCGGCCACACCGCGCCTTAGATTGATGCGGGGTTGACTCGTACACATCACACATGACCCATGCACTATTTTGCTAAAATATAAACACAATCAGAATGCGTTTGGTTGGTTTTCCGTTTGTATTTAAAATGTAGTCCATTTTAAAGAAAATAGATACACTTAGAGTGGTCTCAACCAAACCACGACTTGGATTGAGGCGCGGTTGACTCGTACACGTATCATATGACCCATGGATCGTTGTCCTAAAATTAAAACATATTATGAATGGATTTGGTCGGTTTTTCGTATGTCAGTTGTTTATTTCACTTACAATATTGTCCCTTTTAAACAATAGAGACGCAGTTAGAGTGGGACCGGCCACATAACGTTTCAGATTTAGACGGGGTTGACTCGTACATGTCTCGAATGACCCATGAATCTTTGTCCTAAAGTATCAACACAATCTGAATGCGTTTGGTTGGTTTTCCGTATGTTAGTTGATGTTTTTCACTTAAAATGACGTCCTTTGGAAATAAAAGACATACACTTTGAGTTGTGCCGGCCACACTGCGCCTCGAATTGAGGCGGGGTTGACTCGTACACGTCACATATGACACATGGATAATTGTGCTAAAGTATCAACACAATCAGAATCCGTTCGGTCGGTTTTCCGTATGTCATTTGTTGTTTTCACTAAAAATGAAGTCCATTTTAAACAAAATAGAGACACTTTTAGTGGTGTCGGCCACACCGTGTCTCAGATTGAGGTGTAGTTGACTCGTACACGTCACATATGACCCATGGATCGTTCTCCTAAAGTTTCAACAGAAACCGAATGCGTTTGGTTGGTTTTCCGTATGTACTTAAAATAATGTCCATTTTAAACAAAAGAAAGTCACTTAGAGTGGTCCTGACCACACTGTGACTCGGATTGAGCCCGGGTTGGCTCGTACACATCACATATGAACCATGGATCGTTGTCCTAAAATTTCAACAGATTCCGAATGCGTTTGGTCGGTTTTTCGTCTGTCAATTGTTTATTTCACTTATGATCTTTTCTGTTTTAAAAAAAAGAGACACATTTAGAGTGGTACCGGCCACACCGCATCTCGGATTTAGGCGGGGTTGACTCGTACACGTCTCAAATGAACCATGGATCATTGTCCTAAAGTATCAACACAATCCGAATGCGTTTGGCTGGTTTTCCGTATGCCAGTTGATGTTTTTCACTTAAAATGGCATCCTTTTGAAACAAAAGACATACACTTTGAGTTGTGCCGGCCACACCGCGCCTCGGATTGAGGCGGGGTTGACTCGTACATGTCACATATGACCCATGGATCATTGTGCTAAATTATCAACACAATCAGAATCTGTTCGTTCGGTTTTCCATATGTCATTTTTTGTTTTCACTAAAAATGAAGTCCATTTTAAACAAAATAGAGACACTTTGAGTGGTGTCGGCCACACCGCACCTCGGATTGAGGTGGAGTTGACTTGTACACATCACATATGACCCATGGATCGTTCTCCTAATGTTTCAACAGAAACCAAATTCGTTTGGTCGGTTTTCCGTATGTACTTAAAATACTATCCATTTTAAACAAAAGAAAGTCACTTAGAGTGGTCCCGAACACACCGTGACTCGTATTGAGCCTAGGTTGGCTCGTACACATCACATATGACCCATGGATCGTTGTCCTAAAATTTCAACAGATTCCGAATGCGTTTGGTCGGTTTTTCGTCTGCCAGTTGTTTATTTCACTTATAATCTTGTCCGTTTGAAACAAAAGAGACACAATTAGAGTGGTACCGGCCACACCGTGTCTCAGATTTAGGCAGGGTTGACTCGTACACGTCTCAAATGAACCATAGATCGTTTTCCTAAAGTATCAACACAATCCGAATGTGTTTTGCCGGTTTTCTGTATGCCATTGGATGTTTTTCACTTAAAATGACCTCCTTTTGAAACAAAAGACACACACTTTGAGTTGTGCCGGCCACACCGCGCCTCGGATTGAGGAGAGGTTGACTCGTACACGTCACATATGACCCATGGATGATTTTTCTAAAGTATCAACCCAATCAGAATCCGTTCGGTCGGTTTTCCGTATGTCATTTGTTGTGTTCAATAAAAATGAAGTCTATTTTAAACAAAATAGAGACACTTTGAGTGGTGTTGGCCACACCGCGCCTCGGATTGACGTGGCGTTGAATCGTACAAGTCAAATATGACCCATGGATCGTTCTACTAAAGTTTCAATAGAAACCGAATGCGTTTGGTCGGTTTTCCGTATGCCAGTTGATGTTTTTCACTTAAAATGATGTCCTTTTGAAACTAAAGACATACACTTTGAGTTGTGCCGGCCACACCGCGCCTCTAATTGAGGCGGGATTTACTAGTACACGTCACATATGACCCATGGATCATTGTGCTAAAGTATAAACACAATCAGAATCCGTTTGGTCAGTTTTCCATATGTCATTTGTTGTTTTCAGTAAAAATGAAGTCCATTTTAAACAAAATAGAGACACTTTGACTGGTGTCGGTCACACCGCGCCTCGGATTGAGGTGGCGTTGACTCGTACATGTCACATATGACCCATGGATCATTCTCCTAAAGTTTCAACAGAAACCGAATGCGTTTGGTTGGTTTTCCGTATGTACTTAAAATACTGTCCATTTTAAACAAAAGAAAGTCACTTAGAGTGGTCCCGACCACACCGCATCTCGGATTTAGGTGGGGTTGACTCTTAAACATATCAAATAACCCATGGATCGTTGTCATAAAGTATCAACACAATCCGAATGCGTTTGGCCGGTTTTCCGTATGCCAGTTGATGTTTTTCACTTTATAAGGATGTCCTTTTGAAACAAAAGACATACACTTTGAGTTGTTCCGGCGACACCGCGCCTCGGATTGAGGCAGGGTTGATTCGTACACGTCACATATGACCCATGGATCGTTTTCCTAAAGCATCAACACATTTCGAATGCGTTTGGTCAGTTTTTCGTATGTCACTTTTTGTTTTCACATAAAATCTTATAGAAATTCATATAGAATATTTTTATATCATATTTAGTATGGATTAGATTTTAGTTGATCGTGCTTTGAAACATTTCAGAGCTAATGAAATTAAGGAAGGTGGAGGGGCTATCCGGGGGGCTATCCAGGGGGGGCTGTCCGGTGGGTGTCTGGGGGGCTGTCCGGGGACCAAGGAGGAGGGTGGGGGGTTGTCTGGGGACCAAGGAAGAGGGTGGGGGGGCTGTGCGGGGTCTGTCTGGGGGTCGTTTGGGGGTTGTTCAGGGGGCTGTCCTGGGTTGTTCAGGGGGCTATCCGGGGGTTGTTCAGGGGGTTGTTCAGGGGTTGTTCAGGGGGTTGTCCGGGGTTGTTTAGGGGGGTGTCCGGGGGGCTGTCCGGGGGGTGTTTGGGGGGTTGTCCGGGGTACAAGGGGTAGGGTGGGGGGTTGTCTGCGGGGCTGTCCGGGGGGATATCCGGGGTCTAGGGTGGGGGGTGGGGGGCTTTACGGGGGGTTGTCCAGGGGCCTGTCCGCAGGGCTGTCCGTGGGGTGTTTGGGGGGTGTTCGGGGTCCAAGGGGGAGGGGGGGTGGTCCAGGGTCCAAGAATGAGGGGGGTTGTCCAGGGAGTTCTCAATCACACAACCACTAAAAGACAAAAACATCCATAAAAATAGACAATATATAAAAATAACTCAACTCCAATACTATAATACGATTCTAGATAAAACCAACAACTAGAATAGATTAAACATCAAATCTCAGTAATATAAGTCAAAAATGTAACAGATCAATATGTCCCACATCAGCATCAGCATCACCATCACCATCATCATCATCACCCTCGTCATCGTCCTCCTCATCGTCCTCACCCTCCACAGCACCCTCCTCCTCGCCTTCACCCTCCTCCTCGCCCTCCTCATCTCCCTCCTCTTCCACATCAGACTCCTCGCCATCATCATCTTCAAGCTGGACATTGACCTGACCACCACTGGAACTACCACCTGGTGCAACATATAGAGAATGTATCGATGACATGTATTCATAAATCGTTGGGATGGCCTCTGCTGGAAGTGTTGGACGTAGAACTTCAATAAATTTCATAAATGCACTGTTTTCCCTAGCAGACTGTTCTGCCGTCTCTGTGGCCCTTTTCTCATCCTGTTTTGCCTGTTCCCTAACTTGCTGCAGCTCGGTGGCACTACAACTCGTTCCTGAGGCAGGCCAATACCTCGTCGGGGCTATCCTAGGTCGGCAGCGTACTCTGCCAGAATGACCCTCTCCCAACACCTGATCTAAGTGATCAGATGGCCCAAAATTGTCTGCTTCTTGGGAATCGAGGGCCTCTAAAGAATCCTGTTACAAATATAAATATATTATTATGTTACAAAATAGATATTAAAATATAAAATCAACAGATTAAAACTTACAATCTGCTGCTGAGTCACTTCGTTGACAGAACTTCAATCCTTTTTTCGTCTACTCGAGCAAAATAGTTTTGCTCGAGGTACACGTCCTTCAATATTTTTTACTTGCCTCTACAATGACATTGAACACAAAAGTTATATAAATACTTTAGCAAATGATTAAATAATTGAGGAAAAAAAGAAAATGTAAGTCGTAAAGAAAACTTATAAACAATTGTCATACCTGCTGCCTCTCATGATCTGGCATCGTCGTGCGTCCTAGTGTATGGAGGTATTTTTTTGCATCAATGTTTTTTTTATTTTTTCCAGATGATTCCTAAATAAAATTTGATAATGCAATGGTTAATATTAATGCAAAACTTGAAAGTTATTATTTAAATACCTCAAATGTAATTCATACCTTAAACTGGGTACTCGTCCAATGAGTAATCATCTTACGATACTGCTCTATAGAACAATCATCAACGATTGGTACCGCCTCTAACTCAGTGCCAACTCTAGCACGCCAGCCAATATACAACTCATGCTTGTAGGCTCTCCAAATCTCGCCTAAATCCTTTAGACGTTCCAATCGTGCACCCTCACTATCAGGAAAATTAAATCGAAGCTGAAATCAAAATATTAATTCATATAAATACAAAAATAATTCATGGAATTAAATACAAAAATTTTTTTACCCATATCTCTGCCCAAGCTCTATCTTTGACCTCATGTGGGAAATGTCTCCACGACAGCAGGCTGACGGGAATGATGTCGGAGTATTTGGCAAGCGTCTCCAGAAAACTCCGACATTTCTGCCCTGTTTTCTCAACCATCTGATTGTCTTCATTATATTCCACCATAACATGTGTGCGACGGTTCCACACCGAACGCATGCGTGTACGGCCCCGCCCCGCCTCCTGTCAGTAGATGTATCTTTCATGAAAGAAAAACAAATATTTTATCAAAACATGTTATAATGAAAATAAATATTGCTATAAAAATTTGTTAGGGTTTTATAAATATACCTGCGCTAGTCTATCAAATGAGTGGCGCCGGATCCACAGAACCTGATGGAACAGCCTCTGGTGGAACAGGAGTCGAAGACGATGGAATATAAAATCTTAGAGAGACATAAGTAGAAGGAAAAGAAGATGGAATAGCTGTATGACCTGATGCTGACTGGGGAGTGGGAATCATCATGGGATGTGAGAATGATGGGGCAGAAGATGCAGAAGATAACGAAAACATGGGAGGCATAAATACCCCGTGTGTCCCTAACGACACACCGGGATCAGAATGTGGGAAGGCTGAAATGTCAGTGGGAGGGGAAGGGTCTAGTCGGGCACGCGCAGCTCTACGTCCACCTCTGGTACGAACCCTCCTCGTACCACTGGCCTGAGTACTAGGACCAGTACTAGTCTCCTCGTCGAATAACTGTCTACGTAACGGTGGATCCTACAAAAAAGTTTACAAAAAAAATTAATCACATGACATTATATATTCTGTAAATATATATATATATATATATATATATTTGAAATAAATTACTCACTGTAGGCACTAATGGTGGAACACCCAGCTCCTCCATCCAACGATTGTTCTCCAACATTTTTTTTTCTTCATCTCTCTTCAATTAGCTGCATTTCCTGCATTTGAAAACAAATATGTAATTAATTAGAAAAAGTAAATTAATGTGTAAACCAAAAAAATAAATATATGAGGGAATGAGGGGATTCATTGGTAATTTAGCTATCAATTGTTTTAGAAGAGCATGAATGAATTTAATAAAACATACAAGTTGTAATGTTCACCAAGTTAAAAATATTGTTTTATTTGGTTTGAATACAATTCAATTCCAAATTAGAAAATGAAATTCAAATAAAACAGCAACCAATAAACATTGAAAATTCACATAATGGTCAAGTCAGCTAAAACATATTTGTGATCAATACTAAATAAATATCAATATTACCAACCTTAATAACCCAACTTGAGGTAAACCAAAAGAATTGAGAACATGGATGAATGATTCTTTATATTTCCAACCACAACTTCAGGTTCACAATCAACTATGACAATTGAGCTATTGGATTCATCAAAAGAAATAAATGGATTGGTTCCAATGGCAATAGGGACAGTGTCAATTCCATCATCAGCATCATCAAAAATATGTCTTGGAATTACTTCAACTATGACACCCAATTCAGGTTGAAGATGATCTTTGACATAAAAAACTTGTTTATCCATTGATGCCAACACATATGGTTCTTCGGTAGCAAGAGTGCGGGTCATATTAATTACTCGAAATCCACAATCATCAATAAATGTGCCATGTCTCGTCATCGAATCAAACCAATGGCATTTCATCATTGTGACTCATCCATGAGAGTAATAATCCAATATTATTATTTTATCAATGACTCCATAATAATCCACATTTTCAAGTCGAGGTCTACTATCTGATGCACTGGCATAACAATCTGTTGTGGCAGTAACCATAATACCATCATGTTGTGTTATCATGTTTTTGGCTCGTTCAGTGACAATAAATCTGTACCCATTGATAACAATTGATTTACAGTCACGAACCACGGTATTAGGACCAAAAGCCAAAGCTCTTATTTCCTCAGATACAGAGTCAGCAGACAAACTCAATACCTGCAATATAAATGACAGTTAAACTTAAGTAAATATTGAAATAATTAATTTAAACAGTAATATTTTTACCTTCAATTTTAACCAAGCAGAAAACTCTTTGCTATGCAAAGTCTCTCTCCTTCTCAAAGATAAAGAACGGTGATTCCTATTTATCATTGTTTTATGTTCCCTGTAGATAAAAAAATATGAATATTTTAACAGATATATATGTAAGATATAAATATTCAATTTTGTTACCAGATATAGTCATTGAACAAATCACAGTTGAACAAAACTGTGCGATGTGCCATCTCCCGCTCTTCATGGCTTAATGTCTTCAATGTATATGATCCAGGAATTCCTCCTGTTTGAGGAAGTGATGGAAAACTGGGTTCAATTTTCTCTTATTGTTCTTCTTCATTTCTCATTGGTCTGTTCATTCTTGTATTAAGATCAGACAAATACATCGAACATAAATCCATACATTCTTGAGCTAAGTAACCGTTCATGATAGAAACTTCCGTATGATTCTTGTTTCGAACAGAAGACTTTAATTTGAACATATTTATTTCAGTTGGATACATCCAACGAAAAGAAACAAGTCCTCTGAGAAGTATTTCAGTTGGAATATGGACATTCAGATGCAGCATGCATGTGAAAAATGATGGGGGAAATATTTTCTCCAACTCACACAAAATTAATGGGGCATATGTCAACATTTTTTGCAAGAAAGACTTGGACAACTTCTTAGCACAAAGATCTCTAAACAAATGGCACAACCGAATAACACCCACCCTTACATTATTGGAAAAAAGTTAAAGGATTGCTATTGGAAGCAACTCATGCAGTAGAACGTGATAATCATGAGTCTTCAAAGATTTTAGCTTCAACTCTCTTCTGTTGACCTGTTTAGATATGTTTCTTGAATAGCCATCAGGAACTCTAATAGTCTCTAATACTTCCAGAAATTGTTTTTTTTTTCAGTAGGTGTTATCACATAAGAATAACATGGAAGTTTCTATTTATTTTCACTGAAACGCACAGGATGCAATTCTGGTCTGATGCCCCAATCCACCATGTCACGTCGAGATCGTAAATCATCTTTTGTCTTCCCCTTGACATTTAGAAGAACTGAAAGCAACATTTCACATATATTATTTTCAATATTCATTATGTCTAAGCAATGACGTAGCAAATTGGTTGACCAATAAGGAAAATCAAAAAAGATACTCCTCTTCCTCTAATTGTAATAGGTTTCTGTGGAAACATTCTTTCTCTTTCCAGATTTCATTTGACCCTTCCCGAACGAAAAACTGAAATCTTTCAATTCATTAAGCACATCAGTTCCAGACATACGCTGAGGTGGATCATCGGTCTCTATAGTAGTATCAAATCTTCGATGATTCATTCTATATGGATGATCCTTTGGCAAAAATCATCGATGTCCCATAAAACTGAAACTACAACGATGTTTCAGTCTTCTGGATCGTGTATTCTTCATACAAACTGGTCATGACAGTTTTCCCTTCGTGCTCCATCCAGACATCATTGCATAAGCCGGAAAATCATTGATCATCCACATAAGCGCAACACGCATCTGAAATATGTCTTTCGAACATGCATCGTATGTGCGCACTCCCACATCCCAATGAAGTTTCAACTCTTTTATTAAAGGTTGCATTTATACATCATTATCAATGCCGGGATCAGAAGGACCAGATATGAGTATACTCATGAAAGTGAAAGATTTTTTCATACACAACCATGTGGGAAGGTTATAAATGTGTATAAAAACTGGCCATGTGCTGTGCGAAGTAAGCATCTGCCCAAATGGATTAAAACCGTCGCATGAAAGACCCAGCCTCACATTACGCACGTCAGCTGCAAAATCAGGATGTCGAGTATCAAATCTATGCCATGCAAATCTAAATGTATGATGAACCAACTCATCATTAGTCTTCTTTCTCTCGGTATCATGCCATCTCATTTTTATTGATATGTCATCAGACATAAAAAGATTTTGGAGTCTGGGGATCAATGGAAAGTGCCACATTACTTGCTGTGGAATGCAGGATGGTGTTCCATTGGATTTTGACTTCCAATGGGATGTGCCACATTTTATACATTCATTTCGTTCATCGGTTTCTTCCCAGAATAAACTGCAATCTTTCGGGCAAGCATGAATTTTGTTTCTGGAAAATCCAAGTTCATCAACTAACTTCCATGACATATAGTGGTTTGAGGGAATATCTGCATCATCTGGAAGTAAATCCTTCAAGAGGGTAAGAATGTAATCGATTGCTGTATTAGAAGTCCCATATATAGTTTTTCCATGAAACAATCGGATTAAATATTCCAGCTTTTTCATTTTATCGCATTGTCAATATACTGGAGTCGTGGCAGCATCATTCAATTTTTTCACCCTATAAATATCATCATTTTCACTAGATGCATCAGTTGTCCTCATATCGACGTCTTCTTGAGTCGAAATCCTTTCTTTTTCATGATGACGAATAAACGGAAACCGATCATCTAACAAATTCTCCATTCCAGTCCATTCATTTCGATCATCACCAATTTGAGATTGCATTTTCTCACCATTGTGATACCACACAAAGTAGTTTTCATGAAAACCATTTTTGGTTATGTGGTAGCTGACTTCTTCATGACTCAACCTAGGTCTACCAAAACAATTGGAACATGGGCAGTGTATGCGACCACTATCTGAAGCATTGTGAAATTCAAAATCTATAAAGCTCTCCAAATTGTTTTGAAAATCGCTTGAGATACGATCGGTTTCATACATCCAACTTCTGTCCATTCTGTAAAAAGAATTCATATAAGTCATTTTGTCATAAACAATTCAATAGGATTGAACTTTAATAGAAAATACATTTAAGTAACTGATAAAGGAAGAAAATAATCATGGTATCAACTACACATGTGAAAAAAACATACTAATGTGTTATTGAAAAAATGTAAAACCAACAAGAACTTAATGTGTTATCACATCAGAGCATGCCTCATCCCATAACCATATTAGTAGGGTATCCTCATATGCAATTTACCTTTTTGAATTAATATGAACTTCCTCACCAGGTACCTGAGTAGATTTCATAGATATAATCATCTCACATCCTGTAAGGCTTCCATTATGTATGATCTGCAGAATAATTTGAGTGATCATGAATCATGCATGGGATCTTCCCATGATCACTATAGATTATGAGAAGTAATTATGATAGGTCACGTGAAGAACATCAAACACATATTTTAGATAATTTGAGACATAATATAATAAAATAATGTATAAATCTATAGAATTTGGGATAAAAGGATGGATGAAATACTAAAATATGGGAGACTAAGGTGAAGGAAATATATGTTGACCCTAATGTTCATAACATGCATCACCTATGAAATTTTATTGCACTAGGAAATTTCATCTTGTTCACAATACATTCCATTGGAAACCTATTTTGATCATTTGATGTCCCCTTGACATGTTAAATAAAATCAGATGGCACCCATGAATATTCCACCCTTGTAATGAAAAGCCTTTAATTCTCACCATACAGACTACATGTTTTCCAATAGATATGTATCTCCTTCTATATAAGGGAATCAATACATATTATCTCAGTCTCATATTAAATGTCAGGAATGTTAGATGGCTCCCTTAACACCCTCCAGGCACACCAACTAGGTCATGTGATGTCCTCAAATCATGTCACTATGGACATAAATCACCCTTCAAGACATATCACACTGACTCTAGAGTTTCCCTCCCAGTGTGTCAAACATGTCTTTTGATGAAAATGGAGAAGATCACCAAAATCAAGAGATTCCCTATAGGCATTACATCCATTATCATGAAATTGCTTCTAGGATCAACCAGTCAGGACTTGTGATGTCCTCCAAACATTCCATCCTTGATCATTAGAGAAACATCAGACAATCCATCTAGTTTAGGAAAATTCATCAAAATTTTTATAGGATCATGTAATTTCCATTGGAAATTTCCAAAGAAACCCTCTATCATGCTAAGTAGATAGTCAAGGCATTCCATGTGGAAAACCAAAACATATCCATAAGAGAAGAAATATAAAAATAATAGAATCTATAAGCATTATAAAATTGTCCACCATTGGCATGTACGCTTCTATAAAAATGGATCCATAGATTTTATGTTTTAATTAATGAAAAAATCAATTCATTAAAACAACTACAACAACTTGATTGAGATCAATTTTTACCTGTTCGGATGGGGGGTGTACCTATTCGGACGGGGGTCGATGATGTTCGGATGGGGGGTTCACGAGAGCACGGGATCAGAGGATAATTAGGGCTCTGTCTCGAATGAGGGAGTGTAGATCGGGGTTTCTATTTGGGCAAAAACTTTGCCAACAGTTTCAATAAACCGTTGGTAAAGGGATAAGTTTAGCACCCCTTTCCCAACTGTTTTATAGAACCGTTGGGAAATGGGTCACTGGAATGCCCTTTGCCAAAGGTTTCAGTAAACCATTGGCAAAGTCTGAGTATACCAATGGTTTAATTGAACCGTTGGTATACTACTGTTGTGAAAAACCCAAATTCCAATAGTGACCCAATTTCTGTTCTTTGGGTTGATCTTATCTTTCATGTTTATGTCATTCTTTGATTATGTGAGAAATAAATTTTTATATCTTATCATGTATTTATACATTCTTTATGTGACCTTATAGTGATTACACATAAGAGATCTATTATATTTACAAAAAGATCATTGTAAGTGATAATTATTCTAAACTCATTATTATCTGAGATTGTTTATTCGTAAGTATTTATTGGGGTTAATGTTATCACCCATGTCCATGTTTTATAAAAGAGTTTTATGTATTTTTAAAGTCATTTTTTCCCATTTTTTCATTTTAACACATGTTATTAAAGCAATATTTCTATTTTTTACCATATGAGGAACTTTTTGACTTTTCTGAGAAAAGTACGAGGAGAACTTTTTTTAACTTATACGGCATGGACGGATTTTTACGGTTTCATACCACCTAATTTTCAGAAAGATTACTCTACAATATTTCATGACTATTTTCAAGAAAATACTATTCTTTTAAAACTGCATTTCATTTTGTGAAAATAAAATGATTTTAAATGAGAAAGGATATTTTCCTAAATAATTTATTTCATGTGTTTTATCAAAACCATTTTCCATCTAAGATGAAATTATTTCATATGTGTATGTTTCAAGTATAATGTCTCTATGACTTACATGGTTTCACTTCTCTTATGATGAAATGATATCCATTTGTTTTATATGTATTATGTTATGATGGGATGATTTTTATGAAAACCATTTTATTCATTTGGTTATGATGAATGATTTGTATTTATGTTGTGGCACATGTAAGAATGATTTCCTTATGAGATGGGTGGGACCTATATCTCCCTCCAATGAATTGGGAAAAAAATTATATCTCATTAGATAGACATGGTTGGAACAACAAGTAAATTTGGTTCATTAATAGAGGGCTAGAACGACAAGTAAACCCCGCCCAATAAGGGACTTTGTCCACTAAGATGGTCTTGGTAGCAATGCCTTGGATACTATGGAAATCATATCTTGTGCTTAATGTTTTTCCACAATTACAAGTTTTATTCCCGTGCTATTCTATCATGATTAATGTTCTTTTATGATCTATGAATTATGTACTACAATTTTTTATGTCATCACTCAATATTTTGATGTTTAGATTTTATGCTCATGTTTCTACATTAAAATGTCTATGGATTGTTTTATGTTCTCTATGTTTACCCTTACTGAGCATTTGAGCTCACCCTTTATATGTTTTCTTTTTCCCAGGATATAAAGAAAGGTTTTAGGGAAGAAAAGAAAAGGGGAAGATATTTATGGGAGATGTTGAGAATCTTTCACCAAGATTAGAAGATTATTATTCCATGTTTCCAAAGACACTAAACTATTACGATCCTTATGTGTTTGTTTTTGTTATGTAATAAGTATTCTGAAAGAGTAATGTAAGGTCCATGTATGAAAATGTTTGGGTCTCTACACTCTGCAAATCTTTTGGTGGGTCTGTGTCATCCTGCTTCCTTGTGTTTCCATGGCGGCATCTAGAGTTTCAAGGACAGTCACTGATCAATCATTGGATATTTCTACGACAGAGTTCAAATCGACTATGGATGGCCTAAAAGGGACCCTTGTAGCCAGGTTTGGTGATGGAAAACTCCTCTTATGGTCTTAAAATGATGGGTGGAATCTTGGGGGATGCAGGCCCTGATGCGCATTTTAGGTATTCACTGTCTCTCCATCTGTTGGGTCTTCTCATTGGAGGATGAATTCATCCATACGTGGTGCAGAGTCCCTCAACATGTGAGAAAGTGGATGATTTGTCTGGTGAGGTGGTCGATTGATGTTAATAAAGTGATAGAGAGATAAAATCAGTGTTATGGATCTATATTCTGGGGTTGTCATTGCCCTATCAGAATGGTTTCTTTTATAACGCAATCAGAGACTCCGCTGGAGGATTCCTATGTGCAGATGATTATACCAAGAGTGGAGTATTTATGTCGGTCACCTAGATGTGCATCAAACTTGATCTATCTCTTCCTATTCCAGAGAAAATCTCACTATTAGTTTAGGGTTTTGTGATGTGGAACCAAGTTATTTCATTCCCATTTTTTACCTTATCCTGTTCTTCCTGCCATCTCCAAGGGAATTCCACATAGCAGTCCAATAGGAACAGCCATGGGAACCTTCGGTGGGATATTGGGCCAAGTTGTGAGGGTCCCCCTTCAGGGTCAAATGGAACATCATCATCCCTGGTCTAGGTGTCCCCACTGGTCATGGGCTCACCCAATGATACACCTATTCTGTAGAGACCCGTATCTTGACGTACATTGACATTACATTACTTTTGCGGAATACTTAGTACATTACAAAAACACACACACAAGGACCGTAATAGTTTAGTGCCTTTGGAAACTCGGACTATAATCTTCTAATCGTGGTGAAAGATCTTCAAAATCTCCCATAAAGATCTTCCTTTTTTTTATACCTAAAACATTTCTTTATATCCTGGGGAAAATAAAACATAAAAGGGTGAGCTCAAATGCTCAGCAAGGGCAAATAAAGGAAATAAAAATCATATCATATCTTTATGAAAATCAAAACCTGCAAAAGAGATCATAATATCTTAACATGGAATAAATCATAGAAGTGAAAATGAGATCCCCATAATTATAACATAAAACTTGAAACTTTGTGGCATGCACACATAATCATGGAAAATCATTTCTTGTTAGTCATGACTCATTGCCAAGACTATCTTAGTGGACAAAGTCCCTTTCTGAACCGAGTTCACTCCTCGTTTCAGTCCTGTATCACTGAACCGAAATAACCTTCCGTTCCAGCCATGTATATCTCATGAGATATAAATCTTTACCCAATGCATTAGAGGGAGATATAGGTCCCACCCATCTTATAATGAATCCTTTCTTATGTGTGCCACATAATCATAAATCATACATCATCGCATAACACATGTAACAAAAATCATGACATCATAAAACAAATCATATAAGGAAAATGACTTCATAAAAATAATTCCCTCACAACATAATCAAATCAATGTAATTAAAGGGATAAAAACAGAACCCTTTATTATCTTAGATGGAAAATAATTTTGATAAAACACTTGAACTCCATTCTTGAGGAAAATATCCTTTCTTTTTCAAAAACACTTTTCTTTTCTTAACATGTCATACAATTATAAACTAAAAGAAGTTGATTAAAAATAAACTTGAAAATTTGTAAGGGAAGCTTCTTGGAAATAATGTTTTAAAAATCCATTCATGCCGTATAATTTAAAAAAAACATTCTTCGTACTTTTGTCGGAAAATTCAAAAAGTACCTCGTACGAAAAAAAAGACAAAAGATTCCTTTCATATCTTTTACTTAAAACTCAATGAAGGGTAAAATTGGATATAAACTATTGTAGAAGGATGGAAATAATATTACATATTGAGGGAACATGGATGTGGATGATAAAATACACCCCAGTAATTACCAAAGTAAAAACAATCTCGGATAAAAGTGAGATTGTGATATTTTCCCTTACCTTAAGTCCAATTTTCTTTGTACGTGTCCGAAGCTCCTCTTCTTTGGAACGCCTCTTTGAATCCTCCACTTAAGGAACTAATATTGGTCTTTACAGAAGACCAGGACCTCTAGGATTATTCTAGGGAAGTGTAGAGGAGAAAATGGCAGGGGTTGGCTGAGCTTGAGTGCTCAAATTGGGGTGAGGAGGAGGGGGAGGAGGTGCCCTTTTATAAGGGAGGAGAGGGGCACCTTAGGAATATCTCAAAATATTATTTTATATTAAAGTCAAAATCGGTTTATAATGGTTCAAAAGGGTCTTATTTCGAAGCTAAAGTGGGGATGGGTCGAAATCCTATCAACCAATAGGATTTAGACAAGTTTAGGGTATTATTTTAACCTTATCAATTAGATTTAACTCTAAGTTAAATAATTTAACTTTTACCATGTCTTTTTGTTTTCTTTCACTATATGGTTAATACACTTACTATAACATTCCAAACGAACCCCAAATTGTTTATTATTAATATATATATCCTTATCTAAGTCATTTTGCCTAACCTTAGATTTTTAGGAATAAAATAACAATTAATAATATAATATTTGATTTAAAAACTATTTTGTGTCAATTTGGACACTATTTGATATATGATTTTTTTGAAAGTCATAACAGAATTATATGTTCGAAAAAAGTTGATTAAATAAACACTAATATATCATAGTAACCTAGAAAATTAGTGGAATTCATAAAAAGTCTCAAATTACATTTATTTTGGTTTTTATAACATCAATTATGTCAATATTTCATTAATAAGATAATTACTGCATCATCATTGTGTCATAAATAAATTAAATTATTTAATGTCTAAAAATTACAAATAAAATACCATTATGTAGGAAATCTTTTTAGCTTTATAATGAATATTTATAGTCGAATTTATCTTATGTATAACCCCATATTAAAAATATTTTAGTGAATAAACTTTGATTTTAACTCTTTTAACTCTTCTTTGAATTAAATAATAATAAATGTCCTAATCTAATCCAAGTGGGCCTAAATGATAATATTTTACACTTAAGGTTGTTTTTGGTCGATATACACTTGTCCAATAGAATTAGGACATGTGTTAGGGTAATATTAATATCATATTTACCCTTAGTTACCCTATTTACTATTAACCGCGGTAAAAAAGTAAAAAGTTACTATTCACCAAAAAATTATTTTTATCTCATTGAACCACATTTTACTTACTGATATCAACCGTGTCTCTCAGATTTTTTAAATTCCATTCACAGAAGCGGTAAAATTAAGTTTTATGAAAAACTCAGTTTTTTAACTACCACTTAGTAGTTTCACTATTCATCAAAAAATGAAGGTTTTCAGAAAAATGCCAAAATTTCATCCTAAGCTATATTTCATATTCCGAATTCAAAAATGAAGTCTATTTTACCAAATTCATAACATAGAAGTTGCATTAATTAATTTTATAATTAAATCCCGCTGTTAAAACAAATAGCGTGTTTTTAAGAAACAATATCTATCAAAAGATTGACACTTGTTTATGTCTGGTTTAAATGTGCAATTACATCCAATGACCAAAATTGTATTAAATTGTAAAAATATATTCTAAATATACTTTAAAACTACTCCAATTAATAATTTATCACTATTAATTATTTCGATTAAAAAAAGTTGTTTTTTAATTATAATTTAGTAATTTTCACTATTCATCAGAATATGAAAGTTATCCGAAATGTACCAAAATTTCACCTTAGGCTAAATTTGATACTCCGAATCCAAAAATGAAGTTCATTTTGAAAAATAAGATTTACAGAATTTCAAAAAGTGGTTATTACTATTCATAACGACTATTTTAAATAGAATATCGTTGTTTAGTGAAACTCGGTATTGCGTATTACACACGCTATCGAGGAAGGTCGCGATTGCGTGTAATGCAAGGCAAGTAAAGGATGCGTGTTGTGCAAGCTCCTTTTGGTGTCGCGTACAACACAAGACTTTAATAAAATTAAAAAGAATATTTTTTTATAAAATCTTGGGCTGTTACATTCTACCCCCCTTAAAATGAATTTCGCCCTCGAAATTCGTCGGGGTTATAAATGGTTTACTATTCGAAAGTTTCTTTAATAGAAACCCACATCGTAAAAAGGAATATCAAAACCAATCTTTAAAAACAAAAGTATGAAACGTAATGGTTACCCAAATAAACTAATCATTGGGTTTCCACATAGGTGAAAATATGGATATGGAAGAGAAATCTAACCATCATGTTCTGATGGAGAGTGGTAGAGAACATGGCTATGGAAAAGCCAGTAATCACAAATCCATAGATTTGTGATGATATAAGGTACCATCTGATTCATCAGGTATAAGATCACTAGGACAACATTTTTGGTTTTCAAGATCATTTCCCTAAAGTTGAAAATTTGAATTGGAATAAATACTTTCTTTATTTTGGTACAATTTCACTATTGTTCGTGCCTAGAACAATTTCCACTTCATCTCTTAAATAAATGAAGTTGAATTTGTTATTCGTGAAGTGTTAGCAGATCATGTGATAGAATGACGGGTCATTCCATCTGTCTCAAACAAAAGGTTAGCAAAAATTATATACATAAGTCGATCTATAGTGAGATTAATCATATATAGTTCCTAAAATGGACTTATACTTCATATATCATACTGCTTAATATAATAAAACTAGTTTCTACTAAACAGGGACTTCCTGTAGGCCAGTGGTAGGCGATAAAGGCCAGTCGCACTTCGGTTGTGGGTTCGATTCCCACAGCCTTGTCCGAAGCGATGGGCTGTCGCCCGTCCTGCAGGTTGTCCTTTTTCCAAAACTATATAACATCCCATCAATAATATCGAAAAAACAAACAATACTAACTTATGTCCAACATAATCCATTCCAATCTTTTAGGCATATCCATAATACTGCAGTCGACTCTCATAATATAGTGAAAATGATTACCAGAGATTTAACACCATCATCGATCCCCATATATCATAAGATATGTTTTGTTGGTCACATTCCAAACATTCAAAGTCCTTAATCGTGTATTCTATTGAATACCTTAGTGAAAACATGAATGCAGTTAAAAGTTAACACCTTCCACATACTAAAATCCTCAAAATTCTATATACTCAAACCATGATATCACTTAGTCCTTATATCAATCATGAGCTCATGAATACTGTTAAACATTTAATTTTCTCGTTTTCCCTTCATTATGCGCATAATATCTCAATCACTTTGAATACCACATTAGACCAATACATAAATCTTCCAATATTCCAAGATACAACATTATTTTGGAATCCCATTACATAAACACATAATCATTCCACCACATCGTTGTCATATTCAACATTGCCAATAGTGATCGCATGTGACTTCCCTTTGTCCTTTTCCTTAAGAGGTTGCTCATGTCGATCATCACTAACCCTTGGATTAGGGCATTTATTAGCATAATGCCCCATTTCCTTGCACTTGAAGCATTGAAGTGTTGGTTGTGTTTTCTCTGCAGTGTTTGCTTTATTCACTTCATTAGAATCCGTTTTTCCATTACTTCGACACTCAGCTGCTCGATGACCTTCTTTTCCACACTTAAAACATTTTCTAGTCCCTTTAAGACAATCTCCACCATGCTTCTTTCCACACTTTGTGCATAAGGAAACATTCATCTTCTTTTCACCATTATTCTGAGATTTCTCCTTGAACTCCATCTTTCATTTCTTGTCAAAACCATGAGATGGATATGTAACACCAACTTCGATTTCTACCTTGATAGCACAATGCACAATTTCTTCATAGCTACTGAAGTCTCTTATAGCTAATTCCCTTCAAAGACTTGGTTTTAAGCCACTGAAAAATCGATCAACTTTACTTTCAGGTTGGATGATAATGCCAGATGCATACCTTGCAAGTCTTGTAAAATTCGCTTCGTTTATACCAACAGATTCACCATCCTTTTGCTTTAGTTCAAGAAACTCCTTCTCCATCTTCGTTCGAAGAATACGAGGGAAGTACTTACTGAAAAACAAGTTCTTGAACTCATTCCATTCCATGGAATCAATTTCATCTCTTTGCCTCGTATTCTTGATAAGATTCCTCCATTGATCAGCTTCACCTTCCAAACGATATACTGCTAAGATGACTTTATCATGTTCAGAACATTGAAGAACTGAAAATATGTTTTCAGTAGTACTAATCCATTGTTCAGCAACTAATGGATTAGTAGACCCACTGAAAGAAGGCGGACGCTGCCTCATGAAGGATTCAACAGAATGTTGCTCCTTCCTTTGCTCGTTTGGAAGTCCTGCATGATTCATAGCTTGAGAAAGTTGTGTGAGCATGGCTACAAGATTTTGCATTCCTGCTCCCATATCGTTTGGTTGCTCAGGGGGACAATCATTGCATTGTCCATTGCATTGATCAACACGGTTCCTTCGGGTTCCAGCCATCGTCTAAAACCCCAAAAGAATAGTGTGAGAGGCAAAAATCATGCTAGGGAAAACAACATAATAAAGGGGTAGTACCCTCAATATCTAACATCTTAGGTTAAATTCTAAGATCGTTAGAGCAATTCTAGGACTATAATCTATACGTATACTTAACCTTAGAGACATCCCTAGACATACCTTAGAAATATCTCTAGGGATCTCACTAACGTTTTTGCATCCTAGTTTCCAAAGGTTGACTAAACCTCCCTCTGATACCAACTGTAGAGACCCGTATCTTGACGTACATTGACATTACATTACTTTTGCGGAATACTTAGTACATTAAAAAAACACACACACAAGGACCGTAATAGTTTAGTGCCTTTGGAAACTCGGACTATAATCTTCTAATCATTGTGAAAGATCTTCAAAATCTCCCATAAAGATCTTCCTTTTTTTTACCTAAAACCTTTCTTTATATCCTGGGGAAAAGAAAACATAAAAGGGTGAGCTCAAATTCTCAGCAAGGGAAAATAAAGGAAATAAAAATCATATTATATCTTTATGAAAATAAAAACCTGCAAAAGAGATCATAATATCTTAACATGGAATAAATCATAGAAGTGAAAATGAGATCCCCATAATCATAACATAAAACTTGAAACTTTGTGGCATGCACACATAATCATGGAAAATCATTTCT
Source organism: Viscum album (assembly GCA_963277665.1). Lineage (NCBI taxonomy): Eukaryota > Viridiplantae > Streptophyta > Magnoliopsida > Santalales > Viscaceae > Viscum > Viscum album. The sequence goes on from OY728133.1 coordinate 1,283,263,301, forward strand.
TGTTAGTCATGACTCATTGCCAAGACTATCTTACTGGACAAAGTCCCTTTCTGAACCGAGTTCACTCCTCGTTTCAGTCCTGTATCACTGAACCGAAATAACCTTCTGTTCCAGCCATGTCTATCTCATGAGATATAAATCTTTACCCAATGCATTGGAGGGAGATATAGGTCCCACCCATCTTATAATGAATCCTTTCTTATGTGTGCCACATAATCATAAATCATACATCATCGCATAACACATGTAACAAAAATCATGACATCATAAAACAAATCATATAAGGAAAATGACTTCATAAAAATAATTCGCTCACAACATAATAAAATCAATGTAATTAAAGGGATAAAAACAGAACCCTTTATTATCTTAGATGGAAAATAATTTTGATAAAACACTTGAACTCCATTCTTGAGGAAAATATCCTTTCTTTTTCAAAAACACTTTTCTTTTCTTAACATGTCATACAATTATAAACTAAAAAAAGTTGATTAAAAATAAACTTGAAAACTTGTAAGGGAAGCTTCGTGGAAATAATGTTTTAAAAATCCATTCATGCCGTATAATTTAAAAAAAACATTCTTCGTACTTTTGTCGGAAAAGTCAAAAAGTACCTCGTACGAAAAAAACGACAAAAGATTCCTTTCATATCTTTTACTAAAAACTCAATGAATGGTAAAATTGGATATAAACTATTGTAGAAGGATGGAAATAATATTACATATTGAGGGAACATGGATGTGGATGATAAAATACACCCCAGTAATTACCAAAGTAAAAACAATCTCGGATAAAAGTGAGATTGTGATATTTTCCCTTACCTTAAGTCCAATTTGCTTTGTACGTGTCTGAAGCTCCTCTTCTTTGGAACGCCTCTTTGAATCCTCCACTTAAGGAACTAATATTGGTCTTTGGAGAATACCAGGACCTCTAGAATTATTCTAGGGAAGTGGAGAGGAGAAAATGGCAGGGGTTGGCCGAGCTTGAGTGCTCAAATTGGTGTGAGGAGGAGGGGGAGGAGGTGCCCTTTTATAAGGGAGGAGAGGGGCACCTTAGGAATATCTCAAAATATTATTTTATATTAAAGTCAAAATCGGTTTATAATGGTTCAAAAGGGTCTTATTTCGAAGATAAAGTGGGGATGGGTCGAAATCCTATCAACCAATAGGATTTAGACAAGTTTAGGGTATTATTTTAACCTTATCAATTAGATTTAACTCTAAGTTAAATAATTTAACTTTTACCGTGTCTTTTTGTTTTCTTTCACTATATGGTTAATACACTTACTATAACATGCCAAACGAACCCCAAATTGTTTATTATTAATATATATATCCTTATCTAAGTCATTTGGCCGAACCTTATATTTTTAGGAATAAAATAACAATTAATAATATAATATTTGATTTAACAACTATTTTGTGCAAATTTTGACACTATTTGATATATGATTTTTGTGAAAGTCATAAAAGAATTATATGTTCGAAACAAGTTGATTAAATCAACACTAATATATCATAGTAACCTAGAAAATTAGTGGAATTTATAAAAAGTCTAAAATTACATTTATTTTGGGTTTATAACATCAATTATGTCAATATTTCATTAATAAGATAATTACTGCATCATCATTGTGTCATAAATAAATTAAATTATTTAATGTCTAAAAATTACAAATAAAATACCATTATGTAGGAAATCTTTTTATATTTCTAATGAATATTTATAGTCTAATTTATCTTATGTATAACCCCATATTAAAAATGTTTTAGTGAATAAACTTTGATTTTAACTCTTTTAACTCTTCTTTGAATTAAATAATAATAAATGTCCTAATCTAATCCAAGTGGGCCTAAATGATAATATTTTACACTTAAGGTTGTTTGTGGTCGAGATACACTTGTCCAATAGAATTAGGACATGTGTTAGGGTAATATTAATATCATATTTACCCTTAGTTACCCTATTTACTATTAATCGCGGTAAAAAAGTAAAAAGTTACTATTCACCAAAAAATTACTTTTATCTCATTGAACCACATTTTACTTACTGATATCAACCGTGTCTCTCGGATTTTTTAAATTCCATTCACAGAAGCGGTAAAATTAAGTTTTATGAAAAATTCAGTTTTTTAACACCACTTAGTAGTTTCACTATTCATCAAAAAATGAAGGTTTTCAGAAAAATGCCAAAATTTCATCCTAAGCTATATTTCATATTCCGAATTCAAAAATGAAGTCTATTTTACCAAATTCATAACATAGAAGTTGCATTAATTAATTTTATAATTAAATCCCGCTGTTAAAACAAATAGCGTGTTTTTAAGAAACAATATCTATCAAAAGATTGACACTTGTTTATGTCTGGTTTAAATGTGCAATTACATCCAATGACCAACATTGTATTAAATTGTAAAAATATATTCTAAATATACTTTAAAACTACTCCAATTAATAATTTATAACTATAAATTATTTCGATTAAAAAAAGTTGTTTTTTAATTATTATTTAGTAATTTTCACTATTCATCAGAATATGAAAGTTATCCGAAATGTACCAAAATTTCACCTTAGGCTAAATTCGATACTCCGAATCCAAAAATGAAGTTCATTTTGAAAAATAAGATTTACAGAATTTCAAAAAGTGGTTATTACTATTCATAACGACTATTTTTAATAGAATATCGTTGTTTAGTGAAACTCGGTATTGCGTATTACACACGCTATCGAGGAAGGTCGCGATTGCGTGTAATGCAAGGCAAGTCAAGGATGCGTGTTGTGCAAGCTCCTTTTGGTGTCGCGTACAACACAAGACTTTAATAAAATTAAAAATAATATTTTTTTATAAAATCTTGGGCTGTTACATATTCTTTCATGCACTCTGGCATTCCCTCTTACTCCGGACAGAGATGCTTCGTTAGGAAGAGCTTTGGTCAGTCTCGATCAGGGTTTTCCCCCTCCTGGGTGGACGATGTTTTTGTCTGGGCTATGGTACCCCAATAGGTTCTCCCTATGGGTGGGTTACTGTAATTATTTTTGCGGCTTCTTCCGTGCAAATTGGAGGTTCATTTTCCTCTCCCCTTTTAGTTATGGCTCCTTCTACGGTCGGGATAATAGAGGAAGGAGGTTTGCTTTCTACTCCCAGTAATAGTCTGAGGGTAAAGGATATGGTTGGTTTGGATGAGAAAAATGTTTCGGGCACCGAGACACCACATGAGAAGTGTAAACGTGCAATGGATTTATCTTCCCACAACGATGTGAGACAAATGAAAATCAACCTCCAATATCACATGAAAAAGACTTCCCCAATTAGGGAAAGAAGTTTGGGAGGGAGTACTCATGCAGAATCCAAACCTCAAAGGGCACAGTTTAGAAAGTCCCTCTTAGACAACCTAAAGGAGACAATGTCTCCAGGGGCCTACTCTGAACCAATAGTTTATCCATGATTCCCATCTTCATATAAAAATCTCACGGGCTCGGTGGAATGATCAAAAAAGATTTCATAGTATTGGAGACAAAGAAAAAGAGAGCTCTCATTACTACTATTCCGGAGCCTAAACAACACTCGGACAAGATAATATATTTCACCAATAGGAATAATATGCATACATCCATTTTGGTGGCTTCAACATACAGTAATATCTGGATCTTTTAGAGGAGGTATACTTTAATGGATCTAATATTGGTGAGGGACCATGTGATTAAGAAGAGGGGGACAAAAGGCCTATCATTTTCTTCGCATCATTTGTCTTTGGGAGCTGTGATAATGGAAGATGATATACACTGTGGTAGGAGCATAGAATTATTGATCCAGGATATGATCCATGGATTGTTGGCGGAGAATTAAACTACATAACAGAACCATCAGAGAAAAGAGGGTGTGGGGTGTTCCCAAGTGGCACAAGCACAAATGTTTTATAGTTGATGTATTGCAAAGGATTAATGGACATGGGGTACACTGAAGACCTCAAGACATGGTGTAACAATAAAATATGAAATATGCATTATTGGAGCTAGCTAGACAAATTCCTCACCAATGTTCATGCCTTATCAATGTTTCTGGATACCTAGGTGAATCATCTTGTGCGGGGAATTTCCAACCACTTTCCTTTGGTGGTCTCATTGTCCCCAAGGAACTTCCTCCAAAAGAGATTTAGCTTCTATGATTATTGGACTTAAAATTCATATTTTCATTATGTGGTGAGGTCTTCATGGGGGGAACAAGTACATGGAATCTTATGTGTGGCTCTTTATAATATGTTAAAGCGGCTAAAACTGGTTTTACAGGCCTGGGCGGCGGACCTCCCTTCAATCGAGCAGGATATGGAAGAGATAAAAGTAGAAGTTGAATTTTTGGAGGCTATCCTGGAGAAAACATGGAATTATTATAGTTTTGAGGAACTATCTAACACAAATAACTTCTTAGTAGATATTATTCTGAGGCAGGAGCGAGAGGTGGGGGAAAATCAAGGATAAAGTGGCTGTATAAGGGGACAAAAAATTCGCGTACTTTCACACATGCATCAAGGTGAATAGAAAACCCACCAAACCGAATGTCATGCTCGAATATGGAACTTATACAGATGAAAAGGAGGTTTTGGGTGAAATTTATTATTCTTTCATTAAATATCTTCTTGTAGGTACAAACGATAGAATGACTAGCGGGTACCTCCGTTGGAACGTAAAGCTTTGGGAGGAAATTCGAAAAAGGGTATCCCTCGAGGATAAGGTGCACTTGGAAGGGGGTCCCAGATGAGAGGGAGATCTATGAAGCTAGGAGTAATTTGAATCCAGAGAGTTCTATAGGGCCTGACTATTTTCTAGGTTAGTTCTATAGAGCCGTGTGGGAAGTGATCAAAGGAGACATGGTTGTAGCTCTTCAAGACTTTTTCAATGGTGTCTCCCTCCCTCAGGATGCAAATTCCATGACTCTGGAACACATTCCAAAGGTGAATGATCCATCCTCCATTTTCCATTACCAACTTATTATATTGTGAAACGTCATATACTAGATCCTTGCAAGAATTATTTACTTGAGACTATAAATGAACTTCCCACATTGGACCTCCTTGGAACAACACAGTTTGGTGAGAGGTTTCTCAATTCAAGGGGAAATTGCATTGTCTCAGGAAATTATTAGGGAATTAAACAGTAGAACAAATGGATCCAATATGTCCATTAAATCATATATGAATAAAGAATATGACAGATTGGAATGGGGCTCTGTTAACAGGGTATTTGCATGCTTGGGTCTCTCCCCCATAGCCATAGTTATGCTCTTCCAATCCTTTAGTTCATCATGGATGGGAGTTTATTTCATGGGGATGTCCCATGGCTTCTTCAAGCCCACTCATAGCCTTCAATAAGGTGACCTAATTTCTCGGACTCTATTTATTCTTATAGTAGACACTATAAGAAATCTGCTAAAAAGTGGCATTTCCAATGGAAACATTATCCCCTATCGTAGGAAAAAATAATCTTCCTCCCATACCTCACATGATGTTTGCAGACGACATGGTTATCTTTTCAAATGTATGGATAAGATCCAAAAGAGACAATAAGAGGATTCAAGAAGAATACTTCTACTGGAGTAGCCAAATGATCAACCACTCCAAAAGAAAAATTTATATCTCAAAAAATGCATGGAAAGATGGCCCATCACCATTTGCACTATTATGGAAATGAATCCTAGAAACATCCCAGTAGAGTACCTCAGTACACCTCTATCTCCAGGAAGAATGATTATTCAGGACATTGATCAAGTGGTTATCAAGATTACGGGCTGTGTCTTCAATTGGAAGAGTTATTTCTTATCATTTAGAGGGATAATAGACCAAGTTAACAGTGTGTTGGCCCCAATTATAGTTCAAGCTATGTAGGTTAATTCAGTGAATAAGGGGGTGATCTAAGGCATAGATAAGGTCCTATAAATATTTTTATGGGACGCACTAGCATTAGGGAAAAAACACTGGGTTTCATGGGAAATGATGGCTTGGACGATTCATATGGGGGGTGATCAATGTAAGGAGTTTGAGGGACACGCATAGGGGAATGCTTACCAATATTTCATGGGATATTTTGGAGGGTAGTAATCTATGGGGGAGGATAGTGAGGGATAAATTAGTTAGAAATTTGGAGATGGAAATAATACGGGGATCCTCCCTCTAGAATTCACTTGGTCCCCGCGTTTTGAGCCTTCAACAACACTCTCAGTGGATCGTGAGAGAGGGAAATATTTTATTCTAGAAACAGAAATGGGTTAGAACTATGTTGGACTTTTTGGAGAGCTAGGTACCTTCGATTACTCTATAGGACGTGAGATATCATCAAGAATTCATTATGAAAGTGCTTGACGAGAACCATAAAGAAATATTCGACTCAATTCTCTACAACTCGGAACCGGATAAGGGTGTCTACCCCTATTACCATCTTTTATGTATAATAAAAAGTACTTATGGGGGATGTAAACTTATTAGTTGCAACATGAATGTTAGAATGATCTCTTGTGGTAACAAAACATCACAACCAAATATAACTCTTTTCTATGGATAATCAGGAACTCCAAGATCCCTTCCAATGAAGGAATTATGAAAGAAAGTATCAAACATTCCTCCTACTACTAGTGCTGAAACATTAAATGGAGAAAAAATCACTAATCATATCTTCTTTGAAGGTTCATGAAAACAAGTGGTATGGATTTCATTTGGGGACTTCAAGGTGATTTCAGCTCCGGACTTGCGAGACACATTTTTTCTCAAGAGGTGGTTTTAGGGAACAATAGATAAATGTCCCTAGAGGGTGGTTAGGACCATTATTATTAGTGAAATGTGCTAGTGTCTGTGGAAGGCTTTCAACAAGGAAATATTTGAGGGGTCTCTCTCCATAGGTCGGTCCATCATTATGAGAAAGAGGATGTTGCTAACTGATAAGGTCACCCTTGATGAAAAATGACATGATGCACCATCCATGAATCTTCTACAGGTCATTCTTCCTCAGCTATTACTCCTTCGGTAGGATTGAATGGTCGTTGTATTAAGTGTTCTCCTCCAACTGAAGGTCTGATGTTAATTACAGATCATTCTTGCATCATGAGGGATATGTGGGGAGGAGGAGTGGTCCAAACCCTATGGGGGAGTATGTTCCTGGTCTTCACATCAAATTATGGTGAAGGAAACACACTTCAAGCATAGGATAATGTATTATTCACGGTGATCCTGTTATGGAAATAGATAAACATTTCTCTATCAGAAGTGGAAATGTACTCAAGGATTATTTATGATTCTATGATGGGTAGAGATTTTGTTCCTTGGACTGTTTCATACACTATCCGGAAGTGCTAACAGCTCCTTGACAGTAAGAATTAGACCACCCATATGTAGAGAGAGGGAAACAAGGTTGATGATTATCTTTAATACATGGGTGTCCCGAGATACAATGTTTTTTGTCTCCCCAATGCAACCCCCCTCAAGGCGGATGGGATTAACTTGATTCAAGGTGACGCAAATCAGGCTTCAATATTTCCGACCTCATAATCCTTGGCTACTTTTCCTTCCCCTTTTATTGTTTTTTATATATTTTTTCACTCTATACCTTATTCTATTGTATAAAAATATAAATATGATGATGGTGATGATATGGAATTCGTAGTTGTGGTTATTATTTTGAAAATTTGGAGGCATCATTTATACGAAACCAAATGTCTAATATATATTGACCATAAAAGTCTGAAGTATATATTCACTCAGAAGGAATTAAATATCAGGCAGAGAAGATGGGTTGAATTGGTAAAATATTATGATTACATGATCAATTATCATATAGGGAAAGAAAACAATGTGGTGGATGCCTTGAGTCGAAAACATCACGCATCATTAACCATGTTACATTTTGAACATGATCCCTTGATTAATTATTTGATTAATTTTTGATTAGAAGTTGTTGGTTTAAGAAATACATATGTTTAGTTTACGGTTTTATTATAGATATTTTTATCAGACAAGATTATGCAATCACATAAGGATGACCGTGAGCTACATAAAAAGGTAGAATTCGTTAAAATGGGAAAGTTTACAGAATTTAACCTTGATAATGATTGTGTTTTGAAATTTAGAAAATGATTATGTGTGTGTTGTGATTCCTAGATGAAGAAGTATTCATTGTTTGATTCTCAAAGTTCTCGGTTTTCAGTTCATCATGGAATTACAAATATGTATAGAGACCATTAAAAGTGTTACTGGTTGGGTGGAATGAAAAGAGATATTTCATATTTTATTGTGAATTGTTTGAAATTTCAACAGTTTAAAGCAGAGTGGTAGTTATCAAAGGGGATGCTTAAGCCTTTACCAGTGCCAGAGTGGAAGTGAGATTCTATATCCATGGATTTCGTGGTGGGACTACCTAAGACTTCTCGATATAACAATACAATTTGGGTTATTTTTTATCTGCTAACTAAATCTACACATTTTTTTCTATTATAGATACAATGTATTTGGATCAACTTTCTCGATTGTACCTCAAGGATACTATTAGGATACATGGATTTCATCTTTCCATTGTATCTGACCGTGATCTCATGTTCACTTCTAATTTTTGGAAGGTCTTTCAGAAGTTGTTTGGAATTGAATTAAATTTCAATACATCTTTTCATCCTCAATTATATGGGCAGACAAAACAAATGATTTAGACTTCTGAGGATATGATTCGACCTTTTTAAATGGATTACTAGGGAAGATGGGATCAACATCTTTCTTTTGATGAATTTTTATATAAAAATAGTTTTCAATATACTATTCATATGGCACATTTTGAAGAATTTTATAGGAAGTGGTGTCGAACTCCATCTTTTTTGGTTGATGTGAGGGAAAAAATGATTGGACCAAAAGTAGTAGAAGAAGATGATGAGAATGTGAATATGATTCAGTAACACACGACGAGAGCTAAGAGAAGACAGAAAATTTATGTAGACATTAAGAGGAAATGATATTTTTGAGGTAGGTGATTATTTTTTTCTTATAATCTCACCATGGAAACATGTTATGTGTTTTGGTTATAATGGAAAGCTAATACCATAGTACATTCAAGCTTATTAAATCTTAGAGAATATTGGAAAAGTAACCTACCAAGTAGCTTTCCACTAAATTATTCTCAGGTACACAAAGATTTTCTTGTTTCGATGTCGAAAAGGATTTTCCCCAATTCATCTCATGTTTTGATCCCAGAGGCAGTTCAGTTAGAATAGAACCATTCTTATGAAGAGATAATAGTTCAGATTTTTGATCGAAAAGAACATGTATTCCATAATAAGTTAATCAACTATGTAATGGTTTTGTGTAGAACCCACGTAGTTGAAGAAGAAACATGGGAGTCTAAAATTGAAATGAGGGAACGATACCCTCACTTGTTTTTTTAGAAAATAAAATTTAATGGAATTAATTTCTAGATTGTGTGGAGAATGTAACACCCCAAGGTCTTATAAATAAATGGAACACATGGAGAAGCGAGACTCTAGGAAACAAATATAATTAATGTTTTATATAATGATTCATCATCATATATGATAATAAAATGATATATGGTATCATTCTATATTCTATAAACATATAAATACCATTTTATTTCTCTTACAAAATTTCATTTCTATATGATAATAAAATCGAATACAAACCGACTGTGGAAATCATGTGAAGAACACACCCTAAACAATGGAAGAAACAAAATACCAATAATTAATGGGTGAAATGATGCTATAAAACGATCATATATGTCATTATAAAAATTAATATATTTCTTTAAATATTAATAACACTTTTTTAACCATTATACATGAGGGTTAAACAAGTTCGAAGTTATAGAAACCAAAGGTAAGGGAATTCCAAACCCAATTTCCATTATTTGGGTTAACCTTATTCTTCATTAATTATATAGTTTTAAGATGATTTTTTGATTATTTTTTTGTTTACATGATGTTGTATTATATATATTTATATTTTATACACATAGAACTTTAATTATTATGATTCTCATACCAATGATATGATTTTAAGTGAATTTTCTTATAAAATATTATTTTAAACTTCTAGTTTTACAAAATTCAAAGTAAATGTTTTTATAGAAGTAATCTTGTATGATGATTATGTTATGGTTATGGGGAATTGTTTATGATTAATGGTGGGTCCTATATATCTCTCAGATATATTGGTTATGTGTGTGTTGGAGGTCTTATGTATGATTACACTATGTTTAACTGATATTGTTAGACAAAAAGGTATCCAATAGGGTTATATTATTTGTTAATAGTGAGGGTTAAAAATTATAAGGTAGCAGAGAGGGTTAAAAAATAATTTATTTAATGAACCAATACTCTTTTATAGTTATAATTTTGTTTTTCATGTTTTTGGGAAATATCAGGGGAATCTCTAGTTTCACAGAGTAAGTATACATGGGAGACAAGTATGTCTTTTTGAAAATGATATCATATGTTCATGGACTAATTTTTTATTTTTCCTATTTTAATATCCCTTAAAAAGATTTGTTCTCTTTCAATTTTTTGAATTATTTTCAGGGTTTATAAGGATATATAATACAAAAAAGGAATCCATGTTAAATGTTATGAAGATTTGTCAAAGAAATCATATTTTATTTGAAAAGTTTTATATTTTGGGAAAATTGAAAACTGTTTTTATGGTATCCACTCAATATAGATGTGGAATTTTTTGAATGTATTATGGCCCAAATATATAAATATCTAATCTTGGAAAGATCTTAAATGTGGAAAGAAGTGGGTTCTTGAATAAATTGAAGATTATGTAATGTTATAAGCCCAGGTCCTTATAGTTCGTATCAGATGATGGTTTAGATAAAATTAGGGTTAAAATGTTGATAATAAACACCATAAATGATATTTACTTTATGGTTAATTTGAAGTGAATTAGAATTTAAAGATTAAAATGTTTTTTCAACGAATATATGTTTGTTTATATTGAGTTTCTACAAAAGAAACAGGAAAGATGATGCGGAGAGGCACCGGCCTAACGATATCCTTCTGAATCTGAAGCCTGGAATACTAGGGATTGGAATATAGCAGTTTGTGACAGTAATGGACCAGCTGACGTAGGCAATAAATGACGGTGGCATCCATACAAGAGAAAAACAAGAGGTACCACAATGGAATGTGAAAATATTTGAAAATTTTATTAGGAAACACCCTCGTTCTTTCAGTCTATTTTCTGAATTAGTTGTAGGTAAAAAATGGATTTATTCCCTTAAAAAGATATTCGATGTTATGGGATGTTCAGATAATAAAAAGACATGTATTTCTGTTTAACATTTTTAAGGTTAATCTGAAAAGTGGTGGTCAATGGTCATAAATATCAGGTATAGAGAGTAGATTGATGCCTTAGAGTTGGATGAATTGAAATGTATTTTCCTTAGGTGGTTTGACATAGGATGGAGAATAAATTCCTTGAATTAAAGAAAAGTAATGAAGATTCAGTGGCTGTGTATGAATAAAACTTCACTCGACTGGAGAGGTATGATCCAAATCTTATTCTAGATATTGATAGTAAAATCAACAACTTTTACTTAAAATTGAATCAAAGGCATTGAAGGTCATTGTCCTCCCGATAATTCAAAAGTTACGAGAAACTTGTGTGATGTGATGAGAGGTTCATGATGGAGTGTGCTAATGATCATCTGAACTTTGACAATATGGATAAGAAGAGGACCATATGGAAAGCGATGGGAAAGACTCAATCAATGAAATATGATGGTTAGAAATTATAGTTTATAGTTTGTGACAAGTGTAAAAAAAATAACCTTGGGGAATGCCTTTCCAAAACTAGGAAGTGTTTTTTAGGTGGTAAATATGAACATATGTCCCAAGATTGTAATCTGTATAAGAAAAAAGTAATGTTTTATAAATGAGGAAATATGGGTCATTATGCAAATAATAGTTCAAATAGTGATTCGAATGATACAAAGAAGATGAATTATAATCAAAAAGGGGTATTGAGATCCATTTTGACTACGTAAGTAGGCATCAGACCATCCAATTAAGTTTTATCTAGTACCTTGTTTATTAACTCAGATTTTTCAAAATGTTTGTTTGATACATGGTCTACATATTCCTTTATTTATGGGTAATTTTCCTATAAATTGGAAATATCACCTAAAAAAATGAGACAAGAACTTATTTTTAAAACACCAAGGGGAAATTTTATAGCAAAAAAGAATTTTAATAATATTTCTATTGTTATTTGTGGGAAGATATTACCTATAAACCTTTTTGTTTTTCCCTTAGTAGAGTTTGATATCATTTTGGGGATGAATTGGCTTCTTATTTATCATGATAATATTGACTACAGAGCTAAAAAAGTTTTTTCAAAAATAGTTTTAGTTTGTATACATTAACAAAACCATACAGTTTATAAAATATCTAGAGGCTAGAAAACTTTTGAAATAAGGAAATGAAATTTATTTTTCCCATATTCTGGAAAACAAAGTAACTATTTAGATTAATTATGTGCCAGTGCTAAATGAATACTTTGATGTTTTTCCAGATTAGTTACCCAGTGTTGTAGCTAATCAGGAAGTCAAACTCACAATTGAATTAGTTCTTGACGCTAAGCCAATTTCCAAACCCCCCATATCAAATTTCTCAAACGAAACATATTGAGTCGAAACATTTGTTGGAAGAGTTTATTGATAAAGGCTTTATTCATCCAAGAACATCAACATGGGGTGATATAGTTTATTTTTGAAAAGAAATATGGTTTCATGGGAATATGTATTGATAACAGAGCATTGAATAACATTAGAATTAAAAACAATTATCATTTGCTTCACATCTATGACTCGTTTGATCAGATATTGGGAGCTCAATAATTTTCCACGATTGACTTGAGATCCGGATACCATTAGCTGATGTTGAAGGAGGTTGAAATCATGAAAACAACATTTTGTAATATATATGGGTATTATGAATATTTTGTTATTCCATTTCAGCTTACTAATACACCTTATGTATTCATTAATTTTATGAATAGAATATTTCATGAGTTATTGAATAAAATTATGGCTAGGTATATTGATGAAATTATGATATTTTTTAGGATTAAAGAGGTATAGGAAAAACATATAAGGGTATTTTTACAAACCTTAAAGGGAAAAAATGGTATGAAAAATTAATAAAGTGTGAATTTTGGTTGAAACCAACTTCTTTTCTTTGGATAATTTTAAATAAGGATGGAATAACAGTTTATCCTTGCAAAACAAAAGTTGCATATGAATTCCAAATACCTTCAAATGTTACTGATATTTTTAGTTTCTGTGGATTAACAGGTTATTACTGAAGGTTTGTTAAGAACTTTTCATAATTATCTATCCCACTAACTAAGTAAACATGTAATGGGGTTAAATTTGTTTGGAAAAGAGAATGTTTTGTTTTTTTCAGTAACTAAATAAGAGATTTGTGAATGATCCATTTTTTTCTTGGCTTCCCAAAATAGTGAGTTTGAAATCTATAGTGATGCTTCATTAGAGGGAATTTTTTGTGTTTTGATACTGAATGGTCAGGTCATTTCTTATGATTCCTGAAAACTAAAACCCATTGAGATAAATAATCCCACACAAGATTTGGAATTGGATGTTTTGGGTTTTTATTTGAAAATTTGGTGGCATCATTTATAAATATCCAAATGTCAAATATATACTGACCATAAAAGTCTGAAGTATATAATCACTCAGAAGGAATTTAACAAAAGTTAGAGAAGATGGATTGAATTGATAAAATATTATGATTGAATGATCATTTACCAACAAGGAAATGAAACAAAAGGGGTGGATTCTATGACTCAAAATATCACACATCATTAACCATGTTACATTTGGAACAAGATACCTTGATTAATGATTTGATAAATTTTGGATTAGAAGTTGACGGATTCAAAAATACATCTATTTAGTATCAGGTTTTGGTATATTCATCTATATTAGACAGAATTAAGAATGCACAAAAGGAAGACCATGAGATTTAGAAAAAAATTGAATTAGTTAAAATGGGTATGTTTTTACAGTATTAACCTTGATAAAGATCATGTTTTGTGATTTAGAAAAATATTGTGTGTGACTTCTGATTCCCAGTTGAAGAATGATTTATTGTGTGGAAATCATAGTTATCAATTTTAATTTAATCATGGAAGTAATAAGATATATATAGGCCTTAAAAAGTATTACTAGTGGGATGTAATGAAAAGAGATATTGAATATTTTACTTTGAAATGTTCCACATGTCAACATGTTAATGTAGAGTGGTAGTTACTGAAGGGGAGCTTCAACATTTAACAATTCCTAAACGGAAATGGGAGAATATATCCATGGACATCGTGGTGGTACTAATTAAGAATTATCAAATAAACAATGCAATTTGGGTTATTATTGATCAATGAATAAATATACACATTTTCTTCTATTCTAGATACAATGTCATTAGACCATATTTCTCAATTGTACCTAAAAGAGATTATCGGGTAACATGGAGTTATACATTCCATTGTTTCTGAGGGGGACCTCAGGTTCACTTCTTATTTTTTAATGGACGTTTAGATGTTTTTGGAAATAGAATTAAATTTAAGTACAACTTTTCATCCTCAATCAGATGGGAAGTTAGAATGAACTAAACAATCTTTGGAGGATATTCTTTGAGATTGATAAATTGACGATCATGGAAGTTTGGATCAACATATTTATTTAGTTGAGTTTTCTTATAATAACAGTTTTCCTTCCATTATTCAGATGGAACCTTTTGAGGAATTTCATGAAAAACAGTGTCAAACTTCATATTATTGGGATGAAGTTATGTAGAAGAAGTTGATGGGGACGAAATTAGTAAAGGAAGTGGTTGAGAAAGTGACGATGATCTAGAAACAAATGAGGAAAAATCATAGAAGGCAGAAATTTTATGTAGAAAGTAGAAGGAAAGACATTTATTTTGATTTTGGTGATCCTATTTTTCTTAGAATATCCCCATGAAAAAGTGTTCTAAGTTTCTGTAAGAATGGAAAGCTATTTCCATGGTTCATTGGACCTTATGAAATCCTGGGGAAAGTTGGACCGGTTTTCTACCGAGTAGCTTCTCCACCGTGTTTATGTTTGCTACACAATGTTTTATATGTTTAGATATTGAGAACGTGTGTTCCATATTCATATCATGCTTTGATCTTGGATTCAGTTCAGCTGGATGAGAACCTATCTTTTGAAGAGATACAAGTTCAGATTATTGAATGAAGGGAACACGTATAACTGAATAACATAATTCACCTGGTAATGGTTTTCTAGAGAAACCACATGGTTGAAGAAGAAACATGTGATTATGAAAATTCTATGATGGAATGACACCCTCATTTGTTTATTAATTAAATAAAATTATAAGGATTCAATTTCCAGATCATGGGGAGAATGTAACACCCCAAGGTTTTATAAATTATATGAATTCATGATGTACTAAGACATTATGAAACCAATATCATTAAAATTTTATCTAATTATTGATCACAATATATGATGAAAAACCATTTATAGTATAATTATATATTTTGGAAACTTATGAATACCATTTCATTCCACTTATGGATTTTCACTTCTATAAGACTTGAAAATAAAATTCAAACTGCCCATAGAAATCATGTAAAGAATGCACCCAAAACAATGGAAGAAACAAAATACTATTAATAAAAGGGGGAAATGATGTTATAAAATGATCATATATGGTATTATACACATTAATATTTTTCATTATGTTATTAATAACATTCTTTTGACCATTATACAAGAGGTTTAATAATATTTTATTTAAGAACAACTCGAGGTAAAGGAATTCCTAACCCCATTTCCATTCTTTGGGGTAACCTTCTCCTTCATTAATTGAGGTTTTTTAAGATCATTTTGGCGTTAAATTTTTGTTTATATTATGTTTCATTATATTTATTTACATTTTATAAACATATTCACTTCATTATTTTGATTCTCATACCAATTAAATGTTATTTTTATGTTACTTTTTTTATAACATCCTATCTTAATCTTCCAGTTTTACAAAATTCAATGTAAATTATTTCATATAAGTATTATTGTATGATGACTATGTTTTGGTTATTGGGTATTGTTTATGATTATGGGTGGGACATATATCTAACTCAAATGAATTGGGTATGTGTATGTTGAAGGTCGTTCGTATGGTTACTCCAAGTGTAACTGTGATGGCTACACAAGAAGGTAGCCATGAGGCTTACATTGTAAGGTTTCAATGAGGGTTACAAAATATAAGATAGCCGAGAGGTTTATAAGATTATGTTAGTAATTACCCAATACACCTTTTCGGGTCTACTTATATTCTTTATGTTTTGTGGAAATCTATTGTGAATCTCTAGTTTCACAATGTAAGTATATATGGGTGACAAGTATATCTTTTTGAAAAGGATTTAATACATTCGTGGGAAAATGTTTTCTTTTTTCCTCTTTTTATATCCCTTACTAAGTTTTTTGTCCCCATCCCATGTTTTTGTATAATTTTAATATCATATAAATATGTGTAAGTAAAAGAAAGAATCCATGTTAAATGATATGAAGATTTTTCAATGAAATAATTTTTTATTTTATTTTTTCTATATTTCGGTAGAATTGAAAACTTTTTTATGGTATATACTCTTTATAAATGTTGACTGTTATGAATTTTTTACATCCCAATTTTCTAAACATCTAAAATTGAAAATATCCTCAATATGAAGGATGGGATTTCATAACTAATTTTAGTATTATGTAATGTTATAAAGCTATCTTCTTATACTTCATTTCCAACCTGTGTTTGTGTTGTGTGCATGCTTAATTTTAATTATACCCCAAAGAACCAAATATATATATAAAACAATTATATTATATATATTATATAATAATTATATATACATAAATATATCCTATAACTAATTTATATATATTTTAATATAGTGTATTAATTAAAAATGAATTTAGTAAATACATATATAATTTAATTATATTATATATTTCAAATAATAGGAATTTGTTTAATTTTCTGTGTGTATATATATGTGTGAATACCATGTATATTATAAATTTTTATAATTATAGACAAAAATATATAATATAAATTTATTTATTAAAATATATGTAAAATATAAATCATAAAATATAAAAATGATTATAATTTATAAAACCAACATATAATTTTTAGAGATTAAAAAGTATGCCTAATAATGATAATATTAATAATAATATTATTGTTATACATAAAAATATATAAGTATATAAATATAATTATAAAAATATATATATTATAAATATAGTATGTCTACAAATATTTTATAAATACATAAACACACACACACAGAAATATAAATGTATTTATAAATATATGTAGAAATATATATTTATATATTTAAAAATAATTATAAATATATATCATATATACATAGATATAATATATATAATATATGTATATTTTACACAAATATATTATATATTATATAATATTTATGTGACTAATATATTATATATTATACACAAATATATATTATATATAAATATTATACAAGAATATATTATATATTATACACAAATATATCATAATATTTATAGTTATACACACACACACAGACACACATATATATATTATAATATTTGTGTATGAAAAGAAATATAATTGATTGTATATTAAATATTAAAGACCATTCAACATGGTGTTAAGGGTGCACGACATGCTTCCATTTACCCCAAGTTTGAATCACAATAGTGGATTTATTTCCTATTAATGTTGATGGAATCTAGGGAACATACCCATGTGTGTGTGAGGGTCTAGAATGTATTTCCCCATGGACTAAGGGCTGGGTATGAGGGTTATCATAGGGTAGGGGGTGTCTGTCCATACTGGATTGGTGTCATGGTTGTCCCTAGGTCTGAAGGAATTTTATCTATGTTTGGGGGGGGGGGGATTTTATGAATTTTTTGGTATCCGGTGGGTCTTGAGAGGGTTTTACTCTATCATGGGTTGGTGTCAATGTGTTTGGGGGGTTTCGATGGGGGGGGGGGGTCTTGTGGTTTGACAGTGTTAGTTGTGTGGTGTCTTGTAGTTTAGGGGGGTGGTATGAAAAACAATTTTAAAAGGAACTAAATGTGGTGATTGATATCAATTATGGGTGGTTCTAACCACGCCTAAATTGATGTTAAAATTATTTTAATTAAAACCACATGAATTTAGATTCAAATTTGAGGGGGTTAAAACCCCCTATAATATAACCACCACTAAATTAATGTCTGTTTTTATAGTGTTTAAAAAAACCACAAGTCAATATATTATTCTACCACTTTAGTATAGGTTATGGGTAAAAACCATTAATGTTTTTAGAGGTGGTTATAAAACCCTCTAAATCAATAGAAAAGACCTTCTAATCACCCTATTTTCTAGTCTCTACCACCTTTAAATATAACGTGTTCATCATAAAATTATAAATTAAATATCCTTAATATTCTAAAATGTTACTATGATGATTTAACATCTAATATCCACCCTATATTCCATCAAATGGGAAGTGATACAATTGCACATGCGTACGTGTAGACAACCACCTCCACATAGTGATAAAATTCATTTTCCACCACCTTAATTAATCGATGGTTGTAATCATTGGATTGAAGTTTATATATTATATTAATGAAGTAATTATTCTTTTGTAAAAATAATTTCATATCATCCATCTTACCTTACAATCCATAAGAAAATGGTAACATCCCTCATGCATACATGTGGACTACCACCTCCACAAAGCGATGTGTTTCTTTTTTCATTTAAATTGTACATAAATGAAAATAAGGATCAATTTAGTGAATAAAAATGATATATTAATGGTTCCTTAATTTGGAAATTTTTATTTACCGTTCATTTACTCCATCCATCAAAAATTAAAAACAATGCTCATGTGTATGTACGACCTACTGTCTCCATTAATAGTGTAATTAATTATTCTATCCCAACATTTTATGAATGTCTATCTCTTTTTATAGTTAATATATATTATATTTCTTTTGTTATCAAAATTATATATAAATGTTACCATGATACCTTTATAAGTATTGTATCCACCAAACTGAAATTGTAACATCCCACTCCTCCTCGTAGGATTAAAAAGATATGGGTGTTTGTTACTAGCATTAGGTGAAATCCCTAGGACACCAAATGATAGAAATAAAAATCAAGGGAATCATAAAAAATGGGGGATGATTTAACATTTTTAAATAAAAAAACCAAACCATGATAACCATAAAAATCAAAAGTCTGTAAAATGCATGAGAACAAAACCCAAGTAAACCAACATCAATATCTTAGTACAAGAGAAACCCAAAAGACAACAACTATGGAAAACCAAATACCACCAAAGAGAAAAAAACCCAGGAGAATAAAGACATTAAATTTTTAACTCCCAGTATGCTCTAATCTCTTAGTCAATAATCAATGAAAAATGTATAATGATGCATCACTAATGAACTAGGATACATTTTCTTTACAACTATTTCAATAAATAACATCTGAAAATGAACCAATGTTTCCATGAATGGGTGATTATAAAAAATAGTAAGATTTCCAAAATGACATCCCAACTCATTCCACTAGGATAGAATATGTTATCACATTAATATAAAATAGTTTAAAACTATTTTAATCAGATTATATCAAATCTCAATAAAAATTCAAAACAAAATAATTTTTCCATAGAAAACAACAAAACAAGTATTTAAAACATTTCACCTTTTACTATTTCATAATCAATAAATTGTTCCAAATATCCATACTACAACACACGAAAGATAATGTGATAGATCTGTACTCATGAGTGGTCTCTTGTCTATCCACCTAGTCATCATAAGTTATCCAGTATCAGGTTCCCCAATGGCACACACCCCTTCCATAGGGTTATGTATAATAAAAAAGAACACACATCTACCATGAATGTCGAATACCTTGAAAAACTAAAATTCCGTTCCATTTCCATAAAACCTCTCTTTTATTGAAAAAATTTCTACAAATTTTTTCCGTGCATTAAAATATAGAAAATAATTTTAGAATCATCCTTTGAAATCATGAACCAACATCACCTTCCACAAAACTATCCAATTTCAAAAATTTCAAAGAAAACATCACTAAAGTGGTTTCCATGAAATCACACAAGGTCTTCAAAAAAATTTCATGAAATTCATTAAATTTGGAACTAATCCTTCAAATTATAATCAAGTGGAGTCGAGATAGAATCCACATAACTCTCAAAAATTGGAGAAAATGATGAATGCCACAATGAATTCAAAAACCCTCCTAGAAACTCTAAAACCATAATCAGATCTAGGTACCATTAAATAAAACAATCATATCCCATCATTATTGACATCATACATCTACGTTCAATCTTTAAAGGATTTGATCAATGATCATGTGATATGGTATAAGATGATATCTAAGGAAAATGATGAAAAATGAGGACTTATAGATGAATTAGAGCCTCCAACACACTTAGATTCACATATGATTCACTACTGGATTGAAAGGAATTATCACCACAACCTTTGACGATAGTTTAATTCATGATATGAAATTATTATTTTAAAAATAACAGTTTATAAGGTAAATAGAATTATATTCATAATTTTCAGATCTAAATTTTAATGGTATATGGTCAGGGAACAGTTAAGAGAATATTTTACTAACCATGCATAAGCCACTGCCTCAAACCACACCTCACTTGATTGGATCATATGGTTATACATACAATGGGCTAACTATTTTATTCCCCAATGTCTATAATTACGTGATTTTTCCTAG
Organism: Viscum album; assembly: GCA_963277665.1. Classification (NCBI taxonomy): domain Eukaryota; kingdom Viridiplantae; phylum Streptophyta; class Magnoliopsida; order Santalales; family Viscaceae; genus Viscum; species Viscum album. Next base: position 1,283,284,175 of record OY728133.1, read on the forward strand.
TAATCCACATGGTTTAGAAAATTGGATGCCTACCCATTGACAACTATTTCAGTTTCACAATTTCATTGAGGTTTTTTCACGGTTTCTACTAACCATGCTCAAACCTTGCACCACTATAAAAGCCAATTTTTTTTAAAACTGATCAGAACCTATTAGAAGCATAAACAATTCATTTTATATAATTAAAATACATAAATAATGGGTCATGCACATGAAACAGAGGGAGATACATTATATCTACACATAGTCTTCCTATACCAAGTAAGTATAATACCATGATTGGCATGAATGAGTTCAAGACATTACTCCAAAATTTCCTTCTCACACTCCCACGTTCAATTCTTGAATCTGGAATTACTTCAATAAAACCTGAAGTATACCAAATATCTTACCATAATAAAATTTATCTTACCTATCCAAAATTATTTCTAAAACATTACCCAATGTAGCATCCAACTTTAGGTCAACATGATCCCATCGAATATCATGGCCAGGACAAGTTAGATACATCTTAAATTAAGATACATGTAACTTATTAAGCAATAAATTAATCCTTAGTGGAAAATCCAACCGATATTCCACCATACCAGCCCATTTCAGTATCTTTAAAGGGCATATGTATTGAGGATATAACTTTCACTACTTCCTAAAATGACAATTCTCAAGCCATGAAGGGATTATAAAGAACACATGATCACTCACCTCAGGCAACAATGACCGATCCATCTCCATTCACATCATGATCAACTGAATTTTCTCTATTGTCTCTTATACAAGGCTTATCTCATCCTGTGAAGTTTCACTTGTATCCACCCAACAAAGTGGATAATGATAACGAAACCAATTAAATGCTTTGAAAGAATCCATATGTATCAAGGCTTGATAACCATCATTGTAGGATAACTAAAATAATAAAATATTCTCCTCCCATTTGAAATATGAATCCATTACACAATCCCTAAGAATAATGTCCAACATATTTATCAACGTTTCATATTTTATATTGTTTGTAGAATGATAAACCATGATCGTAGTAAAATTATACCCAAGGTCTTACTATATAGTTTTACAAAAATAATAGGTAAACCTCATATCATAGTGTGATACTACTAAAGCTGGTATGCCATGGATTTTTCTCACTTCTTATATAAATATTTTATATATGTTCTCCACCACATTATATCAATGAATTTGAAAAATGTTCTAACATCATGATTAGATCCATAATTACCCACACAAAATTGTTTCAACCATTATTGTTAATCTCATCAAAAAATCCATAGCAATATTGTCTAATTTCCATGCGAGAATCCTTGGGGATTGTGTCACATCCGCTGGCTATTGGGGTTCTTCCATAACCTACTAAAAGGTAAGAAATCAAGAAACTAAGCTCATCCATCATTATTTTCATGAAATCCCACAATTGTTTTATAGTGCCATACACATCCTTTATATTCCAGAATGAATAGCCCATCTTGTATGGTAGTAGGTATGAATTTTTTTCCTTACAATACATATGTATGAAAATCCTATCTGGAAATTAAAATCTAATCTTCTGTGAACCTTCCATTCACTAATGGTCTCCCTGCCATTGTGTTTTGACATCATCGCCACACATTCATAATTAGATGTCTGAGTCTCTTTAAATTTCATGATCAAATCAGAATAAAAAATAACCAGAAATAAAACAACAACACTACCTATTTCTTCCCAATCTTTGTACATATCAATTATCACAAAAATTTTCTTCAATTGATCTAGAGCCTCTTCCACCAACTAAATAAATTGTTTTTTTATAATGTCACCCACCACAGATTTCCCCTTTATAGGTGTGTACATTAATATAATGTGAATCATTTGAATATATTCCATATATCTTCTTTATCATAAATTAAAATATATTTTGGGGAAAATTTGTTTTAGGATCTTGTCATCTATAAAAACCATGAGTTTTTACCAAAGAGGTAATGAAACCATGTCATCAAAATATTTAATAAAAATGATGATTAAAAATCATTACTTGCAATGTTTTGATCATGAAAACGTAAATACCATGAGACATCTAGTAAAAAATGATCTCCATGCATGAGAACACACCCCATCCAAGATTCCAAAGCATATAAGTACCGCGCATAGCCCTAGCCTGATTCCTAAAATATTAATATTGGTGATGATGTAAGGGGAACTTTTATCACCTTAAAAGACCATTAAAATACATTGTTACATTATAATGGAACATTTTTCATTTTTAATGGAATTATTTGTGATTCTCCTAATTAATATTCATGAACAAAATGACAATAATAAGAAGATATTCATATGAAACTACGTATCTCAACGATATTTTTTGGAACCTTTTAAGATATCACAATCTCTATCCTTTCTAGATCTATAGAAATATATTTTTAAGAGATAACATGACCATGGAAATTTACTTCTTATATAAAAATATTACACATTGAATTTCATTCATACAGAATATGATCTCATAAGATACCTAACAATATATCAATGTTTTTATCATGCCCAATATTTTTCAAGGAATACACCTGTATATCATCCACAGAAAACCCCAAATGCATCCATATACCTTTTTAAATATCTAATTCATCAATTACATAAATATAAATTGTGTATTCGTAAGTCCAAAAGGAATAACCACATACTTCTAACAGGTAAATCTTCATAATCTCCTCCTTCCAAACACGCAGTTGGTGATATCCTGAATGCTATTAAATTTGAGAGAACCAGAAGGCTCCCCTAAATTGTACTCATAGATAATAAATACATGGAAGTTGATAACACATCTATTTTTTTTAAGATTATGATAATCTATAAACTATCCTAAGAGTACCATCCATCATTTTCAGAAAAGGAACTGATGATGTTTATGGATACATACTAGGAGGAATGATCCCTTTTCCTTCAATTTCATCCAAATAGTATTTCAATTACTTTAATACTATTGGTTCCATCTAATAAGATATAATTTATAGAGGAATAGTCCTTAGTAATAGATCAATCATAAATTCCACCTCAAATTTTTTTCTAGAAATCCTATGATATTTTCACCAAAAAGTGAAAGGAACCGATCAACTATGGTTGGAAAATATTTCTTCCAAATATCATCTACGTATTCCACGGTCAAAAATGAAAACTAGTATGAGATAGTTCCAATTAAAAGTGCCAAAAATCCTAATCCACCCGCCTTCATATTCTAATCTACTCTATTGATATGGTAGATTCCATCATGAGTTGTAAAACTAACCCTTTGGGTATAAAATTCGATGTGATATTTAGACATTTTCAACTAATCCATTCCTAAGATTAAGTCATATATATCCATATAATGTAAAGATAAATCCAAAATCAATTCATCCCCATCTATAGTTATAGAAAATTCTTTTCACACAAGGATGTGACGTTCTCTTCGGCAAAGAGAAGTATGACGTTTCAAAAGAGAGGGTTTAATCTCAACATTAAAACCCAAAAGATCAATAATAGGAGAATAAATAAATGAATGGGACACATCTACATCAAAAAAATATTACATAAGGATAAAACTCAAAATTATCATACATCTCACTATTTAAGGTCCATATTGATCATCTAGGATCATTTTTTCATCCCCATATAATTTCTCACTCACTGTAATTTGTTCATGATTACCCTCTTGGGATTGGAGTAGTTCAAGTATCATGTTATTCCTAGAATCCTGATGGGTTTCTTGTTTTTGATGAAGTGTGTTATTCAAAATCACTCATCCTACTAAATCATATGATCTCTAATAACCATGAGATGTATCCCTAGAATCTGACCTTGAAGTACTATGATAATAGCATTGAATGTGTCCCATTATGTTACAATTATAGAATCCCCTAGGAGGTTCTATAAAAAATCCTTATTATGATGAACAAAAGCACACTAAAAACATATCAGATTACTCTTTAGTCTAGGAGGTAAGTAGACTGATCCCATAATTAGATTCTGAAATATAACCCCCTCTTGATGATATGTGTCCCTCCTCTTGTTTCCAGCATTGGAGTTCTCACCACCTCTCATAGGAAAAAACACACTTACTTTGATCGTATTACCTGAGATATCCCTTTCTTCTACCATTTATCTATTCCTTATCTCTCTATAATATGATATACAAAGAATGGAAATCATTGACTGAATCTATAGCCTCCACACTGATTAATAAAATGATATCCTTCAAGGACACCCTTGAAACAAATTATGGTGAAATACAGTCTGAATTAAAAAATTTATTCTTTGAGTATATTATCAAAATTTTATACTAATTCAAAGTAAATAAATAAGTCACTCATTGAATTGTGAATGTTTGGGGATATAAGTTTTTGTGGAAAAGTTCTCTAAAATACCCTCATGCCATCGCTTTGTTCAATTTAGCTAGAACTTCTATATCCCACCACTGGAATGGTAGATCCTCCCCCATATACATAAACTTCAATTTTATATCTACTTGTTATCGAAAGAAATAAAATATTTGATTCATCCTATTTTTCCATAAATTTGATTTTTCCAATTTATAATTACCCTAAATGATCTATAGATTCTACTTTTAGAACCGAACCAAATGATGAACATTACTTATTTCCCCCATTATTTTATCTCTATCAATGACTTACCGAATTTGTAAAATAATATAATCCAACTATTGGTTGACCTACAACTCAGGTGATACCACATTCTCAACTGGCTATTCCGATAGGTTTCTACGACACCTATACGGTTCAAATTTCTATAACCAAAAGGAAAATCAATTTTGTCTCACTTTAGATATTGTAGGGTAATCATATTCAAATTTTCCACATCAAACATATCACACCAAGCCATTTCAAAATTCAACACTTTCCAATTTCAAAACATTTTTTTAAAATTTCTCCATGATTTTTAAAATTAGACCATTTGCAACTATTTTCAAAACACATTACATTTTCACTGAATCATAAATCATTACTCAAAATTAATTATGCAGACCTAGTTGTATGCCATTTACACCAATGCATGCCTTCCTCTTCCCATCATCTAAAACCATGGTGATGAGGTTATAACTCCTAGAAGTGTCTCACAACACTCATGTACCAAACTCCTTGGTATCTTGTATTTTAGAATAAATAGGTTAGAAACACCTCATTATTATTTACATTTAATATTCTGACAATCCTAATTATTGATAAAATCCTAAGAGACACACTACCACTATTCCCATTTCATGGATCAAATAAATTGGTACCATTTTTAACATCCTGCCCCTCATTATTAGCTTGAGAAGCGACATGTGTGTGTTAATAGCTTTAGATGACATCCCCAAGACACCAAGGACTGACATAAAAATCCAAATGATTCATAATAAATTGGGGGAATACATTCCCTTTTTAAAATAGAAAATAAAAAATGAGAAACATAAGAATCAAACATCAATACGATACATGAGTACAAAATACACCTGAAATAAAACCATCTAAACCAAAAAAATATTAGAGTACAAGGAGATCCCAAAAGACAACATACAACAAAAACCAATGAACACCAAGGATATCAATACTCAATGGAAATAAGACATTAAAATAGAAACTCTAATCATGATCCAAGATCTAAATCAAAAATCCATTCCCAAATTATCACAATGAATCGCTAAATAACTAGGATATGTTGCAGTTACTTATGTCTCGGTAAATAGGAACTTCTAATTTAACAAAGTTCCCTAGTATATGATGAGTAAAAAAATCTATAGGATTTCCCCATTTACATATTAACACACAAAACTAGGATATAACATTTTATCACATTTATATATAAGAGTTTGAAATTATTTAAAGAAAGAAACACTATAGAATTTCCATGATGAAATCCCAAATCACACCACTAGGAATATTTTTTTTTCTCAATTATATAAAATATTTTGAAACAATTTAAATCATCTTATATCTATTCCAAATAATTTTGAATTCCCAAGATATGTTTTCCATGGAAAGAAGAAGAAACTTATTTATAAGATTTTAAAATTCCCTTTATCATAACCAATACATGGTTCCACATAACTATAAAATCATATATACATTCCCACGTGACAGTTACATACCCAGTAGTGGTCTCTAACTAATATACCATGTCATCAAAAGGTAACCAATAACATGTGATCCAATGCACATATATTCACCTACAATTAACTCCTCAAACGAAATGAATTATCTTCACAACCTAGGGGGAGAGGAAATCGTGATAAGATATTATTATGAAAAAATAAGGTTTTGAGAGGTTAATTAGAATAGATCAATGATTTTTGGATCTAATTTTTAATGGTTCTTGATTAGGGAACATGGTTTCGAAAACTGTGTGCAAACCGCACATGATCCATTTCCTCAAACAACACCTCGCATAGTTAGATCACATGGTAAAAAAAATAGTGCACTGACTATCCCACTCCCCACTATCTGACAATACATAGTTTATCTTTGGAATATAAAGAGTTTTTATGAATCATGTTCCAAATAGCGCACCTACCTAGTGCCCTCTATTTCAGTTTCATGATTTCATATAGGCAAAGAACGATTTCTACTAATCGTGATCAAACAATTCACCCCAATAAATGACAAAATACCTGAAAAACTCCTCGAACCCTCCTAAAACTATTCCCAAACATTTAGTATACATAAAATATATAATATACGAAAATAAATGGTCATTTACATAAAAATGGGGTGGTGATATTGAACTTCCCATGAAATTTTAAATAACGATCACCCGTAAATAATGATATTTATAAGGAATTTTTAATAAATGGGTGTTAACTTGTTATAATTGGATCATATATTATATTATAATTATTTACAAGACTATATTATAGAAATATAATAAATTTAAATTTATTATATATTAGGTTATATATCTTTTGAGTCATGTCAAACTCAAGCTAAGGGATTTTCATTTGAAATTTATTTCAATGAGACACATTTCATATTCACTATATGTTTCTATTATTTCGTTTATGTACATCCGAGGAATGTATTTTATTATTATTATCATGAAAATTATATGGAAATACAAATCTATATATGGTTATCACTTTCATAAGGTTCTGATTTGAATGTTACGAAATTGTTAAGGTAATTATTTTTCAATATTATTTCAATCAGTATTGTTTAGACATGAATTTTCATTGAAGTAAAATCTATGATTAATTCATTATAAATCTCTAAAATTTTATTAGCCAATGTTTATTTCTTGAGAATACATATTTTCATTTACTTTTTATCACATTAATTACTCAAGAGACTTAAAGAATATTTTTAATGAAAACTGATAATATTTATCTCTTCAGTGAGAAATAATTTTTCTTCAATGTCCGTGTTTTCAATAAATGTCTTCAAATTTTTTTATAGTCCCATATGATTTTTTATATTTATTTTTACCCTTTTTTGAATTTTAGAAAAATCTACTTGTGATTTTCTAAATGAGGTATTGTTGACTTTTTTTTAATTCTAAATGAGTATTTGTTTTAACATAGACAAAATGAGAAAAAATTATACACATCGTGAACACCAAATTATTTTATGATTATTTTAAAATTTACCATGTTTCATTTCAATGAAAATTTTTTCCTTTATAGTTGGGAAATTTTAATATTTTAATATATGATTTAAAAATCAAAATGGTATTTTCCTCAAGAAATATTTTAGTGATATTTTAATGGAAATTTTCATATATGATAACGACCTTTGGTTTTACAAGGTATTTACAAGGAATATGATCCAATTAAATCATCTTTATTATTTATCAGGATTCATTAGGGTGTGATGATGATTAAATATAATTAAAAACATTTTCTTCTCAATGGGTTTAGTTAAGACGAATAACTTTATAATCTTGTGACATAAATATGAATGGATTTATTATTATGTGATTGGTGTAACCAAATTTATGTAGACATGTATTGATTTTGTTAATGTTTATTATTTTTATCATAGAGTATACACAAAATATTATCCCAATCTTGATGATGGTACAAAAACTGTTATCCTAAGATTAACACGTTATAAATATATTTATATGAATCATTGACATAAGATTTTTATCATTATGATTATTCCACACTATAGTACATACTTTTATGATATGATCATATGATGATGTTTTATTCTCATGAATCATGTATCCTGATCCATTTATGAATAATTTCTTATGAACTACGAAGAAATATGGAATGACTCATGATTATGACACAAGAATTTATGGGTATAATTTTAAAAGGTTAATCTCATGATCTCATGCTCTTTTTGCATCTATTACATTTAAATAATTATTGGTTTCTCCATAGAATACCCTTAATAAACATCTAAGATCACCCTTTATTATGATCACTTTTCCTTAGGATATCGAGAATTTTTTAAAGTACGATGTGTCTAAGAATGGATCTAGTTTTGAATAACTATGTAGTAGAGGATTTAGATATTTAAAGAACCAATTGTTTATGTATCCATGTTTCAATAGAAAGTATACATATATGGTTTTGGTATAGATTGTAATATTATATAATTAATATTCATCTAGTGTGATTTAATATCTTTATATGAAAAGTATTTATCTATATTACTAATGTAATAATCTAGACTTGGATGGCCTAACACATCACTAAACATGATTCTTCACTAGGCCCAAAGGGTATTCCCAATCCTTTTCGGATGAAAAAAGGTGTTAAGGTATCAATACAATTCACTTAGTAACGGTATCACCCTTATAAAATAATATAACAAATACAAAAAGCTATCGATATTTCGAAATTATCCATCCATACATTGGGCATGCATGTATATAAATAATAAGCCTCAATATAAATAAAGTAACTACTGAAAGAGGAACATAAAAAACTAATAATGTAAACTCGGAAACTAAATAAAAAAACAAAAACTAAACCGAACATGATAAGAATCCCGAAACATAGAAAACCTAAAAGATATATATCCCGAATTGGATAATACATAATCATACTAAAATAAAAAAACAAACCCAAACTTATAAAAATGCCTCATCATGAACCACTATCACTCACTACCATCCATATCATCTGTCAATGTATTAAGCCAAAAAAATATGAAAGTGATCAGGGCCAAATAATATTATAAACTAGAGACCTAAACGAAAACATAATAGTTGAGTACACCCAATTGTGTATATATCATGTGAGATAAGCACACCAAATAACATTTCACCATTTATTTTGTGCCATTTCGTTTAAAAATTTAATTTATAAAATAAAAGTTCATAATATATCAATTTTTTTTTTCTCATTTGATTTAGTTAAAACTAACTATCATGACACAGTCCTTTGTTTCCAAAACACCCATATATTATAAAGATAATGGAAGATCCGAAACCCTTTTTACAAATGTTCTTTTTAATCCACCAATAGTAGGTTAATTTATACTTTTGAAAAACTATAAAAATCCATTTATTAGTTAAAAAATAATTTTCAACACCCTTTTTATGATAAGAATGTCACTTTGCTTTTAAATACCATATTCCATACCATTTTACAATTTTTTTGAATGGTAATGAAAAGTAATATAGAAATGAAAATTAGAATGAGTAGGAAACAAAAATATCAATAAGGCATAAAAAATAATTATTAAAGGTTCAATAAAGTAAATAAATAATAGTAAATAAAAATAAGGTAAATAATGAAATCCCTTAAGTAATTCTCCAATAGAGCTAAGAATCATGGAAAATCCCAAAGACTTAAGTAATGTATACCCAAAACAGAGACAAAATCCCAAGGCCAAAATACTAGTACCTATCCATCATGGTTGTCCCATAAAACTAGATAGGCCAAGAAAAACATCCTATAATAATGAATTTACCATGTATAACGATCTATATGGGTTTGATCAACAACGAAAATTCCTACAATAGTTAGAACACAATCTAAACCAGAGTTTTTAGTCAACCTGGCCATCTACTTTTTTCATAAGAATACCATAACTTTGTAAAATATAGGTTATAAATGAAACTATTATATGGAAAATTATAAAGAGTTTTAGATTAATATCATCTCACCTTTAACACATTCACATGAAATTTTCCATTTTGTAATCAGGCATAAAAATTTACAAATATAGAACAATATGAAAATAGTCTCCAAGGGATAATAAACCATAATGAGCACATCAATCTCAATGGGTAAAATTGGGGTTATCAATCATTTTAAAAACACTAATTTATGTTTAGAAATGAGAAATTATTTAAAAAGGGATTTAAATTCCAAAACACCACCCACCGTTGGAAATCCAATTTTGAAACATCCCTTGAAAAAAAATTAAACAATTTAATATCCATAACTTTTTTCGGCCAATTTTAAAAATTCTATGAAAACCTAATTTTTTCCTTATTTGAGACCCAAATGGTGTCAAATTCCTAAAATTAGTCAATTAACATTTATCAAGCCTCATGGATATTTGAAAAAGGCCTTCATTTACTAAATCATTAGAAATATATGAAAAATAATTAAACAACATTATATCAAGTAATGAATACCTCATAACATTTATAAAGACAAAATAACTATATGATATTGATTTAATGAAATAAAAAAATTAATTGAAAACCATTAATAATTTAACTATATGGAATTGTTAGGAAAAATATAAAAACCCTTCTTCCAATTAAGAAAAAATTCTTCACAAGAGTTGCAAACAAATTATTTCGGTAAATAAAAACTATAAAAGTTTTGAGGAATTCCTACAAAGCTCTAAAAACAAAAAATAATAATATTAGACCACCATGAACCCAAAATCCAACCATGTAATCCCATATGGTTCATGGGAGGAAATTAAACCATGAGGAAATGGGAGCGTGGAGAGGTAAAGGAAAATAATGAAAGAGAAGGTATTTTCCTTTTTTAAACTAAATAACATGAAAGAGTAGAGACATTATCTAGGTATGGTTGGAGGGAAAGAGAACCACCTTAGATGACTAGCCCTAGATAAATGGAATGGGTGATAAAGTGGTAGGAAATATGTTTTCATTCATCGGTCAAAATTTGGAATTTTAAATTTTAGTAAATCCAGGAAGCACACATCATTTGGTAAGCCATGTGCCAACCGTACATTTGGAAGTGATTAGGAATAAAAAAATAAAATAGTTTGGACACATGATATTCTAAAATGTAATATAACTTTGAATAAAATTTGTGAATGTTTTATCACTATGTGTGGTTTATTATATCCTTGCACAGGACATGAACTATCACTTGAATCCCAAAATGAGACATGTGTGATTTATAATAGGTTATGAAATTTTTTTCCACCACTTCATACTAAAGCATGAAATAAAAAAATTAACTGGAAAAGGATCATGCATATGTTTTATATATGTGTAATTACAAATATCCTCAAAGCCATGTGTGTTAAAAGTGAAAAAATAAAATCTCTAGAAAAATCAGGATTCATATAAAAACATCCAAAATTTAAAATACACTAAAATAATATAAAATATAAAAGTACAGTAACATACTATTTTCTCAATTATTCCCATTATTCCACTTTTCCTCCCGCGAAATTCATTTATAAGGATCTAGATAAAGGAGAAACGACATCCTCAACAAAAAAATTATAGGTGGGAAGAATAGACTAGTATAAAGATTCAACTCCACAAATTAATGGAATAATATATTTATACATCATCAACTATATCAAATCACATATCTAATCAGAACCAATATATACAGGTTCTTAATAATATGGAGAATTATTATAGATATACCCACAATTTAAAATTTCTATAAAATGTTAAAATGGTGATAAAACATCTAATGGGAGAGAAGCACCATTAGGATATCAAATGAAAATAACAACCATATATATCCTATCATAATAATTCTAGAGTCAACCAGATATCCTCGAGTGAAGAACACAATAAAAATACAGACAATTATTTCAAATATGGGTAAATAAATTTCACAACATCTCATGTTAATAATAGGAAAAAGGAACTACTAAAAAATATGTGCCTCGATATTAAATGATAGGGGATCTAACCTTTGGTAATAAAAATGAGTGGAAGGCATGACCTTGGATATCATACCTAGAACTCCATCTTAGAGTGTATTGGAAAAGTTCAAAAACAACACCAAAAAGTGGATAACTCACCAAGTGCTTCATATATCCAATATAATGAAAACATACCCCAACATTTTCACAATTCCAACCCTCAAAACCCATCTACTGTATTTTTTTAAAAAAACCAATATGAAGAATCAAACACTACAGCCTAAGCAAAAAATCCAAAAATTACAAATGATGAACAAAAAATAACTAATGAATACATCCAGTGGATCCAACGTTTTGAACATCAATCAATTAAAACTCTATAAGAATGAATCCTAAAAATAATCTATAAATTCCAATTTTCAAAATTACCCAACTTATGAGATTTATGAAAAGATATATTTACCACTCCACTATATGAAGAGGTCCTTTATCAATGAATAAGGGAGCATTTTGGCTAAAGAAATATTTATAAAAACAAGTTATCATCTCCACTACTCAATTAAGAGTCTCAAAAGAGTCAAAACCATGAAAATTCTCACATAAAATATAAGAGGATCCACCCTATGACATATCCATGAAGATAGATTTTGGAACAATATCATAACCTTACTAGGAGGCATACCTATATAGCATGAAACATGAATCAAACCCATTCATGTTTTAGAAATCAAATGAAATAGTTCTAATACACACCAATGTATATACCAAATGAAAAAGTCACCTTGCAAAAGACATACTAGTAATTTTTTTTAAACATCCATTTTCATTAAAACACAATAAATTTAGAAAGTATTCTTAAATTTTTTTATTGGTCGAGACACTCTGAAAATAACTCCAATCCAATTTAAAATGCATCAATTTTTTTAAAACTCACATTGAATCTATTTTTTTAAATCACCACTTTAAAACATTTTGGGTTAGAGAAAACTTCTCTTACAAAAAACCCATACACATTGTTTGAAAATACAAAAAAAATCATAAAGTACTCCTTTTAATTGAAAATATGTATTCCAAAAATCACAAGTAATTGTAAATTAATATTTTTAAAAAATTATAAACATTATTTTAATATTTCATTTACATTTATAAGATATTATTTTTAAAATTAATCACCCCATAAAAATCTAATTTTCAATCGAACATCAGATTTCCAAAACATAAAACTGAAATTCTAAATTAAAATTCCAAAAAAATAAGGCATAAATAATTTATCAATAAAATCACACAATAAAATTGATTATTTGTAAAATACACTTAATCAACCTCACACACATGATAGGAACTATTGGGATCAATTTGAAAAGCTAGGGATCCAAAATAAAAAATTTGAGTTGAAAGAAGAACTATGCGTAGTTTGGTTACACATGTTAGTGAATCATGAACCAACTATGAGGAATACTCTTAAATGTATTACATATCCATCATCCATAGGATCTACAAGGGTTTTAAAATAATGTGAGGTAAGAATGAATCATTTTTTTCTTCCTCTATTTTCTCTATAAAAGCTAATGGTGACATGAAATATCACTAGTTTAATCAATGGAGAGAAAAATACCTTCAATAAGAATCCAAAATAATTAAATAAACTCATGTACATGATTGGAGTCTTGACTACTAATTGTAACTCAACACTCAAAATAATAAAGGGCTCATGAGACTCTCACCACACTTTCCACTAATGTTATGATAGCCTTACCTCCATACTACCGAAATTCCAAAATAATAATACAATGTTATAATAAAATGGAAAAACATCATAACCTTTTATTTTATATCATTATTAATGAAATATATTGAGTTGACACAATATTTCACCTAACCTAGCATGTGACTAGGCTCAATGGGAGTTCCCAATCACCACGAGCTGGAAACTGTTCTTGTGTATCAAGACTAATCACTTTGAATGATTTCATCCATGTAAAATAATATAGAATAATAATTGAATATATTTTAACTCTGACATCACACACCCATACATTTCATTGTTTTGATTTTAAATAAGAACCCTCTATAAAAATTATGTAACTAATCATTGAACTCTACAACAAATAAATAATGGAAACAAAGAAAATAAAAGATAAAAATAAAATCTAAACATAAAATGATAAGAATAATCATTCAAGGAAAACCAAAAATGGATTTAGTCTATATAGGATTATGAATTACCATCCAAAAACTAATATCATGAAAATGATACAAAATCATCTTCATGTCCCATGATCTCTCACCACTATCTATATCACTCATCAAATGATCGACCTTAACATAACCCAAAAATAGATTAAGGCCAAAGAATATCATGAACAGGGAACCTAAAATAAAACATAAGAGATTTATATACCCAATGGGGTATATAGGGTGTAAACTAAACAAGGATAGTGGGATTTACCATAGAGTTTTTTCCATTTCCTTTCAAAAGTCATATCATGTAAAAATAGTTTTAAACTCAACTAAAAATAGATTTTTTCCACGAATGTTAGTAAAAACCATGTATTATACCACGGTACCTTTTTAATACACCATATTTCTTTAGAATGATAGGGGAAAACTAAAAACCTTTTTTTATCAAACTGAATTCTACACCTTGTAATGATAGTCCTTTAATATGTTATTGAATAAAAATATAAACATGTTTCCTCTTACCAAAATAATTTCCCAAGAAATATTTTAGGAAAATCACATCACTATCGTTTAAAATACCATTTTCCAAACCATTTATAATATTTCATGTAATTTAATAATAACTATAATAGAAATGGAAATGAATAGGAGTAGGCACCAAGGATATGAATGAGCTATAACAAAATAAAAACATAGTAACAATATTATTCAATCATTCTAAGATAAGCGATAAACATTTGTGTATAACATAATCCCCAAACTAATCCATAGTAATATTTAATCATCATGGATAAATAAATAAAAAATATGTAATGTATACATAGTCAAGAAATAGTAGCCCATGGTTAGCCTATAAGAACATTTATATCTTAGTAGTCTCATAGAACTGGAAATGTTACCCCGGACAAACAACCCAATAATTTGATGCTAGTAAACACATACATTACATACGAATAGTAAAATAAACAAAATAAACCTAGAATTAATCTTCCATAATAAAAATATTTATAATAAATATCAGATAACATTCATTTAAAATACCTTTTAGGTTTATGTTTTTAGTGAATTAAGAGAAATAGCTAACTAAAAAATAATTGTATTTCCCATAACTGGTAATTTTTCCAATTATACCAATATTGTCTTATTTAAATATAATTCATAATAATTGAAAATAGAATTATTCTCACATGAAACCCATATATAAATTTAATGTGTAATACTCCTTTTCATAATATAGTGGAAACATAAACATAAGAAAGGAGGTCACAAAACGCTTAGTAAGGGGTTACTTATGTTAGAAGTTATCAGAGTATTAGAGTGGAAAAATCAAATAATAAAATAATATATATGAATGAAATACATTTATATAACTGATCACATGATCTTGAAATAAATACATTGAAGACATAAATATATAAATAATCACATAGAAAACAAAAACTGATTTTATGGTGGTAAAATTGATATTCAATGATATTAGAAGAAATACATCAAGGTGTCCCCTCGGTATGTTTTGGGTGTGATTGTATTTGTTGACAAATTTATATGACCAAAAATGAGAATGGTTAGTGTTTTTTTAAGATAGGTTTTTAAAGAGGATCGTGTACCATGTTCAGGAATAGTACACGGCCTTTAACCAGGCATCAAGAATGTTATGCGGGTGTTGTCGGTGAAACCGAAAATGGTTTGTAGTGTAAGGATATGAGGTATTAGGATAGAATGATGTGGGTGAAGGAATTTGACCACGTATGGGAAAAGGAATTACATGGACCACTTATAAAAAATGGTTTGCGGGTGGTAGCTGTTCGCAACTACCTTTCACTGGAAGGCCTGCAGTTTGCTGTGGCATGAGGATTGGTATGCGGTTGAGTCTGGATTGTGGTTTTAGTAAATATTGGATTAACAATTTTCATGGCTATCCTTTCATATATAAGAATTTATAAAATCTATTATTAAACTAGAGATCTAATGTCATTAGGGAACATACTTTTGGTTTAGAATTTTGGAAAAGTCTGAATGAAGTACGCTCGAGAGCACGAAGGCTTAAGTGGTTCACGCTGAAGAAATTACACCGAAGGTTTTTCTAGAGAGCTGAAAAAAGGACTCTGTGTGAAGAGTAGGAATATCCGGTACGTGAGAGAGTGAATTATTCAAGTGGTACTCATATGGGGAGCTTTGGTATGCATAAGAAAAGTCAATCTATGAATAGGGAACAGTTCGTGGATAAATGATAGTTCATAGATGTGGAACAGAGGTAGTGGTTTGAGAAGGTGATAGAGGTTTGCAGAAGTGGCAGCAGTATGCGGAAGGGGTGATCTGCGTACCAATCTCGGTACTGAGTATGTGGGAGAAAGAGGTGGTTCACAATTTTCACAAGGGATATTGTGAAAGCTTCAAATATGTTTTCAAAATAATTTTCCAGTACCTAGTAGTATCCAGGAAGGTGGACTTCATGTATGGGTAAAAAAAGGAACTTCAACAAAGAATATACCTACATTTGAGTAATAAAAATTCATTAAAATTAAAGTACCTACATATAAATAAACTTGTTTGACCTATATTTTTATAAAATTCCTGTGAATTTCATTCTAGAGAAGTTAGTGCATGAAGAAGAAGACGATGACCCTTTCCCCCAGTAGTGAGCCAGAGAAAGAGGCATAGGGAGTAACTATTAGGAATGCAGTGAGAAGAACCAAAACATTGTAATGGAAGTGATCCTTGGAATAGAGGATCTTTCCTCAGCATTGTAATCATTATTGGCAGTTATCCTTAGTGAAATTTTGGTACATCGGAACAGTTCTGTTGAATCCTCTTTTGGCATAGACCATTGAGGGTGAACTAATAAAAATTGCCATGTCTTATGCATGATTGTATATCTTTTCATATATTTATATTGGAGGAAGAGGGAATTTAGTTTTGTCTAACTACGAAACTAGATCCGAACTATAGAATGATTTAATATGCCATACCCTAATCCACCCCCGCATGGTATTCTACCTAGTGGACCTTAAAAAATTTATCTAAATCTTACTATCAAATCCCTACCCAAGACATCTTGGATACTGTCTAGACCAAAATAAGGCATCTGATTAAATGGGTATGAATACTCCAAATACATTAAGTCATTTATGTCACGAGATCTACAGATTCATTAATAAGATATATTACCCAGTACCCCACCAATCCCATAATTAATTCTAATTCATTCACCATATGATCGAAATAAATTTCAATACAATACCAATTTAACTTGATTTCAAAATAAATAAACATCCATATTGTGATAAGAAATATACTAGATGTCAATACATTCCCCATTAAAACATTTGAATAACATGATCATGATATATCTATAGGAAGAGGGTGTATGATATTTTTAATGTATATCCCTAGTGAATAATAATGTGATTTATGTATGTATAAATAGATTTAAACACATTTATAACAAGTAAAATTTTAAAGTTTTCTTATAAGAATGGATTCAGAATTATATTGTTTGATATTGTGAGTTTAACACCACAAATAAAATGTTATAACAGAATTTAAAAGGCAATTCATGATAAAATAATACATTGGAGATAGGTATTATGAATTTAAAGATGGATTTTTTAAAAAAAATACTAGAAATATATTTCATAATACATGAAAAAAATTTAAGGAAAATAAAAATTGTATGAGTCACATTAATTTTTTTTTCAAGAATGTTCATCGGAATTGTTTAAAAAAAATAGAAATAAATCCCAATGAAAAAATTGAATGGAAAACATGTTTATGTTGAAAAATGGGTATTGGAAGATAAAAATATGATTACGAATGGAAATTCATTTTTAAAATTTTAAAATAACTTTATTTATAACCACATTATAAAAACAATAATTAAACATCATTTGGAGAAGTTTTATAAAAAAATCTGAAGACCAACAATGTAAATACACATTTTTGGTTTATAAAATTATAAGTGAAACAATTTGTGAAATGAATTAATATGGATACAGGGGAAACATATATATTAAATAGTATGGTTATTATTCCCAAATGCATCTCATTTTTTTTAAGAATGAAATCCATCAAAGGAGAAGAATTGATGCAATAATATATTGAAAAGGAGTTCATGTTTAAGAATTGTAAGTCCAAAAAAAAAGAAATTTGAGGTAAAATATAATTCTATAATTAGAAATAATGTTCTCAACATAAAATAATAATTTTTATAATAATGAATATAACTCAATTTACAAAAATTGAGTTATCCAAATTCTTAAATCTTTAGTAACACTTGAATCGATAGATGTTGAAAAAGAAAACTTGTGATTGAAATGTAAATAAATTTAATTTAATGTAATGTTTGATGAAATTCATTAATATAATAAAATACAACCGATAAAAAATAAAACAAGTGTGAATATGAAATATGACTCAAATAAGAAAAATTGAGACAAGAAACCCTAACCATAAATCATAATTTTAAGAAAATATCATTAACCACCTGTATAATAAATAGAAAATATTAATAACTTATTTTTTATGATTTTCATATCTATTGCATTTTCTAATCATTAGTTATAGTCATTTATAATACATTCATTTCTAAGAATTATTTATTTTCATTATCTAATGTTAGTATATTTGATCATTTCATATGAACTACATAATATAAGTTCCAGTCCTAATTATTTGAATAAAATTTAGGAATTACTTTATTATTTTTGGTAATAGTATAAATTTTCTACAATAATTTATAAATTTATAGTTTTATTAAATGAGATATTTTGTTATGTATTGTGTGGATGAAATTGGGGGTGATCAAGTTTCGTTAATTTTCAATGTATAAAAGTTGGAATCTTAATTAAAAATTTATTTATTATTATTATCCTAACAAAACCAAAGAAAAAATAATCACATAATAATATTTCATTTATTCATTAATTTCATACATATTTCCATCCTTTTATGGTGTTTTTGAAAAATTAACTCCATTGTTTCATGCTGCGATTGCCCACAAGTACACATAGATGATGTTTTCATTTTCCATTGAATGAGGGGAACTAATTAAATGGTTTATATTTTCATAAATTTATTAATGTTATAAATATCATATTAATTACTTATATAAAATTTTATAACCATCCATGTAAGGATATGGTAAAAAACACAGCTTCCATATAGGCGGTAGTTTTCACACACGCACAGAAAAAATTTCATTTTTCAAAAACAATAATATATTTGTTTAGTTTTTTAACAAAAATGAAAAAGATAAAGAGTTTCATGGGGACATAAATAATATAACCCAACTGTATCCTCCTTTACAATTTCACCACATTCAAGGGGAAGGGATCCAATGATCGCGAAGAGGGTAATTTGAGAATTATGTGAGTACTATGATGAAAAAAGTCATCCACATTATTCTTATCTAACCATGTGTGAAGATTCACCATCCTACTATTAATGATCCTTTTTTATCTATGGATGAGGTAAATAATAGTTCAAGGAATGACAGTTAGAATGTGATGGTAATTGAAATTAGAGGAGGAGTCTGTTTTAATTTTGGTTAACCTAATACCTTTATACTGGTATAGATCCAAAACCTTAGCATGAAATTTTCCTCCATAATAAGAGAATCAACCATCCCATAGGAGGAACTGAATGAAAAAGTGACTCATCCCCTTTAATAACACATGATACCCCCATTAATTTTTCCATTAATACATCACTCGTCAATATTGAGTTTGAACCTGTGGATTGGAGGATTCCACTGCACCCATTAACCCCATGATGATGTGTTATGAAGATATGAGGAGATGTTCTTTCCATACATTAAATATATAATATAGGGAGATGGATCATAATTATTCAATAGAGTGTTAAACTCCATTACCATACATTTGTCTTTGGAAACTGTCATATTCTTTATGCAATTTAAATCTCTACTCTAATATCTATTTTGAACATTCCAAATCCACCAGCAACCAGCTTCCAAAAATATAGATCCCACATTCTTATCATGATTTTTGGTACCTATATCTACAATCCATACACTAAAAAAATTAACTCTTGAAGAATGTTGGATGGGAAGACTACATTAATCTCTATGTGATCCCAATATGCACTATCCACACCCTCCTTAAAAAAATTAGTTGTTTGAGGTCTCGTATAAGGGGTTATGGGTGAATATGCACATCAATGCTAGCAAATATTCCCTTACATTATATTCCATTATCCGTAGGGATTTAGGGGATCCTAAAACTACAAAAAATAATGTTATATTTTGATGATATATATTTACACCATAAAATATCACCTCATTCACCGTAGTTCATTTGATTGGGTAGAGTAAATGACGATGAGTTTTTGGTGAAAAAGTCCTGACGAAAATCGTATAAAAATACATATATCCTTATAATTTGATATTATAATTTTTCTTGAAATGAATAACTTATTATAATTAAGGATTTAAATAATATATCTTGGATTCTATCTCAACAAGTTAAATTAAATATTTAGGGTCGGAAAACCATGGAATCTGAGGGGAGTTGGTATCAAATTACAACACCATAAGACAATATCACATCTTCCAATAGTAAATCATGAGTGTTCCTAGAGATCTTCTACCTATTTCTGAATGTTCATCTTGAGGACTTGAATTTTCCCATTCAGTTGGTTCCAATCATTCCATTATATACATATCATATGTTTTCTCCATAGTGACTTCCCTTTTAGGACCTCCTATGTAATCTTGGCATGGAGACACTGCATGGAGATAATGACACTTCATAGATTCACTCCACCTGCACCATGTGGTCTTTCCAACATTTCCCATACTTAAAAGTGACTACTACCTTCATATTTTACATCCCATATAAATGTGTTCATGAGGGATTTTATTTTCAATAGTAATACATTTGGTTCCCAGAGGACTGATAAAACATGCATGGGGATCGAAGATGGGACACAACTCACCATATGGATTATTCCATGAAAATAGAGGAACCAATTCAACAACATGATAATTTTATTAATTATATTTTCAACCACCTTGTAAAAATTATGAATAAATATTTTGCTAAGATATATGGGTGATCCTAGATAATCGTGGTGGAAGCATCTTCTGTGAACTCCCAACTTGGATACTATCAACCTAGCTCAATTATCTAAACATGCAATGGAAATGAATTTTCTTTATAGAAGAATAATTGAATCATATATATAATATTTATTCAGCATATATATTTTTACAACCAACCATGTAATTTTGTAATGAAAAATGAAACATGTCATCCACGGAGGTGACAGTTCACAAGTACATGTGAGTGAAATTTTATGTTTTCCAATGGATGAGTGGGGGAATGTATAATAGTTTTATAATGAATTTATTAGAATTTAATTATAAATATTATAAGGATGTAATTATAATAATATTTTTATAACAGGTTTATTGATAAATGTTTGAGAATGATAATGATGAACATACTAAGGGGGGGATATTAATCATGTATTAGAATTGATTATTCTCAAGAATGAATTATTGGAGTTAGAGAAATTGTTCCAAAATGTTGAAACCACAGGATTAAAAATAAGTAAAGAATTTATTGGTAAGGAAAAATGTGCTTATAATTATATTTATAAGTAGAGGTGGGAATTGAAGTTGATGTAAGTGATATCCTCTTATAGATGAAAACGAGGGTCTTTTTCTTAGAATTGAATGGAAGGTGAGGTGTAACGATAGAATTTTTTGAGAGTTAGCTGAATAATGTTGGTTATAAATTTAGGTATCAATTTTCATTTTAATAAATTATATTTATAAGGTATTTTTTCTTGTGAATTTTGTAAAATTTGGTACACATTACGTTATTCATTTTTACACTTATTAAACCTAATAAAAAATTATCTATGGTAAATATTTTTTCCAAAAAATATAATATGACCCTTAATACCTAATTTACATTCAATGAATCTAAATATTGAAAAACATTTCTCTAACTTGGTTTTCTAAATAAACTAAAATTAAAATTTATATTAAAATGTTAATATATAAAAATTTGATTTTATAGAAAAATGTCTTTTTATACTTTAGGTTTTTTATTCTTATTTCATATCAACTAGTAATTATATTAGATAAAATATATTTTTCTATATATTTTAAAACATAATTATATTTATTATTTACAATATATCAATCTAATATATATAGGTAAAAATTAAATAATGTTTAAAAAAACAATTCTTTGAAAAAATGTTGTTTTATCACGGAAAATAATTTTTATTTTGGTAAATCATTTTTATATTAAAAAAAGAATGATGATAATTTAAAATTCAAAAATTTTATTTGGAATTAAAAAAACATTAGGCTCAATTTATAGAATTGATAAAAATTAATATTAATATAATCACACATAATGTATAAAATGTTAATTGTTAGTAAAATTAATTTTTTAGTGTAAAAGATTTTAATTAGTTATTTAACTGTATTAATTGAATTTTATAAATATATTTTTCTTAAAAAACCATTATTATTATATAAAAGTAAAAATAATAAAATTATAAGTACATGTGATATATAAATACTTTTATTAAAATTATAATTACTTGTTTATATCAAGCAAACATCAACTTATATTATCCCTAAAAATTTCTTCACAACACACATGGATTGGATAAACTGTGGTGGTTTCACAATTGGTGATTAAAAAAATAATATTACTCAAAATTATTTCCATGGAACTGAACTTATCATATAAAATATTTATATTAATCCACAAATATTGGAATTTAGTTTGGGTTGGGTCTTGGGAAAATCCTATAGAACTTATCTCCTTCCCAGTCTCAGAAAAAGAGAATCATATGAAAGACATCAACTAATTGATTCTATTTCTTATACATTTCTTATTTCCATTCATAATATAGTTACATCTATTTATACCCACCAATTCAATGACTATGTTACAGTTCAAATACATTAACTATAACTTGGTTCAATTAAATTTAGAGTTATGTGTAAAGGAAGCTATAATAATTTTATAGTATTTTAATTTTTGGAGTGTTACATTTTCCCCATCTTAAATAAATTTGATCCACAAAACTTTAATAATACCTCACTAATGAAAATAGATAAAGGTGTCTTTATTGTTTTCATGAATCAAGATCTAATTTCATATAATATATGTACATTACTTATTAAAGACTATAAAAAAACATATCATGGTTGTGTATTAAGACCCCTATGATGAAGGTAATATTCATATAGATCATATACACAATTTTGCATCAACAGACTATCATAAGTAGATTTAGAGTATGTAATGTGACATACTTATTTTAGTAATCAATATAAATTCTATATGGTCATATCAAATACAATTTTAATATTTCTTTTAAAATTATCTATAAAATGATTTATATGTTTTCCCCAAACCATATTTCCTCAAACATCCACTTGTGACTCTATAACCATTCAAGATGAATTGTTTCACCTATAATTCACTACAAAATCATTGGGATGGTGATTTTGATGATCTTATAAACCATCATAGATATAATGGATTATCTAGATTCAAAATATAACAATAAATACACAAATGTGGTGTATAAAATAAGTATACATTAATTATAAAGATCCACTTCATTTGTAGTCCAGACATTGGATTTCCCTCGACCACTTGGTTTAGGGAAATGTTTTCACAATTTATAACCTCCATGTATTGAAGTCATTGAATTTAAAATGGTACCTTAGAATGGAAGTTATTTTCATCCATATTGATAAATGAAATCTTCATTTTTTCTCAGCAGTTGGATACTCTATGTCCACCTTTACCCCAGATAAAATAACATCTATTTATATCCATAAACATCACTGGATGATTGTTCAGAAATCTTTGACATGTATGAAATTAATTTCCCTTTCATTTAATTTCTTTATCAGATAAAATTACAATAATTTTTTTTTCTTTTATGTGGTGTATTTGAAAATTGAACAAGGTTCAATTAATAATAATAAAATGTGGTAAGGAATAACCTCAATATTTCTCACTTTTCGAAATATCTATTTCAATTGTTCATTAGGACGATCACATAATTGTCCATTGTATACATTTATAACTAAGTTACTCCATGATTCAGTCATTACATTAAATAAAGAATATTTTTGGTAAATAGTACATAAATAAATGTACAAAAACTTAAACTATAAACTTAAAAGAATTAATTCATAAATGATTTCCATAAGCTGACATATGAATATTAAGGTTTCAATATTGGATATCCATTATCATCTTCCTATTATGTTATCTAACCCAATTACTTACATATGAAAACAATGTAATCCATTTAAATCATTCATAATAGTTAAAAAAGATCTTATGAAACATCTAAAGAATATCCCCGAGGACATTCAAACATGGTTTTAAATTAGGAGAACTTGTTGTTCACAGATTATAGATTGATTCAATACCCAAAAAATATTTTTTAGGGTTATTATCCATAGGTTCATATACGCTAAATTATACATCAATTTAATATTATCCATTTGGGGAGTTTATTACTATGAAATCACAAACTTTATACGTCACCAAAATTCTAATTTTTTTTCCAATATTTAAATTTACCCCATGGGGTTTCGATATTATGTTATAGTCTTATTTTTTAATAAAAAATATCCTATGTAATTTATTACTGTATCCAAAACTGAAAATCCATTGAAACTGATGCTCTATATTTTTTATTCAATCCTTATCCCTAAATGACATGAAATAACATACCAATCAATATAAAACATAATAATATATACTCAAAAAATATATTTATATTATAAAAAATAACATTAATTTCATTGACTTCAAATCACATACCAACCCTAAGCTCTAACTATACCTTGACAATGAACTATTCACATTCTCAAAAGTAATCTGAACCCTATTTTGAAACAAACACTAGTTTTTAGTACCTACACTTCTAAAATTTTATGTGAATATAAAAATACTTTACATAAGGAAATTTAAATTAATTTGAGATTCCTAGACATAACTGTCCGTAATTATAATGTCAACAATAAATTGTTTAGTCAGTTATCCATTGTTGATATTTTAGGTTGATCATTTTGTTGAGTTAGGAAAAATAAGAATCTAACAAAACACATATTTTTTCCATAAAATATAATATTTACCATTTTACACATAATTTTTATTTAACACATAATTTTCAATATCTCCCACAAAATTCTCAACACATGACACCCATTTATGAATTTCATTTGTAATACACTTTTTTACAATATTAGGGAAATAAAAACATAATAATAGTGTCCCTAAATTATCAGTAAGGTGTAGCATATATTATAATCTATTAAATTTAATCATGGATTAAATGAACATGTAAGGAATTAATAATATTCAAATAAATCCATATAACTGATCATGAGAGATTGAAATAAATCCATAGATGATATAAAAATATAATTAACTACATGAAAAATAATTACTAATTCCAAAGAGGTGTAATTCAAAATATAAGAAATTTTAGTCTTATTATATATTTTTCATCTATTTAGTATTAATTATAATTAGTACTATAACTAATGCATTATAATAATTTGGAATTCATAGACCAAATACCAAAAAAGGTTTGTCTAATGAGACCTAATAACACATCAATGTGATATATTACTATGGGCCCCACCAATCACTCAATTTTTTCTAATTCCATCACCATATGAATTAACCATATAAAAATACATTGCATAATCAACTTAGGAATAAATAAATCTCTACATCAGAATAAAAAATATTTACGAAGTCAATACTTTCCTATATCAATAAAAAAAATAACATGATCATTATAGATATATAGAATGAAGGGGGATGGTATTATAAAATAGTTACCCAATTTAACCATATGAACATAATTGGATATTGACATATATGGAAAAAAAACTTTTTATAAAGTAAACACTGAATGATATCACATAATAAGGTAGTAATAATTATATAGTTGGATACTATGATTTTAATTCCCTAAGGGATAACTAGTTCAAGAAAATTTAAAATTAAATTCTAGAAACAATATTATATAATAAATATATGTTGTGGATATAAATTGGGGAAATAGATTTAAATCCTTGAATTTGCTTTTATAATACATATTGATATTTTCATAAAAATAACGATGATATAAGACAATTTCAATAAGATTGTTGGATTTTTTTTAAAAAAATTATCTATAAAGAAGTCAAAAAGATGGAAATGTAAAAATATGACATCTTTATGTAAACAAACATGTGGATGAAAATAAAATACATGAACATTCATTGAAATTTATTTTTAATGTATTAAAATTCCATTATCAAAAGCCACATTGCAAATAAGATAATAAAAATTATATTTAAAATGAAGTAAAAACAATAATAAGATCATGTGTGGTAATACTTATTTGTGATTCCAAATTAATAAATGGAAACTTTTTTTAAATAAATAATATGTATATCTTGGAGAAACATCCATTAAATAAGACATAGATTATTCCATACAACATTGAATTTTTATAATTAAAGAAATCCATTGAAGGAGAATATTGATAAAATGATCCTTTAAAAAGATTTAATGAGAAAAATTTGTGAATAAATGTAATGGTACTTGGAATTAATATATAAATCAGTAATAATTTATATTGAACCAACATATAATAATAAATATCATGAATAATTATCATAACTCAATAAATAGAAATTATGATTTGAAAACCATTAGAGTTTTAGTAACAATTTAAATCAAAATAACTTGATAAATATAACTTATGATAGTTTTTTAAATATATTGAATTTCCTATGTTGTTTGACGAATATAATACTTATGGTAATATATACAAGAAAAATATATGTCAAGTTGTGAACATAGCATATGTCTCAATGAAGAATAATTGAGACAAGAATCCATTAACTTAACTCATAATTTACAAAAATGAGTTTTAGACTCCTATATAATAAACATAGAAATATTAAAGACATATTTTTAACCTATTTATATAGATAATATTTTAAATTATTTAATTATAAGAACTAATTATAGATTTACTATCAAATTATTGTTTATTTTTATCTGAGAGTGTAAGTATCCATGACATTTTCTTAAAAGTAACATGATGTTCATGTCACACCCTTTTGTTTGATAAAAATATAATCATTCATATATCAGTAAATTTAATAAAATATTTTTTCCTTAATTATTTATGAAGTTATTTTTTTCATTCCACGAGATATTTTTTTGCGATTTTTGAGGATAAAATCATTGATGAGTAGGTTTTATAATTTATAAGGAATAAAATGTGGTATTTTAAATAATTACTTAAATATTAATATTATATTTATAGAAAAACAAATTTTCACAACAATATAATATTTACTCAATAAATATATTATAATTTTAATCCATAAATGGTGATGATGAAAATTGAACTACATCGTGTCAGGGAGGAGATGGATCAAATGTACATGTGGAATATAAATTCATTTTTCATTGATTTGGAGGAAGATGGAAAATGATTTATATTTAAATATTATTAAACTTGTTATAAATATAATATTTATTCCTTAAATACTATTTTATAACTTTATAGGTAAGGTGATAAATACAATTGAAACATGTCATCCATGGAGGTGATAACCCCCATGTACGCCTAGGCACCGTTTAAATTTTCTAATATATGGAAATGGATGAAGATCAATATTGATTTATATTTATAGAACCATAATTATGTTATTGGTCTAATATTTATTCACTAAATATGTTCTTATAATGATCCATATAAGACTGTGATGAAAAAAATGAATGTTGTCTATGATGGTGATAGGCTCTACAATCACATGGTCGATGTTTTAATTTTTAGAATGGGTGTGGGGGAATTGATAATTGACATATCATAGATATAATAACATTTAAGTATAAAAATGATACAATTTTTTTTATAATAATTTAATTAGAGTAGTTTTTATGGTTATATATGAGAAAGGTAAATAATAAAAGACATGGGGTGGATATTACTGACATTGAGGACATGAGTATTATCTTGAAAGAATTGTTGTAATTTGAGGACTTGAGACACGTTATTATAAACAAGGGTGGATAAATATGTAAATTTATTCTGGTAGATTTAAAACATGAATGGTTTAAATGATATTTCTATTTTTAGTTTATAGGTGTGAGTTAATAAGGAAATAGGTGGGTGAATTTCCATTATTTATTTTAAAAATGTCACTATAAAAATAAATGTGTTTAACATGAATCAAAAAATTTATGTAAGTACCAATCAATTTAATGATAGAGTATAGTAGATTGAAACTTTATTAATTATATAAAATAAATTTATGAAATTGGTGATCTTAATATGATAAAGGAGTTCAAAAACCACTCAAGAATGAGACTATATATCTCCTAACATAAAAAAGGGTTGAGGGGGTGATATTGATTCATTGGATTTAATGGAACACCAAAAACATAAGGAGAAAAAATTCCATTGGTTTTAAGGGAAAACAAAAACCATGGGAAGACCCTTGGTTTTAATGGATGCCAAGAACCAAGGTCCGTCAATTTAATGGTGGTGATAACATAAAGAAGAAGATTAAAATATGGGTTTGTTTTAATAATCCTTTTAAAAATAATTCAATTTTCTCTAAATAATTTTGAAAAAGAAGAGATAGAGAGAAAGGGAGATAAAGGAGGTAGTATATGAAAATACTTTATAAAATGACAATAAAATAGTAATTTGATAAAATAGAGAGAGGAAAGGATAAAATAGAATGAATATTTTTAAGACCACATTACCTTTTGAGATTAAGAAGAATCTTGGATAAATGTTGAAAAATATCATTGGGGATGGAATGAAAGAATGTAGTCATCAAATAATGTCATTGAATTTATATTTAGTTATTAAATTGTTCTTAGATATCTATTTATATCCTTTATAAGGGACGGGGGATGATTTGTTGAATATAATAATTTAAATAAAAGCAGTTAATCCATAAAAATTGATTTGAATTGAATCCACTTTTTAGATTCCTAATTCCACCATATATCTGTTGAAACTCCTCGAGGTTTCCATATTTGTCCAAATTCCATTTCATACCGGATGACCTCCACTAGATTTTCATTGGGAATGATGTACTTGTAGGATGTTTTATTACCCCTACCAGCTAGGTAAGGTATTTATACTAGGTAACTGTTGAAGAAGAAATGGGAAAGTTAAAAGAGGGAGGTAAAAGGTAAATTATTGATGTTCATAAATACCCTATTCTCTAAAATCCTAATCCTATTTTAGAAGAATATTTTTTTCCTCATAGATCTACTATATTTCAAAAAAAAAATTAAAATATTCTTCACCAAATGGAATAATTCCTCCCCCCCAACATTATCATTCTTTGGACAAAAATCAATAAAATAATACACTATATGATTTAAAAAAGTCTTAAAGAGAAAACTGATTAGATATAAATGAGATAAAAAATGTACTATATAATAATGGTGATAATAAAAATTCGATTTTTAAAATGTGAGATTTTTTTTTAAAAATAGTATAAAAAAAATCATTATTTGGAAAAAAAACATAATAAAGAAAAGATAAAAGAACATAATTACATGTATTCTATTTCTAACTTCCTTATAAAAAACTAATTACAATATAAAGTTAAGTATTTTTTGAAGATAACATATAATTGAAGATACATGAAAATATATTTCAATCCAACATAATCTGTCTGAATGTGTTCTCTCAAATAGTGATCTTGAATATAAATTTTCTTATTGTGTGAAAACTGGAAAATATTTCTTGATATTCTTATAGCACTATAATTATCATATATAATAGTAACATGTTGAAATTTTATCGAAAAATCATAGTGTTTTTTATCAATATAAATTTGGAACATGAAGTCCTCATGTATATATAATATATTTTGGATGTAGAAATAATAACTAAATTTTTATTTTTACCCCTAAAAGGGATTAAGGGATTCCTAAGAAGGTGAAAATTTATACTTATAATTTTCTAATCTTGTTGACATCC
The DNA here is from genome assembly GCA_963277665.1 of Viscum album. Taxonomy (NCBI): domain Eukaryota; kingdom Viridiplantae; phylum Streptophyta; class Magnoliopsida; order Santalales; family Viscaceae; genus Viscum; species Viscum album. Next base: position 1,283,314,405 of record OY728133.1, read on the forward strand.
TATAATAAAAACATCATAAAAATTTGAAATATTAAAATAGGTTTCATTAGGATAAAATAAATCATATTTTTATAATATTTTATGAAGTGGAAAAAAATTAGACATTTTTTTGAGATTATTATGAATAATCTGGAAAATAATCAAAAATGAAAAACATAGAACATGATGTATTTTTGGGTTTTAGTAAGCTAAAGTAGACCTCAATCATATTTCAATAAATTTTTTTGTCCATTATTTTACTAGCTTCATCCTACATTTTCTTATAATGCATATGCATTTCTATGTAATTTCCATAGAATGATCCATGAAAAAAGGATTTATTAGTTCAGTAGTTTATTTTATATGGATAAGAAAAGAGAAATCCCAATTTTGTGAGATATGAAAACCATGATATAATTTTAACTCACCCATATAATACAATTCGATTTTTTCTCATAAAATTTTAAAAATCATTTCAAACTGATTCTTTTATTGATCCCAAAATTTCATTATTATCTTATATTTGAATGATATATTTTTATTTGAAAAGCTTGAATCCAAGTCCAAGGAACAAGTCACATGGATATAATAAAAAATTAAAAAATTCTAAAGGTTGGTATTTTACATTTTCCTCTTGGAACAAGAGGTATCAAATAAATATAGAGAGTATTAGTAAAAATTCATGAGTCACCACTCACTACATTGTTCTCAAGGCCGTTGTAAAGAGGGTTGGATTTTAGAAACACATTTTTGAAAACATAATTATTTGAGGAGATATTTTTGAAGAAATTATAACATCATGTAGTTAACTTCTAGGATAGGTGAAGGTTACCAAATCAAACAACCATTACAATTGTGGTATAATCAAACTCAAATCATATATTGTTCCTTATTTTTTCACTAGCCATGTCAATTGAATAAATTAAACCAAGAATTTAGGATTTCGAAGATGTTTAAACATTGAATGGGCCATAAAAAACCAAATTAAATATTCATTTTAATCCTTATAAATATCCTTGATTACATCAGGTCTAGTATTTCCTCTAGATGGTCCATTAGAATTCCATTTATACCACAAAAGGAGAGTTACGAAAAACATCGAATGTTCTCAATGGATGAGGGAGGTTGCTTTGAACTTTTAGGTGCCTCAATACTGTGATTTCATAAACAGAGTTATTGGAACATTAATTTTATATCTATTTATAAATTATCACATCCAAAAAATCTATTATAATTTCCAAATGAAGGATTAAAGAGTTCTAGTCATGGATTATATTTTACTTTATATGATATATTATGTAGGCATTTTGCACACATGCTACCCTAAAAAGATTCATTTTTTTAGAGACATCGAGAGATTTATATAAGACTTTAGTTGGCCATAGATAATTACATCATGTAGGGGATGGATATGAAAAATATCAAACACTACATTCAAAGTAATTATATAAGGCCCCAGCCAGAAATATTACTTAATCTTGAGTTATTTCAAGAATACACATTGAGGATCTTTTTAGGTTTAGAGTTTTAGAGAATTAGATCATAAATCATGCATTAAATTCCACATCTAAACAATTCCATTACATAAAAGATAGTATTATTTTTTACCATCAAAGGAGACATATTTAAAATAAAACATAGATTCTTTCATGACACTCCCTCGACAATACCAACACATCATGTACTTTTCACTTGACATGTGAAAAATATTTCAAAAAAAACATGGGATGAGCATAAAAAGCTCAGTAAGGGATATAAAAGTACGAAATGAAAACATTAGTCCATGTATACATAAGAATTAATGAAATCAAACTTTACTCATAAAACATAAGCACCTTAACATACCTTATAAAATCATGAATAAATCATAGAAATCATAAGACATAAAGGTAACTTGAGGCATTCATAACATTCTTACGTAGGGAGTAACCCTCATGGTTACGTTTGGAATACCCATCACTTAATAATCTCATCGGATAAACCTTAGAGTTTAACCCCTTCACGTTACCTAATGCATTGGAGAGCTATATCGGGCTCACCCGCCCTTAGATTATCACGGAACCACCAGTATTCATAAACAATGCCCAAGAACCATAACATAATCGTATCACATAAAACATGCATAAAGGAAACATAACATTTCCACATTTTAATCACATGATATCAATAACAAATTGATATAATAAAAACATTATCAAAACCATTTTCAATACCAAAATAAAGGAAAAGTAAAACATGGTATTTATTTTTCATTAAAAAAAGGTTAAGGCTTGTAGAGGAAGCTGAAACTCAAATAATGGTCACGGCGGCGGAGAAGTCGTTGTCGCCGCATACGTACAAAAAAAAACATTCCCTTTTGTCATTTAGTAAATGCTTTGTATAAAAAAGATTCCTTTTGAGTTAACGTAAATGTCAAAGGGATTTATACACCATATAAAATAAAGTTCTGTATAAAACAAAATATGCCTCAATGAAAGGAGATTGAGACGAAGTCCCATACCTCGGGTCCGACTTGAATCGATCGTTCTTTAACCTCCTGAATAATAAACTCAAATTAATTTCTACATTCTTAAGAACCTTTTCCGAGTTTATTATTCCATTTATATCACTTATTACCATGTTATTAACACTATGTAGTTATTTAAGTTAATAATGGTCGTTTTGTCGATCATTGGTACTTGAGTCAAAAATAAACTCTTTATAATTACAAGTTGTTCATGGGGTAAAATATAAATTATATTAATGATTTATATATCATATATTTCATATATATCCAATATATACATGCATTTATAATATTACATAACATTTAGAGGTATGAAATGAAATGCAGCGTTCAAGGAGACGGTAAGCCGTACGTACGCATGAACGCTAATTTCATTTCAATTTCTTACTTAATGGAGTGAAATCATAATTATATAAACGTATATTGTAATTCCAGTATAATATCATATATAATACGATTAAATATATCCTTTATATGTACCACATATGGTATTAACGAATCAAATCACTTTGAGGGGGCGGTAGTCCGCACTTCCTAAAATGAAGATATCGCGTTTACCCATAATGGAAACCATAAAGATATGCCATAAATGAAAAATAAAGAATCTTAAGTAAAACATAAACAAATTATATATCATATATAAATATAGTGACATCTTAATGGACACCTTTAAAGGTGTTATATGAGTGTTGAACTATCATCGTTTTGTGAGGTAGAAATTCTCCATCCACGGAAACAGTATGTTATTTAACCATTAGATGTAGGTGTGTGAAAGTGTAGCTTGAATAATTAATATAAAAACATCCTAGTATACTGAAAATACTGTTTTTGTTACAAAATAAATGAATAAAAAGTATTTAGGGGGTTGGATAAGCAAAATAAAACAAAAGAACACAAGTGAAGACATTACCTTTAAATCGGGTAACTCCCTTTGGTTTGATCCAAAATGGTTTCTTGAAGAGCTTCCTGCCTAAGGTAAGGATTCTAAGATGAGTAGAGGTATGTGGAGAGACAAAAGGAATAGAGCTAGGCCAAGAAAATGGCTTGAGAGGTGTGGGAAAGGAGGTAGAGGTTGGGGACTTTTATAAGAGGAGAGGAGGGACACTCTTGGAAAGGTATAAAATGTTACTTTATTTTCAAATTAGTTTCATATTTTAAAGGTCCCAAATTAATTTATTTAGTGGATAAGGTGATAAGAGTTATAAGGCTACCCATCTAATAGGTTTTTGACATGTGTAGGTCTTAAATTTTAAATTATATTTTCATTTTATTTAAATCGTTAAATAATGAGGTAATCACTGCATCATCATGGTCTCATATATAATTTAATTTATATAATGTCTAAAAATTATAAAACAAATACTATGATGTAGGAAATATTTTTAGCTTTCCAATTACTATATATATTCCTAGAGATAATTTATGTAGAGAAAATTAAAAATGTTTTACTCAGGTGATACATTCTTTGTAATATTTACTTTCTTTAAAAAAATAAAAAGATAAAAAGTCATTATCACACAAAAGTGATTCCATGGGGTCCCCAAGTTTGGAACAAGGAATCCCATGGCCGTCCATGACACAACCAGTAGTATTAGGACACATGTTGGTGTAATTTTTTATTATTATGATATTATTTTATTACCCTTAACTACCCGATTACTAATTATTCAAGATAATTAACGATAATTACCGTCGTTACTATTCACAAAATCAAAAAACAAAAAAAGTCTTAATTACATAATTTGGAACTTATGATTCCAAATATGGAATCCATTTTACCAAATTCCAAACACATGAATTGCAATAATTAATTGAAAAATAATCCCCGTTGTCCAAACAAAAAGCGGGTTTTTTTGAAACAATATCTATGAAAAGTTTGGCATTATTTTATGCCCAATTCCAAAGTGAAATCAATTCTAATGACAAATATTTGATTAAATGGTAAAAATATATTCTATTTACACTTTAAAACCAACTAAAAAGATAATTTAACCATATAATTAAATTTGATGAAATAGAAGTTTTGATGTAAAAATGCAATTTTTTTCACTATTCATTAAAAAATGAACATTGTCAGAAAAATACAAAAAATTATCCAATGTAAATTTCATTGTACCAATCATAAAGAATAAGTTTATTTTGACAAATAGATATTATAAAATTGTCAAAACATTGATTTAAAAATGGGTTTCCATCAAAAGGAATTAAAAAAATCTTTTAAAAATTTTAGTGTATTCCATGTTTAAGATTGGATTTATTCTCATTTTAAGAATCTAAAACAATATCTAATTCATAAATATACCTAGATAAGAATATCTATTATTTATTACTTACTTGGGATGTTACATCCTTCCCCCCTTTAGAAAATTGTGGTCCCACAATTTATTTACTTATCGAATAAGTGAGGGTATTTATCCCTCATTGCATTTTCAGATTCTCATGTTGCCTCTTCACTCATGTGGTTTTATCACAAAACCTTTAATTGATGAATCACCTTATTCCACAACACTTGATCTATGTGGTCAAGAATATGAACTGGTTGTTCCTCATAAGATAGATTCTTTTCCAGCTGAACTACCTCTGGACTCAAAAACATGAGATGGATCTGGCATGTACTTCATTAACATTGAAACATGAAAAACATTGTGTACCTGAGATAAACTTGGAGGTAAAGCCACTCGGTATGCAACTGATCCAACTCTCTCCAGAATCTCATATGGTATAATGAACATTGGACTCAACTGTCCTTTCTTACCAGATCTCATCACAATTTTCCATGGTGATACTTTGAGAAAAACATGATCACCTACCTCAAAAGAGAGATCCTTCCTTCTGTTGTCCGCATAACTCTTCTGCCTGCTATGAGCTATTCTCAAGTGTTTCTGTATCAGCTAAACTTTTTCTGCCAAATATTCTACCAATTCTGGTCCCATCAACGTCCTTTTGCCCACTTCATCCCAAAAAGCTAGAGTTCGACACCGCTTCCCATATAATGCCTCAAATGGTTCCATCTGTATACTGGAATGAAAACTGTTATTATAAGAAAACTCAACCAAAGAAAGATGTTGGTCCCAACATCCCTAATATTCCATCGAACAAGCACGTATCATATCCTCCAAAGTCTGAGTTGTTCGTTCTGACTGCCCATCTGATTGAGGATGAAAAGCTGTACTAAAATTTAATTCAGTACCCAACGACTTCTGAAGGCCTTTCCAAAAGTTAGATGTAAACCTGTGATCACGATCAGATACAATGGAGAGAGAAACTCCATATAACCTGACTATCTCTTTAAGATACAAACAAGAAATTTGATCTAGGGAAAAAGTATCTAATATGGCAAGGAAATGAACAGATTTAGTCAAGCGATCAACAATAACCTAGATTGAATTATTACCTCGTGGTGTCTTCGGAAATCCCACAACGAAGTCCATGGATATATTCTCCCATTTCCACTCTGGTAGTGGTAGAGGCTAAAGCATCCCTTTAGGTAACCGCCACTCTGCTTTAACCTGTTGACAAGTCAAACACTCCATAGTAAAATCAGCAATATCCCTTTTCATTCTTCCCCACCAGTAATACTCCCGACGATATCTATACTTCTCAGTACTTCCTGGATGAACTGAAAACGAAGAACTATGAGCTTCACATAACTACACTATCTTCAAGTTTGAATCACAAGGCACACACAATATCTTCCAAAATATCAAAACACAATAATTATCAATGTTGAATTCAGGAAACTAACCCTTCTGAACCAGCTCTAGCTTTTTTTGCAACTCACTGTCTTGCTTCTGTGCTTGCTTAATTCTGTATGAGAGAGAAGATTTCACTGATACCTAAAAAAAATAGAAGGAAATTCTGCACCAACATCTTCTATGCCAAATTTCATCAAATACTTAACCAAAGGATCACGTTGCAAATGCAACATTTTTGATGAAGCATTACTTTTTCGACTCAAAGCACCAACCACTTTATTTACTTTTAACGGATGGTAATGAATTGCACAATCATAATCCTTGATTAATTCTAGACATCTCCTCTGTCTCATGTTCAATTATTTCTGAGTGAATTTATACCTTAAAATTTTGTGATCTGTATATATTTCACACTTTACTCCATACAAATGATGCCTCCAAATTTTTAAAGCAAAAACAACATCATCTAATTAAAAATCATGTGTAGGGTAATTTACCTCATGAGTTTTCAACTGATGTGAAGCATAAGTAATTACTTGATCATTTTGAATTAGGACGCAACCATGTCTTTTCAATGAAGCATCATTGTAGATAACAAACTCTTCATTCCTGGAAGGTAGTGCCAAAGCTGGAGCATTCACCAATCTTCTTTTCAGTTCTTGAAAAAAACCATCACATTCTATTGTCCAGATAAACTTAACACCCTTCTGAGTTAGCTTTGTCATTGGACAAGATAACCAGAAGACATTTCTAACAAGCCTTTGGTAATAGCCTGCCAATCCAAGGAAGCTACGAATCTCAGTTACATTTGTGATTCTTGGACATTCTTCAATAAACTTTTCTTTTGCAGGATCAATAGTTATCCCATATTTAGAAACAATATGACCAAGGAAAGAAATTTGTTGCAACCAAAAATCACACTTGCTGAATTTCCCATACAATTTATTTTCTTTTAAGGTTTGTAAAATAACCCTTAAATGTCCTTCATTCCCCTCTTTACTTTTAGAAAACACCAAAATATCATCAATGAATACAACCAAAAACTTATCCAAGAACTCATGGAAAATTCTATTCATTAATTCCATGAATACAGTAGGTGAATTGGTTAGCCCAAAATGCATTACTACAAATTCATAATGACCATATCTTGTACGAAACGTGGTCTTTGGAACATCTGCTTCATTTACCATCAACTGATGGTACCCCGATCTCAAGTCAATCTTTGAAAAATACTGAGCTCCATGGAGCTGATCAAACAAATCATCGATATGAGGCAAAGGATATTTGTTCTTAATAGTGATGTTATTCAAGGCTCTATAATCAATGTAAAGTCTCATAGAACCATATTTCTTTTTAACAAAATAAACAGGAGCACCCCATAGTGATGTGATAGGTCGAATGAAACCTTTCTCTAATAAATCTTGCAATTGCTCCTTCAACTCTAAATGTTCAAATTGAGCCATTCGATAAGGGGGTTTTGAAATTTTCTTACATCAGGAACTATGTCAACAGAAAATTCAACTTCTCAATCTGGTATTATTCCAGGAAACTCATCAGGAAAAACATTAGGATACTAATTTACCACTGGGACATCATTAATTTGAACAGTTCCCTTGTTTTCAATAATATGTGCAAGGTAACATTCATTTCTATCTTTTAAAAGTTTCTCGGCCTCTTGATATGTTATTAGCAGTAAGGGTTCATTATTATAAAAAAACTGAAAGTCTTTCTGAAAAGATACTTCTTTAGCTCTTCAATCAATCTTAGCATGGTAAATAGAGGGTCAATCCATACCCAGGATAACATCAAACTCTACTAGAGTTAAAACAATAAGTTTTTAAAGTATGTTTTTTCCACAGATAATGGTAGTAAGATTCTTATAAATTCTTTTTGCCTCAACATTTCCCCTAGGTGTTTTTACCACAAATTCAGGACTCATTTCTTGATACGGTATTCCCATTTTACTAGAAAAGTTTTCAAAGTTGAATGAATGTGTAGACCCCGAATCAAACAACACACTGACATAATCTGAAAAAACAAACAAAGTACCTGATACCACTTCATTTGATGACCCAACATCTGCTGAAGTAGTTTCAAAGGATTTCACCACCCCTTTCTTCTTGTATTCTAACTTCTTCCCATCACTCGAGCTCTTTTTCGTACACTCCATTGCATAATGAACCATCTCATTGCACTTAAAACATTTCACTAACTATAAATCAAATTTGGTCTTACCATCACCTTGATCTTTTTCAGTGCAATAACGAGCCTTATGTCCCATCTTACCACAACAGTAGCACTTTCCATAATTCAGAAGACATTCCCCGGTATGCCTTTTACCACATTTATCACAAAATAGAAACTTAGTTTTCTTACTGTCAGACATTTTTGAAAAACACTTTCATTTCTCCTGCCACCTCGATCTCTTCGTCTGTTGGTTTTTATAGAACACATGATCATCAGCAAACTCCATTTCCACCTTCTCAGCACATCGAACAAGATTTTCATAACTCTTGAAATCGTGAGAAGCTAAATCCCTTCGATATTTTGTCTTTAATACTGAATAAAAACAATTGATTTTACTATCAAGGTCTCGAATAAAATTTTGATCATACCTTGCCAATCGAGTGAACCTTTCTTAATAAGTAGGCACTGAGTCATCCTCTTGCCTCAATTCCAAGAATTGTTTTTCCATACTATGTCAAACATCCTTAGAAAACTACTTCTCAAGAAACATACCTTTGAATTCATCCCAGTCAAGAGCATCAATCTCATCAGCATCCCTGATATTTTTAACCATTGGCCACCACTGATCTGCTTCACCCTCCCAACGGTAAATAGAAAGACTAACCTTTTGATTGTATGAAAACCCCATGACATGAAAAAGAATCTCCAGTGATTTAATCCACCCTTCACCTAACACAGGGTTAGATGATCCTATGAATGATGGTGGATGTTGCCTCAGGAAATGTTCCACCACTGACATTTTCTTATGCAGTTGATCTGGCTGATCTCGTGCATGGATACCACCACCATTTATCGCTTGATTTAATTGCGCCATTACTACAACAGACTGTTCAGTTACAATTCTGACTATCTCAGGATGTTGATTCGGAAGTTCATTTCCTTTTGTATGCTTTCCTAGAATTTCTTCCATGTTTCCTCTATGGAAAACCATTCCGAACAAACATGTCTTAGATGAATCAACTTGGTAATACTAAAATGCTATATCATTTTAATTTGACCATAAAAAAATATTTTTGGATAATCATTTAATAGAATTCTAACTCCTAAAGTTATCTAAACTCCCTTTTATTCCAACTATAAGGCCCCAACCTTAAACATTACTTTATCTTGAGTTATTTCAAGAATAAACATTTATGATCATTTTAGGTTTAGAGTTTTAGAGAATTATATCATAAATCATGCATTACATTCCACATTTAAACAAGTCCGTTACATAAAAGACAATATTCTTTTTTCCCATCAAAGGAGACATATTTAAAATAAAACATAGATTCTTTCGTGACACTTCCTCGACAGTATGAAAACACCATGTACTTTTCCCTTGACCCGTGAAAAACATTTCAAAAAATTCTAATTTAATTTTAATATTTACATTAAATCTTATTAAATTCACTATGGGGACATACCTAAAAACATTAGTGTGGAAAAACAAGTTGGCATCATCTTGGGATGCCCTCCAGCTAGTCTTCATGTAGGACTCAGGAGAATTGGTCCATTCTATCACGCTCTATGAGAATTATCTCAAGAAGCCAAAATAGAGGGAGGAAAAATAAATAAAAAGTAGAATAAAGAAAATGAAATAGTATGGAGATACCTAATATAGATGATGTAGAAAATCCAAAAAAACCTCTTTTAAAGGTGGTGTAAAGGAGGAAAAAATGTAATCCACCCGTGGTCTACATGAGAAAGAAGTAGGTAGGAAGAGGGGATGTCATCTCATACACATAAGGGTGAAAAGTGAAATTTTCCCACTTTAATGGCCACTATCGAGATAGTGAGCGTAGTAGTCTCGCCCGATTACTACCAAGGCCATATGCTGGCCAATGGCAGCAGATTGTAGCCCATACTTTCCCAATATCCTTTGATGCCTTCCTATTGTTTTTCTAATCCCTTTGTACACACTTAAAGTTCTATTCATTTTTAGAATTCATCTTTTATGTGGTCCCAACCATCAAAATTATATTCTAATAAATACTTTAAAAAATACCCCCATGTTAATTAAAAAATTCAAATTCCTTATAGAATTTTTTGATCCATAAAGATGCACGGTTTTACAGTATAGGCATGTTTTTATATTTTTATATGTTTTTCTATGGTTATGTATGTGTATGTTTTCATGGATGTGTATTATACGTGCATGAGAATGCTTATGTGTATGTTAATGTGTATGTGTAAGTGTGTGTGTAGGTTTATGTGTTTTTGTATATTTCTGTGTGTTCATGTATGGGTATGTGTATGTATGTGTGAATGTGTATTCATTTTTTATATGTATATGAATTTATGTGTTTGTGTATGTGTATTTGCATTTGAATCATTATGTATCTGTATGAATGTGCATGTGTGTTTTTATGTATATGGGTCCTTGTACATGCATGTGTATATGTATGTTTATGGGTTTGTGTATATATGTGGATGTCTGTTTTTTTCTATGAATGTGTATGTGTATGCCTGCTCATGTTTAGGTTTTTGGTTTGTATGTGTTTGCATATTTTCATGTTCATGTGTATGTGTATGTGTATGTGTATGTGTATGTGTATGTGTATGTGTATGTGTATGTGTATGTGTATGTGTATGTGTATGTGTATGTGTATGTGTATGTGTATGTGTATGTGTATGTGTATGTGTATGTGTATGTGTATGTGTATGTGTATGTGTATGAGTATGTGTATTTGTATGTGTATGTGTATGAAAGTTTGTGTATGTATATGTATATATATGTTTTTGGGTTTGTGTATGTATTTATATGTATGGGTAAGGATATGTGTATTTTTATGTGTATGGGAGTGTGTATATGTATATGTATATTTTGGTGTATGTGCATGTGTATCTATATGTGTATGTGTATATGTATGTGCACGTGTTTGTGTATGTATGTGTATGTGTATGTGTATGGTATGTGTATGTCTATGTGCATGCCCATGTATATTTATATATATTTATATGTGTATGTATGTTTCTGTGTATGTGTACATGTATGTGTACGTGTATGTGTATGCGTATGACTATGTGTATGTGTATGTGTATGTGTATGTGTAGGTGTATGTGTAAGTGTATGTGTATGTGTGTGTGTATGTGTATGTGTAGGTGTATGTGGATGTGTATGTGTACGTGTATGTGTATGTGTATGTGTATGTGTACGTGTATTTATACGTGTATGTGTATTTGTACGTGTATGTGTATGTGTACGTGTATGTGTATGTGTATGTGTATGTGTATGTGAATGGGCATGGGTATGTGTATGTGTATGTGTATGTGTATTTGCATGTGTATGTGTATGTGTATGTGCATGTGCATGTGTATGTGTATGGGTATGTGTTTCTGTTTGTGTATGTGTATGTGGATCTATATGTGTATGTGTATGTGTATGTGTTTGTGTATGTGTATGTGTATGTGTATGTGTATGTGTATGTGTATGTGTATTTGTATGTGTATGTGTATGTGTATGTGTATGTGTATGTGTATGTGGATGTGTAGGCATATGTGGATGTGTATGTGTATGTGTATGTGTATTTGTATGAGCATTTGTGTTTTTATGTGTATGTGTATGTCTATGTCTGTGTAAGTGTATGTGTTTCTGTTTGTGTATATATATGTGTGTGTCTCTGTTTATGCATGTGTATTTATATATATGTGTATGTGTATATGTATTTATGTGTATTTTTTGGTTTATGTATGTGAATGTACATATGTGTATGTGCGTGTGTAAATGTATATGTTTGTATTTTCAATTGTATGTGTTTGTATGTTTATGTTTATTTGTTTGTGTATGTTTCTTTATATGTATGTCTATATATGTGTATTTGTCTGTTTTATTGTGTGTATGTGTATGTGTATGTATGTGTATGTGTATGTATGTGTATTTATATCTGTACGTGTATGTGTATGTATATTTATAACACCTCGATTTTTTTGATATTTTTTTGAACTAATTTAATCTTTTCGATATTTTGTAATACATGAAACAATGATTTTAGAATACGTTACACGCAACAATGAGTTTAAAAAACCAAAAAAACTATTAAAATATTATTATTTAAAATGATATTTATCTCTTAGACATTGTAATGGTGTTTATGAATAGGTTTAAATAAATTATGAAATTATATGGTTTAGACACGTATTTAAAATTAAGTTTTACGTGACCAATTAATTTAAAATGAAAATAAAAAACTATTCAAAAATAAAATAGATTTTTTTGAAAAAATATTTTTACCTCAATAAATTTAAAAAACATATTTCTTAATTATTTTAAATAAATTTTTATAGTATATATTCAATTAACTTTTTAACATTCATCTTATGTGTTTTCTAGACAAGAGATAATACTAAATCCAATTTTACGCTCAAAAACTATATTTTTATAAAAAAAGGGTTTGTCACCATTTTTTGTACTTACTTTAAAACTATAATTTTAACAATTTTACAAAATATATATTATAAAATAAATTTCATTTTATAAATCATCATTTCAAATGTATCTTAGTTGAAGATTTGGGAATTTTCGAAAAAGATTAATTTGTTATGAATTGTGAAATGTATAGAATTTTAAATGAAAACTGACTTTTAGTTTAAAATATAATTAAAGTAAAATAGTATTTTAAATTAGTTTTAAATTAAAATTATTTCAATTATATATCTATTAATTCAATATTGGTCATTGGAATCATTTTCATATTAAATTTTAATATAATAATAGTATAAACTTTTGAACATTTTTTCTTTGAAACCCCTCTTTCTTACCACGTGTGTTGAATTAATTTTAAATTAAATTTTTCAACATATGGGTTAAAATGATATAAAATATTTTATAAAATATATTTTATGGTATATTTCAACCATATAATGTCAAATTATTTAGAATAGTCCAATCTCGATCCGTGTAGAATGAGACCCACATGGGAACACATTTTTCATTTCAAAAAATTACAGCTGTGCCAGTCACCCCACTTAAGAAAGGCCACCACCTCTAATATCCTCCTCACACCATTAATTTAATTGGGTTAAAACAATATCAAACCAAATAACTTTGAAACTTCCACCCTCTCATCGAATAATCCATAGTTTGTTCGTAAAGATAACCTTAGAATGCTTTTAGAGGAAACCTAAGGATGTTACCCGAGGAATATGTAACATTTTGTGTCAGTCATTTTTATTTTATTTCCAAATATAACCACATCAATTATCATTAAATCAAGATGATGTAATAAACCTAATATATTATTTAAATCTATATGATTCTATTTTTATTTAATTACCGACAACCATATCCCCTTTTATCAAATGGATTTTGAAAGACATCATTCATGTGTACGGAGGACTACCACCGCACAAACCGATGCCATTTAGTTTTCATTACCACCTCTCTCGGTTGTGAATGATGATGGATATAAAAAATATATATTATATTTATACTATAATTATACATATATATTAAATATATGATATATACATTTAATTATATTATATTCCATAGGGGATACGATTACTTCATTCATGTGTATGGAAGACTACTGCCTCTCTAAGCGATGTGATTCGTTTTTCACTAACTCTCTACATGGAAGATAATAAGAGTGATGTTAATGAATATACGTGATATAAATGAACTAATAATGATTTTAATGATATATTTGTCATTATATATATATAAAATACATCATTTTTCATACCTTTTCACTCAATGATTATAACGTTGTTTGTGTACGTGTGGATTACAACCTTCCCATAGTGATGTGACACAATTTTTATAACCATAACTCATGGATGATATGAATAAGTTTATTTAAATAAATAATATTTTATTTTTGATATAGTTATAATTATTTAAAGTTAAATTATTACTTATGTCCTTTCCATAATGATCTTTGAAAAATTTAAACGCTACTCATGCGTACGTATGACCTACCATCTCCTTGATCTCAACATACATCATTTATTGAAACCATCCTTCATTTTTCATATTAAAAGAATAATTGATTTTTAAATATGATAATTATATCATTATTATTGTTATAGTTGTTATGAGACTATGATCAATGTGATAGGATCTAAATAAAATAAATCAAAACATATAAGAAAACCAAACCAGTTATTACCCGAAATGTGATTTTAAAAAGGAATTGATAATAAATGGGTAATAAATGGTCATAAGTATATAATATATGAAAATTAATATATAATTATGGATATATAATAAATTTACAGTAAAATTATATTTATTACACTATAGGTTTTAACTTGTGTGAAGGACGTTGAGACATAAGGTAAAATATTTTTAGTCTCTATTTTGTTTTAGTGAGACATATGAAAATTCAATAATATATTTTTTTTTGGTTTTTTATATACATCCCCTTTGAAATGTTATATCATCAATCTACTTATTTTCATGATTAATAATTTTTCATTTTCTTTTATTATTTTTTGGTGTTATGACCCAAAATATTACTAATGCGGTAATGGATTTCGATCTCACTCTTATTTTGTGTGAGAGACATTTCATATTGAACACATGGTTATTTTCTGTACTGTATATACTATCCATTAATGTATTTTGGGGTTATTATCATTTATTTTTTGGAATTTTTATGTCTATATGTGGATCTCTCTTTAATGTGGATTATGATTCAATGTTAGCATTGTGGAAATGGTTTTATGATACAATCTCATCATTTATTAGAAATATATTTGATTGTGCTTCCATTATAAAATATTGACATTTAACTCTTAAGAAACCCATGAATATTCACATACTATGGTTATGTCATGAGAATAACTTTTTAATTTCATTTTCCTCTATTTATTTACTTATTATTTCAAAATAATGTTTTTAAGAAAAAATATCTTTATTTTTCTCCGCGGTAAAAACCCATTTTCTTGCAAAACAATGTTTTCTAAAAAAAGTTTTCAAAAATGTTCTTAATATTATTAAATTGAGTTTATAAAGATATTTCTACCATTTTTTTAATTTTTAAAAAAAATTGAAATGAACTATCATGACATTTTCCAAACAATGATCATTTTATTTTACCAAAAATGTGAAAGGAATGTTTGTTTTATCATTTAAACCATGAATTTTATTTTTTAACTATCAGGACTGTTAATTTTTTTTTGATGTTTAATTTCTAGGTTTTCAAGGTTATTGTTAATTAAAAGTATTTTAAAAATATTTTTTGAATTTTTTGTTTTGGGAAATGATTTTCAAAGAGCATTTATTTTCCTTAATAAAGGATCCAAGTGATGTTTCAAAATTATTTTCTATATAAGATGATATACATTGATGTAACTTATGTTTTTGCATTGATTGAACCAAGGATAACATAATTTTCCTTTCCATAAATGGTTTATCAAGAAAATAAATTTATGAAACCCATTTCACTTCCATGGGTTATTCCAAGATAAAATTATTATGAAACCCATTTTTTCATAAGTTATTCTTTAATGAAATAATGAAATGATAATGAAAACTTTCACTTTTCTATAGGTTATCATATATTGAAATGTTTATGAAACCCATTTCATATCAGTGGTTCCTATAAAGTAAATATTTTATCATATTTTGAAACATATACATATGATTTTCATTATGTGAATAGTGATACCTATATCTCCCTCCAATTCATTGGGTAGATATATATAAATCACGAGTAAATGTGTTATGTGTGAACTTGATTGCATGTTAACAATGTTATTCACGAAACTAATTATGTGTTCTCAATGTTAGCATGAACATGATGACATGTTTACAAACTTATGCATAAACCTGATTTTATGTTCACATTTTTATATGTGGACCCATATTTCTTGTCCAAAATGATATGCATGGACCTGTTTTCATGTTTATAAGTTTATTCTTGGGCATGAATTATTTTCCATAATGTAATTAGTGATACAATCAGTATTTATACATGTTCAAAATTTTATAATCTAATGCATATTCCATAAAAATATGTCGTATTCCAAAATTATGGTATCATGGATCATGTTATATGATTCCCTTATGATTCATGTCTTATTAACTTCCAATATTTATTCCATGACATAATATTAAGATCTCTGTTATGTAGGGTATGGTTATCAAATGTTTTGATCATGTTCTCTTACCCTTATGTCAATTTTATGCTTACGTATCTCCCCGTTTTACCCTTATTGATAATATAATCTCACCATTTCTTATGTGTGAACCCTTATGTTCTCTTTCTATATTTTTTATGTAGCCTTTTCCATGAATACAATATTAAATTTATGTAGATGTTTATAAATTTGGAATTTCATTAATAAGATTATGATTTTTCCAAGGTTAGTACTAGCTGTCAAAATTACCTGGTGAAACATGAAATCCATTAATAATGGTTGTTTACACACTTGGCACTTGGTTTTGTAAGTATCACAACTAAACCATTATAATTGCCTATTTTTAATTTAATAGTCAAATTACATCTAACCCAAATATATTTATAAACACTGACTTCCCCAAGCCCCTCTCATTCAGCTATCCATTCCTCTTTAGATCATAGGAGGAGTTTCTCCTCTTCCACGTTTTTTTTCTCATTTCCCGTAGATTACAAGCATTCCCCATGGTAAACATCCCCATTTCTATTTATTTGGATTATTCATTCCTTTATATTATATTTCTACTAGGTCATTCCTTATACTAGAAACCTAAATAATTATCCATGATATGGTTTGGGTGTGTGTTGATTATAACCTATGATATTTTTCTTAGGCCACATAAATGGTGGTAAATTCCTCATTCAGTTGTTATCCATGGAAGGGGATATGTTGCAACAAGATTCTATCAATTTTATGGTTTTAGTTTCAATGGATTTACTTTATTTTGAAATTCATGAGATTATTTGGAATTATATAAACATTTTTAATTAAATTATAGTTCTATATATCGATAAATATAATAATAATAATTGATTATATAGAAATCATAACATGAAATAATGGGTTTTCCAATTGGATTTATTTACATATTTCTGAATTAAATGGTTTCTGATGCGAAATGATTATAAAATTCCTCAAGGGACATTTTAAAATTATTATAAAGGAAAATATAGGCATTGGGGTGTGGGAGGTTATGTATGAGACATTAATTATGATTTATTTTGTAAACTATCTTGATTTTTTGCTAGCCTCCAAAGATGGATAGTCATAGGGAACTAGGTGTTTGGGGGGGAGTTCTTGATTTATTCTACCCTTTTTAGAACACATGTTTCTAGGGTACCCTACATTTTTCATAGGCCATGGATTGTAGGGAGGTGACATTTTGTTGAGGTTGGTGTGAGAAAGTCAGGAGGATTTATTTATTATTGGATGAAATAAATATAATTTGTTTTTTCATGTTGTTATAGAATAATTAGGTTCATCACAAACTAGTACCTACAATGTAACCCTTGGATTTTTTGTATTAATTAGTAGATATTTGTAGTGGACTTCCATTTTATGATTTCTTATATCCATTGTGCTTGTGACTTATAATATCCCAGACCTAGAAGCCACTAAAATGGTTCCCCAAACCACGTCGCCACATGAACTCAGGCACACCTCCTAGTATCCCATTAGTTACCAACTAGCAGTTAGGGAAAAAATAATCATGTTAGGATACTATAACCTCATCCCATGAGTAATCCAGAATAGATGAAATATGAAATAATGAAGTAGTAATAAATGATCCAAAAACATGCATTACTAACCATTTCCTAAATAGGGTACAAACCACAACCAAATTATACATATTCCATTCCATAAAATCAGTACTAGAAGTAAAGTATAGCCAAAATAAATACTATAGTTCAATCCTCAAACGGGTCTTAACTCCATGTATGGATCCCCTCCAAGAACATCCCAAGCCCAAGCCATCTCCTTAGAGAATTTCATTTTCCCTGGTCTTATCCTGCAAACATAAATTCTTCTTAGGTAACCAATGCAGGTTTGAGTTGGGTGTGAATAAAATTTAGTAGGCCCCCATGAAAGTTTTCTAAAAAATATCCAATCAAAATAGATAGTGCATAAAGGTACTTAATAAATGATAAGGTAAAAAAATTAAACTCGGGTTCCACAAGTTAACAATATAAAAATTAATCGTCTATATATTTATTTTTGTCTTCATCATTTATAAAATATTCATTACTAAATTAATTTACATAACATGTTCCATGTTATAGGCATTTACATCCTTTAATCAATTTCCTAATATCGTCAATTATCATCAATAAAGGAATAAGTCAAGTAATTTATCTCAATATGGACAAAAATTTAATTAAAAATACATCACAAATACCTTGGAACCTCATTCAAGGTAGTATCATCATATAAAATCGTTTGGGTCCAAGAGAATCATTCTGAATCCCTATCATGTTCATTCTAAGGGTGGGGTTTAGAGCCTCAGTCTAACCAAAATAGTGGCGGAACCTCATTCCATTATCCCACACTACCAAGCCATGTGTACATTCTTATTTATATTTTTACCACATATACTATATCAAAAACCAAAAAAAATAAATAAACATAATATTCAAATATCATACTTATTCATCAAGAGAATTAACATTAGGCCTTAACCCTATAGTTAATCTACCAGACACATTTTATAGGCTATATAACACATTTCACTTCCTTATTCCATAACTATTTATGCATATTCAAAAATTCAACTACATTATCCCAATTAACCAATTTATGAACTCCCAAGAATCTACATATTTTATATGTTCATCATTTCTAAATATTTCACAAACTTAAGTATGTCAGGTACAATTCAAAAGTCAAATAGCACATTCACTTTATTACTTTTAATCCCTTTTCAAAATTTCCAGATAGTCCATTCGTTATTCAAAAATATCGAGACACAAGTTCCATTCATGCAACGTTATAATTAAAAATAATAATTCAATATATTTATCATGGGAATAATTTTATCATAAGTAAACTTTATACTTAACATTATAATTTTCTATGTTTAGGAATGTTAGCGAACCCTTTGTGTGGCCATGAAATGGTATAATGAATATAAATGCATCCCATAGGGATCATGAGGGTTTCAATTCATCATTTAACAAAATATAATAAAAAATATTATAGAATACACGAAATTCACAAAAATATTTAAGTAATATCAAACTCTCATATGCACAAACCAACTTCAAGTCTATTAGATATAACTTATAGACCCCCTACCTCAAATCCATAGATGAACTCACCCTTAACCATAGTATTAGATCCTAATTCAAGTAAAAATCGAATCCCTAATCTAATATACATTAAAAAAGATTGTTTTAGTTCTTTAGAAGAAAAATAACAGAACCCCAATCACTAATTCTGGAAAAAGAACCAAGAGGAGAGTTATTCTTGACCAAATCATTGATGTGCAACCAACAACACTCCAAATGTTTTTAAATCAAAGAATATTGATCATTGGAAGGTCTTGAGGGTTTAGTTTTGTCACTACAACTCGAGGAGGAATAATTTGAGAGAATCATTGGTGTGAAACTTAAACTGACGGTGTGAGGGGAAATGGTAATTTCACACTTTTTAATAGGGAACATAGATTCGAGGCACTTTTTCCCAATCATGCGCTAACTGTGTGTTATCATCTTTCTATGAATAGTCCATATCACATTGTTTCTTGGGGATTCGACATGGTTAGAAAACCCATGAACCAACCATGTGAAATGCCTCTATCAAAGGACACATAGTTTGGATTCCCCCTCACATGGTTTTCCCTAACTATGTGATAACCATGGAACATGCATAGAATGACCCGATTCACCTTTATTACTTGTCCTGAACCCCTGAAACACCCCCGTGCATGCTCATACAACTGCTAAATATTTATTTAACTAATTTTAAGGAAATAAAACCAAAATTGAAATGATAATGTGTTGGGAGCAAGTTGGATAGAGAAGTAAGTTTTAAGAGTATGCTTTTTGTAGAGGGTTTTATTTTGTTGTTAAAAGAGTATAAGTCGATTCACATTGTAAAATCCTTGAAAAATATAATTATAATTTTCTGATTTTTATTTAAAAAATATCATAAGTTTGGAGAACTTTTAATTCAAGCCATATGGTGGAAATGGGGTGTAAAGAAGTGTTTTTTCAAAAATGAAATAATGTGGCACGCAAGTTAAAGATTGCACCGCAAGTCAAAAAGTGACACACAGGTGTATGATGAGTGGAAGTCATATTTAGAAATAATAATATCAAAATATGAAAAAGGAAATAAATTGGATCATAAGTGATGAGGAACCACATAAGTGATAGAGCGGGGCACAAGTAAGAATAGTGCGCAAGTACATGTGGCCCGCATGTCAAAAAAATACCTATAAATAGACAGCTACCCTCCTCATTTTTCTATAGACTACACTAAAGAGAAAATTTGATCTCTGAGCTCGCAAGTAGAAGAAAGTGGAATGCGGGATGAAGTGTTGTTCATGTTAAGAGTTATTCATAAGGCGCTCTTATAGGGAGGCGTGAAAGTAGCGTGGTGCGCAAGCAGAGTGGCATGCAAGAAGAAGTGTCACACAAGTTCTGAGAGGCCTGCAAGTTAAAAGTCGTGTTCAAGAATTGTGTTGCGTATAATCCAAAGGTGGCACAAATGGTATGATTTGTGCACAATAGTGGTGCACAAGTAGTTAGGGGAACGCAAGAAGGTAGGCACTCAAGGTGAGTTGTATGCAAGCAGGTGGTGTGCTAGAAGGTAGGAACATAAGCAGAGTGGCATGCAAGTGGGTGGCGTGCAAGAAGGGAGGTGCGCAAGTAGGGTGTGGCGATCAATCTGTTTTCACTAGGAGGTTCTTACCAGATTCTGGGTTGGAAAGTGAAGAATTGTTTTGAAAGATTTGATTTGTAAAAATTCATCAAGAATAACAGAAACATTGTTTTACCATATTTTTGCTAAGAGGGAGAAAACACACTATTAGACATTTGTCAAAGTTCTACCCAAGTGTAAGGGAATATCCTACTCATTTTATTCCACATCATAGGATTGTTTTCTAGTGAATTGTGTGGTATTGGATTATTTAAATACCTTACCAAGGACATAACTACTCTTGTTGAGTAGTGGACCTTGTAAATCTTGTGTTTTTGTGGTTGTGTGTATTCAGAAGAGAAGAAACTCTTTAATAGGAGGGTAAGGATATTTCAAAAAGAATGAAACATGAAAAGTAAAAGATATCACAGATTCATCCCCTCCCCCCTCTTTGTGATACGTGAAACCTAACATGGAACTTCAATTGTAATTAGAGGGAGATTACCATCATTTGTTCTATGATAATGTTTTGAAGAGAAGTAGTGATGGAAAATCAGAATTTTGCGAATAGTAAGTGGATTACAATATTTAATGGAAATAATTATCATATCTAGGATGATATAATGATGCATTATCTTATGTCTCTTGGGTATGATGTTCTTGAAATTACAACTGATGGATTTCATCTTATTAATGACATGGTTCCTCTTACACCCGCCGAGAAGAAGAATCTTGAGAGTGGTGGAAGAGATAAAAATGAGTTAATCTAATCTATTTTTAGAGTATGTTTTTATGATTGAAATGTGTCGCTATAGCTAAAGGAATCTGGGATAAGTTGAAGAACATCTATAGAGGAAATACAAAAGTGATGAAGGAAAAAATAAAAATATAGATGCTAATGTATGAAGACTTAAAAATGGGAGAATCTAATTTTTCTGGTGACTTCTCTACTATGGAAAATGACATTGTCAGTATAATCATATTTCTTGGTGAAAAGTTGGATTATTCTACAGTTGTTGAAAAGATCTTGAAAACTCATATCGACATGTTTGATGCTAAAGTTTCATCATTAGAAGATAGAGACCAAGAAACATTAACTCTGGATGATTTTCATAGCACTCTCATTACTTATGAAATGAGAAGGGAGAATTATATAAAGAGAAAAACAAAAGCTGATAGAGAAATGCCATTCAGGGATGGAAATAGAGAGAAGTCAAAGAAGACTCTTATTGAAGATGATACTGGTGAATTTGATTCTGAAGATGAGGTATGTAAATTTTTTGATGAAATGGTATACCTGTTTTCTGATAATGTGAAAAGGTATAGATAAATATAAGGGGAAACAACCCATGAAATGTTTTGAGTATGGAGTCGTTGGTCACTTTGCGGCTAACAATACTCAAAAGAATAAAGTAGAAGACAACGATGAAGATGACAAAAGGCCAAGAAGGATGAGGAAGAAAAAAGATGACAAAGATAAATATTTTTAAATGGGGAAGGATTAAAAGTTCTTCAAATAAAAAAGAATCTTTTTATCTAAAGATGAAGTAAAAGAAGATAACGAAGATAAATCTGAGAAAAAAATTTAGAGAAAGCTAAAGAGAATAACTTTATTGAGGAAGGGAATAATGAAGATTATGAGAGAAACTATTCTAAAGAATAAGAAACTCATATTGATTATCATTTGAAAGAATATACGAAATAATGACTGAGAAATATCAGAAGGCATCAGGAGGAAAAAAAGAAGTTGATAAATGAAAATTCCCTATTAAACTGTCTAGAAGAATTACCTGATGAGAAAATCAAAATGCAAAAGGAGATTGATGATCTGAAAAATTCTCTTGAGAATGAAAAGAATCGTAACAATCCTCTTGAAGTAAAGCTGAAGGAAAAAAGAAGAACATTTCGAACTTGTCCACAAGAAAATTTCAAAAGCTAAAGAAATTAATATCAGTTCCAAACAATACATCTCAGAAGTTAGTGAAAGTTATAGTAAGAATGAACCAAATAAGGTTCCAAAATTTATACCTTCAATGGTTGTGAGGAAAGTATAAACTGTTACTGATAAGAACAAAGCATTAAAGGCTATGTATGTGGCCAAAGTAAGTAAGGTTGAAAAATCATAAGTACATAAAAATATTGAGTACAGAAATATTTCTAATACATCTAGTACAAATATGTATGAACAGAAATTTGAGCAGAAAAATGAAGTTATGATTGGAAATAGGAAGGTTGATGGTAAGTAGAGTTCTATTAAGAAAGTTGTTGAGAATCATGATCACAACTCTAGTTAGTATTGAAGTTTTAGAGGGAAATATTCATTCTATTTTTACTTCTGGTACTTTGGTGGATTCAGACACAATGAAAATATGTTTTTTCAATCAACAACATTACTACTTATCCACAAGTTATGGAAGACAAAGTTGAGGGGGACTTAATCCTCTAGAAAAGGGTTGTATGTGAAGGAAGTTCAAAAGAAATCTGAGAAGGCTAGTGTGAAAGTTGAAAATAAGTTCCAAACATTGGAAATTATTTTTGAAAGTTGTGAATATCTTGGGAATCTTGCTAATGGATGTCTTATTTTGTAGTTATCAAAACAAAAGGTTCTTAATAAATCCCATAAGATGTAGGTGAAGAGTGAAAATGAAGAACAAAAAGATATTATTGTTGAAACTGCTTGGAGAGCTACAAAAGGAGAATGCCAATGGATTCTTGATAGTCTGTGTTCTTCTCATATGATAGGATACTTAATTTTTCTTATGAATGTGAAAGACATCAAATAAGAAACATTTACATTTGGAAATGATGAGTCTGTAATGATCAAAGGTGTTGGATCAGCCATCATCAGGAAAGAAAAAATAAAATCTAGGAAAATGTAATATGTTTTTGGGTTGAAACATAATATTCTAAGTGTTTCATAACTCTATGAAGAGGAAAAAAAAGTTATCTCCAATAAATATGAGTTTTTTTTAAAAAGTGAAATGATGGAAAGGTAGTTACAAGAGGACAACATATAAAAGTGAACTTGTTCTAATTTGGTGATGTACAAAACTCCTGTCACTTAGGCATGGTGGATGAAAATTAGTTATGACATAAAAGGTTGGGACATATGTGTTAGAGAAACATGTGCAAGTTATCAACATGTGGGAGTGTCCAAGTTTTGTCTGATTTATCAAGAAGAATAGATTGGGGTTTCACTATTTGTGAAATGGGGAAGATTACAAATTCTATGCATAAGAGAGTTAACATTTGTTCAAAACAACCCTTAGAACACATACATTCTGATATTTGTAGATACATGAGAAAGAAATCAACAAATGTATGTAAGTACTTAATTACTTTCATTGACGACATTACTCACATTACTTGTGTAATGTACATGCGACATAAGTCAGATGATCTAAAAATGTTTAAGACATTCAGGAGGAAAGAAGAGAAGGAATGTTATTATTTAGTGAAGAAGTTGAGAAATGACATTAGTGGATATTATAAGAATGAAGAATTTTACATTTACCTTTAGGAGAATAGAATTCGTTATTAGTTCAGTTCACCATACACACCTCACCATAATTGTGTTACTAAAAGGAAGAATAGAAGTCTTGTTGAAAATGGGAGAACTATGTTACATGACCATAGTCTCTCTCAATATTATTAGAGGCAAGCCATGAATTCTGCATTGTATATTTAGAACCACTGATTTTATTGAACACACTCTGATATGACTCTATATGAAATGTTTTATGAAAAAATTACTATTTTGAAACACATAAAGTCTTTTGGGAGTCCATGACTCATAAAGAAGAAGGGTGTAAACTGGGGAAATTTTTGAAAAATAGGAGATGATGGAATGTTTCATGGTTATTCTCTAGACAGAAGAAGATACTAATGTTTCAACAAAGAATGTGGAAGAATTTTTTATTCTTCTATTGTGAATTTTATTGAAAATGTTGAGATGGAAAAGAATACTTTTGCTGATATAGAAGTTGATCTGGACAAGGAAAGCCTTGTTTATGATTATGATAATGCAACCAATAGTGGTAATCCAACTCTAGAAGAAGAAACAAACTCTGAAATTTCAAGGGATGTGGATCAAATTCGAATAGCTCATTCTAGGATGAGGAAGAAAGTATAGGATCCGAACATTATTGTTGATCAACGTCAAAGGGTTTAAAAAAGAAGAATAAAATGTTTTTACACATACATATTTGTATTCAGAAGTGAAGCCAAGTTATGTGAAAGATTCCTTTTAGAATCTAGAATGGATTCAGGATATGAATTAAGAGCTTTATCAGATAAGAAAGAATAATACTTGGGAACTTATACACAATCCAGAAAAAAAAAATGATATTGGTACAAAATGGGTTTTCTGGAACTAGCTGAATGAATAAGGATAAGTGATAAGTAAAAAAGGAAAATTAGTGTCAAAAGGGGAAACACAAATTGAAGTTGTTTATTTTGATGAGGTATTTTCTCTAGTGTATATATTAGAAACAATCATAATATTTCTTGTTATTGCTACACAACAAAGTTACAGAATTTTTTCAAATGGATGTGAAGTCTGCATTTATAAATGGAAATATTAATGAAGATGTTTACATTGAAAAACCTTGTGGATTTATTGTCGGGAAGGATAAATTTTGTATGTGTAAGTTGAAGAAAGCCTTGTATATGCTAAAAAATCTCCAAGGGTGTGGTCTTTCAAACTAGATACTTGCTTAAGGAAGATGAGTTTTAAGAAAACAGCAGTTGACAACAATCTTTACATCAAGTAATGTGAGGAGTCTTCTCTAATTGTAATTGTATTTGTGGATGACATTATCTATGCTGGAAATGATGAAAGATCGTGTGAAAGATTTTCTGAAGAGATGAAGAAGTTATTTGAGATGTCCATGCTGGGAGAAATGAAATATTTATGTGGGTTACAAATCATAAAGAAGAGGAACCACATTTTTCTTTCTATAGAGAAGTATGCTAAGGAACATCTGAAGATTTTTGGCATGGAAAATTTGATACTAGATTCACACCAATCTCATCGAAAACCTTGTTGTCTAAAGATAGCGAAGGCAAGCAATTTGATCAGAAATAGTCTCGAAATCTGATTGTAAGTATATTATATTTGACTGAATCAAGACCCAACATTGTCTATGTTGTTACCTTATGTGAAAAATTTCAGAGTTCTCCAAAAGAATCAAATTTAATTTCTAGAAAGAGGGTTCGATGATATATCAAAGGAAAAAAAATTAATCAGGTATGACAGAATAAAATATATTGATTTATCGGGTTTTCATATGCTGATTGGGAAGGAAATGTTGATAATAGAAGATACACATCTAGTGGAGTTTTTCTTCTGGGAAAATGTTGTCTTAGTTGGAATACAAAGAAATAGAATTTTGTGACTCTTAGCACGGATGAATCCGAGTATGTTGTTGCCACTCAAGCTGCTACCCATCTTATGTGGATGAAGAATCAGTTAGAATATCTACTTGTTGAACTGAAGCTACCCTTAATCTTGGGATGTGATAATCAGAGGGAAATAAATCCTACAATAAACCTGGTACAACATTCTCATTCAAAACACATTGAAATACGGTATCACTTCATCAAAGATCCGGTGTAAAATAATTAATCAATGTTTGAGTACATTCCTACATCAGAATAATTTACTAACATATTTACAAAACCATTACAGAATGGTCCATTTTCTAAATTGAGGTTGAACATGGGTGTCCAACCTCCTTCTCACCATGGTTAAGGTACGTGTGTATATCCCCTTTCACATCTTACATGTGTATAGCATTGTCAAGGAGGATAATAGATTCATAAATCTACCATTATGGAAGCATGCATAAAGGTGGAGTTTGGGGTAAGCTGTGAGCCGAGCATATATGTGTGTGAACTATTCTAACTGTTTGTTTGAGTGGTGGTAAGAAAAAATGTTTATGTATTCTAGAAAAATTGACAAAGTGAATAATGTTGAGGTAGAAGATTAGAAGATATTCTAAATAAGGTTGAGGAGATATGACCATGAACACACATAGTCACTAATTTTAGACATCATGGTTTTAGCTGTCAATATTTATTGTTTCTTATAATGAGTTAACTCACGTGGGCTTAGAATTTTTGATCAGTAATCCATTGCATATGAGGTTACAATGTTTAGTGATTTAAGAATCTTGGTTGAAAACAATATCCAAATTGGGAAATTGTTCGGGCCATGTGGGATGGAGAAGTAAGTTTGAAGAGTATTATTTTTATAGAGTGTTTTCTTTTTTCTTCAAAAGATTATAAATTAATTCACTTTGTAAAATCCTGGAAAACTATGACGATGCATTTCTGATTTTTATTTCACAAATATCGTAAGTCTGGAGAACTTATGATGCAAGCCTTATAAAAGATATTGGGAGTAAAGAAGTGTTTTTTGAGAAAAGAAATAAAGTGGCACACAAGTTAAAGATTGGCGCGCAAGTGAAAAAGAGGTGCGCAAGTGTATGATGCATGAAAGTCATATTTAAACATCATTATATCAAAATATGACAATAGAAAGAAAGTGGCACGCTAGTGATGGAGTAGTGAGAAAGTGATAGAGCAGAACATAAGTAGGAATGGAGCAAAAGTGTATGTGGTGATCAAGTCACCAAAATTCCTATAAATAGATGGCTATCCTATTCATTTTTCTATGCTCCACAATTAAGAGAAAATTTGATCTCTGAGAGTAAAAGTAGTAGAAAATGGCATGAAAGATGACGTGTCATGCATTTTTAGAGTTATTTGTAAGGTGCGCAAGTAGGGAGGCGCGCAAGCAGCATGGTGCGCAAGTAGAGTGGCACAAAAGTATCAGTGGCATGAGAGTTCTAAGAGGTCCACAAGTAGGGAGTTGTGTTCAATAAGTGTGCTGTGTATAAGGAAAAGGTGGCATGAAAGTTGTGATTTGTGCACAATAGTGGCACTCCAGTAGTTAGTGGCATGCAAGAAGGTAGGCATGCAAGCTGAGTGTTGGAAAAGCAGGTGGAACGCTAATAGGGAGGCACACAAGTTTAGTGGTTCACACGTAGGTGGTACACAATTAGGGAGGCCCACAAGCAGGGTGTGTCATGCCATCTATTTGCACTCGGTGGTTCTTACCAACTTATAGGTTAGAAAATGAAGAATTGTTTTGAAATAGTTGATTTGTGAAAATTCATCAAGAAGCATAGAAACTTTGTTTTACCCTATTTGTGATAAGAAATAGAACATTCACTATTGGATTGTTTTCAAAGTGATACATGAGTTTAAAGGGAATATCCTACTCATTTATTCCACATAAAGGATCAGTTTCTAGTACATTTTGTGGTATTGGATTGTTTCTGTACTATACCAAAGAGGTAGCTACTCTTGTTGAGTAGTAAACCTTAAAAATCTTGTGTTCCTGTGGTTGTTTTTGTTCAGAAAGGAAGAAAATATTTAACAGGAGGTGAAGGTTGTTTAAAAAATAAGTAAACATTAAAAGAAAAATATATCACTGATTCACCTCCTCCGCCTCTCAATGATACTTGGATCCTGAATAGAAACTTCAGAATGTACCTACATTATGTTTGTGACCTAAAAACACCCCCACCATAAAATGAATCACCCACAAGCCACACTTCAACGTATCAGTGAGTTTCTGATTGAAAGATATTGGTCCACTGAGACTACTGATCTGACTCTCTATCCAATGTTTATTCCTGAACATTACCATAATGCCAAAAAAACTCTAACCAATGGCACATTATTATGACACAAGAAATTATCACTATGTTCCACAATAAAAATTGAATTCCCCTCCAAAGATACATATATAAGAAGTTCAACATCCTCAACATCAGTAAAATGAGATGGATCATGGTGATACTTCTGAAGATGAGACCTAAGGAAAACATCTTGCATACAACTACACTACTATGGAATATCAAAATGTATTCCATCAGTTTGATCCTCTCCAAAATCATACATGGCCACACATATTTGGGTTTTAACTTACCCTATTTCTAAATCTTCTTGTGATCTAACATGGCGACACCTGAAGAAATACATTTTCTCCCACCATAAAACTCTAGAGGTCTACGATGCCAATATTCATATGACCTATTCATTCTTTGAGATATATTCCTTAATTTCTAATTCAACTGAACTTGTTCTGACATCTCTTACATGAGATTGAGTACCAAAAACTACAATTCCCTACCTTCTATACAACTCAATAGAAATCTACATGGTTTACTATTGAGTGCCTCAAATAGTTCCATTTAAATTGTAGCCTGATAACTATTTTTTTACAAAAACCCAACAATTTCCATGTTTTCTCCCATGATCTACTAAAATATAGGATAGAAGCCCAAAATATTTCTTCTAGTATTGAATAGTATGATTTAATTTCCCATCTGTCTGTGGGAGAGGGGATGTACTCAAAAACACCTTGGTACCAAGGGACCTCAGGAATCCGAGCTAAAATCCCAATGTAAATTGAAGATCATGATTCAAAACAATAGTCTATAGTACCCTATGAAACTACACTACCTCACAATCATAAAACTATCCCATTTTACCCATAGTGAATGCCTATAGAATCTAAAAAAAGTAAGAAACTGTATACAATCGTTCAACCACTAACTATATTTCATAATTCTTTCATGGTATCATTAGAATACCTACCAAAAAATCCATCTTTTCATTACACTATTTTCATTCCAAAATAGGAAATGGACGAAATATATTACCCGACCATTGGGGATCAACCTTAAATTGTTGATAGATATGGCATCGTTCTAGGAAACCTACAACCTATTTCTTTATCCCTAGCCACCAATACTACCTAATGTAGATCCTGATATATTTTTGATAAACAAATATTCACTTCCCACTTTGATGTGTGAAACATTTTCATCAACTCTTCCCTCCAACACTTCGGCAGAAAAACATGACCACATAAATAAACAATCCCGTCATCACTAATGTTCCAACCAGAAGGGGAATCCCCACAATTAAGACTTTCCCTCAGAGACAGAAATTCTAAATGTTAATGTTGTTTGTTCTAGTTCTAGATCAAAACCATGGAATCATTCCCAAGGAAGAAAGGATAATCTTTACTTTTCTATCCTTCACTTGACGATTCATCTCAACAAACAACACCATCATCTTCTACTCCAAACACTATTCTTGAACTGCCTAATTTTTAGTCTTCTAAATCAAGGAATTTACAACATTGTTTCCCTTTCCTAGCATGACAACCAACTCAAAGTCAAAAATAGTGCATGTAATCAACCCATATTCAATTCCTAAGATTGAAATCATAATGGTAGATGATGTACTTATTGATTTTATGATCTGTATACACCATAAAACTCTCTACTAATATGTAATGACACCAACATTTGAAGGAATAAACCACAAAAACTATTTCAAGATCATGTGTATTTTAGGTTATTTCATGGGGCCTCAACTTTTATGACTCCTACATGATAAAATGTTTATCCTACATCAACACTCCTATAATACCCACATTAGACACATCACAAAATATAATATACCCTTTTCCTGACACATGTAAGACTAGAATCAGTGTGGTAGTTAACAACTTATTTAAATATTTGAATGTATTCTCACATGAATCAAACTGCTCAAACATGAAACCCATATCGATTAATCATTAATGTGGTTCTATCAAATGAGAAAATTATTTGACAAACTTTTGGTAATAGCATACCAATCCCAGAAAACATCGCACATTAGAAACATTGTTGGGATGCTCCCAATATAAAACTGCATGTACTTTCTCTGAGTCAACAAAAACACCTTCCTTAGATATTATGTGACCTAATAAATGCACTCTATTGATCCATAAATGATATTTGGGTATCTTGGAAAATATCTAATGCTCTCTTAATGTACATTGGGAGATTTCATGATGTTTGGAATGATGATCATGAATATTAGCGTACACCATGATGACATAAAAAAACCCACTATAAATTGATCAAGATATAGGTGAAAGATTCTATTTATTAGGGCCGTAAATACTATTGGTGCATTGTTCAACCCAAATGAAAAACAACACACTCATAAAACCCATATATACTCTAAATGGAAGTTCATGTTTTATCATAAGGTATCACCCTTATATATTGAAAACCTAATCTCAAATCATGCTGTGAGAACACTAAAGAACCCCTTAACTGGTCTAAAAGGTAATATATTTGAGAAAGAGGGAATCTATTCTTGACTTTAATCAGATCTAGATTCTTATAGTCAACACATAATCATAAAAATCAATCAGTCTTCTTGGAAAAAAACTGTAGATCCCAAAGGTGAAGTACTATGATGAATGAAGCCCTTTTTATCTTATTCTTGAAACTATGTTTTAATTTCCTAGAGTTCATACAGTGCGATTCTGTATGGCAGAATGAAAATTGTTCCTACTCCTGGTATCTACTCAATCATTTAATCAATATATCTATTGGGAAGAATCCTTGAGAAGTCCCCATGAATCACATTCTGAAACAAATCCTACATAAATGAAAATGTAATATACTATAATCCATCCTCATCCATCAAGATACATGCCACATGGGAGATTATTTCATCCAACATCTGATAAACTGTCCCACACTGCCTACCAAAACATCCCATTACCCACGATGGACATAAGTGTCTCCCTAAAGATATGTGAATATCACCCTATGATGATGATAATCAGTATGGATTGGGTGCTACAAAAACAATTCAATGAAAAAAATCAAAATAAAACCTGAAATCAATAGAATTAAAAATTCATCTAAGAAATGGTACCCTCTAACCTCAAGAGAACAACCCTTAAACTTTCTAATATATTTTTTTATAATCTCTAACAGTGTGTCAATCAAAATTACCCCAGATAAACACTCTATCATTATACCCAATAATACTAAAAATAGAGAATACATAAAAGGATGTGATTAGCCTGTATCAAATAAAGAACTTTAAAGTGTTAAAGCTACATGAATTTTACCTTTAATATTTAATCGCCCAGCCTCACCACCTCTTGGTGTAGACTGAAATACATGAACCTAACTGGCCCTTTCTCCATGGTGTAAGCACTCAATGTAGTGGTTTTTTCCATTGGGATTCATACCACTGATTTTTTCAAATGGATCAGGAAACCCAATACTATAATCCTCCTTAATTCTATATTATGAAATAATTTTCTGATCCACTACCTCAGTAACCCTTTTTTAATGAAATATATTTTCCTGTGACTTGATCTCAAGTGTAATTACATCCTAGAAACATATCATCATGAAAAAATCATCACCTAACAATGCTAGAATGAATATATTCAAGTCAGTGAAGTGACCATCATACTCCATCACTAACATAGATCCATGGGTCAACCTCATAAATTCTAAATTTTTCTTCAACATTAAATTATATTGATAGATATGTTCCTAGAAATTTTTTGTGAAATCCTTCTAGGTCATACCATCAGTCTGCTAAGTCTAGACAAAAACATCCCACCATTACTTTGCCTAACCCCTTAGCATGTAAGTTGCATGCTTACTATCTTCTAAGGATGAGTATCTAAGTGATCAAGAATAAACTGAATAGACTATATCCCAAATTTGGCTACATCAGGTGAAATTTCTCTATAAAAGGTCAGAGGGTGTGGTAGTTGAAACTCCCTATTTAGATCAACCATACTCGGATCAACTTGACTTGCGTACCATTCCATAATTTTTATAAAATGAGAGATTTTCTCCTGGAACTAATAATATCCTATATTTCCACGAATCATTGGGGTTATATGCTATCCTACTTGTGCATCATTCTGAGTGATATCATTTTTTCCCAACTAGTACACATTTTTATCGTGTAATTTATCTATAATTAGAAACATAAGTCTTAGAACACATAAAATAAGGCTTCCATAATTTACATAAAAGAAGGATCTCCACTAGACATATACAACCCATTTCATATATACTCTCCCAATGGGCATCATTACATATAGATAACTACCCTAAACCATACCTACGATGGGCCACAGATAATGTGGGGTAAACCAACTCACATACTCCCAAACCATTTATTTGATGTTATTATTTATTGGGGATTATGATTGAAGTGATACTGATGTGGAAACGTTTTTATGTTATAATATATTTTCTCATCCTGATTATTTGTGTTCAAGGGTCCCTGGGGGGAAATCATATTCTCAAATTTTATTAAGCCACATCTATTTTAATCTCCAATGGTTATGAATGTTCTTTACATGCATAATTTCTTTTTCCTCACTTGTTTATTAATAAAATATCATGAAAGTTGTTGTTAGGATTTACTAATCTTCTATTTTTTTAGATCGAGAATGTTTCTCATATATATAGATGTTTTTAATTTTTTTTCAAAATAGTTAGTTTATTAAAATAAATGATTTCATAAATATATTTCACATGGTATTTGGCCGTATTTTAGAATTATTTCCAAAGGATATTTCTTAACTTCTTCTAAATTGGTCACTTTGAGATCCCATTACAAATGTTTTGAAATGAATGTATAGTTTAATCATCCTAAACATGAATGAATTTTCCCACCATCATAAGCATTATTTTAACATAATATTACTCTATATGTTTCTAATTTTTTTATAGAATTTTTTTTCAAAATATTTTGTGAATTTTTATTTTTTAAAATAGATTTTCAATGTGGAATGGTTATTTTCTTCAAGAGTGATTTTAATGATCTTTTAATTGTATTTTCATTCCTCAAAATCAAGAATCCTTTATATTAATATTCCCTGATGGGGACCATTTTAATTGAAAACGTCTTCATTCTTTCTCTAGGTTGATAATGACTATTTCAAAGGGATTTTCATGGAATTTGTTTCATTTCCACATGTCAATGAATTTTTGAAAGGATTTATGGGTGTTTTTAAGAGTTTTAGATTGAAATTAAATCTCTATATACTTTATTTATGTTATGGTTATTATGAATTGTTTATAATGATTGTTGGTTCTATTATAAACCAAGTTTTGGTGAGCCCATTATAGCCGTATAAATCACTTGGTAAAGGGATAGTGTTAACCGTATTGGTTTCTCCAAAGAGATTATAACAATATACTATGATGGTTATTCCATGTATAACCATGATGTTTAATTCAAGTGTAACTATGATATCTACTACAAGTTGAACCATGATGGTTATAGAATGTATAATCATGATGGTCTTTCATTAAGTAAAAGTGATATAAAAATGATTCCCCAAGTGGACAATATGTTTTATCTAAGATTGCTGTTGGGTTTTACAAATATATTTTTATTTTTCAATGTATGATAATGAGTTTATGTTTAAAGAAGATTATTTTATACTTCGAATGGTTGAAAATTTATGTGTTTTTAAGGATTCATTTGGCCATGATTGACATATCATCGATCATGATTGTTGATTTATATGACTATTTCCTTTGTAAAAATATTTATTCCATGTTTATGATTAATTATAAAAGTGTTAATGGGTATGAATTCCCTTATTTAATTCCCATTCAATATAATTATATCATCATACTCTTATTATTATCTTACTATCCATGATGATGTTCTATTGTTATTTCTTATGTTAAACCAAACAAAGCATTTGAGCCTAACCTTAACATAATTCATATTCCCCTTGTTATGAAGAATGATGATAAGTTATATGAGTATTCAAAGGTTTCATATGTCAATAATTTTTTTTGGAACCCATATATTCCAATTGGGAACCTTTTAAAATGATAATAGTAGGTTTATATACTTTTTGGGTCGACTTAGAGTGAATTCTGGTGGTTCAGGAATTTTTAGTCCAATTTTTTGGGGATTACAATTCCACACACATGGTTTCCTGTTCAGGGTGTACCATTTGACCTAAGAAAGCACCTAACTATCCCCCCATAGGGGGACACACAACTACAACTAGTTGGGTGCATAGTTTGACAAAACATGTGCCAACCATGGAATCGTCCTCCACCTGGGGTTGCACGATTTTTCAGGGCAGACCACACGGTTTGTGAAAATCATTCTCCAATTGTGCACTAACCAAAACCCCTACAAAAAATATTAAAATTTCACCCAAACATACCCAAGAAAAACAGAAACAATATATAATCAAAAAAATCCAAAATAGAACCTATAAAAAATATTGAGACCTCATGAAAAAAATAGGATCTTCTAATCTTCCCACCTTATATCAACCAATCAATGAGCCGTACACCCCAACATCTCTATGATTCTAAGCTAAAAAGATCCTACCACAGAGCCTGCATATCCACTTTCCTCTCCCATGTTATCTCTTGATCATTTACATCATTCCGAAATAGATGAAATATTGGCACAATCATTCCCCAAAAAAGTTTTCCACTGTGATCTAATAAACATATTATATGCTCCTCAAAGGATGAATCCATATCAATCTGAACAACATCCACACGAATCACATTAGTAGGTCCATGGGGACACATCCAAAAATGTGACACTAGAAAACATTATGCATATAACTATACATTTATATAATATCTAATAATTATGAAACTAATAAAACTTTATCCAAAACATCAAAATAGTCAGACAAACATGGGTTCCAACTTTCCCTATCACCGAATAATATGATGACCCAACCTAGGAGAGACCATAGAGAAAAAATGATAAACCTATGTAATCTATATGACTCATCTTTGTTTATTAGTATATGACTTCTAACTACTTTGACGCATATCCATCCACATTCAAATCAACTAAACCTACTCCAACATCTCCTACACGAAAATCACTCAAAATAGATCTGGCTTACCTTCTTCTATCCATCATTGGGATTAAATAAAAGGAGTACCATAATGTGAATCATATTAATCTATAGGAATTGTTTTTCATTATCTAGAGTTATAGGCGAAATCCACAAGTTCTAGGTGTTTCCCACAAGACACACTGATGTTTGAGACACATGTTTGAAGTGTACTTTGGAGAACTATATAGTATATTTTGACAACCCATCTATATGTGGGTGGAATTTCATTCTCAGTGAAACCTGTGTACCATGTGGCTTTTGCAAGCCATTCTAGAAGAATAAAGTAAAACATGAGTCGCAGTCAGAATCAATACTATGTGGAATCCTATGCAGATGGACTATTTCTTGGATGTACAGATATTGTAACTGTTCCATTGATAAATTTTCATTTAGAGGGATTAAATGTGCTACTTTCATTAGTTGGTCCATATCCACCTAAATATGTTCATTCTTTCTAGGCATTATCGATATACCCACCATAAATTCCATTGTAAGGATGTACGTCTTCTATTCCAGAATGGGAACAACTTTTGTCAATATCATAGTAATTAATGATTATCCATCACCTATTGATATTTGTATCATCAATTCATGAACCTTGCAATCTCTCTTTTCATGCATAGTAACCAATAAAGTTGATGGAGGTCATGGTTCATTTTAGTAAAACATGGATGCCCCACCCACATCGAGGAATGAGATTCACACATCATATTTTACCTCATACTCAAAGCCATAACTAAAAGAACCCATACTTAGATGATCTTGTCCTAATCTATGGTCTAATATGAAGTTGAGTCCCCATATTCAGGGCTTTTCCCCAAGGAAAAACATTCTTGATCCTCATATTGACTTTACTTAATCCAATTCAAATGTGTTGACTATACTGAGGCTGATACAAGAGTAATATATTACTGTACTTGCTAAATCACAACATACATATAGTTAGTAAGGTCACCATTTTTCACTTAGCACTAGACTCTTGAACTACTTGAGTGTGAGTTTTACTATTTAGAGCATTAGAAACATTATTTCCCCTCCTAATAATATATTCCAGATCAAATTAAAATGAATTTATATACTCAACCCATCTCCACTATTGAATATTTAAAATTCCTTGGGGAAACATATGATTTAAGTTCTGGAGATCGGTAAACATTGTATACTTTCCCCCAATATATATTTTCAACCACACATCAAATCATAACCCACTATAGCAAACTCGAGGTTATGCATAGGGTAGTTCTGTTCCTGTGGCCTCAACTACCAAGACCCATACTCCAAAACTAATTCTACCAATATCAACACTGCACCAAGACCAACCCTAGAAGAATAAAAAGCACCATGTACTCCTCACATGGATCTGGTAGGATCAAAATAGGAGATGTTTTTAAATTATTCTTCCACTCCTCGAATGCTTTCACACATGCTTCCGAACATTCAAATATAACTCCTTTATTTTCCAAACCCAAAAGTGGTGAATTAAAATGGGAATAGTCCAGGGTGAATCTTTGATAATATCATTTTAATCCCAAAAAGCTATATATATCAATGATATTCTTGGAATAATCACAAAAAATAACTTCTTGCACATTCTTTAGATCTACTAACACACCTTCTTATGAGATGATGTGACCGAGTAACTGTACCTAATCAATACATAATTGAATCATTGATAGATTAGCATATAAATGATGTTATATTAATGTACTCTAGATGATGTCAAGATATTGGGCATGATCATCATAATAAATGGACTGCACTAAGATTCCAACCACAAACACTAACAAAAACTAATCCAGGTATGGGTGGGGAATTATGTTCATCATGTCCATAAACCCTATCAGAGTGCTCATTATACATAATTCAACACATAAAACTCATATAGACTATACATGATTATGAAATCAGTCCCTAAGATATCAAAAGGTCTTAATCTATACTGATAATACCCTATTTTCATTTCAATCTTAGAGAAAATACAATCTCCCCACATCTGGTCAAATAGGCCATCAATGTATGAATGAAGAGTCCATTTTTTCATAGTCATCTGGCACAAATTTCAATAATCAACACAAAATCACAATGTCTCTTCGCCATTCTTTGAAAACAAAACTGGAGAACCCCAAGTTGATGTACTCGTATGGATGAAAGCCTTATCCATAAACTCTTTCAGTTGACCTTAAGCTCTCGAAGCTCTATTGGTTCGACTCTATATATTGGAATATAGACTGGGTTAGAACCTTTTATGATCTCCATTGTAAATTTCAAATCTCTATCATGTGGAATCCCTGAATATTCCCCAGGAAAAACATACAAGAAACTATCTAATACGAGTGGAATGACAACCTACATAACACTATAGTCATCCGGAAACAAACTAGAAACCCAAGTTGTATGCTCCCCTAGTTTATGATGAAATGTCCCATGCACCACCATCCTTGATATCCAATTCTCAAAATTAAATATAATTGTAACCCTCGTGAAATGTAAAAGTAACCCCCTTCTCTAGAAATCAATGTGGGCTCGGTATTATACTAACCTGTCCATACCTATAATTAGTTCAAATCCTGAAATATCTATAATTTAGGGATCCCAAAGGAAATGATACTCCCCAACCTCGAGAGGGCACCCCTTTCACAAATAGACGTCTCTTGACTATACTCCCAATGGTTCATAAATAATCATTACTCCACTGACAAACTCCACTATCAAAAAAAAAACATTCACAACATCAATGGATATAAATGAATTAGAAGTGCCTGTATCAAATAAGGCACTAGAAAGGATAGAATATACCATAATTGTATCACAAAATATTGATGGTCCAACCTCTCTATCCACATGTTCAGGATGAAATTCATGTAACTATCCTAACCCTATTCCATATGATTCATTTTGAGTCCCATGAGCTGTAACACTGTGATGATATAGGAACTCCTTCCCTGAATCACCATGTCCACTTCCTATATTACCATTTCCAATAGAACTACAGTTGTTTGATAGATATGGTGTATAATATCCACTACCCACAATCTAATTATTCTTAACAGCTCCATAATTACCCATCTATTATGATTTCTTGTAGAACCGCAGTAGATGTCCTATCCCACAATAATATTGGTGCTATACAAGTGGTCAGGGGAATATTCTATGAAAATGAACTGACCTACCGCACTGGTGAAAGGTCATTTAGGTAAGGTCCTATGTAAATGATCCTTCACCCTAGCCACTCTGCATTCCACTACCCTAGTAATCATTATCATAATGACACTTCATCCTCTCGGAATTCCTAACTCCTGACTGTCCAACAGAAACCACATGTCCTCTAATGGAGGCCTCATTTATGTTATCCTTCAAAATGAGAGCATTATTCTCTACTTATAATAACATATTCAATCTAAAAATATCCATCGTAGATTTAATTTTAAATATACCCTATCATGAAAATTATTTTCCAAGGTCGTTGAATCTCTTTCCAATGATGAAAAAATGTGATGCAAATATGTGATGTGGAAAAAATATTCTGTAACTAACAAAATCCCCTCGCTCAACCTCATAAACATAGCCTATCTCTAATGCATGAGTGTCTTAGTGTAAAAGTTCTCTATGAAAATCTCCTAAAATTCCTTCCACTCCATATTCCGCAGCTATCCATCTTGTGTCTAGATGTCCCAAAAACACTTCTACTAACCACATAAATTATAAGCTTCCTGCATGATTCTTTGCCTAGTAAGTGTTTTTAAGTGATCATGTATCATATCGATATACTCAATCCAGGTCATTGCTACCTCAGGTCCACCCAATCTAGTGAAGTTCATAATGCAATGAAACTATAACTCCCATGTCAGATTAGTACTACTTTTTTCACTACCCATCCAGGGTCTCTTTCCACAAACTTCATAAAACAATAAATGTTCTTATGGAATTTATATCCATCTCCCCAGCCCAGAATTATTATTTCTACAGGCTCAACTACTGGTGGATCATTTCCCATAATATCATCCTTTTGTCCTATCTAAAAACTTCATTATGGGGGAATATCTCTAGAATTCCAAACGCATGTTTCAAGAAAAATGACACCACATTAACAAACTTATATAAGAGGAATTCAAAATGATCGATAAGAATTTATCCCCCCCCCCAATCCATTCCACATGGTAAAAACAGAGGTATTATCTCCAACCATAAACACCCAATGTATAGGTGATGGTTAAAAATGATAAAAACACTTTTATTATTCAAGTATCCTTCTAGATACCCATTTTCCAAATTATTCATTATTTATCAATTTTAAACTCATATTATGTAGCTTACTATTTCAATTACAGAAGCTTAAAAAATCATATCAATTTTAGCATCCTACACTAAACTTATTTTCTTGTTTGTTCCTGAAATGATTCATGTCACAAAATAATACAATTTTCATATAATGACGCATGCATTATCAACTATCATTCCATTCTGTTCCATGTTTCAAAAATTATGAAAAATCATATACAATAATCACATCACACCACAACTACCTCACTCAAGGTGAAATATTACCCAATTGTAACAACACACATCAATAATAACAATCCCACAATGGGTACATGGATTTTACATTCATAAAATGGTTATTAAAACCAACACAAGAACTCTTATAAAAGGACATACTCATTATATTCTCTTTTCATAATTTACCTAATAGTAGCAGAAAATAAAAATTAATGAAAACTCATTTGATACTACTTTGTAACATTCTGAACTGGGTGCCACAAAGTAGAGCCATGATCCGGTCGGTCACATGAAATCAGGTGCACATCCACATATTCTAGAGGATGTTAAATAGAAATTTGGGTCTAAAATTGATAATAGGAATACTATAACCTATTTATCAAAGTATCACAATAGATGAAATAAGTAAGAATAACTAGATAATATAACCAATAACCAAACCAGACTAGTATCATTTGATAACCCAAAATCAATACAGTGTTCCAAAATAAATAATAGTCATGTTGTGCCAAATATGTGTGAAGTGGAAAATGAAAAACCAAAGGAAAGACACAATGACACTCCCAAGAGGGTCCCAATACCATGTATACAACCTTCATCCATGCTCCTTCCCGACTAAGCCATCAAACATGGGGCTCTCGCCCTTACCCATTCCTAGAAACATGAAGTGTATTCTGGTATATATTAAGAATCCATATTAGGGTGTGTGTACAACTTAGTTGGCCACCAACAACAACATATAACACAATATCCAGTCAATAACAATGTATGCAGTTGCATGAATGATAAAATTGAAGAAATAAAGTAATCATTTTTCATATTTTCAATTATTCATTTCTTCAAACACAAATCTCTTGTTTCTCAAGGACACCCAAACCCTTAATACCTTCTTAGGCCCATCCCAAAGTCTGAACCACCCCACATAGGGAATATCAAAATTCCGGATAATCATGGTACATCATTATCCAATCAATTACATTATATATCACCGTTGATTAGAACCATAGTCCAATACAAACATTTTGGGTCTAGAATTCCATTTTTATCACCTCATGGGTATTTGAAGCATCAATCTCTGTCCAACAACGCGTTTATCAATATTGGATTTTGAAGCAGCCGCCCATGCCCCACAAATGTACATCAGTTAATATGAAATTGGATTTTAAAGAATTAGTCCTTATCAAACACATTTTTATTAATTAATCACACAAGTGTATTTTAAAGTAGCAGTCCACATGTCACACTCATATACTAATCAATCATAAATGTGGTATTGGGATGTAGCAGTACATGTCCCACACTCATATATATCATATAAAAATATTTACCATATATCAAATTTATCCTAGTTAATAATCATCATCCAATTAATCTACATTTCACATCATGTATACCATTACAATTTATGACAACAATTCATGGTTCAATATTTTAATCACATGAGAAAATATAAGCAATTCACCATGAACCCATGTTTCTATATTCAATTAATACAACCCATTAACACATTATGGTCAAGTAAAACATCTCATTATTCCCATTCTTAATTAATTCATATCACATTAATTGATTAATAATGCAGTCCAAATTTCCCATCAATTCCACATTCACAACATTACATTAATAAATTGACTAATTAATTAATGTAACTACACAAATTGCATAATCACAATTACTCAAATAAAATTTCCCATGTTAAAAACTTTTCATATTCACATATTAACTCAATTAATCAAATATTTTATTCCATAAATTAACTATTTAATTTATTTATTCATATCAGGATTCAATTGTCAAATGCACCAATTAAAATTCCACTACATATAAATGGAACTTGAATTAAAGACTATAGGAATTGAATTTATAATATGTACCTCACAATTGATGATGAATATTCCTTAACTAAAATACATAATTAATTCAAAGAAATCAAGAACATGAATGAAAAATCTATATAGATCTGAAACCTAGAACAAGGATCAAAGAGTTTAGATCTATCAAAACAAAGATTTGAATCCAATTTCAAAAGAAGAAAACATCCCATTAATGGATAAAAGAAATATGTGAGAGAGGGGAATGAAATATGGATGAGAATATCTTATTAGAAGAGGTTAATATCTTCAATATAGGTTTTGATTTTACAAAAAATGAGCTTTAAATTCCATGGGATATATTTTGTAACCTTCAAAAAATGAAAAAAATTAGTTTCGGGTTGAGTTGGGTCAACTTGAGGTGAATCCAGAGGTTCGAGAATTTCATATTTCTGATGGTTTACAATTCATTTAAGATGGTTTCCTGTTTAGGGAATATGATTTTACTCACTCTATGACTCCCCATATAAGGAATCATGGAAATGGCGAGGAAAGAACATAGTTTGAAAAACCATGAACTAACCATGCAATCCCCCTCTACCAGGGGTTGCAAGGTTTTCTGTGGTAGGGAACACAGTATGGGAAATCCTTGCGCCAACTATAAACTGACCAAAATCACAAAAAAACATCCGAATTTT
Organism: Viscum album; assembly: GCA_963277665.1. NCBI lineage: Eukaryota > Viridiplantae > Streptophyta > Magnoliopsida > Santalales > Viscaceae > Viscum > Viscum album. Next base: position 1,283,357,388 of record OY728133.1, read on the forward strand.
ACCCAATCATACACATGATAATTTAAAATAATGATATACTCAAAATATGGAAAGAATGACCTATAAACAATCTCATGACACCTCCAAAAAAAGTATGGATCTTATAATCTGCCCACATTATAATAGATCATCCACAAGATGTACTCCAAAGTATCAATAGTATTCTAAGGTAAAAATATTGGGCCACTAATCCCAAATATCCACTTCCATCTCCCATGTTTCCTATTGAACAAGTACTTGTTTCCACAGTACATGAACTATATGCACAGTCTTTCCCCAAAACACATTCTCACTACAATCCAACACATGTATCAGATACTTCTCCAAGGACGCATCAGTCTCAAGCTCAATATCATCAACATTGATCACATGGGAATGGTTTGGGTGACACCTCAGAAGCTGTGAAACATGAAAAACATCATGCACAACAATATACCTCTATGGGAGATCCAATTGCTATGCCACTGACCCAATTATCTCCACAACCTCAAATGGTCATACAGACCAAGGCCCAAACTTAACCTGTATCTGAATTATATGGTGACCCAACCATGGTGACACCCTAAGGGACACATGATCACCCTATATAAACTCTAGGGTTTTTCAACATCTATCCGCATACAAATTCTCTTTTCTCTAATCCATATCCATATACTTTTGAATCAACTGAACCTGCACATACATGGTACCAAAAGCACATACACACCGTCCTCCATCCAACATTGAGGTGATATAGAAGTCCTACCATAAATTACTTTATATGGTTCCATATAAATAGAATCATAGTTACTATTAATAAAATATAACTCCATAAGTGCTAGGTTCTTCTCCCAAGACCGTCATAAGTCTAGTACAAATTCTCAAAGAATATCCTTAACTACCTGTATAATATGTATTGACTTACCAGCTATCTATGGGTGGAATTACATACCTAGTAAAACCTATGTACCATAAATCTTTTACCATCCCTTCTAGAAGCATGAATTAAAATGTGAGTCATAGTATGAAACAATACTATATGGCACCCCATGCTGACTCGCTATTGTTTGAATGTAAACATCTTCCACCTATTCCATGGAGATAATACCCCATATTGAAAATAAATGTGGTACATTATTCCATGTCGATATCTTCACTTTATCCTAATTTTATCCTATTTGGAAACCTAGTTTTTTCTATTTTACTCGACTTTCTTATTTTCCCTTACCATATTTCCATGAAAATGTTATATTAAACCATTTTATGATGTGGGATTTCAAAAAAGGTATTTGGAAAATGCAAACACCTGGTTACCGGGAACATGTTAAAATTGATAATATTAAATTAATTTATAATTTTATTTAATATAATATGATATTAAAAGAAATACTATGTTTTAAAGCTTACAATATAAATTACATTGAGCTTAAAATGAACCTAGAAATACTATTATTTAAATTTTACAGTCATAAATTACCCATTTAGTTGGTGGATATTAATTGGAAAAGAGAATTTTAAATATATATAGGTCCCATTAAAAAAATTATTGATTAATTCAAATTAAATAATCATTAAATTTTTAGTAATTTCATTTTATTTATCATAAATAGGGTTTCATCAAAATAAATATTTTTCTCACTTTCTCTTATAAAAAATTAAAATTAGTTTTTGAATAAGTTTTAAAAAGTATTTTATAAAATTAAATCTTTTTTTAATAATATTTTTAATATTATATTATAATTAATTTCTAATAATTCTAGGAGAATTTTTATTTTTCAATGAATGATGAAATAATAATAATTTTTATTGAAAAAAAATAATTTATTTTAAAGTATTTTTGAAATTAAAATTATATTTTGGATTTTTTTTAAAATATAATTACATAATTTTTATTTAAATAATACAATTATTATATTTTAAATGAATTCTGTACTTGTATTTATAATAAAAATAATATAAACTTAAAATGGATTTTTTTTGCAAATTAGTTTTTCATCAAATTTTGATGATTTAATTCTAAATTTAATAATGCCATTTATTTTTTAAAAAATTTTAAAAATTGGATTAATTATTTAAAATTAGTGGTTCTAAGTCTAGTAAATAGTAATATTTTATTTCAGAAAATATGAATATTAACATTAGTTATATTTATTACCATAGTAAGGGTAAATCCTCTAATTAAAGGATAAAACTTATACGAACATGACTATAAAATGACCATATAAGTTTCATAAATTTTATTAGATTAGTTAATTTTGACAATAATCATTATTTATTTGGTCACATTACCCATTTTCCATTTGTATGATATAATAACCATTATAATATTTTATGTAACGAAATGTTGAAATTGCCACACTCTTGTTTTTAATAACTATAATATTTTTCCCATGGGTATAACTAGAGGATTTTTTAAATTATAAATATTATTTTTAAAGATAAATTATTGATCATATTCATATTTATTTATTTTAAATTTTTATGGAATGTATAATTACGTCTAATGATTACACACCTCTAAAATAATAATAATTTAATAGATAAGAAAATAAAATAAATGATTTTAAAAATATTAAAAGTAGTGTAATTTGAATGAATTAATGCGACCCAAGAAAGTTATAGAAATTTTTTTTATGTATTAAAATATTATATTCAAATTTCATTGTTTCCTTGATGATATAAAATTCAATGTAAATTAACACTTCTAAAATTTACATTATTGGTATTATATAAATATATTAATAATTTAATAAATGATATAAAATTACAAAAAAAATAATATATTCATCCAAGTGATTAGAATATGGTTTAAAATATCAAAGGTTGTTAATTTATGGAATTTTTATCCATATATAGTCACCATCATAACCCTCAATGTGTAAAAACCCATGTTGTCGTGGTATTTGCGAAAATGGTCAATAGGGGGGCCTAAAATCAACATATAATGGTTAAAATGTGATCCAAAAATTTAAAAATTCTATTTTATGAGATTATTTAGAAAAAATATATTATGATATTTTAATATTATCAAATTGGATCCATTTGGACGTCTAAATTAATTTATTTTAATTTAATATTTTAAGAAATTCAATATGTGGCCCCCTCTCTTACAAAAGGACGCCACTTAACATTTATTCACAAATAAAGGATTAGAAAATACAAAAAAATCCATTTTTAACATCACTAATCATGTTATAGAGACTATTTATTCGGAATTATACCATCTTTAGTCGTTTTAAGGTGTAAAGAAAATGAGATTGTTTAAAGAAGGGGTATAACTCTTAACTGAGTGTTTCTATTTTATTTATTCTTCCACCTCTATAAAATACTATTAAATGATAATGATATAATAACATAATTATCTCAAATATACTAGGATGTTAATATGTTAATTTCATAACCTATATCATATCCAACATCCATCCAATGATAAAATAATTCATCATTCATGTGTTTGAAAGACTACCTCCTCGATGACTGATGTATCTCATTTTCAATCACCAAATCACCGGATTGGTTATAATGTTGGATTTAATATATATATATATCAATATATTATATTCATCACATATTTATCACTTTGAAATGATATTATTTCATTTAATTTCATACATGTCTATTCACTAAAAAATGATAACATCATCTGTCCGTACATTTGGACTACCACATCCACAAAGCGATGTGATTCCTTTTTAATCAAAAATCACATGAATAATATATATTAGAATATTTCAAAAAATTATATGAAATTAATTATATTATTATAATTCTTTAAATATAAAATAATAATTACTTTCTTTCAGTAATGATTATTGATAAATGGTAATGTTACTCATGCATATGTATGACCTACCATCTCCATGATTTTATCATAGTTCATTTTTCATAACCATTGTAAATATTTGGTTATAAAAGTATAATTTATGTCTAAAAATTATAATTATTCCATTATAATTATTGTATAGATGATGAAATAATGACCTATTTTACCAAATACAAAATAAAAATTCCATTTTTGACTAATAATCAGAGGATCATCCAAAGATCTGACATGAACTTAAATTATCATGTAATTGTTTATGGCAATGAATGAAGTGAAATAAAAAGAATAATAAAAATGAAAATATTTCTAAAATTAGTGAATAATTAACATTTTTTTATTATTCAAGAAGATAAATAATTTACATGATGAGTAAGACTTATGGTAAGGGATTTCGTCTCAGTGTCCTTTCATTGAGTAATATTTTAAGGCTATGCACCTAATTCCCATTATATCTTTAACTCAATTTCCATTATTTGGGTTATAACTCTTCATCATTGAATTTTTTTTGACATGATGATATGTAAATTGATATCTAAATTAATTTTTTATGTATTTATACTTCATTATTTATAATTTTTACACATAATATCTACATTATTTAATTCTCAATTTAATGATATAATCTTTGTAATGGTTATTCTATTCAAATTATATTTCATAGGGAAATATGTTGATGTTATGCAACAAATTTATTTTATAATATGTATATAAAAACCCTTTGAATTTATTTGTAATTAATATAATTATTTCTATAATATTTAAAGATTCATTATATTTTATTCATTCATGGGGCTAACGATTTTAGAGTGACCAATGTGGAAGAAGATTTATGTTATGATATCTTTTCTTTTCGGAATTTTCTGTGTTCTTGTTTCCTTGGGGGTTAGGAGAATCACGTGATATTATTTTATTGAACCAAATAATTTTTATTCTCCTCTAGTTATGAATGTTGTTTACATATTTAATTTTTATTTCATAACTTATTGATTAAAGAAACATGAGAAAAGTTGTTTTCATGTGATACCAATCTTGAATTTCATTTTAGAGAAAGAATGTTTCTATTTCATATCCATGATTTTAAAAATGTTTTCAAAAATTATATTTTCTAAAAATAAATGATTTAATAAATCTATTTCACATTTATTTGACTTTACAGTGAATTTTTATAAAAGGAAATTACATAATGTTTTATAAATGGGTCACTTCAGACTCCCTTTACAAAATTTTATGAAATGAAGGTTTTTATTATTATTTATAACCTGAATGCATTATTACACTATCATGAAAATTATCTCACATGTAGATTCCTTTTTAAGTTTCTAATTTTTTTGAATGAAAATTATTTTCAAAATATTTTTTGATTTTTTTTAAAAGTGATTTTTAAAGTGAAAATATTTTTCCATCAAGACTTATTTTAGTGTTATATTAATGGTATTTTCAATCATGAACATCAAAAACCCTTCATATTTTTTATTCACCAAGGGGGGTATTTATAATTAACACCATCCTCATTTATTATCTCAATAAATTAATATTGTTTTAACGAGATTTTCTTAGAATAAATTTCATTTCCATGGGATAATCATGTTATAAATGGAATAGAGGATGTTTATAAGAGTTTTATAATGAAATGAAATCTATATATACTTTTTTATGTTATGGTTCTGGGAAATTATTTTTTATGATAGGTGGTTCCATTATAAACCACTGTTCGGTTATCCCATTATATCTCACCAATGCATTGGGTAAAATGAATCAATTATGTTTCTCCTAAGAGATTATGTGAATATACTACGATTGTTATTAAATATATAACCATGGTGGTTATTTAATGTTTAACTACAATACTTACGTCAAGTGTAACTGTGATGGTTACTTCATTAATGACCATGATGGTTATTCCAGATGTAAATGTGTTATGAAAATGATTCCCCGAGTTACCTACATGTTTTATTTTTTCTCTATATAGGGTATTACACAAATATTATGATCTATAAAATTAATACAATGATTTTACATTAATATAAAAGTACTTTATAGCACTTATAGGTGAAAATAAATTGGTTTTAAATTATTCCTTTGGTTAATATTGGCATTATATGGATCATGATTATTGATTAATATGACTATTTCCTTTGTTAAATATTTATTACTTGTTATATGTATGATTATACATGTATTAATGTGAATGAATTCCCTAATTTACGCTCATTCATAGTTATTATGTCCTCATATCCATACGATCATCATTCTCTCGTTGATGATATTGATCTGTCAATTCTTACATTTTCCATTATTGATCATCTGATCTCACCTATATTATGTTTTCTATTACTCAATTTATGAAGAATGATGCTATATTATTTAAGAATAGAAAGGTTTAATATGTGAAGAAAAAATTGGGAGATACTGAATAAAAAAAATATAATTCGAAAAGATGGGTATAGTGGGGGATGATACAGATCATTATAAACCAGTTGTTTATAAATAAAACTTTTTAAAAGTTTTTATAATTATATGAAACAATAATCCTAAAAACATACTTGCATCTTTAATGGATACAAGATTTAATTTTTTATTTTATTAGTATTTTATGGAAAAAATTGGGCCACATTTATCTGTATCAAAGCTAAAAATGTTATATATATGTTTTTAGAACACGATCTGTGACTGCGGGTTTATAGTAGTTTTACTAAGGCTGGGGTCACATAATAAAATTAATTCTCTTGTTAAGGAAGCACAATAATATTATGTGATAGAAAATAAAATCACTTAAGTGGTATGAAAATAGAAAATTTTGTTTCAAATAATAATAAGATCGATATCCTCATAAACACGTATCACTAAGATTTAAAAAATTTGAGATATATATAAAAAAATATTATTATATAAAATATAGTTTTTATCACATAAATGTAAAATAGGAAGGAATGAATATGAGTAACCACATTATGAAATATATTTATAATGGTCATACACATTAATTTTTTATTAATTCTTATGAAATAAGTAGTCCAATTTTTAAATAAATTCTATGCTTCAAAAACTCATTTTTTTTAGAAATCATTTTAATTTTATTTTTTCATTGAAATTATAGTTTATTTTTTCTATTTGAAAATATTTTATTTTATAAAATAAAAAACATTTTTTAAATCATCATATAATAATTCCCTCAGTATGAAATTTTATATTTTTTTCTAAAATGATTGATTTTAAGTGAATAGTGAAAAATAACGAAGTTTCAAATACTATCATTACTTTTGTTTTAAAATAGTATTTTTAAATCCCCATTATATTTTTGATTTGTAAAAAAAGTTAAATATGGTCCATGTGATTCATAATAGTCCAATTAATTACATTATAATAAGAAATATTCATCATTTTGATATAATTAAATATTTTTTGCATAAAAATGCCTTTTTTTCTAAAATATGTTTTTCTTTCCGTTTTATGCATTTATATTAAAATTTATTTCTAAATTTTTTCGAGAATAAATATTTATAATTTGATACCATATTTCGTATATATGGGTTCAAATTTAGTAAATAGGTCCCTTTTATTATTTGTCCTTTGGAATAATAACAGTGATAAAAATTTATCAACTTACTAATGGTAAATTGGGTAAAATAGAGTTTAAACCATAGGATAAAAACTTAAAATCAACCAAAAACATGAAATTATTTTATTTTATATAATTAATTCTACCATCAAAACACCAAATTTTAATATATGGAAATTTGGTGGCATTTTTCATTGATAAAAATAATTAAATTATTTTATGTGTAGAAAATTCCAAAATTTAACTCTCTTGATATTAATTTCAGTAGATATTTTTTATAAGGATATATAGAGGATACGATAGCTTTTAAAAATTTTAATTAATTAAAAATTATTTTTTATCATGTTAATTTATTTTTTATTTTTAATTATTGAATAATAACCTTAAATTCTTATGTGATGCCGACATAGTATCTATTAAATAAATAAAAATATAAAATAATTGATTTTAAAAATAATAAAAGTAATAAAATTTTGTTGAATTATTCTGTTACAAAAATTTAGTAGAAACATATAAGAGGTTACACATGTGTTAAAGGTTTATAGTTTAATTCCATAACAATCCTGATGAAATTAAAGTCTGTATAATTGAACAGTTTAACAAAATGACATTATTGATACTCTTTGAAGTACAAAATTTTGTTAAATTATTTAAAAATCACAAAAATATTGTAGGGTGGAAAATAGTAATATAAGTGGTCTAAAATTCCATCTATTAAATATTTATGAGATAATTGTAAACATATAAGAAAAATTATAACCCTCTAAAATTTAAAAACTTATTTCCGCGGTTAAAATTGAAATATGTTTAGAAGTTGTTATACCCAATGATAACATCTAAAATGAAAGAAAACCCTATATAAATTTCATTGGATGAATATTTTTTGACTATATCATCTTTTAAAAAAAAATTTAATTCCAAGTGTTTCCTTTACCTCCCTTGTTATGGAGACTCGTTATCTCTTTTATTTACACAAATTTAAACCAACCATATTGAACCAAACCTATTTATTTCTTTAAAAAAATTACATATAAATTATATAGTAGTTATGGTATTTTTAAAATACAATTCCAAAGTAACTTAATAAATGATCAAAAAGAGGCCCTTTGAGGAAGAGTTAATCATCTTACTTAAACTATTTTAATTTCATTCTTTTTACCAATCCAAAAATTATGGCAATTAGAAGGATTTGTTGGAGAGGGTAATGAACAAACCCATCTAAATTTATTTTTTCCTAAATTAGAAAGGGTTATGCCCAACCCTAGTTAACCATCACATTTAAAGACGGTTGAAAACCCCATTTAGATATTTTACATTAATTTTTTAAATATGGATTTCTTTTAGAGGCGGTTATGTCAAAACCAATGATTATTTAATAATTAGTGGCACTATTTTTTATTTGGATTTTAGATCTGTTATATATATAATATTTATTTGGATTTAAGAAACTATAGATATCTAATACAATTTGTTTTTTAAAGGAAATATTGAGGGTTCATAATGCCTTCTAGACTCTAAAAATAGAGGGGGGTTTCAACCCCAATTAATTTTGGAAATTAGAGGGGTTTTGAAACCTCTCCAATTTAAGAAATTAGTGGGGGTTCATTAACCATATATAATAACTTATATTAGAGAGGGTTTTAACCCATCTCTAATTCAAGAAATTAATGGGGGTTCATGAATTGTTGTTAATCCTTTTGATGAGAGGGGGTATTAAACCCCCTTTAATTTATGAAATTAGAGGTGGTTGATAAATCCACTCTAATTCATTAGATTAGAAGGGGTTTTAAAAACCCTAATTTTCTTTAAAATAAATCTCATATAAATTTAAATTTTATAATATATATGTGTGCATGGGCATGAATGTATGTATATATATACATATTACATAAACAAATTATATAAATGTACTTAAATACAACATTAGCACACACAAACACACACACACATATATATATGAATACATTAAATAATTACTTATAAATATAAACAAATATATATATATATACATAAATTTTTGTTTATAGGATATAAGTATATTTTTAAATATATTTTCCATATATATATATATAAATATATAAATACTATAAATTTATAGTATGATTTATGTAATAGATTCATAATATTAAATACATCTATATTGAATATTTATGTTTCAATAAGTTAATATTATATTATGTATAGAATTATATAAAATATAAGGAAAATTAAATATATATAAATATATATATATATATATTTGTCGTTGGGGTTTGTCTTAGTGGTAAGCACCCTGTAATACTACATGGATGTTGGGGGTTCAAAACCTATTTGGAATAGGTACTATTGCGGCACTGTAGCAGTGACAGAACTGTAGCCCCAGCGACATTGTAGTGGTAGTGGGAACTATAGTTGTAACATTAGTTGTGGCCTAAATGTAGCAAGGATTATAGCTTCTTAAGTACTATAGAAACACTATTCACCAGGGGCCTTTGGGTCAATAATTTGGGACTACAGGCCATGTAATGGGATTTCACACCAAGTAGGCCTATGACACATGTAATGGGATTCTTGTCCACTAGGCCTAGATGCCATTTACTAAATAAATAAGGATTATGGGTCCACTATACCCTGGGGGGGTTTGGTTTTCCTGTAACACCCCAATGTTTTTAAATAAATAGAATTCATGAAGTACTAAGACTCTATGAATCAAATATCATTATTGTTTTTTCAAATGATTCATCATAATATATGATAAAAAATGATTTATGGTATCATTATATATTCTAGAATCATATGAATACCATTTCATTCCACTTTTGGAATTTCATTTCCATACAATATGAAAATCAAATAAAAACATCCTATGGAAATCATGTAAAGAACACACCAAAAACAATAGAAGGAAAAAATACTAATAATTAGTGGATGAAATTAAGTTATATAACGATCATATAAGGTATTATAGAAATTAATATGTTTATAAAAAATATTATTAATAGTTTTTTAACCATTGTACAATAGGTTTAAATATGTTTGAAGTAAAGAAAACTCAAGGCACAAGAATTCCTAACCCAATTTTCATTCTTTGGGTTAACCTTCTTTTTCATTAATGGTGTGGTTTTATGACCATTTATGTGATGAAATTTTATTTATATTATTTGTATTATGTGTATTTATAGTGTACAAACATATTCATATCGTTATATTGATTCTCATAACAATTATATGTTATTTTCAAGTGACTCTTATTATAAAATACACTGTTAAGAATATTGTATTACTAAATTAAAAGTAAATGAGTTTATATATGTATTCTAGTTTTATAATTATTTTATAGTTCATGTTAATTGTTAATTATTAATGGTGGGACCTATATATCTCTCAAATGTGTTGGGAATGCGTATGTTGGAGGCCGGCTGTATAGTTACTCCTAGTGTAACTGCGATGATTACAAAATAAGGTAGATATGAGGGTTACATTGTAAGGTATCCATGGGGGTTACAAATTATAAGGCATCCAAGATGGTTATGATATTATTTATATAATAAACTAATACAGATTTATGGTTCAATTCATGTTCTTCATGTTTTGTGGAAATCTCATGGGAATCTCTAGTTCCACAAAGTTATTATATATGGGTTACAAGTATGTATTTTTGAAAATGATTTCTTACATTCATGGAATAATGTTTTATTTTTCCTTTTTTATATCCCTTATTGATATTTGTGATTATCCCATGTTTTTGAATTATTTTCATTGTTTATAAGGATGTGCAAGATAAATATAGAAGCAATGTTAATTGTTATGATGATTTTCAATGAAATCCTATTTTATTTGAAAAGTTTAATATTTTAGAAGAATTGAATAGTATTTTTATGGTATACACTTTACATAAATTTGGAATTTTATGAATTTATTATGTCCCAATTCTCTAAATATCTTAAAGAGAGACGATCTTCAATATGAAAGTAAGTGAGTTCTTGACTGAATTCAGGATTATGTAATGTCATAAGGCCGAGTCCTTATAGTTGTTATCAGAGGATGGGTTATATAACAATAGGGATTAGGATAATGATAATAGAATACCATAAATTATTTTTACTCTATGGTTAATTTGAAATGAAATATAATTTAATGATTACCATGTCACGTCAGCTAATACATGTTTGTTCAGAATGGGTTTCCGTCGAAGAATCATGGAAGCTAAAGCGGAGAGGCACCAACAGAATTATATCCTTCCGAATCTGTAGCCTGGAATGATCGGGATTGGAAATGAGCAGTTTTGGATAGTAATGGATCAGCTGATGTAGGAAATAAATTTTGGTTGCATCAATTCAAGAGAACAACCTGAGGTACCACAAAATAATGAGAGGATGGTGGAAATTTTAGAAGGCAACACCCTCCTTCTTTCAGTGGATCTTCTGACCTAGTAGTGGCTGAATGATGGTTGGAAGCCCTTGAAATGATATTTGATGTTATGTGATGTTTATATAATCAAAATATATGTATTTCCATTTATCCTTTTGAAGGAAAATCTGATCATCGGTAGTCAATGGTCAATTATATCATGGATAAAGAAGAGGTATATGTCTTCTAGTGTAGTGAATTTAAAAGTACTTTCATTGAAAAATATTTCCCTATGGTTGTTCAAATTAGGATAGTGAATAAAATAATTTAATTGAATAAAAATGAGAAATATTAAGTGGTCGTGTGTGAAACGATCTTCACCTGACTAGTGAGATATGCTCCAAATTTTATTCTAGATATTGATTGAAAAATCACTACTGGAATTTTACACTTTACCAATAGTTTAAAACCATTGGTAAAGGCCTCAAAACCATTGGTATATAGTATGCCAACAGTTCCCTCAACTATGGCCATGTAAGCCGTGATAATATTCTTATACCAATGGTTCTGTGAGAACCATTAGTATAGGTGTCAAAATAGAAGGTATAACCACGGTTTGCTAAAAACCGTTGGCATATGTGTGTTAAATATAGCATATAAAAACGGTTTGTAAAACCATTGGTATATGTGTGTTACACTTATATGATCAGTTTATAACTGTTGGTATATAGGGGTTATGGAAATCCATAAGGCTATACCAAAAATTTTGTTATAACCATTGGTATAGATTTATACAAATGGTTATAACAAAACTCCTGGTATAATTATATTATAGAATCTATATCAATGGTTTTAGAACCGTTGGTATACATTTTCTCAACTCCAATGCAGAAGACCCCTCTCCCCCCTCTCCAGACCTATAACAAAATAGCTCAACAACAACACACTTCCCCCTCTCCAGACCTGAAACTACACCAATATAAAATACCCATCCAAAGTATTCAAAATTTAGAATTCATTACAGAATTTAGAAATTTATAAATTTAGAAATTTAGAAATTCAAATGAAATAAATGGTTCCTCATGTGTTAGTAGGAAATATTGGCCAATATCGACATATGAGATGGGTTACTGGAATATCCTACATGTTTTTCATAGACTTTTCAATTAGAATAAGGGGGTATGTGGATAATTATAATTTTCTATCCTGGATGTGATGTGAGATGAATCCCCGTCTTGGGTAGTGGGTATAAATATTCAATTTAGTCTTTCGTATCATGTTCCCAAAGGGACTTTGGTTTGGTCCTAGAACCCACTGTTTGAGGATGGGATTGATGTGATCTAAGAGGCTATGGTGTCACTATATGTATTCCTCACCATTGGGGTATTTTTATGAGACATTGAAACTTAGTTTTCAAGATTCTATGTGTAGCCTAGTTGACCAATTTGTTATATGGTATTATTTAGTGTTCATAGGTTTCATATGAAATAAATATATGATATTTATTTGTTTTATGTTATTGTATAGAATGAATGACCGATGATTGAGAATTAGAACATGAGTGTTGGTGCATGTTCATAATGGGATGTAGAGACTCATTCATAATATAATTCATGTTTATCTATATATACTATGATCCATTTTGTTTCAATTAATTCCTTTTGAATATTTATTTATAATAACATATGACCAATAGACCATATTTTAATTTTTATACCTTAATTTCATGAATCTATTTGTCGTCATATGATGATTTTCTATATGCCAGTTATGGTTTTCACTTAAAATGTTGTCCATTTCAAACAAAAGTGAGACACTTTTAGTGATACCACATGCCTCAGGTTGAGGCGAGGTTGACTCATACCCATCAAAAATGATCCATGGATCATTTTTCTAATGTATCAACACAATCCGAATGCCTTTGGTCGGTTTTCCATTTTCCAATTGTTGTATTCACTTGAAATAATATCCATTTCAAACAAAATTGAGACACTTTGAGTGCTACTCATCACACCGTGCCTTGGATTGAGGTAGGGTTGACTCGTACATGTCACAAATGATCCATGGATTGTTTTCCTAAAGTATCAACATAATATGAATGCGTTTGATCAGTTTTCTGAATGCCAGTTGTTGATTTCACTTAAAATGATGTCCATTTCAAATAAATGTGAGACACTTTGAGTGATAACAGTCACACCATGACTCGGATTGAGGCAGAGTTGACTTGTACACATCAAAAATGAACTATGGATCATTGTGCTAATGTATCAACACAATTCGAATACGTTTGGTGCGTTTTCCATATGTCAGTTGTTTTGACACAGAATATTGTCCATTTTAAGGAAAAGTGAGACATTTTGAGTGGTACTAGCCACACCTTGCCCCAGATTGAGGGGATTTTAATCATACATATCAAAAACGACCCATGGATCATTTTCCTAATGTATCAACACAATCCGAATGTGGTTGGTCAATTTTCCATATACCATTTTTGGTTTTCACTTAAAATGCTGTCCATTTCAAACAATTGTGAGACACTTTGAGTGATACCGGTCACACCATGCCTCAGATTGAGGCGGACTTGACTCTTTCCATTCAAAAATGATCCATGGATCGTTGTGCTGAAGTATCAACACAATCCAAATGCATTTGGTCAGTTTTCCGTATGCCATTTGTTGTTTTCACTTAAAATTACATCCATTTCAAATAAATGTGACACTTTGTGTGGTACCGGCCACACCGTGCTCTGGATTGAGGCGGGGTTGACTCATACATTTCCCAAATGATCATGTATTTTTGTACTAATGTATCAAAACAATATGAATGTGTTTGGTCAGTTTTTCCATATGTCAGTTGTTGATTTCACTTAAAATGTTGTCCATTTCAAATAAAAGAGATACACGTTGAGTGATACCGGTCACACCATTCCTCAGATTGAGGCAAGGTTAACTTGTATGCATCAAAAATGACTCATGTATCATTGTGATAATGTTTAAACACAATTCGAATAGGTTTAGTCAGTTTTCCGTATGTCAGTTGTTTTGACATAAAATGTTGTCCATTTAAAACAAAAGAGATACACTCAGAGTGATACCTGCCACACCGTGCCTCAGATTGAGGTAAGGATGACTCTATCATGTCACAAATGACCCATGGGTATTTGTCCTAAATTATTAATTCAATCTGAAAGAGTTTGGACAGTTTTTCGTATGCAAGTTATTGTTTTCACTTAAAATCATGTCCATTTCAAATAAAAGTGAGACATTTTGAGTGGTACCTTCCACACTATTGCTCGTTATGATTCACAAACTAAATAAAAGGAGTGGCAATGATGAATTCAAATCATGTTGATTCATATAATCATGACACTTTAATTGTAGAATGAAAATAGAAAAGAAATCAAACTGTAATTATTGGGTATGCCATGCCACACACGACACCACCTGGTTCATGCGCGCCAAACACCTAAAAACACATATTTTGTCATGCCATGAAAACCACAGTTCTGAATGACGAGTCTTATTTTTTTACACCTCACGGATAATAGTTAGGGAATTTTTGTGTGATTTCAAGTCATTCTGATGTCGTTGGGTATGTATTTTACCGTAAAACACTTGTTTTGGCCATTTTTGACATGCATAGTGCGTTTTCACCCACCGCGGTCACATGGCACATCCAATTAATGTCCTGTCTGGCCGACCACTTCACAATTCACCCTAACTTTATTATCGTCCGATTTCATGGCATTCTGAGGTCGTTCGGCCGGTTTTGAGCACCCCACGCACGCTTTTCAAGTGCACCAAACACCTAAAAACCCATATTCAGTCGTGCCGCGCAAATCTCGCGTCTGAATGGTGTGTTGTATCCTCGTACACATCAAAAATAATAATTATTTTGTTTTAGTGTGATTTCAAGTCATTCTAAGGTCGTTCAGCATGCATTTGACCGTTAAATGCATGATTTGGCCATTTATGACATGCGAAGTGCGTTTTCAGCCACCGAGGTCACAAGACACCTCCGAGTGACGTGACGTCTAGCCGAACATTTCACAATTCACCCACCCTTTTTGATGTCCGATTTATTGTCATTCTGAGGTCGTTTAGCCGGTTTTGACCACCCCTTGCATGCTTTTCAAATGTGAAACACCTAAAAATAAATATTCAGCCGTTCCAATTAAAGCGCGTGTCCGAATGACGTTTATCCTTTTCGTACATCTCACAAATAATAGTTATGGTGTTTTCGTGTGATATCAAATCATTCTGATGTCGTTCGGCATGCCTTTGACCGTTAAACGCATGTTTTGGCCATTTATGACACACATAGTGCATTTTTGACTACCGCGGTCACATGAAACCTCCGATTGACGTGCTGTATGGCCGACCACTTCACAATTCACCCACCCTTTGTTGTCGTTAGATTTCATGGAATTCTGAGCTCATTCGGCTGGTTTTGAAAACCCCACGCATGCTTTTCAAGCGCGCCAAACACCTAAAAAACACATATTTAGTCGTTCCGCACAAACAACACATCCAAATGATGTGTCATCTTTTAGTACATATCAAAAACATTATTAGGGTGTTTTCATGTGATTTCACGTCATTTTGTTGACGTTCGACTTGCATTTGCCCGTGAAACTCATGTTTTGTCCATTTACGACACTCAGCGTGCGTTTTCAGCAACCACGGTCACACGACACCTACGATTGATGTGTCTTCTAGTCGAGCATTTTAGAATTCACCCAACCTTTGTTGTCTTCCGATTTCATGGCATTCTGAGGTCATTTGGCCGGTTTTGAGCACCACACACACGCTTTTCAAGCGCGCCAAACACCTACAAAACACATATTCCGCCATGCCGTGCAAACCACGTGTACGATTGATGTTCCATCTCCTCATACACCACACAAATAATAATTATGGTGTTTTCTTGTTATTTCAAGTCATTTTGATGATGTTCGGCATGCATTTGTCTGTTAAACCCATGTTTTGTCCATTTAAGACACGTGGAGTGTGTTTTTGGCCACTACGGTCACATGACACCTTCGATGAATGTTTCGTCTAGCCGAACACATCACAATTCACCCAACCTTTGTTGTCATCTGATTTCATGGCATTTTATGGTCGTTCGGACAGTTTTGACCACCCCACGCAAGCTTTTCAAGCGCCCCAAACACCTAAAAAACACATATTCAGCTGTGTCATGCAAACCGTGTGTCCAAATGACATGACATCTCCTCGTACACCACAAGAATAATAATTATGGTGTTTTCATGTAATTTAAAGTGATTCTGATGTCATTCATCATGCATTTGACCGTTAAATGCATGTTTTAGCCATTTACGACACGCAGAGTGCGTTTTGAGCCACCGCGGTGACACGACACCTCCGATTGACATGACGTTTTGCTGACCATTTCAAAATTCACCCGCCCATTGTTTTCTTCCAATTTCATTGTATTCCAAGGTTGTTCGGCTGGTTTTGACCACCCCACACATGCTTTTCAAGCATGCCAAACACCTAAAAACACATATTCAACCGTGGCACGCAAACCGCGCATTCAAATGACATACCGTCTTCTTTCACACAACAAAAATAATAATTATGGTGTTTTCATGTGATTTCAAGTCATTACAATGTCGTTCGGTATGCATTTGTCCATTAAAAGCATGTTTTGGCCAATTACGACACGCGGAGTGCATTTTCGGCCACCGCGGTCACACGATACCTCTGATTGATGTGTTGTCTATCCGACCACGTCATAATTCAACCACCCTTTACTATCATCCAATTTCATGGTATTCTGAGATCGTTTGTCTAGTTTTGACCACCCCACACACGCTTTTCAAGCACGCCAAACAGCTAAAAAACAATATTCAGCCCTGCCGCACATACCACATGTCAAAATGATGTGTCGTATCCTCATACACCTCACAAAAAATAATTAGGCTGTTTGAGTGTGATTTCAAGTCATTTTGATGCCGTTTCACATGCATTTGACCGTTAAACACATGTTTTAGCCATTTACGACACACGGAGTGCGTTTTGGGCCACCACGGTCACACGACACCTCTGATTGATGTGACGTCTCATCGACCATTTCAAAATTTACCCACCCTTTGTTTTCCTCTGATTTCATGGAATTTCAAGGTCGTTCAAATTTTTTGGACAACCCCATGAATGCTTTTCAAGCACGCCAAACACCTAAAAAACACATATTCAGTCGTGCCGCACAAACCGCGCATCCGAATGACGTGTCGTATTTTTGTACACCTCGTGAATAATAATTATGAATTTTTCATGTGATTTGAAGTCATTTCGATGTTGTTGGGTATGAATTTGACCGTAAAACATTTGTTTTTCCATTTAAGGCATGCAGAGTGTGTTTTCCTCCACCGCGGTCACATGACACCTCCAATTGACTTGTCGTTTGGCCGACAATTTCAAAATTCACCCACCATTTGTTGTATTCTGATTTCATAGCATTATAAGGCCATTCGTGCGGTTTTGACCACCACACACATGCTTTTCAAGTGTGCCAAACAACTAAAATACAACTATTCAGTCGTGCCGTGAAAACTGCACGTCCGAACGTTGTGTCGTCTCCTTGTACACCTCAAAAATAATAATTATGGTTTTTTTGTGTGATTTCAAGTCATTATGATGTCAGTTGGCATGCATTTGACTATTAAATTCATGTTTTGCCCATTTACAACACGCGAAGTGCGTTTTCAGCCACCGTGGTCACAGGATTCCTCCGATTGACGTGATATCTAGCCGAAAACCTTAAAATTCACCCACCATTTGTTTTCGTCCAATTTCATTGAATTATGAGGTCATGCAGGCAGTTTTGACCACCCCACGCACGCTTTTCAAGCGTGCCAAACACCTAAAAAACAAATATTCAGCCATGTCGCGCAAACCGCGCGTCCGAATGATGTGTCGTCTCCTCTTACACCTCACGAATAATAATTATGGTGTTTTCGTCTGAGTTCAAGTCATTCCGATG
The DNA here is from genome assembly GCA_963277665.1 of Viscum album. Taxonomy (NCBI): domain Eukaryota; kingdom Viridiplantae; phylum Streptophyta; class Magnoliopsida; order Santalales; family Viscaceae; genus Viscum; species Viscum album. The sequence continues at coordinate 1,283,376,083 of OY728133.1, forward strand.
TCGTTCTCCATGAATTTGAACGTCAAATGCATGTTTTGGCCATTTACGACATGCTGAGTGCATTTTCGACCACCGCGGTCACATGATACCTCTGATTGATGTGTCATCTAGACACCATTTCACAATTCACCTACCCTTTGTTGTCGTCCAATTTCATGGCATTCTGAGCTCGTTTGGCCGGTTTTGACCACCCAATGCACGCTTTTCAAGCGCGCCAAACACCTAAAAAACATATTTAACTGTGACATGGAAACCCCACGTCTGAATGACGTTTTTTCTCCTTGTACACCTCACGAATAATAATTATGGTGTTGTAGTGTGATTTCTAGTCATTCTGATGCTGTTCGGTATGAATTTGACCGTTAAACACATGTTTTGGCCATTTATGACACGTGGAGTGAGTTTTCAGCCACCACGGTCACACCACACATTTGATTGACGTGATGTCTAGCCGACCATTTCACAATTCACCCAACCTTTGTTGTCGTCCGATTTCATGGCATTCCATGCTTTTTTGGCTTGTTTTGACCACCCCACGCACACATCTCAAGCGTGCCAAACACCTAAAAACACATATTCAGTCGTGCCGTGCAAACCACAGATCAGAATGATGTGTCGTGTTTACATACACCTCACAAATAATAATTACTGTGTTTTCGTGTGATTTCAAGTAATTCCGATGTCGTTCGACATGTATTTGACCATTAAACAAAAGGGATAAATTTAGAGTGATACCGACCACACCATACCTTCGATTGATAAACCCCCACTGATCCATTTAAAATCCAAATTTTATATAGTAGTTCCTCCAATGTATTGACATTGGTATAGATACAAGTGACTTATCAGTGAGATAGGTTCTTAATTGTTATATAAATCCTTATTGGTAAAAATATTTCACTAGCCATTATAGATGGTGAACCAAATTTAAATAGATGAATGACTAGTCCAATGGTTATAATCAGAAAACACAACAGTAAGATAATATAAATCACCCTCAGAAAAAAAATATTGAAAACTATTTGATATCTTGGATAAATCAAAAAACCACAGAGTCATAATGAAAATTATCTGTCATCATGTTTTTATCAAATAAAAAACTAAGTTATATAAACAATGAATACATTATTGTCTGGTAAAAATTATTAGTTCAAGGTATCATTTCTCTGTAACCATGCATATCTGAACCATTAGAATTTTTCTTAGAAGATAAAATCATATTATTGTAGTCTATATTGAAACATTATTGTTCGATATAGCCACCACATCATATTTATTCCAATTAAAGGAGGATGAATAGACTGTTCATTCGGAAGTGTTATACAATATTTCACAAAATCATAGGATAAGAGTGGGTTTGTAGTTCATGGTAAAATATGGGCCTCAACCCGGACATCCTCCAACCCCTGGACAACCCCCCCCCCCCCCCCCACCCCGACCCCTCGGACATCCCCCCCCCCCCGCTCACCCCGAAAAGCCCCCCGACCCCCAGACAGCCCCCCACACCCAGGAAAGCCTCCCCCCCACCCACCACCAAGACAGCCCCCAGCACCACTCGGATAGCCCAACCACCCCTCGAACAGTCCCCCTCAACCCGGACAGCCCCCACCCCCCGAACAAAACACACTGACCACCCGTACAACCCCCCCCCCCCCCTCACCCCAAACATCCCCCACCCTCTGGATAGCCCCCTCACCCCAAAAATCCACCCAAACCGCGGACAGCCCCCACCCACAGACATCCCCCCCCCACCTCAGACAACCCCACCCCAAGAAGGCCCCCCACCCCCCGGACCGCCCCCCTCACCACCCAAACAACCCCCCGCACCACATGACAGCCCAAACACCCCTGGATAGCCCCCCCCCCCTCTCAACCCGGACAACCCCCAACCCCTAGACAGCCCTCCCAACCCCCCAGACATCCCCCCTCACCCCAGGAAGCCCCCCAACCCCCGGACAGCCACCACCACCACCCCTAGACAACCCCCTGCAGCACCCAGACAACCACCCGCACCACCCGAACAGTCCAACCACCCCCAGAAAACCCCACCTTAACCCTGATATCCCCCCTCACCCAAGAAATCCCCCCCCCCACCATGGATAGCCCCCCACCCCAAACCGCCCCCTAACACCCCAGACAACCCCCGCACCCCCGTCCGGACAGATCCCCCGACCCCCCGGACTCCCCCAACCAGGAAATTCCCCCAACACCCCGGACACCCCCCCACCCCCGAAGAATAGCTCCCCCACCCCCCGGACAGCCCCCACCCCCCCCCCCCCCCGGACAGCCCCCACCCACTGAACACCCCCCCCACCCCGGACATCTCCCAACCCCTTGACAACCCACACCCCCTCGGACAGCTCCCCACCACCTACAGCCCCCCCCCACCCGGACAGCCCCACCCCCGGAAAGCCCCCCCTCACCTCGGAAATCCCCCAACCCCCAGAAAACCCCACCCCACACACCCCCACTCCTTCGATGGAGGGTTAAAGATTTAAATAATTAAATGGATATGAGGGGATGGAGAAAATCCTGGATAAATCAAAACAGAAAAAAAACATACACATCAAAATCAAAACACAAAACTAACATATTAGATGAATAACAATAATAATAAGGTAATACTTAAAAATATTAACTATAGAAAGAATAAAATACCTTATTTGAGATGGATCTGATGGAGATTTAGCAGTTCGAATTGGGGAAGTCGAGCGAGGATGGCCTGCCGCTGCTGCACATTCAGTTCTGTTCATGAATGAGGAGGGGCTTCTAATTGGGCAAAACATTCCCAATGGTTTTTCAAAACTACTGGGAAGGAGTTCCTATCCCAATGGTTTATATAGAACCGGGTGTAAAATCCCCTAAAAACATGTTTTACCCCATGGTGATGTAGAACCGTTGGTAAAGCCTCTTACAAACTAGCATTTCCCAAACGGTTCTCTAGAACCGTTGGTAATGGATCCTACAAACATGCATATACCAACGGTTTTGTTAAACCATTGGTATAGAATCCCTTTCCCAATATTTTCTTTTGTAATCCATTGGGATAAAAGCATTGGGAAAACACCCATTTATAGTAGTGAATCAACCACTTCTACCCATGATTGAAGACATGGTATCAAAGGGGATTGGCCTCCTAAGAATTCAAATGTTATGAAAAACATGTCTGATGTGATGAGAGGGTAGATATAGAGTTTTCTTATAATCACATGAATCATTATTATATAGAGAAGAAGAGGCCTAGATGAAAAGTGATGGGTAATAATCAATCAAAGAAATCCGATGGTATGAAATTCCATTTTCTAGTTTGTGATAAGTGTGGAAAAAAGCACCATGGGGAATGCCTTACCAAAAATAGAAAGTGTTTTCAATGTGGTATGTTTGGACATATGTCCCAAGTTTGTAATACTAATAAGAAAACTATAAACTATTTTATATGTGGTGAGATTGGTTATTATGAAAATGATTTCCCATATAGAAACTGAATGATGCAAAGAAGCTAGATTATTAGAAGAAAAGTGTAATGAGATCCTTTTCGACTATATCAGCAGACATTAGGCCATCTAATGAAGATGAATTCGGTACCTTGTCTGTTTACATAGATTTTAGTATAGTTATTCTTGATATGAGGTTTACACATTCCTTTATTTTTGAGGAATTTTAGGGTAAATTGGAAATATTTCTTCAACAAATGAGACAAGAACTAATTGATAAAACACTAGGGGAAATGTTATAAGGAAAATTAATTTTATGAACCATCTTATTGTTATATATGGGAAGACATTACCTATAAAATATATTTTTTTCCTTTTTATCGTTTGATATCATTCTAGGGATGGATTGGATTTCTATTTATCATGCTAAGTTAGACTATAGAGATAAAGAAGTAGGTTTTTTAGAATGAATTTCTGTATTTATAAAAGAACAAAGCATAAAATTTATAATGTATCTATAAGATAAGTAAACGTAGGAAGATGGTACTGAAATTTATCTTTCCTATATTTTTTAAAACATGGTAACTATATATATTAATGATGTTAAAGTGGTAAATCAATGCCTTGATGTTTTTACTAATGAGTTACTCTGTCTCATACCTGACCAAGAAGATAAATTCCAAATTTACATAGTTCCTGATGCTAAGAAAATTTCAAAACCCTATATCGAATGGGTGAAATAGAACACATTGAATTGAAAAATAAGTTGCAAGAGTTTCTTGATAGAGGCTTCATTCATCCCAGCACTTCACCATTTGGTTCTCTTGTTTTATTTGTTAAAAAGAAAGTGCTTCCATGAGACTTTTCATAAATTATAGATCCTTTAATAACGTCACTATTACAAATAATTTACATTTTTTGCTCATATTGAGGAATTGGTTGATCAGCTCCATGGTGCTCAGTAATATTCCAATATTGACTTGAGATCTGCATACCATCAACTGATGGTGAAGGAGGATTACATCCAAAAACTTCTTTTCATATTAGATACAGGCATTATGAATTTTTTGATAGTCTATTTCAGTTAACTAATGCACCTAATGTATTCATGAATCTTATGGATATTATATTTTATGAGTTCTTCGATAAATTTTTGCTTGTGTTTATTGATTAACTTTTGGTACTTTTTAAGAGTAAATAGGAGCATGAAAAACAACTAAGGGTTGTTTTGAAAACCATAAAGTAAAAGAAACTCTATGGAAAATTCAGCAAATGTGATTTTTGGTTGAAATTTTTTTTAATTAATTTAGAAAATTTTGAATAAGGAAGAAATAACAGTTTATCCTAGAAACCCAGAAGTGGTAGATTGATGGACAAGACCTGTAAATGTTATAATGATTCACAGTTTTCTTTGATTAGTTAGAGATTACGCATGGTTTTATAAAAACATTTCGTGGTTATCTATCCCGCTAAATAAGTAAACATGAAAAGGGGTTAATTTTGTTTTGATAGAAGAATGTGATGTTTTTTTATTAGGAACTGAAGAAGAGATTAGGTGAATGCCATCGTTTTGGCCCTTCCTTCCAGAAAATGTAAGTTTTTTATCTAGGGTGATGGTTCATTAAAGGGTCTTGGTTGTGTTTTGATGTGGGATGATCATATAATTTTTTATGATTTAGGACAACTAAAACATCATGAGATAAATTATCCCACACATGATATGGTATTGAAACTTATTTAGAAAACATCTAAAAATAATATGCCCCATGTGCCTAGATGATTTCAAATTTTTCTTACCATTACTCGCTTGGAAAATCTCCATTCGGCGGTTGCGATGTCAATGATCTTCAATCTAGGATCACGACATAATAGTGGTGGCTACCCTCCTACCCAGGATCCACTAAAGCCTCGTTCAAGCCTCCATAGGCCTATGGTTTCATTCAAGGATTCCCTTTGTGTAACACCCTGAGATTTTATAAGATATATTCATTTTAATTTGTTTCATATCTTCTACTGTATGATACACCAAGATTATCTTGTGCTATACACAACACCGTATTAGCTTACAGTATACGCAAAACTAATCTCGGATCACGTTAAACACAATTTCATGTTTTTTGATAGTAGTTATTCAATGCAAAATTGAGTGTATATATATATATATATATTCAATGTATAAATGAAATATGGTTGTATTTTTTTATACACAATAACAAAGGAGTATTTCATTACACACAACCCTGACTTGGCTTGCATTACACGCAATCATGACCTTCCTCGATAGCGTGTGTTGAACGCAATATCAGGTTTCACTAAATGATGATATATGGTTATAATATTATTATGAACAATCCGTTATGAATAGTATTAACTAAATTTGAATTTTATAACATTATTATTCATCTTACACATTTTCTAGAACATAGTATGAGAACAAAATAAATTTTTTAGGTAAAATATCTATTTTTTAAAAAGGTAGTTTTGCCTCCTTTTGATGGCACACCCATTTTAAATATAGTTTTTTACATGCTTATAAGTTAAATTTGAAAAAGTAAAATTCTGCGTTGGAATCAGGATTTAAAATTTAAATTTTGATAAATGTTTCATATTATTATGATAACTTTCATATTTTAATGAATAGTAAAAACATGATATATTTAAATTAAAAAAAACATTCTTTCATCACAATAATTTATATTGTTATATTATCTTTTTAAATGGTTTTAACGAGTAATCAGAATATATTTTTACCATTTAATCCAATTTTGGTCATTGTAATTAATTTCACTTTGAATTTGGACAGAAACAAGTGTCGGTCTTTTGATAGTTATTGTTTCTTAAAAACACGCTATTTGTTTCGACTACGGGAATTAATATTAAATTAATTAATGCAACTGATATGTTTTTAATTTGGTAAAATATACATCATTTTTGAATTTGTACTATCGAATATAGCTTAGGCTGAAGTTCTTGTATTTTTCTGAGAAACTTCAATTTTTGATGAATAGTGAAATCACTGAGTTATTGGTTTAAAACGACATTTTATTTAAATAATAATTTATTTTATTTAAATTTATTTTGGTCAAAATAGATTCATAATACATATATAATTTCAAATTAATTCATTAGAGTCAGTTTATAATAATTTTGTATATATTAATATTTTACCAAACTTTTTACTGTCTTTTACCCACCTGCTAGGAGTATTTGCAAATTCACATAATACTAAATGTTACCACTTCGGTGAATTGAATTTAAAAAATCCGGCATACAAAGTTGTTATCAATAAGTAAAATGTGGTTCAATAAGATGAAAATAATTTTTTGTGAATAGTATCTTTTGACTCTTATTTACTGTGGTTAAATGTAGATAGGGAAATTCAAGGATAAAAGAATATTATAATAATTCAAAATTACCTTAAAACATGTCCTATCCTTATTGGATGAGTAGTGGCATACCATGGGCATATTTGGGTCGATTTTGGTACCCCATTGAGCCACTTGGTAGTGATAATGACAATTTGGATTAACTAATTTAATGTAAAGACAAAATTGACATTAACAAAAATCTTTTAGTAATTATTTTTTATAAGGGGTTATGTAAATTATTTTTTTGACTATAAATATTAATTGGAAAGATAAAAAGATTTCCTTCATGTTGGTATTTGTTTTATAATTTTTAGACATCAAATAAATTATATTATTTATGACACAATAATGATGCAGTATTTACCTCATTAATAAATGATTTAAATAAATAAGATTATAATGATTACAATATTATCCAAAACAGGTCCAATTCTGATTGGATGATTTTATTTCGACAATGAGTCATCTTAGCTTCATCTTTAATGATTTTTGGTCCTTTTTAACCGATCATATGTTTATAATAAAATAATATTTTCACACTTTCCAAAAGAGCCCCTCCTCCCCCTTATAAACGGAGACCATTTCTATCCAATTACTCACACCTCTAAAGCCATTTGGCTCGTCCAAACTCTACCCAATTAATCTCCCTACATCCCTCTCCTCACCTTAGAATCATCACCTTTTCTAAAAGGCACTCCATAAGTTCCTTTTGAATCAAAACAAATATGGTTACCCAAATTAAAGGTAATCGTTTCTCTTAAATTGTTTTTAATTCGACTTCTCAAACCCATATACTCTTTTTAATCCTTTCTTTTGTAAAAAAACCAATATCCTCAATATACAATTATTTTTTTATGAGAATTATTCGAACTAAACTTACACACACCTCCATATAATGGATGAAGAACATAATGTTTCTGTGGATGGAAAACTAATGCCTCACAAAATGATGATTGTTCGATTTTATCCTACCACCTCTAATGGTTTCCATTATGATGGAGCTATATTTATATATGATATATATTTTGTTATGATTTTCTTATGCTTCTTTACATCCCAATTATATCAAGCCTTTATGGTTTCCATAGTGGGTAAATACGATAATCTTATTTGAGGAAGTGCGGACTACCGCCCCCTCAAAGTGATGTGATTCGTTAATGCCTTATGTGGGATGTATAAAGGATAGAGTTAATGATATAATATATGATATTATACTGGAATTATAATATATCTATGTATCATTATATTTTAATTCGATTAAAAATAAGAAATAGAAATGAAAGTAGCGTTCAAGCGTATGTACAACTTACCGTCTCCATGAACAGTGAATTTCATTTCTTACCTCCATATGTTATGAACTATTATAAATACATGTATATTCTAGATATATATGATATATAGGATATATAAATCATGAATATAATTATGGATATAATGAATCTTTGACCACATGAACTACATGTAATTATAAGAAGTCCATTTTCGACTCTAATACCAAATATCGACAAAACGAACGTTATTAACTTAAATGGTTACATAATGTTTATAACATTGTAATAAGTGACATAAAAGGAATAATAAACTTTAAAAGGGTTATTAATCAAATATAAATTTACTTTGGTTTATTATTCATAAGATTAAAGAATGATCGAATCAAGTCGGACACGAGGTAAGGGAACTTCTTAACCCAATTTCTGTTCTTTGGGTTGATCGTATCTTTCATGTTTATGTCATTCTTTGATTATGTGAGAAATGAATTTATATATCTTATCATGTATTTATACATTCTTTATGTGACCTTATAGTGAATACACATAAGAGATCTATTATATTTACAAAAATATCTTTGTAAGTGATAATTATTCTAATCTCATTATTATTTGAGATTGTTTATTCGTAAGTATTTATTGGGGTTAATGTTATCATCCATGTCCATGTTTTATAGAAGTGTTTTATGTATTTTTAAAGTCATTTTTACCCATTTTTTCATTTTACAACATGTTATTAAAGCAATATTTCTTTTGTTTACCATACGAGGAACTTTTTGACTCTTCTGACAAAAGTACGAGGAGAATTTTTTTTAACTTATACGGCATGGACAGATTTTTACAGTTTCATAACACCTAATTTTTATGAAAATTTCTCTACAATATTTCATGACTATTTTCAAGAAAATCCTATTCTTTTAAAAATGCATGTCATTTTTTGAAAATGAAATGATTTTAAATGAGAAAGGATATTTTCCTAAATAATTTATTTTAGGTGTTTTATCAAAACTTTTTTCCATCTAAGATGACATTATTTCATATGTGTATGTTTCAAGTATAATGTCTCTATGACTTACATGGTTTCACTTCTCTTATGATGAAATGATATCCATTTGTTTTATATGTATTATGTTATGATGGGATGATTTTTATGAGAACCATTTTATTCATTGGGTTATGATGAATGATTTGTATTTATGTTGTGGCACATGTAAGAAAGATTTCCTTTTGAGATGGGTGGGACCTATATCTCCCTCTAATGAATTGGGGAAAAAATTATATCTCATGATATAGACATGGCTGGAACAACAAGTAAATTTGGTTCATTAATAGAGGGCTGGAACGGAAAGTAAACCCTGCCCAATAAGGGACTTTGTCCACTAAGATGGTCTTGGAAACAATGCCTTGGATACTATGGAAATCATATCATGTGCTTAATGTTTTTCCACAATTACAAGTTTTATTCCCGTGATATTCTATCATGATAAATGTTCTTTTTTGATCTATGCCTTATTTACTACAATGTTTTATGTCATCACTCAATATTTTGATGTTTAGATTTTATGCTCATGTTTCTACATTAAAATTTCTATGGATTGTTTTATGTTCTCTATGTTTACCCTTACAGAGCATTTGAGCTCACCCTTTATATTTTTTCTTTTCCCCAGGATATAAAGAAAGGTTTTAGGGAAGAAAAAAAGGGGAAGATCTTTATGGGAGATATTGAGAATCTTTCACCATGATTAGAAAATTATTATTCCATGTGTCCAAAGACACTAAACTATTACGGTCCTTGTGTGTTTTCTTTTGTTATGTAATAAGTATTATGAAAAAGTAATGTAATGTCCATGTATGCCAATCTTTGGGTCTCTACACTCTGCAACTCTTTTGGTGGGTCTGTATCATCCTGCTTCCTGGTGTTTCCATGGCGGCATCTAGAGTTTCAAGGAAGGTCACTGATCTATCCTTGGATATTTCTACGGAAGAGTTCAAATCGACTATGGATGGCCTAAAAGGGACCCTTGTAGCCATGTTTGGTGATGGAAAACTCCTCTTATGGTCTTAAAATTCTGGGTGGAATCTTGGGGGATGCATGCCCTGATGCGCGTTTTAGGTATTCACTGTCTTTCCATCTGTTGGGTCTCCTCATTGGAGGATGAATTCATCCATACGTGGTGCAGAGTCCCTCAACATGTGGGCAAGTGGAACATTTGTCTGGTGAGGTGGTCGATTGATGTTAATAAAGTGATGGAGAGATAAAATCAGTGTTATGGATCTATCTTCTGGGGTTTCCATTGCCCTATCAGAATGGATTCTTTTATAACGCAATTAGAGACTCCGCTTGAAGATTCCTTTGTGCAGATGATTATACCAAGAGTGGAGTATTTATGTCGGTCACCTAGATGTGCATCAAACATGATCTGTCTTTTCCTATTCTAGAGAAAATCTCACTATCAGTTTAGGGTTTTGTGATGTGGAACCATGTTATTTCATTCCCATTGTTTACCTTGTTCTGTTCTTCCTGCCATCTCCAAGGGCATTCCACATAGCAGTCCAATAGGAACCGCCATGGGATCCTCCGGTGGGATATTGGGACAAGTTGTGAGGCTCCCCCTTCAGGGTCAAATGGAACATCATCATCCCTGGTCTAGGTGTCCCCACTGGTCATGGGCCCACCAAATGATACACCTATTCTTTCATGCACTCTGGCATTCCATCTTACTCCAGATGGAGATGCTTCGTTAGGAAGGGCTTTGGTCAGTCTCGATCAGGGTTTTCCCCCTCTTGGGTTGACAATGTTTTTGTCTGGGCTATGGTACCCCAATAGGTTCTATCTATGGGAGGGTTACTGTAATTATTTTTGCGTCTTCTTATGTGCAAATGGGAGGTTCATTTTCCTCTCCCCTTTTTGTTATGGCTCCTTCTACGGTCGGGCTAATAGAGGAAGGATGTTTGCTTGCTACTCCTAGTAATAGGCTGAGGGTAAAGGATATGGTTGGTTTGGATGGGAAAAATGTTTCGGGCACCGAGACACCACATGAGAAGTGTAAACGTTCAATGGATTTATCTTCCCACAATGATGTGAGACAAACGAAAATCAACCTCCAATATCACATGAAAACGACTTCCCCAATCAGGGAAAGAAGTTTGGGAGGGAGTACTCATGAAAAATCCAAACCTCAAAGGGAACAGTTTAGCAAGTCCCTCTCAGACAACCTAAAGGAGACAATGTCTCCAGTGGCCTAATCTGGGATAATAGTCCATCCATGATTCCCATCTTCATATAAAAATCTCACGGGCTCGGGGGAATGATCAAAAAAGATTTCATATTATTGGAGACAATGAAAAAGAAAGCTCTCATTACTACTATTCTGGAGCTTAAACAAAACTCGGACAAGATAATGTATTTCACCAATAGAAATAATATGCATACACCCATTCTGGTGGCTTCAAAAAAAAAATGAATATCTGGATCTTTTGGAGGAGGTATATTTTAATGGATCTTTTATTGGTGAGGGACCATGTGATTAAGAAGAGGGGGACAAAAGGCCTGTCATTTGCTTCGCATCATTTGTCTCTGGGAGCTGTGATAATAGAAGATGAGATACACTGTGGCAGGAGCATAAATTATTGATCCAGGATATGATCCATGGATTGTTGGCAGAGAATTAAACTACATAACAGAACCATCAGAAAAAAGAGGGTGTGGGGTGTTCCCAATTCGCACAAGCACAAATGTTTTATAGTTGATGTATTGCAAAGGATTAATGGACTTGGGGTACACTGAAGACCTCAAGACATGATGTAACAATCAAATATGAAATATGAATTATTGGAGCTAGCTAGACTGATTCCTCACCAATGTTCATGCCTTATCAATGTTTCTGGATACCTAGGTGAATCATCTTGTGCGGGGAATTTCCAACCACTTTCCTTTAGTGGTCTCATTGTCCCCAAGGAACTTCCTCCAAAAGAGATTTGCTTCTATGATTATTGGACTTAGAAGAAATATTTTCATTATCTGGTGAGGTATTCATGGGGGGAACAAGTACATGGAATCTTCTGTGCGGATCTTTATAATATGTTAAGGCGGCTAAAACTGGTTTTACAGGCCTGGGCGGTGGACCTCCCTTCAATCGATCAGGATATGGAAGAGATAAAAGTAGAAGTTGAATGTTTGGAGGCTAGCCTGGAGAAAACATGGAATGATTATAGTTTTGAGGAACTATATAACACAAAGAACTTCTTAGTAGATATGATTCTGAGGCAGGAGCGAGAGGTGGGGGAAAAATCAAGGATAAAGTGGCTGTATAAGGGGGAAAAATTCGCGTACTTCCACACATGCATCAAGGTGAATAGAAAACCCACCAAACCCAATGTCATGCTCGAATATGGAACTTATACAGATGAAAAGGAGGTTTTGGGTGAAATTTATTATTCTTTCATTAAATATCTTCTTGTAGGTCCAAACGATAGGATGGCTAGCGGGTACCTGCGTTGGAACGTAAAGCTTTGGGAGGAAATTCGAAAAAGGGTATCCCTCGAGGATAAGGTGCACTTAGAAGGGGGTCCCAGATGAGAGGGAGATCTATGAATCTAGGAGTAATTTGAATCCAGAGAGTTCTCTAGGGCCTGGCTATTTTCTAGTTTAGTTCTATAGAACCGTGTGGGAAGTGATCAAAGGAGACATGGTTACAGCTCTTCAAGAATTTTTCCATGCTGTCACCCTCCCTCAGGATGCAAATTCCATGACTCTGGAACACATTCCAAAGGTTAATGATCCATCCTCAATTTTCCATTACCAACTTATTATATTGTGAAACATCATATACAAGATCCTTTCAAGAATTATTTACTTGAGACTATAAATGTAATTCCCACATTGGACCTCCTTGGAACAACACAATTTGGTGATAGGATGCTCAATTCAAGGGGAAATTACATTGCCTCAGGAAATTATGAGGGAATTAAACACTATAACACATGGATCCAATATTTCCATTAAATCATATATGAATAAAGCATATGACAGACTGGAATGGGGCTCTGTTAACAGGGTATTTTCATGCTTGGTTCTCTTCCCCATAGCCATTGTTATGCTCTTCCAATCCTTTAGTTCATCACAGATGGGAGTTTATTTCATGGGGATGTCCCATGGCTTCTTCAAGCCCACTCATAGCCTTCAACAAGGTGACCTGATTTCTCAGACTCTATTTATTCTTATAGTAGACACTATAAGAAATCTGCTAAAAAGTGGCATTTCCAATGGAAACATTATCCCCTATCATAGGAAAAAAGAATCTTCCTCCCATATCTCACATGATGTTTGCAAACGACATGATCATCTTTTCAAATGTATGGATAAGATCCAAAAGAGACAATAAGAGGATTCAAGAAGAATACTTCTACTGGAGTGGCCAGATGATCAACCACTCTTAAAGAAACATTTATATCTCAAAAAATGCATGGAAAGATGGGCCACCACCATTTGCACTACTATGGAAATGAATCCTAGAAACATCCCAGTAGAGTACCTCAGTACACCTCTATCTCCAGGAAGAATGATTATTCAGGACATTGATGAAGTGGTTAGCAAAATTACGGGCTATGTCTTCAATTGGAAGAGTCATTTCTTATCATTTATAGGGATAATAGACCAAGTTAACATTGTGTTATCCCCAATTATAGTTCATGCTATGTAGGTTAATTCAGTGACTAAGGGGGTGATCAAAGGCATAGATAAGGTCCTATAAATATTTCTATGGGACGCACTAGCATTAGGGAAAAACACTAGGTTTCATGGGAAATGATGGCTTGGACAATTCATATGGGGGGATCAATGTAAGGAGTTTGAGGGACACACATAGGGGTATGCTTACCAATATTTCATGGGATATTTTGGAGGGTATTAATCTATGGGGGAGGATAGTGAGGGATACATTAGTTAGAAATTTGGAGATGGAAATAATACAGGGATCCTCCCTCTAGAATTCACTTGGTCCCCGCATTTTGAGCCTTCAACAACACTCTCAATGGATCGTGAGGGAGGGAAATATTTTATTCTAGACACAAAAATGGGTTAGAACTATGTTGGACTTTTCGGAGATCTAGGTACCTTCGATTACCCTATAGGACGTGAGATATCATCAAGAATTCATCATGAATGTTCTTGACGAGAACCATAAAGAAATATTTGACTCAATTCTCTACAACTCGTAACCGGATAAGGGTGTCTACCCCTATTACCATCTTTTATGTATAATAAAAATTACTTATGGGGGATGTAAACTTCTTAGTTGCAACATGAATGTTAGAATGATCTCTTGTGGTAACAAAACATCACTACCAAATACAACTCTTTTATATGGATAATCAGGAACTCCGAGATCCCTTCCGATGAAGGAATGATGAAAGAAAGTATCAAACATTCCTCCTAATACTAGTGCTGAAACATTAATGGAGAAAAAATCACTAATCATATCTTCTTTGAAGGTTCATGAAAACAAGTGGTATGGATTTCATTTGGGCACTTCAAGGTGATTTCAGCTCAGGACTTGCGAGAAACATTTTTTCTTGAGAGGTGGTTTTAGGGAACAATAGATAAATGTCCCTAGAGGGTGGTTAGAACCATTATTATTAGTGAAATGTGCTGGTGTCTGTGGAAGGCTTGCAACAAGGACATATTTGAGGGGTCTCTCTCCAGAGGTCGGTACATCATTATGAGAACAAGGATGTTGCTGATTGATATAGTCAACCTTCATGAAAAATGACATGATGCACCATCCATGCATTTTCTACAGGTCATTCTTCCTCAGCCATTACTCCTTCGGTAGGATTGCAGGGTCGTTGTATTAAGTGGTCTCCTCCAACTGAAGGTCTGATGTTAATTACAGAACATTCTTGCATCATGAGGGATATGTGGGGAGGAGGAGTGGTCCAAACCCAATGATGGAGTATGATCCTGGTCTTCACATCACGTTATGGTGAAGGAAACACACATCAAGCATATAATAATGTAGTATTCATGGTAATCATGTTATGGAAACAGATAAACATTTCTCTATAAGAAGTGGAAATGGACTCAAGGATTATTTATGATTCTATGATGGGTAGATATTTTGTTCCTTGGACTGTTTCATACACTATCCGGAAGTGCTAACAGCTACTTGACAGTAAGAATTAGACCACCCATATGTAGATAGAGGGAAACAAGGTTGATGATTATCTTTAATCCATGGGTGTCCCGAGATACAAAGTTTTTTGTCTCCCCAATGCAACCCCCCTCAAGGCGGATGGGATTAACTTGATTCAAGGTGACGCAAATTGGGATTCAATATTTCAGAGCTCATAATCGTTGGATACTTTGCCTTCCCCTTTTCTTGTTTTTTTTGATATTTTTTTCACTCTATACCTTATTCTATTGTATAAAAATATAAATATGATGATGGTGATGATATGGAATTGGTAGTTTTTGTTATTGTTTTGAAAATTTGGAGGCATAATTTATATGAAACCAAATGTCTAATATATATTGACTACAAAAGTCTGAAGTATATATTCACTCAGAAGGAATTAAATATCAGGCAGAGAAGATGAATTGAATTGGTAAAATATTATGATTACATGATCAATTATCATATAGGGAAAGAAAACAATGTGGTGGATGCCTTGAGTCGAAAACATCACGCATCATTAACCACGTTACATTTAGAACATTATCCCTTAATTAATTATTTGATTAACTTTGGATTAGAAGTTGTTGGTTTAAGAAATACATATTTTTAGTTTATGGTTTTATTGTAGTTATTTTTATTAGAAAAGCTTATGCAAGCGCATAAGGATGACCGTGAGCTACATAAAAAGGTAGAATCGGTTAAAATGGGAAAGTTTACAGAATTTAACCTTGATATTGATTGTGTTTTGAAATTTAGAAAATGATTATGTGTGTGTTGTGATTCCTAGCTGAAGAAGTATTCATTGTTTGATTCTCAAAGTTCTCGGTTTTCAGTTCATCATGGAATTAAAAATATGTATAGAGACCATTAAAAGTGTTACTGGTTGGCTGGAATGAAAAGAGATATTTAATATTTTATTGTGAATTGTCTGAAATTTCAACAGTTTAAAGCAGAGTGGTAGTTATCAAAGGGGATGCTTCAGCCTTTACCAGTGCCAGAGTGGATGTGAGATTCTATATCCATGGATTTCGTGGTTGGACTACCTAAGAATTCTCGAGATAACAATGCAATTTTGGTTATTTTTGATCTGGTAACTAAATCTACACATTTTTTCTATTATAGATACAATGTATTTGGATCATATTTCTCGATTGTACCTCAAGGATACTGTTAGGATACATGGATTTCATATTTCCATTGTATCTGACCGTGATCTCATGTTCACTTCTAATTTTTGGAAGGTCTTTCAGAAGTTGTTTGGAATTGAATTAAATTTCAATAAATCTTTTCATACTCAATTATATGGGAAGTCAGAACAAATTATTTAGACTTCTGAGGATATGATTTGACCTTTATCAATGGATTACTAGGGAATATGGGATCAAAATCTTTCTTTTGATGAATTTTTATATAAAAATAGTTTTCAATCTTCTATTCATATGGCACATTTTGAAGAATTTTATAGGAAGTGGTGTCGAACTCCATATTTTTTGGTTAAAGTAAGGGAAAAAATGATTGGACCAAAAGTAGTAGAAGAAGATGATGAGAATGTGAGTATGATTCACCTACCAAGTAGCTTTTCCACTAAATTATTCTCATGTACACAAAGATTTTATTGTTTCGATGTTGAAAAGGATTTTTTCCAAATCATATCATGTTTTGATCCCAGAGGCAGTTCAGTTAGAAGAGAACCATTCTTATGAAGAGATACTAGTTCAGATTCTTGATCGAAGGGAACATGTATTCCAGAATAAAGTAATCAACTATGTAATGGTTTTGTGTAGAACCCACGTAGTTGAAGAAGAAACATGGGAGTCTAAAATTGCAATGAGGGAACAGTACCCTCACTTGTTTTTTAAGAAAATAAAATTTAATGGAATTAATTTCTAGATTGTGTGGTGAATGTAACACCCCAAGGTCTTATAAATAAATGGAACGCATGAAGAAGTGAGACTCTAGGAAACAAATATAATTAATGTTTTATATAATGATTCATCATTATATATGATAAGAAAATGATATATGGTATCATTCTATATTCTATAAACATATAAATACCATTTTATTTCTCTTACAAAATTTCATTTCTATATGATAATAAAATCTAATACAAACCGACTGTGGAAATCATGTGAAGAACACACCCTAAACAATGGAAGAAACAAAATACCCATAATTAATGGGTGAAATGATGCTATAAAACGATCATATATGTCATTATAAAAATTAATATATTTCTTTAAATATTAATAACACTCTTTTAACCATTATACATGAGGGTTAAACAAGTTTGAAGTTATAGAAACCAAAGGTAAGGGAATTCCAAACCCAATTTCCATTATTTGGGTTAACCTCATTCTGCATTAATTGTTTTGTTTTAAGATGATTTTTTGATTATTTTTTTGTCTATATGACGTTGTATTATATATATATAAATTTTATACACATAGAACTTTAATTATAGTGATTCTCATACCAATGATATGATTTTAAGTGAATTTTCTTATAAAATATTATTTTCAACTTATAGTTTTACAAAATTCAAAGTAAATGTTTTATAGAAGTAATATTTTATGATGATTATGTTATGGTTATGGGGAATTGTTTATGATTAATGGTGGGTCCTATATATCTCTCAGATATATTGGTTATGTGTATGTTGGAGGTCTTATGTATGATTACACTAAGTTTAACTGATATTGTTAGACAAAAAGGTAGCCAATAGGGTTATATTATTAGTTAATAGTGAGGGTTAAAAATTATAAGGTAGAAGAGAGGGTTAAAAAATAATTTATTTAATGAAACAATACTCCTTTATAGTTCTAATTTTGTTTTTCATGTTTTTGGGAAATATCAGGGGAATCTCTAGTTTCACAGAGTAAGTATACATGGGAGACAAGTATGTCTTTTTGAAAATGATATCATATGTTCATGGACTAATTTTTTCTTTTTCCTATTTTTATATCCCTTAAAAAGATTTGTTCTCTTTCCATTTTTTGAATTATTTTCAGGGTTTATAAGGATATATAAGACAAAAAAGGAATCCATGTAAAATGTTATGAATATTTGTCAAAGAAATCATATTTTATTTGAAAAGTTTTATATTTTGGGAAAATTGAAAACTGTTTTTATGGTATCCACTCAATATAGATGTGGAAATTTTTGAATGTATTATGGCCCAAATATATAAATATCTAAACATGGAAAAATCTTAAATGTGGAAAGATGTGGGTTCTTGACTAAATTTAAGATTATGTAATGTTATAAGCCCTGGTCGTTATAGTTCGTATCAGATGATGGTTTAGATAACATTAGGGTTAAGATGTTGATAATGAAACACCATAAATGATATTTACTCTATGGTTAATTTGAAATGAATTAGAATTTAATGATTAAAATGTATTTTCAACAAATATATGTTTGTTCATTTTGAGTTTTTACAAAAGAAACAGCAAAGCTGATGCGGAGAGGCACCGACCTAATGATATCCTTCTGAATTTGAAGCCTGGAATGCTAGGGATTGGAATAGAGCAGTTTGTGATAGTAATGGACCAGCTGAAATAGGTAATAAATGACTTTGGCATCCGTACAAGAGAAAAACAAGAGGTACCACGATGGAATGTGAAAATATTGGAAATTTTTTTTAGGAAACACCCTCGTTCTTTCAGTCTATTTTCTGAATTAGTTGTAGGTAAAAATTGGATTTATTCCCTTAAAAAGATATTCGATGTTATGGGATGTTCAGATTATAAAAAGATAAGTCTTTCCATTTAAAATATTGAAGGTTAATTTGAAAAGTGGTGGTCCATGGTCATAAATATCAGGTATAGAGAGTAGATTTATGCCTTAGAGTTGGATGAATTGAAATTTATTTTCCTTAGGTGGTTTGGCATAGGATGGAGAATAAATTCCTTGAATTAAAGAAAAGGAATGAAGATTCAGTGGCTGTGTATGAATCAAACTTCACTCGACTGGCGAGGTATGATCCAAATCTTATTCTGGATCTTGATAGTAAAATCAACCACTTTTACTTAAAATTGAATCAAAGGCATTGAAGGTCATTGTCCTCCCAAGAATTCAAATGTTATGAGAAACTTGTACGATGTGATGAGAGGTTCATAATGGAGTGTGCTGATGATCATCTAAACTTTCACAAAATGGATAAGTAGAGGACCATATGGAAAGCGATGGGAAATAATCAATCAAAGAAATATAATGGTTAGAAATTCTAGTTTATAGTTTGTGGCAAGTGTAGAAAAAATAACCTTGGGGAATGCCTTACCAAAACTAGGAAGTGTTTTTTAGGTGGTAAATATGAACATATGTCCCGAGATTGTAATCTGCATAAGAAAAAAGTAATGTTTTATAAATGAGGAAAGATGGGTCATTATGCAAATACTAGTTCAAATAGTGATTCGAATGATACAAAGAAGATGAATTATAATCAAAAAGGGGTATTGAGATCCATTTTGACTACGTATGTAGGCATCAGACCATCCAATTAAGTTTTATCTAGTACCTTGTTTATTAACTCAAGTTTTTCAAAATGTTTGTTTGATACATGGTCTACATATTCCTTTATTTATGAGTAATTTTCCTTTAAATTGGAAATATCACTTAAAAAAATGAGACAAGAACTTATTTTTAAAACACCAAGGGGAAATTTTATAGCAAAAAAGAATTTTAATAATATTTCTATTGTTATTTGTGGGAAGATATTACCTATAATACTTTTTGTTTTTTCCTTAGTAGAGTTTGATATCATTTTGGGGATGGATTGGCTTCTTATTTATCATGATAATATTGACTACAGAGCTAAAAAAGTTTTTTCAAAAAGAGTTTTAGTTTGTATACATTAACAAAACCATACAGTTAATAACATATCTAGAAGCTAAAAAACATTTGAAATATGGAAATGAAATTTAATTTTCCCATATTCTGGAAAACAAAGTAACTATTTTGATTAATGATGTGACAGTGCTAAATGAATACTTTGATGTTTATCCAGATTAGTTACCCAGTGTTGTAGCTAATCAGGTAGTCAAACTCACAATTGAATTAGTTCTTGATGCTAAGCCAATTTCCAAACCCCCTATATCAAATTTATCAAACAAAACATATTGAATTGAAAAATTTGTTGGAAGAGTTTATTGATAAATTCTTTATTCATCCAAGAACATCAACATCGGGTGATATAGTTTTTTTTAAAAGAAATATGGTTTCATGGGACTATGTATTGATAAAAGAGCATGGAATAACATCAGAATTAAAAACAATTATCATTTTCTTCATATCGATGACTTGTTTGATCAGATCTTGGGAGCTCAATAATTTTCCATGATTTACTTGAGATCCGGATACCATTAGCTGATGTTGAAGGAGGTTGACATCATGAAAACAACATTTTGTAATATATATGGGTATTATGAATATTTTT
The DNA here is from genome assembly GCA_963277665.1 of Viscum album. Taxonomy (NCBI): domain Eukaryota; kingdom Viridiplantae; phylum Streptophyta; class Magnoliopsida; order Santalales; family Viscaceae; genus Viscum; species Viscum album. Next base: position 1,283,396,765 of record OY728133.1, read on the forward strand.
TATTCCATTTCAGTTTACTAATACACCTTATGTATTCATTAATTTTATGAATGGAATATTTCATGAGTTATTGAATAAAATTATGGCTAGGTATATTGATGAAATTATGGTATTTTATAGGATTAAAGAGGTATAGGAAAAACATATAAGGGTATTTTTACAAACCTTAAAGGAAAAAAGCGGTATGGAAAATTTAGAAAGTGTGAATTTCGGTTGAAACTAACTTCTTTTCTTTGGATAATTTTAAATAAGGATGGAATAATAGTTTATCCTCGCAAAACAAAAGTTGTAGATGAATTCCAAATACCTTCAAATGTTACTGATATTTTTAGTTTCTGTGGATTAACAGGTTATTACTAAAGGTTTGTTAAGAACATTGCATGATTATCTATCCCACTAACTATGTAAACATGTAATGGGGTTAAATTTGTTTGGAAAGGAGAATGTTTTGTTTTATCAGTAACTAAATAAAAGATTGGTGAATGATCCATTTTTTTTCTTGGCTTCCCGAAATAGTGAGTTTGACATCTATAGTGATGCTTCATTAGAGGGAATTTTTTGTGTTTTGATACCGAATGATCAGGTAATTTCTTATGATTCCTGAAAACTAAAACCCATTGAGATAAATAATCCCACACAAGATTTGGAATTGGATGTTGTGGGTTTTTATTTGAAAATTTGGTGCCATCATTTATAAATATCCAAATGTCAAATATATACTGACCATAAAAGTTTGAAGTATATAATCACTCAGAAGGAATTTAACAAAAGTTAGAGAAGATGGCTTGAATTGATAAAATATTATGATTGAACGATCATTTTCCAACAAGGAAAGAAACCAAATGGGTGGATTCCATGACTCAAAATATCACGCATCATTAACCATGTTAAATTTGGAACAAGATACCTTGATTAATGATTTGATAAATTTTGGATTAGAAGTTGATGGATTCAGAAATACATCTATTTAGTATCAGGTTTCAGTATATTCATCTATATTAGACAGAATTAAGAATGCAAAAAAGGAAGACCATGAGATTCAGAAAAAGATTGAATTAGTTAAAATGGTTATGTTTTTAGAGTATTAACCTTGATAAAGATCATGTTTTGTGATTTAGAAAAATATTGTGTGTGACTTGTGATTCCCAGTTGAAGAATGATTTACTGTGTGGAAATCATAGTTATCCATTTTAATTTAATCATGGAAGTACTAAGATATATATAGGCCTTAAAAAGTATTACTAGTGGGATGTAATGAAAAGAGATATTGCATATTTTACTTTGAAATGATCCATATGTCAACATGTTAATGTAGAGTGGTAGTTACTAAAGGGGAGATTCAACATTTAACAATTCCTGAGCGGAAATGGGAGAATATATCCATGGACATCGTGGTGGTACTACTTAAGAATTATCAAAGAAACAATGCAATTTGGGTTATTGTTGATCAATGAATAAATCTACACATTTTCATCTATTCTAGATACAATGTATTTAGACCAGATTTCTCAACTGTACCTAAAAGAGATTGTCGGGTAACATGGAGTTATACATTCCATTGTTTCTGAGTGGAACCTTAGGTTCACTTATTATTTTTTAAAGGACCTTTGATTTTTTTGGAAATAGAATTAAATTTAAGTACATCTTTTCATCCTCAATCAGATGGGCAGTTAGAATGAACTATACAATCTTAGGAGGATATTCTTTGAGATTGATAAATTCACGATCATGGAAGTTTAAATCAACATATTTATTTAGTTGAGTTTTCTTATAATAACAGTTTTTCTTCCATTATTCAGATGGAACCTTTTGAGGCATTTCATGAAAAACAGTGTCAAACTTCATATTTTTTGGATGAAGTTATGGAAAAGAAGTTGATGGGGACGAAATTAGTAAAGGAAGTGGTTCAGAAAGTGATGATGATCTAGAAACAAATGAGGAAAAATCATAGAAGGTAGAAATTTTATGTAGAAAGTAGAAGGAAAGACATTTATTTTGATTTTGGTGATCCTTTTTTTCTTAGAATATCCCCATGAAAGAGTGTTCTATGTTTCTGTAAGAATGGAAAGCTATTTCCATGGTTCATTGGACCTTATGAAATCCTGGGGAAAGTTGGACCGGTTTTCTACCGAGTAGCTTCTCCACCGAGTTTATGTTTGCTACACAATGTTTTATATGTTTAGATATTGAGAACATGTGTGCCATATTCATATCATGCTTTGATCTTGGATTCTGTTCAGCTGGATGAGAACCTATCTTTTGAAGAGAAACAAGTTCAGATTATTGATTGAAGGGAACAAGTATAACTGAATAACGTAATTCACCTCGTAATGGTTTTCCAGAGAAACCACATGGTTGAAGAAGCAAGATATGAGTCTGAAAATTATATGAGGGAATGGCACCCTCATTTGTTTATTAATTAAATAAAATTATAAGGATTCAATTTCCAGATCGTGGGGAGAATGTAACACCCCAAGGTTTTATAAATTATTTGAATTCATGATTTACTATGACATTATGAAACCAATATCATTAAAATTTTATCTAATTATTGATCACAATATATGATGAAAAACCATTTATAGTATAATTATATATTTTGGAAACTTATGAATACCATTTCATTCCACTTATGGATTTTCACTTCCATAAGAATTGAAAATAAAATTCAAACTGCCCATAGAAATCATGTAAAGAATGCACCCAAAACAATGGAAGAAACAAAATACTAATAATAAAAGGGTGAAATGATGTTATAAAATGATCATATATGGTATTATAAACATTAATATTTTTCATTATGTTATTAATAACATTCTTTTGACCATTATAAAAGAGGTTTAATAATATTTTATGTAAGACCAACTCGAGGTAAAGGAATTCCTAACCCCATTTCCATTCTTTGGGGTAACCTTCTCCTTCATTAATTGAGGGGTTTTAAGATCATTTTGGTGTTAAATTTTTTTTTATATTAAGTTTCATTATATTTATTTACAGTTTATAAACATATTCACTTCATTATTTTGATTCTCATACCAATTAAATGTTATTTTTATGTTACTTTTTTTATAACATCCTATCTTAATCTTCCAGTTTTACAAAATTCAATGTAAATTATTTCATATAAGTATTATTGTATGATGATTATGTTTTGGTTATTGGGTATTGTTTATGATTATGGGTGGGAAATATATCTAACTCAAATGCATTGGGTATTTGTATGTTGAAGGTCGTTCGTATGGTTACTCCAAGTGTAACTGTGATGGTTACACAAGCAGGTAGCCATGAGGCTTACATTGTAAGGTTTCCATGAGGTTTACAAAATATAAGATAGCCGAGAGGTTTATAAGATTATGTTAGTAATTACCCAATACACCTTTTCGGGTCTATTTATATTCTTTATGTTTTGTGGAAATCTAATGTGAATCTCTAGTTTCACAATGTAAGTATATATGGGTGACAAGTATATCTTTTTGAAAAGGATTTAATACATTCGTGGGAAAATGTTTTCTTTTTTCCTCTTTTTATATCCCTTACTAAGTTTTTGTCCCCATCCTATGTTTTTGAATAATTTTAATAGCATATAAATATGTGTAAGTAAAAGAAATAATCCATGTTAAATGATATGAATATTTGTCAACGAAATAATTTTTTATTTGAATTTTTTATATTTTGGTAGAATTGAAAACTTTTTTATGGTATATACTCTATATAAATGTTGAATGTTATGAATTTATTACATCCCAATTTTCTAAACATCTAAAATTGAAAATATCCTCAATATTAAAGGATGGGATTTCATAACTAATTTTAGTATTATGTAATGTTATAAAGTTATCTTCTTATACTTCATTTCCAACCTGTGTTTGTGTTGTGTGCGTGCTTAATTTTAATTATACCCCAAAGAACCAAATATATATATAAAAGAATTATATTATATATATTATATAATAATTATATATATATAAATATATCCTATAACTAATTTATATATATTTTCATATAGTGTATTAATTAAAAATTAATTTAGGAAATAAATATATAATTTAATTATATTATATATTTCTAATAATAGTAATTTATTTAATTTTCTGTGTGTATATATATGTGTGAATACCTTATATATTATAAATATTTATAATTATAGACAATAATATATAATATAAATTTATTTATTAAAATATATGTAAAATATAAATCATAAAATATAAAAATGTTTATTATTTATAAAACCAACATATAATTTTTAGAGATTAAAAAGTATTCCTAATAATGACTATAATTAATAATAATATTATTTTTATACATAAAAATATATATGTATATAAATATAATTATAAAAATATATATATTATAAATATAGTATGTCTACAAATACTTTATAAATACATAAACACACACACACAGAAATATAAATTTATTTATAAATATATGTATAAATATATATTTATATATCTAGATAAATTATAAATGTATATCATATATACAATGATATAATATATATAATATATGTATATTTTACACAAATATATTAAATATTATATAATATTTATGTGACTAATATATTATATATTATACACAAATATATATTATATATATAAATATTATACAAAAATATATTATATATTATACACAAATATATCATAATATTTATAGTTATACATACACACACACACACAAACACACATATATATATTATAATAATTTTGTATGAAAATAAATATAATTGATTGTATGTTATATATTAAAGACCATTCAACATGGTGTCACTACTACAATTTTCACCTTTAGCGACCGCCAAAAGCGGTCGCTAATGGTCTTTAGCGGCCGCCTTGCGACCGGTTTTGGCGGTCGGTGTTGCTCCGTCAATAAAGACCAATAGCGACCTCCAATGGCGGTTGCTAAAGGTCCCTATGCAGAAAACAGGATGGGAACACGGGGACAACCGTGGTGGACATGGTGGACTATGGCCGCCGGCCATGGCGGAACTACGGTGGTCGGAGGGAGGGGTGGAGACGGTGGTGGCCGAGTGTGGTAGGGGTGGCGGTGGGGGTTGAAGTGGGGAAATGGGAGGCGTCGAGGGGTGGAAACGGTGGTGGCCGAGGTAGGGGTGGCGGTGGGGGGCGACACCGGCGTTGCGGCGGAACGGCGCGGGCGGCGGGTTGCAGCGGGGAAAATGAAGAAGACAGAAGCGGGGGTGGGAAAAATCCCGCTAAAATAATATTAGTTTTAGCGACCACCAATGGCGGTCACTAATATTATCAATAGCGACCGCCAAAGGCGGTTTCCCGTGTCCAGAGGTGTAGAAACCTGATTTTCTGGTAGTGTGTTAAGGGTGCACGACACGCTTCCATTTACCCCCAGTTCGAATCACAATAACGGATTTCTTTCCTATTAATGTTGATGGAATCTGGGGAACATACCCATGTGTGTGTGAGGGTCTGGAATGTCTTGCACCATGGACTAAGGGCTGGGTACGAGGGTTATCACGGGGTAGGGGGTGTCTGTCCATACTGGTTTGGTGTCATGGTTGTCCCTAGGTCTGAAGGAATTTTATCTATGTTTGGGGGGGGGGGATTTTATGAGTTTTTTGGTATCTGGTGGGTCTTGAGAGGGTGTTACTCTATCATGGGTTGGTGTCAATGTGTTTGGGGGGTTTCGATGGGGGGGGGGTCTTGTGGTTTGAAAATGTTAGTTGTGTGGTGTCGTGTAGTTTAGGGGGTGGTATGAAAAACAATTTTAAAAGGAACTAAATGTGGTGATTGATATCAATTATGGGTGGTTCTAAACACGCCTAAATTGATGTTAAAATTATTTTTAATTAAAACCACATGAATTTAGATTGAAATTAGAGGGGGTTAAAACCCCCTATTATATAACCACCGCTAAATTAATGTCTATTTTTATAGTGCTTAAAAAACTACATGTCATTATATTATTCTACCACTTCAGTATAGGTTATGGGTAACCACCATTAATGTTTGTAGAGGTTGTTATAAAACCATCTAAATCAATAAAAAAAGACCTTCTAATCACCATATTTTTTAGTCTCTACCACCTTTAAATATAACGTGTTTATCATAAAATTATAAATTAAATATCCTTAATATTCTAAAATGTTACTATGATGATTTAACATCTAATATCCAACCTATATTCCATCAAATGGGAAGTGATACAATTGCACATGCGTACGTGTAGACAACCACCTCCACATAGTGATAAAATTCATTTTCCACCACCTTAATTAATGGATGGTTGTAATCATTGGATTAAAGTTTATATATTATATTAAGGAAGTAATTATTCTTTTGTAAAAATAATATCATATCATCCATCTTACCTTACAATCCATAAGAAAATGGTAACATCCCTCATGTATACATGTGGACTACCACCTCCACAAAGCGATGTGTTTCTTTTTTCATTTAAATTGTACATAAATGAAAATAAGGATCAATTTAGTGAATTAATATGATATATTAATGGTTCCTTAATTTGGAAATTTTTATTTACTGTTAATTTACTCCATCCATCAAAAAATAAAAACAATGTTCATGTGTATGTACGACATACTATCTCCATTAATAGTGTAATTAATTATTATATCCCAACATTTTATGAATGTATCAATCTTTTTATAATTAATATATATTATATTTATTTTGTTATCAAAATTATATATAAATGTTACCATGATACATTTATAAGAATTGTAACCACCAAACTGAAATTGTAACATCCCACTCCTCCTCATAGGATTAAAACGTTATGGGTGTTTGTTACTAGCCTTAGGTGAAATCCCTAGGAAACCAAATGATAGAAATAAATATCAAGGGAATCATAAAAAATGGAGGATGATTTCATATTTTTAAATAAAAAAACCAAACCATGATAACCATAAAAATCAAAAGTTTGTAAAATGCATGAGCACAAAACCCAAGTAAACCAACATCAATATCTTAGTACAAGAGGAACCCAAAAGACAACAACTATGGAAAACCAAATACCACCAAAGAAAAAAAAACCCAGGAGAATAAAGACATTAAATTTTTAACTCCCAATATGCTCTAATCTCTTAGTCAATAATCAATGCAAAATGTATAATGATGCATCACTAATGAACTAGGATACATTTCCTTTACAACTATTTCAATAAATAACATCTGAAAATGAACCAATGTTTCCATGAATGGGTGATTATAAAAAATAGTAATATTTCCAAAATGACATCCCTACTCATTCCACTAGGATAGAATATGTTATCACATTAATATAAAATAGTTTAAAACTATTTTAATCAGATTATATCAAATCCCAATAAAAATTCAAAACAAAATAATTTTTCCATAGAAAACAAGAAAACAAGTATTTAAAACATTTCACCTTTTTCTATTTCATAATCAATAAATTGTTCCAAATATCCATACTACAACACACGAAAGATAATGTGATAGATCTGTACTCATGAGTGGTCTCTTGTCTATCCACCTAGTCATCATAAGTTATCCAGTATCAGGTTCCCCAATAGCACACACCCCTTCTATAGAGTTATGTATAATGAAAAAGAACACACATCTACCATGAATGTCGAATACCTTGAAAAAATAAAATTCCGTGCCATTTCCATAAAACCTCTATTTTATTGAAAAAATTTCTACAAATTTTTTCCGTGTATTAAAATACAGAAAATAATTTTAGAATCATCCTTTGAAATCATGAACCAACATCACCTTCCACAAAACTATCCAATTTCAAAAATTTCAAAGAAGACATCACTAAAGTGGTTTCCATGAAATCACACAAGGTCTTCAAAAAAATTTCATGAAATTCATTAAATTTGGAACTAATCCTTCAAATTATAATCAAGTGGAGTCGAGATAGAATCCACATAACTCTCAAACATTTGAGAAAATGATGAATGCCACAATGAATTCAAAAATCTTCCTATAAACTATAAAAACCATCATTATATCTAGGTACCATTAAATAAAACAATCACATCCCATCATTATTGACATCATACATCTACGTTCTATCTTTAAAGGATTTGATCAATGATCATGTGATATGGTATAAGATGATATCTAAGGAAAATTATGAATAATGAGGACTTATTGAAGAATTAGAGCCTCCAACACACTTAGATTCACCTAGGATTCACTACTGGATTGAAATGAATTATCACCACAACCTTTGACTATAGTTTAATTCATGATATGAAATTATTATTTTAAAAATAACAGTTTATAAGGTAAATAGAATTATATTCATAATTTTCAGATCTAAATTTTAATGGTATATGGTTAGGGAACACAGTTAAGAGAATAGTTTACTAACCATGCATAAGCCACTGCCTCAAACCACACCTCACTTGATTGGATCATAGGGTTATACATACAATGTGATAGCTATGTTATTCCCCAATGTCTATAATTACGTGATTTTTCCTAGTAATCCACGTGGTTTAGAAAATTGGATGCCTACCCAGTGACAACTATTTCAGTTTCACAATTTCATGGAGGTTTTTTCACTGTTTCTACTAACCATGCTCAAACCTTGCACCACTATAAAATCCAAAAGAAATTAAAACTCATCAGAACCTATTGAAGCAAAAAAATTCATTTTATATACTTAAAATACATAAATAATGGGTCATGCACAGGAAACAGAGGGAGATACATTATATCTACCAATAGTCTTCCTATCCCAAGTAATTATAATACCATGATTGGCATGAATGATTTGAAGACATTACTCCAAAATTTCCTTCTCACACTCCCACGTTCAATTCTTGAATCTGGAATTAATTCAATAAAACCTGAAGTATACCACATATCTTACCATAATAAAATTTATCTTACCTATCCAAAATTATTTATAAAACATTACCCAATGTAGCATCCAACTTTAGGTCAATGTGATACCATCGAATATCATGGCCAGGACAAGTTAGATATATCTTAAATTAAGATACATGGAAGTTATTAAGCAATAAATTGATCCTTAGTGGAAAATCCAACTGATATTCCACCATACCATCCCATTTCAGTATCTTTAAAGGGCCTATTTATTGAGGATATAACTTTCAATACTTCCTAAAATGACGATTCTCAAGCCATGAAGGGATTATAAAGAACACATGATCACTCAGCTCAGGAAACAATGACCATTGATGATGATCATAATACGATTTATAAATACTCTAATCCATCTCCATTCACATCATGATCAACTGAATTTCCTCTATTGTCTCTTATACAAGGCTTATCCAATCCTGTGAAGTTTCACTTTTATCCACTCAACAAAGTGGATAATGATAAAGAAACCAATTAAATGCTTTGAAAGAATCCATATGTGTCAAGGCTTGATAACCATCATTGTATGTTAACTAAAATAATAATATATTCTCCTCCCATTTGAAATATGAATCCATTACACAATCCCTAAGAATAATGTCCAACATATTTATCAATGTTTCATATTTTATATTGTTTGTAGAATGATAAACCATGATCGTAGTAAAATTAGACCCAAGGTCTTACTATATAGTTTTAAAAAAATATTAGGTAAACCTCATATCATAGTGTGATACTACTAAAGCTGGTACACCATGGATTTTTATCACTTCTTAGATAAATATTTTATATATGTTCTCCACCACATTATATCAATGAATTTGAAAAATGGTCTAACTTCATGATTAGATCCATAATTACCCACACAACATTTTTTCAACCACTATTGGTAATCTCATCAAAAAATCCATAGCAATATTGTCTAATTTCCATGCGGGAATCCTTGGGGATTGTGTCACATCCACTGGCTGTTGGGGTTCTTCCATAACCTACTAAAAGGTGAGAAATCAAGAAAATAAGCTCATCAACCATTCTTTTCATGAAGTCCCACAATTGTTTTATAGTGCCATACACATCCTTTATATTCCAGAATGACTATCCAATCTTGTATGGTAGTAGGTATGAATTTTTTTCCTTACAATACATATGAATGAAAATCCTATCTGGAAATTAAAATCTAATCTTCTGTGAACCTTCCATTCACTAATGGTCTCCCCGCCATTGTGTTTTGGAATCATCGCCACACATTCATAATTAGATGTCAATGTCTCTTTAAATTTCATGATCAAATTAGAATAAAAAATAACCAGAAATAAAACAACAACACTACCTCTTTCTTCCCAATCTTTGTACATATCAATTATAACAAAAATTTTCTTCAATTGATCTAGAGCCTCTTCCACCAACTAAATAAATTGATTTTTTATAATGTCACCCACCACAGAGTTCCCATTTATAGATGTGTACATTAATATAATGTGAATCATTTGAATATATTCCATATATTTTCTTTATCTTAAATTAAAATATATTTTGGGGAAAATTTGTTTTAGGATCTTGTCATCTATAAAAACCATGAGTTTTTTACCAAAGAGATAATGAAACCATGTCATCAAAATATTGACTAAAAATGATGATTACAAATCATTACTTGGAAAGTTTTTATCATGAAAACGTAAATATCATGAGACATCTAGAAAAAAATGATCTCCTTTCATGAGAACACGCTCCATCCAAGATTTCAAAGCATATAAGTACCCCGCATAGCCCTAGCCTGATTCTTGAAATATTAATATTGGTGATGATGTAAGGGGAACTTTTATCACCTTAAAAGACCATTAAAATACATTGTTACATTATAATGGAACATTTTTCATTTTTAATGGAATAATTTGTGATTCTAGTAATGAATATTCATGAACAAAATGACAATAATAAGAAGATATTCATATGAAACTACGTATCTCAACGAGATTTTTTGGAACCTTTTAAGATATCACAATCTCTATCTTTTCTAGATCTATAGAAATATATTTTTAAGAGATAACATGGCCATGGAAATTTACTTCTTATATAAAAATATTACACATTGAATTTCATTCATACAGAATATGATCTGATAAGATACCTAACAATATATCAATGTTTTTATCGTGCCCAATATTTTTCAATGAATACACATGTATATCATCAACAGAAAACCCCAAATGAATCCATATACCTTTTTAAATATCTAATTCATAAATTACATAAATATAAATTGTGTATTCGTAAGTCCAAAAGGAATAACCACATACTTCTAACAGGTATATCTTCAGAATCTCCTCCTTCCAAACACGCAGTTGGTGATATCCTGAATGCTATTCAATTTGAGAGAACAAATGGGCTCCCCTAAATTGTACACATAGATAATAAATACGTGGAAGTAGATAACACATTTAATATTTTTTAAGATTATTATAATCTATAAAATCTCCTAAGAGTACCATCCATCATTTTCAGAAAAGGAACTGATGATGTCTATGGATACATACTAGGACGAATGATGCATTTTCCTTCAATTTCATCCAAATAGTCTTTCAATTCCTTTAATACTATTGGTTCCATCTAATAAGATTTAATTTATAGAGGAATAGTCCTTAGTAATAGATCAATCATAAATTCCACCTCAAATTGTATTCTAGAAATCCTATGAAATTTTAACCAAAAAGTGAAAGGAACCGATCAACTATGGTTGGAAAATATTTCTTCCAAATATCATCTATGTATTCCATGGTCAAAAATGAAAACTAGTGTCAGATAGTTCCAATTAAAAGTTCCAAAAATCCTACTCCACCCGCCTTCATATTCTAATCTACTCTATTGATATGGTAGATTCCATCATGAGTTGTAAAACTAACCCTTTGGGTATAAAAGTTGATGTGATATTTAGAGATTGTCAACCAATCCATTCATTAGATTAAGTCATATATATCCATGTAATGTAAAGATAAATCCAAAATCAATTCATCCCCATCGATAGTTATAGAAAATTCTTTTCACATAAGGATGTGACGTTCTCTTCGGCAAAGAGAAGTATGATGTTTCAAAAGAGAGAGTTTAATCTCAACATTAAAACCCAAAAGATCAATAATAGGAGAATAAATAAATGAATGGGACACATCTACATCAAAAAAATATTAAATAATTATAAAACTCAAAATTATCATACATCTCACTATTTGAGGTCCATATTGATCTTCTAGGATCAGTTTTTCATCCCCATATAATTTCTCACTCACTGTAATTTGGTCATGATTACCCTCTTGGGATTGCATTAGTTCAAGCATCATGTTATTCCTAGAATCCTGATGGGTTTCTTGTTTTTGATGAAGTGTGTTATTCAACTTCACTCATCCTAATAAATCCTATGATCTCTAATAACCATGAGATGTATCCCTAGAATCTGACCTTGAAGTACTATGATAATAGCATTGAATGTGTCCCATTAGGTTACAATTATATAATCCCCTAAGAGGTTCTATAAAAAATCCTTATTGTGATGAAAAAAAGCACACTAAAAACATATCAGATTACTCTTTGGTCTAGGAGGTAAGTAGACCGATCCCATAATTAGATTCTGAAATATAACTCCCTCTTGATGATATGTGTCCCTCCTCTTGTTTCCAGCATTGGAGTTCTCACCACCTCTCATAGGAAAAAACACACTTACTTCGATCGTATTACCAGAGATATCCCTTTATTATACCATTTATCTATTCCTTATCTCTCTATAATATGATATACAAAGCATGGAAATCATTGACTGAATCTATAGCCTCCACACTGATTAATAAAATGATATCCTTCAAGGACACCCTTGAAAAAAATTATTGTGAAATACAGTCTAAATTAAAAAATTTATTCTTTTAGTATATTATCAAAATTTTATACTAATTAAAAGTAAATAAATAAGTCACTCGTTGAATTGCAAATGTGTGGGGATATAAGTTTTTGTTGAAAAGTTTTCTAAAATCCCCCCATGCCATCCCTTTGTTCAATTTAGCTAGAACTTTTATATCCCACCACTGGAATGGTAGATCCTCCCCCATATACATCATTAACTTTACTTTTATATCTACTTGTTATCGAAATAAATAAAATATTTGATTCATCCTATTTTTCCATAAATTTAATTTTTCCAATTTATAATTACCCTAAATGATCTATAGATTCTACTTTTAGAACCGAACCAAATGATCAACATTACTTATTTCTCCCATTATGTTTTCTCTATCAATGACTTACCGAGTTTGTAAAATAATATAATCCAACTATTGGTTGACCTACAACTCAGGTGATAACACATTCTCAACTGGCTATTCCGATTGGTTTCTACGACACCTATAAGGTTCAAATTTCTATAACCAAAAGGAAAATCAATTTAGTCTCACTTTAGATATTTTAGGGTAATCATATTCAAATTTTCCACATCAAACATATCACACCAAGCCATTTCAAAATCCAACACTTTCCAATTTCAAAACATTTTTTTAAAATTTCTACCTGATTTTTAAAATTAGACCATTTGCAACTATTTTCAAAAACCATTAAATTTTCACTGAATCATAAATCATTACTCAAAATTAATTATGCAGTCCTAGTTGTATGCCATTTACACCAATTCATTCCTTTCTCCTCCCATAATCTAAAACCATGGTGATGAGGTTATAACTCCTAGAAGTGTCTCACAACACTCATGTACCGAACTCCTTGGTATCTTGTATTTTAGAATAAATAGGTTAGAAACACCTCATTATTATTTACATTTAATATTCTGAAAATCCTAATTATTGATAAAATCCCCAGAGACACACTACCACTATTCCCATTTCATGGATCAAATAAGGTGATACCATTTTTAACATCCCGCCCCTCATCATTAGCTTGAGAAGAGACATGTGTGAGTTAATACCTTTAGATGACATCCCCAAGACACCAATGACTGACAAAAAAATCCAACTGATTCATAATAAATTGGGGGAATACATTCCCTTTTTAAAATAGAAAATAAACAATGAGAAACATAAGAATCAATCATCAATATGATACATGAGTACAAAATACACCTGAAATAAAACCATCTAAACCATAAAAGTATTAGAGTACAAGGAGATCCCAAAAGACAACATATAAGAAAAACCAATGAACACCTTGTTTATCAATACTCAATGGAAATAGGACATTAAAATAGAAACTTTAATCATGATCCAAGATCCAAATCAAAAATCCATTACCAAATTATCACAATGAATCGCTAAATAACTAGGATATGTTGCAGTTACTTATTTCTCGGTAAATAGGAACTTCAAATTTAACAATGTTCCCTAGTATATGATGAGTAAAAAACTCTATAGGATTTCCCCATTTACATACTAACACACAAAAATAGGATATAACATTTTATCACATTTGTATATAAGAGTTTGAAATTATTTAAAGAAATAAATACTATAGAATTTCCATGATGAAATCCCAACTCACACCACTAGGAAATAATTTTTTTTCTCAATTATATAAAATAGTTTGAAACAATTTAAATAATCTTATATCTAATCCAAATAATTTTGAATTCCCAAAATATATTTTCCATGGAAAGAAGAAAAACCCTTATTTATAAGATTTTAAAATTCCCTTTCTCATAACCAATACATGGTTCCACATAACTATGAAATCATATATACATTCCCACATGACAGTTATATACCCAGTAGTGGTCTCTAACTAATATACCATGTCATCAAAAGGTATCCAATAACAAGTGATCCAATGCACATATATTCACATACAAATAACTCCTCAAACGAAATGAATTATCTTCACAACCTAGGGGGAGAGGAAATCGTGATAAGATATTATTAAGAAAAAATAAGGTTTTAAGAGGTTAATTAGAATAGATCAATGATTTTTGGATCTAATTTTTAATGGTTCTTGATTAGGGAACATGGTTTGGAAAACTGTGTGCAAACCGCACATGATCCATTGCATCAAACAACACCTCGCATAGTTAGATCACATGGTAAAAAAAATAGTGCACTGACTATCCCACTCCCCACTATCTGACAATACATAGTTTATCTTTTGAATATATAGAGTTTTTCTGAATCATGTTCCAAATATTGCACCTACCTAGTGCCCTCTATTTCAGTTTCATGATTTCATATATGCAAAGAACAATTTCTATTAATCGTGATCAAACAATTCACCCCAATAAATGACAAAATACCTGTAAAAACTCCTCGAATCCTCATAAAACTATTCCCACACATTTAGTATACATTAAATACATAAAATACGAAAATAAATGGTCATTTACATAAAAATGGGGCGGTGATATTGAACTTCCCATGAAATTTTAAATAACGATCACCCGTAAATAATGATATTTATAAGGAATTTTTAATAAATGGGTGTTAACTTGTTTTAATTGGATCATATATTATATTATAATTATCTACAAGACTATATTATAGAAATATAATAAATTTAAATTTATTATATATTAGGTTATATATCTTTTGATTCATGTCAAACTCAAGCTAAGGGATTTTCATTTGAAATTTATTTCAATGAGACACATTTCATATTCACTACATGTTTCTATTATTTCGTTTATGTACGTCCGAGGAATATATTTTATTATTCATATCATGAAAATTATATGGAAATACATATCTATATATGGTTATCACTTTCATAAGGTTCTGATTTGAATGTTACCAAAGTTTTAAGGTAATTATTTTTCAATATTATTTCAATCAGTATTGTTTAGACATGAATTTTCATTGAAGTAAAATCTATGATTAATTCATTATAAATCTCTAAAATTTGATTAGCCAATGGTTATTTCTTGAGAATACATATTTTCATTTTCTTTTTATTACTTTAAGTAATCAAGAGACTTAAAGAATATATTTTAATGAAAACCGATAATATTTATCTCTTCGGTGAGAAATAATTTTTCTTCAATGTCCGTGTTTTCAATAAATGTCCTCAAATTTTTTTATAGTCCCATATGATTTTTTATATTTATTTTTACCCTTTTTTCAATTTTAAAAAATTCTTCTTGTGATTTTCTAAATTAGGTATTGTTTACTTTTTTTAATGCTAAAGGAGTATTTTTTTTAACATAGAAAAAATGGGAAAAAATTATACACATCATGAACACCAAATTATTTTATGATTATTTTAAAATTTACCATGTTTCATTTCAATGAAAATGTTTTCCTTTTTAGTTGGGAAATTTTAATATTTTAATATATGCTTTAAAAATCAAAATAGTATTTTCCTCAGGAAATATTTTAGTGATATTGTAATGGAAATTTTCATATATGATAACGGGCCTTGGTTTTACAAGGTATTTACAAGGAATATGATCCAATTAAATCATCTTTATTATTTCTCAGGATTCATTAGGGTGTGATGATGAAATATAATTAAAAACATTTTATTCTCAATGGGTTTAGTTAAGACGAATAACTTTATAATCTTGTGACATAAATATGAATGGATTTATTATTATGTGATTGGTGTAACCACATTTATATAGAACTGTATTGATTTTGTTAATGTTTATTATTTTTATCATAGAGTATACACAAAATATTATCCCAATCTTGATGATGGTACACAAACTGTTATCCTAAGTTTAACATGTTATAAATATATTTATATGAATCCATGACATAAGATTTCTATCATTATGATTATTCCACACTATAGGACAGACATTTATGATATGATCATATGATGACGTTTTTTTATCATGACTCATGTATGCTGATCCATTTATGAATAATTTATTATGAAATACTAAGAAATATGTAATGACTCATGATTATGACACAAGAATTTATGGGTATAATTTTAAAAGGTTAATCTCATGATCTCATTCTCTTTTTGCATCTAATACATTTAAATAATTATTGGTTTCTCCTTAGAATACCCTTAATAAACATCTAAGATCACCCTTTATTATGATCACTTTTCCTTAGGATATCGAGAATTTTTTAAAGTACGATGTGTCTAAGAATGGATCTAGTTTTGATTTACTATATAGTAGAGGATTTAGATATTTAAAGAACCTGTTGTTTATGTATACATGTTTCAATAGAAAGTATACATATATGGTTTTGGTATAGATTGTAATATTATATAATTAATATTCATCTAGTGTGATCTAATATCTTTATATGAAAACTATTTATCTCTATTACTAATGTAATAAACTAGATTTGGATGGCCTAACACATCACTGAACATGATTCCTCACTAGGCCCAAAGGTTATTCCCAATCCTTTTCTGATGAAAAAAGGTGTTAAAGTATCAATACAATTAACTTAGTAACTCTATCACCCTTATAAAATAATATAACAAATAGAAAAAGATACCGATATTTCGAAATGATCCATCCATACATTGGGCATGCATTTATATAAATAATAAGCCTCAATATAAATAAAGTAACTACTGAAAGAGGAACATAAAAAACTAATAATGTAAAATTGGAAACTAAATAAAAAAAACTAAACAGAACATGATAAGAATCACGAAACATAGAAAACTTAAAAGATATATATCCCGAATTGGATAATACATAATTATATTAAAATAAAAAAATAAACCCAAACTTATAAAAATGCCTCATCATGAACCACTATCACTCACTACCATCCATCTCATCTGTCAATGTATTAAGCCAAAAAAATATGAAAGTGATCAGGGCCAAATAATATTATAAACTAGAGACCTAAAAGAAAACATAATAGTTGAGTACACCCAATTGTGTATATAACATGTGAGATAAGCACACCAAATAATATTTCACCATTTATTTTGTGCCATTTCATTTAAAAATTTATTTTATAAAATAAAAGTTCATAATATATCTAAAAAAATATTTTTTTCTCATTTGATTTAGTTAAAACTAACTATCATGACACATCCCTTTGTTTCCAAAACACCCATATATTATAAAGATAATGGAAGAACCAAAACCCTTTTTACAAATGTTCTTTTTAATCCACCAATACTGGGTTAATTTATACTTTTGAAAAACTAGAAAAATCCATTTATTAATTAAAAAATCATTTTCAACACCCTTTTTATGATAAGAACGTCACTTTTCTTTTAAATACCATATTCCAAATCATTTTACAATTTTTCTGAATGGTAATGAAAAGTAATATAGTAATGAATATGAGAATGAGTAGGAAACAAAAATATCAATAAGGCATAAAAAATAATTATTAAAGGTTCAATAAAGTAAATATATAATAGTAAATAAAAATAAGGTAAATAATGAAATCCCTTAAGTAATCCTCCAATAGAGCTAAGAATCATGGAAAATCCTAAAGACTTAAGTAATGTATACCCAAAATAGAGACAGAATCCCAAGGCCAAAATACTAGTACCTATCCATCATGGTTGTCCCATAAAACTCGATAGGCCATGAAAAACATCCTATAATAATGAATTTACCATGTGTAACCATCTATATGGGTTTGATCAACAACTAAAATTCCTACAATAGTTAGAACACAATCTAAACCAGAGTTTTTAGTCAACCTGGCCATCTCCTTTTTTCATAAGAATACCTTAACTTTGTAAAATATAGGTTATAAATTAAACAAATATATGGAAAATTATAAAGAGTTTTGGATTAATATCATCTCACCTTTAACAAATTCACATGAAATTTCCCATTTTTTAATCAGTCATAAAAATTTACAAATATAGAACAATATGAAAATAGTCTCCAAGGGATAATAAACCATAATGAGAACATCAATCTCAATGGGTAAAATTGGGGTTATAAATCATTATAAAAACACTAATTTAATTTTAGAAATGAGAAATTATTTAAAAAGGGATTTAAATTCCAAAACACCACCCACCGTTGGAAATCAAATTTTGAAACATCCCTTGAAAAAAAATTAAACAATTTAAAACCCATAACCTTTTTCGTCCAATTTTAAAAATTCTAAGAAAACCTAATTTTTACCTTATTTGAGACCCAAATGGTGTCTAATTCCTAAAATTAGTCAATTAACATTTATCAAGCCTCATGGATATATGAAAAAGGCATTCATTTACTAAATCATTAGAAACATATGAAAAATAATTAAACAACATTATATCAAGTAATGAATTCCTCATAACATTTATAAAGACAAAATAACTATATGATATTGATTTAATTAAATAAAAAAATTAATTGAAAACCATTAATAATTTAACTATATGGAATTTTTAAGAAAAATATAAAAACACATCTTCCAATTAAGAAAAAATTCCTCACAAGATTTGCAAACAAATTATTTTGGTAGATAAAAACTATAAAAGTTTTGAGGAATTCCTACAAAGCTCTAAATACAAAAAATAATAATCTTAGACCACCATGAACCCAAAATCCAACCATGTATTCCCATATGGTTCATCGGAGGAAATTAAACCATGAGGAAATGGGAGCGTGGAGAGGTAAAGGAGAATAATGAAAGAGAAGGTATTTTCCTTATTTAAACTAAATAACATGAAAGAGTAGAGCCATTATATAGCTAAGGTTGGAGGGAAAGAGAACCACCTTATATGACTAGCCCTAGATAAATGGAATGGGTGATAAAGTGGTAGGAAATATGTTTTCATTCATCGGTCCCAATTTGGAATTTTAAATTTTAATAAATCCAGGAAGCACACATCATTTGGTAAGCTACGTGCCAACCGTACATTTGGAAGTGATTAGGAATAAAAAATTAAAATAGTTTGGACACAAGATATTCTAAAATGTAATACAACTTTGAATAAAATTTGTGAATGTTTTATCACTATGTGTGTTTTATTATATCCTTGCACAGGACATGAACTATCACTTGAATCCCAAAATGAGACATGTGTGATTTATAATAGGTGATGAAATTTTTTTCCACCACTTCATACTAAAGCATGAAATAAAAACATTAACTGGAAAAGGATCCTGCATATGTTTCATATATGTGTAATTACAAAGTATCCTCAAAGCCATGTGTGCTAAAAGTGAAAAAATAAAATCTCTAGAAAAATCAGGATTCATATAAAAACATCCAAAATTTAAAATACACTAAAATAATATAAAATATAAAATTATAGTAACATACTATTTTCTAAATTATTCCCACTATTCCACTTTTCCTCTCGCGAAATTTATTTATAATGATCTAGATAAAGGAGAAACGACAGCCTCAACAAAAACATTATAGGGGGAAGAATAGACTAGTATAAAGATTCAACTCCACAAAATAATGGAATAATATATTTATACATCATCAACCATATCAAATCAAATATCTAATCAGAACTAATATGCACATGTTCTTAATAATACGGAGAATTATTATAGATATAACCACAATTTAAAATTTCTATAAAATGTGAAAATGGTGATAAAACATCTAATGGGAGAGAAGCACCATTAGGATATCAAATGAAAATAACAACCATCTATATCCTATCATAATAATTCTAGAGTCAACCAGATATCCTCGAGTGAAGAAAACAATAAAAATACAGACAATTATTTCAAATATGGGTAAATAAATTTCACAACATCTCATGTTAATAATAGGGAAAGGGAACTACTAAAAAATATGTGCCTCGATATTAAATGATAGGGGATCTAACCTTTGGTAATAAAAATGAGTGGATTGCATGACCTTGGATCTCATACCTAGAACTCCATCTTAGAGTGTATTGGAAAAGATCAAAACCAACACCAAAAAGTGGATAACTCACCAAGTGCTTCATCTATCCAATATAATGAAAACATACCCCAACATTTTCACAATTCAAACCCTTAAAACCCATCTACTGTATTTTTTTAAAAAAACCAATATGAAGAATCAAACACTACAGCCTATGCAAAAATTCCAAAAATTACAAATGATGAACAAAAAATAACTAATGAATACATCAAGTGGATCCAACGTTATGAACACCAATCATTTAAAACTCTATAAGAATGAATCCTAAAAATACTCTATAAATTCCAATTTTCAAAATTACCCAACTTACGAGATTTATGAAAAGATATATTTACCACTCCACTATATGAAGAGGCCCTTTATCAATGAATAAGGGAGCATGTTGGCTAAAGAAGTCTTTATAAAAACAAGTTATCATCTCCACTACTCAATTAAGAGTCTCAAAATAGTCAAAAACATGAAAATACTAATATAAAATATAAGAGGATCCACCCTATGACATATCTATGAAGATAGATTTTGGAACATTATCATAACCTTACTAGGAGGCATAACTATATAGCATGAAACATGGATCCAACCCATTCATGTTTCAGAAATCAAATGAAATAGTTCCAATACACACCAATGCATATTCCAAATGAAAAAGTCACCTTGCAAAAGACATACTAGTAATTTTGTTTAAACATCCATTTTCATTAAAAAAAATACATTTAGAAAGTAGTCTTAAATTTTTTTTATTGGTCGAGACACTTTGAAAATAACTCCAATCCAATTTAAAATGCATCAATTTTTTTATAAAACTCACATAGAATCTATTTTTTTAAATCACCACTTTAAAACATTTTGGGTTAGAGAAAATTTCTCTTACAAAAAACCCATACACAGTGTTTGAAAATACAAAAATTTCATAAAGTACTCCTTTTAATTGAAAATATGTATTCCAAAAATCACAAGTAATTGTAAATTAATATTTTTAAAAAATTATAATCATTATTTTAATATTTCATTTAAATTTATAAGATATTATTTTTAAAATTAATCACCCCATAAAAATCTAATTTTCAATCGAACATCAGATTTCCGAAACATAAAACTGATCTTCTAAATTAAAATTCTAAAAAAATAAGGCATAAATAATTTATCAATAAAATCACACAATAACATTAATTAATTGTAAAATACACTTAATCAACCTCACACACATGATAGGAACTATTCAGATCAATTTGAAAAGCTAGGGATCCAAAATAAAAAATTTGAGTTGAAAGAAGAACTATGCGTAGTTTGGTTGCACATGTTAGTGAATCATGAACCAACTATGAGGAATCCTCTTAAATGTATTACATATCCATAATCCATAGGATCTAAAAGGGTTTTAAAATAATGTGAGGTAAGAATGAATCATTTTTTTGATCCTCTATTTTCTCTATAAAAGCTAATAGTGACCTGAAATATCACTAGTTTAATCAATGGAGAGAGAAATACCTTCAATAAAAATCCAAAATAATTAAATAAATTCATGTACATGATTGGAGTCTTGACTACTAATTGTAACTCAACACTCAAAATAATAAAGAGCTCATGAGACTCTCACCACACTTTCCACTAATGTTATGATAGCCTTACCTCCATACTACCTAAATTCCAAAATAATAAGGCAATGTTATAATAAAATGGAAAAACATCATAAACTTTTATTTTATATCATTATTAATGAAATATATTGAGTTGACACAATATTTCACCTAACCTAGCATGTGACTAGGCTCAATGGGAGTTCCCAATCACCACGAGCTGGAAACAAGTTCTTGTGTATCAAGACTAATCACTTTGAATGATTTCATCCATGTAAAATAATATAGAATAATAATTGAATCTATTTTAACTCTGACATCACACACCCATACATTTCATGGTTTTTATTATAAATACAAACCCACTATAAAAATTATGTAACTAATCATTGAACTCTACAACAAATAAATAATGGAAACATAGAAAATAAAAGATAAAAATAAAATCTAAACATAAAATGATAAGAATAATCATTCAAGGAAAACCAAAAATGGATTTAGTCTATATAGGATTATGAATTACCATCCAAAAACTAATATCATGAAAATGATACAATATCATCTTCATGTCCCATGATCTCTCCCCACTATCTATATCACTCATCAAATGATCGACCTTAACATAACCCAAAAATAGATTAAGGCCAAAGAATATCATGAACATGGAACCTAAAATAAAACATAAGAGATTTATATACCCAATGGGGTATATAGGGTGTAAACTAAACAAGGATAGTGGGATTTACCATAGAGTTTTTTCCATTTCCTTTCAAAGGGCATATCACGTAAAAATAGTTTTAAATTCAACTAAAAATAGATTTTTTCCACGAATGTTAGTAAAAACCATGTATTATACCACAATACTTTATTAATACATCGTGTTTCTTTAGAATGATAGGTGAAAATTAAAAAACCTTTTTTTATCAAACTGAATTCTACACCTTGTAATGATAGTCCTTTAATATGTTCTTGAATAAAAATATAAACATGTTTCCTCTTACCAAAATAATTTCCCAAGAAATATTTTAGAAAAAGCACATCACTATCGTTTAAAATCCCATTTTCCAAACCATTTCTAATATTTCATGTAATTTAATAATAACTATAATATAAATGGAAATGAATAAGGGTAGGAACCAAGGATATGAATGAGCCATAACAGAATAAAAACATAGTAACAATATTATTCAATCATTCTAAGATAAGCGATAAACATTTGTGTATAACATAATCCCTAATATAATCCATAGTAATATTTAATCATCATGGATAAATAAATTAAAATTTTGTAATTTATAAATAGTCAAGAAATAGTAACCCATGGTTAGCCTATAAGAACATTTATATCTTAGTAGTCTCATTGAAATGGAAATGATACCCCGGACGAACAACCCAATAATTTGATGCTAGTAAACAAATAATTTTCATACGAATAGTAAAATAAACAAAATAAACCTATAATTAATCTTCCATAATAAAAATATTTATAATAAATTTCAGATAACATTCATTTAAAATACCTTTTAGGTTTATATTTTTAGTGATTTAAGAGAAATAACTAACTAAAAAATAATTGTATTTCCCATATCTGGTAATTTTTCAAATTATACCAATATTGTCTTATTTAAATATAATTCTTAATAATTGAAAATAGAATTATTCTCACATGAAACCCATATAGAAATTTAATGTGTAATACTCCTTTTAATAATATAGTGGAAACATAAACATAAGAAAGGAGATCACAAAACGCTTAGTAAGGGGTTACTTATGTTAGAAGTTATCAGAGTATTAGAGTGGAAAAATCAAATAATAAAATAATATATATGAATGAAATACTTTTATATAACTGATCACATGATCTTGAAATAAATTCATGGAAGACATAAAGATATAATTAATCACATGGAAAACAAAAACTGATTTTATGGTGGTAAAATTCATATTCAATGATATTGGAAGAAATACATCAAGGTGTCCCCTCAGTATGTTTTGGGTGTGATTGTATTTGTTGACAAATCTATATGACCACAAATGAGAATGGTTGGTGTTTTCTGAAGATAGGTTTTTAAAGAGGATCGTGTACCATGTTCGGGAATAGTAGACGGCCTTTAACCAGACATCAAGAATGTTATGCGGGTGTTGTCAGTGAAACCGAAAATGGTTTGTAGTGTAAGGATCTGAGGTATTTGGATAGCATGATGTGGGTAAAGGAGTTTGACCACATATGTGAAAAGGAATTACATGGACCACTTATAAAAAACGGTTTGTGGGTGGTATCTGTTCGCAACTGCCTTTCACTGGAAGGCTTGCAGTTTTCTGTGGCGTGAGGATTGGTATGCGGTTGAGTTTGGATTTAGGTTTTAGTAAATATTGGATTAAAAATTTTCATGGCTATCCTTTCATATATAAGAATTTATAATATCTATTATTACACTAGAGATCTAATGTCATTAGGGAACATATTTTTGGTTTAGAATTTTGGAAACGTCTGAATGAAGTACGCTCGAGAGCACGAAGGCTTAAGTGGTTCACGCGGAAGAAATTACACCGAAGGTTTTTCTAGAGAGCTGAAAAAAGGACTCTGTGTGAAGAGTAGGAATATCCAGTACGCGAGAGAGTGAATTATTCAAGTGTTACTCATATGGGGTGCTCTGGTATGCATAAGAAAAGTCAATCTATGAATAGAGAATAGTTCGTGGATAAACAATAGTTCATAGATGTGGAACGGGGGTAGTTGTTTGAGAAGGCGAGAGAGGTTTGCAGAAGTTGCAGCAATATGTGGAAGGGGTGATCTGCGTACCAATCTCGGTACTGATTATGTGGGAGAAGGAGGTGGTTCACAATTTTCACAAAGGATTTTGTGAAAGATTCAAATCTGTTTTCAAAATAATTTTCCAGTACATAGCAGTATCCCGGAAGGTGGACTTCATCTACGGGTAAAAAAAGGAACTTCAACAGAGAATATACCAACATTTGAGGAATAATAATTCATTAAAATTAAGGGACCTACATGTAAATGAACTTGTTTGACCTACATGTTTATAAAATGCGTGTGAATTTCATTCCAGAGAATTGAGTGCAGAAAGAAGAAGATGATGGCCCTTTCCACCAGTAGTGAGCCAAAGAAAGAGGCATAGGGAGTAACTATTAGGAATACAGTGAGAAGAACCAAAACATTGCAATGGAAGTGATCCTCGGAATAGAGGATCCTGCCTCAACATTGTAATCTTTATTGGCAGTTAGCCTTAGTGAAATTTTGGTACATCGGAACAGTTCTGTTGTATGCTCTTTGGGCATAGACCATTGAGGGTGAACTAATAAAAATTTCCATGTCTTATGCATGATTGTATATCTTTTCATATATTTATATTAGAGGAAGAGGGAATTTAGTTTTGTCTAACTACGAAACTAGATCCGAACTATAGAATGATTTAATATGCCATACCCTAATCCACCCCCGCATGGTATTCGACCTAGTGGACCTTAAAAAATTCATCTAAATATTACTATCAAATCCCTACCCAAGACATCTTGGATACTATCTAGACCAAAATAAGGCATCTGATTAAATGGGTATGAATACTCCAAATACATTAAGTCATTTGACTCACGAGATCTACAGATTCATTAATAAGATATATTACCCAGTACCCCACCTATCCCATAATTCTAATTCATTCACCATATGATCGAAATAAATTTCAATACAATACCAATTTAACTTGATTTCAAAATAAATAAACATCCATATTGTGATAAGAAATACACTAGATGTCAATACATTCCCCATTAAATAAATTGAATAACATGATCATGATATATCTATAGGAAGAGGGTGAATGATATTTTTAATGTATATCCCCAGTGAATAATAATGTGATTTATGTATGTAGAAATAGATTTAAACAAATTTATAACAAGTAAAATTTTAAAGTTATATTATATGAATGGATTCAGAATTATATTGTTTGATACTGTGAGTTTAACACCACAAATAAAATGTTATAACAGAATTTAAAAGGCAATTCATGATAAAATAATCCATTGGAGATAGGTATTATGAATTTAAAGATGAATTTTTTTTAAAAAAATAATAAAAATATATTTCATAATACATGAAAAAAATTTAAGGAAAATAAAAATTGTATGAGTCACATTAATTTTTTTTTCAAGAATGTTCATCGGAATTGTTTAAAAAAATAGAAATAAATCCCAATGAAAAAAATTGAATGGAAAACATGTTTCTGTTGAAAAATGGGTATTGGAAGATAAAAATATGATTTTGAATGGAAATTCATTTTTAAAAATTTTAAATAACTTTATTTATAACCACATTATAAAAATAATAATTAAACATCATTTGGAGAAGTTTTATAAAAAATCAGAAGACCGCCAATGTAAATACACATTTTTGGTTTATAAAATTATAAGTGAAACAATTTGTGAAATGAATTAATATGGATACAGGGGAAACATATATATTAAATAGGATGGTTATTATTCTCAAATGCATCTCATTTTTGTTAAGAATGAAATCCATCAAAGGAGAAGAATTGATGAAATAATGTATTGAAAAGGAGTTCATGTTTAAGATTTGTAAGTCCAAAAAAAAGAAATTAGAGGTAAAATATAATTATATAATTATAAATAATCTTCTAAACATAAAATAATAATTTCTATAATAATGAATATAACTCAATTTACAAAAATTGAGTTTCCCAAATTCTTAAATCTTTAGTAACACTTGAATCGATAGATGTTGAAAAAGAAAACTTTTGATTGAAATGTTAATAAATTTAATTTAATGTAATGTTTGATGAAATTCATTAATATAATAAAATAAAACCGTTAAAAAATAAAACAAGTGTGAATATGAAATATGACTCAAATAAGAAAAATTGAGACAAGAAACCCTAACCTTAAATCATAATTCTAAGAAAATATCATTAACCACCAGTATAATAAATAGAAAATATTAATAACTTATTTTTTATGATTTTCATATATATTTCCTTTTCCAATCATTAGTTATAGTCATTTATAATACATTCATTTCTAAGAATTATTTATTTTCATTATCTAATGTTAGTATATTTGATCATTTCATATGAACTACATAATATAAGTTCCAGTCCTCATTATTTTAATAAAATTTACGAATTACTAGATTATTTTTGGTAATAATAAATTTTCTAGAATAATTTATAAATTTATAGTTTTATTAAATGAGGTATTTTGTTATGTATTGTGTGGATGAAATTAGGGGTGATCACGTTTCATTAATTTTCAATGTATAAAAGTTGGCATCTTAATTAAACATTTATTTATTAATATTATCTTAACACAACCAAAGAAAAAATAATCACATAATAATATTTAATTTATTCATTAATTACATACATATTTCCATCCTTTTATGGTGGTTATGAAAAATTAACTCCATTGTTTCATGCGGCGATTGCCCACAAGTACACATAGATGATGTTTACATTTTCCATTGAATGAGGGGAAATAATTAAATGGTTTATATTTTCATAAATTTATTAATGTTATAAAAATCATATTAATTACTTCTATAAAATTTTATGACCATCCATGTAAGGATATGGTAAAAAACACAGCTTCTATATAGGCGGTAGTTTTCACACACACACAGAAAAAATTTCATTTTTCAAAAACAAAAATATAATTGTTAAATTTTTTAAAAAAATGGAAAAGATAAAGAGTTTCATGGGGACATAAATAATATAACCCAAATTTATCCTCCTTTACAATTTCACCACATTCAAGGGGAAGGGATCCAATGATCGCGAAGAGGGTAATTTGAGAATTATGTGAGTACTAGGATGAAAGAAAGTCATCCACCTTATTCTTATCTATCCATGTGTGAAGAATCACCATCCTACTGTTAATGACCCTTTTTTATCCATGGATTAGATAAATAATAGTTCAAGGAATGTCAGTTATAATTTGAAGGTAATTGAAATTAGAGGAGGAGTCTGTTTTAATTTTGGTTAACCCAATACCTTTGTACTGGTATAGATCCAAAACATTAGCATGACATTTTCCTCCATAATAAGAGAATCTACCATCCCATAGGAGGAACTGAATGAAAAAGTGAGTCATCCCCTTTAATCACACATGATACCCCCATTAATTTTTCCATTAATACATCACTCGTCAACATTGAGTTTGATCCTGTGGATGAGAGGATTCCACTGCACCCATTAACCCCATGATGATGTGTTATGAAGATATGAGGAGATGTTCATTACATCCATTAAATATATAATACAGGGAGATGGATCATAATAATTCAATAGATTGTTAAACTCCATTACCATACATTTGTCTTTGTAAACTGTCATATTCTTTATGCTATTTAAATCTCTACTCTAATATTTATTCTGAACATTCCAAATCCACCAGCAACCAGCTTCCAAAAAGATGGATCCCACATTCTTATCATGATTGTTGGTACCTATATCTACAATCCATACACTAAACAATTTAACGCTTGAATAATATTGGACGGTAAGACTACATTAATCTCTATGTGATCCCAATATGCACTATCCACACCCTCCTTAAAAAAATTATTTGTTTGAGGTCTCGTATATGGGGTTATGGGTGCATATGCACATCAATGCAAGAAATATTCCCTTACATTATATTCCATTATCTGTAGGGATTTAATGGATCCTCAAACTACAAAAAATAATTTTAGATTTTGATGATATATATTTACACCATAAAATATCACCTCATTCACCGTAGTTCATTTGATTGGGTAGAGTAAATGACGATGAGTTTTTGGTGAAATAGTCCTGACGAAAATCCTATAAAAATACTTATATCCTTATCATTTGATATTATAATATTTCATGAAATGAATAACTTATTATAATAAATGATGTATATAATATATCATGTATTCTATCTCAACAAGTTAAATTAAATATTTAGGGTTGGAAAACCATGGAATCTGAGGGGAGTTGGTACCAAATTACAACACCATAAGACAATATCACATCTTCCAATAGTAAATCATGAGTGTTCTTGGAGATCTTCTACCTATTTCTGAATTTTCATCTTGAGGACTCAAATTTTCCCATTCAGTTGGTTCCAATCATTCCATTATATACATATCATATGTTTTCTCCAGAGTGACTTCCCTTTTAGGACCTCCTACGTAAACTTGGCATAGAGACACTACATGGAGATAAAGACACTTCAAAGATTCACTCCACCTGCACCATGTGGTCTTTCCAACTTTTCCCATACATAAATGTGACTACAACCTTTATATTGTACATCCCATATAAATGTGTTCATGAGGGATTTTATTTTCAATAGTAATACCTTTGGTTCCCAGAGGACTGATAAAACATGCATGGGGATCAAAGATGGGACACAACTCACCATATGGATTATTCCATGAAAATAGAGGAACCAATTCAACAACATGATAATTTTATTAATTATATTTTCAACCACCTTGTAAAAATTATGAATAAATATTTTTCTGAGATATATCGGTGATCCTAGATAATCCTGGTGAAAGCATCTTCTATCAACTCCCAACTTGGATACTATCAACCTAGCTCAATTATCTAATCATGCAATGGAAATTAATTTTCTTTATAGAAGAATAATTGAATCATATATATAATATTTATTCAGAATATATATTTTTACAACCAACAATGTAATTTTGTAATGAAAAATGAAACATGTCATCCACAGAGGTGACAGTTCACAAGTACATGTGAGTGAAATTTTATGTTTTCCAATGGATGTGTGGGGAATGTATAACAGTTTTATAATGAATTCATTAGAATTTAATTATAAATATTATAAGGATGTATTTATAATAATATTTTTATAACAGGTTTATTGATAAATGTTTGAGAATGATAATGAGGAACATACTAAGGGGGGTATTAATCATGTATTAGAATTGATTATTCTCAAGAATGAATTATTGGAGTTGGAGAAAATGTTCAAAAATGTTGAAACCGCAGGATTAAAAATAAGTAAAGAAATTATTGGTAAGGAAAAATGTGATTATAATAATATTTATAAGTAGAGGTGGGAATTGAAGTTGATGTAAGTGATATCCTCTTATAGATGAATGCGAGGGTCTTTTTCATAGAATTGAATGGAAGGTGAGGTGTAACGATGGAATTTTTTGAGAGTTAGCCGAATAATGTTGGTTAGAAATTTATGTATCAATTTTAATTTTAATAAAGAATATTTATAAGGTATTTTTTCATGTGAATTTTGTAAAAGTTGGTACACATTATGTTATTCATTTTTAACCTTATTAAACCTAATTAAAAATTATCTATGGTAAATATTATTTTCCAAAAAATATAAGATGACCCTTAATACCTAATTTACATTCAATGAATCTAAATATTGAAAAACATTTCTCTAACTTGGTTTTCTAAATAAACTAAAATTAACATTTATATTAAAATTTTAATATATAAAAATTTGATTTTACAGAAAAATGTCTTTTTATACTTTAGGTTTTTTATTCTTATTTCATATCAACTAGTAATTATATTAGATGTAATATATTTTCCTATATATTTTAAAACATAATTATAATTATTATTTACAATATATCAATCTAATTTATATAGGTAAAAATTAAATAATGATTAAAAAAATAATTCTTTGAAAAATTGTTGTTTTATCACAGAAAATAATTTCTATTTTGGTAAATCATTTTTATATTAAAAAAAAGAATGATGATAATTTAAAATTCAAAAGGTTTATTTGGAATTAAAAAAACATTAGGCTCGATTTATAGAATTGATAAAAATTAATATTAATATAATCACACATAATGTATAAAATGTTAATTGTTAGTAAAATTAATTTTTTAGTGTAAAATATTTTTATTAGTTATTTAACTGTATTAATTGAATTTTATAAGTAAATTTTTCTTAAAAAACCATTATTATTATATAAAAGTAGAAATAAAAAAATTATAAGTACATGTGATATATAAATACTTTTATTAAAATTATAATTACTTGTTTATATCACCCAAACATCAACTTATATTATCCCTAAAAATTTCTTCACAACACACATGGATTGGATAAACTGTGGTGGTTTCACAATTGGTGATTAAAAAAAGAATATTACTCAAAATTATTTCCTTGGAACTGAACTTATCATATAAAATATTTATATTAATCCACACACATTGGAATTTAGTTTGGATTGGGTCTTGGGAAAAACCTATAGAACCTATCTTGTTCCCAGTCTCAGAAAAAGAGAATCATATGAAAGACATCAACTAATTGATTCTATTTCTTATACACATATTATTTCCATTCATAATATAGTTACATCTATTTATACCCACCAATTCAAGGACTATGTTACAGTTCAAATACTTTAACTATAACTTGGTTCAATTAAGTTTAGAGTTATGTGTAAAGGAAGCTATAATAATTTTATAATATTTTAATTTTTGGGGTGTTACATTGTCCCCATCTTAAATACATTTGATCCACAAAACTTTAATAATACCTCACTAATGAAAATAGATAAAGGTGTCTTTATTGTTTTCATGCATCAAGATCTAATTTCATATAATATATGTACATTACTTATTAAATACTAGAAAAAAACATATCATGATTGTGTAATAAGACCTCTATGATGAAGGTAATCTTCATATAGATCATATACACAATTTTGCATCAACAGACTATCATTAGTATATTTAGAGTATGTAATGTGACATACTTATTTTAGTAATCAATATAAATTATATATGGTCATATCAAATACAATTTTAATATTTCTTTTAAAATTATCTATAAAATTATTTATATGTTTTCCCCAAACCATATTTCCTCAAACATCCACTTGTGACTCTATAACCATTCAAGATGAATTGTTTCACCTATAATTCACTATAAAATCATTGGGATGATGATTTTGATGATCTTATAAACCATCATAGATATAATGGATTATCTAGATTCAAAATATAACAAGAAATACACAAATGTGGTGTATAAAATAAGTATACATTAATTATAAAGATCCACTTCATTTGTAGTCCATACATTGGATTTCCCTCGACCACTTGGTTTAGGGAAATGTTTTCACAATTTATAAACTCCATGTATTGAAGTCATTGAATTTAAAATGGTACCTTAGGATGGAAATTATTTTCATCCATATTGATAAATGAAATTTACATTTTTTCTCAGCAGTTGGGTACTCTATGTCCACCTTTACCCCAGAAAAAATAACATCCATTTAT
Organism: Viscum album; assembly: GCA_963277665.1. Taxonomy (NCBI): domain Eukaryota; kingdom Viridiplantae; phylum Streptophyta; class Magnoliopsida; order Santalales; family Viscaceae; genus Viscum; species Viscum album. Next base: position 1,283,429,274 of record OY728133.1, read on the forward strand.
ATCCATAAATATCGCTGGATGATCGTTCAGAAATCCTTGACATGTATGAAATTAATTTCCCTTTCATTTAATTTCTTTATCAGATAAAATTACAAGAATTTGTTTTTCTTTTATGTGGTGTATTTGAAAATTGAACAAGGTTCAATTATTAATAATAAAATGTGGTAAGGAATAACCTCAATATTTCTCACTTTTCGAAATATCTATTTCTATTGTTCATTAGGACGATCACATAATTGTCCATTGTATAGATTTATAACTAAGTTACTCCATGATTCATTCATTACATTAAATAAAGAATATTTTAGGTATATAATACATAAATAAATGTATAAAAAATTAAACTATAAACTTAAAATAATTAATTCATAAATGATTTCCATAAGCTGACATATGAGTATTATGGTTTCAATATAGGATATACATTATCATCTTCCTATTATGTTATCTAACCCAATTACTTACATATGAAAACAATGTAATCCATTTAAATCCTTCATAATAGTTAAAAAAGATCTTATGAAACATCTAAAGAATATCCCCTAGAACATTCAAACATAGTTTTAAATTATGAGAACATGTTGTTCACGGATTATAGATTGATTCAATACCCAAAAAATATTTTTTAGGGTTATTAACCATAGGTTCATATACGCTAAATTCTACATCAATTTAATATTATCCATTTGGGGGGTTTATTACTATGAAATCACAAACTTTATACGTCACCAAAATTCTAATTTTTTTTCCAATATTTAAATTTACCCCATGGGGTTTCGATATTATATTATAGTCTTATTTTTTAATGAAAAATATCCTATGTTATTTATTACTATATCCAAAACTCAAAATCCATTGAAACTGATGCTCTATATTTTTTATTCAATCCTTATCCTTAAATGACATGAAATAACATACCAATCAATATAAAACATAATAATATATACTCAAAAAATATATTTATATTATAAAAAATAACATTAATTTTATTGACTTCAAATCACATACCAACACTAAGTTCTAACTATACCTTGACAATGCACTATTCCCATTCTCAAAAGTAATATTAACCCTATTTTGATACAAACATTGGTTTTTAGTACCTACACTTCTAAATTTGATGTGAATATAAAAATACTTTACATAATGAAATTTAAATTAATTTGAGATTCCTAGACATAACTGTCCATAATTATAATGTCAACAATAAATTGTTTAGTCAGTTATCCATTGTTGATATTTTAGGTTGATCATTTGGTAGAGTTAGGGAAAATAAGAATCTAACAAAACACATATTTTTCCCATAAAATATAATATTTACCATTTTACACACAATTTTTATTTAACACATAATTTTCAACATCTCCCACAAAATTCTCAACACATGAAACCCATTTAGGAATTTCATTTGTAATACACTTTTTTACAATATTAGGGAAATAAAAACATAATAATAGTGTCCCTAAATTCTCAGTTAGGTGTAGCATATATTATAATCTATTAAATTTAATCATGGATTAAATGAACATGTAAGGAATAAATAATATTCAAATAAGTCCATATAACTGATCATGAGAGATTGAAATAAATCCATAGATGATATAAAAATATAATTATCTACATGAAAAATAATTACTAATTCCAAAGAGGTGTAATTAAAAATATAAGAAATTTTAGTCTTATTATATATTTTTCATCTATTTAGTATTACTTATAATTAGTACCATAACCAATGCATTATAATAATTTGGAATTCATACACCAAATACCAAAAAAGGGTTTTCTAATGAGACCTAATAACACATCAATGTGATATAATACTATGGGCCCCACCAATCACTCAATTTTTTCTAATTCCTTCACCATATGAATTAACCATATAAAAATACATTGCATTATAAACTTATGAATAAATAAATATCTACATCAGAATAAAAAATATTTACGAAGTCAATACTTTCCTCTATCAATAAAAAAAATAACATGATCATTATAGATATATAGAATGAAGGGGGATGGTATTAAAAAATAGTTACCCAATTTAACCATATGAACATAATTGGATATTGACATATATGGAAAAAAACCTATTTATAACGTAAACATTGAATGATATCACATAATAAGGTAGTAATAATTATATAGTTGGATACTATGATTTTAATTCCCTAAAGGATAAATAGTACAAGAAAATTTAAAATTAAATTCTAGAAAAAATATTATATAATAAATAGATGTTGTGGATATAAAGAGGGGAAATATATTTAAATCCTTGAATGTGTTTTTATAATACATATTGATATTTTCATAAAAATAATGATGCTATAAGACAATTTCAATAAGGTTGTTGGATGTTTTTTTTAAATTATCTAGAAAGAAGTCAAAATGATTGAAATGTAAAAATATGACATCTTTATGTAAACAAACATGTGGATGAAAATAAAATACATGAACATCTATTGAAATTTATTTTTAATGTATTAAAATTCCATTATCAAAAGCCACATTGCAAATAAGATAATAAAAATTATATTTAAAATGAAGTAAAAACAATAATAAGATCATGTGTGGTAATACTTCTTTGTGATTAAAAATTAATAAATGGAAACTTTTTTTTAAACAAATAATATTTATATCTTGGAGAAATATCCATTAAATAAGACATAGAATATTCCAAACAACATTGAATTTTTATAATTTAAGAAATCCATTGAAGGAGAATATTGATAAAATGATCCTTTAAAAAGATTTAATGAGAAATATGTGTGAATAAAAATAATGGTACTTGGACTTAAAATATAAATCAGTAATAATTTATATTGAACCAACATATAATAATAAATATCATGAATAATGATCATAACTCAATAAATAGAAATTAAGATTTGAAAACCATAAGAGTTTTAGTAACAATTTAAATAAAAATCACTTGATAAATATAACTTATGATAGTTTTTTAAATATATTGAATTTCCTATGTTGTTTAATGAATATAATACTTATGGAAACATATACAAGAAAAAAACATGTCAAGTTGTGAACATAGAATATGTCTCAATGAAGAATAATTGAGACAAGAATCCATTAACTTAACTCATAATTTACAAAAATGAGTTTTAGACTCCTATATAATAAACATAGAAATATTAAAGACATATTTTTAACCTATTTATATATATAATATTTTAAATTATTTAATTATAATAACTAATTATAGATTTACTATCAAATTATTGTTTATTTTCATCCGAGAGTGTAAGTATCCATGATATTTTCGTAAAAGTAACATGATGTTCATGTCACACCCTTTTGTTTGATAAAAATATAATCATTCATATACAGTAAATATAATAAAATATTTTTTCCTTAATTATTTATGAAGTTATTTTTTTCATTCCACGAGATATTTTGTTGCGATTTTTGAGGATAAAATCAATGATGAGTAGGTTTTATAATTTATAAGGAATAAAATGTGGTATTTTAAATAATGACTTAAATATTAATATTATATTTATAGAAAAACAAATTTTCACAACAATATAATATTTATTCAATAAATATATTATAATTTTAATCCATAAAGGGTGATGATGAAAATTGAACTACATCGTGTCAGGGAGGAGATGGATCAAATGTACATGTGGAATATAAATTCATTTTTCATTGATTTGGAGGAATATGGAAAATGATTTGTATTTAAATATTATTAATATTGTTATAAATATAATATTTATTCCTTAAATACTATTTTATAACTTTATATGTAAGGTGATAAATAAAATTGAAACATGTCATCCATGGAGGTGATAACCCCCATGTACGCCTAGGCGCCGTTTAAATTTTCTAATATATGGAAATTGATGAAGATCAATATTGATTTATATTTATAGAACCATAATTATGTTATTGGTATAATATTTATTCACTTAATATGTTCTTATAATGATCCATATAAGACTGTGATGAAAAAAATGAACGTTGTCTATGATGGTGATAGGCTCTACAATCACATGGTCGATGTTTTAATTTTTAGAATGGGTGTGGGGGAATTGATAATTGACATATCGTAGATATAATAACATTTAAGTATAAAAATGATACAAATATTGTTATAATAATTTAATTAGAGTAGTTTTTATGGTTATATATGAGAAAGGTAAATAATAAAAGACATGGGGTGGATATTACTGACATTGAGGACATGAGTATTCTCTTGAAAGAATTGTTGTAATTTAAGGACTTGAGACACTTTATTATAAACTAGGGTTGATAAATTTGTAAATTTATTCTGGTAGATTTCAAACATGAATGGTTTAAATGATATTTCTATTTTTAGTTTATAGGTGTGAGTTAATAAGGAAAGAGGTGGGTGAATTTCCATTATTTATTTTAAAAATGACACTATAAAAATAAATGCGTTTAACATGAAACAAAAAAGTTATCTAAGTACCAATAAATTTATAGATAGAGTATAGAAGATTGAAACTTTATTAATTATATAAAATAAATTTATGTACTTGGTGATCTTAATATGATAAAGGAGTTCAAAAACCACTCAAGAATGAGACCATATATATCCTAACCTAAAAAAGGATTGAGGGGGTGATATTGATTCATTGGATTTAATGGAACACCAAAAATATAAGGAGAACAAAATCCATTGGTTTTAAGGGAAAACAAAAACCATGGGAAGACCCTTGGTTTTAATGGATGCCAAGAACCAAGGTCCGTCAATTTAATGGTGGTGAGAACATAAAGAAGAAGATTAAAATATGGATTTGTTTTTATAGTCCTTTTAAAAATAATTCAATTTTCTCTAAATAATTTTGAAAAAGAAGAGATAGAGAGAAAGGGAGATAAAGGAGGTAGTATATGAAAATACTTTATAAAATTACAATAAAATAGTAATTTGATAAAATAGAGAGAAGAAAAGATAAAATAGAATGAATATTTTTAAGATCACATTCCCTTTTAAGATTAAGAAGAATCTTGGATAAATATTGAAAAATATCATTGGGGATTGAATGAAAGAATGTAGTCATCAAAGAATGTCATAGAATTTATATTTAGTTATTAAATTGTTATTAGATATCTATTTATATCCTTTATAAGCGACGGGGGATGATTTGGTCAATATAATAATTTAAATAAAAGCAGTTAATCCATCAATATTGTTTTGAATTGAATCCACTTTTTAGATTCCTAATTCCACCATATATCTGTTAAAACTCCTTGAGGTTTCCATATTTGTCCAAATTCCATTTCATACTGGATGACCTCCACTAGATTTTCATTGGGCATGATGTACTTGTAGGATGTTTTATTACCCCTACCAACTAGGTAAGGTATTTTTACTAGGTAACTGGTGAAGAAGAAATGGGAAAGATAAAAGAGGAAGGTAAAAGGTAAATTATAGATGTTCAGAAATACCCTATTCTCTAAAATCCTAATCCCCTTTTAGAAGAATATTTTTTTCCTCACAGATCTACTGCATTTCAAAAAAAAATTAAAATATTCTCCAGCAAATGGAATCATTCCCCCCCAACATTATCATTCTTTGGACCAAAATCATTAAAAGAATACACTCTATGATTAAAAAAAGTCTTAAAGAGAAAACTGATTAGATATAAATGAGATAAAAAATGTACAATATAATAATGGTGATAATGAAAATTTGATTTTTAAAATGTGAGCTTTTTTAAAAAAATAGTATAAAAAATAATCATTATTTGGGAAAAAGAAAACATAATAAAGACAACATAAAAGAACATAATTACATGTATTTTATTTCTAACTTCCTTATAAAAAACTAAATACAATATAAAGTTAAGTATTTTTTTGAAGATAACATATAATTGAAGATACATGAAAATATATTTCAATCCGACATAATCTGTCTGAATGTGTTCCCTCAAAAAGTGATGTTGAATATAAATTTTCTTATTGTGTGAAAACTGGAAAATATTTCTTGATATTCTTATAACACTATAATTATCATATATAATAGTAACATGTTGAAATTTTATTTAAAAATCGTAGTGTTTTTTATCAATATAAATTTGGAACATGAATTCCTCATGGATATATAATATATTTTAGATGTTGAAATAATAACTAAATTTTTATTTTTACCCCTCAAATGGATTAAGGGATTCCTAAGAAGGTGAAAATTTATACTTATAATTTTCTTATCTTGTTGACATCCTATAATAAAAACATCATAAAAATTTGAAATATTAAAATAGGTTTCATTAGGATAAAATAAATCATAATTTTATAATATTTTATGAAGTGGAAAAAAATTAGATATTTTTTTTGAGATTATTATGAATAATCTGGAAAATAATCAAAAATGAAAAACATAGAACATGATTTATTTTTGGGTTTTAGTAAGCTAAAGTAGACCTCAATCATATTTCAATAAATTTTTTTGTCCATTATTTTACTAGCTTTATCCTACATTTTCTTATAATGCATATCCATTGCTATGTAATTTCCATAGAATGATCCATGAAAAAAGGATTTATTAGTTCAGTAGTTTATTTTATAGGGATAAGAAAAGAGAAATCCCAATTTTGTGAGATATGAAAACCATGATATAATTTTAACTCACCCATATAATACAATTCGATTTTTTCTCATAAAATTTTAAAAATCATTTCAAATTGATTCTTTTATTGATCCCAAAATTTCATTATTATCATATATTTTAATGATATATTTTTATTTGAAAAGCATGAATCCAAGTCCAAGGAACCAGTCACATGGATATAATAAAAAATTAAAAAATTCTAAAGGATGGTATTTTACATTTTCCTCTTGGAACAAGAGGTATCAAATAAATATAGAGAGTATTAGTAAAAATTTATGACTCACCACTCACTACATTGTTTTAAAGGCCGTTGTAAATAGGGTTGTATTTTAGAAACACATTTTTGAAAACATAATTATTTGAGGAGATATTTTTGAAGAAATTATAACATCTTGTAGTTAACTTCTAGGATAGGTGAATGTTACCAAATCAAAAAACCATTCCAATTGTGGTATAATCAAACTCAAACCATATATTATTCCTTATTTTTTCACTAGCCATGTCAATTGTATCAATTAAACATAGAATTTAGGATTTCGAAGATGTTTAAACATTGAATGGGCCATAAAAAACCAAATTAAATCTTCATTTTAATCTTTATAAATATCCTTGATTACATTAGGTCTAGTATTTCCTCTGGATGGTCCATTAGAATTCCATTTATACCACAAAAGAAGAGTTACGAAAAACATAGAATGTTCTCAATGGATGAGGGAGGTTGCTTTGAACTTTTAGGTGCCTCAATACTGCAATTTCATAAACAGAGTTATTGGAACATTAATTTTATATCTATTTAGAAATTCTCACATCCAAAAAAACTAAGATAATTGCCAAATTAAGGTTTAAAGAGTTCTAGTCATGGATTATATTTTACTTTCTATGATATATTATGTAGGCATTTTGTGCACATGCTACCCTAAAAAGATTCAATTGTTTTAGAGACATCGAGAGATTTATATAAGACTTTAGTTGGCCATAGATAATTACATCATGTAGGGGATGGATATGAAAAATATCAAACACTACATTCCAAAGTAATGATATAAGGCCCCAGCCATAAAAATTACTTAATCATGAGTTATTTCAATAATACACATTGAGGATCCTTTTAGATTTAGAGTTTTAGGGAATTAGATCATAAATCATGCATTACATTCAACATTTAAACAAGTCCATTACATAAAAGATAGTATTATTTTTTCCCATCAAAGGATATATATTTAAAATAAAACATAGATTCTTTTGTGACACTTCCTCGACAATACCAACACATCATGTACTTTTCCCTTGACCTGTGAAAAATATTTCAAAAAAAACATGGGATGAGCATAAAAAGCTCAGTAAGGGATATAAAAGTACGAAATGAAAACATTAGTCCATGTACACATAAGAATTAATGAAATCATAATTTACTCATAAAACACAAGAACCTTAACATACCTTATAAAATCATGAATAAATCATAGAAATCATAAGACATAAAGGTAACTTGAGGCATTCATAACATTCTTATGTAGGGAGTAACCCTCATGGTTACGGTTGGAATACCCATCACTGAATATTCCTTAAATCTCATCGAATAAACCTTAGTGTTTAACCCCTTCTTGTTACCTAATGCATTGGAGAGCTATATCGGGCTCACCCACCCTTAGTTTATCACGGAACCACCAGTATTCATAAACAATGCCCAAGAACCATAACATAATCGTATCACATAAAACATGCATAAAGGAAACATAAAATTTCCACAATTCAATCGCATGATATCAATAACAAATTGATATAATAAAAATATTATCGAAACCATTTTAAATACCAAAATAAAGGAAAATTAAAACATGGTATTTATTTTTCATTAAAAAAAGGTTAAGGCTTGTAGAAGAAGACAAAACTCAAATAATGGTCACGGCCGCGGAGAAGTCGTTGTCGCCACATACGTACGAAAAAAAAATTCCCTTTTGTCATTTAGTAAATGATTTTTATAAAAAATATTCCTTTCGAGTTAACGTAAATGTCAAAGGGGTTTATACACCATATAAAATAAAGTTGTGTATAAAACAAAATATGCCTCAATGAAAGGAGATTGAGACGAAGTCCCATACCTCGGGTCCGACTTGACTTGATCGTTCTTTAACCTCCTGGATAGTAAACTTGAATTAATTTCTAATTTCTTAAGAACCTTTTTCCAGTTTATTATTCAATTTATATCACTTATTACCATGTTATGAACACTATGTAGTTATTTAAGTTAATAATGGTCGTTTTGTCGATCATTGGTACTTTAGTCAATAATAAACTCTTTATAATTACAAGTTGTTCATGGGGTAAAATATAAATTATATTAATGATTTATATATCATATATTTCATATATATCCAGTATATACATGCGTTTATAAAATTACATAACATTTAGAGGTATGAAATGAAATGCAGCGTTCATAGAGACGGTAAGCCGTACGTACGCATGAACACTAATTTCATTTATATTTCATATTTAATGGAGTGAAATCATAATTATATAAATGTATATTTTAATTACAGTATAATATCATATATAATACCATTAAATATATCCTTTATATGTCCCACATATGGTATTAACAGATCAAATCACTTTGAGGGGGCAGTAGTCCGCACTTCCTAAAATGAAGATATCGCATTTACCAATAATGGAAACCATAAAGGTATGCCATAAATGAAAAATATAGAATCTTAAGTAAAACATAAAAAAATTATATATCATATATAAATATAGTGACATCTTAATGGACACCTTTAAAGGTGTTATATGAGTGTTGAACAATCATCGTTTTGTGAGTGAGAAATTCTCTATCCACGGAAACAGTATGTTATTTAACCCTTAGATGTAGGTGTGTGAATGTGTAGCTTGAATAATTCATATAAAAACATCATAGTATATTGAAAATACTGTTTTTGTTACAAAATAAATGAATAAAAATATTTTAGGGGGTTGGATAAGAAAAATAAAACAAAAGAACACAAGTGAAAACATTACCTTTAAATCGGGTAACTCCCTTTGGTTTGATCCAAAAAGGATTCTTGAAGAGCTTCCTGCCTAAGTTAAGGATTATAAGATGAGGAGAGGGATGTGGAGAGACAAAAGGAACAGATCTAGGCTAAGACAATGGCTTGAGAGGTGTGGGTAAGGAGGTAGAGGTGGGGGCCTTTTATGAGAGGAGAGGAGGGGCACTCTTGGAAAGGTATAAAATGTTACTTTATTTTCAAATTCGTTTCATATTTTAAAGGTCCCAAATTGATTTATTTAGTGGATAAGGTGATAAGAGTTCTAAATATACTCATCTAATAGGTTTTTGACATGTGTAGGTCATAAATTTTACATTATCTTTTCATTTTATTTAAAACGTTAAATAATGAGGTAATCACTACATCATCATGGTCTCATATATAATTTAATTTATATAATGTCTAAAAATTATAAAACAAATACTATGATGTAGTTAATATTTTTAGCTTTCTAATTACTATTTATATTCCTAGAGATCATTTATATAGACAAAATTAAAAATGTTTTACTCAGGTGATACATTCTTTGTAATATTGACTTTCTTTAAAAAAATAAAAAAATAAAAAGTCATTATCACACAAAAGTGATTCCATGGGGTCCCGAAGATTGGAACAAGGAATCTCATGGTCTTCCATGAAACAACCAGTAGTATTAGGACACATTTTGGTGTAATTTTTTATTATTATGATATTATTTTATTACCCTTAACTACCCGACTACTAATTAATCAAGATAATTAACGATAATTACCGTCGTTACTATTCACAAAATCCAAAAACAAAAAAAGTCTTAATTACATAATTTGGACCTTATGATTCCAAATATGGAATCCATTTTACCAAATTACAAACACATGAATTGAAATAATTAATTGAAAAATAATCCTCGTTGTCCAAACAAAAAGCAGGTTTTTTTGAAACAATATCTATGAAAAGTTTGGCATTATTTTATGCCCAATTCCAAAGTGAAATTAATTCTAATGACCAATATTTGATTATATAATATAAATATATTCTATTTACTCTTTAAAACCAACTAAAGAGATAATTTAACCATATAATTAAATTTTATGAAATAGTAGTGTTGATGTAAAAATGCAATTTTTTTCACTATTCATTAAAAAATGAACATTGTCTGAAAAATACCAAAAATTATCCAATGTAAATTTCAATGTCCCAATCATAAAGAATAAGTTTATTTTGACAAATAGAGATTATAAAATTGTCAAAACATTTATTTAAAAATGGGTTGCCATCAAAAGGCAGTAAAACAATCTTTTAAAAAATTTAGTGTATTCCATGTTTAAGATTAGATTTATTCTCATTTTAAGAATCTAAAACACTATCTAATTCATAAATAGACATAGATAAGAATATCTATTATTTATTACTTACTTGGGATTTTACATCCTTCCCCCCTTTAGAAAATTGTGGCCACACAATTTATTTACTTATCGAATAAGTGAGGGTATTTATCCCTCATTGCATTTTCAGATTCCCATGTTGCCTCTTCACTCATGTGGTTTTTCCACAAAAACATTAATTGATGAATCACCTTATTCCACAACACTTGATCTATGTGGTCAATAATATGAACTGGTTGTTCCTCATAAGATATTTTCTCTTCCAGGTGAACTACCTCTGGAATCAAAACATGAGATGGATCTGGGATGTACTTCCTTAACATTGAAACATGAAAAACATTGTGTACCTGAGATAAACATGGAGGTAAAGCCACTCGGTATGCAACTGATACAACTCTCTCCAGAATCTCATATGGTGTAATGAACCTTGGACTCAACTATCCTTTCTTACCAAATCACATCACAATTTTCCATGGTGATACTTTGAGAAAAACATGATCACCTACCACAAAAGAGAGATCCTTCCTCCTATTGTCCGCATAACTCTTCTGCCTGCTCTGAGCTATTCTCAAGTGTTTCTGTATCAGCTAAACTTTTTCTGCCAAATCTTCTACCAATTCTGGTCCCATCAACTTCCTTTCACCCACTTCATCCCAGAAAGATGGAGTTCGACACCGCTTCCCATATAATGCCTCAAATGGTGCAATCTGTATACTGGAATGAAAACTGTTATTATAAGAAAACTCAACCAAAGAAAGATGTTGGTACCAACTTCCCTGATATTCCATCGAACAAGCACGTATCGTATCCTCCAAAGTCTATGTTGTTTGTTCTGACTGCCCATCTGATTGAGGATGAAAAGCTGTACTAAAATTTAATTCAGTACCCAACGACTTCTGAAGGCCTTTCCAAAAGTTAGAAGTAAACCTGGGATCACGATCAGATACAATGGAGAGATAAACTCTATATAACCTGACTATCTCTTTAAGATACAAACAAGAAAGTTGATCTAGGGAAAAAGTATCTCATATGGCAAGGAAATGAGAATATTTAGTCAAGCGATCAACAATAACCTAGATTGAATTATTACCTCGTGGTGACTTCGGAAGTCCCACAATGAATTCCATTGATATATTCTCCCATTTCCACTCTTGTAGTGGTAGAGGCTAAAGCATCCCTTTCGTTAACTGCCGCTCTGCTTTAACCTGTAGACAATTCAAACACTTCACAGAAAAATCAGCAATATCCCTTTTCATTCTGCCCCACCAGTAATACTCCCGACGATCTCTATACTTCTCAGTACTTCCTGGATGAACTGAAAACGGAGAACTACGAGCTTCACATAACTACTCTATCTTCAAGTGTGAATCACAAGGCACTCACAATCTCTTCCGAAATCTCAAAACACAACAATTATCAATGTTGAATTCAGGAAACTAACCCTTCTGAACCAGCTCTACCTTTTTCTGCAACTCACTGTCTTGCTTCTGTGCTTGCTTAATTCTGTCTGAGAGAGAAGATTTCACTGATACCTGAAAAAAACAGAAGGAAATTCTGCACCAACAACTTCTATAACAAATTTCATCAAATACTTAACCAAAGGATCACGTTGTAAATGCAACATTTTTAATTAAGCATTACTTTTTCAACTCAAAGCACCAGTCACTTTATTTACTTTTAACGGATGGTAATGAATTGTACAATCATAATCCTTGATTAATTCTAGACATATCCTCTGTCTCATGTTCAATTATTTTTGAGTGAATATATACCTTAAAATTTTGTGATCGGTATATATTTCACACTTTACTCCATACAAATGATGCCTCCAAATTTTTAAAGCAAAAACAACATCAGCTAATTACAAATCATTGGTAGGGTAATTTACCTCATGAGTTTTCAACTGATGTGAAGAACAAGTAATTACTTGATCATTTTGAATTAGGACGCAACCATGCCCTTTCCATGAAGCATCATTGTAGATAACAAACTCTCCATTCCTGGAAGGTAGTGCCAAAACTGGAGCATTCACCAATCTTCTTTTCAGTTTTTGAAAAAAATCATCAGATTCTATTGTCCAGATAAACTTAACACCCTTTTGAGTTAGCTTTTTCATTGGACAAGATAACCAGAAGAAATTTCTAACAAGCCTTCGGTAATAGCCTACCAAACCAAGGAAGATACGAATCTCAGTTCAATTTATGATTCTTGGACATTCTTCAATAACCTTTTCTTTTGCAGGATCAATAGTTATCCCATATTTAGAAACAATATGACCAAGGAAAGAAATTTGTTGCAACCAAAACTCACACTTGCTGAATTTCCCATAAAATTTATTTTCATTTAAGGTTTGTAAAATAACCCTTAAATGTACTTCATGTCCCTCTTTACTTTTAGAAAACACCAAAATATCATCAATGAATACAACCAAAAACTTATCCAAGAACTCATGGAAAATTCTATTCATTAAGTACATGAATACAGTAGGTGCATTGGTTATCCCAAAAGGGATTACTACAAATTCATAATGGCCATATCTTGTACGAAACGTGGTCTTTGGAACATATGATTCATTTACCTTCAACTGATGGTACCCCGATCTCAAGTCAATCTTTGAAAAATACTGAGCTCCATGGAGCTAATCAAACAAATCATCGATATGAGGCAAAGGATATTTGTTCTTAATAGTGATGTTATTCAAGGCTCTATAATCAATGTAAAGTCTCATAGAACCATATTTCTTTTTAACAAATAAAACAGGAGCAACCCATAGTGATGTGATAGGTCGAATGAAACCTTTCTCTAATAAATATTGCAATTTCTCCTTCAACTCTAAAAGTTCAAATTGAGCCATTCGATAAGGGGGTTTTGAAATTGTCTTAGCATCAGGAACTATGTCAACAGAAAATTCATCTTCCCAATCTGGTATTATTCTAGGCAACTCATCAGGAAAAACATCAGGATACTCATTTACCACTAGGAAATCATTAATCTGAACAGTTCCCTTGTTTTCAATAATATGTGCAAGGTAACATTCATTTCTATCTTTTACAAGTTTCTCGGCCTCTTGATATGTTATCAGCAGTAAGGGTTCATTATTGTATGAAAACTGAAAGTCTTTCTAAAAAGATAATTCTTTAGCTCTTCAATCAATCTTAACATGGTAAATAGAGGGCCAATCCATACCCAGGATAACATCAAACTCTACTAGAGTTAAAACCATATGTTTTGAAAGTAGGTTTTTCCACAGATAATGATAGGAAGATTCTTATAAATTCTTTTTGCCTCAAAATTTCCCCTAGGTGTTTTTACCACAAGTTCAGGAGTCATTTCTTGATACGGTATTCCCATTTTACTAGAAAAGTTTTCAGAGATGAAAGAATGTGTAGACCCCGAATGAAACAACACACTGGCATAATTTGAAAAAACAAACAAAGTGCCTGATACCACTTCATTTGATGGCCCAACATCTGCTGAAGTAGTTTCAAAGGATTTCACCACCCCTTTCTACTTGTATTCTAACTGCTTCCCATCACTCGAGCTCTTTGTCGTACACTCCTTTGCATAATAACCGATCTCATTGCACTTAAAACATTTCACTAACTATAAATCAAATTTGGTCTTACCATAACCTTGATCTTTTTCAGTGCAATAACGAGCCTTATGTCCCATCTTACCACATCATTAGCCCTGTACAGAATTCAGAAGACATTCCCCGGCATGCCTTTTACCAAATTTATCACAAACTGGAAACATAGTTTTCTTACTGTCAGACCTTTTTTAAAAAATCTTTCATTTCTCCTGCCACCTCGATCTCTTCGTCTGTTGGTTTTTGTAGAACACTTGATCATTATCAAAATCCATTTCCACCTTCTCAGCACATCGAACAAGATTTTCATAACTCTTGAAATCGCGAGAAGCTAAATCCCTTCGATATTTTGGTTTTAATCTTGAATAAAAATGATTGATTTTACTATCAAGGTCTCGAATAAAATTTTGAGCATACCTTGCCAATCCAGTGAACCTTTCTTCATAAGTAGGCACTGAGTCATCCTCTTGCCTCAATTCCAAGAATTTTTTTTCCATCCTAAGTCAAACAGCCTTAGGAAACTACTTCTCAAGAAACATACCTTTGAATTTATCCCAGTCAAGAGCATCAATCTCATCAGAATCCCTGATGTTTTTAACCATTGGCCACCACTGATCTGCTTCACCCTCCCAACGGTAAATAGCAAGACTAACCTTTTGATTGTCTGAAAACCCCATGACATCAAAAATAATCTCCAGTGATTTAATCCACCCTTCACCTAGCACATGGTTAGATGATCCTCTGAATGATGGCGGATGTTGCCTCAGGAAATGTTCCACCACAGACATTTTCTTATGTGGTTGATCTGGATGATCTAGTGCATGGATACCACCACCATTTATTGCATGATTTAATTGTGCCATTTCTGCAACAAACTGTTCAGTTACAATTCTGACCATCTCAGGATGTTGATTCAGAAGTTCATTTCCTTTTGTATGCCTTCCTAGCATTGCTTCCCTGTTTCCTCTATGGAAAACCATTCCGAACAAACATGTCTTAGATGAATCAACTTGGTAATACTCAAATGCTATATCATTTTAATTTGAACATAAAAAAATATTTTTGGATAATCATTTAATAGAATTCTAACTCCTCAAGTTATATAAACTCCCTTTTATTCCAACTATAAGTCCCCAGCCTTAAACATTACTTAATCTTGAGTTATTTCAAGAATAAACATTTAGGATATTTTTAGTTTTAGAGTTTTAGAGAATTATATCATAAATCATGCATTACATTCCACATTTAAACAAGTCTGTTACATAAAAGACAACATTCTTTTTTCCCATCAAAGGAGACATATTTAAAATAAAACATAGATTCTTTCGTGACACTTCCTCGACAGTATAAAAACATCATGTACTTTTCCCTTGAACTGTGAAAAACATTTCAAAAAAAACTTGGGATGAGCATAAAAAGCTCAATAAGGGATATAAAAGTACGAAATGAAAACATTAGTCCATGTATACATAAGAATTAATGAAATCATACTTTACTCATAAAACATAATCACCTTAACATACCTTATAAAATCATGAATAAATCATAGAAATCATAAGTCATAAAGGTTACTTGAGGCATTCATAACATTCTTACGTAGGGAGTAACCCTCATGGTTACGTTTGGAATATCTATCAAAGTATATTCCTTAAATCTATTCGGAGAAACATTAACATTTAACCATTTCACGTTACCCAATGCATTGGAGGGCTATATTGGGCTCACCCACCCATAGTTTATCACGGAACCACCCGTCTTCATATACAATGCCCAAGAACCATAACATAATCATATCACATAAAACATGCATAAAGGAAACATAACATTTCCACATTTCAGTCACAAGATATCAATAACACATTGATATAGTAAAAAAATTATCAAAACCATTTTCAATACCAAAATAAAGGAAAATTAAAACATTTTATTTAATTTTCATTTAAAAAATGTGTTTAAGCATGTAGAGGAAGCCGAAACTCAAATAATGGTCACGGCGGGGGAGAAGTTTTTGTCCATGCATACGTATGAAAAAAAACATTCCCTTTTGTCGTTTAGTAAATGCTTCATATAAAAAATAATCCTTTTGAGTAAACGTAAATTTCAAAGGGGTTTATACGCTGTATAAAATAATGTTTTGTATAAAATAATATATGCCTCAATGAAAGGAGATTGAGACGAAGTCCCATACCTCGGGTCCGACTTGACTCGATCGTTTTTTAACCTCCTAAATAATAGACTTGAGTTAATTTCTACTTTCTTACGAATCTTTTTAAAGTTAATTATTCCATTTATATCACTTATTACTATGTTATGAACACTATGCAGCCATTTATGTTAATAATGGTCGTTTTGTCGATCATTGGTACTTGAGTAAAAAATAAACTCTTTATAATTACAAGTTGTTCATGGGGTAAAATATAAATTACATCCAGAAAAATATTCATGATGTAGATATCATATATATCATATATATCCAGTATATACATGAATTTATAATATTACATAACATTTAGAGGTAAGAAATGAAATGCACCGTTCAAGGAGATGGTAAGCCGTACGTACGCATGAACGCTACTTTCATTTATATTTCTTGATTAATGGAGTGAAATAATAATGATAGAAATGTATATTATAATTCCAGTATAATATAATATATAATATCATTAAATCTATCCTTTATACGTACCACATATTGTATTAACGAATCAAATCACTTTGAGGGGGCAGTAGTCCGCACTTCCTAAAATGAAGATATGGCGTTTACCCATAATGGAAACCATAAAGGTATGCCATAAATGAAAAATACAGAAGCTTAAGTAAAACATAGAAATATTATATATCATATATAAATATAGTGACATCTTAATGGCCACCATTGAAGGTGTTATATGAGTGTTGAACAATCATCGTTTCATGAGGCAGAAATTCGCCATCCACTAAAACAGTATGTTCTTTAACCATTAGATGTAAGTGTTTGTAAGTGTAGCTCAAATAATTCATATAACAAAATCATAGTATATTTAATATCTTTTTTTTACAAATTAAATGAATAAAAAGAGTTTAGGGGGTTGGAGAAGAAAAATAAAACACAAGAACACAAGTGAAGACATTACCTTCATATCGGGTAACCCCCTTTTGGTTTGAACCAAAAAGGTTTCATGAAGAGATTCCTGCATAAGGTTAGGCTTATAGGATGAGGAGAGAGATGTGGAGAGACAAAATGAGTAGATATTGGATGAGCCAATGGATTGAGAGGTGTGGGTAAGGGGGTAGAGGTGTGGGTCTTTTGTAAGAGGAGAGGAGGGGCACTCTTGAAAAGGTATAAAATGTTACTTTATTTTCAGATGAGTTTTGGATTTTAAAGGTCCCCCATTAATGTATTTAGAGGATAAGGTGATAAGAGTTCGAAATCCACCCATCCAATAGGCTTTTGACATGTGTAGTTCTAAGATTTTACATTATCTTTTCATTTTATTTAAATCGTTAAATAATGTGGTAATCGCTGCATCATCATGGTCTCAAATATAATTTAATTTATTTAATGTCTAAAATTTATAAAACAAATACTATGAATTAGGGAATATTTTCAGCTTTCCAATTAATATTTATAGTCCTATAGATCATTTATGTAGACAAAATTAAAAATGTTTTACTCAGGTGATACATTCTTTGTAATATTTACTTTCTTTAAAAAAAAATAAAAAGATAAAAAGTCATTATCACACAAAAGTGATTCCATGGGGTCCCCAAGTTTGGCACAAGGAATTCCATGGTCGGCCATGACACAACCAGTAGTATTAGGACACCTGTTGGTGTCATTTTTTATTATTATGTTATTATTTTATTATCCTTAACTACCCGATTACTAATTAATCAAGATAATTAACGATAATTACCATCATTACTATTCACAAAGTCAAAATACAAAGAACGTTTTAATTACATAATTTGGACCTTATGATTCAAAATATTGAATCCATTTTACCAAATTACAAACACATAAATTGAAATAATTAATTTAAAAATAATTCCCATTACCAAAACAAATAGCGGGTTTTTTTTTGAAACAATATCTATGAAATTTTTGGCATTAGTTTATGCCCAATTACAAAGTGAAATTAATTCTAATGACCACTATTAAATTAAATGGTAATAATATATTCTATTTACAATTTAAAACCAATTAACAAAATAATTTAATTATATAATTAAATTAGATGAAAAAGAAGTTTTGATGTAGAAATGCAGTATTTTCAACATTCATTAAAAAATAAACATTGTCAGAAAAATACCAAAAATTATCCAATGTAAATTTCAATGTTCCAATCATATTTAATATGTTTATTTTGACAAATAGAGATTATAAAATTATCAAAAGATTGATTTAAAAATGGTTTTCCATCAAAAGGCAGTAAAATAGTCTTTTAAAAATATTAGTGTATTCCATGTTTAAGATTGAATTTATTCTCATTTTAAGCATATAAAACACTATCTAATTCATAAATAGACATAGATAAGAATATCTATTATTCATTACTTGGGATGTTACAAATGAGGTTATACGACATCATAAAAAAGATATGATCCACATCCAATCTATGTGGTTGATAGAGGCTTCAACGCAACAAGAGGCTTATGCATACTCTCTGATGGTTGGAATCAACTATAATTTTATAAAAGTAAATCCTCTATAATAAGTTAAATCATGATTTTAAGACCAATTTAATATTCACAATACCAGATCATGTTGGCAGTACCTAATATCTTATGATTTAAAAAAAAAATTGAGTAAAGAAGGCCATTAATTTTCTATTCCCATATCATAATATCCTCCTAATTTAAAAAATTAAAATTTGAAACTATTGATATAAATTCACATGAGAGGGATTAATAATATGATATTTTATCCATGATTTTGATATTGTTATTTTTTAACTTGATTAGAGGATTTCATCATATTCACCAATAAATACTTTTTCTATTTATCAATCAAAAATCTTAAGGGATAATTATTTCTAGAAAACCAATGTAATATTATATAGATTATTTAAAATAAATATTTTACACTAGGCCAAATAGAAGATTCAATATAAGTTTACTTTTTATTTTTGAATCATTCCTATATTCTAGATCTATGAAATCCCATGGAATCATATTTATTATTAAGTAGTCTCTAAATAATGTGATCTTGAAGAGACTGATTAAACGTGAAAATTGTTTGATTCCCAAACTTCTAAGTGCATATAGATTATGACATATATTCCATGGTAAAATGATAATATTTCTTTCCAAAATAATTCTACTACAAAACAAATTCCTCATGGAGGATAATATTCTTTTGAGAAATGAGTAAGGCCATTTTTTAATGGTTGGGGAAGAAGCCTCATTTTGTTATTTAAAGAAAATACCTCTTTAGACTGGGTAGAGGGAGACTCATTAGATAGCACGAAGGACAAAGGCCAAGTGGCCTGAAAACTAGGATTGAAAGCCCATTTTTTGGCCCAAAGGGCCCCTCTGTGAATAGTACTTCTACAGTACCCGGGCAGCTACAGTAACCGCTACAGTACCACTGTAACACCCTGGGATTTTATGAGTATTTTTTTATGTCTTATGTTATACGCAACACCAAAGGAATCTTTCACATCACACAATATGGACTTGGCTTGTATTATACGCAATCACGGCCTTCCTCGATAGCGTGTGTAGTACGCAATACCGGGTTTCACTAAACAGTGATATATTATTATGAACTAGCCATTATGAATAGTATGAAATACATTTTTAATTTTATTATTCATCATACACATTTTCTAGAACATGGTAAGAGAACAAAATAAAATTTTCGAGTAAAATAAGTATTTTTTAAAAAATTCAGTTTTGCCGCCTTTTGATGGTGCACCCACATTAAATCTAGTTTTTTAAATGATTATAAGTTCAATTTGACAAAATAATTTTTTTTTAGAATCAGGGTATAAAAATTTACTTTGGATAAATTTTTGATATTTTTCTGATAACTTTCATATTTTGATGAATAGTAAAAATACACTAGTTTTTAATTAAAAACAACTTTTTTCATTGAGAGAATTTATATGGTTAAATTATAATATTGAATGGTTTTAAAGTATAAATAGAATATATTTTTACCATTTAATATAACATATGTCATTAGCATTAGTTTCACATTGAATTCATAGGTAAAAACATTTCAATCTTTGGCAATGTTTTAACTTTTAAAACCCGTTTTCTTAACAATGGGATTTATTTTAAATTAATTAAGGAAACTTATATGTTTTGAATTTTGAAAAATGGATTCCATATTTTGAATCAGTGGGTCCAAATTATGTTAATAGGCTACTTTTTATTTTTGGGCATTTTGAATAGTAACTACGGTAAATTTTATTTACCATATTTAAAGGTAAATCGGGTAATTAAGGGTAAATATAAGATTATAAAATTACCCTAACACCCTCCAAAATCCTATTGGATTACTAAAAGTCGACCCATATCACCTAAGGGTCGGATTAGACTCATTTAATGGACTTTTTTTAGGAAAATAATTTAATTATTATTAAAACCAAAGAATGTGACAACATGTCACTTTCTTAAATCTTATAAATATAATAATATTAAGTTAGTGATAAACATAATGAAACTTAGAACATGAATAGTCTCCAGAAATCTAATATAATTATATACATAATAGTAATTTTTTTATAATTTTTAGGGATTAAATAATTATCATTAATTTTGACACAATAGTGATGTTGAAATTAGTTTTTTAATTAAAATATCAAATAAATGGTTTTAAAAATATTAAAATAAATATTATATGAACTATTTAATGTGTTCCACTAATTTTCTAGATACATATGAAATTTTATTAATATATTAAAGATTTTATTTAGAACATATCTTCTTTATATATTTTATTTAAATTAAAATAAATGAATAGTGTCAAAATTGACACTTGTTATTTTATAAAAATAACATATTATAAAATTGTTTAAAAATCACAAAAAATATTAAAAAATTATAAATTAAAATTTATATGGTCTAAAATGTCATAATGTGTCAAATTATGGAAAATTCACAACACATATGTAATTATTTATAATAATTTAAAATTTAGAATATTATTACCACAAATAAAATTAAATTGAGAAATAAGGATAAATCAAGTTGATAATGTTTAAAATAAATTCATAACATGTCTAAATTTTATTGATTGATTATATCACAACACTATCGAATCTAATATATGGATATGAGTCATTTTGGTTGTTTTTACGTGGGGTTGGGATTTAATATAAAATAATATTTCTTATATTTCCGAAGGTGACCCTCTCCTCCCTTATAAAAGGGCACATCCTCCCTCTCCTCCTCACACCAATTTGAGCCTTCAATATCAGCCAAACCTTGCACATTTAACTTCCCAACTTCCCTAGAAACATCCTAGAGGTCCTGGTCTTCATCAAAGTCCAATTTTAGTGCCCTAAAAGGAGGTCTCAAAGAGGCGCTTCAAAGAAGTGGTAATGTCTGTTACCGATTCTTTCAACTCTATTTCTTATTATACTTCTTCTTATTTAGTTGTTTCATTATAAAGTAATAACATTAGTATCACTCATATACATATATGTTATTATTAGTATGAAACAACCCTATTTCACCATCTATCCATCCTACGGAAAATGAAATCACCGCGTGTGCGTACGTATGGAATACCGTCTCCACGCCATGGTGTAATCTATTTTCCATCACCACCTTACTTGTATGGGTATAATGGTTCAAATAAATAACTATATATGATTATTGTAAATTGGTATTGATTATGAAATGGTATACATACACTCCAATACAATTCCACGATCATGGGAACGATATCATCGCTCGTGCGTACAAAAGGAATATTGTCTCCACGATGTGATGCGATTCGTTCTACATGATCTTCATTTCATAATGATTATATAAATGAATTTAATGAATAAATATGATATATATTACACTAATACCATTCTGGAAATGATGTATCTATAAACTAAAGAGAAGAATAAGAATTTATTCGACAAAACAGGCATAAGAACAAAACGTAATAAACCTTCGAATAACAAGTAGCAATGAAATATTACTAATAAGAAGCTATGAATATGACCATATATGATATAATAACAATGAGTATGATTCTTAAATAAGAAAATTACATTATTTAAATCATTATACAGGAGGTTCAGACACTTACGAAGCAAATCAGACCTAAGGTAAGGGAAAATATCACAAGCTCATTTTTATCCGAGATTGTTTATACTTTGGTATTTACTGGGGTGTATTTTATCATCCACATACATGTTCCCTCAATATGTAATATTGTTTCCATTCACCTACAATTGTTTAAATCCAATTTTACCCTTCGGTGAGTTTTTAGTAAAGGATATGAAAGGAATCTTTTTTCGTTTTTCGTATGAGGTACTTTTTGACTTTTCTGACAAAAGTACGAGAAGAATGTTTTTAAACTTATACAGCATGAATGGATTTTTAAAACAATATTTCCAAGAAGCTTCATTTACATTTTTCACGTTTATTTTTTATCAACTTTTTTTTTAGTTTAAAATTTTATGACATGTTACGAAAGGAAAAATGTTTTTGAAGTAAAAAGGATATTTTTTTCAAGAATGGTGTTCAAGTGTTTTATCAAAATTATTTTCCATCTAAGATAATATAGGGTTCTGTATATATCCCTATAATTACATTGATTTTATTATGTTGTGATCGAATTATTTTTATGAATTCATTTATCTTATATGAATTGTTTTATGATGTCACGATGTTTAAGAATCCCATTTTTATTATATGGGTTACACAATGATGTATGATTTACGATTTTGTGGCACACATAAGAATGGTATCATTATGAGATGGGTGGGACCTATATCTCCCTCCAATGCATTGGGTAAAGATTTCATATCTCATAAGACAGACATGGCTGGAACGGGAGGTTAAACCGGTTCAGTGAAACAGGACTGAAACGAGGAGTGAACTTGATTCAGAAATGGACTTTTTCCACTAAGATAGTCATGGCAATGAGTCTTGACTAATAAGAAATGATTATCTATTATTATGTGTGTTTTCCACAAAGTTACATGTTTTAATTTATGTTTATTGTGATTACATATCACTACCATGATTTATCCCATGTTATGAAATTATTATCTCTTTTGCAGGGTATGATTTCCAAAATGTTATGATCTTATGTATTTGATGTGATTGATATTTCTTTTTTTACCCTTACTGAGCATTTGATCTCGCCCTTTTGTATGTTTTCTTTCCCCAGGTCAGGAATAAGGGTATTAAGTAAGATATGCCAAAAGGTACTATAGATATGATGAAATAATTGGGAGACAGTGTAGATGCTTTATGAACCAATTGTTTATGTTTCCCAGTTTCTAAAGACACTATACCTATACGGTCCTTTCATGGTTTTGTTATATGTTGTAATAAGTGCACTTCAATTTTGAAGTACTAACAATTTATTTAAAGTATGGGTCATTAAAGTTGGTATCAGAGGAAAGGTATTGTCATCCTTTGGAAACTAGGATGTGAAAGCGTTAGTAAGAATCCTATGGATAAGTCTAAGCATAGAACACAATCTTAGTTCTTTATAATTTACCATGAATAACCTAGGATAAGACCGTAAGTGGGAAATTTTATTCTTGATTATGTGGTTTTCCTATTATAATTAGTGTTGCTCGCACTATTATTCTTGGTTTTAGTCGATGGCTGGAACCCGAAGGAACCGTGTTATTGCGGAATGCGACGGGCAATGCAATTATTATCCCCCTGAGCAACCAAACGTTATGGGAGTTGGAATGAAAAATCTTGTATCCATGCTCACACAACTTTCTCAATCTATGAATCATGTAGGACTTACAAACGAGCAAAGAAAGGAGCAACATTCTGTTGAATCCTTCATGAGGCAGCGTCCGCCTTCATTCAGCAGGTCTACTGATCGATTAGTTGCTGAACAATGGATCAGTACTACTAAAAAGATATTTTCAGTTCTTCATTGTTCTGAACATGATAAAGTCATCTTAACAGTGTATCATTTGGAAAGTTATACTGATCAATGGTGTAATATTATCAAGAATACGAGGCCAAGAGATGAAATTGAGTCCATGGAATGGGATGAGTTCAAGAACTTATTTTTCAATAAGTACTTCCCTCGTATTCTCCGAACAAAGATGGAGAAATTGTCTCTTGTACTAAAGCAAAAGGATGATGAATATGTGGGTACCTATGAAGAAAATTTTACAAGACTTGCAAGGTATGCTTATGGTATTATTATCCAACCTGAGAGTAAGATTGATCGATTCTTTTGTGGCTTAAAACCAAGTCTTCAAAGGGCGTTAGCCCTAAGGGACTTCAATAACAACGAGGAAATTGTTCGATGTGCTCTCAAGGTTGAGATGGAGATTGGTGTAACCCATAAGTCAAATGGGTTTGATAAGAAGAGGAAAATGGAATTCAAAGGAAAATCTAATGACCACACTGAAAAGAAGATGAGTTTTCCCTTATGCTCAAAGTTTGGAATGAAACTTGGAGGAAATTGTCTTAAGGGGACAAGCAAATGTTATATGCGTGGAAAATAATGTCATCGGGCAATTGAATGTTGAAATAATGGGAAGAAGATGTCTAATGATGCAAACAAAGGAAGGGATACACATAATGAACCTACTACACTTCAATGTTTCAAGTGCAAGGAGATGTGGCATTATGACAATCAATGCCCAAATCCAAGGGTTGATGATGATGATCGATGTCAACAAACTCTTAAGGCCAAAGACAAAGGAAAGTCACATGCAATTACAATCGGCGATGTGGAGTACGACAATGAAGTAGTGAGAGGTACACTTACTATCCACTATAAAGTAGAAAATGTTTTATTTGATTCTGGATCCACCCACTCTTTTATTTGTGAATAATTTTCTAAGGGTATCACCGTATTACCTCAATAATTAGATGTTGAGTTGGCTGTGACAACACCTAATGGCACAACAGTCACATCAAAAGTATACAATTATTCTCGGATTGAAGTTTGTGGGAAAGTGCTTCCGGAAAATCTTGTGATCCTTCCTATAGTGGAATTTAATGTGATTCTTGGCATGGATTGTCTTTCTTTATATGGAGCTCATATCAATTTCCAAAGAAGGGAAGTCACATTTCATATTCTAGATCAATCTATGATCGTCTATCGATGCAAGGATGAACATAACCTTCAAGTGGAAATTTCTTCCATTTTATGGGTCTTGATTCCACTAAATGAAGGTTATTTATCTCAAATGGTTGGTGAGAAACTCATGATTAAGAATATGCCCATTGTACGGGAGTTTGATGATGTCTTTCCGGAGGAATTGCCGGGTCTTCCACCAAATCGTCAAGTTGATTTTTCAATAGAACTCGTACCAGGTGCTTTACCTATTTCAAAGAAACCTTATAGAATGGCCCCAATTGAGTTACAAGAATTCAAGAAGCAACTCCAATAGAATCTTGATAAAGGATTCATATGCCCTAGTGCGTCACCTTGGGGAGCACCTGTTCTGTTTGTTAAGAAGAAAGATGGATCAATGAGACTCTGTGTTGATTATCGAGAACTTAACAAGATCACTATCAAGAAAAAATATCCTCTCCCACGCATTGATGAATTATTTGACCAACTACGCGGAGCTCAATACTTTTCCATGATTGATCTTCATTCAGGGTATCATCAATTAAGGGTCAAAAGGGAGAATATACCAAAGACGGCTTTCCGTACAAGGTATGGACACTGTGAATTTATAGTGATGCCATTTGGTCTTACTAATGCCCCTTATATCTTTATAGATCTGATGAATAAAGTCTTCACAGACTATCTTGATCAATTTTTGGTAGTCTTTATAGACGATATTTATGTCTATTCAAATAGTAATGAAGAACATGAAGATCACTTGAGAATTGTATTGAAGACCCTGAGAAAGGAGAAGCTTTATCCCAAATTTACCAAGTGTGAATTTTGGCTTCAAAATGTTGCATTTTTGGGTCGCATAATCTCAAAATAGGGGATATATATAGATCCAGCAAAAACAGAGGTTATCGAAAGATGGTCGAGACCAACAACAGTAACTGAGATCCAAAGTTTTCTTGGTTTGGCTGGATATTATCGACGTTTTGTGAATGATATTTCACAATAATCTAATCCACTCACCAAGTTGACTCAGAAAGGAGTTATGTTTGTTTGGACAGAGGAATGTGAAGAGAATTTCAAGGAGTTGAAAAGAAGGTTATCCAGTGCACCTGTACTCACACTTCCTTGTAGTTTAGAAATGTTTGTGATCTACAGTGATGCATCCAAGAAGGGATTGGGGTGTTTTTTTATAAAATATGATATGGTGATAGCTTATTCCTCGCGAAATTTGAAAATCCATGAGAAAAATTACCCAACTCATGATTTGGAGTTAGGTGCGGTAATCTTTTCATTAAAGATTTGGAGGCATTATCTTTATGGAGAAAGGTGTGACATTTATACTGATCATAAAAGTTTAAAGAATATTTTCACACAAAAGGAGATGAATATGCGCCAAAGAAGATGGTTAGAGTTGATTAAGGATTATGACTGCTCAATTCATTACCACCATGGGAAAGAAAACAAGGTGGAAAATTCATTAAGTCTACAAGACCATGACATTTTATCCATAATGAGGATCACAAAAGATCCAATATTTATGGATTTACAAAGGATGGATCTTGGAATTATAATGGAAGGGGGAAAATCGTATATTTCTCAAATGAATGTTCAACCATCTATACATGTGAAGATTAAAGAGGCACAGAATGAAGATGTAGAGTTACAAAAGAAGGTGAGAAATGTTCCTGAATTCAACCTTGATTGTGATGGGATAATAAAGTTCAAGAATTGGGTTTGTGTTCCTCCCATCCCCGAATTAAAGGAGCTACTGGATGAGGCTCATATTTATTCATTTTCTATTCATCCTGGAAGCCCGAAGATGTATAGGGACCTGAAAGAGTACTTCTGGTGGGATGGCATGAAAAGAGATGTTGCTGAATATGTCTCTCGATGCTTGGTTTTTTAGAAAGTTAATGCAGATAGACAGAAGTCTAAGGGGATGTTATAACCATTACCCATACCCGAATGGAAATTGGAAAACATCACTATGGACTTTGTCCCAGGAATTCCTAAAACATCCAAAGGCAATAATGATATCTGGGTCATAGTTGATCGTCTTAGAAAGTCTGCACACTTCATTTCTATTAGAGAGGATTTCTCTCTAGATCAGCTTTCCAGGATATATGTAAAGGTAGTGGTAAGATTTCATGGATTACCACTTTCTATTATATCTGATCGGGATCTGAGGTTTACCGTGAAGTTCTGGAAAAGTCTTCAGCATACTCTGGATACAGAGTTGAGTTTCAGCACTGCTTATCATCCTCAGACAGACGGTCAGTCTGAGAGGAAAATTCAAAAACTAGATGATATGTTGAGATCTTGCTCTATAGATTTCAAAGGTGGTTGGCATCAACACCTACCTTTGGTGGAATTTTCCTATAATAATATCTTTCACTACAGTATTCAGATGGCTCCTTATGAAGCTCTCTATGGAAAGAAATACAGGACTCCAACTTGCTGGGATGAAGCTAGGGGAAGAAAGCTATTAGGACCTGATCTTGTTGATGAAATGGCAGAAAAGGTCAGATCTATTCAACAACACATAAGAGCAGCTCAGAGTCGACAAAAAAGTTTTGTCGACAATCGAAGAAAATACCTAGAGTTTGATGTGGGTGATAAAGTGTTCTTACGAATATCTCCTTGGAAGAGGGTCATGAGATTTGGAAAGAAGGGAAAGTTGAGCCCTAGATATATCACTCCTTTTAAAATTCTGGATCGTGTTGGGAAGGTAGCTTACCAATTTGCGCTTCCACCGAATCTCTCTCAAGTTCACGATGTGTTCCATGTATCTCTCCTGATAATGTACATACCTGGCCCTTCACATGTACTCATCTTAGAAGTTTTCCCGCTAGAACAAGATCATTCTTGTGAAGAACAACCGATAGAGATTCTCGATCATAGTGAAAATGTCATACGGAACAAGACCACTCGTTTGATGAATGTTTTATGGAGGAACCACCAATTAGAAGAAGCTACATGGGGACTTGAGGACATGATGAGGGAGAGGTATCCTCATATGTTTGTTACAAGTGACGAATTTTGAGGGCGAAATTAATTTTAAGGGGGGTAGAATGTAACACCCTGAGATTTTATGAGAAAATTTTTTATGTCTTATGTTATACGCAACACCAAAGAAATCTTTCACAGCACACAATACGGACTTGGCTTGCATTACACGCAATCACGACCTTCCTCGATAGCATGTGTAGTACGCAATATCGGGTTTCTCTAAACAACGATATATTATTATGAACATGCCGTTATGAATAGTATTAACTACATTTTTAATTTTGTTATTCATCATACACATTTTCTAGAACATGGTAAGAGAAAAAAATATTTTTTTTGGGTAAAATAAGTATTTTTTAAAAAATGCAGTTTTGCCACCTTTTGATGGCGCACCCACATTAAATCTAGTTTTTGACATGATTATAAGTTCAATTTGACAAAATAAAATTCTTCTTTTGAATCAGGGTATAAAAATTTACTTTGGATAATTTTTTGATATTTTTCTGATAACTTTCATATTTTGATGAATAGTAAAAATACGCTAATTTTTAATTAAGAACAACTTTTTTCATTGAGATAATTTATATGGTTAAATTATAATATAGAATATTCTTAAAGTATAAATAGAATATATTTTTACCATTTAATATAATTTATGTCATTAGCATTAATTTCACATTGAATTCATAGGTAAAAACATTTCAATCTTTGGCAATGATTTAACTTCTAAAACCCGTTTTCTTAACAACGAGATTTATTTTAAATTAATTACTGAAACTTATATGTTTTTAATTTTGAAAAATGGATTCCATATTTGGAATTAGTGGGTCCAAATTATGTTAATAGACTACTTTTTATTTTTGGGCATTATGAATAGTAACTACGGTAAATTTTATTTACCATAGTTAAAGGTAAATCGGGTAATTAAGAGTAAATATAAAATTATAAAATTACCCTAACACCTGCCAAAATCCAATTGGATGACTAAAAGTCTACCCATATAACCTAAGGGTCGGATTAGATTCATTTAATGGACTTTTTTCAATGAAAATAATTTAATTATTATTAAAACCAAAGAATGTGACAACATGTCACTTTCTTAAATCTTATAAGTATAATAATATTAATTTAGTAATAAACTTAATGCAACTTCGAACATGAATAGTATCCAGAAATATAATACAATTATCTACATCATAGAAATTTATTTAGAATTTTTAGGGATTATATAATTCTCATTAATTATGACACAATAGTGATGTTGAAATTATTTTATTAATTAAAATACCAAATAAATGGTTTTAAAAATATTAAAATAAATATTATATGAACTATTTAATGTCTTCCACTAATTTTCTAGAAACATATGACATTTTATGAATATATTAAAGCTTTTTGTTCGAACATATCTTCTGTATATATTTTATTTAAATTCAAATAAATGAATACTTTCAAAATTGACACTATTGTTATTTTATAAAAATAACATATTATAAAATTGTTTAAAAATCAAAAAAATATTTAAAAATTATAAATTAAAATTTTTATGGTCGAAAATGTCATAAAGTGTCAAATTATGGAAAATTAACAACACATAGGTAATTATTTATAATAATTTAAAATTTAGAATATTATTAGTACAAATAAAATTAAATTGATAAATAAGGATAAATCAAGTTGATAATGTTTAAAATAAATTTATAACATGTCTAAATTTTATTGGTTGATGCGATTACAACCCTATCTCATCTAATCTTCGGATATGAGTCATTTTGGAAGTTTTTAAGTGGGGTTGGGATTTAATATAAACTAATATTGTTTATATTTCCAAAGGTGCCCCTCTCCTCCATTATAAAAGGGCACCTCCTCCCTCTCCTCCTCACACCAATTTGAGCCTTCAAACTCGGCCAACCCCTGCCCATTTCACTTCCCCACTTCCCTAGAAACATCCTAGAGGTCCTGGTATTCTTCAAAGACCAATTTTAGTGCCCTAAAAGGAGGTCTCAAAGTGGCACTTCAAAGAAGAGGTAATGTCTGTTACCGATTATTTCAACTCTATTTCTTGTTCTACTTATTATTCTTTAGTTGTTTCATTATGAAGTAATAACATCAGTATCACTCATATACTGATACTTTATTATAAGTATAAAACAACCCTATTTCACCATCTATCCATCCTACGGAAAACGAAATCACCGCGCGTGCGTACGTATGGAATACCGTATCCACGCCGTGGTGTAATCTATTTTCCATAACCACCTTACTTGGATGGGTATAATGGTGAAAATAAATAACTATATAGTATTATTGTAAAGTTTTATTGATTCTGAAATAGTATACATAGACTCCAATACAATTCCACGATCATGGGAACGATATCATCGCTCGTGCGTACGTACGGAATACCGTCTCCATGATGTGATGTGATTCGTTCTACATGATCTTCATTGCATAATGATTATATAAATGAATTGAATGAATAAATATGATATATAGTACACTAATACCATTCTATAAATGATGTATCTATATCCTAAAGAGAAGAATAATAATTTTTTCGACAAAACACGCATAAGAACAAAAAGTAATAAACACCTGAATAACAAGTAGCAATGAAATTTTACTAATAAGAAGCTAAGAATATGACCATATATGATATCATAACAATGAGTATGATTCTGTAATAAGCCAATGACATTATTTAAATCATTATACTGGAGTTTCGGACACTTACGAAGGAAATCAGACCTAAGGTAAGAGAAAATATCACAATCTCATTTTTATCCGAGATTGTTTATACTTTGGTATTTACTGGGGTGTATTTTATCAGCCACATCCATGTTACCTAAATATGTAATATTGTTTCCATCCACCTACAATTTTTTAAATCCAATTTACCCTTCGTTGAGTTTTTAGTAATGGATATGAAAGGAATCTTTTGTCGTTTTTCGTACGAGATACCTTTTGACTTTTCCGATGAATGTACGATAAGAATGTTTTTTTAACTTATACGACATGAGTGGATTTTTAAAACAATATTTCCAAGAAACTTCATTTACAAGTTTTCATGATTATTTTTAATCAACTTATTTTAGTTTAAAATTGTATGACATGTTAAGAAAGGAAAAATGTTTTTGAAGTAGAAAGTATATTTTCCTCAAGAATGGAGTTCAAGTGTTTTATCAAAATTATATTCCATATAAGATAATATAGGGTTCTGTTTCTATCCCTATTATTACATTGATTTTATTTTGTTGTGGTGGAATTATTTTTATGAATTAATTTATCTTATATTAATTGTTTTATGATGTCACGATGTTTAAGAATCCCATTTTTATTACATGGGTTATGAAATGATGTATGATTTATGATTTTGTGGCACACATAAGAATGGTATCATTATGAGATGGGTGGGACCTATATCTACCTCCAATGCATTGGGTAAAGATTTTATATATCATGAGATATACATGGCTGGAACGAGAGGTTAAATCGGTTCAGTGAAATAGGATTGAAACGAGGAGTGAACTCGGTTCAGAAATGGACTTTGTCCACTAAGATAGTCTTTGCAATGAGTCTTGACTACCAAGAAATGATTCTCTATGATTATATATGTATGCCACAATGGTCCATGTTTTATGTTATGATTATTGTGATTACATTTCACTACCATGATTTATCTCATGTTATGAAATTATGATCTCTTTTGCAGGGTAAGATTTCCAAAATGTTATTTTCTTATGAATTTGATGTGATTGATATTTCTTTTGTTTACCCTTACTGAGCATTTGAGCTTACCCTTTTGTATGTTTTATTTCCCCAGGTCAGGAAGAAGGGTCTTAAGTAATATATACCAAAATGGATTATAGATATGATGAAATAATTGGGAGACAATATAGATTCTTTATGAACCAGTTGTTTATGTTTCCCAATTTCTAAAGACACTATACCTATACGATCCTTTCATGGTTTTGTTATATGTTGTAATAAGTGTAATTCAATTTTGAAGTACTAACAATGTATGTAAATTATGGGTCATTATAACCACCACTGCTACAGTACTGCTACAGCGCCCCTACTACAGTACCCCCAGAAAATTAGTCCTTGCCCGGATTTGATCCTGGGTGTTTTGGATGCCAAGAAAGAGCCTGTACCACTAGGGTACAAGATCGTTGGTAGGAGTAAGGCCATTTATATAACATAAAGGGATATAAAAATTTAGAGACAACCGCATGCTTGGGAAGACAAATTCTACCTTACACTGAGAGAGATTTACCTTTCCATGAGTCTGTGGTTCTTATAATCTATCCCAAAATATGATTGAAGTCATCCACAAGAGGAATTACCCAAAACATTTGAGAAGATAAATATATCAAAGAGAGGACATCACCCATGATTCCAAAATCATTAATTATACTCAATTTTCTAGTGAAAATGATGTATTATCGAAACTAAATGAATTTTTTTTCAACATATCTCATAACCCGAAATATTATCATAACGAAAAATAAATTTTGGTATGTTTCTTATGTTAATTTTGTCACTATTGATAAAAATAAATATATATTTAGTATAAAATAAGTAAGAAGGAGGCGATATATCTTCTTCATCCCTGATGGTCTTCAAATCACCTTTCTCCACCATATAAAGAAGAAATTGGCTATGATAGTCTTCCATAATGGAGAAAATAATGGTTAAATGGGGGGCCACCATGCTTTAATCCCTATAGAATGTTAAGAAACCTTCTAGAGTGATATTTAGGATAATTAATGTGTGAAAATATCCAAGAATGTATTTATTACAATTAATAAACCTCATATAAAATCCATAGTAGGTTAAGACATTACCAACAAAACCCTAATCTATAGTATCACTTGCTTTTTAAAATCAATAGTTAATGAAATGTTACCTCCCTTGTTGGTCTTCCTGAGTTAATTAACACATTAGTAGGTGGTAATAAGAAAATATTTAATGTTACAACCAATGATTAATCAAAATTTTGTTCCATGATATTATTTTATACAAAACTGTAGAAATCCTATTAGAGAGAATTTTTTCTATTATTTTTTTGATGGTGTTGACAAGATGAAATGACTAAAATTGTAAAATATCATTGGAATTTTAAGCTTTTGGAATCATGGAAATGAATTTAGTAGTGATACATTGTGATATAGAGAGAAACCATTAAAAATATTCATTAAATATCATACATCATGTCGAATGACATCCCAATAATCTGGGAAAAATGATTGGTGAAGCCATCACGGCGAGGAGAGGTCCCCTTATTAAGGCCAAAGATTGCCTACTTAATTTAAAAATATAAAATAATTTAGGTGAGAAGGATATTTTATTCCGTAGTAATTTTTTATGAATTATTACTTTCATGATATCTTCATGAGTGGGAGAGTTATTAAAGAGATTCATATAGAAAGTTAAAACATGATTGGAAACAGAATTCATGCTTTCAATGATTTGGAAACCATATTTATGTAGAGATAGAGGCGTATTATCCCTTCTATCTCTCTTAAGAGAGTTGGAAAATTTAGTTTTTTATTCAAATATTTGGGCCATATATGTTTTCAAATATATTTATTGATTATTTTCCTGATATTGACATGGTTATTGAGCATGTAAGACATTTCAGCTTCTTGATAATGATTTGCAGAGAAGTTATTCAAAGAAATGGTATCTAGAAAAAGGTTAAGAGAGTATTCAAGGGATTCAATATCATCATCCAAAAATGTGAATAATTTTGTTCTAAAATGTTTCACTATCATTTTGTGAAATTTAATATTTAAAATTCATGTTACATGATTATATTTAAAACCATTCACAGTCCAGGTATCATGTACATGTTTTTGGTATTTCAGGTGATAAATACAAGCATTATTGAGCATGAAAGGAAGTGGTTACCTCTATTATTAGTCCTTAAAATTCATAAGTATGGGGTTATGATAATAATTACTTCTTTCCAAAGTGACACATGATATATATATCTAAATATTTATAGATACATCATTAACAAGTACTATATCATTTCTACAATCCATCATACTATTTAAGTGTTATCGATACCATGTAAATTTGTCTCTAATAAGGATAATCTCGATAAGATTCCATTCCTCAATAGAAGCTCTGAAATCCTAAATAAAAATAGATTGAGATATAGGATTCATATTTTTATTAGTGTTTTGGACTATATTAAAATCTCTAATAAAGATCCATGGATCATTAATGGTATTAGAAGTATTTATAATTTTCATCAAAAGTTACCTCTAATTAAGGATACTATTGAAGGCATAAACCACTGAACAGAAATAGTGTTTTGCAAACCCCAAAAAGTTTCATGTGATAATAAGATAATCTGCATAAACAATGATAGTATTTTCATCACTCATATGAGAGAGGATACATAACATGTTAGTGTTGGGGAAGGTTTGATTAATAGCCCAAAAAATATCCACTTTTATAAATGGAATAATCTGACCATAAAAACTATATATGTCTTAGACGACTCAATAAATTTTGGCTTATATTTTATTCCAATAATTTTAATGGAACTCAAAGATCTTCGGTTGGATAATCCCTAACATTTCTAGAAAAAAGCATAAATTTTAATCTATTTGTTGGTGCACATTCCATATTATATATTGTTTCAATGTTCCTTATTCTTTATGATTTTTTATTTCTCCTACATTGATAGAGTTTTAATAAAATAGTTCATCCTTTCTATTTGTAGTAGAAGGATTTATTTCAGGTAAAACCATACTTGAATCTTTTTAAATTGGATGACGAGTATATCATCTATCGATATACAAGGAGTACCTTGAGAGTCTAGTATATTTAGTGAAAATCTCACTACAACACCATATTGCATCTCAATTATGAGAATCTCCATGACTTTGTGATCAATTTTAATGTACATATATACATCTTCTTTAATCATGAAAAAAATATCTCCTTATAATGGAGAGATGTAAAATCATTTGAAATATTTTTTCAAAATAATATCGAATCCTATTGTCAAATTTTTAAATTATTTGATAAAAAATAGATAATATTTTATTCCAAACAAGAAGGGATTGTTATAAATAATATCAAGATTTTACTAACGTGAAAATATAATTTTGATATTATTTAGTCTCAAAACAAATTGGTTGTTTAACCAATAATAATTTATAGAGATAAATCCAATTAGAAAATAAATTTTAACTTCCATTTTAAAGAGATTAAAATTGAGATGGGTAAAATATTACTAAAATATTATTTGGGATTATTGTTGAGAAACGAGGGATAATGCTTCACCATAATTAATTTATTATTATTGACTATAGATACTAGATATGAGTGATTATTTTCTATATCGGATTTTACATTACTCATCTAATTTGTTTCTCAACCCAATATTTAACCAATAATAGGGGAATAATTAGTTCTTTCAACATGGGTACAAAAATAATTTTATAGGAATTGATTTATATATTATGGTATAGAATCAAATAATTTTCATTTTTAAATGAGCCATCACGGTTTTTAGGTTCTCCGAAATCATATGAAAGAACTATGATCAACTTTATTTGAGAGGGGTATTCTAGAATGAGTAGCCAATAGAGTATCAGGTAATATTTTCAGAGGGAAGTACTTTGTATTTTTTTTCAAAGATTCAAGTAAACAACAAGATATAGTTTCAATAATAAGATCTTTTGGAGAAGGTGATTTATTCAAAATTAAAGGTTAAAGGTTATAAAAATAATGAAATTGGGATACATTTTTATAAATATTTTCATTTAATTTATATAAATGGATTCTTAAAGGTTTTATTTTACTTACTTAATACATGGTAGTATTCAATTTATTTTATTACCCAAGAAATATTCCTTTGTCATATTTAGGTTCAAATTTCACTAGGTTGTATTTATTGTTAATAATATAAAATTTAACTCTATACTCTTTGAAAAAATGAATATTTAGAATTTTATCATTTTGATGTTCATTAGGGGACTTTTCAATGGATTGAATTTTGAGAACATGTTTCAAAATAAAATGACTGGAATTGAACACCTTGGATCGAAAGTATTGTGGGTGTTTAAAATCAATAAATAGGGTTGTTGAGATTTCATGAAGTCTTCAATTATTTCATTAAATTACCCGATTTTGTTAAGGTGTTTATGTGTAGAACAATTAATATTATAACCTCTTGAAGCATAAATTTCATAAAAATATTCCCCATGATCACTTTTAATGGAAATTATTTTGCTCAGGTTTTCAATTTCAACCTTTAATATGAATCTTATAAAGAAGTTACAAGATTAATTTTTGTAAGTGAAGAAAAATACCTTATTGAATAATTTATAATAATTAAAAAACAAAAAATTTTATGACATTCCTTCATTAATTTTGATATAAGTTTTTCTAAAAAGATCATGGTGAAAACGATTAAGGGATTTAGAGGATGATACTTCTTTTTTAATTTTGGAAGAGGTTTTTCAGTTTCATACTATGTTTAAAGTGTTCACAATTAAGCTTACCTCACTAGCTAGTTTTTGATGATCATAAGGAGTCCCTATGTGTGAAAAAATAACGAAGTAATGTATTCTATATCAATAAATCACTATCATAAATTCTCAAACATTTAACAATTTTGAGATATATTTTTTTAAATCAATAATATAAACATCTTCAAAATGAATAGTTGTAAATAAAATATTTCCATTAAGATTAATAAATTTTTGAAAATATTTTTTAATATTTACTCTATAACCACAATTAAAAAATAGAAAAATTATTATAAAATTTACTTTTAAACCTCTAAGGAGAAAAACATATTTTTTAAAAGTTTAATTTAGGAAACTAATTATACTAATAAATTTGTTTTTCTTTTTGAATTTTCATTAAAAATCATATATCCTCTATTAACCTTTTCTTATTGATTAAACTCTGAAAGGACACTACACAAGTGTTGAAAGACTCCAATTTTAATTTATGAAAAATCTTGTGGGTATTTAATATTCAGACATGTTTCTATCACAATTAATAATGTTTTATTTTCCAATGTAGATTTTGGGTCAAGATATCTTAGATATTAGTGATTTTGGTAACAAATTTTGTTTTTGAATCTAATTTTTGAGATTGTATATGGGAAAAATATGGACACTTTTTGTTATAACATATATAGCTTTTTGTCAATTATCTTAATGAATTCAACTTATAGTTTTATTACAATAATTATTATTTTTTCTGAATTTTTTTACAATAGTCTCTTTTTTAGAACTCACATTTTTTGTAAAACCAAAATCATAATTAATTTTATGGGTGATTTAGAAAACATTGTCTTGTTTATGTATTCTCTTACTTGGTTGAATTTTTCTTGATATATTTTTATATCATCCCAAGTCTATTGTAATTATTTACATTAAATAGATCATTCATTTTTATTAATGAGTTTTTTATAGTGAGTTGATCTTTTTCATTAAGGTCATGATTTTAATTCTATTTATGAACATTGTACATTGACTTTAGATCCGATAAAATTATTATGTTTATTGAGAAAACATTTTTGGGCTTGGTAGAACTTGTTATTAGATGTAAAATAATTTAAATAAAAAGTTGAATTATTTTTGGAAGTGGAATAAAAATTTGGGTGTACTTCATTACTAACCTCCACTTGATCTATGAGACACTTGACCCCTTTTTTATTAATTTTCTTGAGGAGAGTGACACGTCACTTTCAATAAATATTAAAACCTAGGGGATTTATTATTATTTTTCATCCCCTTGTTTTTTATTTTTGATCCACAAACATTCTAACGATATATGTCCCATATTTTTTCATTCAAATAACAAAAATTCTTATTCACTATGATCATATTCTTTTTTGGTATATTGGTAAGATTTTGTTCTTTTGAATAATATGTTCACTCTCATGACTTGATGATCTGTTTCATCATCATTCTAAGAGTCATCATATTTTTGAATGTAATCATCCTTTTCTGTTTTATTACATGTCTAATATATCACCTTTTTAGTTCTTTGTGATCTAATAGGTCATGATAAACCTATTTATCTCTTTGATTGGAATTTTTTTTATCTCTTTGAATAATTTCTTAGTAATAAAAAAAGGAACATTTTCACTATGGTTTATATATAACAATTAACACCAAGGAAATTTAAAAATTGATAATGCTAGAAATTCATGTAAAAATGTAATTAATAGATTCATTGGGATTCAAACTAAAACATTATAAATGTAGTCTATACATATCATGTACAATATCAATAACTTTTCTTGATCCCACATATGTAACTTCCAAAAATTTATTGATTTGAGGGTGGTTTTACATGTAGAAATGAAATTAACATCATTAATATATAAAACTCAATGTAATTCAATAACTTCTTTATTATTATGTTAAATAAAGTCTATGTCATCTGGAGTCAATTTGTCTTCTAATTCATTATAATGTGTAAAGAGATAAATAATATTTATCCCAATAGGGTATCCTAGCATAAGAAGAAAATCAGACATTTGAGTTTTCCATGTGATATAATCTGAGTCATTAATGAAAGGTTAAAGACCCATAGAACATAATTTGGGACCACCAAGGGTGTTTAAAAAAGATACCATTAAAAATCCTTTAAATAATTTTATATTATTATAATTAAAACTACTTTTTTAAAACAATGGACTCTTAATAAAAACATAATGATTTATTTGATACCAAATATTGGCCAGAGATACAATTCTAGATGAGAGGTGTTGATTTTATTTTAAAAAAAAATTGAAAAATATTCTATAAAATAAATGAATTTATTATAAAACAATTTTATTTAAGCATATAATAATAATGTAAAGTGAGATTAGAGGAAACTAAAAAATTACTCATTTTGGGAAATAAATTAAAAAAAATAACAAATTGAGTATTTTTATGTAGGTGTTTTGTAATATCTCAAGAAAAATCCCCTACATCTTCCCTAGTCAAGAATGATTAAGAGGGATATATTTCTCCAATGGTTTTAACAAAATACCCTAGAATAAAGAGTAATAAATAATCCTTTTGTTTTAATAGAACAAAAGAACCAAAAGAAGAAACATGTCTTTAAAAGGAACCTAAAAACAAGATCCCTCACTATAATGTTGGTGATATCCTAAAGAAGAAGTATAATTTTTTAGATGTTTGTTTTCCCAGACCCCTTACATTGGACTCAATTCTATCTACACAATTTAGAAGAATATGAGAGAGAGGGAATTATAAGATAGAATTTGAAGATCCATTGTGAGATTAAAATAGGGGATCAATTGTCTCAAAGAGAAAGAGGAAAATATAAAATGGGTTAAAATTTTGAAGCCATGATTTACGTTTTATATATGATTAATCATGGAGATATCTTGTAAAATCACTTTATTGTTGAGTTTATAAGCGAGTGTTAATTTAAGAGGATCATTGAAATATGTTGTTGAGATTGAATCCTCATTAGGTATATATTTGAATAAATTATAAGATTCATGGATCCCTGGGTAAGAGACAATGATTTAATAATCGTTGCGAATGCATCACATTCTTGTACTTAATGCATCTTCATAGTTACAAATCACATCCACCACGTAGCCTCTGGATTCCACATTTGAGCTTATGAGACTCATGTAGGTTGTGAATTTTTTATATATTCCATTTGGTATCCATTGATATTGATCAAGTATCTAGGTTGATTGATAATAAAAAATATTGGTTGGTAAGTGCATGTGGGTTTATTAGACAATTAGTGTAGATTAGTATGATCTCTAAGCCAATCCTTCAACCTTATTTTCACACCTCTGTTTGGTGAAATAGTTCAAAAGATAGTTCCAAAACACTATAAATGATTAAAAATAAAAAAACACATGTATTTTAGCACCATAGTTTATGTGATAAAAAATAAGGGAGTTTTGACATTGGTGTGGTTTGATGTGGGTGGAAATGAGATCCTCTTATTGGTGAGAAAATGGACTTATCCTTGTAATTTATTGGTTGGTGAGTGTAAATAATGGGTTTTCTTGAGTGTTATATGAGTAAGGTGGTAAAATGTTTGTGAGATACATAGGTATGAATTTATAACCTAAGAGAGGTCTTATATAATGTATTTTTAATTTG
The DNA here is from genome assembly GCA_963277665.1 of Viscum album. NCBI lineage: Eukaryota > Viridiplantae > Streptophyta > Magnoliopsida > Santalales > Viscaceae > Viscum > Viscum album. Next base: position 1,283,470,215 of record OY728133.1, read on the forward strand.
TGATTTTTGTAAAATTCGATGCAATTTACATTACTAATTTTTAACCTTATTATCTTTGATTAAAAATTATCCATGCTAAATATTTTATTAATAAACATATATTATGATTATTCAATGAAAATTAATATGATTAATCTAAATTTGGACTCAATTTAATCAATAAAATAAATTCCAAATATGAGAAAAATAAATTTTATATAAAAACAGATAATGTATTGAAGAAATGTTTTTATAAAATATTTATTTATATATTATGTTTTTTAATTAATCTTTCATATCCAATATAAATTATACTTGTGTTAGAATATTTTCCTATATGATTAAAAATAAAATTATAAACATTATATAATATATATTAATTTAATTTTTATTGATAAAAATTCATCAATAATTATCGGTCCAATTCATTGAAAATTTACTATTTTAGTTTGGTAAATACTATATGTTTTTCGAAAATAATTTTTATGTCAATAATAATAAGTACCCTATTTCCATTTTATTTATATTCTAATTAAATTTTTTAAAAAAATTAGATAAAATTTATTGTTTTTATAAAAATTAATTTTAATGTTAACTTGTATGACACATACAATTTTATTTGTAATAAAATGAATTTTTAAGAATAAAAATTAAGTTATTTTTGATTTAGATATAATAATTTAATATCATCAATAAATTTATATTAAAAATAATAATTATTATTATATAAAATTTTATCCAAAAAATTATAAAAATACATCTGATACATGAATAATATTATTCAAATAAAAATTGCCTGTTATTATCATCATAACTTCTATATAAATAACCCCTCAAAATTTCTCAATAAGACATATATATGGGATAAGAAATTGTGGTTTTCATGGGTGGAAATTTAGCTAAAATGAATCTAACAGTTATTTCTAGTAAATTAAACTTCTCCCATAGAAAAATATTCCCATGATGTACACATTGGAGATCTATTTGGGATTTGTTTAGGAAAAAACCTATAGAATATATCTCCTCTCAAGCACAGAAAAAATATCATCATAAGGAAGACTCATACAAATGGATTCCATTTTTCAAATTTTATTTATTTATTTTAATAACATGGTTACTTCTATTTATGTCCTATAATTTAAAAACTAGATACAACAATCATATTTTAACTTCAATTTTGTTTAATTTTATTTATTGTTATCTGTAAAACACGCTATAATAATGTTAATGTATTATAATTTATACGATGTTACACTCGCATGGCCATTTAACCTTGTTATGAGTAGGAAGCTACAAAAGGGAACCATCCATCATGTATCTTTGAGATAAAATGGTTCACACACTGTAATTAAAATAAGAAAAAAATGAATTTCACTCATCTGGATTATCGATAATCTTCCAAGGATTCCCATGACAGGTCAAACATAGCTGATCATTTGAACCATCATGTGGAGAAACTTGAATGTATTTCGAAGAAATCTCATCTCGCTTTGTACTCCCTTATAATAAAGAAAAACATTTCAAATAATGACAAATAAAATATAATGTTTAAATAATATGAAAATACTCTCCATTTTTTAATAATGCACAGTGGTCACATCAATCCCAAAGAGATCAATCGATGTTTCAAAATTTAATAAAAATAATCCTATAAAGGTTCCAAATAGTTCATTCTTAAAAAACCCCATCTCAAAATGCCAAAATGTCACCGAAAATCGAAAATCCAGTTTTAAAATACATTAAGCACATTTTATACCCCAAACCAATTACATAAATTTTAAATAATTCAAACAAAATAAAATTTTAAAAAATCCATGACTTAATGAGGGTCAAATGTCCATAATCATTTAATTCACATTTAACATGCCTCTTGTACGTCTAAAAACACTTTTCATTTTAAATAATACATATAATGCTATAGAAACCCACTAAAACCCATTATAAAAAATTTAATTGTTCTTAAGACATAAATGAAACCTAAAATACTATCAGATATATCTTTATTTAGATAAAATTGGTAATATAAAGACATCAAGAATTAATAAATATTAAATTTTAAGGAAATAAAAACATAAAACATCCTACAATAAAATTGAAATTCCTCTAATGAGACTTTTTTTGTTTCCTTTGACGATGTAATCTAAAAAAGTTAGGAGGTCTCCCAATGAATGTCAAACAACAAAAATCTGCTAGGATAGAGCACATAAAACCCTAAATATGACCATAGAGGCCCTTATGTCTTATGGGAGGAACAGAAACCTAGGGGAAATTAGAGAAGAGATAGGTTGAAGAGAAGAAAAGGGGAAGATAATGTATTTAAGTTAGAGAAACCATCCAAACATTAAGGATTAGAATAAAAATACGACGGTGAGAGGATGGTAAGATCTAAAAGTCATGAGACTTGTCATGGAAAAATGAAATTTAGGAGAATGATGGAGAATAGGGGTTTAAATCAATGGAAAAAATTAAAAATTCACATTTTATAAAAATTTGGATGCTCACACGCTAAAGACACACAATTTGGGAAATAGTGAACCAAAAATTTAAAATGAAATCCTAGAAAACCACACACTTGTGTAGTTTGGCTGCATAGTTTTTTGAACAGTGCATGAACTGTGAAAATAAAATTTCTATCCACTAAAATACTACACAATATTTCCTTAAATGGTTTGTCCAAACTATTCAAATGTTGTGTGATAATAATTCTATTGTAAAAGAAGGCCAAGGAATATTTTACTATGAGTCATATGGGTTGTACCATACACATGCAACACTACGAGAAACATTCCTAGGTTTCCATTCAAACCTACTCCAAAGTAATTCACAACTGGAAGAAAGGGAAATCATTATCCCTATAAGTTGTCAACTAGTTCCTAGGAAACAAATAAACAAACTCATTATTGATTTAAACTAATAATAAGAATTAAAATATAAAACAATTTCTCTAAAAAAATAGTTCACGGCCATATCATTATTCAAGCCTCCATTATAAAAATTTAATTACAAATAAAACTATTATATAATTTATGTAGAACCTGTTACCAAGAGTATTAATGATATTTAAACAAATAATACATCACCCAGTCTGGTCTCTCTTCTCTATAAAAGGGTTCATATCAACATCTAGATGAATTTTGTTTAGCCACAAATAAATATATTTCACCTTTGATAATTTAATGAGATCATGAAAGGTCCCTAGTTTTATGATGTGATAAAAAAACACCTTTGATACACAGATCAATCCATGATCAAAAAGTGGTTAGAAGAAAAATCCTAATCCTAGAAATGAAATTTAAATTGGTATAAGCATAAATGTAATAGTAGGTCACTTTCTTCTAAAAATATAAATATATATTAGTATTTTTTTTTATAAAATTATACTTTGAACACATGTTATAAAATAGGTTTTCACATGCATTATATAACAAACCAAAAAAACATGGCACATGCATATTTTCAAACATCTATCCCATTTAGTAAATAATTATAACCATAATTAAAATTTTTAAATAAATCATTTAAACCATGTTAAGTAGATTTTAAATTATAAAAAAATAGACAATGGAAAACAAATCAAATCACAGTTTCCCTTCTTTCTATAAATATAAAAAAAATTCCCTAAATAATTTCAAGGAAATCCATTTCAAGAAACACTATAAAAATTTACCAAACCATTAATATTTTTTATAATGGACCATACATTTCATAAATAAATATTACAAATTAATATAATAATTTTAATTACATAACATAAAATAACCACGCAAGAACTATATAGGTTCAATTCTTTTGGAAACATGGAAGTATAAACTTGTGATTTTAAAAAGATATACATTATCTACCTCTTATTCCTTTATAACTAGAACCTTTTTTTGAAACATCTTACTTAATACCTTTATTCATATCCTAGAAATGAAAAACATAAAAATGGAGTGAGATCATGTGCTTAGTATGGGTAATGTTGGAATATAACATAATCTTACGGGCATAATAATATAAAAATAATTTTTGAAAACATTAACCTGCATATCAATGAAAATTATATTGTGTCATGGAATAAATAAAATAAGTTCATAATACATGAATTAAAAACCCTCAAAGAACATAATTTCTTGCATTATAACTTAAGACATGAAACTGGGTCAAACAAATAAGAATAGAAAATCATTTTCTTATTTAAAAAGGATTGATTTCAAGACCATCATAGCTAACAAATTCCCTTAATAAACCAAGTTAACTTATCATTAAAGCAATATTTTACCGAACCAGGTTCACATTCGGTTTCATCCCTGTATATATCATGAGATATAAATCATTAACCACTGGATCTATAATGACCCTGAACTCAATAAATGAAATTTACCTTATTATGAATATTTCATAAATTTCAAATCACATAAAATCATATATAGAACATAATAATAACATCATAAATGAAAATGAATAAAATAAGAGGTATTAAAAGAAGATAAAGAACCCATACCGATGAAATAGTAACATTACATTAGGAATACTAATTTGAGCCTTGTGAATAGTAAATTAGCCTAATTAATAGAAACCTCATCCATGAAAGTATAACTATAATTTAGGTACCTTATATATAAAATCATGATATAATTATATCATAGAGAAAGTAAGTGATAATTTTGGATATTAATAATTCAGTGACGGTATTTTTGTGAGTATTAAATATTTAGTTATGGGTTTTAATTAATAAATTAATTTAAAAGAAATTTAATTTTCATAATATATATTCTTAAATAAGTATTTTATTTTCCTATGATTATATGATAATCTAATAAGGCCATTGAAAAATTCTCAGGGTGTTATAAAATAAATTTGAACATAAAAAAATATTTTTCGAGTAAATGATGATTTTATTTAAAAAAACTAATTTATAATATATAAAAATTTAATTTCATACAATGGAGATAATTATTTAATTTTACACATTGATAAATTCTTAGGGTGAATTTTTGGGATTTTTCTAAAATACTTGAATTTTTAGTGAATAGTAAAATACATTAATTTACAGTATTAATACATTATATGATAAATACACTATTATTTGAGTCATGGAAGATATAAGAACCCATGTTTAGAAATAACATGAACTTATTACTACATATATTCAGAATAATCAATAAAATTTCTTATCTTGAGTAAAATAATAAAGTAATGAATAAAACAATGAGAAATTACACCTCTCATCTACTATAAAAACCACTGTCACTCCATATTATCCCCACACCATAAATGCATTGAGATATGTCAAATTTTAACCCAGTAATCTTCCGAAGATCCTATCCCACATCCAGATAATCAAGGTCTCATAAAAATACAAAAATCAATCCCCTTAAAGAGATTCTCAATAAGGAGTATTCAAGAGGTAAAATCCTCACCCTTTTCCTTTTATTTTCATTTCATGTTATTTGTTTAATTATTCTACCCTCACCACATCTGTAAAAATGAGAATGATAACTCCATTATCATTTATATACAATAATTATAACATATTATTGGAATAACCTCAATCACTCTCATTACTCTCTCTCTCTCTCTTTAATCATTAAAATGAAATCATCGTCCGAGAGGTGCCTATTTACATCCTTTGGGGACGATGGAAATTCATTAGAAATTTTATTCTTATTGGATGATCAAGATTGAATTTTATGGTTAAAATTTACTATAATATATTTATTATAATTTATGAAATGTTATATAACCAGTATATATACATAAAAATAATTCACACGACAATACTAGTTCGTGGTGGTCGAAATGCCGATGTAATAATCTATACAATAATGATTAAATGTATTTTCTAATGATTAATAATAATACTATATAAAAAATTATATATATAAGCATTTATATTTCTGGATTCTCATTAAGAAAATTTAATTTAAATTCATGATAATTGTACCAATTTTACATTAACTACATTACTTATAAACAAGGGAACTGATCATGAAAACCAACAAAACGAATCCTCGGGAATGATGAAATTAAATGCGATAACTAATAAAGAATGCCATAAATGAACATAGGGAAAATATAATTAATTAAATAATTATATGAAATTTTCTATAATAAATAAATTATTAATTTAATATGGTTATCCAGGATGTTGAGTTCTTGTGAAGAACTCATTCGAATATAAGGTAAGAGCTTTCTAATGGAACCACCACATTCATTCGGGTTATGATTTCTACCAATATAAACCAATGTAAATATTCATTTATTTTATATAATTACTTTAAATTCTAGGTATATTTTTTGAAATCATTTTTTATGATCAGTTCATCTTTTAAACTGTTGGAAAGTTTAAAGGACCATTAAAACATTAGAAGACATGTCGAGATCATTCTACCTCAACTTTAAATGTATGTGGGATAAATATTTTAATTTAATAGAGTTCTCAAACAATAATAGTTTCAATTCAAGTATTAAAATTTCATATCATGAAGCATTGTTTGGAAATAGATGTTTTACACATACATAATGTGATGAAGTTGGTGAAAGGATTATTGTAGGTCTGGAGCTTCTACGGGAATCAACAAAGAAGGTGAAGACAATTCAAATCAATATGAAAGAAGATCCAAGCCGTTAAAAGAGCTATGCCAATAATCAAAGAAAGGATATGGAATTTAAAGTGAGAAATCATGTTTTCTTTAAATTATCTCCAAGGAAGGGAGTTAGAATATTTGGGAAGAGTCAGAAACTGAGCCCCTGGAATATTAGTACTTTTGAAATAATGAAGTTATTCATCGATGTGGAATATCATTCGAAAATCAATCCTAGCCATTCAAAGGTAAAAAATTGGTTCCACAACTCATTGTTAAATAAATACATGCTAGACCCATCACTTATATACCACAAAACAAACATCATAAATGAAGAATAAATGAAATTAGAGGTATTTCTTGATGTTAAGGAACCTATATTGATGAAATATTTACTTAGAATTAAGAATAATAATATAACCCTTATGAATAGTAAACAGTCTTAAAGAATATTAACCTCATTCATGAAGTAATAAATAAAATTTAGGAAGCTAATAAATGAATGTATGATATAATTATATCATAGTGCCAATTACTAAATACTTTAAAAACTAATAATTTAAGTGTTAGTATTTTATGAGTAATAAATATTTAATTTCAATTTTTTAATTAATAAATAGATTTAAAATAGTTTTTTTTCATAAAATGTAATCATGAATAAATATATTATATTATTATTATTTTAGGATAATCTAATAAGACCTTTTTAAATTTTAAGGGTTATATAAAATCTATTTTAACTTTAAATAATGTATTTTTCGAGTAAATAATGAATTGAATTAAAACAATAATTTCTTATATATGGAAAATAAATTTTATAAAATCGAGTTAATTTTTATAATCCAAAACATTGAAAAATGTTCATGGTAATTTATTGGGATTTTTCTGAAATTTTGGAGTTTTTAGTGAATATTAAAATAAGGTAATTCATATTATAAATTGATCAGAAGATAAATACACTATTCCTTGAGTCATGGATGATATAATAACCCTTGGTTCAAAATAACAAGAACTTATTACCATATTATTTCATATGAATGAATACTATTTCTTTTCTTGATAAAAATAATAATTTAATGATTAAAATAATGAGAAATTACCCCTCTCATTCACTATAAAAACCACCCCTCACCCCATCTTCTCCTCCCACGTTCAATGCTTTGAGAGTTGTCACATTTTTTTCTAATCCTCTTCCCATAATCCTACCCCATTTTGAGAATATCTTGGTATCATCAAAATAGAAAAATAAATCCCCACAAGGAGATTCTCAAGGAAGAGTATTCAGGAGGTAAAATCCTCTTCCTTTTCATTTTCTTTTCCTTTCATGTCATTTCATTTTTTATTCTCTCCTCACATACTCAGTCCTAATGATGAAGATAACTCATGTATAATTTATATAATTGAATTTTATCATTTTAATGTATGAACTATCATCAATCTGTTTACTCTCTCTATTTTATTTTAAAAATGAAATCATCGTCCAAGTGGTGCCAATTTACAACTTTCGTGAATGAAAAATGTTTATTATTCACTTTATTATTCAAGTATGGTCATGATACCATTTTTACAGTTAAACTATACTATAATATATTTATTATAACATAAATAATGTTCTGAAACTAGTATATATAAATAATACTAATTCATAAGAAAAAACTAGTTCATGGTGATCAAAATACCACCGTAATAATCTAAATGGTTATCACTAAATATATTTTATAATTATTCATAATCAAACCATATAAACATATGATATTCATTGCATTAAAAATTTCTATTCTCATTAATAAAATTTAATTCCTATTCTATATAATTATACTCATTTTACATGAACTCTACTCCTTATAAACAATTGAACTCATCAAGAAAACTATGAAAAAGAATGCTCCGGGACAAAGAAATTAAAAACATTGTAACTAATCAATAAGGCCATTAATTGAATTAATAAAAAAATAATGTATCAAATAGTTATATAAAATATTTTTTAATTAATTAATTAATGGATTTAATTTCATTATCTTGGATTTTAAGGTCATGTACAGAACACATTCAGACATAACGTAAGGGTTTTCTTCCTGAACCTGTATTTTCATTTGGGTTGTACTTTATTCCTCAATAAACCAATGTAATTATTTCGTTATTTTATATAATTTTCTAAATTCGGGTTATATTGTAATGAACTACTGTTTTTCAATGGAAATTATCTTTTCATAAGTATGTCTTGAAAACACTACATAATAAACTACTAAGGGAAAATTGACCTTTAAACATAAGTTTGTCACTTCTATATTTGGAATTTCAAAAATCTGACATACACAGTTATGACCAATAAGTTATTTGGATTCCGATGAGAAAAACCTATTTTTTTGTGAATAGTAACATACCCTTATGAATAGTAACATACCCATATTAATAGTGATATACCATAATGAATAGTAACATTACCTATAATAGTATTATAACAATATTCAAGTGAAATTATTATGTACCTATATTTTAGAATAAGTAAACGAATGTTTTAAAACTAGATTTTAAAAATAAATTATGATTATAATTAAATATTAAATTAATCATATTTAGAAAATTATTTTTGAAAAATGGACTTCATTTTTGAATTCTAAACATCAATAAATGGTTTGGCTAATTTTTTTGGATTTTTCTGAAATTTGAGAATTTTTTATAAATAGTCAAATCCGATAATTCACAATAAATGCTAAAGAATGGAATAATTGATTCATTAATGATGATCTGCTGAGGTAAGCCCAATTGGTTCGAAGTCACATTAATTTATTACTATTCTTGGTCATTGAATACAAAAAATTCATTGTCTTGTGAAGAAATAATAATCTAATGATTAAATAATTATGAAAACCCTCCTCCCCTCAACTATAAATTCCACCCATTCTTACCTCTTATATCCACTCTTCTCATGCCTTGTGACTTGACAATATTCTTCCCAAATATCTCCAAAATCTCCCCCCACATCCCAAATCCCCTAGGCTCTTCAAAATACCAAAACCTCTCCCCATAGGAGGTTCTCAATGGAAGAAGTTTCAAGAGGTAAATTCCTCTTTCCAATTCCTTCTTCTATTTTATGTTCTATTATTTTTGTTTCTTTCCTCACTTACCTTCACCCAAATAGTATCATAACTCCAATAATATACATGCAATGTAATTTTTTTATGATAATGGGATATTTCATTATCTTCTCTTTTCCTAACCTTTTATTTGAAAGGAATGAAAGCACCGTTTGAGATGTGCTAATTTAGCACAATCAAGGACAACGATTTATCAATTTCTATTATCATCATTAAATCTTGTCATGAAACCATTATTTCTATGGTTTAAACATATTGTATATAAGTAATGTATCCTATTTTGATTCTGTAATCTTTTTGTACAAATAGTATTAAGTTATAAATCAAAACACATTATTTGTAATCAAACCCACCAATTAACAAAAATGGTTGTCAATTTGGTTTTATAGAATATATAGACTTCACTCTATGTATCCAAATAAAATTTAAAGCCATATAATATCTTGTATGTTCTCTAATATAATATAACCTCGATTATGGGAAACCATTTTCATCTTACATGTTTATCCAATCATAAATATAAGTGAACCATTCATTGAAATCTAGTAGACAAACGAGCTGAACAATGAAATTGAACCTCATTACCAATAAAAATGGTTATGAATGAACAAAAAATGATTATAATAAACCAATTAAATATATAAGAGGTTATTAAATTATTTATAAATAAACCAAATTTTTTTATTCAGGTCTTTAATAACATGTGGAGAACACAAAGAAATTTAAGGTAAGAGATCCTCCCCATTTCACTTTTATTTCAAGATTGTCATCATCGTTATTCCATTTTATGTGTGATATCTAATGATGGGGTATTATTTCCCACATTACGCATACATCCCACAAGATTTATAAGTTATTAGAAACCCCACTATCTCTTAACAAATCTCTTCTAGGTACACCTAAAACCATGCCAATAATTCGTAATGAATTCTACCTGAACCTCCTTTACTCCTTCACGTTTCTCTATATTTTTTACCCAAATGAATTTGTCTTCTCTTTTTATGTAAAAAATATAAATACTGTTTATAATCTCCAATCTAGGGTTTTAATATCCATTCCTCATTCTATTTTTTGGATATACATGTTTTTTATTGATTCCCACCTCGATACCACATGATAAGAAATCATGTTTTAAGGGAACATCCTTAATTCTTACCCGATTTCAAGTGCACTCTATCTTCAGTTTTAAGACACCACTATCTTTATAAAATCAGTATTTTAATTAGGAAAACCTTATTTTTTCACTTCTAGTTTTATATAAAATATTTCCCATTTTTTAATTTTAAAAGCTCTATAGTATTTTCCTTAAAACCGCACAAAATTTTTTATTACTATCATTTCCCAAATACATTTCTTACAAGATTTCACTCATTTTTAACATCAAATACCATGATATAAGATTATTTAATATCAATGTATAATTACATTTTTTCATGGACACATTCATGATGCTCCCATTGGTTATGAGTTATGTCATGGTTGCGGTACCTAATTCATTCCATGGGTTTCCTTATGTTTTTGTATGGTTGATTATGTATGATTATTTGTGTGGAATGATTATTTATGTGGAAAGATTATTTATGTGGAAATATTATTTATGTGGAAATAATATTCATGAAAATGTCTAGATAAGTGAACCTATATAGCATTCCAATGTATTGGTTAAATTAATGTCTCATGAGATGCGATGTGAAATGGGATTGGCAGTTAGCCTTGACCATTACTAAAATGGGAAATGAGATTGGTGGTTAGCCATGACCCATACTAAAGAAATGTATTATGATTCAGCCACATTTATATGATTATATTTTCTTATTATCCCTTTATTATATGATATGATTTCATATATTCCATTATTTGTTATCATCATTTCACGCCTCCTAACTCATGTGCTTAAGATGTATTCATGTGTTCATTCCCTTACTGGGCTTTTTAGATCATCCCTTTGATCATGTGTTCCCCATGGTACCCTATCTAGATGTAATGGCTCAAAGGAAGTTAAGATATCTTTATGAAGATTCGAAAAAGAATCTTTTTTAGCCCCATGTTTTATGTTTTATGTACATAGTCTTCCATGACACTAGACTTAATGATCCTTTGCTTGTACTCGGATGATAAATGTTTCTTAAAATCATGAAATGTTATATGTGAAAGGCTTCAATCGCTATATATATATTAAAAAATAATTTATTCTGATTAGTTCATCATTCATTTGTGAAAATAAATGTTTTAAGAGGCCCCCTTCTCAATTATTCATGTCAAGAATGCCCGATTAAAGGGAAAATCTCGATTTCTTACCTATTTTCAAGTACCATCCATAATCAGTTTTAAGGAAAAAATTATTTTTATAAAATAAATAATTTTGTGATTAAATAAGATTTTTTTTCAATACAATTTTTATAAAAACAATTATTTCAAACAAGAATTATTTTACTAAAAGTACTCTTATGTGGAACGTAAAATGGTTATTTCTCTCAAGAATTCCTCATTGATTCTATTAGGGTATCTTCAACTATTTAAACTCCTCCATTTAATTTATTGATTTATTAAGATTGATATATTTCTATTGTAATAAAACATATTTTATTAAAAATTGTATGACCTGTTTGATTGTGGATGTGAAATCTTGATACCATTCACCATTCTACTTTGATTGGTTAGTGATTATGATTATTGATTGGGGAAAGTTATTTATATTTTATATTTTCATGTGGTTTATGTTTATAACCATTCAAATGAGGAATGAATTGTACTTATAATGTGATGGTTGGGTCCCTCTATAGCCTCTTAATGTATCTATAGGTCTCATAAGGAATAACAGAATTTGTTTTTTAGGCATTACCCTAGTATTTTCAAACCTCTTGGCCAAGGCCTCAACAATATGTTTCAAATTTATAGAATTGCAAATTAACTCATTATCATAATAGTAATTTAAAAACCATGTGACTATTGAACTAGTATAATATCAAGGGTTATGTTTCATTATATTATGATCATTTATATAGATTTATATAATCATCTTTCATTCCTTCTATATTATTCTCATTTTTATTTGTAATGGTATGAAATTTTAGTTATTAACCATGACTAATGTTTTTATTTATGTAAAATTATGTTGTAATACTTATCCTTACTGGGCATCTGAGTTCACCCCTTTCTTATGTCTTATTTTTCTATTAGATGCGAAGATGAATATTATTATGAATGACTTATAGAAATAATCTAAGAGTTTATGGGTGTTTCTAATGGTGTTGAAATGTTGTTTTTTCATTAAAGTTGTAATATATATTTTATGTTTTTATCTAGTCTTCTAGAATTACAAATCTATTCATTAATTTTCGATGATACGTCTGTGTAAACATACCAATGTATTAATATAAGGAACCAGCTTCGAGAAACAATGGTTAGGGCCCATACAACATTGAAGAGAGATACATGTCCCACCCATCATATAATGAAAATCATACTTCTGATTCAAGTAAAATAATAAATAATTATATCATAACCCATTGAATGAGATGGGTTTAATAAACAGCGTTCAATCACAACATAACCCGTGGAAAAAATGGGTTTCATAAATACCTTTCCATCGTATCAATAATTAAACCATAAGAAGTATATGGATATTATCCTAGAACAATATACACATAGTAATGTATAAGTATCATAAAATAATTTTACTTTATATGGAAGATAGAAATGAGATATCACATAAATATTAATATTGAGGAAAATATCATTTCATCCTTAAAAACGTTTAATTTTTCAAATGGATGCACATTTTTAAAACAAAAAAATATTTTAAAATAACCATATAATATTGTAAGGGAAGAATAAAGGAATTACGTAATCAATAAATTAGAAAAACCCATTCATTTTGTATATGTTAAAAAAATCCTACCTACCTTTTCTAGAATATTCACAAAGTACCTCATTTGGAAAAAGAGAAAAAAATTATTTTAAAACTATTCAGTAAGAATTCAAAAATTAGAAAAAATAAATTTAATAAATTGTATAAGAATGGTAAAAATATTATGGAAAACATCTGAAAGAAACATAATCATGGAATATAAATATCTTGCAGTAGATACGTATATATAAACAATCATGAATTATAAAGAGATTATAAAATTACCCCTTCTCGTAGTCCTGATTTCTTTCATACATATTTGAACATACTATATAATGGTTTAAATAATGTTTTTAATTTATACAGGAACTATATTAATATTTATGATATTATATATTATATTCTTTTCTCATATTATCACACATTTTTTAATAATATTTCATTATTACCCTTTTCTAGGGTGTTAACTTCTCTACTTTTCTATGCATGTTTTGAATTAGAAGTACTTGTTGTTGTGAATAGGATATATTTAAATCATATCCAGAATAATATTATGGTGATATATATCATGTTTAATCAGTAAATAAATTTATATAATCATTATTTATTAGTAAACATAAAAAATGAATCGCATCTCATCATGGAGACGTCAGACTGTACGTATGCATGGGTGATGGTATCCTACACTTAAACATGAAATGTTAATGAGTAAAGTGGTATATTAATTCCAAGAATAAATAAATATTAAACATATTATATATATATATATATATATGTTATTTTCATCATAATACCCATCTAAATACAGTGGTGATTACAAACAGATTACACCACGACATGTAGATGGCCAGACGTATGTATGCACGCATGGTGTATTTATATTTAAAAATATGGATAAAAGAAAAAATATCATTGTTCAATAATTAGAATAATTTCTCAAAATAAATTTTATATTGTATTTATTACTTTATAATGGAACAAACATGACTATGATGTAAACAAATCAATAATCATGAATGAATCGATAAAGATGATTACCTCTTCTTCAGAAAACATCCTATAAATATCCTCTAAGGGAAAATAGGGTTGGTATTTTGAGAAGAAATGAACTTAAGAATTTGTCTATATGATTTTACAAGAGAACTTTTTAGCGGATTATCGATATTTAAGGATCAATGTGACTTGATTAAGTGAGGGAGAAAGTGCCTTTTTATAATTGAGGTGAGGGGAACTTTTTAATACATCCAAAAATATAAGTTTATAAAAACATAAATCTTAATTAAAATACCCAAAAAGCATATTTGTTAGAATATAATATGAGAAAAGTTTGAAATATCATTAAATAATATATTTTACACTTGTTTTGGTATTATTTTGAACCTTATCATTTTGATAAAACCTTAGTTATCCTATTTTAATTTTAACTAAGGTAAAAATATTTTCAATATTTAAAGGATGTAATTTTTACTTATGTGATGAAAATTAAATCATAAATGAAACATATATAACCTTTTAGACCATATTATAATATTTATTATTTGTAAATATTTTCTATAATATTTAAATTATTTAATAATATGTTATATTTATAAAATATCATTATTATCAATTTTGAGAATATTTTTCAATTGGACTTTTAAAATATATGTATACCATGTTAAATTAGAAAAAAGTATTTTATTATATCCCCAACTTGGAAATGAAATCTATAAAATTAGTTTATTACATTAAATATCTAAAATTATATTTATTTTAATATTTTTAGTAACATTTCATTAATATTTATGTTACCAAAATAATTACAACATCAGTGTTGTACAATTTTTTAATATAAATATTTATTCATCAAATTGTTTAAAAAATAAAATTACGATGAGAAATATTATATATTTAAGAATAATATTTATAGTTTAATATATATTTTCTGTAACCCTATATTAAAAATGACAGTGTATTTAAAAAAATAATTCAATATCTTTAAATTTTTATTAAATAAAATATTAAAAATATCATAATCTCATCTAAGTGACCCAAAAATGAAATAATAAAATTTTATCAGAAAAATATGTTAATTAAGTTAAAAATTAACTTTTATATTCATTAATAACATAAATTTACCCCATGATGAAACATAAAGAATATTTAAGAAAATCATTGTGACATTTATTTGACATACATTTATTTAAATAATATCTATGTCATGTTCATTGAAAATTGTCCATTTAAAAACATAATTTAGATCATTTTGTGTTAATGGTAAAATTATATTTATCTAATATAAATTTTGTAATGTGATAGAGTCATTTTATAGTGTTTTTAGTTTTATTTTTAACCAAATAACCCAATATTCCCTTTACCTTTGTAACAAAATTTTCGAAGGTCATTATTCATATTAGAAAAAATACAAGAGGGGCCTTTTCACTAAATTTTATCTTTACGAATATAAATTTGGAATCAATTTTTCAAAACTGAAAACATAGAAGATAAAGAATTCAATTTAAAATAAAACCATTAAAATGCAATGAAAACTGCTTTTTCATAAGAATGTATTTTGAAGAATAAAAAAATAATAATAATAAATTCATGTTCAAAATAATTTAAAAAACATTCATCATTAAAATAAACTAATTAAAAATTAAAACATATTTAAAACATATTTTTACCTTTTAAATACTTTTAATGAAAATAATGTTTTAAATATAGATCAGTATTTTCATAACTACTTAAAAAAATAAATTCTTTCAGAAAATAATATTCAGATAGTAATGAAATGGTGAATTCATAAATTAATTTAACGTTTTCAAGTTCATTTTTGGTTACATATAATGATTAATAAAAATAATAAAACTCATTTTTTAAGGGAACACATTTTTTGAAGACTAATGTTATTTTACTAAAATTGTGTGATTATTTTCTAGCACATACCAATACATTTATATTGAGTTAGAGATTTTTATTTATTTCATAAATTAATAATATTTATTTATTCAAACCAATTTAATGGCTAGATTATACTAACAATGTCTATCATTTCTTTTAAACTCATAGTTGCGTACAACACAAGATATTGATGAATTAAAATTATTTAAGATAAATATGTTATAAAAACATTAAAGTGTTACATTCTACCTCCCTTAAAATGAATTTCTCCCTTGCAATTATTTACGTGGATAAAAACATATGAGGATAAATCTTCCTCGTAACATCCTTAGGTTCCCACATAAATTCCTAAAATAGGTTGGTTTAACATAAAACATTAACCACGAAAGTGGCCTTGTTTCATAGAACCTTTTCTCTATGATCAAATATATATATTAGATGTTTTTTCATAAGAAATAACTTAATCCAACGGTGTCCATTATAAGTTTACTACATGTGAAGTATCAGTTATGTATATTCTCAATATAGACAAATGGAACACATCAATAAATTGAGATAGATTTTGTGGAAGCACCAATCTATAAGATACATTCCCATCATAACAAAGAATTCCAAACAGACTGATATACACATGGCTTGAATTTCCATTCTTTTCAAATATCATTACTATCTTAAATGTAGAAATTCATACTAATAAATGTTAACCCTCTTCAAACTGATGGTCATTTGTTCAATTTGCATCAAATACTTTTTTTACCACGAGCTTCTCCTTTGTGTTTTTGAATAGATCTAACATTATCTACCATTTTCTCTATTAAATCAGGTCACAATAGATTTCTTTACCCAAAATTATTCTATAGAATTGGAGTTCTTAAGTTATTACTATATAGTGCATCATAAGGATCCACATGAATAATAGAGTTAAAGGTATTGTCCTACGAAACTTCTACCAAAGGTTGGTGCTGATCCCAACCACCTTTGAAATCCATATCGAAATATCTCAATATGTCTTATAGTGTTTGAATTATCTTCTCAGATTGATCATCTGTCTAATGATGATAAGCAGTGATGAAACACAACTCTTTAAAATTATCCTACACAAAACTTCTCTAGAACATCGATGTAAACTTCAGATCTTGATAAGATATAATTTATAGTTGTACACCATGAAATCTTACCACTTTATTTACGTATAATCTTGAAAGATGATCAAGATATAAGTTTTATATAATTATAACAAAGTGTTCAGAATTTATAAGGTGATTAACTATAACCCATATAGCATTTTTTCATTTAGAGGTGTTGTAAATTCAAATGACAAAATGCACGGTGATGTTTTCCCATTTCTATTCTGGTATGGGCAGTGGTTGTAACATCCCCTTAGACTTCGGTCTCTCAGACTTAATATGGTGAAAAACCAAGCATTAAGAAACATATTTTACAATAACTTACTTTATTCTTTCCCACAAGAAATACTTATTTAGGTCCCTATCCACCTTTTGTGCTTCCATAATGAATAGTGAATGATGAACTATATGTGTCACCAAATAGATCATTCATTAATTATGGAATATGAGGGATATATACATGGTTCATGAACCTTGTTATTCCACCATAATCAATGTTAAACTCATTTAACATTCCTTGCCTTATTTTGAAGCTTAACATCTTCCTTCGTTGCTTCCTTAATATTCACTAGTATGGATGGATGAACATTCATTTGAGATAAATAATATTTATCCTATTTCATTAAAGTTTTTACATCTATCCTCTAGAAATCAATAAATATTGGATCTTTTGTGATCCAATCATAGATAGTCTATCATGGACTTTCTACACAAAGCACCCCCACCTTGTTTCCTTTTTGAGGGTGGTAATGTATTGAGTAATCTTAATCATTAATTAACTCCAACCATATCCATTAATTCATATTCAACTCATTTTGAGTGAATATATTATTTAAACATTTATGATCATATATACATAATAAATTTCTCCATAATGTTAATTACTCTTTATATTTGGAGAAAACATTACAATAGTTGACAACAAATCTTGATTTGGGTAAATTTTCTCATGGATTTTCAACTTTAATGATGAATAATCTATCACAATATAATTTTTCACAAGAACACATCCCAAACACTTCTTAGATTCATCACTATATATCAAAAAACATTTTCTAGTTCAAGGTAGTTTGGGAATATGTGCACTAAACAATTTTCTTTTTAGCTCCTTGAAGCACTCTTCATGTTCCTCCACCCATATGAACCTAACTCCTTTCAAAGTAAAATTTAGGTGTGTATTTTCTAATCATTAAAAAATGTTAACAAAACATTGATAATATATAGAAAAAGGATGGAAACTATAGATCTCTCTTATTATTATTGGTCTAGGATAACATTAAATACCTTATTTCTTTGATGGATACATAGATATCTCATATCTTGAATTTAATTTACCTAAAAATGAATCTTTCTAAACACAAAATTAATACTTATTAGATTTTTCATAAATCTTTTATTTTCATAGGGTCATTATTACATTTCATTAGTGATATTCATGCTCTTAATTTGATCGTTTTATATAATAGAATATTGTCTATAAATGCTACCACAAACTAATGAAGAGAGTATATAAAGACTATATTCATCAAATCCATGAAGATAGTGGGGGAATTAGTAAGATAAAAATGAATCACTATAAATTCATAGTTTACCTACCATATATGGAATACTATATTGAGTATATCCCCCTTCTTGTCCCTCAATTGATGATATCCACAAGGAAGATCAAATTTGGAATGTTATTTCACCACATTTAGTTGAAAAAATAAAAAATTAATATGAGGAATATGATATTTTGTCTTTATAGTTATTTTATTACGTTCTCAATAATCAATTTTGAATCTCATTGGTTAATCTTTCTTCCTAAAAACAACATAGCTTTACCCCCAGGTGATGCACTAGGAAATATGAATTCCATAACAAGACTCCCATGGAGTTTGTTATTAAATTATTGTAACTCTATTGTGGAAATTCTATTAGAAGAATTTTAAATATGAAGAATAGCTGATATAAACTCAATTAAAAACTCCACTTCACGATTTGGTAGAATACATGACAATTATTCTAGATTGATATAAAAAACATTTGTTAAATATGTGTATTCTTAATTTTTAGTTTCTCCCTAATTATCTGAGATTTATAACCTTATTTTTTTGGAATAAAGAACCACTAGATAGAAGTAACTTCCATTGGAAGTTCATATTCATTATGTCATTGATAAATGATCATAAATTCATCCGGAATGTTAAATTTAACATTAGTTCCTCATAAATTGTTATAATATTAACACAGTGGATGCCAATCCATGCTAATAATATTATATAATTTAACTAAATAATGGATCACAAGATTTTCCAGAATAACTTTACCACAAACTTCAACTAGATTAGAATTACAAACTTGTGATGTGGTAACTATTTCATAAAGTGATTTCATAGCTAACTCAAAATCTAAATGTTGAGGTAATATAAAAATACCCTTAGATAATTTATTAGAAATAAAATAGTGGGCGGATCAAAAATAAAATAAAAAATTATCTTCTTTAGAGTGGATCATAGGTCTACCTATTACAATTTCATTGTCTTGCTGGACATCATCTGTAGTGATCACATGAAATTTTCCATTGTTTTTATCCTTAATAGGTTCTGACTTCAATATTCATAAAAAACCCTCAGATTTGGGCATTGGTTAGCATAAATCCCATATTCCTATCCGTTTATGCAACAATGTCTGGGAAGTGAATTATGAATAGTACATTCTCTATTAGCACCATTTGTTATCATTTTCCTATCACATCAATAGTCAATTTTCCAGATTACCATCATTACCACTCTTAAAATATTTATTAGTCCCGTTATGATAGTTTCCTTCATTTTTAATTCCACACTTCGAGCATAAATGAAAAATCATCTTATTTTCACAATTTTTTTATATTTTCCATTAACTTAAATTTTTATCTTGTTATCAAACCCATAATATTGATATGTAAATTCAATCTCCATGTCAAACATGAGAACATGGCGAACAATTTCATCATAGTTACTGATTTCCAGTATAGATAATACCCTTCAGAGAATTGATTTTAAGCCACAGAATAATTGATCGTCCTTAATTTTAGGATGGATGAAAAATGTAGAAACAAACCTTGAAAGGATTGTAAAATGTAAATTATAGGTATGAAAATAATCATCATCATTTTTATAAACCTCAGGAAACTTATTATCCATATTCTTTTAAAGAATACAACGAAGGTAATTATTGAAAATTAAGATCTTTACCTCATCCTATTACATAGAGTCTGTTTCATATCATTTTATGTTATTCTTGATATGATTTCACTATTGAAAAGCTTCACCTTCCAAATGGTATACTTCCAAAATTACATTATCATGTTATGAAGATTGGTGAACTAAAAATAAATTTTATGTCATACTGATCTATTGTTCAATTACTTGTAGATCAGAAGACCCACTAAAAGAAGGTGGATGTGGCCTCAAGAAGGACATAACAAAATGTTGGTCCCTACATAGATAATTTTTATGTCCATCGTGATTCATAGCTTGAGAATGTTGTGTGATCATATAAAAATGATTTTTCATTCTAACTCCCATAACATTCAGTTCTTAGGAGTAAAATCTTTGCATTTTCCATGACATGAATCATTAGTGTGGTTCCTTCCAGTTTAAGCCATTAAACAAAACCAAAAAATATTCTACGAGTTACATTAATCATAATGGGAGACTATATAATGAAGATCCATTACATATAAAATTCCCATTAATTATATCTTAGGTATTATCCTAGTATAATTATGATCCTCCCCAAAACAATAGTATTTTATAAAAAACATTGACTTATCCTTAGGGTTTTTACTAAGGTTATCTCATACTAGTGTTCCATGGTTAACTAAACCTTGCTAAAATACCAACTATAACATCCCATAATTTACATACATAAATATTAAATATAAATAAAATAATATTCATTACTTAACATAAGAAAACTATTCCATAACCCTATAGGTTTAGTGTCCTTTGAAACATGGAAATATAAAGAACTGATATATAAAACATCTATATCATCTCTCAGTTTTTCCATCAAAACTAAAACCTTTTTTTGATTCATCTTAATTAATACATTTCTTCAAATCATGGGGAAAATATAAATAAGAATTAAGTGAGCTCAAATACCCAGTAAAGTTAATCAAGGAATACAACAAAAGCCTAAGGAAATAATAACACAAAAATAACACTTGAAAATTTTATCATGCATATCAAGGATCATGATATTGAGTAGTGGACTTAAAATCATTGTTCATAAGATATGAATTATATACAAAAATAAAAGAACAAAATTTATTGGAATATTCCACAAGACATGAAATTTTGGCATACACATAATCAACAAAAATCATTTTCACTTTAGTAAAGGATCACTTCCAAGGAAATCATTTCGAACAAAGTGCCTTACTAAACCGAGTTAGCTACTCATTCCAGGTTTGTATTCGCAACTAGGTTCACTTCCAATTTGATTCATATTTATGTCATGGGATATAAATATTTACCAATGGAATTAGAGGGAGATATAGGTCCCACCTGTCACATATTGAAAACAATACATGTGTGTTCCACCCGAACAAAAATCATTCATCATATTAGAACCCATAGAATTAAATGGGTTTCATAAAAAACATTCAATAATAACATAACCCATTGAAAATAAATTGTATTCATAAATATCATTCACTCATAACCATATTTAAATCACAAGTATAATAAAAATAATAACCTCAAAAAGTATACCCCAGTAAATCATAAGTAAAATCAATGAATGTTATCACATATTGATAATAAATTTGAGAAATCACTTGAAAATAATTATTTAGGAAAATATCCATTATATATTGAAAAGGTTTTCTTTTTGTAAAATACCACACAATTTTAAAAGAAAAATCTTTCATTAAAAATAACCTTGTATGATTTTAAGGTAAGAATCAAGACATTAAGGATTCAAAAAATGCATAAATATCCATTCATTCCCAATACATTAAATAAACTACACTCCTTTATTAAATTTTCCATAAAAGTCCTAGAGTACCTCATTTCGAAAATGATAAAAGATCCATTTCAAACGATTTTTGTGAAAATTAACAGATGGGTAAAAATGACATTATACAATTATATATTAATAGTTAATATATTTTGGAAAAAGTGTCTAGGATACCTAGAAATGGGAGATAAATATTCCCCTCTTGGTACATAGGTATAAATAACCTTGAATAATAATGATATTGTGAAACAAACCCCATATCTTAGGTATGATTTATGTTATAAGTATACGATCCTCATATTTAACTATTTAAATAAAGTAAATAATTTATACTGAAACCATATTCATATTTATGATTTTATATACGATACTCTAATATCATTTTATCACAAGTTTGTTAATAACATTTTCTTATTACCCTTCTCTCAGGTGTTAACTTATACATTTTCCTTTGTATATTTTGATGTATAATTCAAAGTTATTGTGAATTGGATATAGTTAAATCAACTATAAAATGAAATTAACTTAAAAAATTCATATTTATTCATTATATAAATTTATATATTCATTATTTAATTTTTACCATGTAAAATTAATCACATCGTGTTGCGGAGATGGTAAGCCACACGTACACTTGAGCGATGGTATCATTCTCATAATGGTGAAATTGTGAAAAAGATGATAGTATATTATTTTATAGAATAAAAATATTGCTATAACTATCATATATATATATATATATTATTTCCATCATTATACCCATCCAATTTAAGTGGGGATGAAAAAAGATTACACCATGATCTGGAAATGGTATTCCATATGTATGCACACGCGATGCTTTTCTTTTTAGTAGGATTAACAAAAGGTGAAACATGGTTGTTCTATAATCATAATAAAATCTCATAATATAGGTGATATTGGATCTATTACTTTATAATTGAAACAACACATGATGATAAAGTATAAGAGTAAATAATATAGAGAGAGGTGGTAAACACGATTAACTTCTCTTTGGATAAATTCATTTAAATCACCTCTGATGAGCACTAGGGATGGTCTTTTGTGAAGACCAGAACCTCTAAAATGTGTCTAGGTAATTTTATAAGTTAAATGGTATGGTATTTTCGAGCTTCAAGGCTCAAAGTGATGTGAATAATTGAAGTAGGAGCTTCCCTTTTATAATTGAGGCGAGGGGTTCTTTTGAAATTTTCTCAAAATATTAATCTATAATAATCTTAATATAAATCAAAATACATCAAAATTTCAATTTTTCGAAGCTAAAATTCTATAAGATGATAATTTAATACGAATATTTTTTAAAGAAGATTTGGTATTATTTATTAACCATTAGTTTTCCTATTTTTATTTTTACTAATGTAACAAATTTTCAATAATTAATTACCTTAGTTTTTACATATGTGATCTAAATTGAATAAACAATGAAAAAATTAAAATATTTTTAACCATATTATATATATATATGTTATTATTTTTAAATAATTTAATAATATATTGTTTTTATAAAATACCATTTGTGTTATTTGGAAACTATTTATTACCTGAAAATTTAATATACCAAGATAACAATTCAAATTTGAACCAAATATGTTTTTTATATCCCTAAGAGATCAATATAGTCTGTAATTTTTTTATCTAATTAATCACCTCAAATTATATTTATTTTAATGTTTTTGGTAACATTTCATTGATAATTAAATTAACAAAATAATTAACACATTAGTGATGAGTAATTATTTAATACACTTGTTGATAATATAAAAATTAAAACTAAAAAACCACGATGAAGATAAATCTTTCAGATTTATATTAATATTTACAATACAATATATATTTTGTGTAACCCTAAATTCAAAATGATATATTATTTAAAACATCGATGTGAAATCTTTGAATTTTTACTAAATAAAATATTATAAATATCATGATCTCATTTAAGTGGCCCAGAAACAAGAATATATATTTTTATCCTGAAAATAAGTTTATTAAGATAAAAATTATTATTTATATTCATTCATAACATACCTTTTCCCCACGTGGATACATTACTAATATTTAAGACAAAGAAAGTTACATATTGTGACTTTCAATGATTTAAATATTATATAGGACATTTTTAGGGGCTAATGTCCATTAAAAGCCTTAATTTAGATAATCATATATTAGCGGTATAATTATATTAATATAAATAAATTTTGGTATGAGTTAGAGTCATTTTATAGTCATTACCATTTTATTTTTCACCTAAATTACCCAATTAACCATATACCGTGATTAAAAAATTTACCATGGTCATTTTTCGTAACGGAAAACAATAAATGGGACCTATTCACTAAAGTTTTAAATTCTTTATTTTAAATTTGAATCCATTTTTATATATTTAAACCACTAATGTTTCATTATTTAATTTAAAATAAAACCGATAAAATAAATTGAATAATAGTTTTTTGAAAAAATACCCATTTAAATAATAAAATGTTGAAATAATAAATTCAGGTGTAAAATCCTTTTCAGAATCCATAATTTCATTATTAAAATGAACTAATTAAAATTTAAAACTAACCAGAAACGTAATTTTACATAGTAAAGTCTTAAAAAAGTACAGTTTTAAATAAAAATCAATATTTTCACTATTCCGTAAAAGAATAAATGTTTTTTGAATAAAATTTTGTGATAATTTTGAAATTTAGTATTCAAAAATTAAATTTATTTTCTCAAATTAATTTTTTAGGCCATATAAACACTAATAAAAATAAGAAAAATCCATTTTTGAATAAAATATATTTTTTGAAGGGTAAAGTGATTTTAATAAAATGGTGTGATTGTTTTCTATGAACTTACCAGTACATGAATATTGATTTAGAGATTTATATTTATTTCATAAGTTAGTTTTTATTATTTATTCTCTCCAATTTACCCACTATTTTATACTAATAGTGTCACATGATTCGATTAAAATCACGGTTACGTGCAACACAAGATATTGAAGAATTAATATTATTAAAAGATAATTATTTCAAAAAATTGTTTGAGTGTTACATTTTTAATCTGAAATTTTAAACCTTATAAAAATAATTCCTTGGAAATTATTCCCACACACACTCAAAGGGCTCCATATACCCCATAAAGGCACTGAAACACAATAGAAACATAACCAATGAATGGACACACAACAATAAATCAAGATATGGGATGCAATCAAATATTAAAAAAGACACTAAAATTTCCTAAGAAGGATATAATAATAATTGAAAATATTCCCAATGATATAGTTATAAAATCATAAACTTGGAATAATAAACCTAGGCTGATAATACTAAACCATTACATATCTCTGGTAGCCTCATCAGACTATTCTGATTTAAAAATTCATGGAGTGAATAAGCATTCTAATGATATACGAAGGAGACTAGCTTATGATTGGTTACCCTCTTAGTATAAATGATGGGGTGTAATTTGGAATCATTCCGAAGGTAGATTATTAATAAACACTACAAATTTCTCTCATATAGTTCACTAACTATTCTCCTACCAAATTATGGAAAGCCATTAATAATGTAGTAAATCATCACATAAATAAATTTCATGAATTTGAAATAAACTTCACCTATCACACACTCAAAAAATATAGCCCCACACAAACATGCATAAGAATCATAAAATACTGTAAAAAAATATGAAAACATCATCCAAGGGGATTATAGGGAAAAAAATGCACAATCATTGCATGGGGAAAATGAGAGGGTCTCAATATTGTTGAAAAAAACAATTTAAATTCCAAACATTCAATTGAAACCTATGACTTGTATTTCCAGTTCAATTTCACACCATTTTAAATTCAGTTTTCGAACTACACTTGAAAACTATATTCAATACCTCTCTTGAAAAACTATTTCCAAATCCCTCTTAAGATCATTTTCCTAAATCACATTTCGAATATCATTATAATGTATAAATTTTATCAAAATTACATTCGGAAATAATAAATCACTTTCAAATTATACCATATGGTTCCAAGTACATTTAAAAAAAATGATTTTAAGGGTTGTATTCAAGTAACGATGAGACCCACGTTCTCAAAACCAAATCAAATGAGGGTTTTCTGAGAACATTTTTTTAAAAAAACCCTTTAAATCATTACACACCCATTTCTAAAATGGAAGAAAAATAAAATATATATTTTAAACAATTTAATCCCTTTATAAACTCCAAATAATAATTTAAAATATCACATGGCACTATAAAAAGGCATTTAGCAATTTTTTCTGAAAATGTGGATAAATTTTAATTTAACCACATTTTTAGCCACATTTTTCAAAATCACCAATTTACCACATTTTAAAATATCTATAATTTAGTTCCATTTTAAGAAATTACTATTTAGTCCCATTCTATAAAATCATTAATTTAACCACATTTTAAAACATCACAAATTTGTCCATGTTTAAAACAACTATACTTTATCCCCATATTAAAACATTTCAAATAAATTAATTTTTTTATTTCATTAGTTTTTAAATGTAGAAAACTTTAAATAAAAAAATAAAATCTATTTTGTATGTTTATATGAATAATATTATTACAATTAATTATTACGAAATAAAAATAATTAATAATATATAAGTAATAATATTAGAATTTAATATATATATATATATATATATATATTTATAACTACATTCATAACAATTTATATGAATATATATACATATCTATGTATATAAACATACAAATAAACAAATATATATAAATATATAATGTGAATTCGTAAATATAAATATATAAATAAATATATAAATTCATAGGTATTTATCCAAAATCGTGACATATATACAAATATATTCATGACAACTTATCCATGCCCTCAAATATATATATAAATATATTAATTAATGTTTTTGTGAATTTATATTAATTTTTATTATATATATATATATATATTAAATTATATATATTCACATATAAATTTATAAATTGAAATATATATATATATATTCTATATATTTATATATAGAAATAAATATATAAACTTATTTTCATTTATATACACAAACAAATATATTAACATATAATATAAATATACCACACACACAAACAAAGAGAGAGAGATATATGCATACAAGCATCTTTACATGTAATCACAAAAACATAGAAGTTAAAAACATAATTATAAAAAGATAATTATAACAATATAGATGATCAATGATATATAAATTAATATATATAAAAGTATACTCCCCAACACAGGGAAATGCTAGTGGGTTCGGCCAATGGGTCATGTATTAGGCATGGTATGCCTCTGGGCCTTCGGGTCTTGTATTGCAAGTCCTGTCAGGCCTTGTGCCTTGGGCCTACGGGTCATGTTCGTGTTCCCCTTCAACCCTTAAATGGGGGATTATCCATAATAAAATAAAAATAAGGCCTTCAGTCCATTCTGGTAGGTATAAATTAACACAAAAATACATATTAGTATATATATTTATAAGTATATTTATATTAGCTTCTAAACACACAAAATATAAACATAATTATAATTAGTAAATAGTAATAACTAAAAAAATGATCACGGATATATAATATAATATATTTATATAATTATATTTACATATTTATGATAATATGTATTGCTATTGATTATTTTATATATATATTAATAATAACTAAATAAATTATAATTATGGTATAAATAAATAAATATAAATTTATAACTATATTTATGGATTTATGAGTATATTTGTATCAATTTACACATAGACACGTAAACGTATATTTACACCGTATATATAAACTAATAGATATGCACATGTTATTTTACACATTCAGACATAGACACACACACACCTTTTTTAATATTATGTCTTATATATATTAATCTAATAGTTTATATATGAGTTTATATCTTTCATGATTTGAATTTATACGCACATATATAAATATATAAATTTGTGTCTGTCTTTGTTAATTTATAATAATATATATACACAAACAAAAAGAAAACACATGAACTCAATTAAATGGGTGTATATTTTTATATATACTCACAAAAAGAATTATAAATATATTAAACACAAACACATATATGTTTGTATGTATGAATAAATATATACTATTATATATCTATATATCCGTGTAAAGTAATATTTTAACATATAGAAATAAATATATAAATATATGAGTATATATATTGAAACAAATATATAAACATATAATGAAAAAATAATTATATAGATTTATGCATATATAAATATATATAATAACATAGGTATTTTTAATATATATATATATATATACATACATGTATATTAATTGTTTTTTATTTCCAGTATTTTTTATTAATTTATATATAAACAAGTATATTATTTTTTAATTAATATATGTTTTGATATACATATATACATATCTACATGTACATATATATATATATATATATGATAATATATACACAGATACACACATGCAAGGACATATATTAATTAAATATTTTATATATATATAATTCCAAATTTTAATACAATATGAAAATCTATGTATATTAATTTTTAATATATATAAATATATTTAAATAAATTCAAATATATATAAATATATAAATTTTCCTATTTTTTAAATTAATATATATATATACATACTAATTTTTATTTATAAATATATATGCAATAATATATGTTAAATTAAATTTGTTAAATATATTATAAATATATATTTATATTTGTTTTGATTCATATATTAAATATTGGAATATATATAAATATAAATTAATTTTATAATTAGACCAGAATATTATATAGGTAAAGTTGTTTTGGTTTTTGGGGTACCCATATCCAGGATATGTTTCTAACTATTGTGCTACAAAATTAATATTTTAAGGGGTGGTAGTTAGTCGGTGGAGATCAACGAGTGGGGGAAGTTATCAGGATAAAGGTAGTCGCTCAAGGAGGTAAGGAGGTGATGGATACCAGAGTTGAAGGGAGGAGAAATGATGATGACTGAAAGGGGAGGGAAGGGGAGAAAACAACAAGAGCGAGGGGGACAACAAGATGAGTGAGGTGAATGGTCGATGTCCGAAGGAGGGAGGGGTGATTAAGAACGAAGATGAGAGGCAACAACACCCAAAGAGGAATAAAACAGAGGGTAAAATAGAATAAAAAACCAAAAATGAATAAAAATGAATAAATATGTATCCATATTGATGCAGAACAGACCCACATTTCCAAAAAATAATTAGAAAATTATATTTGGGTAAATAATGTTGTATTATAAGGTTTTAGAAATAACACCAATAAAAATCATTTATAAATGAAGCTAATTGTAATTTTAATATAAAGAGGGATAAATTGGTATCATTTTTAATTCTATCTTAACTTGAAACATTTATAAAAATAGATAAATAATTGTCACTAATTTACTGAAACATTGATTCCCTTGGGTGAACGAAAACATTGATAGATGGAGTACCCACGTTTATAAATACCACTAAATTCAATAAAATGAGGCTTATTGAAATTTTTCCAATAGTATGGAAGGAAAATTTAGTCCATTACATGTATTTAAATCACATAAAATATAATTAAAATTAATTCAAGAATTCTAGTTAACATAGTTCCATAAGTGATATTTTAAAAAATGAATTTATTTAAAAACTGACACTCTGTAAATTTTACATGCACTTGACATGCAGCCTAAGACCATGATATATTCACAATCTATTCAAATACCATCTCAGGCTCAATAAAGTTATACAATATGAGTTTAAATTCACATAAAACTGGTAGATAATCATAATAAATATATGTCATATAATACAATGGACATTCAATGTAAAACCCATATCAATACAATGGTTGATGTTTCAAAATGAATCACCTTTGATGGATATTTCCCAAAAAATTCATGTAGGGACCAATATAAATAATAATGAAAAAAAAATTGAAATGTAACTACATTACACCCCTAGTGTTGGGGAAAAAAATCATATACACCCCTATAAATAATCAACCATGAATCCAAATAAAATTGAGTGAAATTTGAATAAGGAATGGATTTTTGGAGGAGGGAGGTCGCACAAGGTAGGAAATCATAAAAGTGGTTTCTACTCAAGGGAGGTGGAGGAAATGTGGTAAAACCCATAAAAATAACATGTGGAAATAATTTTTTTATATTAAAATTATTTTTAGGAAACACACACTGTTTACCAGTGTGGTTTACCCAAATGGTTTTCCAAAACCATTTAGAAATCATACTACAAATAATAGAAACCCAAAACTACTATGCATGGTTTCCACTGGTTCCCTGCATGTTCTGACCACCCATCTTCTAAATGTACCAATTGGAACTGTCCCCTTAACAGACACCCACACATAATTGTTACATGGTTACACCTAACCATGTGAAACTAATGAACTGTAAAAAATTCTTAAAATTTTTAAAATAAATGTTTGGGACATTTTTTATTTTTAATTACACCCAAATTAATTTAAAATAATAAGAACTAAAATATTATAGTGATATGTTTGGGTCACAAACACCTGTACATACTAAATTTTGAATGAAAAAAAATGAGAAGAAAAATCTCAATGTGTACATTTTATTTAAATTTCCTAACACCTTTTCCCCTGAATAATTCAAGTTAAACATATAAAAAGTAAAGTTTTTGGAAAATAATATTTCAAATTGGAAACTTCAAAAAAAATTAAATTATTTAAAATTTACATTAAATAAAAAAGTGATTTGGTAGTTTCACAACTATACAATCCTCATACCAAATTTATTTATTGAATACTCAGTGGAAACACACATAACTAGTGGGAATCCCTCATTTTTTCTAATATTTCCTATTAAATCACCTAGGGTACTCAATGAAATGTAAAAAATATAAATAAGAATTATTCAACAACTTATTTCATTAAAATGTTTATAATAATCCCACTTTTTTCAAAATTTCTTTTAAAATTCATTCATATCACTAGAATTATATTATATAAATTATGTATAATTATATAAAATTCAAATAATTCCTCAAATCATATGTAAATCATCATTTAAAAGTACCTAATTTTATCAAATAGTTTATAAGAATAATTCATTTCAAGTAGAAAAAGATTAAAAATAACACCTTATGAATCTAAAAAGGTGGGAATGACACAAGGTTCATAAATAATTACATTAGAATTTTAAAAATACATATATTTTTTATGTAGTTTTATAAATTTATTTTTAAAATCCAAGAATCAAAGGATCATGTAATAAAGGGTAAATAAAGAATAAACTGCATGAATTTTTTTCAACCATATAAAATGAGAAGGAATACTCATAAAGTATGAAACAATGATCGACTAAGGAATGAAAGGAATTGTGAGAAATTGAAAACATATGAATCCATTTCTTTGGGGTATATAGAAATACGTGACTAGGGGGAGATAGAACATAAGGATGAAAAATGAGGCACTTATAAAGTGATTTCTTAAAGAAACATAATGAATATACACCAAAAAATCATTTCATGGAATGATATGGGGTTTTTATTTTATTTTATGGGGAGGTAATGGTTGAGTAGGAGGGAAAATTGGGGGTTAGGGTTCTT
The DNA here is from genome assembly GCA_963277665.1 of Viscum album. Taxonomy (NCBI): domain Eukaryota; kingdom Viridiplantae; phylum Streptophyta; class Magnoliopsida; order Santalales; family Viscaceae; genus Viscum; species Viscum album. The sequence goes on from OY728133.1 coordinate 1,283,502,302, forward strand.
ATATTAGGGAAGGTCCATTTATGAAATGTTCATATTTTAGAAAATAGGGCACACTGAATATTTTAGCAACACAGTTTTTAAAACCAAGTGTGTAAAATTGGACATACTAAGGAAGTCATATGGTTTGAACTCAAAGATATGAAAATTGGGCATAAAATGTACCAAAATATACTATTATATATGGAAATGTTTATTTGATTAATAACACAATCTTATAAATCCTGTTCCAAACATTCAAGGTCAACTGTTTCCCCTAAAAATAAAATTTTGAAATGAAAAGTATCAAAAATAAGGGAGAATAAAAAAATGAGTAAATAATAGAAATTCACACCCAAACATGACACGTTAGGTGTGATAGGTTATTTATATACTTCTATGGGTCTATGTAAGTTTATATATAAGTGTATATATGTATGTGTATGTATGTGTATGTACGTGTAGGTGTATGTGTATGTCTATGCATCTGTGTGTGAGTATGTTTGTGTATGAGTGTGTGTATGCATATATGTATTCATATATGTATGTGTGCATATGCACGTATGTTTATGTATGTGTAAATGTATATTTATGTATGTGTAATTACATACGTATGTTCAGGTGAATGTATGTATATGCATGTGCACTCACATGTATGTATATATGTGTGTATGTGTATGTGTATGTGTATGTATGGATGTGTATGTATGCATATGTGCACGTGTATGAGTGTGTATGTGTCTCTCTATGTGTACGTGTTTATATGTATATGTGTGTGTGTGTGTGTGTGTGTATGTATGTATATATGTATGTGTATGTATATTTATTCTCATGTATGTATATGCCTATGTGTATGTATATATGTTTGTATGTGTATATGTATATATGCATGTTGACGTGTATGGGTACATATGTATCTATGTATTTATATGTATGTATGTTTACAGGTATTAATTTGTAGGTTTTAGTATATTTAGGTGTATATATCTCTATTCATTTGTGTACATGTGTTTGTGTATGTATATATGCATGAGTATATGTATGCATATAAGTTTATATGTATATGTGTGAATGTTTTTATGTCTATGTGTATGTGTATGTCTATGTATGTGTATTTTTGTGAATGTATATGTTTATGAATGTGTATGTGTATGTGTATGTGTACGTATATATTTGTTTATGTGTTGGTATTTGTATGTGTACGTGACACATGTATGTCACTGTTGTGTCCTATTTTATATTAATTTGGAATAATTTAAATTTTTTTATGTTTCGCAGTTGAAACATATGAAAATTTTAGATTTTGTCTTTTATTGTACAATTTAGTGAACACATGTTAGGGGAAATTGGGTAGATTATGTTGTGGAGGAGTTTTCTAGTCCATTTTGTTAGTGCATGATTAGTTAGGATGGGTAGTGCACTGTTGGGTTTATACCTTGTGAAGTCAAATATATGTTTTGAAACCCTTTTTTATGATTGGGGTGTTAGAAAATGTATTATACATTGTTCGGGAAATCCATGTGGGTGGTTGTGAAATAGTACTGAAATTTTTAGTAGTGATATTTGGAATGGTTGGATCATTGTTTCGTAAAATATGTAGCCCAACAGTGTGAGTGAGTTTAGCTTATCCAACACAATACAAACCGTTGGTGCAGAATTTAACAAATTTTTTAGACTAATAGTGTGAGAAGTCCTTTAAAAAAAATCTGAAATGACATGTTTCCCCCTCTATGATTTTGAGGAATTTGGAATTCAGTTCTTCTGTTTTTGGATCGGTTAATGATAAGGTGAATGAAGGGAGCTCATCCCATTCTCTCTTTTGTGGATTTATAATATTTAACCATTGAATCCAAGTGATTACATAAACGTAATGCATCATTTTCTATCATTTCTTAACTTATCAACCTTTTATTTTTTGGTTTGGATTTCTCCCACAAACTATAGAGTTGTTTGGCTAAAAATAGGGATCATTGGTGGTTCAAATATTTGGGATTTGTTTTTAGGGATTGCAAATTATGTGTCCCTGATAGGTTGCATATTATCTATCGAAGGAGACAACTTGGGTCTTATATCCACTTGTAATGAAGTAGGAATTGTTTTCATTTAAATGATATTTCATTGAATTCTTAGTTGTTTTTAATACAATGTTTATTAAAATAACTTGTATATGCGACAAACGGTACGGATTTCATAAATGTATAAAGGGTTTTATCACCTTGAATAACATTATTTCATTGTTTTTACGCTATCTAAAGTAATTATTTGGGTATTAATTATGAGTGAAAGTGTCCATAAGCGTTGTTTTAAATGAATTTATGAATTGAAGGCTTTTCAACCAATATGGTCCATATTTAAAATTATTGTTTTACATGGAATTTAATTAAAAGAAGTAGTTTTATTTCTGAAAGGAATTTTAATGAAATGTGGTTAATCATCAAATTGTTTTATGAATTGTTTCATTCATTTAATATAATGGAATATTAGAATGTTGAATTTTTAAATGGTGAAAATGGGTTATCATTCTGATCCAATTTTCAAGAAATGTCTTGTTTAGAAAATTTTAGATGGATTTTTTAAAAATGTAGGGGACACTCGATTGAGCCCTCTTAATTGATGTGCATATTGTGGGTTTCAACCCCAAATGGAACGCTATATATCCTTGTAATATTTATTTTATGCTTGTTTATTTTAAAAGGAGATGTTTCATGTGAGTGAGTTAGAGGTAAAATGTTAGTTTTATTTATTGTATTTTGTATTATTGTGATGATCACTTGTGAATTTCTTATTTTCTCACCAATATTTTGACATTTTAGAGTAATCCTTATGGTTATTTTATTTCAAGTATGTTTGAAACCCATAGTGTCGGTTGTGAACTATCTACAAGAGTGTACCCATGGATAATGAGTTCTCTAGGGAAGGAATTTTACCATACTTATTGAGAATCCATTTGATAGATTTTAATGCACGACAAGTTTTCTATGACTACCCAGAAATTTATGACTTCTTTAGCTCTAAGATAAGGTTCCAGTAACCAGGTTGGGTCCATACTAGTTGAGTCTTCATGACTTTTCCATTATTCCTTGTTTCTGTGAGGATTATTCAGTGTATCCCATCCCATAATTTTTATGTATTCAATTATCGTTGAGTTGATTGCATGGTACCATTCCTAAATCCATTTATTTATTATGTACAATTGATATCATGGTGCATATGTGGGTGATATTTCCTTCTAGTGATTATCATGATTTACATTCAGATCAATTTCTAAAATGGATCGTAAGGTGTTCTAAAGAGTGAAATTGGTGTTTTATATAAAAAGGGTGTTTTGATAAATGTGTTGGAAAGATGAAATATATTTAATCATATGTTTTTTGAATTTTTTAAATTATTATACTTCCTTATTTTAATGGTTTGTTTTAATTTAAACACTTTTGGTTACTCCCTTTGTCATTATAAGAAGGGGGATTATTTATAAAAGTGATATTAACCATGTTGTTTTATTTTGTTAAATGTACAAGTGAAAACCCCATTTTTTATTTATATATCCTAAAAAAGTTATTTATGTTTATTTTAGAAAGTAATTACACAAACCCTTTTTTGAAATCTACATGGAACATTTAATAAATTCCCTATATACAACAATGGGTGCATGTAACACTCTTATTTTCTTTCAAGCTCCTAGTCTTTAGTATCCTTTGGTGTTTATTTTTTTGTTATTGTGATGATGAATGGCATGGGATGTGTTGAGTGACCAAGGGAATTGAGATAGCAGGATTTGATTTGAGATTGGATTTATTTTATTTTTGGACTTTGATTTATGATCATGGTCATCCTTGATCTTCCTTTTGCTTTATTTTTTATATATAGTTTTGAATGAAACTTTATGTTATTTTGTTCTCTTATTACTGCTATATGTCACACTATTTGTATGATTTTTTTATTATGGATCTGTATTTTTTTCATGGGGATCAGATCCATAAATAGGTCCTATCATATTCTTAATATTTTTTTATTTGATTAAATTTTGGTATGATAGTAAAAACATTCCCAAGAATGTGTTTTTGATACCTAGGTACAACTTGAATCGATGGGGAGATTAAGAAATATCGTCGGTCCTAATAGTGGATCAGGTAAATTAACAAGTTAGGGTATCATATGATACTTTATTATAAATTGTATCTAGTCCTAGGTTATGAATAAGGACTCGAATATTGAAATAAACTCTCATTATTTTTTGTTTTAAGTAAAAAACAGATATGGTTTTCAGAACATGAAATGTAGGTGTGTGGGGAGTCATGGAGGCCCTTTATCATTTCGAGAAATGAGTTACGATGAGAAGTCAAAACATGAATCATGGATATGATTTTTTTTGTTTTGTTTATTTATTTTTGTTTTGAATTAGTGATGTTATCCCCCAATAAGTATTCTAGAGATTTTGGGGTGAAAATGGAAGAAGACCCAAAGCCACAAGGTTATCTCACATGGTAAGGAAATATTTGAAAATCCAATGTGGATGGATTTCGATAGCATTGTAGAGGATATTACAATGTTGTTTAATAGTTATCCACCCATGCTATGTTCTGATTTGTCCCTGAAAATGATTGTTTTGATTCTAATCTTTATTCACCAAATATAATGGTTCATACCCTTAGAACATGGTTAACCAATGGATTTTATATGGTTGTTTGATGTTATTGGAAATCATTATTTTGATTATTTATTCATTATTTATTTAATGTTTTTTATGATAGTTTTCACTAATGTTTTGGAGAAATAATTTTTGAATGAAAAAATATGATTTATGGACAAATTATTTAAGGAATCAATTTTTATGATGAGGATAAAAGAAATTTTAGTATATATGAATGTTTTTAAAAATATATAGTATCCCCCTTTTACTTATATTTGTAAGATGTGTTTCATATTAAAAAGACTAATTTATGAGCTTTTTCCATTCTAAAAACCATGTTTTTGGGTGATTTTAAATATGGATATTTCTTATGAGTTTTCTAATTGAAGAGAAATGATTCGAAAGGGGTTTTTTATTTTTTTAAATGTGTGTGATCCTTTGAAAAATTAATTTTAAACTCATTTTAAATTGAATGTAGTTTAAATAAAATAGAATTTTAAAGGCATCTTTTTATATGTTTTTCATTAGTGTTTTTTTTGTATTTTGGGCTCTCCATTTGTTGAATTAGGGATATTTGTTTTGTTTTGTGAAGAATGAATTTGTTAGATTCATGTTTTTAAAAATTTAGTTATCCCTCATATAATTTTATTAATAGAATGGGTAAATTATAACTTCGACGATTTGTTGTATAGTGAATCCTCATATTGTATAAGAGAAACTCATTCAGTTGTAGACTCTTCTTGGACTCTAAATAAGGTGGTGGAGTGGTATCATTCATTGATCTAATAATTATTAAGTCATATTATCATATTTCATGATGATCAAGGTCCAATTGAGGTAGTGAATTGGTTAGGTTGTTTTTAGAAATATTATAAGTTGATTGTGTCAGCGTAGTCATGGTTGATTGATTGTTTTGGACTTCGTTAAAATTGATTTTTGAGTGGGTTAAGATTATATAGATGATTTTATCTGAACATATTCCCTATATGTTTTTTGGTTCCTTAATTTTAGGTTTTTATTTTAGTGGTTGGCCTTATGCCAGGATGTTTGGTCTTCTCCTTTGGGGAATTTATGATATTATTATTATGGTTGGGTTTTACTGGTTTTAACATGGGGTATACTTTGGTGTTTGTTTTGTGTGACAAAGAGAGAGTTGAAACTATTTAATATCATTCACTGGTTATTTTTGTTTTAAATATTATTTCATTCTCCATCATATGATGATCTGGATGTGAGATCCTAGATTTACATGTCCACTTAATTTTATAACCCAATGTTAGATCCCATTTTGTTTTCTGTTGAGGTGTGTCTTTAATTTAGGTATTATTCCCTTTTAGTGATATGGGAGGATGTTAATTGGATGACCTTAATTTTTGACGATTTGGTTGATCCATGTTTTTAGGGTGTCTTTAATAATGTTTTGGGTTTTTTTCATTTATTGATCTCTAAATTCATAGATCGCTTTGTTGAAATCTATTTAAATAAAAGGTTACCCATTTTTTCACTACATTAAGGGAATTGTAAATGGAAGGGATGCCTATAGTATTTTACAATCCTCTCATAGCTAAGTACACGGTGATTATGAGTTAGGTTGTACATAGAGATGGTTTTTTATGTTTAAGGATATGGTTTGTGGTTTGGGGATGTTGGGTGTTTTCACAGTTTTCCATTTTCAGTTTACCTCACTATATTTCATTAATTTTTTGATTCCCGCGCACAATTGTTATATATTTTTTTTGTAATTAATTTCTCATTTATTATAATTTTTTAAAGAAAATATTAGGGTGAAAAGTTCCATGGTTAGGAGAACTATGACACATGCATTTCACTATTGTTTTATATATTATCCATATTCAAGGAAATTTTATTTTTTAGATGTTTCAGGAAAGTGACAAATAATGTTCTGAAAATTTTCCTTTGTTTTATGTTTTAATGTGTACATTTTCTGGGGAACTAGGAATATTTTCTCATGAACCAGTTTTATAGTCCATTTTGAGATTGAATGGTCATTTTCATAGTTGAAGCATGGTTCAGTCAATATCATATAAAGACCATTAAATTTATTGAAACCCATTCTATATTTCGAATTTTATCACATGAATTTCTCCAACTTAAGTAAAATCATATGAGTTTCCATGAATAATTTTTTTAGTATTTAGTAATGATTTATTTCATAATTATTACATGGTTTGGTAAACTATGCAATCAAACCATGATTGTGTGTTAGGCTTATCTAGTGTGAGTTGCACAGTTGTTGCAGAATTTACCAACAAATGAAAACAAAAAATTATAGTTTTCTTATATTAGTATAACATGTAATTATATGTTTTTACGTCCCTCATTTTAAGAATTTTTACTTCTTTTCTTCACCAACAGAACTGGCTGAGGGTAGTTCGTATGATCTGAGCTCTTCCCTTCTAATATTCTGTAGATTGTTTTACCTTTCTTCCTCAATTAAAAGTGTTTTCTCAAAGTCAATTAATCATATATGGATCCAAACTATTTTTTTCTATATCTACAGTTTACATTGTTACATTGGTGCTATATAAAAGTGATCACATCTGAAATAACTAAATAGTTTAGTATCCTTTGAAAACTAGATAAGTACTTAAATATGAAACTACATATTAAATACATAAATAATAAATATGATTTCATTTACAATATAATTATTAAATCTATAATACCTATAAATATCATACATATTTCACTTATTTTTCTCTAGGGAAAAGGAAACAAAATAAAGCAGTGAAGTGCGATTCTTAGTAAGGGTAGGAAAAGATCAGAAGCCAATATGGAATAAATAATTCATGAATAATATGATATGAATAAATGATGATAAATTAATTATATATAAATAACCACAATATTCTAAAAACATTAATGTATATAAAAACTATTGAAATAATCACATGGAAATCAATAATTAATTTCATAATGATGGAATTTATAATACCAGACATTTATTACTTATCGTCAAGTCCTCATGCCAAGACATATATATAAATGGGTAAGGTATTGGAAAAAAACCCAACCTATTTTGTTTCATGATACCTTCCAATAAATTTAGGTGCAATAAAATATCTGGACCCACACATCACATAATAAGTCTTGCACATTCATCATATGAATATAAAATAAAATATAGTCAATATTCCTTACAAATAAATAAATTACAGTATCAGACGAACTAGAAAACATAATATCAATACATTTTTCCTTAAAAAGGATCATAAACCATAAAAATTAATTTTTGGGATGGTATAATTTGACTTTGCCTTTTTTAAAACATAATAATCAACATAAGATGATGGAATATATTTTAATTCTGTAAAATTTTAATCAGAAAATATGATGAGAAAAATACCATTTTTTACATTCAAACCACTGATTTAAAATAAAAAATTTCCAATGTAATAATGTAGTAATTATATTTGAAAAGAAAATTTGAAACATTTATGTTATGGTTTAAATTATTTGTTTTTAAGATTATAGAATAATACATTTAGGGTGTGTATGTTAAAATAATAATTCCATTGACATTGTCGGTAAAAAGTCAATAATACATTGTTTTGAAAATTTTTAGAAGATTAATTTTAATATCATTTTTAAAATAAATAAAATGTAAAAACAACATTAATAAATCTTTTTATAATTTTAAAAAAATTCTTCAAAATATTATAATAAAAAAATTCTTGGAAGAAAAATATTATCAACCGATTAATCTAACAATGACTATTTTTTAGAAAACATTATTGTGGTATCATATCTAATAAAATCGGGGAAAATGAAATATAAAATTTTAATTTATAGAAATAAAAATAGGATAAAAAAACATTTTAGTTTTATGATAGAATTATCAAATAATACTCATAGTGGAGACTTGAATATAAACAACCCAAAATAATGATGGTATTGTGAAATAAACCCTTACTTTAGTTCAAGCATTTTTATGTGGTAAAAATACATGTATAAAAATATATATATTTATTGTACATTTAATAAAGAACAATAATCACATATATCATACCATATATTAATTACTTAAATAATTTTTTCACCTGTTTTTTAGAAAATCATTATTAAAATCATTATTCTGGTTGACAACTGTTTCATTTTTCATGTATGTTTCTCTTTCATAGTTTTTGAAATTATATATTGATCATGGTTCCATAATCTAAATAATTTTAATAATTCAATATATATCATATATATTCCATATATTAATATAATAAACATGAAAAAAAAACTAGAGATAAATAAATCAACTACACTGTACGTGGAGAAGTAGGTCATACATACGTAAGAACGTTGTTTTTAACATTTTCATGAATGGAATGAAAGAAATTTAAATAATAATTCATCCTATTAAAAGTATTTTTTTAATAATTTATATATATATTCAGTGTATATTTAATACATTAAATGTAAATTGGAAATGAAAAATGTATCACATCAGTTCGTGGAGGGGGTATTTTTCATGTAAACATACATGTTGCTATTGTTTTTCAAAGGAAAGGGAAGGTAAGAAATATGATATGGTATTTTAATTAAGTAAGAATTATTATTTTCTACATATTACATATTTACATTAAACACATCATAATTACCATCCTTGAAATATGTCGATTGTAAATTACTTGTCTTTCTATGGGGAGGTGGTAGTCCACACGTTTGCAATATTGATACTTTTTCTTCCCATTTGATGGAAAATGATGGATAATGGTGGTTTGATAATCATAATAACAATTTAGTATATTTATTATATTAAATATATTATTTTATTATATATATTAGATATTTTGGTGACATAAAAGAAGAATTTAAAATCAGGTAAATGGTTATGATGACAACATATTTTTGGGTAAACTCATTTAGATATCCTCTTAGGGATCATTGGGTTGGTATTTTTGAAATAAAAAAACCTATAGAGGATAATTATATTGGGTTTTTATTTGTTTAGGGGTTTTTTATGATAAATGGAATAAAATGGTTAAAATAAGAGAGGGGAGAGGTTTCCTTTTATAAGTGGGGTAGAGGAAAAACATTGAATTTCTTAAAAGAATAAAATATTAGAATATCATTCTAATGAAAAAAATTCCAAATAGATCCATGTTAAAAGTTTTTATTGGGTGAGTTATAAATATGGGAAAAAAATAGTTTTTATAGAAGTTAAATTCAAAAGCATACCCTAATCTCTCTGTTTAACCCCCATGTAAACCTGTTTGAACCTTAATAGCAGTGAATTTTTAACTATTTTTATAATTTATTTTGAACAAAAATGAAATTTAAAACTTTTACAAAATACGAAAATATAATTATAGATACTGAAACCATCTTATAAAACTAACGATACATATTTATTATAATTTAATATAATATTAAAACCACAACATGCGATGAAAATCATCTTTCAAAAAAAAGTTTCATAACTATAAAAGGATCTTACACTAAAATAAAAATAAAATTAATTACAATGAATATTATTTAATTTAAAAGGAGCTAATATAATTTTTAAAACAAAATTAGAACAAAATAAAACCCTGTAAATATTTGCGGTAAAAATAAACTTTTCAATAAAAAATAGTTTTCTCAATATTCATAAAAAATCAATATTTTCTGTAAATTCAAAAAAAAGAACCCAATTTTTTCATGATGATTTAAAAAATGTTGATAACTTTTTCAAATAAAATTTTTAATGGTTTAAAGTGTTTTTATTATTTTTCCCAAAAATAATAAAAAACAGTTTTTGAGGATAAATATATTTTTGAATATTACAAAGATATTATTAAAATTTTATTACATAATTAATATTATATTTTATTTATTTAAAAATGTTTTTAAAAATTGGTAATTTCTATCAATAAATAAAATTTAACATTTAATTTATAATGTTATATTATTTTAAAGGTCATTTATTCTCGAGTTTGCATGTATCAAAAGTTATCGAATAAAATAATTTTATATAAAGAGAAACATTTCAAAAAATATAGGTTTGTCTCATTATAAACAAAATTAAATTATTTTATCCCAAAATATTATTTCATTAAAATACCAAAATATGTGGATATATTTATGTATCACATCTTTGGTTTCCTATGTAACTTCCATAAATTTATGGTTCCACGAAAAAACATTGCCAAGGTCTGTGACCATGTTTCGTAGCTCTTTATCTATATTTTATAAAATATCCACTTAATGTTCCTCATTAGAGAGATATTTCTCTAGTTATATGACTTCCAAATTCATTACATGTGGAGCATCATATATATACATCATTAGGAGAGATACATGGAACATAAGATGAACGTGAGGGAGATTCTATGGAAGCACCAATGGATGAGAAACCATCCCAAAATAATCATGATTTTTTAAGTGAAATATATACAGAGGGATTGGTTAAAAATCTAATAATATTATTTTAGGGAGAAAATTATATGAAAAATATGTAACCAGCATCAAACTATTTATCATTCCAACGATTTATAAAAAATATTTTTTATTGAATATGATATTCCCTTATGTGCTGTTGAATGGATCTAAACATCTTTATAATTACCTCAACTAGATCAATTCCAAAAATATTTATTTCACCCACTTAATTAAAAAAGATTGTATTTTTACACTTCTTTATATATACTTCTTCATAAGGGCCTTTATAATACTTTTATAATATAATTGTTTTAGAAAATTCTACCAAAGGATGGTGTTGATCACAAACCCTTTATAAATGCATAAAGAAATATCTCAAAATGTTTTATAGGAATTTAATGGTTCTCTTAGAATGAACATCTATCTCAGGGTGATATGTATTGATGAAATTTAACGTTGTATATAGGGTATACTGTATATATCTCTATTACATTAAGGTAAACCTCAGGTCCTGAGAAAATATAATTGAGAGTGGTACACCATGAAATCCTTACACTTCTTTAATGTTTGACATTGTAAGTTGATAAATAATGAGATATTGTTTAAAGTAAATAAAATTTACTAATTATATAAGGTTATCAACTAAAATACCATATAGCATTGATCCCTATAGATGTTTTGTGGAGTTTGAATATGATACCAATAGTGACATTTTTCCATTTCCATTATACTATGGGAAATGGTTGTAAAATAAAATTAGAATTATATATATCAGAATTAGAAAAATTAAATATTGGGCATCAAAATACATACCCGGTAATAATCCTTTTTATGTTAACCCTATATAAATACACTTTTAGTTTGTTATACAAACTTTTACTTCCAGGATAAATAAGGAATGATAAAGTGCAAATTTCATCCAATAACTCTTTCTTCAAGTCGAGCATTGATGAGACACATACTCGATTCCCAAAACATATAATTCCAACATGATCAAGGTTTAATTTCATTACATTACTCACATTATTCTATTATTAAACGTCTCCCTTATATTTAATATTATTCCTCTTGTGGATGGATGGTTGAACATTCATATGATAAAGAATATAACTTTCCCCATTCTCAATTATTTCAGGATCCATCTTATGGAAATTAATAAATATAGGATATATTTCAATACTCATCCTAGAAAAACTAATATGGTATTTCCAAATCAGAGCATTAACAAACATGTTCACCAACCCAAGGCGGTAATTTATATATTAATCATAATCTTTGATCAGTCCAAACAATCTTTTATAGCACACATTCATATATTTCTATGAAAATATATACATCTAGATTATATGATCAGAAATTAAATTAAACTATTAACCATGCAAATAATTCCACAGTATGTTGAACTCCAAAATCATCACTCCCAACTCTAAATCATGAGTAAGGTAATTTTTCTGATAAATTTTTAATTTTTGAAAGGAATATTACATCACTATGTCATTTCACATGAAGACATAACTCATTCACTTGTGTAATGCATCCCTATAGATCATAAACCCTACTCCGTTGTAGTGTATTTTTAGAAAACACATTCTTACAAAAAAAACTCGTTAGTTCTATCAAATTACATACACATTATTCTATCTATAAAAACATAACCCGCTTTAGTGAAAATTCGGTTAGTGGATTAGATAGTCATGAGAAATCTATCAAAAACATTATTTATATCTAGTCATCCCATGAAAAGTATAAATTTTGATTAACCAGGATGGTATAGGTCATTCCTTAATAAATTGAATCTTTCATGGATCCAATGATATAACCTAAATTATTATTATATAAACCAAAAAATGAATATTTTGAATCCAAAATTAATACTATTTAAATTTATCATACAACTAATACTACCATATGATCTTCAGTCCAATTCTCAAATGGACTTCATGATCTTCCATTCTCTTCGAATATAAAATAATATCATATATATAGAGTACTATAAAATAATAAGAGTAATATCCAGTGAATATATTCCTGAAATCCATGAAGATTCTAGGAGACTTGATATTTCCAAATTGAATTTCTATATATTTTTAAGATCCCGTGTTTTTGAAACGTGTTATAGTTACGAATGTTTCTGAATTTTTTTTTCGGTTTAACGATGGGTCGTTCTTTTGAAACTGAGATTTGGAATTTTATTCCATGTGTTGGATCACCTAAATATGGCATTCTTTCAAACTATGATATAAGTTTTGAGGTAATGGGGAAGTCGCACAGGCGGTACACGGTTTGTCTAACTTTGTGGCCAAACCATGCATAATTGTTCTTGGAGGCAGTAGCTTCTGCATGGGTGGTGCACGGTTTGTCTAACAGTGCAGCCAAACCTTGAGAGAAGGGTTTCCCTGGAAGTCTCTAATGCATGGTTAGCGCTTGATTGGTTAAATTGTGAAAACTAACCTTGCAAGAACTTAAATGAAGTCCTTAAATTGTGGATCCCACTGTTTTTTTCTTTTTGAGGGACCGCTTTTCCTCTTAAGCGGTCATAACTCGAAATTACTCTCCCTTGAAGGTTGGAAAATCGCCCCCAGGTGTTTTGGAGGCGATTCAAATTCTTATTTTGGCGAATTATAGCCGATTTCTTGATGTAGATAGATGTTCTTCTTCATTCTTGTTCGGTTTCTTAGATCTACATAGATCTACTCCTCCTCTTCTAACTGTTCCATAGATCTATATACATTACGGGTAAATAAATGTGTGTGGATGACAAGTATGATGAGTTTTGGTCTTGATCTTGTTAGGAGAAGTGATCTAAGGCGGTTTCATGAAGAATCAACCAATTTCTCTTGAGGGTTCTTCATTCTTTGTGGTTTACGTTAAAACTCTGAGGTAGGGTCCCAAATCATTAACACTTTATTTATGAATTATTATTTCTTTAAATAAATTAGGAATTTCAGTTTCCTTTATTATGATAAGACAACGATTTACACTTTTGATGTTATTAATAATTTCACCCACGTGAGATAATTAAGGACTTGAACTCGTGTTGAGTTTAAGCATATTGGCTAATTTGGTTAAAGTGATATGATTAAATAGTTAAATGATTGGAATGGGGAGATTGAGTATAAGGATAATTAATTGTATAATTAATTATCAATTCATGAGTTGGAATGAGTTTACGACTTTAATTATTATTGGGAATATCGAATATTTTACATGTTCTGAAGATAATTGGAAACTGTTAATAATTAATGGAGCAATTAATTATTACATGTCAAATGGTAAATGGTTAACTAATTGATGATTGGTTAGTGAGACAAGGTTTTATTAAATAATTCTTTAATTAATTATTTTGTATGCATTTAATTAAGATTTTGAATTGATTGATTGTTACGATTACTGGACAAGGGTACCTTTTTATGTGTGTTATCATTCCATGAATTAAGTTGTCTTGGATGGTGTTATTTAGATATTTGATATGTTGTGTGAGATAGTCACTAAATTATCTTGGATTTGTTTATGAATTTTTGAGATGATTTTGTAGAGCTTGTAGATTGTTGATGTCCTAGACTAACCATTGTTTGAATGGGTGGGTTCAGACATGTTAATGAATTAGGATAATTAAGTGCGGAGTTAATTATTCAGTTGGATTTCTAAAAATAATTAATTGTTAATTAATTATTAATTAATGAGATGTTTAATAGTTAATTTTGTATTGACTTATCTGAAGAGCGATTATTGTTTTAATTAATTTTTGAATTGATTAACAGATTTGTTTTGTGGTGTTAGACATGGTATTATACATCTATTATAAATATATATGTATGGTTGATGAAAGGGTTGTGAGAAACGTACTGATGTTACAAATACTCACAGGGTGTTAGAAATGATATTCTACACCAATGATATATTTATTTTTATGATTGATAAATGGGTTGTGAGATTGGGACTGATGCTCCAAATACTCACGGGGTGCTAGACCTAGCATTGTACACCCATCATTCAAGAAAATATTCTTTTAAGGGACAGGGACTGATGCTTCAAATACCCATGGGTTGTGAGACATGTACCGATGCTCCGAATACTCATGAGGGTGCTAGACATGACATTACACACCCATTAATTAACATTGGACTGTGGGTCCAATTGTTCGTGCATGAAATTAGTTAATGGTTAATGAAGGTTGTGGTGACATGAATATTTGTGAATTGATTATGAGAAAGGTTTTAAACATATTAATAAATTGGGTGAACCACTGTTAGTGGACGGACCCAGGAGCGAAAGACTATTTTAGTGGACTTGCATAGACATAATATGTGAAATATTTAATTGAATAACTTATGAGGTGTTATCCAAGCCAAAGCACAAGCTTGGATTTGGTCTTTACATTGATTAACTAGATGGTCTTCTGAGACATCTACGGTGAGTGAATTATACAGGGGATGTTGGACATATGTCGAATATCAGACATTCATAATAAGATTTGAGCAATTGATAAGTGGAAAATGATTATGTAATGATCTTTGAGTATGCATGAAAATGGAAAAGTTCAGGTTCAGACACCAGCTGAGGGCTGAAGCAGGTACTTTAGTATATATTTACTTTTTACTAATTACTTTATTCTATGCATTCTTTCACATGTTTTAAATTATTTATTTAACTTTCTGGATTTGGGGCAGACACCAGTGGTCCCGACCTACTGAGATTTATATCTCACACCCTACTCGGACCGCCATTGCACTTAGTACCAGAGTTGATTCTATTTGGTTGCAGGACTATGATGGTTGCATTTACTTGGGTGATAGTATTAGAGGACTGAGCGGATGCTTCGGATGATCGAGGAGTTCGCCCTTGGGGATTTGAGTAATTATTAATTTATTTCAATATTGTATTGTAAAGAAAACTGTTTAGTACACTATTTTCTACATTTGTATCATTATCATGTCTTGCATGCATCTGCTGTATAATTTGGCATTGGAAACTTTTATAAAATGAGTATTATTTGTCTTCTGTTGTTTTTCATTTATGAGTTACTGCTTCCTCTATTGTTTGTTATCCACACTGATATACCATTGTGCAACTCTGAAAAGAGTGTATAGTCTCCCCACTAACTATCCTTAGACCCTCGCTGTTAATTGGAATTCTCTAGAGTACGGGGAGACACGCTTAACTTCATGTGTCGACCAATCCATCAACTAGTTTAGTGGTGAATCGTGACGAGACATTACAAAGTGGTATTAGAGGGATGTTTCTTTCTTTTCCATTGTCTTACTATTTTGGGGTTACTAGACATGAGATTAAGAATGTGTCATCACTTGTGTTAATAGTCATTCTTGGGATTGATCACCTCATGTACAAGAAATGACCAAGTGTCTAGGGATGTGAATTGATGTTTGTACTATTAGAGGTTACAGTTGATATGATTTCACCTTGAGTGAATAGTATTTTTTCTGCTGTTTTTTGATTTTGTGGATTTTGAAAAGAATAATTTTATTGGCCTGATATGGCAAGGAAGATTCATACATGTATCATCTTAGTCACTAAGAGATTCACATGTCTTGCGTATAGCATTCCATGTAGTTGCATCAGTAGGATGCATGCTAATTTGGATTGTGTTCCTTGGGAGAAATGCCATGTTTGATCAGTTTTAGCATGCCACGCTAGATATCTTGTTAAAATGATATATTTAACATGCTTGTCTTATTATATTCCATATTGAATTTGTTATTAGCAAGTTTTGTTGTTGTCACATGCTTCAGTGTTATAGCATGTTGTTGTGTTACGGCTTATGCTAACATTTTAGAGAGGTTTTGATATGTGAAAGGGGTGATAAAGTTAAAATGTTAAATAAATGTTGATTGTGTTAAATGGGAGCCAAAATATAGAAATAAGGTGTATGGGTGCCATATCGATTGGTAGGTGGACACCCATATCGTTTGTACCATTAGGTTGATCATGTTAATTTCTGAATAGACATTAGTATCGATTAATGGGAGCAAATTTTCAATCTATAGAGTGTATGGACGCTTCATGAATTGGAAAATGACCACTCATATTAATGTGATGGCTTGATGTCGTGTGAATTGCTTATAAATGTAAAATATGGTTAATGTTGATTTGATATCAAATATATAGCTTACAAAATGCAACTGGACCCAAGTAGTCTAGTTGGGGAGTTTTTTTATGAGATAACCCATTTGGGTGTTTAAAAATTTTAATACCTATGCGTTTTCTATTGGGTTTCATTATAGAGAACCTACGTTGGTTAAAATGGGATCCTCGTAGGTCAACTTATCTTCTAAAAAAGAATTTATTTTGATAAGTTTCCTAAAAATGACGTGATGTCAACTAACTTAAATGTTTTAAAAAGGGTGTTTTCTGAAACTTTCCTATTTTTCCTTGGGGAAATTTGAAAATGGTACTATGATGTTTTTATTAAATTGTTTGACGATTAAATATTAAAAGTGATTAGATATAAGAGGCATGGAAGTGGAACCTATTGTGGTGTCCACTATTTAAAACCCTCATTTAAAGGGTAGTTTGGACTTTTCATGAGTTTCCTTGGAACATAAGTGTGATTACATTCCATAGGTGTTATTCTCCTTAGCAATGGCCTTATGTTCGGCTTTTGAGCCTAGTGACTTGTTTGAAGTGACACGGTTTATGGTTGTCTTGTTTTCTTCATAAGGGGCTAACCTGCGATCGGTAGCACCCTCAGAACATAAATGCCTTGCTAGCACTATGAATTTTTTCAGTCTTTTGGAGTTGTTGGGTGCGGTTTTCCAAGGTAGGACTTCCAGTTTTCAATAAAATCTTGATCGAACTGGTGGTGATTTTTTTCTTGACCATATTGTCGGCTTCAGCATCAAGTAATGTTCTTTTTCAGCTAGTTAGATGTTCCTCAGTCATGGTCAGATACTTTTTTGGTCATTTGACCCTTTCTTCTTAGTAATGGATGACTAGTTATGGCGTCATCCAGGAAATTGGTCGTATGAGTAAAATTGACTCCGTAATTAGTCTTTTATACTATTCATCACAGTCTCGGGTCAAATCTATATAGAGTAATTGAGCGTTCAAGAATTAGTTTCATTTCAATACATGGAATGGTTTTTAAAAGAGCTGGGTGTTTTAACACGTCGATCTTGTTGTTAATCTAGCGCGCTGGTGAGCGGCTGATCTTTTCTTGGGACGTCATTATAAATACTAGGGTGGGTATTGCCACTTTGTTCATGATGAATGTGATGGAAGGTGATTACATGATTTTAGAACATAGTTTTCTGGTAATGGTTTGACTGATCTTCTTTATGACCTCAGTTTTCTCTTAGTGCACTCTTCTGGACAAGACGGGCATGACCCTTATCTTAACCATGTCATGCATATACTAAGATAATGTTGGTCTTGTTCCACACTACAGTTTAAATGTTTTTAGGCTTGATGAGTAGTTATGATCTGGGTAGTATTCCGGATGTGTTGATTCTTTGGACTACTTACTTATTTGTGTTTGGGCCTGGTTGTTTTTAAAATAGCCTTGCGATGGATTGAATTGGAAAATTTACTAGATTTTGGGTAAGGACTTTTTTATACTGGCTGATGGTTTTGGAATAGTTTTTAAGGAACATCGTCATATAAAGGGAAAAATTGGCTTTTGGTTTCGTGAAGTCTTTTGAGGGAAGCTTGTGAAACATGTTCCATTGTTTGATTAAGGTTCAACCTTTTACGTTAACATGGTCATTATAATGACCTAAGATATAAGGTCTGTTTCGATGTTTGAGCTTTAGTGTAATCATTGGATCTAGTTAAAAAGGCTTATCCATCATTTTTGAGAAGGGCTAAATGTGTGTTTTGGCGTTGGGAATGCAAAACGTGACTTCTAAAGAGATTAGATGACCTTGATAGGTCAGTTGTTTTTAAATTGGTTCTCGATGGATTCTTGGGGATGAGAAGTTTTTAAGGTGGGTATAATGTAAGATCCCATGTTTTTTAACTGGGTTATAGTTACGAATGTTTCTAAATTTATTTTTTGGTTTATCAATGGGTCATTCTTTTTAAACTGAGCTCTGAAATTTTATTCTGAGTGTTGGATCACCTAAAGATTGTGTTTTTTTGAACATTGATGGATGTTTTGAAGAAAATGGGAAGTCCCACGGGTGGGACACAATTTTTCTAACCATGCGGAAAAACCGTGCGAGAAGGGTGGCCGAGGCAGTAGCTAACGCACTGTTAGCGCACAGTTTTGTCAAACTGTGCGAACTAACCGTGCGAGCACTTAAATGAGATCCTCAAATTGTGGATCTCTATCATTTTTTCCATTAGATGGCTCGTTTTCTTCCTAAGGATCCATAACTCGAGATTACTCTACCATGATGGCTGGAAATCCTCTTCCAAGAATTTTGGAGGCGATCTGAAGGCTTCACTTGGTGGATCGAAGCTGATTTCCTGAGGTAAGTAGCTGTTCTTATTTGTTCTTGTTCGGTTTCTTAGATCTACTTAAATCTACACCTCCTCTTCTCTTGGTTTCTTAGATATATTCCCTTTATGGGTAAATCTATGTGTGTGGATGACAAGTATGATGAGTTTTGGTATTGTTCTTCCAAGGAGAAGTGATCTAAGGTTGGATCTATAAGAATCAACCAGTTTCTCTTGAGGGTTCTTCGTTCTTTATGGTTTTCGTCAAAACCCCGAGGTAGGGTCCCAAATCTGTAACACTTTATTTAAGAATTATAGTTTTTTATATAAATTAGAAATGAGAGTTTCCTTCATTATGATAAGTCAACGGATGACATTATTGATATTATTAAATAATTCTACCCACGTGAGAAAAGTGAGGACTTGAACTTTTGTTGATTTTAATCATGATGGTTAATTTGGTTAATGTGATATGATTAAATAGTTAAAAGATTGGAATGGGGAGATTGATTATATGGATAACTAATTGGAGAATTAATTATCAATTCATTAGTTGGAATGAGTTTGTGTCCTTTACTGATTATTGGGAATATTGAATATTTGACATGTTTGGAAGATAATTGGAAACTGGTAATAATTAATGGAGGGATTAATTATTACATGTTAAAGGGTAAATGGTTAACTAATAGATGATTGGTTAATGAGTTTTGGTTTGATTAATTAATTATTGAATTAATTAATTAAATTTAATAAATAAAGATTACGAATTGATTGTTTGTTAAGATTGTTGGACAATGGTACCTTTTTATGTGTGTTATCTTTCCATTGCTTAATTTTTCTTAGATGGAGTTATTTAGATATTTGATATGTTGTGTGAGATGGTCAATAAATTATCTTGGCTTTGTTCAGAATGTTTTGAGATGATTTTGGGGAGCTTGTAGATTTTTAAACTCCTAGACAAACCATTGTTTGAATGGATGAGTTCAGAATTGTTAAAGAATATGGATAATTAAGTGCTAGGTTAATTATTCAGTTGGCTTGCTAAGAATAAATAATTTTTAATTAATTATTAATTTATGAGATTTTTAATGGTAAATTAAGTGTTGACTTATCTGATGAGCGATTTGTGTTGTTAATCAATTTTTGAGTTAATTAACGGATTGGTTTTGTGTTGTTAGACATGGTATTCAATTCAAATAATAAATATATATGTATGACTGATGAAAGGGTTGTGAGGTAGGGACTGATGCTACAAATACTCACAATGTTAGACATGATGTTCTACACTAATGATAGATGTATTTGTATGATTGATAAATGGGTTGTGATATAGGGATTGATGCTCCAAATACTCACGGGGTACTGTATATGGCATTCTATACCCAGTTTGCAAGAAAAATATTCTTTTATGGGATAGGGAATGATGCTCCAAATACCCATGGGTTGTAATACATGGAATGATGATCCAAATACTCACAAGGGTTCTAGACATGAAGTTATAACCAATTAATTAACATTGGACTGTGGGTCCAATTATTCGTGCATGAAATGAGGTAATGGTTAATGAAGGCTGTTGTGACATGAAGATTTTTGAATTGATTATGAGAAAGGGTTTAGACATGTTAAAGAATTTGGTGAACCACTATTAGTGGACATACCCAAGAGCGAATCACTATTTTTGTGGACGAGATTAGACAAAATATACAAACGATTTAATTTAATAACTTATGACGTGTTATCCAAGAAAGAGAACAAGCTTGGATTCAGTCTTTACATTGATTACATAGATTGTCTTCAGAGAAATATTTGGTGAGTGACCTATATGGGAGATGTCGGGCATAGCCTGAATCTCAAGACTATCATAATAATATTTCAGTACTTGATAAATGGGAAATGATTATGTATTGATTTTTGAGTATGCATGACAAATGAATAGTGTAGGTTAAGACACCAGCTGAGGGATGAAGCAGGTAATTGAGTATATATTCACTTTTTACTACATACATTATTTTATTCATGCCTTAACATGTTTTAAATTAATTATTAAATGTCTGGATTTTTGGTAGACATTGGTGGTCTCAGCATACTGTGGTTTATATCTCACACCCAACTCGGGCTGCCATTGCACTGGGTACCTGAGTAGATTCTATTTGGTTGAAGGACTATGTAGTGTGAATTTAATTGGGTTATAAGAGTAGAGGACTGAGCGGATTCTCAGAATGCTCTAGGAGATCTCCCTTGGGTATTTGAGTCAATATTTATTTATTTCTGTATTGAATTGTAAAGTATGCAGTTTTTTCGATGTTTTCAACATTTGTATCATTTGCATGTCATGCATGAATCTGCTGTATAATTTGGCATGGGCCACTTTTATAAAATGATTATTATGTTTCTTTCTATATTTTTCATTTATGAGTTACTATTTCTGCTATAGTTTTTTATCCACACTGATATACCGTTGTGAAACTCTGACCAGAGGGTATAGTTTCCCCACTGACTATCCTAAGACACTCGCTACTAGTCGGCAGCCTCTAGCGTATGGGGGGATGCTCTTAAGGTCATGTGGTGACCAGTCCGTCCACTATTTTAGTGGTGAACCCATCCAGGACATTACAATATTCATGAAGGTCATACCATTTATGGAATGCTGTCTTGGTATGTCATATTTCTTGATCCTTATCTGAAGAAATTCTTATAAAAAATAACATATTAAAAAATATATAGCTCCTCATAATTAGTTGGAAAAATCATCCATATGGCATAAAGGATACGCATTGTTGATTTTGATCTTGGTATTTTTCTGATAATCAATGTATATTCTAATTGATCCATAATTTATCTTAACAATATGAATAGGTCAACTCCCCTGCAAACCACTAGGAAAAATTAATTCCTTATTTATATTCTCTAGGGGATTCATTATAAATTTTTATAACTCAATTAGGGCCATTATATATGGAGTATTTGAAATAGGTGTACCACTAGGAATTAGTTCTAATGAAAATTAAACATCACAATTCTGGGGAAGACAAGGCATGTCCCCAAGAAATAAATAATCATATTCACGAAAATAAGTGTATATAAATGGTGTCATTATCCCCAACCATTTGAGACAAATATCCATCATGAATAGTTAGATAAACCCATATGATGGATGTTATTTCCATTAGTTTTTCAGGTTCATCCTCAAGTATATAAATGATTTCAGGTTTATTCAGAATAAGTAAAGTAATTTCCCTTTATTTTTGATTAATATGGGGTCTATAATGAGTGAGCTAATATATTTCCCAAATTACATAATATACATCTAATATATGAATAACAAGATTTTTAGGAAGAAAATACTCAAAAAAAATTATATTAGAGAGGAACTACTAAGTTGATATGGAGTTAGTAAACTACTAGAAGTATTCATGGAGAACTTAATTTCTAATTATTGTGGTGGTGATATGATAGTCATAGAGAATTTTTAAAATTAAATGAAATGGTAGAAATAGAATCTAATAAAACATTTCCAATCCTGGGATGGATGATAATTGTACCGTCTATCATTTCATTCAGAACTTACATATGAGCTACATTAATTGAATATGATTATACTTATCCCATTGGTTTCTTTTGTGGTATGTTCTCTTGAAATTTTTGTCTTTAGTCATAATAATACCAATATACATATAGTTTATTCACTATACATTGATGAATAATACCTTACCCTATATTCATGACCTAGATATAATTTTTTTTACAGTTGAATCAAACTCATCTTCCTTCTACAGATTCACCCATGAGATTCCATCCTCATGTGTAACATGTGGTATAATAGCCCTTTGTATAATTGAAATTAATATTTTTTTTATTTCTTCATTTTATCCTATTGATTTCTTGAAAATAAATAATAGATGTTAAATTATTTACCTATATTTACTGCACATAATACAATATTTTCATATGATTAGTATTTTAGGGAGACTGGTCCCCTTCGAAGGATTTTCTAGAACCCATAAAAAAATGGTCAATATTACTCAACATATTCTGTATGATGTCTGTAATATTTGTTTCTAATATTTTATGTTATCTTTATATGGTGAATCATTTTCATTTACCATTTTTATAGAATAATTAATCGTCTCTCGGTATCTACTCATTGTTCATGTGGAAAATATTTATCAATAGAAAGTACCTAAAAATTCATCCACTACATCCTTTTTTTTCTATTCTACTATCATGTTTTGAATCAATGAACATCACTAATCTACATCACTCATGATAAAATAAACATCCGAGAAAACATCATCCCTTAAAATAATTCAAAAAGTAAGAAACATATTATCTAACGAATTTGTCCATTTACCAACTGAAAATGGATTATTGGTTCTATTTAATGATGGATTTAATTTTCATATAAACTAGTATGTCATTATTACAACTCCTTTTGAATCAGAATGAATATACATACAAGAAAATATTTTTTTATAACCTATGTCATATCTAGTAATATAGTTATAATTTGTTCCATTACAAGTACATCTCATAATATATCTTTATTATATTTCCCCTAAAAGAAATACATAATATGATTCCATAAATTGATAGAGTTTTGATTCATTACAGTTGGAACCATTTAAAATAAATGGAATAGACTATGTTAGATCATAAACTTATAAATCATAATGTATGATTTTGGAACTAGTTAAACAGGTAGCATGTATTAAACATTTATGTCATACTATTCTCAGAATAAAATACATGGATTCATTGGGAATAATCTCATATCATAAAAATATTTTATAACTATTCATAATGGTTTTTATGTAAAATATGAATTAAACCAATAATATCGCATGGGAGTCTCAAACCAGCTGTGTAGTAAGGAAACACTCACCATGCACGAGAATGATTTTTGAGATATACATGACCAACTCTTTTTGGTGTCATTACCCCATGTTAAATCTTTCCCAAAACCATGTACACATGTAGTATCATTATAGGGATAAATTTATAAGAAAACCAAAAAATATCTACCTTACTAAATCATTAAAATTCTATCTTAATCTTATATGTATCCCCAAGTAAATTTATTATGTTATATTCTGTAATTTATTCTTTCTTAAATCCAGTATCCACTATTTCTAAAAAACTCATTCTAATTCCAAATATATTATCCTCAACACTAATATCCTCGATCCAAAATTTACTTTATTACATTGGTACTAGATAAAATATATTACACCCTAATGGGAAAAATATATTAATTTCCATGTGAAACAAGATACATACTTAAATATAAAATTCCATTTAATAAAATAAAATAAAACATTTTATTTTTTGATAAAATTAATATTCCATTAATTATATCCTCTAATATCAATCATAATAAACTTCTTGGAATCATAGTTAAAGGAAAAATACGAAAGGGGTTATCATAGATTCATAATAAACATATACATACAGTGGAATATTTCAAGTATAACTAAGGCATGAATAATATGTAAGGAAGAAATGATGATCATATAATTTAGTATAAATAATCACAAAATCTTGAAACTATTACATGGATTTTGTAACAATTAATTTAATAACATGGAAAATATTAAATTATTTCATAAATATAGAATGCATAATTTTGGAAATCTAAAACATTTCATCGTGGCCTCAGGGAAATATTTATACATAAATATATAAGGCCTCATGCAAAAAATCCAAAACTTTGTAGTCTCATGAGGTTTACCCATCAATCAGGGTATTATATAATTTTATCCCCCATCTAATAATAAGTCTAATGCATTTATTATTATAATAAATAGTACATTTTAGTCAATATGACTTAAAACATGTAACTATCCTATTCAAAAGTACCAATATTCAAAATGCCATTGCTTTCCCCTTTCTAGATGATCATAAACCATTTATAGAAATATGGTGTGAAATATCAAAAGTGTATATCCTCATTACAACATAACAATTAGAACATGAAATTTACAAATAAGTAAATAATTCAAAAATATTACTTGAAATACATCATGATAAAAATACACCTTTCACATTTAAATCAATATTTTAAAATATAATAATTTCCTAAATTTTAAGGTTTTTTTATTTTAATGGATCGTTATAAAATTTTTAAATTATTCTTCAATGAATTTGTTTGAAATTATTTTGGGAAATTCTATTCGTTTCATGTATATTAAAACAATGATTCCTTTCACATTTTTAGTAAAAAGTCAAAAGTACCTCGTCTGTAAAACAACAAGAAGATACCTTTTTAAAACAAAATTTAGAAAATGGGAAAACTATTTAATGAATATTTAGAGATTAGGGAAACCATTATTTATAATTTATACGGAAAATATGGATATGGATGAAAACTATTCCCCACCATGTAGAAATATAATGCATGCTTCCAAAAAAATATTATTTCCGTATATTGTGTAAATAGAGATATGAAATTAAAAAAATAGGTAATATCATTAAATAACTATATAATAATAAAATAGAGTGGTATTGAGATAGATATATCAAATAATTCCTTCAGTTGGTTCTTAAACATAAATAATCTCTAATAATGATGAGATTGTGAAATAAACCCTTAACCCACATATGGATTCCTTCATATGTTATTTAGACTCCTATAGAATAAATATATATTTTTATACATATAATTCAGATATATAAATTATATATCATACTATATAAGACTTACTTTTAACGTTTTACCTGTTTATTTAAAAATCTTATGTAAATTCACTTTTTCATGTGATAACCCTTCCATTGGTCATGTATGTTTTGGTTAGATAGTTTTGGTCCTTATACTTTGATCATCATTACATTATCTCTATAATTTTAATCATCATATAAATATCATATATATTAATTATATAAATATATAAGTGTACATAAATATTAGATATATAAAAAAGGAATTTCACCATTCATTGAGACAATTTCCCATACATATGCTGAAATGGTGTTTTCCCATTTTGAAAAATAGAAAAAAAAAATTAAAAAGAAAATAAACTCTCTAAAATTGTTATTATATTATATATATGTATTAAATCCATCATTATTACCTTCCATTTAATTTGAAATTGAAAAATGATTCACATCACTTTGTAAAGGTTGTAGTCCACATGTACGCACGAGTGACATTATCATTTTTCAATAGATGGGATGATAAAAAATAATATATGATAATATAATTACATAATAATAATAATAATTTAATGAATATAATATTTAAAAATTAGTCCTATCATAATAAAAATATATGGAATAAAGTACTTGAAAATGAATTGTGTCGCTACACGGAGGCGGTAAACTCAACATATGCCCGAGTGAAACGTTTCTTTCCAATATTATTGAAAAAGGTGGTTAATGGGGTTTTCAAAAATAATAATAATATATCATTATATTGAGTATAATGAATTTATTATTTTATGATAAATAAAACATATTTATATGAGGATAAAGAATATGTAAATAGGAATTGATCAGTTAAGGTGGTTTATTATTCTTTCAAATAACTCATTAATATCTCTTTTTAATGACCATAAGGTTTGTAATTTTTCCAGACCCGAACCTCCCATATTTTGATAAGGATGATGGGGGGAGATTATTGATATTTTTTTTGAGGTAAATGACTCAAAATGGTGTAATAAATAGAGGGTAGGGGTGTTATCTCATAAGTGATAGATATGATACTATTGATATTTCTAAAAAACATTAAATATAATAATTTCATTATCACGCAAAATTATTCAAAGTGGAAACATGTTTGATAGTGGGATAAGATTATGTTGAAATATATCCAACCAATATTATTTATACATGTTTATTTTTAAAACGTACCCTTATCTGTAGCTTTAACCCTCACTAAAACCTTATCAACCTAATTAATGGTGACCAATTTTTAGTATTTTCACTATTGAAATTTGGAAATAAATATTGTTCAATCATTAAAAAAGTTATACATTTTGATTCCAAATATGGGATCTAATTAATTAATTTTAATTCATAAAATTTCAATAATTTAATTTAAAATCAAACGCATAAAATGTGACGAAAAATTGTTTTCAAGATTTTTTTCTTCAGTATAAAATGTTTTTACACTACAATACAAATAAAATTAATGAAAATGAACTTAACTAGGTTATAAAATAACTAATGTTACATTTAAAACAAATTTTAAAAAATTTAACTTTATAATTTATTGGTATGAAATCAAATATTTTAATAAAAATCGATATTTTCTAGTATTCATCGAAAAATATATCTTTTCATACATTTCTCAAAAATCTCCTCTGTGATATTTTATTTCTGAATTCAGAAAATAATTTATTTATCAAAATTAAATTTTATCAATGTATAAAAATGATATATATTATTTTTTAAAAAATTATATAAATATATTAATGAGGGAGAATGTATTTTTGAATCATATAATGTCTACTAAAAATTGAGTACATATTTATTTATATAATTTATTGAATTTTTTTTTAAAAATAAGTTATTAATATTAATATCTCTAATTTAAAAGATATGTTTTATTATCCTTCTATATTGTAGTTTATTTAGGCTTGGTTTTCCATTTATCATAGACTATAACAGAATTTAAAATTATTCAAAAGAGAAAAAAATCATAAAATCTCAGGGTTTTACAATCTTCCTCCATTATAATTATTTTCAACCTAAAAATTACATCACATTAATATAACCAAATGTGGATATATCTATTTTACCACATCTTCATGTTCCCAAATAGCTTCATTAGAAAACATTTTCCACCAAGCATTGGAAAAATTATGGGTTTTGTTTATTAGAAATTTTTCTCTATGATCAATAATCTCCCTTGATTATTCCTCATAAGAGATATATTACCCCAACGTTATGTTCTATTAATTCAGTACATGCGAATGATCATAAATTCACTTCCCCAAGAGAGACATAATGAATCCATAGTGAAGTTGAGGGAGATTTAGTGGAAGTTCTAATAGATCATCTACCATCTCAATATGATCAAGAATTTTAAAGTGACAGATTTAACTAAGTCTTAGCTTGACATTATTTACAAATATCATAATAATATACTAGAGAGATATTAATTGGAATACCTTGTCACCAACATCAAACACTATATCTTATTAATTATTTCAAATATAACCTTTTTTGAATCTAATCTACCCTTTAATTCTATTTAATCACTCGAACTATCTATTCTAGTTAATTAGTTAGATCAGGTCTCTATAATATTATTTATAAAAATTAGTTTGAATGTATTGGAGTTCTAAAATTGGTTTCATAGATGGATTAATATTGATCCATCTTAAAACTCAAGTGAAAGCTATTATTGTAAGAAAATTCCATCAAAGATGTTTTTGATCCTAACAACATTGAAATCCAATGATAATGCTATAAAAACGCCTTCTAAAATATTAGGGGTCCTCTTAGGCTGACCATCTCAAATCTATATGCAGGGCCAACTGAAGACTTATCTTCAACAAATAGGTAACCCTGATATCCCAATTAGATACAATTTGTAGTTTTAATCCATGGACTCTTACCACTTAATTTATAAATGATTTATTTTATAAATATAGAAATCATCCCTAATGGAAATAAGATGAACTGATATTGTATAGAAAATGTCTACAATTTATAGAATATTGTTGTCTTTATATTTTTTGGGAGTATAAGGAACAAATACATTGTAATGTTTTTACAATAACATTTTTATATGGATAATAATTTTAACATTTCCTTTGACTTATATCTATAATTATTAACTTCATAGCATATTAGGAATGATGATACATACTCATCAATATCCGTTTTCATGTTAATTCCCCAAAAACAAGTTATATCTTTATACATCCTTTTACTTATTGGAATAGTATAGAATGATGAACTCTTAAAATCAACCTATATCTCATTATTCTTGTCTAGTATTGATTACCAACATACTCAATTCTCATATATTATCATTCTTGCATGATCATGGTTTATGTTTTGAAAATTCTTTAACTTCTTTTGAAGTTCTAAATCTTTCTTTTGTTCCTTCTTAAGGCTATCATGGGTGGATTGTTGAACATTCCTTCTCAAAAATAATTTTTAACACCGTTTCTCATGATTTCATGATCCATATTATAAAAATAAACAAATATTTTATCTATTTCAATACTCATTATAGAAGAACAATCATGGTTTTTATTATATAGAGAATTAGTCACCGTGTTTTCCTTTCAAAGGGGGTAATGAATTGATGATTCATAATTTTTAACCAACTCCAATCATATTTTCTAGTGAATATTCAACTATTTATATTAAATTATATACTCTATGATTTATTATTAGTATATATATAACACGATTCACCATATAAATAATGCATCCATATTTTCAATTCAACAATTACCACTTCCATCTTCAAATCAAGAGTTAGGTAAAATATATCATGATATTTTAATTGGTAATAGCCATATTCTATCACCATTTAATTATATAAAAGGATTCATACATGTCCCTTATTTGATGCATGATTATAGATCAAAATATATTAGCTACTATAGGGTAGTTTATGAATATGAACATTGTCCAAACATCCCTTTATTTGTTTGAAATTATATCCACATTCATCAATCCATATAAACTTAAACCCCTTCAGAGTAAATATTATAAGTGGATTAGATATTCATGAGTAATATCTCACAAATAACTTGTAATATCCATCCAACCCATTAAAAATATAGATTTTGGTTATCATGGTTGGTCTAGGCCATTTCATTATAACTTCCATCTTTGAAGGATCCTCTGATATGGCACCACATGATATTATATGACCTGCTAATAAAATTTTCAAATTAAAAAATTCACACATGATAAATTTATCATAGAACTTATCCTTTATCTTAGTCTTTAATAGATATATAAAATGTTCCTCAGGATCTCAACATACTATTTTAATATATAATAATATTATATATAAAGGCAATTATAAAATAATAATGGTTATCTCTACATACTCTATTCATTAAGTCCGTGAAGATAAAAGGTGAATCTCTTAGTCCAAATGGAATTACTATTAATTCATAATGACCATACCTTGCAATGATGTTGGTCTGGGGTATGTAATCTTTCTTGTTCCATAGATGATGGAATCCATATCAAAGATCTATCTTGTAAAATTATAGATATCCTCAAAATTGATCAAACATATCATAAATATAGGGAATACGATACTTATTCTAGATTGTGATATTTCTATATACATCATAATCAATTCAAAGTTTCATTTATCAATAATTATTCATAATAAAATAATCAGGGTATCCCATGGTGAAGCGCTAGGATTAATGAATATGTTATTTATATTATATTTGAGTTGATTATTAAGTTCATATAATATAAATAGATCCATTATATATGAATTCATTGAAAATGGAATAGTACCATGTATGATTTATATTGAATTCTCCACACCATAATTTAGTGTAAGAATAGAAAATTAATAATTAAATACATCATCATATTATTGAAAAATTCACATTTTCAATTTTTTGTTTATACCTATCCATTTCAGATAATTACCCCCATGATTATTTAAAAAACCCATTATCATGGATGTAATTTCAATTGGGTGATCAGGTTCATCCTCTATTTGATATATGATTGATTGTTTATTTCGAAAATTGAATGTAATTTCACTTCCCCCACAATTGATATAGCCAATATTTTGAGAAATCCAATCCATACACAAAATTACCTCAAATTCAACTAGAGGAATAATAAAATTATATGATGTAATACCATTTCATTAAAACCCTATCATAGAAGAGATATATAATTTGTATGGGGTCATCGTACCATAAAAAAATTTCAACTATAACTCAAAATATAATCACTAAGGTGGTGATGATATACACATAGAGAATTCTTCAATAATAAAAGAGTAGTGGTAACAAGAATAAAATTAGACATTTTGAAATATTGGAGTGTATAAAAAGTGAATCATTCACCATATCACACGAAACATACCCATAAGTTGTTTTAATTTCATAATCCTAGCCTTACCCATTGGATTATTTTATTTTATTTTTTCTTAAAATTTGGGGAATTTTTTCGAAAGTTTTCTTTGTCCTTATTGTTGAATAACTATACACTAATGGCTTGACCCATAGCATTGCATTTAGGAACATCATATCCTATATCTCTAAACATATAGAAAAATATTTTTCCAATTAATCATATACATATGTGATTCATTCCTAAAGTATCACATTTTGGTAAATTTACCTTTTTAATCTTCTGATTAACTAAATTTTCATTTACATCATCTTCTTCTGTTGCTTTTTATAAAAATACATAAGATTTGGATTATTCGTTATATGTCTTGATGGAACATTATATTGTATCCTCAAATGATGAGAATCCATGGGAGAATAATTCCATTCTATATATTATAATAATCCCACAAATGAAGTGATCATTCATTCTATTTATATTACATAAATATTCTCTAGTGTTCCATGACAATCTAAAAAATATAGCATCATGATTAACACAATTTTTGTCTTCCTTTAGAATTAGTCCATATAAAATCTTTATTGATATCATCAATTTTCACGGGGAAGTGTTTCTAGTAAAATTAATTTAAAATAATTCTACTCCATGCACATTTTTTCCTTCTTATAATTATCATTTTTAATAAATAACCACAATTGATCCACATCCTCCATGAGGTGATAAATATTCATTAAAACCATTACCCTATCATTACAACCCAAATCGTGACATATTATTTTTATTTGAAACTATCCATTTCTAAGTATACAAATAAACTTTTGCTGCTATTGAATGATTGAGGGTGTTATTGAATGAAACAACATAACATTGTTATACCACATTGTGGATAATAATGATACTTCATATGGGGAATGTTATTGTCCATAAACTGACTCAACTGCAATAATATCATTATAATTTGTTTAGTTCTAGCACCAACATCATTTTCTTAACTATGATGGAAATTCATGCCTAGAATATATGTATTGATAACATTTTCATTCACTCCACAAGGTTTCATTTCTAGAAAATTTCATATAATAAATTAGATAGAAACATTATGAATCATAATGTATAATTTTTAAACTAGTGAAACACTAAACATAAATTATAAATTTATGAATATCTAATATCATAATCATACACTATATTTCATTCTGAATAATCTCAAATCAAGAAAAATATTTTCAAATAATTCATAATGGGTTGAAAATAAAATGTGAATTAACTAAATCATATCCCCTTAGAGTGTCAAATGTGTTTCATAGTAATGAAAATTTCATTGTACAATAGAATAATGGATGAGATATACTTTTTCAACTCTTTTTGGGGTTATTACCCCGATATAAATTTACTCCAATTTCGTATCCCTTTATATAATGCACACAAAGAGTTAATTCTAAGGAAATTAAAATGACTATACCTTACCAAAAATTTAAAATTTTACTTATATATAGAATTATCATCAATGATAGTCATATAGTTAAGATACCTAATCTATTTTTTTAAATCATGTACCCTATGATTATACTAAAATTCATATAATAACAACTATAATGACCTCAACAATATTATTATAGATCTTATGGATACTTTGTCACATTTTAAGTAGATTGAAGTAATGAAATCCAAAAGTACCAAATAGTTTAGTGGTTCAGGATAACTAGATACATAAATAAATTTGACATTACATTTTAAAATATAAAATATATCATAAAAAATTAATTGATAATATGTTTATTCCCTCCATCATATCCTTAACCATAAATAAAAATAAAATTCTTGGAATCTTGGGGAAAGTAAAAAAAAAGAAATGGGTGATCTTAGATACTCACTAAAGGTATGTTTATGATGGAAGCCAACATGGTATAAATAAGCCATGGAAAATTAGGTAGGAAAAAATATTGATCAAATAATCACATGAGATTGAATCTTATATATGGTTTTTATAACTATTAAAATAATCTCATGGAAATCAATGACTGATTTCATCGCGGTGGAATGCATAATTCATGACATATAAAACTTATCATTGAGGCCTTTTTCCAGTATTTGTACATAAAAATTTAATTCCTTAGCTAAATACCGAACCTGTGTTATATCTTGAAACACAAAAATTCAATGAGGGGTATTGTAATAATGAACTACACTAGTCACTTAATATGTCAAAATTATTTTCCATATGAATAAATGATACAAATTTTCCAATAATCCCCAAAATCAATTATTGTGCATTCTGAAAGAACTTGCATAAAAAAATTCAATACTTTCAATAATACTAATATTCATTAAAAATCTTGACAAATATAGTTAATATTATCAATAGATTATTTCCTCAGTAAATAATATGATTCAATAAAGTATGTTGCATTGATTTAAATACGTTAAAAAATAACAGGGGAATATCTTAAGGGAAATAAATTTTTAAATTGAAATATCTTTACTAAATAAAATCAAAAATTTTAAGGAAAATAATTTTTAAAGGATATTTTAAATTATTTAAATTAATATTAAAAGAACTGGGAAGTAATGATAGTGGGAAATTTTTTCATGTGGTGAATGTTTGATTTCTTTCAAATTTTCAATAAAAGTCATAACTAAATCATTCAAAAAATAAGAAAATCATTCCTTTTAATATTTATTTATAAAAATTAATATATGTTAAAAAAATTATTTAATAAATAATATTATAATAGTTGAAATGTCCATTAAAATATTTTTAGGTAAAAATTTACAATGAAGAAAATTATTTCTAAATTTTTATAAAAACAAAGTTGAGTTTCCGTAAAAACAATATTTTGAAATATTAACTACATAATGAGAGTAAAATAAATGTAAATAATTTAATTTATAGAAATTAAAAGAGGATAAGAAAATAGATTGGTTCCAAGATATAAATATGAAAAAATTCCCCCAATAGAGACCTTAACAAAAAAATCCCAAATAATGATTACATTTTGTGACAAACCATTACCTGAGGTGTGAATAGCATAATATGTGTAAAAAATCATTTATAATAAAAAAATTTCATTATAAACATTTTTAAAATAAAAAATTAAATATATTTTACCTTATATGATATACTTATTACATTTTAACACTATATTATTAATAATTATTTATTAAAATCATCGTTCTTAGTATTAAGTTATTCCTTTCTCTTGAATGTTTTGGTTCTTTGGTATTTTCCATACATATCGATCATGGTTCCATCATGATGATAAAATTAATCATTTTCTAAATGTCATATATATTCATTATATATATATATATATCTTCATTCGTCTATAAAATAGAGGGATATTAAAATCAATTAAAGCAATCAAGGATACGGTAGTTTATACGTACACATGAACACTATTTACAATATTCAATGGATGAAAAAAATAATAAATTATATTTTACATTCCTACAATTATAAGTACTTTATATATATCAAATATATTTATTAAATATGTCTTTATTACTTCCATGTAAAGCTAAAATGAAAAAAATCACAACGCTTTATGGAGGTGGTAGTTGACACGTACACACGAGTAACGATATCGTTTTTCAATGGAAGGGGAATTAAAGAAGGTAGATATAATATGATAATTGAATAAACAATATTATGTTATAAATAAAATATATAAACAATAAAAAATCATTATAACTATTTTTGATAGATAGTGATGGAAAATGAATTGAATCGCTACGTGGAAGTGGTAATCCACATATTTGGATGAGTGATATTTTTTCCCATTAGATAGAAAAATGGTTGGTAATGGTGGTTTTATAATAATAATAATATTT
Source organism: Viscum album (assembly GCA_963277665.1). Lineage (NCBI taxonomy): Eukaryota > Viridiplantae > Streptophyta > Magnoliopsida > Santalales > Viscaceae > Viscum > Viscum album. The sequence goes on from OY728133.1 coordinate 1,283,537,523, forward strand.
CATAAGATTTAGGATACATAATATATTATTTTCTGATAAATATGAAATACCAATAGGCAGTAAAATAAGATGTAAAACAATGTGATTAGTTATGTAGATTACCTCTTATTTGAAATATGTCCTTTAGATATCACCTTATGGACCCTAGTGTTGGTGTTTTAGGAAGACCAGACCATTTAATACATGTATAAGGACATTAATGAAATATTTATTTATTTTTTTATCAAGATAAATGTAAAAAAATTGTAGAAAGAAGATAGTGGAGGTGTGTTCTTTTTTAAGTGGTGGAGAGGACAAAGTTGAGTTTTCATGAAAGAATAAAATTTTATAATTCTACAGAAAAATGATTTCACATTTCATAAGGATATAAATATGTATATTATGTTGTTTATATATTCCCAGAAAATATTATTTATAAATTTTTAATATGAAAACACATCCTAAAATATCAGCTTATCCCCACACCGAACCATATTTAAACTTAACCGTTATGATTTGTTTACTATTTTTACAATTTATTTTGATGAAAATTGAATGTGGGATTATTAAAAATTTTATAAACGAGTGATTCAAAATATGGGATAAATTTTATCAAATTGAATTCAATAAATTGGTAGAATAAAAATTAAATTTAAACCCACAAATCTTGATGAAAATTAGTTATCCATAAAAACGTTTTCATAAGTTTAAAATATTATAATAATAAAATGAAAATGAAATTAATTCCAATGAAAATAATTGGATTATAATTGAAAAAATTCAACTTTTAAACCTTTTTTTAATAAAATTATTTTTTAAATCATTAAGAGGAAAATTTAGTTTTCAATATATATCATTATTTTTCACTATTTATAAAGAAATCATCATTTTTATAAAATTCTTAAAAATTAATCCAAAGTTAATTTTTTCATAATTATTTAAAAAATGAATTTAGTTTTTTCAAAATAATATTTATAAAATTATTAATAACTAATTTTATTATTCTTTCATAAAAAAAATTAACAACAATATTTATAGGAAAAATCTATTTTTGAAGCATATAAAGACTTTAATAAAAAATATTTCATTATTAATTAAAATATTTGCCTTATCTAAAACGTTTCTTTGAATTTTTTTATTAATATTCATATCATAAAATCAATGTTGAGGATATATCGGTATAGTATATTATAGATAATTTAGACATGGGTTTACATGAATCAGAAGTTATCTAAGAATTTTGTTTGAAAAGAAAAAAATTACAAAATATTTGGATGATACACATACTCAAAACTTTTTTATTCCATCTTATTAATTTTTTTCGATTAGGTTGCCTCCCATGTACCCAATAGGTTGTTTGGATAAGAATAAGGTGTGGAGTTAGTTTTAATAATAAAGTTTTTGGTTTTCTAGACTTATAGATTTTGTGTCCTTTCTTGGTGGGCTTTGAAAATTGAAGGTGACTCATTACGACATGAGTATACATGGAATGAGGTATATGTCATTATAATTTTTTTCTAAATGAAATTTAATTTAATGAAAGGTGATTTTTAATATAGTGTTTATGATGTAATGCCGATATATGATAGTTTCTCGAGATTTCATAAATGATTAAAGGGTATTATCACTTTATATAATGGTATTTCATTGTTTCTATTTTTATAAAGAAATGATTTGATTGGTAATATTTGTGGAATTTTCTAAGCGACTTATTTTTAAGTAAAATCTTGATTAAAATACTTTCACCTCATATAGGTCATGTTTAAAGAGGAATTTTTTACATTGAATTTCTAACAAGTAAGTGTAAATATTTCATAAATGGTTTTAAATGAAAAGAGGTTCAGTTTTATATTGTTTTTTGATTGGTTTCAATTCAGTTGTTATTATAAAAAATTTTAAAGTTATATTTCTATATGGTGGGAAATTTATTGACATTGCAATCCATTTTTTAGGAATGTCCCATTTGGAAACATTAAGAATGGTTTCTTAAATATGTGTGAGACCCTCAATTATTTATTATTGATTTATGGTTCCATTTTAGGTTGTGACCACAATGGAAATATTGTGTATCCTTGTTATGTTTATTGATTAATGTGTATAGGAAATTGGTTGTTTAGTTTGAGGGTGTATAAGGAGATATGTGAGTCTTATTTACATTTTTATTGATGTGATAATAACTTATTCCTTTATTTTTTTTCTCACCTCCATATAAATAACATCCACCACCCATATACGATGGAAATTTCAGAAGATGATTTAATTTTAAATTACTCAATGAGGTAGTTTTTTATCTGATATTTGAAATGGAATTAAAAAGGTCTGAATGCCTCAAAGTGATTATTTCAGATATTTATTAGGGAATAAGAGGTGGATTATGGGTTTTTGGATCTTCTGAAGGGTTTGGGGACTAGAGTTTGTGTTTGGAAAAAATGCAACCTATGGAGCACATTCAGTGCATGAATACTAATTATTTTTCATCCTAATGATGCTATCAAATTTTTATATGTTCATGTATTTTTAAACCATGTGTTCTAGGGGAAATGATTATGGTGTATATAATTAATTAATTACAAAACACATTTTTCATGTGTGGTATGTTAAACTACGCATCATAACTATATGAGTTAGATGGGTTGGTGGAAGTACTAACCATATGATTGGTGGTCAGTTTGAAAAAAATTGTGGATAAACTTTGTATCCCTGTAAAATAGTTTCCTACACTTTATCCCTGTTTTGGTTTAATAGATAAATATCAGCAATTCTTCCTCCCTCTCATTTATGACCCATGAAAGACCCTCCTCTTCGTAATTTCTTCCACCTTCATATTAGGGTGTTCATGGTGGTTTTACAAGGTGTAATATGTTATGATATCCCCTATAGTATATCGATCACACTTATCAAATATTAATTTGTAATTTTTTATTTCCCCAATTAGTTTTTTTATATGGAAATAGATCATGGTCGAATCAGGTAATAGTGAAAAGTATTTTTCTCTCCAAAGGAAGAGGGTGACCTGTGAGGATGTATTCACTTCGTCACATGTCATTTTATTGAGGTACATAACCATTGTTATTTTAAGATATTCAAATCTTCAATTACATTTCATCGGTGATTTTTTGACACTATTACTTATGGATTATTCTTAGTTTATGGTAATAGATGTTCCACAGGTTGTTGAAAAGTGTTTTGTCATAGTTTTAGTGTAAAAGGACTAGTTAATAATTTTTTAGGAATTATACCTTTTCCATTACATTTTTTATTTTTTCTTGAATTTAGAGTATAATTAAATAATTATCATGTAAATATAATTTAATAATTTATTGTGGTTTGGTTGTCAAAATGTTCATCACTTGTCTCTGATGAGTGTTGACCCGACATGGAAGCTACTATCGACCATTAGAAAAAAATAGAATTATTATTATGTGGTATGTTGTATATCATACCATCCCTATGGTATTTCATCATGTGTTTTGTAGAATGTGAATGACTGGGATATCCCTTGAAGGAAATTATCAAGACCAGTAAATTTTAGTAAATTTTTTAACTATTTTAATTTTGTTAATTGTAATGGATGGATGCCCGCGGTAATAAATACATTTATTTTATAGCCTCATGGATTATCCTAGGATGGATAAGTACAATAGTCTCAAGACACAAAGTATCATCCATAACCCATAGAATGTGAGGTCATATCTTTTGAGGCATGTCATCCCTTTCACTAGCCTCGGTGGATAGAACTTTTATAGACCAAGACCAGGATGTGTATGTATAAATACATAGTGCATCCACGAGAAATATCACAAAGGGTAAAAATTCGGTTTGAAATCATGTCAACATCACAACCACACTACCTTATTCACATTGTTGTGGGATGTGATGTCCTTGTATGTTAGGTGTTATGCCCATATTGTGAATCTTTTCAATGATCCCCATAAGAATTCCCCAACATCCGTACTGACTCAAATGATCATAAAAATGAAACCTACTCTTATGTGTAGACTATGAGAATATACCAAGGGATACCTCTATAGTTTATTGACTAGGGAGACCTCTGTGAGTAACAAATTTTTTGACTTACCTAAAGAAAGTGTTTTAAGGGTATGGGTATATATGGTGGTTGGTGTCACTATAGAACATGTACCAAACATGTGATCCAAGAAACTATTACTGGAGGTTTTATCATAGGCTCAAAACTAACCCAAATCTTTTATTTATGATTTCAATTAGTTATTGTTGATAATTTTATGGATTACTAGATGTTATTTTGAGAACAAGGCCTAGGATCCTGATGTGACGTAATAACAAGGTGGGGATTTCGAGAAGCACCACATAGGATCTAACTTATAATAGTTATTTATATAAATATAATTTACAAGAATTACTAGTTTCTTTGAGTTTACTCCCTCCACAAGTAATATAGAAGAGGTTTATGGGTATATCTTAGAAACCCATTATAGACAGTGTATCACCCAAGATGCCAAGATCACTTGGAACTTACAAAATGCCAAAGGTTACTGAGTGGTTGTATTTCTCTTAATATCTAGATTCTTATGACATCACCAAAGATTGAGGATGATCATCTTGATTTATGTTTTGGATACTCTTCAAGATCAGGTGCACATACCATGACTTCATTTCCTTGAGATTCCTAAGAATAAACTCTTGATCTAATTATTAAATGGCGGTGGGTTATAATATTATATGAGTTCAGTATTCATTACACATTTCATAAGGGTTATAACCCTAAATAATTCATCCTTGTTTATAATTTATTGATTGCATATGGACCAGTATCATGGAATCTAACATCAGGCATGATTAAAGGAAGCTAAAAAATCATCTAGAACCCACTTGTTACACACATCTTGAGTGATATTCCTTTAATGACTAGGATCTTGATCTATTCTGTAATTATGAGAATCACAGATAATATATTGAATCATACTTCATATGGAATAGAAGAGAGTATGCGCGATCATAGGTAGAAGAATCATATCCCCCTATAGTGACGTAGCATTCTTAGAGACACTACGACACTGGATAAATATTATATTGTTAGACCAAGTTAGCCATCATGCCCTTAGTATGTAATTAATTATTTTATTTATTTTCTATAGTTAGATGTTATTATTATTTAGATGAGTACCTCACATACAAACACCTAATTGTACTAGCTATAGATGGGACCACATTGGTGGTTCCCTATAGAGTTTTGTACTCCCACCATGATCAAGTCACCATTGCATAGGGGTTTCCAAGAAGACATTTACATAGATGAAAGAATAATATTAGATAAGGCACACGACTAATTGAGTTGGATGGATCAGATGGGTACTTGCAGATTATTATGGGGTGAAACTCGGTGCATGTAGTATAACATTGTACATTTATTATTTATTTCATTTCTTACCGTATATATCGCTAGCCATTCGGGTGATCATTGTTGGAGGTATGACATTGATATTCATGATTTTAATTCATTTTATTATTAATGAAAACGTTTTTAATACTTATTCCTTCATCAAACTATTTATTTACTACTATATATGATGTTTTATTATTTATACAATTTCTCTTACTCAAATACCAGGTAATAGTCTCCCCACAGACACACTGTATGACCTTTATACTAGTTGGGAGCCTCTAACATATGTTGAGGTACACCTAAGGCCTTATAGTGAACTTTTCCAACTACTATTCAGAGAGTGATCTAGGGAGGGATGTGGAAAATTGGAATATTTGAAGCTATATTCCCATTATATTAGTATTTTATAAACGTTAGAAATGGGTATTAGGAATTTCTCATAACATGTGAAGGATAATGGAGTGTTCCATTGAGAGAACAAGTTAATGTAATATGTATATGTTTAATAGGAAATCAGATTTATTTTATTTGGTTTTTTTATAGTTGCGTTTGATTTTCCCTTATATTAATGATCATGTTATGTAGATTTTATTATTTATTATAAATATAAGGATATTAGACCATTGGTTAGAGGTTAAAAATTGATTTTGACTCTCGTTTAGAAAGGAAAAGATATATTTTTCGATTCATCATATTTCTTATGTATAGTCCACATGCTATAGAACTAATAGTGTCGATTTATTATGATGACTGAGGAAAACTATTCAAAGATTAAACCAAAACATAAATGGGTTTTTTCCCTTATTGGTTCTCAATTTAATTCAAAGTAGTTGTACCTCCTTGTTTTTGTTAGTTTAGGAAATTCTTTGTTGAATATTTTTGGATGAGTCTTAGAAATTATTACATCAATTTAATTATTTTGAATTGGTGGTTCAATGACCCTTAATAGTTTAGAATAGGGACTTAGTTCCGCTTTTGTATATATGATACTTTTATAGGGGCATCTGTTGCCTTAGAGTGGGACCGTTTGGAGAACTATATTGACCAAGCCAAAAAATTATTCCTGAGTAGATAATTTTTTAATGTATCCTTCTTATTCGAGGTTATCTAAATATCCATGACAACTTATTTGGAGATTTCACATATTACATGAAATAATATTTTACATAAAGAAACATATTTTATGTTTGTCTTGTAAGATCATATAGCATGATGACAGTAGATAACAAAATATTTATTGTGAACGTGAACCTTGATGGGGTATTATTGTATACAGATATCGAATGAGGAATTTTTCATTTATTTATTAAATTTCAAAACATGAACCTATTGGGAGAAATCCCCTATAAGTGTTATCCTAGAGGATCAGGGCATAATAGTTAGATTCATATTAGGTGATTCCATGAATTTTTATGAAACTATAATTAATCCTTACGGTATTTCTTAGTAATGGGTTACACATAAGTGGGTTTCTAATTACAATATAAAGGGGGTTTTACTCTACAGATTTTACTTAAACCCATTATAACTACACCCATGTAGATATTTTTTCCCTCTTATAATGACAATCTATTTACATGTCTTTAGTTTTACCTCTTCTAGATAAAGATTTCAAGAATTTTAGATGTTTTCTAATTTTTGAGGCAAGAACAAGGGTGATTCTTGAGAATTATAAAATTAAGTGGGAAATTGTTCATTTTACAGAGGTTTATGGGATATATAGAAAAACCTAGTGACCCATATTGATACATGATTGGTAGGGGTCGGTGGGAGACCTCATGTACCATAGTTTTGACTCAAACCCCACTGATTGAATGGTTTTTATGATTAATGAAAAAATTAGAGAGCAACTGGATTGGGTATACATATACTTTTAGAGGTAGTGAGTTTGGTGGTACTCTCATTAATGGAATGATGTTGAGTGGTGGCTAATTATATAGATGATTTCGAAAATATTTAGAAATAAGATGCATATATGTGGGGATAAAATTACACTATGAGGTGAGCAATAATTGAAAAATCACGACACAAGTGAGGAGATTTATTTTAAAGATAAGTTTCAACAGAGATCCAAGTGTATCATAACTAAAATTATATGGAGAATATTCATATAGGAAATGTGTTCTTCCACTCATAGGAGCATGATTTGGGTGGTGAATTAGCTGGTATGAGATTTTCAACCAACTGCATAAGGAGATTTTAGTTCATTCTAGTTATGAATGATAAGTATTTTTAATCTAACACCAGTTAGTGTAAGAGTGAAGTTCAATGATTGTTGGTTTGAAATATGAAGCTTGAAATAATAATGAAACATATATTTTGGTAAATTCCTAGAAGTTCTGTGTACTGAAGGATATCATGAAAATAAATCTGGTTCCATGAGATGGTTGAACCGAGGGTGGACTTTGACCCAAACTATTTGGAAACATGTTGTTAAAATAATTTAAACGCATGTCAAACCTAGATTGATGTGAGAAAAAATTGGCAGGAAAAATACACATCTAATGGTAGTGTTTTATAGGGAAACATTCGAGGGTTGTGGCCCTGTAATAAGATGAAACGTGGCGAATGACATGAATTCAATTTTCATGGGATGGGATTGAGTGATATGTGATATTTTTTTTGGTTCTCAAAAATTATCTACTTTTTATCCATTCCATTCATTATGTCTGGAAATATATTTTGGAATGAGATATAGTGATTAGGAAATCATTTATTTAGTTTGATACAAAGCATGCCCCTAAGGTGTGGAGTGTGATACTGTCTAGTAGCCTACAACCCTCATGTGTGATGGTTTGTGAGAGTATGAGGATGGTTTTGGGATGGTAGTTTTAGATTTTGAATTCTATTGAAAAAAGTTACCCAATTATTATGGGATTTCTTCTATGAATTCTAGGTACATGATTGTATAAGGACCTAGGGGACTCTTAGTGTGGTTTTTATATCCAATATAGCATTTTATGATTCATGTGTATTAGATTAGGAATACAATTAAATTCTTTCAAGGGGGCACAAATATTATATATGATGGGTTTAACAGTAAATTTAACCATATGTTAATCACAAGATTCAGTGAGTATTCAAGGAATGATGTCAATGTTATTTAGGATAAACAAATATTTATATAGATTAGGAAATTCAATACGGGTATAATCTATGTCTCCAGGATTCACTTTAGGAGGTGATTTAAAACATTTTTTCTTGAATGTTGTTGTGTGGTAAGTGAGGTACTACATCAGGCACGATTTTGGGATGAGATGGGTGATGTCTGAGGGTCATCCATGGATTTTCAATGAAAATACATTGAAAAATTTCTAATATTGTCCACTTAATTGTGAATATTTTTATTACATTGAGGGCCAAGAGTTGTATCATCATGTATGATATGGTTTAATTAGAAGCTAATAATATACAAATTGTCATTTTGGTTGTACGTACATCCTATGTTAGAAATCTAATGGTGTATGTATCGTGGATCAGAATTTATTATTTAATGAACGAATGTATGGTAGATATAACCACATATCATATTAGGAATTTGATGATAATGTGATTATGGTTAACTGTAGACATGATTTATTATGGGTCATATTGATGTTTCAAAAATATATACAACAATTGTCTTGGTTTTTAGTGTACTAAGATTCATATATTTAATGTGTCACTTAAAAGTGAATTAGGTATTGAAAAACTCAACACGACTGTTTGAGAGGGAATTCATTACCCAAGTAGGTTTTTTTGGTGGTTTGGATTCCAAAACAGGCTTCTCAAGGTTGAGATTTATAAATGTGGGAAGGTTTTAAGATCACTTGTCTTTATGGGAAAGAAATTTGGGGAATAGTAATTTTATTTTACTAAAAGATATGATTATTTATCAGATAATTTGAAAATAATCATGAGGGATATAGTGACTCAATGTGTTCATTTGAGATGGGGTTTGAATCTCAAAATGTTGTTTAGGGGTTTTAAGGGTGTCCATGAGTTTTGAGTCCTAGATTTTGATTTTTGAAAAAATATATTCTAGGGTGAATGATTAATATATGGTTACTGATAACTGTGTGTGCTAATTGGTATAGGTGCATAGATTAGAAAACTATGAGGTAAGACATGGGAAATTTTGAAAGTGAATGAAATTAATTACATTGATGTCACACAATTTTCAGATTATCTAATAAAAAATTCTCCATAACCATGTGAGGTGGATGGGTTGGAGGTAGTACTTACCACCTGGTTGGTGCAATGTTTGGAAAACCATGCATCCTAACAACCTGAACCATTAAGTGAGGAATATTAAAAGTTTATCCTATGATTTTTATGTGGTAATACCCCCCCCCCCCCATTTCTTTTTTTTTCTATCACTTATAATATCAATGGCCATCTGCACTTCACCACATACTGTTTTGTTGAGGTATGTAACTATGGTGATTTTATTAAGGTTTAAATAATAAAATAAATTCCATGGGTGAATTCATTAAATATTTTTATTAGGGATTAGTTTTAGTTCATGGAAGCAGGTGTGCCAAAGGTTGTTGGAACGCTTTTGGTTGTGGTTCTGGTGTGATGGGAGCAATCAGTTAGGTGTTTGGAATTATTTCATTATAAGTAAAGTTGCTAATTTTTTATAGATTGTTGAGTGTAATTAATTAAATATAATATAATTATAATTAATTAATTTTTTGTAGTTTATTTGTGAGATAAGACCAACACTTGTTTCATATGATCTTGGAAAGGTCGTGATAGCATTATCCATCCCCTGTAATATAAATTAATTGATTGTTATGCGGCAGGAGTTCGGTCATACCTAACCAATAATATTGTGAAAGTGTATAATTATAAATAAATTTTATGGATCTCCCATAAAGACTACTCTTCTAAATAGTTTATTTCAATGAAATGTTTAATGATGTTAATTTAGAGAATTTAAAATCGATGGACGGGGCCTCATGCCTTGTCCCCTGATGACTTGGACATGGACCCTTGAGACATCATTTATCCTCCCAACCCCATAGAACATTAAACTACACATAGTTAGTCTTATAATACCATTTAAAAAAATAGGCAACAAGACTATAGGTATCCTGGGATCATGTTTAGTAAGTAGACCACCCTAGAGCGACCATGATCCCTCCTCTAAAGGTTTCCATTGTGGAAAGACCATTGGTATCTAGAAAGGGTGAAATACCTTATTAATGGTGTTATTGGACATGATATCTTGGTGGTTCAGGTGTTTTCCTAAGCCTATGAAAAATTTTGTGTATCCCAAGAGGGATGACTATTCTTACATGCTTACTTAAAGGATCACAAGCAGTAAACCTCTACTTATTTGTGGACATTAAGGAACTTGCAAGGGATACCTCTCTAGTGTATTAGCTAAGAGACACCAGTGGGTAACCCAATGGTTGATTACAACTAAGAATGTGTATTATAGGTTTTAGTAGAGATGGTGGAATGTTTTACCTTTAAAATATCACTAAACATATGAGACAAGGGGTTTTGGTAGTAAGGATGTGTTTAGGTTCTTTGCCAAACCATGTCGTTTTGTTATTATTTTACACAAATAAAATTAATAGAGTTATGGATTCTCATATGAATTTTTGAGAGCTCATCCTACATGATTGACATAACGTGATAACATATAGGAAATACCTAGAGTTACTTCATAGGATCCATATTATAAGCCATATTTAATTTAGTTCTAGTACACTAAAATTTCTAGGGTTACAGGGATTTCTACCTAAATAGGGAACATGGAAGAGGATTCCATGGAAATCTTAAAAATAACATGTGGATGGTGTGTCTAATAGAAATCCCAGCTCACTAGTATCCATGATATTCTAGAGTTTTTTTGGTTGTAAAAGTTCTCATGAAGAATTGTATTCTTTTTAAATCACCGAGAACAAAGAAATATTATCTTAATTGATTCTTTTGATACTAATTTTGATTAGTTGGACGCACCATAAGTGTATTTCCAAAAACTGGAAAGAAATATGCTATTAAACAAATGATTGAATGATTACGAGTTATTATCTTAGAATATGAGAGTATTCGTATATATTTCCTGTCATTCGTCCCCATTAAGAAATAATCATTGATTCCAATATCGTGTTTTCCTATAAACCGAGACTAAAGAATCTGACATCAGATTGGATTGGATAATTCCAATAACACTTCAAAGTTCAACTGGTTACACACAACTTCTGTGGTTTTTATAACACATATGGGATCTATCTCTATATAATATTTTTTGGGATTTAAATTTGATAACTATAATCACACTTCAAGTATATATTAGAAAATAATTGCTGATCCTATTCCATGGATTCTTATACCCATGTGGTAAAGTAACTTTTATAGAGAATTTCTGGAACTATCTAAAAAAAGAATGGTCGGACCAGTGTACCCATCATGCCCTTAGAATGATATTAGTTATTTACTTTATTTTTTTAAAGTTATATTTTATAATTATTTTGAAGAGTATCTCACATAAACATATGCTTATTTTACCACATATGTACGAGAAAATGCTAGAGGAGCCCAATTATATTCTGTAATAAAACAGAACTTGGGTTTTCAGTACACATGTGTACCTGGGTTGATTTTGACTTTGTTGGAGACATAGTATAGTATGATGTTTAGGGGTTATCAGGGAGGATGGATTAGATAGGTACTTGGAACATGAAATTTTGTACATCTTAGTGTGTGGTGTACAACCTTGCACACTTATTATTTATTTCTTTCCTCCCTATATATATGGTCGGCCCTTTGGGAAATCAGTGTCATATATATGGAATTGTTGATCAGGATTTTACTATATTCCATTTATTACTACAGCCTTGTTTATAATTATGGATCCTTCACTCTAGTTATTTACTACAATGGAAAAATATTGTTAATTTATGATAATTTTCTTACTCTGATTTGATTAAATTGTCTACCCATGGAAAATCCTTTCCCTTCACTTCAAGTTGGACACCTCTACTATATAGGTAGGAATTTTTTAGAACTTATAGAGAACTAGTGTATCTACTATCGATAAAGTGAGATAGGTTAGAACATTAAAACCATTACATTTACTGTGAATCCTTTGAGTTAGTAAATAACATAGTTAAGTGGAATCCTTTGTGTAGATTATGAACCAACTAGAGGAGTGTGCCTATGGATGTTCTGTGATACCAATAAGTATTTTGGTACTAGGATTCTAAGTATTCAAAATATATATATTATAACTCGACTAGTTCTTCTTTACTATCAGGACACATACAAGTTCATTACTGTATAATTATAGTTTCGGTCTCCCATTCGAATCTATATTACATGTGTACTAAGGAGTTCCCTTGGATTCCTTGTTACATTAATTATTTTTAGGGGATTTTATCCTATTATTTTTTTATATTCCATTATATTATATTTTATTTCATTTAACTATTCCTCCTGTAATTTATTTTACAAATTATATTAGTATCATAGTTTTCTATATGTATTTGTATTTTTTCTATAGATTTTATTATTTTATTATAAAATTAATTTATAATGTAGTTTGGAAGGTTCTCTGAATTGGGAATGTGGTCTATCTTATAAAATTGGAGTTATCATAATTTGTTGGATAGTGTAAAAAAATTTAAATTTTTTTTATGAATTTTTAAAAGGATTATCTTTCAATAGTTTATAGGTATATTGATAGAAAGGATTGTGGTTCTTCCATTTCTCATTCTATGAATAGAATATTTTATTAATTTGATTCATGTTATGTTACTTTTTTTTGTTAAAAATACAATAGAAAATTCTTTTTTTATTTATAATTTTAATGAGAATTATAGATATATAATTTGGAAGGTAATTACATAATTTAATTGGTCATATTCTATTCATAAGGTTTAGTTCACACCCATTATATAGTAATATATGTATGAAATTCTCATGTTTTATTTCCGGTTCCTATCGTTTTGTTTTTTTATTTATGTCCAGTTTTGACCGATGAAGGATGATATGGAATTTTTTGAGTGATCATGGGTCATATGAAGATGGTTGATTTTGATTCAGTCTTGGATTTGTTTTCTTCTTAGATTCCAATATATAGGCCTTTTCAACCTGGATATTACTTCTATTTTATTTTTTATATGTGGTATTGAATCCCACATTATATTTAGTTGGCCGTTTATTATTATTTTTGGTTCCTTATATGTATATATATATTATGATGGAATGGTTTATTTTATACATGAGTGTCTGATACATGAATAGGTCACTTCAAATTCATGGTAAGTTTCATATTTTGATTACATTATTTTACAAGGAGGAAATAATTCCCATGTGTTTATTATTGATACTCAAGAACTATTTTTTAACCCATGGTACCGAGAATTATCATTGGGATTGGTTGTGGATCGGGATAGGTATGAGGGTAGGGTATCCCAGATCAATTCATTATAATGTATGTTTGCATTTTTATGTGTTTGTTTGTATGTGTATGTATGTTTGTGTGTATATATTTTTGTTTTAATGTAAGTTAGTGTATGTGTTGTTATATATGTGTTTGTATTTATATGTGTATGTACTTGTATGTATGTGTACTTAAATGTGTCTATTTAAATATATTTGTGTTTGAATGTATCTTTATATACGTATGGTATATGTATTCATGTGTATATTATGTATATACATGTATGGGCATGTGTGTCTTTGTACGTATATTCTTATGTATGTAGTGGTTTGTGTTTGTTTGTTTTTTCAGTACACACACACACAGATATATATATATATATATATACATGGGTGTGTGTGTGCCTATTTGTGAATGTATATAAGTCTGAGTATGGTTATATGTGTATGTATACTCCACAAGAAAATTGGTTTTATCTAGTACTGGGGTTTTAAAAGTGCAATGAAAAAACACTGTTAAAAACCACCTTTATCAGTAATAAAAAATCATTGTTAAAGGGTTCCTTAACAATGATATTTTTATCTCTGTTAAAGGGGGTATTTAAGAGTTCTAGAAAAAGTACTGTTAAATGGCGTTCCTTATCACTTATTTTAAAAAAAAGCACCAAAAAATAATAACCCTTTACCTGTATAAGTGAAAAATCATAGAAAAAGGGAACTTTATCAATGCTTCTAAAAAATTGTGGATAAATGTTAGGCCATTATCTACTTTTGTATAAACAATCATTGATATGGGGGAGTATTTATCTGCACTTTTGTAGAAGTGTTGATAATGAACCCCTTTATGAATTATTTTTTTACGATACCCAATTAAGGGTATGTTTCAAAAAAATATTTCATAAAAATTGTATGTTAGGATATAAAAATATTAATATATATATATATAAATGTTTAAATAAGTTTTTGAAAATAAAAAAAAGGCCTTTAAAAATAATATATAAGATAATTATTGAAAATGGCTTATAATGTAATTTAAAAATATATTTTGTAATAATTTCTTAATTATTACTGTGTAGTAGTCATTTAGTGACAATTTGATGATAAAAAAATTAAATAATTATAAAAGATCTAAATTAATTTTAAATTTTAATTGGAACATAAAACAGCCATAAATTTTTGTCTATGTGTTCATTTGGGGTATACTATAAATTTTATCGAATACTATGATGAGATATTTAACCTCAAAGACACAAGTAAACCTCTATAGCAATTTACAACATAAAAATGTCCCAAAAGGCCTCCAAAACCATGTTTTTTGTGGGGGCACAAAAATATTTTTGCAATTTTATGGGTTTAATGCCTCTTTTAAGGGGGTCTTTTTCCCTTTTTGTAGTGGGGACTACATTTATTCCTAGGGACTATGTTCATATTGATATATATATTTTAAATTTAATCATGTTTCATCGTTTAATATTATGTATTATCAAATATATAACAATACAAATATACTTTTTACATATTCACACTTAAAAATTTAATTTTATAAATAAACAATTACCTGTAGTTGCATATAAAATATATTTCAAAATTATTAATCATTATCTAAAAATACAAACAAAAAATTTAATAAATATATATAAATATATATATATATCTAATTATATGTATTTATAACCAAATATATAAAATATATATATATATATATGGATAAAAAATGTAAATATATATATATATATAAATATATCATAAATTTTAGAAAAAATAGTAAACAGGAGTGGAAAAGTTGCTGGTGTTTAAGTTGGAGGTCTCAGTTTTAATACTCGCTGGAGGTAGGGGCCCACATGATTGGGTGGTATTATCTAAAGTGGTGATAAATGGGTGGGGGAAGCACTGATAGGGGGGATTGAAAGGAGGTACTGAAAAAAAAAATTAACACCCTTTATCATTGGTGTCTTTATCAACACTTTTTTCCATCACTATTAATAGTGGACTTCAAGAGTGCTAAAAAAACAAATAAAGGCCCTCTTTAATAGTTTTTTTAGTTATCTTAAAGGGGACTTAATCATGGTTTTTTATGAGTGTTATGAATGCTAACCCTTTTACATCCCTTAATTTATCTACAATTATATTACGCTAATAAAACATTTTTATTAGGGAAATTGAATGACCTATTTGTAGCAGTGATATGATTCTGTGTATGTATGTGTCTGTGTATGTGACAACCCTATATCAATGTGGTATTTAATTTTTTTTTTGTTTTGGGCCATCTAGAGTATTTTGAGTGTCCCTGATGTTTTCTGTGTGTTTTTTGGACTCCCATTATTGTTTTTCTGGCCCTAGTCATAGAAAAAAATGCCCTAGCCAATGGAAGTCATATTTTTTCTCACTCTCTTTCCAATTGTAATTTTTTGATTGTTGGGTGACCATGATGTGGAGTAGGGGATGCACCTTTGGCGTTGTTTCTTTCTTCCACTAAGGGATTTCCCTCACATTTTCTAGGGAACATGTGACCATGGTGTGGAGGATGTGCTATGATGTAGATATCCATAATGGATAATCTCTTCATTATGGAGTGAAGTGTTTGAGCATTACAAGCCCTTGGATTTGTATGTGTTGTTCTTCCCAATTGGGGGTGTTCTATGATATAACATTGATGGCCATGTCCTATTTGTTAGGTGATCAAGAGGTTGACCTTACAAGATCATGGTTCTCCATGCCACGTGCTGGGGGTATGACATAGAGGTTTTGGTGAGGGATATCATGCCACATTGTAGGGTGGTTTTACCAAATATTGGGTTTTGTAATGGGATCCATGTTGTTTTTTATATTTCTATATCATAAGCTTACCAACCTAGTCATTAATTATTATTATTTTTACAATTTTACAAATGTTGATTTTTTTTTGGTTTTGGACTACTTCCTCATATTCCTATTTCATGTCCACTTCAAGAGAGATATCATGGAGTTCTTCCCTCATTCTTCCTGTCATCTCTTTGTGTCTTGTATTGTTTCCTTTGATTCGAAGTTGTATGTTGAGGGTTTTCCCCTCTTCTCCTCCTCTGATTCCTTATA
The DNA here is from genome assembly GCA_963277665.1 of Viscum album. Classification (NCBI taxonomy): domain Eukaryota; kingdom Viridiplantae; phylum Streptophyta; class Magnoliopsida; order Santalales; family Viscaceae; genus Viscum; species Viscum album. The sequence continues at coordinate 1,283,554,318 of OY728133.1, forward strand.
TTTTCCATTGTTTTTAAATTTTTTTTGAAAATAGTAATTCGGATTTCAGTAAATTTCAGGGTCTGTAATGGTTATTATCTTAAGGGTTTGGATGTGTATGGATTAATAAGTTATTATTCTTTCTTTTTTGGGCTTTCTCCATCAAAAGGACGCGTTTCCATTTGATTCAGATTCGATTGAGGTATGTGTTTTTATTTTAGTAAATTATATTACATGATTCAAGATGATTGGATGTTTAAAATTATTTTTTCCCATAATATACCTATATTTGTTACTAATGATTGTATTTTTAAAGGGTTTTCAGATCACATATACACATGGAATTGTTTCTTCAGATGTCAAGTGTTCATGAAAATTCATGAGTAAGTCATCTGAAGGAATTGAGTTGTTTTAAAGGGGTGTTTGAAATTAGTTTTTCCCTCTAGGGAAATGTTTGTCTGTTAATGAAAATTATTATTTGAAAAGGGGGGATTTTTTCTATGTTTGAGTTATTTTTGAAAGATTATGACCATCATGAATATTTCATGTCTTTTATGAAATTTCATATTTTATGTATCGTTAAAAATTTGTTGGTAAAGAATGAGTTCTAAAATATGTTGTATATGTGATGGAATCACATGGAATTACAAAATTGTGTTTAAAGGCTTGTTTGGAACATATTTTTAAAAGTGCTAATTAAATATTTTTATTTCCATCAGTATTGAGGCCATCAATTTTTATTTTGTTTATTACAAATTGCGGCCAATGTGGGAATTTTATTATTGGCTCTTATTCATGGATGGGAGTGGGGTTGTTTCCTGTGATGGTTTTGGAGGGTGAGATGAGGTTTATTGCTTATGATTTTAAAATTTATCTATGTTATAATCATGTGATTAGTTTGTTATTTTCAACTCATTTTCATTTATGTCATTGAAACAATTGGTTGCATTCTATAATATCTCAATGCAATTAAGGCTATCTTATTTTTTATTTTTCAACTTGTTCCCTAGGAAAGTTATTCCCTATTAGAGGTTTATTTTATATTTGGTGGAAAAAAGGTTCTATGATAGATGTTCTTGTCTCAAATAGGAATATACTATAGATAATTATATTAATAAGTTGTGTAAAACCCAATGATTTTATGATAATTTTATATTCAAATTAATTTAATTTTTTTAGTAGCTTAAGTTAAACAAAAATAAAAATATAAATGAACTATAATATAGTATAGCAATGTAACATAGAAATTAAATTTGAAGAGTGAATTGTAAAAAATAATTTTTTATTTTTTTCAGGTTTTAGATAATTTAAAATTATTGATAAATGAGTACTAATTTTTTAGTAAATCCATTATATGATTTAAAAATAATTTTTTCCTTTAAAATTATTTTTATTGTATTTTTTAGATAAAATAATATAACTAATTTTTACAACTTCTATAAAATTATATTGTAAAAAATAAAATTTATTTTTGAATTAAATATGTAAAACTTTCAGAGTGAATTTTTTAAGATTCTATGAACACTTATTTTTTCAAGAATTATGAAAAGTAGTTATTTTTATTGAATAATATATTTTCATTTCAGAAAATTTAAAAAATTTATTTTTTTTATAAAATAATTTATATATATAATAAGTGAATTTTTATTATTAATAGTATAATTAAGCTTATTGCAATCAATTTAATATTTTATTTTGGAATAAACATTATTATACAATAGAGAAATTTTATCTGGAAAACTATATTTCCCGGAATTTTTTGGGATTAATATTAAATTAAATTCTGAAAACACGATGAATTGACTATGATAAAATAGATTATATATTTTTAATCGTAATTTCTAAATATTTTAATGGGGACACTTTCATTTTTTTCATAATGAATAGTAATAATATTTGAATATTTTCACCGTTATTATGGTTAAAACGATTTTCCCAAGGGTAAAAGTAAGAGATATGGGTTGGTTTTCCAATTAAAAACATATAAATTCTATAGTTTCTAAATATTTCAACCAAATACTATCAAAAATTCTAATATCTATAAATTTTGAAGAATTTTTATTAAGTATAACAATATTATATTTTAATATTTTATGAAATTACAAGCATGTCCTCTCCACCACTTATAAATGGACACCCCTCCTTTATCATATTTACATAACATTGATCCATATTAAAAACTCATTAAAGACTATCTTCGAAACATTACTATATATTAATTATTGGTTCTCTCATTCTTAATGTACCATTCTAAAATTACATAATAAGGGATCTAGCGGGGGCCTACTGGAGAAGACGTAATAATCCTACCCAACCTGTTATAATTTATTTCTCCGTCTTCCTCCACCAAATATGTGGTATGAGTAATAAAATAATAATTAACTTTAATTAATATAATTAAACGCTATTATGATTATGTAACTACATTTATTCACACTCTTTTCAACAAAAATTGTATGTGAACGTATCATCCAAGCGTAAATGTTGATTATTGCCACCACATAATGATACATTACTTTTTACATCGCCTACTTTGATGGATGGTTATTTTGATGGGTTTAATTTTTATATTTTATATTTATGATATTATTATTATTATTTAATTATAAAATCATTTGTACATTCTTACCTTACAATCCATCATAAAATGGTGACGTCACGTATATGCATGTGTGGATGACCACCTGCATGTGGTGATTGGATTTTTTATTCATTTATGATTTACATATATGTTAATATGTATACATTTAAAGAAAATATATGATATAATAGTGATTATTTTTTGTTGAATTATTATTTAATATTCATTCATTCCATCCGTTGAAAAGTGAAAACAACATTAATGCGTACGTTCAACATATTGTCTCCATAATCTCAATAATTAATTTTTCTATACCTAACTTTGGTGTATGAATATAAATATTTATATGATGAATACATATGATATTTATGTAATTATTAAAATCATAGTGTTGATAGAACCATGACTAATGTACAAGGACTAGAACTACCAGACCAAAATTCTCATGATAAATGAATCATTTAACACATAGAAATGAATATTTTAATAATTAATTTTTAATAAATGAGTTTTGAAATTAAATAAGTGGATAATATATGATATAATTCGTATATACATAACTATAATATATATTTATTATAAATTAAAAAAAATTATACAAGAGGTCTGAGAACATTTAAATAAATTTGAACAAGGGGTATGGGATTTATGTCACATTCTCATTATTCATCATGATAGTTCATGATTATGTTTCTATTGATGAAATTTATCTAAATATATCAATATAATCCAATAAATTTTCTTATTCTTATGTTATTTAAATATATTATTTTTTGCATTTATTTTCCCCATATTATGTACCCAAAGTACAAAAATATTGTTTTAAATAAATTTTACATTATTTATCTCATTGATCAAAAGTACGTTCTATTCTACATCAATGTTTAATAAAATGTTTTCAATAATATTTTTTATATTTTTTGTATAATTTAATAAGTAATTTTTAAAATATTTTATTTTTTACCAAATGGTTTATAAGTAATATTATAATCATTTTTTTAATGAGCAACGTTTTACCTTTTATTCAAAATATGAATGAAATCATTTTTTAACATACATGGTTTGAAGTGAATTTCCCATCATCACGACTGTTCAGATGAAGGAATCATCTTTTTCATTATCCAATGTCTGTTATCAATGAAATTTTTTGATATAATATTTTCAAAATATTCATATTTTAAATAATTAAATAGAAAATAAAAATAGTATTTTCCTTAATAAATATTTTAAGAGATATTTTAAATGAATTTTCATTTATGAAAAAATACTTTTATGAAAATTATTATTTATTAGTGATATAATCCAAGGATACTATGAGGAAATATTAAAAAAATAGTATGGCATTTCCACAGGTTATGGTATTAGGAAATATTAAAAAAATTAAGAAACATTTTTCCCTTCCCTGAGTTATGCTATGATGAATGTTTTATAATCTTATGGAACACACATGTATGATTTTTATTATGGGATGTATTTTACATGATTTATTTATCCCTTCAATTCATTAGGTAATTATGGATATCTTATGAGATTACAAGGTCTAGAAATGATAGTGAACCCAATTTATTAACGGACTCTAACCACTATCATAGTCTTGGGATTGAGCCTTAACTAAGGATAACGTACTACATTGTGTGAACCAAATCCAACAATATTTTCTTGGTAGTGATCCATGAATAAGGAAATGATTTTCTAGGCATACTTTTATGACACAAAATTATGTATTATTCCAATATTGTGACATCATGGAATATGTTATTTTATTTCCAAATGATTCATGTATTATTAATTGATATGATTTAATCCATGATTCAATATTAGAATGTATGATATGTTGGCTATGGTTTTAAAATTTTGAGATCATATTATCATACACTTATATGTACTTTATGTTTACGTGATCATTGGTATTTCTTTTTTTTACCCATAGTGAGAATCCAATCTCACAATTTCTTATGTTTCCATTCCACAAGTTATTGGGAGTGGCTTAATGTATGATATGTCTATGAAGGGTGCTAGTTATAAAGAAAATAATAGGAGAAGATGAATATATTTTATGATTTTTTATAGATCAAATTTCCAAAGTAACTAAACCTTTTAAATTATGGAATTAATCATAATTTTATGGATTGAATATTCATAAAATAAAATTTAATATTAATGTGTAAATGTATGGGTATCTATAAATAGGTTTGGTATAATTCATGATAGCTCCATGTGAGTTTCCCTTGATTATTAGATCCCATTGAAAATTATTTAGGGGATCTTGATTAACATACCATGATTGTATCTAATAAATTTGATTTTGTTTTGTGACACCATGACTTGGTTGTGGATTTTTAATTATATTTCATTAATATATTTATTTCATTATATCAATTCCTTGAATTTGGATGTAGTTTGGATTACTTTAAAATTAATTTATAAGTGTTTCTGGAATGTGTGTCTTTCAAAAAGGAAAATGATGTTTATTTTTTAAAAATGTTTTTTTAATTTTATTTATAAAACATGAATATATGGTTTTTTTGTTTTTTAGATTAAATTATTATTTTCATTGTTTTGGAAGACACATTAATGGAATTTTTTTTTGTTGATTTAATTTAAAAAAATAATTATTAGCTTAATGAGCAACATTGGTCTTATAAGGCTTTATCATGGTCTTGGAATTAAATTCAAAATGCATGATAGTTGTTTTGATTTATCATTTTAAATTTTTTTACAATTTATTTTTAAATATTGATTTGTATAATGTATTATGAAAGGAACTATATAGACTATTTAATAACATCTTACTGTGCACATATGGATCATAAACAATATATTCACCAGTGTCTGTGTGCATATGAAGCTATTATGTTATATATATAGTACCCGATACTATAGTTAATTAATTGGATGGTTTCTTGATATATGGACGGATTTTCATTGATATGGATGGTGAGTATAAGGGAAGACGTGGTTTTGTTAGAGATATTCATGTTTTAATTTTTTCTCAGGTTGTTATATCGACCAGTTCGGCCAAGAGAATTTTATATTTTTTTCATTTTATATCCTTCAATTTTTTTATGGTGTACCATTTTTATATATATAAAGACTTTTAATTTTGTTAACCCATGTTTTTATTTCATTATTATTTGTTTATGTTTACATGAAATACATGGATGCCTAATTGTAGGACAACTATAATGAATTATTAATATTTTTTTCTACCCTTTTATATTATTGTATGAGTGTGAAACTGTTCACAAGATTGTAATTTTGATAGCCAAGAACATGTTTCTATCTTAATGTGACTAGGAACTACATTTGAGCATATTTGTGGGCATTAGAGTGGGATTCCATGTCTACTCTGGTAAGTTATAAACAAATGGTGTTGGAGATAGGTTCGGAAAATAGATTTGGTTCTTGAAACTATATTACTATTTAGGGAGTTTGGTCGTTGGGAGATTATGATTTTCATTCAGACTCAGGATGTTTGTTATTGGAAGGTTTCTTATGACCAACATTCCAGATGAAATTTTAGTTTTCATTAGAGGTTTTATTTTTTATTCCATTTTGATTATTTTGTGGAATTGTGGTTTTATATGATGGTGTTTTGGTCATAATTTTCATTATTTTGGTTTTCATAGAGTTCTAATGAGTTTTGGGAAGATTATGGAAGAACAATTAGTGGAACATAGATAGATAACATAACATGAAAAATAGGTGGAGGCCATGTTCATGAATCTAGAACAATATAAGATGATGTTGCATGATTGGCACATGGACCAACAAACCAGGTGTGTATGACCTAGAAACCTATAACCTGGAGTTTGTGTCTTTTTTATTACATTGGAATATGATACGAGAAATTAAATCCAAATGGACCAAATAGTTTTGTAGGCTTGGGAAACTGGGTACATACTTGATTCCAATATTTTATTTTAATAATGAAATTATAACATAATTTTTGTTTGATAATATCATTTCCCTCTAGCATATCATTTCAATTTATACATAATAAAATTCCTAGATTCAAGGGAAAGTAAAAAAATAATGGTGAGATAAAATGATTTTTAATTGTTAATTACAACCAAAGCTATCATGAATAAATAAGCATAATAAATATGGATAGGTAAATAAATTAACATACATGATAGTTCAATAATTTTAGAATCATAAAAATATAAGTAATAATCAATATGGAAGGGAAAATATAAGAATAAACATTCCATTTAATCAATAAACTAATAACAAAATACATCCAGATATAATATCATTCTAAGAATATTGTTGATAATAATACCTAAATTATTAATGATTTAAACTTTTAATAATTTGAATTTATGATATCATGCATTATGATAAATCTACCATTAAAATATTTTAAGCTTATATTCCTTTTCCGACCCACTTTTCATTGAATGAAAGGCATAGAAATCCATCAAAAGAGGGTGTTCCTGGAGTTGAAACCATAGCAAAGGCCTTGGCCTCCAAAATAAAAGGGGACAACCCCACTAAAAAGGTCCTAATGAATATTCTATATTGGAATTGTCAAGGAATTTCTAACCTTGACACCTTCAATGTTTTAAAAATATTCATTAGCACACATACTCCAATGATTCTTGCTATTGCTGAACCTAAAACCAACTTTTCCACTAGGTTACATCAAGCCTATTTTGGTTATTCTATTATGAGGGCTTGTAATAATGGTACATCTAATGATTCTTTATGGTTATTTTCTCATTCATCTTTGCTTAGTGTCAGTATTTTTAACTGTTCGAACCAATAAATTACATGTGAGTACATTTTCGAGAATATACATATATACTCTACTTTGTTTATGCATGTACTAGATACCAAGATAGAAGGGATCTTTGGAATGATCTCACCTACCTTAATAATTATATTAATCAGCCTTGGTTTACTGTTGGCGACTTTAATTCCATTCTGGCCCTGAGTAAAAATCTTAGCCCCTCACATGCTCCTATCTCCTCTAGGGAATTCCATACATGCATAGAAATGAATAATATTACGGAGATAAATCTCTTGGGAGACAAACATACTTGGTATAGGAAACATTATAATAGTACTTTGTCCAGTAAACTTGATAGAGCCTTTTCCAATGTATATTCCCTAGATAAATGGGATGACATTTCTAGCATTACTCTTGGGTGGATTGCTTCATATCACCACCCATCATTCTTTCCTTCTCTCATAAACCTAATAAAAATACGCCCCTTTTAGATATAACATTGCATGGTCATCTGACCCAGAATGCATAAACATCATAAAGAACACTTGGATTAATATGTATGGTAAATTTTATCCTTTCGCTTGCCCGATGAAGTTAAAAATGCTTTAACTAACTCTCAAAAGCTGGTGTAAATCCAGTGTAAGAAAAATGGAAAAAATAATCAACCTCTTAGAAAAGGAGCTTATTCAATTCCAAAATACTAATTCTACTTGAAACATTGTTCAAGAATCTCAACATGAAATCAGAATATCCTCCAAGCTTATCTCTCTACTCGACATTAAATAAAATCTTCAAAAACAACTGTTTAAAGCCAAATGGCTAAATGATGGGTCTAAGAATACTAAATTTTATAACTCCCTTTACAGATTCAGAAAATCCTATAGACCTGTAGCCTATATTATAGATGGGTATCAGATTCTTGACACTGATGAAATTATTGCTAACCATATTGTTTCTCACATTCACAATATCTTTAATGGTGCTAGCATTGACAAAGACCTTATGCTGAATATCATTCCTTCCCTAGTTACTAGTGATGATAACTCCTTTCATAATAACATTCCCCTTGACCATGAAATTAAAGACACTATCTTCTATTTAAATCCAGATAGTTCTCATGGGCTGGATCAATTTAATAATCATTTTTATCAAAAACACTAGGATGTTCCTCAAAAGGATGTATGCAGTATGGTAAAATCATTGTTCTCTAGAGGAATTCTCCCACATGGTCTTAATTCCCAATTTCATGTCCTCATTCCCAATATTTAGAATGTGGATGACATTCAATGCTTCCGACCCATTGATCTCATTAATTACCTTCTCGAAATCATCACTAAATTAATTTCCAATCGAATTACTTCCATTAGTAATTGAATTGTTTCCTAGAACCATTTTGGGTTCATAAAAGGAAGATCTATTCAAGACTGAATCTGTCTTTCCTATGAAGCCACCAATATTCTTAACAGAAAGAATATAGGTGGGAATGTTGTTATTAAAATGGATATTGCTAAGGCCTTTGATACGATTGATTGGAACTTCATGTATACAGTCCTCAACCAATTTGGCGTTAAGGACATTTTTATTAATAGGATCTCATCTTTGTTCAATACATCCTTCATCTCTATTCTAAACAATGGTTCTCCTAAAGGCTATTTCAATTGTTCAAAAGGAGTGAGACAAGGTGATCTTATCTCTGCTATTATCATCTTAATTGCGGAAGACTACCTAAGTAGGCTAGTCTCTTAAGCGATAGATAAATGCACTATAAATCCTATTTCTACTTCTCGAAACATTAATGAACCCTCACACATTCTCTATGCATAATGACATAATTCTTTTTACTCATGGGGATAAAAGAAAAATTATGGCCCTGAAAACCATCCTTCTTCACTACCAAGAAGTCTCTGGTCAACATATCAATTGGAATAAATCGTACATCTTTTTGGGAAAGGACTTTTCTCTGGGGAGGAAACTTACCATTAATAATGCTTTAAGTGTTAAATAATTATCTCTTCCTTTCACTTACCTTGTAGTGCCCATATTCTGGGGGAGACCAAAAGAGAATTATTTTTCTCTCATCACTGATCAAACGCTTCATCGCCTTTCCTCATGGAAGGGTAAAAATCATTCGAGGGTAGGGATATTTTTTTTCGTTAAATCTACCATTTTTTATAAAATGGTTTACTCCATGATGATCTATAAATGGACAAAGACTCATTTAAAATGCATCAATATTTCTATTAATTTGTTTTGGACTGGTAGTACGTTGGAGAGAAAACTGGTGACATTACCCTGGACCCCTTGCTGCAAACCTATTGATAAAGGGGGGATATGCATTAAAAATCTCTATAAAATTAATGAAGCGCTACAATCCAAGCTTACGTGGAATCTCATTCATACCAACTCTCCTTCTATGGATTTTCTTAGAGCTCGTTTTTGTGTGTGAAAAACATAGAAATACCCATTCACACTTTCTTACATCCTCTATATGGCCCTTCAACAGAAAGACTTTTGATTCTATTATGAAAAAATCTAGATGGATGGCTAATAAGTATTCTAATATATAATTTTGGATTGATAACAGGACTGGTGTTCCTCTGACCTCTTTGATGGGCAACAACTTTTCTCCTCCCCACTCCCAGGACTCTGTTAAAACTTTCATGCATATGAAAACCCCCTATCTTCCTGAGAATGTTAAAAAATTTGTTGACACCTACCACATAATTAATACGAATGATTTTTTTATTTGGGATCATGCCCATAATTGGATTCTTTATTCCAAAAATTACTACAATAATTTTTTCAATAAGGTTGATAATAATTTTTCTTTGATAAGTATCCTTAATAAAGCCAGGTTAAAATCCTGGAGATTTAAACTTGTCTGGAGGATTTCTCATAATATAATTCCCACGAATACTTGTCTACAAACATCTGGGATCATTCTATGTTCAAAATTCTGCACGTGCAATCAGCATCACGAGGATATTAATCATCTTTTTCTTTCTTGTGACATGGTTACTACTCTTTGGCATTAAATTATTGACATTTTTGAGTGCAGATGGTTGCTTTGTGATTCCACTACCATGCAGATTCAATAATTCTTGGACTTATCTATTTATTAACAACTCAAAAATATTTTGGTTGCTTCTATTGTAGAGCTTCGTCATGTAATCTGGTATGGTAGAAATGATTTGATTTTTCGTAATACCTCTTTTAGAATTAATGCAAGAAAAGCAAGAATCAACATGGACATTCAGGAAGCGGATTCGATCAAATAAGATTATTACAACAACTCGTTTCATGACTTTGAGATTCTCAGACATGTGGGAGTGGAGGGGAAATATCCCTACCCCAAGTATACTCTTGAAGTGTTTTGTATCTCACCCCCACCCAGGATGGATTAAAGTCAATTAGGATGGAGCCTCTAAAGGGATCCCTAGACTAGCAGGATATGTTTCCATATACAGAAATCATTTAGACAAGACACTTGGTTACTTATATGGATCTTGTGGTTTCTCCATATCCCTGGAAGCTGAGATGATGGCCATCATTCATGCAATTTCTTTTTCCATGCTTCACAGCTAGAACTATATCTAGATCGAGCGAGACTCCACTACAATCATTTAGGCTATTTGGAATGGTACCATCCACCTTCCTTGGACTCTCACATAACTTTGGATGGATTTCTTGAACTCTCTGGCTGGACTCAGCTTCATCGCCACACACACATACCGTGAAGCTCTCAGGATTGATGATGGGCTGGCCAATTTAGGTGTAACCTATGATCTGCATTGGAGGGATGATGTTCCTCCGGAGTTACTCACACTTTATGTTAGGGATTTTCACAAAATTCCAAATTTTAGACTTTTGTAACCTTTTTTTATCAATTATATTTGGTTTTTGGGTCTTTGACCAGAACACTACCTTAAAAAACCTGTAAAATATTTTAAAGGAGTTATGAAAACTAATGGGTAGCTATATAATAAAAAACCCATTTAACTAAGGTTGGAAAAGTCATTCATCTAATTATAAAATTCATGCATCAATGGAATATCTATAACTGTGCTCGCCCAAATATTTATATATAATATATTTGTTTTATATTAAATGATGAATATAATTCAATTAACACACCAGGACATTACAATATATTTCTTATAAAAAAAATTAATTTTGTTCATAGATATATTTTTTTCATAACACCAAGATAAGAGTATGTTAAATGCACCATAAAGTTATCCTTATCTATAATGAGTTCTGAGGTTAGATTGTATTAAACACAAAAATGACTTTCTTCCATGGCTGGCCTTACAAGAAAGGCCATGTTTTTCTTAACAAACATATATTATTAAAATATTATTATTTAATATAATAAGATAAAGACTAGCTATTAAATTGGATGACATGAATACGATTAACTAAATTATAATAATATATGCTTTAATGCCTTGGTTACCAAGTATTTTTAAATGAATATAAAAACCAATTTAATTTAAAGAAAATGTTTTTAGAAAAAAAATTATGCACCTGCAAGAATTTTTTATTAATAATTTGAAATAATTTCTATTAGGGAATGATTTTAAAGACATATTTATATATGTTTATATAATATTCAATAATATATTTTTCACAAGCATCAAATAGATTTAATAGGTATAAAATAAGAACAAACTTAATATTACACATAAAAATATATATTTTATAAAGGAATATCTCCCCGCCCCATTTAATGGCGTACCTATTTTCATAATTTATTGTGACACATTTAAAAACATTTTTTGATGTAATAAAATTTATTTTTAAAATATAAATTATACAATTAGTATAGGGTAAATATTCGGTATTTTTCCGAAAATCTCATTTATTGATGAATATTGAAAAAACAGAATTTTAATTGAAAACTGTATTTTTTTATAATTTATTTATTTCATTAAATTATATTTTAATTTCATTTAAAATTATATTTAGTTCAATTAATCATTAATTAATCCAATTTAGGTCATTTTATCTATTTTCACTTTGAAATTGGATAAAAAAAATAATTTTAATCTTTTGGACATTTTAACTTTAAAACCCCTATTTTTCATCCTGTTTGCGGGATTAATTTTAAATTAATTTATTCCAATTATGTGATTATAATTTTGAAAAATGGATTAATCAGTTGGATTCATCATAATGTATAATTTCATATGTGGTAAACTTATTTTTTGACCAAAGTATTAGTGAATGCAATTAATATTAATTATATCGATTTAGGTAAAAATAAGCCTAAGAAAGGACCAAACCATTAAATTATGGGAAAAAAATAACCATCAAACAAGTAAAAAACATATTTTATGGCCATATTAATACCATATCATCATTTATATCTAACATGGAATGTTATATTAGGCACATTATTTATGGTATATCTCTCAATACTGTTTACATTTTTATATTTATAAGAATTCCATTTATCCTCCACTATAAAAAGGCACTCGCCCCAACCTCTTATTTACTACCTTCAAGAAATTTAGATCAAACAAACCCTGATTAAATAATCTCTGAAAGTACCTACCCTCAACAAAGAATCCAAATACTTGGGTAAAATCAATCCACGAATGACTTTTTGTAAAATCCAAAGGAAGTTACCCAAAAAAGAGATACAATTCTTCAGTGATCCCTTTTGTCAAATTTCTTCCTAAAATCATTAAATTATTATTATTAAAAGAAAAAAATAATAATATAATTATCCTAAATATACTGATAATTATTTAATTCATGTTTTATTACTACATCTATAGACACATCAATCAAATGGGTATTGAAATTACTATTTGTGTGTATAGAGGACTACAACCTCACAAAAACACTTTGTTATTTTTTTCCATTACCACACATCATTATTTGGAATTATGATTGAAATAAGATTTTTATACTATATATACATATTATATGTATTTTTTAGTACTTCTAAATATTATTATATAACATAAACCCCCCTCCTTTCCATTTTGTGAGAATACGATAACATTGTTTGTTGTCATGTGGAATACCACCTCCTTAAAGCAATGTGATAAATTCACAAATTAAATATAAAGTATTAAGGTAGAGTTTAGTTAAAAATATGTCATAAAGGACAAAAATGTGAAATTTATTACATAATTGACTTCTGTAAATATAATATATCATTTAATTTATTATGCTTTTCAATCACTAAAAAGGTGATAACACTGTTTATGAACGTGTAGAAAACTGCCTCCTCAACACAGTATCATTTATTTTACATACGAATAATTATATGTATAATTATATACAATTAAATGATATGGTATTAATTATATAATTATTAATAGGTAAATATAAAATGTTACTTACCTTTTTTGGTTAATGATCATTGAAAAATGGTAATGTTACTCATGTGTACGTACAACATATCGTCTCCATGATCTGAATGTGGGTTAATATTTCCTAACCATATTCCATAATTATTCATAAATATAAAATTTATTTAGAGATATGAAAATTATTTCATGATTAATATTCTCTATAGTTTTATAAAATGACCCATTTGACCACAGTTGACCCACTGACATTGTTTTTGACACATAAACAGAATTTCATCAAAACACATAACCTAAACATAACTTTTTATGTAGTTGTATAAAAAATTATAATAACTGAAATAAAATTAATAATTAACTTGTAAAATTTTATCAATAAATTTAATAATTAACAGAAGTTTTTTATTTTGGAATACAAATACACATGTGACAATTCAGACTCAAGGTATGGGATTTTCATCTTACGTTTTACAATTGTGAGATAAAGGTCATATTCTACACTTAATTTTTTGGTGTATATTCTGTCCCATTTTCATTTAATATCATTATTCATTGATAATTAATTGTAAATTAAGTTTAAATATGAATTATCACATCTAAGGGGGTTGAAATAAATATTTCTATTTGGTCAAAGATACATTTACAATATCACTTTATTTTGTGATTATTAACTTTCTCATGAAATGATCAATTATTAATGATAATTGTTATTTTACATTATATTTATCATAAATATTAATATTATAATTCAATAAATATTTTTATTTTCTAAATTATGTCCCATTTTTACATACAATGTTCACATCGTGTGTTATTTGATTAATTGTCGAAATATTGATAAATATGTATCCTTTACTAAATATGGATATTTGGTAAGGTATATTGTTTATGAATTAAGTCAATTATTTGATATATTTGGAATGATTTGGATAGGTGATACATGAGTTGGGGAATGTTTAATCTAATATCATCAATGAATCTATAGTCTCATAATACAAATAAGTTTTCCAAATTAGATGGGTTTCTATACGATATGCTAAACCGTGTAGTGAATGGTCATGATTGTATAGGTACCATGTACCTTGGAAACATGGTTTCCCATAATTGAGAATATAAATTATTGATAATTCGTTTATTGATGTTATTATCCAGGTATTTTTTTATTTTACATTATCTATAGATGTATTTCATTATTAGTTTATTGATCAAATTGAATGTATATTAGATTTTTACTCTACCACATTGATCTTGCCATATCTATTTACATGAATGGTATCTATTCTTTGTTACTCACCATTAAATATTTAATTATTCTCATTGAATCATTTTTATTCCATTTTACATACCCTTTCTGAGCACTTTATATCAACTTTACTATATTTCCTTTCCTTAGGTTATAAAGATGAAAATTTTGAGTTTGTGCATTACTTTAATAAATCAGCACGATTACAAGGAATAAAACCCCCAAGGACCAATCAATTTAACAGTCTTGAAAATATATTACATACATTATCTTTACATTACAATTCAAAAAAAATAGGGAACATAGAAAATTAATTCATAACATCATTATTATCCTATATTAATGCCACATATCAAGCATAAAACATTTCATAGTATCCTAGGAAAACAATAAATAAGAAATGGGTGACCGTAGATGCTTAGTAAGGGCAGACAATATAGTAAAATCTATCATAAATAAGCATTAACATAGAAGGAAAAGAATAAAACTGAAAAACATGCCTTTTAAACATAATCTTCTGCCTAATATAGATATAATAAATCCAATAATTCCATATAAAAAATCACATGGATATTCTTAATGTCAAATAATCACATGTAATATCAATAAAAAATAACATAATGATGGAATGAAAAATTCAAGATATCATAACTACACCATCAAGGCCATGTTCCGAGGCCATACATAAATAGGTAATAACCTAGAATAGTTTTCTCATGATCCTTATCGATCCATCGAGGGGCTATAGAGGGCCCCAACTATCATTTACTTATTCCAATTCGTTCCTCATATGAAAATGGGGAAATATAAACTACATATTCATTAGTGTTAAGAACTAGTATATAAAATAAGAATAATTTAACCATAATCCATGAATGATATTAAAATATCAAACCCATGATCAAAATAATCATAAACCATTAAATATAATATTGAAAATGATATCATAATATATCAACCTCAATTAAGCACAATACCCAATAAACGATGTTGACGAATATGAAAATAATCTATTAAAATCATTTAAAATATCTTGAGCCAAAAAACTTTTCTCTTTGAAATCATTTATTCAAAATCTTCAAACTTATAAAAGAATACATTGAAGATGATATTTTTGAATCAAACTATCCCATGACACTTTTATACATTTTATAGGATTTAATATTTAAAACATTTATGTCCATTTAAATAAACCCTTGAAACCATTTTGAAAACATGGACATTAATGAGAAATATTCAGATGAATAAATCATTAAAACATTTAAAATAATGTTTTAGTTAAAGGGTCTCTTACATAAAACATTAAAAATATTATTTTTTATTTTTTTAATGAAATTAAAAATATTCATAACAAGTTCTTTATAATACATTATATACATATAAATAAATATTTATGATAATATCAAGAATATTGATATGAATAAATGACTAATACCTTAAACATTCAAAGCATCTCATACCACATTGAACATTTTTAAAAATTAACCCAATATCTTCAAAAGAATAATTAAATTCCATGAAGATAAATCTGTTACTAATATCAAATATAATAGGTTCAGTAGATAAACCATACAAATAAATAGTTAGGTAACATGGATTATATCTTATGAAAATTAAAAGTGAGACTAAACTCCCTTACATTAGGTCTAATACTCTCCATACATGTCTAAAACTCACCTATAAGGGTTTAAAACATATTATTAACATATAATAGAATTATAATAACATTTATGATGTCATATATGATTCATTTATGACATTATACTAACTGTCTATTAATAATCACAAGTTAAAGAAATGTTTCAAGTTATAACTGCATTGTTTATCGTCTATGGGTTTACTTGTAATTATTGATAATATTATGTAGATAATGATTTACATATATCCAGATGAAAAAATGATATATATATATATATATATATCATATATATTCGAAATATAAAAATATATAATACATAGAAATATGAAATGGAATACACCACTCTGGGAGACAACAAGCCATATGTATGCATGAACGCTTTTTATATTTTCTTATCACTTCAAATGGAAGAAAGTATATATATATATATATATATATATATTATAATAGAAACACTATGATATATATTTTTACTTTTTTATTTTATATATTTTTGTAATCATTCACAAATGGTTAATGTGGAGGATGAATCTCATTCTGATGTGGAGACAGTAAGCCATACGCACGCACGAGCTGCGATATCATATCGTTAATAGTAAAGGGGTAAGGAAATTTATAGTATGTTAATGATATAGAATCAATATAATTTCATATTGAATATTTTTATCCATTATATTCATCATTATACACATTTATATAATGTAGTGACGAAAAAAATGTTAGACCAATACGTGGAGACGGTAAGTTGTACCTACGCACGCATGATGATATTGTGTTTGGAAGGATGTGTAAAAAGTGGAATACAATTTCCCCATAATCTTAATAAAATAAATTCTTATATATTATAATGTATTTTTTAGTTTAGTATGTGATCAAAATAGGAAGGGTAAGAATAATAAGAATATTACTTTGAAAGTGTTGGTAAAACAATCACCTGTTTTTTGAGTGTCTTTTTTTATTAGCACAAACTGTAACATTAGGTTGACTTTATTACCAAATTATGTCCACTAGGATTATGTGAGGGATATTTTTAAGAGAAATGGGTATTATTGGTATTATCTCAATGTATTTAGATATTTTAATAAAAGATAAGTATACGCGCCCTTTTATAAAATAGGGGAGGGTTACTTTAAGAAACTATGAAACTACTAATTTTTATAAATTATGTTGCGATTTGAAATTGCTCCAATGTAAGTTATTTAATATTTATGATGATTATTGGCAGAAATACTCTCAAAAAATAAAATTTTTACATGTTTTTTTTATTTTAAGACATGTTGTTTTGATTTATCCTTTTTTAATCTATATAATTTTAATTATATTAATACTATTATAAATATAAAATTGTTATAAATATTTACATGTGTGGTGTAAATTGTCCATAAATGGATAATTAATAATATTATAGACCCTATAATTATATCTTCTTAATTTATAATATTATTATAATTTTTAAATAATTTAATAAAATGATATTTTTATGAAATATCAATAGTGTTAGTTTTGATATTATTCATTACTTTGACGTTAAATAAAATCCCAATAAAAAGTGAACTTCTAAAAAAAAATTTAATACACTCTTAATATGACATAATCACCTATAAAATTCATTGACCACCTTAATTATTTATAATTATTTTTATTTTAATATCTTTAAAATCATTTATATAATATTTCTATTAATGAAATAATTAGTTCTTCAGTACTATGTCATTATTTATGGTAGTTAGTTAGTCTCTAAAAATCATAAATAAATAACTATAGTGTAGATCCGTATTTTATAATTCCAAATAATACTCATGATCTTATTTATCTCCAGGTGATTCATATATTAAAAATATTGAACTTATAAGAAATGTGACTGTGACACTTTGCCACATTATATAATTTTAATAATATCTTTGTCATTTTCAAGGGAAAGTATCCATTAAAATATACAAAATAAATAATTACTATATTTATAACATTATACTAATTATTTTTCAAAATATATATTTTTATTAATTATATATCATTTAAGGAAATATTATTTATTTTAAGATATGTTAAATGTCAATTTCGACACTATTCATTATTTTTCCCTATAAAAATATCAAATAAACAAGATATATTATAAAACATACATCTAAAACATTAATAATATGTTAAATTATTCAAAAAATGTGTTTATGACAATCACTCAAAAAATATATATTAATATTAATATTTTGAATATTATTTATTTGTCTACTCTTTTAATAAATAAATTATTACATCATCACCCTATCGTCATTTAATTTTATTATTTAATTTATAAAATTATGAATAAATTAAAATCATATAGAAATTTTTTTATATTTCTAATTAATATTTATAGTCAACCATATCCCTGAAATAACCTCATATTAAAAATATTTTACTTGTTAAAAAAAAGTATAACAAAAATGGATTTTTATTAAATATAATATTATAAATATAGTAGAGACTTTTATGTTGCTATAAGTGGTCCAAAAATCGACTTAAAGATGATTTTTTTCGAAACTCACCCATCAAATTATAATATGACATGTTTTATTGTATCATTATAGTGATATTATCTTATTTTTACTGTTAATTACAATATTTATGTTTAATCATGGTAAATAAAATTATTAAGGATACTTTTAACAAAAAAAAATTGATCCTATTGGAATAGATTTTTTATACTGATTAAAAATTTGTATTTCTATTTTTCATAATTCAATTCATAGAAGTGGTAAAAACAATTAACGCTATTCCGACAAATGTGGCTAGAAGGCGGGTATAGGAGGCGTTCAAAAGATCAATAAAACATTAGATCTATTTATGTCATAAAATTTGTTCCAATTACCTACATTGGATTAATATAATTATTATTTATCTACTTTGACTTTAAAATCAGTTTAACTAAAAAAATTATTTAAACGAAAAAGGAAGTTATTAAGAACAATGCATTATTTTTCAGTATTCATAAAAAAAAGATAATTTTCAAAAAATAACAAAAAATTCACCATAAAACAATTTTGATATAAAAAATTCCAACATGAAGTCTACTTTGAAAATTAAAATATATTAATTTCATAATTTGGTTAATACTATTCATAATCTATTTTTAAACATCTAGTTTTCTAGATCATGTTACACTCGAACTCTGTGTTGTGTGCAACAAAACCTATCAAATTTATTGAAAACGAAAACATAACATTAAATTTTTTGGTCTTACATTCTCTCCTCCTTCAATTAATTGTTTAACTAAAATAGGAAATTGATCTTCGAAAATAAAATGTTGATACAAAAAAAATAATTTTGTGGAAAACCCACATCACAAATAAGATTACTAAAATTTAATCTTAATAAGAGGGAAAGGTAAATTTGATGGTCGCCACCAAAATAGGCCTTATAATAAGATAACATTAATGTAATTTATGGATACATACAGAGAGGAAAAATGATAAAATTTATAAGGGTGATTGGGGTCATCAATCACAAACCAGTGAACAATCAATTGAAAATTGAGGGCATCAAAGCCATAATTATTGGATGATTTAAAATACCATCGGTTAAAAAATTTATTTTATTGGGATAAAAAATGATTTTTAGAATTTTTTTCCTAAATTTGATGCGTTAATTTACAATACAGATAAGAACTCAAGAACACTTACTCGATTTCATTTCATGTCATATGAATAATTTCATAATTATTTATTCTTATATCTATTTAAAATTCTCTTGTTACATCTATAAATGAATGTTCAAAATAAAATTTTCACACCAGAAACACTTTTTTATAAATAATAAGTCCCACATGCATTTCCTCCACCCCTAAATGTTTACTAAACCAAAAAGGGTAGACAAAGTATGTAATGACCTGTAAAATTCATGGAAATTTTTTTTCTTAATTTTCTTTGGAATTTTACAAGAATTCAGTTTCTGACGACACCTGATTCCGAGGCCCGGTTTTCCCGGAAACATTTTCTGAAGTTTGGCTTGGGTACGTTCAGTGAACGAACGAGCGGGTTTTTCTAACTTTTGAACATGTTCTTGGAATCGAATTCCAAGGGAACCGATGGAATCGCAGCGCCGGTATTTTCTTAGAAACGCCTTTTTTGGAGTTTTGTTTGCTCGAGTGTGGTTTTTAATTTTTGGGGTTATGTTATGAAATAAATTAAAGTGGTGCGACAACTTTATTTTTATTTCACTTAAAGCCACTTAAAACCAAATAAAGCCACTCAAGCTGAGTTGAAGCGGATAGGGTGGAACCCAAAATATCTTACCCACATGGTAGGATATTTGTGAGGTGGGGCCCACACGAGCCCCACCATTTCTCTTCCTCTAAGTAACGAACCCACAAAAACTCATCTTTAATGAATGTCAACTGGTGTGTTTTCTAAAAATCTTAACGCCCCTATTAATTGGACAGTTAAGACGTTACCATTAATTCACCAAATTAATGGTTCGTTTCTTAACTTGTTTTTCAAATTGTTGGCATGGAATAAAATAAGACCAACACACGTTTTGTTTGTGGGTGGCTTGTTGAGAGGATTTGGAGAAACTCTAAGTTCTTCATCCTCCTTTGCGAAGAATGTGAAGAACGCGAAGAACACGAAGAACGCGAAGAATGTGAAGGAGACAAAGAATGCCAAACCCTCAGAGATCGACGACGCGATGTCGTGTTCCGCGACGCCGACGATTCTCCTTCAGCGACGCTTCTTCTGCGACGTTTCTTCCCTGCAACCATCTCCGATCATCAACTGCTTGAGGTAGGGGATTACGGTTCTCTAATTATTTGAGGATTTTATCCTCAACATGGGTTTAAACGTGCAATTACATTTGTGTGTTTCCTTTAACCCTCGGAGATCGTCGACGTGACGCCGCGTACCGTGACGATGCGACGCCCCCTTCCGCGATGCGACGATCCTCTTTTTCCGCGACGGTCAATCCTATGAAGAACTCACGTCCGACGACAACGACGAGGTTGGGGTTTGTTTTATTTAAATCTTTGTGATTTATACTTGAGGCATTTGATTAAACTATTTTTGTTGTGCGACTTTTAAAACCGCTAACACGGTGGGTGCGGACTAACGAACAAGTCCGAACCCACCGCCCCTTTCGTTCTTGGTGTGCGAAACGGCGGACATCGACAAAGAAGGCTACACGTGCGACGCGGGGTCCTCGCAGTGAAGGACAGACCCCGGGAGGACCTTTGGCGAAGACAGCGTGAATTTCTGACCACCAGAACTCGTCTGGTGGTCCGCGGAGCGACCCGCCGGTGCGCCACGCCAACACGGCGGCGGAAGGCCGCGGCGTCCGACGCGCCACCGTGGAGAACAGTCGCGGCTTCATCCACGGTGGCAGCAATGCGGTCCCGTGACAACGCAGGACCGAAGGAGCACGAGACGCAGCGGCCCGGCTGCGTCCGCTGGCAAGGGCGGCCCCACGCGGGGCCGCTGTTCTCTCACGCGGGGGAAGCATGCCCCCCGCTCCGCTTGGCCGTAACCGGCCGAGCCGACCCGCCGGCCGGGCCGGGTCGCGCCCAGGCCGGGCCGAGCTGCGCCAGCCGGGTCAGACTCGGACCCAGGTCGGGTCGACCTGTTTCGGGCCGACCCAGGGGGGTTGGGCCGGGTCGGTCCGTGCCCAGACCCCCCATTTTCGGACCTTTTCGGTCTTTTTCCCATATCATGGGATACGGACCTTCGATCGACGCACCGTTAGCAGCGATGTGATCCTTGGATCGAGCCAGTCATTTTGAAATATTACACTCAAGGTTTAGGAATACTTTGGGTTCTTCCGGGTTGGTTCGTGCACGAAACCAACCGGGCCTTCAGAGCGGAAAGGCTTATAACTTGAGCTCCAGACGTCCGATTGACGTGTTGTCGACTTTGATGGATTCATCTTAGTGACACGGATATTTTGGATTACTCCTCCTGAGGTTTGGACGCAGGTGGAGTACGGTCGGGTCGGTTTTGCTTTAAAAACAAACCGGGCCCCTGGAACGAAAAAACTAATAACTCTCAGACCGGGCGTCCGATTGACGCGCCGTCTACGACATTGAGTTCCTGTTGTCGATATGGAACTTTTGGATACATCAACTCTGGACTATGTGTCAGTTTATGTATCAGCCTCTCGGCTCGTGGAGCGGACCCTCCCGAATGAGCTTGCTGTGTGCGGGAACCCTAGTGCTGGCTGCAACTGCGACGACAACGACTGTGCAGAGATCCTCAATGGATTCGACGGCAACGACTAAAGAACTCAGCAATCCTACGTGGGTCAGTGCTACAGATCCTGTGTGGGTCCGATCCTGTGTGGTTCAATGCTCAGCGGTCCTGTTTGGTCCAGCGCCTACAGATCCTGTGTGGGTCTGATCCTGTGTGGGTCTTTGCGGGGGTTAGTTACCTATCGATCCTTTGTGGGTCATATCCTTTGTGGGTCATTGTGAGGGTTAGTTAACTATCGATCCTTTGTGGGTCATATCCTTTGGGAGTCATTGCGGGGGTTAGTACATATCGATCCTTTTTGGGTCCAATGACTTTGATGAATCAGTGGCTATATCTGATCATCTCTATTGTCCTTCGAAAAAGTATACCTGTGTGAACTGAAATCCAGTTCTGCTTTGCTATGTGGATTTTAATGAGCTATCCAGTGTGGATTTACATTTTTCTTTCCTGTGTGGACTGGGTTGTACTTGGGCTCGGATGTTGGATCCGAATGAGAATTGATGACTAAGGTATATGTATGGACATATACCTAAGGAGTGTCGGATGTTACTTCGTGATTGTATCTTTCCTTTGTGGATTATCCTTTGTGTATTCTGGGAGACCTTCGGGGGTCTCGGGGTCCCAACTGAGTAGCTTATACTCATCCCTACACGGGCTATGCCCGCACTACGTTGCGTTGGTTGCAGACGAAGGACAGCGCTGATCGTGGTTGAGGCTTGAAGAGAAGGATGGTACCTGGAGGTGGACCACTGGGCGGGACGTACTCGGAGTGGTCGGATGGACCTGAGTAGCAGTGGAGGCTATCTGTACCCACCCTTCAGGTGGAATATTCAGTGGACAGCTCAACGTTGCAGCTTTACTTTTTAGTTGTTGTTTTCCCTTCTAGTTGTACTTTACTTTCAGTTTGGTTTTGTATACTGGCCTAGTTACTTTTCCGCACTTACTGTTATACTCAGTTTTTACTTAGTGTTAACTTCTAATGCTTTCTTTCTCTGTAGTGTTTGTTTACATTACAAAGGCAATGCCTTCCCTTTTTACTTGGATTTAGGCCTTGATGATAGTCGCCAGCCCCTGGCCTATGGAAGGCGGGATTGGGGTAGTCACGGCACGGGCCCCGAGGACGGGTCGGGAAAAAATGGTATCAGAGGAGTTCAGTTCTACCGCAGAACATGGGACTCTGATATTTTCTATATGAAGCAATATTGTTAAGCGTATTGGGTGTGGTTATCTGTTCTGGGAGTCCAGTGTTGGTGCAGCAGTCGACATATCTGTACCCCGTGACCCTGACTTTTGATTTACGACTTAATGCACGAAAAAATTTATTGCATGTTTGTTTCAATTTTTCATTGTGATTACTTTGTGTCAGCTCACCAGGTATAATGTTCTGACAATGGTGCACCTGTTCCCTTTTCAGGATGGCCCCATGACGGCAGTCAGCTAGGGTTTTGAGAGTTGAGTGTGACGACATCCCACAGAGCGACGAGGCCTCGGTACATGGCCCTTTGACAGTAGTGGCACCGACAGTACCTCTACCCGTCGAGCCACTGATGCTTCCATCCCCAGCCGTTGACGATGCATGTCGCCTTAGTTCACTGCACGAGTTCCAGCGCCAGCGACCGCCCAGGTTCCGTGGGGAGACGGACCCCCAGGCAACCGAGGACTAGCTGGAGGTAGTGGTATGAGTTTTCAGGTTAGTGAGGACACCAGCAGACCTCATGTTGATCCTCGCAGCGAGCATACTGCACACGGCAGTGGGCCGATGGTGGAGCTTGATGCTTCTGGTGCACGATGAGGCATCGCTTCTCTGGACAGACTTTGAGAGCCTCTTCCACACAGAGTTCGTCCCGGCCACCGTCTGTGCGATGCACATCCAGGAGCTTCTCCAGCTATGGCAGGGCAGCTTGACAGTCGCCCAGTACTCAGTGAGATTTACCGATCTCTCGTGCTACTCGACAAACATGGTACGAGACCCATTGATCCGGGCCCGGACCTTTGAGAAGGGGTTGAGACATGAGATTAGGGCATCGCTGATCTACCTCAACATTCTGAATCAGGAAGGAGTTCTGGAGTGAGCCCTTTTGATCGAGAGATTTCTTGCTGAGCCTCCATCAGCGCCGAGACCCACCACAGGGCAGCATGTAGCAGAGTCCTCTGCAGCATGAAGTCGACAGATGACTCATGGGTCCAGGCAGACCAGACCCTCACATAGACGACCTCAGGACACTGGCTCAGCAGTGCGGGGCACAATGCGTGGAGCCAGTCATTCGAGAGGCATGCAGTGCTACACATGCGGCGGGCAGGGCCACATGGCTCGTGACTGCCCGACCCACCGTGTCGAGGAGCAGCAGATGGTTGAGGGGCCACCCAGGTAGAGGAAGAGGGTCGACTGTGGCGGTCTGCAGGGAGCAAGCTGACAAGGCAGAGGAGCTGGTCGAGCCATAGGTGGTGGGCGACGCTTTGAGGCTCTACCACCACCACCACCAGGAGGTCGACCCCGGCCACAGGGAGCTGGCGGGCAGTGACAGGCACATCACCAGGCAGCGGAGGCCTACGACCACGGCACGTCCGAGATGATTCGATGTACTATCAGTGTCTATTCCACCCTTGTTGCAGTTCTTATAGACACAGGAGGGATTCACTCATTCATAGCTTCTTCCCTTGTTCGGAGCTCCGAAATTCCGACAGAGCCGTTGGCTCGATCCTTACGGCTAGAGACTCCTACGGGAGCAGACTCGACGATTACGCACTGGTGCCGGCAGTGTGAGCTTAATCTTGGAGGCGAGATCTTCGGCTGGAATCTTCTTGTAGCGGCGTCGAGGCCTTACGACGTCATCTTGGGCATGGATTGGTTATCTACAGTCCATGCACAGATTGATTGTATTAGGCGCAAGGTGCGATGTGTACGCACCGACGGGAGAAGGTTCACCATCACTGCCAAGAAGGGAGCCTTCACAGCACAGGATGGACTTCCGCAGAGGAGAGGACAACCCATCACTCATCAGTTGGCTAGCCTCATCCTAGGAGCAGTTGACATGCTGAGTCCTAGTTTTCCTACAATGGTGGATCAGTATGCGGACGTCCTTCCCGACGACGTTCCAGAACTACCTCCTCGCAGAGCGGTAGACTTTTATATTGATCTGTACCCCGGGACAGCCCTGATATCTACTCTAGCATATCGGATGGCTCCCGCCGAGATTCAATAGCTACAGGTACAGTTGGAGGACTTGCAGGGAAAGGGATTTATCTGAGCCAGTGTTTCACCCTAGGCTTCCCTGATATTGTTCGCCAAGAAGGCGGACGAGAGATTTCAACTTTGTGTCGACTATCATCGCCTGAACCAGGTGACAGTGAGGACCAAGTATCCACTACCGAGGATTGATGACCTCTTGGATCAGCTCAAGGGAGCACGGTGGATCTCAATGATAGACCTCAGGTCAGGCTATCATCAGCTCAGAGTTTGGGATGAGGATGTGCAGAAGACGACCTTCAGATGTTGGTATGGACACTATGAGTTCTTGGTTATGCCATTAGGCATAGCCAATGCTCCAGCGGTGTTCATGGGCCTCATGAACAGGATCTTTCAGCCATACCTCGATCGATTTTTCGTGGTCTTCATCGATGACATTTTGATATACTCGACGACTGAGGAGGAGCATGCCTACCACTTGCGAGTTGTACTGGACACACTTCGAGAGCACCATATTTATGGAAAGTTCTCAAAGTGTCAGTTCGGGATACGTGAGGTCCACTTCTTGGGACACGTCATCTCTGAGGCGGGAGTTGCAGTGGATCCTGCGAAGATCGAGGCAGTGCTAGCTTGGGAGACACCCACGAGCGTGTCAGAGGTGCAGAGTTTCTTGGGACTAGCTAGATACTGTCGGAGATTTGTGCCAGACTTCTCCAGATTTGCGACACCACTCTCAGCTCTTACAAAGAAGAGGAAACCCTTTTTCTGGTCAGACAGATGTCAGTAGAGCTTCCAAGAGCTGAGATTGGGATTGACCAGTGCACCTATCTTGAGGTTTCCTGAGGAGGGAGTAGGGTACGTAGTCTACTACGATGCATCATAGACCGGACTCAGATGTGTCCTGATGTAGGAGAAGGTATTGATCGCCTATGGATCACGTCGGTTGAGGCCTTATGAGCAGAACTATGCCACCCATGACCTGGAGTTAGCAGTAGTGGTCTTCGCTCTGAAGACATGGCGACACTATCTGATGGGCGAGCGCTTTACAGTATTTTCTGACCATCAAAGTCAAAGGTACATATTTTCTCAGAAGGACCTGAACTTGAGACAGAGGTGATGGCTCGAGTTCCTCCAAGACTATGACTTTGAGATATTCTATACTCATGGGAAGTGGAACGTGGTAGCTTATTCTCTCAGCAGGAGGACTGGCATTCAGCTACTTGAGGAGGTGACAGAGCAGCTAGCCGCTTTGTAGATATCCTTCGTGGAAAGAGATGGAGCATCCTTCCTTCAGTCTCTCACAGTCTCTCCTCCACTAGTAAAGCGGGTCAGAGAGGCACGGCATGGGGACGCTGACTGTGAGACGCGGCGTGCATAGATATCCTCAGGTCAGGCACCTGGTGGTTTCTCCATTGGAGTAGAGCACAACGTCCTTTTCAGAGGATGTACATTGGTACCAGTTGAATTACGGGAGGAGGTGATGAGAGAGAACTTCTCCTTTGGCAGTACATCCTGGGGTGGCAAAGATGTACCAAGATCTCAGATGACAGCACTGGTGGCCGGGCATGAAGAAGGTTGTGGCATAGTTCGTTTCTCGATTCCTCACCTGCCAGAAGGTGAAGGTGGAGCACTAGGTACCAGCAGGCTTGGTACAGCCCATGGAGGTACCAGAGTGGAAGTGGGATGGGATATCTATGGACTTCGTGACTGTACTTCCACGCACTTCCAGAGGTCACGACTCCATTTGGGTGATTTTTGACTGACTCACCAAGTCGTCTCACTTCTTACCCATCAGAGAGCAGGGCTCAGTGGAGAGAATGTGACGTCTTTACGTTCAGGAGATTGTACGGCTTCATGGTGTGCCATCATCCATCGTCTCCGATCAAGATGCTCACTTTACTTCCCGGCTTTGGAAGGGGTTGTAGGAGGTGTTCGGGATGTAGCTACGTCTGAGCACCGCCTTTCACCCTCAGACGGATGGTCAGACGGAGAGGACCATTCAGACCCTCGAGGACATGCTCCGCGCATGTGTTTTCGACATTGGTCGCAGCTGGGAGGACCACCTACCCTTGGTGGAGTTTTTGTACAACAACAGGTACAACTCCACCATCGGGATGGAACTATACAATGCATTGTACGGCTGACCTTGCAGATCTCCTTTGTGCTGGACAGACCCTGGGGAGTCAGCACTTGTGGGACCGGAGATGGTCCGGGCCACGACAGAGAAGGTCCAGGTCCTCCAGGAGCGGATGAGGACAACTCAGAGCCGGAATATGTCTTATTCTGATAGGATTCGGAGGCCACTAGAGTTTGAGGATGGTGACCACGTCGCCTTGAGTGTCTCACCTTGACGTGGTTTACGGAGATTTGGCCGATGCGGAAAGTTGTCTCCACGCTTCATCAGACCATTCCAGGTTTTCAATAGGATTGGCGAGGTGGATTATCGTATGGCTCTACCACCTCAGTTGCACCGGGTACACGACGTCTTCCACGTATCCCAGCTGAGGAGATAAGTTCACAACCTGACGCATATCATTGACCATGGGGATCTAGGCGATGATGATGGGGAGACTTTCGCGGAGGTCCCAATGGAGATCGAGGATCGACAGGAGCGGGTCCTACGTGGATGGTCGATTCCTCTAGTGCGCATCAGATGGCAGCATGAGAACCTCCAGGAGAGCACTTGGTAGCAGAAGGCTAAGATGCGTACTCAGTACCCGCATTTGTTTCCCTAGTTCATGATATATCTTTATGGGGACGTAAATCCCTGAGGTGGGAGTGATGTAAACACCCGTAAAATTCAAGGAAATTTTTTTCCTTAATTTTCTCTGGAATTTTACAAGAATGCAGTTTCTGACGGCACCTGATTCCGAGGCCTGGTGTGCCTGGAATCAATTTCCAAAGTTTGGCTCGGGTACGTTCAGTGAACGAACGACTGGGTTTTTCTAACATTTGAACCAGTGCTCAGAATCGAATTCTGAGGGCACCGATGGAATCGCAGTGCCGGTATTTTCTTAGAAACGCCTTTTCCAGAGTTGTGTTTGCTCGGGTGTGGTTTTTAATTTTTGGGGTTAAGTTATGAAATAAAATAAAGTGGTGCGACAACTTTATTTTAATTTTACTTAAAGCCACATAAATCAACATAAAGCCACTCAAGCTGAGTTGAAGCGGATAGGGTGGAACCCAAAATATCCTACCCACTTGGTAGGATATTTGTGAGGTGGGGCCCGCACGAGCCCCACCGTTTCTTTTCCTCTAAATAACGCACCCGCGAAAACTCCTCTTTAATGAAAGTCAACTCGTGCGTTTTCTAAACTCTTAATGCCTCTATTAATTGGACAGTTAAGATGTTAACATTAATTCACCGAATTAATGGTCCATTTCTTAACTTGTTTTTCAAATTGTTGGCATGGAATAAAATAAGACCAACACACGTTTTGTTTGTGGGTGGCTTGTTGATAGGATTTGGAGAAACTCTATGTTATTCATCCTCCTTCGCGAAGAATGCGAAGAACGCGAAGAACATGAAAAATGCGAAGTACTCGAAGCAGCGAAGAACGCAGAACACTCGGAGATCGATGACACGACGCCGTGTTCCGCGATGCCGACGATTCTTCTTCCGCGACGCTTCCTCCACGACGTTTCTTCCCCACAACAATTTCTAATCATAAACTACTTGAGGTAGGGGATTAAGGTTCTCTAATTCATTGTGGATTTTATCATCAACATGGGTTTAAACGTGAAAATAAATCTGTGTGTTTCCTTTAACCCTCAGAGATCGTCTCCGCGACGCCGTGTACCGCGACGATGCGACGCCCCCTTCCGTGACGTGACGATCCTCTTCTTCCGCGACGGTCAATCCCGCGAAGAACTCAAGTCCGACGACAACGACGAGGTATGGGTTTGTTTTCTTTAAATCTTTGTGATTTATACCTGTGATGTTTGATTTAACTATTTATGTTGTGAGACTTTTAAAACCGCTAACGCGGTGGGTGCGGACTAACGAACAAGTCCGAACCCACCGCCCCTTTCGTTCTTAGTGTGTGAAATGGCGGACGTCGACAAAGCAGGCCGCACAGGCGACACGGGGTCCTCGCATTGAAGGACGGACCCCAGGAGGACATTAGGTGAAGACGGCGTGAATTTCCGACCACCAGAAATCGTCCGGTGGTCCATGGAGCGACCCACCGGTGCCCCCCGCTGGCACGGCGGCGCCGACGGCGGAAGGCGGCGGTGCCCGTTGTGCCGCCGTGGAGAACCGCCGCGGCTGAAGTCCCGGTGGTAGCAGCGCGGTCCCGCGATCGCGCGGGACCGGAGGAGCACGGGACGCGGCGGACCGGCCGCGTCTGCTAGTAAAGGCGGCCACAAGCGGGGCCTCGGTTCTCTCACGCGGGGGTAGCACGCCCCCCCCACTCAGCTCGGCCGTAACTGGCCGAGCCGTCCCGCCGGCCGGGCTGGGTCGCGCCCAGGCCGGGCCGGGTCGGTCCGGGCTGAGACCCCCCGTTTTCGGACCTTTTTGGTCTTCTTCCCATATCTTGGGCTACGGACCTCCAATCGATGCACCATCAGTGGAGTTGTGATCCTCGGATCGAGATGGTCGTTTTGACATATTACACTCAAGGTTTCGTAATACTTTGGGTTCAGCCGGGTTGGTTCGTGCACGAAACCAACCGGGCCCTTGGAGCCGAAACACTTATAACTTGAGCTCCGGACGTCCGATTGACATGCCGTCGACATTAATGGATTCCTCTTAGTGAGACGGATCTTTTTTCTTAATCCGCCCGAGGTTTGGACACAGGTGGAGTACGGTCGGTTTGGTTTTGTTTTAAAAACCAACTGGGCCCCTAGAACAAAAAAACCAATAACTCTAAGACCGGGCGTCCGATTGACGCACCGTCTGCAACGTTGAGTTCCTGTTGTCGATACGAAACTTTTGGATACATCAACTCTGGACTATGGGTCAGTTGATGTATAAGCCTCTCGGATCGTGGAGCGGACCCTACCGAATGAGCTTCCTGTGTGCGGGAACCCTAGTGCTGGCTGCGACTACGACGACGACGAATGTGCAGAGATCCTCAGTGGATTCAACGACGAAGACTACAACACTCAGTGATCCTACGTGGGTCAGTGCTACAGAACCTTTGTGGGTCTGATCCTATGTGGGTCAGCACTTAGTGGTCCTGTGTGGGCCAGCGCCTACAAATCCTGTGTGGGTCTGATCCTGTGTGGGTCTTTGCGGGGGTTAGTTACCTATCGATCCTTTGTGGGTCAGATCCTTTGTGGGTCATTTCGGGGGTTAGTTACCTATCGATCCTTTGTGAGTCAGATCCTTTGTGGGTCATTGCAGGGGTTAGTTACATATCAATCCTTTGTGGGTCATTGCGGGGGTTAGTACCTATCGATCCTTTGTGGGTCCGACGACTTAGATGAATCAGTTTCTATATCTGATCATATCTATCGTCATTCGAAGAAGTATACCTGTGTGAGATGAAATTCTGTTTTTCTTTCCTATGTGGATTGTGATGAGCTATCCTATGTTGATTTACGTTTTTCTTTCCTGTGTGGACTGGGTTGTACTTGGGCTCGGATGTTGGAGCCAAACGAGAATTGATGACTTAGGTATATGTATGGGTATATACCTAAGCAGTGTCAGATGTTACTTTGTGATTGTATCTTTTCTTTTTGGATTATCCTTCGTTTATTCTGGGAGACCTTCGGGGGGCTCGGGGTCCCTACTGAGTAGCTTATACTCACCCCTGCACGGGCTATACCCGCACTACGTTGTGTTGGTTGCAGACGACAGACAACGCTAATCGTGGTTGAGGCTTTCGGAGCAGGACTATACATGGAGGTGGACCACTGGGCGGGACATACTCGGAGCGATCGGCTGGACACGGGGAGCAGTGGAGGCTATGTGTACCCACCCTTCAGGTGGGATATCCAATGGACAGCTCAACATTGCGGCTTTACTTTTCAGTTTCTGTTTTCCCTTCGAGTTGTACTTTACTGTCAGTTTGGGTTTGTATACTGGCCCACTTATTTTTCCGCACTTACTATTGTACTCAGTTTTTATTTAGTGTTTACTTTTACTACTTTCTTGCTCTGTGGTGTTTGTGTACTTTACAAAGGCAATGACTTCCCTTTTTACAGGGATTTACACCTTGGTGCTAGTCGCCCGCCCCTGGCCTATGGAAGGCAGGCTTGGGGTAGTCACGGCACGGGCCCCGAGGACGGGTCGTGACAAAGTATATAATGAATCTTACATTATCTTCAAAAAATAATATCCAATATTCAACAAACTCCATTCCCAAATTAATAATTGGGAAAAATACATCCATCTATATTAACTTTAATATAAGGTATCTTAATTTCCAAAATCAATCTTAATATAAAATTCCTCAAATATTGTAGTGTAGATCTTATTGTCACATATTGAATATTTGATGCACTTAAAACCATAATAAAAACATTAATGATATCAAATACATAATTAAAAAGTATTATAGTACAATCCTTATATATCTCATGATTCCTACAATGATATCCCCAATTATGAAATAATTTATTAATATCAATACAAAATAACCTCAACCATTCAACATCACTCTTAAACCCTTAACTATGCTTCATCATTGTATTACTTAATACCTCATTTCATTTACATTTTTTAATCTCTTCACCGTCAACAATATAACCATTTCATGTACACTCTTTCTGATATTATCCATTGATCTAAACTCAAAAAAATGTTAATAACACTAATCAGAGTGAAATAATCATGAAGAATCGCTTATATTATCTCTAAATATTGGAATATTCTAATCAATATATATGTCCTTTTGATTAATTTTTTTATCTATTACGAAATATAAATGACGATGTCTTATACTTATTGTTATCCTCAAATTCATTCATAGGGTTATGTTTTCTAATCCATTTTTTCCAAATATAATTTCTATGGCTGTTTCAAAACATCTATAATACCAACTGTAACACCCCAAGCCTAGAAGTCCAATGTCGGTGAACTATTTTAATACACTGGCATGACCATAATGAATAAAATTCTAAAGAACCGATCAATTTATCATCTTTGAAAAATATATTACACACAGGAACATTAAATTATAATGAAACACATAATAATCAAAATATAAAATTATTTTATAACTCCATGATTCTACTATATAAACTCTACATATCAAAGATAGAACACATTTTTTCATCATATGAATGCAATATTAAAGAAATTGGTGATCTGAGTTTCTTTGTAAGGTTAATTAATATAGTGAAAGATATTACAAATAAGCATAAAATTTGAAGAAACTGTATAAAACTGAAACACAAAACATTTAAAATTAATCTTAAAAATATTATTGAAATAATAAATAAAATAATTCCATTTAAAAATAACATGGATATTCTAATAGTTGAATAATTAAATGTAATATCAATAACTAATCTCATAGTGAAGGAATTCATAATGTCATATATGATAACTACACTGTCAATGTCTCCGGAAAAAAACATACAAAAAAAAGTAAATACCCAAACTAGTTTTTCTCATGATACCTACTGATGCATAGATGTTGTATAGCATGCCCCAACCATCATTTAATAATTCCAATACATTCCTTATATCAAAATGGTTAAAATTATTGAACATAGAAATTCTTATTTAAAACCAGTATATGAAATATGAATACTTTAAACATAAACCAAGAATGGTATCTAAATATCACAAACACAATCCAAATGATCATAAACCATTCAGTAAAATATAGAATATGATATCATATTATATCAAATACAATTAAGAATAAGACCCAACAATTGATGTTGACATAGGTCAAAACACTCTATTTAAATCATTAATAATATCTTGAGACAAAACCCCCATTTCGTTGAAATTGTTTATTTAAAATCCATGAAATTGTAAATGGAGATATTTAAAAATAAATTTTATAATCAATGTGTCCCATACCAAATTTAATTTTTTTTAAAGGAATAAACATTTTAAAACATTCATGTCCATTTAAATAAATCCTTATATCCATTTATAAAACATGGACATTAAAGAGAAATACTTATAATAATAAATCATTAAAACATTTAAAATGATGTTTTAGTTAAAGAGTCCCTTACACAAAACATTGAAAATATTCCATTTTTAAAACAATTGAATGAAATTAAAAATAGACATAAAATTATATCTAAAATCCTTCATATAAATATTAATAAATATGTATGATAATATCAAGAATATTGAAATAGAGAAACAATTGAGACTTAAAACATTCTAAATGTCCCATGACACTTTGAACATTTAAATATTAAACCCAATATCATTAAATGATTATTTGAACAAAATAAAGATAAATTTATTCATGATATCAAATATAATTGGTCCAGAAAGTACACCACACACAATATTTTGGTAGTGAACAAGGTTTATATGTCACCCAAATTAAAAGTGAGATAGAATTCCCTTACCTTAGGTATGATACTCTTCATGTGTGTAAAAAAATATTGTATAATGGTTTTAAAAATATTATTTAATTCTACCATAACTATAATAATATCTATGATTTCATATATGATCCATTTATTACTTTATATTACAAGTTTACTAACAATTCCATGTTTATGCAATGTTTTGGGTAATGTTTTGTTTATCATATGTGTTTCAACATGATATTCTTAATCATATTACTTAAAAAATTATTTAATAACATCTAAAATGTATCATAATATTTATATATAATATATATTCCAAATATTAAAATATATAACAGACATTTATATTAAAATGGAAGACACCGTTCATGGAGACAGTAGGTCGTACGCACACATGAATGTTGTTTTCATTTTCTAATCATATTAAGTGGAAGAAAGTAAATGTGTGTGTGTATATATTATTATACTTGAATTATTATATTACATATTTAATTATTATTCTATATATATATTTTAATAATCATTTTTGAATGGTTTACATGGAGGATGAATCTCATCACGTCGTGGAGACAGTAAGGTGTACGTTCACACTATTAACAAAATCATTCACTTAATGGTAAAGGGGTAATAAAATGGATGGTAAGTTAATAATAAAGAGTAAATATCATTCCATATTTATTATTTATATCCATGATATTCTTTATTATTACCATTAAAATAAATCAGCTCAAAAAAAACGTTATACCATTGTGTGGAGATGATAATCCATACATACACACGCATGGTGATATTGATTTTTTAAGATGGGTAAAAGGATGAATATGGTTATACCATAATAATAATGACATATAATTTCATAGATAATACTATATTTATTACTTTATTATAGAAACATCATAAGAATATGAAGCATAATAATAATAAAACATTGAAAGAGTGGGTAAAATAATCATTTCATCCTCAAGTGTCTCCTTTTGATTTATAAAAAATGTCTCCTTATATTGGATTTATTCCCAATTTATAGCCTATAGGATGGAATGAGGGAAGATAAGAGGTGAAATGGGTAGTGTTTTCCCAAAATAAATGGATTAAGAGTTGTGAATAAAATTGAAGGATATTTTCCCTTTTATAAGAGAGGGGAGGGGAACTTTTAATAAATCCAAAACTATTAATTTATTATAAATTGTTCTTCATTTAAAAATAATTAAAAAGTGAGTGATTATAATGATAAGATGAGGATTTTTTAATTCCTCTCAAACAATTAAATTGATACATGTTTTGATTTTATTTCAATCCTTATCATTTAGATTTATCCTTACATAATGTATTTAATTTTAATTCTAGTAACAATATTCTAAATATTAAAAGTTTAGAAATATTTACATATGTGGTGTAAATTTGACATAAATGGATACATTATGAAATTTATGAACTTATAATTATCACTTCTTCAATTTTTTTAATATTATTATTAATTTTAAATCATTTAAAAAACTGTAATTTTCATACAATATCTATATGGATGATTTGGACCATATTCATTAATTTCAATTTAACTAAAATCTAAACAAAAAGATAAATTATAAATAAACAACTTAATACAATTATAATATTTTATAGTAACCTATATAATTCATGTATCATGTCAATTATATCAAATTGTTATTTTTTTAATATTTTTAGATCATTTGTTTGATATTTCTATTAATAAAATTATTACGTATTTAATATTATGTCTTTGTTTATGGTAATTATTTAGTCTCTAAAAATTATAAATAAATTACTTATATATATATAATTATTTTATATTTTTATATTCAATTAATTATTATATTTATCTATACATTATCTCTATATTAAAATTACTAAACTTATAATAAGTGAGAGTGTGACAATTTGTCACATTCATTAATTTTAATAATATCTGTGAAATTTTCATAGAAATGTGTCTGTTAAATGATTAAAAATCGATCATTATGATATCTTCAACATTAAAATATTTATTTGGATGAAATAAATATTTTTATTAATTAAATATCTTTTAAAAAAATATTATTTTTAAAATATCTTAAATGTCAATTTAGACATTATTTATTATTTTGTCTTATACAAAAATCAAATCAATATGATATATTCGAACCAATACATATAAAACATTAGAAATACTTCCAATTAATTAATAAAAGTCGTGGATGACATTAAATCACTCAAATAATTTTAATATCAATATTATGAATATCATTTATTCTATTCTTCTTTTAATAAATCAATTAATACATCCTCATTGTGTCACCATTTAATTTAATTATTTATTTTTTAAAATTTTAAATAAATTTAAATCATGTATAATGAAATATTATCTTTCTAATGAATATTTATAGTTGACCATATCACTTATATATCAACATATTGAAAATATTTTACTTGTTAAAAACAAACATATAACAAAAATTAAATCTCTCTAAATATAATATTAAAAATATATTAAAGTCATCCATGTGGATAAAAGTGGTCCCAAAATTCAAAAATGGATAATTTTGGTTGGAACACACTCATACAAATAAATAAATAAATTTTTTAGGGTAACTTTATGATAATATTATATTATTTTTACTTTTTATTACCCTATTTACATTTAATTGTGGTAAATAAAATTACAAAAGGTACTATTCACAAAAAATTATATTGATCCTATAGGACTATATTTTTCATACTGATTACCAAAATTTATTTAAGTTTTTTGAAATTCAATTCATATATGTGGTAAAATTACATTTAATGTGTGTCCCGCACATTTGTCTAGAAGGTGAGTAAAATATACGTTCAAATGATATATAAATTTTTATATATAACTTTATTATAAGAAATGTTACAAAAACATAAATTGAATTAATAAATATGTATATTATTTAGATATTTTGACATTAAAATAAATTTAAATTAAAATAATTATTTAAATTAAAATTCGAGTTAAAAACAACAATGAAGAATTTTTAATTTTTCATTAAAAATTGAAACTATTCAAAAAAATTAAAAAACATCACCCTAATCTAATTTTGATATTCCTAATTCAAAAAGAAATTATGTTTTGGAAAATAAAATATATAAATTTTATAATGTGGTTAATACTATTCAGAAATGCTCTTTAATGGACTATTTTGTAGATTATGGTGCACTCAAACTCGGTGTTTCGTGCAATGTAAGCAATCAAATTTCATTAAAAAGATTATGAACCATTAAATATTATGTTGTTAAACCTTCAATATTGTATTTATTGTAATTATACCAATGTAATAAAGTAAGGAACCAGCTCTGAGATTTTGGGTTTGGGCCATTAAAATTGGTATCAATTGAAGTTTAGTGGAATCTATAGAAACATATTTAGGACAAATTAGATTAAGGAACACAACCTTAAGATAATCTTTAAGGATCAGTACATAAGAGCATCCAAAAGATACCATTTTAATGATTATGATATTGGATAAAAATAAATTTTTACACTTATTTTATGTGTTTCACAAGTCTTGGGATTATATATGATAATTTCTAATATAGTCTATGTCAGGTTTTGGAAAAGGATCCTAGTAGAAGTAAGGTAAACCTCGCTAATGCAAAAAATACAACGAGTAAGAATGATCATATAATTTTTTGTCTTAATAAAATATTTCAATGGGAGATAGACACCCAAGAATTATCAACAATTAATGAAATTGTATAATGTGCTAATGAGATAAGAAAAGAATTATAAAAGTCCTATAAATTTGAAGGGAGGAATGAGAACTCGTAAAAATTTGGAAAAGGATATATAAAAATAAATGGGAAAGTAGTATTTTATCATATGTGATAATTATAGAAATAAACACCATATTAGTTACTTAATTGGAAGGTTATTTACTAAATGTGTGGAGAGAAAGACCACTACTCTTATGATTGCATGTGTAAGAATTGTTTTTCCATCGCACAATTCTTTGAATGCAAGGATATAATACACTATAAAAGTGAATGTCTCAAAATGTAAAGAAATATACCCCAACATAGGCTAATGGATCAAGGTATATATTATGCTACTACAATAGATGAAGGGGAATTATTAATTTTCATATGTATTTTTATCCTTGAGTAAATTTTTAATATTATTCTATAAATAATCTAATGGTTATAAGAATTATGATATGTATAATGATTTCATTATAGTAATTTTTTTCATGGATTTTAAATTTCTTGTTGATTTGTACCGATGAATAAAAAAACTTAATTCATTTAAAGTTGATCTTATTAGAAAACATATTATTGAAGGATATATAATCTTTAATATATTCTTGATATAATGATATTTTAATAAATACATGATTGATATAGATAAATTAGATTGTATATTGTAGACTTCCTTGGAACTAATTAATGATTTGTTGTAAAGTGGTAATTCTATAATTCCTAGAGTTTAAAACACATTTATATTTAATAAATATATCCCAGAACATGTGTTTTACTTAATGAATAAATAAGATTTTATGTTTTCAATAACATTCAATAGTAATTCAGGTTATTACCATATTTAAGAGAATATATGAAGAAGGTATTCACATTGTCGGAATGTGAAAAATAATAGATTGTTAATGTTGTAGAAAGATTAATGATAAGTTCATTTTTTTAAACCTAGTAACATTATTTTTAATATTTTGGATCATAATCTTTTGTAAGGAATAACTATATATGAAATGGTTTAATTTGGTCATTATATGTAGTTTTATTTGATGATATATTACATCACCCAACGATATAACTTGTTCTATGAAATGAGGAATAAATAGTTCATGTGAAAAAATGGATATCATTATGTTTATTAAATAAAAAATTAAAAACTTATACTACTATAGGGGGAAATTATAAATCTTTAAGAAAATGATCTGGAAAATTCACTATTTTCTATTATCATCATTTTTTATAACATCAATGGCTTTTTACATGACTATAGTTTATGGATTTTTGATCATCTACCTTAAGATGAATATTTTCTCTATAACTATCAAATAAATATTTATAGTCATATTTCTCTTCCAGGTACATATTTTTACTAATGTTCACTGATTCGAAAGCTGGTTATGAGGTGAATTTTTCATTTTCTTTTCCCTCTAATTAATAATATGTGTTATTAACCCAATTTTTTATTTGGGGTTTTCAATAAAAGTATTTTAAAATATCAAACCCCAAATTACCATGATCCTATATAAATTTTGAGGACATAATTTAATTAAGGTGGGGAGAATGTAACACCCCAAGACATTACAATAGTTTCCTTTTAGAATAAATTTAATTTTGTTTCTGGATTAATTTATATGAAAAGAAAATTAAATTATATTAATCAAAACATAATTTTTAGAATTCTCTACACTAAACATTGTGGTTAACTTGTGTTACGCGCAACAATGGATTTCTTCAACAGCCTGCATAACACGTAAGACTTAGTTTTACTAAATAGATATATATTAAAAATACATTATTATTTAATATAATAAGATATTACATAGATTTTAAATTGGATGTTATGAATAATATTATATATATTATAAGAATATATATTTTAATTCATTGTTAACCATGTAATTATAAATGAATATAAAAACCTGTTCAATATAAATGAAGTTTTTTTATAAAAAAACTATTTTTATCCACCAAAAGGCATTTTTTCTTAAAAAATTAAAATAATTTATATTATTGAATTATTTTGATGAAATATATATACATTTATTTTCAGTCAAATATTTATTAAATAAATCTAATACATTCAATAGGAATAATATATGAATGACCCTAATATTATGCATAAAAATATCCATTTTTATAATGGTAGATTTGTATCCTTTTAAAGATATTTTATATGAAAATTTAATTTTGAAATTTTTATAAATTTTATTTTAAAAAGTTTAATTAAATTTTTAAATATAAACTTCTAAATTAGGTTAGTGTCACGTTTTGGTGTTTTTCTGAAAATTTTCTTTTTTTGATGAATAGTGAAAAATATTGATTTTTAACTGAAAAATGTTTTTATTGTAATTTATTTATATCATTAAGATACGTTTTAATTTGTTTTGAAATTATATTTTGTTAAATTACACATCAATTAAACCAATTTAGTTCATTTTATTTAATTAAACTTTGAAATAACATATAAAATAATTTCAATGTTTTGCACATTTTCGTTTTAAAAAACCTCACCTTTCGTCCCATATGTGAGATTAATTTTAAATTAATTTATGGAATTTATATGATTTAAATTTAGAAAAATTTATTCAATATTTTTATTCAGCATAATTTATAATATCAAATATGGTAAAATTAATTTTTTACCAAAACTATTAGTTAATACCGTAATATTAATTGTAGTTGTTTACGTAAAATTAAGCTTAACAACGTACTAAAACATAATCTTAAAGTCCAAAATAACCTATAAAAACCCCAAATCCTATTTTATGGAAATATTAAAACAATATAATCATTTGGATTTAATATTTTTCATTATTGGAGGTATATTATTTATGTTAGGCCTCTAAAAAGTTTTTACATTTTTATATTTACAAGAATGTGACCTCTCCTCAACTATAAAATGGTTATCAAACATCACACTTATTAACTACTCTCAAGACTATTGGTTCACAATGTCTCTACCCAAAGAAGCTTCCAACATACCTCCCCAATACATTGAATCAAATATTTGGGAAGAAATAAATCCAAAGAATTCTTTTATGGAAAACTAAAATGAGTTACCATAAAAAAGAGGTAATATTCTTCAACAACAACTTTTGATTTATTTCATTTATAAACTGTTATATTTTTATTATTACTAGGTTATATAAAAAATTAATTATCCAAATTAAACATATATGTTCTTATTTTTAGTTTTATACCTAAAACTACACACACAACCATCAAATGGGTAACACAATTAATGTTCGTTAGTACAGACGACTACCTCCTCACAAAATGATGTCGTTTGTTTTTACTTTACCACCTATCATGGTTGAGAATTATGATGGAAAAAATATTTTTATATGGTATATATGATATTTATGTTTTTTATAATTATTAAATTTACATTTACACATAACTTCATACTTACCATTATGTGGGAATATGAAAACATAGTTTGTGGACGTGTGGACTACCACCTCGTCAAAGTGAGGAGATAAATTCACACATATCATAGTATGTGTTAAGAATTATTTTAAATAAAAAATATTTCATAAATAAAATATATATGATAAAAATGAAATAATTATATATTTATAAATGTTATATTTCATTTTATTTATTACCATTTTCACATACTAAAAAGTGACAGTGTCATTCATGAATGTATGGACTACTACTTACTCGAGGAAATGTGATTCATTTTACATGAAAATAATTATATATATATATATAAATTTATTATTAAATAAAAAATTATTTTTAATATAATTACTATATTTTAAATATAAAAATTTTCTTACCTTTTTTCCATAATGATTATTCAAAAATGGGATTGTTGCTCATGTGTACGTATGACCAACCATCTCAACGATTATAATGTTGGTTAATTTTTTATAAAAATATTTCAGGACAGGATTAAAAAATATAATTTATGAAAAAATAATATAACTACATCATCCTTGTTATTTTATATATTTTTATATATTGACCCCTTTGACCATATTCGACATACCAAAGTAGGTTTTGAAACATGAACTGAATATAATCAAAATACATGATGTAAACATAATTATTTATGTAGTTGTATACATTAATGTAAGAAGTGAAAATAAAATTAATATAAAACATATAAAAGGTTCTCATTAAATTAAATAATTACCAAACTATTATTGTATAGGAAGATAAAGTCATACGTGATACGTCAGACTAATGTTTTGGGAATTTCATGTCATATTTTAAATCTGTACGATAAATGTAATATTAACCACAAACTTATTTTTTAGGTCCATATAATTCCCCTTTCACATTTAATATAATTATTGAGTTAAAATTCATTGTATTTTTTGTTTCATTTAGAATTATATCATTTAATGGGGTTGAATTGAAAATTAACTAGTGTTAAAAGTTATCTTTGCTATATCAAATTATTTTATGATTGTTAACATTCTCTTGAAAGAATCCATTATCTATGATAATTATTATTGTACATAATATTTATCTTAAATGTACATATTCTCAGGTAATGAATATTTTTATTTGATAATCTACATACCCTTTTTACATATGTTATTTTTTAAAGTTATTTGATTAATTGGGGAAATATTGATAAATCCATATACTTTTCTCAATAAAAATACAAGAAAAGGCATATTGTTTATAAATATAATTTATAATTAGATATATAATGAATACTTTAAACCGGTCTGACATGTGTTTGGGAGCGTTTAAATCAAAAC
This sequence comes from Viscum album, assembly GCA_963277665.1. Taxonomy (NCBI): domain Eukaryota; kingdom Viridiplantae; phylum Streptophyta; class Magnoliopsida; order Santalales; family Viscaceae; genus Viscum; species Viscum album. The sequence goes on from OY728133.1 coordinate 1,283,597,097, forward strand.
CCCTTTATGCATCGGTAGTCTCATGATATGAATCAGTTTTCCAAATTTGATGAGTTTCTACCTTATATTTTAAACCATTTTGTGAATGGTATTAATGATAAGGGTACTATTTGACAGGGAAACATAGATTCCAATACTTAAGCATTAAATTTATGGATAATTATGTTACTTTTATTATTATTCATTAAATTTTTTAATTTTAATTTTTCTATGGATGTATTTCATTTTTAATTTATTTGTTAAATAACACATATTTTAGTTATTTAACATTGAATATTGATAATTCCATATCCAGTAATTTGAATAAATTGTGTTTTAATTAATACATCTTGTGGTGTTTATTTATTTTCATTGTATCAATATATATTTAAATCTAATTACACTTACTAATCATATTCGCTCACCCTTATCATGTTTCCTTTAGCCAGGTTACGATGAGTATTCTTTTGAATGAGATTCTAGGATACTGAACTTTTACATATATAATGAATTTTTTATTTTCCCAATGTAATATGGGTATCATGTTTGTAATCTGATTTTCAAAAAATGATAAATCGACTATTAATTTAGAATTTGATTCTATTTAATCATTTCATTATAATAAGGTAGGGCACTAGCTCTTAACGTTTGGGGTTTGGGCATCACAATTTATGAACAATATGCCTTATCAAAAAAGTTTTGTATCGAGTAAGTAATATATATTTTGAGTAATTTCTGTAGACAATCATATAATATTAAAAGTAAATTACAATATCTATAAATGATATATCGTTTAAGTAATAATTATCTTCTTGAAAATATTGTATATATTTTTGGTATATGTACTGTCAAATGACAACACAGAAATAAATATTTCAATATGAAGTTAATGATTAAAAGAATTAATTAGAAAGATAATTTCAAAACAATCCCAATGAAAACTGATTATAAATAATATTGAGAAACAATAAATAATCTATCAATACAATATATCCTCAGTGGATCATAATTAAAATAAAGTATTAATGTCATTGATGAATATAAATACCATAAAATGCCACTAAAATAATTCCTAAGGAAAATATTTTTTTAAAATTAATATTATTTTTAAAACTAAGTGTTTAAAAAGTTGAAAAATTTTACATGAAATTAGACATTTAATGTTATAATTTAATCATTAAAACATTTAGTGTTCTTGAATGATGAGAATTCTATTCATGGCATAGATGTTGATAGAAACTGTTCTTTAATTTTTTTAGTAAAAACTAAATAGTACTTGTTTAGAAACAATTGATGACTTCTTGCACATTTTTTAAAAAAAATGCAAAACAAGGGTGATTTTTTTAATTAATAATTATTTTTAGGTTAAAATTATTTTTGAAATCATTTTTATAATACATAGATTTTGATGAAAAATGAATTTTTAACGAAGAAAGATATATAGTTGTATTTTCTATTGGTCAATAAATTTAGGTACCAAAGAATGGAAAATTGAAATATTAATAGAGAAAATTAGGAATAAACATAGGGTAATAAAATTAATAAGTTTTTATTAGACTAAATTTATAATTTTTTTATTTATTTATAATTTACACATAAACAATCACAATTAAAATAATATTGTGAATTAAATTTTTAGAATGATCATAATGTCGAAATGAGAAAAGATAAATTAATAGATTGTGTGTATCAAATTTAAATGAAAATAAATAAATTTAAATTCCGGGTAAGATTGATTGATGTACTTATACATATATTCTTATAATCTCAAATACAATGAGAAAGTTATATAACCCAATGAAAAAAAAATTGAGTTATGAGATTATTATACATATTGTAATTTTCAATTAAAATACCCATAGATGAAAAAATAAAATTAAAAGATGAAATACAATATATTATGAACTATTCATTATTGTCATGACCTGAATTCACCAAGATGAATGAAGGGACATTAGATTGTCAAACTGTTTCTTCTTCAAGTTGAAGGAGGGTTAATGACCCCTGAGACCCGCCTTGAATTGGTCCTAAAAGTGGCGACTAATACCAAGAGTATAGAATTTTACACAAAATGAAAGTCATTACCCTTTTTATTTAGTAGTATTGGGAGATAAGATAGTAAGTCCCAAAAAACACCAAAAAATGATGTAAAATTAAAAACCAAAAAACTATTTTCATATGAATGTTTCATTAATAAGTGCAACAATACAAGAAACATCAAAGGGAAATACCAAAGAAAGGGAAAAAAGCAATAGAAACTGTCCCAATGTCCGAATCAGTACGACCCCGCACGTACCTCGAAGTCTGCCAGGAAACCTAAAAGTTGATTAATATACATAGTGTGATTATACAGGCATACTCAAAAGGGAAACCCAAAATCTCTCATGCACAACGTGGAGTCATTCTAATTCCCAGAGAGAAAAAGGAGATAACCAAAGAACCTAGAAAGAAAACTATCCTCCCAACCTCACCAATTCACTATCGCCAAATAAAGAAAATCCAGTAATGTAATAGTAATATCATGTCGATATTTGGGTACCTTGTACCACTTTCCCATGGGTTATTGAAGTCATCCTATGTGTTAGACATTCCCCGCCATTTCCACTGTAATCCAAATGGAATACCCCACCCGCACAGACCTAGGAACCACAACCACTCACACCACCTAGAAACACCTGGGCCACAACTACACGTAACCATGCCCGCAAACACCTAGGCCAGAACAACTACCACCATGCCCAAAGACACCTGGGCCTCATCCTGAAGACACTTGGGAAACAAACATCCCACACACACGTCTGATAACCACCACATCATTCCCTGTCATAAGAATCTTGCACAATAATGGACATTAGACCGTCACATACTACTCAAAAAGTATTGGGCTACTCGGGAAAGGGAGAAGAAAAGGAGCTAATAACCAGCCACTCATAGGAATGTTGTGAAAAACACCCTCCCCCATTGAAATGGGGGTGCTCGGCATGAAGTGGTCAACTTGGGTGGGCTGCAAATAATAAAAAAAGGAACTAAATTATATATATAGATAAACAAGAACTCATCCCAACCTAGGGGGTCTAAAACCAGCCTATACAGACACACCCTCTTTTCTATTCATTCATAAAAAAATAACACCACCCACTGCCAAGTCACGAATCATTCCTAGAAAAATATTTCCCATTGAACCAATTATTTTCATCACATTTGATTTGTTCTATTTAAAATAATTATTCACTACTAGGAAACTAATAGGCTTAATCACTTTCCAAGGAAGGAAAAACAACCATCCAGCAGATTAAGCATTCACACCCGGTTCTCTAGTAATGTCCCAACAAAAAAAGGGATATGTGAGATCCCTCAATGTACTAGATCCAAACCAAGCCCCACCATACATCCCCACATGGAATTTGATCCCCAAACCAGTATATTCACCATAATAGGGGATACCATCGCCATCCATGTCAACCCATAAGAATCAAGAAGAAGAACCACACATAATTCCAAGAAAGGGATAGGGAGTTTCCAAATTCTATAACCCAATTCATTGAGTTTATTATTTTCTTTTGGTTAACCTGGGTGTTCACATAAAGATTCATGTTCAATAGAAATTCATTTAATCAATAGAGTTTACGTTATTAACAGATTTCCATGTTACATCCAGTCATTAATCAAAGAAAATATGGGTTCATTAGTGCGCTAGGATAGACCACCAATAGCCTTGATTTTCAGTGGACATGAGCCCATACAGTTCCCAACATATATGAAAGGAAAAAAGAGTACAACAACCACATCAACACACCCCTACATTCATTAAAAGTCCCTTTATTATCTTCATTATTGTTTGGTTTTATCCATTCCCATAGAAACATTAGCATACATTCCCTGCATTATACAAAGTAAATAGAGACGAAGGAAGAACCCACATTGGATAGTCAAAGATCGAAGTTTTTCTCCACATACCAAGAACTAGGGATGCGTGAATTATAGGGGAGGAACTCCGAGGGATCCAAGAGTGGGCAGGAAAGGCTCCAACATAGGCGCAAAACATTCCTCATGAATGGGGACTCCAAATTCACCAAGGAGAAGATAGAAAAGAGACCAATCCTGAAGAAGAAATAACTCACGTGTGATACAAAGGTGAGATCTTGGAGTTACAAGATATCAAAAATCATGAATGACATAGAAGGTGGATCTTGGTTTCACCACATAGTTGGGTGGTTACATGCAATGGAAATAATTTTCATTTAATAATTATCATTAGAGAGGTGGCCAAATCAGTTGTGTGTTAAGCAGTTTCCATCAATCATAGTAAAATGCGCAACAGGTGATGAAAAAGAAAGTATAATAAAAGGTGTGACACTGAGGGAAAGGAACAATTTTTGGTAAGTCAATGGTTTCTCGACTCAAGGGGGATTATTTATATCATTTATGCGATTTAAATGGATTTTAAAGGTGTATTTAAAACACTCTTACGTCAAAAGGTACATTGTGGGAGTAGAACTGGAAACAGAAATAAGGGTGGGTCACCGTTTGGTGAGACACCGTAAGCGGTTCCATAGTCACGATGCCACCCTCCCGGTGCCACCATATGAGGTGCCACCATTTCAGTGTGTGTGGGTTGCAGTACGACTGTTATGGTGCCACCGTTACGTTGCCTCCATCAGTGGTGCCACCATTTTGGTGAGTGACAGTGAAGGTGTGACCGTCATGGTGCCACCCTCATAGTGCCACTGTTTCGGTGTGCGACCGTGTCTGACGCCACCGTTTCGGTGGATCCATTTGATGGAAATCAGTTTTTGAAACCCCTTAATGTGTCATTGTCTGGGCCATTAAATTAGATACCTCTCAAATTATTCTCTCCCAAAAGAATTAAAACATGACCCGAAGAAATGAGAGGGGTCCGAACAACCACCTAGAAATATTCCACTTAGGAGAAAACCTTATCAACATCTAGGAAAACATCTCCCTCAAGTAACCACATAGTATATAATGTTGTCACAATCTGGACATATGGATTAGGGAGTCCTTCCCCCATGTCCTGATACTATCTTCTTTGGGAGGAACTGACTCACCCTCACGGGTTAAATTGCATCCACCATAATGCATCTTGATTGGGGATCAGGTCCTCCCTTCACGATAGTTCAGACTCTTCACACACATTAAAAAACAAGGAAAACAAAACATTTCATTGTTAAAAAGGTCAAACACGGCACCACATACATGTAAAAAATAGAACAGAACAAAAATCGAAACAACTCTGGGTACAGAGCATGCATCTGTGCCTACTGTTCCCAAGTACTCTCCTCAATTACCCTATGCCTCCACAACACACGAGCTAACATAATGGTTTGTCCATGAAGCACATTCTCCTCATGATCCTCGATCCTCGCTGGTCTTTCTACTAATTTCACATCATCCCAGATATCCATTATTCCCTAGTAGATTATTTGTGAATCATCTTGTAGATACCAATAGATCTGACACACATGGAATACGTCACGCACTCTCTATAGAGGCAATGTTTGTGCTAGCTGATAAGCCACTTAACTAACCTACCGCAACACCTCCCAGTGTCCGACGTACTTGGGGGAAATCTTACTCTCCCTGTCAAACCTCTGTTTCCCATGTAGAGGGGAAGCCTTCAAGAAAACATTACCCCTGCCCCAATCTCCAATGGTGTCATTCTAATATCAGCATATGACTAATTCTAGTCCTAGGCTGCCATCATCCTCTCTTGTACTATATGAACCTTCAATGTCATGCTATGCACCACTTCCGGGCGAAGAACACATGCTTCCCCGACCTCTATCCAACACACAGGTGAGCAAAAAAACCTCCCATACAATGCATCAAATGGATCCATGCCAATGGTAGAGTGAATTTTTTGATTTAATCAAATTCAATGAGAGGAAAATTTCACACTCATGATCCCCAAAGTCCAAAACACATGAATATAGAATATCCTCCAATGTCTGGATGGTGCACTCTATATGCCCATCTGTCTGGGGGGAGGGCAGTGCTGAGGCGTAGATGGGTGCCAAAAGCATGCTGAAATCCTTTCCAGACCCGTGAGGTAAACTGGGTATCCCGATTGAAGACAATGGACCATGGAAGTACATGCAAACACACCACTTCGTCCACGTACCACTGTTCTAGAGAATCCACTGGACTCGACTCCTTGATTTCCCAGAAGTGAGCTGCTTTTGTCATCTGGTCCACCACTACCCATATGGCATCACAACCCCCTTGATCTCTGGGTAGTCCAGTGATGAAATCCATTAAGATGTCATCCCACTTCCACTCGGCGACCTCTAAAGGTAGTAACAGACCCCCAAAATGAGGTGTTCAGCCTTCACCTACTGAAATATGATGCACTTCGCCACAAACTCTTCCACTGACCGCTTCACCCTAGACCACCATAACTGACCACTCAAGCCTAGTAGATTTTGGAGACTCATGGGTGCACTAACAGGGATAAGTGGTGGAACTCCCCAAGGACTCTCTCGTGAATCATCTATGGAAAAAACATCTTCCCAGGGAAAAGAATCTGATTTTGGCCATCCTCTGACCACCCATCTGGAGCACTAACTTGGTTAACCCGATCACGCATCACTTCCCTCTCTGAGTCTCCCCAATAAGACTTCTCTACCTCCCCACAATAGAGAGGAATGCACTATCATCTAAAATATGCATCCTCTACCACCATCCACCCTTGCATCGAGGTGTAGGATAGCTAACTCCTCCATCACCTTATAAGCATCAGTCGACTCTCAAAACACATCCTTCTGCAACTTCTTCCTCAATGAATCATCTATCATGTTCCCATTTTCTGAGTTGTAGTAAATTTTGATGTCGTAGTCCTGACGAAACTCCATCCACCTTCCCTACCACAAGTTCATGTTCCACTGGGAGAAGATATACACCAAGCTCTTGTGATCTGTGAAGACCACAAAGAGCTCCCCGATGAGGTATTGCCATCGCAAATTTAGTGCGAACACAAATTTTGTGAGCTCCATGTTGTGGGTGGCGTAGTTACATTCATGGGGATATAGCTACCTAGACCCATAAGAGATAACCACTATTGTTTCATCATCACACACCCCAAGGCATGGTCTGATGCATCAGAGAACACATCAAACATCACCCCATCATCTGGAAACCACAACACTGGGGAACTAACCAACTTGTTTTTCTTATAACTGATGGATGCCTTGCACTTCTCACTCCATACAAAATCTTGTTCATTCTTGGAAAAGGCTACCAAAGGTGCTAAAAATATTGAGAAGTTTGGTACAAACCTCTGGTAGTATACTACTGGGCCCATGATACTATGACCCTCCATCACATTCTTGGGTACCACCCATGAAATAATTTCCTTGACCTTTGACAGGTCCACCACTATTCCCTACTCGCTCGCCACATGTCTATAGAAGTGAACTTCTCGTGTCCATAACATGCACTTGGACAACTTCCCATAGAGTTGCGGCTGTTAGAGGACCTCTAAAACCATTATCAAATGCTCAACATGATCTTCCTCTGATATTGAATATATTAGGATATCATCAATAAACACAACAACCAACTGGTCTTGATATTCTTAGAAGACAGAGTTTATGATCCCCAAGAACATGGATAATGTGTTGGTAATGACAAAAAACATGAATAGAATCTCAAAGTGCCCATATCTTCATATGAAGGTAGTATTTGCGATGTCACCTTCCTTCACCATCAAGTGGTGATATCCTGACCATAGGTATATCTTGGTGAACCATCCTTCCCCCTTTAATTGGTCAAAGAGGTCGTCTATCCTCGGAAGAGGGTAACAGTTCTTGACTGTTACCTGATTTTGTCTCCGGTAGTCTACACATTGCCTAAGACCACTGTCTGGCTTCATGGTGAACAAGACCGAAGCACCCCATAGTGACATGATGGGTTGAACAAAACCCTTCTTCACTAGATCATCAATCTGAATCCATAACTCCCGCAGCTCAAAAGGGGTCATCTGATAAGGGACCATCGAAATCGGATGAGAACTAGGTTGCAATACTATCCTGAACTCAATGTCACATCGAGGGGGTAGATTCACCACCTCCTCAGGTAAGACGTCCATGAACTCACTAAAAATTCTTGGGACATCCAACATTTCTGTATCAGTTGACTCCACTGACAGCTCACATAATAAGGAAAAAAGGGGCTCCACTTGCTGTCAGCCTCCCTGGCAAGCCTGTTCAACAACGAAAGACACACATCGGCTTCCCATATCTAAAAACCCAACCCTTATATCGAATAATTTCTTAATCACACCCACATATTATAGTCATTCGATTCCTAGAATAACATCATACGATTTCATCTGCAGAAAAAGAAGGTCACCACTAGACCGATGTAGTCCTATCATCAGTCAATATCCTTGGGAAGCACGAGAAAAGCTCGCCTGACCTATGATTGGCATACTCCAGACCAGTGTTACAGAAAGACTAACTATGTCTATACCCAATGCATGGGATATAATGTGTGAAAAAAGGAGTGTGAATCTCTTGAATCAAATAAGGAATGGGTAAGAGTACTAAGCAAGATTATCGTACCTTTAATGACTTCTGGTCCTACTAAAACTGCTACCTCTAAGGTGTGTAACTTACCATGCCCAAATCCTATGCCCCTTGGATATAGGTTGTCACCCTGAACATGCCCTAGTAGAGGTCCCTGAGGAGCGCCCTAAGGTTGGCCTCCTCCTACAACGTCTGTTTTCAGAGGATCGGAATCCCATTGTCCTTGCATCTGCTGCTGAAAGGGCTTGGATTGAAACAGCTGCTGCTATAGTGGCCGCTGAACCTGCCCACCACTACTGTACTGCACTCGGTCTGAGCACTGATTCAAAAGATTCTCATGACTGCCACATATAAAGAATCTAGGTCCTAGGCCCGAAAGGAAAGGGTGATGACTAGTTGATCGAAACTTGAACTGTTGGGCCTGCTCCCCACTAGCTGAAACATAGAAGGCCTTGATACTAGAGGATTTCTACTAATGCCCTTCCCCATTGACAAGATCAACTAGATCCCCTCTTGTGGAACACCTCCTAGAGCATTCATCCTCTCTACCACTTCATCCTTCTTATGGAAATCCACGTACATCAGTATAGTGAATGGTGTAACAACATACTGAAGAAAAAGGTAAAAGATCCTCCTCTATGAGTCTCGCCTGAGATTCCTCATCCAGAAAGAGGTCCGAAGAAAAGAGATTGAGATCCTTGAACATGATCCCAAAATTTCTGACTGACATACTCCCCTGCTGAAAGGAGAGTATCTCTTACCTCTTCACAACCTTCATCGTGGAAGGGAGGAATTCCACCCAGAACTCCCTATTGAAGTCAGTCCATGAGACCTCATCCTCCCTTCTCCCAATGGTAACGTGTCCACCACTGACGCACTGCTCCACGCATCTGGCTTGTATCCAGAGGAACCGAGTACTAAATCGGTGTCCGAATCAAGCAAGAAGGTTTCACCTTCTTCTTAAGCTAGCTCTCTATCTCCATATCTGAGACACTGCACTCATACCTTCCGAGGGTGTTCTGCTAAATGGTACAGAGCATCCTCTTCTATTGATCATCCACATCCTCTCAGTCAGGCTTATACTGATCAGCCAAATCAACCTCATAGGCCTTGATCTCCCTCACTACTTGTGGTCATCATCTAGGTGTCATAACTGCAAGGTAAACAAGGAATTTCTAAGCCCGAGTAGTGTTGAAGATTGATTTTAATTTTTCTTGATCTTCTTAATCATTTTAAATCCCAAAAATACCCAAGACACACAAGAACAGAAGTCATTATGATGCATGTTCCTTTCCTAACGTCTCTACCCTACAATCGGTGTACCCTTTCTTTGTCGTTCGGTAGGCCCAGAGTCCATACATTGGATCACAGGGGGCACTAAAATCCTGGGTTCTAGATGGTCTTCACTAGCCTATTCCACAATCCATGATTACCTAACACTATTACCCTACCATCCTAGGAAACCCTCACTGTGCCTAACCCAAAGCTCTATCCTATCATTCAATAGCCTTTGATACAATTCTGTTATGAACCGCCTTCACCAAGATGAGGGAAGGGACATCAGATTTCCAAACCCTTCCATATTCATGTTGAAGGAGGGATAATGAATCCTAAGACCCACCTTTAATAGGTCCTCGAGTGGAGACCAGCACCACTGGTATGTAATTATGCTCAAAATGGTATGCATTACCCTTTTAATTTTGTAGGATTAAGAGATTAGATAGTAAGTCCCAAACAACACTGAAACTCATTATAAAAGTAAAGGCCCACAATCTATATCCATATGCTTGTTTCAATAATAAGGACTACCATATAGGAAACTCCAAAGGGAAATACCTACGAAAGGAAAAACAATAACAACAATTGTACCAACGTCTGGACTATTACGGTCCCGCATAGTCCTCAAAGTCCTCCTAGAAAATTTAAAGTATTTTTATATAAGTTGGGTGAGTATACAAGTATACTTAGTAAGGAGAACCAAATGATCTTATGCACTAGAGGGGAGGAATTCTAATGCCCTGTAAGAAAAAGGAGATAACTGAAGCACCTAGCACAGAAACTATCCACCCAACCTCACCATGACACACTCTTCAAATAACGCATGTCATGTAAAGTAATAGTAATATCATATTGATATTTGGGTTCCCCACATTGCTTTCCCACTGGTTATTGAGGTCATCCTATGTGTGAGACCTTCCTCCCCATTTTGACCATAGTCCCACTACCATACCCCGCTCGCACACAACTGGGATACGCCAACCACTCACCCTACCCTCAGACACCTTGGCCACAACCACATGTATCCGCGCCCATAGACACCTGGGCCAGAATAACTACCACCACGCTCAAGGACTCCTAGGATGCAACCCAAAGACAATTGGGAAACAACCAGCCCACACATACCTGGGCTAACCACCACATAGTTCTCCTAACCGAAGAATATTGGGCTATAATGGACCTCAGGACATTACAGTTGGCCCGATGAGTCTTGGGATACTCGGGAAATGGTGCCGAAAATGAGAAAATAACCAGCCACTCATAGGAGTGTTGGGAAAGACACCTTCCTCTAGTGAAATATGGGTGTTCAGCATGAAGTTATCAGCTTGGGTGGGGCACAAATATGAAACATAAGAACTAAATAATACATATAGGTGAACAATCACTCATCCTAACCTAGGGGTTCCAATACCAGCCTATACACACACCCTCATTACTATTCATTCATAAAAAAATTACACCACCCACTCCCAAGTCACAACTCATTCCCAGAAAAAAATTTCCCATTGAAAGCATTCTTATAATCACATTCTATTTGTTCGATATTAAATAATTCTTCACTACTTAGCGAATAATAGTCATAGATACTAGCTAACGAAGGAAAAATATCCAAGCAGCAGATTAATCATTCACACCTGGTTCTCTTGTAAAGTCCAAACAACAAAATTGATCTATGAGATCCCTCAATGTTATGGTACAAAACGAGGCCCCTACATAAGGCCACAAACTACCTTTGATCCGCAAAACCACAACTGCACCACAACTGGGGATCACATCCCCAACCATGTCACTACACAAGAATCAAGCAAAAGAAACACACATATTTCCAAGACAGAGAAATGGAGTTTCCAGATATATCACACCATTCATTGAGTTTCTTATTTTTGTTTGGTTAACCGGGGTGTTTACACTAGGATTCCAGTTCAGTGGAAATTCATTTAATCAACTGATATTACATGATTAACCAATTTCTATGTTACAATTATTCAATCATCATAGAATACATGGGTCCACTAGTGCGAAAGGAAGGGCCACAAATGGACATGATTTTCAGTGTACACAATCTAAAATAGTTCAAAACATATAAGAAAGGGTAAAAGTGTATAGTATCATCATCAAAACAACCCTTAATTCTTTAAAAGTTCATTTATTATCTTAATTAAGGTTTTGTTTCATCAATTCCAGTATAAAAATTAGCATACCGACCCCACATGATACATAATTAAGAGAGATGAAGGAAGAACCCTACATGGATGATAAATGTTCAATTTTTTCTCCATGTGCCATGAACTAGGTATGCATGAATTATAGGGGTGGAACTCAGGGGGATGCATGAGTGGGAAGGAAAGGCTCCCACACAGGCGTCCCACTTGCCTCAAGAAGGGGGACTCTAAATGCACCAAGGAGAAGAAGTAAAAGCAACGATTCCCAATGAAGAAATATTTCCCATGTGATACAAAGGTCAGATCCCTAAGATACAGGATATCAAAAATATTGAACGACTTTAAATGAAGAATGTGGTTTCACCACACGGTTGGGTGGTTATTGATGATGGAATTAATTTTCATTTAATAATTCTCACCAGAGAGGTGGCCATAACAGTTGTACATTAAATGATTTCCTTCAATAAGAGGAATACATGAAATAAGGGAGGAACAGAAAAGTATGGGAAAAGGTGTGACATCGAAAAAAATCCACACGTTTTGGATATTCAAGGGTCGCTCGACTCTTGGAGGTTTTTTGAAATCATTTATGAGATTTAAATGTCTTTGAAAGTAGTTTTTAAAACACTCTTACATAAAAATTTATATTTTGGGAGCACAATTGGAAAAATAATCATGGGTGGAACTCCATTTGGTGAGAAATCATAAGTAATTCAATGCTCATGGTTCCACAGTTTTGGTGTGCGACCGTGACGGTGTAACCGTTAAGGTGCCACCCTTATAGTGCCACTATTTCAGTATGCTACCTAGACGGTGCGACCATTATAGTTCCACCGTTGCAGTGCCACCCTCACAGTGCCACCCTCATGGTGCGACCTTCAATGGAGTCACCGTCAGCGGTTCCACCGTTTCAGTGTGTGACCGTGACCGGTGCCACCATTTTGGTGGAATTGTTTGATTGAACCGAGTTTTTGGAAAACTCCTTAATGAGTCATTTATTGGGACATTATATCAGTTTTCCCTTCCCTCATCATGGATATGGTGGGTTGTAACAACTATATTAAATGAAAATAGGTAATATTTAAACAATAAAAAATAAATTAGGCACATAAGATTCCAAAATGCCTCAATGAAGAAAAATTGAGACGAAGTCCCTTACCTCATGCTTCATTTTGATTGAATATTCATTAAAATCAAGTATAATGGTTTTATCCATGTTATAAATATATAATATAATATGTTTCGAATTTATAATACCATATACGACCCAATTATAACTTTTTACCACCGAACAATTAATAGTATTTCCTTATTTTCATTTTTATTGCATTAATTTCGATAATTTCTCTTTCAGATTTTTCGCTAAATTTTTTTGTTCTTACAAATGTTATATAGTATAATTGTATAAAAATAATATTAATGTTATAAATAAATTATTTTTTCAATATATACCTTTATATAATAATTATTGAAATTTTAAAATGTAGAATGAATCACATCTATTTGTGTAAATGATAGGTCGTACATACTCATGAGGGACGTTATCATTTACTTGATGGGTGACAATGTAATGAATTTACTGATATATTAATATTAAATAATTTATATAATTTAATATATATCACATATATTTCTTAAATTTATCCTTATTTCTCTCCATGTAATGTTTATCAGAAAAATGAATCACTTCACTTCGTGAGGTGGTAGTCTTCCATACACAGGGGCAACATTATCAAATTTCAAACCGAATGGAATATAAGAATTTATAATGATATTAAAATTATTAAATTATAATAAAATAATAACTATAATATAAATATTTTAAATTATTCATTTTATCAATCCTTTAGTGGAGGTTATTGAAAATGAATTACATCGGTTCATGAGGTGGTAGTTTGTCGTACACATGTTCGACAGTTTCGTTTCTGTTTTGATAGAAGAGGAGATGGATATATGTCATACCCTTCACATTATAAAATCTAATTATATGTAATATACTGATTTTATTATATAATAATGTATTTTAAGACTTGATTGATGTGGACGAAGAAAGAAATGCTCATTTAACAATGTAACTTGTTCTCGAGACAATTTAATTTGTTTGGTAACAAAATCCATCATATGATAACTTTATAAACAAAACAAGTTCTCTAGGATGTTCCTAGGGGAGTAAAGAAGTGATTTGGGTAGGTAGTTCCTACCCCAATTGGATTTTTGAACTCTGAATATGGGAGAATAGGGGGTGCCTTTTTATAAGTGGGGGAGAGGACACACATGTATGTTTTGAGAATAATCTATTACAAAAACAATTTTATCATGAAAAAATACGCCAAAATGGGTCATTATCAAAAAATAGAGGTGATAAGGTCTAATTATTTCCACAATCTCGGTTTTATATAAGTTTTAGTTATCTTTAATCACTATTTTCTTAGTTTGACCACCAATAATCCAATTTTCACACTAATAACAGTAATTATTTTTTATTGTCTCACTATTCATTAGGGTATAAAAATTATGTGGACCATATTATATAATAAAAATTAGGATAATTTGAAATATGGAATCATTTTTTCATAATTAAATTTGTAGAAGTGGAAAAATCCAATTTAAAATTATATGTGCATACACGATGAATAAGAGGGTTTCTAAAGAGAAAATTTTCATAATTGTAGAAGATTTTAAAATAAAAATTCAATATTAAATTGAATAAAATGAGATAAATTAGCTAAATGGTTATATATTTGAAAACAATTTCCTTTAATAAATTTAAAATATAATTTAACCATTTAAAATGATTAAACAAAAATGATGTTTCCAATACAAATCTGTATTTTCACTATTTATCAATTATTGAATCATTTAGGAAAACTCCAAAAAATTCACCGTTTGTTAATTTTTATATTATGGTTTCATAAAAGAATTTAATTTCATCAAATAAATTTGATGAAATTGGTAAAAATTAATTTTAAATCATGAAATCAAAGAACGACTTAAGCATCTTTTTGAAAAATATTTATTCTTAGAAAAACATTTCTTTATTCCCTTAATATAACAAAAAATTTTATTTAAATAATATTGATAACCATTGAACTTGTGTCAAACATATATTTTCATAAATTATTTATTCTTATTCTTATAATCAAACTTTACAGGTTGGTTATGACGGCCACATTTTGAATAATAATATTTTAATAGAGTATTTTGTTTCATTTAAACATGTTTTTGTGTGAATCAAAAAATATAAAAAAGATTATAGTTGTTTAAAAATAAATATTTCATAAATTATCAAGGTGTTGTATTCTATTAAAATATAGGTTTTTCATGTCATTTAATAAAATTAACATTTTTTACTCTTTAAAAATATTTTGGTATTATATTATCACCACATTAAATAAAATTAATCATCTCAATTTAAAAATTAACATCTAAATAATGGTTTTAAAATTAAAAAACTCATGTATTAAAAAGACACATTTTTATAAGTGAGAATAAATCTTACACATAAAAGAGGGTAATATAAATTTTAAAGGTTATCTAGAATAACACATAACAAGTTCTCTAAGTAAGAGAACATGGGTTGGAAGTGAAGATATGAAAATTAAAAATAAGAGTATATAATTATAGAGAGTGATAGAGATCACGGATAACAAGAATGAGAATGATAAATGGGATTTTAATAACCTAAAACGATAAGTATTTAGTGAATTAATTAACCATTGTATTCATTGAATCTAAATGTAATAATGTAATATTTTTTCAATTTCCTTTTCCTAAACATTATAAATTATTTTACTCTCTAATAATATAAGGAAATATACTTACATGATATGTTTCAATTTCATAAACAAAATTTTACTGTTATTTTTATTCAATCAATTTACAATTCATTTCTTACTCCAATAAATTAATATCCAAAATGTATCATTATTCTAGATGAACTAAAATTAACTTTTAAGGGATCATAAGATCCATAAAAGAGCTGACTAGTTCTACATGTTTTACAAAACTAAAATGGTTTATAGAAGTTATTAATCGATAAATTTCACCAGTAACTTCACTTTTCTACCATTAACATTATTTCATAAAATAATTTATGTAATATTTTTCATATTAACCAGAACATCACATATGTTAGTGATATGTGATAAACCCTTATCTTCATTAAATTGTGGGTTCAAGCCCCATGACCATTCTTGTTGACATGAGTTTTCAGCCATTATACAAGTTTCAATTTTTATAAAACCTTATTAATTTATTTCCTAAAATGTTAACACATTTTTAAGACCCATAATTACTAAAAAATGAAAGGTAATATAATCCTCAAAGGTTACCAATTCCCATTACCTTAATTCCAAAAAAGTAAAGGAAATATGCTTCAAATATCTTTTTAATATACTAAAAAATGAGTTGTATTACCATAAATGTTGTCCAAAGTCCTTCCTAATCATGTTTTATTCCCACAAAAAATTATGAAAATAATTTTTTAAGACACTGATCATATAATCAAACATAAACTCATAACCCATTATGCAATCCATGAAGTTACTAGGGTGTACAACAAAATCTGGTGGGTTTTTAATTTAAAAAATTTCTTCATTGGAGTTAGAGTCCTTTTCATCTCTAGTGATCTGAGCCGGATATGGTCCCAAGAATCTTGGGTGAAATAAATATTACATGGAAAATAAATTTTACTTGTACCTTGTTCCGAATCAAAGACCACATGAATACAACTCATCATTATCGATTATTTATCAAAGGATATGAAGCACTTTCAAATCATCGATTTCTAGGTGCTAGCATAATGCTCTGATGAATCCTTCAGAATCATGTCGATCTCCACAATCCTCTGACATTGATGCATGATGGAAATATTAGATGATAAGATCGATTATAGAATTTATCTCTATAGGAATTTAGAGTAGATATTATCTCTCAAATCTAAATGCATGAGAAATGAATAGAGTAAATATCCTCTCCAACTTAAAATGTGTATTTATCAATATAACAGGATTGGAATATCAACCCCCATATATTTAATGTCCACTAAATATTTATTAAATAATAATGATAATGAACTAAACTAAATCATTTATAATCTTTATATTTTAAAACACACCGATAATATATATTAAATATATTACACGGTAAAAATGAGTCACCTAAACCTTGACTATTAAAATAATATCCATCCATATAATTTTAATCCTTATAATTACATAAACCATTTAAATATTTTTAATAAATAATTTTAATTCAAATATTCTATAATTGAATAATAATGAATTTATTTACTCATTTGGGATCATCAATACTTGTAAAAACCTCAGACCATGTGGTTGGGCCCACCACATCAAAATTACTATTCACCATAATATGGTAGATTTTTATGTATGATATTGTTAGTGACTCTCTATGCCCTTATCTAGATAATAATTAAAATTGTTCACATACCAAGATCAGAGTCTATCAACCCATCAAGGCCATAAAATATATAAGAAATAGTCATAGAAAGGAAAACCAACCTATGAACATGTAATGTATAATATTATCTCTTTATCATTAGATATCTCATAATGAAAGACACACATTTTTGTCATGAATATTATTGTTTTTGTATCTAACTAGACATATTTAACCCAGACTTCCTTAGACACTTTCTTATGAAGATACATTCATCTAAATCAACCATGACTATGAAATATTACTTCCTCAACACAGAAGTAAAAAAAAATTATATCATCATTGTTCAACCAATCCCATACCAGTAATGATTCACCCAACACAAGATTACTCTACATGATTTTTTTTATCACGGGTTTTCCATGAATCAATGTACATTACTAAATGGAACACATTGAAATTGATATCAATTATGGAGACCAATACACATATTCATAGATAAAAACATCCAATGACACTGAAAACATGTGGTGTTCAAATTGGTAGGTATTTACTCATGATCTCACCTACCAAAGATCTGAATTTGAGAATTTCATGATAACATGCATCAATTCTTATGATCCCCAACACCTGATAGTAAGACATTAACAATGTACTGTTAGTATGATGTATCTAGACTATATGACCATTGTTTAAGATAAAAGTTATAGTATCTCAAAGTTCTAATTAGAACTTGGGATTTGTTATAACATTTTTATATGAAAATTAATATAGGGCCACTACCCTTAAATAATGGATGTAGAAATTTCTACATTATTATGTTAAGAGAACATCATGCATAAATTATTTAATAAATGATATGGTTATCAAATATTGCTGATAATGTTTATTCTAGGGAACCAAATTTTAAAACATGCCCAACTAAACTAGATCTAACTTCCTAAGTAAATTTTTTATCGATCACATTATTAAGGTCATTATTCCACTGATTCATGAAATTAGATGCTAGGGTTGTCACATCTTCATTGCATATCCATTGTAATATGCGCAAATTCAACTATATTGAGTGTTTCTTTTCAAGAGTTCTTATACCCAATTATATCCCTTTTTTCAACTATCAATACATGAAATCTAGTCTACTACCTATAAAGAATTATTTTAATGATAAAAAAATTATATAATAGGTTTGATTCCAAGAACATTAACAAATTATTTTTTTAATAACTAAATCTTAGATGCCCCATAAGATGCAATGTACTCAGTAATTATAGGTATTTATGCCACTATATTGTATAATTTTTCCCATTCATTCCTATAGAATGACTCTGATATTATATCACATTGACCCAAGGAAGAAAAGATTCTACCCTCGTAAACTAGTATCCATTCATTTTCTCTTCCTTGGTATATAACTTTTTTAGTTTTTCTTATACAATGAAATAGTATTGACTGATTCACAGGAAATTATCCTATATATAACTAATATTTTCTTACAATAAAGTCTATGTTGAAAATACCATTTCTTGGAAATATCATGGAATATGTGATTGATCAATCCTTGAAGAATATGGAACTCAACTGACCACATAATCTCTCTATATTCCATTTTATGAATTCATGGAGATATTTATGAAATTTTACACTAGCAACAATTCTTCTATTCAATTGTTCTTAGTTGTATTTTTCAATAAATTTTCATTAAATGTATGATTTACTAGGTCCATGTAATTGTTATATCTATCTATTTAGATCTAATTCACTTGATCATTAGTATCTAATTCAAGTCATACTATAGAGTATTTATTTTATTTTTGTCTTAACTAACTATAAGACTAGTATCTTTTTCCAAAGCTACATATCATATTTCACTTGGAAAACAATGGCTCTCCTACTAACCTCTGGAAAACACATGGAAAAAATTCATTCTAAATGAATATTCAATGATCTTGTTGAATACATTAATGTTGAACTAGATTTGATTAACCATCACTCTTTATTGGAATTTTTTGGTGTAACCATACCTTTCCGGTTGCATCATATAGACACCTTCCAAGATTGGTGGTCTTGAAATTAAATGATCAATAATTTGATCATATAAATTATGTTAAGAAAATTAAAATTATATTGGATTTATGTACAACAACTTGGTATATAATCAATCGATCCATATTGGTACCATTCTTGTTCCATCCATGCATCGCGTCACTTGAATACCCACCACTATAATAAAAATTATATCTCCTCTCCACTTTGATACATGGAATCCACTGTTTAATTTGAATTAGTCTTGTCAATTTTTTATAATTAGAGTATATTTATTACTTGATGGATTTTTAATTATCAATTAATAACGTATCACCGAATATATTGAATATAAAACCATCGCTATAGTTTATATTCATTCTGAAGAATATTTTTCTCTAAAACATTCTCTTCCTTACCACTTCTGTAATTCATTCCTATCCCAAATAGTTTGGTCTATAAATAATTGACTAATGAAAATTCAATAATTCTCCAAATATCTCAAATAGAAACATGCACTGTTATATAGAACTATAGTATGTATCATGACAATTTTTTTATCTTAGATTTTCTCTGTAATATCCTATGAAATTTCAGGATAATTACTTTTGATGTAAGTTGTGATTTTCTTTATGCATGTTTGTTTATGTCCTCAAAAAAAAATCCATCTAAACACATGTTCATATGAAATTATTGATTTCTATCACACTATGACTCAGATGATATACATTTTCCCTTATAGTGGCCATATGGTTATGTGATGTCACATTTATTTGTGATGAACTTCATGATATATAACAATGTTTTATACAATGGGTATATATATCATAACATTGATACTTTTTATACATAAATCGTGACTTGTATGTATATAAGGAAATCAATATTTATTAATATCTCCACATTATATAATTTTTGATAAATGATAACCTATAAACTCTTCATCGATCCACATTATTGACCTCATAGCACAGGTGTGGATAAGGTAATGTACATTTAAGAATTACTACGCCCTAAATTATATTGGCCAATGAATGCTCAATCATGATATTCTTCAGCATGCCCATACAGAAGAAACTGATATCTTCTAACCATGAATATACCATATTTCAATTTCAAATACTTTATCAATAATGTAAAGGAATCTAATGAAGTATATTTATGGTTGGATTGCACATTGAATAGTTAATGCTCTTTTGATTAACATGTTTTGAAAGCCTTATGTCGGTCCTATAATTTTAAAGGGTTATTTTCACAAATGAAGTTATTATATACATCGATAATACCTATTATGTTTAGCTCTAATGATTCCATGTAACATATTAGGTATATATTATACCTACACTTTTATTTTTTATATAAAAAGAATTATATTCCCAAAAATGTGTTTATAAGTTTTACAGTTTATATTAATCACGTATTTCCTATTATTAACATACCACATTACTATTTGTTGAGTATTAAAAACCACATGAAACATCAATTCCTAAACCAAAAAAATGTCTCTATTTATCTACAGTACATGTGAGATTTTTTTTTGGTTATAATCAATAAAATATCTATTTTTATCATTGACATAGAAATATGGAATTTGTTACTTTTCACTACTGACTTAGGAACCACCATTTCTCATGTTCTTGGAGAACACACCTTACTTATGATAATGTTTCTATACTTGGTTACATTACTTTGATACATATATGTGTTAAAAATAGTTTATCCATTAAACATAATGTATTTTAGAAAAAATACTTATAATGATCAATATTCACTAAAGATTAATTTGATACTTTCATATTCAATTAAGTTCATTATGTATAAACATCTAGAGATTTATTCCACGATATTCGAAGTTAATAACCCCCTGTTTAATACCTATTTCATTAAAGTATTTTGGCGAAGGTTACTTTGTTGTCTCTCTTTTCATTCGCCTTTTATACTTTTATTTGAACTTGATCGGCATCAAAACTAAAGATGATTCTATCTTTTGTTGTCTTATTTCTTTGATACCCTTAACTAAAAAGTAACGAAGAATTTTCCACCAAACTATTCATTTTGTAATCAAAAATGAAACTAGAGTAAATAAGCTAATGAATTGTGATCCATATTTCTATTACACATTGCAAGTGTAGTTATCAAAAATTCATAACACACATCACTTTCTCTATGTAAGCTTCTTCGAGATGAGGATCATGTAAATTTATAGATATACAATTGTTTGTATCCAAAAATCACATCAGAATTTGATTATCAAATTTTTAAAAAATCATCATATGCATTATACATGAATAAAGTATAATCATTTTTACACCCTCACTTCCTGAGGTGTCTTAATATGTATGGGAGACTCTAACACCTTGAATTTATGATAATTTAGAATTACGTACATGCTCCTATACAACTTTTGGGAATTCTTTCTAAGGGGTTATTTACTATCTCCCATAATAATCATAGTGTGTCTTGTGGTATTACATTCCATTTTTTACAAAGAAATAAAATCTAGGATAATGTATTTTTATCTTGGTTACTGAATCATACATTAATAAATAATCATATCATTAATTGTCTCCAAGTATTATATTTAATCCTAAGAACCCTTGGGGTTAAAATCAGAATACTCCATCACATGAGTATTATAGTGTATAGGATCCCTAAACTTCCTCTCATAATATACAAGCTATTGGTACACCAATACTTGTTGTATTCAAGGTAGGTGTTGGACTAGCCAACTGCATTCACTCATGAAACCTT
Organism: Viscum album; assembly: GCA_963277665.1. NCBI lineage: Eukaryota > Viridiplantae > Streptophyta > Magnoliopsida > Santalales > Viscaceae > Viscum > Viscum album. The sequence goes on from OY728133.1 coordinate 1,283,619,235, forward strand.
GATATGTGAAGTGGTGTCTTATCTTATCGCAATCCTAATCATGATACCTTAAATTACTTGCCTAAAAAGTGATAGAATGTAAGATATCGATAATCCTTAATAACCAAGCTCTGTTATTCCAATCCAATGTTCTCATATGAAATCTTCTATAGTAAGTGGTACACTGACTATGGATAACCAAGAAACCCGAACACTTGGTTGGGTTCCAATTGAAATGTTAGAAGGCGTTTGTGACAAAATATTTCCTTGATAGTTTTTTATATTACTCAAAAAATGTAATCTATTTATATTATTCTTGTTAAATATATTTTTTCTCTCACAAAACTGAGCATTAATCGAAATACATTCATAATTTCTTTATAAATTTTCTTCTTTATTATTTTTTTATTTCCCACTATCATAAATATTAATAAAGTAATAAATATATGAATAATGGAAATTAATTACCTGACAGATATTGAGAATATAAAATTAGTTAATTCATTTAAACTCGAGGGACCAAAAATGACATGGGGTAACATACATGAGTCTTTGACGCATCTTCTCCCCGTAAATTTTATACTCTTCTCATCTAGATTATAGCATTGTCTTGGTGGGGTTATGACTTCATCTAGTGTACTGCCTCATCTTGGCGGGGTCCATGTCATACATCGTCTTCATCAAAATACTGATGTATCACTCATAGACAAGTGGGATTAAGGGAACAATATACAGAATATAGATTTGGAGGTGCATGAAATTATACATATTGGAAAAAAACAAATTATAATGCAAATATAGTATTAATTATTTACAATCCTCACACACAATTATAAATAATGAAATAAATAATAAGCATACATAGGTCGGTCAATTTCTCATGACCTATCAGTAGGTAATATAATTGCATGATAAAAATCAAATTGTAAAAAAGTAAATTATTAGTGAATATAAATAAATTAAATTAATTAATTAAATTCAAATAATTTATTTCTATTTTTTCTTGTAATTATTTACAAAATATTATTAATTAATTTAATTTTATTTAATAGAATAATTAAACTAATTATTCCCTTGGGCATTAAAAATTATATTTTAAACAAAAGATACTATTTTTATTAAAGGCATTTAATTATAAAAATAAATAAATTAATTAAACAAATTTAATTAACCCATGCCCAAAAACCCCGCACAGGGCCAATGCGGCATGTGACAAACCAATACAGACCCGTTATTGGTCGTGAAAAGATTGTGCAAGGAAATTTTGATCCCGGTTGGTCAACCCAAACACTTGTCGGGTCAGGGACACCACCCATTACCATTTTGGGGATGATTTGGTCCATCTAAAAGCTGGCATAGGAATTGCAGGGTTACCTTAAAATCGGATCTGGTGGTAACTTGGCCGATGAGGATATGAGGGAGGAAGCAACACTGTCCCTCAATAGTAATAAAGAATCGATGACCACATGGTTTACAAAATTTGTTCTCAACAAGTGGGATTGACTGAGGGAGGATGGATATGGAATCCATTATTAGATAGTGTGGTCGACAACTACAATAAGAGGGAGGGGGACAAGGGTACCGCGCGAGGAGGATATAAAAGGGAGGGGGAAACCCCTCCTTTTTTTGATTTATTTTCATGTTATGTAGAGAACCCCTTTTATTATAATATGATAATATTTTTATTAATATAATATTCTGATTTCCACAAATACATGGAATGATCTCCGGTTAGAAAAAAATATTTTGACTACCTGATTTCCTTGCATACCACACATTTCATTGGAAACCATCATTGATGATACAATCTAGGATGAATTTCATAATATATTTATTATTTGAAACTAATACCATTATACCAAATATGATTTGTATTAAAAAAAATCAAACGTGCATAACTTGGCTGCCTAGAATCAGATCGATGAGAGGTATATTCCATTCAGACCAAATTTAATCCGTATACATATTTTTTTGAAATTTGAATTTTTATGGGATCTGAAAAATTATAAGATCAATTGGATATGAATTTTTGGTATTGGGGAAAACTAAAAAAGATAGTGGACTAGATATTTAAATAATTTCATTGATGGGATGAAAAAACGTTTCATCACCAATGATCCATGCCCCGGTACAGTGCGGTGGATGTCTCTTAAATTTAACACAGAATGAGAAATAAATAGAATGTGTACGTTATTTCAAATTGAATCATGCACGATTGTAGTTCATTTTCAGTGATCATTACTCAAAGAATCTTTTTATTAATCCCTCGTGGGCTTCCACACATGACACAACAATACATACACTCGACAGTCATCAAATTTATGGTTATAACACAATGTTCCAATGAATCCTTCGACATCACATCGATGACCATGATTCCATGACTTCAATCCATAAAGTCGATCATAGATCATTCACTTTGTTAAACCATTTATCTCTCTAGTAAACTAGTGAATAGAGAATATCTCAATTCCAAATTTATTAATAATTCATGGAATGAAGCTCCTCCCCATCATATATAGACGATTTCTAAAAATACACAGATTGGGTTACCAACCACCGTATATTTTCTATCCACAACGTAAGTAATAAATAATAATTTTGACGAAATAACCTTATTCATAAATATTATTTATATTTTTTCGAATACTTATAACATATATAAAATATATTATGTGACAAAATCGATACAATTAACTTGACTCACAATTTTTTCTAATATAAAACAATCTTATAATATTAAAATAAAATTCACCTATATAATATTATTACATGTATTTAATTAAACACATGTAAATAAATTTAATAAATAGATTCAATAAATTTATTTATTACATTAATAATAATGAGTTTAGTAATTCTTTGGTGATCATCTATACTTGGAAAAATGTTGGATCCTATTGTGTGCCCACCATGCACAGAAATTTCTATTTACTAGAAGATGGATGATTCTAGAATATTCTATTGTGTGTGACCCTCTAGGTGCTTATCTCGATAGTAGTGAATAATATTCACTAATAAAGAGTGGATTATAAAAACCCATTAAGGCACCTAAATTCATAAGGAATAGTGATAGCAATGAAAACAAATCTATAAACACATTCTATGTAATAAAATATTGTTGTTTATAGATACCTCATAAATTAGGATGCACACTTTTGTCATTGTTCATTATAGATTTATTATTTATTGATATAAATGGGGGGATATACCCACAACTACATTGGCCTAAGTCTAATAAAGGTACTACCATTTTCATTAACGAGGCCCAAGATATATTACATCCTTAAATCGGCGGTGAAAAATCCAATATTCATAATTCAACCAATGTCATAGCACCAATGATCCACCCAATAAAAGATACATCAATATCATTTTATTATGAGGGTTTATTCCTTGTATCAAATTATTTGATCAAACTGAACGGATTGATAATGATGTGGAGTCAGTTCATCAATACAGAAGTCCATATATAGAAACATCCAATGGCACCCAAATCATGTGGTGTCATTATTGGCAGGTCTATCCTAATGATCAACTACTAGAGATCACCTAGTTCAACTTTAAGGAGAACCAGTATCAATTATTATGGCCTCTCATCAACTGATAGACATACAAAAACTATGTCTAGTCAGTATGATGTATCTAGAAAATAATACCTTTATTTATGTTAATGTCATGGTATCTCTAGGTTATCATTATAGAATGGGATCTTCTACAACCTTTTGATATGACAATTAATCTTTTTACATTACCATTAAAAAGCGGACACATAAATTTATACACTTTAATGGTATGGGAAAATACTACATAACATACTGTATAAATGATATGGTAATTGAAAAGTACTGATAATTTCTTGTCTAGGTTATACACTTTTAAAAAAATTCATAACTCTTAAGTTAATGAACACATATATGATTCCAATATTTTACACAATCTTAATATTGTTCAGGATTCTAATAACCCATATACCTTTGGTAAAAATAAATCTATAATTTAATTATTCAATCCCAATGCATGAGTACTTCAACCATTTTATTTCAATATAGGTCCTTCTTTGGTTCATGGTGTAACGACCCAAACATTCATAAATGAAAATTTCTATTGATATAATTAAATGTCTTATAATGGTTATTTAAAAAGTGAACTTCAATGGTTTTGTGATTCTAAATTTTAAAATAGCGTTATGAATTGTGATCGTTGCTAATATAGTCATTGAACAATGATCACATGATTATTATAAATATAGGGCTTTAAGGAATCCAATTTACTCGGACAAAGGAAGTGATGACCCCATCCAGTAGACGTACCCCGTACGAAGCCCATTTGTGAAAACATGGAAAGAGGTGGCATAATTGGGCTTCAACCTTGAACAATCCCATGCCAATCTTGAACACATTATGCTTGAGTGGAACCGACTACGGCGGAAGTGGAAGTCAATAGAGATTACCACCCGAGCAATGTTATCTGAGCCTCCCCAAAGTCTGTCACCATCGCACACCGTACCCTATGGACCTTCATGGGTGTTATAAGGGGTTATGTAACCAGACCCTATCACTATGATAATGTACATTATTTTTGTGTAAATAATGCGCATTCATTTTATTATTGTTAATTTGTAAATAGTTTTTAAAGCATAAATAGTATTTTTAGTTAATATTCAACTAAAAATCTATTTTGATGAATTAATGGAACTTTTAATAAAATAAAATTTTAATAAAATATTATTATTAAATTACTTTTTATTAAATATAAATGATCATATAATTTTATGAATGTAATTGTAAATTTTATTAAGTTTTGAATACTTTTTTTGTCAAAACCCATGAATTTTCAGTAAATGTTAGTTTTTATTTTACAAGTAAAAAATAAATTATTTATAAAATTATTTAGGTAAAATGAATCTAATTTTTGGAATCAGGATGTCGTAGTTATCCAACGGTGAATTTTTCATAATTTTCTAGGACTGTTGAATTTTTGGGTAAAACTTAAATACCGTTTAAATATATAATGTGTTATATGACATCACAATGACCCAATAGTGATGTAATAAAATACTATAAACATCATGTTCGGCCAATATATGTTTTATAATAAAAATTATGTGATTTAAGATTGGTTTGATTTATTTTAAAAAGATTTTTTGGACCCTCCAAGACTTATAAAACTATTTGTCTTTTTCAATTGTTTTCCTTGAGAGTTTTACACACCTACACATAAGCAACCCTTTTATTTTAAGAAGGTCAGCCATTGGAATTATAAAATATTTTTTTCCACTCCCCTTTGGAAAACACCATGGGAAAAACCATGTTATAGTTTTGGGAATTGATTAGTTTAATGTGAGGGGTCCCAAACCAAAATAATAAACAATTCCCTCTTCTTTCCTATATAAACCCACACAAGCTCCCACTTCTTCTTCACTAAAATCCCTTAGAGTTCAACCAACCACTTAACTCCTCTCTATAGAATCCTAAAAAGATTCCCCAAGCCCCCAAGACACCTCTCTCAAGACTCTCTCAAGAATTTGAGATCGCACTTCCAAGTAAGTGATTTCTTCCTTTCTCATTTTGTCTAATTTTCTTTAAGTTGTTGTGCCCTTTTTTTCAATTAAAAATGTTAGTGTATGAATTATCACCACCCCAATACATTCCTATTAATTTTTGGATGATGGGAGACCCCTTTATCTCTCATTAATGCCTCCCAGTTACACCCATTACCATGTCAAAATTCTGTGAGGGATTTCTCTCACCTCTTTTACATCCAAGTAATTCTTTTGTATTATGAATCAAAATTCCATTAAGTTTGTTTGGAAATTTATCCATATGACCCCATTAATTTTCAATTCATTTACATATAATGAGACACCCTTTTCTATCTCATCAACTATTTTCTTGAATCCTTACGTCACACCATTATGCTGCCAAAATTGCACTATGTTTTTCCAAGCCAAGATCATGGTGTAGTGAATAGCATACCCATGTCCCTATCAAGGGTATTAACATTTATGCACATATATATATTGAATGGTACTTTCATGTATTTATTAAACATTAATTAATCATGTAATAACTTATGATGTTGATTGGTTCCATGTTATATGATCTATGTGGCAGACTTATTCATGAAATGAAATTTTTAAGAAGGGTGTTCCCTGATAGAGCTCCAATGCATTGAGTAAAGTATAGTATCATGATATGTCATGTGAAATGGGTTTTGACACATTTTAATTCAATTGAAACTAGGTTTTAGTCGTGCTTCATTTGCAATGGGGGTTTACTCATGCTCTATGTGCAATGATCCTTGGCTCATGCTAATTCCATGTTAAGTATTGTTGCCACATTTCCACGTTATGATTATCATGCTTTATCATGACTTTATTTTTATGTTTCTCTAGATATAAATTGATATGCCTATTTTCTAACATATATTATATTCCTCGTGTTATTCCATTTTAATTCCCTTACTGGACTTTATAGAACACCCTTTTCATATGCATGTCCTCAGGTTATCCCATGCAATACTAAGTACAAGGGAAGGTAGTGGTCATATAAAGGAAGTTTTCAATAAAAATATTTGTGTTTTATGTTCTAAGATGTTATTTAATGTTCCTAAGCCCCAATTACAATAGAAATATTGATCTTATATTTTGTATTAACTGTATATTTTATGGAATAAATCATGTTTAAGTGTGTAATAAAAAGAAGGTTTGTTATAGTTGGGATCAGAAGAATGGTTTAGTTATTTTTGGGATTAGGATTAGAAAACTGTAATGAACACTTAGATTAAATAATATTTATAATCAAAAAAATGACTCTGTATTGGTGAGTATTGAGTTAGTGGTTTATCAATAAAATACCTTCCTTTCTGGATACGAGCAGGTAGAGGCGGCTCTGGCACAGATGTATCCTAGGGGTAAAACACGAAAACACAGCTTTGAGCTAGACTCGAACAGGAACTGGTGCATGGAAATTGGTCTTGTTGCACTCTTGGTTATGACACTCCCGGGGGATATTCTTTGGTAAATTCCAAGGAATTGTATGAACCCTTATTAAGGGAATTAAAAATATTCTCCTAACAATATATTTTTGAAATTAGATCATAGATAGCATAGATTGAAGCCTATAGATTCGTAAGTTAAAGAAATATAAGTTATTTATAAGTAATCAGATTTTTCTTTGGATTACCCTTTATGTGTTACCCCTGACTTCACTTTTATTCTAGCCAATGGCTGGTAATAGGGAGACTCGGGCTAACAACCGAGGTGGAGATCAATGTGATGACTATGCAAATGAGATTCCCAATCCGATGGGAACGAGAATCATGAACTTCGTCACACTTTTCTCCCATTTAAGTCAAGATTTGAATAGAAACATGGGTCAAGAGGAACATTTAACCCCCCCTAAGAATGAACTAGTCACTTTTGAGATATTTATGAGACAAAGGCCTCCTACTTTTAATGGATCGTCTGATCCCTCAATCACCGAACAATGGATCAACTCCATTGAAAATATCTTCTCCATCCATCAAGGTTCTGATCAAGAGAATGTTCTTCGTGATGCTTATCATATAGAAGGTGAAGCTGATCAATAGTGTACATTGATCAAAAATATGAATCCTGAGGAAGAGATGAAGGCATTGGAATGGTAGGATTTTTGAAAAGATGTTTTTTGATAAATATTTTCCTTGCACCCTCCAACATAAGATGGAATAGGACTACCTTTCCCTCAAGAAAAAAGATGAAAAATCTTTCAGTGAATACATGGAAAACTTCACAAGGATTTCATGATACGCCTATCTATTTTTCGTTACCCCTAATGTTAAGGTTGACTGCTTCATGGGTGGGAAGAAACCTAACCTACAGAAAGCACTGGTGATCTGTGACTATGAAAACTATGAGAAAATTGTCTGATGTTCCCTCAACAGTGAAATGGAGATTGGAGAATCTCAGGGGTATCAAGGGGATATGAAGCGTAAGGTGGATTTCAATGCTGACAGTTTGATGGATAAATCCAAAGGTGCTAATAAGATCCAAAACCCCACTTTACAAAGGTGCGGAATGAAGCACCCCATAAATATCCTGAAGGGGATGAGGAAATGCATAAGGTGTGGAAGAGAAGGGAACCTACCTGTTAACTGCCGACAAGAAAAACTGGTAGCTGCAACATAGGAGAGGAATGCTTCGTTCGAACCTCAACGTGTTGTTCATTGCTAAAACTGTAAAGAACCAGGGCATCTTTCAAATCAGTGCCCTAATCCAAGTAATTTTGGAGGCAACCAACAACCTCAAAGGCTCCAATGGATATATTTTTCCACCACTACTACCGAAGTGACCCCTGACGACGAAGTGGTGATAGGTAAGCTAGTTATTTACTCAATAATAGAGAATATAATTATTTATTTGGGTTCTATGCATTCTTTTCTAACCAAAATGTTAAGTTTAACAATCCCAACACCACCAAAAATCATGGAAGTAAAGATGACAGTGAGTACAGAAAATTGGGAAATCGTTTCATCCCATGAATACAACTCCTCCCCTATCATAATGTATGGATTGAATTTCCTAGCGATCCTCGTCATACTCCCCCTGGTGGAGTTTGATGCAATTCAGGGCATGGACTGGCTTTCCTTATATAAAGACAAAATAAATTTTTGTGGGAGGGAAATAAATCTCTATGTAGAGAATCGACCCCCAGATTCTATACAAGTGAAAGGATGAAGATGAATCTTCTTTAGCTTTATCATCTCAAGACTGGATATTACTTCCCTATGAGAATAGATATCGGGCTTAAATGATTGAGTCTAATGAGGGATCCATCCTTGAATACATGCCTATTGTGAGGGAATTTGATGAAGTGTCTCCTAAGGAATTTCTTTGTCTTCCCTTAGGAAGGGATGTTGAATTCTCAATTGATCTTATACCTGGGGCATTTCTAGTATACAAGACTCCATATAGAATGGCATTTTTGGATCGTGAGGAGATGAATAAAAAACTACAAGAGAATATAGATAAAGGGTTTATATTCCCAAGTGCTTCACCATGAGGTGCACTAGTCCTCTTCGTCAATAAGAAGGATGGGTCAATGCACCTTTTCATCGATTGTCGTGAGCTTAACAAAATCATGATAAAGAAAAAGTGTCCTTTCCCACGAATTGATGACTTATTCAATTAGCTGCGTTGAGCAGAATACTTCTGCAAGGTGGATTTGCGGTCGATATATTATCAAGTAAGTGTGAAAAAGGAAGATATCCTCAATGCTAGTTATCATACAAGATACTGGCACTATGAATTCATAGTAATGCCTTTCAGACTAACTAATGCTCTAGAAATTTTCATGGACTTGATGAACTGAGTCTTTAGGGATTACCTTGACAAATATTTGGTAGTCTATATAGATGATATTATAATATACTCTAAAACAAAGGATGATTATGAGGAGCATCTAATAACTATACTAGAGACATTGTGGAAAGAGAATCTCTATGAAAAGTAAAGTAAGGGTGAGTTCCGGTTGAAGGAGGTCACATTCTTGGGCCATATCATCCTATGGATTAGGATATCTGTGGATCCCTCCAAAACAAATGCAATTGAGGGATGGCCAAGGCCAACATCAGTAATTGATATCTGTAGCTACTTCGTGTTAGTAAGATATTATCAATGATTTGTGAGAAATTTATCATGATTGTCCAACCCTTTTACCAAGATAACTTAGAAGGGAGTAAAGGTTGCTCAGAGTGAAAAATTCAAAGAAAGCTTCAAGGAGTTAAAAATGAGGCTTATCACTGCACCGATGCTCAAATTACCTACAAGTGGATAAATTTTTGTGGGATTCAGTGATGCTTTGAAGAAGGTTCTGGGATATGTGTTGATGCAAAATGATATTTTCATAGCCTATTCTTTAAGGAAATTGAATGTTCATGAGAAGAATTATCCAACACATGATTTGGAGTTTGCTGTGGTGATATTAGATTTAAAAATTTGGCGGCATTATATATTTTTGTAGAAGTGTGAAATATATACAGACCACAAAATCCTCAAGTATATATTCACATAGAAAGAGTTGAACATGCGCCAATGAAGATGGTTAGAGCTGATCAACGACTATGACTACTCAATCCATTACCACCAGGGGAAAGCGAACAAGGTAGAAGATGCTCTAGGTAGAAGGGACCCAACAATTCTATCATTGATGAAAATTGAGAAAGAACCAATATTCTTAGATTAGATAAAGGTAGACATGGGAATCATAAAGAGGGGAACATTATCAATCCATTCACAAATAATTGATCAACCGTATCTTTTAGAAAGGTTAAAGGATGATTGAAAGGATGGTGTGGGAATTCAGAAGAGAGTGGAATCTATCAATAAAGGGAAATACTCAGATTTAAATGTTAATGAAGAAGGAATTGTGAGATTTGGGAAAAGATTAAGTGTTCCATCATGTTCAGAGCTGATAATAGAAACTTTTGGATGATCCACATAGTTCAAATTTCTCTATTCACCCAGGAAACACAAATATATATCGAGATCTCCAAGTGAATTATTGGTGCGATAATATGAATAAGGAGATGACTGAGTATACATCAATGTCCATGGTTTGTCATCATGTTAGGTCAGAGAGGCAGAAGTCTAAGGGAATTATGCAACCACTAACCATACAATCATGAAAATGGGAGAACATCACAATGGACTTTGTCACCGGACTTTCGAACAAATCCAAAGGCATCAATGAAATCTGGGTTGTTGTAGATCCTCTATCAAAGTCTGCACACTTCATTGCAATTTAGGTGGATTTATCATTAGATCAACTGGCACAGATATATATTAGGGAAGTGGTATGGCATCATGGAGTACCATTATCTATTTTATCTGATCGAGATCCAAGATTCACCTCTATGTTTTGGAAGAGTCTTCAACATGCTCTAGATACTGAGCTAAACTCCAGTATGTCTTATCATCCTCAAACGGATGTCCAATCTGACTAGACTATCTGAACACTTGAGGACATGTTGAGAGAATGTTCTATGGACTTCAAATGAGGGTGGGACCAGCACTTTCCACTGGTTGAATTAGATTACAAAAATAATTTCCACTCAAGCATCTGAATGGAACATTATGAAGCCTTATATGGGAATAGGTGTAGAACACCGACATTTTGGGATGATGTATTTGAGTGTAAGCTTCTAGGACTAGAAATGGTCGAAGAAATGGTGGGGAAGGTGAAAACCATTCAACAACATATCATGGTAGTCCAAAGTCGACAGAATAGTTATGCAGATAACCATCGATGAGACCCTAAGTTTAAAGATGGAGACATTGTATTACTACTCCTATCTCTATGGAAGATGTTCATGAGGTATGGAAAGAATGGGATGTTAAGACCTAGGTACATAGTCCCCTTCAAGATTATTTATCGTTTTGGAGTTATTCCCTATCGAATTGAACTTCCACCTAACATGGCCAAAGTACATTATGTCTTTCATGTATCCCTCTTATTGAAGTACATACCAGACCCTTCACATGTACTCTAATCAGAGGTAGTACAACTGGAGGATGATCCTTCTTACAAGGAGAAAACAGTGAAGATATTAGATCATAGATAAAAAGTTCGATGAAATAATATAATTCCCCTCATCAAGGTGTTGTGGAGAAAACACAAGTTGGAAGAAGCGACATGGGAATCGAAGGAAGTGATGAAGAAAAGTCAATCATATCTGTTTAAGTGTGGGAAAAGGAAATTTCGAGGGAAAAATGTTTTAAGGGGGGAAGATTGTAACGAACCAAACCATTATTAATGAAAATTATTCTTGATTTAATTAAATGTCTTCTTTTGGTTATATAAAATGTGAACATCAATGGTATTATGTTTCTGGATTTTAAAATACCATTATGATTTGTGACCTTTGCTAACATAGTCATTGAATAGTGATCGCATGATTAATATAAATATAGGGCATTAACAAATCCAATTTATTCAGACAAAGGATGTGATGGCCTCATATAGTAGACTTTCCCCGTACAAAGCCCTTTTTTCGGTGCTCGGAAAGGAGGTGACATCATTGGAATTTTCTCTTGACCATGCACAATCCGAGCATGAATAGTTAAGCTTGAGCGGAACCGACTATGGGAGAAGTGGAATTTAATAGATATTACCACCAGAGTGATGTTATCTGAGCCACCCCAAGAGTTTGTCACCATCACACACCTTATTTTTCAGTCTTATGTGGGTTTTATAAGGGTTTATGTAACAAGACCATAGAACTATGACAATGTACATTATTTTTGTATAAACAATGTTCCTTCATTTTATTGTTTTTACTTTTTAAATCATTTTTAAAGAACAAATAGTATCTTTAGTTAATATTCAACTAAGAAATCTATTTTGAGAAATTAATGTATTTTTGAATTAAATAATATATTAATAAAATATTATTATTAAATTACATTTTATTAAATATAAATTATCATATAATTTTATGAATGCAATTGTAATTTTTTTTATCGCTTAGAAATTGTTTTTGTAAAAACCCAAAAATATCCGGTAAATGTCGTTTTTTATTTTAAAATAAAAAATACAAATATTTATAAATAATTATAGATAAAATGAATATTATTTTTGGAATCATGATGTTGAAATTATCCAATATTGAATTTCTCTTAAGTTTATGACACAGTATAATTTTTCGGTAAAAATTAAATACTGTTCAAATATATAATGTGTTTTATGACATCATAATGACCCAATAGTGAGGTACTAAAATTATTTAAACATTATTTTCGGCCAATATATGTTTTAAAATTGAAATATTGTGATTTTATATTTTTTTTATTTATTTAATGATGATTTTGTGGACCCTCCAAGACTTATAAAACATTTTTTCTTTTTAAATTGTTTTCTTTGAGAGTGTTTCTCACCTCCACATAAGCAAACCTCTTATTCTAGGAAGTTCGAACATTGGACTTATAAAATATTTTTTCCACTCCCCTTTTAAAAAACAATGGGATAAACCATGTTATGGTTTGTGGTATTGATTAGTTTAATGTGAGGTATCCAAAACCAAAATAATGAAGAATTCCTCTCCTTTCCTATATAAACCCACCCATGATCCCACTTACTCTTCACTGAAATCCTTTGTAGTTAGTCCAATCCATTCCCTTCACTCTCTATAATCCTCCCAATCTTCCCCTTTCTCCTAAAAAGCCTCTCTAAAGCCTCTCTGAAGGCTTTGGGATCACACTTCCATGTAAGGGATTTCTTACTTTCTCATTTTTGTCGAATTTTATTTAAGTTGTTATGCCCTTTTTTTCAATTAAAAATGTTGGGGTATGATTTCAAACCTCCCCCATATTGTCTTATTTATTTTTGGATGATGGGATACCCATTTCACTCTCATTAATGCCTCGCATGTACTCCCATTACCATGCCGAAATTCCGCGAGTGATTTCTCTCTCCTCTTTTACATCCAAGTAATTCTTTTGTATTAAGCATCTAACTTCCATTACCTTTGTTGGGAAATATATCCATACGAACCCCTTCCTATCCATTTAATATAAACATGATTAGACACCCTTTTATATCCCATATACTATTTTCATGAATCCTTATGTCACACCATTATGCTGCCAAAATTGCGTCGCATTTTTCAAAGGCAAGATCATTGTGTAGTGAATACCTTACCCAGGTCTCTACCAAGGGTATCCACCTTTCTTCAGATATACTTATTGAATTGTACATTCATGTATTTATTATACATTACTTAATCGTGTAATAACTTATGACGTGGATTGATTCCATTTTATATGATCTATGTGGCACACTTATGCCTGAAATGAAATTTCTAAGAAGCGTGCGCCCTGATATAGCTAAAATGCATTGGGTAAAGTATAGTATCATGATACGTCATGTGAAATGAGTTTTTACTCACGATAATTCAAGTGCAAGGAGGTTTTACTTGTGCTTCATGTGCAATGAGTTTTTACTCTTTCTCCATGTGTTATGAACATTGGATCATGCTAATTCCATGATAAGTGTTATTTCCACATTTCCATGTTATGATTATCACGATTTATCATTCCTTAATGTTCATGTTTCTCTTGTTCTCCATTGACATACCTATTTTCAAACTTGTATTTTATTCCTCGTGTAATTCCATGTTTATTCCCTTACTGGGATTTATAGCACACCCTTTTCTTATGCATGTCCTCAGGTTATCCCATGCAATGCTATGTACGAGGGAATGTTGTGGTCATGTAAAGGAAGTCTTCCCTAATGATGTTTTGTGTTTTATGTTCTAAGATGTTATATAATGTTGTTATTCCCCAAAGACACTAGACTTCTCGATCTTCTTTGTTGTATCAAGTGATGATTTTTTGTAATGAATCAGATTTAATTGTGTAATAAAAAGCAGGGTTGTTATACATGGGTTATCCATTAGAAGAGGGAATTGACTCGAATAATGACTGGGATACCCACATTTTAGATAATGGACACTAAATAGATCCCTAGAATGAATTTTTCCCTTTAATCACACTCTTAGTATTCCCAATGTAATTTATTACTTTATTCCCTTCTTTTCCAAATATAAAATATTTTCCATTTCTTTTAAGGCACTTTCCTATGTGTCTCTATATGAAGTTATGATATAGAAGAAATCAATAACTCATTCCTGCATGGTTTCCACCACCCACGGATTTAGGGAAATATTCTTTCCTCTTATTTGGGGATTCAGGGAGTTGGTTATACTAGAGGGTATTGGTATCATTTTAGGATAAATTATTAAGTATAATCATGAAATATTTCAATCCCATCATAATACTATTTTGTTTCTCTTATTCACCACATTTTATATCATTTTAAATGCTAAAATGAATGCTTAAGTTTCCAACCATTGACTAAAAAAATATAAATATGAGATACAATAAAAATGATAGAAAGGCACATAATAATGAAGAATAATTTATATGCTATTTAAATCATGAAACATTATATTTAATCCAATAAACCTTAGGTTTAACCCTTCAAATTCATTGGGATAATTTATTCAAATCCTCCATATTGGGTTGTAATGATAATGTGAACTATTCAAAACATATCCATTGGGAGTGTTAAACTAGGTTCTTAGTAAGGTCGTTTTGTTGTATCAGTTAATGATTATGTCAGTCCCAACACACATTTTTTAGATTTATTATCCCAAGGTATATCTACTCAAGAACCACATCCACCTGTAGTATCCTCAAAGGTATATATTTCTCAGGAAAGCCATATAATCTATGCCATACAAAAACATTTGGATGTTATTCTATAATTTTCCTCAATTTATATCATAGGGTTATGTTTTCAAATCTATGTTTTCCAAAATATAGTTTCTAGTGTTTCTACTAAACTTCACATGATACCATATATAATAAAATTGACCCCAATAACCTTGATCTAATTCCCATTTTATTATATTGGAAAAAGACATTGGGATTTACATTATAAAGGACAAGATAGTCTACTAGTAATTATAATCCAAAAAATACATTATTTCCATATTACAATTCAATACACAAATTATTACATATTTTATTTTTGATCATATCATTATTCCATGTTGCATATAATTTCATATCAATCAAAATATAATTAGAGAATTCATAGGAAAAGAAACAAAAAAAGGATGAGAATAACAGTTCTATAAGGGTTAAGTACAGTAGAAGATATAATGAATGAATATGTGTAATCAAAATAAGGGTAAATAACAAAACACATATTCTATTTAAATAATTTGAATATCACGATATGATAAGGAATAATCAATATAGAATGGTAAATATCTTGATATATAATCCATTTAGTTATAAAACTGATAATGAAATTCATAAAGGGATAATATAATTTAAAAAATGCAATGGATAATAATTTAATTCATAATGATGAAATTCATAAAGGGATAATTTCAAAATATATTTTGAAACATATGAGTAGGTATAAAAAAAATTCATTTAACTAAGTCAATCTATCTGATTTGTCTCGTGAGACTACAAATTTATCAAATGGATTATCTATAACTGGGACCCACACACATATATATGTCTAAATCTTTCTTATATATCAAATCATTTATTTAAATCTTGAACAATATGCCTCTAATGACCCAAAGTTTTTCAATTGAAATTACCTTCTTATAATGATGTTATAAAATAACATGAAAACTCAACATAATGAACTACTAAGTGATAAGTGACCTTTAAACATAAGTTTTTCACTTCTAAATTTTGAATTTCGAAAATCCTATATACACGGTTGTGTTCAAGATGATTTTTGGAGTCTAATGAAAGAAAAATAATTTTTGGTGAATAGTGACCAACCCTTATGAATAGTAACATACCATTATGAATAGTAATATGACCCTTTTGAATATTAAATCATCCAACATAAGAGTAAAATTACCTATGAATAATTAAATAAAATTTTGATATATTTGGAAGTGACAATTTGACCTTAGTAAACGTTTTGGTATTTTGTATGTCATAAATAAATAATTATAATTAATTGATTAATTTCAAAGAATATTTATTTCCCTAAAATGTATTCATAAATTATTGAATCAATGTCTTATATTTTTTAGATAATTTTATAGGACCCTACGTAATCTTTGAAAGCACTATAAATCAGTTTTAATCTTAAAAACTATCTTTTAAGTAAATTATGATTTTAATTAAATATTAAATTAATAATATTTAGAAAATTATTTTTGAAAAATGGACTTAATTTTTGGATTCTACACATTGAAAATGGTTGGGGTTAATTTTTGGGATTTTTCTGAGATACGAGAATTTTTGACGAATAGTAGAATCCGATAATTTACAATAAATTCTAAATAATGGATTAATGGAGTCATCGATGATGCTCTGCTGATGTAAAACCACTTGGTTCGGGATTACATTATAAAATTAAAATTCTTGGTCGTTCAAGACTCACTATTCCTTGTCTTGTGGGGAAATAATAAACTAACGAATTTTATATCAAGGAACCCCCTCTCCCCTCCACTATAAAAGCCACCATTCACACCCTCATTTCCTCACACCTCTCAAGATCCAAGGATTCTCTAAACTCTTCCCAAAAACCTTCCCTATCCTCTCCCCCACGTCCATGAGCTGCTGGTCTCATCAAAAGACCAATCTTAGGCCCTTAAGGAGGGTCTCAAGAGGAGGATTCTAGAGGTAATTTCTCTCCCTATTCCCCTTTATTTTCCTTTCAAGTTCAAGTTCATTTATTGATCTCT
Source organism: Viscum album (assembly GCA_963277665.1). Taxonomy (NCBI): domain Eukaryota; kingdom Viridiplantae; phylum Streptophyta; class Magnoliopsida; order Santalales; family Viscaceae; genus Viscum; species Viscum album. The sequence goes on from OY728133.1 coordinate 1,283,636,482, forward strand.
CCCCATCAATTTTCATCTAAATTGTATTTTAACTCTATTATTATACATCTAATTGAATTTTACTATTCTAATGTGATATTATATCACCCCACCCCCTTTCTCGCTTCCTTTTATTTTATTAAAGAGAACGTTGTTCATTAGGTGTTAATTTATCACCTTCAAGAACAACATGCCTTCTTCTTCCATTTCTACCTTCAGATCAGGTCATGAAACCATTTTTATTGTTGAAAAAGAATATGGTATCTTTATTATGTTCTATTTAATGTTCTGTAAATAACCTATGGCCATATTACTAAGTGAAAAGCTAAAAAAAGTTCGTCGTGATCCAAAAAACCGCTCAAATTAACCCAAACAACAATCATTTAATTATTATCTAATGATTCATCCACATGGATATAATATAATTCATTATAGAATAATTCAATATCTTGTAATATCATTAATAACATGTAATATAATTTATGGATTTTTACTCATGTTCTACCCAAACATCAATTTAAGAATACAAGTGAACCACCCAAGAAAAACCATAAAAACGAACATCCCCGAACAATGTTTTTAAACTCTATAAGTCATCCAAAGGAACATAATATGACATAATGAAACCAGAATTAACCCTATTAATGTACACATGGTTCTGTATTTCTAATTAATTAATATAATGTCAATATACCGGATATTAAAGAGAAGGAAGCATTCTAGTACAAGGTAAGGGGAAATCTCGAACCCAATTTTCTTCCTTCGGGTTCTCCCTCTTTCACTCCATTATTGATATAGTTACTCCTTAAAGATCATTTGTTAATTATTTCATTTACATTTATCGGATATACATGTTTGTCACTGGTTTTTTTGTCCAACAAAAATATTTCCAAAAGAACTCTTCTTTTAAGAAGACCCCTTTTACTTCTCACCCAAAGTGGACGATTCTTGTAACATGTATGTTATTCCATTTTTATTTTGGGAACCCAAAGGTTATTAATGTGTTATTATGAGATGAAACACATTCCTTTCCAAGGTTTAGTTATGTACATTTTTTATATGTGTTCTATGTGGAAAGTATGATGATGATAATGTTATGATGGGACGAGTGCGCCCAAAATTATACAGTGCTCCAATGCATTGGGTAAAGTGATGAATCTCATGATTAAATGTCAAATAATGAGTGAAAAAGATTCTATCTTGGTTTACAATTATGTGTGGTGGTTAACAAATAATACATGATGTTTCATTTTTATGCATTTCCACATTTGAAGTCTTTTATTTATGCTCCTCTCATGTTCATGAACTTTTGCCTATGTCATGATTTTGCTCACCCCATGTTATATTGTTCTTATCTGTCCTCTTACTGGGCTTCTAGATCAATCCTTTTGATGTATATCCTCAGGTGTCTACATGTAATAAGGAGAGGACAAGTTCCAATAAGAAGCTAGAGAATATGTAATTAAATAAATGTTTATGCTAGATGTTGTATTTTGTGATGTCTGGTCCTTGTTTTCCCAAGACACTAAATGTATGGATCCTCTATGTGTAATACTATTAGGTTTTTTATCTCTGAAATGATATAATATTAATGTAAGAAAATGATGGTGTGCTATAATTGGTATCAGAGGCATGGTTTAGTTAATTTGGGAATTAGGTTTAGTGAACCCTAGCTAAAACATCTTGTTTGAGACTAAGTAAAAATATGCACACAAGAATATTTACCAAGGGATCCCATATGTTATGTTTTTGGTAGAATTGTTTAAATTAATGAGTTATTCATGACATGTTTATTTATGTATTGTTCTGCCCTTTTCTATTTTAGAAAATGGTGGGAACCAGGAGAAATCAGGCTAACAACTCATGCGAGGGCCAATGCAACGATTGCTCGAACGATACACCTAATGATCTGGGAGGTGGAGTTCAAAACTTCATGGCAATGCTTACCCAATTATCTCAGGTTATGAATAATAACCATAATAATGGGGAACGTCTTCCTTCACCAAAGAGGGATCAACTTGCTATTTAATGTTTTATGTGGGAATGACCACCGATGTTTTGTGGATCTTCTGATCCACTAGTTGCATAACAGTGGGTCAACGCCATTGAGAAGATCTTTTCTGTGATTCATTGTTCTGAGATGGAGTAGGTGACTCTAGCTATTTATCGTCTAGATAGAGAATCTGATCAATGGTGGGATTTGAATAATAACACCAAGCAAAGAGAGGAAATTGAAGATATGGAATGGGAAGACCGTAAGATAATGTTTCTTAATAAGTACTTCCCACGAACTCTGCGCACGAAGATGGAGAGAGAATCCATAGAGATCAATAAAAAAGAAGGAGAATCTGTCACAACCTATGAAGAAAATTTCACAAGGCATTCAAGGTATCCTTCAGGTTCTCTTATTAACAATGATAGGAAAATTGATAGATTCTTTAGTGGATTAAAACCACACCTTCGAATGGCTCTCGCAATTCGAGACTTTGGGAGTTATGAAGAAGTTGTTCGGTGTGCTCTCAAAGTGTAGATGGATTTTGGAGAATATTCCCATGGATCTGGTGATAAGGAAAGAAATATAGAGTTTCAAGCTGGTGGATCTAATGACAAATGTGGGAAGAAAAACCAATGACCCACATGCCAAAAATATAGGACGTTGCACCATGGGAACTGCCTCAAAGGGATGGGGAAATGCTTCAAGTGTGGGAAAGAAGGACACCATGCTCAAGAGTGTCAAAAAGACAAGAAAAGGAAGGAGAGTGTAGCAGATGAAAGGAGATAACCACTCATGGTTCAATTCTACAACTGTTAGGAGCTATGGCACTATGCAAACCAGTACGCTAAACCTAGCATTCTCAAGGGTAATCAGCGTCAGCTACCACAAAAGCCAAAGGAACAAGGGAAGGCTTATTCCATCACAACTGTGGAGGTGGATCATGATAATGAAGTTGTATAAGGTACACTTACCATTCACTAATGAATGGAAAAAGACTTTTTCGATTCTGGTTCTACGCATTCCTTTATATCTTGCAAGCTTTCTAGAACTATAGAATTGAATCCCCAAAACCTTGAAGTAGAGATATTTGTAAAAACACCAAGTGGTGCAATCATTGCAACCCAAGTGTTTGACTCTTCTCCTATTGATGTATGTGGGAAGATTATTCCAGAAAATCTCGTAATACTTCCCTTGGTGGAATTTGACGCTATAATGGGAAGGCATAGGCTCTCATTATATAGATCACATATCAACTGTCGGGAAAAGGAAATATCATTTCATATTCCGAACCATCCCATGCTCCTCTACAAATTCAAGGAAGATCATAAATCTCCTTTGAAAAATCCATCAATGGTTTGGGTGTTGATTCCCTATGAAGAAGCATACCTTTCCCAAATGGTTGAGACGAAGGAAAGTTCCAACCTTGAGGAAATTCCTATCATTAGGGAATATGGTGACGTATTTCCCATAGAGTTACCCGGAATTCCCCAGGATTCTGAGGTAGAGTTGTCAATTTAACTCATACCTAGAGATACTACTATCTCGATGTGTCCCTATAGGATGTCTCCTATCAAACTGGAGGAGTTAAAGAAGCAGCTTCAAGAGAATCTAGACAAAGGGTTCATATGCCCTACTGTATCACCTTGGGGTGTGCCAGTGCTCTTTTTGAAGAAGAAGGATGGAACCATGCAGCTTTGTATCGATTATCAGGAACTCAACAAGATCACCATAAAGAACAAGTATCCTCTCCCAAGGATTGATGACTTGTCCGACTAGTTCAGAGGAGATCAATACTTCTCAAAGGTGGATCTTTGTTCTGGATATCATCAGCTAAAGATGAAGAAGGAAGATATTCAGAAGACTGCATTCCGTACAAGGTATGGGCACTATGAGTTTTTGGTGATGCTCATCAGACTTACTAATGCCCCTACAATATTCATGGATTTTATTAATAGAGTCTTTAGACATTACATCAATAAATTAGTGGCAGTGTTTATGAATTATATTCTCATCTACTCCAAGAGAAAGGAGGAACATTAAGAACATATAAGACTTGTGTTGGCGACATTGAGAAAGGAGAAGTTTTACGCCATGTTCAGAAAGTGTGAATTTTGGATGAATCAAGTCACGTTCTTGGGACATGTGATCACAAGTGAGGGAATTTTTGTGGATCCATCAAAGACAAGGGTGATTAAGGAATGGACCAGGCCCTCTAGTGTCACAGAAATCCGTAGTTTTCTTGGATTAGCTGGGTACTACCGGCATTTTATGAGAAACTTCTCACGATTGTCAAGACCGCTAAATAAGATAACATGGAAAGGGGTAAGGTATATCTGGATGGAAGAATGTGAGGGAATCTTCATGGAGCTAAAGAGAAGGATGATCACTACACCTGTACTCACACTATCGAAAAGTGGAGAACGTTTTGTGATATATAGTGATGTTTCAAAGAAAGGATGTCTTGTGTACTCATGAAAAATGATAATCTGATAGCTTATTCCTCACGACAGTTGATGATCCATGGGTAGAACTACCTGATGCATGATCTAGAGTTGGAAGCCACGATTTTTGCCTTGAAAATCTGGCGGCACTACCTTTATGGGGAGAAGTGTGACATATGCACCGACCACAAGAGCCTAAAGTATATATTCACACAAAAGGAGCTCAACATGCGTCAAAGGAGATGGTCAGAGCTAATCAAGGAATACGATTGCTCTATTCACTATCATCCTGGAAAGGCGAACAAGGTAGATGATGCTCTAAGAAGAAAATAACCTGCTACTCTATCCATGTTGCAGATTGCGAAAGACACTATCTTCTTGGATATGAAAAGAATGGATTTTGAAATCATAAGGGCAGGGGATACTTCCTACCTTGCCCAAATAATTGCACAACCATCAATCCCTGAGAAGATTAAGGTAGCACAAAGGGATGATGTGGTTATACAAAAGAGGGTGAATAAAGTAAAGGAAGGGAATCTTCAAGAGTTCCATATCAATGATAATGGTGTTATTCAATTTGGAACGCGGATTTTTGTGCCTTCATAACACGGGATTTAGAAAGAGCTATTGGATAATGCACATAGCTCAACATTCCCTATCCATCTTGGGAGTACCAAGACGTACCGTGATCTCGGAGAACACTTATGGTGGGATAACATGAAGAAGGAGATTGCAGAATATATATCAAGTTACTTGGTATGTCAGCAAGTTAAAGTTGAGCGACAAAATTCCAAAGGTATGATGCACCCATTGCCTATACCCATGTTGAAATGGGAAAATGTTACAATGGACATTGTCACGGGTCTCCCGAAGACGTCAATGGGAAATAATGCGATATGGGTTGTGGTTGATCGACTCACCAAGACTTCCCATTTATCGCTATTTGGGAAGATATCTCTCTTGATAAACTTGCAAAGATATATGTGAAGGAAGTGTTGAGAATGCACGGTGTTCCACTCTCAATTGTGTCTGACCGCGATCCATGGTTCACATCTAAATTTTGGAGGAGCCTTCAACATGCTTTGAAAACTAAATTAAATTAAAGCACGACCTGTCACTCCCAAACCGATGGCCAATATGAATGGAATATTCAGACGCTTGAAGACATGCTAAGAGCCTTCTCTCTTGAATTCAAAGGTGGTTGGGATCAGCATCTCCCATTGGTTGAGTTCTCATACAACAATAGATTCCACTCGAATATTCAGATGGCTCTGTATTAATCACTTTATGGGAAGCGATGTAGAACTCCAACATGTTGGGAGGAAGTTGAGAAAGAAAGATAATTGGGACCGTTCTTGTTCAAGAGATAACAGTGAAGGTTCAAGTTATCCAGAAACAAATCAAATCTTCTCAAAGTCGGCAAAAGAGATATGATGACAACTGTCGAAGGGACTTGGAGTTCGACGTTGGAGATAAATTCTTCCTTCAAATATCTCCATGGAAGAGAGTCATGCAATTCGGGAAGAAAGGGAAGTTAAGCCCAAGTTATATTGGCCACTTTGAAATCCTTGACTGAATAGGAGTCGTTGCCTATCGTCTATCACTTCCACCGAATATGGATCAAGTTCATGATATGTTTCATGTATCACTTCTTAGGAAGTACATACCAGACCCCTCACATGTACTAAACTCAGAGGTGGTGCAGCTGGAAGATGATCTCTCCTATGAGGAGCAGCCAGTGAAGATTCTGGATCGGAGAGATAAGGTTCTACGCAACAAGACAACAAATCTTGTCAAAGTTTTGTGGAGGAACCATAAGTTTGATGAAGCAACTTGGGAACCAAAATAGGCAATGAAGGATAAGTACCCTCACCTGTTTGGGTAAAGTGAAATTTCGGGGGGGAAATTTCTTAAGGGGGGAAGAATGTAACGACCCAAATTTTTTCAATGGAAATTACATTCATATAAATATGTTGTAAATAAACATGAAAACAAAACATAATGAACTACTATGTGATAAGTTACCTTTAAACATAAGTTTGTCACTTCTATGTTTTTAATTTCTAAAATCCGACATACACGGTTGTGTTCAAGATGATTTTTGGAGTCTAATGAAACAAAAATAATTTTTGGTGACTAGTGACCTACCCATATGAATAGTAACATAACCTTATGAATAGTAATATGACCCTTATGAATAGTAAATCATCCAATATGAGAGTAACATTACCTATGAACAAGTAAATAAAATTTAGATATCATAGGAAGTGACAATTTGACCTTAGTAAACGTTTTGGTATTTTGTAAGTCATAAATAATTAATTTTAATTAATTGATTAATTTGAAAGAATATTTATTTCCCTAAAATTTATTCATAAATTATTTAATCAATGTATTATAGTTTTTAGATAATTTTATAAGACCCTACGTAATCTTTGAATGCACTATAAATCAGTTTTAATCTTAAAAAATGTTTTTTAGGTAAATTATGATTTTAATTAAATATTAAATTAATAATATTTAGAAAATTATTTATGAAAAATGGACTTCATTTTTGGAATCTACATGTCGAAAAATTATTGGGGTAAATTTTTGGATTTTTCTGAGATACATCAATTTTTTATGAATAGTAGAATCCGATAATTTACAATAAATGCTAAATAATTGATTAATTGAGTCATCTATGATTCTATGCTAATGTAAGCCCACTTGTTTCTGAATTGAATTATAAAATTACTATTCTTTGCGTTCAAGACTAAATATTCCTTGTCTTGTGGGGAAAAAATAAACTATTGAATTTTATATTAAGGAAACCCCTCTCCCCTCCACTATAAAAGCCACCCTTCACACACTCATTTCCTCACACCTCTCAAGCTCCAAGCCTTCCCTAAAATCTGCCCAAACACCTTCTCTTGACCCTCCACCACGTCCATGAGCTGATGGTATCATCAAAAAACCATGCTTAGTCCCTTAAGGAGGTTCTCAAGAGGAGGATTCTAGAGGTAATTTCTCTCCCTCTTCTCATTTATTTTCCTTTCAAGTTCAAGTTCATCTCTTGATATCTCCCCACCTATTTTCATTTAAATTGTATTGTAACTCTAGTATTATAAATCTAATGGAATTTTATGATGCTAATGTGAAATTATATCTCCCCACCCCCTTTTATCTCTTCCTTTTATTTTATTAAAGAAAACGTTGTTCATGAGGTGTTAATTTATCACCTTCAAGAACAACATGCCTTCTTCTTCCATTTATACCTACAGATCTGGTCATGAAACCATTTTTATGGTTGAAACAGAATATTTTATATGTATTATGTTCTATTTAATGTTTTTTAAATAACCTATGGCCATATTACTAAGTGAAAAGTTAAAACAAGTTCGTTGTGATCCAAAAACCGCTCAAATTACCCCAAATAACCATCATTTAATTATTATCTAATGATTCATCCACATGGATCTAATATAATTCATTATAAAATAATTCAATCTCCTGTAATATCATTAATAACATGTAATATCATTTATGGATGTTTACTCATGTTCTACCCAAACATCAATTTAAGAATACAAGTCAACCACCAAAGAAAAACCATAAAAACGAACATCCACCAACAATGTTTTTAAACTCTATAAGTCATACAAAGGAAAATAATATGACATAATAAAACCAGAATGAACCCTATTAATGTACACATGGTTCTGGATTTCTAATTAATGAATATAATGTCATTATACGGGGCATTAAAGTGAAGGAAGAATTTAGGTACAAGGTAAGGGGAAATCTCGAACCCAATTTTCTTCGTTCGGGTTCTCCCGCTTTCACTCCATTCTTGATAGGGTTACTCCTTAAAGATCATTTTTTCTTCATTTCCATTACTTTTCTGGGATATGCATGTTTTCACTGGTTTTTATGTTCAACAAAATGTTTTCCAAAAGAACTCTTCTTTTATGAAGACCCCTTTTACTTCTCACCCAAAGTGGATGATTCTTGTAACATGTATGTTATTCCCTCTTTATTTTGGGAACCCAAAGCTTATTAATGTGTTATTATGAGTTGAAAACCATTAAATTCCATGGGTCATTTAAGTTCATTTTTATATGTGTTATATGTGGAAAGCATGACGATGATACTGTTGTTATGTGACGGGTGCGCCTAGAATTATATAGTGCAATATGAATGTCTCAATGTGATGGGTGCGCCCTGAATTATAAAGTGCTCCAATTCATTGGGTAAAGTGATGAATCTCATGAGTAAATGTGAAATATTGTGTGAATAAGACGCTATCTTGGTTCACAAGTATGTGTGGTAGTTAACCACTAAGACATGATGTTTCATTTTTATGCATTGCCACATTTCAAGTCATTTATTTATTCTCCTCTCATGTTCATGATCTTTTGCCTATGTCATGATTATGCTCACCCCCATGCCATATTGTTCTTATCTATCCTCTTACTGAGATTTTATCTCTCCCCTTTTGATGTATATCCTCAGGTGGCTACATGTACTAAGTAGAGTACAAGTGCCAATAAGAATCTAGAGAAGATGAAATTAAATAAATGTTTGTGCTAGCTGTTGTATTTTGTTATGTGTGGTCCTAGTTTGCCCAAGAAACTAAACAATTATATAATCTATGTTTAATATTATTATGTTGTTTATCTTTGAAATGATGTAATAGTAATGTAAGAATAGGTTGGGTCGCTATAATTCCACATCAAAAAATTTGTGTCGAGTAAGCAATAAGAATTAACAATAATTTTTCTCAGTCAATCATATAACTTTCAATGTGAAAGACCATATGAAGAAATGATAAATAGTTTAAGTAATATTTATACACTTGATAAATAATATTGATTTTTAGGGAAAATATAATGTCTAATAATAACACAAATATAAATATTTAATGGGAATGTTAATGATTACAAAAATTAATCATGACATATAATGTTTATAATAAACCCTATCAAACTGATCATAAAACAATAATATAAATAATAAGTATGGAATCAATACTATATATCCTCAGTGTATCATTACTATAATAATGGGATGACATCTTTTATGAATATAAATTCTATTAAAATTTCATTAAATGCATTTTGGATGAAAATAAATTTTTCACTGTGGAAATATTTTTTAAACCAAATTAATAGCAACACTAACGTTTTACATATAACATTAAATGATTTGAAGTATAATTACACATCAGAGTAAAACCCAAGGATCATAAATTTTAGTGTCTTTGAAGACTAGGTACATAATCAAACATTATAAAAACAAAATTTTATATAATCCCAATAACTTTCTCTTATCTTCCATTTTTCTCATACATCTCCGTTCGATAACCAAGGTATAACATGAACAATGGGACGAGCTAAAAGCCTAGTAAGGGAATAACCATAAGAACAAAGCATTAACACATGGGATAGAAGACATGACCTAATGAAATAAAAAGGATTGTAACATATGAAATCATAACATATAATCAAGGGATCATATAAACATAGAATCATTGATATTTGGATGAAACTTAAAACATTAATTTAGTATTAGTCAAGTAATACCACCGAAATTGTTTCTGTGACATCCCAGTTCCGGAAGCCACCCAGAGGTTCCCCATACTCGGTTGGTCACATGGACTCAAGTACATTTCCCTGAATGCCAGAGGCTACCGACTAGAAATGAGGGCCTTGGGTTTGATATTGGGGTAACTACTACCTCATTGTCAGAGTAACACATATGAAGTAAAACCGATAGCAATGGTGGAAGTAGTAAAATATGAAATAAGTAAACCTCATAATTTATAAACAAATGGAGAACACACACACACACACAAATATATGATGCATGATACATATGTCTACGAAATCAGCCAAAAAGGTCAAAATGCTAGAAAAAAAATACTAAACCAAATTACGATATAATAAAAGATAACATTATCCACAACATCGCAAGCCTCAGTGTGGTCTCATGCTCCCCAGCACCACAACAATCAAGTACATAAAAAGGAAGGGTGCTTGCCCATATCTACACCTGCAGTAATATAATCTTTTTGGGCCCAAAAACTGGACCCAAACAGGGTGTGGGATTAGATATTGTAGGAAACCACCATAATGATATGTGCCTAAAAGTCAGTGAATATATATGGAAGTCTAAAATCAAAATGAAGCAGTAAACAAGGAAGTACTCAAAAGTAAACAATCCTACAGTTTCAAATGCATTCAATTATCAGATATCATGAAGCATCTAATTATAAGTAGGGAACCCTTTGGGAAGTACTCATAGCTTAACCCCTCTAGTCTAACCAAATAAAACACAAGAATACCTCTAGGAAGTACACATAGTTTAACACCTTTGGTTCAGTATTTTCATAGACTCTCTGAGAAAGTACTCACCGTCAATTACCCTTATAGTCTCGAATCAGTATCCAAAATGTTCTTTGAGGAGGCACCCAACATCCAATTCCCCTTATGGCCCACATATAGGAACTAAAAACACTCTGAGGAAGTACTTACGTCCATTCCTGCTATAGTCTCACATCGTAATAGTTAATAGACACTCTGGAGAAGCCCTCAACATTCATTCTTCCTATGGTCTACTACACCAGGTTCTCATTGCCCTGTGTAAGTTAATCGAGCACAAAAATATATAATGTACAAATTATACCTCAAGAACTAATTGTCTAAACTGTCTACAACATAACATCATCTCAAAGAAATAATATCACTCCATCATATCAGCACTAGGAATGAAAATCAAGAAACCTAATTGGCAAAGCAAGACTAAACAATAATAAATAATAAAATCATGGAAAAGACATCCATAGAATAAAAATTAACCCTATTCACTTCCAATTGACCTCTACTCAAGAATATAAATAATAGAAGGCAATAAAAGGGTTAAATCTGTTATACGCAATACCTTGATCAAGGTTATTGGACACTTTTGCACATATCACTCAAAGACTATCTGCTGAAAGGAACAAACCACCTACATCAGTGTTGGGAGATCAATATATGTGAACCATAGGCACTTAATTGACCTATAACATCATAGATTTACAAAAATTTCTAAAACTTTCAACCGCAGATAACTCAAGAGAGAAGAGAAACAAGAAAACAAGGCTCAAGAAGAATAGAGAACTCACTAATATGATTCCAACCCAACCAATAGAGTTCGATTTGAAGAACGAATGCTCGATCGGGGCTTGGGAAAGAATCGGCCATATATATACACTCTAGGTAGAAGAAGTTGAAGAAGAAGACACTTCAACCAATTAGATGTGACCCCAGCCCATTTAATGAAAACAATAATGTAGGAAGAGTGTACTTTATAATTACACAGCATGTACTTGACCTTACTAGCCCCCGATTAAGGAGGTCTCTAGGTCACCACACACAGTTTGTGCTCAGCCATTACATGGCAAGAAAACGACTACGTGCGGCAAAATAGTACACGGCGTGTATATATATGTACATGGGTGTACTTCAAAAATTTCTAAAAACTCCTATTTTTCTCAAAAACACAAGAAAAGAGAAACAAATACATGATAAGAAGATATGAGTTCTTAAAAACTTCCCCCCTTAAAGAAATTCTTCCCCAAACTTCCCTATATATGAGGCATAGAAGAAGAATCCCCAAAAATCTCCAGCCACTGTGATCGTACATCGGCCTCCCTCTCCCAGCTCTCCTCCTGTACTCGCCCATGCTTCCATAGCACTCGTACTAGAGGAACAAATCGACCATGGACAACTTTCGTACTTTGATCAACAATCCGGATTGGATGATTCTCAAAAAGGCGTCCACCTCTAACTCAACCTCCTCGGGTTAAAAACATGAGATGAGTATGAGAAGTAACGTCGATGCTGAGAAACATGGAAGACATCGTGCATATCGTGGTACCTCTGAGGTAACTGCAACCTATTGGAAACCATCCCATCTCTCTCCAACAGCTCGAACGACCCGACATTCCTCAGTGAAAGCATACCCTATATCCTAATCCTTCTGAGTCCCAACCTCGGTGTAACATGCAGGAAAACATGACACCTGACCTCAAACTCCAGAGTTTGTCTCCATTGATCACCATATGGATTCTTTCGAGACTGTGCAGTATCCATCCTCTTCTAAATCAATTCTACCTGCTCTGTGATCTCCTTCACAACACAGTGTCCCAACATAGCTACCTCTCCTACCTCCATCCAACATAAGAGTGATCGGCATGGCCTACCGTACAAAGGCTCATAAGGTGTAATTTAAAAAGTTGCATAAAAACTATTATTGTATGAAATCTCTACAAAAGGTATGTGCTTATCCCACGAACATCCAAAATCTAGGATGCATTATCGAAGCATGTCCTCAATAACCTAAATCATATGCTGGGACTGGCCATCTGTCTAGGGATGGTATGTCATACTCAGAAGTACCTATGTACCCAAAGCCTTCATTAATCCCTTCCAGACTCGAGAAGTAAAATGGGTGTCTCTTTTAGAAACAATGGAGTGTGGAACTCCATGTAAACGTACATTCTCTCAGATGTACAACCTTCCTATCTCATCAACACTGAAGGTCTCCTTCATCTGAAAGAACCGAGTAACCTTCATGAGTCTTTAAATGAAAACCCACACCACATCGTTCCCTCGAGGCAACCTCAGTAAACCTATCATGAAATCCATTGTGACATAATTCCACTTCCACTCGGGAATGGGAAACTGTTGCAATAGCCCAACTGGTCACTGATGCTCAGGCTTCACATAATGTCAGGATGAATACCTCGTGATGAAACTAGTAGCATCTCTCTTCATACCTGACCACCAATACTGACGGTGTAGATCAAAATACATCTTATTGACGCCTTGATGAACTTCCTAATCTGAGGAATGAATGTCTTGCATAAGCTCCTCATGTATGTCTTCTTGCACCCATACGTTCCCATGAAGACGCAAGATCTCATCCTCACCTATGGTGAATTCAAGAATAGGGTCCTCTCTGGACACACATTCCTGTAGGACCAGGCCTTCTATATATGATGGCTACCTCATTCAAACTTGATCAAGTAGATTCAAGGTAACAGCTACAGATGAATGAAAATTATACCCCTGCATGTCGTGCACCTCCATGTACATCATAGAGAACAGAGACATAAGCTGCCACACACTACTGGCCTCTTGAACGGCCTGTATTTTATTCCTCTTTCTCAACGCACCAGCCACAATGTTTCCCTTCCCAGGCATGTAGGCAAGATCAATGTGAAAGGACTAAAGGTACTCAACCCACCCTCGTTGTCTCAAATTGAGATCACGATGAGTGAAAATATACTTGATAATCTTGTGGTCAGTAAAAACCACAAAATGCTCACCTTGAAGTGAATGTCTCCAATAGCGTAAAGCATGAAAATATGCAGCCATCTAAAAATTTTGTATCGATTATTTCCTCTCTTGTGGCCTCAACTTCCAAGACCCATTCACAATAACCCCTTCCCCTTGTATAATGACTTCTCCCAGATAGATACTTGATGTATCATAGTAAATAGTATATCTCTTTCCTGGATGTGGAAATAATAGTATTGGTGCTAAAGTCAACCTCCTTTTTAGCTCTGGAATGAATAAATCACAATAATCATACCATATGAACCTTGGGCCCTTCTTAGTCAGGTCCTTCAGTTATGTGGATAAGCGTGAAAAGTCCTATATGAAACATCTGTAGCAACTAACCTACCATAGAAAACTCTATACCACAAAAACATTTTTCTTCTTCTCCTAGGAAACTACTAATAATACTTTCTCTAGGTCTACTAATACTTCTGTCTATGAGATAACATGACCCCATAAGTGAATCTGGTCCATCAAAAAATGGCATTTTCAGTGCTTAGCATATAACTGATGCTCCCTCAGTGTACTCAAAATGATCTCAATATATGAGGCATGATCATGTCGAGTGTGAGAGTACACCATGATATCATCTATGAAGACTACCTCAAAAGAATCCAAGTATTAATGGAACACTTAGTTCATCAGTGTGATTAAAACTACAGGTGCGTTCATGAGTCTGAACCGCATAACCATATACTTGAATAGGCCATACCTGCTCCGAAAGGCTGTAAGAGGTACATCTGATGGTCTAACGTGCAACTGATGGTAACTGAATTTCATGTTAAACATCGAGAACACACATGCTCCTAGAATTTGATCAATGATATCCTCAATCCTCGGCTAGGGATGTTAGTTCATGACCGTAAACTGGTTCAGCTTCTAATAATCCATACAAATTTTGAGGATACCGTTTTCCTTCTTCGTAAACAGGACAGGCGAACCCCAATGAGTAGTACTAGATCAGATGTAACCCATTGCCTTCAACTCCTCCAACTACCTCTTTAGCTTTTGTAACTCTGGTGTAGCCATCGTATAAGGAGGAATGGACACATGTGCTGCTCCTGGAACAAGCTCAATAAAAAACTCCACCTCTCGCTCTGGAGACAAACCTGAAAAAGTTCTCTGTAAAGACATCCTTGAAACGTTCCACCACTGGTGTGAATTCCTTGTTTGAAGTCCCCAATTCATCGAGATAAATACTATCAATCTGGGCTATAACTCCTATCCACCCATGATTCTTGGGACCCACTCTGCTCGCTTGGACATCCCATTCACCCTTGTGAAGAAATGATACACCCTCTGGTAATGTGAAACTCAACCTATGGTGATAGAAATCTACAAATGCCTAAATGGGACCTAACCATTCCATTCCAGTAATGATATAATAGCCTTCCATCTCTAAGACATAAAGTCCCATAAGAAGTGAAACCCACCAACCACTAGAGGGCACTCCTTACACTGTCGTACACTTTCCGTTCTTATCCCCAACAGAGTGTCCAATGTCATGATATTAGCAGAAGAAAAGATATAGAGTACAAGACTACCCATAATGGAAAAAAATATAAAATTATGGGAAGCCCATGTATCAAAAAGAGAAGAAGCTAAAACTAAGGAAACATTGATTATACCTAGTACTGTTGAGGGTCCAAGATCATGATCTAGATGGGTCTACCCTGTCACAAAATTCTGACCCACATCTTGACCATACGAACCTGCTTGACCACTCTTAGCTGATCCACCCTGTTTTCTCTGAAAGCCTGGCGACTGACTACCATTTCCATGACCTCTAAATCATCCACAACGACCGAAACAACTCAAGTTCCCGGACTGATGAGAAACTGGTGGTGTTTCCCCTAAATGTGGAGTCACAGAAGAACACCTGTCACTAGCTGCTAGTGAGAAGAACTCATAGAAGTGCTAAAGATCTCCCATATTACCACAAGATCAGCACTCCTCTGGTTCTGTCACGCAATGCAGCCTCATATTCCCTCTCTTCCCGCACTGGTAGAACACCACCTAGCCACCAGAATAAGTGTCGCTCCTCCTTGGATCTCTACGTGTAGACTCCCTATGGTGCTTCCTACTGTAAGTAGGAGGGATACCAACTCAAGATGTCAAGCAGCCCTAGCACAGAACTCTATAATCCTCTAGATTGTACTCCATGATTAGTGATTGGTTGACTATAGAAGAGATGGAAGTCAACCTAAAGATGGTCACTTGTGATCAGATGTCTTGACTGAGACCATCCTCAAACTTTCTAACAAGAAATAAATCAACGCCTCTAGGAATGGTCATAAAGCGCTGCAACTCTGTGAAGAGAGAAAAATACTCCATAATAAAAAGTGTACCCTACTCCACACTCATGAACTCTCGAGATTGAACACCCATCATGGTATCCCAGTAGAAGTAGTCATTG
Source organism: Viscum album (assembly GCA_963277665.1). NCBI lineage: Eukaryota > Viridiplantae > Streptophyta > Magnoliopsida > Santalales > Viscaceae > Viscum > Viscum album. The sequence continues at coordinate 1,283,652,682 of OY728133.1, forward strand.
AAGTTATGATGTAACTCATCCCATGCCATAACCAGCTAGCATCCCTCCTATGAGATCACATCCCACCATATCTTGGCAGATTCCTGAAGCATATATGTAGAAAGCTTCACCTTTCTCTCTGGATGCATCTCCAGATGGTCATAGAACATTGGCTAGTAGCACTGTAGAAATCACTATTGCAGTTACTGTTCGGTACTATAGGAACTGGAACCATTCACCCGATTTGGGCCTTCAAGCCACCGGTTTGGGCCTACGGTTATCAAGGGCCTTCGCTTCATCAAAGGCGTTCAGGATATAGGGCCTTTGGGCCATAATTACCATGGAGTAGCCCAGTTCACACAAAAAATTCCCCATAAGAGGATCAGAGCAACAAGAGTAGCTGCCATGAAATGTAGAGCTAACCCGATTGGAAGAATGATAGGGTACGACAGCTGCCATTGGGACCATGAACCATTCAGTTTTGTATAGGGTAATGCTAGCTGATCAACAATGGAAGGTGGGGAGCTAGGTGATCAACGATGTAGAAGTTGTGGAGGGAATGTTCTAGTGGGTTGGGCCTACGAGTCATGTAATGGGCATGGTATATCTCAGGGCCTTAAGGTCATGTATTGCATGTTAGTCGGGCCTTGTGCCTTTGGCCTACAGGTCATGTATAGGTTCCACTTCAAACCTTAAAAAGGGTGATTATCCATAATAAAATAATAATAATTCTTTATGTCAATTTAGTAAATCAACAAAAGGAAAATATTATGTTTAAAGGCCACAAAGAGCTTAGTAGTTCATTATGTTGTGAATTCTTGTTATTATATTGAATAATCATAAGAAGGAAATTCAATTGAAAAACATTATGTCATTACATTCATCCCCCCTTAAGAAATTTATCCCTCAAAATTTCATTTTAAATTCAAGGCCATAAACAGGTGCATGTACTTTTCCATCATTTCCTCCTACAGTTCACATGTTTCCTCTTCATACTAATGTTTCTGACATATTACATTGTCCAGGTTAGTAGTCTTGTTACATTGAAATTTATCCCTACAATCCGAGATCTTCCTTGGCTGATTCTCATAAGAAATATCATCCTCCAACTGTACCACCTATGAGGATAGTATATATGAAGGATTTTTTATGTTCATCCTTAAGAGGGATATATTAAAGACATCATTTACTTTTTCCATTGTAGTTGGAAGTTCTAGTCAATATGTCACACCCACAAAATGATCAAGAATCTCAAAGTGGTCATTTCCCTTGGGACTTAACATCCCTTTCTTTCCAATCCTCATGTCCTTATTCCACGGATATATGCATAGAAATACCATGTATTCAACATTTAACTCATGTTCTTTTCGACAATTTTCTACATAACTCTTCTACCGCCTTTGGGCTTACTTGATATATTATTGAATGGTTTTCACCTTCTCCACCATTTCATTGACCATTTTAGGTCCTGGAATCTTACACACTCTGAATTCATCCCAACACGCCAGTGTTCATTACCTTTTACCATAAAGGGATTCTAATAGTGCCATTCAGATGCTAAAGTGGAAACTATTGAATTAAGAGAATTCAATTAGTGGAATATGTTGGTCCCATCCTTCTTTGATTTCTATAGAACATAATCTGAACATACCATCCATTGTATGAATTTTTCTCTTTGATTGGCCATCAGTTTGAGGATGATAGTCTTTACTGAAGTTTATTCAGTGCTTAGATAGTGTTGGAGATTTTTCATGAACTTCGAGGTGAATATTGGATCACAATTAGATAAAAAAGGTAGTGGTACTCCATGCATCCTTACCACATATTTGATGTATATCCATGCATGTTGATCTAACGAGTTATCCTCTCAAATTGTGATAAAGTTAGTCGTATTTGTAAGAAGATCCACAACAACCCATATGGAATTGTTTCCTCTGTATGTCCTTGGTAGTCTAGTGAAAAAACCCATGGTAATGTTCTCCCACTTCTATGTTGGTATGGTTTGGGGTGGCATCATCCCCTCTTACTTTTTCCTCTTATCCATCACTTACTAACATTCCAGGCTCTTTGATGTATATTCAACTATCTCCCTTTTAATATATTCCCAGCAAATTTTCTCTCAGAGATCTTGATACATCATTCTACTACCTGGGTAAATATAGACGGTCGAGTTATGTGCATTATTCAAAATATCCTTCTTTATCTATGGATAAAATAGTACACCTAATTGGGACCCAAATTTTATAACTCATTCATCATCAATGAATAACTCATAGGATTAACCATTTTTATCACCTTTAACCCTTTTTATAATTTCCACATCTTTCCTTAGAGGATCCTTTATTTTCTCCATGAGGCTTGGTTGAGAAATAATTTGGGAAATAATTTATGATGTTCCTCCATTAATGATTCCCATGTACAACATTTGAAAATTTAAGAAGAACTGATTATTTTCAATTCTTATAATTAAAAAATTAAGGATCATTTCTACTTAGAGAATCTACTGACTTGTGTGACTTACCAGGATGGTAGTGAATTTAGCAGTCATAATCATTGAGGAGCACTATCCATCTTCATTAGAGAATATTAATATTTTTTGAGTTAATATAAATTTGAGACTCTTGTGATCACTATATATATCACAATTGTCCCTAGAGAGATAATGTGTCCAGATTTTTAATGCAATGATCATAGGTTCCAACTCTAGATCATTCATAGGAAATTTTTACTCATGAATTTTCAGATTCCTTGTGGAATATTCTATCATATAATCGTTTTTCATCATCACATAACCTATTACCTTCATTGAAGAACCACATTACACCACAAAGAGTTCTCCACTTATTGGGAGTGTGAGTACTAGCACAGTGGTAAGCCTCTTTTTCAACTCCTTGAAATATTCTTCAGATTCCTGAGTCCAGATAAACATTACTGACTTCTATGTCAGCATGGTCATTGGGTTTGACAATCTTGATTCACAAATCTTCGATAATACCCATCTTGACCGAAGAAGTTACAGATCTCCATTAAAGATTATGGATTGTCCCACTCATTAATTGCATTTGTCTTGAAAGGGTCCATAGATATCCCTTTGCTGGTGATAAAATCCCAAACAATGATACGTCCTCCATCCAAAACTCACATTACCATACTTTTCAAACACCTTCTCCCTTAGGAAGTCTTTTTACATAGTATTCAAATGATCCCCATATTCTTCTTTGCTCTTGGAGTATATTGGAATATCATTAATAAATACCACTGCAAATTTGTCGAGGTAATCTATAAATAATCTATTCATTAAATCCATGAAAACATCTACAGAATTATTGATTCCAAAGGGAATCACTATGAACTCATATTTTCCATACCTCATTTGAATGGTAGTCTAGGAAATATCTTCCTTTATCACCATTAATATGTTATATCCCGATCGAAGTTCCACGATAAGGAAATAAATTGCCCAATGATGCTGATCAAACATGTCATCTTTCCATGTTAAGGGATAATGGTTCTACATCATGATTTTATTAGGATCAAAAAAATAAATGTAGACGAAAATTGATCCATCCTTCTTCATGATGAAGAGAACTGAAACACACCATGGTGAAGTATTGGGGTGTATAAACCATTCCCTAGATTCTCCTGTAACTGTTTCTTTAGCACTTCCAGCTATACAGTGGCCATTATATAAGGTTTCATTGATATAGGTAGTTATGTACGAATAAGTTCAAAAGAGAACTCAACCTCCCAGTCAGGAGGAAGACATGAAAACTCTTTGGAAAATACATTAGTGTAATCCCACATGATGGGAATGTATTCAACCATGATTCTCTCTATTTTCTCAATAATTTTATCTAGATATTCATATTCATAAATCTTCAATAACCACATTTGAGACAATGATTATAAAGAAGATTCATATTCCTCCTTACACTTCTAATGTATTGTAAGTTGCTTTGGGATTTTAAGACTGATCTCTCCTTCCCAACAGTTGATGTTGACATTGTATAAAGATAGTCAATACAATCCTAGGATAGCATCAAACTTCACTAAATGAAGTATGAAAAGAATTTCTGGGAGGTTCAGTCCATAAAATTTAACTGGGGAGGAGTTTAAAACCATGGACACAATAATTTCCCCAATCTCTATTCACCTAGATATCTTGTCCTTCAAATTTCGAGGTGTTTTTGAATAGTTATACTAATCTTGAATGATATGAAACAATGCATTGAACCAGAATCAAATAGTAAGCATGATATTCTTGAAGGAATCACTAGCATACCTATCAGCACATCATTGTCTAGCTCCACCTCAGAAGTAGTGATAACATAATACCTTCCATGTTTCCTTGTAGGTTGCTGTAAATTTCCTCCAAAAACCCTTGGCTTGGGGTAATTTATTTCATAATGCACATTCTCATTGATGTTTTAACACTACACAACTAGCTGAGCGTTTTTCTGAACCTTCCTTTCTTATTCCACATTAGTGGTATTTTTCATACCCCTTCATCAGTTCTTGTCCTGATGACCCTTATTTCCACATTTAAATAAATTAATGATTCCCTTTAGATATTTCCCATGATAGTTCATCCCAAAACTATTATATGAGGGATATTCAGTCTTCTTTCCATCATGGGATTGGTTTGTTGAACCACCCTTGTTGTTCTCCATTTTTTGCTTCTTATCACTAGGCCGACAATATCACTGAGTGTCTCCAATCTCCATTTCAATATTGAGGGAACAACATACAATATCCTCATGACATTATATGTCTCAAATCACCAATTTTTTTAATAGAATTTTCTGGATCCCACTAAATGTGTGATTCAACTTACATTCGGTGTTCACGACAATGACAGAGGCATACCTTTCCAGCCTTGTAATTTCTATTTATATGCCCTGATGGAATCATCTTATTTGTACTTGAGTCCGATGGACTCTATTTCTATTTTGAGATGGATTATTTGAGGAAAATATTTATTCAAAAACATCCTCTTGAATTCCTCCCAATTCATGGAGTCAATTTCCTCTTGGGACATTCTATTCTTGATCAGTTTCCCCCATTGATCAGCTTCCCTATCAAAATTATAGAGTACTAGTAAAACGTTTTCTTTTTCCAAGAACTAGAGGAAGAAGAATATATTTTCAATGGAGTTAATCCAATTTTCTATGAGGAGGGGATTAGAAGATATACTAAACCTGGGTGTCATTTTCCGCATGAATGATTCTATAGTAACTTGCACTTTTCTTAGAGAAGGAGGAGGGATTTCCAAATGATTCATTTTACTATTCATTACTTGATCCAACTGATCAAGTACTTTCATGAAGTTTTGAGCACAAGTTCCCATCATATCAGGCATATCATTAGGAAAATCATCACATTTCTTAACACATTGGTTTTTGGAACGTGTTATTCTACTTCCCACCATTAACTAAGAAAAAGAACGTAAAATTCAACGTCTTGAATACATAGTTATTGAACATAAAAGGAAAATTCTGAACATAAAAAGATAAACATGCAGAGGAGACATATATCCAACCTTGTGATTCCTTAGGATTAAATCTAGTTTATCCTCCATATATTTCATAACTAATATTCTCATAGTATTTTTTATTCGCTTAATAATGGTTTTTACTATGATCAAGAATTTACTTACGTATATCCCCTGGGAGTATCAAAACAAGGATAAAGAAATGCCCATTGTTGTCTACCAGGATAACATAGGTCAAGTCCTAAACTACTTTTCGGAGTTTTCACTCCTAGGTAAATTTATGCTAAAGCTGAATTTACCTGTTTGAATCCACACATGGATGTATTTTCTTGATAAACCACTTACTCTATAGTTACCAAAATTTAGTTATTTTTTCTTATATATAGTCACATCCTATAGGTGATTACTAACGTGATCTATTACTAATCTCAAAAAATAACTAGAATATCCTATGATACCAGCTATAGAAACCCTATCCTTTTACATATTAAATTACATTATTTTAAGCATAATTATAAATCATGGTACAAGGAAAGGATCTTAAAGTCTAGTGTCTCAGACAAATTGGTACACAATAAAACATTATAAATAAAAGCTGTTATTTAAAATTCACAATGAGATCCTATCATCCATTGTGATCATATATCTGTATATGATAACTTGGGGATAACATGAACAAATGCATGAGATAAAATCTAGGTAAGGGAATAACTATAAGAATAAAGCATTAAAACATGTGATAGAAGGCCTGACATGATTATTTAAAAAATCATGTAATATATGGAATCATAACATATAAGAATGTGACCACATAAAAAAGTAATCACTGATATGTCATAGAAACATAAAACAACGATTTTTTATGAGTCAAGGCTAACCGCCAAGACCGTTGCACAAAGTATCTCAAGCCAAGGCTAGCCACCAATACCGGCGCACATAACATATCATGGGACTCAACATTACCCAATACATTGGATTTCTATATGGGATCACCATATTCACTTTTACTGAATATGTTTTCCACATAAAAAATCATACAAAATCAATATTACAGAAACATAAGATTTACCCACGGAAAGAATTGGGTACAATACTCATTTCATAAAGCATAACCAATGGTCGTATCATAAAAGTGTCCATGGAATAAAGGAATTAGAACATACATGGACATTAATAAGGTAAAATAGGTATATATCATTCTATGTTATGTCAAATATAATTGAAAACATGTACTAAATGTATTTGATAAATTTTAGCATTAAAACATTTTTTATCGGTTTTGAAGAGAAATACTGTAGATATTTTAAAATATTAAAGGGAACTATATTTTATATAAAACCAGAATTGAACCAAAAAAGTTTTCATAAAAAATAGTTATTTTATAAATACAATGCTGGCTTAAAATTATGAGAAAATGCACATGAAATTGAGTAAAAATTTGGGATGTTTTCTTAAAATGAGTTTGTTTATTGGGAAGTATCAAGGAGGAAATACCTTAAAAGCTTGTATATCTCTGAAAGATAATGAGGGATTGATATTGAAACATGAATTTTGAGAATATAAAAAGAATGTATAATTTGTACATAAAAATAAAAGACAAAATTATTTGGGTAAAAACAATGATAGAGCAACCTGAAGGGATAAATGTGGTTCTGGTAGAACTCCTTACAGAATTATCAGCCTCTTATTGGGTGTACTTATGAGGGATTCATGAGAGAGAAAAAGATTTCAAATCCCACAATCATTAGGAGGGATGTAAGAAGAGGTGCGAAATCATACCCCATTTTTAGGTATTATAAAAAAATGGTATTTCATATAGGACATTATTGAATAATTTTTGTAACATATCCTAGAAACATCATATTTATAGATAAATGTTTGTAATTTACTTAAGAATCTAAAATCTTTATTATTTTATTATTTTTAACAACATTAATTTTCTTTATTCATAAATTATACAATTAATGCATCATAATTGTTCGAGCTATTAAGGTAATTATTTATTCTAGGAAAATTTAAAATATAATTTGATGAAAAATATTATTTTATTATATTTCTAGTAAATACTTATTTCTGAAAAAATCATCTAGAAAAAATAAATTAAACTTTTATACGAACTAATTTTTATTGTGTGACCACCTTTACATTCTTTTAAATAAAATATTTTGAAGGTCTTACTATGATTCTTGTGGATCCAAAATGGCTAAAATTAGATTCCAAGGGATATTGTGGTAAAGTATATATCTTTTAAATTTACTGTTTCATGTTTGGTTCCATTTAGTGGTACTTATAATTTTAATTAGAAACATTTTATTTATTTCTCTTTGGTTTTCAAAAGTATTGCATCTGCATTACATAAGAATTAAATCCAATTTTTTAGTTTATATAAATTAAAACTGAATATATATTATAAAAATAAGTTAAACAAGTTAAAAATAATCATTTATATTCTATTGTGAAATTTAATTACACATATTTATCTGAAACCAATTTCCATAATTTGTTGATCTGTCTTTTCATACCTTGCACGAGCATTAAAAATGATTTTAGACAATGCTCAAGTTTTAAAAACACTAAATTTAGAAATTATAAAAAATATAAATAATACCTAATAATTAATAAATAATTCGTCAAAATAATTTATATCACCCAATTATTTTATATATAAGTAACCAAATATGACTATGTGAGAGTTGCACAGGCACTGATTTTTCAATGACAATGATTATTTTATATTTGTCAAGAAAAATATAAAATTTATATTCTAAATTAGTTATATAAAAAATTATCTTATTAAATATTTATTTACTTATTCCATAAGTTTAATAATTTTTATATCATAATTATCTCTTGGTGTTTTCACAAAAAATACTAGATTTTCTTATAATCAATATTTTGTTACTATAACTAAAAATTAAACAATTTAATAAAAATCCCAAAAACTCATTCATACCATTTTTTGACAAGTATAATTAAAAAATAAACTCAATTTTATGAAAATAATTTTCTAAATATGATAAATTAAAATTTTAATTTAAATCAACATTTACATGAAAAATAAAAATTTTAAAATTAAAACTGATTTAATGGAACTTTGAAAATTAATTAATGTCCAATAACATTATCTTATAAGCATGTGAAATCAAAATATTAATGTAAGATTCTATTTTTTGAAAATAAATTTTCAATTGAATCATTATATTTATTATGAAATTAAAATAAACATTTGTGATTATTAAAATTACTTACACTTAATTAAAATGTTTAAATAATTTTTTTCCTATAAAATGATATAATTATTTCAGAATTTCATTTATAAGATGCATAACTTTTGTTTATAATTTTATTTGTGGGTTCACTATTCATTAGGTAGGCTTACTATTCATAAGGGTAATATTAATATTCATAGGGGTGTCATTACTATTCAAATGGGTGAAGATACTATTGGAAAAAAAATAATTTGATCCTATCATACTCCAAATATTATATTGATAGCCACCATGTACATCTGTTTTGTTCAAATTCAACTCATTGTAGTAAAAAAATTAGGTTTAATGGCTGCGATATTACAATGTTGTTTAAATAATTATAAAAAATTTGTGTTTCACAGAGACTTGGTGTTATGTGTATCATATTATATAATATTTTTTTTGTAAATCCTTGTGGTGTTACATTCTCCCATCCTTCAATAATTTGTTTCCTCACAACTTCAAATGTCACTTTGAAAATAGAAAAAAGGTTGATATTAGAAAGTATCATTTCAAAATACCCACATTAGAAAAGAAGCTACTTGGATAACATTTTTTTCAAAATTATTGTACCAATGTTGAGATATTATTTCACTAATTAATAATGTATAGAAATATAAGTACTTGATATATTTCTATAAACACAATCTTGTCATTCATTTGTGCCTTTAACTATTTTTTCTTCATTTCATGGAATTAGTTGAATGATATGGTAAAATATTATCTAAAAACATTTCCAAATATCAAATTCATCAACTAATTAAATGGTTAACTTTTCTAAAATATCATGATAAAAAACATTAGAAATAAGGTCACCTAATTTACTTGAAATTATTAAACAACAATAAGTGGCTTTTGATCATCAAATATAACCATGCAAGTACAATATCCTTATATTGTCTTATGAAATATGAATAACTTTAATTACCATACAAACTTATTGAATACATTAACTATTCATTATTCACTAACTAAATAATTAGAATTTAGGTATATTCCTTAAGCCCAAAATTATTTAGACTCTACCACTATGTTGATATTCCATTATTTAGATCAAAGACAGTAAATGCTATCAAAATTACATTTTCCAAATCAAACACCTATTTATTCTGAAATTGATATATCAATACCAAGAACATATTAAGGGTTTCCTTTCCCTTTTCAATATATTTTTTCAAGAGTTTAACTTGTTACTGATTCACTTTTCCTTGGTAACATTTATTATTCTACATCAAATCCTTAATGAAATTGTACTATAGTATTGTCCTTATTTATTCTATAATTATTTTAACCATTTCATAATTGGTTAAAATAATCAAATTTCAAAATTATTGAATCAAAATACAGGAACAATAATCCTTCCACTTCATCCGTGGTAGTAGCATGATCATGAACATGATTGATTTTATTCTTTTGGTGTTTATTCCATTCTCGCAAAGGATATTGAATTTTGTAGAATCCAATGTACATGCAGTTAAATAATGTTTCATTGGAAAACAATTTCTTACCCTCACAATCCCAAGAATTGTATCATTTCTCTCCACACTTGTAGAAAACTCCGATTTCTTTTAATTAAATAAAAATGATTTTCGTTCCAAATTATCACATGTGTGAAAAGAATTATTTCCATTCATCTATTGATCTATCTTTTTCCAAATTTTCCTCTTACTTTAATACGTTATTCCTAATCCATAGTACATAGAAAACACTTCCTCTATATTTTTAGGAAATGATTCTATCTCCTCAAATGATATGAATGTTTGACAAATTCAATCTCTTCTAAGGAATAACTGAAATCCATTGAATAAATCATCATTCATAATATTTGGATTATGTGCACTGATGTGGTTCCAATTCCATCCAATAGGTTCAAATTTTAAACAATCTCATGCACTAGATTAAATAATAAAATTATGAAACATATGTTATAATCCAAATAAAAGTGAAATACATAACATAAATTGAAAAAATTATCTGTAGCTAATCTCATATTCAAAATCATGTTTTCGTTGAGGGAATGTTTACATTTAAGTCCATCATAAGGGTGTGTAAATAAAATGTGAATTATCATAATAATATCCCTTTTTAGTGTCAAAACAAGTGACATGTATGTCCTATTTTCGTATACCAGGTTACCCTGAGTCGGGCCCAAGACATCTTGTAGGATTAGTTACACCAGGGTATATCTTTGATAGAATCACATCTACTGTTAGTATCTGAATATGGAATTTATTTAGTGATATCCAAATAATATCTACCTTATAAAAATTCTAGGATGGTATTATATTCTTATCCTCAAAATCATTCTTAGGGTTATTTCTTCTAATCAATGTTTTCAAAATCAAGTGTTCAAGGATTCTGCTAAACATGCTCTCAAACCAAATGTAAAGACTGGGAATGTTGTATCTTTGATATGGGGCCTTACATTATTATATTGGTGTGATTATAATGTAGTTTTATCCCAAAGGAATTAATTTTTTAAAAAACATTGGAATAGTAGACATAATTATAAGGTTTATATTATAACTTGAAAGGAAATACAATATATCAATTCCATTGGAAAAATCCATAAATCCAAGATTATCCCTACAAGTCATTTTTTATATATATGTTCAAATCCTATGGAAAAATAAAACATAAGAAAAGGGTGAGAATATATTATCAATAATGGTAATTAATATATCTAAAGTTATCATAAAAATAATCATTATGAAAGGTGAATAACTGAAAACAGATGCCTTTAAAAATACACTGGAGCATTACTTGGTTGGAATGAACGCATAGTAAATAATGACATAATATTGAAAATAATAGAATAAACATTAATCATAAATATTTTTCTAGTAAACTATCACATGGTTTAACAATTAATAATATGATAATTATATAATTCAAAATGTCAGTCGTCTTAAACCTATTTTAAAGGCCTCAACCAATATTTTTGAAAATACTATGGTTGTGACTCTGATAAAACCCAATTCTGTTTTATCTAATGACACTTTCTGATGCAGAGAGGGGATATGTGGGCCCCACACATCACTTTATAATTCCATTAAATTCCTAACATGAATGGTGCTAAATATAAACTACATGAATATATTAAATGTAAATAACTTTCCCTAATACGTAAACATAATCACTAACCAATTTTAGTAGCATGGTGATTTGTGTCAATATAGAATATCCACATTAAAATAGACATTAAACATTTAATAAAATATATTTTATAACAATTAAAATGATTCATCCTAATAAATAATAAAATAATCAGTAGTGGTGTTGAAATAGATGAAAATACACTAATAAAATCATCAAACGATTCTTGAGATAAATTTCCCTTTTACATAGCAAAGAAGTGTTTTTTTTGGAAAAATCATTTTAAAGTGTCAGAAGAGTTTTTATAAAACGAGTATTTAATAAATATAATTTTTTAATAAAAAATTAATTATTGTTGAAAGATAGTGGTTTCACAAAAAATTTATGGAAGGTACTTTAAAATGAGAAAGAAATCGAGATGTTCCCTTTAATCCAGATAACATATAAGGATGAATTGAAAACAAAACCTTATGAAATATGTATTTTCAACAAAATAATGATTAAATGGTTAGAAAAAATGATTTTTAAACACATAATCATAATTTAGAAAAAAATCATAAAATAAATTAGTAATTACATTGGTTTATATAAGAAGAAATCACATCACAAATGATAATGAAGGTTTAGGAAGAAAACTCGTACAATGATCATAAGATCAGAGTGAGGAAAAATCAATGACAGAATTATGAGTGACATTTATAAATCCAAAAAATATAATTTGATTGATATTATAGAAAAATCACATGTAATACACAATTTGTTTTTGAAAAAACCTAACCAATAAAATAAACTTTTATCTCAATGAATGGAAATTGAGTTAAGATATCGCTTACACAAGGTTCTAAATCCATAAATATTTCTAAAAATCCCTTATAATTTTTTTGAATAGTGTTATAAATTTATTAATTAACAAAAATAATATTTATAATACCTTGTATAATCTTATTATAACATTTTCCACACATTTTTTAACATTAGTTAGTTATTTCTATTGTTTTTGGTACATTCGTTTCGTGGATTCCAAGGTCAGTTTATTATGGAATTATTTTTAAAAAAGAAATAATAATATTTATGTGATCACATATATATATATATATGTATATATATTTATATATCATTTTAAACAATTACATGTGAATTTAAAATTTCCATGATTTCGATGAAAGGGGAATGAAGAATCATTGTCCACGATCGTGTTGAATTGATGTACCAGGAATGAAGATTTCCTTATTTTTGAATAAAAGGAGAATATGTGATATATTATGATGATTTATTCATAAAATAATAAAATTTTAGTATATATATTATACTGGGGTATTAATTAATCATTGGATAATAGGTAGGTATAAGGAAGACGTGAGAAAAAATTTAGAAAAGTTGATAATGTAATGTTACCTATTGAAAATTTCTATTTGAAGACCTTCTTAAGGATTGTAGAAGTGGTATTTTTTGTTAGACCAGAAGCACCCGATTTTGTTAAGGGATAAGGATGATGGAATTTGGCAGAGGAAAGTTGAGAATTAATGCTTATAGTGTTTAGAATTTTTGCTGGAGAGAACCTCTTTTTATAATCGAGGTGAAGGGTGACATATGAATTAGTAAAATTTATAAAATATAATAAATTTATTGTAGAGATTTTGACTTTAAAAACCCCTGAAAATCACAGGGCATTCCTTTTTCAAAGGGAAAAATAACATTTTTAGTCTTATTCCTGATTTTTGTTAATAATTTTATAATATTTATTATTCAAGTAAAATAGTTTTTGTCAACTTAAACACTATTCATAAACTTCACTTTAAACACAACATAAAAAAGTATAAAATATGAAAATTGTTTTTATTATAACATATACATATCATATTAAACTATGAAAATCATGAATTAACATAATAATTTCATATTAAATTTATTTTATTGTTTTTAATAATATTAATTTAATTTATTCATTAATAAAAAAACATTACTGCATCGTAATTGTTCAAGCCATTAGGAAAATTATTTATTCTCTAAAAACTGAAAATAAAATTTCATGAGAAAATAATTGTATTATCATTCCATTAAATATTTATTTCAATATTAAAATTGTTGAAAACCATAAGATAAAATGTTATACAAACTAATGTTTATAGTGTAAAACCCATGACTTACCTTTAAATAAAATATTCTAAATGTATTAATGTGTTTTTTTCAATCCAAAATGTCTCAAATTAGAATCAAATAGAGGTAATGTCAATAATTTCTCTTTGAAAATATTTATTCATGTTTTGATCCATTGCATAATATTTTTATAAATTTACTTCATTTATAAAATTAAAAATTAATTATTATCATAAAAAGCGTTCATTGGTTTAAGAAAATCATTTAAATTAATTTATGAAATTCAATTACACATATCTATATTAATCAAATTTCATTAATTTGTTAATTTTTCTTTTCTAGCATTGCATGAAAAATACACAGATATTTAGATAAGGATAATGTAATAAAACCCTAAAATTCAAAATTAAATACCCAAAATATCAATAATACATAATAAATAATAAATAATTCTTGAAAATAATTTTTATCACCTAATTATTATATGCATAAGTTACCAATTTTGACTTTGTCAGTGCTGCGTAGGCATTGTATCAGAAATGACAATGATTCTATTATACTTATGAAGAAAAATAAAATTTATATGTTCTGAACTATTTCTATAAATAGTTTCTCTTCCAGCACATTAATTTATTTATTTCATAATTTTAATAATTTTTATATCATTAATATCTCTTGACACTATCACCTAAAATACCATATTTTCATAAAAAATGTAATTTTTTTACTATTCACTAAAAACTCAACTGTTTCAGAAAAATCCCAAAAATTCATCCTAATATTTTTTAGACATGTAGAATTAAAAAAAAACTATATTTTTGAAAATAATTTTCCAAATTTGTCAAATACATTTTTAATTAAAATCATCATTGTCTTGAAAAAACCAATTTTAAAATTATAATCGATTTAGTGACACATTGAAAAAATAACTAAGCTCTTATAAATTATATTATAATAACAAGACATAGGAATATTAAAATATGATTATATGTATGGAATATAAATTTTTACTTAATTAATTATAATAATTATAAAACTGTAAATAAGCATTTATGATTTATAATAATACTAATACTTAATTAATAATCTCTGATGAATTTTATTTCTTACACTATGATATAATTATATCATTATTTCATTTACAAGATGCCTAAATTATATTTATACCTTCATGGGTTAGGATACTATTTATTTTGGTAGTATACTATTCATAAGGGTCATATTACTATTTATAAGAATAAGATTATTTTTCAAAAGTGTCAAGTTACAATTGGCCAAAAATTAAGCTGATCATATTAGACTCTAAATATCTTACTGATTGCCACCATATATTCCTGTTTTTTGAAATTCAATTCACATAAGTGGAAATTTTATCTTTAATGAAAAGGCTATAAATATTTTTATTTTAAATTATAAAAAAATTTGTTTCACATAGACATAGTTTTTTGTGGAATACATTATATATAAAATTTTTTGGCCATTCCTTGGGGTGTTTCAATAATAGTGTGATTCATTCTATCCCATGTGCATCCTTGAATGTCTCTAGTTCTAACCCTGTAGAGGATGCAAAACCATACATGTATGTTCAAGAATGTGATAAAGAATAATTTTCCTAATTTCTGGTTCACACCAGCAAACATAAAAAAGGGTTTTTAACCCAACACCATAGGTCAACGGAGAAATTATCATATGTAAATGTTTTTTTCTACACCCCTAATGATGTTCTCAAAAATAAAAAGGGTATGTAATTTCTATACTTTACTCACCACTGTAAGTTTTAATATTTCTATATACATAAACATCATAGTTGTTGAATGAGGATGGGTAGTAAATATTAAATAACTCCTTGTAGAATTGCTCATGGAAAATACTCTCACTGAGTTTAAAGATCATGTTGAATAATTTTTTTGATACCAATATCTATGAAGGGGTTACATATCCCACAATATATGTACCAAATCACGATGTTGGACCTATTTCTAGATATACAGTTTACCTAAGCCCAATAATTAATGAATACTATGAGTTTCCTTTATTACTATAATAGTTTCCATCATTATGGGAATGCCACCCTCCTCTAATTATAATAGGTAGTCAACAAATAATATATGTGCAGTAGTAGATTAAATATTAATCTATTTCCCATGTCTAGAATTCAGATCAAAATTTATTATCTCTAGAGTTTCTCAACTCTATCAAATTTCTAATCACTGGAATAGTGGTGATAGAATGATGTAGATCCCTACTGAATCCCAAGAGGAAAATGTTCCACAAGTGGGTGGATTTCACTCCACCACCCACCATTGAAAATACAAATTTCCAAAATATTAATATAATGGGAGATATGAAATATCAATTGATACATTTTGTTCCTTTGTTTTTCTTAATGACGGGAACCCCTGATCAGAAAGAAAAGGTAATAGTCAAATTCTATGTTAAAATTTAGGGGAACGACCCTTCATCTATTATAATAGTATAATTTCTAGATCGATTAGAAAATGTGAGGTTCTTCATTATTATTTATTATATTAATTAATCTCTATACTGAATATTATTACAGATAAAAAATCACTTAAATTATAAATAGAGTGAAAAATGGAGGGTGTTTGAATTCATTTATAGATGAAAAAGTTTGAAATACTTTCTCAAAATGCATCTCCCACAAGTTCTACTTATAGATTTTTTAGGGAATCTCTATGTTGAGATATAGACACGACTAATCTTATTGAAGTAGCCAAAATTATTTTGGTATTTATCAGTCATGGTTAACATTCTAGAGGACTCCATTCAATGAACAAAAACAAAATATCAGTATATGTTTTATACTTAGGAATAAACTTGTGGTAAAGTGATAAGTACAATTTTTCATGCCTATCCTAACCCCGTTAATAGAAATTGGACATATACAAGTTCTATATAACCCAATTCCCCTCAAAGAGTGACAATAACATTAATAATATCTTCAACCATAAAAAGGGTATGAGTAAGGCCACCAATGATATGAAGACAAAATAAAAGACTGATTATTTTCAAAAATATAAGTTTCTTGGTTATTTCATTGAAACCATGGATGATAATTTTCGAAGCATCCCTATTCTATAAAATATGAAGAATTCATCCTTAGAAGTCATCCTGCACATTTAAATTTCTATCAGATTTTAGGCTATAACATATAAGTTTCATATAGCCATAAGGATCCATAAAATGATCTATTCCTAATAGGTGACATTGTGAAAAATTATACGAAAAGTGGTTTAATATTTTTGTTCCCAAAAAATGGAAAAACATTTGTGTAGGGAAGTCCTAATGGATTTTCTATAAATTTTAGGGACTAGTTGAATTGAATGATTGTCTACAAGGTTGAAATTACTCTTAAAGAACAACTAAATAATTAATTTCTTCCCCAAAACCTTTGGAAACCCTAAAAATCAATAATTTTACCTCCATTATTTAGATTCATGCATAATTTTTGGAAACAGAATCGGGAGTATGTTTATAATATTTTAAAAGATTAAATTAGTCCAGAATATTATAGATTTTATTCCTCATCATATGGACCATTAATACAAATCATTCAAGTGAACTGTAATGACCTGGACCCGAACTCCCACCCGAACAATGCTAAATGGGACGGGTGCTACTACCTTAGGAGTACCTCCCTGAATGCCAAAGGCTGCCGACTACCAGCGAGGGTCTTATAGGTATAGTGGGAAGGTTATACCCTCTCGGAGGATAATTACAATGGAACTGGTCCAAGTAATACAATAATGATGCAGTGGAATAAATGACTTAGCAGACTCGAAACAGACCCGCAGAGCAGAAGCACATTTAATATAAATAAATAACGGAAGTAATAAATATAAACAAAAGTAATGGATATAAACACAACAACATGTTAATCACTTGAAACCACTATTGAGAAAAAAAAATGCATCCAATGTAGGTCATGCATATCTAAATATAAATCCTCCAATGGATAACCAACCGTAGCTACAAAAGAAGTAAGCATGCTGATACAGGAAAGAAAGAAAAATAATGTAACTCTAGAAAGGCAAGACCTGAAGGTCCATACCATCTCCATGCATAGCTAATGCAGCCCATCTCTTGAAGTTGGCCTCTTTTCTACACGTAAATCCATAAAGTCTGTACGCGTCCCGAAGGGCACATGTAGGGTGTGAGACGAATCTCAGTAGGATACCACCCAATGGTGCGTACCTAATATAATGGCTTAAGTAGGCCTGCATTTGCAAGTAAATCAGTATACAATACAATGCACAAATAAACACTAACTCCACTGGTGCTCAACAACCACCATGGAGTGTCAACTGTGTCAGACAGCGCGAGAATCTCTGTTATGTAACCCGAAAACATGTGCCCCCTGACACTGCGTGTCTCAAGTACTGACGTTTCGAAGGCACGCCTAAGAAACAGTAACCCTGAGGAATAGCGATGCATGTCCTCAATAAGTAACCAACGAGAAAGCGATGTCTACCCTCAAATAATCTAACTAGAGGGACCGCGATGCCTTCCCTCAAATAAAGTACCTGGAGGGACAACGATGTCTACCCTCAGATAATGGTGAGCCTCTGCCACTAACCCGATAGCCCCAATGTTATCCGCGGAAGGCTCCTCACCTTCCACGTGGCTTCCTACGACAAACACCCTCAAACCCATAGTACCTAAACCAAAACTAACTGGGGCCTCTACCCACATGATTGGTCAAAACCATCTCATCATGGACTCTCTCTGTGTGCACACAAATCAATGTTTCCGAGTGAGTGATAATCACCAAAATAGTACCCAATTCATATCACCTCTGACACCACGTGTCTCTGTGACCATGAGGATCAAGTCTGATGGCCTTTCCATCTCAGTAAACCTGGCCATGCCCAACCTGACAGTCATCCTGCCTCAACCGACACCCATGATGCCCAATCATGTGGTCAGAACCACCCAATATAACCCAGGCCAAGCCCAACCTGTGATCGATATCACTCAGTAATGTTCGGACCAATCCCAACATAACCAAAGGGTTTCCAGCATATGCAATTCACCAATTACATATAAAATCATTTAAACAAAACACAATAGGAGGGAAAACCATCTAAATAGTTGAATTTCACAAGCCCAGAAGTTATCTAACAACAACACTAAGGTCCTTAAATCCTATAACAAGTCATATCAAGGTTAAATAAACTAAACTTATCAGATAAAACATCATAGTTAAATCATAACCATTTTGGCCTCCCCCGGCTAAAATGCCCAAATTGAGCAACGACCCCTCGCCCGGCCCCGCTCAAGAAAAACAGGTAAAGGGTATACCCAATGACGTCCCATGGGACTAATGAAAAATATTTTATGTTATATTAGATAAAATTGGGTCCCGCTCAAAATACCCAAAAACGCACAGATGGCCACGTCACCCAAATGACCACAAAAACACAAAAATAGGTATGCACCACATACGTAAGACTCGTATGATGCTACTCCTCCGATAAAATCATCCAATTAGGTGTAAAACACGGTAGATCTATAAAAGAATCAAAACTTCTAAAACCCCAATAACTTGTTCTTGAACAGATATCAAACAAAACGGTCAAGTGAAATCAAGGCCCTACTAAGGGGGTTCTAACGGATCAATCAGTGTTTGAATCTAGTCTCTAACGAAGGAACATGAGGGGATTGAAATCCTGGATGGCTCTCCCTTCTCAGCCAGATGAAATATTGGGGCTCTGTATCAATACGAGGATACAACCCGTTTTAGCGGAAAAAAAAGAAACTACACAACATATACTTTAGGACTACACACCAGGTATCATTTTACTATTCATAAGATGGCTAAAATTCTACCGACTTATTTTTCATCCCATTATAACATCAGTACATGGCATGTACCTAGGGGAACACAGTGTGTAATTAGTTTTTCTTCTCTTCCTTTCCGACTTACCCACACGCCATGTATATCCTTAGTACATGGCTAGACTACAAGGTGTGTCCATGGAGGACATGACGTATACTTGGTTAAAAAATTCTACCCAGCCAATAGGCCCGCACTCCATGTTTGGCCTCCACATCGTCAAAGGTACACAACATGTGGAGTGACACTACATGCTGTGTAGTAAAAAATTTCTACACAGTCATCACACGACATGTACTCGGCAACACACGACCGGTGCTCACCCAACCTATACATGACATGTACATAAACGTACATAGCGTGTAGTCTGGAATTTTCCAGAAACAACCCAATTTCTACAGTTTTCTCAAGGACAAATCAACAATTCTAACAGGGTCGGGATTTTGACCCGTTCAAAATACCCAGGTTTTTAAAATCTCCCCACTTTAGTATGGACCATCCCCGAGATATCAAATGAAAACCGGAGATGGAACCGAACATACCACCCCGATCAATTTAACATGGACTTCCCTAGTCTCAAAGGTCCCGGATAAAATTTTCAAGGGGCTCTCCACCTTAGGTATCACCTGACTCAGTCTCAACACGAAAAAACTCAAAACAAAAAAAGGTTCATTAACCTGTTTTCAAGATTCCTAGTCCTTCCATGATGCATCGTCACCCTTGTGCCTCATTGGTGATCATTTGTTGTTCCCGACACCCAACGTATCCTGCACCGCATCAGTGTCCACCTCCACAAGGTCATGCATCCCATGGATGCTCAAAAATGAACCTCATGACTAGCACCTCATGTAACCCGCATACTTGATTCCCTGATGCCCACGACACCTCATGTAACCCGCATCCTTGATGCCCTGATTCCCACGACACCTCATGTAACCCGCATCATCAATGGCCCTGATGCTACGCATCACATACATATATATATATATATATATATATATATATATATATATATTATGCACCCGATATTGTGCCAATCCCACCCACTAGCATCTAGTTTGTCCACATAGATCATGTACATCACGTGCACTCAAAACAGACACTCCAATATAGGACATGAAAAAAAGGAAACATGGAAATCATGGCTACAACTATGGTGTACCTCTAGCCATCGTCAGATCACCCTCCTGATCAGCCTTTGGTAACTCCACGGCATGCACCAGGCCTGAAATATGACTGCCTAATGCCTGACCTCCCTACGGTGCTGCTCCAGCCACCTTCCTCTGACCCCTCAGCTAGATATCGATGTCTCTATCACATCCTAAACGTGCAGCTGAACCTCAGCTACACTCTCATAGTACCGAACCTGAACCAACTCCATATTCCACCATCTTTCCTGATCCCTTCCTTCCATATTTCTGAGAAGGATTCCTACAGAACGTATCTAGATTCCCAACATGTCCCCATGCCAGACACTCTTTCGGAGGCCTATTGCACTGAGTCCAAACATGCCCTGTCTATCCACACTGAAAGAAAACTTGTGAAGAACATCTACGAGGTGGTCTTGCTGAGTCCTTTTACTAACTTCCCTACTGGAACTCATCCCCTCCTCGCTTTCTGCTTTCTGAAACCTCACCTGAAGTCGTCATCCGGCCAACCTAAGGCTTATCCCTCATGTTTCCCTCCACTATGAGATCCTGATTCACCGCCTCTAAAAAAGAACCCAACCTAAAAATATTCATGTGGACCTGAATTCCATATCATAAGCCATCCTCGATGCGCCTCATCCTAGCTGCTTCGTAGCATACCATACCAGGTGCAAAGCGAGATAGCTTAGTGAAAGTAGCTGGATAGTCCATGAAGGAAATGTCTCCCTATTAAAGACTAAAGAAAACCCGAGATTTCTCTTCTCTCAGTGTCTCTGGATAAAAGTTATCAAAGAACATGTCCTCGAAGTCCTTCCATGCCAGTGCCTCAAGCCTGCGATCCTGAACCTACACATCCCACAAACGCTTTTCCGGTCCTCGCAGCATGTATGTCTCTAGCTTGACCCCATTCCCTGGAGGTGTCTCAAGTTTCTCGAAGATCATCTGCATTCTATCTATAAAGTTCTCAGCCACTTGCGGACCACCCTCACCCGGAAAAAGAGGTGGGTGCTGTGACTGGAACTCCCACGTCATATATGCCATAGATGGCTCTGTACCCAACTCACCTCTACCGATCCCTTGCGAGACACGCACCAGGATAGATCCGAGCTGATCGTCGAGCCATGGTCCAAACACTACTCAACCTAGATGTTGTCCTTCCTGCACTGAATCATGGACCTGATCTAATTCCTTAGCCTGTACTTACAGATCCTACTCTGCCTCCACCGGATCCTGAACCTGATGCTGCACCTGCGGCACTGTATCCTCACTTTCCTAACACTCCATCGAGGCGTATAGGAGAAACCCACTGAATACCATAAATGGTCAGACATCTCATATATATATATATAACAATATACCTATATTCAACACATATAATGAAATCAGTAAAAGGAAGTGCATTACTACCACCCCTACTCTCCCCCACCGCAACCCATGCCCATGGCCTTTCGGCCTCATGGCCTCCTTAATCACCCCTCAAAAGATCAAAGTATCGAAAGTACCTTTGGCCATGCCCGTCCCCATAACCCACATTGCCTAAAACCGAAGATAGAGTTGTCTAATAATGGTGACAAAAATCACCTCAGCCGATAGTAGATGCTTGGTCGTACAAGAGCCAGACCCAAATACCATGTCACATGCAATTATAAAAATATATAATGCATGGAATACACATTTCAACAAAAAGAAATTATATCAGTAATTTCACCTATTCACCTTTCAAAGCATAAAAAGCATGTAAATTGATATTATTCACATGTCATTATCACATCAAAAAGCAGACGTGCAGTTATGAAATCGAAATACCCTAAAAATGTGCCTATCAAAAGCCAAGAAAACAAGCCTTACCAATTTAGGAAAAGGTCCAATTCTTCCTTACCGCACTAGGTTGAGGGTTAAATATCACAATCAACAACATCACAGGCCAAGTGAGCCACCGAGGTGGAAATCATATAAACTGTAATCTGAGAAAAAAGAAAATAGCAAATCCCACCCCTGGAAACTTGGTCCATCCCACGTACTTGGGCTACAGGCACCCAGTCACAAGCTACAAACCCAATTTCAATAATAACAAATCTCCAGTCTACATTATCCCAAATAGTAAAACTAGCATAAATTAAAGAGAAGCCTCTATCTCATTAGTATCCAGTAAAATGCTGCTACTAAATCTCTATCAAGAACTCCTCTGATACCACTTTGTAATGAACCAGACCTGAAAAACCACCCGAATAGTGCTAAATGGGTCGGATGCTACTACCTTATGTGCACCTCCCTGAATTCCAATGGATTCCCTCTAGCAGCGCAAGTCTTATAGGTATAGTGGGGAGGCTATACCCTCTCGGAGGATAATTACAATGGCACTAGTCCATGTAATACAATAAGAGATGCAGTGGAATAAATGACTCATCAGACTCGAACCAATCCTGTAGAGTGGAAGAAAATTCAATATCAATAAACAGTGGAAGAATTACATATAAACAACATTAGTAGAAATAAACATAACAGTATGTCAATCACCTGTAATAACTATTGAGAAACAAAACATGCATCAAAAGTATGTCATACATATCTAAATATAATGGCGCCATTGGCTAGATAACTGTAGCTACAAAAAAAGGAAGAATGAAGATACATGAAATTAATCAAAACAAAGAAACTCCAGCTAGGAAAGATCTCAAGGTCCATACCATCTCCATACACAGCTAATGCATCCCAGCACCTGAAGTTGGCCTCTTTCCTGCATGTAAATCCCTAAAGTCTGCACATGTCCCGAAGGGCTCGTGCAGGGTGTGAGGTTAATCTATATAGGATACCACCCAATGGTACGTATCTAATATAATTGTTTCAGTAGGCATACATATATAAGGAAAGCAGTAAATAGTAAAATGCACAAATAAACACTAATTCCATTGGTGCTCAGCGGCCAACACAGAGTGTCACCTTCTTCGGCCAATGAAAGATTTTCTATCATCTAACTCAGCAACATGTTCCCCATGACACCACAAGTCTCAAGCACTTATGTCCCGAAGACACGCCTGAGAAACAATAACCCGAAGAAACAGCGATGCCAATGGTCAATATGTAATTGGAGGGACTGTGATGTCTGCCCTCAAATAATGTAACTGGAGGGACAACGATGTCTTCCCTCAAATAAAGTACCCAGAGGGACAGTGATGTCCGCCCTCAAATAACAGAGAGCATCTTCCCCCAACCCGATAGCCTCAATGGTATCCCCTAAAGGCCCCTCACATTCCACATGGCTTCCTACGACAAGAACCCCAAACCAATAGTACCTAAATAGCTAATAATGTGGGCCTATACCCACACGAGTGGACAAAACCACCTCATCAGAGAGTCTCTCTGTGTACCCACTACTCTAAGTGTCCGGATGAGCTGTAATCACCAAAATTGTACCCAAGCCACAACACCACTGACACCTCGTGTCCCTACGACCATGCCGCTCTTGTATGATGGCCTTTCCATCCTAGTAACCCAGGACATGGCCAACCTGATAGTCATCCTACCTCAACTAACACCCTTGATGCCCAATCTCGTGGGCAGAACCACCCAACGTAACCCGGCCCAAACCCAACCTGTTATCAAGATCACTCAACAACATATGGGCCATGCCCAGCACAACCAAAAGGGTTCCAGCATATGAAAATCAGAAATTACTTATATACACATTTAAACAAAACACAATAAAAGGCAAAACAATCTAAACAGTTGAATTGCACTAGACCAGCAGTTATCTAACAACATCACTAAAGTCCTTAAAGCCTCTAACAATTCATATCAAGGTTCAATAAACTAAACTTATCAAATAAAACATCACAGTTCAATCGTAAACATTTTGGCTTCCCCCATCCAAAATGCCCCAATTGAGAAACGACCCCTCACCCAGCCCTGCTCATGAAAAACTGGTAAAGAGTTTACCCAAAGGCATCCCACAGTTCTAATGAACAATTTGTTATGTAATATTAGATAAAAATCGGTCCCACTCAAAATACCCGAAAACACTCTGAAGGGCCCGTCACCCAAATGACCACGATAACACAAAAAGAGGTATGCCCCACCTACCTGAGACTTTTAAGATGCTACTACTATGATTATAGCCTCCAATTATATATAAAACGTGGTAGATCTACAAAACAATAAAAACCGCTCAAACCCAAATAAATCGTTATAGAACAGTAATCATACAAAATGGATCAAGGGGAATCAAGGCTTTACCAAGGTGGTTCTAACGGATCAACTGGTGTTCGAATTGGGTCTTAGAGGAAGGAACGGGATGGGATTGAAATCCCAGCCGGCTCTCCCCGCTCAACCCGATGAAATATTGAGGTTCTGCCTCAATATGAGGCTACTTCCCATTTTAGCAAAAAAAAAACAAAACTACATAGTGCGTACATTAGGACTACATGCCGTGAACCATTTTACTCTTCATTAGATGGCTGAAATTCTACTGAATTAATTTCTATCCCCTACCGACAAGAGTACCTAGCATGTACCTAGGGGTACACGGTGTGTACTTAGTTTTTCTTCTCTTCCTTGCCGACTTACGCACATGCCATGTATATACCTCATACAAGGCTAGAATACACGGTGTTTTTAAGGAGGACAAGACGTGTACTTTGCTAAATGATTCTACCTGGCCAACAGGCCCACACACCATGTATGGCCTCCACATGGCCAAAGGTACATGGCGTTTGGAGTGACACGACATGTTGTGTAGTAGGAAATTTCTACATGGTCATCACACGGCATGTACACAGTGGCACACGGCTGGTGCTCTCCCATCCTATTCACGACATGTACTTAAAAGTACATGGCGTGTAGTATAGAATTTTCTAGAAACTCCCCATTTTCTCTAGTTTTCTCAGCGACAAGTCCAAAATTCAAATAGGGTCGTGATTTTGAGCCGTTCTAAAAACCTCAGGTTCTTACATGAACCCCTCATCAGACGGAGAGTTAATTTCATACTCCATTATTGACATCCAACTAGAAGATCCATTCGACAATGAAGAGTATACAAAAGAACATGATTTCCCTAAACATTTATGGAGTGAACTGGAGAGTCCATTGAATCTGAGGGAATAATTAAATCAGTGTCCATGAAAGATCCCAAAATTCATTCCACATTCATTATAAATCCATATATGTGACTAAAACATGATCTATAGTGCTTCATCTAGTCTAATAGAAACATGTAAGAACACTTGAATATTTCATTTGAAATTTAATTCCAATTTTCTGTGAAGATCGATTTGTTGGTGTGTAATTATATGACTTATTTAGACACATGATCATTCCAACTCAACCTATACAACCACAGTAAAATATCCCCTAGATCCCCATAAGACCATCAGATCCATAAAAAACAAATTATTCAATCATAAATAACTTCGATAAGGTACAAGAAAGTTCTGTTTGGTGTTTTACACTTATATAAAATTATGATATCATGAATTTATTAGTAATCATCCCAGTCAAAAATTCAATCCCAAATGAGCCACACATCTCAAAAATTTTATATGATGTGATTTTTTTGTGTAAATTTGAACACTGTTTGATTTATAGTATGTTGTTTATGGGAATGAGGTTTTCTATGTTTAGTGGACCATTGTGGAATTCCACACATTATTCTCATTCAAAGAGTAGGATTGGGTTCCCACCTTCCAAGGTGAAATTTGGCCTTTTTATGTCTCAAAAAATAGTTTACAATGTCAACATTCATCATGATATGATAAATAATGGTTTGGGATTAATCTCATACAAGTATAGATAGTCCAAATCCTGGGTTATATTAATGAAAACCTAACACCCTGAAATTTTACCATTCATGGGAATGGAACAATTAAACATAAAACTCATCGAATTATCAAAATAATTGATTAATTAAGTGATATGATATTGGAATCTAAATTCATGACAGTTTGAAAAACAGAAAAAATTTATGTACTCTTAGGAACGTCAGTGTTAAATAGGCATAAAGCTGTGTCTTCATTATACATCCAATTTATAAGGAACCCTATCAGTGGGAAGGATAGAGTAAAATGTATAAATGGTTACCCATTTAAATATTATAAGTAAAAATATTCCAAATCATATTTCTAAAATATAGAAGGAAAAATATCTATGATAGGATAGGAAATTAAAATTCTCATTCCCAATAGTTTTGTGTTATCCCTGGTCAACCCTAGGAGATTTCTTAAGAGGGATTATATGTTTCTGATCAATATGATCAAATCAACAAACCATGCATTAGAGAGATAAGTGTATAAAAGGAAAACATTTACCCAATCAATATATCAATTTTAGTGATAGATGATGTGATCATACTTGATTGTGATTATGCTTAATTTATAGGAAATGACCCTATAGGTGATATCAACCCATTTTAATTGGATTTAAATTTTTATTCGAAACCTAAGGGGATATTCTCACCATCGTTAAGATCAAAATAAAATTACACACATTCAGAATAATACCGTGATTCTCGCATAAAATATCCTAAAATTTAGGATGTTGGTACCTCCATTGTAATCATTTTTAGTATAAATGAAAGACATGTTTAACTAAATACCCCAAATTGTGATGAAATTTCATCTGAATTCCCAAACATTGTGGATTTTTTCATATCATTCACTAGAGAGGAATATGTCCTCATATTATTTGTTGTATATAAAAAAACCTTTAATCTTCGGGAAATAATAATACTGAGTCATACAATGAGTAGTATGGTCACCTTTGACATTTCCCTCAAATATTAAAAGAAGTAATCTCTTACATAACATTATAGATCAAAAACATGAATCATGGTACACAGGAAGAACCATAACCCATGCTCATGAATGTTTCTGGTGTCGGCTTGCTCGTGTTCTGAGTGGCTTCTATTTTCCCCCTCATCAATGATGTCTTGGTTTAGATCCCTCAGTCGTGTATTCCATTCTCTAGCCCCTCATTCTACTATGCATCATCAGGTAGGATCTGGTGTGATGGTTACATAGTGGTTTGGGGTGTGTGCTTCGGTGGCCTCTGGTGTTCCAAGTGTGGTTTTATCGACGATGACTATGTTCAGTGTGGGCCACAAAAATGACTTGGTAAAGTTTAGATTTGATCATATTTTAAAGGAAAGAATCCCAAACTAACTACTCGTCAGTCCATATTTCCAAAACACCTACAACAACCCAATATTTTAATGAAATATTTCTCAATAAATAATTTTATTTCATCGTTATCTTTCATTCCACACATCAAATATTTTAAATAACCATGTAACATTATTAAAATAAATTTTTTCCTTTACCACATAAATGTAAAATTACAATGTATGAACAAAAATATATAAATAAATAAAAATCTATGATCTATACATCTAAAAATAATAATTAATAGAATTCCAATGAAAAAATTAAAATAAAAGGTTATTTTTATTATTTTTTAAAATTTTACAATGAATTTTATATCTATATACTAATCCCAATTGGTGAATTTTTTATTAAATCTATATATTATTTAGTTCATCATGTGTTTTATAAAACCAATATTTAGTTAGTATAGGATAATAATAAATCCAATTTTATACCTAAATATTCATTTTTTTTCAAAAAAAAAACTTTTTTTGTCCCATTTTTAACACGTACTTGAAAATTAATTTATTTCATTTATAGTTACTGAATTTAATAAAATAAATTATATATTTATAATTAGTTTGGTAAAAATTGTTAATTAGTCCCCTTTTTTGTTCGATATGAATAATAATATTGGTAAAATATATCACTTTGGTGAAGGATAAATCTGGGTAATGTAGGATAAAATGAAGTGATAAGGACATGATTATTCACAAAATTACAACTGGATAAATAAAATTATATCCCTAAAATTTTTTATTATAAAATATCATCACATGTCTATTTTTAGACAAAATAAAATTATTTGTAATTGGAATAGTTTTATTATTTTTTAATATTTTTGGAAATTTTATAGTGCCTCTCACCTCAATTATAAAAGGGAACATCCCCATTCAATTAATTACACCAAATATAACATTATATCAACCATACCCCTACCAAATTATGATATCTACTTCCATATAATAATTATAGTGGTCCATGTATTCTCACTATTCCAATGATATTTCCCTTTATAAGTGATTTAAATGTCTCATTTTGAATAATAATAAATCTCTCTAACCGAAAACATTCTTTTTATAATCGTATTTACATTAGTTAAATATATTTTATACCTCATAAAATAGTTAATTAAATATCCTAAATAATAAAACATTTTATTAGGATTATGAAAAATCAATTATACACCCTCTTTTTCATCTAATAATAAGTGAATATATCACTTGTCAGTATGCTCAACTTACTGTCACCACATAGTGATACTAATCATTTATCATCACATTATTTTATGGATGTGAATTATTTTGTTTTTGATGGTTATATATGATATTTAAGAGATAATTATATTTTTATAATGATAATATCATTTCTACCATCATATCAACCAATATTTTGGAAACAATAACGTCTTTGTTGTGTAATCACGGACTACCATATACATGATGCATTGTGATTTTTTTCATTTATATTTCACATTAATGGTAATAATGCTGAATATTATGAATATATATGATATATATGAGATAATAATTATTATATAATGGTTTATTATTTTTTACCTTACATTTATTCCATCTGATAAAAATGGAAACAATGTTCCTGCATATGTGTGACAAATTGTCTCAATTAATGTTTTGGTTCATTTTTTAATATCTACATTCCATGAATAATTATAAATAAGTACATAATTAATATATATTTTGATTATAAAATTATTTATATTCTCGGTATTTTTGGACGATTATCAATGTATAAGGACTACGACTACCAAACCAAAACTTTCTTAGAAAATGAATAAGTTATAACAATAACAATAATTTTAATAATAAATATTTAATTATTTATGATGAGATTTTATACGTAAATTAGAAATGATATGATATTAATATAGTTATTTAATATATATATATATATAATTGTTATTTTTTATATATGATGTTCAAACACGAATGAGGAATGTGGAGACTTGTGGTAAGGGATTATTTCACAATCTCGTCATTATTAAATATTTTTTATATTTAAATATCCATTGGGAAATATTTCTCTTCCATTTTCATGTTTTGTTTAAAAATTATTTCAAAAACATTATTAATATTGATTAAAAACACCTTTATAGATGTTGTATTTTTTAAAACTATTTGAATGAGCTTATTTTTTTGTTTTCTAAACAATTTTCTTTCTAACATTTATAAAAAAATAAAAAAGATATGTTTTTTAAATTCTACAACATGATTATATTTTACATAAATCATGACGAATTAATATTGTGAACCATCATGTACATGCTTACACAGTTATTTTCAAGGAAAATTATTTCCTTTATAATTTCATGACATAGAAAATGATTTCATAATATAAAGTACAATTTCCTCAAGAGTTATTTCAAGTGACATTTTAAAATATTTTTCCATATATGATAAAATTATTTTATGTTTATTATTTTTTGAATAGGGATGTTATCCGGGGATACCATAGTTATTCTCTCTCGGTTCAGTTCATGTTAATGATGACATGATATTTGTGAACCTTGTTTCTTTTCCATGGGTTATGCTGTGATGGATTTTTTTCGAAACACATTAATTTTCATGGGTTATCATATGATTTATTTTGTTGTAAAACAAACATGTATTATTTTCATTATGTGATGGATAAGACCTGCATATCCCTCTAATTCATTAGGTAAATAATGATATATTTTGAGATAAAAAAGGACTGGAATGGAGACTGGCTGAGTTCTACAAGGGACCTTGTCCACCATGATTGTATTGGGAGTGAATATTGACTACATTGATGCATTGAGGAGTGATCCCATTCAACTTTTAAAGTCTTGGAAAACCCCCCTAGCTACTATTGAAATGATTTTATATGGTTATGTGAATGCAACAATTCCATTTCATATGACAGTGTTACCCATTCATGGCTTATGTTCCTTTTTTATTCATGTATTATAAACAATATTGGTTTATTCCATCAACAAATATTATGATTTTTATTTGAAGTGTATAATAACAAAATGATATTTTCATGTTATTATGCAATTATTCAAATGTTTTGATTATATAATCACTAATGTCGTTATTTTTTACCCTTACTGAGCATCCAAGTTCACCATTTTATTATGTTTCCATTACCATGGATATGAAGAATGGTATTATGTATGATATATCAAAAATTGTTCTAGTTATAAATAAATAAGTAGGATATGATTTATATGTTTTATGAACAAGTTTTTTATGTTTCAATGATTCAAAACTAATTATTCCTTTTAGATCCTCAAGTGTTTTTTGTGTAATGTGATGAATATTAATCTAAAAATATGTAATATAAATGCATAAAAATATTGGGTTTAAAAAGTTGGTATTAGAGGATATGTTTAGTTTCACTTTCTAAACTATGCAAAGAAACATTTAGGGATAATTGTAGATGTAGGACAATGTCTAAATGTTTTGATTACTATAATTAATGATCATGATTAATCATATGGTGTAATAAATAAGGTTTCATTATTTTGAAATCATATAAACTATTTTTCAGGATTATTTGGTTTTACACTATGGTTATTCATTCCAAAACTATGATTTTTGATTTTAGTCATTGGATAAAACATGAAAGAATCGTGTTAATGTTGAATGCGATCGACAATGAAATGGTTGTCCTATTGAGTAACCAAATGTAATAAGATATAGAATATAGAACATTACTACTTTTATCATGAAAATTTCATAGACCATAATTCTTGATGAGTTATCAAATGATCAAATGAAGGAACTATATACTATTTAATCCTACATGGGGAAATATACAAACTCTATTAGCAGATCTTCTGATCCACTTGTGGGTGAGAAATCTATCATCACCATTGAAAAAGTAATCTCTATTCTTCAATGATAGGGACATGAAAAGGTTTTCAAAGCTGTTTATCATCTTGATGTGGAAGCATATCAATGTTGGAATCTGATCGAGAATATAAGGTAATAAAATGAAAATCAATCCATGGAGTGGTGTAACGTCAGAGTTCCGGAAGCCACCCAGAGGTTCTCCATACACGGTTGGTCACATGTCCTCAAACGCATTTCCCCGAACACCGTAGGCTTTCCACTAGCAGGGAGGGCCTTGGGTGTGATAGTGGGGAAACTATGCCCTCATTGGAAAAGTAACACAGCGGTAGTAAAACAAATAGCAATAGAGAAGCAATAAAACTTGCAATAGGTAAATAATAGAAGTAATAAAAAACTAGAGCACCCACGTATATATATATATATATATATTATGCAAGATAAAAATGTCTAACAAGGAAGCCAAAAAAAGTCACAATGCTAGAATACAATAGTAAACCAAAGTACAACATAAAACAGATAAAATGTGCCACAACATCACAAGCCTCCGCTTTGTCCCATGCTCCCCAGCTCCGCAATAATCAATTACCCGAAGTAGAAGCGTGCTTGCATTTATCTATACTTGTAGTAATATAATCTGTTTGGGCCCAAAAGCATACCCAAATAGAGTGTGAGACTAAATACCATTAGGCAACCACACAAATATCTCTGCCTAACAGTCAGTGAATATATATGGCAGGCTATAATCAAAATGAAGCAGTAAACAAGGAATTACTAAAAAGAAAACAATTCAATACTTTTAAAAGCATTCAATTATCAGATATCAAGTAAGCAACTAAATATAAATTTGGAACCCTCTGGGATGTACCCATAGCCTAACCCCTCTGGTCCGACCAAAATCAACACAAGTAACCCTCAGGGAAGTACACATAGTCTAACCCCTCTGGTTCAGATTTTGAACAGACTCTCTAAGGAAGCTATCACAGTCAGTTCCCCCTATAGTCTCGTATCGGTAACTAAAATGCACTCTGGGGAAGCACTCGACATCCAATTCCCCCGGTGGCCCACATCATGGAACTACTGACACTCTGAGGATGCACTTATGTCAATTCCCCCTATGGTCTCGCATCATAACATTATATAGACACTCTGGAGAAGCCCTAAATGTCCATTCTCCATATGGTCTACTACACCAGGTTCTTATGACACTATGTATGTCAATTGAGCATAACGATATATAACGGCCAAACGATACCTCACGAACAACTTGGCTAAATAGTCTACAACATAACAGCATATCAGATAAAAAATATTACCCCCTTCTATCTACACTAGGAATAAAAATAAAGAAACCTAACAAGCTAAGAAATACCAAATGGTCATAAACAAAACAAGCATGGGAAATACATCCATAGCATAGAAATTTACCATATTTAAATTCAATTGACCACTACTCAGGCATATAAATAATAGCAGGAAATAACTGGGTTATATTCAAAACACACAATACCCTGATCAAGGGTATTGGGCACTTTTGTACATAAAACTCAAAGAGTATCTACGGAAAGGCACAAAACACCAACCTCAGCATCGTATGATCAATATACGTGAACCTTATTCCTTGAATAGACCTAGAACACCATAGATCAAAAAAAACATCTAAAACTTTCAACCGAGGAAAACTCACTTGAGAAAATAAATTA
Source organism: Viscum album (assembly GCA_963277665.1). Lineage (NCBI taxonomy): Eukaryota > Viridiplantae > Streptophyta > Magnoliopsida > Santalales > Viscaceae > Viscum > Viscum album. Next base: position 1,283,686,270 of record OY728133.1, read on the forward strand.
GGAAACCGGGTTGAAGAAGAAGAGGGAACTCACTAATGTTATTCCAACACATTATACAGAGTTCGATTCGGAGAACAGATGCTTGATCAGGGGATCAGGGAAGGATCAACATCTTATTGATGCTCTGGATCAAATAAGAAGAAGAAGAAGACACTACTTCCAATTTGACACGATCTTGATCTGTTTAATGAAAAAAAGAAAGTACACGACGTGTACTTTAAAAGTACAGGACGTGTACTTATCCTTACTGTCCCCCGCACAAGGTGGTTTCTAGGTCACCACACACGACTGTGTGCTCGGCCATTACACACCCAACACACGACTACATGTGGAAAAAAAATAGACATTATGCAAATTTATGTAGATGGTGTGTACTTTAAAAATTTCCAAAAACTCATCTTTTTCTCAAAAACAACAGAAAAGGGAAAAACATACCTAAAAAGAAGATCATAATTCTTACACACATCCACCCATAAAGAAATTTTTCCCCAAACTTCCCTAGAAATGCGGTGTAGAAGAAGAATCCTAGAAATGCTCCAGTCACTATGATAATACATCACCCACCCTCTTCCAAGTATCGTCCTCTACTCGCCAGTGCTTCCATATCACTCGTACCATAGGAATAGATTGGCCACAAATAACTTTCATACTTCTATCATCAATCTGTATAGGATGCTCCTCAAACAAGGAGTTCACCTCTAAATCAAACTCCTTAGTTTGAAAAACATGAGACAGGTCTGAGAAGTAACATCGAAGCTGAGATATTTTGAATATGTCATGCATATACTTGTACCTCTGAGGTAACTGCAACCGATAGGAAACCATACCAACACTCTCCAACACCTCAAACATCCCGACAAACCTCGGTGAAATCATAACTTGTCTCCTAATTCTCATAAGTCCCAAACTCAGTGTAACCCATAAGAAAACCTGATCCCAAACCTCGAACTCCAGAGGTCATCTCTGTTGATCAGCATAAGACTTCTGTCAAGACGGTGCAGTAGTCATCCTCTTCCGAATCAACTCTATCTACTCTATGGACTCCTAGACAAGACGAGGTCCCAGCATAGCTGCCTCTCCTACCTCCAGCCAGCATAAGGGTGATCGGCATGGCCTACCATAAAAATACTCATATGGTGCCATCTGAATAGCTACGTGAAAACTATTATTGTAGGAAAATTCCACAAGAGGAATGTGCTTCTCCCACAAACCTCCCTAATCAAGGATGCATGCTCGAAACATGTCCTCAAGAACATGAATCATATGCTCATACTGGCCATCTGTCTGGGATGGTATGTCGTACTCATAAGTAAATGTATACCCAAAGCCTTCTTTAATCCCTTCCAGACCCAAGAATTAAAATGGTCATCGCTGTCTGAAACAATGGAGTGCAGAACTCCAGGTAAACATACAATCTCTTGAATGTACAACCTTCCCAGGTCATCAACACGGAAGGTCTCATTGGTCGACAATAAGGGTGAAACCTTCATGATTTTGTCAATGAAAACCCACACTATATCTTTCTCTTGAGGAGACCTTGGTAAACCTATCACGAAATCCATCACGACAACGTTCCACTTCCACTTGGGAATGGGTAACTGCTGCAAAAGGCCAACTGGTCGCTGATGCTCAGCCTTCACCTACGGACAGGTGGAACACCTCATGATGAATCCAACAACATCTCTCTTCATACCTGGACACAAATACTGACAGTGTAGATCATGATACATCTTCATGACATCAGGATGAAGTTCCCAAACTAAGGAGTGAAAGTCTCGCATCAGCTTCTCATGTATGTCTGTTGGCACCCATACACACCCATGAAGACACAAGATCTCATCCTCACATACTGTCCATAAAAGAATATGATCCTCTCCTGAAACACTCCCTCGTAGGACTAGGACTTCGGAATCTGATAGCTTCCTCATTCACGCTCGATCCAGTAGAGTAGGGGTAACTACCACAGAAGAAAGAAACGTCTTCCCCAAACTATCAGACACCTCCAGATGCATCTCAGATTACAGAGCCATACTCTTCCACTCAATTCTGACTTCCTAAACTACCTGTATCAAAGTCCATCTACTCAATGCAATAGCCTTATAATTTCCATTCCCAGGTGTGTAGGCAAGATCAAAGTCAAAGAACTGAAGGTACTCAACCCACCTTCACTATCTCAAATTCAGATCATTCTGGGAGAAGATATACATGATACTCGTGTGGTCTGTGAATACCAAAAAATGATCTCCCAGATGATAATGTATCCAATAGTGTATAGCATGAACAACTATAGCTAGCATGAGATCATGCATCGGGTAGTTCTTCTCAGGTGGCCTCAACTTCCGAGACCCGTACGCAACAAAACCTTCCCCAAGAATAAGCACTACTCCCAGCCTGATACGTTATGTGTTACAATAAACAGTATAGATCTTGAAATGCTTTGAAAAAACTAGTATCGGTGCTGAAATCTACCTCCCTTTGATCTCTTGAAAAGATAACTCACAAGAGTCTAACCACAAGAACCGTGTACCCTTCTTAGTCAGGCCCGTTAGTGGTTCTGTTATGCATGAAAATTCTAGTATGAAACGTATATAGTAACCATCTAACCCAAGAAAACTCTTTACCTAAAAGTCATTCTTAGGAAACTCTAAGGAAACTACTGCTATCACTTTCTCTAGGTCTACTGATACTCATATCTCTAAGATAACATTACCCAAGAAGTGAATCCAGTCCATCCAAAAGATTCATTTTCAGAGAACATCATATAACTAATGCCCTCTTAGTGAACTCAAAACGATCTCAAGATGTGAGGCATGGTCTTGTTGAGTGTGAGGGTACACCAAGATATCGCCCATGAAGACTACCACAAAAGAGTCCAAGTATGGATGGAACACTCAGTTCATTAGTGCCATGAAAACTACATGTTCACTCGTGAGACCGAACGGCATAACCACATACTCATATAGACCATACCAGCTCTGATATGCTGTAAGAGGTATAACTAATGATCTAATCTACAACTGATGGTAAATGGATATCATGTCAATCTTCGAGAACACCTGGGATCCTCGAATTTGATCAAATAGATTATCAATCCTCGTCAAGGGATATCGGTTCTTGACTATCAACTGGTTCAACATTCGATAATCTACACAAATTCTGAGGGTACCATCGGCCTTCTTCACAAATAGGACAGGTGAAGCCCAAGTAGATGTACTGGGTTGGATGAAAACCTTGGCCTACAACTCCTCCAACTACCTCTTGATAACTTGTAACTCTAGTGTAGCCATCCTGTAAAGAGGAATGGAACCCATTTCCACTCCTAGAACATGATCGATAGAAAATTAAACCTCTCGCTCCGGTGGCAAACCTGAAATGTCATCTAGAAAACATTCTTGAAATGAACCACCACTCGAGGAAAGTCTATCTATGAAGTCCAATGGACATCCAGATATAGAATAGAAATCTGGGATGTAACTCCTTTGAATGACAAATGTTGTCGACTAGCAGCGAGGGCCTTGGGTGTGATAGTGGGGAAACTATTCCATCATAGGCGGAGTAACACAACGGAAGTAAACGAGATAGCAATAATAGAAGCAGAAAAACATGCAATAGGTATACAATGAAAGTAATAAACAACTAGAGCATAGACGTATATATATATGATTCTAGATACATATGTCTAATAAAGTATCCAAACAAGTTATAATGCAGGAATACAATACTAATCCAATGTAAAGTGGAAAATAGAAAAAATGCTCCACAGCATCGCAAGCCTTAGCTTGGTCCCATGCTCCCCAACACTGTAGTAAACATGTACCTGAAGTAGACAGGCAGTTGGCCTTATCTATACCTGCAATAATATAATCTGTTTGGGCCCAAAACCATGACCCATACTAGGTGTGAGATAAAATCCTATTAGAAAACAACCCAATGATCTATGCATAATAGTCAGGGAATATATGTGGCATGCTATAATCAAAATGAAGCAGCAAATAAGGTTGTGATCAAAAATAAAAAATCCTATAGTTTCAAATGAATTAAATTATTAGATATGGAATAAAAAGGAAACCCTTTGGGAAGTACTCATAGCCTAACCCCTCTGGTCCACCCAAAACAAACACAAGCAACCTTATAGGATGTACAGATAGTCTAACGCCTCTAGTTGATCTTTTACACAGAATCACTGAGGAACCTGTCACCATTAATTTCACCTATAGTATCGTATCAGTAACTAAAAGGTTCTCTGGGGAAGTACTCAACATCTAATTCCCCATGTGGCCTACATCAAGGAACAACATAAACTCTAAGTAAGCACTTACGTCCATTCCACATATGGTCTCACATCGTTATAGTAAACCGACACTCCAGAGAAAACCTCAACGTCCATTGTCCCTATGGTCTACTACACAAGGTTCTCAAAGCCTTGTGTAATTCAATCGAGCACAATGATATATAACGACCAATGTATACCTCAAGAACTACTTGTCCAAATAGTCTGCAACATAACAAAAAGTCAGATAAATAACGTCACTCCATCTTAACCGCACTAGGAATGGATAATAAGTAGCCCAATAGGATAAGAAAGACCAAACGGTCATAAAATATATAAGCATTGGAAATACATCCATAACATAGAAATTAACCCTATTCAAATTCAATTTACCTGTACTCATTTATATAAACCATAGCAGGTAATTCCTGGGTAAAATTTGTATCACGCAATACCCCAAACAAGGGTATCATGAACTTTTTCACATATAACTCAAAGAATATCTATTGAAAGACACAAACCACCTACCTAAGTATCATATTATCGATATAAGTGAACCCCATACCTTGAATCTACCGAGAACACCGTAGATCTATATAAACATGTAAAATGTTCAACCGAGGATAACTCTTGAGAGAAGAGAAATCAAGAAACGAGGTTCAAGAAGAACAGAGAACTCCCCGATGTGATTATAACACAACCAAAAGAGTTCGATTCGGAGAACAAATGCTCGATCGGGGGCTTGGGGAAGGATCGATTCCCTATAGATGCTCTCAGTCAAACAAGGAGAAGAGAAAGGCACTTCTGCTAATTATACACAACCCTAGTCCACTTAAAGAATAAAAAAGAGAATACAAGACATGTACTTTAGAAGTACATGGCGTGTACTTTCCCTTAATGGCCCCCACATAAGGTGGTGTCCCGGTCACCACACACGGATGTGTTCTTAGCCATTACATGGTTAGCACATGGCTACATGCGAAAAAATTGTACACGAAGTTTACATATAAGTACACCGCAAGTACTTCAATAATTTTCAGAAACTCCTCTTTTTCTCAAAAAACAGCAGAAAAGAGAAAAACATACCTGAAAAGAAGATTTGGGTTCTTACGAGTGGAATGGTTTAAAGGGAATATTCCTAATAAGTTATTTTACTCTCATTATATATACAAATATTGAGATGAAATTTCATGAGATAAAAAATGATAACGAATCCATTGGTACCATTGTAAAAAATTTTATTTTCAACATAAGGTATTCCTATTGTATAATTTTTAAACGAAATATAAATTTTATTGATTATTTAATGTTTGAAAAATGCCTCTAAGGTAATTATCTATAATAAGCTTCAATAACTATGAAGAAATTATATAATGTGATATTATGTTAGAAATGGATATTGGAGTTACCCATCAATGTCATAGATTTTGATTTAAAAAGAATACAATAATTTAATGCTAATTATAAAAACAAAGTAGAATAGATGATGAGATTTTCATTATGATTAAGGTTTCTAATAAAACAAGCGGTAAAATGTATGAAGGGGACATGTAAATGTTTTAAGTGTGTATAAAGAGACCATCTGAAAAATTAATGATGAAATGATAAAGATAAGTTAGCGAATGACGTTAATAGAGAAAATTCTACATTGAATCCACCATCCATGCTCCAAAAATACTAATGAATGAAGTATATTGATTATTATAATTAGTGAAAAAATAGAAAGGATTTAGATATTCATCATTTACAACAACATAATCCTAAAAATAAAGGGAAATAAAATGATATCATGACTGCCAAAGTGGATTATGATAGTGATGTTGTTTGATGACCCATAGGGTACTGTTGCCCACTATCTATAGTATTAATTGTTTCGATAATCCCAAATCATGTTACTTCTTATTAATCATGTCTAAAGAATTGAAACATTACTATTTACATTAAAATTTGTGAAATCAAATTTATCAATGATCTCATATAAATTTAGTTCATTCTGTTAATATATATATAGTAAGGAAGTCCAAACAATAATATTTTTTAAGTGTAACAGACTAACAATGATAGAAGAGATGAGATACTGATAGTTCAACTGACTCATCGACAAATGACCTACTGATGTAACTGACCTACCAAAATTGATCACCTACTGATGTAAATGAACTACCGATGCCGATGACCATCCATTAGATCTACTTACCAACCGATTTATGGTGCTACTGACATAATTACTCAATAAAAATTAAAATGAGTCACCAATATACTAAGTCAGTGATGCATGGAATGGCTGAAAAAATGACAGATAGATGAAATGAGTCACTGAAAGAATGAGATACTAACTGAGGACCCATCGAGAAACTGTTTAGAATTTATTTTATTTAAAATTATTACTAATGGCCAAATTTTGAGTGTTTTAATGTGACTGATTAATTTCATGCCTTTTAGAAGAAATCTTAAATAAGGATGTCAGAAATAAAAGGTACTATGTCTTCCTCAAACATGCAAATTTTCTAGCTACAAGAATACATATTCAAATAAGAGTTCATGAAATACGTACACTTAAGAAAACTTGTGCAGACACATATACACAAGATGATACGAGAAGACCTACCATGAGAACCATTCTAAATGGACGATCAAATGAGGAATTCTTAATTCTGTCTTGATGTGTACTAGAGAATTGTTGTTCATCATAGTTCCATCATGTTAGCGGCATCAATCTAATCTTATGTGAAATAACATCTCACCCTCTTGGATGACAGAACATAGTGTTCCACAACACTCTATTTTCAGTGTCTTTTTCCATAAGGGGGCTAGAGATTCAACACTGATACATCAGAGTGTCTAAAGATGAATTGAATAACACTTAGAGCATCTCTAATCCCTTATTTATTATTCTGCTATGTTTTATACTATTTATCTAAAATTTTTATCATTGTGTGTGTGTGTGTACTAAAAATACACACTGTCGCGTACACTAAACTGAAAGATACCATATATCCTCAAACAACTATCTTCTTAGACTTGTTTATCCGATGAAAAACTATGGAAGAGGTCCTCTGTGACATGATTGTAATATTTATTCCCAAAAAATAATTTTCGTAGAGGTCTTGTGACTTGGAAATTCTATGTACTGTTGTTTATACCCCAATCAAGGGTGTGGAACAAATTCATTTTTTTATAGATTTCTTGGTGGATGGTGATTAGCAAGTGGAGAGGACTCAGTCACATCTTATGACAAAAAACTTGTTCTATGTCCCCTGTTTTTTAAGTTTGGTGTTTCTTTGTATTAATTAAATGAATAGAAAACTAAATTTTACATTGATATTTAGACTTGGATAGTAGTTGTACTAATTTTCAATATTATAAGGTTTCAGAAGTTGTATCAATACCTCATATAGGTATAATTGATAATTAATCTATATTCTGAGAAACCATTTGAACAATCAAGCTAATATAATCTTACTACCTTGGTTAACTGGAATGTTTTATTTTAAATTGGGTGAAACTTTTAAATAAAATTTTTAATAGAAATTTTTATAGTAACACAATTCACCCCCTCTTGAGTATCCTAATCTGAAGTACATTTGGTATGTGAGGATTTTTTTCAAGATGCTGTATTCCAAATTTTAAATTTGTAATCTATTTTAAAATATTTTCCAACTATGATTTTAGTTTTATTTTAATGATCATTAAATTTTTTGTACTTATAAATTTTTTGTTATTTGAAATTATATCTCTATATCACGGATACTATATTGGAAGGTGCATTTAATAACAGACCTCCATTATTTAATTGAACAAATTATGCACAATAGAAAATTAAAATAAAAATGAACTTAGAATTTATGGGTTTTGAAGTTTGTACAACAACTATGGATATATATAAGATTCCTTATACTATTTGAAATATATGGAATGACCTGACTAATGATTCCTATAACAATAATTTCAATTCCATGAATTCCTTATACTGTTCCTTGGGTGATGAAGATTTTAAAAGAATTTTAGCATGTAAAATAGCCCATGAAATTTGGGTCACTGTATCTATTTCAAATGAAAAGAAACTATATTGTTAAGGAAATGATCGATAACTCATATAGTATTAAATATGATAAAATTAAAATGAATCATGATGAGCCAGTTTTTGACATGTATCTCAGGTTTAATGAAATTGTGAATACTATGATCCCTCTAGGAAGAGATGTTATATCCAAGGAGAAAATAATGATAATACTTAGATTCTTACTAGATGGATTTAGTGGAACTTCTGTACAAATAATAGAATCCTATTATATCAGAATGTTACTAGTAAAGGAGATGATAGGAAATTTGATAATGTGTGAGGAATAACTAAAAGTCATCAATTAATATGATGATGAACCCAAATGAAAATGTATTAATTTTATTTATACTACCTTCAATAACAAGGACAAAGTTCAAGAAGAAACTAAAATTTCATGTTATGAAAAATCATCGACAGACAGTGATGAGGAGATGACTCAAATAAAAAAAGGTAATTAGAAATTTTATAGAAAGAAAAAATTCATTATAAATCCAAACCAAAAGGTAAGTATGATCATAAGGACCATTGGGAAATGGATTAGAAGAATGATGATAAATTCTATTAAATAATATATTATGAATGTAAGAGAAATTGAAACGTAAAGGCTGACAGTCCCAAGATAATGTACCAAAAGAAGTATGATGATAAGTATAGAAATTATAAAAAGGCCATAAAGGAAACTTGGAGTACTTCTGAGGACATATCAAGTGACTTGGAATCCTACCATGAAAATTATGATAAAGAAAATATGTGTTTTATGACAAACACGTATGAGGTAACACTAAATTCTTCTGAACATATTTCCTATTATTTTATAGATGAAATTGATTATGAAAACATGAAAAATGAGTAAATTATTGAGTATTTAATAATTCTAGAAGACACTTATAATGAAATAAAAAATAATAATAAATATTTAGAGAAAGAACATTCTTTGACTACCACGGTTAAATTTGAACATACTGTGGAAAAGGAGAAAAACTCTCAACTGATAAAGGAGAATAAGGAACATAAATTATCAAATGGGTAATTAAAAATGATCTAGAGAGATTTACCAATGGTAAGGATGTTTATTTCAAAATCTTGGTAAATAAGTATCTATTAAGTATACTACTGGAATAGGATACTAACCAGGAAATAAGAATATGTAAAAAACTAATTTTGTATCATAATCTGAAATATCTAGTTTTATGCCCAGTTCTGAAAAACATTCATCATTTTCCAGCAATGAAATATTTTCAACTATGTCCTATTTTTCAGAACTAAATAATGATTGTTTTTTAAATAATTTACACAGATTTTATAAGAATCCCATATATAATATTTGGGATCCCAAATCTCTTATTACTAATGTTACTGGACCCAAACAAATTTGGGTACCAAAAATATTTTATTGTCTATTATGTTTTGTAGGAAAACTGCTTGAACATATCCTATAAAATCTTATTGTACTCGGACAATGGATGTTCAAGAGACATTAATGGATATTATTCATGCTACAAAAAGATGATATATATTAATGGTGGAAATGTTACATTTGGTGACATGGCCAAAGGAAAAATAATTTTCCACGTGTAAATTGGTAACAAGAACATAGTTTAAATTTTTAATGTACTTTTTGTTGATGGATTAAATTAAAATCTACTTAGAATCTCTAGGTTATGTGATAGTGGTTTTAATGTTAAATTTGAATATGATTCATGAAATGTTTTTAACTATAATAATAATAAGTTATTTTCTACTATTATAAATGATAATGTATATAATGTTAACAAAGATTCATTATTTTCTCAAAATGTTTCCTTTTTCAGTGATTTTCATAATATCTTTTGGATTTGGAATAAGAGATTAGGACACTTCAATGTACACTCAATTAGAGAGATTATGAGATAAGGATTAATAAAGGATTTACCTAAACCCGAGTTCTCAAATAACAATGTATGTATCCCTTATCAATATGGTAAACATAAAAAAATATCTTTCAAAACAAAGAATGAAGTTTCATCTTCTCAACCTATTGAGTTGGTCATATGGATTTGTTTTGGACCTTCTAGATTTTCTTTTCTATGCGTGATGAATTATGTATATGTTTATGTAATTCAATCGAGCACAATAATATATAACGACCAATGTATACCTCAAGAACTACTTGTCCAAATAGTCTGCAACATAACAAAAAGTCAGATAAATAACGTCACTTCATCTTAATCGCACTAGGAATGGATAACAAGTAGCCCAATAGGATAAGAAAGACCAAACGGTCATAAAATATAAAAGCATGGGAAATACATCCATAACATAGAAATTAACCCTATTCAAATTCAATTTACCTGTACTCATTTATATAAATCATAGCAGGTAATTCCTGGGTAAAATTTGTATCACGCAATACCCCAAACAAGGGTATCAGGAACTTTTTCACATATAACTCAAAGAATATCTATGTAAAGACAAAAACCACCTACATAAGTATCATATTATCGACATACGTGAACCCCATACCTTGAATCAACTGAGAACACCGCAGATCTATAAAAACATGTAAAATGTTCAACCGAGGATAACTCTTGAGAGAAGAGAAATCAAGAAACGAGGTTCAAGAAGAATAGAGAACTCCCCGATGCGATTCTAACACAACCAAAAGAGTTAGATTTAGAGAACAAATGCTCGATCGGGGGCTTGGGGAAGCATCGATTCCCTATAGATGCTCTCATTCAAACAAGGAGAAGAGCAAGTCACTTCTGCTAATTATACACAACCCTAGTCCATTTAAAGAATAAAAAAGAGACTACACGACATGTACTTTAGATGTACATGGCGTGTACTTTCCCTTAATGGCCCCCACATAAGGCGGTGTCCCTGTCACCACACACGGATGTGTTCCTAGCCATTACATGGTTAGCACATGGCTACATGTGAAAAAAGTGTACACGAAGTGTACATATAAGTACACTGCAGGTACTTAAATAATTTTCGGAAACTCCTCTTTTTCTCAAAAAATAGCAGAAAAGAGAAAAACATACCTGAAAAGAAGATTTGGGTTCTTACGAGTGGAATGGTTTAAAGGGTATATTCCTAATAAGTTATTTTCCTCTCATTATATATACAAATATTGAGATGAAATTTCATGAGATAAAAAATGATAACGAATCCATTGGTACCTTTGTGGAAAATTTTATTTTCAACATAAGGTATTCCTATTGTATAATTTTTAAACGAAATATAAATTTTATTGATTATTTAATGTTTGAAAAATTCCTCTAATGAAATTATCTATAATAAGCATCAATAACTGTGATGAAATTATATAATGTGATATTATGTTAGAAACAGATATTGGAGTTACCCATCAATGTCACGGATTTTGATTTAAAAAGAATACAAGAATTTAATGCTAATTATAAAAACAAAGTAGAATAGATGATGGGATTTTCATTAAGATTAAGGTTTCTAATAAAACAAGGGGTAAAATGTATGAAGGGGACATGTAAATGTTTTAAGTGCGTATAGAGAGACCATCTGGAAAATTAATGATGAAATGATAAAGATAAGTTAGCAAATGACGTTAATACAGAAAATTCTACATTGAATCCACCATCCATGCTCCAAAACTACTAATGAATGAAGTATATTGATTATTATAATTAGTGAAAAAATAGAATGGATTTATATATTTATCATTTACAACAACTTAATCCTAAAAATAAAGGGAAATAAAATGATATCATGACTCCCAATGTGGATTATGAGAGTGATGTTTTTTGAGGACCCATAGGGCACTGTTGCCCACTATCTATAGTATTAATTGTTTCGATAATCCCAAATCATGTTACTTCTTATTAATCATGTATAAAGAATTGAAACATTTCTATTTACATTAAAATTTGTGAAATCAAATTTATCAATGATATCATATAAATTTAGTTCATTCTGTTAATATATATGTAGTAATGAAGTCCAAACAAAAATCTATTTTAAGTGTAACAGACTGACAATGATAGAAGAGATGAGATACTGACAGTTCAACTGACTCATCGACAAATAACCTACTGATGTAACTGACCTACCAAAATTGATCACTTACTGATGTAAATGAACTACCGATTCCAATGACCATCCATTAGTTCTAATGACCAACCGATTTATGGTGATACTGACACAATTACTCAATATAAATTAAAATGAGTCACCAATGTACTGAGTCACTGATGCATGGAATGGCGGAAAAAATGACAGATAGATGAAATGAGTCACTGACAGAATGAGATACTGACTGAGGACCCATCGAGAAACTGTTTAGAATTTCTTTTATTTAAAAGTATTACTAATGGCCAAATTTTGAGTGTTTTAATGTGACTGATTAATTTAATGCCTTTTAGAAGAAATCTTAAATAAGGATATCAGAAATAAAAGGTACTATGTCTTCCTCAAACATGCACATTGTCTAGCTATAAGAATACATATTCAAATAAGAGTGCATGAAATACTTACACTTAGGAAAACTTGTGGAGACACATATACACAAGATGATACGAGCAGACCTCCCATGAGAACCATTCTAAATGGACGATCAAATGAGGAATTCTTAATTCCGTCTTGATGTGTACTAGAGAATTGTTGTTCATCATAGTTCCATCATGTCAGCTGCATCAATCTAATCCTATGTGAAATAACATCTCACCCTCTTGGATGACAGAACATAGTGTTCCACAACACTCTATTTTCAGTGTCTTTTTCCATAAGGGGGCTAGAGATTCAACACTGATACATCAAAGTGTCTAAAGATGAATTGAATAACACTTAGAGCATATCTAATCCCTTATTTATTATTATTCTATGTTGTATACTATTTATCTAAAATTTTTATCATTGTGTGTGTGTGTACTAAAAATACACACTGTCGCATACACTAAACTGAAATATACCATATATCCTCAAACAACTATCTTCTTAGACTTGTTTATCCGATGAAAAACTATGGAAGAGGTCCTCTGTGACATGATTGTAATATTTATTCCCAAAAAATAATTTTTGTAGAGGTCTTGTGACTTGGACATTCTATGTACTGTTGTGTAAACCCCAATCAAGGGTTTGGAACAAATTCATTTTTTTATAGATTTCTTGGCGGATGGTGATTAGTAAGTGGAGAGGACTCAGTGACATCTTAAGACAAAAAACTTGTTCTATGTCCACCGTTTTTTCAGTTTGGTGTTTCTTTGTATTAATTAAATGAATAGAAAACTAAATTTTACATTGATATTTAGACTTGGATAGTAGTTGTACTAATTTTCATTATTTGCAGGTTTCAGAAGTTGTATCAATACCTCATATAGGTATAATTGAGAATTAATCTATCTTCTGAGAAACCATTTGAACAATCAAGCTAATATAATCTTACTACCTTGGTTAACTGGAATGTTTTATTTTAAATTGGGTGAACCTTTTAAATAAAATTTTTAATAGAAATTTTTATAGGAACACATTTCACCCCCTCTTGAGTATCCTAATATGAAGTACATTTGGTATTTGAGGATTTTTTTCAAGATGTTGTATTCCAAATTTTAAATTTGTAATCTATTTTCAAATATTTTCCAACTATGATTTTAGTTGTATTTTAATTATCATTAAATTTTTTAAAGTTATAAATTTTTTGTTATTTGAAAGTATATCTCTATATCATGGATAATATATTAGAAGGTGCATTTAATAACATACCTCCATTATTTAATTGAACAAACTATGCACAATAGAAAATTAAAATAAAAATGAACTTAGAATTTATGGGTTTTGAAATTTTTACTACAACTATGGATATATATTAGATTCCTTATACTGTTTCAAATACTTGGAATGACCTGACTAAGGATGCCTATAACAATAATTTCAATTACATGAATTCCTTATACTGTTCCTTGGGTGATGAATAGTTTAATAGAATTTTAGCATGTAAAATAGCCCATGAAATTTGGGTCACTGTATCTATTTCAAATGAAAAGAAACTATATTGTTAAGGAAATGAGCGATAACACATATAGTATTAAATATGATAACATTAAAATGAATCATAATGAGCCATTTTCTGACATGTATCTCAGGTTTAATGAAATTGTGAACACTATGATCCCTCTAGGAAGGGATGTTATATCCAAGGAGAAAATAATGATAATACTTAGATTCTTACTAGATGGATTTAGTGGAACTTCTGTATAAATAATAGAATCCTATTATATCATAATGTTACTATTAAAGGAGATGATAATAAATTTGATAATGTGTGAGGAATAACTAAAAGTCAACAATTAATATGATGATGAACCCAAATGAAAATTGATTACTTTTATTTATACTACCTTAAATAACAAGGACAAAGTTCAAGAAGAAACTAAAATTTCAAGTGATGAAAAATCATCGACAGACAGTGATGAGGAGATGACTCAAATAAAAAAAGGTAATTAGAAATTTTATAGAAAGAAAAAATTAATTATAAATCCTAACTCAAAAGGCAAGTATGATCATAAGGGAGATTGGGAAATGGATTAGAAGAATCATGATAAATTATATTAAATAATACATTGTGAATGTAAGAGAAATTGAAACGTAAAGGCTGACAGTCCCAAGATAATGTACCAAAAGAAGTATGATGATAAGTATAGAAATTATAAAAAGGCCATAAAGGAAACTTGGAGTACTTCTGAGGACATATCAAGTGACTTGGAATCCTCCCATGAAAAGTATGATAAAGGAAATATGTGTTTTATGACAAACACGTATGAGGTAACACTAAATTCTTTTGAACATATTTCCTATTATTTAAAATATGAAATTGATTATGAAAACATGAAAAATGAGTAAGTGATTGAGTATTTAAAAATTATAGAAGACACTTATAATGAAATAAAAAATAATAATAAATATTTATGGAAAGAACATTCTTTGACTACCACAGTTAAATTTGAACATACTGTGGAAAAGGAGAAAAACTCTCAACTGATAAAGGAGAATAAGGAACATAAATTATCAAATGGGTAATTAAAAATGATCTAAAGAGATTTACCAATGGTAAGGATTTTTATTTCAAATTCTTGGTAAATAAGTATCTATTAAGTATACTACTGGAATAGGATACTAACCAGGAAATAGGAATATGTAAAAAACTAATTTTTTATCATAATCTGGAATATCTAGTTTTATGCCCAGTTCTCAAAAACATTCAGCATGTTCCAGCAATAAAATATTTTCAACTATTTCAAATTTTTATGAACTAAATAATGATTATTTTTAAAATAATTTACACAGATTTTATAGGAATCCCATATATAATATTTGGGATCCCAAATCTCTTATTACTAATGTTACTGGACCCAAACAAATTTGGGTACCAAAATATTTTATTGTCTAATATGTTTTGTAGGAAAACTGCTTGAACATATCCTATAAAATCTTATTGTACTCGGACAATGGATGTTCAAGACACATTAATGGATATTATTCATGATTCAAAAACATGATATATATTAATGGTGGAAATGTTACATTTGGTGACATGGCCAAAGGAAAAATAATTTTCCACGTGTAAATTGGTAACAAGAACTTAGTTTAAAATTTTAATGTACTTTTTGTTGATGGATTAAATTAAAATATACTTAGAATCTCTATGTTATGTGATAGTGGTTTTAATGTTAAATTTGAATATGATTCATGAAATGTTTTTAACTATAAAAATAATAAGGTATTTTCTACTATTATAAATGATAATGTATATAATGTTAACAAAGATTCATTATTTTCTCAAAATGTTTCTTTTTTCAGTGATTTTCATAATATCTTTTGGATTTGGAATAAGAGATTAGGACACATCAATGTACACTCAATTAGAAAGATTATGAGATAAGGATTAAAAAAGGATTTACCTAAACACGAGTTCTCAAATAACAATATATGTATCCCTTATCAATATGGTAAGCATAAAAAAATATATTTCAAAACAAAGAATAAAGTTTCATCTTCTGAACCTATTGAGTTGGTCATATGGATTTGTTTTGGACCATCTAGATTTTCTTTTCTATGCGCGATGAATTATGTATATGTTCATGTAGATTACTACTCTGGATAAACATAGACTATCTTTTTGGATAAAAAAAGTGAACCTTGCTCTAATTTTACCATGTATTCTAGGACTGTAGAACATCATAGTGGTCATATTAAAAAAACTCTATGAAGTAAACATTGTCCATGAGTTTTAAAGCCACGATTTTGAATCCAATTTCTCAAAAAATGGATAATATCATAACATCATCTCTCTTAGGACACCCAAGCTGAATGAAGTTGTCGAAAGAAGAAAAAGAACCCATCATGAAATTTCTTGAACATGCATAGTGAGAAAAATAGAAGTCCCAAGGTTAAATACTTAATTGTTTTTGGTTAATAACTCTATATTCTTAACACTAAGGATAATCTGGTAAAAATTTCCTCCATGAGTGATGAAGGAATTTTCGTAGGTTAATCAATTTCTAGTAAATCCTATAGAGTCTTCAATAAGAGAAAAAATGTGAGGAAGAATCTAAATATGTCATGTTTAAGGATAAAAATCCATATGAGCTAATGAACTCCCTAAAGAATATTGAGGAAGATATATCAAACTTAGACATCAATACTAAATATTCTGACCACCCTATGAAGAAATGTGTTAAAAATTACAATTTTGTAAATTCTCTAGATTATAATCATAATGAACTAGCACCATTTGATGAATATGAACTGACTGGTCCTTTTCTTTCTAGGATTTTCAGAACACTTAAGAACCATATTTTAGATGCTAATGTTGGAGATTTAGAATAAGGAATACAGACTAGAGGTTCTCTATAAAATTAGGATGAACATCAATCATTTCTATGACATCATGATCCTAATAACATTAATGATTCTATCAATGATGAATTCTAGTTGATGGATATTCATGAAGAGTTAAATCAGTCAGAATGAATCAATGTCTAGAAATATATAGACATACCCAAAGAAACCATGATTATTGGCACCAAATGGGGTTCTATGAATAATGTAGATGATGCATGTAACATAGTTAGAAGCAATGCAAGATTGGTTGCACATGGTTATAGTATAGAAGAAGGAATTGACTACGAAGAAACCATTTCACCAGAATCTAGACTTGAGGAAATTAATTTCCTACTTGCCTATGTAGCAAATCTAGATTTCATACATTATTAAATAGATATAAAAAGTGCATTCATAAATAGGAATATTGTTGAGGTTATTTTTTTACAACTCTCCATTTTACAAACCCTCATATTCAAAATAATTTTTCTAAATTAATAGAAGATTTATATGGTTTAAATCAAGCTCCATGATCTTATTATGATAGGCCTATCACTTCTTATTTCTAATGGTTTTAAATAAGGTATAGATGATCCAAATATTTTTATAAAAATAATTTCCAAATAATTTTTAGCAGTACAAATTTATGTAGATGATATTATTTTTTGATCTTGTAATTTTTTTATGTGTTGGTTTTTCAAAGAGGATGCATTGTAAATTTGAAATGAGTTTAATGAGTGAACTCAAATTATTTCTTGGATTTCAAATATTTAAAAATAAATAATGTTTTGATTGGAATGAAATAAGATTTAATAAGGATCCTTTAACTAATTATTTCTTTGAAATCACTAAGAGTAGCGACACTCCAATGATAACCACTTGTAAGTTGGACCTTGATAATGATGCTAAATTTGTAGATCAAACCACTTACACAGGAATGATTAGATTTTTACTCTTCTTAACTTCTAAAAGGCACGATATTTTGTTTGGTGTATGCATGTGTTCACATTTTCAAGAAAACCCAAAATAATCTCATCCTATTGCAATAAAAATTATTTTCAAATACCTAAAACATACTACCATCCTTGGATTGTTCAACCCTAAATAACAAACTTTTGGTTTAGTGAGTTATTCATATGGTGATTTGGTGGAAATAAGTTTGATAAAAAAGAAACTCTGGATCATGTCACTTTTTAGGAAAAGCCTATAGTTTCATGGTGTATTATGAAACAAAATTCTATTTCATTATCTACTTCCAAAGATGAATACATTACTGCTGGAAGTTGTTGTACACAAGTTTTGTTGATAAAACAGACATTACAAGATTATGGATATAACTTCATACATGTTCCTATAAATTTTGAAAACAAAATTGCTATTAATATTTCTAAGAATCCTATTTCACATTCTAGAAAAAACGCATTGATGAAAGGGAACTCTTTTTCAGAGACCATTATCAAAAAGGTAATATAACTTTAGTGTTGATTAGCACTGAACATCAGCTTTATGACATTTTCAATAAGTATTTGAACACTTAATGAATGAACTACATTAGACATGAGTTAGGAATGATCAATCTGTAAGATCTTGTGTTGCTATTACTTTTACCAACTTAAGTGAATTTTTCATTCCAACACTGACATTACAAAATCCGAAAATGTCATGCCGACACTGATAAATTTTTCATACAAATAGTGTTGTTATGCTGACACCGATGCTTTCTGATACCAACATAGTAGTCTTGCTGACACTGAATCTTTTTCATATTGACATTCTTGTCATGCCGAAACCGAATATAGGTCTTGTCAAAACATTTTTCATGTTAACACCAATACATTTTTATTCTGATAACCTATCATGCTGACACCGAATCCTTGTCCAGCTGACACTATTAGTGTAATGAAAAATCTGTCATGGAAACACTGGTAACTCACTGTTATTTTACATTTTATGTTTTTTCTAAAAAGGTACTATTTCATTGATTTTTTAGTTCCCGGTACAAGATTTCATGATTTTTTTATATCCAAATTATATAAATTATAATTTATGCACTCTACTTCTTTACCCTTACAATTTCACATCCATTTCTTTCTCTACCCCGGACATTTCACCTTCTGACCATTAAAGAGAGTTGTTGGAATGGAACCTATGAAATGAGTTCCTGATGGTGGCAAGTCTCATGAATCTAAGAAACGTAAAGATGAATTGAGAAAATCTTAAAAACCTACAAATCCTACTCTGGTGAACCATGTTATTTACTCTTCAAAAGCAGAACAATATCCAGCCACTCTAGATAGAGATCCGGAGTTAGTTGTCGATGATAAGAGTGATCCTGAAACCACTTAACCTCACAAAGGTTTTTAGTTTAGTCTTCATAGTCCTCCACTTTTTTTACCCTCTAATGATCTGACAGTCAAAGAAAATGGATATGAGGAGAAAAAAGTGTTAGGCAGTGTGGAATATGTATGTAGATCCAGTGGCTCTGAAGATACAGAAGAAAGTGAAGATGATGAAGGTCATAGTGGTAGTATAGAGGAATAAGGTGAAGTAGATGTTGATAGAAAGGGAAATGAAGATACTGTATCTTGAAATGATGATGATGAATGAAGTTAAATTTATGATGAACATCATAGAATTGATCTAGGTGAAAATATTAAAATGGTTGAAGCTATGGATTAGGCTAGGTTGGAAGAACCTCCAGAAGTTGTTAAAGTTATATAAAATGATGAAGTTATTATTAAAATGGATGCTCAAGAAATTCCAATACCTCATTTAGTGTATAAATTAATAATACATCATGATGAAGATGAGAAATTGGTCGGGAGATATCAGTTTGGTGGGTAGACTCAAGAAAGGGGATATCCAGCTAGTGAAGAGAATCAACACGGATTAGTAAGACTTGATACTCTAACTCTTTCGGACGATGATGTAATGGTGGAATGGGAAAAGAATCCTTGGAATTTAGCATTTTGTTTTAATTATGAAGACTCAATGAATGTCCTTTTGGTACCTATTTAAAGGGAATCATTTGCAGAGACCCTTCATTATGGCTCTGTCACAAAAGCATATTTTAAAATGTTTAAAGAAGAAGTTGGTTCAACTATAGGTATATCTGGTCAATATCAAATGTTTCATGAGATTAAAATAAGTAGACGAGAAAACACTAAACTGAGTATTGAATTACACTCTCTTAGATCTTAAATAGTATAAATGAGGCAGTCTGGGCCAACGATTTTTGTTCCATGTCAGATAGTAGGTTTAAGTGAGTCTGATGTGGCTAATATTGCAAATAATGTGATAGAGTGTATTTAACCCAACCTAGTTACAACTTCTGGGAATCTTTTTACAAGAACTTCCTAGTGGAGAAAAGAAATGATCAATCTTTCTTATGAAATAAATACTTTTAACTTATAATACACATGTTGTGTAGAGACTATTCATAAAACATTGAAGAATCATACCTCAGCTTCTACTAATATTCCATCTACATCAGGTCAATCATCTCAAACACTGGACATTGAGGTGGTCAGAACTGTTCAATACTAGGAACCTTCAAGTTATATTTGATGCTTCTAGTTTGGGAAACCTTGAAAATATTCTGAAGAATAGTGATCATGTTAATGATATGGTCATAATCTATTCCAAGATGGATAAAACTGAAAACGATCAGATCATAGATAAGATTGACTACTATTTCAAAAAGATAATTACCAATAATCACTTGAATACTTTGTTTATTTATTTGATAGAGAACTTGTATTTTCCTCTAGTAACTAGAGAGTTTAGTGATTATGTACATAAGTTTAAATACTTCACTCATCTTTTGAAAAAAATCATGGACAATAAGGATGACTTTGAGAAAGAAATAAATTACGGTGGTGAGATTAGTGAGTATTTCATCATGATGTTAAATCCATTCCCTCATGTCCCAAGTGAAGCGATTGTAGTGCCTGTTGTTGCACCACTAGGACCTCGTTGATCAGTTCCCCCACCTCGAATATTAGTTTCTCATGATTTGACTCTGATTCACTAAGGGATCCTTGAATAGATTCATCCTTCTGTGTTTTCACAACAAAAACCCAGCCTTGTAACTAATGTTCTAGATGGATTTATCCTCCCTCCTCTTAAAATTTCATAAGACCCTCCAGATTATCATACAACACCTACTAGACCCTCTAATGACCCATAAAAGAATGTGAAGGAATATCTAAATCTTCATCCATATTGTGGATCATTCATTGATGGGCTATTTTCGATAATTTTTTTTATTTTTATTTGAAGACATGTAACACATTGTACATTATTCATTACTTGAATTTTCGCTCTTGTCTTTCCTCTATTTATATTTTATCTATTTCATTATGATACTTTTTATTTATTTGATACCTATTTTCTTATTTATTATCCTTCAATAGGGGATAAAATTTCATAGCTCCCCTTCGACTTTTTGATTATCCCAAAAGGGGGAGAACTACTTTGGAATTTTCTTTATTTATTTACTGTTGATCTCACTCTTATTTATTATATTTTTCATTAGTACCATTTCTCATTATTTTAACTCTTAACCTTATCTATATTTTATAAACAGACATCAATAATTGGAGATGAATAGTAGAATTATTTCATTCCACATCAAATAATTTTACTAAAAAATGGCATGATTTGTGATCATCAAAAATGGGGAGATTGTTGGATTATAGGAGAATATTGTCCAACCTCTCAAGTATAAATAGTTTCAAAAATCACCAATCTTGTCAACTCATATTAATCATTTACAATAATTTCAATCAGGATTATTTATGTTTCAATAGGTACAATTATGTTTTCTATGATCTCATATAAATTTAGTACATTCTATTTATCTGTATGTAGTAAGACAATCCAAACAAAAATACATTCTTAGTGTAACAGGCTGACATAGAGAGAAGATATGAGATACTGATAGTTCATCTGACTCACCGAAAAATGACCTACCAATGTAAATGACCTATCAACATAGATGACCTATCGATGTAAACGACCTATCAATGCAGTTGACCTACCGATTTATGGTGATATCGACGCAAGGACTCACGAATAGTTAATACGGGTCACCGATGCAATGAGTCACTAATGCATAGAAATACCATAAAATGAATAACTGATTGAATGAGTCACCAACAGAAGGAGATATCAACTGAGGACACACCGACAGGCTGTTTAACATTTATTTTATTTAAAATTACTTCTTTCGGTCATAAGTATAGTGTTTTAATATGGCTGATTAATATATTGAATTTTTTGAAGACATACTCAATGAAGATGTTATAAATACATGGTACTATGTCAATCTCAAACCTGAAAATTGTCATGATGCAAAAATATATATACAAAGAAGAGGGAACGAAAGACATAGACGTTGTTAGACTCATGTAGACACATATAAAAAAGAATATACAAGCAGACCTCCCATGAGCACCATATAGAATATAATATCACATGAGGAATTATTCATTCCTTCTTGATGTGAACCAAAGAACTACTGTTAAAAATAGTTTTATCATCTCAGTAGAAACCAAATAAACCTATTTGAATGAAAATATCACCATTCTAGAATATAGAACATAGTGCTCCCTGACACTCTCTTTTTAGTGTTTGTTTTCCAGAAGAGGACTAGATCTTCATCTTTGATACATTAAAGAGTTCAGAGATGAATTGAATAACACTCAAAGAATCTCTAAACCCTTCATTATATATTCTTCACTTTTGTAAACTATTTAGTTAATCTTTCGAGCAGTGTTTGTCTCTATACTAAAAACACACACCGTCTCTAGCATTAAACTGGAGGATACTAGATATCCTCAAACAACTATATTCTTACACTAGTTTTTCCCACAATGAAGTGTGGAAGAGGACATGTGTGACCTAATTAAAATTTTTATTCCCATGAAGAATTATGGTAGAGGTATTGTGACCATGATAGTATGTGTACTATTTTGTTAAACCTGATCCAGGGTGATAATTATTATATTTATCTATATGGATTTTGTGGTTGTAGGTGATCACCATGTGGAGAGAACTATGTCTATACTTGAGATTGGTCCTCTTGTTTTATATCTATTGTGTTTTTAATTTATCCTTTCTCTATTTTAATTCATTTGTTAGGAAACTAACTGTTACATTGACAATTAGTCTTGGATTGTCGTAATAACTATTTTCTCTTTATAAGAGTCATTTAAATACTTAATATTTTGATAACTAGGTATTAATAAGTCTTCTAAGAAACCATTTGAACAATCAAGATATTAACAACCTATTAAAACTAAAGACAAAGTGAAATGAAATGTGATCCTGACTGCCAAGGTGGATTACGAAAGTAATGTGGTGAAAGGAACACATACCACCTACTCTTGAATAAATAATGTCTTATTTGATTCTAGATCCACAAAATATTTTATTTCCCAATAATTCTATAATGGCATCGTCATATCACCTCAAAAATTATATGTTGAGTTAGCTGTGAAACTCTTACTAGTAAAATGGTCACATATAAACTCTATAGTTGTTATATTCTTAATGATTGTGTGAAAGTGATTCATGAAAATATTGTGATTTACCCTATATTTTATTTTTATGTGATTCTTGGAAGGGATGGGTTTTCTTTATATAGAAGACATATTAATTAATAAGGATGGGAAGTACTACATCATATTTTGAATGAACCTATAATCATTAATCAATGCAACGCTGAATACAAACATCCAATGAAAATTTCATCCATAAAGTTAGTATTAATTAATATACATTAATTATATTTATCAAATATTTTTAGGTAGAAACTCATCATTAAAGATACACCTATTTCACTATAGTTTTTTTTTTCAAGAATTTGGGATTATTTATACATATTCCCCCAAATTGTGATGTTATGTTTTCAATAAAACACATACACGGTGCTATGCCAATTTCAAAGACTCCATATAGAATGGCCCCAATTGAGTTTTATGAACATAAGAATAAAATACAAGAGAATTTGATGACAGATACAAATTCTTCAGTTCATTAACATGGGGTGCACTTATTATATTTGTTAATATGAAAAATGGGAAAATGTATATTTTAATAGATTATCAGGATTTTAACAAAAACTATATAATGAAGAATTAGCATCTTCCCTTTATTGATGACATATTTGATCAACAATGTGAAACTCAAATTTTTCGCATGATTGATCATAATTCTAGAAATCATAATTTGAGGGTCCATAATGAGGATATACCCAAGACGGAATTCCATACAATGTATGGACACTAGAAATTTATATTGATTCATAATGGTTTTACTAATTCTCTCTCTATCTTCAATGACAAAATTAATATAGACTTTAGAGACTATCTTGATCAATTTTTCATAGTATTTATAGATTATACAATAATATATTCAATGAATAAATTAGGGAATGAATAAAAATATATGATTTTGAAGAAGATCTAGAGGAAGGTGAAGCATTATGAAAGATGATACAATTGTGTCCTTGGGATATATAAAGTTTCATTATTGAGTCATATAATTCCATGTAATGGTATTTTAGTAAATAATTCAAAAAAGTTATTGGGATATAGAATTGTCCAACCACGGTCACTAAAATCCGTATTTTTCTTGAGTAGGATTCAAATTATCAACTTTTTGTGAAATATTTACCATGGTTATATAATCCACTCAACATGTTGAATTATAAATGATTTATGTTCCTATAAATGTAGAATGTGAAGAGAATTTCAAGGAGTAGAAATGAATATTGGTCAACACACCTATGATCACACTACCATATAGTAGAGAATGGTTTGTGTTCTATAATGATGAATCAAAAAATGGACCAGGATGTGTTCCCATGAAAAAAGATATGGTGATAGATTATGACTCATACAAAATAAAATTCCATGATGGAAATTATATAACTTGTGATTTGTAGTCATATTTAGAATTTTTTTCATTAAAGATATTGATGCACTGTCTCTATAGAGTATGGTGTGATATATATACTAATAAAAAAATTTAATGTATATTTTCACTCAAAAATATTTGAACATTTTCTAAAGAAGATGGTTGTTGATGGTATTTATTTATTATTTTTCAATAAATTATCATAATGGTAAATATAATAAGGTAGAAAAATATTTGATATTAAATGATAATTCTAGATTATCTAAGATGTGGATCACAAAATATCCAATATTTATTGACTTATAATGGGTTCAACCTTATTGTTAGAGAATAATAATGTTCTAGAACCATGAATTTTCTCCACTTATTCTATATCTGAAGGATCTATTTGATGAGGCTCATAATTTAACATTATCTATTAATCCTGGATGTAAATATATGTATATATATCTGAATGATAATTTTTTGTCACGACTCGTCCTCAGGGACCATGCTGTGACTACCCCAAGCCAGCATTCCATAGGCTAGGGGCTGGCGACTAGCACCAAGGCGTAAATCCTGGTAAAAAGGGAAGGCATTATCTTTGTAAAGTAAACAAACACCCAGAGTAAACAAGTAGTAGAAGTAAACACTAAGTAAAAACAAATACAAGAGTAAGTGTGGACAAGTAAGTGGGCCAGAATACAAACCCAAACTGAAAGTAAGTCGCAACGACGAGCTGTCCACTGGGAATCCCACCTGAAGGGTGGGTACAAAAAGCCTCCACTGCTCCTCGAGTCCAGCCTACTGCTCCAAGTACGTACCGCCCAATGGTCCACCTCCAGGTACCGTCCTGCTCTGCAAGCCTAGACCACGATCAGCGCTGTCCGTCGTCTGCAACCAACACAACGTAGTGCGGGCATAGCCCGTGCAGGGGTGAGTATAAGCTACTCAGTATGGACCCCGAGACCCCCGAAGGTCTCCCAAAATCCACAAAGGATAAACCACAAAGGAAAGATACAATCACGAAGTAACAACCGACACTGCTTAGGTATATTCCCATACATATACATAAGTCATCAATTCCAAAACGCTCCAACCTCCGAGGCCAAGTACAACCTAGTCAACACAGGAAATCAAACGTATTCCACACATGAAGCAAAACGTAATCCATACAGGATAGCACAACACAATCCCCACAGGAAGGTAAAACAGGATTCAGCTCACACGGGTATACTTCTTCGAAAGATGATAGAGATGATCACTGATCATTCTAAGTCATCGGACCCACAAAGGATCGATAGGAACTAACCCCCGCAATGACCCACACAGGATCGGACCCACACAGGATTTGTAGGCGCTGGCTCACACAGAACCGCTGAGCGCTGACCCACACAGGATCGGACCCACACAGGATCGATAGCACTGATCCACACAGGATCACTGAGTGTTGTAGTTGTCGTCATCGAATCCACTGAGGATCTCTGCACAGTCGTCGTCACAGTCACAGTAGCAGTCGCAGCCAGCTCTATGGATCCCGCACACAGCAAGCTCGTTCGTGAGGGTCTGCTCCACGAGCCGAGAGGCTGATACATTAACTGACACATATTCTAGAGTTGATGTATCCAAAAGTTCCGTATCATCATCAGGAACTCAACGTCGCAGATGGTGCGTCAATCAGACGCTCGGTCTGAGTGTTATTGGCTTTTTCGTCCTAGGGGCCCGGTTGGTTTTTAAGGCAAAACCAACCCGACCGTACTCCACCTGCGTCCAAACCTCGGGCGGAGTAATCCAATAGATCCGTCTCACTAAGAGGAATCCATCAAAGCCGACGACACGTCAATCGGACGTCTGAAGCTCAAGATATGAGCGTTTCCGCTCCGAGGGCCCGGTTGGTTTCGTGTACGAACCAATCCGGCAGAACTCAAAGTAATCTGAATCCTTGAGTGCCATATACCGAAACGACCGTCACGATTCATGGATCGCATCGCAAATGACGGTACATCGATCGGAGGTCCGTAGACCATGTTATGGGCAAATGACCGAAGATGGTCCGAAATCTGGGGTTTCGGGCCTGGCCCGAGACCCCTCGGTCAGCCCGAACCGGGTCGACCCGCCACTAGTCTGGGTCGGCCCGGCCCGGCGTGGCCCAGACTGGACACTACGTGCTGGTCAGCTCGGCCAACGGCCGAGCCGTTTTGGCAGGGGGGGGGGCGCCTGCCCCCCTAGTGTAACCACGACCCCCCAATTAAGGGGGAAATTTTGGGCTGGCTGGCCAGGGGAATTAATTCCCCTGGCTTCTCTTTGTCCGGCCGCCCCGCACCGGCCGGCCGGTTCTGCTAACAAGGACCAGCGACGGCCGGTCCTTCCTCCTTCGCTGAAACCGGCGGCCCGGAACTGGCCACCGGTCAACCTGCTTCGCCGTGGCCCAGAACCGAACGTGGCGTGGTTCTTCCGGCGCGATTTGACGGAACCGCGCCCTTCCACCGCGGCCCCGCTCCGGCCGCGGTGTCTTTGGTTTTCTTCGACGTGGCGCGACGGCGTCACCTCGTTGTTCAACTTCACGGCGCGACGCGACTGCGCCACACATTACTTTCCGTACGATCCCGTGTGGTGCGACGACACCACGCCATTCCGTCCCAAACACAAAGAATCAAACAAGGATAAAGGAGGAGGGTCGACCGTGTTTGTGCGGTCCGGCCCCCTCTCGTTAATCGGTATCATTTGGTCATATTTTCATGAAGAACAACAAGTTGGTAACACGAACAAATAAATTAAACAACCCCTACCTCGATTAAAGAGATGACGAACGTCGGTGTCGCGAAGCGAGGATTCGAAGACGTTGACAGATATTTCGTCGAGGAAAACTATTGCGAAAGAGAAGTCGCGGAAGAAAAACGTCATGGATCAAGACACTGTGTCGTAGGTCGGTGTCGCGGAAGACGGTCTCCGAGGGCTCGGCGCTCCACGTCGGAGATTGTTCGTTCTTCACGTTCTTCATCAAAGAGAAAGAAGAACTCAAAACATCCTTATCTTCTTCTCCAAATTCTCTCAAACAACTAAACACTAACCCAATAAAATAAGTTCTTAACTTATTTTATTAACACAACAAGGCTTTTGAAATTCATGAGTTTGAATTTCGAAAACTCACATATAACTCACTACATTATTGTCATATGTAAATAAACTTAAGTTAACAAAATTAATGGTGAGTTGAGGGGGGTTAGAAAATACGAAAGGGTGGGGTTCATGTGGGCCCCACCATCCTCATTACCTCCCAAGTGAGGTTGGGTAGTTAGCCAACATCCATTCCAAGGATTATACACTTAGAATAAAAATAAAAATTGTTGTTAAATTTTTATTTTTAACGTCCACAATTTTGAACAACTTCTCTCATGTAAACGCAACTCCGGATTAAGCATTCCTAAGCAATTACCGGCACTGCGACTCCATCGGTGCCCTCATAATTCGATTCCGAGCACTGGTTCAAAATATAGGAATTCCCGCACGTTCGTTCACTGAACGTACCCGAGCTAAACTTCAGATAGAAATTTCGGGCACACCGGGCCTCGGAATCAAGTGCCGTCTGAAACTGCATTCTTGTAAAATCCAAAAAAAATATTAAAAAAAAATTTCCCATGAATTTTATGGTTCTTTACATTACTCCCACCTCAGGGATTTACGTCCCTGTAAAGATACATCAAGAAATAGGGAAACAAATGTGGGTACTGAGCACGCATCTGAGCCTCCCACTCCCAAGTGCTCTCCTAGAGGTTCTCGTGCTGCCATCTAATGCGCACTAGAGTAATCGACCGTCCACGTAGGAACCGCTCGTGTCGATCCTCGATCTCCACTGGGACCTCCGCAAAAGTCGCCCCATCATCAATGTTGAGCTCCCCATGGTAAATGATATGCTTCGGGTCGTGCACGTATCTCCTCAGTTGAGATACGTGGAAGACGCCGTGCACCCGGTGCAACTGAGGTGGTAGCGCCAAACGATAAGCCACCTCGCCAATCCTGCTGAGGACCTGGAATGGTCTGATGAAGCATAGAGACAACTTGCCGCCTCGGCCAAATCTCCGTAATCCACGTCGAGGTGAGACTCGCAAGAAGACGTGGTGGCCATCCTCGAACTCTAGTGGCCTCCACCTCCTATCAGCATAAGACTTCTGCCGGCTCTGAGCTGTCCTCATATGCTTCTGGATGACCTGGACCTTCTCTATCATGGCCTGGACGATCTTCGGTCCCACATGTACTAACTCCCTAGGGTCTGTCCAGCACAGAGGAGATCTACAAGGTCGGTCGTACAACACCTCGTATGGTTCCATCCCGATGGTGGAGTGGTAGCTGTAGTTGTACGCGAACTCCACCAAGGGTAGGTGGTCCTCCCAGCTGCGACCAAAGTCGATGACACATGCGTGGAGCATGTCCTAGAGAGTCTGAATGGTCCTCTTTGTCTGACCATCCGTCTGAGGGTGAAAGGTTGTGCTCAGATGTAGATGTGTCCCGAACGCCTCCTTCCACCCCTTCCAATGCCAGGATGTAAAGAGATCATCTCGATCAGAGAAGATAGATGATGTCACACCATGAATCCATACAGTCTCCTGAACGTAATGTCGTCCCTAGCTCTCAACTGAGCCCTGCTCTCTGATGGGTAAGAAGTGATCTGACTTGGTGAGTCGGTCGACAATCACCCAAATGGAGTCATGACCTCTGAAAGTGCGTGGTAGTCCAGTCACGAAGTCCATAGATATCCTGTCCCACTTCCACTCTAGGACCTCCATGGTTTGTACCAAGCCTGCTAGTACCTGATGCTCTGCCTTCACCTGCTTGAAGGTGAAGCATCGAGAAACGAACCCTGACACAGCCTTCTTCATGCCCGGCCACCAGTGCTGTCGTCTAATATCCTGGTAAATCTTTGCCACTCCAGGATGTACCGCTAAGGAAGAAGTGTGAAACTCTCTCAGCACTTCCTCCCAAAAAGCAACTGGTGTCAAGGTACATCCTCTAAAAAGTATGTTGTGCTCTTCTCCAAAGTAGAAACCATCAGGTGCCTGTCCTAAGGATATACGCACACGCCGTGTCTCACAGTCAGCGTCCCCACGCTGTGCCTCTCTGACCCGCTGCAATAGTGGAGGAGTGACTGTGAGAGACAGAAGGAAGGCTACTCCATCTCTATCCATGAAGGATATCTGCAGAGAGGCTAGCTGCTCTGTCACCTCCTCAAGTAGTTTAATGCATGTCCTCCTACTGAGGGCATCGACTACCACGTTCCCCTTCCCAGGAGTATAGACTATCACAAAGTCATAGTCCTGGAGGAACTCGAGCCATCGCCGCTGTCTCAGATTCAGGTTCTTCTAAGAGAATATGTATCTGAGACTCTGATGGTCAGAAAAGACTGTAAAACGCTCGCCCATCAGATAGTGTATCCATGTCTTCAGAGCGAAGACCACTCATGCTCACTCCAGGTCATGGTAGCGTAGTTCTGCTCATGCGGCCTCAACTGACGTGATCCATAGGTGATCACTGCCCACTCCTGCATCAGGACACATCCGAGTCTGGTCCCTGAAGCATCGCATTATACTACGTACCCTACTCCCTCCTCAGGAAACCTCAAGATAGGTGCACTGGTCAATCTCTGTCTCAGCTCTTAGAATCTCTGCTGACATCTGTCTGACCACACGAAGGGTTTCCCATTCATCATCAATTTTGAGAGTGGTGCCGCAACTCTGGAGAAGTCTGGCACGAATCTCCGGTAGTATCCAGCTAGTCCCAAGAAAATCCGCACCTCTGCCACGCTCATGGGTGGCTCCCAATCTAGCACTGCCTCGATCTTCATAGGATCCACTGCAACTCCCGCATCATAGATGAAATGTCCCAAGAAGTGGACCTTGCATATCCAGAACTGGCACTTCAAGAGCTTATCATAAAGCTGGTGCACTCGGAGTGTGTCTAGTACAACCTGTAAGTGGTAGGCGTGCTCCTCCTCAGTCGTCGAGTAAATCAAAATGTCGTCGATGAAGACTACAACAAATCGATCGAGGTATGGCTGAAAGATCCTGTTCATGAGGTCCATGAACACTGCTGGAGCATTGGTTATTCCGAATGGCATAAAAAAGAACTCATAGTGGCCATACCGACATCTGATGGCCGTCTTCTGCACGTCGTCGTCTCGAACTCTGAGCTGATGATAGCCTGATCTGAGGTCTATCTTCGAGAACCACCGTGCTCCCTTGAGCTAATCGAAGAGGTCATCAATCCTCGGTAGCGGATACTTGTTCCTCACTGTCACCTGGTTCAGGCAGAGATAGTCGACACAACGTCGCAAGCTCCCGTATGCCTTCTTGGCAAACAAAATCGGGGAAGCCCAGGGTGAAACACTAGGTCTGATGAATCCCTTGCCCTGCAAGTCCTCCAACTATACCCGCATCTCTCGAAGCTCGGCGGGGGCCATCCAATATGTTGGAGTCGATATCGGGGCTGTCCTAGGGTATAGGTCAGTATAAAAGTCAACCTCTCTGCGAGGAGGTATACCTGGAACGTCGTCGGGAAAGACGTCCGTATACTGATCCACCACTGCAGGAAAAACAGGACTCCGCACGTCAACTGCTCCTAGGATGAGGCTATCCAACTGATGAGTGATGGGCTATCCTCTCCTATGCGGAAGTCCATCCTGTGATGTGAAGGCTACCTTCTTGCTGGTGAAGGTGAACCTGCTCCCGTCGGTGCGTACACATCACACCTTGCGCCTAATACAGTCAATCTGTGCATGGAATGTAGACAACCAATCCATGCCCAAGATGATGTCGTAAGGCCTCGATGCCGCTACAAGAAGATCCCAGCCGAAGATCTCACCTCCTAGAGTAAGATCACACTACCGGCACCAGTGCGTAATCGATGAGTCTACTCCTGTAGGTGTCTCTAGCCGTAAGGATCGAGCCAACGGCTCTGTCGGAATCTCCGAGCTCCGAACAAGGGCAACGACTATGAAAGAGTGACTCACTCGTGTGTCTATAACAACTGTATCAAGGGTGTAATAGACACAGATAGTACCTCGAATCATCTCGGGCATGCCGTGGTCATAGGCCTCCGCTACTTGGAGTTGTGCATGTCTCCTCCCGCCAGCTCCATGTGGTCGGGGTGGACCTCCTGGTGGTGGTGGTGGTAGAGCCTCAAGGCATCGCCCACCACCCGCTGCTCGACCAGCTCCTCTGCCTCGTCCACCAGCTCCGTGCGGACCATCACAGTCAACCCTCTGCCTCTACCTCGGTGGTCCCTCAACCGTCAGCTCCTCCTCGGCATGGTGGGTAGGTCAATCACGAGCCATGTGGCCCTGCCCGCCGCATGAGTAGCACTGCCCGCCTCTCGAAAGACTGGCTCCACGCTGTGTGCCCCGCACTGCTAAGCCAGTGTCCTGAGGTCGTCTGCCTGAGGGTCTAGTCTGCCTAGACCCATGACTCATCCGTCGACTACCTGCTGCAGAAGACTCTGCTACGTGCTGCCCTGTGGTGGGTCTCGGCACTGGTGTAGACTCATCAAGAAAGCTCTCTATCAAAAGGGCCCGCTCCAGTACTCCTGTCTGAGTCGGAATGCTGAGGGAGATCAGCGATGCCCTGATCTCGTGTCTCAAACCCTGCTCAAAGGTCTGGGCCCGGAAGAATGGGTCACGTACCATGTCTGTAGAGTAGCGCGAGAGATCGGTAAATCTCGCCGAGTACTAGGTTACAGTCATGTTGCCCTGCCGCATCTGAAGAAGCTCCTGGATGCACACCGCACTAATGGTGGCTGGGAAGAACTCAGAGTGGAAGAGGCTCTCAAAATCCATCCAGAGAAGAGATTCCTCATCGTGCACCTGGAGCATCAAGCTCCACCATCTGCCTGCTCCTGCGTGCGGTAGGCTCACTGCGAGGATCACCACGAGGTCTGCTGGTGTCCTCACTAACCTGAAAAATCTCACCACTGCCTCCAGCCAGTCCTCGGCTGCCTGGGGGTCCGTCTCCCCACGGAACCTGGGTGGTCGCTGGCAGTGTAACTCATGCAGTGCACTGAGGCGACATGCATCGTCAGCGGCTGGGGCTGGAAGCATCGGTGGCTCGGCGGGTAGAGCTACCACCGGTGCCACTGCTGACAAAGGGCCCTACACCGAGGCCTCATCACTCGGTGGGATGTCGTCACGCTAAACTCCCGGAACCCTAGCCGGCTGCCGTCGTGGGGCCATCCTGAAAAGGAAACAGGTGTGCCACGGTCATAACAGTATACCTAATGAGCTGATAAAAGTATTCACAAAGAAATCTTGAAACACACATGCAATCAATGTTTTGGTGCATTAAGTCGGAAATCAGAATTCAGGGTACTGGTGTACGGATACGTCGGCCGCCGCACCAACACTGGACTCCCTGGACTGATAACCACACCCATTACGCTAAACACTATTGCTTCACATAGAAAATGATCAGAGTCCCAAGTTCTGTGGTAGAACTGAACTCCTCTGATACCAATTTGTCACGACCCATCATCGGGGCCCATGTCGTGACTACCCCAAGCCCGCCTTCCATAGGACAGCGGCTGGCGACTAGCACCATGGCGTAAATCCCGGTAAAAAGGGAAGGCATTGCCTTTGTAATGTAAACAAACACCCAGAGTAAAAATGTAGTAGAAGTAAACACTAAGTAAAAACAGATACAAGAGTAAGTACGGAAAAGTATGTGGGCCAGTATACAAACCCAAACTGAAAGTAAGTTGCAACGACGAGCTTTCCACTGGGAATCCCACCTGAAGGGTGGGTACAGAAAGCCTCCACTACTCCTCGGGTCCAGCCTTCTGCTCCGAGTACGTCCCGCCCAATGGTCCACCTCTAGGTACCGTCCTACTCCGTAAGCCTGGACCACGATCAGCGTTGTTCGTCGTCTGCATCAAACACAACGTAATGCGGGCATAGCCCGTGCAGGGGTGAGTATAAGCTACTCAGTAGGGACTCCGAGACCCCCAAAGGTCTCCCAAAATCCACAAAGAATAAACCACAAAGGAAAGATACAACCACGAAGTAACAACCGGCACTGATTAGGTATATGCCCATACATATACCTAAGTCATCAATTCCAAAACGCTCCAACCTCCGAGCCCAAGTACAACCCAGTCCACACAGGAAAGCAAACGTATTCCACACAGGAAGAAAAACGTAATCCACACAGGATAGAACAACACAATCCACAGAGGAAGGTAAAACTGGATTAAGCTCACACAAGTATACTTCTTCAAAAGACGATAGAGATGATCACTGATCCATATAAGTCGTAGGACCCTCAAAGGATCTATAGGAACTAACCCCTGCAATGAACCACACGGGATCGGACCCACACAAGATCTGTAGGCGCTGGCTCACACAGAACTGCTGAGCGCTGAACCACACAGGATCAGTACCACAAAGGATCGATAGAACTGATCCACACAGGATCGCTGAGTGTTGTAGTCTTCATCGTCGAATCCACTGAGGATCTCTGCACAGTCGTCGTCGCAGTCACAGTAGTAGTCACAGCCAGCTCTAGGGTCCCCGCACACATCAAGCTCATTCGGGAGGGTCCGCTCCACGAGCCGAGAGGCTGATACATTAACTGACACATAGTCCAGAGTTGATGTATCCAAAAGTTCCGTATCGTCACCAAGAACTCAACATCGCAGACGGCGCGTCAATCGGACGCCCGGTCTGAGAGTTATTGGCTTTTTCGTCTCAGGGGCCCGGTTGGTTTTTAAGGCAAAACCAACCCGACCGTACACCACCTGCATCCAAACCTTGGGTGGAGTAAGCCAAAAGATCCGTCTCTCACTAAGAGGAATCCAACAAAGTCGACGACACATCAATCGGACGTCTGAAGCTCAAGATATGAGTGTTTCCGCTCCGAGGGCCCAGTTGGTTTCGTGTACGAACCAACCCGGCCAAACTCAAAGTAATCCGAAACCTTGAGTGCAATAAACTGAAACGACCGTCTCGATTCAAGGATCGCATCACAACTGACGGTGTGTCGATCAGAGGTCTCTAGCCCATGTTATTGGCAAATGACCGATGACGGTTCGAAAACGGGGGTTTCGGGCCCGGACCGACCCGTCCTGAGACCCCCCGGTCGGCCCGAACCGGGTCGGCCCGGCCCGGTGCGGCCCATCCTTTCCCAGAATTTCGGACCAGCCAGGCGGCCGGCCCGGCCTGGGCACAGTTCTCCCAGCGCGCTAGCCAGCTCGGCCAACGGCCAAGCCGTTTTGGCAGGGGGGGGGGGGGGGGGGCGCCTGCCCCCCTGGTGTAACCGCGGCCCCCCAATTATGGGGGCCGTTTTGTGATGGCCGTACGAGGGAATTAATTCCCCTGGCTTCTCTTTGTCCGGCCGGCCTACACCGGCCAGCCGGTTCTGCTAACAAGGACCGACGACGGCCGATCCTTCCTCCTTCGCCGACACCGGCGGCCCGGAACCGGCCGCGGCTTGGTTCGTCCGGCGTGGTGCGATGGCACCGCGCCCCGCTCCGGCCGCGGTGTCTTCGGTTTTTGTCGACGCGGCGCGACGGCGTCGCGTCCTTGTTCAACATCACTGCGCGGCACGACGGCGCCGCGCATTACTTGCCGTACGATCCCGCGTGGTGCGACGACACCACGCCATTCCTTCCCAAACACAAAGAATCAAACTAGGATTAAGGAGGAGGGTCGGCCGTGTTTGTGCGGTCTGGCCCCCTCTCGTTAATCGGTATCATTTGGTCGTATTTTCATGAAGAACGAAAAGGTGGTTACACGAAAAAATAAATTAAAATACCCCCACCTTGATTAAAGAGATGACGAATGTCGGCGTCGTGAAGCGAGGATTCGAAGACGTTGACAAAGATTTCGTCGCGGAAAACCGTCACGAAAGAGACGTCGCAGAAGAAAAACGTCATGGAAGAAGACGCCGCATCGCGGGTCGGTGTCGCGGAAGATGGTCTCCGAGGGCTCGGCGCTCCACGTCGGAGATCGTTCATTCTTCGCGTTCTTCGTCAAAGAGAAAGAAGAACTCAAGACCTCCTTAGCTTTTCCTCCAAAGTCTCTCAAACAACTAAACACTAACCCAATAAAATAAGTTCTGAACTTATTTTATTAACAAAACAAGGCTTTTGAAATTCAAGAGTTTGAATTTCAAAAACTCACATATAACTCACTACATTGCTGCCATATGTTAATAATCTTAAGTTAATAAAATTAATGGTGAGTAGAGGGGGGTTAGAGGATATGAAGGGGTGGGGTTCGTGTGGGCCCCACCACCCTCATAACCTCCTAAGGGAGGTTGGGTAGTTACCCGACTTCCATTCCATAGATTATACACTTAGAGTAAAAATAAAAATTTTTGTTAAATTTTTATTCTTAACTTCCACAATTTTTAACAACTTCTCTCGTGTAAACGCAACTCCGGATTATGCATTCCTAAGAAATTACCGGTGTTGCGGTTCCATCGGTGCCCTCAGAATTCGATTATGAGCACCGGTTCAAAAGATAGGAATTCTCGCTCGTTCGTTCACTGAACGTACCCGAGCTAAACATCAGATAGAAAATCCGGGCACACCGGGCCTTAGAATCAAGTGCCGTCCGAAACTGCATTCTTATAAAATTCCAAAGAAAATTAAGAAAAAATTTCCCTTGAATTTTATGGGTCTTTACAGTTTTAGTGGGATGGGATGTAAAAGGATATTGGGGAGCATGATTCTAAATTCTTTGTTTGTCATAAATTTAAGGATGAGATATTGAAGTCCAAGAGAATGTTGCATACATTATCCATACCTTATTGAATATACGAAAACATCACTGTGGAATTTGTTGTCGAACACCAAAAAACATATAATGGACATAATTCTATTTGGGTTATAGTCGATCAACATATGTGGTCAGAAAAAATAATTTCTATTAGAGAATATTTATCTCTTGATCATCTTTATGGAATATTTATTATGGAAGTTATATAATTCCATGGAGTACCACATTACTTTGTATTTTATTGGGATATGAGGTTTACCTCAATGTTATTGAAAACAGTCTATTGGATATGGATACTGAATTATGTTTTAGAATAACTACTAGTCATATGATAGACAATCTATCTTAGAGGAGCATTCAAACTCTTGAAAATATGATGACAATTTTCTTTAGAAAATTACAAGGTTGTTGATAACAACACCTTACTTTGGTATAAATTTTTTATAACACCAAATTTTACACCAGCATTTAGAAGGATCCTTATGAAATCCTATATTATAATAAGTGTAAAAATCCAACATAGTAGAATAAAATTGGATAATTAAAGCAATTAGAAACTGATCTAGCGGATAAGTTTGATGATAAGGAAAAATATAGTTAATAGAGCATTAGAGAAACATATAGTTGACCAAAAAAATTATGCTGACACTTTTCGAAAAAATATAAATTTTAAACTTGTTGAAAAGGTATTCTTATAAATATCTTCATGTATGACTGTGGTGATATTTGTAAATTAGGGAATGCTATGCCCAAGCTATATCAGTCCCTTTGAAATTCTTGATCATATCAGGATGATAACTTATCGATGGGAATTTCCACTGAATATACATAATGTTCATGATGTGTTCTATATATTTCCCTTGAGGAAGTACATACCTAATACTTCACATTTACTATACTAAATGGTCATATTGCTTGAGTATTATATATCTTATAATGAATAACCAATATATGTTTTAAATCATAGAGATAATGTTCAATGAAAAAGGCTACTTTCCTGGTTAATGTTTTTTGGAGAAACAACCCATTTGATGAATCAATTTGGGAAACTAAGGATATGATGTTGCAGAGGCATCCTAAAATTGTTTGTACAATAGGGGTTATTTTTTAGGGTAAAATTCATTTTAATTTTGTTGTTTCATAACAACCATATATTTGTCTAAAACATTTTTCTTTAAATAATTTGATTTCGTCGATAGCTTGAATTACATGGAATGGCATGATTAAATGAAACATGTAACATTTCTAAAATATGATACTTACATTATCTCCTATAATTTATATTGGATGTTATGAATATTATTAACTAGATTATGGAAAATAGTTTGTGTATACATTTATAAAATAAATTCATGATTATAAATAAATAATTATATTAAAATAATAGTTACATTTTTCTGGAAAAGGTTTTTTACGAGAATAATGAATTTTATATCAATTTATTAATAACTATCAGTTAATTATTTTAATAAACTATATATCTTATTTTCATTATCAAAATTTATAAACATTATAATAATTTTATATAATAATAGAATAATAATATATCCAGTATTATGCCCAAAAATGAACTTTTCCTAAAAAGTGGGTTTGTCGCATTTTGATCAGTGACATTGAAATTAATCTATATCATTTATAGGTTTTGAATTATATAAAGTGAAGTATATATTTATAATTAGGATGATTTTTTTAATTACTACCCTTTTATTTTTGGTCAGTATGAATAATAACCATAATAAAATTTATCACATGAGTAAATGTTAAATCTAGTTAAAATATGGTAGAAATAAGTAATAAGGCCAAAATTATTCTTCCTATTTATTTCTAGATGAAACAAATTCGATCCTAAACACCTAAAGTTTGAAACATAGTTATTTAATGGACACTTTTGTATGGAAATAGCATATATATTATTTTAATCAAATGAAGTGGAAAATTTCACTCTTATAGTTTAAAATATCATTTAAGTGATCATATAGGGTAATAAATTAGTTATCAAAAAAATTGTAAATAGTAATTTTGATCCTAATTAAATTATTTTCATGAGGGTAATCTATTTATATATTTTTTTAATTATATATTTACATTAAAAACATAAACAATACTAACACAATAATTATTTAATTAACAAAAAAATAAAATTAATGATATAAAAATATTAAAAGATAAATAACATTAGTTATTTAAGGTGATCAATGAATTATCATGATGAAAATGAAACTTTTAGGACTTATTTAAATATTTGGGTCTAATTTGACATGTTCTCATGATGTTTTTTAAGTTAAACTTATCAAAATTTACAATAAACATAGTTTATGGGACTAATATTTTATTAAATTATATAAATATAATATAAATATTAATTAAGATTAACATGGATAGTATTTTTTTCAAATATATCATCCCTTTTCATTTATAGTCCACTTAGAAGTATATTGATATAGAATAGTATCTTTATATTTTTATATTTTGAGAAATTATAA
The DNA here is from genome assembly GCA_963277665.1 of Viscum album. NCBI lineage: Eukaryota > Viridiplantae > Streptophyta > Magnoliopsida > Santalales > Viscaceae > Viscum > Viscum album. The sequence continues at coordinate 1,283,725,581 of OY728133.1, forward strand.
AATTTCCCATGACGTCAATTATAAAAGAAAACTTCCTCCTTCACTTAATTACACTACTTTGAGTCATATATCCATAAAATACTCAACCAAATTATTTTATCCATTTAGCATTAAAAATTCTATTGGTTATGGAACTTTCTATAGAAAAAAACTAAATACCTTTAGAGGATATCAAATAGAGTCATTTTTACAAAGGGGAGATACGTCTAATGGATCACTTTATTTTAATACCACATTACACCTCCAATATATTTATTATATACAAAAACAATTACAACATATTCATCCAAAATATTATAAAATATTATGATGATTATTAAAAAACCATTATAGACCCTATTTCCCATCAAATAAAAAGTGAATGTATCTCTTTTTGGTATATAAAAATTATTTTCATTATAAAGAAATATAATTAAAATTTCATCCCCATATATTTTTTGTTGGGAATTATGATGGTTTTATTATTTATTCCTAATATTTTGGATATAATTATACTTCTTTAATGACAGTAATAATTCTATATTATTTTCATTGATTCTATTGGAAAATGATAACATCTCCCATGAGTATGTATAGACTAAATTTTCAAAAACTTTAACGTGATTATTTTTTATTTCATATTTCACATAGATGATAATAAGGATGAATTTTATGAATATATATTATATATATGAAAAAAAATCATTTTGGATAGGTTTATTATTATTTAACATTATTTTATTCCATCAGATGAAAATGGAAACAATGTTCATGTGTATTTATGGCTTATCGCCTCCATGAATAATGTTATTTACCTTTCATTAAATAATTTTTATGAATGATTATAAATATATTTTTATTGTATATATATAATTATTATACCATAATTAAGTTTTTTGAAATTTTGGGATCATGATAAATGTATAAGGATTGGGACAACCGAACCAATATGTTCTTTGAAAACAAAGAAGTTATCAAAGAAATGTTGATATACCAGTCAGACTACAAGGGAAAAGGCTTCCGAGGAGGATTCAGGGAAAAAAAATTCACTGGAGTAGAGCTATCTAGACTTGGAAGAATTATAGGGTATGGCTTAGCCATCGGTACTAGGCCTTTGCAGCTTTGCAAAGAACAGACAGCCGACAAGCCCTATGAAGGTGGAGTGCTGGTTCATGACATATGATGAGGAGGAGTGGTTCCAAGTTTTCTTATCTAGGAGTTTCCTCTAAGATCTATGGGCCATGTAATGGTCTCTAAGCTTTCGTGCCTTATTAGATTTCCTCCTCACCCCTTGAAAGGTTCATTATTATAAAAAAATAAAAAATGAAGTCCTTCGGGCCATTCTGACCATTAACTAAATGGTGATATAGTGATATAAATAAATAATTTATTTTATTATGTAAATTGAGTTATTGAATTAATGTATATAAATTATCATTTGTCATAAAAGTGTTCATAACATGAATAAGTAAACATGACACTTGGGGTAAGGGTTTCTTTTATAATCTCATCATTATTAATGAGCATTTTTGTTTAAGTATCTACTGGGGAATATTTCACATCCATGTGAATGTTTTTTGAAATTTTTTTCAAAATTGTTTCTATAATTTTTTAAAATAATTTTCACCCATATCTTACTTATACAAAAATTATCTGAAATGATTTTTTTCCTTTGTGAAAGTCATGTTTTTGTGACATTTTTAATAGAAATATTGAAGGATTGTTTTTTAACATATAATAAATGAGGTGATTTTCAAACCATCACAAAACCGTAATGATATGATACATCTTTCTCAATCTTATAGAGATATTTTAAAATAAAATCCCATCATTTATAATATTTAACCTTTTAAAACATTAATTTAAAATTAGAACACATATTTTCCTCAAGAATTATTTCACTTGGTCTCACAAAATCCATTTCCATCAAAGATAACATTATTTTTGGTTACTTGTTTTTTACTAGTATTTTGATCTAATTATACCATACATATTCTTTCTATGGTTGGTTTATGTTTTTGATAACATGATGTCTATAAAACATGATTCTTTTCCATGGGTTATTATATCATGAAATTTTTATGAAACCCATTTATTTTTATTTGGTCTAACATGATCTATGTTATTATGGAGAAAATATTCAAAGTTTTAAATACTTTATGGGAGTTAAATATATATTCATCCAATAATTTGGGTAAATAATGAAATCTCATGATATAAATATGGACAAAATAGAGTCTAAACTATGTTCAGCAAGGGACCTTTTTAATAATGACTGTCTTGATAGTGCACCTTGACTATTACAATAGATTGATGAGTTAAAAATTTTCAATTTGATAATATTGGAAAATATCCTTAACTACTATGTAAATGATTTTATATACTTATGTTTACAACACAATTATATGTCTTATGCCAATGTTACTCTGTCATAGATCGTGTTCCTTTATGATTCATGTCTTGTTAGCTATCAATATTTATTCATTGATAGAGGAGTATAATCTTTGATATACAGGGTAAAATATCAAAATGTTATTCTTATGTTATTATGACTTTATGATTACATTAGGCTTATATAATCATTTACATCATCCTTTTTTACCATTATTAAGAATACGAGTTCACAATTTTATTATTTTTCCTTCCCAAAATATATAAAGAACGATATAATGTAAGATATATCCAAAATGGTTCAAGTTATGAAGACATAAGTGTAATTCCCCAACCCTAGTTACCTAGAGTCGGCACATTATTACATAATATTGGAATGATCACAAGAGATCATGTCTCGAAATTACAATTAGTTTAGTAGCCTTGGATGTATTATATACCTACATAAGTTTTACATTACATCATGAAATGGAAAAACAACAACATTGTTTTCCCTTTGAACACAATAAAATCTCTAAGCCTATTCCTATAGGTTAATGAAAATATACTTCTTCGGATCCTGGGAAAAAACATTGAGGGGTTATCTTAGAAGCTCAGTAAGGATAACAATATAGCAGAGACTATAATAAATAATAATAAACATTTAAGGAAATGTCAAAGAGTTAAACCCAAGCCTTATAAACATAAATTTAATCATATTATGGAAATGATAAATCAAAAAATTCTATTTACTTATTCACATGAATATTATACTAGTCAAATAATAAAATGTAATATCATGCATAATTCTGGACACCATAACCACAGAGTCATGGCCTCGTGCCAAGACTACAAATAAGGTTTTGTCAAGGCCTTGTTCAATGACACTAGTTTGTCTCATTAGACCTACTCATGCTTTGAGAAGTTATAGCAGGCTCTACCCATCACAAACTAAGTCCAATACATTCATCATATGAAAAGTATGGAACACAATCTAAACATTCATATTAAAACTAGAATATGAAAGGTCAATATTTTAACCACAACCCATGAATGGTTTAAAAATAGAACATCCATAGTAAAAAATAACTCTTTCAATACAATATGAAATATTGTATTATAATAAATCAACCCCAATCCATAATAATTAAGGATATTTACATAGATTAAAATAATCAGCAAAATTATTTGAGATAATATTCATTTTTTCTTGAAAACATTTAAAAGTCTCACTATTTTTCAAGAAGGCGTTTAAAAAAGATTTTTCAATCAAAGTTTACCATTCCAGTCTGAAAATTTTATGTGGATTTTTAATTTTAAAACATTCAGTTACATATAAATAAATCCTTAAACACATTTTTCAAACATGGTTATTAATTAGAAATATTTTGAAGAATAAAAATTTAAAAAATTTAAAATGATATTTTAGATAGAGTTCCTAACCAAATGAGAGAAGCTTCAATAAAAATAATTGTGTTAATCCAAACATTATAATATCATGAGAATAAAGATATACTTTGTCAATGTACAATATATATTCCAAATAAAAGTGAATTGGCACATAATATCCAAGAAGTAACAATGGAATGTAAATTGAGATGAAATCCCTTATAAAGACTATATCCTTAGGTTAAGGATAAATCAATGTGATAATTATGTGTGAATAATATAAATAAACACAATATGATGGGATTTTTAGTGTAAATCAATCAGAGGACATTAATACATATTCTTATAAAAAACACCAATGACATCGATGTTCAACCCAATGCATATAAATTTAGTTAAGATTACCCTTATCAAGTTCATAAAGATGACGTGATAATTTATCAATAGAGTTATTATGGGTATAAAAAGTAAATCCACACAAAGGGTTGTGTAAATTACTACATAAATAAATAAATATTGACTTCAAACATAATCTTGGAATAAAGTAATCAATGAATATTGCGAAAAACCCAATGAGTGGAAATTGAAATTTCAAATTCCCTTACCAATTTGGTAACTTAAGAAACATAAATCCTGTAAAATAAGGATCATAAAATGAAGATTTAGATACCCATGAATTAGTGTATATTACACACATAATACAATCATGGGTAGTACATACACCACACAAAAGGAAATAGTGGCAATATAATATGAATCTCACATGAATTAGAAGTGAGATGAAAACACATAACCTTGTAATTAATTATTAGTAGTGTGTAGTTTAACCTCTTTAATAATGTTGAAATAATTTTTATTACATTATATAAGAACCACATACATAAATATAATATCAAATATGTTCTTTTAATATTTCATTGTTAATGATACTTTCGTAATATCATTGTTTTGGGTGTTAACTGATTCTTTTTCTTTTATATGTTTTGTTACATAAGTCATGTTTGTTATGGATAGGATGTATTTAATTCATATACAGAATTATATTATGTTCATAAACAATATTTTTATTAATAAAAAGATATTTATTCTTGAATTTTTTAAATGGGGAATAAATCTCATCGCATTCGTGGAGATGATAATCTGTACGTATGCTTGAGTGACAATATCATTCTATTGATGGTGAAATCATATTTAATTGGAAGTTATATCATATATACAGAATCATTAACATGTAATATTTATTATTTAAATAAATTATTCTCATTATTATTCCTATCCAAATAATGAAGTGTTTAATAACAAAGTACACTTCGATGTGGAGTTGGTAAGCCATACGTACACACATATGGTGAGTTTTTCATTCATATGATAAATAAAATAATGAATATGGTTGTACCATATTTATAATAACATAATATTATATAGAATATAATGGATTTATTATTTAGGTATGGAAATAACAATGAAAGATGAAGGGAAAGAAGAAATGAACTATGAAAGAGGTGATGAATTAATTACCTCTTCTTTGGGTGCATCCTTTTGATTTGATCAAAAGGGCTCTATTGTTGGGATTTCTGATCAAAGTCCAATAGGATTAATTGAATGTAGTTTGGAGGATATTGAGCTAGGGTTGGCCAATCCAAATGGCTTTGGTAGCGTGGCTTTTATGGAAGGGGAAGTACCCTTTTATATGAGTAGTGAGGGTCACTTTAGAAAAATCTTGAAATATTATTTTATTATATAATAATTTTCGGTTTTAAATGGGTCCAAAAGGATTCATTTGAATGATACAGTTGGGATGGGTAAAAAAAACTCATCCAATAGGTTTTGGAAAGGTTTTGGTTATTAACCTTGTTGTTTAGATTTAACTCTTGGTTAAATAGTTTAACTCTATCCACACATTCATGTATTATTATAATAAATGACTGATAAAAATACAATAAAAAGACAAGAGAAAGCCAAGTGGTTATTTAATGACAACTATATAATAATATGAGTTCTTTGGCAGAACCATGGAGTTGTAATAATATCATAAAATTTAATAATATAGTATTTTTCTTAAAAACTCATTTATGTCAATTTTGACACTATTTAGTATTTGGTTTTTTTGAATGTCAAAAAAACATGATTAATTCGGATCAAATATATTAAATCAATAATTACATGTCATATTAAAAATGAAAATTAGTATAATTTATCATAAATCTCAATTTACATTTATTTGGATATTTATAATATCAATTATATTAATATTTTATTACTATGGTAATTACTTAATCATCATTGAGTCATAAATAAATTTAATTATTTAATGTATAAAATTTATAAATAAAATACCATTATGTAGAAAATATTTTCATATTTATAATGAGTATTTGTAGTCAAATTTATCTTATGTATAACCCTATATTAAAAAGTGTTTGGTCATTAGACATTGAATTTAACACTTTTAACCCTTCCTTAAATAAAATAATAATAAATATCCTAATCTAATACAAGTGGATCAAAATAATCATATTTTATTCCTAAGGTTTTTCTGATCTAAATACACTTATCCAATAGAATTCGGATGTATGTTAGGATAATTATAATATCATTTTTACCTTTAATTTCTATATTTACTTTTAGCTATGGTAAATAAAATTGAAAAGTAACTATTCACCAAATAAAATTTCATCCCATTGAACCAAATTTTACATAATAATATCAATTGTATCTCTAGGATATTTCAAACCCACTTCCCAGAAGTGGTAAAAAATAATATTTATAGAAATTTGCAAATGTTCATAGAGGGTGGGTAAAAGACGTTAAAAGGGTCAATAAAATTTTATACATATAATTTTATTATAAAAGGACTCCAATGAATTACATTGAAAATATATTGGTATTATGAATCTATTTTGAATTAAAAAAAATTAAATAAAATAAACAATTATTTAAATAAAAAGTATGTTTTAAACTATAACGTAGTTTTTTAATTATTCCTAAAAAATATACAGTTTTCAAAAAAATATAAAAACTTCACCCAAAGATAATTTGGATATTACAAATTAAAAATTATTTCTATTTTACCAAATTCCAAAAAATATATGTTTTATTGATTAATTAAATAAAATATTCATATTGTCAAAACTATAAGGTGAGTTTTTTAGAAGTAAAAACTATCAAATGATTGATATGTGTTTATGTCCAATTTAAATGCAAAATTAATTACAAGGACAAAAATTGGATTAAATGGTAAAAATATAATATAATTATAATTCAAAACCATTCAAATGTATAATTTCACACTCTAAATTCTTTTTATAGAAAAATTTGTTTTCAATTAAAATTTAGTATTTTAAACTATTAATCAAATTATAAAAGTTACTAGAAAACCACTGAAAATTTATCCAAACAAAATTTTTATATCTTGATTATAAAGAAGAAATTTATTTGGTCAAATTGAATATATTAATGTGTCAAATATTGGATTTAAAATTTTTTTTCCTTTAAAATATTCTAAAATTTCATTTTTTTAAAAATAATGCTTTTATCTGAAAAATTCAATTTGTTCTTATATTTTGTCTAATAAACCAATAATATGGATGTAAAAATTATATAGATTATATAAAATTAAAAATGAAGTTAATACTCTTCATAACTATTTTCTGAATGACACGTTTGATAAGTCATGGTGCACTCAAACTCAGTATTTCCTGTAGCGCAAGCTATTGAATTACTTTAAAGAAAATGACTTACTATGAAATCAAGGTGTGTTACATTTTTCCCCCCATTTGGAAATTTCATCCTCACAATTTTAAAATTGGTCATGGGAACAACATTGAATGTCCCACATCGGAAATGGAGTCAATAAAACTATCATATTAAAAGAAACAAAAATGAAGTACATAGGTTATCCCAGATAACCCATACTAGGATTCCATGTAGGAAAACAAAGATATGGAAGAAAAAATAAGTGTCAAGTTCTGATGGAGAGTGATTTAAAACATGATAAGGAGAAATTTAACAACAAGAAAACCACAAACTTGTGATGGGTTCAATAGTCATTAGATTCCCATTAGGAAAAGTAAACAGAAAATATTTTTTGTTTTAAGTTTTAGTTAATAAAGATGAGGAATTTATTTATGAGAATAACTAAGAACATAAAAGATATACATAATATATAAGTATATTTGAATCATTTAATAAATTTATATCACTAACTCATCTTTTATCCAAACAATTGGTATTAAAGGTGACTTAGTCACACCTGAAGTGTTAAAATCAACTTCTAGACAATCCCATAATCCACAAAGGATGGAATATTTATTTGCCTTGTATTTAGAGATTAACTAAAACCAAATGGGTAGTATAATATCATTTGATCCTTGAAATGGATAATCCTATATAGAAAGAAATACTAATATTAATTTCCAGAATTAAAAAAAACAACCAAAGTTCAATAAAGACTATTCAATAAATAATGGTCCTTAAAATCCATCAATATAGTCCAAACGAAGATTGAAACCCAAAACTCGGAAAATTTAATCACTTAGCCTTTCATAGGAAATATGAACATTTATCTCTTAATAACATCAACTACGATTAAATTATCATATAGAAGAGTAATCAACCAAATCACAGATTCAATATGATATGTTAATCATTTCCATTAATAACTCGTATCTCTTTAAAAAAATAGGTTCTTCCAAAATAAAAATAATCCTCCATTACTCTTCAAAAGATATCCCATAGTATTCTATTTTCCTTAGGCAAATAGTGTTCCCAACAGAGAAAACGTCTTCCAAAATAACATTGATCACTTAATCACCAAATTATTTTACTAGAATAAGGATATTTATTGGATGAAACATAAAATCCCAAATCAACTTATTATTGATCTATAAAATAATTTAACTAAAGAGAATTAGTAACACTAACCAGGGACTTCACGTAATCCATTGTGCGGTGATAAATCCCAGTTTCACTTTTTTTGTGGGTTTGATTCAAACAACTTTTTCAAATGTGACGAGTTTTAACATTGGGTGTGTGTTGTACTTTTTCAAAAATTATTTTTTTACATTCCCAAAATGAGTTAAATTCTTCAAAATGACCATAATAGAATTTAACCACAATGTTTCTCTTATACCGATCATTTTCATCCCAAAAATTAATAACTCTTAATTTCCTCTAATTCAAAGAGAATATAAATCCAAATGGTCCTTCATAACTATATCCAAAAAAGAAAATAAATTTCATTCTCAAATAGAATTTTCACATAACAAAATTCAGGGTTACAAATACAAGATAAGTTTCTTCCAAATTAATCTCATCAAAAAGGGAATTAACACTTTTATTCATTTCTCCATCCATTTATATACACATAGGTTCTTCCTTGACCTAGTGGTTATACTATAGAATAGGGCATTGACTCATGTAATTCCCAGGTCCACTACATTTACAGAAAATGACTGTAAATTGATTCTTAGGATCATTTTTATTTTCTTCAACATAAATATTCATTTTCCCTCGGCAATAATTTACTCTATATACTAATTTCCCACACATAAAGCATTTCTTTGTTCAATTGAGAAACTTTCTTGGGTGTCCCCTTCAACATTTCCAACATGATGGAAATTGAGCGTTATTTTATCCACATTCTCCACCATTGGAGCTCTTATCATTCTTCGCCATTCTCTTCTTTGTTGAGTTTTGGTTTTGTTTAATGTATATATTTTAGATCATATTTTTGGAAATCTGCCTCAACATGATCATGATATCATTAATGCCTATCAACATTTCATTTAGAATCTCATATCCACCATCATGACCACCATTTTCATCATGTTCATTGTTACTATGACTACCATAGAATCCATCCATTGACTAAAACCATTAAGTATAGTGTGAGTATCAATAGTCATAAAATCATTTAGACAATATCATGACACCTTATTTCCAATATGAAACACCTTAGGATTAAACAAGGTTAATTTCTGTCAACTTATTTTAAAATCCTTTAAATAGTTTTGCAAAGAAAATTTGAATTATCCGAAGAATATCCCTCTAGAGTGTCTTAACAAATAGTGCAGCAATGCCCATTGTCGTGGACCAGTTCCTATTTGATTCTAGTTCAATGCGGTGTTTTTTGGTTTACCTCTAGGTGAATCTATCCCAGAGTTGCCTCTACTTGATCGTATCTAGACATGGATTTATTTCATAGAAAACCCACATAATAATTACATTACAAAAAATATTGGATGTTATTCTTTACTAATACTCAAATTCTATCTTAGTGTAGTGTTTTATAATTAGATTTTATCTAAACCTATCATTCAAGGATTGTAATAAACATCCTCTAATACCAGCTGTAATGACCCGACCCTCGTTACCCAGACATCGTGCATTGTTACATAACATTTTATTGATCACAAGAGATCATGTATCTAAATACCAATTACATTAGTAGTCTTGTAAGTACTATATCAATACTTAAGTTTTACATTACATCATGAAATGGAAAAACAAAAAAAATTGTGTCCCCTTTTAACACACTCATATCCTTTAGCCTATACCTGCACGTTAATCGTAATATAATTCTTCGCATCCTGGGAACGAAATAAAACTTATAAAGGGGTGATATTAGATTCTAAGTAAGGATAAAAATATAGCAGAGACTATCATAAATAATCATAAACATTTAAGTCAATGTATATGACTAAAACACAATCCCATATAACATAAACTTTATCATATTTTGGAAAAGATAAAACTAATAAATCCATTTACTTTTGTACATATATATTCTACTAGTAAAATAATCACATGAAATATCAATAGCTAATTTGATAATGATAGAATGCATAATTCCAAACATCATAACTACAAAGTCAAGGCCTCGTTCGAAGACTACAAATAAGATTTTATCAACGCCTTGTGCCAAGAAACTAGTTTGTCTACGAAGACCTACATATTTAGCAAGAATCTATAGAGGCCTCCACCCATCACTTACAGTGTCCAATGCATCCCTCATATGAAAAGTTCAGAACATAAACATAACATTCGTTTTAAAACGTGCATACTAAATGTCAATATTTTAACCACAAACAATGAATGGTATAAAAATATCACATCCACAGTCAATCATAACTCATTCAATACAATTTCGAAGATTGTATTATAATAAATCAACCTCAATCAAGAATAATGAAGGATATTGATAGATAAGAAAATAATTAGTAGAACTATTTGATAGAAATATCCATGTTTTCTAGAAAACATTTAAAAGTATCATTATTAATCAAGAATTAATTTAAAAGAGATTTTTCAATCAAAGTGTCACATACCACTTTGAATCTTTTAAAAGTAATTTTAATTTTTAAACATTCATGTCCATATAAATAAATCCTTAAAAAAATTTTAAAAGCAATACATTAATAAGAATGCTTAAGAAGAATAAATGTTTAAAACATTTAGAATGATATTTTAGATAGAGTTCCTAATCAAACGAGATAAGCTTGAATAAAAAATTGAGGTAATAAAAACATTATGAAATCAAGATAATAAAGGTATTTATGATATACTATGTCAAAGTACAGTATATACTGCATATAAAAGTGAATTGGAGAATAACAACAAAAATTTTCAATATGATGTAAATTGAGATGAAATCCCTTATAAAGACTGTATCATTAGGTTAAAGATAAATCAATGTGAAAATTAAGTGTGAAAAATATAAATACACTAAATATTATTGTATATTAAGTTTTAATCAATCAGAGGACATTAACACATATTCTTGTAAACATATCACCAATGACTTGGATGTTTAACCCAATGAATGAAAATTGAATTAAGATTACTCTTATAAAGTTCATATAGATGACATGAGAATTTATCAATGGAGTTATTATGGGAATCAAAAGTATATCCACACAAATTGTAGTGGAAATTACTACATAAATAAATAAACATTTATCTCATACATAATCTTGGAGTAAAATAATCAATGAAGTTTGCGTAAAACCAAATGAGTGGATATTTATATTAGAAATTCCCATACTGATTTGGTAACTTATGAAATATACACCCCATGAAAGAAGGATTGTATATAAAATATGTATATACCCATCAATTAAATTATATTACAAAAATAATAAAATCGTGGGTAGTACATACACCACATTAAAATAAATAATAAAAATATAACATGAATATCACGCGAATAAAAATTGAGTTTAATGTGCCCTACCTTGTAATTTTTCCTTAGTAGATGGTAGGTTAACCGCTTGTATAATGAATACATAATTGTTATTACCTTATATAATTATCAAATTATTAAATATGATGTTATATATGATCTTCTAATATTTCTTTGTTAATGATATTTTAGTAGTATCATTGTTTTGGGTGTTAACTGGTTCATTTTCCTTTATATGTTTTGCTTCGTAAGTCATGTTTTTTTTGGATAGGATGTATTTGATTTATATCCAGAATAATATTAAGTTATTAAACATTTTTTAATCATAAAATGAAATTTATACTTGAATGGTTACGATGGGGAATGAATCTCATCACGTTCGTGGAGACAGTAATCCGTACGTACACACGGGCGACAATATCATTTTATTAATGATGAAATCGTATGTAATTAGATGGTATATCATATATACAGAACCATTAAAATGTTATATTTATTACTTACATCAATTTTATTCACTATTATACTCATCTAAATAATGAAGTGTTGAATAACAAACTACACCACGATGTGGAGACGGTAAGTAGTACGTTTGCACGTATGGTGACTTTTTCATTCCTAGGATGGATAAAATAATGAATATAGTTGTACCATAGTTACAATAACATCACAGTATGTAGATGGTACTGGAGTTATTATTATGGTATGGAAATAACCAAGATAGATGAAGTGGAAGAAGAAAAGAACATTGAAAAAGGGGATGAAATAATTACTTCTTCTTTTGGTGCTTCATTTTGATTTGGTCGAAATGGATCCTTAGGTTGGATTTATGATAATCATAAGGCCTATAGGTTGATTTGTGGGTAATTTTGAGGATATTTGATCATGTTTTGGCTGAGACAAATGGATTTGGATGTGTGATTTTGAGAGAATATGAGGTACCCTTTTATTAGAGTGGTGAGGGTCACTTTTGGAATAGCTTGAAGTATTATTTTATTATACAATAATTTTAAGTTTCTAATGGCTCTAAAAGGATTTATTTTTAGGATAAGGTTGGGAGGAGTCAAAAACCTTTCATCTAATAGGTTTCAGATAGGTTTAGGTAACCATATTATCCTTATTGTTTATATTTAACTCTTAGTTAAATAGTTTAACTTTCACCAAGTATTCATATATTATTATAATAAATGTCTAATAAACTTAATAGAAAAAGTAAAAAGAACCCCGAGTGGTTAATTAATGACATATATATCATTATATGAGTCCATTGGTAGAAACTTATATTTTTTGGAATATCATAACATTAAATAATATATTATTTGTTTTAAAGACTCATATATGTCAATTTTGATAATATTTAGTTTTTAGTTTTTGTGAAAGTCAAAAAACATGATTAATTCGAACCAAATTAATTAATTCATTCCTAACATGTTATATTAACAAATAAATTTATTATAATGCATAAAAATTGTAAATATATATTTATTTGTATTTTTTTTATATTAACTTTTTTAATCATTCATTAAAAAGATAATTACTGCATCATCATTTTTTCATAATTAAATTTAATTATTTAATGTCAAAAATTTATAAATAAAATAAAATTATATAGGAAATATTTTTAGATTTCAAAAGAATATTTATAGTTGAATTTATCTTATGTATAACCCTATATTAAAAATGGTTTAGTTATTAAACATTGAATTTAACACTTTTAACCATTCTTTGAATAAAATAATAATAAATTTCCTAATCTAATACATGTGGATCAAAAGGATCATATTTTATTCCTAAGGTCTATTTTGGTCGAAATAAACTTATTCAGAATATTTAGCACAAGGGATAGGGTAATTATAATATCTTTTTTACCATTAATTACCCTATTTACTTTTAATCGTGGTAAATAAAATTGAAAAGGTACTATTCACAAAAAAAATATTTTCATCCCATTAAAGAAAATTTTTCTTACTAATGTCAATCACGTCTCTCGTATTTTTGAAATTAAATTCACAAAATTAGTAAAATTACATTTCATGGAAATTTTCAAATGTGCATAGAAGGTTGAAAAAGGCGTTAAAATGTTTAATAAAATTTTATACATATGATATTATTATAAAATGACTCCAATAAATTAAATTGAACTTATATTGTTATTATATATCTGTTTTTACTTAAAATAAATTTAAATAAAAAGCAGGTTTTAAACAATAACACAGTATTTCACTATTCATCCAAAATTGAATGTTTTCAGAAAAATACCTAAAATTCACCAAAAATAATTTGGATATTCTAAATTCCAAAATGATGTATATTCTTCCAAATTTGAGACATAGATGTTTTATTAGTTAAATAAAATAAATATTCACCTTTTTAAAAGAAAAAAGTAGGTTTTTAGGAGTAAAAACTATTAAAATATTGATATGTGTTTATATCCAATTTTAATTATAAATAACATAAAATGACCTAAATTAGATTGAATGATAAAAATATCATCTAATTATATTTCAAAACCATTCAAATTTATAATTTAACAATCAAAATTATTTTGATTAAAAAAGCTTTTTCCATTAAAATTTAGTATTTTATATTATTCATCAAAATATGATTGTTTTTAGAAGAGCACTAAAAATTTATCCAATCTAAATTCTGTTTTCCGGTTTATATAGAATAATTTTATTTTCTCAAATTGAATATATAAAAGTGTGAAATATTGGATTTAAAAAGGGTACTCTGTTAAAAGGTAATAAAATTTCATTTTTTTTGAAAAATACTTCATTAATCTGAAAATTGGAATTTTTTCTTATATTATGTGTACAAAACAAATAATATGGATGTTAATATTATATGGAGTATAGAAATTTCAAAATGCATTAAATAATATTCATAGTCATTTTTGAACAGCTAGTTTCGTAAGACTTGGTGTGCTCGAACTCGGTGTTGCGTATACCACAAGCTATTTAATTACATTAATGAAAATGACTTACTAGGAAATATTGGGGTGTTATAATAAGTGAGAGATAATGTATTTATTTTATAAGATAATTATTATTCCATGTTTCTAAGGGAATTAAACCTTTAAGATCCTTAGGTCTGTTCTTGTGTTCTTTAATGAATATTCATATACAATAATGTAATATCTATATGGAAAAACATTCGGTTACTATATGAACATCGTGGATATAAGAAAGATGTATGAAGAATGAATAAAACTTATAAAACATGAGCATAGGTTGAGGTTGAAAAACTCATCAAAGAAATATTCATTTTAAAAGATTAATATCTAAAGTGATTAAAAAAATATCATAAATTCCAATAAAAATAAAATATCAACTCGAATATCTTTTTTTGACATTCGATACCTCAACATACATTAAATAAAATTTGAATTTCTTTTTATGATCATAGAATTATTGATCAATATCATTGATGAATTTTTATCCCTTGATTCATGGATGGGTACTCCAGTAATAATCATAATTGTATGGATCGTTGAGATGAGGAAAATCCACTTTTTTGGAACCCTTGGGGATATATTTTAATTTAGTAATTCACTTATTTTCAAATAGTACTAATACTATGTGTCAACATGTTATGGAACACATATTCAATAATTCTTGAAGATGACAATTGTGTGATATATGGATGAACTTGTTGTCAAATGTCTATATTGTTATGACCATTATGAGGATTATGAAAGAATTTTTATAAAGCATTGGAAACATGTCAAATATGAATCCCTAGAAGTGATATTTTTGGAAAACTTTAGGCATATTTTATTTCTTTATTGAATTAAATCCAGAAATCTATGTAATCTAAGAAAAAACCTTAGTGATGTTTCATATTACATTACCTACCAACCTCAAGTAATAATATATTAATTTGGGAATCTCTTCAATATCATACTCTTCATCACCTATTTCATTAGTAAATTCTTACCCTTCAACATATTTATGATGACAATTTTGGATTAATAGTGGGAAGTGGATTACAAAATAATCTTTGATAATCTCATTTAGTACCTCCTCAACCCATTAAACTAGATGCAACCATACAATGAAAAAATTTATTGTATAATATACGGTTACTCTATAGTGTCTTAATGGTGTTCTCTAAGAACAGAATAATGACATAGGTAAATAAAATACTTTATTATCTCAGTTATAATATACTATAAACCATGACTCAAATATTCTATTATAAAAAAAATAAATAATTAGAATTTACATTTGTGAAATTGATGACGAGAAACTATGTACAATTTTTAAAGATAAATTTGGTCTCTTATATCAACCAAGTCGAGAATATCCTCTACTAACAAATGTTTATGAGACGTCTGGTGCAATATGAAATCATCTTTTAACATTCTGACAATGAGTTAAGGTATCATAGTTCTATTAAGAGTAAGTCATTGGTTGAATTTATCATTTCAAACATGAGTGATTAGTCACTAAAAGTGGCTAATATTCATTGTTATGTTCTTAATATTAATGTGTTTAAAAGTTCATAAACATCAATTTTAGTCCAATTCAGAAATTGAACTTCATTTCCCATCATTGTGCAATTCATGCTTAAAATGTCAATTTGGGCCCACTCAATAATTTGCTTGTGTAAATTAAAATATTCATCATTTTAATTTGAAATTTTGGGATATGATTGATCACTTTGTTTGGAACATTTTATCTTTTAGGTCTGATGGATGAATCCCAAAGGAAGATGGAGAATTTTGCGCCTGAAGGCAGAAACATGCTGGAAAAAGCATAATGGGCCTAAGGCCCATCAAACAAATGTGGGGCCCAGAAACCAAGCCCAATGAAGCTCAAATTTATACAGTAGAAAGATAAAAATATGAGGATCATTTTATTCAACTGTGGCCGGAGCTAATTCTGATGTTATCATGATGATAAAGGGATCTGAAGTTTAGATTTAAATGGTGGACTCGTCATTAATGCGCAGAAATCCGTTCCACCATTTCGACCATAACTTCCAAACGGCTAAGCAAAATTTCCTGAACGTTTTACAGCTCATAGAGGACACATGGACGAAGATATGTTATATTTATGACACCTCCGGAATCGGCCTTCATCAATTTCGAATTCATACGTCAAAATGGAGGACGAATCTCGACAGTTTTCCGGGTCAACTTCGAAATGTCAATTTCCTTTTGACTCTCTTAATTGTTGAGGGGTGAATTAATTGTTGGGGGATGTACCTAAGGCTCCTAAGATTCCTATATAAGGAGCTATTGGTGAAGGGAATGGGTGTGGAATTTTTTCTTATCATCTTGGATGCTTTGTTTCATTGTAATGTTTTGCTTCCAAATTTCATTTGTAATGTTTTCCATTTCCATGTAAGTTTTTCTTTTTGTTCTTAATCAACTTCTTCTCTTATGTATTTTCCATTTCATTTATTAAAACTTTATAATCACAAAGCACAGTGATATCTCTATGTTGTTGTGAATTAGTTCACACATAGGTGTGAATTTCATTCACACACACGGAGGAGTGCTCGTTATTTCCGCGGTTTTAATTTCTTCAATCCAATTCATGTTAGTCATCTTCCGCCCACCATTGAGAGTATACCATCAATGGAGGGCTAAACCCTTAATGGGTTGATCTTAGGAGGATGAAAAGGATGGATTGAATGTTATTTTATGAACGAATTTTTGTTAATTGGATAATTAATTTAAGACATCCATTCTTCAGTTATTTCTACTCTTCATCTTTACTGTGTTTGAGCAAAATAAATTCAATTACTAAATGACCATATACCTCGGAGAGATCATGAATTTGGTTCTCTAAGTGTATAAGGGATTAGTAATTGTGTTTATTAAGCACCAAACCAGAAAATGATGAAGGTAGTGTTATTTTTGAAGAATGGATTCATCAAGAATTAATAAAACCAAAATTGTTTAAAGAAGTAAAATTCATTCAATCCACCCCGAGCATAATCCTAGATCAACCCATTTTCATTAAATTGAATTCACGTAGGTTTTTTAGTGTTATTTAAACCATCCAAAATCAAAACCAATGTTGGCTACTTCATAGCCCATCCTTCACCAAATCATAGCGTCTCAAGGTTACTTCTTCGGTCCCTGTGGACTCGACCCCTACATGTACTACATCGATCGCTTTTACCCGTAGGGTAAATTTGGGCGCAGCCAAATTTTGGCGCCATTGCCGGGGACCCAAGTAAGTACCTTAGACACTCATCTTCTTTTCTCACCCATAATTCTCTATTCTCACCCTAATTTATCTTCTCTATTCCCCTTTCTATTTCTGCGTGTCCAATGAATCCAAAAAACAACTTTCAATCAACTCCAATGGATTATCTTCAACATTACCCATTAATATAACAAGGCTATAATCAACTGGAAAATCAATATTTTGAATCACCTCACATAGAAAATTTCATTGACCAAACCAGGATTGAGTACACCACACCAGATGAGATGTACAATCAATGGGATGCTGATTGTTTAAAGGATCAATTTCCATACCTCTCGAGGATGATTGAAGAGATCAAACATAATGAAGTTCATGATGTCCAAACATCTATAAATTCTAATTCTGAAAAAATTCTTGAACAATTGTGTGAAAAAATGGATAAAATGAATTCAGAGGTTTCATCTTTAAGAGTAGAACTACAAAGCATTGAAATGGTTGTGGAACCCATTCCCACTCAAGTTGTCTCTTCCTCATTACTAATACAAGAATCTTGTCTCCCACAAACCTCACAAGAATTTATTGAAGAACCAACCATTGAATTTGGGATAGTTGAAGATAATCAAGGAATTGTTGATGGGTGATTAAATCAAGAGGAAACTGATTTTTTGAATTCAAAAGATAATAACATGACATCATGGATTAAGTTTCCTAAACATGGCTCCATTAGTGAATTTTTAGGACCACCAATCACTGAAAAATTGGGAGAAATACCAAACATTGATCCCATACATACTTCTGATATTCAACTGGACAATTTTCAGGATGAATCTTATTTTCAAAATGAACCAATTATTTCTAAATGTTTTGGAGAAGAAACTGATTTTGATTTAATTTTTCAATCTCCTTTAGGAAATTTCAATGAACCCGAGCTCAAAATTATTTTACTTTCTTCTGAACTCAAGAATCCCACTATATGAGATAAGAAAAACCTTGTATTTGTAGTTCATTCTTCTCAAGAAACCAATAATTTTGGAATGGTCATTGATGTCTTAGGAAAGACTAGAAATTCAACCGAATCAACCAATACCAAATTTCCTTGGACTTCCACACTCATTATTGACCATGGGATTTCACATGAAACATATTTCAAACAAATAATCAATCTGAATCTTGTTGAAGTGGAGAAAGATGGGGTAATTAAAATTTTGAAATATGGAATTGGATAAGTTGGGGGGTTCAAGTCGAGCTAACGACGTTAAACAAAAGCGCTGCATGGGAGGCAACCCATGGTTTTTATGTTTCTAATCATTTTGAATCATTTTTTTTCATATAATAAATTACCATAGACTGTTGACCTGTTCTTCTTTTATGAGTAAGGATGGGTATGAAAAGGGAGCACCGTATTCATCCGTGTCACGCGGTGTGATCCCTGAGTAATACCTTACCCAGAAATTTAAAGAAGACAATGTATCATCAGTTTATTTTATTTATGTTTTTGTAGGTTTAAAAAAAAATTATTAGACTCTTGACCTGTTCTTCTTTTATGAGTATGGATGGGTATGAAAGGGGAGAACCGTATTCATCCGTGTCACGCGGTGTGATCCCTGAGTAATACCTTACCCAGAAATTTAAAAGAAGACAATGTATCATTAGTTTGATTTAAAAAAAAAACATGAAAATGATGGTACTTGGAATTAAATAAATCATTGTGTTGTTTGTTTTGTCTGCTTTGTCCTTTTTTTTATGGTTCAGGAACTATTTTGGGTGATACATGTTCAATTAAGGAGGTGCCTACATCCCCAAAGAGATCAAAGGAGTAATTTGGAGCATCATGAACCTCAACTTTAAAAACCAGTTGAATTTGTTCCATGTTTTTCATTCTCAATTTTTGAACTCCTCTCCTACCCCCTTCTATGTTTTTTTTTTCATTAAACACTGGGGACAGTGTTATTCTAAGTTGGGGGGGGGGATAAAAAATGATTTTTATTTTGAATAAGAACATGCATGAAAAAAAATTCCATTAACCATAAACATGATAACACACATTGCAAACTCAAAAATCGGATATCAAATAAATTATGCATGCCTTTATTCTGATTTTAATGCAAGTTTAAGTTCATGAGCATAGTTTTTGGAAAGTGCAGTTGTCCGATGTGATTTTTCAAAGTTTACATTTTCATCCTCTTAATAAAAATTCCACAATACACGTCTACTGGATCGTGGGTGTAAATTTGAGTTCTTGGGTCCCTTTCCTAATAGCATAGGGTTCTGGGGTCACTTTTAGTTTAATTTGAGTATCCAAAAAAAAGACCACTAGAGCAATGTTTTGTCCAAATGTGTGGCGTCCGGCACTTGGGGATTGTGACTCCATAGTTGTCTTTCCCAGAGTTAGGCATTATATCTCTATTGTAGAGCATGAAATTGACAAAATGCGTGGCGTCCGGCACTTGGGGATCGTGACTCCATAGTTGTCTTGCCCAGAGTTAGTCTTTTCATATCTATTGTGGTTAAAAAAAATCAAAAAAAAAATCACAAAAAAGGATACTCATCTTAAGGTTTAATGTGATTCCCACCTAGCGCTTCCATTTTTTCCCCTTGAACAATAAAATGGGCCCCATATCTTTTATGATGCACAACACTTTATCATGCTTAATTGGAATTGGATGAAATGTGGCGATGAATTTGAACAAAGGAATGGGCTTGGGCTTGGGATATTCTTATGGACCTAGCTTGTTTTAAATTATTTTGATGAGTTTTCATAATTTTTTTTTGGTATTAGATATTTGGGTGAGTAATGTGTATTTAAATGTTTTTGGAAAAGGGGATTTGAATTTCATATTTGTAATTTATTTTGCTCGGGACTAGCAAAACTCAAGTTGGGGGGGTGTGATTAGTCACTAAAAGTGGCTAATATTCATTGTTAAGTTCTTAATATTAAGGTGTTTAAAAGTTCATAAACATCAATTTTAGTCCAATTCAGAAATTGAACTTCATTTCCCATCATTGTGCAATTCATGCTTAAAATGTCAATTTGGGCCCACTCAATAATTTGCTTGTGTAAATTAAAGTGTTCATCATTTTAATTTTAAATTTTGGGATATGATTGATCACTTTGTTTGGAACATTTTATCTTTTAGGTCCGATGGATGAATCCCAAAGGAAGATGGAGAATTTTGCGCCTGAAGGCAGAAACATGCTGGAAAAAGCATAATGGGCCTAAGGCCCATCAAACAAATGTGGGGCCCAGAAACCAAGCCCAATGAAGCTCAAATTTATACAGTAGAAAGACAAAAATATGAGGATCATTTTATTCAACTGTGGCCGGAGCTAATTCTGATGTTATCATGATGATAAAGGGATCTGAAGTTTAGATTTAAATGGTGGACTCGTCATTAATGCGCAGAAATCCGTTCCACCATTTCGACCATAACTTCCAAACGGCTAAGAGAAATTTCCTGAACTTTTTACAGCTCATAGAGGACACATGGAAGAAGATATTTTATATTTATGACACCTCCGGAATCGGCCTTCTTCAATTTCGAATTCATACGTCAAAATGGAGAACGAATCTGGACAGTTTTCCGGGTCAACTTCGAAATGTCAATTTCCTTTTGACTCTCTTAATTGTTGAGGGGTGAATTAATTGATGGGGGATGTACCTAAGGCTCCTAATATTCCTATATAAGGAGCTATTGGTGAAGGGAATGGGTGTGGAATTTTTTCTTATCATCTTGGATGCTTTGTTTCATTGTAATGTTTTGCTTCCAAATTTCATTTGTAATGTTTTCCATTTCCATGTAATTTTTTCTTTTTGTTCTTAATCAACTTCTTCTCTTATGTATTTTCCATTTCATTTATTAAAACTTTATAATCACAAAGCACAGTGATATCTCTGTGTTGTTGTGAATTAGTTCACACATAGGTGTGAATTTCATTCACACACACGGAGGAGTGCTCGTTATTTCCGCGGTTTTAATTTCTTCAATCCAATTCTTGTTAGTCATCTTCCGCCCACCATTGAGAGTATACCATCAATGGAGGGCTAAACCCTTAATGGGTTGATCTTAGGAGGATGCAAAGGCTGGATTGAATGTTATTTTATGAACGAATTGTTGTTAATTGGATAATTAATTTAAGACATCCATTCTTCAGTTATTTCTACTCTTCATCTTTACTGTGTTTGAGAAAAATAAATTAAATTACTAAATGACCATATACCTCGGAGAGATCATGAATTTGGTTCTCTAAGTGTATAAGGGATTAGTAATTGTGTTTAGTAAGAACCAAACCAGAAAATGATGAAGGTAGTGTTATTTTTGAAGAATGGATTCATCAAGAATTAATAAAACCAAAATTGTTTAAAGAAGTAAAATTCATTCAATCCACCCCGAGCATAATCCTAGATCAACCCATTTTCATTAAATTGAATTCACGTAGGTTTCTTAGTGTTATTTAAACCATCCAAAATCAAAACCAATGTTGGCTACTTCATAGCCCATCCTTCACCAAATCATAGCGTCTCAAGGTTACTTCTTCGGTCCCTGTGGACTCGACCCCTACATGTACTACATCGATCGCTTTTACCCGTAGGGTAAATTTGGGCGCAGCCAATGAGTCCTAAGAGTGAACCATTACGTACATAAATTCTTGATGAATAACTATTATACATATAGGATACTCCCAAGCGTGGTATATGTACATTGAAAGTGAATATCAAAGGATAATAGGCATATAAATGGAGAACCTGAAGTAAAACTAGGTCGAGATAATGTTTTTTCATGTATTCTTATATGTTAGTATTTCTTAATTCATTTAATATTGTTAAAATACACGCCAATAATTAGGTAGAGTATCATGATATAATCAATGCCATGATTTTATCCCTTTAGATATACAATATCACTTCCACATCAAAGAAGATTTAGAATTTCTGAGAAAATAAATTAATGATGAGTATTACATATATAAGGAAAAGGTAATCCATATAAGTTGTTATGTTTTATATTTTATAGAGGAATTCACCTATATTCTACTCTGACCCACATTTTTTTGTCACAAACTCTCATACAGATTCCTTGGCTAACGCAACATCCACCCTAAAATTCATAGTTTAGAATGATATTTTCATTCATATTATGTATCATATTAAATCCCATTAATCCTAAATATCCTACAAGAGATGAGATATGTAACAAATTAACTATTTCAGGGGGAGAAGATATCATTGTTGATAGATTCCACAATTGGATAGATGACTCCCATAATAGACTACCTCCAGAATGAGATTCATTAAGTGGATAAATTATAAAACGAGAATACTCATCATAAAGAAGGTATCTTCACCATATATGGTTATCTGTATTTCAAATATTTCCTTTATAATTAAGGATTCATTGTAGTCTTCCTTACATTAATTGAGGGAGGAGAGACCATCACTATCATGAAAGAATTATATTAATTCACTCATAGTGATCACAATTCATGAACCAAGCTATCTCATGAGATATATAAGATTAGATACTCTTGTCTATCAATGATGAAATAATAAATATAGTTGAAAATTAATTACATACTTTCTAGACACACTTTATATTCATTTATCAGTATCAATTATAGTTGCATGGAGCTATATACTCTAAGTTTTTTTCCAATTGGGGAATGGATATCATGGATTAGTATCCCAAGTCCACTACTAAGTAGTTTAAGTATACAAATTCTGTCATTCAATTCCTTCATTAAGGGTGAAAGGAAATATTACTTATGGTAGTCGACATATGGGCTATCTTCAACATTGACAATTTGGGCATCATCACCATATTTGATGTAGATGACATGATGTTGACCGACAATGACTCCAAATTCTGTTCTTAAGTGTTTGTAAGGTCCTATCTAGAGTACCATATTTAGTCCAGACACTCATCCCACTACCGTAAAATGGAATATTTGAAATTTTAGTCTTCCAATAGACCTTTAATAAATTTACTACAAAATATAGTGGAAATGGATAATAAGATTTTTAATGTCTAATATACTTTTCCTTGTTGGATTGTCACACCATAAACCACAAAAATATGTATGTGACCCTATATATATGCTTATATAGGTAATATATTGTAGACATAAACATTGAATTCATTCCACCCTCACATCACATTTTCATTTACATTTAGTTTTCAATGATTAACATTCTCTGAGGTGAATGGATGAGTTGATGTGAAAACATGGAGAAAGTGTACATAATTTTCAAAACATAGACATCTATCAAAACAATGTGACATGTGTCTTAAATAATAAATAACATCTACATACATTATTCTAAGTAGATTAAGTATTGTTTACCCAAACCATGATAATACCATAGAATAATCCTCCAACCATGATACAAAACTGTAGGGACAATAGATCATATCAATGGTTATGTTGAATATATCTTATACATTAGAAATTATGGATAGTGAAAATATCATGAACCCCATTAATGCAAGATTTTTTATGAAATATTTTATATTATATCACATTATTTCAAGAATTACAAGTTTCATGTATTTAATATTCATAGAAAAAAATTATTATATAATTTTTTGAAATGACATGTAGTTGGTCATGTCAGGGGACCTGAAAACACACAAAATTGAGTCCACCCTACAAAAATTTAAACATCGTAGAATGGTCTATATTCATAAAGATTTCCCTTGATGACATATTGATCTATATAGGATCCCTGATACATTTTACCATATATACCAGCTGACATCATGGAAATAATTTTCTCTTTCATCATAGTTTAATGAAATTAAACTATATTACATGTTATGTAAAATTTTAGGGAATTTATTTTTTTATTAAAATCATACATATTATGGTTTTATCTATATTTTAACACCCCAAGATTCTATGGTACGCTTCTCTTTGAAAAATACAGTAGCGTGTGTTGTATGCAACTTCGAGTTCTAACACACACCACGACAAATCAAAGTAGCTGTTATGAATATTAATACCCACTGTTTGAAATTTTATAAATTTTATCTCTCAAAATGGACTTCATTTTTGGATTTGTAATTTAGAAATTACCCTAGGGTGAAATTTTGGTACTTTTCGGATAACTCTAATATTTTGATGAATACTGAAAATTGCTAAATTTTAATTAAAAACAACTTTTTTAATCGAAATAATTAATAGTGATGAATTATGAATTTGAGTGGTTTTAAATTATATTTATAATATATTTTTACCATTTAATCCAATGTTGTTCATTGGTCATGATTTCACATTTAAACGGAACATAACCAAGTATCAATCTTTTGATAGTTATTATATCTTAAAAACATGTTTTTTGTTTTGACAGTGGGAGTTAATTTTAAATTAATTTCTCCCACTTCTATGTATTGAATTTGGAAAAATGGATTCAATATTTGGAATCAGGATGTCCAAATTGTGTAAATAGTTAACTTTTATTTTTAGACATTTTGAATAATTACTTCGGTAAATATTTTATTTACCATGGTTAAAGGGTAAATCCGGTAATTAAGGGTTAATAACTAATATTATAATAATACTAAATTACCCTAAAACGTTTCCTAACCTTATTTTTGGTTACATTTCCGACCATGGGCATCTTTGGGTCAATTTTGGGACCCCATTTAGCCACTTGTAGGTGATAGGGACACTTTATTTTAATTAAGTTAAAATGAATACAAGAATGACATATGCTTATATCTTTTTGAAAAATAAATTTAAAATAGGGTTATATATGTTGGATTTTCAACATTAAATATTCATTATAAAGATAAAAATATTTACTACATAATGGTATTTTATTTATAATTTTTAGTCACTATATAATTTAATTTATTTATGACACAATGGTGATGCAGGAATTGCCTAATTAATAAAAAAGTATAATAATTGATATTATAAATACCGAACTAAATGTAATTTGAGACTTTTTATAAATAACAATGATTTTCTAGGATAATATGACATGTTAGGATTGATTTAATTAACTCTTTTTGAAGTAATAATTCTATTATGAGTTTTAAAAAAATCAATTATTGAATAGTGTCAAAATTGACATAAAAGAGTTTTTAAACCAAATATTATATTATTAATTGATATTAAATTCCTAAAAATCTAATGTTTGGCCAAAAGACTTATATCATGATAATTGTATCATTAATGGACAACTTGGGGGTCGCTTTGATGTATATATTAATTTTCATAACCATATAATATAAAAATAAAAAGAGACATTGTAAAAGTGAAACTAATTAACTAAGAGTTAATACTTAAAGATAAGGTTAATATAGTAACCCAAACCTGTCTAAATCCAATTGGTTGAATGGTTTTTGACCCAAACCCACCGTAACCATTATATAATCCACTTTTTATCCATTATAAAACGAATATTAATTTATTATAAAATAATATTTCTAGCTTTTCGAAAGGTACCCCTCACCCCTCTTATAAAAGGGCACTCCCCCTTCTCATTAATTCACACCATCAAAGCCTTTTTGTTCGGAAAAACCCTGCCCAAATACTGTCTAAACTTCCATCACTACAACCTAGTGGCCTTATGTTTATCATAAATCCAACCTAAAGAGCCCTTTTGATCAAATCAAAAGGAATAACCCGAAGAAGATGTAATGTTTTCACCACCCTTTTTCAAGTTCCTTTCATCTTCAACTTCTTCTTTCTTTGTTATATCCATTATAAAATAATAAATCTAATATCTTTTATATTCTTTGATGTTATTATAAATATGGTACAACCATATTCAGTATTCTATCCATCATTTGAATGACATGTCACCATACGTGCGTACGTACGGCTTACCGTTTCCACGTCGTGGTGTAATGGATATTCAATATGTATTATTATTTGGATGGGTATAATAATGACGTGTAATTCATGTAAAAAATAAATATAACATGATAATTATTCTTTATATATGATATATCATCCAATTATATATTATATTATATCAAAAGAATGATATTTTTCGCTCGTGTGTACGTACGGATTACCGTCTCCATGACACGATGTGATTCATTTCCAAGTTCACCATTCATCGACGATTATAAAAATATATATTAATAATAAGTATGTAATATATGACATAAGAATACTACTGGAAATATATATATTTATATATACAAGTATTTCTGTACTTACATATATCTTATTCACTTACTTCTGTTCAATACTATATGAAAACAAAAACAGCGTTTATGCATACGTACAGACTACCGTCTCCATAAATTGTGTTCTCCATTTCATATATACGTCTATTATAAATTTTTATGTTCTAAATATATATGATAAATAAATAATGTTTTATATTCTGGAGGTATTTAAATCAGGATCTATGTGATACAATCAAGAGTAACAAGTTAAAACACGTACGATAAAGAAAGCGATTATTACCCGAAATATTAATATAACATGGAAATTATTATTAAATGGGCAGTATAAAGTCATAAATGAATAATGTATGATATCATAAATATTAATATTGTTCTGGTATAATTTAATATCATACTATAGTCTTCATACAGGAGGATAAACGTACCCTCGACTAAACGAATGGGCATGGTAAGGGGTTTTCATCTCACTACTTATTTCTGTGAGATTCATGTCATATTGCCACTATTTCCTTTAGTGTGATGTATGTACTGCCCATTATTTTTTTATTTGTGTGATAAACTTTAATTTATGTGTATTTACATTTTAATTGTATGGTACCTCTTTCATGGGTTGTATGTTTCGTAAGTTACCAAATTGGTAAGGGTTAATTTCATAACCTTTTTATTATCCGAGGTTTTTTTACGTAAGTAAATACTGGGACATATTTATTATCCATATCCATGTTTCATGAAAGAGTTTTCAAAGGGATTATTTTAAAGGACTTTTTACTAAAACATCATTTCAAACGTTTTAAATATATATTCTTCTATATCTTTCTCATTAATGTTCATGTCTTCAAAATGGGTTTTAATGATTTATTTATATGGACATGAATGTTCTTAAAAAGTTCATTCCTTTCAAAAGTCTCAAAGTGGTATGAGACACTTAGATTCAAAAATTTCTTTAAATAAATTATTTTCCAAATTGTGTTATATTTAAATGTTTTCATGAAAAACATATATTTCTCTCAAATAGTTTTGATTTCATCTATGTCAACATCCTTTGATAAATTTTACATTTGTTTGAAGTTGATTAATTTTGATACAAATCTTCCATATTGTATTTAAGGTTTTGTGATATGTTTGAATATGGATGAGTTATCTTTATGCCACTAATGGTTTATGATTAATGTTTTGGAATTTCTTATGCTAGTTTTAATATGAAGGTTTATGTTATATTTCATCAACTTTTTAAGATGAATGTGTTGGACTAGTATGTTCCGGGCTGGGGACCGGTAAAAGTAATCCCTCCGGGTTGGTGTCCAGTTATTAGAGGCACTTTGGGTTGATGTATGGTTATTAGAGGCACTATGGGTTGGTGCCAGGTTATTAGAGGCAGTACGGGTTGGCGTTCGGTTATTAAAGGCACACCGGGTTGGTGTCTGGTTATTAGAGGCACTCCGGGTTGGTGTCCGGTTATTAGAGGCACTCCGGGGTGGAGTCCGGTTACAGAGACTCTCCTGGTTGGAGTCCGGTTACAGAGGCTCTCTGGGTTGGGTTCCGGTTACAATTATACCTTAGGTCTTGGCACGAGGCCATGACGCAGAAATTAAAGTTCTGCATTATGCATTCCATCATTATAAAAGTGGTTAGTGATATTGCATGTGATTATTCGACTATTAGAATATCCATGTGAATAAGTAAATGGAATTACCTCATTTTATTTTTTCCATAATATGCTGAATTTCAAGTTTAAAAGGCTTTTTTTAGTTATACATTTCCTTAAATGTTTATGCTTATTTATGAAAGTTTCCACTGTATTTTTATCCTTACTGAGCATCTGACCTCACCCCTTTCTATGTTTTATTTTTCCCAGGATTCCAAGAAGTGTATAGTGATTGATATGAAAGGTTAAGACAAGGGAATAATGGCATTCGTGAAGTATTATATATGTTGTTTTGTATGTTATGAAGTGTAATGTAATATTCATGTATGTAATCTGTTTTCCAAGACTGCTAAACTGTTCGGTCCTTCGAGACTTGATTCCTTGAAATCATGCCAATGTATTAAAGTAATGCACCGACTCTGGGTAACTGGGGTCGGGGCGTTACAATTGGAAATAGAGTAAGTTTAGAAATAACCTTGGAAACTAGATTCAGATAAACTCTGATTAGAGCACGTAGACCTAAGATGAACTTTGAGGAATAGTG
Source organism: Viscum album (assembly GCA_963277665.1). NCBI lineage: Eukaryota > Viridiplantae > Streptophyta > Magnoliopsida > Santalales > Viscaceae > Viscum > Viscum album. Next base: position 1,283,754,997 of record OY728133.1, read on the forward strand.
TTGAAGAATTTCCTAGAATTTTGGTATTGTAGAGATTTTGTAAGTTTTCCGAGCAATACATCCTTGTCTAGATACGAGTAGGTAGAGGCGGCTCTAGCACCGATGTACCTAGGGATAAAACCTGAAAACACCGCTTTGAGCTAGACCCGAACGGGAACTGGTGAACGATAACGGGCCTTGCTGCACTCTTGGTTACGACACTCCTAGGGGATATGCTTAGGATAATTATCATTTTCTTTACGAACCATTATGAAGTATTTATGAGTATATACTTTCTCAAAGAAATCATTTTTATTATTATGGATTATATCCATAAACTGTTCAATTTTTGTTTGGTATTTTACAAGTTTGGAATTATTCATTGCAATTCAGAAACAGACCTAGTTTATGCTATTGTATAGAAATGGCGCCCAGTAGAAGTAATGTGAACTCCAGTAATATGTATGATCCAAAGATTAAGAAGGATCATATCTTTCATGGTCCAGATCCAGAATTTAGAAGGGAAATAGTCTCCCACGAATTATCATCATATGAAGAAATAGTATCATGTGTTGATATGATAAGTAAATAATTATCTGAGTCCTATGGCCTTGAAGGGAAGCCAGAGAAGGAAAGGATGGTAGAGAGAAGAAAAGATAAAGGGAATAAGTTAAAGAAGGATTTTTCTATACGTGACTGAAAGGGTAAGAAAAAGGTTTCAAATGTACAATGCTTCGTCTGCAAGGAGTTTGGACACTACGCGAACCAATGTCCCAGTCATGATACTATGCCGCAAATGATACTATTAGATAATAATCAAGTTATGATACTACCACAAATGAAGAGGAATGACTAGTGTTCTTATGTTGTTATTTTTGAATTATTTCATTTAAGTGTTGTATCAATTATGTTCTGGAAATAAATAAGGATTTTACTACAGTAGTATTTCATTAAGGATTTGAGATTTTATAGTACTAAGAAAAGTGACTCTACAGCGAGATAAACTTTTTCGAAATTACATGGCAAAAAGGATCTCCATTTTGTTTAACTTCCTTATAAATTTGGACTATGAGTTTGGATAGTATTATTTTGTATAAGTCTATAGGTTGGAATGGATTATGTTTGAAAGGATATTTTTGCATTTTTATAAAAGGACAACACGCAGACCGTGTGACAACCTGTCATGTCAGAAAAAGCTGCGGGAATTGAACCCACAACTATAGTATGATTGGTATTTATCGCCTACCACTGGACTACGTGAATTACTTGGATTGTATAATATAGTTTCCTTTTTTAGTGGGTCTGATATGTGAATTATACATTCATTATATTTGGAACCCTATACGATTAGGATAAATAGAGTATTTTTGAGTTGTCTTATGTTTTGTAGTGAAAGATGAGTTTGTGGTAGAAATTTATTAATGGATAAAACTCTAATTATAAAGTAAGTATATCTCCTTATGATATTATCCAATATCATTAATAAATTCCTCAATATTAAGAAAAGGAACTTAGAAAAAAAATGTTTTCCTAGATGGTACCTTAGATAATCACAAATTTATAGCTTTGGGATTGTTGGCCTTTTCATAGCCATGTTATCTACCTCTCTCCATAAGATATTAATTTTTATATTTCTCTTCCATATCCATATTTTCCTACATGGAACCCTAGTATGTGTTATTTTCGGTAACCTTCATACTTACCACTCTTTATTTTCAATAGAGGCCTCATTAATCCATTTTTCGATGTGGGATTTCAACGAAGATATTTTGAAATGTCAACCACAAGTTTCCAATACCAATTATAAATTACAAGGACAAAATTTATTGAAGTATGGTAGAATGTAACACCACATGCTTCTATGGTACGCTTCTCTTTGAATAATACAGTAGCGTGTGTTGTACGCAACTTCGAGTTCTAACACACACCACGACCAATCAAAGTAGCCGTTATGAATAGTAATACCCACTTTTTGATATATAATAAATTTTATCTCTCAAAATGGACTTCATTTTTGGATTAGGAATATCGAAATTATCCTAGGGTGATATTTTGGTACTTTTCAGGTAACTCTCATATTTTGATGAATAGTGAAAATTACTAAATTTTAATTAAAAACAACTTTTTAAATTGAAATAATTAATAGTGATAAATTATGAATTTGAGTGGTTTTAAATTATATTTAGAATATATTTTTACCATTTAATCCAATTTTTTTAATTGGACTTATTTTCACATTTAAACGGAACATAAAAAATATCAATCTTTTGATAGTTATTATATCTTAAAAACATGATTTTTGTTTTCATAGCAGGAAATAATTTTAAATTAATATCTTCCACTTATGTGTTTTTAATTTGGAAAAATGGATTCAATATTTGGAATCATTATTTCAAAATTGTGTAAATAGGTAACTTTTATTTTTAGACATTTTGAAAAATTACTTCGGTAAATATTTTATTTACCGTGGTTAAAAGGTAAATCTGGTAAATAAGGCTTAAAAAATAATATTATAATAATAGTAAATTACCCTAAAACGTGTCCGAACCTTATTTTCGGATAAATATCCGACCATGGGCTTTTTTGGGTCGATTTTGAGACCCCATGGAGCCACTTGTAGGTGATAGGCACACTTTATTTTTATTAACTTAAAACAAAATAAAAAATTACAAAAGCATATATCTTTTTGCAGAACAATTTTTATATAGGGTTATATATGTTGGATGTTCTACTATAAATATTAATTAGAAAGATAAAACGATTTCCTACATGATGGTATTTTATTTATAATTTTTAGACATTATATAATTTAATTTATTTATGAAACAATGGTGATGCAGTAATTACCTAATTAATGAAAAATTAGAATAATTGATATTCTAAATACCAAACTAAATGTAATTTGAGACTTATTATAAATACCAATAATTTTCTAGAATAATATGACATGTTATTATTGATTTAATTAACTTTTTTAGAAGTAATAAATCTATTATGATTTTTAAAAAAATCAATTACTGAATAGTGTCAAAATTGACATAAAAGAAATTTTAAAACAAATATTTAATTATTAATTGATATTAAATTCCTAAAAATCTAAGGTTCTGCCAAGAGACTTATATCATGATAGGTGTATCATTAGTGGACCAATTGGTGGTCGCATGGATGTATATAGTATGTTTATTAACCATATAATATAAAAATACCATGAGACATTGTAAAAGTGAAACGAATTAACTAAGAGTTAATACTTAAAGATAAGGTTAATATAGTTACCCAAACCTGTCTAAATCTTATTGGTTGAGTGGTTTTCGACCTATACAAACCTTAACCTTTAAATAATCTACTTTTGAGCCATTAGAAACCTAATATGAATTTATTAAAAAATAATATTTCTAGATTTTCCAAAGGTGCCCCTCACCACTCTTATAAAAGGGATCTCACCCTTCTCATTGATTCACAGATTCAAAGCCTTTTGGTTCGCCCAAAACCTGCCCAAATACTCTCTAAACGTCCCTCACTACAACCTAGTGGCCTTAGTTTGATCATAAAGCCATCGTATGTATCCCTTTTGATCAAATCAAAAGGAAGAACTCGAAAAAGATGTAATGTTTTCACCACACTTTTTCAAGTTCCTTTTGTCTTAAAATTCTTCTTTCTTTGTTATTTACATTGTAAAAAAATAACTCCATTATCTTCTATATACTTTTATGTTATTATAAATATGTTACAACCATATTAAGTATTGTATCCATCCTTTGAATGACATGTCACCATACGTGCGTACGTACGGCTTACCGTCTCCACGTCGTGGTGCAATTGTTATTCAATATATATTAGTATTAGGATGGGTATAATAATGAAGTGTAATTCATGTAAATAATAAATATAACTTGATAATTATTCTTTATATCTGATATATCATCCAATTATATATTATATTAATATCAAAAAATGATATTTTTTCTCGTGCCTACGTACGGATTACCGTCTCCACGACGCGATTAGATTCATTTCAAAGTTCACCATTCATCGACGATTATAAAAATATATATTACTAATAACTATTTATTATATTACATATTAATGCTACTAGAAATATATATATTTATATATATATGTATTTATTTACTTACATATATCTTATTCACTTACTTCCACTCAATACTATATGAAAACGGAAACAGCGTTTATGCGTACGTACGGACTACCGTCTCCATAAATGGTGTTTTCCATTTCATATATATGTATATTATATATTTTTATATTCTAAATATATATGATAAATAAATCATTTTTTATATTATGGATGTATTTAAATCATGATCTATGTGATACAATCAAGAGTAACAAGTTAAAACACATACGATAAAGAAAGCGATTATTACCCGAAATATTAATATAACATGGAAATTATTATTAAATGGGTTGTATAAAGTCATAAATGAATAATGTGTGATGTCATAAATATTAATATGGTTCTGGTATAATTTAATAACATAATATAGTCTTCATATAGGAGGCGAAACGTACCCTCGACTAAGGGAATGTGCAAGGTAAGGGGTTTTCATCTCACTCCTTATTTCCATGAGATTCATGCTATATTGCCACTATTACCTTTTGTGTGGTGTATGTACTTCCCATTATTGTATTCTTTGTGTAATACAATTTAATTTATGTGTGTTTAAATTTTCATTGTATGGTACCTCTTTCATGGGTTGTATGTTTCGTAAGTTATTAAAATAGTAAGGGTTAATTTCACAACGTCTTTATTATCTGAGGTTGTTTTTACGTAAGTATCTACTGGGACATATTTATTATCCATATCCATGTTTTATGAAAGAGTTTTAAAAGGGATTATTTTAAGGGACTTTTTACTAAAACATCATTTCAAATGTTTTAAATATTTATTCTTCTAAATAATTCTCATTAAGGTCTATGTCTTCAAAATGTGTTTTAAGGATTTGTTTTTATGGACATGAATGTTTTTAAAATGTTAATTCCTTTCAAAAGTTTCAAAGTTGTATGGGACACTTAGATTCAAAAATGTCTTTAAATGAATTCTTTTCCAAATTGTGTGACATTTAATGGTTTTCATGAAAAAGAGATATTTCTATCAAATAGTTTTGATTTCATCTATGTCAACATCCTTTGATAAATTTTACACTTGTTTGAAGATGATTTATTATGATACAAATCTTCCATATTGTATTTAAGGTTTTGTGATATGTTTGACTATGGATGAGTTATATTTATTCCATTAATGGTTTATGATTAATTTTTTGGCATTTCTCATGCTATTTTTAATATGAATGTTTATGTTATATTTCTTCCTCTTTTTAAGATGAATGTGTTGGACTAGTATGTTCCAGGTTGGGGAATGATAAAAGTAAGCCCTCCAGGATGGTGTTCAGTTATTAGAGGAACTCTGGGTTGGTGTCCGGTTATTAGAGGCACTCCAGGTTGGTGTCCAGTTATTAGAGGCACTCCAGGTTGGTGTCCAGTTATTAGAGGCACTCCGTGTTGGTGTCCAGTTATTAGAGGCACTCCGGTTGGTGTCCGGTTATTAGAGGCACTCCGGGTTGGAGTCTGGTTACAGAGGCTCTCTGGGTTGGGTTCCGGTTACAATTATACCTTAGGTCTTGGCACGAGGCCTTGACCTAGAAATTAAAGTTAGGCATTGGGCATTCCATCATTATGAAAGTGGTTAGTGATATTTCATGTGATTATTTGACTATTATAATATCCATGTAAATAAGTAAACGGAATTACTTCATTTTAATTTTTCCATATCATGCTGAAGTTCAAGTTTAAAAGGATTTTGTTTTATTTATAAATTTCCTTAAATGTTTATGCATATTTATGAATGTTTCCGCTGTATTGTTATCTTAACTGAGCATCTGAGCTCACCCCTTTCTATGTTTTATTTTTCCAAGGATTACAAGAAGTGTATAGTGATTGATATGCAAGGCTAAGCCAAGGGAATAATGGAGTTCATGAAGTATTATTTATGTTGTTTTGTATGTTCTGAAGTGTAATGTAACATTCATGAATATAATATATTTTCCAAGACTGCTAAACCGTTCAGTCCTTCGGGACATGATTCCTTGTAATCATTCCAATGTATTAAAGTAATGCACCGACTCTGGGTAACTGGTGTCGGGCATTACATGTATAATAAGATTGAGATCTATGTTTGTATCCTTAGTGTGTCTATCCAAAATTGTACAATCCCCATTGACCAAAAAACACCATCATATATATGTATATATGTTCATAAAAACTACATGTCTCTTGATTCCCTTTCTTATAGGATACATAATGACACCGGGATCTTCTACACCATTTTCAACCATGAATTTTCCTATCATTCTTTTTTCCCAAACATGGGATCTAGAACCATGTAGTTTTCATTTATAATATCTAGATATAAATAATCCCTCAATGTTCCCTCTCATGGATTATCTTTATATTTTTATGATAACATAGTTGTATCTTATTTCTCTCATCAATAATGAATCACAATATATTAGAGGTCTGATTAAATCACTCTAATTAGAAATATTGATATGTAACATCTTAGGAAAAAATGAATTTCATTACAATTTAATGATTCTAAACTGAGCGACCTAAGTTTCATTTTATATATGTCCTCAAACTAATTGAGGTTGATCATTGTTGAGACTCCTTACCCTTAATGGGATTTTGATTAATATAATATATTATTATATAATTAAAAAATATTCATATAATAGTCCCCCATATCAGGAAATACATGTGGAATTATTCTTATTTTTGTAGGATATATATTTATTCTTAGGATTTCAATCCTCATCTCAACTGAAATCCTATAAATGAAAAATAAACCCATTGGAAAAACTATTTTTGGATTGATTACTATCATTATGAAGTATATAGTTATACAAATGATTCCTATCTTAGGCCCGAAATAAAATATTATCAAGGAATAATGCCCCCTTCCGTAGAAATACATGTGAATGTATTCTCATTAAAATGGATAAATAATGACACACGGTATTATGATCGTAGTACTAGAAACAATCTATAAAACAAAATTCCCCTCATCTATATATGAATTATATCTACATAGGTTCCCAATCAATAAATATTTATATCATTATTTATAACTATGTATGACATATAATGATTATTAAATCTATTTTTTTAAAACATTCACAAACCTTGATAGTCCTTTTCCTAGTAATCATGTATCATCCTCATCCATGTTGTGTTTTTGATGATAATCTAATTCCAGATTATGACCACTCAATTATTTTCAACTGTATATTATCTAAATATAGGAAATGATTATAAAGAAGGATTTGCGTGTAGTGGAAGAACTATATGGATCATGAAATTAATGGTTTTTTAATAAAAGATGATTATATTTATATTTACATAATGATAAATGCAATGATCAATTGAATAAAATAAAATATTAACTGATGATTGAATGTCAGATCCAGAATTCAATATGATGACATATTAATTATAAATAATTTTAAAAAATAACGATTTACCTCATGAAGAATAAATTATTTAATGATGAATCTGAAAATTTCACTACATCATAATTTCATTGTGTTATAGGAAGTAAGATATTACTCCCTCCAATAGTGATCCACTTGTGCTCCACAAACCTCAGAACATTTTTGTATGAATCATCAGGTGCTAGGAAAAAAAATGTTAACGCTTACATCATTCTCCTTCGATATCCCCAATAATCTCATAAAGTAAAAGTTATATTCTATCTCTATAGATGTGAGAGTGGAGGAGGATCATGATCACTCTCTATTATGAAGATTGTTCTTAGTGAGGGAACTCCTTACTTCATTGAGAGAATAATCTTCAGATGTTGTTGCTCACAACCTAATGAATTGAAACACTAACAATGTAATATAATTGGGTTTATATATTTCTATGGTTATAAATTAAACATTATAAAAATTCCAATTAATATTTCATCAACTACTATAGAGACCCATTTCTATAATAATGTTAATTAGAATATTATTTTTTACATGAGAAATGCTATAGAATTAAATTAAATATTATTTATCTAAATAATTTTTAATCTATAATTTTTATTGATAAACTAACAGACTCTGTTTGACATTCCTAAAAAATATTTATAAAACCCAAAATAATTAATTTTTACTTAATAATGAAATATCACATCATTATTCTATAATAAATAAATAAATAGTATATTCAGAAATTATAAAATATTTATTTATTAAATATTCTACTCACAAAATATTTTCACGAATAACAAGTGATGGAATATAAGTGATCAAGAAGACCTAAGTAATTAATAAAAAATGAGTGAGAACAATATTTATTCATCTTATTAAAAAATAAAATAATATTATTATTTAATTAAGGTCTTTGATACACTTAGTGTGAGACCCTCTAGGATAAATTCAATGAGGAATTAGGTGAAGAAACCCAAATAGAAGGGTAGTCTAAAAAACAAGTTAATCCACTCATGGAGAGTGAACTTAATGTCATAATGAAATAAAAAATCATATGGATTTTTACTGTGTAGAATAATATATTTATCATGATATCTCCAACCAAGATGGTTTAGGATTGGGGAATCAACTTATACACTCAATGTCTCTTTACTTGAATTTAGAGAAATTTAACATGCCTACAAATCCCATTATGCACAGATTTATATAGATGATATCATTTCCATAAAAGGGTATGAGATATCAAAATACACTAAAGAACAAAGGGGATAAATCCATTATAACATTGTTCAATTATGAAATATTAATCGTGACACACCAAACATCTCATACTTTTTTGAGAACATTTTCCATCACCATTTTCCTTATACATTAAATTAAAGTAATAATAATATCCATTAATAATAATCACAATTTCTAAGGACCAATACACACATATGTTGATTAGAAAATCCAATGACACTGATAAATGTGGATTTTCTATTGGCGGGTCACATTTTGATAATTTCCTATACTGGATGTTTTTATGGGTACCAACAATGATAATGTTCTGTAATTTCATATTTGTATCCTCCCATGATATCATATATCATCTGTGTCATTCAATTGGCTTCATGAATCTACAAAATAAATATTTTATAATACTATCTTGGCACTTCTGGCTTATCTTACTTGCGTGGAACTTCTATGACCTTTTAGTGTGATAGTTACTCCTAAGAAATTATCACATTCTCTATGACATAGAATAAAAATAATGATATGATAATAAGTTTATTAATAATAATAAAATTAATATAGGATTTAACAATGTACACAAATGTTGGTTCTGTGGAACCAACTCTAATAGACTTCAAATGGCACTAGATCCCACTACTAACAACATCCAGTCTGCTAGTTCACACAATAAACTCCTAATTAAAATAAGATAATTCTTTATTCCAATGTTAAGATATGTTTTTCAAAATAGAAGATCTACTTTAAGTATATTCTGACTAATCAGAAAAATCCCACTGAATTGTAAAATTTGGGAGTATGTTTTTCAATTTGAAGGGACATTGGATCTTTTATAAGAGCCACCACTATAGTATTATCACAATATATTGGTATAGGGTTGTTAATACTACATATCAAATCAATAGATGAAAAAAATTTAATCCTAATAGATTCTATGGATTCTTCTTAAGCTTTTATTTACATTAAATCTATTTTAAAATAGGTGATGACTAGCTACATTGAACTCTTACATCTTACAGGTCATATGTTGATACTGAAAATAAATCATGACTAATAATTTAGATCATTTTAATATTTTTTAAAACTATCATCGGTATTAACCATGATTAATATCTACTTGTATCCTATATATATATATGAAACATATCATTTTTTATTCTTAGATACATTGGAAAAAATTTAACAATAAAATAATTTTGGTCCCATATGTTAGATTTATATATGTCCACCATTCCCAATTCATACAAACATTACGTCTAGTACATAACAAGGTATAAATTATTTATCATATTTCAATGGAATATGGTATCTTACTCATTCTGTATTCATCCTGTAGTTCTTAAGTATAGATTTTCTTATAAATATGAATACCATGTTACACTAGAACTAATACCATATTAGATTATTCCATAATAAATCTATTTATTATATAGTCAATGTATGTACCTTCATGTAGTCCAAACAACATCTTGGATCAATCAGGAATGATATTGAACCCTATTTTATAAACTGATTCACCTAAGTACTTTATGGTGAAACACATGTTTAACAACCCCTTAATAGATTGTAAGAATGGTTTGTTATTTATAATAATTAATATGTCATCCACATATACTACTGTGATAATGACCAAATTTCCACTAAATTTATTGAAAGCACATGGCTCACATTCATTCTTAATGAAACCAATTTATTTTATAGTTTAATCAAATGGAATGTTCTGTGACATGAAATCATTCTCCAATCCTTATAATTATTTTATTAGATTGAATTTTCTTTTCATAAACTGGAACCTAAAATCCTTCTGTAAGTTTCATATTTACATATTTTAAAAGTTTCACATTAATAAAATAATTTTTTATGTCCATATACCCAATTTTATAGTAATGGTAATAATGTATTTGAAATAATAATCATGACGGATTTAAACATGGTAACAAGATAAATTTTTTCATTGTAGTCAATTCCTTGATGTTATCAATCCCTTTAACAAAAATACATTCTTAAAAGGTACTTATTTTACGTACTATGTCCATTTCTTAATACTTGTCTTCACGCAATATGAACTACATCAACGGGTTGATCAAACAGATCCTAAACATGGTTCTGTTATATGGAATTTAGTTTATAAATATTGGATTATTTCCATATTAGAGTTTATAAGATGTCTACTACATATTTAAAGGTGATATGTTCATTATTTCCAACCAATAATGATTCCCCAACTTCAATGACTAGAAAAATGAATCTCCTTTGTTTTATTACCTCTCTAGTGATCCAACACAATTATTTTATTTCAGGAACCACTTCATCCCTGGGTACATGTGGAATATATTCTTATAAATACTCTAGTGTATCTATATCATTGACTTCACCTATGTCAATCTTTCTCCTATTATTCTTCTGGAGGATGTCCACCCTCTATAGAAATATATCTTGTTCAAAATCAGTAAAATTATTATATGATGGTTTATATGGGTAGTATTAGTTTTTTTCTTATGATAACCTATAAAAATGCACCTTTTACCATGGAGATCTAGTTTTTCTGATTAATAAGGCCTTAATAATTCCTCAGAAACCTGTACATGTGTTTGTGAGAAAACATTTTTCTTTCTTCTCCATTACTCAAATATAATTACAATGTATTCTACATTTCGTACTTGGTTTAGTGTGGATGTTTTGTCTTGTAATGTATTCCCCCAAATGATTACAAAATATCTATATGACACATCATCAATTATACCATGTATAGAAAGGTATGGATCGTACATTCACTAACACTATTACATTGTTGTGTGTAAGGTGATGTGGGTTGAGAAAGAATACCAAAATCCCATAAAAATTCAACAAACGCTTGGTTAATATATTCACAACCTCAATCTTTTAGAAGTTTCTTTATCTTCATTCCAATTTGATTCTATACATCATTTCTGAATTCATTGAATTTCATAAAGTACTCAAAATTAAACCTCATAAAGTAGATACAACCATATATACTAAATTCATCACTAAAAGTTATGAATTATGAATCATCACCTATAGATTCTAATAGAAATTGTATGTATTTAACAACGTGTAACAATATTAGAAGCTTTTCGTCCCTTTCACCATGTCTACCTAATGGTGGGTTTTCCACATTTCCATAAAATCTGGAATATCATCTATCCAGTTGTTTGAGGTCTAAAGAGTCTAAATAAGAATCTTGATAGAGATTTTACAAACACATCTCAATTAAATGAACCAGATATTATTTCTTTAGGTGGGTGTTATTTGAGTCTGGAAAAAAGATTTTTCATCAATTTAGAATACTCTGTTTTTAAATTTATTTCCCAATGACTATTATTGAAATTTTCTATGAAATATATTATGTGTTATTTATAAAATAATCCAATTTTATTTCCAATTTTTCAAATAAAACCATATATATATAGGTTGAATATAGGAATTTTATTCTCATAAATAGTTTTTACATAATGAAAATATTATAAAATCAGTAAAATTCATGTTAATAATGTATGGTATTGGTTTCCAATAGCTAGAGTAGCTTGTCTCGCACTATTGATAGATTTAAAATCCAATTCTCATATGAAAATCTTTTAGAATCTACTTAATTTCCATAGTGGGATATAGATGTGAAAATAAAAATATGTATACAATAACATTTGAGAAGAGAACATATCATGTGATATATATATAGTGCAAAAAGGTAATGGCGGTGAACATAGAATTTATCTCACGAAATAAAAGGCGAGATGAAATCCCCTTACATTGTGAATTGACTCTCTTCATACTCATTCAAACCACATGAATAATAAATATATATTTATTAGAAATATTATAAATATATTTATTACTATTTATACTACCATATATGGTTTGATTATGTTCATATATTACTCTCTTTTTAAATATATTGTGTTAGGGTTTCACATCAGATAATATTCACATTGTTCTCCGCATGTGTCTTAATTTTTTATAACATCGGTCCTTATAACTATATAATGATTCTAGAATGTAAAAATGATATATATATAATTTATATTCAAAATATTTTTATTATAATAATATATAGAATATATAAGTATTAAATGTAATTAACCGTTCATGTAGAGGTTAATCTGTACGTATTCACGAACGATGTTTCCTTTTTTACTATCGTATAGAAAGAAAGAAAGAAAATTTTATATATGTATATATGAATATAATTTCATTGAATTAGAATTATAATTTTATATATATCATATAATTTCACTAAACACATCCACGATACATTCCATGTCGTGTGTAAATGAATCACATTGCTTTGAGGGGGAGGTAGTTCACTATTTCTCAAACGAAATTATCCTGTTTAGAACAAATGGAAAGTAAAAAGATATGTGTCATAAAAAGAATATAGAGGATTAAATCCATAATAAATATTATATATAATATCCAAAACATATTTTTCTTCCTAATTTTTTCCACGAGAGATGGTAAATAAAAATGAACAATCATCGTTTTCTGAGGCAGAAGTTCGCTAAACACATAAATAATATGTTCATTACTCATTAGATAGAGGTGTGTGTAAGTGTAGTTAGAAAACATGGAAAAAATCTGAGTATATTTAGTATAATGGTGTTTTTATACATGAATTTAATAATTATAGTTGGGGTGAAAATGAAATTAAAAAAATGAGCTTGAGAGAAGGTGTTACCTCTTAATCAGGTAACACCTTTTGGTTGGTGAAAAAAAGGTTAATTGGAAGTCTTTCTACCCAAATGACGGATTAAAAGAAGAAGGGAGGTATTTTTGGAATTGTATTGTGAAGATAATGGATGAACCTATGTGATTCGGTTTGGGTGATGAAGAGGTAGAGGTGGTCTCCTTTTATAGGGAAGGGATAGGACACACTGGGAATTTTTGAAAACAAGTAATGTGTACGGACGTTTTTACCTAAAAATAGTAATAAAAACCATAAAAACTCAAAAATGTAATGATACTGTCTTAATAATGGTTATAAATTTGGTTTTTGAAAATTATCTATGTGGTTTGATGTCATAAATTGAAGGTTTATTTGTTATTTATGATTAATATTACTTTAACAGAAATAATTAATTTAATTACATTCACTAATATTTTTGGTCAAAAAAGAAGTTGACCTTGATTGAAATTATTATTCTAATTCAAAATATGGAATCCATTTTTTCAAATTAGTATAACATAATTGGAATAAATAAATTTAAAATTAATCCTACAATCGGGGCAACATTGCGTGTTTTTAAAGTAAAAACATTCAATGGGTTGGTATGTTTTTATATCCAATTTCAATGTGAAATTGATATAAGGGACATAAATTTTATTAAATCAAAATAAATATTATCTAATTATATGTTAAAAGAAATTTAAAATTTAATTTACCATTATAAATAAATTAGATGACAAATTTGTTTTGAAAAAAATTCCATATTTTTATCTATTCATTAAAAAATGAGACCATAGAGAAAATTACCAAATATTTATCCTTATCAAATTTTATTTATTCCTATTTAAAATGTGAAATTTATTTTGACATATTATTTCCTTAAAAGTTACAAAATTGGGATTGAAAATTTTTTCTCCATTAAAAGGTGGTTAAACTACATTTATACATATATATTTTTTAACACATAAAATTGGGTTTGTTCTTATCTTATGTATATCAAATCTATTGAATGAGTATCCTAATATTTTATTTATTATATAAAATATATATTAAATTATTGTCAGTCACTAATTGTATTTAATTTATCTTATTAGGGTAATACTTGTTGGGACCATAAATAATATTAATATTATATTTTATATTCAATTGAATTACATTTTCATTTTTAATTAATTAGTAACCTATGAATTCATATTATATTGTGTAAACCATATCTTTTCCCAAATTAGTTAATAATATTAATAACCACTAATTTAACATCTAGGTTATATATTAATATATTAATCAATCAAATTTTTATAATATTTTGTTTTACAATAAACCTCATTTTTGCGTGTTAGGAAAACCATTGATGAATGTAACTATTTCCAATGACACAAGCTACCCTCAGTGTTCCTTGTACAGAAAGATAGTTTTTATGTAGTGTATAATGCATGATTAACATGGTTTTAAGTACAATACATTCCAAACATAGTTCTTTAATATAAAATAAACTATATTTAGTTTTTTGGGAAATGAAAAAAATAGAAAAGGTTAAATTAATTTGAAAAACTTAATTCAAAAAATATAAGGGTCTTATATTCTACCCCCCTTAAAAATTAATTTCTCCGATGAAAAACAATTGGGTTATCAAATATTTATTTCCGGAATGTTTTCTTAATATAAAATCACAACCTAAAAATTTATACTAAAACATCCCATATATTGGGGAATTGGGAACCAAAACAATTACCAAAAGTAATATATATCTGGGTTTCCACATATGAGAACATAAATTAGGGGGGATATTGGTCATCAAGGAATATCATAAATATTTATAGGGAGTTATTGAGTTAATTAGTCACAAACATGTTAATTATCAAAGAAAATTTGTGGGCCACAAATTAATAATTATTTCTGGATTTAAAAGGCCACCTATTTAATAAAATTATGGTAATTGGAGAACAAATTTTTATTGATTATTAAACTATCCTTGAGTATAAATTATATTGACCCCTAATAAAAGGAAATATCCTTACTTATTATATTTCTATAAAAAATAATTCTTTTATTGTGATTTTATCAATTTCTAGTTAATCTATTACTTCATCTAATGGTCTTACATAAATTATCTTTGATGCCTAATGTGCTAAAATAATATTTTAACAGATCTTAATCCCTACATAATAATTAAAAGTATCACTATTAATTTATAAATACTCATAAAAAAATATGGTTCATTAATTAATATCTAAACATAAAAGTAAATCTACAGTGTCATCATAAACCATTATTCATCACAAATAATTATACATTAACTAGGACATCTCATAGAAAAATGGTAGTTGTGAAACCCTTATCGTCCTTCAGTCATGGGTTTGGGACCCATGGCCTTCCATGACATGATTTATTGTCACACAAAATACATGATTTCGTAATCTAAAACCCAGCCAATATAATTCCCAAAATATGATTTAAATCCTTGAAATAAGGTTAATCATTACATAGCCTTTTAACCAAGGATTTTAATAAAAAATCAATGAATAAATAGTTCCCCATAACTTTAACATAATAATATCACAAATGGTTAACCTTATAACCCTTGTTAGAGATGAAAATCTAGAAAATTAGAAGGATAGTCATGAAATTAGTTAAACATTAATCCCTTATTTATCAAATGTAGCTCTTGGTTTTCACAATCAAAACATGTGAATTCCATCATGGTGAATTATTTTGGAACATATTAATAACCTAAATTACCATAAATACTTCTAGAACTCATGCATGATTCTTTATTACATATATTATAGGATATAATTTATAAATCCAACAATTTTTAAACTATATCTTTGATAGAATACACTAATTTTCCACAGGTCCTTAATTTTTCCCTATATAATATGTATAATTCAGTTTACTTATTCATATCACACATACCATTTTCCGAAAAATATGATCTCAACATAATGAAAATATTAATGGTTATCTTTAACATAATCATGTGTTTTCTATGGACATAACATTTCATTTATATAACTTTTCAATTCCATCAAAACCATTCAATATGTTCTTGTAAATCCGTATATAAAACCAAAAATTGAAAAGTAATTATATGTTTCAGCATTCATATAACATAGAAATTGAATCCAAATATATAAAATATTTTCTTATTTCACCCATCGTTATGTCATTAGAAAGTCTACCTCATCCTATTACATAATACCACCTTTATTTCACATGTCATTTATAGTCTCATCACCATCAACATTGTATCATTTAATTGTACCACCTTACTGGTCCTCTTCAGGAGATTTCCTCTTGGGACATTGTGTTGCATAATGTCTATTTATTCCAATAATAAAACACATATCTCGTGATTATGACTTAGGAAGTCCAATATTCTAATCCATTCTGTTAACCGAACACTTCAATTTTCCCATGTAATGGCATCCATTGGGTCCTTCTTTACCATAGTCAAAACATCTTAATTTTCCTCTCCAGAAATTAACTAAGGTGACTATTTCCACATTCTTGCCAAAAATAAATAATTCTTCATTCTTTCATGGTCTCCATTACTATAACTCTATAAAACTCAGTCTTTCTCTTCCTCGATGAGTCTTAGTGTTTTTTATGCTACACTTTGTTAATCACGTTCAATGAAAATTGATATCTCATGATCACAACATATTTCACTCCATCGATCATCCCACTTCACATATCATCATGAAATCATCCATCACATGTTGTTTCAATTTAATTCTATCATGTTCCCTCTATTAACTAAAACCAGAAGTATAGTGTGAACATTAAATATCATAGTATACAACCAAATTGTCATGAAAATATTACTTCAAGGATGTATAAATCATGAAACCTACCTTAATCAACGAAACCCTAGGTTTATCCTAGGTTATTCTTGGAAAACTTATATTTAAATCCATCATGATGGTTCATGAATAGTTTTGTGAATTCCTAAAGAATATCCGCTGGTAATGTTAATCTTGGTATGAAAAAAGGCTTGTTGTCATGTGCCATATTACACTAATTTTGGAATGAGACTTATTTTTAGAGTTTTACCCTTAGATACATCTGTTATAGATGAATATCCACTTGTAATATCTATATGACGGTGTATTTATAGGAAAACACTCAATCTATCCTTTTCTAAAATTCCACGATATTTTCATAAACATTAACATATCCTTATAGTTATCCTCAGAGACATCCCAAGACATATCCTTAGAAATATACCTTGGTATCTCAATAATGATTTCTCATCCTTGTTTCTAAAAGGATTAATAATCCTTTAATTTAATACCAAGTCAAATGAAACTAGATTAACATAAATGTATATTACACTGTTTTAGATGAATATTCAGTACATTACAATAATACATGTGTGAGGAGCATAATAGTTTATTGTATTTGGAAACATGAAAACAAAATCCTTAATCTTGGTGAAATATCAACAATATCCTCACTAAATAAAAATACATTTAGTACTTTGGCCTATAACCTTTTATCACAACCTGGGTAAAGAAAACATAGGAATGGGTGAGCTCAAACTCCCAGTAAGGGTAAATTACATAAATGTTTAAGCATAACATGAAAAAAGGGTATGTAGCTTTATCATAACATTAAAACATCGTTCCTAATATACTATTTATCAAAATAAGGATTTTAAATTCATAATAAATATGTCATAATATAGTTAAGAACATTTTTCATGAAAGCACAAGATATGAATAAAACATGGAATTGTGTCAAACACATAAGAAAATAATATGATTCCCATAATAGTCAAGGTATTTCTACCAAGACCATCTTTGTAATCTGGGTTCACTCCCCACACCATATTTTTTTTAATGGTTCACTCTCTTGGATATCTTAGTAAGATGTGTTCACTCCTCATACCATCTCGGTAGTCATGGATCACTCTCATTTCCGTCTTAGTAGTCAAGGTTCATTCCACATACCATGTTATTCTACCCCATGTGATATAAATCTTTACCCAATGCATTGAATAGAGATATAGGTATACCCATCTCAAAATTAAATCATATATAAATGTTCCACAATATCATAAATCATCATATCATAACACATTAAATAAAATTTATTTTATAAAACTGAAATCATATCAAATCCTATGAAAATAGATAGGTTTGATAACAATTTCAACCAATGCATAACCGGTAGAAGAGAAACATATTTCATAACCATATAACCTTTTAAATTGAAACAGGTTTGATAAAGACCATAATATTACACATATCCCATTCATAGAAGAAATATTGACACATCCTTGAGTTTATTGTCTAGAGGGGAATGAGTAATATCAAAAGACGTCATCATTGATTCAAAATAATTTTGAAATACATTTCGAATACATTTATTGGGGAAAATATCATTTCTTCATGGAATATTTATTTTTAATACATAGAACTAGTTAAAAATAAATTTATAAGAAAATACCTTTAAATATTATAAATAATATATTAAATCATCTTGATAACCTTTTTCCATTAAAAATAATAAAATAAGATTCAAAACATTTTAAAAACCTTTTTCTTTGAAGAATTGTTGAAAACAGATAATGAAATATTCAAACTGTTTTGAAAAACATTATTTCTAAAATAATTTAAAAACATATAAATAATTATTGAATAATAACTTCAAATAATTTTCCTTGAATCTTATGAAGTATAGTTGAAAACATTTTGAAAAAAAATTCCTTGAAAATAAATTTTAAATAAATATTCATAGAAATTAACCATAAAAATTAAATGGAAGCTTCAAATAAATAATGAAGGGTAAATCTATCTCACTATACGAAGTAAAAAAGTTAATTCCTTTTTCATGGTAAAGAGGATAGTGAATTGATTTTTTTAGGAAAAAAATAGAAGATTCATTTGATGATTTTGGTAAAGTAAATTAAGTTTAATTTTTTAAATATTAATGTAGAATGAATCAATATTCATGGAAACATTTTTTAGAAAATATGTTTTTGATGGAATATAGATTTCTGACTGAAGAGAGGGTAAAGTTATGATTTAAAAAAACACACTCTTAAATATCTTAAGTTCAAATGTGTAGATTATATATTACTAGGAGATAGAAAAATTCATTATTTTTCAGGTGATATAGATCATAATTTTTCATTAAATGAATAATAATAATAGTTAATCTTGAAAAGAGATGATATGGTTTTAATAAACTCGTCTCAGTTAGTAACTCTGAACCATAACCCCATGTAAGAAACTGAAATTAAATGAATAATAAAATATAATTAAATGAATTATATTATTGATATATAATTCAAAATATATGAATATAAACCTCAACAAAAAATGTATGTTCCTAATAAAACATGCTCCACAATGAAGTAATATTGAGACAATAATTTTCATACTGATTTTTTAATTTTTTAAACATTTAATGCATGAAATAAGGATCATATAATGTAAATTTAAATACACATAAATTTAAATATAATACTAATTTAATACATAAATGGTAATTATACTCACTATATAAAAGTAATGGGTGGTGAATAACACATGTATCTCACAGAAATGAAAAGTGAGATGAAATCCCCTTACCATTTGTCTTGACTATCAACAAACTCATTCCAAACTCATGTATAATAAGTATAAATTTTTTATAAAACATCAAAATAACCATATTATTATATATATTACCATATATGGTTTTATTATGACATTATATTACCTTATTGTTAACTATCCTATGTAAAGGTTTCACTTCAGATGATATTCATTTTGTTCATTGCATGTGTCTTAACGTGTTATAGCATTGTCCCTTATACTAATATAATGATTACATAATTTAATACATGATATATAAATCATGTATATCCATTATATTTGTTTCATAATTTTCTATATAATATATAAATATGAAATTTAATACACATTTTATGGAGATGGTAGGCAGTAAGTATGAATGAACACTATTTATATTTTTATTATCGTATTATAATAAGGAAAGGAAATTAAATATATGTATATACATATATAATATCATTAAAGTAGCATTATAATATTTTTACATGTTATATAATTACAAAAAAAAAACATCTTATATTCATTCCATGTAGTGTGTGAACGAATCACATCGCTTTGAGGGGGTGGTAGTCCACACTTCCTTAAACGAAATTAACATATTTACACCAAATGGAATATAAAAAAGATATGTGTTATAAAATTAATAAAAAATATTAGACATAATAAATATAATATATAATATATATATAAATGTATTGTATATCTTAATGTCTACCATGATAGGTGGTAAGGATAATTAAGAAATCATCATTTTGCAAGGTAGAAGTTCACCGTACGCATATTTTTTTTTCATTTCCCATTAGAAGAAGGTGTGTGTAACTATAGGTTAAAAATATATAAAAGCAACATACTAGTATATTTATGATACTTATTTATGCAATAATATAATAAAGAGTGTTTAGGGGGTGTATAGGGAAAATAAACGAAACGAGCATGAGAGTAGGCGTTACCTCTTAATTTGGTAACTCCTTTTGGTTTGAGCCAAAAGGCTTCCTTGGATGATTTCTTTCCAAAATATAGGATTCATGGTGGAAGTTATGGATTTTTTGAAGTGTATTGGGAAGATATTTAACTAACATACGTTGTTTTAGAGCTTTGAAGAAGAGATTTTTGGTGGCCTTTTATAAGGAAGTGAAAGGACACACTTTCATTTTTTAAAAAAAGTTAGGTGTGCCATATTTTTTATGTAAAATAGTCATAAAAAACCAGAATAACACATTAATATAAGGTTAATGGATGAATAATGGGCATAAATGTTTTTTTGACAAGTATCTTTATCATTTTTGTCTAATATTTTATGTCTTGTCCTTAGTTATGCTTAATTTTACCTTTACCAATGTAATTAATTTTAATTAAATTCAAAAATGTTTTTCATCAACAACTAAGTGGAAATAATTAGAAATTATAAAATATTCTGTGACCAAATATGGAATCCATTTTTATAAATTCTAATCACCTAGGTGGATGAAATTAATTTAAATTAATCTCCCAAATGGGTGCACAATGTTAATTTTTAATGAGAAAACATTCATAACATTTAAAGGTTTTATACTCTATTTCAATGTAAAATTGATTCCAATAAAATAAAAATTATTAATTCATAATGATATTTTCTAACAATACTTTAAAAAGGGTTGAAAATATAATTTAACCTCGTAAATAATTAAAATGAATAAGTAGTTTTCAACTAAAATTACATTTTTTACTACTCATTAAAAATTGAATCCATATAGAAAAATACCAAAAAAATTAGCCTTACCAAACATTTTTCTTCAACTTTATTTGAATAAGTTTATTTTTGTTATATTAATTCTATAAAATGTATAATATTTGTATTCAAAATGGCTTCTTCATTAAAAGGAGGAAAAGCTATATTTATTAGAAACATGTTCTTAAGCTTAAAATTTGGTTTGATCTTATCCTATGTCGATCATATATATATAATGAATATTAAAATTATTCTATAGAATATATAAAATATATATTACAATAATATCACTAATCAATTGTATTTAATTTAATTTATTTTGGTAAAATATTTTTGTGACCATAATAATATTAATATTACCTTTTATATTCAATCGGATTTCATATTCATTTATAATTAATTTGAAACAAATGAATTCATATTATATTATGTAAAGAATATATTTTTATAAATTATTTAATAGTATTCATAACCTCAAATATTACTTGTAGCTTATATCTTAGTATATTATAAAATCGAGTTTAAATCATATTTTATTGGTCAGTAGAACTCAGTTTTGCGTGTTATAAAATCCATAGAGGAAGGTCATTGTTCCCTATAACACAAGATAAACTCAATTTTTCATGTATATAAATACAATCTTTATATTGTTTTTAGTACATGATTAATTTTTTGTGGAATATAACCAAATAAAAACATAGTTCTTTAATGAAAAATAAACTCTCTTTAGTGTTGTGGGAAATGAAAAATAACAAAAAGGATTAATAAATTCAAAATGAAACAATTAAAAATTTCAAAGTGTTTTATAGTTAAGGAAGTATAATATGAACAATTCTAATATTAGGTAATGTCTTGTAATTTAATTTTATCATCATAGGAGACATAAGATAAAAAGAAGTGACCTTTATAGACAACAGTTCAAGATTGTTTAGGGCAGTGGGAAGAAATGAAAAAAGTGTTTAAATTTCGAATGAATTACAAACTATGTTTCAATCTCCTTATAGGGTAACCCTCATCAAAGATACTTAACGAACCTACAATTATAATCCAATAATAATTTTATTTTCTATTTTATTTTTTTCTATAACTTGAATTGATGTTTCTAAAAGATAGTAAATCCACAATAAAAACATCTTTTAATGAAAATAATCTTTACAATTGGAAAGGAGATTTCATTTTATACTTGGAATAAAAAGTGGGAGTTACTCATGAATTTTTTCAATATTTAATTATTTTGTTAGACATACATCATAATATTTTAGAAAAATAATAGTGGAATTGAAAAAATTTATAACATTACAAAGAATAAAATATATGATAATATAAAAGAATTTTTTCTTCATAAAATTTATAATTGCATATTTTCAAAATAAATGTGTATTTTTTGAGAATAATTATCTGAAAAAACTATAATCTAAATGAAAATTTATTTATGTAAAATCGGAAAATTAAATATTAGTACGATGGAATTATATATCATTGAACTATTTTTGGAAAAATATTTATTTATTTATAAATATATAATAATTTTTAAAAAATATGTTTGACATAATTCAGATTTTGAATTTACTTATTTTACTAATTACGTTTCTATAATTAATGATTAGGCATACAAGACAATTAATGTTTTCAATATTGTTAATTAATATGTTCTAGGGATGTCCAAAGTGTGAAAATATCCTATTTCTAGAGGAAATGGATATGTAATTAAGGAAGGAAAATATGAATCTAATGTAAGAGAACCCTTTTCATGTGGTCCAAATCGTATTGGATGGAATATAAACTTAAAATTTGAAAATACTAAACATTGGTATTTTAAAATAACCCATTATTTTAAGGTATAATTTTTTTCCCAAGGTATTGAACTAAAGGAGTTGTCCAAAATTGTGGATAAACTCAAAATTGAGGTCAATGGATTGTATGTAAACTTAAAAAAGTATTTAATATGAACCACCAAGAAGGATGAGATTTTATGACTCCTATAAAATTTAATGGGGGAGAAAAAAATATTCAAATAAGAAATTAATTTCCTAAAAAATTCAATTTTTCAAATGAGCTAGATGATGAAGGTGAAAATTGATATACTAGAAAATTATTAACATGGATTAAATGATGACATGTCTAGTTATGAAACTATAAATAATAGCTTTGATTATAACCTTGAATGTAAATAAAAAATGATCCAGAAATTAGTGGATATGATTTCATCTCTGAAATATATTGAAAAATCCAATTATAAGGGTGACCCTAAGATAATAGGTAATCTTTTTTTTGACTAATCTTTAGTATGGGATGGTGAAAAACATGTGATTAATTCTATCAAAGAAGAAATCAATTAGAATATTTTCATGTAAAAAAAGTAAATTCTATGGAATAAATGGTACAGGACCTGACGAGACCCCTACTAGTTATGATAAAAAGATAACCCTAGAGATTCCAATGAAAATAGGATATATTATTGATAATATAAATTTATATATGTGTTTTTTAATAAGCGGTATTTACAACAAGGTGTGTAATTAAAAATGATATGAAAACATGTGTTATTTTTGTTGAATACATGGTTACATTTCATGTTTTTGATTTAATTCATTATATTACACTACATACTACGAATCGGATTGAAAATATGAGATATCAAATAAATAGACATAGTATAAAGGATAGAAATCTAATTTTATAAATTCCTATCAAATTGTCCGTGTTATAAGGGGAAATTATAGAATATAGTCAATTGGTATTAATGAAACAAATCAAAATGAAAACACAAAAAATTATATCCCACTGTGAAAAAACAACAACAAATATGTTAATTAATCATAAGATATAAGTTATGTGAATATAATCTTCAAATCTATTTCTATCAATGAAATAGCTTGGAGAGACAAGAGAATAGTTTAGAAGAATGGTAAGGGTTCATATGTTTCTAAAAAAGAAAAGTAAATTATAAATGGAAATTGATAGGAAAATTATAGAAAAAAGAAGTATAATAAAATATTACATGAAAAAAATATAAGGTTAATTTATATAATTAATAACAAACCTAAAATGGGATGTAAAATCCTTGGTGATAAAGCTTACCAAGGAGGGGAAAGGTTTCTTCAGTGATGTAAAAAAATAAATATCCCAAAAAATGGATTATATGGTTGAAATGTGGATATAAAATGGACAATAATCTCAAAAGATGGAATAAATTTTTTTTGGGAATGTATCGAATTCATTTTGGTCATAAATTAAATGTTTTTTTTCTTTATTTAGCTGAATTTTACATTTATTGGTGTAGTTAATTTTAATTAAATTCCCTAATTTTTTTTTGTAAAATACCAATTTGAACTTATTATATATTATAAATTATTCTGAATCAAAAAATGTAAACTTTTTCTCTATATTCAAATCACATAATTGGTATAAATTACATTAACCTTAATCTCATAGTCAGGTAGACAATGTGGTATATTAAAGTGAAAATGATAAAAAAAATTACTACATTTTTATATCCAATTTCAATCTGAAATTGGTCCCAATTACCCTAATTAGTTTAATATTTAAAAATATAATCAAATTAACATTTTTTAAAAAATTAATATATAATTTATCCTTATATGTAAATCAGATGAAAAATCATTTTTCAATTAATATCCAATATTTTTAACTATTCATTAAAAAAATAAAACATTATAATGAAATACCAAAAAATTATCCTAAACTAATTTGTATGTTTCTCTTCCAATGTTGACATTTATTTTAACATGTTCAATACATTATAGTTCCAAATTTGTATTTATAGTGGGTTCACTATTAAAAGGCGTTAAAACTTCATTTTCAAAAAATATAAGTTTTAATGCATCAAATTTAGTTCGTTCTTATCTTTTTTATTTCCAAAATATTCGAAGAATGCAAAAAATATTTTATTGAATATATTACATATATATTACATAAATATCACTCCCTGATTTTAATTAATTTAATTTATTAGGATAAAAAAACTTTGTGACCCTAAAAATATTAATACTTTCCTTTATATTGAATCAATTTTCATATTCATTTATAATAAATTAATAACCTATGAATTAAAAAAATATTTTTTTAAAAAATATATTTTCATAATTTATTTAAAACTATTCATAACATCTAATTTGAAATATATTTTATATCTTATTATGTAAAATAATCTTATTTTAATAATATATTATTGTTCATTAAACCACAGTCATGCGTGTTATGCAATCCACGAAGGAAAGTCGTTGTTTCCAATAATGCAAGCTAACATCTATATTCAATACAGAGAGTATAAATATTATGTTTTGTGTATTTCAAAATTAATTCAGTGTTGTGTATAATGCAATCCAAACATGGTTCTTTATTATAAATTAACTATCTTCAGAGATACATGAAATAAAAAAATTGTTACACTGTTAAATTAATTATGAAAAAGTAATTCCCAAAATCTTAGGGTGTTACATTTTCCCCCCTTAAAAGGAATTTCAGCCTCCAAATTCATCTAGGTTATCAATGGTAAATTACTCGAATGTTTCATTCATAGAAACTGACATCGTAAAAATGAATACTAAGTCATCCCTGAAAAGGGATAGTTAGAACCATAATGGTTCCAAAAAATAAAATATAAATGGTCTCCACATAGGAGAACATAGGTTGGGAGTCAATATTGGACATGGAGAAAAAGAATAAATATTTACATGGAGTGATGGAGGTTATCAAACACAAATAAGTGAATGATAAAAGAAAAATTGATGGCCTCAAATTCACAAATCTACGATGATGGAAAAGGCCCTCAGTTCAAAAATATTATTGTATTAGGATAACACATTTTCTTTTGATCACTATCTAAATGTTGATTAATAATTTTATTAATAACGAATATAAGGAAATATAATTACTTTATATATTCTTATAAATCAAATGTCATTATTTAGTTGTGATTTTATCAATTTATAATTCACCCATTACTTTGTGTATTGGATATATAGAAATTTACTTTGATTCCTGATGTGCTAAAAACTCTTTTAGAATTTATTAAGGAAATAAAAAAGGAATAGTATAACAATTTATCCATAAGTATTCTTAAAAAATCAATATGGTTAATACATTAATCACTAAAATATAAGTAACACTATTGTTTCTTCATAAACAATTATTCATAAATATTATTATACAATAACCATGACATCGCGGAGGCTAGTGGTTGGCATGATACCCTTATCATCCATCAGTACTGGGTTCAATACCCATGGACTTGTTGGCCTTTATTGATTGTCACTTTACATACATGATGTTCTTTCAAAAAACCATTATAATATAATTTTTAAAATAAATAAGATGGACATCCTTGAAACAAAGTTAAACACTAAATAGCATTTTATCTATGGTTTTAAATACAAACATAGTTCATAAATAATTCCTCAAACTTTTATTTTTCAATAATGGTTAATCTCAAAACCCTACTCAATGATGAAATTCCAAATATTTAGAAATAGAGTCATGAAATCCGCTTAACATTGTTCCCCCATGAATCGAAAAGTGTCTCTTGGTTGTCACATTCCAAAATGTGAAAACCCTAGTGGTATATTCCCTTAGAACATAGTAAAAACCCGATTTACCAAAACACACCGAGAAAACCTACATTCCTCATTACATCATAGATTACTAGATATATTCCATAAATCCTATCGTTAGTAAACGCCACCTATGATAGAAAAATCTAGTTGTTAATAATTATTAATTTGTTCCATGGTAATAATTACTATTTCATTTACTTAATCATATCCCAAATATCATTATCCATACAAAATTATCATAACATAAGGAACATATTAAGGGGATTATTTCCCTTAATCAAGTATTTTACATGGAAATAAACTTTCCATTATGTCAGTTTTCTATTCTATTATAACCATCCAACATTTTCTTGTAAATTCTTAGTGAAAAACATTAAATCAAAGACCCTCATATATTTAACCATTCAGATACCATACTTATGGAATAAAAATACAATAAAACATCAATTACTTCATCATTAAGACCTTGAAAAAGCTACATTGTCATAATACCTTTTTCATTTAACATTTAATTTTTATTCTCTTCATCAACAACAATGTAACCATTACATTCACAGATTTGAGAATACTCTTCAGGAGGATTCATATGGGGACATTTAGATTCATAATTACCATTTATTCCACACTTAAAACACTTATCCTTCGATAATTCCTTATGCAGGACAATATTTTTTTCATTTTATTAAATAAAGTCTTCATTTTCCCCTATTATTTAATTTCTTTGTGTCCTTATATTACACAATTAAAACATCTTAATGTTTTTCAAAGACAATCACTTAGGTGATTCATTCCACATTCCTGATACAATGGAATCTGAATCTTCATTCCTCTATGGTCTACATTACCTAAACTCTTAGTGACATACTTTTTTATCTTCCTTTGTTTGTCTGAGAGATGTTTAAGGTAAATTTTGTTAACAAAGTTCTATGAAAATTGATTAGGTATGATCACAACATCATTCACTCTAGTGATTATCCCCCTTGAATTCTCATCAAAAAATCAACAATTATACTCAACATTAATACAATCCCTTCGTGTTTCGACCGTTTAATAAAACCTGAATCATAGTTTGATCATTAGTTATCCTAGAAGAAAACCACATAGTCATCAAAGAAACTACTTATAATATTTATAAATCACTAAAAACTCTCTAATATATGAAACCCTAGTTTTATCCTATGTTCTTCATTTCATAATTATATTTAAATCATTCAAGAATTTTTTGTGAAGGGTTTGTGATTACCCAAATCACATCCCTTGGGAGTGTCAATCTAGATGAGTAGCAAGGCTCGTTATCGTGTACCAAATTAACCCTATTGAGGCCTAACACTTCTTATTGGAGTTATTACCAATTGGTACATCTGTTCCAGAGCCACATCCACTTGTAGTATCCATATATGGATATATTTCCGGGAAACAATTAACCATATCCTTTACCAAACTTCTAGTAAATTTTACAAAAAATTTAATCATTATTATACTTATCCATAAGGACGTCCCTAGATATGTCCTTATAAATATACCTAGGTATATCACTATTTTTTTCATCCTAGTTTCTAATGGATGACTAAAAATTTCCATTCATAACACATACATTGTCTTAGGCCTATCGTACCTAGATATTACTGAACATTAGATGAATCGTTAGTACATTACTATATTACATGCCCGATGACTATAATTGTTTAATTTATTTCAAAATATTAAAACAAATTCTTTTATCCTGGATAAAGACCATCAATATCTCCCATTAAGATCTCCATCATTAGTACTTAGACCAAATACTGTTATTCATAATATGGGTAAGGGAAACATAAGAAGGGGTGATCATAGATGCTCATAATGGGTAAATAATTGATATGTGTAATAATTTCATGAAAAAAGAATATTAGAGATAATAATAATCATTTCAAATTGATAAGACAAGTATCAAAATATAATTATGAGAATATGACATGAAATCACAACATATGAATAAAACATGGAATTGTGGAGCACACATAAGCATATAATAAGATTTCCATAGTAGCCAAGGCATCATAAACAAGACCGTCTTAGTAGTATGGGTGTACTCCCAATACCATCATGGTTGTCATGGTCACTGTCATGGACATCTTAGTAGCATGAGTTCTCTCCTCATACCATTTTGGCTATCATGGTTCAATCCCATGGTCATCTTAATAGCATCGGTTCCAACATCATAACATATTGGTAGTCAAAGTTCACTCTCATGGCCATCTTAATTAGAAATGATCATTCACTAGAACATCTTAGTTTATTTCATGGGATATAAATCATTACAAAATGCATAGGAGGGATAAATATGTCACACCCATATGATAATTAAAATCATACAAATAAGTGCCACAAATTCATAAATAATCAAAGAAAAACCAATGCAATAAAATTGGTATCATAAATATGTAATCATATCATAAAAAGTGGATGATATAAGATTCATAATCATTTCATCAAAAGAAAAACATGTCAAATAGAAATGGATTTCATAAATATATAGCCCATTAAATAGAAATAAGTTTAATAAAAATAAATTTTATTAAATTGAAATAGATTTTATAAACTATAACCCATGAAATTGAAATGGATTTTATAAAAATATAACTCATTAAAGAAAAATAGCTTTCAACAATACCATCACATTATGCATAACCCATTCAGGGAATAATTATGAATGTAACATTTAAATAAATTCATAGAAAGAGATGATTAACATTAACACATGTCATCTTAGATGGAAAATAATTTTGAAATATCTTTCCAAAACATTTCTGGAGGAAACTATCCTATATTCTTTGAAAACGTATTTTCATAATATAAAACAACATGAAAATAATTATCTTATAAAATACAATGAAAAAATATAAAAAATACCTGAAGTCATTTTGAAAACATTTTTCCTTTAAAACATATAAAATACGATAAAAAATATTTTAAAACACTTTTTTATAACATATTTATATTTATTGAAAATGTATGGAAAAACGTTTTTCATGAAAACATATGATGGAGGATTTAATTTTTTTGAAAAAATATTCTTTGAAAATACGTCAGAAACTAACAAATAAAGACTGAAAATGTTTTGACATTTTTTTACTTGAAAATGTATGAATGAACTTTGAAAATGTTTTGGATTTAATTTCATCAAAAATACTTTTAAAAAATATAATGAAATCATGAAAATGTTTTGAAAACCATATTACATGAAGATTGAAAATATTTTGAAAAACATTTATTTGAAAATAGTTTTAAAATATATAAATTGGGATTGAAAACATT
Organism: Viscum album; assembly: GCA_963277665.1. Taxonomy (NCBI): domain Eukaryota; kingdom Viridiplantae; phylum Streptophyta; class Magnoliopsida; order Santalales; family Viscaceae; genus Viscum; species Viscum album. Next base: position 1,283,785,533 of record OY728133.1, read on the forward strand.
TTGAAAAGAGTTATCCTTGAAAACAAATATAAGGAGCAAGATGAATCTTTGAAAACCATTTTCATTGATAATTAACTTTCAAAAGAATTTTCATAAAAATTATCATTTTAAAAATGAAAAGGAATGATTAAAGAAATGATGGTGGGTAAATCCGTACATGTTGTACGAGTAGGAAAACGTTTCTTTTCAACATTAACAAGTTTAAAAAAATACATATTTAGAAATTGACATGAATAATACATTTAACATATTGATAAAAGAAAAAAGGGTAAATATTTCATTTAAATATTACATGATAAAAGTAAAATACTAATTGAAACGCTTTTTTGAAACCATTATATTGAAATAAAAATTGATTTTCAACCGAAGAGAGGGAAAATACAAGATTTACTAAAAACATTTTCTTTACTATCTTCTATAAAAACATATTGAAGAAATACAACCAATATATGCATAAATCATTAATAACTATAGGAGAAGAAAATTCAGGAATGATCTTGAGATATGGATCATGTCCTGGTAAGATGGGATCATGTGCTCCATTAAATAAATGGAAATTACAGGAATCATAAAATATCAAGAAAATAAGGTAATTCATGATATAACATGTAAAATGTAAGTATATACACCTCAAAAGAGAAAATAGGTGTATAAATAACATAAGTCTCAATGAAGGAAAATTGAGATTAAACTATTTAACTGATTTTACAACTTTGGAGACATAATCACCATGAATTAAAGATCATAAATTGGATATGTCAATACCCATAAATTTTAGTATAAGATAAGTAATTCCCTGAATCTCAATGCATCTAAAACATTCTCCGAGCCTGGATAGCCACATGGACAAAGGCACATCACCCCAAATTCCAGAGGTTGTCAAGTAGCAGTGAGGCCTAGTTGTGATAGTGGGGTGACTATTCCCTCATTATTAAAGTGTAACCCATTGGAATACAACAACAATTTTATAGAGTTAAGAGTAATACCATAAAAAAGAAATAAATAGTGGAAGGGTGAGCGTATAAATAATATTTATGTCACATCAAACAAATGATGATGCTACATGTTACATGTTGTAGAAAATATCCAAAAAAGGATACACAAAATTCATATAAAATAAAAGTACCAATAGAACAGGATGTCCAAAAAGAATCTCAGAAGAATTGCAAACCTCAGCATGGTCTCATACTCCCCTCATCCTAAGAAGTATCTCATGTACTTTTAGGAGGGAACTTGTCCTTATCGACACCTGCAAGAATGTAATAAGGTTGTGTCCAAAACATGACCCAAACTGGGTGTGAGACTAAATACCATTATGAAACCACCCTTTGTCTATGCCAATATTTTAGTGAATATATATAATAGTCTGAGTGCAATAATGAAAAGAGTAAGATTAGAAGTACTCAAAAATAAACCACCTACAAGAACTGGTTTCCATTTACATTTAATTTCTTAATAAAATTAGTAATTTAATTACAATGAATTCATAAATATCGAGATATGTCATAATCCCAACATCCCCCGTATAACAGTTTTCACAAAAGATGCGTTAGAATGACATCTAATCAATAAAAAGTGAAGACTGAGTGAAATATGGAGATATGTCTTGGTAGATACGTCATAAATAATTTCATTTAAATATTTAATTTATAACCTGATCCTATCCTTGACATTCTTGTGTTAAAATTAAAGTATCATTCCAGTTGCAATTTCCACAAACACCCTACAATCCCATATCAGTGAACCTTTTAGGAACTGAGTAGCATGCCCGATGTTGTATAAGTCTATCTCAATTGATCCCATCCTTGGAGGTCCTATAGGGAATCCCCAAGTACTAATAATGAAATATAGTAAACTCCTATTGATACCATCCAAGGAATCTATCAAGGGAACCATGAGTCCCTAGGTATTTAAGTTCTACATCAATGATCTGATACATGTCATCCCTCAATGGATCAATGATTCACTCAATAATTAAGTACATCATCTGTGATCCCTTCCATGGTTTCCAGGGTTCACTCATGAATTGATCAAAATAAAGTCATTGATCCCATCCATGGAATTATAATCTGAATCCAAGGTTCACTCAGGGAACATGGTATAGCAGTCACATGATCATATCATGACATTCTAAACTGAATCTAAGATTTACCCATGGCTATTTACTAATTCAACATTCAATTCATTTAAACATTTTATCAGGCAAGCTAATGTCAAAACCCAAATTCATCTAATATAACTCACCACCAGAGGGTGTCTCAAGCAAGGAAAACCCTCATAAGTCTTGGTCGTTCATTTACTCACATGGGATAAGTACCCGTAAAATGAATCACATGAAAATTAAACTATTACATGGATTTAACATTATTCAACTCATGTTGGTAGGTCAATAGATTAATAAAATCAATAAAAACATGCATAAACAAGAATATGCCTATAAGGGTGAAGGGGAAAGTCAATCATCCCATACAATTAACTAAATTGGAATTCCATTAATAATCTATTTTTTTTTTCAGAAACCCAGGAAAGGGAAACAAAGTCATTCCTATGGAAATCCATGGACAATTGGTCAGAAAAGGTCATATAATAGAACTCACCCATGGGGTTGGCCTTAATACTAGTATAGAACCTAAAACATTCGTCCAAACAACAATTTTATTACCCAAACAAAAATGGGAAACAAAATTTCTCAATTATAATTCATGGCGATACAATAAAAATGGGCGCAAGGCACTATGTCATATATTGAGGGCTTGAAAATTAGCGAATGGAACAGGACCACATACCTTAGGCTCATAATAGATAGCTCATCCGTTATCAAACTCTGATTCACTCTAAATTGGGAGAAATATAAATAATAGATGTATAATGGGATATTAGGGAATATGATCTTAAATACAAATAGAACAATTGGTATCCAGAAGAATCAAGAAAGGATACAAAGGAATTAAGGACATACTATTACAGATCCCAGGAGATAAATGACACTCAATTTAGAGATCAGATAAAGAACATAGCTCAAATCCTTTATTTGGATTAAATAGGGGTATTCTCCATGGGAGGGAGGATGATGTGAATTTTATGAAAACCCCATTTAGGTTTATATGAGTTTTATTTTAAATTTTAAATTTTAAAAATCCATCACAGAAGGTCCTACATGGTTTATATGCATGGTTTGTTAAACCATGCAAAAATAGTGAAATGATACATATATGTTAGGGGAATAGACCATGGTTACCTCACAATGTTTTTACTTACCATGTGGAATCATTCTCCATCCTCTGTCAAAGTCTGCAAAAATTACAGAGTTTTCTTATGGCTGTTCCACAAAACCCACACTGGTTTCACTATTTGTGTTGCCTCCTGTTTTCAAAATAAACATGGGTTTCATGATTCATATCAGACCAAGACACCCCATAGACCTACATTACCCCAAAAGTCATTCATTAAGGGACATGTTTAAGATATTAAACTGAGAATTAATGAAAAAATATATATGTACCTCAATGAAGAACCAACATCATACAAACTTCCTCCCCTAAGGAAATTCATCCTCGAATTTCTATTCTAATGATATTGAAGAAATATCGAAGTAAAATTCCTACCACTATGATCAAATATCAACCTCCCTCACACATATCATTTCTTACACATAGTCAAGATACCATATCACCCATATTAATGGAATGGAAGGTCCATGAAAACCCATTGTGCTATGATCTATAATTATTATAGGATACTTCTCAAAGGACACATCTACCTTTAACTTAATGTCCTCAGGAAGAAAGGCATGAGACATGTATGAAAAGTAACATCGTAGAAGATAAACATGTAAGATGTCAATCATTTCTTGATACCATTGATGTAACTATAATCAATAGGAAAATGGTCTGACTCCCTCCAGAATCATGAATGATAAAACATATCTCGAACAAAGATCACCTTATCTCATGATCATATTATGTCCTAATCTCAATGAAACACATAGGAATACCTAATACCCCGAATCGAACTATAGAAGTCATTTGTGGTGATCAATGTAAGATTTTGGATGACACTTCATAGTAGCCATCCACTTCTGAATCAACTGCACCTATTCTATGGTATCCTGAACCAGATGAGGTCCCCATATAGCTGTCTCTCATTCCTCTAGCAAACACAGGGGTGATCTGCATTTCCTGCAATACGAAGCGTCATATAGTGAAATTTTAAAAATATACTAGAAGATATTATTGTATAAGATCTCAACCAGATATATGTTCTACTCCCAATAACCCTCAAAATCATTGACGTATGCCCACAATATGTCCTCAAGCACCTGAAACGTGTAATCTGACAGGCCATCTGTCTAGGGATGGTAAGCTATTCTCAGAAGAACCTATTTACCCAGAAACCACTATATCCCTTTCTAGAAATGAGAAGTAATCTGGGCATCCCAATTGTAAATGATAGATTGAGGGACCCCGTTTATCCATACAATCTCATAGATTTTTAACTTCCCAATATCATCAACATTGATTGGTTCCTCAATCTGCAGGAAATATGCAACCTTCATGAGCCTACAAAATTCTACCAAAAAATTGTCGTTACGCAGAGGTCACCACTATAAACCTATCCAAAAATGCATTGTGACATCATTCCATATCCATTATGGAATGGCTAGCTACTCTAATATCCCAGCTAGTCATTGGTGTAAAACCATCACCTATTGTTAGGTGGAATGTCTCACAAAAAAACTAACTACATATATTTTCATATTTGTCCACCAATACTGACGTTGTAAATCCTGATACATATTGGTGACACCAGGATGTACTGTCCAAGATGAAGCAATAAAATCTTAAAATATCTCATCATCCAAGGATGGAGAGACCTATAGACTACTATGTAATCCTAAAACATCATTGTTTCCTATAGTCTATCCTGGATGAGGGTCCCCCTGCCACACTCTCAAATAGATCAAGCCCTTCAGAATGAAATAGTTTCATCATTATCACTCTTTGTATTGGGGTATAGGTAATAACTAAGGATGATAGAATCATTTTCCCCTATCTATCATGTCCCTCCAATTGATTCTCATAGAACAACTCCATAATCTTCCACTTGATATTGATCTACTATACAACTAGTATCCGAGTCCTCCTTCTCAGTTCATTTGCCACCACATTTTCATTACCAGGTGTGCAGGAAAGATTTAAATCAAAACACTATTAGTATTAAACAAAACATAACAATCTCAAATTAAAATCACACCGTGTTAATATGTACTTTATAATTCTGTGGTACATGAAACCCACAAAAAGATATTTTAGTATGTAATGTCTCTAAAAACGTAATACGTGAACAACTACATCAAAAATATGATCATGTGTTAGGTAATTCCTCTCTTGTGGACTCAACTACTAAGAATGTACACAATTACTCATTCCCCCTACATTAGAATTACTTCCATCTAAATACATGATGTATCAGTGCACACTGTGTAACTCCTGTAATGCTCTAGAGAAATCAGTATCTACACTGATGTTAATATCCTTTTCAACTCTTGAAATATCATCATATAGGAATATTTCCATACATACATTTCACCCTTCATTTTCAATCCTGTTAATGGAGCCACTAAGCATGAAATGTCCTATATGAAATGCATATAGTAACCAGTTATCCCAAAGAAACTCTAAACCTCAAATTTGTTCCTAGGAAACTCTCAAAAAACAACTCCTCACCTTCTCTGGGTCCATTGGTACTCCTTTCATTGAGACCAGGTGACCAAGGATGTGAATTTGATCCATCCATTAGTGGAACTTTGTGAGAAGATCATATAACCGATTCTATCTCAGTGTATTATAAATGATCTCAAGATGTTTGGCATGGTGGGGACAATTGTGAGAATACACAAGGATATCATCCAAAAAAATAATGCTAATGACAGAAAACCCAGTTCATCAGTTCCATGAGGACCACTAATTCATTCGTGAGATAGAACGACATTACCCTATACTCATACAGATCATACATTATCTGAAAGGCTTTGTGTGGTATTTTTGAGGATATAAAATGCACATGATGATAAATACTTCTTAGATAAATATTTGAGAAAACCCGAGATCCTCGAATCTGATCGATGAAATCATCAATCTGCAAAATTGGATATCAGTTCTTAACTGTAAACTAGTTCAATTTCTGGTAATCCACACATATCATGAGGGTATCATCCATGTTTTTTCTTCAAAATGGACAGAAAAACCACATAGACTTGTATTGGGTTATATGAATCTCTTTCCCTCTAAATCATCTAACTGCCTCTTGGGCTCTTGAAAATTAGTTTTTGCAATCAAGAATGGACGAATGGATACAAGTGTAGATCATGGCACTAGATTGATAGATACATATACCTCTATCACTGGAGGTAATATATGAAGATTATTTTGGGAATAAAACCCTAAAATGATCAACAGCTGGAGGGAAATCCATTTGTCATGTTCTTTGATCATCCAGATTCAAACTCAAAATCTAGGCTGTCATCCCACCCAACTGATGATGCTCAGGTCCAGATCGGGTCACCTAGATATCCAACTCACCTGTATGTATAAATTTTATGCACTAGGGTTAGGTAAAAATCAACCTACAGTGATAATAATCAACAAGTGATAGAAATGGGAACAAATAGCCCATCCTGAAAGTGATGTCATATCCTTTCATGTCGAGGGTGTATATGTCTCATAATAAGTGACACCCACCAACCTCAAGGGGGAACTTCCTGAACTGACACAAATCTTCTGTTATGATCACTAATGAAGATCATATCATCATAATGCCATCAGATGAAAGAACTCAGAGCCCAAGGGTCTCCATAATATGCATATATAAGAATCTATGTGAATCCCCAATATCAACAAATGAAGAAGCTAGAACGAAGGCTACTAGAATAGAAATTATTACAGTATAATTTCCGAGATCCTTTTTATATTGGATCTATTGCACTACATATGCCTGAACAGAACCACATTTCTATAAAATTGCTTGGATACCCTAATATAATCCACCTTGTTGTCGCTGTGATTCTGGGGTCTATCAACCATGAACATAACTACCACCTCGACCTAAATGGCTTGATGTAAACCAGTTCTTGATCTAGTGATTAGATACATACCCTACTTCTAAGCATGTAGTCATTGTAGAACCTCTCTTAGTAGCTACTAGTGGAGACATGCTGTAGAAACTCTATAGACATCCCATCCTACTGAAATATAAGCACTCAACTAGGTCTATCAGACATTGTTGCCTCCTATTTCCTAGCCTAATGCATTGGTATCACCTCACTTATCAAATTGAAGATATGTTCTGATGGATAGTATAACCATGAGAAATATCTAGACTATGCTTCGTACTATAGTTCAAAAAACTGTCTGAACTAGGTAATGAACCTCCCTAGGTTTCCCCTACAGATTCCCTCAGGTTACGCTCTATGAAGAGTGTACGATTCTGTATAATAGACATAGTAGTCAAACTGACGAAATATAACTTCTATCATATGTTATACCGAAGACCATCCATAATCATCCTGATTTTGACACATCTTCATCCATTAGAACAGGTGTGAAGCAATGAAGCATTGTAAAATATTCTTAATATTCCATAACTGATGAAGAGACCTACTCAATATGCACTAAAAAATCACCTCTGTCAAACCATGGACTCTAGGGATAGTATTAATAATTTAATAATATCCAAAAATATCCCCTTGATATATCCATATTCTGCACTAAAAGAGAGATAACATTCCACCACCTATTGGTGAAATCAAAAAACATGTAAACAGAAATCATTAACCTCTTCTCATGAGGCAACTGTAAATGCTCTATGATCGAAAGCATGGCATCTATCCATGACTCTATAGCTTATGGTCTACAATCCCCCAAAAACATGGGTAGATGCTACTATTGTAAAACTAGAAGCATCTCTTCAATTGATGCTTCTGGCTATGTTTCTCCCTCAAAGGTTTGCATGAACCTGATAATGCATTCATAAAATTTAGCATCCACACCAACATATGGTATAAATATTTGTGTCTCAACTGGAAGAACTAGAGGGTCCATTGGTATCCCATGGTCGACCACCTACATGGTATGATCATAAAATCCCATTGTTTTATAACTTGAGGTCATCGTGGTGGAGTGAATCTACAATTACAAACACAATCATCAGTTCAAGATCATCGTCATGGTTTACATCTCAAAAGAACAGATACAATTCAGATAGTTCAAAACCTTCCTCTAAGAACTCACCACTCTTCTAGACCCATGGGTTAGTTCTAGTTGTTAAACAAATGAGAGAAAACCAAAATTACACTTCCTAGGTTAGGTCTTTTTTATTTCTCTATAAAAATCTTTTGGAGTTCTACTTGATTTCATATTTATCACATCCCCTTTTCAGAATTGTAAACACGATAATTTTTCGATTTCTGATCCTTGTGGGGCCATACTCTCTATGAACCAATGATTATAATAATAATATCCATTAATAATAATCACAATTTCTAAGGACCAATACACACATATGTAGAGTAGAACATCCAATGATAATGATAAATGTGGATTTTCTATTGGCGGGTCGCATTCTTATAATTTCCTATACTGGATGTTTTTATTGGTACCAACAATGATAATGTTAGGTAATTTCATATTTGTATCCTCCCATGATATCATATATAATCTGTGTCACTCAATTGGATTCATTCATCTACAAAATATATATTTTATAATAATATCTTGGCAATTCTGTCTTATCTTCCTTGCGTGGAACTTCTATGACCTTTTAGTGTGATAGTTACTCCTAAGAAATTATCACATTCTCTATTTCATAGAATAAAAATAATGCTATGAAAATAAGTTTATTAATAATAATAAAATTAATATAGGATATAACAATGTACACAAATGTTTGTTCTAGGAAACCAACTCTAATAGACTTCAAATGGCACTAGATCCAACTACTAACAACATCCAGTCTGCTAGTTCTCACAATAAACTCCTAATTAAAATAAAATAATGACTTATTCAAGGGTTAAAACATGTTTTTTAAAATGGATGCTCTACTTTTATTATCTTCAGAGCACTCAGAAAAATCCCACTGAATTGTAAAATTAGGGAGTATGTTTTTCAATTTGAAGGGACCTTGGATCTATTATAAGAGCCACCACTATAGTATTATCACAATATATTGTTATAGGGTCATTACTACTACATCCCACATCAATAGATGAAATTTGTTTTAATCCTAATAGATTCTTTGGATTCTTCTAAAGATTCTATTTATTTTAAATCTATTTTAAAATAGGTGATGACTAGCTACATTGAACTCTAACATCTTAGAGGTCATCTGTTGATACTGAAAATAAATCATGACTAATAATTTAAATCATTCTAATATATTTTAAAACTATCATTGGTATTAACCATGATTAATATCTACTTCTGTCCTATATACACATGAAACATATCCTTTGTTCTTTTTAGATACATAGGAAAAAATTTAACAATAGAATAATTTTGGTCCCCTACATTAGATTTATATATGTCCACCATTCTCAATTAATACAAACATTATGTCTAGTACATAACAAGGTATAAATTATTTATCATATTTCAAAGGAATATGGTATCTTACTCATTCTATATTCATCATGTAGTGTTGAAGTACTGATTTTCTTATAAGTATGAATTCCATGTTACACTAGAACTAATACCCTATTAGATTATTCCATAATAAATCTATTTATTATGTAGTCAATGTATATACCTTCATGTAGTCCAAACTACATTTTGGATCTATCACGAATGATATTGAACCCTATTTTATAAACTGATTCACCTAATTCATTTATGGTAAAACACATGTTTAACACGTCCTTAATATATTTTAATACTAGTTTGTTATTTATAATAATTAATATTTCATTCACATATACTACTGTGATAATGACCAAATTTCCACTTAAATTATTGAAAACACATGGCTCACATTCATTCTTAATGAAACCAAATTATTTTATAGTTTAATCAAATGGAATGTTCCATGACATGAAATCATTCTCCAATCCTTATATGCATTTTATTAGATTGAATTTTCGTTTCATCAACAGGAACCTAAAAACCTTCTGTAAGTTTCATATATACATTTTTTAAAAGGTTCGCATTAAGAAAATAATTTTTCATGCCCATATACCCAATTTTATAGTAATGGTAAGAAGTTATTTCAAAAATAATCATGACGGATTTAAACATGGTAACAGGATAAATGTTTTCATGGTAGTCAATTCCTTGATGTTTTCAATCCCATTAAATAAATTACATTCTTAAAAGGTACTTATTTCACGTACTATAACCATTTTTTAATACTTGTCTTCACCCAATATGAATTAAATCAACGAGAATATCAAATAGATCCTAAACCTGGTTCTATTATAGGGAATTTAGTTTAGAATTAATGGATTATTTCCATATTAGAGTTTATAAGATGTATACTACATCTTTATAGAAGATATGTTCATTACTTCCAACCAATAATTATTCCCCAACTTCAATGACTATAAAAATTAATCTCTTTGGCTTTATTACCTATCTAGTGATCCCACACAATTATTTTATTTCAGGAACCACTTAATCCCTTGGTACATGTGGAATATATTCTTACACAAAATCTAGTGTATCTAGATCATTGAATTCACCTAAGTCAATCTTTCTCCTACTATCCTTCTGGAGGATATCCACCCTCTCTACAAAAAAATCTTGTTCAAAAATTGTAAAATTATTATATGATGGTTTATATGGGTAGTATTAGTTTTTTTCTTTTGATAACATATAAAAATGCATGTTTTACCAAGGGGTTCTAGATTTTTGATTAATAAGGCCTTAAAAATTCCTCAGAAACATGTACATGTGTATGTGAGTAAACATTTTTCTTTCTTCTCCATAACTCAAATATAATTACAATGTCTTATTTAGTTCATACTTGGATTAGTGTGGATGTTTTATTTTGTAATGAATTCCCCCAAATGATTACAAAATATCTATATGACACATCATCAATTATACCTTGTATAGAAAGTTATAGATCTTAAATTCACTAACACTATTACACTATTGTGTGTAAGGTGAAGTGAGTTGAGAAAGAATACCAAAATCCCATAAAAATTCAACAAACACTTAGTTAAGATATTCACAACCTCAATCTTTTAGAAGATTCTTTATCTTCATTCCAATTTGATTCTATACTTCATTTCTGAATTCATTGAATTTCATAGAGTACTCAAAATTAAACCTCATAAATTAGAAACAACCATATATACTAAATTCATCACTAAAAGTTATGAATTATGAACCAGAACCTATAGATTCTAATAGAAATTGTCCGTATTTAATAGTGTGATCCAATATTAGAAGCTTTTCAGCCCTTTCACCATGTCTACCTAATGGTGTGTTTTTCACATTTCAATAAAATCCGGAATATCATATATCAAGTTGTTTGAGGTCTAAAGAGTCTAAATAACAATCTTGATAGAGATTTTAAAAACACTTCTCAATTACATGAACCAGATATTAATTCTTTAGTTTGGTGTTATTTGAGTCTTGAAAACATGATTTTTCATCAATTTAGAATACTTTGTTTTTTAAATTTATTTCCCAATGACTATTATTGAAATGTTCTATCACATAAATTTTTTGGTATTTATAAAATAATCCAATTTTATTTCCAATTTTTCAAATAAAACCACTTATATAGAGGATGAATATTGGAATTTTATTCTCATAAATAGTTGGTACATAATGAAAATTTCATAAAGTCAATAAAATTCATGTTAATAATGTATGGTATTGGTTGCCAATATCTAGAGAAGATTGCATCACACTATTGATAGCTTTAAAATCCAATTCTCATATGAAAATCGTTCAGAATCTACTTCATTTCCATAGTGGGATATAGGTGTGAAAACCAAAATATGAATACAATACCATTTGAGCATAGAATATATCATGTGATGTATATACACTGCAATAAAAGAAATAGCGGTGAACATAGCATGTATCTCACGTAATAAAAGGCGAGATGGAATCCCCTTACCTTGTGAATTCACTCTCTTCGTACTCATTAAAACCACCAGTATAATAAATATAAATTTTTTAAAAATATTATAAATATATTTATTACTATATATACTACCATATATGGTTTGATTATGTTCATATATTACTCTCTTTTTAACCATATCATGTTATGGTTTTACCCTAGAAAATATTCACATTGTTCTCCGCATGTGTTTTAATTTGTTATAACGTCGGTCTTTATAACTATATAATGATTCTAGAAAGTAAAAATGAAATATATATATAATTTATATTCACAATATTTTTATTATAATAATATATAGAATATATAAGTAAGAAATATAATACATCGTTCTTGTAGATGGTAATCTGTACGTACGCACGAATGATGTTTCCTTTTTTTCTATCGTATTGAAAGAAAGAAAGAAAATTTAATATATGTATATACGAATATAATTTAATTTAATTAGAATTATAATTTTTTATATATCATATAATTTCACTAAACACATCCACAATACATTCCATGTCATGTGTAAATGAATCACATTTCTTTGAGGGGGAGGTAGTTCACTCTTCCTAAAAAATCACATTTAGACCAAATGGAAAGTAAAAAGATATGTGTCAGAAAAGGTATATAGAGGATTAAATCCATAATAAATATAATATATAATATCCAAAAACATATTTTTCTTCCTAATTTTTCCATGAGACGTGGTAAATAAAATTGAATAATCATCATTTTGTGAGGCGGATGTTCGCTAAACACATAAATAGTAAGTTTGTTACTCATTAGATAGAGGTGTGTGTATGTGTAGTTAGAAAACATGGAAAAATCGGATTATACTTAGTATAATGGATTTTATACATGAATTTAATAATTATTGACATGGTGAAAATGAAATTAAAAAAATGAGCTTGAGATAAGGTGTTACCTTTTAATTGGGTAACACCTTTTTTTTGGTGGAAAAAGGTTTAATTGGAAGTCTTTCTACCAAAATTATGGACTAAAAGAAGAAGGGATGAATTTATGGAATTGTATTGTGAAGATAATGGATGAACCTATGTGATTCTGTTTGGGTGAAGAAGAGGTAGAGGTGGTCTCCTTTTATTGGGAAGCGATATGACGCACTGGGCATTTTTGAAAACAAGAAATGTGTACCAACGTTTTTACCTAAAATAGTAATAAAAAAACTCAAAAATGTAATGATACTATCTTAATAATGGTTATAAATTTTGTTTTAGAAAAGTATCTATGTGGTTTGGAGTCTTAAATTTAAGGTTTATTCCTTATTTTTGATTAATATTACCTTAAGAGATATAATTAATTTAATTACTTTCACTAATAATTTTGGTCAAAAAATAAGTTGACCTTGATTGAAATTATTATTCTGATTCAAAATATGGAATCTATTTTTTCAAATTAGTATAACATAATTGGAATAAGTAAATTTAAAATTAATCCTACAATCGGGGAAACATTGCATGTTTTTAAAGTAAAAACATTCAATGGTTTGGTATGTTTTTATATCAAATTTCAATGTGAAATTGATATATGTGACATAAATTATATTAAATCAAAATAAATATTCTCTAATTATACTTTAAAACAAAATTTTAATTTAATTTACCATTATTAATAAATTAGATGACAAATTTGTTTTGAAAAAAAATCCGTATTTTTATCTACTCATTAAAAAATGAGACCATGGAGAAAATTACCAAAAAATTATCCTTAACAAATTTTCAATGTTCCTATCTAAAATCTGAAATTTATTTTGACATATTATTTCCTTAAAAGTTACAAAATTGGGATTGAAAATTTTTTCTCCATTAAAAGGAGGTTAAACTATATTTATAAATGTATATGTCTTTACAAATAAAATTGGGTATGTTCTTATCTTATGTCTATCAAATCTATTGAATGAATATCCGAATATATAATTTATTATATAAAAGATATATTAAATTATTATCAGTCACAAAATGTATTTAATTTATCTTATTAGGGTAAAACTTTTTTGGGACCATAAATAATATTAATATTACATTTTATATTCAATCGAATTTCATATTCATTTATAATTAATTGGTAACCTATGAAATCATATTATATTGTGTAAACCATATCTTTTCCAAAATTAGTTAACAATATTAATAACAAATAATTTGACATCTAGGTTATATATTATTATATTAAAGAATCAAATTTTAATAATATTTTGTTTTACAATAAACCTCATTTTGCGTGTTAAGAAAACCATTGAGGAATGTAACTATTTCCAATGACACAAGCTAACCTTGGTGTTCCTTGAATAGAAATATAGTTTTTATGTTGTTTATAATGCAGGATTAACATGGTTTTAAATATAACACATTCCAAACATAGTTATTTAATATAAAATAAGCTATATTTAGTTTTTCGGGAAATTAAAAAATAGAAAAGGTTAAATTAATTCGAAAAACATAATTCAGAAAATATAAGGGTCTTATATTCTACCCCCTTAAAAATTAATTTCTCCCACGAAAAACATTTGGGTTATAAAATATTTAATTCTGGAATGTTTTCTTAATATAAAATCACAACCTAAAAATTTATACTAAAACATCCCATATATTGGGGAAGTGGGGACCATAACAATTACCAAAAGTAATATATATATATGGGTTTCCACATATGAGAACATAAGTTAGGGGGGATATTGGTCATTAAATAATATCTTAAATATTTATAGGGAGTTGTTGATTTAATTTGTCACAAACATGTTAATGATCAAATAAAAGTTGAGGGCCACATATTAATAATTATGTTTGGATTTAAAAGGCCATCTATTTAATAAAATTATGGTAATTGGAGAAATTTTTTATTGATTATTTAACTATCATTGAGTAGAAATTATATTGCCCACCAATATAAGGAAATATCCTTACTTAGTATATTTCAATAAAAAATCATTCTTTTATTGTGATTTTATCAATTTCTAATTCATCTATTACTTCATATAATGGTCATACAGAAATTATTTTTGATGCCTAATGTGCTAAAATACTATTTTAGAAGATCTTAAGCCCTACATAATAATTAAAAGAATCACTATTAATTTATAATTACACATAAAAAATATGGTTCATTCATTAATATCTAAACATAAAACTAACACTACAGTGTCATCATAAACCATTATTCACCATAAATAATTATACATTAACTAGGATATCTCATAGAAAAATGGTAGGTGTTAAACCTGTATCGCCCTTCAGTCATGGGTTTAGGACCCATGTCCTTCCATGAAAGTATTTATTATCACCCGAAGTACATGATTTCCAAATCTAAAACCTAGCTAATATAATTTCCAAAATATGATTTAAGTCCTTGAAATAGGGTTAATCATTACATATCCTTTTAACCAAGGATTTTAATACAAACTCAATGAATAAATAGTTCCCCATAAATTTAACATAATAATTTCACAAATAGTTATCCTTATTACCCTTATCAGAGATGAAAATCTAAAAAATTAGAAGGATAGCCATGAAATCAGTTTAACATTAATCCCATATATATCAAATGTAGCTCTTGGTTCTCATATTCAAAACATGTTAATTCCATCATGGTAAATTATTTTGGAACATATTAATAACATAAATTACTATAAATACTTCTAGAAATCATACATGATTATTTATTACATACATTATAGGATATACTATATAAATCCAACAAGTTTTAAACTATATCTTTGATATAATAAACTAATTTTCCACTAGTCCTTAATTTTTTCCCATATAATATGTATAACCTAGTTTACTTATTCATATCACACATACCATTTTCCTAAAAAATATGATCGTAACATAATGAAAATATTAATGGTTATATTTCACATAATCATGTGTTTTCTATGGACATCACTTTTCATTTATATATCTTTTCAATTCTATCAAAACCATTCAATATGTCCCTGTAAATCTATATATAAAACCAAAAATTGAAATGTAATTATATGTTTCAGCATTCATATAACATAGAAATTGAATCCAAATACATAAAATATTTTCTTATTTAACCCCATCCTTATGTCATTAGTAAGTATACCTCATCCTATTACACAATACCACCTTCATTTCACATGTCATTTATAGTCTTATCATCATCAACATTGTATCATTTAATTGTACCACCTTGCTGGTCCTCTTCCGGAGATTTCTTCTTGGGAAATTGTGTTTCATAATGTCTATTTATTCTTATCATAAAACACGTATCCCTTGATTATGACTTAGGAAGGCCAATATTCTCATCCATTATGTTTACCGAACTCTTCATTTTTCCCATTTAATGGAATCCATTGCGTCCTTCTTTACCATAGTAGAAACATATTTATTTTCCTCTAAGAAATTTACTCAGGTGACTATTTCCACATTCTTGCCAAAAAAATTACATCTTAATTATTTCATGGTCTCCATTACAATAACTCTATAAACTCGGTCTTTATCTTCCTCGATGAGTCTGCGTGTTTTTAAGGTACACATGGTTAATCATGTTCTATGAAAACTGATTTTTCATTATCACAACATATTTCACTCTAGGGATCACCCCACTTCACATATCATCATGAAATCATCCATCACATGTTGTTTTAATTTAATTCCATCGAGTTCCCTCAATTAACTAAAACCAAAAATATAGTGTGAACATTAAATATCATATCATAAAACCAAATTGTCATGAAAATATTACTCAAGGATGTATAAATCATGAAACCAACCTTAATCAATTAAACCCTAGGTTTATCCAAGTTTATTCTTGGAAAAATTATATTTAAATCCATCATGATGTTTCATGAATAGTTTTGTGAATTCCCAAAGAATATCTGCTAGGAATGTTAATCTGGGTATGAAATAATAATTGTTTTCATGTGCCATATTATCCTAATTTTGGCATGAAACATCTTTTTAGAGTTTTTACCCCTTGATACATCTGTGATAGATGAATATCCACTTCTAATATCAATACGAGGATGTATTTATAGGAAAACACTCAATCTATCCTTTTCCAAAATTCTATGATATTTTCCTAAACATTGACTTATCCTTATAATTATCCTCAGAGACATCCCTAGACATATCCTTAGAAATATACCTTGGTATCTCAATAATGATTTCTCATCCTTGTTTCTAAAAGGATTTATAATACTTTAATTTAATACAAACTAAAATGACACTGGATTAACATAAATGTATATTACACTGTTTTAGATGAATATTCAGTACATTACAAAAATACATGTGTGAGGACCATAATAGTTTATTGTATTTGGAAACATGAAAAAAAATCTTTAATCATGGTGAAATATCAACAATATACTCACTAAATAACTATACCTTTAGTACTTCGGCCTATAACCTTTTATCACAATCTGGGTAAAGAAAACATAAGAATGGGTAAGCTCAAACTCTCAGTAAGGATAAATTACATAAATGTGTAAGCATAAAATGAAAAACGGGTATGTAGCTTTATCATAACATTAAAATATCATTCCAAATATATTATTGATCAAAATAAGGATTGGAAATTCATAAAAAATATTTCATAATATAGTTAAGATCATTTTTGATGAAAGCACAAGATATGAATTAAACATGGAATTTTGTCAAACACATCTGAAAATTATATGATTCACATAATAGTCAAGGTATTTCTTCCAAGACCAACTTGGTAATCTGGGTTCACTCCATATACCATATTGGTTTTCATGGTTCACTCTCTTGGATATCTTAGTAACATGTGTTCACTCCTCATACCATCTCGGTAGTCATGGATCACTCTCATTGCCATCATAGTAGTCAAGGTTCATTCCACAGACCATGTTAGTTTATCCCATGTGATATAAATCTTTACCCAATGCATTGAATAGAGATATAGGTCTCATCCATCTCAAAATGAAATCATATATAAATGTTCCACTATATCATAAATCATCATATGATAACACATGAAATAAAATGTATATAATAAAACCGAAATCATATCAAATCCTATGAAAATGGATAGGTTTCATAATCATTTCAACCAATGCCTAATCGGTAGAAGAGAAATAGATTTCATAACAATATAACCTGTGAAATTGAAACATGTTTGATAAGGACCATAACATTACACATATCCCATTTATAGAAGGAATATTGACACATCCTTGAGTCTATTGTCTAGAGGGGAAAGAGTAATATCAAAAGACGTCATCATCGATTCAAAATAATTTTCAAATACCTTTCAAAAAAACTTCCTGGGGAAAATATCCTTTCTTCTTTGAATATTTATTTTTAATACCTAAAACCATTTTAAAATCATTTTATACGAAAATACGTTTTTATATTATAAATAATACATTAAATCATCCTGAAAACCATTTTCCATTAAAAATAATAAAATAAGATTCAAAACATTTTAAAAATCTTTTTATTTGAAAAAATATTGAAAACTTATATTGAAATATTAAAACTGTTTTGAAAAAAATTATTTCTAAAATAATTTAAAAACATATAAAGAATTCTTGAAAAATAACTTCAAATAATTTTCCTTGAATCTTATAAAGTATGGTTGAAAACATTTTGAAAAAAAAATTCCTTGAAAGTCAATTTTTAATAAATTTTCATATAAATTAACCATAAAAATGAAATGGAAGCTTCAAATAAATAATTAAGGGTAAATCTATTCTCAATATATGAAGTAAAAAAATAATTCCTTTTGCATGGTGAAAAGGATAGTGAAATTATTTTTTTAGAAAAAAAGAGAAGATTCATTTGAGGATTTTCGTAAATTAAATTACGTGTAATTTTTTAAATATTAATGTAGAATGAAACAATATTCTTGGAAATATTTTTTAGAAAATATGGTTTTGAAGTAATATAGATTTCTTACCGAAGAGAGGGTAAATTTATGATTTCAAAAAACACATTCTTAAATATCTTAAGTCCAAATGTGTAGATTATATATTACTAGGAGATATGAAAATTCATTATTTTTTATGAGATATAGATCATAATATTTCATTAAATGAATCATAATAATAGTTAATCTTGAAAAGAGATGAGATGGTTTTAATAAACCCGTATCACTTAGTAACTCTGAACCATAAACCCATGCAAGAAACTGAAATTAAATGAATAATAAAATATTACTAAATAGATTATATTATTGATATATAATTCCAAATATATTTATATAAACCACAACAAAAAATGTACATTCATAATAAAACATGTTCCACAAAGAAGTAAAATTGAGACAATAATTGTCATACTGATTTTTTAGTTTTTTAAACATTAAATGCATGAAATAAGGATCATATAATGTAAATTTAAATACACATAAATTTAAATATAATACTAATTTAATACATCTATGGTAATTATACACACTATAAATATGTAAGGGCTGGTGAATAACGCATGTATCTTACATAAATAAAAAATGAAATGAAATCCCCATACCATTTGTCTTGATTGTCAACAAACTCATTCCAAACTCATTTATAAGAAGTATAAATTATATATAAAACTTCAAAATAACCATATTATTATATATATTACCATATATTGTTTTATTATAAAATTATATTACCTTCTTGTTAACTATCCTATGTAAAGGTTTCACTTCAGATGATATTCATTTTGTTCATTGCATGTGTCTTAACTTGTTATAACATTATCCCTTATACTAATATAATGATTACGTAATTTAATACATGATATAAAAATCATGTATATCCAGTATATTTCTTTCATAATTGTCTATATAATATATAAATATGAAATTTAATACACATTTTATGGAGACGATAGGCAGTAAGTATGAATGAACACTATTTATATTTTTATTATCGTATTATAATAATGAAAGAAAAGTAAATATATGTATATATGTATATAATATCATTAAAGTAGCATTATAATCTCTTTATAATTCATATAATTACACAAAACACATATTTGATACATTCCAAGTAGTGTGTGAACGAATCACATCACTTTGAGGGGGCAGTAGTCCACACTTCCTCAAACGAACTTATCATATTTACACCAAATGGAATATAAAAAATATTTGTCTTATAAAATTAATAAATAATATTAAAGGAATAATAAATATAATATATAAAATATATATAAATTTATTTTACATATTAATTTCTACTATGATAGGTGGTAAGGATAATTAAGAAATCATCATTTTGTAAGGTAGAAGTTCACCATACGCATATTTTTTTTCCTTTCCCATTAGAGGATGGTGTGTGTAACTATAGGTTGAAAATATAGAAAAACAAAATTCTAGTATATTTATGATACCAATTTAAACAATTATAAAATAAATAGTGTTTTGGGTATGTATAGAGAAAAAATCAACATGAGCATGAGAGTAGGCGTTACCTCTTAATTTAGAAACTCCTTTTGGTTTGAGCCAAAACGCTTCCTCAGATGATTTTTTCCCAAATTTAGGATTCATGGGGGAAGTTATGTATTTTTGAAAGTGTATTGGGAATATATTTAAGTAACATATGTGGTTTGATAGCTTGGAAGAAGTGATTTGTGGTGGCCTTTTATAAGGAAGGGAAAGGACACACTTTCATTTTTGAAAACAAGTTAGGTGTGCCCTACTTTTTATGTAAAATAGTCATAAAAAACCAGAATAACACATTAATATAAGGTTAATGGATTAATAATTGGCATAAATGTTTTTTTGACAAGTATCTTTATCATTTTTGTCTAAAATTTTATGTCTTGTCCTAACTTATACTTAAATTTACCTTTACTGATGTAATTAATTTTAAATAAATTAAAAAATGTTTTTCATCAACAACTATGTGGAAATCATTAGAAATTATAAAATATTATGTAAAAAAATATGGAATCCATTTTTCTAAATTATAATCACTTAGGTGGATGAAATTAATTTAAAATTAATCTCCCAATCGGGTGCACAATGTTAGTTTTTAATGAGAAAACATTCATAAAATTTATTGGTTTTATAGTCTATTTCAATGTAAAATTGATTTCAATAAAATAAAAATTCTTAATTCTTAATGATATTATATAAAAATAATTTAAAAAAATTGAAAATAAAATTTAACCTCATAAATAAATAATATTAATAAGTAGTTTTCAACTAAAATTTCATTTTTTACTACTCATTAAAAAATGAACCCATATAGAAAAATACAAAACAAATTAGCCTTACCAAACATTTTTCTTCAACTTTAGTTGAATAAGTTTATTTTTGTTATATTTATTCTATAAAATGTATAACATTTGGATTGAAAATGGCTTCTTCATTAAAAGGTGGTAAAACTACATTTATAAAAAAACATGTTCTTAAGCATAAAATTGGTTTTGTTCTTATCCTTTATCAATCATATATATAATGAATATTAAAAATATTCTATAGAATATATATAATATATATTACAATAATATCACTAATAAATTGTATTTAATTTAATTTATTTTGGTAAAATATTTTTATGACCATAATAATATTAATATTACCTTTTATATTCAATCGGAATTCATATTCATTTATAAATAATTTGAAACAAATGAATTCATAATATATTATGTAAACCATATATTTTTATAAATTATTTAGTAGTATTCATAACCTCAAATATTACTTGTATCTTATATCTTAGTATATTATAAAATCAAGTTTCAAAAATATTTTATTGGTCACCAGAACTCAGTTTTTCATGTAACGCAATCCATAGAAGAAGGTCATTGTTCCATATAACACAAGATAAACTCAATTTTTCATGTATATAATGACAATTTTTATGTTGTGTGTAGTAAATGATTAATTTTTGTGTGGCATATAACCAAATAAAAACATGGTTCTTTAATGAAAAATAAACTCTCCATAGTGTTGTGGGAAATGAAAAATAACAAAAAGTATTAATAAATTCAAAAGAAAACAATTAAAAATTTCAAAGTGTTTTATAGTTAAGGAAGTATAATATGAACAATGTTAATATTTGGTAATGTCTAGTAATTTAATTAGATCATCATAGGAGACATGAGATAAATAGAAGTGACCTTTACAGATAAGAGTTCAAGATTGTTTAGGGCAGTGGGAAGTAATGAAAAAAGTGTTTAAATTTTGAATGAATTACATAATATGTTTCAATCCCCTTATAGGGTATCACTCATCGAAGATACTTAACGGACCTATAATTATAATCCAATAATAATTTTATTTTCTATTTTATTTTTTTCTTTAACTGGAATTGAAGTTTCTAAAAGAGAGTAAATACACAATAAAAACATCTTTTTATGAAAATAATCATAACAATTGGAATGGAGATTTCATTTTTTACTTGGAATAACAAGTTAGAGTTACTCATGAATTTTTTCAATATTTAATTATTTCTTTAAACATAAATCATAATATTTTAGCAAAATAATAGGAGAATTGAAAAAATTTATAACATTACAAAGAACAAAATCTATGATAATATAAAAGAAGGTTTTTTTCATAAAATTTATAATTCCATATTTTCAAAATAAATGTGTATTTTATGAGAAGAATCATATAAAGAAACTATAATACAAATGAAATTTTATTTATATAAAATAGGAAAATTAAATATTAGTACGGTGGAATTCTATATAATTGAACTATTTTCGGAAAGAGATATATTTATTTATAAATATATAATAATTATTAAAAAATATGTTTGAAATAATTCATATTTTGAATTTACATATTTAATTAATTACGTTTCTATAATTAATGAGTAGGCATACAAGACAATTAATGTTTTCAATACTGTTAATTAATATGTTCTAAGGATGTCTAAATTGTTAAAATATCCTATTGTTAGAGGAAATGGAAATGTAATTAAGGAATGAAAATATGAATCTAATGGAAAAGAACACTTTTCATGTGGACCAAATCGTATTGGATGGAATATAAACTGAAAATTTAAAAATACTAAACATTGGTCTTTTAAAATAATCCATTATTTTAAGGTATAAATTTTTTCCCCAAGGTATTAAACTAAAGGAGGTGTCCAAAAGGGTAGATAAACTCAAAATTGAGGTCAATGAATTGTATCTAAACATAAAATAGTATTTAATATTAACCACCAAGAAGTATGAGCTTGTATCACTCCTATATAATTCAATGGGGGAGAAAAAAATATTCAAATAAGAAATTAATTTCCTAAAGAATTAAAATTTTCAAATGAGCTAGATGATGAAGGAAAAAATTGATATACTAGTAAATTATTAACGTGTTTTAAATGATGAGGTGTCTAGTTATGAAACTATAAACAATGAAATTGATTATCACCTTGAATGTAAATAAAAAATGATCCAGAAATTAGTGGATTTGATTTAATCCATGAAATATATTGAATAATCAAATTATAAGGGTAACCATAAGATAATAAGTAAATTTTTTGTTCAATTACTCTTTAGTATGGGATGGTGAATAACATGTGATGAATTCTATCCTAGAAGAAAACAGTTAGAATATTTTCATGTTAGAAAAAGTAAATTCTATGGATTAAATGGTACAGGACCTGATGATACCCCTCCTAGTTTTGGGTAGAAGATAACCATGGAGATTCTAATGAAAATATGATATATTATTGATAATATAAATTGATATATGTGTTTCTTAATAAGAGGTATTTACAACAGGGTGTGTAATTAAAAATGATATGAAAACATGTGTAATTTTTGTTTAATATATGTTTACATTTAATGTTTTTGATTTCATTCATTATATTACACTACATACTATGAATATGATTGAAAATATGAGATACCGAATAATTAAACATATTATAAAGGATAGAAATATAATTTTATAAATTCATATCAAATTATCCATGTCATAAGGGGAAATTTTAGAATAATTTCAATTGGTATTAATGAAACAAATCAAAATGAAAACACTAAAAATTATATACCACTGGTAAAGAACAACAACAAATATGCTGAGTAATCATAAGATATAAGTGATTTGAATATAATCTATAAATCTATTTCTAACAATGAAATATCATGGAGAGACAAGAGAGTAGTTTGTAAGAATGGTAAGGGTTCATATGTTTCTAAAAAAGAAAAGGAAATTATAAATGTAAATTGATAAGAAAATTTTGGGACAAAGAAGTATAATAAAATATAACATGAAAAAAATATAATGTTAATTTATTTAATTAATAACATACCTAAAATGGGATGGAAAATCCTTGGTGATAAAGCTGACCAAGGAAGGGAAAGGTTTCTTCAGAGATGTAAAAAAAAATATTCCAAAAAATAGATTATATGGGTGAAATTTGGATATAAAATGGAGGATAATCTCAAATGATGGCCATAAATTATTTTTTGAAATGTTTCGAATTCATTTGGGTCGTAAATTAATTGTTTATTTCTTTATTTAGCTTAATTTTTCATTTATTGGTATAGTTAATTTTAATTACATTCCATATTTTTTGGTATAATACAAATTTGAACTTATTATATTTTATAAATTATTCTGATTCGAAATATGTAAACTTTTTTCTATATTAAAATCACATAATTGGTATAAATTACATTAACATTAATCTCGTAGTCGGGTAGACAATGTGGGATATTAAAGTAAAAACGATAAAAATTTTACTACGTTTATATATCCAATTTCAATGTGAAATTGGTTCCAATTACACCAAATTAGTTTAATACATAAAAATATAATCAAATTAACCTTTTTTAGAAAATTAATATATAATTTATACTTATATGTAAATCAGATGAAGAATCATTTCTAAATTAAAATCCAATATTTTTAACTATTCATTAAAAAAATAAAACATTACAATGAAATACTAAAAAATCATCCTTAACTAATTCGTATGTTTCTCTTCCATTGTTGATGTTTATTTTAACATGTTCAATATATTACAGTTCCAAAATTTGTATTTATAGTGGGTTCACTATTAAAAGGCGTTAAAACATCATTTTTAGAAAATATAGGTTTTAATGCATAAAATTTAGTTCGTTCTTCTCTTTTTTATTTCCAATATATTCGAAGAATGAAAAAATATTTTATTGAATATATTACATATAAATTACATAAATATCACTCACTGATTTTAATTAATTTAATTTATTAGGTTAAAAAAACACTGTGACCATAAAAATATTAATACTTTCCTTTATATTGAATCAGTTTTCATATTCATTTATAATTAATTAATGACCTATGAATTAAAAAAATATTTTTTTAAAAAATATATTTTCATAATTTATTTAAAACTATTCATAACATCTAATTTGAAATATATTTTATATCTTATTATGTTAAATAATCTTATTTTAATAATATATTATTGTTCATTAAACCACAGTCATGCGTGTTATGCAAGCCATGAAAGAAAGTCATTGTTTCCAATAATGCAAGCTAACATCTATATTCATTGTAGAGAGGATAAATATTATGTTTTTTTATTTCAAAATTAATTCAGTGTTGTGTATAATGCAATCCAAACATGGTTCTTTAATATAAATTAACTATCTTCAGAGATACATGAAATAAAAAATGGTAACAAGGTTAAATTAATTAGGAAAAAGTAATTCCCAGAATCTTACGATGTTACATTTTCCCCCTTAAAATCAATTTCGGCCTACAAATTCATTTAGGTTATCAATGGTTTAATACTCGAATGTTTCATTCATAGAAAATGATATCGTAAAAATGAATACTAAGTCATCCTTGAAAAGGGATAGTTGGAACAATAATGGTTCCCAAAAATAAAATATAACCGGTCTCCACATAAGAGAACATAGGTTGGGATTCAAAACTGTACATGGAGAAAAAGAATAAATATATACATAGAGTGATGGAGTTCATCAATCACAAATAAATGAATGATCAATGAAAATTTGAGGGCCTCAAATTCATAAATCTACGATGATTGAAAAGGCCCTCAGTTCAAAAATATTAATGTATTTGGATAACACATTTTCTATTGATCACTATCTGAATGTTGATTAATTATTTTATTAATCAAGAATATAAGGAAATATACATACTTTATATATACTTATAAATGAAATGTCATTATTTAGTTGTGATTTTACCAATTTCTAATTCACCCATTACTTTGTGTATTGGATATATAGAAATTTACATTGATTCCTGATGTGCTAAAAAACTCTTTTAGAATTTATTCAGAAAATAAAAAAGGAATAGTATACCAATTTACCCATAAGTATTCTTAAAAATCAATATGGTTAATACATTAATCACTAAACATAAAAGTAAAACTATTGTTTCTTCATAAACAGTTATTCATAAAAATATATATACAATAACCAGGACATCGCAGAGAACAGTGGTAGGCGTGATACCCTTATCATCCATCAGTCTTGGGTTCATGACCTGTGGACTTGTTGGTCATTATTGGTTGTCACATGACATACATGATGTTCTTTTCTAGAACCATTATAATATAATTTCTAAAATAAATAAGATGGACATCCTTGAAACAAAGTTAAACACTAAATAGCATTTTATCCAAGGTTTTAAATACAAACATAGTGCATAAATAATTCCTCAAAATTTTATTTTTCAATAATGGTTAGTCTCCAAACCCTACTCAATGATGAAAATCCAAATCATTAGAAATAGAGTCACGAAATCTGTTAACATTGTTCCTCCTTGTATCGCAAAGTGTATCTTGGTTTTCACATTCCAAAATGTGAAAACCCTCGTGGTATATTCCCTTAGAACATAGTAAAAAACTAATTTACCAAAACACACCATGAAAACCTACATTCATCATTACCTCATAGATTACTAGATATATTCTATAAATCCTATCATTAGTAAATGGCACCAATGATAGAAAAATATACTTTGTAATAATTATTAATTTGTTCCATGGTAATAATTACTATCCCATTTATTTAATCATATCCCAAGTATCATTATCCATACAAAATTATCATAACATAAGGAACATATTAAGGGGTTTCTTTCCCTTAATCAAGTGTTTTACATGGAAATAAACTTTCCATTATGTCAGTTTTCTATTCTATTATAACCATCAAACATTTTCTTGTAAATTCTTAGTGAAAAACTTTAAATCAAAGATCCTCAAATATTTCACCATTCAGATACCATACATATGGAATCAAAAAACAATAAAACATCAATTACTTCATCATTAAGACCTTGATAAAGCTACATTGTCATAATACATTTTTCATTTAACATTTAATTTGTATTCTCTTCATCATTAACAATGTAACCATTAATTTCATAGACTTGATAATACTATTCAGGAGCATTCATATGGGGAAATTTAGATTCATAATTACCATTTATTCCACACATAAACACTTATCCTTTGATAATTCCTTATGGAGGCCAATATTTTTATCCATTTTGTTAACCAAACTCTTCATTTTCCCCTTTTAGTCAATTGCTTTATGTACCTATATTACACAATAAAAACAACTTCATGTTTTTCAAAGACATTCACTTAGGTGATTCATTCTACATTCCTGATATAATGGAATATGAATCTTCATTCTTATATGGTCTCCATTACCTAAACTCACAGTGAAATAATTCTTTCTCTTCCTTTTTTTCTGAGAGATGTTTAAGGTAAATGTTGTTAACCATGTTCTCTGAAAATTTATTAGCTATGATCACAACATCATTCACTTTAGTGATTATCCCACATGAATTATCATAAAAAAATCATCAATTATAATCAACATTAATAAAGTTCCTTCGAGTTTCGACTATTTAATAAAACCTGAATCATAGTTTAATCATTACTTATCCTAGAAGAAAACCACATAGTCATCAAAGAAACTACTTATAAGATTTATAAATCACTAAACATTCTCTAATATATGAAACCCTAGGTTTATCCTATGTTCTTCATTTCCAAATTATATTTAAATCTTTCAATATTTTTTATGTGAAGGGTTTGTGATTTCCCAAATCACAACCCTTGGGAGTTTCAATCTAGATGAGAAGCAAGGCTCATTATCGTGTACCAAATTAACCCAAGTGAGGCCTAACACTTCTTCTTGGAGTTATTACCCCTAGGTACATCTGTTCCAGATCCATATCCACTTGTAGTATCCATATATGGATATATTTCACAGAAACAATTAACCAAATCCTTTAGCAAAATTCTATGAAAATTTACTAAACATTTAATCATTCTTATACTTATCCTTAGAGACGTCCCTAGATATGTCCTTATAAATATACATAGGTATATCTCTATTTTTTCATCCTAGTTTCTAATGGATGACTTAAAATTTCCATTGATAACAAATATATTGTCTGAGGCCTAACATACATGGATATTACTGCACATTAGATGAATCTTTAGTACATTACAATAATACATGCCCGATGACTATAATTGTTTACTTTCTTTCGAAATATTAAAACAAAATCTTTTATCCTGGAGAAAGACCATCAATATCTCCTATAATGATCTCCAACATTAGTACTTAGACCTAAAACTGTAATTCATAATATGTGGAAGGGAAACATAAGAAGGGGTGATCATAGACGCTCATAATGGGTAAATAATTGAAATGTGTAATAATTTCATGAAAAAAAGAATATTAGAGATCATAATAATCATTGAAAATTGATAAGACATGTATCAAAATATAATTATGTGAATAAGACAGGAAATCACAACATATAAATGAAACATGGAATTGTGGAGCACACATAAGCATATAATAAGATTTCCATAGTAGCCAAGGCATCATAAACAAGACCATCTTAGTAGTATGTGTTTACTACCAATATCATCATGGTTGTCATGGTTCACTCCCATGGACATATTAGTAGCATGAGTTCACTCCTCATACCATTTTGGCTATCATGGTTCACTCCAATGGCCATCTTAATAGAATGGGTTCTAACATCATAACATATTGGTAGTCAAAGTTCACTCTCATGTCCATATTAATTGAAAAGGATCATTCACTAGAACATCTTAGTTTACTTCCTGGGATATAAATCATTACAAAATGCATTGGAGGGATAAATAGGTCACCCCCATCTGATAATTACAATCATACAAACAAGTGACACAAATTAATAAATAATCAAATAAAAACCAATTTAATAAATTTTGTATCATAAATATGTAATCATATCATAACATGTGGATGATATAGGATTCATAATCATTTCATCAAAAGAAAAACTTGTGAAATAGAAATGGATTTCATAAATATATATCCCATTAAATAGAAATAAGTTTAATAAAAATAAATTTTATTAAAGAGAAATAGATTTTATAAAATATATAACCCATGAAATTGAAATGGATTTCTTAAGAATATAACTCGTTAAAGAAAAATAGGTTTCAACAATACCGTGACATTAAGCATAACCCATACATGGAATAATAATGAATGTAACCATTAAATAATTTCTTAGAAGGAGATGATTAACATTAACACATGTCATCTTAGATGGAAAATAATTTTGAAATATCTTTCCAAAACATTTCTGGAGGAAACTGTCCTATATTCTTTGAAAACTTATTTTCATAATATAAAACAACAAGAAAATAATTATCTTATAAAATACAATGAAATAATATAAAGAATACTTGAAGTCATTTTGAAAACATTTTTCCTTTAAAAAATATAAAATACGATTAAAAATATTTTAAATCGTATTTTTTTATAAAATATATAGATTTATTGAAAATGTATGGAAAAAGGTTTTTCATGAAAAAATATGATAGAAGATTTAAATTTTTTTGAAAAAATATTCTTTGAAAATACTTCAGGAACTAACAAAGAAAGACTGAAAATGCTGTCACATTTTTTACTTGAAAATGTATGAATGAACTTTAAAAATGTTTTCGAAGTAATTTCTTATAAAATACTTTTAAAATAAATAATGAAATCATGAAAATGTTTTGAAAACCATATTACATGAAGATTGAAAATATTTGGAAAACCGTTTATTTGAAAATAATTTTAAAATATATAAATTGGGATTGAAAACATTTTGAAAAGAGTTATACTTGAAATCAAATATAAGGATCTTGATGAATATTTGGAAACTATTTTCATTGAAAATTAAGTTTTAAAAGAATTTTCATCAAAATTATCCTTTTAAAAATGAAAATGAATGATTAAAGAAATGATGGTGGGTAAATCTGTACATTTTGTATGAGTAAAAAACGTTTCTTTTCAACAGTAAAAAAGTTTAAAAAAATTACTTATATAGAAATTGACATGAAGAATAAATTTAAGATACTGTTAAAAGAAAAAGGGTAAAAATGTCGTTTAAAGATTACATGATAATGGTCAAATACTACTTGAAACACTTTTATGAAACCATTATTTTGAAAGAAAAGTATATTCTCAACCGAAGAGAGGGAAAATATGTGCTTTACTAAAAACATTTTCTTTACTATCTTCTGTACAAATGAGTTGATGAAATAGAACCAATATATGTATAAATCATTAATAACTATAGGAGAAGAAAATTCAAGAATGCTCTTGAGATATGGATCATAACTTGGTAACATGGGATCATATGCTCTAGGAAATAAAAGGAAATTACATGAATCGTAAAATTTCATGAAAATAAGGTAATTCGTGATACAACATGTAAAATGTAAGTATATACACCTCAAAAGAGAAATTAGGTGTATAACAAAACATAAGTCTCAATCAAGGAAAAATGAGATTAAACTATTTCATTGATTTTAAAACCATTGATACATAATCACCTTGAATGAAAGATCATAAATTGGATATGTCAATACCCATAAATTTTAGTATAAGATAAGTAATTCCCTGAATCTGAATGCATCCAAAATTTTATCCGATCCAAGATAGCAACATAGACTTAGGCACATCACCCCAAATTCTAGAGGTTTTCGACTAGCAGTAGGGCCTAGGTGTGATAGTGGGGTGACTATTCCCTCATTAGTTAAGTGTAACCCATTGGAATACAACAACAATTCAATAGAGTTAACAGTAATACCATACAAAAGAAGTAAATAGTGGAAGGGTGAGCATATAAATAATCTTGATGTCACATCAAAAAAATGATGATGCTACATGTTACATGTTGTAGAAAATAACCAAAAAAGGATACACAACATTCATATACAATAAAAGTACCAAAAGAACAGGATGTCCAAAAAGAATCTCAGAGGAATTGCAAGCCTCAACATGGTCTCATACTCCCCTCATCCTAAGTATTATCTCATGTACTTGTATGAGGGAACTTTTCCTTTTCGACACCTGCAATAATATAATAAGTTTGGGGCCAAAACATGACCCAAACTGGGTGTGAGACTAAATACCATTAGGAAACCACCCTTGGTCTATGCTAATCTTTTAGTGAATATATATAATAGTTTGAGTGCAATAATGAAAAGAGTAAGATTAGAAGTACTCAAAAATAAACCACCTACAAGCACTAGTTTCCATTTACATTTAATTTCTTAATAAAATTAATAATTTAATTACAATGAATTCATAAATCTCGAGATATGGAATATTCCCAACATCCCCGGTATAACAGTTTGCACAACAGATGCGTTAGAATGCCATCTAATCAATAAAAAGTGAAGGCTGAGTGAAATATTGTGTTATGTCTTGGTAGACACATCATAAATAATTTCATTTAAATATTTAATTTATAACCTGATCAAATCCTGGACAATCCTATGTTGAAATTAAAGTATCATTCCAGGTTCAATTTCCACAAACACCCTACAATCCCATATCAGTGAACATTTTAGGAACTAAGTTGCATGCTCGGTGTGGTATAAGTCTATGTCAATTGATCCCATCCATGGAGGTCCTATAGGGAATCCCAAAGTACTAATAATGAAATATAGTAAACTCCTATTGATACCATCCAAGGAATCTATCAATGGAACCATGATTCACTAGGTATTTAAGTTCAACATCAATGATCCCATACATATCACCCCTCAATGGTTCAATGATTCACTCAGTATTGAAGTACATCATCTGTGATCCCTTCCATGATTTCCAGGGTTCACTCATGACATGATCAAAATAAAGAAATTGATCACATCCATTTAATTATAATCTGAATCCAAGGTTCACTCAGGGAACATGGTATAATAGTCACATGAACCTATCATGACATTCTAAATTGAATCTAAGATTCACCCAAGGCTATTTACCAATTCATCATTCAATTCATTTCAACATTTCATCAGGCATCCTAATGTCGAAACACAAAGGCATCTAATATAACCCACCACCAGAGGGTGTCTCAAGCCAGGGAAACCCTCATAATTCTTTTCCTTTCATGTACTCACATGGGATAAGTACTCATAAAATAAATCACATGAAAATTAAACTATTACATGGATTTAACATTATTCAACTCATGTTGGAAGGTCAATAGATTAAGAAAATCAATAAAAACATGCATAAACAAGAATATTAATATAAGGGTGAAGGGGAAAGTCAATCATCCCATACAATTAAATATATTGGAATTCCATTAATAATCTAAAAACCTTTTCAGAAACCCAAGAAAGGGAAACAAAGTCATTCCTCTGGCAATCCATAGCCAAATGGGGAGAAAATGTCAAATAATGTAACTCACCCACGGGTTTGACCTTAATACCGGTATAGAACATAAAACATTCGTCCAAACAACTATTTTATTACCCGAACAAAAATGGGAATCAAAATGTCTCAATTATAATTCAAGGCGATACAATAAAAATTGGCGCACGACATTATGTCATATATTGAGGGCTTGAAAATTAAAGAATTGAACGGGACCACATACCTTAGGCTCATAATATATATCTCATCCATTATCAAACTTTGATTCACCCTAAATTGGGAGAAATATAAATAATAGATGTATAATGGGATATTAGGGAATATGATCTTAAATACAAATATCACAATTGGTATCCAAAAGAATCAAGAAAGGATACAAAGGAATTGAGGATGAACTATTACAGATCCAAGGAGACGAATGACACTCAATTTAGAGATCAGATGATGAACAGATCTCAAATCCTATATTTGGATCAAATAGGGAGATTCTCCATGGGAAAGAGGATGATGTGAATTTGATGAAAACCCCATTTAGGTTTAAAATTGTTTTGTTTTAAATTTTAAATATTAAAAATCCATCATATAAGGTCCTGCTTGGTTTATATACATGGTCTGTTAATCCATGCAGAAATAGTGAAAGGATACCTATATGTTAGGGGAATAGACCATGGTTTCCTCAAAATGTTTTTACCTACCATGTGGAATCATTATCCATCCTTGGTCAAAGTCTGATAAAATTACATAGTTTTCTTATGGTTATTCCACAAAACCCGCATGGTTTTCACTAATTATGTTGCCTCCTCTTTTCAAAATAAACATGGGTATCATGATTCATATCAGACCAAGACACCTCATAGACCTCCATAACCCCAACATTCATTCATTAAAGGCCATGTTTAAGATATTAAACTGAGAATTAATGGAAAACAATATATGTACCTCAAAGAAGAACCAACATCATACAAACTTCCTCCCATAAAGAAATTTGTCCTCGAATTTCTATTCTAATGATATTGAAGAAATATCAAAGTAAAATTCTTACCACTATGATCCAATATAAACCTCCCTCACACATATCTATTATTACACCTATTCAAGCTACCATATCACCCATATTAATGGAATGGATGGTCCGTGGAAAACCATTGTGCTTTGATCTACAATTATTATAGGAATCTTCTCAAAGGAAACATATACCTTTAACTTAATGTCCTACGGCCAAAAGGAATGAGATAGATATGAAAAGAAAAATTGTAGCAGATAAACATGTAAGATGTCTATCGTTTCTTGATACCATTGAGGTAACTATAATCGATAGGAAAATGGCCCAAATCCCTCCAGAATCTTGAATGATACAACATATATCGGAGAAATCTCACCCTGTCTCATGATCATTTGTGTCCCAATATCAGTGAAACACATAGGAATACCTGATAACCGAAATCAAACTACAGAAGTCATTTGCGGTGATCGACGTAAGATTTTGGAAGACACTTCATAGTTGCAATCCACTTCTAAATCAACTGCACCAATTGTGTGGTATCCTGGACAAGATGAGGTCCCCATATAGCAGCCACTCATTCCTCCAGCACACACAGGGGCGATCAGCATTTCCTGCATTACGAAGCGTCATATAGAGAAATCTGAATAGTATACTGGAAGATATTATTGTATAAGAACTCAACCAGTTGTATATTCCACTCCCAATAACCCCTAAAATCTTTGACATATGCCCAAAATATGTCCTCAAGCACCTGATATGTGTGATATGACATGCCATCTGTCTGGGGATGGTAATTTATTCATAGAATAACCTGCTTACCCAGAAACCACTATAGTCCTTTCTAGAAATGAGAATTAATCTGGGCATCCCAATTGTAGATGATAGATTGAGGGACCCTGTTTACCCATACAATCTCATAGATGTACAACTATCCAATATCATCAACATTGTTTGATTCCTCAATCCGCATGAAATATGAAACCTTCATGAGCCTATGAAATACTTCCAAAAAAATTTCGTTACGCAAAGGTGACCACTGTAAACCCATCCAAAAATCAATTGTGACCTCATTCTATATCCATTCTGGAATGGCTATCTACTGTAATATCCCAGATAGTCATTGGTGTAAATCCATAAACTTTTGTTAGGTGGAATATCTCACAAAAAAATGACCTACATATATTTTTATATTTTACCACCAATACTGACGATGTAAATCCTGATATATATTGGTGACACCAAGATGCACTTCCCAAGATAAAGTAATAAAATCCTGCAATATCTCATCATAAAAGGATGAAGAGACCTATAGACTACTATGTAATCATATAACATCATTGTTTCCAATAGTCTATCTTGGAGGAGGGTCCCCCTGCCACACTCTCTAATAGATCAAGCCCTTCAGAATCAAATAGTTTCATCATTATCAGTCATTTTAGTGGGGGTAGAGGTAATTACTAAGGATAAACGAAAAATTTTCCCATATCTATCATGTCCCCCCAATTGAATCTCACCGAACAACTCCATAATATTCCACTCGATATTGGTCTACTATACTACTAGTATCTGAGTCCTCCTTCTAATTTCGTTTGCCACCACTTTTCCATAACGAGGTGTGTAGGAAATATTTATATCAAAACACTAGTAGTATTACACAAAACATCACTATCTCAGATTCCAATCACACCGTGTTAATATGTACTTGAGGATTCTGTGGTCCATGAACACCACAAAAGGATCTCTTAGTAAGTAATGTCTCAAAAAACATAATGCTTGAACAACTACATCCATCATAAGATCGTGTGTTAGGTAATTCCTCTCATGTGGACTCAACTACTAAGACTGTACACAATTACTCATTCCCCCAACATTAGAATTACTTCCATCTAAATACTTGGTGTATCAGTGCACACAATGTAACTCTTGCAATGCTCTAGAGAAATCAGTATCAACACTGATGTTAATATCCTTTTCAACTCTTGAAATATCATCATATATGAATCTTTCCATATATAAATTACAACCTTCATTTTCAATCCAATTAATGGAGCCGCTAAGCATGACATGTCCTATATTAAATAAATATCGTAACCAGTTATCCCAAAGAAACTCTACACCTCAAATTTGTTCCTGGGAAACTCTCAAAAAACAACTCCTCACCATCACTGGGTCCATTGGTACTCCCTTCATTGAGACCAGGTGACCAAGGATGTGAATCTGATCTATCCATTAGTGGCACTTTGTGATAAGATCATATAACTAATTCTATCTCAGTGTATTCTAAACGATCTCAAGATGTTTGGCATGGTGGGGACAATTGTGAGAATACAAAAGGATATCATCCAAAAAAATATTGCTAATGATGGAACACCAAGTTCATCCGATCTATGAGGACCACTAATTAATTCATGAGATAGAACGACATTACCCTATACTCATACAGATCATACATTCTTCGAAAGGCATTGTGTGGTATTTCTGAGGGTATAAAATGAACATTATGATAAATAGTTCTTAGATCAATATTTGAGAAAACCCAAGATCCTCGGATTTGATCGATGAAATCACCGATCTCCAGAAGAGGATATCAGTTCTTAACTGTAAACTAGTTCAATTTCTGGTAATCCACACATATCATTATGGCATAATCCATGTTTTTTCTTCAAAAAGGACAGGAAAACCCCATATACTTGTATTGGTTTAGATGAAACCCTTTCCCTCTAAATCCTTTAGCTTCCTCTTGAGATCTTGAAAATTAGTTTTTGCAATCAAGAATGGAGGAATGGACAAAAGTGTGGATCACGACACTAGATTGATATATACAAATACATCCTTCACTGGAGGTAATATATGAAGAGTTTTTTTGGGAAGAAAACCCTGAAATGATCAACTGCTGGAGGTAAATCCTTTTGTCATGTTCTTTGATCATCCAGGTTCAAACTCAAAATCTAGGTCGTCATCCCACCCAACCGATGATGCTCGGGTCCAGATAGGGTCACCTAGATATCCAACTCACCATTATGTATAAAGTCTATGCACTATGGTTAGATAAAAATCAACCTGCAGTGATAATAATAAATAAGGGATAGAAAGGCGACCAAATAGTCCATCTTGAGAGTGATAACAAATCCTTTCATGTCGAGGGTGTAGATGTATCATAAGAAGTGACACCCATCATCATCAAGGGGGAACTTCTTGCACTGATACAAATATTCTGTTATGATCACTAATGATGTTCCTAGCATCATAATTCCATCAGATGAAAAAACACAGTGCCCAAGGGTCTCCATATTGTGGACATATATGAATCTATGTGAATCCCCAATATCGTCAAATGAAGAAGCTAAAACGAAGGCTACTATAATAGAAATTATTACAGTATAATTTCCGAGATCCTTTTTATATTGGTTCTTTTTCACTACATATGCCTAAAAAGAACCATCTCCCTATAAAATTGCTTGGCTACCCAAAGATAATCAGCCTTGTTGTCGCTGTGATTCTGGGGTCTGGAAACCATGGAAATAACTACCACCTTGACCTGAATGGCCTAATGTAAACCAGTTCTCGGTCTAGTGAGAAGATACAGACCTTGCTTCTAAACATGTAGTCAGTGTAGAACCTCTCTTAGTATCTACTAGTGGAGAAATTCTATAGAAACTCTATAGACATCCCATCCTGCTGAAATATCAGCACTCAACTAGGTCTATCAGACATTGTACCTCATATTTCCAAGCCTACTGCATTGGTATCACCTCACATATCAAATTGAAGATATTCTCGGATGTATAGTATAACCATGAGAATATCTAGACTATGCTTCGTAATACTGTTCAATAAATTATCTGGACTAGGTAATGAACCTCCCTAGGTTTCCCCTCTAGATCCCCTCAGGTTAAGCTCTATGAAGAGTGTTCGATTCTGTATAATAGATATAGTAGTCAAAATGAAGAAATATAACTTCTATCATATGTTATATCCAAGACCATCCACAATCACCATGATTTTGACACATCTTCACCCATCAGAACAGGTGGGAAGCACTAAAGCATTGTAAAATATGCTTAATATTCCATAACTGATGAATCTCTCTACTCTATATACACTTAAACCTCACCTCTGTCAAACCATGGATTCTAGGGATAGTATTAATAACTGAATAATATCTAAAAATATCCCCTTTATATATCCATATTCTGCACTAACAGAGTGATGACATTCCACCACATATTGGTGAAATCAAAATACATGTAAATAGAAATCATTAACCTCTTCTCAGGAGGAAACTGTAAATTCTCTAAGATTGAAATCATGGCATCTAACCATGACTCTATAGCTTATGGTCTACAATCCCCCAAAAATGTGGGTAGATTCTACTGTTGTAAAACTAGAATCATCTCTTCCATTTATTCTTCTAGCTATGGTGATCCCTAAAAGGTTTTCATTATCCTCATAATGCATTCATGAAATTGTGCATCTGCACCTACATATGGTATAACTATTGGTGTCACAACAGGAACAACTAGAGGGTCCCTTGGAAGCCTATGGTCTACCACCTACAGGCTATGATCATAAAATCCCATTTTTGTATAACTTATGGTCTTAGTGGTGGAGTGATTCTACAATTACAAACACACTCATCAGTTCAAGATCATCGTCATGGTTTACATCTCAAAATAACAGATACAATTAAGATAGTTCAAAACCTTCCTCTAAGAACTCACCACTCTTCTAGACCCATTGGTCAGGTCTAGTTGTGAAACAGATTAGAGACAACCAAAATTACACTTCTTAGGTTAGGTCTTTTCTAGTTCTCTATAAAAATCTATTTGAGTTCTTCTTGATTTCAAATTTATCACATCCCCTTTTCAGAATTGTAAACACAATAATTTGTCGATTTATGATCCTTGTGGGGCCATACTCCCTGTGAATCAATTAATGGAATCCATGTATAACACATCATAACACAATTCTATTTAGTGTCGCAACATGATACACCAATTTATAATCCAGGAGGGCCCATACACCTTAAGAAAAAAAATCTTGGTGTCCATCCAATATGTATCACAACATTTACCAATGTACCTATCAACAGAATATGCATACCTTTCCTGATATCTATCACAATAACATGAAATCATTAATTCTCTCTAAAATTCATTGCATTATGTGTGGAATTTGATTTATAATAAGTTTTTATATGAAGAATGAGAGGGAATACCCCCATCTCATCGGGTTGCAACATAATTGATCCCATAATCATATAAAAAAAATAGTACAACCCATGTGCATCACCCAATGGTGAAATCGAATCAAATATAATAACTCAAAATCCAAAAAACATAATTTGATTTGTGTTAATTTAGTTATTTCCTATATGTGGGGAAGCTATACATGGACATAACTTATTACCAAATCCCATTTCACTCATATCCCAATATATTGTCTCCAAGTAGTAAATTTAATAAGAAAATTAGCTCTAATAACACATTGTAACGTACTGAACCATGATTCCCTTGAATATTTCTCTAATCTAGATTGACCACATGGCCTTAAGAGAATATAACCAAATTCCAGTTGATATCTACTAATAGTGAGGTCCTAGTTGTGATAGTGGCGAGTCTATGTCCTCCTTAGCAGAGTGTAGCATAGTAGAAAACAATAATGATTAATTACCGTATGTAGTAATACCATACAATAGATGTAAACTGTGGATAACTGATTGTATAAATAATATAGATTTAATATAATTCAATAGATTATGTTACATGTTCTATGTTCTATAAAATATCCAAAATAGGTTACACTGTAGTCATATACAATACAAGTAAAAAATCCCAAAATTCCAAAAATAAACATAGAAGAATAAAAACCATATGCTTGTTCCCATGCTCCCCCAATCTTATGAAGAATCTCAAGTATCTAGAGGATTGAACTCTCTCATTTCAACACCTGTAATCATATAATCCTTCTGGGACTAAAACATGGCCAAAATAGGGATTGATACTAAATCCAGGTAGGAAAACACCCAGGGTCCATGCCAATCTGTCAATGAATATTTATAATAGGATGTGATAAATAATTAAAGCAATAACCTCAGAGAAACTCAAAAGTAAACGAAATACAAGAACTTTTTTCCATTTCCATTTCATTTCATTATCAAAATAAAAATTAAATTACAATTAATTCAGAAGTCTTGAGATCCAACAAAATCCCACATTCCCCAAATAACTGTAATTAGAATAGATTCATTAGAATTCCTTCTTATAATGAAAAATTTAAGGATGAATCCATGATTATGCATTGTCTTGGAAGACGAGTCATATATAATTTCATTTCAATATTATGTTTATAACATAATCCCATCTTTGAAATTCCTATGTTGGAATTAAAATATTACTCCTGGTTAAATTTCCTTCAACACCCTAAAATCCTGACCCAGCGAACCTCTCAGGAATCTAGTTTCACTGTAGATTTGGTATAATTTCATGTCAACTAATAATGTCTTTGTAGGTCTTATAGGGATCCCCATTTATCCCTAATAAAATATAATCAATACCTCTTGATCCCATCCATGGAATTCATTAATGGATCCATGATTCACTCGACATATAAGTACAACCTCCATGAGCTTGTCCATGGAATCCTTAGTTCACTCACGACATAATCACAGTAAACCCTTTGAGCTAATTCATCACATTCTAATCTAAATACAAGGTTCACTCAAGGAAAAAGGAATAATAGTCACATTATCCCTTCCATGGAATTCTAAACTGAATCGATGATTCACCAAAGGCTATTTACCAAAATTATTAAATTCTTTTAACTATTCATTAGTAAATATAATGTCATAAACAAAAAACATATAATATATCTCACCACTATAGGGTTTCTTGAGCAAGGAAGAACAACATATGGCTTGGCCTTCCATTTACTCACTTGAGAACATTCTTTATTACAAAAATCACATGAAATTTAGACTATTACATGGATTTATCATTATTCCACTAATGTGGGAAGTTCAATAGTTTATGAAAATCAATTCAAACATACTTAAACAAGCATAGGCATAAAAGGTTCATGGGGAAATTTTACTATCCCATACCCTTAACCAATTAAATTAAAATTAAAAACCTAGTAATTCAATTTATATTCTCAAACCATCTTCAACAAACAAAGAAAGGGAAACAATGCTATGCCTCATAGGCATCTTAGGGTAAACAGCAATAACTGGAAATCCAATAGAACACAACCCTAGGGGGGACCTTAATCCTTGTATAGAAACAAAAACATTCATCAAAACACATATTCTATTACCTAAATAAATATAGGAAACAACATGAATCAATTTAAATTCATAGAGACTCTGTAAAAATGATAGGATGAAACTACAAATTATATAAACAACTCTATAATTAGAAAAAATCATGAGACCACTGGAATTACTCCCATTCTATATTAGATCACCAATATCAAGCCGTGATTCACCCTGGTTTGGGAGAAATCTGATGAAAGAATAAAGAATGGGATATTAGGGTATGTTAGCCTAAATACAAATAGAGGAATAGATATCTAAAAGAATTGAGAAAGTAAAAAAAATGAATTGAGTACATAACATTTTGGACATAAGAAGAAGAATTGTAATTGATTTAGAGGTTGGAATATGAATGTAGTTCAAATCCTAGATTACGATCAAATAGGGGGAATTTCCATGGGAAGTATACTGTTGTGTGTTTGAAGAAAACCTAATATTGTTTTTATAATATTTATATTCTAAATTTAAAATTTTAAAAATCATATAAAGTTGGTCTCTAATTTTTTATACACACATTTTTTCAAACTTTGGAGAAACAATGCAAGGATTCCTCTATGTGTGAGGCATATTGGATTGTTACCCCGCACGGTTTCCACTAACCATGAAATAAAACATGATCAAGACTCTTAAAATGTCTGATAAAACCTTAGAGGTATCACACAACCATGTGACCCAAACCTCATTCCTTTCACTAACTATATGGCCACCTAGTTTCCCCAAAAACTCAGGTTCCAGGCTCTATACCATCCCTATACAACTGAGAGACATCCTTGACCCCAAAGTTCATTCATAAAAGTAAATATTTAAGATATTTACCGAAGAATTTATGGGAAAAATATATAAACCTAAATGAAGAAATAGGTTCACAGAAGATATAAAGAATAATATCATTGTAATTACATACATTACAAAAGAGTAAATAGATTCTAACATAGCATGTACCTCATGGAAATAAAAAGTTAGATGAATTCCCCTTACTTTGTTTATTTACACTCATCATACTAATTAAAACTAACTATATACTAAATATAAATTTATTATACATTTTTTAAAGAATAGTATTATTATTTCTTATACCATATATGGTTTTATTATGATTTTATTTCACATGCTGATTAACAATCTTATGTTAAGGTTTCACTTCAGATAATAATCACATTTTTCTTTACAGGTTCCATAATTAGATATATTGTTGTTCCTTATACTTATATCATGATTTTATAGTTTCAAAAATTATATAAATATCATGTATATATAAAATATTTCTATTATAGTTATCTATATAATATATATGTGCAAAATTGAATACACCATTCATGGAGACTGTAAGTCGTACATACACAAAAATGTTGGTTCCTTTTTTCTCATAGCGAATGAAAGAAAGAGAATTACATATATGTATATATGTATATAATAAAATAATATTAACATTATAATGTTATATATATGTCGTATAATTCCACTAAAATCATCCTTAATACATTACATTTATGGAGTGAATGAATCACAACTCTTTGAGGGGGAAGTAGTCCACACATCCTCAAACAAAATTATAGTATTTACACCAAATGGAATGTAAAACATTTAATTCTTATAAAAATAATACAGAAGCAAAAATAAATTATATATATAATATAAAATATGTATTAACAGAGTTTTCATCAAAATTTACACCATGAGAGGTGGTAAGGAAAATTGGACAATCATCATCTTCTGAGGTGGATGCTCACCTTACAAAAAAACAATATGATTTTTACCCATTAGATAATGGTGTGAGTAAGTGTAGGTATAAACCATATAAAAAATCATATTAGTATATTTAAGATACCGGTTTTGTTATAAAATTATTTTCTAAATAGAGTTTATGGGGTGGATAATGAAAATTAATAAAAGGCATTTGAGAGAATGTGTTGCCACACAACTGGGAATCTCTTTTTGGTTTGTGCCAAAAGGTATCCTTGGAAGAATTTATGTACAAACAAAGGATTAAATGTGTAATTTAAAGATGTTGGAAGGGTATTTGGTAGATATTTTATAAATATAACTGGGATGAGAGGTGTGACGAAGAGGGTGGTTTGGTGGCCTTTTATAAGGATGGATGAGTGGCACTCTTGTAAATATTTGAAGAGATAATTCCACTGAATGTTTTAATGTTTCATGTGAATCCAATAATGATTAAAACTCTAGGAAATGGTAGATAGGGTGAAATATGGTCATCCAATGACTTTTTCAGAAGATTCTATGTTTTCTGGGGAATAAATTTATGGTATATACATTAGTTAAGACTAATTTTTACTTAACGGACGTAAATAATTTTTACTTAATCGATGTAATTAATTTTAATTACATTTACTCATATTTTTTTTCAAAAACAATTTATAATTTATTATAAATTATGAATTAATCATATTCCATATATTTAAGACTTTTTTCCAAATCCCAACAACATAATTGTCACAAATGAATTTAAAATTATTCCCCAAGTCTTGTCGACAATACGGGTTTTTAATGTAAAAATTATAAAAAGTTTTCCATGTTTTCTGTCCAATTTCAATGTGAAATTGGTTCGAATTACACAAATGGGAATAAATTATTAAAATATGTTCAAATTTAATTTTTGAAACTGAATTAAAATATAATTTATCCTTAAAATGAGTTATATGAAAATGCATGAAATAAAATTTAGTATTTTAACTATTCATTAAAATTGAAATATTATCAACATATAGCAAAAAACATTCCTAAAGTAATTTTAATGTTTTTATTTCCAATTAGACGTAATATTGACATATTTAATAAATAAAAGGTCAAAAAATGAATTTAAATTGGTTCCACCAATAAAAATTAGTTAAAACATCCTGTGTGAGAAAATCTAGGTGTTTATACTTAAAATTGGGGTTCTTATTATCTTCCCTCAAAACAATCTACTAGATGAATAAAAAAATATCAGATATAATATATAACATAAATATTATAATAATATCACTCAATAGTTTTAATTAATTTAATTATTATGGTAAAAGAATTATTTGACCATAAAAATATTACTCTTTTCTTTTATATTCAATAATTTTTCATATTCATTTCAAATTAATTGATAAAATATGAAGTCATATTATATTGTTTAAACCATATATTTTCATAAATTAGTTAATATAATTCATAAAATCTAATTCATAGAATTGTTTATATCTTACTATATTAAATAATCATATTTTAATAATATATTATTGTTCAGTAAACCACCGTCATGCGTGTTACACAAGCCAATGAGGAATTCCATTATTACATATAACACAAGCTACCCTCAGTATTCTATGTAGATAAATCTAAAGTATATGTTGTGTATAATGGACAATTAACTTCAGATTTTCTATAACCCTATCCAAAAAATGGTTCTTTAATATAAAGTAATCTTTCATCAGTCTTGCATCATCATGAAAAATATCAAAAATGATTAATTAATTCGAAAAAATAAATAAAAAATTATCATGGGAGTTATTCAATGCATAGATATTGTGTGTTTACACTCGATAACAAACAAATTTTTTTATCTTATTTCTTCTGGGTGATGTTATTTTTCCATTAGTCATTAATACATCATTCAAAACATAATACTTCCTTTAACTTTATTTACTTCATGATCTTA
Organism: Viscum album; assembly: GCA_963277665.1. Classification (NCBI taxonomy): domain Eukaryota; kingdom Viridiplantae; phylum Streptophyta; class Magnoliopsida; order Santalales; family Viscaceae; genus Viscum; species Viscum album. The sequence goes on from OY728133.1 coordinate 1,283,830,220, forward strand.
CTTTTCATAGAAGGATGGTTCTCATGATCATTATACATGTTATGATTCATGGGATCCATTAGCTTGAACATCCTTTTATTATTTTCTATAATTATTGTGGGTTTCCCAATCCCTAATTCCTTTATCACTTGGATAATATAAATACAGTTTCTTGGAAGAATATCCCCATTATTGCCCATGTAATAATTTAAAAAAAACTATAGAATGATTTTTGAATTGAAGAAATTATGGGATCTAAACTCAAATAAAATGTCATTTAATCCATGATTTATCCAAGAATTCAATGAATTAGATATGCATGACTAAATGAGGCCCAACTGATGTTGTATCTCTAATATTAGTTTTAAATAAAAAATTAAAGACAAGTTATCTCTAATTAATCACTTTATCTTGATAGGTATCTAGAATGTTAGACATATTATTATACACATCAATGTCATAATATTTTTTTAAATCTCATTTTAAATTTACGACAGTATGAAACAAGGAAAATCCACCGAATCATGTAAATGTATCTCATAGAGAGACAACCCTTATCCATTATCCACTCTAACAGACACTTCTTGAGTAGGTTATTCTAGCACATACAATTTTCATTAATAATTTATTGTAACACATTATCACATTCTCCACTCAAGGACATTTATGTTGGGGATAATATTATCCTTCTCAAGTATGGATCAAAATGATATATATGACTTCTTGATTATAGGTATTTCTACAAATGAGTTGAACTTACATTTATTATTTTATCTGATAAAAGTTTGTTAAATTAATTTATATTAATTTTTTAATCTTCGAATATTTTATTGAACTCCACTAAACCTCAAAATTGTCTTCCAAATATAATATTTCCTTGAAATATTAGTCTAAATGATCCATATTTTTCTTATCATCACCTTAACTAGTGATGAAATATAATGGATTTTTTGGTTGGGGTTTGAAATTTCATCTTTATTAACTAATTGTTTATTAATCTGGTGAGCAGAGTCCCAAATATTGAAATCCATAAATTTACATTCCTCTATCATTTATAATTATTTTTACCATTTCCTACTATGTAAGTCAACACTTGATGTTAACTGAGTTATTTAAATTGAAATATGCATGTTAGAATTGCGTGATAATTAAATTCACCCCAACATTTTATTGTCAAGCACTTCGGTATATTGATTAAATTTATCTAAAGATGTGTAAGGCTATAGAAACATAAAATATAAAATATATTGATGTTATCATTATTCATAAGTATCCAATTCTATCATTAATACAAGATGCTTAATATTAAATTGATTTACCAAAGTGATTAACCATGTCCTGGATAGTATTTTTTCAAAATCCAATTAATTATAGATCAATATTTCTTGATGATTAATTAATTAATTAATTTGATCAAGAGAAAATATCCATATTTAATATCCATGCAACTTGATAGAAAAAATAATAATAAAGTGGTATTATCAAGTGATTTTAAAAATGATTACTTAATATAATAGATGATAAACTAACCATTGACCTAGTGTAAAACACATTGAACCATTTTATGTTTTGTGTGGAGGATTGCACACACACATATATATATATATATATATATATTTCTATCTTATACTTGTTTTTACTCACCACCAATAATGATCTACCTCCATTTTCATCGGACCTTCATCCATTTTGGTTACATTTAGTCACCCATAGGTGAGGGGGGAAAATAATGGTTAAGGTATTTATGTAATAGAAACCATTGGATAGAAGTACCTTAAATTATGATAGGATGGATGGAACACATTCCATTAATTTAATTTAACAATAAATTAAAAAGGAAAACCATCACATATAAAGTCATAGTCTATGATCAAGATTATCTACATACATGTAATGAATTACACATTTAATGAAAATAACATTCAATTATAATCATTCATGTTTAATATAAATCATGATCATATCCATTAATTATATTTGTTAACCAAAAAGTTACATTTATTTAAATTATCATCCAAATGTTTTTCAGATTCCCATCCATAATACTTTTAGAGAAATTAAACAAATATTTTTAAAATTAACTACGTAAAAATATATACATTAGAGGGATCATTATGAGTAACCTTTCAAACTACCCAATATGTATTGTATATATTTAAAATTTACTCATGGGACATAAAGAGTACATGAAATAAAACATATTTATTTGTACTATCAAATTAATAACACCACTAAACACACTATATTATTAATAGCATGTTATGTATCAATTCACATAGTGTAATTAGTATATTGCAATTTATACACAATATTCAGTTCCAAACATTAAACAAAATATAATTACATATTTAGTATATATATATATATAACCCATTACATGGAATGTGTTATCAACTTAATGACCATACCAGCCACATGTTAATAATGTTTAACCATTATAATAAATTAATTTAAATTTTTTTCATATTTGTAATATACATGTTATTTAAAATCTCTCTACACAATATATATATTTCACAACATCTAGCTGTTAAACATTCCTAGTTAGTTTATGTCTGATCATGCCATGGATGTAATGCAGTGTTGAGTGTGTATATGGTCTACATAGAATTTGGAATCTGAGTTACATGTTCATTATTCCTGAAATCAGTGTAATTGATTACATGTCCCAACATTGACTAATGGACTAGATGTTTGAACAAATATGGAACACCCTGTAGTCTAGATGACCATGATCTACCCTCATCCATTAGACACATTGTGTGTGTTTAAATAAATAATGTATATAAAATACACACCGATTAAGTTAAATCTCATTTAAACCCTTGGTTCATCGAACATAAGTACACAACATCTACCAATGTGCTAACTGGTGTTTACTTTTCTATTATACTGCCAGAATCACCAACACCTTAGGGTGAGTTCTTTAAAATATATTTCATTCATAAAATTAATTAATTATATCACATTTATATGAATTAGTACTAATTAGAGGAGATCTCATGATTGAGATAAATGAATGAATAAAATGGAATTGAAAACTAAAGATAAATTCAATAATAAATCAATGATCCTTAAATACTTATAAATAATTATGTGACCACTCAAAAACCACTTTATAGTTACAGAAAAAGAGGGATCACAATATGGTTCATACCTAAATCATATTTATTTCAAAATCAATGATTAATATATTATTTACATTATGATAAATGCTGCAAACAATAGAATTGAATAAAAAATTAAATGATTATTGAACAGTAGAACTGAGAGACATGATCATCAAATATTGTGTACAATTTTTTTTAAATAATTAAACAATTACCTTGTGAGGAATTATTTATTCTTTTATGAATATAAACACACCTCTACATCGTATCATCATTGAATTTTATTAATGAAGAGATGAACCCCTCTATTGGTGATCCACATATACTCCACGAACATCCGAACTCCACTATATGAATCTATGGGTTCTATCATATAAGATTCGTGTGCTTTACTCATTATCCATTGATCATCTTGAGAATCTATTCAAGGAATGGTTATCTTTTATTTTTCTAAACATGAGAGTGGTGGTGGGGGATGATCTATCTATGTTTATAATGTAATTATTGGAAAATATTACTCTAGTGATTTGAGGGGATTATCTCTGGATGTCATTGAGAACATCAAAATAAATGGATACAATTAGAAATTAATATAATAGGTTTTATATACCACTCAGTTATTAAATTAATAAGTTCAAATTTTCCCTTTATTCATTATATAATCTCCAGGGAAACCAATATATAATATAATAATATTATTATGAATATTATTCCATGACATGTACATATCTAGAGAATTAAATTATATATTATATATTTAAAGAATACTTAATATATATAATTTATCATAAGAAAAATAAGCTTCATCTTCCATAATTTAAAAATATTCATTGGAACATGAATTATGATTATTTACAAAATAAATAAATACACCAAAATTATTCTTTCATAAATAAATATATATCATATTTACTAAATATGACATAAATATTTTTTTGTAAGTTTTCTCAAACCGAAATCTCTTGAATAACTAGTGGAAGAATATATGAGATAATTAAGATAGGAAAATTATTAAACCTCATATTGGTATAATATTTATTTAACTTTCTAAATAATAAATAATGTTATTATTTAACTGATGTTCTTCATATAATTTGTGTGTGACTCTCTAGGCCTCTTTCTCAGTGGAAATTGGAGAAGTAACCCAATGTCCAAGGATAGAATCATGACGCATCTGAAGGCACCAATATAGAAATAAGTTATTTTCATGATGACATAATGCATCAAAAATATGCTTAGTATTTAATATAATCCCTTTATCATGAAAACTCATTTCAAACAGGATTCCTTCCAGTACCATCATCCTTTATGCTTGGTGTCTATTACTTTGACATTTTTGAAATTGAATGTTTCTATAGAACACCATGTCCATGGATTTATTTAGGGTATATAACTTCCAAAAAAATTCTTGAGATATCGAATGCCTTTAAGGAACATAAGGGACACATCCTTTTTACATTATTCATTAATGAAATATTACTCGTGACTCACCCAATATATCCTACATACCCATGAAGAAAAGTTCTCATGATTTCATCAATAAATAAATGTATAAATATTATAATATCCATTAATAATTATCTCAATGTATAATTATGAATACTCATATCCTATGATAAGAGCATATAATTATATATATAAATGTGGATTTCCTACTCAAAGGTCACATTCTCATACTTTCATAGTAAATTAATTACCAAGGGAGTACACCATGTGAAGGTCCCATATATTTATATAAGTTTCCACCACTGATAGCCTATATCAATTTTTTATCGAATAGAACTGTCATTTAGTGATAGAAATTATTTTTAATAATAATATCATGGAACGTCTATGTACTCGTCATTTCAAGGAACTACTATGAAATTTCAATGTGATAACAACTCTTATGAAATTTTTACATTATATATTATTCATATGAAATATCATAGTATGATAAAAAGATTATTAGTATTAAAAAAATTCATAAATCTTATCATAAAGTAAATAAAAGATGGTTCTAGGGAACCAACTCCAAAATTTATTATATGTTGTTTTTGTTTGATTTACGGGACTTAGAAATATTTAGTGACACTTGGATATCCTCTTTGAAACCAAGTTTTTAATTAAATATATGATTTTTACCTTATATATTGGAGCTCGATCATCTTATAGATATTTATTTTCTTCCATAATGGAATTATGAATCTTCATATTCATTGAATGGCCCAAAGTTTATGGTTCACCCATTCCCTGATTGAGAAAATATTTCATTATAAGAAATATGTGTGGCTTGATTCTGATCATTATGAGATATGTAGTAACTCATGGACTCTCTAACATCATCCCAAGTACAAAATATTTTGTTTAATTATATTTCCAAGCCCGTATAAACCAGAATGTGATATGAGGATGTATTATGTTATTTATTTTTTAGGCCTATATGATGTACCCAATAATCCCATCCCTTCAATAAGACATTAAACTTCATGGTGTGAGTTCTTATTACAATATATTAAACTACTTACACATAAGTCCCTGTCTCATTATGTTAAAGTTCACAACATATATATCTATTTCACATGTGGCTAAACTAAACATCACAAATGTCCTTATATAATAGTGATAAACTACACAACAAGTGGTCCATCCAACAAGGCCCTAGTATTAATTGCACAATTAAGAACTAAATTTGGTTTTATTACCTTAATTTTAATATATGTAGAAACATATTGATAATAGATTCCATACTCATCCATACACATAATCCTTTTTCAATCATTCCTAAAGATCCATAATGGCCAAACAGTGGTATAGATAGCTCTATAATTCTTGTATAACTTTTTCAAAATATCCCATTATGCAAGTCACACTTCATTTTTATTATGTCCTAGATTTCCATAAATGCTTCACAAAAATCGGTAATGAGTGCATCTTGATCCAAAGAACACGCCAATTTGGATATGAATAAATTCCAAAAAAAATAAATTAGTATAATGGCCCCAATATAAACTGAAAATGAGGGGAATGTTTTCATCTTGGTGGAAAAAAAAAATTTAGTGTCCACACTCCCAAAAAAAATTCAGTATAACACTTCATTAAAATATGGTAAACGATCCTCCATTTCATGCCTAAAATATATTTTTAATCACTATCCAGAAACCCTATGTCATAATTTACAAAATAATCATCCATTATACAAATTGTTTTGGAAAAATATTGGCCCTTGAAACTCATATTTAATATTTATTAATACATCACCATATTGGTCCAAGAAAATTGAATTTTTTCTATCACATGTGACATGATCTAAATTTTTTATAGGCTCTCTATCAATGTAGAGTTTTAGTTATATTGACCACCTAGATTGTGTATCATGTTCTTTTATATTATTTATGAACTTATAATCATCAGATTTACATTTATCCATTTCAAACATACAGTTAGTGAACCATTACATGAGATAATAAATGTAGAATATGAGATTTTCTTTCACTTCAGGTCTTTGACAGAACATGTTTCCTAAACTAAAATTTCATTTATGGTTAAAACTATTCCACCTCAAATAAAAAACATATTCGTTTGAACACTATGACCTTAAAATAATTACACCTTGATCGAAGCTATTTGTCCGTAATAACTATCCATCTACTGTCTAAATTGCAAGGCCATAAACTGCCAATGAAATAGAGTTAAAACTTTTTAGACCAAAAATATATATAGTGAAGATAAATAAAAACTGTGTAAACACTCTCCATTTATAAGGACCCATCCTTAAACCTTACTTAATATTGAATTAAATGAATAATTCACATTGAGGATCTTTTCAGGTGTAGTGTTTTAGAGAATTAGATCATAAATCATGAATTACATTCCACATTTATACAAAGTGGTTACATAAAAGATAGTACTCGTTTTTCCCCATCAACAGAAATTTTTTTAAAATAAAACATGGATTCTTTCTTGACACTTCCTTGACACTATCATCATATCATGTACCCTTCCCTTGACTTGTGAAAAACATTTCAAAAACTTGGGATGAGCATAAAAAGCTCAGTAAGGGATATAAAAATATGGAAAGGAAACATGAGTACATGTATGCATAAGAATGATATCATACTTTACCCATAAAACATAAGCACTTTAACATACCTCATAAAATCATGAATAAATCATAGAAATAATAAGACATAAAAGTAACTTGAGGCATTCATAACATTCTTACGTAGGGAGTAACCCTCTTGGTTACGTTTGGAATACCCATCATAGTATATTCTCTAAATCGCTTCGGAGAAACCTTAACGATTAACCCCTTTGTGTTACCCAATGCATTGGAGATCTATATCGGGCTCGCAAACCCTTAGTTAATCACGGAACCACCCGTATTCATAATAATTCCCAAGAACCATAACATAATCGTATCACATAAAACATGCATAAAGGAAACATAACATTTCCACTTTTCAATCACAGGATATCAATAAAACACATTGATATAAAAACATTATGAAAACCATTTCCAATACCAAAATAAAAGAAAAGTAAAACATGGTATTTATTTTTCTTTTAAAAAAAGTTATGTCTTGTAGAGGAATCTGAAACTCGAATAATGGTCACGGCGGCGGAGAAGTCGTTGTCGCTGCATACGTACGAAAAAAACATTCCCTTTTGTCGTTTTGTAAAAAGATTTTTATAAAAAATATTCTTCTCGGATAAACATAAAATTCAAAGGGGTTTATACACCGTATAAAATAAGGTTGTGTACAAAACAAAATATGCCTCAATAAAAGGAGATTGAGACAAAGCCCCATACAAAGACGGTATCCTTGGATTAATGATAAATGAATTACATAATTATGTGTGAAAAACTAATACACCAAATATAAGTGGATATTCACTGAAAAACAATCAGAGGATATTCACACATATTCATAGAACTACATATTCATGGAGTACAAGCTTATCCCAAATAATCAAAATTCGGTTAAGAAGTTTCCTTGCAAAAATTTGACAGCCTAACGACGTCACTACAAAATTCAGAAAATGAGTTGATGAGAGATAAAAAGGGTATCTCATCACTTTGAAATAAAATTTAAATCACTAAGGATATATAAGAACATATCCCAACATAATTTTATGTGAATTAAAATACATAAAAAAATAAGTCTTTTAAAAAGAGGAGGGTGAAAGGTTCCCTTACCGACATGGGTATCTTTCGAATCATACACCCCGCGAAAGAAAGACAATACAACATTGATGTAAATATTCATAAATGAAAGTATATAACACAGTGAGTAAAATAATGGGCATTACATACACCACTCAATGGAAATTGTGGCAAATGTAGCATAAATCTCACGGGAATAAAAGTGAGATGAAAAATCCCTTACAAAAACTCGGCAGCCTAACGGCGCCACTTAAAACTTACAAAAATGGATTGATGAGATAAAATAGGGTCTCTCATCATATTAAAATAAAGTTTACAGTAAGAGTAATATAAAATAACATCCCACAACAAAACAAATAGTAGCTTAAAATAAGTGACATAAAGGAGAGTACTTAAAAAGAATGAGAGAGGTTAGATCTCTTACGAAAATTCGGCAGCCTAACGGCGCCACTCAAAACATCCAAAATGGATTGACGAGAGAGAATAGGGTCTCTCATCATATGAACATAAAAATTATAGTAAGAGTAATATAAAAGAACATCCCAATCACAAGAAAAGTGAGCTTAAAAGGAATGACATAAAAGAATGTAATTAAAAAGAAAGAGAGGAGTAGGATCCCTTACCTCAAGTTCGACTTGTCTTGTTCATTTCTTTATATTCATGAATAATAAACTTTGGTCAATTTATAATTTCCCAAGGACCTCCTTTAAATAATATTATTCAGTTCGTGTCACATATTATAATGTTATAATAATTGTTTAAAAATTTTAGTTCATATCAGACGTTTTTGCCGATGTTTGGTACATGAGTCAAAAATGAACTTGTTTGAAATATTATTGCCCATGTAGTTATAGGTAAATAATTTCCAGAATAGTATTAATGAGTAAAATATCATATATATCGCGTACATATTTATTTTATACTATTCCATATCATTTGGAGATAAAAAATGAAAAGTAACGTTCATGGAGATGGTAGGTCGTAAGTACGCATGAACGCTACTTTCATTTTTTGTCATATTAATGGAATTAAAAATAAATGATATTTATATATATATTATAATTCAAGTATAATATATATGTTATATAGGTCACATATGTTAATTAATTTCATTCTTTATACATTCCATGTATTGCATGTAAGAGTCACATCCCTTGAGGGGGCGGTAGTCCACACTTCCTCATACGAAATTATCGCATTTTCACAACATGAAAAGAATAAAGGTATGTTTTAAATATAAAATAAAGAAGCATATAGTAAACATAAATACCATATATATCAAATATAAAATACAGTGACATCATAATGGCCACCTTTAACGGTGTTAATAGAATATTGAACAATCATCGTTTCGTGAGGCAGAAAATCACCAACCACAGAAACAGTATGTTCTTTAACCATTAGACGAACGTGTGTGTAAGCGTAGCTTGAATACTTCACATAAAAAAAATCCTAGTATACTGAAGATACTAGTGTTGTTACAAAAGGGAATAATAAAAAGAGTTTAGGGGGTTGGAGAAACAAAATAAAACATAAGAACATAAGAGAGAACACTACCTTTAAAACGGGTAACTCTCTTTGATTTAAGCTCAAAGGCTTCCTTGAAAAGGATTTTGCCTAAAGTGAGGCTTCAATGATGAATAGAGGGATGTGGAGGGATGAAATGGGCAGGGTTTGGACGATCCAAAGGCTTGAGAGGTGTGTGTAAGGTGGTAGAGGTGGGGGCCTTATATAAGAGGAGAGGAGGGGCACTCTTGGAAAGTAAAGAAATGTTACTTTATTTAAAAATGAGTTTCAGATTTAAAAGGTCCCACATTGATATAATTCGAGGATATGGTGATAAGGGTTATAAATATACCCATCCAATAGGTTTTTGACAAGTGTAGGTCTTAGATTTTACATTATCTTTTAATTTTATTTAAATCGTTAAATAATGAGGTAATCGCTGCATCATCATGATGTCGTAAATAATTTAATTTATTTAATGTATAAAAATTATAAAACAAACACCATGATGTAGGAAATCTTTTTATATTTGCAATGACTATTTATAGTCAAACATCTAACTTGTATTACCCCATTTAAAAAATTTTATAGTAAAAAAAACTCATGTTTGTGTCATTTTTACTTTTACATTAAATAAAAAGATATTAATGCCATTTTCCTTCCAAAGTGGCTCCATGGGGTCCCCAAGTTGACCCATGGATTGTCTTGGTCTGCCATGACACATCCAATAAGGGTAGGACATGTGTCAAGCTTATCTCATATTATTAAAACATTATTTTTACCTTAAACTACACTAATTACCTCTAATCGCGATTAAAAAAATTAAAAGTTACTATTCACCAAAAAAAATATTTTAATCCCATTGAACCACATTTTACTTCTTAATGAAAACCATGTATATCGGATTTTTGAAATTCAAAACACAGAGCTTGTAAAATTTCATTTAAACAAAAAATCAGTTTTATAAGTACCACTTAGTGGTTTCACTATTCATCAAAAATTGAAGTTTTTCAGAAAAATGCCAAAACTTCACCCTAACCTATATTTGATATTCCAAATTAAAAAATGATGTCTATTTTTACAAAATTCAGAAAATATAAGTTACATTAATTAATTTAATAATTCATTCTCGCTGTAATGGCAAATAGCGTGTTTTTATGGAACAATAAGTATCAAAAGATTGACACTAGTTTAAGTCCAATTTCAAAGTTAAATTAATTCCAATGACCACTATTGGATTAAATGGTAAAAATATATTATAATTTTACTTTAAAAAAATTCAAAAGATAATCTAATAATATACATAAATTAGATTAAAAAGTGGTTTTGAATTAAAATACAACATTTTTCAGTATTCATTAAAAAATGAACTTTATCAGAAAGATACCAAAAATTTACACAAAGTATATTTTGATGTCCCAATTATAAATAAAAATTTTATTTTGTCAAATAAAACACATAAAATTGTCAAAAAGTGTATTTAAAAGAGGTCTCCATCAAAAGGCGGTTAATCGACCTTTTAAATAATATTAGAATGTTTACGCTTAAAATTGGATTCATTCGCATTTTTAATCCTCTAACATTTATTGTAAAGAGTAAAAATATTTGACAAACATATATTATCATTTTTTAGTAAGGTATTTTCATTCCCTCCATTACAATGGCTAGGCGTTAACTACCATTTAAAATAATATTATTTAATTATTAGAGTGCAACGTAAGATTCCCAAGAAACTCGTTGTTGCGTATTGGGTATGCCATTGAGCATAGCGTCCCCTTTAATGTAATATGAATATTTTATTCACAAATATTGATACATATAAAAATGTCATATTCTTTATTTACCTGGGGTGTTACATCCTTCCCCCGTTTTGGGAATTACGTCCTCGCAATTTTAAAATTGGGCTTGGAAACATCCTTGAAAGTCCCACACCAGAACAAGAGTCGGTAAAACAATCACGTTAAAATAAAGAAAGAGAAGTACAGAGGTCACCCGAGTTAACCCATATTAGGATTCCATGTATGAAACATGGACATGGAGTAGAAAACATAGGGTCATGTTCTGATGGAGAGTGATAGAAAACATGTTTAGGAGAAACGTAACCACAAGAAAATCACAAACTTGTGATGGGTTAAACGGTATTCGATTCCCCAGTAGGAAAAGTTAATAGACAACATTTTTTTAAGTTTATTTTTATTGGGGAATTTATTCATAAGGAAACATAATCACATATCATGTTAACTTCCAACTTTTATTATATTTCTTACACAAACTCATATTTTCTCCAAAAGACGAGTATTTAGGAAGAATTTTTCACATTAAGAGTACTATAATCAACTTCTAGAGAATCATCTAATCCACAAAAGAGAACTATATACTTCCTATATCTTTAGACTTTAACCAAAACCAAAACCAAAAAGGTTAGTACAAGATCAGATAATCCAGAAAAGGATAACCCTTTATAAAAAGAAAATCTATACTTAATCTCCAAAATTTTTCCAACAAAACCCAAAGTTCAACGAGGAACATTCAATAAACAATTTTGTCCATAAAATTCTTCAAATTAAACCAATCTAAGATTGAATCCCAAATATTTGAAGGATTTAGTCACATAGTCATCCAAGTTAAATCGTAACATTAATCTCCAATCAACATCAGTTTCTCTTAAAGTCTCGTATTGAAGAGTAAATAACCTAATCACATATCCTCCATGGTAGGTTAATAAATTTCGATAGATAACCCAAAATCAACTTACTATTACTTCATAAAATCAAATAACTAAAAGGAATCCGTCAAACTAACCAGGGACTTCATGTAGTCCAGTGGTAGGCGATAAATACCAGTTTCAATTTGGTTGTGGGTTCGATTCATGCAGCTTTGTCCGATGCGACGGGTTGTCACATGGTCTACGTGTTGTCCTTTTTATAAAACTCCAAAAATAACCCTAACATGTTTTAATCTCAATAGTTTCCTTATACCTCTCATTTTCACCCAAATTCCTTATGATCTCAACATCTTAATTCTTGAAGTCTTATTTCACCACCATAAGATAAAATAAAATGATTCCCAAAATGAATAACATCATACCTTGATCATAGAATCCACTCGGTTTCATCTTCATCATGCTCACATAGGTAAGAAGTCCCATCCATTACAACAACGATTTAGAGATCCTTCAAAATCATTTGCTTCCTCCATCCAAATAAACCTTGTACAACATGGGTCATAGGGGTGTTCATAGAAAAACAGTTTCGGAAAATAATCATGTATGACATATAATTCCAAAACATCTGACAAAACATGATTTCTATAAAATAGTAGGACATAATTTGAGTTGAAACATTCTATTATTGGTCCTTTTAAAATACCATAAGTATGTGCTGAGAGAATATATTTTAAAAGCAAATATAAATAGGTTGCGCAAGGGTCTCATTTTTCATCACCATTTTTAAAATCATAATATGCATCAAATTCTTGTGATAAGGTAAAATATTTGAAAATACCTTGATAATATTTACCTTTCTTGAAAATATGAGAATATTGTGAAAATAGTATTTGTCTAAATACAACCCATGATCCACGATGATAACGAGGTATAGTGGAGGTGTTTGATATCTCAAACAACTGCTTGCAAGTGATTTATATTCTAGAAAAAGTTTCACAATCATCCGAACATGACTTTGCAATAATTATTGCAAGCATGTCATTAGGAAGAGATATGAATTTCGTTTGAGATCCTTCTCCTTCCATTCGTAACCGACTTTATTTGACCTGAAAAAATTTATAAAACAAGTATTTAACTAAAATAATATATATAGGGACTAATCATGTGTCTAACAAAAAATCCTAATCCATAAAGTTCTTTAAACCGACCTCTGATTTCAAATATAAGGCCCTAGTCTTAAACCGTACTTAATATTGAATTAAATGAATAATTCACATTAAGGATCTTTTCAGGTTTAGAGTTTTAGAGAATTAGATCATAAATCATGAATTACATTCCAAATTTAAACAAAGTGGTTACATAAAAGATAGTACTCGTTTTTCCCCATCAACGGAAACATATTTAAAATAAAACATGGATTTTTTCTTTACACTTCCTTGAAACTATCATCATATCATGTACCCTTCCCTTGACCTGTGAAAAACATTTCAAAAACATGGGATGAGCATAAAAATCTCAGTAAGGGATATAAAAATTTGGAAAGGAAACATGGGTACATGTATACATAAGAATGAAATCATACTTTACCCATAAAACATAAGCACATTAACATACCTCATAAAATCATGAATAAATCATAGAAATAATAAGACATAAAGGTAACTTGAGGCATTCATAACATTCTTATGTATGGAGTAACCCTCATGGTTACGTTTGGAATACCCATCACAGTATATTCCATAAATATCTTCGGAGAAACCTTAACGTTTAACCCCTTCACGTTACCCAATGCATTGGAGAGCTATATCAGGCTCACCCACCCTTATTTTGTCACGGAACCACCCATATTCATAATAATTCCCAAGAACCATAACATAATCGTATCACATAAAACATGCATAAATGAAACATAACATTTCCACTTTTCAATCACAACATATCAATACAACACATTGATATAAAAACATTATGAAAACCATTTTCAATACCAAAATAAAATAAAAGTAAAACATGGTATTTATTTTTCTTTAAAAAAAGGTATGGCTTGTAGAGGAAGACGAAACTCAAATAATGGTCACAGAGGCGGAGAAGTCATTGTCGCCGCATACGTGTGACAAAAAAATTCCCTTTTGTCATTTAGTAAAACGCTTTGTATAAAAAATATTCCTTTCGGATAAACATAAAAGTCAATGGGGTTTATACACCGTATAAAAGAAGGTTGTGTATAAAACAAAATATGCCTCAATGAAAGGAGATTGGGACGAAGTCCCATACAAAGACAGTATCCTTAGATTAAGGATAAATCAATTACATAATTATGTGTGACAAACTAATACACCAAATATAAGTGGATATTAAGTGTAAAACAATCATAGGTTATTGACACATATTCCTAGAACGACATATTCATGGAGTACAAGCTTATCTCAAAGAATCAAAATTGGGTTAAGAAGTTCCCTTGCAAAAATTTGACAGCCTAACGGCGTCACCAAAAAATTCAGAAAATGAGTTGATGAGAGATAAAAAGGGTATCTCATCACTTGGACATAAAATTTAAATCACTAAGTATATATAATAACATATCCCAACATAATGTTATGTGAATTAAAAGACATAACAAAATAATTCTTTTAAAAAGAGGAGGGTGAAAGGTTCCCTTACCGACATGGGTATCTTTCGAAACATACACACCGTGAAAGAAAAACAATAAAACATTGATGTAAATAATCATAAATTAAATTATATTACACAATGAGTAAAATAATAGGCAGTACATACACCACTAAATGGAAATTGTGGAAAATGTAGCATAAATATCAGGGGAATAAAAGTGAGATGAAAAATCCCTTATGAAAACTCGGCAGCCTAACGGTGCCACTTAAAACTTACAAAAATGGATCGATGAGATCAAATAGGGTCTCTCATCATATTAACATAATGTTTACATAAAGAGGAATATAAAATAACATCCCCCAACATAACAAATAGGATCTTAAAAGATGTGAAACAAAGGAGAGTAATTAAAAAGAAAGATAGAGGGTAGATCTCTTACGAAAATTCGGCAGCCTAACGGCACCACTCAAAACATCCAAAATGGATTGATGAGATATAATAGGGTATATCATCATATGAACATTATAATTACAGTAATATTAATATAATAGAACATCCCAATCACAAGAAATGTGAGCTTAAAAGTAATGACATAAAAGAGTGTAGTTAAAAAGAAATAGAGGAGTATGACCCCTTACCTCAAGTCCGACTTGTCTTGTTCGTTTCTTTATATTCCTGAATAATAAACTTCTGTCAATTTATAATTTCCTAAGTACCTAATTTAAATATTATTATTCAGTTCATATAACATATTATAATGTTATAATAATTGATAAAAAATGTTAGTTCATATCAGACGTTTTTGACGATGTTTGGTACATGAGTCAAAAATGAACTTGTTTGAAAAATGATTGCCCAGGTAGTTATAAGTAAATAATTTCCAGAATAGTAATAATGATTAATATATCAAATATATCCAGTACATATTTATTTTATACTATTCCATATCATTTGGAGATAAAAAATGAAAAGCACCGTTCATGGAGACGGTAGGTCGTACGTACGCATGAACGCTACTTTCATTTTTTTGTCATATTAATGGAATTAAAAATAAATTATATTTATATATATATATTATAATTCCAGTATAATATATATGTTAAATAGGTCACATATGTTCATTAATTTCATTCTTTATACATTCCATGTATTTCATGTACGAGTCACATCACTTGAAGGGCCGGTAGTCCACACTTCCTCATATGAAATTATCGCATTTGCACAACATGAAAAGAATAAAGGTATGTTTTAAATATAAAATAAAGAAAAATATAGTAAAACTAAATACCATATATATCATATATAAAATACAGTGAAATCATAATGGCCACCTTTAAAGGTGTTAAAAGAATATTGAACAATCATCGTTTCGTGAGGCAGAAAATTGCCAACCACAGAAACAATATGTCCTTTAACCATTAGACGAAGGTGTGTGTAAGTGTAGCTCGAATAATTCACATAAAAAATCATAGTATATTCAAGATACCGGTTTTGTTACAAAAGAGAAGAATAAAAAGAGTTTAGGGGTTGGAGAAACAAAATAAAACATAAGAACACAAGAGAAAACACTACCTTTAAAATGGGTAACTTTCTTTGATTTAAGCTCAAAGGCTTCCTTACAAAGGCTTTTGCACAAAGTGAGGCTTCAATAATGAATAGAGGGATGTGGAGAGATGAAATGGGCAGGGTTTGGCCGAGCCAAAGGCTTGAGAGGTATGTGTAAGGTGGTAGAGGTGGCGGCCTTTTATAAGAGGAGAGGAGGGGCACTCTTGGAAAATAAAGAAATATTACTTTATTTTAAAACGATCTTCGGATTTAAAAGGTCGAAAATTAATATAATTCGAGGATAAGTTGATAAGGGTTCGAAATATACCCATCCAATAGGTTTTTGACAAGTTTAGGTCTTAGAATTTACATTATCTTTTCATTTTATCTAAATCGTTAAATAATGAGGTAATCACGGCATCATCATGAGGTCATAAATAATTTAATTTATTTAATGTCTAAAAATTATAGAAAAACACCATGATGTAGGAAATATTTTTATCTTTCCAATGACTTTTTATAGTCATACATCTGACTTTTATTACCCCATTTAAAAATTGTTATAGTAAAAAAAACTCATGTTTGTGTCATTTTTACATTTACATTAAATAAAAAGATATTAATGTCATTTTCCTTCCAAAGTGGCTCCATGGGGTCCCCAAGTTGACCCATGGATTTTCTTGGTCGGCCATGAAACATAAAATAAGTGGAGGACATGTGTCAAGCTCATCTCATATTATTAAAACATTAATTTTACCTTAAACTACACTAATTACCTCTAATCGCGATGAAAAAAATTAAAAGCTACTATTCACAAAAAAAAATTTTAATCCCATTGAACCAAATTTTACTTCTTAATGCCAACAATGTATGTTGGATTTTTTAAATTCAAAACACAGAGGTGGTAAAATTTCATTTAAACGAAAAATCAGTTTTTTAAGTACCACTTAGTGGTTTCACTATTCATCAAAAATTAAAGTCTTTCAGAAAAATACCAAAACTTCACCCTAACCTATATTTGATATTCTGAATTAAAAAATGATGTATATTTTACAAAATTAAGAACATATAAGTTACATTAATTAATTTAATAATTAATTCCCGATGTCAGAGCAAATAGCGTGTTTTTATGAAACAATAAGTATCAAAAGATTGACATTAGTTTAAGTCCAATTTCAAAGTGAAATTAATTCCAACGACCACTGTTAGATTAAATGGTAAAAATATATTCTGATTTTACATTAAAAACAATTAAAAAGATAATATAATCATATAAATAAATTAGATTAAAAAGTGGTTTTGAATTAAAATACAACATTTTTCACTATTCATTAAAAAATGAACTTTATCGGAAAGATACAAAAAATTTACACAAAGTATATTTTGATGTCCCAATTCTAAATAAGAATTTTATTTTGTCAAATATAACACATAAAATTTTAAAAATTTGGATTTAAAATAGGTTTTCCATCAAGAGGTGGTTAATCGACCTTTTAAAAAATATTAGAATGTTTACGCTTAAAATTGGATTCATTCGCATTTTTAATCCTATAACATTTATTGTAAAGAGTAAAAATATTTTACAAACATATATAATCATTTTGTAGTTAGTTCTGTTCATTCCCGCCATTACAACGGCTAGGCGTTAACTACCATTTAATATAATATTATTTTATTATTAGAGTGCAACATAAGATTCCCAAGAAACTCGTTGTTGCGTATTAGTTATGCCATTGAGCATAGAGTCCCATTTAAAGTAATATTAATATTTTATTCACAAATATCGATAAATATAATAATTTCATATTTTTTATTTACCTGGGGTGTTACACTATTACTCCCAATATCAATGTTTATTATTAAATTTGAGAACCAATAAAAAAAGAAAAAAGCTCAACGAACCCACCACATGTGCTTACTAAAAGAAAGGACATGCTTACTAGACTCATTGATCTAGGAAAAAAGGTAGAGTAATAACATACCATAACTTTTCACATTGATGGTTTGTTCTATAGCTAGAAACATATTTTTTATAGAAATAAAACCATCCTTTAATAAAAATTTATTTTTTGAATGTACTTCATTTATCCCATTCTTTAATCCTCCAAAACCTTCCATTACTATAGATAATGTGTAAATTTATCTTAAAATTAAATCTCTACTAGATACCCATACATGCCTAAATATGTCTCCACATACGTGCCCCAAATATGGTATTCTAAAAAGTGGAATGTTTTCATCTAATGAAAAAGTTCCAATAATATCTACATTTCCTCACACAATTATAGTAGAATATATATTTTTAATTTCACTAGTGGTCATCACAGATATAGGTGTCTTATATCATTATCTATGATTAATGATCCTTGTTTTTTCTGAATTATGGACTCCAAAATTTTTGTAATTCAAGTGGATTTGAAAACCCTGATGTTACATATATATTAATTGTCTTAATATTTAAATCATGTATAAAATAATTTGTTCTTTTACATCTCTTAATTCCTTGTTTCATGACCCTAAACCTCATCACCCAAAAACATTAATTTTATTACCATAAATTTAATTCATATTTTTCTTGGTAAAATATATTTTATAAATAATTCTGAACATTAAAATTATGGTTTTACTTTCAATTTTTGGTCATACATTCACATATATAATATCAAAAAAATCTGACCATGCATTTTAGAAAATCTTGATTAAACATATATGTCCTTAAACATCAATGACCTGTAGTAAAATCTCTGAGACCGTAAAATATTTGAACCCATCATGAAATGTGATGGAATTATACATTCATTCACATATAATTTTAATTTATCATTTTTCAATATAGATCAATCCACCTTTCATTAAAATCTATTTGAACTGAAATATCAGCATCCCATGGTCCAATTACTATAACATTAAAATATCTATTCCATTCCTCAATAATTTCAACATCATTGAAAATGTGGTCTTTATTCATGTGTGTATTTTCATTACCATTATTATCCTGTATATTTCCTCACATTTGGTAATGTTTGTGTGACCCTAAACATTAGACACATTGGTTATCTTTGGATGACCTAAAACCACCCAAACACGTGGAATAATGATCTGTTTGTTAAAAAAACATAATGGGTAACATGGATAAAAGTTGGGAAAACTCTCACTAGGCATGAATCTTGTATAGACTAGGAAATGTTTTCATTAAAATGGAAAAGGAACAAAAAATATAGGTTGAAATCCTATAGTGGGAGGCCTGTAAAATTCAATGTATTTGAAAGCTATGATTTCAATATATGATTCATAATAAAAATTTATGGCTTCTAAAAAACAAATGGAATTCTTGTGGGGATTACTATATGATCTGAGTAAAATTTATTTTATAACCTTTAATATCATATTCATACGGAAAATTAAATAAAATAATTATCCACGAAGTGTAATATCAATGGATTCTTGTAATTCTATACTACTCAAACCCACATGTGTATTATAATTATCATTTAAAACTCCAACTTCACAATCCTCATTTTTTTGTATCAAATCATCCTTATCCAATAAACAAACTGTTGTGTATTATGATGAAACCTATACCTATTCTTGTATTTGATTCATTCTAAGGTGAAAATCATCCAAATAAATATAATATATTGTATG
This sequence comes from Viscum album, assembly GCA_963277665.1. NCBI lineage: Eukaryota > Viridiplantae > Streptophyta > Magnoliopsida > Santalales > Viscaceae > Viscum > Viscum album. The sequence goes on from OY728133.1 coordinate 1,283,850,429, forward strand.
ATTATGTAATGTATCCTTAAAAGTATCCATGAGTCACAAATTGGAGGAAATAGTCCAAAATTAAAAAATCATGTGTATGATGATTGAGTTTATATCTTTTCCCGTTCATGAGACATTTCCAGGAGGAAATCATATCAGACTCAAGTGTTTGGTAACCTTGAATGATAATTTATAATAAAATTTAAAATTCATATGGGTTTCGGTTTTCTTTATGTCCCTATAGAGAGTTTCTTATGTTATTATGAGTTTACTATAAGAAGTGAACAAAGGAAAACATATAGACAACAAATGAGAGGAAAAAATAGTTTTTATTCATTTTCGGAAAAAAGAAGAAGAATATAACACACTATTTTACACCTCTCAACAAGATAATAATATATCACAAAATTCCCTATGCTGAAGTTAGGAGTTCGCTTACAGAATTTTAGGCTCCATAAGTACTGCTATGATAATTAGGTATTTATGGATGGCTAAATTTCGAGGTAGGGTGAAGGATCCCCTACATAGTATCTATACATATCCCCATTGTTTGCACTTACGATTAAAATTTTTATTGTTTTTATAAATCACAATTATTTTCCTCCATCTCATGCTAATGGAAGCTTTTATGGGAAACCTTTTTCTTAGCTAATCTTTATTTCTATGAGTCCACTGCCATGTAATGGGATTCAAGTTGAATGAATGTGGATTAGAGTCTAGGTGAATAAAGATTCTCTCCCACCTCATGAAAGGGACAATTTTCTTTTTTTATTATTATCTCTATCATCGATGATCAGATTTAATTTGCCAATAATTGTTTTATAATTGAAACACATGTCTTCCATGAAGAGAAATTGATTGTAAAGGTAGTGTTTCATACAAAATAGATCGATCATGGTGGTATAAAAAATCAAATTCCCTATATTTATAAAGACACATTAACATTTAGTGTAGAGGAAGTTCAGATAATATTGATCTAATTTAATTCCACTATTAGATGGTGATACATATTTTCATATAGTGTCTCTAGGGAACAAAAATAGGTCATTTCCTTCTTAGTCAGTTGGCGTTGAGAAAAACCTAGCCTCTGTATACTCTATCATTTGGGGAAAATATGTAGGTGTTTATAATGATATGATAAATAGAACTTATTTTGATACACTTAATGATATAATAACTACATGTTTGTTATATAATACTGGGGGTCAATCTAAGGAGATTTGAACACTCACCCCTTTCAGCTAATAGGCTATCCTCTGCAACCAACTTCACCAGAGTTTGAAAAATCATAGGAGAATCTCTTGGAATAGTTGTCTCCGAATTAATAGTTTGGGGAGAGTCAACCATTAATGAAGTCCCCAATTTAGTGGACACATGATCATCCCTATCCCAAATTGTTTCCTAACCACCCCTTATAATGATGGAATCCTTAACATATTGTGTAGAAAAATCCATGTCATATAGTTCACCATAAGGAAACTTATAGACTCCGTTACGTAATTCAAAAATATTTTTAGCATCATATGCTAGAATAAAAATGATTTTTCTATGTACAATATATTTTTATCAGTGAATCATATTTATAGTTATTCATATAAAGAAAAGAAACTTACATACTTCAAGATCATATTTTGTGTTGTTATCCTCTATAGGGATAGAGGCATATATGTTTAGAAATATATCATCCAACATCACATTTCTATCTGAAGGTGTAATATTCACTAATTAAAAAAGATAAGAGGGATTTCAATATTTTTTAAGATTACATAAAAACTATGTTTTGTTACCATGAATGTACTATCTTCTTATCAGCTATTGAAATTAGAATATGGGGTTATCATTGATGGTGTTTCCCCAAGAATGAGTTTAATGATGGTAATATAGGTTTATAATTAACTTGATATTTCCATTTTACTATACACATGGAAGAAATTAGATCATTTAATGAAGGGGATATAAGATTATTATAAGGTTGTAAAATCCGGATTGTTAATATCCTGATACACACATGTTTGTGCCAAATTACTAGGAATTGATTTTAAAATTAATATTAATAAAAGAAATGTTTAGTAAAATAATGTTTCCTCTACATGTGTTTGATTATAGATCATGTAAGACTAGTTATTTTCTCTTCAAGTAGTTTTATAATATTGGGTAATAGATAAATGTCTCATTACACTTATACTTCACTAAGTTTTTAGCCCAGGGATTACTCCCTTGAATCTTGAGATGTAATTTTATCCATTCTAATGGGGAAGCCTATAGTAGAATTTCTGGGATACTTTATTGGTCAAGGCCCCATATCAACCCATAGTAATTTAAAATAAGGAAAATTTTCAGTGTTGGATTCCCATAAATAAATAATTATTTAGTAATGATGCATACATCATTTGTATTTTCATATTATTCCCACAAATAAATGGATCTAGTGACCAATCCTTCAATGATGCACCGCTGAAACATTTCCCTCACATATCTTGTGGTAGGGATATATCAATTTATATCATAAACAAGAATCTATTGCTCCATGATATACATATCAATTAATCCTGATCAATATCATAGTTGAAATTCTAAGGAACCATTATATCCCCATGTTGAGGAATATCATCATCATCCTAATGTATCACACATAATATCGTAATGTTGAAGGTGGTGGTATTATTATACCAAAACTATGTATCCTCAGAGTGTACATAGTCAAATCACAACTAAAAAATCCTATTTAAGAAAACATTTCATTCAATTTTATTTTTTACCATGAATTGAAACCATAACCAGAGTTTGGGTAGCTATATATCAGGTCTCTTCCTAATGGTGGTGGACATACTCTCTTATCCCATCCACAATTCTTATAGGGTCCAATACTATGACTTATCACAAATGTCATAGTTATCGATTAATCAACATCTCAAGAGCTTTATCACTATAATTATCTTGTTGAGCCATTTTGGTAGTCCCATTTTCCTCATCCTTAAGTTACTAAAACAGTAACCGAAGCAAATATACCCACCATAATTACCATATGTTATAAGGATTTCTATGATTTAGAATACCCCAATTTTAACACAATAAATAAACTTGGTAGAGAAAATTTTACCATATCATGTTTAAATTCTTATTCCATCGTCAAAAATAATTTTAATACCACCTTTCGATACTTCTCCACCCAAGAATATTTTATTATAAAAATTGAAAACTTTTATAGGAAGATAAATATTCATCAAAACCTATAGGGAATATAATCATTATATTTCAACTATCAATAAACATATATCACATGGGGTCAATCCCTTTGATCCATAATATAAGACTAGTTTTATTACTTTATAAGGCCTTAATCAATAATTTTCCTTATAGGAGCATCACCATTATAAGGGAGAAACTATATTATTCGGAAAAATATTGAACCATTTAATATTCTTCATACATAAAAAAAACTGGTCGTACAGTAGAGATAAAAATGATAAAGTTGTGTAATAAATCATGTATTTTTACTTTAATTTGGAGTGTGTATGAATTAAATTTCACTCCCATCCATTATCACAACACTTGATGTATCCCACAATGTAGAATGGGTCATTTAATTGAAAATTTGTATCACGAATTGATGAATATTTTCTAGAATGGGAATAAGTTATCCCAATGGTTTTTTGTTTACCATATTGGATTATTTAATTAATGAACTCAAAAAATAAATTTTTTTGTATTAATAAACTATTTATAGATATGTTTTTCAACTCATAACAACAAATCCCTCCACCAAGGACTGAGTAGGGATGTTGGGATTTACATTATAAACACACTCTTTATAGTAGTCAAAATTCATTACTGGACACAACATACATGACATCCACAACTTCTCTTCTCAGGGGAATCCATTTGGGAACATGTATCTCAGTTCATTCCCATGAGCATCCAAGAATAAATATATCCACAATTTAAAATCGCTGTTATCTAATGGGTCAAGGTCATTCCCCATGATATTTGAAATCTATTTTAATAATTCATTAGAAGTTGGGGTATCCACTCAAGATCCTCCCCTATGGACTTTTGTGGAATGAATTCATCATAAATATCCCCAAGAATGGGTACCCTAGAGAATTGGTATATATCTCTTAGACTAATTCCAACTTATATTCGCATCAGTTCGAAGGTATTGGTCTACAAGGTCTATCAGTTCAAAAACTGTTGGAATGAATACATATTATGTACAATTATATATAAGAAACCAAGAAATATTCATAAATAAAATCCACCTTGAGATTGTCATATATTTGAAAACAATCCATTAAAACAGGTATTTCCTCATCCATTTAGTACCAACATCACATCCAATGTGAATACCCAAATCCTCATTCCATTATTTTAGTTGATCAGTATTTGAATGATGAAAATTGGATGTATTTAAATTATTATTTTTATTGTATATATGGTTGTGTTTCTAGAATGACTAATTTGTGATTAATCATGCATATTGGGATTTATCCCCCTTTTATTATGTAAATTTCATTTGGAATAATATTGGAAGAAGACATGTTTTTACACTTCATATCTCATGAGCACAACAATAGTCACTCAACTCTATGATAAGCTCATTCTAAAAAATTCCACGTCAATATAATGATAAATCTGAGATAAGGGGTACTATTTATGAATTTTTTCATGATATTAACATGTTTGCAAAATAAGTTTTCATATCAATGATTATAGTGTAGCCCAAGAATCTCAATAATATATTTGATCTGAGTGGAAACGTCAACACCCGAAGCATTGATTGTGGCTAGAGCCATTAGTTTATGTCAGTAATAAAACAATTATTCAAAAAATTAACTAATAATGTAATATAAATATATTATTTAATATGAAAACAAATATTAGAACCAATGAGTGAATATTTTAATAAGTTAAAATAAATCCATACTTTTCCATCACCCAATTCCATCTCCCAGGGCTAGCATGAAAGTCCCTCACATAGCCTACTAACATAACTTCATTAGTGAATTGCCTATTAATGCATCTTTACTCAGGTCCTTTACCCTTTTAAAGGGGTCCTAAAATCATATACGATTAGAATAAACACACTAAGGTAAGGTAAAATCCAAAAGGAAGTGTGTCATCCATAATGTTGTACGATGAACAAGGGAACAAAGAGATCATTCACTTCCCACTCTCATTATACCAAATGCATGGGTGTAGGGGGCCCACCCATAATTTATTAATTTCATGATATGAGATAGTTTTTATAGTTATAACATGATAGATTATTTCATATGAATTTTGTAAAATCAATTCACATTATTTTATCCTTAGGAACCAAATGATTCCCCTTTCAGAATTTTTTTTCGCACCATTAGCACAGTGAACCCAGAATTAACTCCTCTATAGTCCACCCAGATTTATATGGGGGAGGGTGGTGGGGGTGGTATTTTTTTCACTATATTATTTTAGAATTATTAATACATTGAAGAAATGATATTATGTTGGAAATTTAAAGTAAACTTTATATGTATATGAATGATAATTTCACACAAAATGACTAAAAATATCCAAACATGTGCTTACAAAATTACCCTTATTCATGTCAACATCTGTTCACCACATCTATTCCAAATCACTTTCATCCATGGTTCAATATTTTACTATAAATAGGACCATTTTACATCGCATTTATAAACTTTTGGATGGTCAAACACTTCCTGATGATATTCCCACACATTTCTCATGAGGGTTTATTCAACTATATTCAGGTGGATTTTTAAAACTATATATAAGGTAAATTAACCATATTAGTGTTATATTGGGCTTGTTTAGGATTAATGCATCCATAAGACATTTTTACAAACCAATTATTCCTTATCAATTGAAAATTAGTGTAAATGAACCTTACCTGAAAACATATATGACCTCCATTTATCCTAATACAATAGTGAATACCCATATCCACATGGGTGAATATCACCTCTTTTTAATAATCAGGGTTTCTACTAACCCTAGTATTACTATGGTGATATCAACCCATGGTAAATCTTGGGTTCTATTTTTCCCTATCATCACTTGGGAGTCACTTCACTTTTATACCTCCCTCGGTATAAACATATCATTATACTTTATACAATGGTGAATTGTGATTCCTCACATCTCACATGGGTGATCTTTCTATTGGTCACACCCACTAGGGTGATACTCATTCAGATATACCTCACCAGGGGGAGGCTATTCCTAGGTGTTCCACATTAACAGGCTCTTATCTTCAGTTCCCTCACTAGGGGATCATAGAAACCCTATCCTAAATGGTATATAATCCCCTTACCCAAGTCTCCTACTTGGGGAATCAATTATTGTGGCCCCTATATAAAACCAAAAAACATATATGGTTGGGGTATGAACTATAGTATTTAACCCATTCAATCGTGTCTTACCTTAGTAATATTCTACTACCTATTACCCTTTATAATTAGTAGGACCCTCAATGGAACTGTAATCATGTATCATGGATACAGATTTTTCCTATTTTAAATACATAATGAATGATATCACAGTTTCATGCACTACAACTAGGCTACCACAGGCCTAAACCCTTCCACCTGTTGTGGTTTGTGGACAAACTAGTCTACCAAATTATATATGGGAAATTTTAATTCCATTCTTAGTAAGTATCCATGATGGTTCCCATTGATGATTTCATAACATCAAATCACCAACAAGTCCGAAAGACCCAAATATTAGAAATATAATTTCATGTGTAAGACCCACTCATTATCTCCAAGATCTGTAGTAATACTTAATATTAAACCATATTATGATCCCCAAACATGGAATCATTACTAATAAATTCTCTAGTCCACCCAATGAGACATGCTCCCAAATGGTAACACCAATGTGTATGCCCTATTCAGTCCAAAGTTATTAGAAAATTCACAACATATATGTCCTCATAGTATGAAGTTAATCCTTTTTCCAATGTCTCAAATACTTGACATTAAATTTCATGTCCTACATCCTGGACACATAATGTAAATTTATACGTCCTTGTCATTATCATATGGATTTAATCGACATAGTATGGTCTTATCATATAAACCAAAACTGTGTAACTCAAACTATGTGAGATTTGATTACTATTAATCGGGAATGAAGGATTCCTACCGTATGATCAAACCTAATATTTTTAATTTACTGTTTTCATTATCATGTGACCATTTTACTCATTAATCAACATTCATATTCTCATTTTTTTAAATATTACCCAGAATAGCAGGCATTTTTTCCCCAGGGAAATATTCCCTAGAGAACAATCATTTTTAGACCATTTACTATTATTCCACATACTACTTAGTGGTGATCTATTACTAAAAATACAAATACTTTTTTCCCTCCTTATGATATAGTTCCTAAAATTGTGGACATTCTTACACACAAGGCACATTCCATGGTTAACCATCCTCTTTAGATCATTTTACATATGAGTTCATATCTATCCGAATGGTCTATATTCACATGGTTCTAATTAAAAATATCATTGATCCATATTCCCAATAAAACAGTACACCATGGTGAAGGGTCATATTCCCATCTATTGATCACTAAGTCGACCATTACAATTATTTATTATATTTTAGTTATACTAGGAAGATTGTCTCATGAATAGTCCTCAGAGTGACCATTTCATAGAATCGTTAACCTTAAAAACAATTTCCCTTGATATTGTACTTCGTGGAAGGGGTTCTTATGAATCAAAGTTAAATGTAATTTCACATCCTATTATATTACATTAGGAAACATGGGTTTTTATTCCCTTCACGGGGGTACATAAGATACCATTCTTAGAGAAAAAATCCCTATACCACTTATAAAAAATTCCTCCCTAGAAGGTCATAAACTTTTGAGTTTCCAACTAAATGAATTTAAAACATACTAACCTCAAAAATAAATAAAAAAATATGGTGGACCTATAATTAATTATAATGAAACCACCAATGGGGAACCTCTTGAATATATAATGTATTTCACCTTAATGGATGAGCTATAATATGTAATAGTTCTTTAAATAACTATTTTTCGATCTCCAATCACCAATAATGTGTAAATAGTACAACATTGGGATTTCATTAGTATTTATGGATATATCCTAAATCTAGAACGTTGTAATGGATTTTTTGAAAATTACATCTCTAAAGTCATGAAGATGCTCAGCCACTCACCCCTCAACAAACAAACATTCTAAAATTTCACTATAAAAATTCTAGTAGTATATTTTTTTTAAATGAAAGTGTGTACCAACAAAAAATATTGCAATAGAGACACATTATATATTTTAGTCAAATTATGTTATTGGAAACAAGGAGTATGATTATGTGTATGTGTGTGTGTATGTATATGTGTATGTGTATGTGTATGTGTATGTGTATGTGTATGTGTCTGTGTATGTGTATTTGTATGTGTATGTGTATGTGTATGTGTATGTGTATGTGTTTGTGTATGTGTATGTGTATGTGTATGTGTATGTGTCTGTGTATGTGTATGTGTATGTGTATGTGTATGTGTGTGTGTGTGTATGTGAATGTGTATGTGTATGTGTCTCTAAAAATATATGTGAATGTGTATGTGTATGTGTGTGTGTATGTGTATGTGTATGTGTATGTGTATGCGTCTATGTATGTGTATGCATATGCGTATGTGTATGTGTATGTGTATGGGTATGTGTTTGTGTATGTGTATGTGTATGTGTATGTGTACATGTATGTGTATGTGTATGTGTATGTGTATGTGTATGTGTATGTGTATGTGTATGTGTTTTTGTTTGTGTATGTGTATATGTATGTGTACATGTATGTGTATTTGTATGTGTTTGTGTTTGTGTATGTGTATGTGCATGTGTATGTGTATTTGTATGTGTATGTGTTTTTGTATGTGTATGTTTATGTGTATTTGTATGTGTATGTGTATGTGTATGTGTATCAGTAACTGTATTTGTATGTGTATGTGTATGTGTTTGTGTATGTGTATTTTTATGTGTAGGTGTAGGTGTATTTATATGGGTATTTGTATCTGAATGTGTATGTGTCTGGGTATGTGTATGTGTATGTGTATATGTATGTGTATGTTTATGCGTATGTGTATGTGTATGTGTATGGGTATGTGTATGGTATGTGTATGTGTATGGGTATGTGTATGTGTATGTGTATCTGTATGTGTATGTGTACGTGTATGTGTATGCGTGTGTGTATGTGTATCTGTATGTGTATGTGTATGTGTTTGTGTATGTGCATGTGTATGTGTATGTGTATGTGTAGGTGTATGTGTATGTGTATGTGTATGTGTATGTGTATGTGTATGGGTATGTGTATGTGCATGTGCATGTGTATGTGTATGTGTATGTGTATGTGTATGTGTATGTGTATGTGTATGTGTATGTGTATGTGTATGTGTATGTGTATGAGTATGTATATGTCTGTGTATGTGTATGTGTATGAGTATGTGTATGCATATGAGAATGTTTATGTGTATGCATATGAGAATGTTTACGTGTATGTGTACATTGTTATGTATGGATATGTGTATGTGTATTTTTTTTGTATGGATATGTGTATCTGTATGTATATATATACGCATATTTATATGTGTGTGTATGGGTATGTGTATTTGTATGTGTATGTCTGTGAATGTGTATATGATATATGTATGTATGTGCATATTTGTATATGTATATGTCAATGTGTATGTGTATGTATATGTGTATGTGTATGTTTTTTAAGAGTATGTGTATGTGTATATTTATGTATAAGGGTATATATGTGCATGTATGTATGTGTATGTGTCTGTGTGTGTGTATGTGTAAGTGTATGAGATTGTGATTGAATCTGTATTATTTTATTTATATGTGTGTAGAGGTGTATACCTGTGTTTGTGAATCAAAATGTATATGTGTATGTATGAGTGTGTATACGTATGTGTTTGTGTATGTTTATTTGTATGTGGATGTGAATGTGTGTATGTTTATATGTGTATGTGTATGTTTTTTTGTATGTGTGCGCATATGTGTTTATGTTTGTATTTTTTTGTTTATGTATGTGTATGTGTATTTATGAGTATGTGTATGTGTATATGTATAGGTATATATATGTGTATGTGTATGTGTATGTGTATGGGAATGGGTATGTGTATGGGAATGTGTATGTGTATGTGTTTGTGTATGTATATGTGTATGTGTATGTGTATGTGTATGTGTATGTTTATGTGTTTGTGTATGTGTGTGTTTATGTGTAGGGGTTTGCATATGTGTATGTGTATGTGTATGTGTATGTTTATTTATATAAATGATTATGTTTTTGAGTATGTGAATGCATATCTCTATGTGTATGTGTTTCTCTATGTGTATTTATAAGTATACGTGTATGCGTATGTATTTGTATGTGTATGTGTATGTGTATGTGTATTTGTATATGTATGTGTATGTGTATATGAATGATTATGTGTATGTGTATTTGTATGTGTAGTTGTAGGTGTAGGTGTATTGGTATGTATTTGTGTGTGTGTGTGTGTGTGTCTACGTATGCACATGGGTTTGTGTATGTGTATGTGTATCTGAATGTGTATGTTTATGTGTATGAGTATGTGTATGTGTATGTGTTTGTGTTTGTGTATGTGTTTGGGAATGTGTTTGTGTATGTCTATGTGTATGTGTATTTGTAAGTGTATGTGTATGTGTACGTGTATGTGTATGTGTATGTTTATGTGTTTGTGTATGTGTATGTGTATGTGTATGTGTATGTGTATGTGTATGTGTATGAGTATGTGTATGTGTATGTGTATGTGTATGTGTATGCATATGGGAATGTTTATGTGTATGTGTATGTTTTTTTGTATGGAAATGTGTATGTGTATGTATATCTACATGCGTATGAGTTTGTATGTGTATGAGTATGTTTATTTGTATGCGTATGTATGTGAATTTAAATTTTATATTTGTATGTATATGCATACTTGTATATGTAAAAGTCAATGTCTTTGTGTATGTGTATGTGTTTGTTTATTTTTTGTATGAGAATTTGTATGTGTATGTTTATGTATAAGGGTATATATGTGCATGTACTTATGGGTAAGTATGTGTGTGTGTGTATAAGTGTATGAGATTGTGTTTGAATATGTACTATTTTATTTTATGTGTATGTAGAGGTGTATACATATGTTTGGGAATCAACATGTGTATGTGTATGTTTATTTGTATGTGGATGCATATGTGTGTATGTTTGTAAGTGTATGTGTATGTTTTTTTGTATCTGGATGAATATGTGTTTAAGTTTGTATTTTTATGTTCATATATGTGTATGTGTATTTATGTGTATGGGTATGTGTATGGGTATCTGCAAGTGTATGTGTTAGTGTATGTGTATGTGTTTTTATATGTGTTTGTGTGTGTGTATGGGTATGTGTATGTGTATATGTATGTGAAGGGGTATGCATATGTGTATGTGTACGTGTATGTGAATGCATATCTCGATGTGTATGTGTTTCACTAGGTGTATATATAAGTGTATGTGTATGTGTATGTGTATGTGTATGTGTATGTGTATGTGTATATGTATGTATATGTGTATGTGTAGGTGTAGGTGTATGTGTATGTGTCTGTGTAGGTGTATGTGTAAGTGTATGAGTATGTGTAAGTGTATGTGTATGTGTATGTGTACATGTATGTGTATGTGTACATGTATGTGTATTTGTATGTGTATGTGTATGTGTATGTGTATGTGTATGTGTATGTGTATGTGTATGTGTATGTGTATCTGTATGTGTATGTGTATGTGTAGGTGTATGTGTAAGTGTATGTGTATGTGGAAGTGTATGTGTATGTGTATGTGTATGTGTACGTGTACGTGTACGTGTACGTGTATGTGTATGTGTATGTGTATGTGTATGTGTATGTGTATGTGTATGTGCATGTGTATGTGTATGTGTATGTGTATGTTTATGTGTATGTCTATGTGTATGTCTATGTGTATGTCTATGTGCATGTGTATTTGTGTGTGTGTGTGTGTGTGTGTGTGGGTATGTTTATGTGTGTGTGTGTGTGTGTGTGGGTGTGAGTGTGAGTGTGTGTGTGTGTGTGAGTGTGTCTGTGTTTGTGTGTGTGTGTGTGTGTGTGTGTCTGTGGGTGTGTATGTGTATGTTTATGTGTATGTGTCTGAATATGTTTCTGTTTATCTGTCTGTGTATGTGTAAGTGTGTGTTTTTGTGTGTGTAAGTGTGTGTTTTTGTGTGTGTATATGTGTATGTGCATGTGTGTGTGTATGTGTATGTGTATGTGTCTATGCATGTGTATGTGTATGTGTATGTGTATGTGTCTGTGTATGTGTATGTGTCTGTGTATGTGTATGTGTATGTGTATGTGTATGTGTATGTGTATGTGTATGTGTATGTGTATGTGTATGTGTATGTGTATGTGTTTGTTTATGTGTATGTGTATGTGTATGTGTATGTGTCTGTGTCTGTGTTTTTGTATGTATGTGTATCTATGTGTATGTGTATTTCTATTTTTTTATGTATTTGTAATTGTATGTGTATTTGTATATGTCATTTTATGTGTCAGTTTATTTGTATGTGTCTGTATTTTTATTTGTATGTGCTTGTGTAGATTTATGTGTATGTTTATGTATGTGCATGTGTACGTGTATGTGTATTCATATTTATATATTTATTTGTATGTGCATGTGTATGTGTATGTGTATATGTAAATGTTTGTATGTGTATGTGTATATGAATTTGTATGTGTATGTATGTATTTGTATTTGTATGTGTACGTGGATGTGGATGTGTTTGTGTTTGTGTGTCTGTGTGCGACACCCCCATGTCACAATGGATTTTAAATTTTTTTAATTTTGGGGTATTTTGTTGTTTCTAGGTGTTTATGTCTTATTTTTTGGTTTTTCAAGACGTCGTAGAGAGCTACAGGCTGGGACTATTGTAATCTCTGGAGTGATAAAAGGAGGCCACACCACAACCCGTTTCCATAAATTTGTGAACTTTTTGGGCATAGAGTGACAACATCAGAGGCCATGGGATGCACTGTGCAGATCATTTGGGTGGGAGAATTACATTGTGGAAGGGACATGCTGCATTGTGGAGGGAAAAGGCCCGGGACATATGGGTTTGTTTGACTATGGGGATTGATGATACAATCTAGAGGGCCACTGCACAGAAACAAGGTGCTCACGAAAATGGATCTAATCGATTGAGGTGCCTGATATTGTATACGGTTGGGGATCTCGGTGGATGATATTTATCAAGAAGTCCCACACATCATTCTGGGGATGTTGCGGCCTGGTGGGTTTCACGATAGAAACACCATGCTGCCAGCCATGGAGAATGTGTCGTGAAGGTGGTCTTCCCATGGGTAATATTTGGTGTTTTACTATTTCACCCCATCACTTTTTGAGGGGTTTATAACCAATTATCCATCTCTCAAAAGCATAAGTTTCTTGCTTGAGCCCTTGGAATTCCTTTATCATTCTCTTCCTCCTCCCCTGGTTCTTTTCTCATTTAATTTAAATTTCTAGTGGTCCTTTGAGGATTGTTCCATCATCACACTATCTCCTTACCTTCCCTCATCATTTCCCCTCAATATTCCATTCTATCATAAACCATAATCAATAAGTTGGTTAATTTTAGGGATCATTTTGGTTCAAATCATGACTCTTTGGATGTTTAAGGGCCATTTAGAGTGCCTTATTTCTTAGTTGGTGATTCTCTATCATTGTCGACATATTGTGTGTTGTTCTCTGTTGGATCAATGTAAGTGTTTTTATTTCATTTATATATATTAAATTCCATGTGATTCTTGAATGTTTAAAATTCCTTCCATTCCAAATTATTCTTATATGTGTTTCCCATGATGGGTTTGATGTGGTTTTAAAATTGTTTCGATATTGGGCATGTAATTTCCACGCAATAAGTGATTATGAAAAATCAGGAGTTCTACTTTCCAAATAATTTATATTTGTTAGAGTGGTGTTTAGAAAATTTTATCTTTCAAATTGGATTATTGGATATTTCAAGCAATATTTAAAAAAATAGTGTTTTGTAACATCATTCAATTTCTAAAATATAGATATTTCTTATTAGATTTTTGAAATGTTTCCAATGGAATGTGTTGTTTCTCTCATATTTTCCAAGAATTTTTAAATAATGGGATTTTAAATAATTTGAAATGGTTTTCAATCCGAGAATTATCAATCAAATGACTATTTCTAACATTATAAAGAGTTTATTTGAAATTGTGATTACCTACAATGTGGACTCCCGTTGATTATATTATTCTTGTTAGGGATTGAAGCGACTTGAGGGATGTTTATTATTTATGCTGATACAAGAATTTAAAAGTTGTTATTTGTTAAGAGTTTGTTAGAGGTGAGATGATATATATTTCTTATTCATTATATATGTATTTGTGTTATGATATTGTGATTATTTTGTTCTTATCACCTACATTTATTAATATTCTTGGAACCTTACATTTTTAATATGAAGGTATGTATTTTTATTATGATATCCTAGTTTGTATAGACCAGATCATTTTCTAGGGACATTACATCCACTTAGTGGTTTAATTTTCTATTGATTAAACCAATAAGGGGATAAAGAATGTGATGTTCTGATTACCAAAAGGGGCATGTAGAGAGAGTGATCCACCAAACCATGTCGAATATCATTTTCTCAGAGCATATTGAAATTCCCATGTGGAGTATATCCTATCGAGGATGTTTTTTAGAAACATGATTTATACCTTTTTTGTTTCCCCTCGAATTTTTTTAATGCATTTCACGAACTCATGTTTGATGGTTGTTTTATTTTTATCTCCAGCGATATCTCCATTCCTCTGAATTTTAATTTTTTGTGGGTTAAGATTTCTTTTATACCAAATAATAAATACTTTGGAAATTTTGGTTTCTTTATAAGGAATGTTGATGAATTTATTGAAAATGAATTTCTTAAATGTTTTATCAAATGTTGAAGAAATAATTACTTTATAATCAATTTAAAATTCATATTTATTATTTTTTGAAAAATATTTTAATTGAATTATGGGGGGATAAATGTGTTATATATTTGTATTCATGTCATATCATGTGAAAAAACATTTTTATAAATTATTTTCAAACTATAATCAATGTAATGTATTAGGAAAGGAACTGCATATACACTTTGGTGAAATCATACAGGGACTGTTTGTCTCACACTTTTCTTATACATGACTGATTTTTTATTTGTGAAGATACTATAATTTAATTCAAGTTCCCAACATTTGATTCCTCTTTTCAGATTCCCATTGGATTCTTTTTTGGATGTGTTTGAATATTGTTGGTGAATATGGGTCACACATTGGTTTTGTTGGAAATGATGAGGTTTCATAGATATTTATTGGGATGTCATGTCAACCTATTCATCATGGTACATTTCTTCTATTTTCTCAATGTTTCTTAATCATCCGTATTTATGTTGATGATTTTGTAATATGTTTTTTAAGTATTATTATTTTATTATTTAATGATTTATTTGATTATTTATTTTTATCTTCTTATAATATTGGAATTGATGTTCAATGCAAGGATATGTCATGTTGGATTCAAATATGGTATTCTTTTCATTTTTATGCTAAAATAAGGTTGAATTCATACTCATGTTTAATTATTGATACCCAAGAACTAGTACCCAGATCACAAGGATTAGAAATTTCCACTGTTAATTAGGGAAATTCAGGTTGTGTATTTGTTTGATAGTTTCACACACTTTTTTTACAAAATAGAAGCGTAGAATATGTTTTTAGAAGTATTAGTTTCTTGAAATTCCAAATTTTTTATTTGGGTGTTTCATATTAGAATTGGGATTAGTATTATCATATTTAATCAAGGGGCTTGACATGAGTAGTTTCCTAATCCCTGAATTTAATTATGTCTTTTTAGTTATTATGGCTAGTTACAATATGGTTACCATTATAAATAATTAATGGAATTATGAATTTAGATGATGTTGTTTGGATCCTCATTAGTATTATTTTATTTTCCTTATATTTTTTTGGTTTAAGGATGAGAATAGGGTACGTGACAATAAAACACAATTATCTCACATAACCTGAAAACCTTTTCGAGTATGGTCACATGATTCTGATATAATTTTAGATGTTTTTTCATGAATGTACCATGGTTGGTAAAACTAGTTGACAATGTCATCCATGTTTCTATATTCCATTTATCATTTATATTTAGCCTCCCCTCTAGAGATTCCCAATAAATGGTAAAGGCAATGGTGTTTTGGTGTTATGTTGGGACACTATCATCTCACAATTGTGTCAACTTTATTTAAATTTATAGTATTTAAAATTTTCAGTAGATTTAGGCTTGAATATTTATTTTCTGTAACTGTTTTTCTATTTCAAAGTTAGCGTAAATGGTTAATGGAAAATTATGTGAAATACATTACTCTTTGATTATAATCATTATTTTCTTATTATAGTTCATATGCATTGTATAATATGTTTGGCTCTAAACAATTCAATTTTCAATGCATATCATTTGAGACATTTTGTTTATAGACTGTTTGTGTATGTCTCTTGAATAGTTTTGAGAAACAATGTGATGTAATCATATATAGTGATGATGGTTCCCTCTAGTGTTCCACATATCATTGGCGCATGGTTTAGTAAATTGTGCATCCAAACCATTAAGGTTACCCTATTTTTGTTAATTGGTTATTTTAAAATTACAAACCTATTAAATTTTATGTTTTTTGCCTCCCATATTATTGATATTGAAGAATTTTACTCATATTATAATATAATTTTTAACATATATATCTAGCTAACATAACTCAAAGATGAATAGGCCTTGTGTCCTTGAACGCATAAATAAAAAACAAGATGAAACTAAAATAAGGAACTCCTTATTCTAATCTTCATAATAATCTCTTATATACCATTCAACTCTAAATACTATATACGATAACCTGGGGAATATATAAATAAACGGGGTGAGCTAAAAATCCTAGTAATGGAATATATATGATAATGAAGCATATCATATAATGAAAAAAGAATAAAAAGGTATTATAAATAAAAAGGATAATAAATAATCTTTTCCATCATAACATTAATAACATTGAATCATAAGGTCACAACGACATAAGAATTCAACTACAACATAAAACATATCATAAAAATAAGTTAGGGATACCATCTAAGACAACAGCACATGTTTGAAAGAGTATCTTGATGGATTAGGTTTACAACATAATCCAATATATATATTCTCATGAGATATAAAAATTACCCAATCCATTAGACCTCTATCATGGAAAATTCATCATAACATATATGTGGTTATTTGAGAAAAAGGGTAAATCAAACAAAAAGGCATGAATATAAGAATTTCCCAAGGAAATAGATGGGTTACATAATATTGACTCATGTCACTATCAAATGGGATTTAGTAAATATTACAAATAGATGAAGTAATAAAATATTTTATAAATTCATATCTAAATAAATTATAATTGTTCTCAAAATAATGAGTTTATATGAAAAAATGATATCATAATGGGTAGAGGATTGGTTATAAAAATGAACATTCAAATTGATGTTTTATGTAATCAGAAGAAAGTAGTTTTAATATAGGAATTTTACCTAAAAACTGATGGTAATCTAGAATGGTTTTAACTAATTGAATCCTATATTTCCTGAAATAAAAAACGGGAATAAGGAAATTAAAATATCATCACAAATAATGATTAAGGGTTTGAAAAGTTCACCCAGACTATGTTTGATTTTGAAGATGGAATTTTTGAAATGAACTTAATACATTAATTATCCCATCAAGGGATGAAAGAATAATAAAGGTATATATGTGATGAAATATATATATAAACTAAAATCATTACATAACATAAAACTGTGATAAAATGGGTTTAGGGAGAGATTGTGAATAACCAAAAAATAGGGTTGTTCAGTGGGGTCCCTTAAATTATGTATAGAAATGTTCTTTAATTGTACTTAATATACATTATAATAAAATTACATTCATTAATTACATAATTTTGAAAATTTTATGTACATATTTTATTTACTATGACTATATCATTTTCATTTACAACCATTTAATCGAGATACAATGTTTAATTTTATTATTTTGAGGGTGTTCTTTTCATGGTTTTATTGTTATATCTCTTGTGGATAATTATTAATGTTCATTTCAAATAGGAGTAAAACTCTAAAAGTACATGGAAAATATATTAATTTCTTTATAATAAATTAAGTGGTCCCAGATATCCATATGTTTTACAAATTATTTATGGTTTATTTAGAATAAATGTTAATGTTATACATGCAGCTCATTTTGAATGTTTATGGTCCATCATGGAAAAGATTTGTTTTATTTAATTAAAATATTATAAATACCATACCAAATCATGAAATAAGTTCTATAATTATCATTTTAATCCTATTTACAAATAATAATATTCATATGACCAACCTTGAAGGTGGTGGATAAAAATTAATTACGTTGTTTAGAGAGGTTTTTTACCAACCATATTATGAAAAGTTTGTTCATTATCAAGTAAGTTGATAAGAGAAGAGAATAAAGTTATATATTTAGTTAAAAATGAATTTATTTTATATTTATAATATTTAAATAATTGTTTCATGTGGTATTGGATATTTGAAGAAAACAATTTAGAAGGGATAGATTAAGAATTTATCCCCTTTAACGTCATCCCTAGACATACAAATTTTGGCACTTAGGTTTTTCCTTTTGGTGAGACTGTCACTATGAGGATGCTTGGGAGATATTTGGGGATATTTTGGAATATATTGGGAAATATCTAAGGCTTAGTAGGTCTAAGGTGAAGTGGTTCTATTTATAAGGGGAAGAGATTAATATTTTTCTCTATTATAATTATTAGTTTGTTATTATGGATTAAGAATATTAATAATTTTTAATATTGTTATAATATATTGAAATTGGTTTGTGTGAGTTTGAATTAATGGATTCTTAAAACATCCATGACTCATAAATTCATGTATTTAGCTAATAATGTTAAATATATCACTTCCGCTATTTATGAATATAAAAAATTCAACTAATTTAAGACAATATATAAAATTATACCTAACCATTTATAAATGGTTATATTACAGAAATTAAAGAAAATTTATGAATTTTTTTTTGAAATGTGAAAATTTTATTTTATTTAAAAATAATATATATTTGGGAATTTAAAATTTTAATATTATAATGAATTTTATGTCTCTTCAAAAAATTACTTATGGTCTCATTAAATTATATTATCATTATAATAAAATATAATATTTATTTATAATTTTTTTATGAAAATAATATTTCATTTAAATAGTTATATTTGTTATAAATTCATATAAAACATCCATTTTTTTGAAAAAAAATACAATCTCATGTTTTTATCATTTTTAAAATACTTATTTACATGTATCATGATATAAGTTTGTCATATTTCCATTGAATAATATAAAAAAAATATTATTTTATTCTCCCATAGAAAATGATAATATTCATAACTGTTAAATTACTATTTCAATGGTTATATTTTTAAAGGTCATATAGTTTCCCTACATTTTATAATTATCAATTATTTAAGTCATTGTTCATTAATTGTTTCTCTGGTTATACATATTTTAATTATCTATATCAATATTTCATTACTAATATTCTTCCTTATTTCTACAACATTCTTCATGAATGTGAGTATTCTTAGGTATTGATAAGATATGAATTTTCATATTCTTGTAATATTATTTCACTATATTTTATAACCATGTAGTATTTTCAATTATTTTTGAAATATTTATTCACAAAAATTTATTGTTCAAAATAATAAAATATTTTGTTCGATTTATCATATGGTACATGTGATTTATATAATAATAAATTACTAAATATGATATGTTAATATAATAATAATGTAAATTTCCTTGATAAAAATTATGGTTCATTACATTCTTCCCCCTTAATAAATTCCATTATTCAAATTTAATTTTACTGAAATATGTAAATCTAGGTGACAGTTTTCTTCTTCATTGTTTCATTTGACTTATAATTTCCCACCTTATTCTTTTGGTTCCTCCATAATAGTGGGACTAGGATAGTTATCTTGCTGCTTTGAACTTTATATTTATTGTCTATAAAGTTCAGTAGCTTCTCCTCATAAGAGAGATCATTTTCTAAATATGACAACCATAATTCATTACATTTGTGGGATTTAGTATGTATAGCCTCAATTGGGATATGTGTTACACTTAATGTACTAGAGACTTAGTTAGTGGGAGTGTGAGTCAATATGCCACAACTTTGATGTGATCAAAAATATCATAGCTTCTAATGTACCTAATAATTATATTTCCATTACTCCAAAATATCATGATTTACATATATAGAGATATGTATAGGAATAACTTATCTCCGACTTTATAATATAGGTCTTGTTTAAAACTATTATAATATCTATTCTACTAAAAATATGATGTTTTGAGTTGCTACTGAATAGTCTTGAACATTTTAATCATTTCATTGACTATACCAGGACCCATTTTCTTTTTTTCACCAACCTCATCCCAACAAACATATGTTCTATATCTCTTCTCATAAATATAATTATATTGAGAAATTAGGATTCTTTATTTGAGTTATTATTCCATGCTAACTCGACTAGAGTTAGATTTCCACACCATACACATTTGAAGTAAATGAAGAATTATCTTAACATGTTCCCATTTGTATAGATATTCTACCCATATTAATCTTAAATTTTTAGATCATAATACCCATGAGAGTTTAACATAGTGTCTATATAAAATTTAAGAGTCTTCTAGAACATGAAATAAAATATTAGATATTGATAAGATACAATCAATATTGGTGTTCCATGAGACCTCACCACTTCTTTGATGTAGATTCATTGAAATTGGTAAAGTGAAAAGTCTTCTTTAATTGTATTAATTTGAGTAGTATTTGTACGATGATACACCATAACAATTTTAAAATAATTTCATATTGATGTTTTTGTATGGCCCGTAGAAAATATAATGGTTATGTTCTCCCATTTTCATATACGTGTGTGTAATGATTTCATCATCACCTTGGATTATATCCTTTCAACCTTTACATGATGACATACCAGACACCTTGATGTGTATTATTTGATCTCCTTCATCAAACATTCCCAATAATAGTTCTTTCAATGCTCTTGATACAACTTTTTTCGCCTTGGATGTATAAAGAAGGTAAATCAATGTATATTAACAATTGCTTCATCATCATAGGTTTTTATGGTATAAAAAGAGGTGAACCAAATATTACAAATCATTCTTTAACAATTTTGAACTTCTAGTAGTTTCCTTATATTAAATCTTCAACCTTCTTCTATATTTCCACATAGTCTCATTGATCCTCATTTATCTTGAATGGAAGGTAGAGTAATAATTTAATATGGGTAAGATGATTAGATTTTATTAGGAATCCCATGTACATCCTTTGAATGTCCAAGATGGTCAAAACCTCTTTAATCCTTATTATTAATTAAGGATATTACAATAAGAGTTTATATACAACATATACCTACACATATACTTCCACTAGCACTGTAATGTGATGATCAATACAACCAACTCTTTATCTAGCATTTTATTGTTCTACTCATTTAATTTTAATTTTCATAAAGTGTATGCTATCAAAATATCATTTTGAGTATGAAAAATACCAATACCCTTTTTCAATGTATAAATGTATTCTATAAAAGGATCACCACTTAAGGGTTGTGTTAGTAAATGTGCATTAATAAACCATTTTTTTCAATTTGGTGATTATTTCATCAAATTCAGTACATAAAAATATAATTCCACTTCAAGTCAAATTTCTTACCTGATCTCAGAGTCATGATATTTTTCTATAAAATATTCTTTAATAGAGATTCAGCCCTAGTAATTATTGGATCTCTATTACAGATGATGGTATACACTATTAGTTAATCATATTTTCCAAAAAAGTTTCTAATTACATCCCATTCTTAGTGATAACATTTCCAATGAATTATACTTCTTACATCTAGAAATAAAATTTAATATACTTTTCTTATAGCTTCTCTTTACATAAATTCTTTAGCGTAATATTCAAATTAACCTTTTTTCTCTAATATGTTTTATTATTCTAGAATATCATAAATAAATAATACTGTAAAATTTTGAATAATTTCAAAAGTATATCCTCATTAAATTTATCTATAAATTAGGAGAATTAGTTATTCCAAAGGGTATCACTATGAATGAATAGGGTACATTCCTTTTTTGAAAGGATGTTTTTGGAATATCCTCATTCTTCACATTTAATTAGTGATATTGTTTCAATCATTATACCTCGAAGAAACACTAGGCCCCACATGTTAGATAAAAAAAGTAATCAATACATGGAAGGTAATACTTGTTATTTATCATGTTTTTGTATTTCATAATAATCTATGTAGAAGAGCATTGACGAATCATTCATCTTGAAAAAGAGGAATGGTGCACCCCACGGTGAAGAGAACTAGAATATAAAAACCTTTTAACTATTATCTTTTAACATATTATTTATTTCTTCCAACTCAATAGTGGAATTTTATTTGGGTATCGGGGATATGGGTATAGATCTAGGTAAATGTTTAATTGAAAATGAATCCTCTTTTCTAGGAGGTGGACTAGGAAACTATTCATAGAATACATTAGTATAGTCCCTTACATTCGGAATGTCTTGAAAAATTATTCTCACCTTTGTCTCAATCATTTGAGTGTAATATTCATGATTATAAGGTGATAATATCCATTCTTAACAATAATATTCAAATATATATTCATTCCCCCCTAATGTTTGTATAGAATTATAGGATTCATTTGGATGGGAAGAGTTATCTCCCTCTTCTTAATGTTGATTTAATAGTTATATAACTATGTTAACTTTTTTCCAATATAATATTTAATTCTTCTAGAGTATTCATGAAAAGTATTGATGAGAGGTTTTATAAATAGTCAATGATGAGGAAGGTGTTATATACATCAGATACAATAAATTTCCCATTTTATTTTCTCACAGATATGTAAACCTCCATTGTGGGAGGTGGTATTTGAATAGTACAACTAAACATGAAATATATGAGATATTGTTTTGAAGTACAATCAAATAGTATGTTTTTTATTCTTGGATAAATAACCATTATATCAATCATGGAATCATTGTTTTCATCCCCTTGTATGTAGTGATAGTATATATTCCAACATTATCTATTTGACCTTGATGTTTTTAATTGTTTTCTTTGATAACCCTTAGATTAGAAAATTTTATTTCATAATTCAGATGTTTCGTATAGTTCAATCAAATTGACTATAGGATGAATGTTGTTTTGAATCTTATTTTCTTCCCCTGAAATTTTATGCTTCATCATCTCCATTTTGAATTTTCTAACATAATGCCCTTGTATTCCATATTAGAAGCATATATAGGTTCCCTTGAGAAATTTTCCATAATGGTTTCCCCACATTTTTTACATTTTGATAGTTTGGTTTTCCCTCCATAGGATAAATTCATTGATCCTACTAAATTATACTGTTTTTTACTCTTCATATATCCAGTCAAATGACACTAAAAAAAGACAACATTATTTATATCGTCATTAACATCAAAACAGAAAACATTTTATTAACTGTAAAATTATTTACGAGAATAGAATTTCATAGAAACAAATCTAATATATAAACAAAATGGTAAACATTACCTTCAATAATGATGACCAAAATGGAGCCTTCCATAGACAACCTTGTGATGATTTCCTCATATACCCTGATAGACACATCTTCCATTCATGTTAGTTTGGGGTACTCCCTCTTTATTTTGAGATGGAGAGTCCAAGTAAGTACTTTTAAAAAAAATATTTTATTTATTTACTAATATTCATTAGAATCAATTTCCTCTTTGGTATTCATATTCTTGATCATTACATACAATTCATCAACTTCTCCATCCATGTGATAATCAAGCTGTATGACTTTATCTTATTCTTTTAATTGGGGATAATGAATTTTTTTTGGAGGGAAACCCCCTTATTAATCAACACTTCATCCATTTGATCAAGACTTCATATTTATTATCTAATATATATAACTAGAAAAAAATTCACCAGATAGATATGTCCATCCTATAACTTTACATTTACTTGTAGAATGGTTTCACAATTTTATCAAATCAATAATTAATTTAATAATATATTCCTCTTAAGAATCATGCAATGGGACTAGGAAGATAGGAATCAGACTAAACAACACACCCCTTGGTAATACAAAATTTTGATATTAATTTCAGAGCTAGTACACCACACAATATTAATGATTTAATTGTGTGGTAAACATGTTTAAACCAAACTTTGAGTTTTGAATTCAACCTCCCTTTGACATGAGAAACCATTGATAAAATTTTGTATCTAATTCATCTTCAACCAAAGTCTAGACATAAACCAACTACCTATGAATTGATTTTCCATTCCTTGTAAACATAAACTCTGATACCTCCACCTGATTATCTATATCTTATCATCAAAGACCGAATATATAATTCCTCGATATTATGATTCAATGGTTACTCAACATTATCTAATTGAAGTTTGGGATGATGAAAAAACATCTACCCAAACCATTTTAAAATATAAAACTAGGAAAACATTCACTTGTTTTATCCAGTGATATACATTTGATCATCCAAATCTAGAAAAAAAACATATATCAAATTTTATTAAATATATAAATAGCCAAAAATCACCTAATTGTAATATACTTTAGGATTTTATCCTTCTCATTTTATTCTCCTAAGATATTCCTCTATCTGAAGCATGCAATGTCATTTGTTCTCTTTATTCATTCAAGTACCACTTTGGCATATTTTTACCTCATATATTCATGGTATATCTTATTTTTAAAAATATTCCCAAGATTTTTAATTTGATAATCCTTCTATATATCCAACACATTATCTACCATTAGACTTTTCGTAAAGAGATACATCATGTCAATGTTTTTCATTATTTCATAAAGCATTAGGTTTCATGTAATATGAATATCACCTTAACTATAATATAATAACATAAATTTATTAAATCTCATTATCGGTTTTGTCAATATACACAATAACCATATCAATTCATTCTCCATTTTAGTAGAAGTAAAATAATATATTTTTATTTTTGATATTATAACTCTTGGTTATAAAATTTATATCTAACTTATTATTATCAAACAAAAAGTAAAATGAACCCATGTATTACTTTTCCATGAGTTTATATATTAATAAAAATATACACCTACAAATCCTTTTAACGGATAATCATCACCAATATAGAAAGCTACATCCTATGACCCTTTTATGCATTTTAATATCCATTTAATATGTTCAAAATTATTATTTCTTGGATTTACAATAAAATGGTTTACAAATCCCACTAAAAAATTATATATCATTGAGTATAAAAAATTACCCACAAAATATGTCTAAATTTAAAGAATAAAAAACCTTCTCTATATCATGAACTTACCAATCTATTTATTGTGCATTAGTTTTAATAAGTTTTAATTGTTCAATGAGGGTGGTTGAGATAGGTCAAAAAATATCATTCAAAATCCTTCAATGAATTTTATAATTTATTATATTTAGGATAAGTCCAAAAAGTCTTCTTTCATATCCATCTCATTTCCTATTATTCTTATCTTCTAATATTGACCAAGATTATTCATCTCAAATCATTTTGATATGTTCCCCTTAATTTCCAAAACCCATTAGAAATGTAGAGCAATAATAAATATATCATACACATAAAATAATAGTATGAGACATGTTACACATTTAATTTTCTTTTTTTAATAATAGTTATTCAAATAAAAAATACTAAAACATTATTCCAACATGAAATTGTTCAAATTCATAACCATCTGTTTTAATGAATTTTCCCTGAAATAAGAGCTCATTTCATGATAAAAACAAGCATATAATTTCTAATAAATTACATAACCTTTTGTATGAATCATTAAAATTTCTTCCTCCAAGCCCTGATGAAGAAATGTTTTCATTACATATATGTACTCCAAGTATAGATCATCAGGTGAAATAATTTTATGAATTTTATGATTGGTTGCATGCTTCATCAAAAATTAAACAATTTTAGAAAAGTTTAATCCTTCAACATAAGTACATCCTCTCAACACATACATCGCTTCATCAATATTATTTTAATCTTTTTTTTAAATCCATATTTACTTATATTAGATCAACTAATTACCAAGTTTTTTCAAAATTATAGTAAATTATTTTCACTTAGTTGTTTAACTACCCCTGTTTTTAGTCTCTTAGATTAGCTTCTTTCTCTATAATATCCATTTCTAATAGATTTTTTATAAATAAGAAGTTTGTTTCATCCTCAAACCTTAAAATAGATTTCCCAAAATGTATGGATCTTCTCTTACAGTACATAAAGATCATCCATCCTAATTACATTGTCTAGTAATCTTATTTCTATTAAAGGTCTATCAGATCTCCCACTTTATAATAGTTCAATGTATAAACATTCACAATATATAAAAATTATATATGATTGAACTCTATACAATACCATAACTATCATTTAACCATTCTTTAATTTTTTTATTGATCAATTTAGAAAAACTGGTTTTTCAATGTCATCTTTTTGATAAAACCATAATAGATAATTGATCGGTCAAATAATTTCTTCTAAATGGAGTTTTTTTCAGTCCATATAATTTTTTAATACAAAAAATATCTTAGCTATATGTTACATGTCTCCATAAATAATCCCAAAATGAATTACCAAATTCTTATTCACCATATTTGGAATGAAAACACTCATTTGATTTTACCTCTAATATTTCTATGTCATTAAAATAAATATGAACCTTTGTGTCACTTAAAAATATTTTTAGATGGATAGAATCTCGTATCTTACTAGAAAAATGTAATTTATGTAGTTCACATCCCATAGTTAAGGCTGAACATATGTACACCTAGTAACTAGCTTTATTCGTAGGAAATTTCCAAATTCCCAAAGTCATTTTGGTATTAATCATCATAATATATGAATTCCCTATTAGTTTTTTATTTATAAATTTAGGTATTAAATTTTATTGTGAATTACATGGGTAAATGTTCTCATGAATTATTTCCATCTTCTTATAGAATCCATGGACGTTGTTTTGGGTGTATTCACCATAATTTTCTGTCTGCAGACATTTGAACATTATTTCGCACCATTTCTCAACTAAATGTTTCCATTGAATAAATTCATGAAACAAATAAGATGTATTATTCATGATGTAATAGAAAAACATGTTAGAGGCATAATTAATGAAGTTTATAAAGTAAAAAAATCATCTATACGAGTGAATATGGTTTAGTCTCTAAACATTAGAATGAACATGTTCAATCTTGTGACTCATCTCTTATCATTCTTCCAGGATTAAAGAAACTATCATATTTTTTCTAAAATAAAACTCTCACATAATCCAAGGTCTATTTGAGTGGGTTTGAGTATTCCCTTTACTACAAGAACATTTAAAACATTCTTTCTAATCTAAAAAACCTATAATGAAATTTTTTGAAACCGCCTGATAATTGTTTTCTTATTGCAACAACATCATCACTTCTTCTATTAAGACGCCAGGTACCATTATTTTTATCATGATAAATCACTATGGATCCAATGTTGATATTACTAAATCTATTTTAAAATGGTCACTCAAAACCTATATTACCGTGTTATCCCACTAATATTAGGTTCCTCTAGAGACATAGAATATGTTTAGAATCATAAATTTTTATCACACTTCTACTTTTCATTATAATGTTCACATCACCTTTACCCACTATACCTATATATTCATAATTTCCAAGAGGTATTCTACAAAATCTTCTTTTTACGTAATTAAAAATATAGCCTCGCTCAACATTTCAGTGTAATGATTCACTGAATTCAATAACCCATGAATCCAATGGAATGATAATTATTATTATCTAGTTATATCCTATATCTATTGTACTAATTTATTTTGAAAATTCAGTGTTACAAGCCTCCACTTGAATTATAAAATATATATTTAATATTTTCAGGCTTCCCCAAAATAAAACATATAAGACCTAAACATATCAATTAAATACAACATATTCTTTGAAACTGTTCAGATGAATATTTTTTTGATGACATGGATGATAAAATTACTATCTACATCTAGTAGTATTGAGAGATATTTTGAAAAAATTATGAAAATCCTTCAAAATAAGCTCCTATTTCAATATCATGTTTTTAATTTCATCTTATATAAGATCAACATTATCATTGGATTTTATCATAACTATCACTATGGAATCCCAAATTTAAAAAAGTGGGGAAAATAATTAAATCAAAATTATCTATTATGATGGTTTTAGTAATATATTTGCGCTTCCCTAGGATCACAATGAATCTATTCACATGATCATTTGGTATCCTTCCTTTTGAATTTTTTTTGAACAATATTTATACCCTGGATAAATTATTATGATCTATTGTCTTCTCATAAATTTCATCCAAAAAATTACTAACCCATGTAATATGTTAGTAATCTCTAATGTTGAATAAAATATTTTGTACAAGGGACATCCTAATTATAGCTAAAAACTTCTTATCCAACTACTAGTAGTACAATTTATCTATTGTTTTAGGATGTTTACCATACAACGTATCCTCAAGGTATTTTTATATCAAAATTAATTAAAAGCATATTCACTAAAAGGTACATTCTACTAATAAATTTTATTCATAAAATCTTTTCATTCATATGAATTTATTCTACAGATAATCGTAATCAAACTAAAACAAAATTAATTTAAATAAATGTTGATAAATGAAAATAATGTTGTGAGTGACGTATGAATATTGATTATTTCACACTAATGATTGTTTTTAGTAGGAGAATATTATATATAAGAAACAATCCATCCATCCATTCGATATATTTTTCGTCTGATATAATCAAATCAACTTGCAAAACAACATTCATTAAAAGGATATTTCTATTCCATATTCTCATCATATATAGTGGAGAAGTTTCACAATGTTATTATATTGATAGTTTATTTAAATACACCACCTCATGATAAATTTTTACAAGAATAGAGAAGATAATAATCAATGCAATCACTAAAAAAATCCTTTTATCATACTTCACATAAAAATAATAATAAATACATGAACAAGATTTAACATTGTTCAAAGTTTTTCATACAATAATATGATAACATTGTAAAAATAATTCATTATGTGATATAAGAATGAATAAAATAATCTCACATACAACTTATGATCTATTTGGTTTTTAAAAACTATGTCACCAAACCCCTATATATATATATATATCATTCACATATTAATGGTCTACCACACGTCTTTCTAAGGTTCTTTTCCTGATTAACATGTTTTGAAAAACAATATATATTTTTCAGTGAAAATGCCACTATATTAAGAATCATTAATATATGGTTATATCTAGCATTGAAACAACTAATATCTAATCATCAAGAATATAATCATGCATAGAGTCTCCACTCTTGGTGAATATACAATGTGAGGTATTTTTTTAATGATCTTTGTCAGATAATTGAATTGTCACTAAAAAATTCCTTAGTCTGATGACTATGAATCCAGTTAACTCTGGTGGTTGAATTTTTTCTACAATGAAAAAACTATTTGTCCAAATCAATTTGAAATGACTCATTAAGAAATCATCTTTTTGGCCTTTCTGATAATCCATGTATAGTCATCTGTGTCTAGAGAACACTGCCCAATGAACCTAAGGAAACATCTACAATACCAAAAATATATATTCTCAAAAGATTTTATCCATTTTCATTTGATTTTGAGATAAAAATATTTACAAAATTTAATAGGACTTTCTCATATAAATAAGTTTTCTTCAATATTCCCCTTCTTAGGATAATGATGGAATTCATTACAATTCAAGATATTATTCATAACTCGAGTCTTTTACACCATTACTACCTTGGTATTCATATATCCAACTCCTATAAGATTAGTATTAAAATTAGGGAAACCATAAAATTTCTTAACACATTTCTTGTAGGTGTGGATCCTCCTAGTTCACACTATTAAAAAATGAATAAAATAGGGATGAAAATACTAAAACTCATATTCATATAAATAGGAAAAATATGAATGCGGTTGAAAAAATGTTTAAATAATTTTTAAATATTAACTAATGTTTATTGTATTTATCAATATGAATTATCTATATAAATATTACTAAATGGTTTTTTAACATAATTTTTTTTTCATGTCCTTCATAATACTTCATAAATTATAATGCATTTAACAAAGTATATCCCCATAGAGTGACAAACTAGTTGTATAGAAAATTATCATTATTGTGAACTAGGTACATGTTGGTCTAATATCCAAAGTGTAATTTATGGGTTATTATCCCTTGGTATATCCTTGTGTGGCCACATCCTCTTATAGTATTCATATGGGGGTGTAATTAATTTGAAACCACTCACTCTATACATTAATAAAATATCAAAATATTTTCATACACATAGAAATATCCCTATGATTTTTAATAATCTAATACTATTATATTATCAAAAAATAACTAGGACTTTCTCTAATAGATGTGATAGGGGCCCAATAATTTTACTCATAATAATAAATAACATTTAACATGAATATATAATAAAAACAACAGAAATATCTAGAGGCCATATTTGTTTGATATACTTGTTACAAAATACATCAATGTGGAACTAAAATAAAATTTTATTATTTTAATATCAATAATGATCATAAAAATCCATTTTAGATCCTAAAAATGCATAGGATAGCCTAGCTAGTAGATAAAAAAGTCAAGGCCTAAAAATCCTCGTAAAAGAATAATCATTAACATGAAGCATAACATATGTGTCAATGGAAACAACATGATATCATAAAATTGAAGGCTTATGAATAATCATATAGGGTCATAAAATAAAGAATGTTGCATCATAATGTCATGGTAATATAGTAATCTGGAAACAATAGGAAGCATGGAATAGTCACTAGTTAAGGATAAATTCCAAGACATTATAACTAGGTTAATAGGGTCCCATTGTGGATTAGTTTTACTCATCAACCCCATACATGTTTTCACGATATAAGTAATCATTACCCAATGAATTATATTTCTAAATAGTTTCACCAATCATAACAAGTAATTTATTGTGTATGATACAAATAAAAATCAAAAAACAAGGAATAAACATATGAATTACACATTTAAATAAGTTGATTTCATAATCTTTCCAAATATCACAACAACAAAAATATTTCCTAAATATTATAAAGTGGATAATGAACCTAATTATTTTCATTTTCATATAATAATAAATAATAAATGGTCTCAAAAAATGGTTTTTATTTCAAAAACTGTCATGATAAAAGGGAGATAATTGGGTATAAAAATAAACATTGAAAACGGTGTTTCAAAAAATAGATAAACACTTTCCATGAAATAATAAATATTAAATTTTTTATAAAAATAGTGGTATGATATAATAGTTATCCCTAAAAAGTTTGTTAATTTAATTAGATCATGAAATGTAATAATTTAATTAAAATATCAATACATAAAAAGATTATTATATTGAAAATATGATTTTAATCGAGTGTGATTTTAAGTAAGAAATTATATAAAATAATATAAGACATGTATAACCCCTAAAAAGGATAGGAGAATAAGATAAGTATGTATGTCAAATAATTATAAATATATATAATTTTGATTTATTTTGTAACATAAACTATAGGTAATGGGAGTTTATATAGTGAAAGGTTATAACCTAAAAAATGGCGATTCAAAGAGATCCATTACCATATATCTAGTGTAATTTTATAACTTCATGTAAAATCTTGAATAAAATAATAAGATTCATTAATTACATAACAATATAAATTTTGATTTAAATTTTATTTATTATAATTATATTATTTTCATTTAAAACCACTTCAATGAGATATGATGATTAATTTCGTTGATCCTAGGGGGTTCGTCTCATTGTTATAAGGTTGGATCACTTGTGGATAACAATTAAAGATCTTATAAAACAGGACAACAACTATATAAGAAATATAAAATGATACCCATGTCTTTAATGATGTTTTAATGTACCCAAATATTTTTTTTCAACATATGGATGATTTATTTAGTATAACAATTTTGGGTATATACTTAGTTCATTTAGGGGGTTTTATAGACCATCTTAAACTAAATTTGTTTTTTTATTTTAAATTATATTTCTAAGTCCAAGAAAAATAAAATAAGATATAATATTATTATTTTCATACTTTTAAATAAAATCTATATTTCCATAACCATCATTGAATATAGTTGAGATAATCAATGTGCATTCTTCATAGAGGTAGTGAACCATCCATATTGTGAACAATATTTCAATTTCAGGATGAGGAATAAAGAGGAGAGGATGAATGATAGTTATTCCACTAATAAATTAAAATATAATTATATTTATTACATTAGAGTCATTATTTAATTTTTTTGGGTTTTTTGAGGAGTATGTTGAGGATGATATAAATTTTAAATGGATATTTTGACAATATTACATCTTAAACACCATCCCTTAAAATAAACCTTAAATCTCATTGGTTTTTTAATTTTGGTGAGACTAGTATTATATGAAATTTAAAATATATGAGGTGGTAGGTTTGATGATTTAGGTGATGATTGAATAAATATAAGGTCTAAGGAGAAGGGGTAGTGTGTGGGGTACTTATAAGGGGAAAAAGGGTTTTTTTATAATTATAATCATTAGTTTATTATTTTTTATAAGACAACCAGAAATGATGAATATAATTGTCAAATAATTTAAATAGAGAATTTCAGTTTGAACAAATTTGTTCATACATCATACTTTACTCCTAAATTTATGGAATTTACATATAATGTAAAATATCACATTTTCCCTTATTCCATAATTCAAAAGAAAAATTTTTATAAAAATAACCAAAACAAACCCAAGTCATATTTTTTGGGTTGATTACAAAAATCAAATCCAATTTATTAAAATAATTTTCTTAATTTTAGAAAATAAATTGTAGTCATAGTTCTTATTTATTTTAAAATAAGAAATGTTAATATTTTTATTAATTTGTGGACTCCTGAAAAAATTAATTATGGTATCATATAATTATATTAACATTATAAAAAAAGATATTTATTTATCAAAAAATCATATTAAGATAAAAATCATTTTAAATAATTATATTTTTTATAAAGTAAAAAATAAAACATTTATGTTTTACAAAAAATACAAACACATATTTACCAATAATTACATTTTTTTACAAGTATTATTATTCAAAAATTTCATATTTTAATTTATTAAGATAAAAAATTAATATTTTACACTCCCATGGATGATGATACTCTTCTAATGATCAAGCTGTTATTCGTGGTGATCAGATTACTAATCCAATAGTCATATTTGTAAGAGTCATTTGGTTACCCTACCATCTATAAATATCTAATATCACATTAATTATTCTTCACTTATTTTTTTGTATCAAGATTATATATACATATAATATCAAAATTAATACCACATTATTAATGGAATAATTCAGTTCTAAAGTGTTGTTCCTGAGAGGTATTTTGTGCTGGATCGATAAGATCCAAATTTTCATATTTTAGTTATCTTATTTTCTATGTTTATCCCATTTTCTAATTTCAATTGTTATATATCTATTTCTTCATTAAAATAAATGTTAAAATTAATATAATAAAATCTTTTTGGTATATAATGTGGTTTATTTTCTTTATATTATAGTATATTACTAAATATCATTAATTTCTGTAATTATAATAGAAATTAAATACTTAAATATTTGGGTTTTTATACCTCTCCATTTGTTCATTTGATAGTGGTTTTTGTCTATAACCTGGGGAGTTGTTCCCCCTTTCATCTTATTTTGTGTCATAAAATAATTTATTTCATGAGGGATTTCAATGGTAATCCCATAATTATCATCTGTTATTCCTTCCATATATTCAAAACCCCCGTTATTTTTGGTGTGGAATTTATTTGAGAACCCTAGGGTCAATAACGTTTTATATTATGGTTTTTGGTTGATCTAATTTTGGATTTTCAATATCTAGGATTTGGAGAGAATATTCTATTACATGGTTAGGAATTTCCCATTGAAGGATATGTTTTGTGTCTTGATTCTTCTTGATGTAATGTGAGTGTGTTTTTGACATTTCCATTAAATAGATTTTCATTTAGGGCTCCATGTTTTCCAATTCCTAGTTTTGTGAAATTAAACATATGTGTGATAAAAATAGTGTATTTTAAGGGTGATTTCAGTTTATGTAGACTATGTATAAATATATATCACTGCCCTTATATGAAATATTTTTTAAAACATTAAATTCACATTTTCCATGTTTTTGTGTTATTGGCCTATATGATTCACAAAATGAAATTTTGATGTCAATATTATGGTAAAAACCATTTTAATTTTCTAGAGCAAATAAACCATGTTTTATGGTCCTTATCTAAATTAAAATGTGTATTTCCTTCAATTGGATCATAAATAGAGGATACTCTAGTTTTCATTAAAGTTTTGGTTCTTTAATGGTTGTTAAATAATTTTTTTTCTCTTTATTGTCTATAAGAGACTCAAAGTCCCATTAAAAAATTGATAAAAAAACTACATTTTATGTCACATGTTTGGGATTCTAATGAATATTCTAATGAAATAATTCAAAATGGGAAAAAAGGCTCAAAATATGAGATTTTTCTCCTAAAAATGATCAATTGGAACTTCAAAATCAGTTTCATGATTTATGCGGGACCATATGATTATCCCCTTAATTTTGTATCTATAGATATAAATATTCTCCCCCAAATGGGATGTTTTAAATCATTATTTTGTTTTTATTGTTATAAATGTAAAAATGGTTGTTTAATATGATGATATTATACATGAGATATAAGATATATTTATTTAGGATTTTTAATTATTAATTTATGAAATGTACATTTAAATTCATTTCTAGGTTTCCCATTTCCATGTGAGTTGAAATAGAAATCCTTGGAAGTTTGTAGATGAGCTCAATG
The DNA here is from genome assembly GCA_963277665.1 of Viscum album. Lineage (NCBI taxonomy): Eukaryota > Viridiplantae > Streptophyta > Magnoliopsida > Santalales > Viscaceae > Viscum > Viscum album. The sequence goes on from OY728133.1 coordinate 1,283,885,675, forward strand.
AGTGAATTCCCTAGTGTAGGTTTTGAGATTACTGGGGAATGATTCAATATTAATCTTATAATTCTAATATAATGGATTATGTATACTATAGTATATATGAACTACCATAACGAATTATATGACTAGACTGGTTCAATTGTATAATTAGTATTTTGATGGTGTTTTTTTGGGTAAAAAAGTGTTTCCAGCCACACTGTTTTCAGTTTTATTACATGGGTCATAGGGAGGTTCAATTGATTCCTTCTTAATATTGAGGATTATATAGGGGATCCCATTATACACCATGTTTGAATATCCCTGATTTTTATTTACATTCCTGAAACCATTTTTTTGTTTTCTTATTTTTTTAGGGTTTTCATAAATATGTTATTGACCATCTGTTCTAATCTTCCATATTATTTTTTTCATTTTAAATTAAAATAAAAATGATAAATTATTTGGAATGTGTGATTTTTAATCTTAATGTTATGTGTATTCATGAATAAATGTTTATAAATTTTTTTTGTAAGGAGGAAACATAATTGTGTTGGTTTTCATTAAATTAACAGTGAATCATGTCTTTAAAATTAATAAGTACATTATAAAATGGAATTGGTTCTATAATTAATTATTCAATGATATATGATATTTTTTTATTTTAATTTTGGAACTCTATTTGGTTCCATTATTCTCAAATGTGTGAAATTTATTTCATATTTATATATCAATCAAGTATAAATGAAGTGGATTCTCTATGAAAATTGAAAAAAAATATTGGAAAAATAATTACGTGGAATATTTATATCACACCCTATATACACCATTGGGTGTATGTAGATGTAATATTTTATGTTACTTTCCATTAGTCTTGTCTCATTTATTTTTATTGTTTAGATTGTATGACGATTGATGATCTTGGGTTATGGTGACATAATATGTGTCTAGTGGACATGGTTGGAAGTCTTTCATATTATGTTTTAATTTTATATAGTTTTGTAGTAAAGTAATCAAACCAAATAATTTATTTTTGTTAGGAATGTTTGATATGATTCCCAAAACTCAAATTAAAATTTAATGTTTTTTATTAATTTTTTATTATTGATTGATATAACTATCTTGGTTGTTTAATTTATACTAAGCCTATTCAACTTTTTATATCTAAAATTGATATGAAATGTTTTGAATTTTCATAAATTTATGTACAATTAATTTTTTATCCTTATTTATTTATAAAATCTTAAATATGATGCTTAATCAATTTACAAATCTCTCAGGTGCGTTCGAGGATCCTTCGAAGTCTGGAGCACCAAAATTGGAAGAACAAATGGGGCCACACGGTTTGTCTAAAACCATGCGACCCAGGGTGCACCAACGTGAGATACTAAAGGGTTGAATGATAGAGATCACATTCATGGGTTATGTATGGTAAGTAAAACTATACACCTAACCACGTGAAGTCCCCCACATAGCAGTGAATGGTGCAATGTTGGCACATGATATGATAAAACCATGTGGCCAAACTATGCGTAGTAAAAAATGGGTAAAATTTAAAAATTACCTATATTAAATGAGGTAAACACAACAATATTTCTCCCCCTCTAATTTTCAGTGGAAGATTTCTCCTCCCCAAGTAATAATCTTTTCTCCTTCTCATGATAGGAATTTATGTAGCCCCTCCATCCAACCTCCAATTCAGCCCTATTAGATCCAACAGAAATCTAGAGGTATGATATCCAATCCTCTCTAATATATTTTAAGTTCATTGTACCATTGATTATACTATTTTAGTACATGATTATTTTCCCCATTTTTAACATTTTGGCAGTTTCTGTGATTTCTTCCTGCCTAACATGAATCAAATATTGATAGGGGAAGAGGGAAACATTGTGAGGATCAGGTAGGTGGTCATGAGATTTTTCCATCGTTTCTTTCCATATCCTAAATTTTGTGATTTTGTTTCCCTCTTTTTCATTTCATCGATGCCTAAAAAATGGTAAAATAACTTATTATGAGTTATTTTTCACATGTATTATGATCCTACGTGATGATGAATCTCTTTAGAGGAGGAACTCCTTGTATGTTTCCACCCCTTGGGTGAGATATAAAGTAGAGATCATATTTCTCTTTATTCTAAAAGGTTTTAACACCCATTCAAGTGTGTTGTCATGTAATCAATGCATTGAGTTGTTAATTGAATTTTTAGGATGATGAACCTAGTGAAAATAACTTTTACACCTTGTCATTTTAAATGGTTGAGAAAATTCAAGTGTCCAAATTCTTATGCATTATGCCATATGACCTAAATGAAGATACCCTAATCATCCTGCCTTGGATATCATGTCTTATTTGATAATAATAGAATGAATTATAGTTAATGTTCCTTGAATTTATCTTCATAAATATGGGACACTCTATTGGTACTTTCAATTTAGGGTGGAGGGTGAAACAAGGGGTTCTGACATTAGGACCCCTATAATAGAGTCTCATTGAATTATTTTAGAATTGTTAAATCATAGTAAATATTAAAATGGAGATATCATCTATGAGTGATACTATATATCCATGCATTTTATGTTTTACCCCCATATGAGTCACATAAGGTCACTAGGGGATACCCCTTGGATGGTATTGATGGAAAAATTGGTTGTACCATGCCATGAAAGAGACTCAACCCCCTACGTGTGATACTAGGTACAGACTATTAATTCATTTCACGTTTCATCCACACCATGACGGTGTGACACATGTAACTTTATACCTGGGTCACCTTGGATTGAAGTTTTAGAATTGGTCCTTTACTAAGCCCCTTGAGCAATATTTGGAAAGTGCCTCATGATTCCCAAGGATGGGATAAGGGTGTTCCACCTTACATTAAAAGTTTTTTTTTCAAATTGAGGAAAATATAAATGATCATTTTCAAATGAGAATTTAATACTTGGTATTAAAATATATATAGATGATTCCTTAAATTACAAGCACAAACATGGGGATAATCCATCACCTGGGCCTTGTAAATATCACTTTATAATTGTAGGTTCCATCGGCTTAGATACGTCAACTTAGGGCAAAGAAGGTTATGTAGATGGGTCTCACACTGGGGCCCAGTCCAATGAGTTTATTTATTTATCCTATACAACATTTAAATTACCTATGACACACTGATTATTTCTTATTGTTTATATTTAATAGAATAGAAGGTCCTAGAAATTTGGGGTGACAACCTATAGAGATTGTATCTCACACCCTGGTTGGTAAACATTAGTACCAAAGTAGAAATTATGATTATAGTTGTAGAAAATGTGATGAATCCATATTATGATTCTTGATGTAATTTACTTGGTTGGAGTTGGGAATAGAGGACTAAGTATATGTTTAGGATTCTATCCAAAACAATATTTTTATTTTTTTAAATTTTTTCAACATGTTGTATATCAATGTATCCCATTCCTTTGATTAGTAATTACTGTATAACACATGACACAATATCATCATCAGTTTATTCTATTTAATTATTAGAATGAAAAATTTATTTCTTTATCATTCATGATTTATTATAGTTCATTCACATCTGTATATTTATTTTTCTAATTATTATATATTTATATTGTCGTGATATACTCTGATCAATGAGGTCATATTATCCCTATTGACTCACAAAGGCCCTCAATTATAGTCAATTTTCATTGGCATCCTGGGATGTCTTTTTGAGGCCTTGTATATAACTATCGGTGGGAATTAGAGAGTAGTTTCCAACGTGGAATTCTACAACGTGTTATCTGTGCAATTTTCCTTTTTGACATATTATATTTGTTTAGACATCCGACTAGAATATAAGAATTTGGTTATAATCCAATGCCTATGAGTTTCTAGCCCACGTATAGTGGAAACCCAAATTACCTAATATTGGAAAAATATATTTTTTTTATACACTTGTTACGGTGTTGTAGTAATTTCACCATATGGTGACACACATGAATTGAAATATTATTAACATTGTGAGAGATTTATTATTTTATCCTGATGATATTAGGGATAACTAAACCCATGCATAATAATAGGCACACCATGACTAGATTTCTATGAAATATTCTATTCTATATGTACTTTTCTGTGTTCATTTCCTATATTGCTTTTGATTTCTATTTGTGTTATGATTTTATGATTTTTAGTGTACTGGTAATATGAATTATGACATAATTGGTTTAATTGACCAATAATACCACATTATTTCGTTTTATTCGTGATTTCCAATGGCATATTGTCAGGTCAAACCACAACCATGGCATGTTACACTAGTTTTCTTGAGTAAACGTAAGGAATAATTTAGTTGACGCACCAATTTCATTTTATAAGGTGTATGGGCCCTTATGAATTGTAATTTTTTTCAAATATAACTAGATTGTGTTTCTAATAACCAATCATATAATAATTAATCTAAAACGATATAAGGGAGTATGATTCTTTAAATGGAATGGATACATCATACATGAGAACTTGATCACATTTTTACTTGGTAGTGGGAAGTATGTTGTGTCACATATGCCTTCCTTGTGACTGATTCATCTACCCTAACATGGATCTTGGAGAAGGTATTAGGGTGTGCTTCTTTTTAAGGATCTGTTTTTTCTAGTCCCTTGTTATTGTTTTCCTTACCTATTATAAATCATGTATTAGGATTATTCATGGAATTTATAAAGGTATGCCATTATGAGGAACTCATTCTATACGCAAGGAAAGTGGCGATTAGAATACGCCTGAGGTGGTGGGCCCTAGTATACCCATTAGTCCTCGCAATGTGACACCAAAGGAACCTTTTATAGATCCTATACTTGGTAATGATTCCTAGATTATTTATCACTTTTTTTTCTTCATGAAACCAGTTTATAGGGAACCCTAACCTTCCAATTATATCATAGAGCTGACTATGGAGTTTTATCATCAACATCCTCCCACATTCTCAATGGATGAAAAACCCCATGGTACTAATTCATGTATAGAGGATGTTTTTTCAATATTAAATCACATATTGATGCCTCCAGAGTAGAGGGTCAACCTTGGGACCTATCTATTACATGATTCCAATAGGTGTTGGTCGTACATTATGACTAAGGTTGGTCGATATTAGGGGAAGGTATGGGGAGATTTATAGTAATCCTTTTCTAACCAATTCTTCTCTCAGGCCATTATAACAAATCGTGTTTAGAAATTCATGTACCTCGAGAAAGGTGACCTGTCGGTATTTGAAAAATTTTCTTACTTCATCAAGATGCATCATTTTCCCCAAACATTGATTGGCGATTAACCGAATATGTCAAGGAAATTTGAGGATAGAATTTCTAATGACATCATCTCAATGGAGAAATTTTATCTATTGACCATCATTTATTATATAGTTTTCCATTCCCTCAATGCTGAGTGAAACATGAGGGAGTTAGGTGAGAATAAGTAGGGTAGCTCAACATCCAAAGAGACTATTAGTTGAATATCCAACCAAGTGGAAAGAACGAATAGTTTCATGGTGTGTCTCAACTGTGGTAGGCAAGTTCACAAAATGTCATAGTGTTTGAGGACCCTGATTTAGTTTTGGGATTATTGCAGGATGGTTCACCTCTTGAACATCTTTCTATCCTTCCATTCAGTTCCATGTGAGTGGGTTTCTTCGCAAGCACTACATTAATGTTTAGGGTTTGTGAATCCTTTTTAGGAAGAAGTATGGTCTTTTTTCATCCATTCATTATAAGCTAGTGGTCGTGGATATGAAAGTCATCATTTAGAGTTACATAGTTCATAGAGTCACTAGTCCTAGGATACTCTTGAAACATCTTATGGATGAAATTCATGCCATATCTATGTGAAGGACCCCGGGACACCCTGAGAGAGGAGGGGTGAATCAGGGTGAAAAAAGTTTCTTTTAATGTGATGGATCTTGTTCCCATGTTGGTAGGAACTTGTTGAACCTGTATGATGAATATGATGAGAAAGCAAACATCCACATGCACAGAGAAGACACAACACTTTTTTTACTTGGTTCACCACTAAGGGCTACATCCAAAGAGCATACGCCGACAAGTTCTCGGTCGTACCAAATTCCAATAAAGTTCACTAGTTTTGGATTACAATGGTTCAGGAACAGTCACTCTATCCTGGGCTCACTGGCTTTAAAAAATTTCAGGGATAGCTCACTGCAGCCCTCGGGTCACTCCCGTTGACTCTCCCTGGTTCACTGCCGTTGGTGAAGTCCCACTCAATTTAAAGACGTGAAGGTCTCTTCATAATTTCATAAAAATGCATCGTATATTGTATGTAGATGCTCTGTTGAAGTGAAACTCTTACCAGAAGACGAATCTCACTTTGTGCTGAGGGTACCGGGTGATCCTCTAGCTTTCGTACAGTTTCAAAAGGACATATGTGCTTCAACAATATCTGGAAGTCTCTTCAAATCCCGACGCGCAAGTCCCAACACGGCGCGCAAGTCCCAATACGGCGCACAAGTCCTCAGCGCGCAAGTCCAAACTGGCACGCAAGTTTCACCAAAGCACCTGCACAACGCTACCGTCTTGAACTTCAAACCTGCGCGACTCACTTCCTTTCTCACCCATATCACCCGGGGCGCGCAGCCAACAGCCGGCGCGCAACCTCTACTTGCGCGACCCAACAACCACTTGCACGACTCAACCACTTGTGTGACAAGAGATAGAAAAATCTCTAAGCCTCGAAATTAGTTACAAATGAGGAGGGGTGGTCATCTATTTATAGGCAGACTGGACCCCCTACGCGGTGGCACACAATTCTTCCCTCGGCGCGCAGGTTTCGGCGCGCAACTCATCTTCCCCAGCCTCTATTTCACTACTCACTTGCGCGGCCACACAAATACATGGGTGACCTTCTTTACTTTTACATATTTTTAATTAATAATCTTGAAAAAAAATGACACGAAAGTTTCCAATCCTCATAGGCATTGGTGCGCAAGTCTCTTCACGGCGCGCAGGTCACTTGCGCGACTAGCACAAAACATGCGCGACCCTTATCCCTTTGACATTTTCCCATGTTGTGATCTTGAAAAACATATGTCACGCAAGTTTCCTCTTTTTAAAGTACACGGCGTGCAAGCCTCTTTTCCAAAAACACTTTTCTCCATTTGTTGATTTTCAGGGCCAAAATTTTGGCAAACACTGGGAAACGGCTCCACCTTCAATACTATTGTCTGCATGAACTGTATGATCTCTTTACTGGTACACATTCTGAACATCCACTGAGGATTGAAAACAAACACAAATCATGCATAGAAGAATATGGTTCCAACACTATGTTCTTCAGCATACAAAAAATGAGTAGATTCCACGTTTTTCTACAGTTTTAGGTGCTACTCTAGTAACCCATACTTTAGTATCCTCCTTATTTGATATAGGTGTGGAACACTCTTTTCTATTTAATTCAACTATCAGATGTTTGGGATTAGTGATTGAATATGTAGATACCCAAATCATGACGTACATGGACATTAAATTACATTCCTAGAAAACTTTATACATGACAAAAAAGACGCCCAAAGACCATATTAGTTTACTGTCTTTGGAAACTCATAACGAAATATTCTCATCATGGTGAAAGATCTTCAACATCTCCCATAATGTTCTTCCCCCTTTTCACCTAAAACAATTTTTTATATCTAGGGGAAAAGAAAACATAAAAAGGGTGAGCTCAAATGTTCAGTAAGGGTAAACATGGGGAACATAAAACAATGCATAATCATTTGAACGTAAAAACATGAGCATAAAATCTAGACATAAAAATCTTGAGCAATGACATAAAACATGGTAGTACATAAGGCATAGATCATAAAATAACATTATCCATGATAAAATATCATCGGAATAAAACATGTAATTGTATAAAACCATTAATCACATGATATTATTTCCATTGTCGTTAAGGCATTGCTGCCTAGATCATCATAGTGGACAAAGTCCATTACTGAACTGGGTTTACTTGTCGTTCCATCCCTGTATTACTTAACCATATTTTATTCCATTCCAGCCATGTTTATCTCATGAGATATAAATATTTACCCAACACATTGTAAGGAGATATATTTTCCATTCATCTCATAATGAAATCATTCTTTCGGGTACCACAAAATAAACATAAATCATTCATCATAACCCAAAGAATAAAATGGGGTTTATAAAAATCGTTCCATCGTGACATAATCCATATTAAACAAATGGATATCATTTCATAATAATAAAAATAATCCCATTTAAATAATAGAGAAATTATACTTGAAACATAAATATGCTAAATAAAGTCATCTTAGATGGAAAATAGTTTTTATAAAATACTGGAAAATAATTCTTGAGGAAAATATCCTTTCTTCTTCATAATCATTTTATTTTCACAAAATGAAACACAATTTTAAAATAAAAAGATTTTTTTGAATATAATCATTAAATCTTGTAGAGTAATATTGATGAATAAAATGTGTTATGAAACCATAAAAATCTGTTCATGTGGTATAGGATAAAAAAACATTCTCGTCATACTTTTACCGAAAAAGTCAAAAAGTACCTCATATGGTAAACAAAAAAAAGATTCCCTACATACCATGTAGTAAAAGTGAAAAGGGTAAACATTAATTTAATCATAAATTGAAGAATAGTAAACATTTTATGAAAGCATTTTCAGAAAACATGGGCATGGATGACAAACATAACCCCAGTAAATACTTACGAATAAACAATCTCGGATAAGAACGAGATTGGAATAATTATCCCTTACATTAGGTCTGATATTCTTTGTACATATCCTAACCTACTGTAAAATTATTTAAATAATGTCATTGACTTATTCCATAATCATATTCATTGTTATGATATCATATATGGTCATATTCTTATCATCTTATTAGTAATATTTCATTGCTACTTGTTATTCGGGTGTTCATTGCTTTATGTTCTTATGCATGTTTTGTCGAATAAATTATTATTCCTCTTTTTAGGTTATAGATACATAATTTACCAAATGGTATTAGTGTAATATATATCATATTTATTCATTGAATTCATTTTTAAAATCATTATAAAATGAAAATCATGTAGAACGAGTCGCATAGCATCTTGGAGACGGTAGGCCGTACGTACGCACGAGCGATGATATCATTCCCATGATTGTGGAATTGTATTGAAGTGTATGGTATATCATATTTCAGAATCAATATCAAATTTCAATAATCATATATATTTATATCTTCAATCATTATACCCATCCAATTATGTTAATGATGAAATTAAAGATTACACCACGGTGTGGAGACGATAAGCTATAAGTATGCACGCATGGTGATTTCATTTTTTCATATGATGGATAGAAGATAGAATATATTTGTATAATATTCATAATAAAATATCATTATACAAGTGATACTGGATTTAATACATAATAATTAAACAACTCATGTATATGAACTAGGAGAAGAAATAATTTTGAAATAATCGGTAAAGGATAGTACCTCTTATTCGACGCACCTCCTATTAATCACCTCTTAGGTCACTAGAGTTGGTCTTTGAAGAAGTCCATGACCTCTATTAGGTTTCTAGGGAAGTTTATAATTGATTTGGGTAGGGTTTTGACTAATTTGAAAGCTCAAAATTGGTGTGAAGTGGAGAGGGAGAGGTGCCCTTTTATAAGGGAGGAGAGGGGCACATTTGGAAACCTAAAAATATTAATTTATAATAAATTCAAACCCCACATAAATACCACAAAAAATGACTCCAGTAGAATATGAGATGATATAGGGTTGTAATCTCATCAAAAAGTAACATTTATACATGTTTTTTTTATTTTAGACCTTATCATTTTGATTTATCCGTATTTAATCTATTTAAGTTTATTTGTGGTAATAATATTCAATATTTTAAATTGTTATAAATACATACTTATATTTTGTAAATTTCCAATATTTGGATACTTTTTAACCTTGTAGACCATAAAATTTTCAATTTTTAATTTTCAAATATTTTTGTGATTTTTAAAAAATTTAATAATATGTTATTTTTATAAAATACCAATTTTTTAAATTTTGAAACTATTCATTTATTTGAATTTAAATGAAATACACACAGAGAATATATTCAAACCAAAATATTTAATATGTTTCTAACATGAAATATTCTTCAATAAAATTAATGGGGCATATTAATTATTTCATATAATATTTATTTTAATATTTTTAAAATCATTTATTTTATATTTCACTTAATAAATTAATTACTACAACATTTTCGTATAGTTATTTAATATACATATTTTTTTGCATAAAAATTAAACATAAAATACTACGATGAATATAAATAAAATATATTTCATAATAATACTTTTAGTCTAATTTAACTTCTAAAAAACCTAACTTTTAAAATGTTGTGTTTATTAAATTATGAAAGTGACAACTTTGTCATTTTTTAAAATAAAATAATATTAGTGTCATAATCATTTTTTAAGGCTCCAAATGGTCACCAATTCTACCATTGGATTATTATGGTTTATATTTACATGACATATTAATTTTTTTTGGTGTTTGGGCCTTTAATTTGTATTATTATTTTAATAAAAACTGTATTATTAATTTTTCACTAATTAAATAATTTCTACATCATTAATGTATAAGCTATTAAGTTAATTAAATATTTCTTAAAAATTAAAATTTATTACCATGATAAATAAAAACACTATATATTTTAAATAAGTATTTATAACCTAATTTATATTCTCTATAACCTTATATTAAAAATAATTAATTATTAATGTTTGGGTGAGACATATTTCAATTTCATTTAAATAAAATACATTAAAGGTCTTAATCACATACAAGTGGGTTATAATAGATAAAATTTCGATCCAAGTATATTTTAGAACGAAATATAATCATATAATTATATTAATACATGTTTTAGGATAATTTTATAATATTATTTTCACCCTTAATTACCTAATTTACCTTTAACTGTGGTAAATAAAATTTACCGTAGTTACTATTCATAATGCCCAAAAATAAAAAGTAGTCTATTAATATAATTGGTACCAACTGATTCCAAATATCGAATCGATTTTTACTAATTTAAAATGTATAACTTGTAGTAATTATTTTAAAATTAATCCCGTTGTCGAAAAAAAGGGTTTTTGTTTAAAACATTGCAAAAGATTGAATTGATTTTACCTACAAATTTAATGTAAAATTAATGATAATGAAAAACATTATATTAAATGGTAAAAAAATATTCTATTTATACTTTAAAAAAATTTAATATTATAATTTAACCATATAAATTATATCGATGAAAGAAGATGTTTTTAAGTATAATTTAGCGTGTATTAACTATTCATCAAAATAAGAACGTTGTCAGAAAAATATCAAAAGTTTATCCAATGTAATTTTTTATATCCTTATTCAAAAGGAGAATTTTATTTTGTAAAATTTTACTTATGAAATTGTCAAAAGTAAGATTTAAAATGGGTGCACCATCAAAAGGCTACAAGATGACATTTTTTGAAAAATACTTGTTTTATCCGAAAAATTGATTATGTTCACAAAACTCATTCCAGAAAATGTATAAGATGAATTTTAATGTTATAAAATTCAAAATGTGGTTAATAATATTCATAATTACTAGTTCATAATAATATTATAACAATCTATGTCACACCCCAAGATTTCATAGTGTGTTATTTCTTAAAAATAAATCAATAACTTGCACTACACGTAACACCGAGTTCAATCACACCATGACGTACAAAAAAAATCCATTAAAAGAGGTCATGAATAGTATTAACTACATTTTGAACTTTATATAGTCCTTATAATTTTAGAATCACTATTATGAGTTTCTTAGTCATAATGCAAGAACAGATTCATTTTCAGTATTGCACTTTTATCAACTTTTAATAGTAAAAACCTTTTTATATAAAATATTTTAAACTATCTGAATAAATTGGGACATCAAAAAAATTAAAATGAAACATCCCAAGCTTCCACGGTACGCTTTCCTTTGAATAAAATAGTAGCGTGTGCTGTACGCAACCTTGAGTTTTAACACACACCACAACCAATCAAACTAGCCGTTATGAATAGTAATACCTAAATTTTGAAATTATATATATTTTATATTTTAAAATGGACTTCATTTTTTGATTCGGAATATCGAATTTACCCTAAGGTGAAATTTTGGTACTTTTCGGATAACTTTCATATTTTGATGAATAGTGAAAATTACTAAATTTTAATTAAAAACAACTTTTTTAATCAAAATAATTAATAGTAATAAATTGTGAATTTGAGTTGTTTTAAAGTATATTTAGAATATATTTTTACCATTTAATATAATTTTGGTCATTGGACATAATTTTACAATTAAACCGAACATAAACAAGTGTCAATCTTTTGATAGTTATTACCTCTTAAAAACACGCTTTCTGTTTTGACAGCGGGAATTAATTTTCAATTAATTTTTTCCACTTCTGTGTTTTGAATTTAGAAAAATGGATTCCATATTTGGAATCAGGATGTCCAAATTGTGTAAATAGGTAACTTTTATTTTTAGACATTTTGAATAATTACTGTGGTAAATATTTTATTTACCATGGTTAAGGGTAAATCCGGTAAATAAGGGTTAAAAAATAATATTATAATAATACAAAATTACCCTAAAACGTGTCCTAACCTTATTAGTGGACACATACCCGACCATGGGCATCCTTGGGTCGATTTGGGGACCCCTTGGAGCCACTTGTATGTGGTAGGGACACATTATATTAATAAAGTTAAAATAAAAATAAAAATGGCATAAGCTTACATCTTTTAGAAGAACAATTTTTACATAGGGTTATACATGTTGGATTTTCTATTATAAATATTCATTAGAAAGCTAACAAGATTTCCTATATAATTATATTTTATTTATAATTTTTAGACATCAAATAATTTAAATTAGTAATGACACAATAATGATGCAATGTTTACCTCATTAATAAATCATTTAAATAAATAAGATTATAATGAATAAAATATTATCTAAAACCTGTCCAATTCTTATTGGTTGATGTTATTTAGAGTATTAGTCATCTTATCATTGACCTCAATTATTTTTGGACCATTATAAACCGAATTTAATTATATTATAAAGTAATACTTTCACTCTTTCCTAAAGAGCCCCTCCTCTCCCTTATAAAAGGAGACCACTTCTACTCATTCCTCAAACCTCTCAAGCCACTTGGATTGACCAAACTCTGCCCAAATAATCTCCCCAAATCCCTCTCCTCCTCCTTGAAGCTTCCCCTTAGGCATAAAGGATTTCAAGAAGTCCTTTGGTTCCAACCAAAGTGAGTTACCTAAATTAAAGGTAACAATTTCTCTTATATTATTTTCATTTATTTTGCTTCTCCAACCACCAAACTCTTTTTATTTCCTTTATTTTGTAACAACAAAAGTATCCTAAATATACTAGGATGTTTTTATAAGAAGGATTAGAACTACACATACACACACCTCCATCTAATGGATGATGAACATAATGTTTCTGTGAATGGAAAACTAATGCCTCACAAAACGATGATTGTTCAAATACATCTTACCGCCTCTCATGGTGGCCATTGTGATGGAACTGTAATTAAGTGTGATATTAATGATACATATTTTATATATAAGCTTCTGTAATTCCATTTTATTTCATACCATTATTCGTTTCATGTTGTATATACATACGATAATTTCATTTGAGGAAGTGCGGACTACCGCCCCCTTAAAATGATATGACTCGTTCATACCACACATGGAACGTATAAATAATGGTGTTAATGAACATAAGTAACATATATAAAATATTATATTATACTGGAATAATAATATACCTATGTATCATTTGGATTCAATTCTTTTAAAATGAAAAATTAAATGGAAGTAGCGTTCGTGCGTACGTACGGACTACCGTCTCCACGAACACGGTGAGATCCATCCTCCATCGTATCCATTCAAGTCTTATTCTCATTTTAGGGTTAAAAATAATGTTAATATCATTCTGATTATGAATGAGATATAATCTATCCATTACAAACATGTCTTACGCAACCAAACATTTAAGAAGAACGAATCGATTATCACCCGAAATGACGATAATACTAAGATATTATTAATAAAGCAATGTTAAAAGATCATATATGATATCATATTGATGTATATAATTATTGTATAATTTAATAACAATGTTTTAATTATTATACAGGAGGTTAACATACCATCGACTAAGGAAAAGTTCAAGGTAAGGGATTTTCTTATCTCACTTTCAACTCCGTGAGATTTCCATTGTTCGCCACTAAATTATTGAAAGTGGTGTATTGTGTACGGCCATTTGATATATATTATCATGATTCTCTTTATATTCATGTTATTCTGTAAATCATTTTGGTGGTTATTAACTTTTGGCCATACGACTCAGTTGATTAACGTGGTAAGGAGTTTCTTATCTCACTCTTAATTTCGTGAGAATTCCATTATTCACCACTTAATTATTACATGTGGTGTATGTGTACTGCCCATGATTGTATTCATTGTGTAATATAAATTAATTTATGGGTACTTACATAGTCATGGTATGATCCTTATTTCATAGTTGTATGTTTCGTAAGTTACCAAATCGATAAGGGAATTTGACATTTCAATTTCCACTCATTCGGCTTTACGCATATTTCATTGATTATATTACTCCAAGATTATTTGTGGAATCACTATTCATTTGATTATGTCATAATTTCCACTCCACTTCCTGTGGATATACTTTTGATACACATAATCACTCTATTGATAATTCTCAAGTCATTAATATGAATTTTATAAGAGTAATTTTAACTCTTTCACCATTTGTTGAGTTAAACATCCAATTCGTTGGTGTTGTTTCTACAAAAATATGTGTGAATATCCTTTGATTGTTTTACACTTAATATTCAATCATATATAGTGTATTTATATTTTCACACATAATTATGTCATTGATTTATCCTTAACCTAAGGATACAACCTTTATGAGAGATTTCATCTCAATTTACATTCAATTGGGACTTCTTTGTTGATATACACCAAATCACTTTTATGTGGTGTATATAATGTACTTTGACATAGTATATCATGAATCCCTTTATTCTCATGATATTACAAAGTTTTTATTACCTCAATTATTTGTAATCAAGTGTCTCTCTTTTGGTTAAAATCTCTAACCAAAATACCATTTTAAAATGTTTTAAAGACTTATTCTTCTAAATCTTGCTCATTAATGTCCATGTTTTAAAAAATGGTTTTAAGGATTTATTTATATGGACATTAATGTTTTAAAATTAAAACTCCTTTTAAAAGTTTCAAAGTGGTATGGGACACTTTGATTCAAAAATCTATTTTTAAATGGCTTCTTGACAAATAGTTTGACTTTTAATGATTTCAAGAAAAGGGGGATATTTCCCTCAAAAATTTTTGATGATTATTTTCATCTATGTCAACATCCTTCATTATTCATGATTGAGGTTAATGTGATACAATACAATCTTCCATATTGTATCAAATGAGTTGTGTTTGATTGTGGATGTTCTATTTTTATACCATTCATGGTTTGTGGTTAAAGTATTGACATTTCATATGCTAGTTTTAATACGAATGTTTATTTTATGCTTAAACCTATTCAAATGAGGAATTCATTGGACTTAATAAGTGACGGGTGGAGCCCGCTATAGCTCCTCGATGCATCAGTAGGTCTCATGAGACAAACTAGTGTCTTGGCACAAGGCCTTGGCAAAATCTTATTTGTAGTCTTGGCACGAGGCCTTCGCTATGTGGTTATGATAGTCTGGCATTATGCATTCCATCATTATGAAAGTGGTTATTGATATTTCATGTGATCATTCGACTAGTAGAATATCAATGTGAGTAAGTAAATGGAATTATTTCATTTTACCTTTTCCATTTTATGCTGAAGTTCAAGTTTAAAAGTCTTTTGTTTTAGTTATAAATTGCTTTAAGTGTTTATGCTTATTTATGAAAGCTTCTGCTATAATGTTATCCTTACTGAGCATCTGAGCTCACCCCTTTCAATGTTTTATTTTTTTCCCAGGATTATGAAGAAGTAATTTATGAATGACCTGCAGGGATAGTATGAGGGGATATGAAGACAAGATGTTTTTTTTATGATGTAATGTAAAATTTATGGATGTATCTAGTTATTCCAAGGCTACTAAACTAATCGGTCTTTCGAGAATTGATCTTTCTCGGGATCATGCCAATGTTATGTAATAATGCACCGACTCTAGGTAATTAGGTTCGGGGTGTTACAGTTGGTATCAGAGGAAGTTTAGTACAAACCTTGGAAGCTAGATTTAGATAAACTCTGATTAGAGCACGTAGACCTAAGATGAACTTTGAGGATTAGTATAAAAGAACTTCCTAGAATTTTGGTCTTGTGGAGATTTTGTGAGTTTTCCGAGCAATACATCCATGTCTGGATACGAGCAGGTAGAGGCGGCTCTGGCACAGATGTACCTAGGGGTAAAACCCGAAAACACCGCTTTAAGCTAGACTCGAACGGGAACTGGTGCACGACAACGGGCCTTGCTGCACTCTTGGTTATGACACTCTCGGGGGATATGCTTAGGATAATTTACATTTTCTTTACAAACCGATTTAAGTAATATATACATAAGATGAGAGTAAATGAACTTGGTTAATCCTAATATGTTTCAAATTGAGAATATGGTGACATTTTAATCTCTAAATGATTTTACGACTACTATTACTCACACAATGCTTTCTGGTTTTAGTCAATGGCTGGATTCCAAAGAAGTCATAGTGACTTTGAGAATTATGTACAAGGTGGGAACGGTAGTGGCGATGAGCAAAAAAATGGAATGTTGATAGGCGTAAAAGATATCGTCTTTATGCCAAATCAGTTTTCCAAAAATATGATCAACAACATATATATTTACCAACTCCCAGACTCAACAAGGAATAGAATGGTGATAAATGATAAGATCTCCAGCAATGGAGACCATGGAGAAAAGAAACCTCAATTTTCATCATGCAGGAAATGTGGAAAGAGACACCCAGGAAAGTGTCTCAATGGGACAATGAAATGTTTTACGTGTGGGGAGGAAGGACATAAAGTGAAGAATTGCCGAAGAAAAATGACGAGTACTATGGAAGAAGATAAAAATGGTCCCAAGAGTCTGTTTACAGTCATTTGCCGTAAATGTAGGGGACCTGGCCATTACCCGAGTGAATGTCCTATTCTATAGGATATTTTCTTGGTCAAAGAAGAAGCTATGTGGAAATAAATGGTTGGAGAAAAATTTAAAAAGTATTAGCACTCCTTGTTGATGGGTTTACTTTGGAATAATTTTCTCTTGTATTTGTAACCCCGCAGTTTGCCATGTGAGAATGATATTAGAGGAAGAATTGTCTCTTCTCTTTTGGATATAGGTATAAATAACCATTTGGTTTTATATGATCATTGGGGTTTGAGAAAATGATAAGTTATTATAATTTGGGATGAAAATGCAAAGTATGATATAACATTTGTGGTTAAATTTTGTTATTTTGAGGAATTTATCTCATTTTGGTAATATTAAAAAATATAGTTTTTGAAAAAGGACAACACGTAGACTGTGTGACAACCCGTCACGCCGGACAAAGCTGTGGGAATCGAACCCACAACCAAAGTGCGATTGGGATTTATCGCCTACCACTGGACTACGTGAAGTCCCCGGTTAGTGTGACTATTTTTTTTGTTAAATAATTTTATTGATCAATAATAAGATGATTTGGGTTCTTATGTCTTATCAAATGAATACCCTTGGTATAGGAAAATGATTTGGTGATTAAGTGATAACTGTTATTTTGGAAGATGTTCGTTTTGTTAGGAACACTATATGCCCAAGGAAAATAGAATACAATGAGGTTTCATTTGTAGAATAATGGTGGATTTTTATCTATGTTTTTATTGTTGATTTATAGTGATTTGGGGTATTTATAGAAATGATTAACCTATAACAGAGAATATGTGATGATGTTAATTACTTTTAAGTATGTGACTTTAAGAGTATTTGATGTCATTTGGAGATACAATGTAACATGGGAGACTACATAATCAAATTCTTCTATGTTTTGGGTTTCAATATTAGTTTGGATTATATTAAAGTATTTTAAGGACAATTGGTTACTGAATGGTATCTATTTAACTTTGGGGTATTGTTGGTTTAATTTTAGAAATTAAGATTAGTACATATTTATCTCAATGAATATCCTTTTGGGGGATCATTAGATCATTCACTAACCATTTTGGTTTTGATTAATCTTCAAAGACAATGTAAATATATGGTTGATCCTGCATGGATCATGTGATTCTATAGAAGTTTATTCTAGCTCTTGCAGTGTGACCAAGTCTTCTTGAATACTTATCGTTTTAAAAAAAAAATTGAGTTAGTGGGGGAAATTTATTAAAGAATGAAAATATTCTTAAAATGTAAGTATATCTCATAATGTTCTTAGTCAATATCATAAATGAATTCCTCTTCCTTATGTAATGTAACTTTAAAAAAAAAATTTGTCCTAGATGGTACCTTAAATCATCACTAATTTATGGCTTTGGGGATTGTTGGCCTTTTCATAACCATGTTCTCTACCACTCTCCATCAGATAATTGATGGTTAGATTTCTCTTCCATATCCATATTTTCCTACATGGAACCCTAGTATGTGTTATTTTCGGTAATCTTCATACTTTCCACTCTTTATTTTAAATAGAGGCCTCATTAATTCATTTTTCGATGTGGGATTTCAACTAAGTTATTTTGAAACGTCAAAAATGTGTTATCCCAATACCCTATGTTTTGTTGGACCGATGGTATTTCAAATCATCATAGATTGATGAGTTTAAGGACATCAATTTTATACTTGTTTTTTATTGATGACCTCAGTCACTACCTATAAATATTTACGTTTTTCCTCCAATTATATGTCTCTAATTACCACCAATGTTCACCTAATCGAGATCATAATTCGATGGTGACCCTTTCATTTCTCTTTTCCTCATATTAAGACTAAATTTTAGTAACCCAATTCCCGATGTGGGTTTGCCCACAAATATATTTTCTATTTTCAACCTTTTATTTTCGAAGAACAATTTCAAATTGCGAGGACACAATTTATTGAAGGAGGGGAGAATGTAACACCCCAAGATTTCATAGTGTGTTATTTCTAAAAAATAATTCAATAACTTCCACTACATGTAACACTGAGTTCAATCACACCATGACGTACAAAAAAAAGCCATTAAAAGAGGTCATGAATATTATTAACTACATTTTGAACTTTATATAATCCTTATAATTTTAGAATCCCTATTATGAGTTCCTTAGTCATAATTCAAGAACAGATTCATTTTCAGTATTGCACTTTTATCAACTTTTAATAGTGAAACCTTTTTAAATAAAATATTTTAAACTATCTGAATAAATTGGGACATCAAAAAATTTAAAATGAAACATCTCAAGCTTCCACGGTACGCTTTCCTTTGAATAAAATAGTAGCGTGTGTTGTACGCAACCTTGAGTTTTAACACACGCCACAACCAATCAAACTAGCCGTTATGAATAGTAATACCTAAATTTTGAAATTGTATATATTTTATATTTTAAAATGGACTTCATTTTTGGATTCGGAATATCGAATTTAGCCTAAGGTGAAATTTTGGTACTTTTCGGATAACTTTCATATTTTGATGAATAGTGAAAATTACTAAATTTTAATTAAAAACAACTTTTTTAATCAAAATAATTAATAGTGATAAATTGTGAATTTGAGTGGTTTTAAAGTATATTTAGAATAGATTTTTACCATTTAATATAATGTTGTTCATTGGACATAATTTTACAATTAAACTGAACATAAACAAGTGTCAATCTTTTGATAGTTATTACCTCTTAAAAACACGCTTTTTTGTTTTGACATCGGGAATTAATTTTAAATTAATTTCTGCCACTTCTGTGTTTTGAATTTAGAAAAATGGATTCCATATTTGGAATCAGGATGTCCAAATTTTGTAAATAGGTAACTTTTATTTTTAGACATTTTGAATAATTACTGTGGTAAATATTTTATTTACCATGGTTAAAGGTAAATCCGGTAAATAAGGGTTAAAAAATAATATTATAATAATAAAAAATTACCCTAAAATGTGTCCTAACCTTATTGGTGGACACATACCCGACCATGGGCATCCTTGGGTCGATTTGGGGACCCCTTGGATCCACTTGTATGTGGTAGGGACACATTATATTAATAAAGTTAAAATAAAAATAAAAATGGCATAAGCTTACATCTTTTAGAAGAACAATTTTTACATAGGGTTATAAATGTTGGATTTTCGATTATAAACATTCATTAGAAAGCTAAAAATATTTCCTACATAATGATAGTTTATTTATAATTTTTAGACATCAAATAATTTAAATTATTAATGACACAATAATGATGCAATGTTTCCCTCATTAATAAATCATTTAAATAAATAAGATTATAATGATTAAAATATTATCTAAAACCTGTCAAATTCTTATTGGTTGATGTTATTTAGAATATGAGTCATCTTATCGTCGACCTCAATTATTTTTTGACCATTATAAACCGAATTTATTTATATTATAAAGTAATACTTTCACTCTTTCCTAAAGAGCCCCTCCTCTCCCTTATAAAAGGAGACCAATTCTACTCATTCCTCACACCTCTCAAGCCACTTGGATCATCCAAACTCTGCCCAAATAAGCTCCCCACATCCCTATACTCATCCTTGAAGCTTCCCCTTAGGCAGAAAGCATTTGAAGAAGTCCTTTGGTTCCAACCAAAGTGAGTTACCTAAATTAAAGGTTATGATTTCTCTTAAATTATTTTCATTTATTTTGCTTCTCCAACCCCCAAACTCTTTTTATTTCCTTTCTTTTGTAACAACAAAAGTATCCTAAATATACTAGTATGTTTTTATAATAAGTATTCGAACTACACATACACACACCTCCATCTAATGGATGATGAAAATAATGTTTCTGTGAATGGAAAACTAACGCCTCACGAAATGATGATTGTTCAAATACATCTTACCGCCTCTCATGGTGGCCATTATGATGGAAATGTAATTAAGTGTGATATTAATGATACATATTTTACATATAAGCTTCTGTAATTCCATTTTATTTCATACCATTATTCGTTTCCTGTTGTATATACATACGATAATTTCATTTGAGGAAGTGCAGACTACCGCCCCCTTAAAATGATATGACTCGTTCATACCACACATAGAACGTATAAAGAATGGTGTTAATGAACATAAGTAACATATATAAAATATTATATTCTACTGGAATAATAATATACCTATGTATCATTTGGATTCAATTCTTTTAAAATGAAAAATTAAATGGAAGTAGCGTTCGTGCGTACGTACGAACTACCGTCTCCACGAACACGGTGAGATCCATCCTCCATCGTATCCATTCAAGTCTTATTCTCATTTTAGGGTTAAAAATAATGTTAATATCATTCTGATTATGAATAAGATATAATCTATCCATTACAAACATGTCTTACGTAACCAAACATTTAAGAAGAACGAATCGATTATCTCCCGAAATGACGATAATACTAAGATATTATTAATAAAGCAATGTTAAAAGATCATATATGATATCATATTGATGTATATGATTATTGTATAATTTAATAACAATGTTTTAATTATTATACAGGAGGTTAACATACCATCTACTAAGGGAAAGTTCAAGGTAAGGGATTTTATTATCTCACTTTCAACTCCGTGAGATTTCCATTGTTCGCCACTAAATTATTGAAAGTGGTGTATTGTGTACGGCCATTTGATATATATTATCATGATTCTCTTTATATTCATGTTATTCTGTAAATAATTTTGGTGGTTATTAACTTTTGGCCATACGACTCAGTTGATTAACGTGGTGAGGAGTATCTTATCTCACTCTTAATTTCGTGAGAATTCCATTGTTCACCACTTAATTATTACATGTGGTGTATGTGTACTGCCCATGATTGTATTCATTGTGTAATATACATTAATTTATGGGTACTTACATAGTAATGGTATGATCCTTCTTTCATAGTTGTATGTTTCGTAAGTTACCAAATCGATAAGGGAATTTGACATTTCAATTTCCACTCATTCGGCTTGACGCATATTTCATTGATTATATTACTACAAGATTATGTGTGGAATCACAATTCATTTGATTATGTCATAATTTCCACTCCCCTTCCTGTGGATATACTTTTGATACACATAATCACTCTATTGATAATTCTCAAGTCATTAATATGAATTTGATAAGAGTAATTTTATCTCTTTCACCATTTGTTGAGTTAAACATCCAATTCGTTGGTGTTGTTTCTACAAGAATATGTGTGAATATACATTGATTGTTTTACACTAAATATTCAATCATATATAGTGTATTTATATTTTCACACATAATTATGTCATTGATTTATCCTTAACCTAAGGATACGACCTTTATGAGAGATTTCATCTCAATTTACATTCAATTGGGACTTCTTTGTTGATATACACCAAATCACTTTTATGTGGTGTATATAATGTACTTTGAAATAGTATATCATGAATCCCTTTATTCTCATGATATTACAACGTTTTGATTACCTCAATTATTTGTACTCAAGTGTCTCTCTTTTGGTTAGAATCTCTAACCAAAATACCATTTTAAAATGTTTTAAAGACTTATTCTTCTAAATCTTACTCATTAATGTCCATGTTTTAAAAAATGGTTTTAAGGATTTATTTATATGGACATTAATGTTTTAAAATTAAAACTCCTTTTAAAAGTTTCAAAGTGGTATGGGACACTTTGATTCAAAAATTTATTTTTAAATGGCTTCTTGACAAATAGTGTGACTTTTAAATGATTTCAAGAAAAGGGGGATATTTCCCTCAAAAATTTTTGATGATTATTTTCATCTATTTTAACATCCTTCATTATTCATGATTGAGGTAAATGTGATACAATACAATCTTCCATATTGTATCAAATGAGTTATGTTTGATTGTGGATGTTCTATTTTTATACCATTCATGGTTTGTGGTTAAAGTATTGACATTCCGTATGCTAGTTTTAATACGAATGTTTATTTTATGCTTAAACCTATTCATATGAGGAATGAATTGGACTTAATAAGTGACGGGTGGAGCCCGCTATAGCTCCTCGATGCATCGGTAGGTCTCATGAGACAAACTAGTGTCTTGGCACAAGGCCTTGGCAAAATCTTATTTGTAGTCTTGGCACGAGGCCTTGGCTATGTGGTTATGATAGTCTGGCATTATGCATTCCATCATTATGAAAGTGGTTATTGATATTGCATGTGATCATTCGACTAGTAGAATATCCATGTGAGTAAGTAAATGGCATTATTTCATTTTACCTTTGCCATTTTATTCTGAAGTTCAAGTTTAAAAGGCTTTTGTTTTAGTTAAAAATTGCCTTAAGTGTTTATGCTTATTTATGAAAGCTTCTGCTATAATGTTATCCTTACTGAGCATCTGAGCTCACCCCTTTCAATGTTTTATTTTTTTCCCAGGATTATGAAGAAGTAATTTATGAGTGACCTGCAGGGATAGTATGAGGGGATATGAAGACAAGATGTTTTTTTTATGATGTAATGTAAAATTTATGGATGTATCTAGTTATTCCAAGGCTACTAAACTAATCGGTCTTTCGAGACTTGATCTTTCTTGTGATCATGCCAATGTTATGTAATAATGCACCGACTCTAGGTAATTAGGGTTGGGGTGTTACAATCTATCATTGTTTAGTGAAACTCAGTATTGCGTACAACACGCGCTATTGAGGATGATCGCTCTTGTGTGTAATGTAAGCCAAGTCAAAGTTGCATGTAGGGAAAGCTTCTTTTGTGTTGCGTATAACATAATCAAAACATAGTTCAGTTATAAATTGATCAAAATCTACACTATGTGTTGTGTAAAATGAATTTTATTCGAAAGAACTTGAAATTGTGGTCATCACAAGGCAAGAATAGTGTTGTGTATACTAAAAGCTAATTCAGAGTTGCATATAGCGCAAGATACTCTTGGTAAAGCGTATAGAAAAAGACATCAACGAAATTAAAAACAATAATTCTCATAAAATCTTGGGGTGTTACATTCTACCCACCGTAAAATGAATTTCTCCCTTGAAATTCGTCGGGGTAGTAAATGGTTTTCTATGTGAATGTTTCCTTCATAGAAACTAACATTGTAAAAAGGAATAATAAAACATAATTTAAAAAAGGAACGTTAGAAACATAATAGATACCCAATGTGACTCATCACTGGGTTTCCATATAGGGGAATAGTTGTGAAAATATGGATATGGAAGAGAAATCTAACCATCAACTTCTGATAAAGAATAGTAGAGGACATGGCAATGAAAAAATGAAAAATCACAAATCCATAAATTTGTGATGATCTAAGGTACCATCTGATTCATCAAATTTGAGGGTACTAGGATAACGTTTTTGGATTTCAAGATCATTTCCCTATGGATGCTTAATTTTTACAGAAGGAGAAATACTTATTTGATTTTAGTGTAATATCTTCATTGGTAATTCAGTGAACAATTTATCCATCATATCATATTTAAATAAATGAGGTAGAATTTTTCATTTTGAGGTATTATCAAATGATGTGGTAAAATTATAGGTCATTCCATCTCCCTCTATCAGAAAAAGGATAGAACAAGATATTAAATATACATAAGTCCATCTGTGGTGAGGTTAATCGTATATGGTTCCAAAAATGGACATATAATTCATCTATCATACCATAAAACTAATTTATTCAAACCAGGGACATCTTGTAGGCCAATGGTTGGTGATAAGGGCATGTCGCACTTTGGTTGTGGGTTTGATTACCACATCCTTGTCCGATGCGACGGGTTGCCACCCGTAGTACGTGTTGTCCTTTTTCTAGAACAATACTATTATAAAATTTCAAAAATAAAATCAAAAAGTTATAGCCTTAAGCAATACTATCTAATTTCTAACTTAACCCATTCCAACCTTTAGTCTTATTGAAAATAATTATATCCAATCTCATATTATAAAGAAAATGGTTACTAGAAAAGTCATCTACTAAGAATGTTAATACCATCATTTATACCCCATATATCATAAGATATATCTTTTTGTTGGTCACATTCCAAACATGTGAATACCTTAATCATGTATTCTCTTGAAAAATGAAAACCCATTAAACCTTAGTGAAAACATGAATGCTGTCAAAAGTTAACTCTTTCCACATACCAAAATCCCAAAATTTCTATATAGTCAAACCATGATATCACTTTGTCCATATGTCAGTCATGAGCTCATTAATACTATAAAACATATTATTTTCTCCTTATCCCTTCATTATATGCATATCATCTTCTTTCCAAAAATATTTCAATCACTTTTCATGGTTACTGGTACCATATAATTATTGGAAACCACAATAAACCAATACATAGATATTCTAGTATTCCAAGATACTATAAATGGGATTCCACAAAATTATTTTGGAATCTCATTACATAAACACTTAATCATTCCACCACATTGTAGTCATACTCAACATCGCTAATAGTGATCACCTGGGACTTACCATTGTGCTTTTCCTTAAGATGTTTTTGATATCGATCATCATTAACCCTTGGATTAGGGCATTGATTAGCATAATGCCCCAATTCTTACACTTGTAGCATTGAAGTGTTGGTGGTATTTTCTCTATAGTCTTTTCTATATTCACATCCTTAGCTACCTTTTTCACATTACATTGATAGTAATTTTCTTGATGAGATTCTTTTCCACACTTAAAAAAATTTTCTAGTTCCTTTAAGAAAATCTCCACCGTGATTTTATCCACACTTTGAGCATAATGAAACATTCTTCTTTTTTTCACCATTGTTTTGAGATTTTTCCTTTAACTCCATCTTTTTTTTCTTTTCAAAACCTTGAGATGGATATGTAAGACCAACTTCAAATTCTACCTTATCAGAAAAAATTACAATTTCTTCATAGATACTGAAGTCTCTTATAGTTAATTCCCTTCAAAGACTTGGTTTTAAGGCAATGAAAAATTGATCAACTTTACTATTAGGTTGGATGATAAAGCCAAATACATACCTTGCAAGCCTTGTAAAATTCACATCATATATACCAACAGATTCATCATCCTTTTTCTTAAGCTCGAGAAACTCCTTTTCTATATTTTTTCGATGAATATGAGGGAAATAATTATTGAAAAACAAGTTCGTGAACTCGTCACATTCCATGGATTCAATTTCATATTGGGGAATTGTATTCTTAATTAGATTGCACCACTGGTTTTCTTCACCGTCTAACTGGTAAACAAACAAAATGACTTTTGCATGCTCTAAACAAAGAAGTCTGAAAAATATAATTTCAATGATATTGATCCATATTTCATCAACAAGTGGATCAGAAGACCCACTGAAAAAAGGTGGATGTTTCCTCCAGAATGAGTCGATAGAATATTGTTCCCTTCTCTTCTCATTTGAAAGCCCATAATGAATCATAGATTGTGTAAGTATAGCAATAATATTTTTCACTCCATCTCCCAAAAAACTGGATTGTTTAGGAGGAGAATCATTACATTGTCCATTACATTGATCAACATGGTTCCATCGGGTTCCGGCCATCATCTAAAACCCAAAAAGAATTGTGTGAGAGGAAAAAATCATGCCAGGAAAACAACATAATAAAGGGGGAATACCTTTAATATATAACATATTTGGTTTAATTATAATATCGTTACCATAATTCTTGGACTATAACCTATATACTTAACCTTAGGGACATCCCTAGACATACCTTAGAAATAACCCTAGGGATCTCACTAATGTATTCACATCCTAGGTTCCAGAGGTTGAATAATCCTTCGATCTGATACCAAATGTAGAGACCCAAAGCAAGACGTACATGGACATTACATTACTTTTGCAGAAAACATAATAGATGAAAAAAATAGGCACCCAAAGACTGTATTAGTTTATTTCCTTTGGAAACTCTGAACAAAATCTTCTATTCATGGTGAAATATCTTCGACATCTCCCATAAAGTCCATCCACACTTTTTACCTAAAACCTGTATTTATATCTTGGGGAAAAGAAAACATAAAAAGGGTGACCTCAAATTCTCAGTATGTGTAAACATGGAGAATATAAAACAATCCATAAACATTTGAATGTAAAACATGAGAATAAAATCTAAACATCAAAATCATGAGAAATTATATACAACATGGATGTACATAAGTCATAGAACATAAAGGAACATTAATCATGATAAAATATCATGGTAATAAAACATTTAATTGTGTAAAATCATTAAGCACATGATATGATTTCTATATTAGTCAAGGCATTGCTGCCAAGATCATCATAGTGGACAAATTCCATTACTGAACCGAGTTTACTTGCCTTCCAGCCCTATATTACTGAACCAGATTTACTTTTCGTTCCAGATATTTCTATATCATGAGATATTAATCTTTAACCAATTAACTGGAGGGAGATATAGGTCCCACCCATCTCATAATAAAATCATTCTTTCGTGTTACACAAAATGAACATAAATCATTTATCATAATCCAAAGAATAAAATGGGTTTCATAAACATCATCCCATCGTGACATAATCCCTATAAATCAAATGGATATCATTTCATCATAATAAAAATCAAATGATGAAAATAATAGAGACATTATATTTGAAGCACAAACATGATAAATATTTTAATCTTAGATGGAAAATATTTTGGATAAAACACCTGAAATTAAATCTTGAGGAAAGTATCCTTTCTTCTTCAAAATCATTTTATATTCAAAAAATGACACACAATTTTAAAAGAAAAGGATTTTATTAAAAATAAACATGAAATCTTGTAGAGTAAGCATCATGAATAAAAGGCGTTATGAAAACGCAAAAAATCTGTTCATGCCGTTTAAGTTAAAAAAAACATTATCCTCCTACTTTTACCAAAAAATTTAAAAAGTACCTCATATGGTAAAAAAAGAAAAATTACCTACATACCATGTAGTAAAAGTTAACAAATGGTAAACATTACTTTAAACATAAGTAAAATAATATTAAAAATTTTAAGAAATAATGTTTATAAACACTATCATGGATGATAAACATTACCCTAGTAAATACTTCTGAATAAACAATCTCGGATGAGAACGAGATTAGAATAATTATCCATTACCTTAGGTCCGATATGATTTGTAAATATAAAAACCTCATGTATAATGATTTAAATAATTTCATTGAATTATTCTAGAATCATATTCATTGTTATGATATCATATATGGTCATATTATTATCTTCTTATTAGTAATATTTCATTTCCTCTTGTTATTCGGGTGTTCATTGATTTATGTTCTTATGCATGTTTTGTCGAATAAAT
Organism: Viscum album; assembly: GCA_963277665.1. Lineage (NCBI taxonomy): Eukaryota > Viridiplantae > Streptophyta > Magnoliopsida > Santalales > Viscaceae > Viscum > Viscum album. The sequence goes on from OY728133.1 coordinate 1,283,914,239, forward strand.
TATTATTCCTATTTTTATGTTATAGATACATCATTTACAGAATGATATTAGTGTAATATATTTCATATTTATTCATTCAATTAGATTATAAAATCATTATTCAATGATTATCATGTAGAACGTGTCGCATCACATCATGGAGACGGTAGGTCGTACGTACGCACGAGCGATGATATCATTCCCATGATTGTGGGATTGTATTGAAGTGTATGGTGTATAATATTTCAGAATCAATATCAATTTAAAATAAACATAAATATTTATTTCTTCCATTCTTATACCCATCCAAGTATGTTAGTGATGAAATAAAAGATTACACCACGGCGTGGAGACAGTAAGCCGTACGTACGCACATGCAATGATTTCATTTTTTCAGAGGATGGATAGAAGATAGAATATGGTTGTTTCATATTCATAATAACATATCAGTATAAAAGTTATACTAGAGTTATTACTTAATAATGAAACAACTCATATAGAGGAAGTAGGAGAAGAAATAAGTTTGAATGATTTGGTAGAGGATATTACCTATTCTTCAACGTGCCTCCTCTTAACCTCCTCTTAGGGCACTAATGTTGGTCATTAAAGAATACTAGGACCTCTAGTCGGTTTCTATGGAAGTGTATAAGTGAAATGGGCACGGTTTGGATGAATTTGAAAGCTCAAAATTGGTGTGAAGTGGAGAGGGAGGAGGATCCCTTTTACAAGGGAGGAGAAGGGTACCTTTGGAAACCTAAAACACAATTATTTATAATAACTTCATACCACACTTAACAACCTCCCACAATGACTCAATTAGAATATGAGATGAGATAGGGTTTTAATCTCATAAACCAATAAAATTTAGACATGTTTTAAGTTTATTTTAAACCTTATCAATTTGATTATTCCTTATTTAATCTATTTAATTTTATTTGTTGTAATAATATTCTAAATTTTAGATTGTTATAAGTACATACTTATATGTTGTAAACTTCCCATAATTTGATACTTTATAACCTTTTTGATAATATAATTTTTAATTTGTAATATAGAAATAGTTTTGTGTTTTTTAAATAATTTAATAATATGTTATATTTATAAAATAAGAATATTGTATATTTTAACACTATTCATTTATTTGAATTTAAATGAAATACAAAGAGAGAATATATTCAAACCAAAAAATTTAATAGGTTCCTAACATGTTATATTCTTCTATAATATTCTTGGAGCATATTAATTAGTTCATAAAATATTTATCTTAATAATTTTAAAACCACTTATTTTATATTTCTCTTAATAAAATAATTACTACATCATTTTTGTATAATTATTTAATATACTTATTTATGAATAAAAATTAAAAATAAAAGACTCTGATGAATATAAATATAATAGATATCATATGAATACATTTAGTCAAATATATCTTATAAAACACTCAACTTTTAAAATGTTATGTTTATTAAATTATGAAGGTGACAACTTTGACATCATTTATAACAAGATAATATAAGTGTTATAATCGCTTTTAGAAGGCTCCAAATGATCAAAATCTAGATGTTTGGATTATTAGACTTTATATGTACAGGACCAATAAATTTTGGTCTGGATTTTGGGCCTTTAATGGGTATTATTAATTTAATAAAAACAATATTATTGATTTTTCACTAAATAAATAATTTCTACATCATTAATGTACAAGCTATTAAAGTAATCATATATTTCATAAAGATTACAAATAAATTACCATGATAAAGAAATACATTTTATCTTTAAAATGAGTATTTATAACCTAATTTATATTATGTATAACCTTATATAAAAAATAATTAAATTATTAAAGTTTGGGTGAGACATATTTCACTTTCATTTAAATAAAATAAATAAAGGTCTTAATCAAATACAAGTGGGTTCTAATAGATACAATTCAGACCCAAGTATATTTTAGGACGAAATATAATCATCCAATTATATTAATACAAGTGTTAGGATAATTTTATAATATTATTTTTACCCGTAATTACCTACTTTACTTTTAATAGTGTTAAATAAAATTTACCGTAGTTACTATTCATAATGCCCAAAAATAAAAACTAATCTATTAACATAATTTCGACCTAATCATTCCAAATATGGATTTCATTTTTCCAAATTTAAAATGTATAAGTTTCAGTAATTAATATAAAATTAATCCCATTGTCGAAAAAATGGGTTTTTGTTTAAAACATTGTAAAATATTGAATTGATTTTAACTACGAGTTCAATGTAAAATTAATGATAATGACATAAATTATATTAAATGTTAGAAATATATTATATTTGTAATTTAGATTTTTTTTAATATTATAATTTATCCATATAAATTATCTCGATGATAAAAGTTGTTTTTAAGTAAAATTTAACGTGTTTTTACTATTCCTCAAAATAAGAAAGTTGTCAGAAAAATATCATAACTATATCTAGTGTAAATTTTTATATTGTGACTCAAAATAAATAGTTTATTTTGTAAAGTTTATCTTATAAAATTTTCAAAAATTAGATTAAATATGTGTGGACCATCAAAATTTGGAAAAACAACATTTTTTGAAAAATACTACTTTTATCTGAAAAATTGATTTTGTTCTCATACCTCTTTCTAGAAAATGTTTAAGATAATTATAATGTTATAAAATTTAATATGCGGTTAATTCTATTCATAATGGCTAGTTCATAATAATATTATAAAAATATATCGTTGTTTAGTGAATCTCGATTTTGCGTACAACACACGCTATTGAGGAAGGTCGCTCTTGTGTGTAATGCACTCTAAGTCAGGGTTGCGTGTAGGGAATTATTCCTTTGGTGTTGCATATAAGATACTCAAAATATATTTCAGTTATACATTGATCAAAATCTATACATGGTGTTGTGTAAAATAAATTTTATTTGAAAGAACTTGAAATTATGTGCATCACAAGCCAAGAATAGTGTTTCATATACTACAAGAGAATACAGTGTTGCGTATAGAACAAGCTAATATTGGTGAAGCATACAACAAAAGACATCAAAGAAATTAAAAATAATAATTCTCATAAAATCTCGGGGTGTTATAGAATACACAAGTGGTGTTATGGCCCTGCACACATTGGTAAATATTCAAGAAAATTTTATATATAAATTCAATTGGTTACCCCTTGCGATAGGTGGGTACAATTTTTTTTTTGAGTTTCTTCATCCTTGAGATAACAAGTTTCGACATAATTTTAAAAATGGAATGGATTATATCTCATCGATCCAATGTGGATTAATATTCCCACTGAGTTTCATTCACATCGCCATAGGGAAATGTTTATATCCACAAGAGAGAATTAGATCTTCAGTCCATTCGAGATGCACTCAAATGTATGTGGTTGGGGGTGTTCTAGAATATATTTCCAATCTCATTCTCAGTGATTAGGGAAAGTGATTGGTAGAATTTCCTCATGTGGTGGATATTTTTAGGTATATATTCCCTAACAATTTCTATATCATACCTCTAAAGAAAGATATTGAGTTCACCGTAAATCTTGTGTCAGGTGTTTCACTAGTGTCCATTCCATCATATAGATTTGCACCCATAGTTCAGTATGTGCTCAAGAAGATGCCTGAATAATAAGATGATAATGGTTTTATATGACCCAAAACATCATAATGGGTTTCATTAGTACTACTCTCTAAGAATCCATATGGTACACTCTGATTTTACTTGGATTACCGTTGATGGAACAAGATTAAAGTGAAGGGCTGGTATCCCCTACCTCGTAAAGAAGACCTATTCGGCCATATTTAAGTGAAAACTATATTATCTAAGAACAATTTGAGGTCGGGCTATCATCTGGTTCACATGAGGACATAAGACCTAAAATGTACGACATTATAGATTAGATAAAACCTATATAAGTATTTGCATATGTCATTTGTTTCGACAAATGTTCAAGTAGTCTTCATGGATTTTATAAATTGGGTTTTCCAAATATATCTTTATTCCTTCATGGTAGTATTTTTTGAAGACATATACTGTATTTGCGCTGCATACATGGCCATACCAATTAGTATTAGATTTTGGTGAGTATAATGAGAGAGAACCTGATTTATGAGAATCATAGTGAATCCCACTTTTGGATCTGCAAGTTTCACATATTTGGTCACACCATAACTGTGGAAGGAATAATAGATGACCCAAAGAAGGTCATTGTTTTTGTTTTGTAAGAATATCCCATGAATGTGTTTGACCTACATAGCTTCTTAGGGATTGAGGGATATTAGAGGTGCTTCTACCAAGACTTATCAAGCTTGGAGACACCAATTATGAGATTTTCCAAGAAGGATGTGAAATTATACATGGGACAAAGATTGTGAGACTTATTTTCATGAGTTAAAGGGAATACACATATCCACAAAGATTCTGATTCTCCCTGAGATAGAGAGAATCTATACTATTTATTATGTGGAATCATGGATCAGAATTATTGTAGTTCTAATGAAGGATGATCGAGTCATGGTATATTTTTACTTCTAGATAAGGCCCCAAGATAGGAACTATCCTACACATGACCTCAAGCTAGAATTTAAGGTTCATTATCTACAATGTTGGAGGAATTACTTGTTTGGTGAGTGCTTTGTCATTCAAATAGACTACAATAGTATCAAATACATATAAACATAGTGAAAGTAAACATAAGGTAGCATAGGTGGGTGAAATACGTAAAATTGTTTGAACATGATATTTCATACACACCCTAAAAGTGAAATGTAATGGGGGTATCCTTGATCAGGTAGACTCAGACTCAGACTGTCAAGGAGGCCTGTAGTGAGTGGTTGTTGATGACTCGGTTTTTTGAGATGCATATGGCGGTTTCAAAACATCACTTGAAACCAGTTCGAGAAGCACTATTAGTTGTTCATGTTCATAGGGATACATTCCATATGAGATAGTTATCATATTCCAAGGGCCTTTTTTCGTGGTAGAGTTTCCTAGGAGAGAACCCACCTCTCATTTTGGTTATTTATGGTAGTGGGAAAAAACTATTCTATGTACAGGGATGTGTACTTTTAGATATATAGGAATATATTATGAGGAATAATCATACCCTAATTTCATATTTTAATCATGGGATTACCATGATTTAACATTAAATGGGTCATCAGTATTGGAGTCCAAGAAAGAAGAGGAATACAGTTGGATTCATTACACAGTTATCCAATAGTCAGTAGGTGAAGTAATAGAACATGTGGCCTACTAGACTTATACATTCCATCTATATTCATATGTGGATGTGGAATAAAATCACAATAGATTTCATGATATTCTTAACATGATCTCCTTAAAGAAGTGATGTAGTATTGATGATCGTTGACAGGTTGACCATGGTTGCATAGTTCTTATCGATCTAAGTGACCTTACCAATAAAGGAGTTATGAATACTTAATATATGGGTGACATTGATATTTCATGGTGTTCCCCATTCTATAATTTTAGATGAATGAGTCGGTTTACTCTACTATAATGGAGTGGATTTCACAAGGGACAGGGTTCACATGTGATCTTGATGACTTCATATCACACTCAAACTGATGGGAAGTTCATGTAGACCATACATGTGTTAGGGGATATAATACGGAATCATATACTTGATTTTGGTGGTTCTTGGGAATATAATAATCATTTGGTTGAGATTTCCTATAATAATTTTTTAAGGAAATAATTCATATTGATCTGTATGAGGTACTCTTTGGTAGAATTTTTTTACCTCTATGCTAGAAAGAGGCGGGTGAGGCCGCTCTACTGGGTCGTTTTCTCATTCGGGAGACCTTAGAGCATGTTCAGTTGATTCAAAATATTGTTGGTAAATCTCAGTATATGAAGAAGACTTATACTGATAATCATTATAGACCTCGAAATTTAGAGGTGGGACCTCATGTCTTATTTGCTGTATTGTCCATGTTGGGTCATAGATGAATATGAAGACTGAGAAAGTTGTCACTAAGAAATGTTGGGACTTTCGAGATAGTGGAGAATGTTGTTTTTAGTAGACTATCTATTTGAATTACCTCAAAGGAACCATGTTATGCACAATGTCTTCAATGTATCTCATCTTCGATAATATCATGATGACTAATCTAATTGAATTGACCCTACTAATATCTAGCTGGAAAGGATGTGTCCGTTGAGGATCATCTGATAAATATCATTCATCCCAAAATATTGGGTCTCTAAGGTAGATCAGTTCATCTAGTTCTGGTGCTATGGTAGTACAAAGATGTGACGGATGGGACATGGTAGCTAGAATTTGATGTACATGATCGGTGGTTGGAACAAAACTAAAATGAGGATCTACTACCCGTGGAACAAAATCATGGGGATGAGTTGCCTTAAAGAGGGTTGGTTGTAACTTACATACTTTTAATCAAGGTAATGACCATTATGTTCTTGTTATTATTTCTTTAAAAATATCTAAATATGATTCCTAATCATGTAAACGAGGTATTGGGATCCTCTGGGGATCATTAAATGCCCGTATCCCTGAAATGTGAAGAAAAAACTGGGATGCATGATTTTTCTAAAACTATGTGACCTAGGGAGCATAGTCATGTAAGATGTCAAGTTTCCAAGATAGAAATATATTTCATAGGTTGTGTATATTTAGTCAATCCTTTATCAAAACTAGGCAATTTTCCCCTTATAAAAGTGACACAAGCATAGTTGGCACACGGTTTGGCCAAACCACGCGTAATGAAAAAGATGGCCAAAATTACTAAATTAACACTATTAAATGAGATAAACCTAACATTCAACTCACTACCTATAAAGTATAGTTGATGGATCATCCCCTCCCCATAATAAAAATTTCTCATATCCATGGTAGGGAACTAGATAACCCCTCCTTCTAAAAATATTCTTGATTTTCCATGAGATCCTACAGAAATATTGTGGTAGTATATCAAATCCTATTCAAACTATTTCATGTTATTTGTCCCATAATTTTCAATATTTTGGTTTAATATAATCTGAATCATTTTCATGCAATTTTATGGTTTCATTTATTTCTTTGAAACAATATCGAATCCAATATTATTACTAGATGAGGGAATCTCTACAGGACTAAGATAGGAATCATGGACTTTTCCTATCATTTCATTGTTTTTCATAAATATTTTCATTATGCTTCTCACCAAGCCATCTCAAAATTCCATAAAAAATGTAAATAATTTATACTTAGTAGTTCCATATTTTTATTATGATCCTAAGTGATGTTGAATAACCTATATGATGTATCTCCAAGTATGGTTCCTCCCCATGGGAAAACTATACCTTAGAATCCATATTTCCACTAGTTATAAATGGATTTAACACCCCATGAGGTGTGTTGTCATGTAATAAATGCCTCTAATTGTTAATTTAATTCATAATATGATGAACCTAGTGATAAGTGGAAATGATTATTAAATTAGTGAGCACACCATTGTAAATGGTTGAGAAAATTGATGTGGCCAAAAAATTATTCATTATTTCTTATGACTTAAAGGGAGATTCCCAAATGGTTGTGCCTTGTATATCAATCTTTATTTGATACTAAATTATTGAATTATATTTAATGGAACCTTAATAGATATTTTAAATTATGGAAGTCTTTATTATTACATTTACATTATAATCGATGGTGAAGCAAGGGGGTCTGATTTAAGAACCCCAACGACGGGCTCTTGTGCCACTGTGTAAGAATTGTTAAAGATTTGTAAATACATCGGGTGTGATATCAATTATTCCTGAGATGGCCCTATCATGCCTTGTATATTTTACCTATATATTATAGACACCCGTTCCTTTGGGGAGACCCCATATAAGGTATTTATGGAATAATTGGTTGTACCATGGCACGAGAGATATTTGGGTCCATACGTGTGATACTAGGTACATACTCTATGGTCAGTTAATGTGGCTTCCACACCATGCCAAAGTGGAAATTGGGACATCGTACCTACGTCACCTTGGACATAATCATTTAAATTAGACTTATACCAATTCTCTCCAAAAACACATGGCATGTCTGTCATGATTTTCAAGAATGGGATAATGGTGTCTCTCCTTACATTCTAAAATGGTTTTCAAAAATAGGAAAAGATAAAAAAAATTTCAAATAAGAATTGACTCCTTTGTATTAAAGGACACAATGACATGTCCTATAATCCTACATAAAATATTGGGGATCTTCATTCACCTGAACCTTACAGATCTCACTTTCCCATTGCTGGTTCCTTTGGTTCACACACACCGGACCAGGCTAAAGTAGGTTAAGTTGATGTTTCTACGACTAGAACTGAGTCCAATGAGTTTATATATTTATCACATACTGATTTTAATTACCAATGTCACACTTGTTATTATTTATTATTTATATTGAACAAAATGGAAAGGAATAGACACCATGGGTGTTGGGCTAGTGAGATTACATCTCACACCCAACTCAGAAACCATTTGTATCTTAGTAGACTTTCTGATTGTAGTTGTAGAAAAGTGAAGGAGACATCTTCAAATGGTTGACATAATTAACTATGATGGATTTGGGGGTAGAGGAATGAACATATGCTCAAGATACTAGTCAATTATGTTTTTGTTATTTTTTTTATTTTATCATCATGTTGTGTATGATTTTTTCCTCTTCCCATGCATTGTCAATTTTGTATAACATATGACATATTATCATAATCAATTTCTTCTATTTAATTATTTAGTGTCCACACTATATTGTTTTATCTTTTATGATTTGTTATATTCCTTTTATTTCTATATTTTTGTTCTTGTATTTATAATATATTTAAAATTATATGTTATACTCTAATAAATGAGGGCATAGTCTCCCCATTGAATCAACAAAGGACCTCACCACTAGTCAACATCCTATGTTGTTTGGGGAGCCACACTTGTGGTCTTGTGAAGAACTATCTTGGGGCACTCATGAGTGGAAATGAGTGGGGGGGGGGACGTTTCATGATACATGGACGGGACATTCAAAATTTTAGCCTGGGATCCATATAGTGGTAATTCTAATTCAAAAAGTGAAATTATTTCCTTTTGTGAATTTCTAATATATACTAACTAGTTTCTTGCTAATGGGCACTAAGTATTTCCTTTAAGCCTAATTTAAGGCTGGGTAAAGCGAAATTTTAGGTCATCCAAGGTTGGTTTATTTAAAATGGTATCAGAGACTATGTTTATTTAATTCATAGGTTTTTGAGGACACATCATGTAATTTGGGATGTTCCACAGTATTGATATAGGAATGTTTGGACATGAGAGGTAGGTGAAAATATATTTTACTCTGATCACCATTTACTTAATCCTTGATTCACTCAGGGTAGTAAGGGTATGAATATTATAGTTTAGTTTCTCTATTTATTATTGATGATTTTGGTGTTGAGAAGATGGTATTTTGGTCCCCATTGATTTTACCAGTGAATTTGGGATCACTTTAAGATTTTGGGGTGAAAATGGGTGAAGAAATATAGTTTCTTACTAACCGCGCATAGCTTGGAATCATATGTGTGTAAAAACACAATCTGGGACAAACTACCATGTTACCTAAACTATCACTCCATAAATTATATGGATTTTTCTTATTATACATGAGTTGTTAACAATTACCAGGGTATAAAAACTAATGATGTGGGATAGGTTTCAACCAATAATTGAAACATTCTATACTTACAGTTTTATATGAGAACATGGATTGATCGGGCCTAACATGGAAATATATGTAGACTAGTAAATAGAATAAATTAAGAAACATTACCAGAAAATGAGTATAGAACAACAAAACTAGGAAACGAGAACAAAAATTTATTATTTTAACCATAATTAATAATCATTCAAAATATAGACATGAACATGAGTCTCAAATCATGTAAAATTATAGTATGAATGATAGATACAAAATATTAAAGAACTGAAAAGGTGAGGATCAAAAAATTCATCATCATGCTATTTCAAGGTGGCCTTTAGGTATCACCAAACCCATTATATAGAAGGAAACAACATCTCAAGAGGAACTAATCTGATGGATGCATATTAGTTACCATTACTTATATCTATCAGAATCAAATATGCATATGTGAAAAGCATATACATGGTTTTAGGTGACCCCATGTTGGATACTAACATTATATATATAACAAATTTATCATTGAAAACATTTTTATTGTTTATATTACATTTTAAATACATTTCCATTATTAAAACAATTCCTTAAAACAATTAGTTTTATAATCCATTCCACTTGTAAAAAAATTAAGGAAGAGGCAACCATTTTAGAACAGATGATGGTAAGGAGATAAAAATCATACCAAAAAACTAATAAATCAAATTATATAATATAGAACTCATCAATACATGCATAATATAAAAAAATGTGATGTTATATGACCTATGGTTACCAAATGAAACAAGGTCAACTATACTATGTGATCCTAAACATGTAATTTACCCCATGGCCTCTCATTTTCTCACAGATTGTAATCCCAATATAGTTTACACCGAAAGATAAGGTATATCACATCTGTTGAGACACCTACTTAAGGACTCATATGTTTAAACACAAATAGTAACCATTCAAAACCAATGTCCAAGAATTCAAAAGATATTTTACAATCAATAATATATCTATACATTTTATTTTTATTTCAAAAACCACTTGGAAACAATTTATAAAAACCGGGTTGGAATAATATAATTTTTTTTATATGAAAATCATAAGTAGAAAATCACGACTACAAATAGTTTTTTTAAAATTACTAGAAATTGTTTTTAATAGTGCTTGAAAAGAATTGTTAATCTCAGTGAATAAAAGGGATGGGGACCCCTTTAACAATGATAAAAAGTGCTGATAAATGGTGTCTTTTATCAATAATATAAAAAAACTAATAAAGACCCTTTTTAGCGCTATTTTAGTCAAAATAAAGGACACTTTTTTTCGGCGCTTTTTTAGTGCTGAAAATTACCACATTATCTATGCTTTAATTTATGCTGATAATGGGGCACTTTACCATGACATGAAATAGCAATGATAAAATGGGACTTATTCGACTCTCAAAATAACATTGATAAATGAGGCCTTTATCAATGCTATAAATAGCACTGATTAAGGCATAGCTTCATGCGATGTGCTATTTATATTACAATACACCCACCAATACCTGTACAGTAAATCTACACACCACCTACCCAACACACATAAAAATAAATAAGAAAACACAAGAACAAATTAGAGCAAAAAATGGTTTTTAAAACAATGATATAAACATTTAGAACAGTTTTTTCTATAATCACATTTACAATTACCCAAAATATAATAAAATACAATAATATTTCATCCTCTGGCATCCGTGACCCCTATTAAAAATGTTCACCCATGGTATTAGTTTTCGAACAAATCATACTAACTCAAACAAAAGGGTCCACCTATATAAGAAAAAAAATATTATGTTAGTAATAATATAAAGATGTAAATTAAACATTAATATGAAATAACAAATTAATCATATGTGGATTTTGAATAAAAAAGACACATATGGATTTATACATGTCGCACCATGCATCGTATTTATGTGGGGTTTATTTCTACACATCCCAAATGAGTTACAGATCATTATCCTAAATTATCAAAATAATATGAATGGGTTTTCTTGGTTTAGAGTATGTCCCTCTTTTTACTAAAATTGAAATCAAATTTAAATGACATATTTGAATTTCAATTAGTCACATAATTTATTGGAGTGAGGTGTGGTTGATTCCTACACGTCAAAAATAACTCATGGATCGTTTTTCCAAAGTATCAATATAATTTGAATGGGGTTTCTTCATTTTCATTATTACAATTTGTTTTTTTTACTAAAATATCATTTCAAACAAAAAACGCCCATTTGAGTCATACTTGTTGCATCATGATATAGTTTGAGGAGATATTGATTCATACACACCACAAATAACTTACAAATATCTCTCATAAATTATGAAGATAATCAGAGGGTTTTTCTTGGTTTTCAGTGAGTGAATAATTAGGAGCTAAAATGTTAATTTTAAACTGATGACAGACACATTTATTCATACTGGTAACATAATGCATCATATTGAGGTACAAGTTATTCCTACACATAAAAAATGACTAATTGATCATTGTATTAATGTATCAAAACAATCCTAATGTGTTTGCTCAATTTTCTATATTTCACGTGTTAGGTTTACTTATATTAATGTCAATTTTAAATTAAATTGTATTTGGATTTATACCAATCCCATATTTCATAGGACTGATGTGTGATTGATTCCTACTTGTCACAAATGACTCATGGACCATTTTTCTAAGATGTAATAACAATCCAAATTCATTTTCTTGGTTTTAATCATACGAGTTGTGTGTTTTTACATAAACATCATTCAAAACTGGAAACATGCGTTTTGAGTCATACTGATCACATATTGAATCGATTTGATGTAGGACTACTTAATAAATGTCATAAAGGACATATGAATTATTTTTCTCAACTATGAATACAACCGAAAAGTATTTTCATGGGTTATAGTGAGTGAGATATTTTGAGCTAAAATGTAAATTTTAAAATGATAACAGAAAATTTTAATTATACCGGTCACATCATGCATCCGATTAAGGTAAGGTTATTTCCTACACATCTCAAATGATCCATGGATCTTTTTCTTAATGTATCAAAACAATACGAATGCTTTTTCTTGGTTTTCAGTGTTCCAATTGTTATTTTTAAATAAATTATTGTCAATTTTAAATAAAAATACAAATTTGGATTTATACTGGTCACATTGTATGTTGTATTGAGGTGGGGTAGATTCCTGCATATGAAAAACGACTCATGGGTTATTGCACTAAATTATCACAAAAAAATCCAAATGTGTTTTCTTGATTTTCAGAATTCCTATAATGTTTTTTTACAAAATTAATGTCAATTTTAAATTGAAAGAAAAAATTTGAGTTATACTGGACACACCGTGAATCATATTGAGGTATAGTTGATTCATGCATGTCAAAAATTACAAATAGATCATTTTCCTAAAGTATCAAAATAATTCGAATGCATTTTCTCATTTTTTCATATATTAGTTGTGTTGTTTTACTAAAATATCATTTCAAAATGGAAACATGATTTTTCAGTCATACCTGCCACATCATGTGTCGGTTTTAAATGATACCACTTCATATTCATAAATATGAACATATGAATTGTTGTAAGAAAATTTTTATACAATCAGAGTGAGTTTCTTGGTGTTTAGGGAGTGATACTTTCTGAGCTAAAATGTCAATTTTTAACTCATTATGGACACTTTTATTCTTATCGGTCACACTGTTCAACATATTAAGGTTTAGTTAATTAGTAAAAATCAAAAATGATGGATGGATCATTGAATTAATGTATCAAAACTATCCCAATACCTTTTCTTATATTTTATAATGTCACTTGTTCATTTTGTTAAATTTATTGTTTATTTAATATAAAAATACACAATTGAAATCATAACAATCACACCATGCATCATAATTAGGTGAGGTTGGTTCCTATAAATCACAAATGACTTATAGATAATTTTACAAAATCATAAAACCAACCGTAATGTGTTTTCATGGTTTTCAGTATGTCACTTGTTCGTTTTATGAAAAATACTGACATTTTTAATTAAAATTATTTACTTAATGTCATACCAGTCACATGTTCATACTATTTGAATAATTTCTTCCATCACATAAGCTGGACATTTGTTTCTAAAAAAATCTATATCATCTTGTGAATCAGATTTTTTGGATAATCAGGGTTGCACTGAAAAATATAAATACACAATGGATTAGTAAAAATTGTAACTGAAATAGTAACTATCTTAGAAAATATCTTTTCAAGGATGATGGTTTGTTCATGGAAAGTGATATTTTCTATAAAATTACTAACATAATAACCATAATCTATTCGATTTTTTTAGACATCGTAGAAACATTTAGAAGAATAAGTAATTTTTGATATATGATTGGATAGTTAAATTGTATTATATATATCCTGATACTTAACTAGTTTTAGTACTTGTGATGTTCCTTTTCTTATTCCCTTGGCCTCCTTTTATGATGTATATGATATTCACACACCAAACTATCATAATATAATCCTCATTAAAAGATAATATAAATTATATAACTTGATGCTTAATTCTAAAATGATGTATGTAATGTATAAAAAATTGAAAATCAACATCATGTGTGTTCTTTTTGTTGGATATCCATTCATTGAATTTATGAAATAAATCTTTGGAGCATTTAAATTGACAACTATGAGAATCCAATATTGCATAAAACCCCAAAACGGAATAAGTAATTAATGAAATTAAATATATTTGATATGATAAATATTCAGGGTTTTAACTAGGTATAATTGGTATTACAAAGAATTTGTCATCTATTTTTTCGTTGTTAAACAGTTTTTGTAGGCATTCCACTATTTTACCGTCTTCCTCAGATTCTATTTTGTGATCTATACTGTTGACGTGAGGATTAATGAATCAAAATAATTCCTGAGGATATCCTTGCATTTTTTTTCATATATACCCTTGTGAAATGTATGAAATGTATTTACACAAAATTATCATAGTATATCATCTTTTGAAAAATCAAATCATGAAAAAATAACTCATGTATACATTTTTAGTCGAGCAACCTAGCCAATAATACTATAGGTTTTAACTTACATTGTCCACACTAATGAAATCTAGATCACCCCCTATGTACATATTTTCATCAAAAAAAATTTGTGAGTGCCACAATTTTTCAACTTTGTATTCACATGATTTTGTGGTAATTATAAATGCGTGTATATAATGGGCGGGATTCAGCTGCTTTCGATGGAACGTTTTGATCAATTTGTTGATCCTTGAGATGGGTTTGATCCATTTATTCTTTTCAAACCCTACCCTATGTCGGTCTGTAATATCATTCCATATATAAGACTTTTTTTCATTAAATTTTAATGGTTTATCATGAAAAATATAATGAAAAATGAATACCTCTTTGTCAACATGTTTTTTACAAGCCATGACGGCCATGCGATGAAGGTTACAATAGCTTGTTCGAGACCATATCAGTTAATATAATCATAAATATACTCCTGATAAACTCAAATTTTTATTCATCCATTATAATAATATCTCCCTTTTAGAGTCTATCATGCATCCTAGATACATAAATACAACACTTAGGTAATAAGATAAGATCATTCTTTGGAACATAAACAAAGTGGATCCACATTACACCTATTTTTGAGTCATTTCCAAAATGAATCAGTGGGAAATATTTCTAGTTGATGATTCATTATAACCAATTATCCAATGAGGGGATGTGAAATATATGATGTAAATAGTTACATAATATAAATAACTTCATGGATCGGTGGTTGAGGAACATGGGGAAACTATAACAAATGATAACATTTGGAAGAAGTTTATTTTTTAGGCGTTAAATTGTATGTGTTATTACATTCCTAGATATCAATCTTCTTGGAATCAAAAAATTAATTGATAATGGGATAGTACTATTCTGGGATGTGTCAAGAAGAGCATAGTGAATATATTGAATCGGGAACCACATTAAGAGTTTATTACGACTTTATTTTTTGGGGCTGGGAAGAATGGTACTAAGATAAAAATACGAGACATGGTTTATTCTTTGGTGTGTTTAGTTCTTTTGGAGGAATACAAAAATTTGATAGAGTGAAAGACTATCTCTAAAACACATATTCAGGTTTTCTTTAAATCAATTAGGGCGAACCATGGTGTTGTCAGCCTAGGAAGGGTGTCATTAGCCTCATTTAAGAGGATACTATTTGGGATTGAACACAACCCTTTGGTAGGATGTAAGCCTAACTCGAGGTGATGGGTTAGATATTTTACTCCTAATATAGGTTTGAAACAGAATGTGAAATGATCTTTTATGCATTCAATGATGGTGGTATTTGTGTAGGATGATAGGGGATATGTGATATTTGGATCCCAATATTACAATGGACAGAGATTCTCTATCAGGCCATAAAAAAGGTGATGTTCAGTTCTATCACTATTTGAAGGATTTACAATATTGATAATTCTATAGTGGAGTTGGAATCCACTGTCCTGGTTGGATACCATCATGGATATTCTATAACCCTATTCGATCTTGTATAATACATCAAGAAGTTTAGGAAAATAGTTGATTAGTGAATCATGGTTTATCACACATGGAGGGAGGGGAATTTCACGATATACATCTTAATAAGAAAATAGTGGTTGAGTGAAATTATCATTCTTTATCAATGTACAAGATCAATTCAATATAAAAATATAACAGTGAGTGTGTGAATTGATATATATAAAAATAAATTATGACTAGTTCCACTATTTTCATAATGGGAAATGTTAAATATATAGTGAATATATGTTCATTGAAAAGTGATGATTTAATGTGATATTATTTATACGATATAAAACAAATTCTCTCACAGATAATAAATCATATTATTTATAATGGAATTTTGATAATTATATGATGGTTGTTACTTTTTGAGTGAGTCGAGATTTTGTGCTTCCGGACAATAAATGTTCTAACAATGGAGGGATTTAATACCTATAATTCAAGATTTAAATTTTTTATATTTCATTAATTGGTCATATTATTCAAGAATAGTTTCTTTTCTAATTTATAATGATTTTTTATTTCATAATAGGTACACTCTGTAGAAATTCAGTGAAAAATAGGTGAAAATATAAAGGAGGAATCTGGATAAGAAAAATGTTGTAAATGGGAAATTCATTCATTTAATAAAAAAGTAGATCCAATCCATATAATTGAATCACATGAGAAAAATAACATCATGAGGTATATGGACAATAAACTTCTATATAAAAGAGGGTTCTAAGGGAAGAAGAGTGAACTGATGTCACAAAAACGGTAAGAGATACTTAATGGGAGGGATTAATGATATAATAGGTTGTTGTGTGCTAATATTGGGGATTATGATTGATGTGGGTGGGAACTAGTGTTTCTCCTTTGGTGAGTGCATAGAATATCTTGTGTAATAAAGTAAACACCACAAAGAAATGAATTTTGGAACATCATATGTGTAGAATTTAATTTTTAACGAAAACGCATGTTTTGAAAATATATGATGTCACTCAAATGATTGTTCACAGGGGGCTTCTTGGGATTGTTTTCACCTATATCGTAGTCCTCATCACAACCCTATGGAATTTAACAGACATTGGTGTATCTTGAGGTTACTCAACAACACAAACGAATCCAACTTCACTATAATTTAGAATTTGTTTCCATAGCACCTACATAATATCACAACGCGTGTAATTTGGTAACCATATCATAACTGATACCATTTTTTCATGAACCATAATTGGATTACATGACCAATAACCAATTCTTAATTGAGATAAGACATTTAAAAACAAGGATAACCAACATAAAATTCATTAAGATTGCAAAAAATGACCACCAATGGCCATGATTTTCAGTAGGTTGTTTATCCCATTCAATTAACAACATCACCATTAATATAAAAATTTAATAACATGCGAAAAAATGAGAAAGAGGAGAAAAATAACCATGGAAGTGTGGATTAGAGCATGATGGAGGTGACATTGTGGAGAAATAGAGATTCACAATGATGGAGTCTTGTGACATGGGAGAGGCACGTGAAGGAGGAGTTGGTTACATGGGAGAGTCATGCGGTGGAGGAGAGGTGCTAGACAGAGGGAATCACAATGGTGAAGGAGAGGTATGCGGGGGAGGGAATCACATTAGAAGAGAAGAGGCAGACATCAAAGGAGAGGCATACTGGGATGGCTGGTTCGTGGTAGAGGAGTTGGGAAGATATGATGAGGAGGAGGAGGAGGAGGAGACAGGGGCGACAGTGATATGCTTCTGTGAGAGTTTGAGGGGTGCGAGGAAGGAGGAGAATGCAATTGTTTCTTCATAAAACCCGGTGAACCTTTCAATAACACTGGATAAAAAAGCACTGATAAATGTATGTTTTATCAGTACTAAAATAGAAATAACTGATAAAACATTCAATTGTTATAGTTTTTTAGTGCTGATAATGATTGGCCTTTATCAGCCATCAAAACGTACTGATAAAGATATAATATTAACAATTTATTTATATTATTGTTTGCATTTAAAAAAATATATAAATGATAAAAATATATTTAAATTTATAAAATTATAACATAAAAAATTATAAATATATAAGAAACATACTTATTATATTTATAATGTTAGAAATATATATAATAAATATATCAATTATATATATTCATAAGATTAAAAATGTATATAACTATATTTATTCGAATTTTATAATTATTTATCTGAATATATATTTATTAATAATTATATTTAAAAAAGAATATGTATATATATATATATTTAAATAATTATAAAATTAAAACCAATTAATATTTCTAATATTAATAATTTTAATAATATTTATATTTAATATATTTATTATAATTTTATAAATATTTAAATATATCTATATTTATTTATAGCTATAAATATAAATATTTGAATTTATTTCACCATATTTCTATATATTTACTTAATTATATGTAACATTATATATGAAAATAATAAATATATTTTTTTAGGAATTAATAATTATTTTAATAAATATATATTAATTTATATTTATAACAGTAATATAAATATATATTTATCTTTAATTCAAAATTATATAAAATGAATTATTTATAGTTGTAAGTATATATATTTATATTATTGAAAAATATAACAAATATATTTATAATTTATTAAATGTATATAACTTAAATGTTTTTTTATAATTTTTAGTTATTTAAACATATAAACTTTTATTTAGAATTATTTTTATAACTATTTTTATTTATTTATTGTTATTTGTATATAAATATATTGTAATACCCCAAGCTTCCACAGTATGATTCCCTTTGAATAATGCAACAGCTATCATTGTACGCAACTTCGAGGTTCTAACACATCGTGACCAATCAAACTATCTTTTTTGAATAGTAATACCCACTTTTTGAAATTTTATAAATTTTATTTTCAAAATGGACATCGATTTTTAATTCAGAATTTTGAAATTAGATTAGTGTGAATTTTTTATTTTTTTTCTGAAAACATTCAATTTTTGATGAATAGTGAAAAACATGGCGTTATTGGTCAAAACAAAAATTTTATTTAAATAATTATTTATTTTATTTAAATTTATTTTATGTTAATATAGATACATAATACATATATAATATCAATGTAATTCATTGGAGTCATTTTATAATATGTTTAGATATATAATGATTTTATTGAACTTTTTACCGTCTTTTACCCATCTCCTAGGAGAATTTTCAAATATGCATAAAACGTAATTTCCCCGCTTCTATGAGTTGAATTTCAAAAATCCATGAGACACGGTTAATATTAGTAAGTAAAATGTGGTTTAATAAGATGAAAATACTTTTTTTTGTGAATAGTAACCTTTGCATTTTATTTAACACCGTTAAAAGTAAATAGGGTAATTAAGGGTAAAAAGGATATCATAATTTCCCTAAGACATGTTTTAATTATATTGGATAACTATAATTTGACCAAAAACAACCATAGGAATAAAATATGTCCCCCTTTGTTCCACTTGGATTAGATTATAACATTTTTTTAATTTTATTTACAGAAGAGTTAAAATATTTAAATTCAACGGTGAATAACTAGACCATTTTTAATATAGAGTTACACACAATATAAATTAGAATATAAATATTCATTAGAAATAAAAAATTATTTCAACATAACTGTATTTTATTTGTAATTTTTAAACATTATATAATTTAATTTATTTATGACACAATGACGATCATGTAATTATATTATTAATGAAATATTAAAATAGTTAATGTTATAAATATCCAAATAAATGTACATTGATAATTCTGATGAATTCCAATAATTTTCTAGGACAAAATGACGTTTTAGGGTTTGTTAAATAAATTTTATTTGATGTTATGAAGTTTTAATGGCTGTCAAAGAAATCAAATACTAAATAGTGTCAAAATTGATATAATTGAGTTTTTAAAACAAATACTATATTATTAGTTTATATAATATTGATAATAATATTAGGTTCGGCCAAAAGACTTATATATAGTTATATATATTAATAATTAACCACTTGGGGTTTG
Organism: Viscum album; assembly: GCA_963277665.1. Taxonomy (NCBI): domain Eukaryota; kingdom Viridiplantae; phylum Streptophyta; class Magnoliopsida; order Santalales; family Viscaceae; genus Viscum; species Viscum album. The sequence continues at coordinate 1,283,934,496 of OY728133.1, forward strand.
TTTGGTAGCTTATTGTATGTTTATTATCCATATAATATAGAAATACAAAGAGACGTGGTAAATGTCAAAATATTAATCTTTGAGTTAAATCTAAATGATAATGTTAATATGGTGACCTAAACCTTTATAAAACCTATTGGTTGAGAGGTTGTCGACCCATACCCACCTTATCCTCTAAATAAATCACTTTAGAGCCATTATAAACCGAAACTGATTTTATTATAAAATAATAATTCTAGCTTTTCCTAAAGTGACCCTCATCTATCTTATAAAAAGGCACTTCCCCTTCTCTCAAAATTACACATCCAAAGACATTTGTCTTGGCTAACCTCTACCCAAATAATCTACCAAATTTGATCCCTTCATCTTAAAGTCCTTTCATTGGTCTGAAAGCCAAACTAAAGAGCCCTTTTGATCAAATCAAAAGGAAGAACTCGAAGAAGAGGTAAAGATTTCATCACCTCTTTTAAAAATGTTTTCTTCTTCCACATCCTTTTCATTGTTGTTTCAAAAAAAATCTATTACTTTTTACATACTGTGATTTTATTTCTAAATATGGTACAACTATATTCGTTATTCTATCCATCCTATAATTGACAAAGTCACCATACGTGCATACGTACGGCTTACCGTCTCCACGTCATTTTGTTGTTTATTATTCAAAAACTTCATCATTTGGATGGGTATAATAATGAGTATAAATAATTTAAATAATAAATATAGCATTTTAATGATTCTATTTATATGATATACCATCCAATTATAGGCAATTTTCTATCAATATAATGATATTGTCGCTCGTGTGTACGTACGGATTACCGTCTCCACGAACACGATGATATTCATTTCCCCATCGTAACCATTCAAGAATAATTTTCATTTGATGAATAAAAATAATGTTTATGAACACAATATCATTCTGTAATTGAATCAAATACATCCTATCCATGAAAAACATGGCTAACATGACCATGCACATAATGGAAAAAGAATCAGTTAACGCCTGACGTGATGATACTACTGAAATCTTATTTACAAAACAATATTAGAGAATCATATATGATATCATATTTATGTATATAGTTATTTATAATTTAATAACAATGATTTATCTATTATACATGATTTTAAATTACCCATAACCATGGAAAAGTACAAGGTAAGGGTTAATTTCACAATCTCTTTATTATCAGAGGTTGTTTCTATCTAAGTATCTGCTGGGACCTCTTCATCATTAACATCCATGTTTTCTTTATTATAATTTTTAATTAACTAAATATGTCTATATTTATTTACAAATTGTAATTATAAAGATTTGTATATATTTATAAATATATATTTAGTTATATATTTATAACATTATAAGTACTATAATAAAAATATTTATTATAATTTAACAATTTTTTACATGTATATATTTATTTATAACTATTATATATATAAATATATATAGTTATAATTTGAATTACAAATAAATACATTTAAAAATAAATTATATATACATCGAATTTAAAAATTATAAATATAATAAATATATTTAATGTAATTTTATAAGTATTGAGTACATTATATAGTATATATATGGGTATCATGAATGTATCATATACACCTAGTAAAATATACATAATAAAAAACGAGCCATCAACGGACAACTAGAATAATAAGATGAGAGTAATGTGTTAATGAACATTTGTTATTAAACATAACATATATGCATGCATGATCAATATATTGATTGACCAAATTAATTAGAAACACAAATATATTTAATTATAATCATATACTATTTTGGAAACATTATATATATATATAAATTATTAAAAAATATATATTAATTATAAGCATTCGTTTTTTATTTAGCATATACAAATAAAAAATGTTTCAAAATATAAATATAATAATTGTATAGCAGTTGTTATTAATTTTTTTTATCAATGTTAAAACTATCACTGATAAATCTAGCCATTATCAGCGCTAAAAAGCGGTGACAAAGGGTACACCTTTATTATAACATTTTTTAGCACTGATAAATGGTAGATTTATCATTTCTTTTTGATAGAACTAATAAATTCCCCCATTTATCAGTGGTTTCTATTTAGAACTGATAAAATGAGGTTCTTCTCATGCCTCGTTTAGTGTTAGTAGACATTTATGCCACCATACACTGAATAAAACCATAAATCACAAACAATAAACACCAATTAATAATTTCAAACAAATGTTGTCACTAAAACCAAAGTAAATCCAATGTCAATTATGCCTAACAAAATGGAAGTCATGATATATTATAACACCAATATTGGGTTCAATGAAAAGTTTTTAAATTTTAAAATCAACACCGAAGAGGAGGGGAAGGGAGACTCAAGGAACAGAAATACAATGTTTCTCATAAAATCCCCATCTTAATCAATAGGTTTGGTCCTCTATATCCCTTAATGTGAGATTAGTGAAAGGAAATAGTAAAAATAGGTATTAAACGAGGAATAGAAGGTGATTCCCACATAACTTTAAGGGAATTCTCCCTAACATAAGAGAAAAAAATCATAGAAAAATAGGATCTAGTTTTAATGGATGTATAAGTTTCTATGATGAATAAATTTGAGAAAATGTGCTCTTGTAGTGTCATAATTCACAAAGTTCATTTTTAAAAATTGAAATTTTTATGATTCTAGGGAATGCCACTTGGTTTTCCAAATAGTTTGTAAAACCATTTTCTAAATTTGTAAGTAACACTGTATTTACAATTAGTGTTTCATAGATTATTTTGTCATCCCACGTGATTATAAAAGCCATGTGGTACCAATAAAAAATTACACTATAAGCCCCCACCCCCTCTTTAATGTGTGGATCGTTTACAAGGAAATTCACTAAGTATTCACGAAGAACATTTATATAATAAATCCATATTTTATGTAATTGTTTTTGAAAAACTACAAGAATAAGTGAAATATAATCTAAATCATAATAAAATATAAGATTTAGGTGGAGGGAATAATATTTCTCCTCGCAATCCAAATTTCTTCCCATGAGGTTTTTAGATATCCACACCCAAAAGGTAATGTTCCTTAAACTATCTGATTAAGGCCACATGATCAGACATATCATAGATTTCATGGACGAAATTCTAAAACATAGAACTAGATTAATTAAATTCTCACACAACACCTTTTTTCAGCGGCCCATGATACATAATGTAAATCCCTCAATTAAGGCATCGGGTCCCAATTTTTAATATTCCCAATCCTTGATGTGGCATAGATTTTTGTGATACCACATCGACTAGGAACCATGAAATAAACCCTGAATTTCTGTCATTTAATGTGGTTAGTCTAGTAAATAATCAACCAATATAATATGCTCCATTACATAAGATGATATTCTATACTGAGGTTATAACTTACCATAATCACCATAACAATAATTTAAAATTTATGAGAGATCCATTGGAGTAAAATATCACCTATTTATAACCCCAAAGTACATCAATGAAGATAAAAATATTATTTTTGGTGATTTTAAACAACTACCAGTCGCTTGTGGATCAACTAATCTTTACATATAATCTCTTGAATAACACTCATTCCACAATGCTACCATTCACATAATTTAATCAAATACAAGGTTTACATGCATTATCATCCCACAAATTGTTTAAATTGTGCTATTTGAATCAATTCTTGAAAATTTTTATTATTGGAAAATCATCAACCTATAAATTATTCCATCAATAGACCAAAAAATAAAGTTGTAAATCATAGACCATATAATCATATATTTGAATAACCTTTTCCCTATAATAATATATTTGAGGATGGTATGTTCTAATTAGTTTCATCCAAGAACCATTTCTTCCAGAATAACCATCTAGAATATATAAGAAAAAGGTGGGTGTTATTTAGAAATATTGGATGAAGGAACTCCATATTTATTTATAATATCTTAGACATAGAGGAATCCAGGTTCAATTACTATTGTTGATTCACTAATTGGATGAAAATGGGATGACATCAATAATAAGTCAATAACATCCCAAATATAATCGTTTTAAAAAGGTGATTTTTCTTAGTTAATGAAACTATTTATCAAGGCCCCAACCCAATTTCACATAGTAATGAAAATAGGATTCAACACACCAACTATTTTCCTATGTTCATCATTTTTTATAATATAAAACCATCAAGAACCAAAATCTAAAATGTTTATTTTCATCCACAAGCATCAATATTTTTTATTCAAATGACACTACATATTTATATCCCCAAGATAGACTACCCAAATTGAGGAATGCTCATCCCGAATCGTCTATTTCCATGGAGTAAAATGATCCACTATCAATGTATTGAATTGAAGATAACAATTTATAGATTAATAAAATAGACCCAAGGTATACTAAGAATTTAATATTATACCTTCTAAATAGAAATCAATATCCACAACCTAACCACGTTAGATAAGTTTATATATAGTGGATTTGACCAATGAATTTGTTAAATACTTGTGTTTATATTCCTCATAAACATCCACTGGAAATTTGATGAATATGATCACGACATTCCATTATGCTTTAAATTACAACACTAGTAGATGATGTACCATTATACACAAATCATTTACCACAACATTTCCGTTTACACGGGTATATACAAAATCAAGATCATATATATATATAATAACCATTGTTTTCATCCAATTGATTTGTCTCCCTTGGTGAATATATACCATAGGCTTTTTTGATCATGGTACCTGTTAAATTTATCCCAAAATAAATAGAGGAGGACCAAATTTAGAGGATGAAACTCAGTTGATAACTGTAGGTCTTATGTACAAAAATTATTTTAATGACAAAATAGCTGGAAAGATTTTTATGTTACTACATGATCATCCTACCTCCATATACACCCTAACACCATACTTGAAGTGTCACGAAACACAATATTTCACATGCCCTATTTAAGAAGATCCAACCCCATATCCAATGTAAATATCACCTTAAAACAATTAAAGGACCTTATGAATTATAATTTACATCATATTTAACCACATTATATGTTAGAAAAATTAAAGGAGATGATAACATATTCCTTTCATTTATAGATATAATATAATACCCTACTAGGTAAAAGGGACACCCAATCCTAAGTTCTTTCTGTGGTCTCCCCTAACATATCACAATCTTGAGAATCATTTAGTCTACTATAGTACAACATTTGATGCCACATGTACTTCGAACATCATATATAAGATCTAAAATTAGTACATATATTTTTCATGTACGATGTGATTTGTTAGAATAATATGAAAAATATAATAGATGGTCTATATGGTCATACCTGGTCTTAAATTAAGCCATGATCTAATAGAAAAACACCACAAAGATGTGTCAATATACCAATGGATTATTCAGTCGATTAGGGCCTTGAATAATATAATTAGAAATTCCAAAATACATAGGTACTCACAATTCTCATTGTGGCTACCGGAGGTATTGTTTGGGACATCCACTTCTCTAATCCGCAACTGGTTATACCTAGGTCCCATATCAGTTTTTTAAGACTGTTGTACCCCATGAGCTAATAAAACATGTTTCGGATCTGGGGAAAGGTGTATTTATTCATGATGGACCCCTAATTAAGCCTACATTAGTCAACATAGAGAATAGTATTACTTTACAGAGATATAAATTTTACAAATATAATTAAATTATTTTCATAATAATTATCCATTAAATATGAACTTAGGACTAAAAATCCTAGTGTCTCTATAAAAAATAGGTATATAAATATATTTTTTAATAATAATAGAAAATATTTTTATTAATATTCTTAATAATCACCTAAAATCCTTTGAACTCCTAAAACAATATTTGATAAACATGGGAATACATAGACAAAATGGATGAGCTAAGAATCCCATTAAGGTAATTAACAAGGTATTAAAACATTTAACGTGAATTTGAAGTCATACCATGATAAAATAAAAGAAATGGTTCATGAGTTAACATATTTAAGAATAAAATATATAACATGGAATCATATGACCATAGAAACATGTTATATTTAATAAATATATAATATGATATGAACATAAGTCATGGTTAACTTTCAGAAATATCACATGGTGGACAGAGTCCCATAGTGGATTAGTTTTACTCACAAATCCCATAAATATTGTCTAATGAGACTAAAAAATTTTCTGATTTATCAGAACAAAATATGGGTTCACCCATAATATCTTGTTTATTACTATGTGTTTCAAAGAAATAATCACAGATAAGAAATAAACATAGGGGTTACTAGTGGGAACCAATTTGTATCGTAATCACGTCACAATGAAAAAACAAGATCATATAACAATGGTATCCATAAAAGACAAGATCTAAAAAATTATTTGTAATTAAGAATTGTAAAATAAGAATATATCATGAATAATTATTTCAAAAAAATTTAAAACATGAATAATAATGGATAGGTATCGTTATAAATGTGCCACTTATATACGGTCTTATAGAAAAGAATAAAGGATTCTTATAGAGGATAAAAGAATAATTTTCTCAATAAAAAAATAAATGAAATTAACATTTTTTTATTGACATAATTTTATATTTTATTAAATTTTTATTGATTAAAACATTTCATAGACATTACTTTTAACTGGGTAAGAAACAGAAATGTTCCCTCCAATCATGTTTTCATAATGAGAAGAATTAAGAGGGGAAAATTTTAATTTTTTTACTTCCGCAAAAAAAAGATTAAATTAAAATGATATATATGTTTGGAACATATATATTGAATATAAAATATATATATACAATTAATAGATATTTTGAGCAATAGTGAGATAAAGTGATTCACAAATGAAATATAGAGGTTACGAGAGATCCCATACCTTATTTATGAATGTGTGCGACACTTGAACATAATTTTATGGATAATCAAATAGGATTAATAAATTGAATAATTAGGATCATATTAAAAATTTATTTTATTTATTATAATTTTATTATGATCAATTGTGATAAATTATATGAGTTATAAGGTTCAATATCTCCTTTCTTGGAGTGTTCGTTTCATTGTTTCAAAATCGGTTAACACGCACACACACACACACACACACACATATATATATATGAATTTTCATTAAAATTATAATAAAAATTAATAATTGAAATGAAATATTATTAATGAACTTCAATTATTTTAAATGTTCCCAAATATTTGTTCTCTTTTCTAACTGGAGGATGAATCATTTGATAAAATTTTAATGATAAATGTTCAATTTATTTGGGTGGGTTTTTTGACTATGACAAACTAGTATCCTTTCATTTAATATTATACATATATATTAGCTTAATAACATTAATAATGTTATAATATACTGCTTAATATATTATTTAACCATAATAATAGTTTAATGACCATCCTTGTACATAGTTAACCTCAATAATTAATACAATTGTTTCCATTATTTGAATAAGAGGGGATGACAAAAAGAAATGGATATAAAATATTCCCATAAAAATATAACATTCTAGTATATCTATGATATTGGATTTTTTATTATTTTATGGTTTAATAATGTGAACATAATGTAGAAGGATAAAAAAATTTAATGGAGGTTGTTTAAGATAGTTTCCTCTTGGAAATCACATCCTTGTGGGATCCCTTGAGGAAGTTGTAATTGGTATTTTTCTGAGAAAATAACATCTATAATGTGTCAAGGTTGTTTGGGAATAAAATTTTTTATAGGATGGTCTAGATATAAGGATCATGGGAGTTATATGTACTGGAGGAAGGGGTTCCCTTCTATAACTGAGGCGATGGATACTTTAGAAATTTCTTAAACTATAAAAATATAATAACACTATTATAGATCAAAATGATTCCAAATGTCCCATAAATTCATAAGTTATTACTATTTATACCATATATTTTCCCATATGGACTTATTTAATATTTTTATGACTCATAAATAATTTAAATAAATATTATATTCATAAAATATCATTATTGTCTACATTGAAAGAATTTATTACTATGAATTTAAAAACATGAAAAAATAAAACAATTTAGGTCAATTATCTTATTATATCATATATATATGTCACTCACATATCTAATTTATGGATATAATTAATTATCCTAAATTAAATTTATTTTAAAAAATTTAATATAATTTATTTAATTTTAAATTTTTTTCATAATTACTACAACATCATTGTGTAAGAATTTCAGGTATTTATTTCTTCTCTAAAAATTAACAAAAAATTTCCATGAACAAGATAAATATTTTAGATTTAAAAATACTATTTATAGTGAAACATAACTTCTAGGAGAAAACATATTAAATATGTTATACTTACTCAAAATAATTTTGTGACATGTTTGACATTCTTTTATAATAAATACCATAAAGGAATTAATGTAAAATAATTAAATATAAAAGGTCGTAAATTATACCATTGGGTGATTATTCTCATAAAATACCCATTCAATATGATTTATTCAATTTTTTAGAGTCATTTAATGGTTGTTATCATTATAATTGAAATATTTTCATTTATTTTTCTTTTTCTTGAACGTGCACTATTTCATCTTTTCATAAGCATTAATGTTAATTATTTCATTCATAAATATTAAAAAAAATTATCTTCATAAAAATAACTAAATAAGGCTCATGATAATCCTTTAGATTTTTTAATAATGTATATTTACCCATATCCATGTCAAAAAAACTAATTTCATTTATTATTTTTACATTTTTAATTTTCTGAATAAACTAAACACGAATTTAAATAATATTCTTGTTATATAAGAAAGAGACTAAAAATATCAGTAAAAATTATAATTTCTCCATTAAAATTAATAATAAGGTCATTAAAATAATAGTTATATTTAAATTAATATATATATGGCACTGAATTTGAATTTTTCAATGCAGTGCATGAACTACAATGGAATTGAAAATGTTTTTTATATTTATCGTGAAATAATTTATAATTTATATGGTTTAAATAATTTATTCACGTTTTTTTATTTATATTATCATTCCTGAATAATTAAAAAAAATAACAAGTTTTTTATATCATAATTAATTTGTGATGATATCACAAAAGATATTTCATTTTAAAAACTATACTTTTTTATAGTTCATAAAACAATTATCTTTTTCAGAATTGTTTCAAAATGTCACAAATATTTTATTTTGAAATTATGATTTCATAAATGATGTTAATTTAAAAAAAATTATCTGAATGTGTTAAATATTAATTATAATTATTTTTCCATTATATAATAAAATTATTTTGGATGAAATCGTATATTTAAAAAATAAAACGGAATTACAATTTTTTGGTATATTTCTAATTAATAAATATAATCCCTAATATGGATATTCTTATTCATACCCACCGATTTAGCAGTAAGGTCGTAACTGTCATAAAAATATTTTATTATTCTATTTTGGTTTGTTTGAGCTCAGTTTTGGGTATCTTGTACGCTGTCAAACGTAGAGTTTCATTTTAAAATTATTGGTTGTTACATTGTTCCCAACTTATAAAATTTCACCCTCCAAATTTATTTTGACATACGAAAAATTATATGAGGGTACTTCTCAAGTTTTCTTCCATTTACTTGAAAAATATAATAAAATAAAGGGTCTTGAATACATACCCAATGAGAGTATAAATTGAAAAATATGGACTAAAAAGGATAAAATTAAAAATGAAAATTATATCCAAACTTTTGATTCCCGTAGATTCAATCTAGGAAATCCATTGTTATAGAATAATCCATATGGTTATTTTAAAATAAAAATTAATCCCAATCCCTCAAAATCACTAGACTGTTCTCATATACCATCTATAGTGGTATTTAATTATTTCTAGTGGATAATAATTGATACATACTAGGAAACATGATTTGAAGATACAACTCATGGGTGGGATATACCACCATCCCCAAAGGAACCCCTTTCTATATAAAGCCCTTGCATATAGATCCACACTCCCTCTTATGCTAACACATGAGTGTTTCCAAGGATCAGATTCCTAAATTTTCTCCATTACCAAATATAGTGACACAATCCTTTTAAACATATTATCTCGTGACTTAAAGCTTAATTATCCATTAAATACAAACAATGGTTTGAAAATTCTAGTGTCTTGGGAAAACAAGGTAAATAATTAGAAAACATATTACAAAAATGAAACGTGTTTTTATTTTTCTTAATAATTATATCCTATCTCCCTTTTAGCCTATAAAATTTCATAGGATAATCTAGGGGAATACATAAAAAAAGTATGAGCTAAATATCCCAGTAATGGAATAAACATAGAAATAAAGAATATAACATGAGTTAGAATAAATAACATGATAATATAAAAGAAATTTATCATGACTAAAAATATTGAAGCATAAAATATTGAACATGGATTCATATGATCACTGCAACATAATAAAGTTTCAGAAACATGTACCATGATATAAACATGAGTCAAGGAAAAGATCTAAGACTATACCACATTTTAGACTTTATCCAAAAATGGATAATTTTCACTCCTTGACCTTATACATAAAATCTCATGAGACTAATTAATTACCCAATATATTTCACCTATATCTGGCTACACACATCATAATATTCTCATTAATATATGTGCATCATAAATAATTAAAAATAAGGAATAATCAAAAGGGTTACATGAGGTAATAAATGAGTATTATAATCATGTCATAAGAAATATGCCAAGGGCGTATAAAAATGGTATACATGAAATATGGGATTGTAATTAATATTGGCCATTAATAAGGAAAAAATAATAATATATCAATAACATTATTGTAAAACTAAATTGAAAACTTGAAAATTAGTTTTCTGGTAACATTATAAATGTGCATCTGATGTACAGTTTTAGGGTAAAGTATAATGAATCCTTAAAGTGGATAATGAAATAATTGGTTCCATGAAACTGAAAATGAATATAAAAAATATATTAAATAAAATATGGGTGAATTTCAAAAAATTTGGATATATTAAAAAAATTTATATAGTGTAATAAAAAAGTGGTGAAAATAAGAGAAGTTCCATTAAATCATGTTTTCTTACTAAGAGGAATTTAGATGGGAACCCTTTAGAATATGTATTTCCTTTGAAAATAATTTTGAATCGATTGAGATATATATATATATATATATATATATATATATAATTCTAAAATATATAAATAATATAAAATATTTATATAATAATAATTAATAGATAACTTGAGGAAAATGGAGATAATGGGTTTCCCAAATGAAATATAGAGGTTCTGAGAGATCTATTACCTTATATCTGAATGTGTTATTCACATGCACTTAATGTCCTAGATAATAAAATTTGATACATTAATTTAATAATTTAGAAAATATTACCTATGTATATTTATTTATTATAATTTTATTAATATAATTTATATCCATTTCAATTCATTAAAATGTTCAATTTCATCATTCCAAGAGTGTTTGTTTAATTGTTTCACAGATACTTAACTTGTATGTGTTTATGTATGTTTTTTTCAGATGGAAATAAAACTATTAAAGTGAAATAAATTATTATTCATTAAAATAAAATAAGATAAATTTTATTATGTATCATTTTTTCAAAAATGAGTTTATTTATTTTTTAAAATGTTAATGACAAATGTTTAGTTTATTTTGGCGGTTTTTACAACAATGACAAAATAGATTTATTTTATTTTATATTTTTCTTATATATTAGTCAAAAAATAATAAATAATTTATAATGTACTTATTAAAATATGATTTTACCATAATAAAAGTTTTATGACTAGTATTGAACAAGATAATGGAAAATGAATATTCATTAACCATTGAGATAGTTAACCATAATAATTTCAACATTGGATTCATTTCATCGAATAAAATATATTGAGATAAAGGATGGGATAAAATATATTACACTATAAATAAATAATTATAGTAAATACATGTTATTGGAGTAATTATTTATATTGGATTAATGAGGTGAGAAGAATGTAAAAAAGGAAAATAAATTAAGAGAGTTTATCAATGAAATATACCACCTGATTAACACCTCAATGTAGGAGCACTTATTGAAATGTAATTGGACTTTTGAAGAGAGAAATGCACTATATTTGGTATAGGGGAGTGAAGATGTTAATTTGGAAGAGGATGGTTGATCTAGAAGTATTAAGGTAGTTAAATTATGTAAAGGGATGTCCTTATATAATTTAGGTGAGGGGAGTTTTGGAATTCTGTAAAATATTAAAATATAATAAGACAATTTCAAAAATAATATGTACCTAAATAGCCTTTATAAAAATATGGAAAAAACTTTTAGACCACATAAAATAATATATTTCCTTATTTAATATTTTTATGATTAATAAATAATTTAATAAAATATTATATTTTCGAAATATTTTTATTGTAAAATTTGATATTGTTCATCACAATAACCTTATAAATGTAAAAAAATGAATACAAATAAAACAAAATAGATTATAAAATTATAAAAAATTAATTATCGTATGTATAAATCATTTAGAAAATTTATTATCTTAAATAATATTTATTTTCATATTTTTAATATGAGTTATTTTAACTTTTTTCTATTACTATAATAATAACTACATCATTTTTGTGTAATAATTTCATAGACATAATAAATCACTAAAAATTAAAAAAAAAATCTAGGAAGAATATAAATAAATTATATTCAAAAATAATATCTATTGTTGAGTATATATTAATGAAGACCGCAAATTAAACATGTTATACTAATTTGATATAATAGTGTGACATGTTTGACATTCTTTTAAATTAAATAATATAATATAATTAATATAAACTATGTGAAAAAAAGTTATTAAATTAAACCCATGGATGATATCGGTCGATACATACTGATATAGTAAAATTTAGTAACATCTTTGGGTCATTTAATGGTTTTTATAATTTTAGTTAAAATAAATTTATTCACTTTTCTACTACATTAACATGAACCCCGTGAACGTTATATAAGAAATAACTATCATTATTTGATATGTAGAAATTAAAAATAAATTAATATAAAAAAATAAATAAATTAGGCTCATTATAATATTTTATATTCGTTCATTTTGTACATTTACTCACATCCACATAAATAAAGCTTACTTAATTTGATAATTTGACATTTCTAGGCATTCACAAGCATTTCACAAGAATTTGGAAAAGATTCTTATTATATAAATAAAAAACTCAAATATATGAGTAATAATCATTATTTACAAATGATATATAATATAAAAGTCATGAAATGTCTTATTACTAGTAAATTAGTTTATATAATGCACCTAATTTGACTTTATCTATGTTGCACAATTACTACATCGACATTGAAAATGATATTTATATTTATCATGAAATAATGTATAATTTATATATTATGATTTATTATTAAGGGATATTATTTATTTATACAATATTACATGGAAAATTTCATATATTTAATAAATTATTATATAATATTTAATTTTTAATGATATAAAAAAAGATATCATATTTTTCAAATAATATTTTTTTATTATCAACCAAAAAATAAAAAATTTCTGCAAATTTTCAAAATTTAACCAAATAATAATTCTTGTCTGATGATTTCAAAAATGAATTTAATTTTAACCGATAAATTTTAAAAAACTTTTAAAAATTAATTATACTTAATTTCCCATAGAAATAAACAAATAATACTTTTTTAATAAATTAAATAATAAAAATAATTACTTTACTTAAAATTTTTCATTTAATTCATGTGAAAAAGTATATGAAGTAATTATTTATTCTTATTCATAACCATCGATTTAGTGGGTTCTTTATAAGAGTCATATTAAAATTTCAATATTATGTCATGTTTCATTTTTTCTCGGTGTTGCATATCTTATACACTGACAAACACAATGTTTAATTTTAAAATCACGTGATGTTTCAACTACTATCCTCTTTCAATGTGAAATATACTAGGGTCCACCGTAATAAAACCATAGGTAAAATGAAAAAATTTCACTTGAGATACTCTAACCAAATTTTCAATTACATAAATTTAGAGGGATAAATCCATTATGTTTATATAGATATGGGTCTTTTTATATGGATTTAATTAATAAAAAACATATCTTACTACAAGGAAGTAATCTAGAAAATTAGTCATTGATCACATTAAGAAAAAAAATGACCCCAACTAAAATCATACAGTCAAAGATTTGGTTAATGGAATCAATGATCATTATAGATACCTAACCCAAGAAATTATTTACGACAAAAACAAATCGCACTACAATACTTGGACTTGGGTTCCACTAACAATTAAATGCCTTAGTGTTCCCATTTATTGAAAGAAATCCATCCTTTAGATGGTATCATTAAAACTAATATATGACTCTCACTATCTAATAAATATCCAAAATCTCTTAAAATATTGCCAAAACATGAATTATTTAAACCCCAAAAACATAGAAATTTGAAACTCCCTTGTGACACTAAGAGAACATGAAACCTTGGTATTTTCTCCTTCCAAATGGAGTGGAATGGTCCAGAACATAAAAAATAATCAACGATCATTTCCCCAATCGATCAATCAATTAATATTGGATAAATGGTTGAGATGAACCTATGATAGAAAATTCTTGGGACGTCAATGAAGCATTAAACACATCACAAGGAATAGTCACCACCCAACCTATTATTTTAATAGAACATGATTTTTGACATTCCAGCACCAAGATTCGGGCCCACTATGAGTATACCTAGTAAAATGGGAGTCTCATTTCACCTAAATGAAAGGCTCCTCCACTTTTAATGGGTCTTACTAACCCTAAGAAGCCCAAGTAAGAGAATAAGATACCCTACTCTCCTGTCGATGGAATATAAAATATCACTGGTGATGTCCCGGACACAAGCAGTTGTGGCTTATCTTGAAAAAAATACAAACATACTCTCTTCATATGTCATATCACCCCACACTAATAACATACCTAAAATTTTCATCCTATTGATACCCATATGTAGAGTTAGGATGATTATTTCGTAAAGTGATACCTCAACGAGCATCCACATGCCTCGTCTTCTGATCTAAATACATTCTTTTTTTCACCTCATATTATAATTGAGGAAGTACTCATCCTAATTAAACTAGATATGACTTCCTCACAAAAAATTACGTTCTCCACTATATGAAAAATTTTTCTATGAAAAATAAGGATTTTCCTTGATCAAGTCTATATATTCAAAAGCATTTTAATATAAAAAGACTTTAAATTTTCATTCATTAGAATAGTATGATAAATTTTGACCTACCCAAAATAATGCATTTAATATTCCAGAACTGACATATTCTTCAACCCAGGAATTGTGAACTCTCTAGACTTCTCTAGTGTTATTGTCTCTTGGTAAAGATGTTTATTGAAAATCATCTTCATATTAGTCCAAGTAATATTTTATGGATCCTAAAAATCAATATTGAGTCCCACAAATGCTGAGGAAGATGATCTAGATTAATGGTAGAATAACTAAGAAGATACTTTTCAAGTGTCCTGAAGAATTGGATGACATCTTAAACCATTAATAGCCATTATTTTTTTAATTTAGTCCCTTGATTACCCATAAATGGTGGTTTATTCTACTTTGTAAATTCATTCACCTGGTCGATCATCCAAACTTATTGTAACACCCTGAAATTTTATAAAAAATATTCTTTTAATTTCATTTATTTCAACTATTATATACCACACCAAGTTTAGCTTGTACTATATGAAACACTGTATTAGCTTGCAGTATATGCAACTCTATTCTTGGATCGTGTTACACACAATTTCAAGTTCGTTTTATAATAGTCATTCTACGCAACATTGAGTGTGTGTGTATATATATATATATTCAATGTATAAATGAAAAATGGTTGGATTCTGTTACACGAAATAAAAATAGATTCTTTCACAACACACAACCCTGACTTGGCTTGCATTACACGCAATCACGACTATCCCCGATAGCGTGTGTTGTACGCAATATCGGGTTTTACTAAACAACAATATAATATTACAATATTATTATGAACTAGATGTTATGAATAGTATTAACTAAAATTTTATTTTTAAAACAATATTATTAATCTTACACATTTTCTAGAACATGGTATGTGAACAAAATAAATTTTTCAGGTAAAATAAGTATTTTTCAAAAAATGCATTTTTGCCACCTTTTGATGGAGCACCCAATTTAAATCTAGTTTTTGACATGTTTATAAGTTCAAATTTACAAAATAAACTTCTTATTTTGAATCAGGATATAAAAAATTACATTGGATAATGTTTTGATATTTTTCTGATAACTTTCATATTTTAATGAATAGTAAAAACACAGTATATTTTAATTAAAAACAACTTTTTTCATCGTAATAATTTGTATAGTTAAATTATAATAATTAATGGTTTTAAAGTATAAATAGAATATATTTTAACCATTTAATATAATTTATTTCATTATCATTGATTTTACCTTGTATTTGTAGGTTAAATCAATTCAATCTTTTGCAATGTTTTAAACAAAAACCCGTTTTCTTTCAACAACGAGATTAATTTTAATTTAGTTTCTGCATCTTTTTGGAATTGAATTTCGAAAAATTGATTCCATATTTGGAATCAGTGGGTCTAAATTATGTTAATAGGCTACTTTTTATTTTTGGAAATTATGAATAGTAACTACGGTAAATTTTATTTACCATAGTTAAAGGTAAATCGGGTAAATCGGGTAATTAAGGGTAAATATAATATTATAAAATTACCCTAACACATGCCAAAATTCTATTGGATGACTAAAAGTCGACCCATATCACCTAAGGGTCGGATTAGATTCATTTAATGGACTTTTTTCCATGAAAATAATTTAATTATTATTAAAACCAATGAAAGTGACAACATGTCACTCTCTTAAATCTTATAAGTATAATAATTTTAATTTAGTGATAAACTTCATGAAACTTAGAACATGAGTAGTCTCAAGAAATATAATAAAATTATATACATCATTGGAATTTATTTATAATTTTTAGGGATTAAATAATTATCATTAATTATGACAAAATAGTGATGCAGAAATTGTTTATCTAGTGAAAAATCAAGAATATAGTTTTTATTAAACTAATAGTGACCATAAAATGCACAAAAACCTGACAAAAACTTATTGGTCATGTACATTTAAACCATAATCATCCAATGGCCGAATATTTGACCATTTGGAGCATTTTAAAAGCGATTATGACACTTATATTATTTTATTTTAAATGATGCCAATGTTGTCATCTTCATAATTTAATAAATATAACAATTTACATATTGTGATTTTAAGATGATAAATTAGAGTAAAATTATTCATTTGAAAGGTAATAGATTTATCTTAATCATAGAAGTTTATTTTTAATTTTTATGCAACAAATAAGTGTATTAAAGAATTATAAAAAAATGTTGTACTATTTATTTTATTAAGAGATAAACCAAATAAATAGTTTTAAAAATAATAAAATAAATATTATATGAACTATTTAATGTGATAAACTAATTTTATAGATACCTATGACATTTTATGAATCTATTAAATATTTTAGTTCGAATATATCTTCTGTTTAGATTTTATTTAAATTCAAATAAATGAATAGTATCAAAATTGACACTATTGTTATTTTATAAAAATACCATATTATTAAATTGTTTAAAAATCACAAAAAGATTTAAAAATTATAAATTGAAATTTATATAGACTGAAATGTCAGAAAGTATCCAATTATGTAAAATTAACAACACATGAGTGATTATTTATAACCATTTAAAATTTAGAATTTTATTACCACAAATAAACATAAATAGATTAAATAAGGATAAATCAAAATGATAAGGTTTTAAAATAAGATCAAAACATGTCTAAATTTGATTGGTTGATGAGATTAAAACCATATCTCATCTAATATTCTAATATGAGTCATTTTTGGAGGTTTTTAAGTTGGGTTATATTTATTATAAATTAATCTTTTTAAGAATTCCAAAGGTGCCCCTCTCCTCCCTTATAAAAGTGCACCTCCTCCCTCTCCCCCTCACACCAATTTGAGCCTTTAAGCTCGGAAAAAACCTGAAAAATTCTCTTATACACTTCCCTAGAAACATCCTAGTGGTCCTGGTATTATTCAGAGACCAATTTTAGTGCCCTAAGAGAAGGTCTCAAAGAGGCGGTTCAAAGAAGAGTTAATGTCTGTTACCGATTCTTTCAACTTTATTTCTTCTTCCACTTATTCTTATTTAGTTGTTTCATTATGAAGTAATAAAATCATTTCACTCATACTATGATATTTTATTATAAGTATGAAACAAACCTATTTCACCATCTATCCATCCTATGGAAAACGAAATCACCGCGTGTGTGTACGTACGGAATACCATCTCCACGCCGTGGTGTAATCTATTTTCCACCACCACCTTACTTGGATGGGTATAATGGTGTCAATAATAACTATATATTATTATTTTAAAGTTATATTGATTCTTTAATAGTATACATACACTCCAATAAAATTCCACGATCATGGGAACGATATCATCGCTCGTGCGTACGCACGGAATACCGTCTCCACGACGCGATGAGATTCATTCTCAATGATTAACCATTCATAAATTATTATAAAGTATATATAATAAGTAATCATGAAATATATGACTTAATAATGATACTTGATTTATGTATATATATTTATGTTTGTCATCCAGTTAATTCCATTCAATTCAGCGAGGAAACGAAAACAACATTCATGCATACGTACGGCCTACCGTCTCCATGAACGGTGTATTTCATTCCATTTATCGATATATTATATATATGTATATTATGGATATATATTATATATAAATCATGTTTTATAATATCGAATTAAGTAATTATGATCTAATTAATCATATGAATAATTACAAGTCAAAACACAGACGATAAATTAAACGATTTTACCCAAAACGCTCTTTAACAAGGAATTTACAAAAGAACGGGTGATATAAAGTAATAAGTGAACCATATATGATATCATAAAAATAAATATGATTCTGTAATAAGTAAATAAATTTTTTTAAAATCATTATATAGGAGTTTCAGACACTTATGAAGCATATCAGACCTAAGGTAAGGGATAATGTTGCAAATCTCAATTGTTTTCTATCCGAGATTGCATATACGTAAGTATTTACTAGGGTTGTATTTATCTTCCATGTACCTGTTTTTTAAAAATGGTTTCATGTATGTTTAAAGTCCTTTTTACCCATTTTTGACTTTTACTACATGGTACGTATGAAATCTTTCTTTTACGAGGTACTTTTTTACTTTTTCGGCAAAAATACGAGAAGAATGTTTTTTTAACTTATACAGCACGAACAGATTTTTACGGTTTTATGAAGCCGTATTTTCATGAATCTTCCTCAAAAATTTTTCATGACTATTTTCAACAAAATACTTTTCTTTTAAAATTTCATGACATTTTTTGAAAAGAAAATGATTTTGAAGAAGAAAGGATAGTTTCCTCAATAATTCATTTCAAGTGTTTTATCAAAACCATTTTTCATATAAGATGAAATTATTTCATATGTGTATGTTTCAAGTATAATGTATCTATGATTTAAATGGTTTCAGTTTCTTTATTTTGAAATGATATCCATTTCTTTTATATTGATTATGTATTGATGGTACAATGTTTACGAAACCCATTATATTTATTGGGTTATTATTAATGATGTATGTTTATTTTGTGGAAAAAATAAGAATTATTTCATTATGAGATGGGTGATACCTATATCTCCCCCCAATAAATTGGGTAAAGATTTATATCTAATGAGATAGACATGGCTGGAACGGAAAGTTAAACCGGTTCAGTAATACAGGACTGGAACGAGGAGTGAACTCGATTCAGAAAGGGACTTTGTCCACTAAGATGGTCTTGGAAGCAATGCCTTGGCTACTATGGAAATCATATCATGTGATTAATGGTTGAAACAATTACATGATTTATTCCCATGATATTTTATCATGAGTTAAGTTCCATTATGATCTATGCCTTATGTACTTCCATGTTTTATCTCGTGGCTCAATATTTTTAATGATCATGTTTTTTTAGTTCAAATGTATATGGTTTGTTTTATTTTATCCATGATTACCCTTACTGAGCATTTGAGCTCACCCTTTTTATGTTTTCTTTTCCCCCAGGATTAAAGGAAAGATTTTAGGTAAGGAATCAAAAATGGGAAAATCTTTATGGGAGATTTTGAAGATCTTTCACCACGTTTAGAAGATTACGTTCAAAGTTTCCAAAGACACTAAACTATTATGGTCCTTGTGTGTCGGTTTTTGTTATGTACTAAGTATTCCACAAAAGTATTTGTAATGTCTAGGTACGTCAAGCTTCGGGTCTCTACAGTTGGTATCAGAGCAAAGGATTAGTCAACCTTTGGAAACTAGGATGCGAGAACTTTAGTGAGATCACTAGAGATATTTCTAATATATGTCTAGGGATTTCCCTAAGGTTAAGTATAAGTATAGGTTATAGTTCTATAATTACGGTAACAATATTAGAATTAAACCTAGGATGTTAGATGTTGAAGGTACTCCCCCTTGATTATGTTATTTTCCTTGTATGATTTTTGCCTCTCATAGAATTCTTTTTTGTTTGTGTCAATGGAGGGAACCAGAAGGAATTCGGTTAAAATTGAATCCAATGGAAGAATTGGTGACTATGAGCAACAAAATTTCATAATTCTTAGAGACAATGATATTGTGATTATGCCAAATCAGTCATCGTGGTATATGATTAACAAGGTGAAATTTAGTGGTATGCCTAATTCATCAAATAAGAGGAAGATGGACTTTTATGCATGTTCTTATGTTGAGGAGCATAAAGAAAAGTAGATTGAGATTTCTAAAGAAGGGAAGAAGAACCTTGAGGAATACATCAAATGGAGGGACAAATGGTATCTGTGTGGAGAAAAGGGACATAGAGTGACAGACTGTTATGGAGTTCAATGTCTTATTTGTGGAGAACATGGGCATTACCCAACTCAATGCCCTGACCTAAAAAGTTACTTCTAAATCAAGGAATGACTTATTCTAGGACAATCATTGAAGAGGATGGATTGAAGTGTTTATGTATTGGTATTCATGAATAATGTTGTTGAGGTGCTTTTATGGTGTATTAGAATATTTCTGTATTAGTCTATTGTGGATTTCAATAATTTTATGCTATCAGTAACCATGAAAAGTGATTCAAATATTTTGGAAAGAATATGATATGCGCATAATGAAGGAAAAGGAGAAAATGAAATGTTTGACAGTATTCATGATCTCATGATTGATATAAGGACTAAGTAATATCATGGTTTGAGTGTATAGAATTTTGAGGATTTTGGTACGTGGAAAATGTTTTCTTTTAATAGAATTCATGTTTTCACTAAGGTTCAATGGGTATTTATTTTTTCAAAAGAATACATGATTAAGGCCTTCGAATGTTTGGAATGTGACCAACAAGACATATCTTATGATATATGGGGATCAAAGATGGTATTAACATGCTTGTTATATGAAATCTTTGGTAATCGTTTTCACTATAATATGAGAGTGGACTGTAGTATTATGGATAATCCTAAAGATTGGTGTGGATTATGTTGGACATAAGTTAGTATTGTTTAAGGATAGAAGTTTTTTGATATTATTGATGGGATGCTATAGTAATATAGTTTTAGAAAAAAGACAACCTGCAGGACGAGTGACAACCCATCGCGTTAGACAAGGCTGTGGGAATCGAACCCACAACCGAAGTGCGACTGGCCCTTATCGCCTACCACTGGCCTACAGGAAGTCCTTGTTTAGTATAAACTAGTTTTATTATATTAAGCAGTATGATATATGAAGTATAAGTCCCTTTTAGGAACCATATATGATTAATCTCACCATATATGGACTTATGTATATTTGATAACTTTTGCTAACCTTTTGCTTGAAACAGATGGAATGACCCATAATTATATCACATGATTTGTCAACACTTCACGTATAACAAATTCAACTTCATTTCTTTAAGAGATGAAGTGGAAATTTTTCAAATCACGAACTACAGTGAGATTGTACCTAAATCAAGAAAGTATTTCTTCTAATTGAAAATTTTTAACTTTAGAGAAATGATATTGAAAACCAAAAATGTTGTCCTAGTGCTCTTATATCCGATGAATCAGATGGTACCTTAGATCATCACAAATTTATGGCTTTGTGATTGAGGGCTTTTTCATAGCCATGATCTCTACCACTCTCCATCAAAACTTGATGGTTAGATTTTTCTTCAATATACATATTTTCAACTATGTTCTCCTTCGTGAAAACCCAGTGATGAGTTAATTTGGGTAAACATAACGTTTCATACATTATTTTTTAAAGCCATGTTTTGGTATTCCTTTTTACGATGTGGGTTTCTATTAAAGAAACTTTCGAGTAGTAAACAATTTTTAACCCCGACAAATTTTGAGGGTGAAATTCATTTTAAGGGGGGTAGAATTTAACACACTGAGATTTTATGAAAAATATTATTTTAATTTCATTGATGTCTTCTATTATACACCACACCAAGTTTAGCTTGTACTATATGCAACATCGTATTAGCTTGCAGTATACGCAAGGCTATTCTTGGATCGTGTTACACACAATTTCAAGTTCGTTTTATAATAGTCATTCTACGCAACATTGAGTGTGTGTGTATATATATATATTCAATGTATAAATGAAATATGGTTGGATTCTATTATACGAAATAATAATGTATTCTTGTGCAACATGCAACCCTGACATGGCTTGCATTACATTCAATCACGACCTTCCTCGATAGCGTGTGTTGTACGCAATACCGGGTTTTACTAAACAATGATATATTATTATAATAATATTATGAACTAGCTGTTATAAATAGTATTAACTAAATTTTTAATTTTATAACATTATTATTTATCTTGCACATTTTCTAGAACATGGTATGTGAAAAAAATAAATTTTTCGGGTAAAATAAGTATTTTTCAAAAAATGAATTTTTGTCGCCTTTTGATGGTGCACCCACTTTAAATATAGTTTTTGACATGTTTATAAGTTAAATTTTACAAGAAAAAATTCTTATTTTGAATCAGGATATAAAAATTTACATTGGATAAAGTTTTGATATTTTTCTGATAACTTTCATATTTTAATGAATAGTAAAAACACGCTATATTTTATTTAAAAATAAATTTTTTCATCGTAATAATTTATATGGATAAATTATAATATTTAATGGTTTTAAAGTATAAATATAATATATTTTTACCATTTAAAATAATTTATGTCATTAGCATTGATTTTAATTTGAATTCGTAGGTTAAATCAATTCAATCTTTTGCAATGTTTTAAACAAAAACCTGTTTTCTTTCAACAAAGGGATTAATTTTAATTTAATTTCTACAACTTTTGTGCATTGAATTTGGAAAAATTGATTCCAAATTTGGAATCGGAGTGTTCAAATTATGTTAATAGGCTACTTTTTTTGGGAAATTATGAATAGTAACTACGGTAAATTTTATTTACCATTGTTAAAGGTTAATCGGGTAATTAAGGGTAAATATAATATTATAAAATTACACTAACACATGAAAAAATTCTATTAGATGACTAAAAGTAGACCAATATCACCTAAGGGTTGGATTAGATTCATTTAAGGGACTTTTCTCTATAAAAATAATTTAATTATTATTAAAGCCAATGAAAGTGACAACATGTCACTCTCTTAAATCTTATAAGTATAATAATTTTAATATAGTGATAAAATTCATGAAACATCGAACATGAGTAGTCTCTAGAAAGATCATAAAATTATCTACATAATATGAATTTATTTATAATTTTTAGGGATTAAATAATTATCATTATGTATGACACAATAGTGATGTAGAAATTGTTTATCTAGTAAAAAATCAAGAATATAGTTCTTATTAAACTAATAGTGACCATAAAATGAAAAAAAAACCTTGACCAAAACTTATTTTTCATGTAAATGTAAACTATAATCATCAAATGGTCGAATATTTGACCATTTGGAGCCTTATAAAAGCGATTAGGACACTTATAGAATTTTATTTTAAACGATTCCAAAGTTGTCACCTTCATAATTTAATAAATATAACAATTTACATATTGTGATTTTAAGATGATAAATTCGAGTAAAATTATTATTGTGATATTTAATAGATATATATTAATTATAGGATTTTATTTTTAATTTTTATGCAACAAATAAATATATTAAATAATTATACAAAAATGTTGTAGTATTTATTTTATTAAGAGATAAACCAAATAAATGGTTCTAAAAATAATAAAATAAACATTATATGAACTATTTAATGTTATACACTAATTTTATAGATACATATGACCTTTTATGAATCTATTAAATATTTTAGTTCTAATATATCCTCTGTTTAGATTTTATTTAAATTCAAATAAATGAATAGTGTCAAAATTGACACTGTTGTTATTTTATAAAAATAACATATTATTAAATTGTTTAAAAATTACAAAAATATATAAAAATTGTAAATTGAAATTTATATAGTATAAAATGTCATAAATTATCCAATTATGTAAAATTGACAACACATAAGTGATTATTTGTAACCATTTAAAATTTAGAATTTTATTACCACAAATAAACTTAAATAGATTAAATATGGATAAATCAAAATGATAAGGTTTAAAATAATATTAAAACATGTTTAAATTTTATTGGTTGATGATATTACAACCATATCTCATCTAATATTAGAATATGAGTCATTTTTTGAGGTTTTTAAGTGGGGGTATATTTATTATAAATTTATATTTTTAAGAATTCCAAAGGTGCCCCTCTCCTCCCTTATGAAAGGGCACCTCCTCCCGCTCCTCCTCACATTAATTTGAGCATTCATTCTCATCCAAACCCTGAAAAATTCTCTTATACACTTCCTAGAAACATCCTAGAGGTCCTGGTATTTTTCAAAGACCAATTTTAGTGCCCTAAGACGAGGTCTCAAAGAGGCGCTTCAAAGAAGAGGTAATGTCCGTTACCGATTCTTTCAACTTTAATTCTTCTTCCACTTATTCTTATTTAGTTGTCTAACTATTAAGTAATAACATCAGTATCACTCATATACTGATATGTTATTATAAGTATGAAATAACCCTATTTCACAATCTATCCATCCAACGGAAAACGAAATCACCGCGCGTGCGTACCTACGGAATATCATTTCCACGCTGTGGTATAATCTATTTTCCACCACCACCTTACTTGGATGGGTATAATGGTGTAAATAATAACTATATAAGATTATTGTAAATTTATATTGATTACATAATATTAATCATACACTCCAATAAAATTCCACGATCATGGGAACGATATCATCGCTCGTGTGTACGTACGGAATACCGTCTCCACGACGCGATGAGATTCATTCTCAATGATTAACCGTTAATAAATGATTATAAAGTATATATAATAAGTAATAAAGAAATATATGATATAATATTGATACTTGATTTATCTATATATATATGTATTTCATCCAATTAATTCCATTCAATTCAATGAGGAAACGAAAACAACGTTCATGCGTACGTACGGCCTACCGTCTCCATGAACGATGTATTTCTTTCCATTTATCTATCTATTATATATATGTATATTCTGAATATATATTATATATAAATCATGTTTTATATTCTGTAATTAAGAAATCATGATCTATGTAATCATATGAATAATTACAAGTCAAAACACTGATGAAAAATGAAACGATTTTACCGAAAACACACTTTAACATGGAATTTACAAAAGAACGGGTAATATAAAGTCATTAGTGAACCATATATGATATCATAACAATAAATATGATTCTATAATAAGTCAATAACATTATTTAAAATCATTATACAGGAGGTTCGGACACTTACGAAGCATATCAGACATAAGGTAAGGGATAATGTTGCAAATCTCAATTGTTTTCTATCTGAGATTGCTTATACGTAAGTATTTACTGGGGTTATATTTATCTTCCATGTCCCTGTTTTATAAAAATGGTTTCATGTATTTTTAAAGTCATTTTTACCCATTTTTGACTTTTACTACATGGTATGTATGGAATCTTTCTTTTATGAGGTACTTTTTGACTTTTCCGGCAAAAGTACGAGAGGAATGTTTTTTTAACTTATATGACACGAACAAAATTTTACAGTTTTATAAAGACTTATTTTCATGAATCTTCCTCCAAAATATTTCATGATTATTTAAAAAAAATCCCTTTCTTTTAAAATTGATTGACATTTTGTGAAAAGAAAATTATTTTGAAGAAGAAAAGATATTTTCCTCAAGAATTCATTTCAAGTGTTTTATCAAAACCATTTTTCATCTAAGATTAAATTATTTCATATGTGTATGTTTCAAGTATAATGTCTCTATGATTTACATGGTTTCACTTTCCTTTTTATGAAATGATATACATTTCTTTTATATGGATTATGAAATGATGGGATGATGTTTATGAAACGCATTTTATTTATTGGGTTACTATGAATAATGTATGTTTATTTTGTGGCACAAGTAAGAATGATTTCATTATGAGATGGGTGGGACCTATATCTCCCTCCAATGCATTGGGTAAAGATTTATATCTCATGAGATATATATGGCGGGAAAGGCAAGTTAAACCGGTTCAGTAATACAGGACTGGAACGAGGAGTGAACTCGATTCAGAAAGGGACTTTGTCCACTAAGATGGTCTTGGCAGCAATGCCTTGGCTACTATGGAAATCATATCATGTGTTTAATGGTTTCCACAATTAAATGTTATATTCCCATGCTATTTTATCATGATTTATGTTCCATTATGATCTATTCCATATGTACTTCCATGTTTTAGGTCTTGCTCAATATTTTTAATGTTCATGTTTTTTTACGTTCAAATGTATATGGTATGTTTTATTTTATCCATGAATACCCTTAATGATCATTTGAGCTCACCCTTTTTATTTTTTCTTTTCCCCCATGATTAAAAGAAAGATTTTAGGTATGAAAACAAAAGTGGGAATATCTTTATGGGAGATGTTGAAGATCTTTCACCACGATTAGAAGATTACGTTCCATGTTTCCAAAGACACTAAACTATTATGGTCCTTGTGTGTCTGTTTTTGTTATGTACTATGTATTCTGCAAAAGTAATGTAATGTCTATGTACGTCAAGATTCGGGTCTCTACACTTATCCAATTTCAGAAAATTTATCTAGCGGGTGAATGTATTTTTTTCACAGATTAAATAGTATTGGAGTCCACTAGTGTATTGGACTACAGTGTATTATCCACAACATCCTTCTTATGATTCATGAGATTCTCTATGAGATGAATGGTATATAAGGTACAAACCCAAAAAATTAATCAATACAAAATTCAAATCGTAAATCTCAATTCAATTACAATAATAAAAATTATATGTATTAAAAGGAAATGAAATAAAAGGTATTCCACTCATAGTAGGATAGAAGGTGAAAAAATGATGATGAAAAAAATTAAAATACCAATAAAAATAATTTAGAACTTAAAACATAGTTACAACATAGATTTTGATCCACATAACTTACTGTGTTCTATTGGTTTTGCTATCAATTTCACCATGAAACTCAAATTTTTCAATACAACCTATAATATCACCCTGAAAATCATAATAGGAGAAAAATATCCAAAAATACAATCATAAATATCAATTGTTTATAAAATTTCCCAACCAAAAATGGTATCTTGATTTTCAAAATTAATAAGATATGTTCAGGGATATCACAGACACTACACTCGATCCATAATGGTCCTGTAACTATTATTCCTTTATTCCTAAAATATATGAGGGTTCTCTAATTCCAATTTATAATAGGAGAACTGAGGTAAACATAAAGTATTAACTAAACATTATTTATACAAGGATTGATAATGTTCTCAATCACAAGAATTTGGATATAAGAACTAGGATACAATACTTAACATGTGGGAATTATTTCACAAATAGATTCAAATATTCCAAACACGAAGATCCACCAGGAATACAAAATAACCCATCTAAAACTTGGAAGTCCATGCATGAAAATAAATATATGTAATTAGAAAATGATATTTAATATAAATTATAAATGAAAAATTAATATTATTACACAATAGATATAAATATATAAATAAAAACTAATAAGAAACCGCAATATATAACTAAACTTGTGTCTCAAACATGTATAAGGCTAGTGTGGATAATATAATGAAAAAATCATAGAACCCAAAATCTATGTATTCAAAAAAATCTTGCCAATCAAAATTAATGAGTCCTTACAAAATAAATAAACCCCCATCATGAAATTTGATAACATATTTAGAGCCTTCCCTTTGAAGTATGATGTTCTAAGACAATTATTTTTATCATTCCAAACTAAATCTATATATCCTTAAAGGCATGTGTAATATGTGATAAAAATTCTTGTAGGATACGAAAATGAATCAATATAATAAATTTCTAATATCAAAACATAATTTATATTTATAAATAAATTTTAATTAAATTTCTATTTTTAATACATTTCAGAAACCCCTTTGGTTTTATAAATAATTGAACTTACATAATTAATAAGGAAGAGGTATCCATTTTATAATAAATAAAGGAAAACAATAAAAAATAATAAAACTAAAACAAATAAGTGTGTGAGAATTATATAAAAGTATACTGTAATTGAATAATATAAGTTACATCGGCAGAGATTTGGTATATGGGTTCCAAAAAAAATTATGACTCCGTCATGGAACACCGGACAAACCATATTACTCTAAATATGTAAGTTAGAAAAGGGACCATTTTTAATTCCTAGTAAATTAAAACTATGTAGTTTACACCTAATGATAGGGTAACATCTATCTAGGAAACCACCTATAATTTGTAACAAATGGTTAAATACCACCAATTGTAATAGGAAATCAACATCCAAGAATACCAGCAATAGCTGAAAATCAAGAACAAATATTGAAATCATTTTTTTTTCAAAAATGATTTTAATTTTTTTAAACACCATATTGTAATGTAATTTAGTTTATAATAACAACTTATAGTGAATTAAAATTTAGGAAATCACTAGAGAAAAAAATATGAAACCACACACAACATCCATCAATTATTAATTTCAAAAATATTTCCTCTACAATATTAAAATAAATCATAAGAAAAATAATAAACCTGAAGGAAATGTCATGTCATATAAGGACACATAAATTTTACTAAAAAAATATATCTCTTTTTTTAAAGGGAAAAAAAATGGAGGAGGAGGATGGTCCCTCATCAGACAAAATTCCGAAAAATCTCAAAAACACCCTCACTTAAACAATAGTTTTTCC
Source organism: Viscum album (assembly GCA_963277665.1). NCBI lineage: Eukaryota > Viridiplantae > Streptophyta > Magnoliopsida > Santalales > Viscaceae > Viscum > Viscum album. Next base: position 1,283,964,034 of record OY728133.1, read on the forward strand.
ACTATATCCTATATGGTTAGAGTAATATAGATACATTTCATGAATATATTATTATGATATTATATTATATAGATGTTTAATTAAATTTCATTATTATTTTTGGTTTAACTAATTTTATATTCAGTTTGATGAAATGTACATTATAATATAATCTGGAGAAAAATTATGAATAATGATGAATTATTGAAGTTGAATAAACATTATTCAAGAAAAAACACCAAAATAGAAAATTGGGAATCAATAGAAGAATATTATAATTTAGCTATAAATGATGTGAACAGATTATTCAAAACACTATATGTTCAAAGAAATAGGAGGAAAATATTCATCAAATTTTCATGTCATGAATATTGATTAGCTTCATGAAATGATCAGGATATACTCCATCCAAATTTCATTTTGAAATACCAAGCCATGACTTCCATTTATTAAATGTTTTAAAACATAAATCCCTTATTCACACCATGGATTTTCATGTGTTTTTTATGTTGGAGACACACTAATCATTAAATGAGACATTAATTCACATCATGAACTCAAATTCAATGAAATAATTCATGATTTTAAGGTTAAATATTTTGACTGAATCTTTGGGGTCCCACTTTGACGTGATTTGGGACTCTTAGGTTTGAATGAGGATGACTTCAATATGAATTTCTTACCATAAGTTTGACCTGAGGTTTTATATATGCCTATAAATGTTGTGGATTTCTATATCTTCTTTGTATTGGAGACCATAGCCATGGAAAATAGTGTTTCACTCTATAATTTCTTCCAACAAGTCTATTAAACAAATTTCATAGCATTATTATGTATCTTTCTTTTCCCAACCTCTCATTGTTTTTAGGATAGGGTGATTTTATTTTAATTACAAGATATTATTTAAAGGATAATTAAATTAGTATAAAATTTCTGTCATATTAAATTCCTGTTAGTTTTTTAATTCAAAATATTTTCCCTCTTACTCTATCGGATAATCATAAAATTACTATTATATTTTAATTAAATGAAATTTCCTTAATTCATGATTGATAACTATTAATTCTCTAGTACTATTGGGTGGGTTGAAATCTATGTTAAACTTTTATAGGTTATATATTTCTCTAAAAAATAGAACATGACTTTTATATAAAGTGATTTCATGATATAAGAGAGAGAAAATAAAGTAACTGATGCAATTCCTTATAACTAATTTTGGTCACGGAAATATTTTTTAATTGTAATTTGAAAACATTAGTCAGTGATCCATTATATCATAGTATTTATACAATATGATTCTTATTTTCTCCCACCACTTTCTCCAAAATCAATCTATTAATTAAGTTAGTCATATTTTTTTGACCAATCATTCATTGTTTTAAGGATTATTTTATTAAATTAATTATAATTATCAAAAATATCTTCATGGGATAGATCTCAGTCTCACGAATCCTATATTAATTAAATTTATAAGTAATGGTTGATGAATGATGATTTTTAATTTCTAAATTTTACATTCCAATTGGAATTACAGATTCCATTGGGGGATATTATATTTTTTTCACCATATTTGGGTAAATGTGCATAGTTTATTTAAATATCAAAATTTAGAAAACATATTTCTCATATTTGTCACTTTTCAGATTTTTCATTGATTTTTTACTTCAAATTATTCGAATTAATTATACCACACAAGGGTATTTTTTATTATGATTGTATATATGAATTGTATTTTTAAAATAATAGAAATTATCTTCATAATTTTATTGGAACTAACCTAATAATCAATAAACCTAAATTGATGAATATTGAAAAAATAAATCAACAAAAAATAAACCTAATTAAGGATGTGGTGACACTCTATGGATTAGAATCATATTGTGATGATGCATATCAAGATATTTAAAGAATGGGAAATGAAGTGGAGGCAAGTCCCTCCTATGATGCTAATTTTATTTCAATAGATAATTAACACAACAATATAAATTTAAATGATCATGGAGAAGTAGATGAAGACAGATCCTCGACTACTGAATTTTTATAATGGATCCATGAAAAACTCGGATTATAGCCGATGTATAAAAATATAGGAGATGTTAGAAGGAACATTTATAAAGGATCTTCTAAAGAATATAAGGGTGTTTGATGAATATGAAGTGAAACATTAAACACCATGAAAAAACTATATAGAACAAAAAAAAGAAGTATATGATGAGGATGAGGATGAGGAGGATGATCTTTATTCGAAACTATAATCGATTACTATAGTTCAAGAATAATTAAAACCATCATTTAGAAAATAGGAATGATACCATGTTTGTATATACATTGAATTATTTATACCATTAAAACAAACTTGATTTTGGTCATATCCTCTATATTCTATGATGATTTAAAGGAAGAGGGAAAGAGATGACAAATATGCACTTAAATTAAAAAATTTAATTAACTAGAGAAGGTTATTTTTTTCATGATTCACTCAAATTATTGGGATTGTATTGTAACGTCCTGGGTAAATGAAGAATAATATAATTATTTTTTAATATTTTTTAATTAAATATTAATTCTACTTTAAATGGGTTGCTATGTCCGATAGCGTACCTGATACGCAATAACGGGTTTCTTTGAAATCTCATGTTGCACAATAATAATATAATATTATTATTTTAAATTGGAGTTATCTCTTAGCCGTTGTATTGACAGGAATGAAAAAAACTGACAAAAATATGATAATACATGTTTGTTAAATGTATTTACTTTTATCCAATAAAAGTTAGAGCATTAAAATGTGAATGAATCTAATTTTAAGAATAATTTAAATTAAAAGTTTGATTTTCCGCTTTTTAATGGAAAACCCACTTTAAATCATGTTTTTGACACTTTAATAAATTCAATTTTACCATATAAAATATCTATTTATAATTTGGAAATCAATATTTAATTTCTGTAAATTTTTTGGAATTTTTTGGATAAAGTTAATTTTTTAATGAATAGTGAAAAATACTGTATTTTAAATCCAAACTGCGTTTTAATCTAATTTATTTATATGGTTATATAATATTTTTAATTGTTTTAAAAGTTTAATTAGAATATATTTTTACCATTCAATCCAATATTGGTCATTGGAATTAATTCCAGTTTGAAATTGGACATAAACAAGTGGCAATCTTTTGATAGTTATTGTTTTTTAAAAACACGCTATTTGTTTTAACAATGGTAATTAATTTTAAATTAATTAATGAAACTTATATGTTTATAATTTTTTAAAATAGGAATAAACTTTTATTTCGGATTATCAAATATATCTTATGCTGAAGTCTTGGTATTTTGTGGAAAAACATCAATTTTGATGAATAGTGAAACCACTTAGTAGTAGTTAAAAAACTGACTTTTTCATTTAAATAAACTTTTACCACTTCTGTGAATGGAATTTCAAAAATTCGACATACATGGTTGTTATTATTAAGTAAAATGTTGTTTAATAATATGAAAATAACTTTTGATGAAAAGTAACTTTAAACTTTTATTTAGAGCTGTTAAAGGTAAATAGGGTAATTTAAGGTAAAAATAATTTTATAATAATTTCAAATTACCTTAACACTTATCCTAACCTTATTTAATGAGTAATGTCTAACAATGGTCATCTTTGGGTCGATTTCGGGACCCCATGGAGCCATTTATGAATGATAATGACACTTTAGATTAATTAATTTAAAGTTATGGTCAAAATGACATAAAAAATCTTTTAGTAAATTAATTTTTATATGGTGTTATATAAGTAATATTTTTTACTATAAATATTCATTGGAAGGAAAAAACTATTTCCTAAATCAGGTTATTTTGTTTTATAATATTTAGATATTGAATAAATTAAATTATTTATGACACAATAATAAAGCAGTGTTTACCTCATTAATAAGTCATTTAAATAAATATGATTATAAATATTAAAATAACATCCAAAACCTGTACAATTTATATTGGATGATTTTATTTCGACCATGATCCATCTTATCATAGAATATAGTGATTTTGGGACCTCACGAAAAAATGATAGTTCGATTATCTCAAACCACCTATCATGGTTTCCATTAAGATGACACAATATTTATATATTTAATATATTATGATTATTTTTTATTTATGCATCTATATTTTTATTTATAGCATACCTTTATGGTTTCCATTATGGGTAAACGTGATAATTTCATTTGAGTAAGTGCGGAGTACAGCCCCCTCAAAGTGATATGACTCATTAAATCCATATGTGGGACTTATAATGGAATTAGTTAATGATATTATATATGATCTAATAATGGACTTATAATATACCTATGTATAATTATGTTATAATTCCATTAAAATAAGAAATAGAAATGAAAGTATAGTTCATGCGTACGTAGGGCTTACCGTCTCCATGAACGGTGCATTTCATTTCTTATCTCCAAATGATATGTACTGTTATATATATATATATACATACTGTATATATATGATATATCTATGATATCTAAATAATGAATATCATTCTGGATGTAATGGACTATTGAAAACATGGACAACTTGTAAATATAAGGTGTTCATTGTTCACTCAAGTAACGAATATTGTCAAAATGACCATTATTAACTTAAATGATTGCATAATGTTTATATCATGGAAATAATTGATATAAAAGGACTAATAAACATGAAAAAGGTTCTTATAAAATTATAAATTAACATTATTTTATTATTCATGAGATTAAATAACGATCGAGTCAAGTAAGACACGAGGTATGGGACTTTGTCTCAATCTCCTTTAATTGAGTCATATTTTGTTTTAATACACGACCTTCATTTATACGATGTATAAACACCCTTGATTTTTCAAAGGGAGTCTTTTTCTAGGAAGCGTTTTACTAAATGAAAAAAAGGAATGTTTCTTTTAACATAAGTGATGGCAACGGCCTTTCCGCCACCGCGAGTATTATTTGTTTTTTGGCTTTCTTAATAATATGTAATGTTTTTTTCAAGGAAAATAAACACCATATACTCATTTATGTATTTTGGTATTGAAAATGGTTTTGATAAAGGATTTTATATGTCAATATATTTAAGTGATATATTGTGACTGAAATGCGGAAATGTTTTTTTTCCATTATATTTGTTTATGTGTTATGATTTTATAATGGTAATTGGACATTTTTTGGGTGGTAACGTGATAAAAGAAATAACAGGTGGTGCTGTGATAATCTAGGACGGGTGGTTACGTAATGACCTCTAATGGATTGGGTATGGAAGTTGGCCATGTGGCTATTCCATTTAGTGATATGTGAGGAAGTCGACCGTATATTTATTTCATTTAAGTACGATTATGTCGCAAGTTACCTTTATTTGTTATGTGTTCTTTATATGGTTTTTATGGTAATATTTTGGTTACAAAAGGGTAAGTAGTGATATTTTATTCAGTGAATAGTATTTACTACTTCATAAAGATAAAAAATATTACTAATGTTAATGTATTTGTGGTTTACTTGTTGTTTTAAAAAACTAACAGTTTTCCTTCTTTGTGTATCCCTTACTGTGATTTTTATGCCCATCCCATGATTTTGAAATGTTTTTCACGGGATATAATGTGGAATAGGTTCAAGGATGGGATCAAGGAAAACTCATGATATCTTAAACATGGAACTAGACATGGCTCTCTCTTTTTTTCAAGAGTTCTTGTTTTGTGAAAAAAATGGAAACCGAGTAGAAGTGTCAACATAGTATTTTTTTAAAATGAAATATAATAGTTATGTCCTAATTATCTAATACTCTAAAATTAAAAATATCCTTAATATGAATTATTAATTTAATTCATGATTATGTAATGTTTTACGGCCAGGTCCTTATAGTTGGTATCAGAGGTCGGTTTAGACAACGTTAGGAGTTATGGTATTGTTAAATAAATGTCCATAAATTAATTTTTGGGAATATTGAAATGATATAGCATTTACGGATTACCATGTTGCTTTGCCTAAGATATTTCTATGTTCAGAATTGTTTTCTGCAGAAGAAACTGGGCTGCTATGTTGGTACGACATCAAGAGGAAGAAAACCTTCTAAATTAGCAACCTAAGATGGTGGGAATCAGAACTGAACTATTTGTTGCAGTGATAGAACAATTGACTCAGGATATAAATGGTGGTGGTATCCATTCACAAGATCGGTCAGATCAACAACATAGGAACATGTCAGTAGTGGATCATTTCATGAGGAAACATCCCCCATCATTTAGATGATCATCTGACCCTATGCTAGCAAATGGGAGGATTAAATCACTGGAGAAAATTTTGTTGAGTCAATAAGGTTTTCCTTATGACTTTTCCATTCATTCTTGTTTTGAAAATCACAAACACCTTATACTTAATAAAATCCATATTTCACTTCTATGAAGAAATTTTTCCTTCGCAAATGAATTTACCCCTACTATATTTTCATTACTCATATAAATACTTTTCTTAAGTATAAAAATAGGATTCATACCCAAAAAACTCGGAATCATATAATACTTAGATATGAAGCATTCTGTTTTAGGATCCGAATTATTGATATGAACTCTAATGAAGTTCCACTCTGAATTCTGGATATGAACTCAAATGAAGTTCCACTCCAAATTCTGGATACAAACCCTTATAAAGTTCTATTCCGAATTCTGGATACGAACTCTAATGAAGTTCCATTCCGAATTCTGTATACGAACTCTCATGTAGTTCGACTCCGAATTATGGATACGGACAATCATATAGTTCGACACAAAATTCTAATTACGAACTTATCTAAGTTCTTACCCCGAGTTCTCTGAATTTGGACTCTGAACTCTTATGAGTTCTTACTCGAAATTCCAATAAACTCTGACTCCGATCATTGTAAGTTCTGGTTCCGAATTCTAGTGAAACCAGACTCTGAATTTCCTTAGAAATCCAGACTCCATATTTCTATATAATTCAGGTTCCAAATTTCTACAAAACACAATCCAAATATATCATTATTATAGACTCCGAATTCAATTTTTGGTTAGACTCCAAAATTTTGTTTTCTTACATTCCGAACTTTAGTTTTACTTATTCTTACATTTGTTTCATTACAAAAAGATGCAGTGTTTTCAGTTATTAACTAAACATTGGTTGAGTGACACGTGTACAGGTCCCTCGAAAATTCAACGAAAAATATAACCGTTGGAGGAGGGAGCCGACCGTTGGAGCTTTTCCTATAAATAGGAGCTCACTTGAAAGTCGACAATAACTTTGACACATCTCTTGGCATCTATGTTTACATGCTGTTGAATTGATTTCTAGAGAGAGAGAGAGGCCCTTATCAACTGTCAATGCTTCGTGAAGAAAGATTGAATAGCTCGTTCAAACTTTTCATCATGCAAACGTGCTTTGTGTGACTCTGATTGTTGCTAATTACAATCGAGTGCTTCCGGGGATAAGAAGATAGAGGTTCCAAAACCATGTAGTTGTGGGATTCCTTGCTGAGGAAGACAGAGGTTCCGACTACCTGATAGTTGTGGTCTTGCGGGGATAGCAAGACAGACTTCGATCTTCGTATCGAGGGCTTAACCTGGTGTGTGTAAGACAAGGTTTCATGAAAGTATAAATCAAGGGACCTTTATCCAAGGTTGTTGGATACCCTTCTCTTTGGGATAAAAGAGTTATTGATTGTTACTTGTAGTTTTACTACTTTTTTTCCATTGCATTTTGTATTTTTATGGAAAGTATACCTTTATTATACTTTCTTACTTGTACTCTAATATAGTTAGATTCTATACGCTTTAATGTAGAATCTTAATCTTTGTATGTTTTTTTAAGTTCCATTTTCGGAATCACTATTCCGAAATCCAGAAAGTCTTTCATACTCAAAGAGGTCTTGTGAATTTTCTTAGATTAACTTTGTTAAACTTAGATCATTCCTTGTTTAAGGAAATTTTTAAAAGGTACAATTCACCCCCCCTCTGGTATCAAAGAATATCATTATTATTTCCATCCAACATTTGGTATCACAGATTATATCATACTCAGTGTCATACCAGCCTAACAAATTTATGATATCATGGGGTGTTATGAATATCAAAACGTTAGTCACATTGTTTACAATTTTGAAGGTGAAGCTGATCAGAGGTGGTCAATGGTGAAACATTTCAGGGATAGTGAGGAGATTGATTGTATTGATTGGGAAGTATTCAAAGGTATGTTTCTTGAGTAATATTTTCTTAAGGTTGTTCGTCTTATGATAGAGAAACAATTCACAGAATTAAGGCTGGTGGTTAACTTAGTGGATGCTTATGAAAAAAAATTCACTCGACTGGCAAGGTATGCTCCAAATTTCATTCGTGATCTTGATCGTAAGATAAATCGATTTTACTCATGACTAAATCCACGATTTGAAATAGCATTATCCTCTCATGAGTTCAATGGTTATGAAATTTTTTTTCGATGTGCGGAGAAGGAGGAAATGGAGTTTGTTGATGATAAGGTGTTCGTTGATGAACAACAGAAAAAGTGTTCCAGTTGGTACACAAAGGGAAAGAATTCCTCAAAAAAGCCTATGGGTATGAAAATTAAATATCCAACTTGTGAGAAGTGTGGAAAAAAGAATCCTGGAGAATGTTTGTCAAATTCTCTAAAAGTGCTTCTGGTGTGGTAAGTCTGGTCATATTGCTCGTTACACTAAGGAAGATGATCATGTAGTCAATGAAAATCCATTGGTAAGATGTTTTATGTGTAATGATATGGGTCATTATGAATATGAGTGTCCAGCGATGAACTAAACAGAGGGAATGAAGCCAAGATAAAAGCGGAAAGGGGTGGTGAAAGATTTTGAAACTACTTTAGCATATGTTGGGCCATCAAATGAAGTAGTATCAGTTACATTGTTTGTTTGTTTAGACTATGCCAATGTGTTGTTTGATTCAGGGTCCACACAATCTTTCATTTCTAAGAAGTTTTCTAATAAATTTTGAATTCCATCTCAAGATATGAATATGGAACATATGGTAAAAACACTTGTAGGAAAATTTGAGATAAAAATAAAACATATAAACCTTCCTGTCCTTGTTTCCGGGAAGAATCTACCTGCAAACCATATTTTTTTCCTCTAGTATAGTTTGATGTTATTTTGGGCATGAATCGGCTGTATGTTTATCAATCTATGATTGATTTCAGAGCTATAGAGTTTTCATTTCAGAAATATTAACATTTTGTGTACAAGAATGATCCCTTTATTTGAATAACATATCAGGAAGCTGAGAAACTAGTATAATATGGAAAATAATTTTACCTTTCACATGTTTTTGAAATTAAAGGAACTGTTTAGATTAATGATGTGACAACGGTAAATGAGTATCTTGATTTTTTTTCTAATGATTTTTATTGTATTATACGTGATCAAGAAGTTGAATTTACTGTTTACATAGTTCTTGATGCTAGGATAATTTCAGAACCCCCTTATCTAGTTGCCCAAATTGAACTTCTATAGTTAAAGAAGAAATTTCAGGACTTATTAGATAAACGTTTCGTTCTACCTAGCACATCACCAGGGGGTGATCCTGTCTTGTTGGTTAAAAATAAAAATGATTCAATGAGACTTTTCATTGAATATAGATCATTGAATAACATCACTGTTAAGAACAAGTATCCTTTTCCTCATATCAATGATTTTTTTATCAGCACCAGGGAGCTCAGTATTTTTTGAAGATTGACTTTAGATCGGGGTACTATCATTTGAAAGTAAAGGAAACATACATTCCAAGGACTGTGTTTCATACAATATATGGAAATTATGAATTTGTAGTTATGCCTTTTGGGTTAACAAATGCACATGTTGTATTCATGGATCTCATGAATAGAATTTTCTTTGAGTTCTTGGATAAGTTTGGGTTTGTGTTCATTGAGGATATTTTGGTTTATTCTAAAAGGAAATAGGATCATAAAATTCATATAAGGGTTTTATTGAAAACCATAATAGAAAAGAAACATTATGGGAAATTCAGAAAGAGTGAGTTCTGGTTACAACAAATTTTTTAACTTGGTCACATTTTATCAAAAAAAATGGCATAACTATAGATCCTTCTAAAAATATGTGGTTGAGAAATGGACAAGACCCAAAAATATAATTGAGATCCGTAGTTTTCATGGTTTGACCGGTTATAACCGGAGGTTTGTTGATAATGTTTCACGGTTATCTTGTCCAATGACTAAATTAACTCAAAAAGGTGTTAATTTCATTTGGACAAATGATTTTGATGATTGTTTTCTAGAATTGAAAAGATGATTGGTGAATGCTCCAGTTTTGGCAACTCCTTTAAGAAATAGTGAGTTATTTATTTATAGTGATGCTTCATTGAAAGGACTTGGATGTTTTCTTATGCATAATTATCAAGTAATTTCTTATGAATCACATTATTTGAAACCACTTGAGTTAAATTACACTACACATGATTTGGAATTAGATTTTGTTGTTTCATGCTTTAAAAATTTGGAGGCATCATTTTTTTGGAGTTAAATGTGAAATATAAACTGACCAAAAAAGTTTAAAGTATATATTCACTAAGAAAGAATTGAACATGAGATAGAGGAGATGGCTAGAATTAATAAAGGATTATTATTGCACAATCCATTACCATTCGGGAAAAGAAAAATAAAGTGGCAGATGCTTTGAGTCGGAAAATTAATCTCTCATTAACCATGGTACATTTTGAATGAGATCCTTTGGTTTTTGATTTGATTAAGTTTGGAATAGATGTTGTTGGTGTAGGAAATTCGGCTATTTTGTTTCAGGTGTTAGTGAAATCATCTCTATCAGATAGAATTAAAGAAGTGCAGAAGGAAGACAGTGAGTTGTAGAAAATGGTAAAGTTGGTTCAGAAGGGTAAGTTTTCGGATTTTAATGTTGATAATGATTGTGTTTTGAGGTTTGGGAATAGATTATGTGTGCCTTGTGATTCTGAGTTGAAGAATGAGTTGTTATGTGATGCTCATAGTTCCCCGTTTTCAGTTCATCCTGGTCGTACTAAGATGTATAGAGATCATCATGAGTATTACTGGTGGGATAGAATGAAAAGAGATGTTGCTAATTTTACTGTGAAGTCTTTGACTTGTCAGCAGGTTAAAGTAGAGCGCCAGTTACACAAAGGGATTCTTTATCCTTTACCAGTGGTAGAGTGGAAATGGAAAAATATATCCATGGAATTTTCTGTGAGATTACCGAAGACATATCGATATAATAATGAAATCTGGGTTATAGTTGATCGATAGACTAAATATTCTCATTTAATTCCTATTCATGATAATTTGTCTCTAGATCACCTTGCTCAGTTGTATGTTAAAGAGATAGTCAGGGTTCATGGAGTTCCCCTCTCTATTGTATCTGATCGTGATCCCTGGTTTACATATAACTTTTGGAAAGGCATTCAGAAGTCATAGGGTACTGAATTTTATTTTAGTAAAAAATTTTATCCTCAATCAGATGGGCAGTCAGAACGAAAAATTCAAACCATTGAGGATATGCTACATGCTTGTTCACTAGATTACCATGGAATTTTAGACCATCATCTTTCTTTTGTTGAATCTTCTTATAATAATAGTTTTCATTCCAATATACAGATGGCTCCATTTGAAGATTTATATTGAAAGCATTGTCGAACTCCATCTTTTTTGGGATGAAGTAGGTGAAAGGTAGTTGATGGGACCAGAATAGGTAGAAGAGATGGTAGAGAAAGTTTAGTTGATTCAGAAACACATGAGAATAGATCAAAGCAGACAGAAAAGTTATACAGATAACCGGAGGAAGGATATTTCTTTTGAGGTAGGTGATTATGTCTTTCTAAAAGTTTCTCCATGGAAAAGTGTGATTCATTTTAGTATGAAGGGAAATCTGAGTCTATGATTCATTAAACCTTATGAAATCCTTGAGAAAGTTGAATCAATTGCATATAGAGTGGATTTACCTCCAATTTTATCTTAGTTACGCAATGTTTTTCATGTTTTCTTATTGAGAAAGTATATGCCAAATCGATCTCAAGTTTTGAGTCCAGAGGTAGTTCAGTTGGAAGAGAATCTCTCTTATGAAGAAAAAACAGTCCAGATTCTTGACCGTAGAGAGAATTTTTTGGGGAATAATGTAATTCACAAGGTAAAGGTTTTGTGGAAAAACCATCTGATTGAAGAGGCAACGTGGGAATCTGAAAATTCTATGACAGATAAATATCCCCACTTATTATAATAAATGTATAAAAATTATGAGGACACAATTTCCAAAAGGGGGGGAAGGATGTAAGATCCCAGGTAAATTTATAATAAGATATTTTGATACTTATTAATTTTTGTGAATTAAATATTAATTTTACTATAAAATGGTTGCTATGTTCGATATCGTACCTGATACGCAACACCTTGTTTCTTTGAAATCTTACATTTCACACTAATATGATAATATTATTTTTTAAAATGGAAGTTTACATGTAGCCATTGTATTGGAGAGAATGAATAAAACTAACTAAAATAGGATTATACATGTTTATTAAATGTATTTAATTTTATCCAATAAAATTTAGAGGCTTAAAATGTGAATGAATCTAATTTTAAACATAATTAACATTAAAAGGTCAATTTACCGCCTTTTAATGGAGAACAATCTAAAAATATAGTTTTGGTCACATTAATACATTCTATTTGACCAAATAAAATCCTTATATAGAATGGGGACATCAAAATTTACTTTGTATAAATTTTTTGGAATTTTTCCGATAAAGTTAATTTTTTAATGAATAGTGAAAAATAAAGTATTTTAATTCGAAGCTGTATTTTAATCTAATTTTTTATATGGTTAGATTAGCTTTTTAGTTGGGTTTAAAGTGTAATTAGAATATATTTTTACTATTTAATCCAATTTTGTTCATTGGAATTAATTTCACTTTGAATTTGGACATAAACTAGTGTGAATATTTTGATAGTTATTGTTTCTTAAAAACATGATATTTGTTTTAACAAGGGGAATTAATTTTAAATTAATTAATGAAACTTATAATTTTAGATTTTGGTAAAATAGACATCATATTTTATTTTGGAATATCAAATATATCTTAGGCTGAATTTTTGTTATTTTTATAAAAAACATCAATTTTTGATGAATAGTGAAACCACTTAGTAGTAGTTAAAAAAACTAACGTTTTCATTTAAATGAAATTTTACCACTTTTGTGAATTGAATTTAAAAATTCAAACATACACGGTAGTTATTATTTAGTAAAATTTAGTTCAATAATATGAAAATAATTTTTGGTGATTAGTAACTTTTGACTTTTTTTAACACAGATAACGGTAAATAGTGTAATTCATGGTAAAAAGAATATTATAATCATTCAAAATTACCTTAACACTTATCTTAACATTATTAAATGAGTAATAGCTGGCCATGGGAATCCTTGGGTAGATTTGGGGACCCCATGGAGCCACTTATGAATTATAATGACACTTTAGAATAATTAATTTAAAGTAATGTCCTAAATGACATAAACAAAAATCATTTAGTAAATTAATTTTTATATCATGTTATATAAGTAATAATTTTGACTATAAATATTCATTAAAAATATAAAACTATTTCCTACATCATGGTATTTTTTTAATAAATTTTATATATCGAATAAATTAAATTAATTATGACACAATAATAAGGTAGTGTTTTCCTCATTAATAAATCATTTAAATAAATAAGATTATAAATATTAAAATAACATCAAAACCAGTCCAATTTTTATTGGATGATTTTATTTCGACCATGAGTCATATTATATTTGACTCTAATGTTCTTTAGACCTTTAAAAACTGAATATAATTATATAATGAAATAATATTTTCACACTTTCCTAAAGAGCCTGTCCCCCCCTTATAAAAGGAGACCATTTCTAACCAATTCCTCACACCTCTCAAGACTTTTGGTTCGTAATAACCATACCAATTAAGGTCCCTACATCCCTCTATTCCACCTAGAATCCTTAATTTAGGTATATGGCACTTCAACAAACCATTTAGGATCAAACCAAAAGGAGTTATCCAAATTAAAGGTAACTGTTTCTCTTAACTTCTTTTATTTTATTTTACTTTTCCAACCCCTACACTCCATTTATTCCATTATTTTATAACAAAACTAGTATCCTCAATATACCGGGTTGTTGTTATGAGAAGGATTCGAACTACACTTCAACACACCTCCATCTAATGGGGAAAGAACATACTATTTCTCTAGATGGAAAACTAACGCCTCACGAAACGAGGATTGTTCGAATATCTCCTTACACCTATCATGGTGGCCAATAAGATGACACTATATTTATATATGATATATATTATGTTTATGTTTTCTTTATGATTCTGTATTTTTTCTTTTATAGCATACTTTTATGGTTTCCATTATGGGTAAACGCGATAATTTCATTTGAGAAAGTGCGGACTACAACTCCCTCAAAGTGATATGACTCGTTAATTCTATAGGTGGGACATATAAAGGAAATAGAAAATGATATTATATATGATATTATACTAGAATTATAATATACCAATGTATCATTATGTTTTAATTCCATTAAAATAATAAATAGAAATAAAATTAGCGTTCATGCGTACGTACAACTTACCGTCTCCCTGAACGGTGCATTTAATTTCTTTCCTCCAAATGATATGTATTTTTATAAATAAATAAATATATATATATATATAGGATATATATTATATCTAAATAATTAATATCATTCTGGATATAATGGACTTTTGACAGCATGGACAACTTGTAAATATAAGGTGTTCATTTTTTACTCCAGTACCAATTATTGACAAAAGGGCCATTATTAACCTAAATGAATACATAATGTTTATAAAATGGTTATAATTGATATAAAATGACTAATAAACTTGAAAAAGGTTCGTAAGTATGTACATATTAACATTAGTTTATTATTCAAGAGATTAAAAAACGATTGAGTCATGTCAGACCCGATGTAAGGGACTTTGTCTCAAACTCCATTCATTAAGCCATATGTTGTTTTAATACACGACCTTATTTTATATGCTGTATAAACACCCTTTAATTTTCAAAGGTAATATTTTACTATAAAGCATTTTACTAAATGACAAAACAAAATTATTCTTTTAATGTATGTGGTGACAACGACCTTTCCGCCGCTGTGAGTATTATTTGTTCTTTGGCTTCCTTAACAAGCTGTAATGTTTTTTTCAAGGAAAATAAATATGATATAATCTTTTATCTATTATGGTATTGAAAATGGTTTTGATAATGGATTTTATATGTCAATATATTTAAGTGATATATTTTGATTGAAGTAAGGAAATGTTTTCATTCCATTACATTTATTTTATGTGTTATGATTTTATATTGGTACATGGACATTTGACGGGCGGTTACGTGATCAACAAAATGACGAGTGGTTAGGTTATAACCTCCAATGCATTGGGTATGGAAGTAGTCAGTATGTCTATTCCATTTAGTGATATGCGTAGAAGTCTACCGTATGGTTATTTAATTTTAGTATGTTAATGTCCCATGTTACCTTTATATGTTATGTGTTCTTTATAAGGGTTTTATGGTAAACTTTTGGTTACAAAGGGGTATGTAGTGACCTTTTATTGAGTGAAGATTATATACTACTTCATAAAGGTGGAAAGTATTACTTATGTTCAATTATTCATGGTTTACTTGTTGTTTTGAAAAACTAACAGTTTTCCTTCTTTGTGTATCCCTTAATAAGCTTTTTATGCTCATCCCATGTTTTTGAAATGTTTTTCACAAGACATAATGGGGAATTGGTTCAAAGATGGGATCAATGTAAAGTCATGATGTCTTAAACATTGATCTAGACATGACTATTTTTTTCAAGAGTTCTTATTTTGTGAAAAAAATGGAAACTGAGTACAAGTGTGAACTTTGTATTTTTTTTGAAATGAAATGTAATAGTTATGGCCAAATTCATTAAAAATCTAAACCTGAAAATATCCTTAATGTGAATTGTTCATTTAATTCATGATTATGTAATGTTTTATGGTCGGGTTCTTATAGTTGGTATTAGAGGTCGGTTTAGACATATTTAAGAGTTAGGGTATTGTAAAATAAATGTCCATAAATTAATTTATTGTAATATTGAAATGATATATAATTTAAAGATTACCATGTTGCTTCGCCTAAGATATTTCTGTGTTTATAATGGTTTTTCATAGAGAAAACATGGAAACTATGTTGAGACGACATCAGGAGGAGGAAAACTTTCCAAATCAGCAACCTGATATGGTCGGAATCAAAACTTAATAGATTGTTACAGTGCTGGAATAATAGACTAATGCTATAAATGTTGGAGGTATCAATGCACGAGATCAGCCAGATCAACCACAGTGGAACATGTTAGTAGTGGAGCATTTCATGAGGCAACGTTCCACATCATTCAGAGGATCATCTGACCATGTGCTAGAATAAGGGTGGATTAAATCACTTGAGATAATTTTTGATGTCATGGGGTGTTCCAAACATCAAAAGGTTAGTATCACTATTTAAAGTTTTGAAGATCACGCTGATCAGTGGTGGTCGATGGTGAAAAATATCAGTGATTGTGAGGATATTAATGCTCTTGATTGAGATGAATTCAAATGTATGTTTCTTGAGTAATATTTTCCTAAGGTGGTTCGTCTAGGGATGCAAAAAAGTTCCTAACATTAAGGAAGGAGGAGGACTCAGTGGCTGCTAATGAAGAAAAATTCATAGGACTGGCAAGGTATGCTAAATATTTCATCTGAGATTTTCATAGTAAGATAAATCTATTTTACTCAGGACTAAAGCCACGATATCGAAGAGCATTAGCCTCTCATGAGTTAAAAAGTTATGAAAGAATTATTCTATGTGCGGAGAAGGTGGAAATGGAGTTTTCCCATGAACAGAAGTTCATTGAAAAACAATAGAATAAGAGGTCTAGTTGGTAGGAAAAGCGAAAGAATTAATCAAAGAAGCATGGAGGTAAGAAAATTAAATATCCCACTTATGAGAATTATGGAAAAATAATCCTGTAGAATGTTTATAAAATTCTGGAAAGTGCTTCCGTTGTGGTAATTCTGGTCATATTGCTCGTAACTGTAAGGAATATGATCAAGAAGGCAATGAAGATCCATCATTAAGATGTTTTAAGTTTAATGAAATGGGTCATTATGAAAATGAGTGTCCAGTGAAGAACTCATCTGAGGGAAATCAGCCAGACTACAAGTATAAATGGGTGGTGAAATTCTATGGAACTACTTTAGTAGATGTTGGGTTATCAAACGAAGTATTATCTAGTACACTGTTTGTTTGTTAAGATTATGACAATGTGATGTTTGATTTAGGGTCTACACTCTCTTTCATTTCTGAGAAGTTTTCTAATAAATTGGGAATTCCATATTAAGATATGAATACAGATCTTACAGTAAAAACACATGTAGGAAATTTTGAGATAAAAAGAAAACATAATAACCTTCCAGTCCTTGTGTGCAGGAAGAATATACTAGAAAAACTTGTTGTTCTGTCTCTAGCAGAGTTTGATGTTATTTTTGGCAAGGATTGGCTGTTTGATTATCATGCTATGATTGACTGCAGAGCTAAAGAGGTTTCATTTCAAAAAGATTTATTTTTTTTGTAAATAATGAAACCATTCTTCTGATAACATATCAGAAAGATGAGAAACTAGTAAAAGATGGAAATGAATGTTACCTTTCACATACTGTTGAAAATACAAAAAAAACTGTTCAGATTAATTATGTGCTAGTAGTAAATGAGTATCTTGATGTTTTTTTATGATGAATTTCCTGGTATTATACCTGATCAGGAATTTGAATTTACTGTTGACGTAGTTCCTGATGCTAAGCCAATTTCAAAATTCCTTTATTGAATGGCTCAAATTGAACTTTTAGAGTTAATGAAGCAATTACAGGAGTTGTTAGATAAACGTTTCATTTGACCTAGCACATCACCATGGGGATTCTTGTCTCGTTTGTTAAAAATAATGATAGCTCAATATGACATTTCATTTCTTATATAACATTTAATAACATCACTATTAAGAAAAGTATCCTTTGTTGCATTTCGATGATTTGTTTGATTATCTCTAGGGAGCTCAGAATTTTTCAAAGATTGAATTTAGATTGGGGTATCACCAGTTGAAAGTAAAGGAAGTAGAAATTCCGAAGACCGCCTTTCGTACTAGATATGGGTATTATGAATATGTAGATATGCATTTTGGGTTAACCAACGCACCTGCTGTATTCATGTATCTTATGAATAAAATTTTCCATGTGTTATTGGATAAGTTTGTGGTTGTGTTTATTGATGATATTTTTGTTTATTATAAAAGTAAATAGGAGCTTGAAATTTATTTAAGGGTTGTCTTGAAAATCATAAAAGAAAAGAAACATTATGGGAAATTCAGAAAGTGTGAGTTTTGGTTACAACAAATTTATTTCCTTGGTCACATTATTTAAAAAAATGACATAACTATTGATCATCCTAAAACAAAAGTTTTTGAAGAATATCCAAGACCCACAAATATAACCAAGATTCATAGTTTTCTTGGCTTGGCAGGTTATTACTGGAGGTTTGTTGAGAATGTTTCACAGTTATCTAGTCCAATGAATAAGTTAACTCGAAAAGGTGTTAATTTTATTTGGACAAAAGAATGTGATGGTTTTTTTCATGAATTGAAATGAATATTGGTGAATGCTCTATTTTTAGAACTACCTTCCATAAATGGTGAGTTTTTTATTTACAATGATGTTTCATTGAAAGGAATTGGATGTGTCCTTATGCAGAATGATCAGGTAATTGCTTATGCTTCACTTTATTTGAAACCTCATGAGTTAAATTACCCTACACATGATTTATAATTAGCTTGTGTTGTTTTTTCTTTAAAAATCTGGAGGTATCATTTGTATAGAGTAAAATCTGAAATATATACTGACCAAAAAAGTTTAAAGTTTATATTCACTCAGAAAAAAATTGAATATGGGATAGAGGAGATGATTGGAATTAATCGAATATTATGATTTCATGATCCATTACCATCTGGGAAAAGAAAATAGCGTGGCTGATGATTTAAGTCGAAAAAGTAATGTCTCATTAATCATGCAACGTTTGGAACGAGATCATTTGGTTTTTGATTTGAAGAAGTTTGGTATAGAAGTTTTTGGTGAATGAAATTCTTGTGTTTTGTTTTAGGTGTTAGTGAAATCATCTCTATTAGACAGAATTAAGAAAGCGCAGAAGGAAGATGGTGAGTTGCAGAAAAAGGTAGGTTTGGTTCAGTTGGAATAGAATCTCTCTTATGAAGAACAACTAGTCCAGATTCTTGACCGTAAAGAGCATGTTTTTTGGAATAAATTAATTCAGTAGGTAAAGGTTTTTTGGAAAAAAAAATATGATTGAAGAGGCAATGTGGGAATCTGAAAATGTTATGAGGGATAAATACCACCACATAATTTGATAAGTGAATAAAAATTGTCAGGACACAATTTCCAAAAGTGGGGAAGGATGTGACATCCCTGGTAAATAAATAATAAGAAATTTTAATATTTATTAATATTTGTGAATTAAATATTAATTTTACTTGAAAAGGGTTTCTTTTTTCGATAGCGTACGTGATATGCAACAACAAGCTTCTTTGAAATCATAATTTGCACACAAATAATATAATAATATTATTTTAAATGGAAGATAACTCTTAGGCATTGTATTGGAGGGACTGAACAAAACTAACTACAATATGATTATACATGTTTGTTAAATGTATTTACTTGTATCCAATAAAATTCTGAGTTTTAAAATGTGAATGAATCTAATTTTAAACATAATTTATATTAAAAGGTCGATTTACCGCCTTCTAATGGAGAACCCAAATTAAATATAGTTTTGGTCAATTTAATACATTCTATTGAACGAATAAAATATTTTTTTTAGAATGGGGACATCAAAATTTACTTTGTGTAAATTTTTGGAATTATACTAATAAATTTCATTTTTAATGAATATTGAAAAATATTGTATTATAATTCCAAACTGCATTTTAATATAATTTATTTATATGGATATATTATCATTTTAATTGTTTTTAAAGGGTAGTTAGAATATAATTTTACCATTTAATCTAATGTTGTTCATTTGAATTAATTTTACTTTGAATTTGGACATAAACAAGTGTCAATCTTTGTATAGTTACTGTTTCTTAGAAACGTTATTTTCTTTAACAATGAGAATTAATTTTATATTAATTAATGAAACTTTTATGTTATGATTTTGGTAAAAGAGACATCATATTTTATTTCAGAATATCAAATACTGATTAGGAATAATTTTTGGTATTTTCCTGAAAAACATAAATTTTTTTTGAAAAGTGAAACCACTTAGTAGTAGTTAAAAAAATTTACTTTTTCATTTAAATGAAATTTTACCACTTATGTGATTTGAATTTCAAAAATCCAACATACATTGTCATTATTAGTAAGTAAAACTAGATTCAATAAGATGAAAATATTATTTGGGGAATATTAACTCTGGACTTTTATTTACTGCGGTTAAAGGTAAATAGTGTAATTAATGGTAAAAAGACTATTATAAAAATTTAAGATTACCATAAAACATGCCCTAACCTTATTTTATGAGTAATGGCCGACCATGGGATTCCTTGGGTTGATTTTGGGACCCCATGGAGCCACTTATGAATGATAATGACACATTAGATTAATTAATTTAAAGTAAAGGCCAAAATGACATAAAAAAAATCTTTTAGTAAATTAATTTTTATATGGTGTTATATAATTAATATTTTTGACTATAATTATTCATTGGAAATATAAAAATATATCCTACATCATAGAGTTTTTTTTATAATTTTTAGATATCGAATAAATTAAATTATTGTGAAACAATAATGATAGAGTGTTTACCTCATTAATAAATCGTTTAAATAAATAAGATTATAAATATTAAAATAACAACAAAAACCTATACAATTATTATTGTCTAAATTTATTTAGACAATGAGTCTTCTTATATTTTACTCTAATTATTTTTTGACCTTTATAAAATGAATATCATTATATAATAAATAAATATTTTCACACTTTCCTAAAGATCCCCTCCTCCCCCATATAAAAGGAGACCATTTTTAACCAATCCCTCAAACCTCTATAGCCTTTTGGGTAATCCAACCACTGCCCAATTAAGATACATACATCCATATATTCCACCTATAATCCTTAACTTAGGCATATGGAACTTCCAAAAACCATTTTGGTTCAAACCAATGGTAATTACCCAAAGTAAAGGTAACAGTTTCTCTTAACTTATTTGCTTTTAGTTTACTTATCCAACCCCTAAGATATTTTTATTAACTTATTTTATAAAAAAAATAGTTTCCTCAATATACTAGGATGTTGTTATGAGAGGTATTAGAACTAAACTTACACACACCTCAATCTAATGGGAGAAGAACATACTGTTTTTTCTGGATGAAAAACCAATGCCTCACGAAAAAATGATTGTTCGATTGTCTCCCACAACCTATCATGGTGGCCATTTAGATGACACTATATTTATATATGATATATATAATGTTTATTTTTTATTTTTTATTCTGTATTTTAACTTTTATAGAATACCTTTATGGTTTTTATTAAGGGTTAACACGATAATTTTCATTTTAGGAAGTGCAGACTATAGCCCCCTCAATGTGATATGACTCGTTAATGCCATATGCGGGACGTATAAAGGAAAGAGTAAATGATATTATATATGATATTATACAGGAATTTTAATATGCCTTTGTATCATTATGTTTTAATTCTATTAATATAAGAAATAGAAATAAAAGTAGCGTTCATGTGTACGTACGACTTACCGTCTCCATGAACGGTGCATTTCATTTCATACCTCCAAATGATATATACACTAATATATATATATATATACTAAATATATAGGATATATATTTGATATCTAAATAATGAATATCAATCTGGATATAATGAACTATTGACAACATGGACAACTTGTAAATATAAGGTGTTCATTTTTTATTCAATTACCAAATATTGACAAAACAACCATTATTAAATTCAATGATTATATAATTTTTATAACAAGGTAATAATTGATTTAAAAGGACTAATAAACTTGAAAATGATTCTTAATCAAGTAGAAATTAACATTAGTTTATTATTTAGTTGATTAAAGAATGATCGAGTCAAGTTGGACACGAGGTAAGAGACATCATCTCAATCTCCTTCCATTGAGGAATATTTTGTTTTAATACATGACCTTATTTTACACGCTATTTAAACACCCTTGACTTTTCAAAGGTAATAATTTTCTTCAAAGAGTTTTAATAAATGACAAAAATGAATTTTTCTTTTAACGTAAGCGGTGACTACGACCTTTCCCCCGCCGTGAGTATTATTTGTTCTTTGGCTCCCTTAATAAGTTGTAATGTTTTTTTCAAGGAAAATAAATACCATATACTCTTTTATATATTTTGGTAATGAAAATGGTTTTGATTATGGATTTTTTATGTCAATATATTTAAGTGAAATATTGTGATTGGTATATGGTAATGTTTTCTTTCCTTTATATTTGTTTTATGTGTTATGATTTTATAATGGTAGTTGCACATTTGACGGGTGGTTACGTGATAAATAAAATGACGGGTGGTTCCGTGATAAACCAGGATGGGTGGTTACATTATATCCTCCAATGCGTTGGGTATAGAGGTCGGTCGTATGACTATTCTATTTAGTGTTATGTGTGGAAGTCAACTGTATGGTTATTCCATTTTGGTATGTTTATGTCCCTTGTTACCGTTATATGGTATGTGTCCATTATATGTGTTTATGGTGTTATTTTGGTTAAAAAAGGTTAAGTTGTGATCTTTTATTTAGTTAAGAGTATTTACCACTTCAAAAAGTTTAAAAGTGTTACTTATATTATAGTATTCATGGTTTAAATGTTGTTTTAAAAAACAAATAGTTTTCCTTCTTTGTGTATCCCTTACTGAACTTTTTAGGCTCATCCCAAATTTTTGAAATGTTTTTCAGAAGACATAATGTGGAATATGGTCAAGGTTGGGATTAAAAAAAAGCCATGTTGTCTTAAACATGGAACTAGACATTAAACTTTTTTTCAAGAGTTATTGTTTTTTGAAAAAATTGAAACTTAGTAGAAGCGTCTACTTTGTATTTTTTTTAAATGAAATGTAATAGTTATGGCCAATTTCTCAAAAACAGTAAACCAGAAAAGATCCTTAGTGTAAATTATTCATTTAATTCATGATTATTTAATGTTTTAAGGCCGGTTTCTTATATGTATGGTTTATCTCAATGACCGCAACAAAAAATATTAGCTTATATAATGAAACCTAAGTTTTTATCTCTTCCCAGACATTAGGTTTCTTACATTCAGTGAATGCAATTTAATATGAGGAATTTTATTTTCATTTACCCTTATAAATTTTTAGCATATGTGAAATGACAATACTTGATTTTGTAGGCCCAAAATGGATGGATAAGAAAAAAACAAAGAAGATGTAGCCACAAGACAACACATATAAATGGAAATGGGGAGTATGGGTTTCAGTTGTATAACATTATTATACTCCCAAAATTTCTACATAAAATTATCATTTAATTTGAAATTTATTCCCCACAATTTGACATTTTCTTTATTTTAGTATTGGGAAGAAAACACTATATGAGATAACAGTCATTCCATGTATTAAATTCCATTATCAATAAATTTTAAATAAAAAATTAGATTTCAATGATAAACATGGGGATGATGCATATGAGAAATCATTATTTGAGAAAATGGTTAACATTTGTAAATTTATATTTTCTAATATATTCAATGTACTACTATTTTGATATTTGAATTTATTGGTTTTTATTGGTTTCAATTCCCTTGAGGAATTATCCCAACTACATTCTCTAATTCCCCAAATATTTTGTAGTCCAAAATTTTCCCATTATTTTGTTGAGTATATATATTCTAAAATGGGGTTATGATATCATCTATAAATTTATTTATTTGTTCTTTTAGAAGCTATGATATTAAAAGTTCACATTTAATATGATTGATACCTGATTGTTATTTTACCTTATCTAAGATCAGACATTACATTAACTCTACTTAATCAAGTTTAATCATTGAAAATAATTCTCAAGGAAGAGTAACATTATAATCATATCATATCGTCCCATACCCAACTCTATGTATTTTTCATGATTATCAATAAAATTTGTGTTCGGGAGACCCTTCCATGGTGGAAGTTATAATCATTCTGAATAAAATTAGTGTAATGGTGTTTTAATGGGAAATTGGGTAAAAGGTTCCGGATGATACAATAATTTTTTTTTCTGTGTACCCCTATAGAAAAAGATATAAATAAAAAAAATAAAAAAATGGGTTTTTTAGAGGATTAAAAACCACATGGGTGGTGGATATTAGACCCATAAAAATTAAACATTCGATTAAATGCATTAAAACAATCAAGAGAGTTTATTATTAATTATATTTCATTTCATCATGAACTTGCTCTATGTTTGGGAGAAATGGTAATTACGCTTTGAAGGGTGAATTATTCACTATGATGTGTTTGACTATCATGAATAGTACATGAGTGGTTTACCTATTAGTGAGATTTAATTATTTTCATTATAAATTAACAACCTAACCGAATGTATCAGAATTATTTTATCATGATTTTGTATCTATCAAGATTAATTATGATTTTTCTCTATGGGGATATGAATATTGATTTTTTATAATCTAATTGAGACCCCCATGAGAACAGTTAATTCATTATGGGATATCTAAATTAGAATTTTTTTAATAGAATATTACTAAACATTATGGTAGTATAAGATATACATGTCGAAGTTGAAACCCAAAAATATAAGTTTGGATAAAATAATAATTTAATAATAGTAATCTATAATATTTAATGATGATGTTTAATGTAATTTTATTGAAAAATGGAAGATTGGGGTTTCGGAGTTTAAGAAAATAGAAGTAGGGTGTTAAGAAGCTTTGAATACATGTCTATGGAAAACATGGAATGTAATAATTAAATACCGATTACTCTATTTATTGAATTATGTCACAATGCATTCAATGGTCATGTTAAATTCTATCTATCCAAACTATCCATTTCATATCTTCATACATTTTTTATAAAAAATGAATGGGTACTTGAAACCATTTTTAAATATAAGATATGAAATCCCATGATGGTCATGGTGGAAGTCAAAACCCTATATATCAAATAGAAATGAGGATCATTCAAAAAAAATTAGGAAACAATATTGCTCAAATAAATACCGAAATTAAATAATACATCTTAATAATGCGTATAATTATCATGTAACTGATATAGGGAATAGATAACATTGAATAAAAAAAGAATAAATCCCAACATGATTTAATGTTTGAAAAATAAAATACCTTATACAATGAATTCCATTCCCTAAAATAGACCATGTCATAATGTCTACCCCCTCCTGATATAAAAAAGGGATAGAAAAATGAAAACCCTAATTTATTCATCATAATAGTGACAACCTTTGATCACTGTAGCTGATCCTCTGGATTATTGAACTGAGAAGAACCCTATCTCATAATTTAAATGGATTACGGACACTCTAGTAGGTTTAATGATCCTTAAGTATTTCATTAATGTAGTCCAAATTCAATCCCCTTGATAAATCACTAAACATATTATATTAGAGGGGTGTTATTTAGAGGGGGTTATGCACAACCCCCTATAAATTCATTTTCTGTATAACCATATAGGGTTCTGACTAACTCCCTATAAATTCATTTTCAGTAAAAATATAGGGGGATTATGTACAAGCATCTCTAATCATCAAATTTATTTGGTTTTATGGACCCCCTCTAATTTCATAAATTATTGTGGGTTTTGATCCCCCTCTAAATTTTGTAACATTATTTTTTGAATAACCAGTTGGATTTTAGAGGGGTCCAAAACCCCCATAATGTAATAAATTAGGTGGGGTTCAAAACCCCCTATAATATTTTAAATTATAAGTGGTTGAAAACCCACTCTAATGTATTAATTTAGTAGGGGTTAAAAACCCCACTCTAATGTCTATAAATTAGAGGGGGTTTAAAACCCACTCTAATGTCTTAAATTTAGAGGGGGTTCATGAACCCCTCAAATTTAAGAGATTATTGGGGTTGTGAAACACCACATTTTTTTAATGGAACGTCCATATATATATATATATATATAATTAAAAATCAATATGTAAATTTATTTAAATACCTTATGTGAACATATTATAATAATTATTTATATAATTTTATTGAATTTTATTTATATAAATACATATATATAATACTATAATATTATGTACATTAATATATATTTATTTGTGTATGTTTTCTTTCATATAATATCAATTATTTATAATATAAAAACATAAATATATTATATAAATATTACATAAATATAATTTATTTAAAAAATATATCATTTAAAAAACCAATCTTGTATTTTTTATAATTAATATTACAAAATATAACTAATATAGTTTTAAATAACTTGTTTATGTATTAAATTTATATATAATTTATATTATTTTAAATTATAATTTCTACAAATATATATATATATATATATGTTATTTACAAAATATTATAAAATTATAATTATTGAAATAAATATATATTAATGTACATGATATTAAATAAATCAATTTAAATACATTATATATATATTTGTATAAATTTTATTTAGTATAATGTTCTGTTTATTTTTGTATAAACTGAATTTCATATATTATTGATTATATATAATATACATATTATTTATATTTAATATAAAATGGTATTTCATATAACATTATATATATTTTTTTATAAATCGTATTTCTTATACTATAAATTATATTTAATATAATTATTTGTGTAAATTTTATTTTATATAATAATTAATATATATTAATTATATATAATATTGTACTTTTTATAAATAAATATATATATATATATATATATATATATTAATGTAAATCATTAAAGCTACATGTATTGAAATACATTATATAAAAATATTTTTAAATATATTATAAAAATATATTATGTAAATATATATATATATATATATATATATAAACCCTTCAAATAAACATGTATATAATATAAAAATACGTTTTTAAGTATATAAATAAGTTATAAAAAATATACAATATAAATGTATTTAATATATTATATGTATAATATAAATGATGAAATAAATTTAATATATTTTCAAAACCAAAATATAAATTTTATAGTCTAAAAACTGGATGTAATAACAATAATAATTAAATAAATAAATATTATAATAATGTTATATTTTTAAATACTATATAAATACATAAATAGACACACTAAAATATAAATTTATTTTTAAATATATATTTATATATTTAAATATAGTTATATTATTATATTACATGGATAAACATGTATATAACATATAAATATATATTTTTAATATATTTATAAATATATAATCATATGAGAATATTTATATAATTATATAGTTCATATAAATATATATATAGGATATATATTTAAATGCATTGAAATATATTATCTAAATAATATTTATTAGAATACACCAAATAAATATATATATATACTCATGCGTACATAACAACCCCAACTCTAATTATTGTTGTGGTAGTAGTGGGATGACATGTAGGTGTGTTTAATCGATTGCTCTAGGTTAGAATCCCTATGGGATTCATTTTACAAATTAATTTATTGGGGAGTGTGGAAGTAGGCTGCATGTGGCTTGGCGTGAGAGAGTGGGTCCGTGGGTATTTTGAGCATGGTGTGGAAACAGAAAAGTAAGAAAGGGAAGGATGGAAGGAACCGAATGTGTGGGGAAAGGTGAGAGGTATAGAGGTGGGAACCAGATGGGTAGTTGTGGCACTGAGGGGAGGGAGAGTATGGGAGGGAACTAGATGGGAATGGGAGCCCAGTGAAAGTGGGAAGGCAGGGGGAAATGTAGAGAAAGGGAGCGGGGAACCTGGTTTATAAATAATAGTTGCAATTTTGGGGTAGATACAACCACCCATAAACAATTTAGTGAGTAGGGGTGGGGGTTTAAAACCCACCCTTAAATTTGCATCCTCGAATAAATTTGTGGAACTATCCCTAAACTAATAAATTATTTTGAAGCGGTTTAAACCCCTTCAAAATTGTTAGGTTCGGGTGGATTTATGGAATCTATAGAAGGGTTTTAAGCCTCTTTTAACCCAATACCCTCAAATGGTTATTGAGATATAAAGGAAGTTGATGAAAACCACAGAAAACCATAAATTCTGTCCTCAATAGAGGTGGTTCATGAAAACCGCCTATAAAGCCTTTAGAGGGGGATTTAAACACCTATAAATGCAAAAAAACTCTTCTAATGACATCCTTTTTTTTGAAAATGACCATTTGGGTCAATAATTTGACGGCTCCTATTGAATTACCATCACAATATGCATTTACTAGGAAATTCCAGCCAAATTCCCGACATAAATTTTGATGTATCACTATGAATACCAGGATAGATCCTCCAAATTTCTTATTTTCATGTCATGAGTTAACTTCATGATTTTGGTTCACACCACGGATGATATTAATGACATGAATTTCATTTTTCTTGTGTTTGAAGCATTATTTTTTCCCGATTCATTAGTTTTGACCCCTAAACATCCTATGACCATTATTCATCTTGGAAATCCACTTTACGTGTAAATATCGGGCCATTTGGATCCCCATTATTAGTATTCTTTACTCATTGAACCCTTCCAATGATGATCAATTAATTAAATTACTAGAAAAATTCAATATTTTAATTAAAAAAATAATGTATTTTAAAACTAAATAGTATTCACAAAGTCTATGTGTCAAATACCCAAAAAAAATTGAATTCTGGATTTTCCTCAATAACTAAATCTCAAAATACTATAACGGATTCTCACTTCAATATAGTTTAAATTCAATTCAAAAAAATTAATTGAAGACATGGGAAATTAAATCTTCGACAATCAAAATGATAATTTCATTAAAACCTCATTTTCAAATGATACATGGGTACCATGTATTTTTCTTTTATTATTTTGAAATATTCATGTGTTTTCATACACCCATTTTTATTTTTGACTTTATTATTAATATCCATTCCATTTTTAATTTATCTTGTTTTTAATTTTTCTACACATCATCAATGTAACAAATACAAGTGAAATTCAAATCATACATAAAAACATGTCACATACCATATCCATTCTAGGAATATCATATTTAAATTGGGAAAATAAGAAATCATAAATAAACTTATATGATTCATCATTTATATCTGATGAGACAATTTCCTAGGGAAGCCAAATAAATGATGTAAAATAATTAAAACTCAAAAGTGGGTTCTACTCTAAATAACTTTTCTTGATATTAATAAAAAGCTCAATGGAGATATCCTCTTACAAAATTCCTTTCCCCCTCCCCCCAAAAATACCAATGTTGAATCATGATACATGTAATAATAGTCAACGTATAGTGAATAATAAAATTGAGTAAATGATAACACAGACTTCCCCCAAATTCCATGAAAAACCTCCAGAAAAATATCCTCATTGGAATAAATCCTGATCCACCATGGACAATTTCTCCCTCAAATTTGGTCCTTTGAATATCATGAAACACACTACTAGCAATATAAGAATGGATAAAATTGTTTTTTTAACACAGCTATTTTTCTAATATGGATGTTCATAGATTATATGGGTTTTAAAAATGAATAATGTTATGTTCATAGGATAAAGATCTAAAAAACTATGCATAAATCCTATTAAAATTAAATTTTTTTAGAAATAAAATGATAATATGACAAACATGTTCTATAAGGGAATATTATATATTATATTAACATGTATTATATAGAAATTATAGGAAAATTAGTTCAGATAATGTATGAGGAACGAGATGAATGTTTGTGATAATAACCTATAGAAATGAGTAAAGATAATTAATGTAATTGATGAAAATATCATAAATTCAATGCAGTCCAAATCAAAGAAAATTTTAATTTTCTATAATCAAATTATTCCTCTAAATATTTATTTTTAAAATAAAAAACAACATAGTTATCTCTAATAAATATTTCCCTAATTTAAAAATTTAAATTTACTAAGAGTGAAATTTAAAACACAAATTTTTATTTATTCTATGTTTTTATGTCTCCTAGATTTTTCAGTTACATCAAGAATCAAATTAGAAAAATGAAATTGGGAGGTAATAACTCTAACATAATTTAAATGTGTAGAATGGAGTATAAAAAAATAATTTAAATTTTCACTCCCATTTCAATTAACACTTCGATGTTGGGATAAAAAGGTTATATTATACAAGGTTAAAAACATGAATATTTTTCATGATATTTATTTTCCAATTTATATAAAATGAATTATTTTAATGATGTGTGTTAGTACAGAAGTTTATTATCATGAGGCTAACTACATTCTATC
Source organism: Viscum album (assembly GCA_963277665.1). NCBI lineage: Eukaryota > Viridiplantae > Streptophyta > Magnoliopsida > Santalales > Viscaceae > Viscum > Viscum album. Next base: position 1,283,994,632 of record OY728133.1, read on the forward strand.
AATTGATTCTTTCATGGGAGACAAAAATAAAAACAATCAAGTAAATATAAAATCTTTTCAATAATGGAAAAATAATAGTAAAATTGAAAATAAATCATAATATCAAATTAAATAATAGATAATAAATAATGTAAAATACTAAAAAATGAAAATAATACTCATATTTCCTTTTAAAATATTCTATTTTTAACAATCCATTAACTCTACCATACGCAGATAACTTATTGTTTTGTTATATAAGGAAACCAATATTAGGTTAAACTAATAAAGAATTTTATTTTTATGATTTTCACTCATCTCTACTTATCCATGATGTAATAAAAATGATATATAGTGAATCTAAATATTTTTTTAATAATATTAAGACAACTAAAAATATTATTGAATATTTATAGATGTATTAAAATTCATTTATTTATTAGAAATATAGATTCTTATTTAATGCTTCTATAATGATCACTTAATGTTCTGTATCTATCTCCAAAATTTATTATTATTTGATACATCATGTTTTTCTATGTAGATAGAAAAAAGTGACTCTTTTTCTTCGTCATCTTTTTATAGATCACTAAGATATTCTCAAAATACTATCATGAAAATTGAATCCTTATGTTCTTTCTCATATTATTTTTTTCATTTGTCTGTACTCCCAATTTAAAAATAAATCATTGTATCAAATCCAAAACCAAGTTTCCTTTTTCCTCCACCTCCTCTTCTTCATTCATCAGTTCACTGAATTTTCCATTTTTCAATTCATGTTCCAAAAAATATCACCATCTTCTTCATCATATGAACCTGTGGTGTCAAAGGAATTCTAACTAGGAAAAATTAAAATTGGTACTCGCCAGTGATTCATTGTTCATGGTTTCATCCCATGGTTCACCTATTTGAAATTTTATTCTTGGTTATGGAGTGGTGATTCTTCTTCATTTGTGTGTGGTTGGAAATCATTTTTTATTGATTTATCTATATTTTTTTCCATGATTTTCTCAGTCATTGGAAAGTATATTTATCCTTATATTGAGGCCTAACATGCATAACTGAAAGTACAGACCAGAGTAAAAAGTGATAAAAATAAATAAATTTAAATACTATCAAAAAATTATGAAATATAAAATATTATAATAGAGTTTACATTAATTATTAAAATAACATAATCTATGTTCATGTACCCATAAACGAGGATAAAAATTTGATATCCTCATGAAAGTCATTTATTCAAAAAAGGCTACCAAATTTCTAAATATAATACCTGAAGTTCTCAAATAACTAAACTACTAGTTAGTATAAAAAATTATTGTCCTTGGTCAAACCCACATTGACTGGTTAGATAATATAATAATTTGATAACAAATAATGAAACAATTTTAATATGAAAGTATATACAAATATATTTGAAAATTAGATGATAGTAGTTTTCGATTTTATGAAAATAGAAAAAAGGTATTAGATATGAATGACTATAGGTTCATGGAATAAAATGGTATGAACTAATTTATTAAAAATAATGTTGTTGTCAAAATTGGGACATAGTATATCCAATGGTGTTAGTAGAGTATATCCATCAAAAACTCTCCTTTTTCACTTTCATATACTTAAAATAATAAAATAATGTGTACCATAAAAAGCTATTAAACATAGTATAAGTAATAATAACATGTTCATGGTGGAATTATAAACACTAAATATCACATATAAGTGTAGAACATTAAATTAACATAAGAAATGTTCATGCTAAATGAGTTAAGGAAATTATATTACACTTCTTATTCCCAAGTAAAATTAGATTGAAAAACAAATATGGTAGGGATATAATTGTTGGAAGTATATGAAATCTCACTGTGAATTACAATTTTTAAAATATATTAACTTATACATTCATTACCCATTAATAATTCATACCATGACACTGTTTCAACCCCCTCATGAAAACCATAATGGGTTATGAAATTGAAAACAATAATCTAATCATCGGAATAAAAAAAACTTGATCCTAATTGAAACACCTCCTGATTAACAAATTTAGTAGAAAACTATTGATTAATTTATATGGATTATTGATGATTGGGTTCATATTAATTATCCTTATGTGCATTAATAATTTTATATCGATTCAATCCCCTCATTAAATTTCTATCTTGGTCATTAATATTATTTATCACATTAAGATCTATTCATAATTTTAATTTACAATGTCTATCTGGAAAACTTCAGGGTTTGAATTGTTATATAATTCCATAAAAACCATTTTTCCTCTTCCAAACTACATTTTTCTGGTTGTGAGTTAATTTCATGCGTTTTTAATGTCCTAAATTATATTCACGATGTGAATTGATTTTTCTCAGTGTTTGGAGCTCTATTTCATCATAATTCTTTAATTTTGACCCCCAGGACCATGCATTGATAATCTATTATCAGAGGAACCCTTTTTTAGTGGGGTTTTCAATCCATTTTTCCTCTTATTTCCCATTATCATTTAATCATTATATCCTTCAATATGTAATGAAATTTTAAAAAAAAATGATGAATGGCTTAATAATTTAAATCAAAAAAGTAAATTATTTTAATAGTAATTTTTTTGAAGGAAAAATATGTATTATATATGGTAAGGATATGGATTCAAGGAATGACAAAAACATTATTTATAGTTATACCATGATTGATTAGTGAAAAAAATTAAATAACTATGTGAAAAATTAAATGAATCATTCACATTTATGGTGACTTAAAAAATATAAATGGAAGATAAGAATGTCATGTTCACTTCCAAATATGATAAGTTAAATAAATATTTACAACATTTCCATGAAATTGATGAGTTGATGATTTTTTCTCATGTGATTCTGGGATATTTATTTCCCATTTGATCAATTTATTCTATAGACAATAATTTTTGAATCATGATAGAATGAGTTCCCTTTGTAAAGTGATTATCTTTCATTATTGTAGACATGCATTAATTCATGTGTGTATGTATCGGGGGGTGGGGGTGGGGGTATGTCTAATTTTAATGAAAACAAATTTTTTATATTAAATTCCTTCAATTTTAATTTTTTTTATATTTTCAATTTAAATAGTGTTTAAATAATATTATAGAATGACATATTTTAATATGAATTAGAACAATATAATGAAAACGAGATGAATTAAGGAATCTAAATAATTTTTTTCAATTCAACGATGTAATATTGATGCTAGGATGACATAAATTAATATATTACTTCACTATTCGTGATATTGAAGGATTATTAATGACATGATAGGTTCAAATAATATATTTGTAGATTGAATGGAAGGGATTAACACAATGAAGGATAGAGAGGAAAAGAAATATAAGTTACTCATGAGTGGTTAAATATCAATTCATTAGAAACTATTATTTGAAGAGTAATTGTATTAATTTATTTTTGGATGGATTTCTTAAATACAATTTGGGATTTTTTATTAAAAATATATTCATTCCCTATCTCTATTATATTCATTACGTGACCATTTTATGTTAATGAATGAGGTTTTTCTTAATATAATAACTATAACTAGGCCATCAGAAAGACAATTGGGTGTGTTTAACTCTATGTTTAATTTTTTTAAGTTACATCATTCACTAATAAACCAAAATACATGACCATTATAAAATAAGAATTATGAGAGACTGTAAGAATAATAACCATTAGAATTATAAGTTCTTAATACTAATTTTGATGATAGTGACATTAATTACGTGTACTTTTCAAACATTAATACATGAATAATGATATCATATTCTAGTAATGTATATTTATATTTTTCTCCCTCATGTTTCACTAAATTTAATGCACTCAACAGTTTGTATTTTTTTATTTCAAATAATTCATTATTTTAATCTTTATATTATAAAATTAATTACAATTCCTCAACCTATCTTTATGGGATCATATACGGACACAAAAATCCTATACTACATAAATGTAGAGATAATGATTGTTATAATGTGTTTTATAAATTTTATAAATTAGGTTTAACTATTAGAATTAAATCTCTAATGTTTTAATTGATTCATTATATCTTTTTTATTTTCCTCATGCTTCAAAAATATGGTTCTGTATTTTGGAAAATTTATTTTTGGATGAAAATGTAATTTTGATATTCTTGGATTATTTTCAAAATTATTTTCCCACATCTCCTTTTAAATTTTTTTTCCCTAAAAATATGGTGTAATAGATTATTGTTTTTTATATTTTTCTATTTTAGGATGTTTCAAAATAGGTTTTTCATTATGAATTTTGGGAAATGTTTTTAGAAATATAATAAAATTGATTAATTTCAGTATTCAAAAAATGGTTTTGAAATTTAACTGATCTTATAGGGAAATTTTCTTCTGATGGTAATCATGGAATTTTTTTAAAAATATAATGCAACATTTAGAAGTTAAAGTGGGATTTATTTAATAGAACTTGAATCATCAAAAATGTATGTTCATTGGGGATATTTGTTATGGAATATTTTGAATCAGGGTTATTTTAATGTAAGATATACCTCAAGAAATTTATAAATGAAGTGAAATATTTTAAAATGGGGTTGAGTTGTTTATAATGTGCATGTTCCTTGAAAAATTAATTCGATACTCCCTATGAATAGTTGTTTGGTTTATGTAAAATCGATCCTTTAAAAACATTTTTTTGGTATGCTTTGATTTGGTGATGTGTGTATTTGGGTTTGTCCCTTACTTTGTATTGTGACTATTTATGAGACATGATTGTTTAATATTAATGTTTTTAATTCCTTTTTTCATAACATAAATGAATTGAAAAAATGGGAAAAAAATATTCAAATATGTGTTTTATGGTGAATCCTATTTTTGTTTACATGTATCTATTTAAGATGTGTATTCTACTTAAATTATAAATTGGGTGGTGGGGATGATATCGTCTTTTCACATAGACATCATGAGCCACTATCCTTTTTTATATGGTGATCGGGGTCCTCATGAATTTTTGGAAATGGTTAGTTATCATTCTAAAATCATATTTGGTGATTCATCTAGTGTATTTCTTAATTTAGCATTTATATGATTGATGGATAATATTGATATTAGTGAATGTGGAATTTAGATCTGATTTATGTTGTTAAGTTGATTTATTCTAGAAGAATTCCTTTTTTTTCCTGTCCTCATTTATGTGGTGTTAATTGTTTTTAGTTAATACATGATGTGCCTCATGGTAGGTTTTTAACATGACTATGATATACATGTGACTAGATGAGAGTACACACTGGTTGGTGATAGTTTGGATCTTATTGTAGTCACCCTGAGATGGTTATCTAAATATGAGAACCTAAATCATTATCTTCACTTGGTTTTTTTCCAAGGATATAGCCAAATGTTATTTCATATTGAGGAATGTGTTTATTATTGAGGGAAATTTTTCCACATTTTATATATGGGTATTTTATATGGTGGCTGGAGTCTCTCAGAGGAATTCCAACTGATGAGAAGACATATAGAATTTATTCACCCTTCATAGTGCTCGGATTCCATTGTTTATGATCTTTATTATGCTTTCATTCATATATTGATGTACGATGATTGTTATTGTAGTTTAAGGAGTTGTGTGAAACATTGTTTTCTTCAATCTATAGAACTTTTTAGGTTTTCATGTCCCATACCACATTTGATTTCTTGTGTTGAAGTTTTCATTTTTTTTTCTCTTACTTTTTTTCAATGAATTGTTGGGGGAAGAAAATTATATTCCATGGGGAATTATGACTCCCATATATCACTATTTTTTAATTTTATAAACTATATGTGTAATTTAACACTTTATAAGATTCAAATATTGATATAGAAATATTGGAAATGTTATTTTGTTGTAAATTATTTTTCATGGGTTAGGTGAAGCCATGTAGAAAATATGACAAATAGATTTTAAACATTATTTTGTTTTTAATTGTTTTTTATTCACATGTAACATAGTTTTCGGTCTAAACCATGTGATTTAAAGTGTAAAAAATGTGAGTTATTTTTTATCGAATTTATAGTATTTGGTTTATTCTTCATTAGGATAACAAATAGTTAAATCATGTGTAGCGATGTTGGTTTCATCCAATGGTCCCCACATGATTGGAGCATGAGTAATAAAGAGTTTGTCTAAAGTATGTGACTTAACCGTGTGATATGCCTAATTTTCATTTAAACATGATCATACAATTATACCATTTTTTAATTTATTATTTTGGACTATACTCTCCCCATACTCATTAGACTATGGTTTTTGTGCATGAACTTGGGATCCATATCACTCTACATCTTTAATTTGAGGCCTACCTCATTCAATTTCATGTTTACAATTTAAAGAAAGGCCCTCTTTTACTGTTAACATTCCTTACTTATTCTACACATTCCCATTTATATAAGTGTAAAATTTTACACTTAATATATGTGTTTATTATGTGTTATATTATAGATAATGTTGGTTCTAATTTATAGATATTATATGTCTAGGAATTTGGGATGGTACAATTTTTTGGGCTGAGAAATCACCATCGAGGGTGAGACTTTGTGAGTTTATTCCTCTTAGATAAAGGATGGAATTCTTGTATATTTACTATAAATGGAATTGAATTGTGTTATTTGTCTTTTTAATTACTTATTATCATAAATTTAACCCATATATTATAACCATTATGGAATTTAAAGGTATCTTAACAATTTTCAAGACATTTCATATCGGGATTCCAAGGAACTGATTTTTCTTGATTTTTATAACCCTATAACCTTATATGGAACATGTTTTTATGAATTCCATAAAAGCACAATAGAAGTAATTTGTATAAAAAATAAATTGTTGAAACCATTTAAATTTCTATGTGGAAAAAACCCATATTTTATTGGTTTGTTATAAGTTATACGGTTTATTGGTTTTCAAGTTATGTTTTATAACATAGTTGTCTATAATATACTCAAATAACCATTTGAGTTTTGATAAAAAGGTGAAAATGTATTGTGACATGGTTTATATTATAAATAGAGTTCTAACGTTTGATTTCAATGAAATATAAAATTGATCGACATTATGGGATCATTTTTTAAAGTATGGCCAGGTTGTAACTTTGCAGTTAGATTCATGATATAAGTGTTACACTATATTGAGCCCCATAATTTTTCACTATATCATATACATTTTTACCTAAATATGGATGTTTATATATTATTTATATTTACAAATTCAAATAAGTGTTTTAGGGGTACTTTAATGTGATACTATTAAAGGTGAGATATGGGTCCTATTTATTGATTTTGTTTCATTATTGATCCATATGATTATCTTGTGAATTACTTTCAAGATTTCCTACCGCCATTTTAGTACTCAAATAATGATTAGAAATATTATAGACTAAATAGATGAGTTCATGTTCTAGAGAAAAGTACACACTAACTAGTCTATAATTATGGTTTAGTATGAGTGTCTTAACAATATCTTTTATGTGGTATGGGGTAGCTAAGAACTCCTATAATGAATAATATAGACTGACTAGTTTAATTGGATGACCAAAATACTGATGGGTTGTTTTAGGCTATCAGAGGGTTCCAAGTCTCAATCTATAGGTTTTTATTATATGGCTACATGATATATTCCAATAATTCCATGTTCAAATTATGTTTTTGTAGGTTACATGTTACACAAATTGTTTATATCAAATTTAATTTTACATTCTAACATTAGAAAATGATTCTTCTTATTTTTTCATGTTATATTTATATATTCATTCCCATTTTTAATTTATATTTTATTTATGGTTTTTGTTTAATTTTTATTCAATTTGTATATTGATTTTGATGGGGGGATTTAATAAAGGAAAGTGATGTGTACTGGAAAAATTGATTATGGAAAACATTTTTTGGAATAGAAAGTTGATTTTGGATTCTGTTTTCATAAATTTAATGAAGGATCATCTTTATTTGGTTTAAATGTGTTTTATAAAAACACATAGGTTTCAACATTAGTTTTTGAAAGAAGTAGATAAATATTATAAAATACATTAAGAAATACATTTGGTTTTATTATTCTATCATTTGAAATTAATATTTCATTATTATATTCCAAAAGAAAATATATTAATGGATTTTGAAAATGAAATTAGAAAAACTATAATTTTTAAACAACATTGTCTGTGTTTCTATCACACACTATAAAAACCATTAGTTGTATAGACCTATCATATTTTATATCAATGGACTTTGAACTTGTCTATTTTCATGGTTATTTTATAAATACCAAAAATTTGAATGATGTTGGTATATTGTGAGTGACCATTGCTCACAGTGAGGCATTAGGTAGAGGTTCATGTTTGGATTTAATTTCGTATTCTTATGTATTGTTATTGAAATTTATATTAATATTTATGGTTTGTTTTGTATGTGGGGTTTACTTGTGTTCAGTTTAAGCCCTGATTCTATTTATGGGTTATTTTTATACATTATTCCTTGTATTACTATGTTTTCTATTTCACTTTTTTTTATCCCTATTTAATTTCTACATGGGAATATGTTACAAAGATGGGTGAATCCAGATTTATATATGGGATCCATTATTTAGTAATTTTCATTAACATGGTAAAATCATTACAAAATGTGTAGTAATAATACCATGTAACAATTTGGTAGCCCATTGGGATTAATAACTAACATTAGGCCTTGTGTAGGACTAGGTCATGTGATGAGTAAGGTTAGAACAAGTAACTGTTTACCTATTTTTATGTTATTAGACTAGATATTGTTTGGATTTGAGGTATGAATTATTTATGAGGGTGTTTTGGAGACTGGATTTTCCTGGAAATGTATTTATGCTCATTATGGAATATTATAAAATTTATCAGAAATTCAGGATATTTTTATCATTTATGATGTGATGATTAGCATGTGTTTTTTTATTTCTACCGTTTTGGTTTTGGTACTTTTTGAATTATATTGGGGAACATTAAAGAGTTTGATTCATATTTCAAGTTGTTTAATGTATTCTTCCTATAAAGGAGTTAATGAATGTAAGAAATCATATGTCTTTGGATAACCATTTGGGGTGAATTGTTTTGTTACTCGCCTATCGACCTCTTAGAATTTGGCACTACTCAAGATCTAAATAAAGTAGTGGCTACAATTATTAAATCTCATCATGTGTCAATATTTTTTGGTGAATTATTTATGATGTTTTTAGTGGAATTATCTTGAAAAGGTGTAGTTGGAGATTACATTGAATGTCTGGAACTTCATTAGGTGTGAATGAGCAGTGATGGGTTGTGGTTATTATTTATAAGTTCCTTAGACTATGTATTCACTCAGATCCCAAATCATTTCTATGATATAGTGTGGATACCTAAGAATTTATGCTATAAAGGATTCAATTTATTGGAATTTATTTAAGGTGTATGCTTGGGTTATTATTATCATTTCTATATGGAGGTGGTTTGGAATTAATTTTAGACATGATATACATTTGGGACATGATAAGTTTTAGGATTATTTCTCAAGGAGAATATAATGGTTGTGGTTTTCTTGATAGGGAACAAGGTTATTAAATAGGGATTTGATGGTATAATGGGGATGAGTAGTTTCAGTTCGATCTTGGGTGCTTCTAGATTGGGATTCTCTCTTGGGATCAATGTGAGTCTATGGTCAATTGGATGCCCTTCAGTTAGATTCTTTTCAATAATTTCACAGTTTTTGGCATGAACCTTGTCACTCTCTATAGAGGCATATTGGTTATTATAATGCTTCTATAATTATTATAGAATGTGATGGATTGAGGATCTTTTCTAGTAACATTTTGAATGTTCATTGGGGATGTCCTTCATTTTTAGAGTTGAGTAAATATCTTTTTGCTTCCTTAGGATGGTGTAATCATTTTGTTTTCTATGATGATTAGTCGAATCAAACTTCCATTATTAATATTATATATATATATTGTGATTTTATCTATTATTTCATGATTTTTTTAATTCTAAATAGTATGGAGACTTGTGCTAGGTCTCTGTGTTCTTAGGTGATTTGTGTTGGGTTATGATTGAGGTGGGTGGATGATGTTTTCGGGTTCTTTATAGGGATTTGGAGGTACTAACTGAAGATCGTTATTTATTTTTATATAAACCATCTTGATTTAATTCCCTCCGTAACACTAATTTAATAAGGTGGTTGAGGTTTATTATATTATCATACTACCATAGACAAACCCATCCATATGGAATAAATCTTTATGGTGTGAAGAATTTTCAAACCCCATATCTATGTGATATTTATTTTTTTTTAATTTGGGTTATTTTTATGTCTTTTGGTGTTTACATATTTTTAGGTATTTTAAAATTTTCCATGGATATACTATCCTGGGTGATAGTAGGCTACATCACATTCTTTGTATTCAACACAACAAACAATTTCTTTTCTGTGTTCAATTTTTTGTGTTTAGGCAGAACATGTTTCATGATAGGGGTTTTTCTATATAGATACTTTAAGTTAGAGACTTTAATGGAATAAGTGATCAACTAGACCACCAAAGAACATGATTTAGGACCAATGTTTTCATAATTAATTGTCTCTATGTCTTATTGTAGAGGACTGCACTGTTGTTTTTGGTTTCTCAGTAGATCATTTTTCCTTAATCGAGGTGCTATAGAATAAAGGATTATGGATACCATTTGGATATTTTCAATTGAGAATAACCATTCCAAAAATATGGGGGTCTATTATCAGATGGGTATCATAGTGTGAACACCACTTCATAAGCCATGGGTAATGAAATGTAATGGTGGATGACCAACATGTAATTTTTATTTTCTAAACATTATTCCCACTTTTGTTTTAGGGGGTTCCACCCATTTATCTAGTCTGAGTTCGATGTCTAAACCTTTGGAGATTCCATTGGGTATCTTTCTCCCCACTAGTGCTCTATCCATGGTTCTTTTATCATTTTCTTTCGATTTCAACCACTTCATCATTGTTTTCTCCTTCTTTCATATTCTCCCTTATATCCCTTCTCATTTCACCAAATATTGTTTCATCTACCATTAAACAGAATCATTTTTTTGGTCAATTTAAGGTTCATATTGGTTCCAATCATAGGGATTTGGTTATTTAATAGTCAGGGATAGTGTCTTATTTATCAATTAGTAATTCTCTATTGAATAAAATGTGTTGCATCTTGTTTCCTAAAATATTAAGGTAAGTGTTTTTATAATATTATTTTTTATTATATTCTATGAGTTTATTGATTATTTTGAATAAATATATATTAAATGTATTCCAATATGTCTTACCCATTATTGGTTTTTAATTTTTTTAATTTTATCTATACATTCCATAGAATTTGAACATGTGATGTGTTTGTGAAAATACCTTTGTGGATATTTAAATGATATTTTTTTGTTTTGATGTGGTTTATGAAACAGATTTAAATTTCAAAATGGATATTTTATCATTTAAAGGATTTTATTATAAAAATTTGTGTGTTTTTTATTAAATTTATATTTAGATCATTGGGTCTTGGTAGAATTTTGAAATATATTCATGTAATGTACATCTTACCTAGTGATTGAAAATTAATGTTTTTATGGCTGGATATCAAATGATATGAAATGGACTAGAATCATGTGAAAATATTCGAAAAGAAAATTTAATGACTTATAATGTTTTAATTTCTAATTTTTATTTCCCTTAGTTTTGATCCCATTGGTTTATCTTAAACCTATTATTGATTTTGGTCCTATATGGGATTTTTAATATTGGATATTTTACATGAATGTTAAAGGGAATACTTCTAGAGAAGGAATTGGATGAACCTTGGGGTATATTTAATTTGAATTAAATGTTTATTTGTGTAATGAAATCTGATTCATTCAATTTTATTACCACTTTTTATTAGTATCATTAGAACCCTATGATTTTATGTAGAAGTATTAGATGTGTGTTACACTTTCATTTGCATGAGTAGGCTAACTAGTATCCTAGGAATGTTATTCCCTCCATCTGGTTTATTTTTAATTATCATGACTCAGAAGGCGGAACAATATGGGTTTATACAATTTCACTAAAGGGGAACTCTAGAGAGAGATATTTGATGAACCATTCCTCATATCTGTCAAGATAGAGCTTAGTGTGTTCCCAAGATGCTTTAAACCTATTAGGGATGATTAAAGGATCCTGATTTATACCTTGCCTTTATACCCTATATTATTATTAGGTTACATGGAACTATTTTCCATTTTTTGGTTCTTATTATTTTTCACTAATGATTTTGTAGTTTGTATTATGTTTATCTATTGTTTTTTGTTGTTTTGTATTTACATTAATACATATTTTTTTGGAAAGTATAATTTCCTTAAAAAGGAAATTATGTTTTCTTAGAATAAATTTAATAAATACATTAAAAATTTATTAATAAATTCTTGGTTTTCATATATATTTAAAAGTCAACATTTTGTGGTTCTAATGTGATTTTTAAGGGAATATATAATTTATTATTGGGATTAATTGTTATAGTATTATGATCAATTAGAGTCATTGTATTCAAAATGTTTAATTTATGGGTTCTTGAAAATAAGGGTTAAATGTGAAAATAGTTTTTTCGTAAACACTCACATGGGAAAAAACATATTTTATAAATTATGTTCCATCTTAGATTTATTGAAACAATTTTAAAATTAACTATATTGAATATTTAGCGAAATCATATTCGGTAGGTTTGAATGATATCATACATATACTATAATGTGTCCACACATATATATATATCATATGTTTTAACATAGGTTCCATTTATATTAGCTCATTTCTAAGATGTTTTGTTGTTCATTATTGGATATGTTGTGATATGATGGGTGAAAATGGGTCATATAGTAGTTTTTTTGGAATTTTTTGGGTTTTATATCCTTTTTTGGATGTTTTGTAATCTAGTATAGAATAATGTATTTTAACATTTTATTTCTTATTTTATTTTATTCTGAAATATTTTATTTTGTGATACAATTTCTGATTTGGATGGATGTTTATTTTATCTTTACATACTTAGGTTTATTATTTATTTTTATCTTCTCAATTAATTACCTTAGATTTAAAATGTTTTGATAGATCATTCCACATACCTATGAAAATTTAATTACTTGTTAACATTTTTATAAATTCATGAAATTATTATAATGATTTCCTTATTGAAATTAGTGTATTATTTTCTAGTCTATGGGGAACACGAAACCTCTTTGGTCCTTATGGTGAGCTAGGTAGGGTATCAGTTTAATGGTAGTGTAATGATCTAGCTCTGGATAACCAAATCGTAAAGTATAACTATGCGACCTAGTATTTCTCTTTATATCCCAACTCACCTAAGATCCCCATATGAAATGATAAAAAAAATATACAGACGTAGAATCTGATGAAAAAATAAAATACACACACACACACACATGTTTTTATATATAGGCTATGAGATAACAAGACTAGTGGAATATCATCAAGGTGTCTATGAAATTCCATTAATTAAGAAATTCATCAACACTAGTTTAAAATTAAATATAAAAAAATATATTCATCTCTGAAAAATAAATAATTGAAGAAAATAACATATTCATACGATAATGAATAAATTTTTTTATTATCAATACCAATATATATGTATTTATATTTAAATTTATCCATAATATTTTTTTATATTTATTCAAAACCTAAAAGGCCTATTTTATCCATTTCTAATAATATCATTAAAATTTAGTCATAAAAAATTCCATTCGAATTTTAGAAACATAATTTAAAAAACTTACTAAAAAATCATATTTTAAAATCTCAACCCACCATAAATTATAAATGCATATGAAAAGGGAATAAAAAATATAGGATAAATGTAAGAATAAAAAACTATATAGGTGTTTCCATAATATGTATAAGAATAAAAGGATGAAATAAATAATAATGGAAATATAATATAGACTATAATAGAACATTATAACATGTTTAATGGGATACACTATGGAGAATAATGTGGGATAATAACAATAGTGGTATAAAAACACATGCTAATAATTTAACAAACCAATCTAGGTTGACCATAATCATCAAATGAGATATCTCACCACAAGGAATGAAGCACATTCCCTTTAACCACTTGCAATCCCAAAGAAATATGAATAACCATCAATACCTTAGGAATGGTTTTAGTAATAGTAAGTAGAAATGACCCATCAATAATATGGGAAACCACAGTACACTATAATCAGAGTTAATTATATGAAAAATAACAATCCAGAGTAAACAACAAAAATAAGAAATGTTTTATAACAAACAACCATATATCATAAAAAAAATATTCCATAATAGGAAATAAATATACAGGGTAAGTCATGTCCAAACCCAAAACTCAAAAGACTGGGTACAAGACCAAAAAATAACAACACAATATACCAATGTGTAAAAACTTCAAAATGATTCAATATAAGACAATGTAATGAAACCATGTTTACTCCAAAAACTTCATATAGTGGTAATCAAGAAGATACATCCTAGTATAATGTACCTTTTCCTTTACCTATGTCCTACAAGGTGGAATCTACATACTCTCATTGTCATATGTTGGTTGTGAGGAAAAAAGTCAAAATATGATACGAAAATTAATCTATTTGAGGCTATTAACCATGAATATTGATAAACCAGTTTGAAAAAACATATAAAAAACCATTTTGAAAAAATATTATTTTCTTATAAAACATTAAAATCCCTTAGAGTTTCTATTTCCAAAAAATAGTGTTTTCCAAGGATAAAACTCCAAAAATGGATTAAATGGATGATAAAACGACAAGTCATAACATGTTAATGATATATAACCAATAATTATAAAGAATTATCATAACATAAAATAACCATCTAAATGGAAATGGGAATATTACATCTCATCACATCATAATGGATCCATTCTGATTCATAAGGCATAAAAATAATCTATAATGATTAATATGATCATAGGGTTATAAAAATCATTCTTATCATGATGGATTAAACAATTCTACTAGTCATCTAAGTAAATAGATTCTCTCATGTCCTTCCCCTTGCCCAACTCTAAGAGCTGTCACAATCTATTGACAACTAACATGTAATCTCTTAGGGTCTTCATACCCAAAGGCTCTCACGGTCCCTTAATAACCAAAAAGAAATATCACATTGTCTTCCTTCTAAGGGTCAATTTGTTCATTGAAGAACCCCCTCACTCATTTTTATTTAAACCATATTCTCCTACATTCTAAAAAAATGGTAAACAAGTTCCCATATCAAATAATAAATTTCACAAGCCATTTCATAAACATACATACCCATTTTTTCAAAACATAATTCACATGGTAAATCCATTTTTAATAAAAATTTAGAAATAAATTTCAAACCATAAAATATATTTTATCTTTTTAATGAAATTCCTGGTGTTCATATAATCCTCACCTATTTTTGTGACTCCCCCATTTCAAAAACAAGTCATTATGAACATAAAGCCTAGGGTAAACTTCAACCATAAATAAATCATTTATAAATTAGACAAACAAAAACCAATGGGCAAGACTAAGAGATTTTATAATGAAATTGGTGTTCATATAATCCATACCAATTTTGGTAACCCTATGTTAAAAACCTAATTTAGGAAAAAAATCATTAAGCACATAAACCCATGGTAATCATCAACCCTAAATCATTCAATTTAAAACTCATAAAACACAAACAAAAGGTGAAACACCCTGATATTTTGAGAATTTTTTTTCAAATAAATTTAATCGTCTATATATATTCCATTAAATAAAATGTCAATTTAATCTTTTTTGAAAAAGAATACAATGTTTTACTTTCTTTACCTATAACATGATGTTTTACTGAACCACGCCCAACGATGAATATTGTTATCAAAAAAAATATTCGTATTACCAATCTGTTTAATTGATCACATAGACACGAATAACTAAATTTTAAATTTTATGTATAATAGTTTTATATAATGAAAAAAATCAATAAAAATGTAATTAATTTTTCCACATGTATTTTTATATATTTCAAAAATATTATTTCTCAAAAATGTCTTTTCCTTTTCTGAATAAAATAATTAATTTTTGAAATTCTTGTAAAATAAATGCGATAAAATAAAATTAATTTTTGAAATCTTCATATCAAATTTATCTTATGTAATTTTTTTATATTTTTCTTATCGGTTCCATTTTTTATGAATAATGAAAAAAAAGTGAATTTTAATGGAAAATTTACTTTTCCATTAATTTAATTGTAAATCCAAATTAGAGTTTCAATTAGTTTTAAATAATTATTTTTTCAATTATATATCTCTTAATACAATATATTTCATTTTGATAAATTTCATATTGAATTTCAACATAAAAACGTTGTAAACATTTGAATATTTCCATTTAAAAACCCCACTTTATCATTACGTCAGCAAGATTGATTTCATATTTAAATATTCAACTTCTGTGATTGGAATTTAAAAAAATTGATTCAATATTTGGAATAATTATAATTAATATTTTCTAATATGGAAATAATTATTTTTGACAAAAATGATTAGTAAAAAGAGAAAAAATTATTTACTACGGTTAATGTATAAAGGGTTTACAAGGGGTTAAACTGAAATGAAAAGTATTAACAATTCCCAAAACATTTAAAAAACATATTGGATGGACATATTGGCACCATATCCCTTATATCCTTTAAAATACTCTATTTTGGATCATTTTGTCAAAGGAAAAATGTGTGTATACCTTTTTCTTTTCCAAACATTACATGTGTGACACTCACCTAACTTATAAAACACCACTCATTATCTTCTCCTCTTCACACATTCAAAACATTTCATTAATCCAATTCCATACCCAAATAATTCCTTAAATTACAACAGAAAATACTGAAAACCTTTTTTTAGGGAAAAAATCCAACCTATTAAGGGTTTTTGTGAAAACAGAATAAGGATACCTGAAGAAGTGGTAATGATCATTAATGAAAATTTCTTGTTTAATTTTATAATAAAAATACTTTAATTAATACTATAAAATTATGATATAATAACTTCTTTATCTTAAAAATACTGAGATTTTTTTATGTTAATATAATAAACCACAAAAATCTCCACTTACATTAAATCGGGTACAAAATTTTCTTTCGTGTGTATGGTGGACTACCGCCTCATTATCCAATCTCATTTTTTTACATTAACATTTATAAGAGTTGAATATAACTATAAATTTATATTTTATTTATGATATTTAATATTTTTTATGCTATTTTATCTATTATATCTCATATACCACCATGCTTTCAATTTTGACGAATAAAATATCCTCGCTCGGCAATAGGATGGACTACCACCTCACTAAAGGACACGATCCATTCACACGAAGTATGTAAGTTAATAAGGATATATTTATTGAAAATATAATATATATATATATAATGAAAAATAAACATTAGTTATAATATATCATTTACCTTTACTTCGTTCAATATGTTGAAAAATGTAATCAACGTTCATGCAGACATACAACCTACCGTCTCCATGAATGATGAATTTCATTTTCAAAAACTGTATTTTATATATCACTATAAATTGATTTATAATTAACATATTATATATATATATATATATTATTGTTAAAATTCTTGAAATTATGTAAACATAAAAAATGTAAGAGGAAAAAATAACCAGTCAAAACATATATGAAAAACACAATAGTTATTTCCTAAAAAGATGACTTTATAATAGAATTGTTAATAAAAATGAAATACATGGTCATATTAAAGAATATTTTGTATGATATATATATATATTTAAGGATCTTTAAAAAATTAATAATAAATAATATTTATTATAAAGAGGTTCCAACATGTATAATGGATGTTGAGACTTAAGGTATGGTATTTTTGTATCACTTTTTACTTTCATTGGAAATATTCTATATGCACAACCGAACTATTTTATGTGAGTATATAATTCCCTTGAATTTATACTATTATTTTTATCCTAAAAATATATTATCTTTTTATTCTGATTTTAGGATCCTATTTCATGGGGTTTACGGTTCAAAATCTAACAAGTTTGTATGGTAGTTGTATCTCAATAATATTTCGTTGAGACATATATTACCTTATGAACCTATCTCATTTTATGAGGTATATATATAGAAACTTTTACATGTAATATAATTATTATATTTATAGTCAATAAATTATATTTTCCTTTTAGTTAATTTCTTTTATGGATATAATGTTTCAAAGTATACAAATCAGTAAATACTTTTTGTTAAAATATAATCATTTATCAGGATTGTTTGTCATAATGCTTCTCATGATAAAATCTTAGGATCCATTTATCAATAATGTCAAGAATCTATAGAATGGTAAGAGATTATGTGCATATTTCTCCATAAGTACATTACATATATTCAGTTAAAAAATTTGTAGGGGATTTTCCTTGAACATAATAAAAAATGATGATTAATATATTTGTACCTACAAAGATACTTTTACAAGAAATTCAAGGTACTCTTCTGGTTAACTCAAATTCCATTAAAGAAATATTTATTGAATATCTGGTGGACTAAAACAAACTCTTCAAAAGGACATGTCTATAAGAGTCTTTAGTAGCTACCAAGTGTTATTTTATTTGAACTTATGGTTGAAATTAAAATTGGATACTCTCACAATTCATATAGTTTTGATTAGGAGAGAAAGATAGTGTGACATGAAAAATAAAATGGTGGAAATAAATTCCATCTACATTTATGCCAAAAATATGGGGAAAACATCATAAGAATTTATTGAATGGAATCTGTGGTGCTTTAAACGTGGAATAGTAGGTAATAAATTCTATGAATATAAAAATGAAATTAATTTGTTGGTTAATACAATGTATGTGAAGAGGATTCTAAATAATGGATTACCTACACTCCAATGTTTCATGTGAAAATATTTTTGACATTATGTGAATCATTTCCTCAATTGAAGGGATAATGTAGATGATAAGCCCCAACAACCGTTAAGGACAATGGAAAAGGGGGATGCTGATGAAATCATAATGGATAATGTTAATCAAGATAATTAGGTCCCACTTATCCTCCCCTATATTGTAGGAATGTATTTTTTTTATTTTTCATAAAATAACCAATTAACACTATATTGTTCATTCATTAGTTAAATATGATATAAATTCACTACAACAAATGTAAATAAAGAATGTTTTTGTTTCAATACAGATATTTTAAATGATTTCTAATTAATTTACTAATGTTTTTTAAAAATGTTGGGAAATGAGGTTTCTATATTTGGAGATGTTTATAAAGGTTATAAATTAGAGATATTTATTATCATCGAAAAGTAGTGACTCATAATTTACTTATGTTTTTTAAAAACGTTGAAAAATTGGTTTAAATAGCCATGTTTATAGAAAAAAGTTATTTTTTAAATATCATAATTTTTTTCACAATTCAAAAACATTGCTATGTTTTTTTTGAAATCATAATTTTTTATTTAATATTTTTTTAATTAAATGTTTTTTTTAAAAAAAATAATTATTTATTTTCTAAACTCGAACACCACAAGTTTTTCATGTCATGAACTCTATTGGAAATCCTCGAAGTTAGTGTCTAATGTCACAATCCTCTAACCACCTTAATGTTTATCCTTCTGTGGACTACCTAGTAGGAAACCTCTCCTTGTGATCACGTAAAGGCCATCATTTGAAATTAATCCATGTACCCACATCCCATCCATTAGAAACACTGCCTAACTGACTTGAATGTTTTTATTTAAAAATATATACTTTACTTTTTATATGTAATATATATATATATATATATTATCAGTATATATAAACATTATCTCTGCATATGTGTTTATATTATGCATGTAAAAAATTATTACATATATATATATCAATGTTCATGTGAGAGTTTTATATATATATATATTTGTGTGTGTATGAGTATTTATATTTTTGTATATATATATATTTCTCATATATATTATGACATTTTAATAAATGTCATTGTATTTTTATATCTACATAAATCAATAAAAATAAAAATAAAATTATAAATCTTGATTTTTTTTATTTGTGTATATATGTAAATTAATATGATTATAAATATATATATATATATATATATTAATAGGTTTCAGTAGAAAGAAATTAATAATATATATTATAAATATATTAATATCCATATATTATTATATGTATATATATAGGTGTTAATATTATATATAAATATTTATATTATATATATTTATATTTCTTTATATTATATGTGTGTGTGTGTGTGTTTATAAAATATATATGTGGTTATATTATATATATGTCTTTTTATATAATATATATATATATATATGTTTATAATTTATAAACATATAATTATATATATTTAATTATTTATTTATATATGTGTGTGTGTGTCTGTGTGTGTGTGTGTGTTTATAAATATATATGTGTGTGTGTGTGTAAATAAATATGTTTATGTATACATATATATAATTATAAATGTAATATATATATATATATATGTAATTTCATAGAATTATATACAACTATATATATATGTGTGTGTGTGTGTATAATCATTTAAGTTTTAAAACACTAGTAAAAAATTTCACTAAAATAACCTCATTTTCATAAAAACATTGTTAAATTTAAAATATATATATTTTTGTGTGTGATTATATATATATGTGTGTGTGTGTGTGTTTATGTTTATATATGTATATATATCTTTTATAAGGTTATATATATATATATATATATTTGTTTGTGGGGGTGGGTGGGTGGGTGTCTGTTTAAATATATATATATATATATCTAAATTTATATTTATATCATTATGTGAAAATATATTTATATTTCATCTTATATTTTAATAGTTAAATTAGTGATATTTTATAAAAAATATGGCTGAATTAGTGATTTTTTTTGAAAAATTTGGATAAATTATATATATATTCAGAAAATGTTTTAAAAATACATATTGTTTCATAAATATGTAGAAATATTAGCAAATTGATTAAACCAAGGCTAAATTAGTGTGGTTTTATAAAAAACATGAAAATTTTATATCATTTTTTAGAAAATATGGCTATATTAGTGACATTTTTTGAAAAAATAGCTAAATTATATTCATTATCTAAAAAACCTGGCTTAATTAGCGATATATTTAGAAATCGTGGTTAAATTAGTCATTTTTTTGAAAACCAAAAAAATAGTGATATTTTAAGTAAAAATGGACAATTTGGAATTTTTTTAAAAAAATGACTCTGAATATTAAAATAACCATGTTTTTTGAAATGGGGGTAAATAAATCGTCACTATATTCTTGATTTTTTTTGTAGTGTTATCTCCCAATACATTAATTTTGGAATAACGAAAGCACATTCGATATTCTATCAGTATAAGGTTGGACCTAAGATTCTAATGTAAATGATTTTTTATATATTAAGGGCACATATATGGAATAAATAAAGAGTTAACTTTTGGAAGATTATATGTATCCATTCATGATTAAACTAATAGGTATAGATAACATCATTTTTTAATGAGTTCAAGGTTGATCATAAGTCACCAATACCCCCTTTTAGGTTTTACGATATGGGAGTTTAAATGAATATGGATATTTTATAAACAATTATAGAAATATAACCCTTTGTAATTGTATTTGTTTTGGTGAGAAATTTATTTATAGAGGATTGGATTTACAATTTCGAGACATATGATTAATGGTATGAGTAACCATTTGGGATTATATAATTATTGATATTGTGTAAATCATCTTAAAATGTTAGAACACATTGTCGATATAAAAAAATATATTTCTATATGGATCCTATTTCCATAATATACATTAAATAAGTGTAAGGATTCATGGATTATGATATGAAATTGTATTGGACTAGGATAAAAATTTTACCTCAATGATTTGGGGATGTATTAAATAAGATCTTAAGATAGAGTTGAGTTTTTGTACTGCAAGATCAACTAAAACCCTAGAAAAATGTATAATATATTGTTCAATGTATTTTAAAGGATGTATGGATCAAAACCTTCCTTGAGTTGAGATTTCATGAAAAAATAATTGTCACTCACGAATTTATGTGTACCCTTATGAAACCCATTATATAAAGAAGTGTAGAACTCAAACATACGAGAATGAATTGAAAAAATAAGGCTATTAGTACTTGAGAAAGAATATGAGATGGAAGGGATAGTTATTTACATAGTTAAACACATAATGAAATAAAAAATCTTATATAAATTTAATACTTATATTTTTTGGACATGATATAGAATTTTTTTCGTAAGGACATTCCATGAATTACACTAAAGAAGAAAATGGGAAAAACTAATTCCTAAGAATATCAATCCCAATAAAATAGTTCATCATTTATAGAAAGTTGAATATCATTTGATTCTTCCATTGAACCTCTCTCAGCTTCATTATTTTTTCCACGTATCATGCCTATGGAAGTACATACCTTGTCCATCACTTGAACTGAACTCAAAGGTCGTACTACTAGAGCATGATATATATTAACAACCCGTAGGGATTCTGGATCAAATAATGAAATTTATATGAAATAATAACACTAACCAGGTCAATTTTTTGTGGAAAACCCCATCATATTGAGCACACTATGTGGGAACTTTAGTATGTATCGAGGCAAAAAAATTCTCAAATGATGGCACCAATGTGACAAATTTTGAGTTTAAAATTCATTTTAAGGTGGTATAATTTAACACCCTTAGATATTTAAAAACATATATTTTCAAATAAAATTAACATTTTGGAATGTTTTTCATTATGTGAAATATCATGTTTTTCTTGTGTTACATGAAACACCAAGTATATATTGCATCATATGCAACACTATGTTTTAATGAATCATGAAATACTATTAATTTTTCAATAATGTCATTATATGGTTCTGAAATTATTTTTTCTTAAAACATATTAAATTAATTTCATCATTTGAAGAATAATAAAATTATTATTTTGACATTTTAAAATTTTAATTTGATAAAAGTAAAATAATTTTTTAATTCTTCATGAAAAAATCCTCTTATGGTATATTTTTTATATTTTTCCAATAAAATGTCCCATTTTTTATGAATAGGGAAAAAATACATAATTTTAATTTGAAACTGATGTTTTACTTAATTTATTTATAAAGTTAAATTATATTTTAATTATTATGTAAATTAAAATTAGTTCAATTATAAATAAATTAATCTTATTTATTTTATTTGAATCAATTCCAAATTTATTTTGTATATAAAAATAGTGTAAACATTTGAATATTTTCTCTCTAAAAACCAGCTTTTTTCATGTATGCGAGATTAATTTTGAGTTAAAATATTCCACCGTTGGGTGTGTAATCAATAAAAATTGACTCCAAATTTTTAATCCTAGTAAAATATATTATCTAATAATATCAAAATACATTTCTAACAAAATTAATAGTAAAAAAATATTTATCGAGGTTATGGAAGAAATTGGTTTACATAGTATTGAACTAAATTGATAAGTGTACAAAATTAATCAAAAGGTCTAAAACAACCATTTTATGGAAATATTTAAACCATATCTATTATTTTATCTATAATGTTCTGTTTTTTATCAATGTTTTATGAGAAAAATATCGGTACACCTTTCTCTGTTCGGAAAATTAGAAGTTTGGCACTCACCTCACTGAAAAAAGGCCACCCATTCTCATATACTCATCAAAACATAAAATCCCTTTGGTTAAAAAAACAATGAAAAAATTGCATCCCATATTCTTTAATATCTTCTAATAATACTTATCTATGACATATTTCCAACCATGGAACGAATTTTTTCATACCTAAAGAGGACAACCAAAGAGGAGGTAATGTTCATCAACTAGAATTTATGTTTAATTTCTTTATTTATATACTAAAATTATTATTATACCAGTATGAAATAATAAACACATTATATTACAAATATTATTATTTTTTCATGTCAATATAATGACCTATAACTGTCTCCACTTCAATCAAATTGGTTCTGAAATCATCATTTGTTTGTGAGGGGGACGACCACCTCATGAATTGATGTCATTATTTTTTTCAGTACATCCTATTACACATGAAAATAATTATGGAATATATATATATATGTATATTATATATATAATATTATTATGAGTCAATAATTATTATATCACACGCACCATCATTATTTCAATTTTACGGGAATATGATAATGCCTCTCTTGTGTACGAACACAAAAACATCATGAAGTGATGCGATTAATTAGAACTTTACATGGGAGGTAATAAGGTTGGTCTTAATGTAAATATATCTTATATATGACACAAAAAAACATTTTTCAATTATAATATATTATTTCCTTTTTTTTCTTTAAATATGTATCGAAAACAGAAACACCTTTCACGCATACGTATATCCTACTATCTCCATGAACATCGTATTTAATTTTCAATAATTATATTTTATAACTTATTATAAATACATATATAAAGAATATATTGATATTTATAAAATGGATAAGATTCTGAAGACTATGGAATCATGATCAATGTAATAGGTAAAAACCATTAAAAACATACATGAAATACAATGTTGTTTTTTTAAAAACGTTACTTTCACAAGGAATTGATTATAAATGGGTAGTAAAAGGTCACAAGTAAATAATATATGTTATGATGTATATATTTAATGTTCATTAATATATATATATAATAAAATTATATTTATTATATTGGTTCTTCAAATGTGTACAAAGGATATAGAGACTAAAGGTAAGAATTTATCGTCTCTCTTTTTACTTTCGGGAGACACATGCCACATTAGCCACCTATTTATTTTACGTGATGTATATAATAAACATGAATGTATATTAGGATTATTAACTTTATTTTTTCATTTTACATATCCATATGAGTATCTATCCTTCATAGGTATGAATCGTCAAAATTTAACAAATTAGTATGGGTTTTTTGTATCAAATTTTCATCTTTGAGTCATATGTTATGTTATGCACCTATTAGATGTTCAGAGGTGTGTATATAGACACTTTGACATGTAATATTATGAATTTATTTTTCCTCCAGATATTTTATGTTTAATCTAATCATGTTTCATTGCAGTTCTAGTGTTTCAATATTTCCAATATGTTAAATATTTTATGTTACAATCTCATTGTTTATTTGGAATATTTTTTATTATGGTTTTGATGATAAAATATTATGATATATATATCAAGAAAAACATCATTTTGTTTATCCTATTTTAATAAATGATAACAATAGTATATTTTTCCCACTCTTCAGTACATAAACTTTTTTACTATATGTTTTTAATAAAATCATAAGTTATTTATCACTTCTGTGAGAAAATAATTTTCTTCCAAAATCATGATTTATAAAAATGTATTAAAAAGTGTTTTTGAATTCTCCATTGGTGTTTAAAATTATGATTTTACCCACATTTTACTTTGTATAATTTTTTTTATAGAAATATTCATCTCATTATCCATACACTTCTTATTCAGATTTTAAAGAAAATGGGAAATGAGTATTTGTTTTAACTTGTATGCTGTGAATGAAGAATTTCATTATTATGGACATTTTTTCATTGATGATTTATTTATATGACTGAAAGGTTATATTAAAATAAAATGATGTGCAAAAAAATATTTTTTATTTTTTTTGAATCATGAATGGGTATTTTCCCCAAGAAATGTGTGAAATTATTTTAAATGCTTCCATTATAAGTTTCCAAGGTTATTTTAAAAGAATATGATTTAATAAAATTTAATATAATTTTATTATTAAAATTGAATTTCAATAAAAATCTATCTTTCCAAAAATAATTTCCATGAAATTTATAATTCAAGATAATTCATTGTATAAGATTGAATCATTTTTTAACTTATTATTTTCTATGAATAAGAACCATAGATACAATGATTATTATTTATCTAAATGGATTATATTATTGATGGATCGAATTTTAGGAAACCTATTTCCATTCCATGGGTTATACCATGATAAAATTATTATTAAACACACTTCTTTATCCATGGTCCAAAAATTCTTTAAATAATTAAATGATTATGAAACTTGTCCCTTTTCCACAAGTTATGATATGATTAATTTTTTTAAAGATCATTTCATTTCATGGGTTATGATTTGAAAAATGATTCGTGGTATTCTTCCACACATATGTATTATATTAATTATGTGATGGGTGATACCTGTATCTCCCTCAATGGAATTGGGTTAAGCATTATATCACATGAGATATTAATTGGAATGAAGTCGATGTGATTGATCCACTACGAGAAACTAGTTTGTCCTAATCCACTATAAGAAATAAGTGTGTTTGAATCCATTATAGTAAGTGGTGTTTCCTAATAACCTTAGGGAAACATGCATATATTGAACCCCTCCTAGAAAAAAGTTTATATTTATCCACATTGGGAAATAGGTGAATGTCGACCCATAATGGGAAATAGGTGAAAAGACATGATCTGATATGCTAATGGACATGTATGTTGGCCTTAATGAATGAAATAGTTATATATATATAGGATGTTTCAACAATTTTATGATAGGATATTATGGTTCAAGATTTTTTTATGATGACTTAATAACCACATCGGCCATGTTTTCATAAATGGTAATGTTTTATTCAATGAATTATGTTTATGATCACTGATATGTTGGGTATGACCATAATATGTTATTACAATGATCACATACCCCTATGCTTATCTTATGATTTCATTTGATCATTGATTGATCTCTTTTGTTTAATGTTACATATCATATGAGATCTCTCTTTCTTCTGTTCCCTTTGATAGGTTATGATGAATGTATAAGTTTTGGTATGAATTAGATTAGCACTATATGAGAAGATCTTTGTGGGGGAGTTTTTGGATATTTACCAAAATTATATGATTATATACCTACACTCCAAAGACAATAAAATATTATAGTCCTTAGTCATGTTTTTGTGATATATATAGAATATTCATCCCAAAATATGTAAGATCTATGTATGAAAATAACGGGTTTCTAAAAAATGTGACACATAATTTATAGGTAATCCATGGAAAACACTGTCAAATCAAGACACCTATATTGGATTCGATCCCAACCATCCCACCCATACTGGTTTCACCTCGAAGTAGAATATCAAGGCCAAAAAAACCCAATCTACATGACAACTAACCGTTTTTATGATTACATACCCAATATTCATCCAACATTACCCCTAGGGTTCCAACCATAAAAAAAATTACGAAATAGAATGATGAAGGGGAAAGGGGGAAGGAACCATGATGAAATGGAATTACCTCAATCCAAATAACTATGATCTCCATGAAAAATACAGTCAATTAGTATAGAAATAATTTCCATACCAAGGGAGATGTGTTTCATCCGATGGGATTAAAAAGCGGTCAAAGGGTTTAAAATTAGTAGGTAAAAAAATAAAACAACACATTTTAGGCGAACTGGATAGACCACAATGTTTGGAATCACAATTTGGAAAACTATGCACCATCCGTGAGGGTTCCATTATCCACCCAAAAATAAACCCTGCTTCTTTATGTATGTTTTACAAGATTTTAAAACCCATTGTAAACCATAAAAACAAATTTTTACCCTTTAATGATCCCTAACTTGATTAGATGCATGTTTAGTCAAACAGTGCACTAACAATGACCCTTGGACTTTCAACCAAAATAAATCCTCTATTTGACCCCCAACACTTTGGAACTCCTAGAATGTTACCAAAGGTACATAAAATTAAAATTTGATAAACCAATGACTTGGAAGGTGTCAATAACTCCCCACCATGCCACTTTATTCACCAAAATTTCTATAGGAATCGCTATATGAAAAATAGTCAGTCCATTATTCCTTAAACCAATATTACCCCTCGCATGGCTCATGGATATCTCCACCATATTTCCATATCACAGAAACCAATGTGATCTATTTACCATGGATCACCTTTTTTAGTAATCTACGTTAGGATCATGGTACTAGTTGATTTTTGAATTTTGATGAAGATCCAAATTAACCAACTCCAAGACAAGATATGGGTCATGATTATATATTTATAGATAGAAAACACACATGACGCAATCAATTTTGGTCAAACAAGGTGGAAAATACATATGATAGGCTTCCTTCACCCATATCTTCTAGAATAATAAAAGACCGAATATAACATGGATCCAATATTCCTTACTTTCTAAATATATGGTTTCTAAAAAATGATACATAAAGAAACACCTGATGGCTAACTTGAGACTCCAATGGATGATGTCGATTATTTGAATATGATGTTTGGAGACTGGGTGTGGATACTAACCATTTTTTAATCAATCTTACTAATTTGGTCATCTCTAGTAGGAGGCATAGTCCATTCGAGGAACACTCAACTATCTCAACACAACATAATAGGGATTGAATAGGCTTCCAATAAAGTGTATAAAAAGGGAAATCCCGATTGAGGCTTGATAACTATTGTCATAAGAAAACTCATCAAATAGTATGTTCCATTCCCATGAATCCCCATAAACAAGAATTCATGCCTTTGACATATTATCGATATTAAAGACAGAATACTCAAACTAGACATTTATTCATGGGAGTTATGTGGTTATCAACTTTATATAGGTTCAAAAAGCCTCCATAGTCCCTTAAAAAATGATAAGTAAAATGGATCTCATGATCTGAAACTAGCACTGAGGAAGAACCATGTAGCTGAAAAACCTATCAATTATAGAAGAGTACTTTTTCTTCTATCTTATTCAACACCATGAATGGATTAAAGTGGGAAAATCTCATTAGATTATCGATAGTCACCCACATATTATCCTTAAAATATTGAGTATGTGGTATCATGATCATAAAATCAACGTAGATATCATGTCACCTCCACAAAGTCATAAGACATTTTTTTAACAATCATGATGGTCTTGAATTCTTAGCCTTGATCCTTTGGAAGGCCAATCATTTTGAAACAAATGGTTTACTACACATATCAACTCGAGACCCCAATATTTGCCTTTTTGGGTATGAAACATCATATTGGAAAGATGATTAATGGACCTACTAGAATGATGTGCCTCATGGATCAGATCATACCCTATTCTCAATGGAACTTCACATAGAATTAAGAAAATGAGATATCCATTAGTATACTAAGTCTAAATACTCATGGTTTCCACATTATTTGAAGCACATCTAATCTAATGAAACTCAGGGAATATACAATGTCACTCCCATCCCAGTTGATAAGAGAGGGTGTAACCTGCAAAACGGATATGACCACCATCCCTCTATTATACTACATATCTAGCCATAGATCAGTAATAAACTCCTTAGACACTACTCGTCCGTCGATTTATGAACTGCATGCATTGGAATATTCATTCTCAATGTGTTAATGACCATTTTTCCCTTACCATGAATATATGAGATCAATAGATGAAATTTACTAAGGTATTCCACCCATAATATCAATCTATGTTTATGGTCCCTCTAGTTGAAACTTTTCTTCCTGATGTTTTGATAGGAATACACTGTAAAACACTCCAAAAGAAGAAGTGTCACAATGAAATTTACATGTGCATCAGAAATTCTAGTTTTAGGATGTAGGTGGGATAATTTTTCTCATGTGGTAATAGATGCTATGAGCCATATGCCACCATATGGTTATCATGGATCCAAAAACACCCTAACACCACACTAGAATCATCACAATACACTATATAAGTTCTTATATGATCATGGAGATTAAAAATAGTTGAAAATTTTAAATGGTACTACACTTTCTCAATAACACCCTATTACTTCTCATCCCACAAAAACATTACCCCTTTAATCTTCTAAGCTGTCAAGTAGTCCTAGAAAAAACACAAAAAATAACATCCCAAGAATATAAGACCATGGATCCAAAACATGTTCATGGAATTCTACCTTGAAAAAACTATTCAAACATTTATCGGATCCACTGAAATGTAAACATTTATATAACATTGTTCTAAAAACTCAATTTTTAGATCCAAAACTGAGAATTATTAAACATTACAAATAATCATGTCCTTCTAAAATAACTAAAAATAAGCATAATATAGTCTGTATAATCCCCTATAATATCATATGGTGTATTTATTTCATCCATAATAAATACCATTTAGGAATAAAAAGATCAACAAATGATATGATGCATTATTTATAGGAAATCTGTAGGAGAATTGGTAAGCCCAAATGGCATAACCAAAAACTCAAAATGTTTATACCAACGTAAAAATTTGATCTTTGGAATATCTTATAATGAAACCCTTAACCAGTGGTGACTATATCTATTGATGATCTTGAAAAAAAATAGGCTCCCCATAGCCAATAAAGTATATCATAATTTCTAGAAAATGTGTCTTTAATCTTCTTATCAACTTGTTGATCTTAAAAAAGTCTATGACGTGTCATAAGATCCCATCCACATTTGATACAATTTTTACTTGAGAATATCATGGTGAAATTTGAGGGTGGATAAATTTTTTTCCCCCAAGGTTTTCAGATGATATTTTAGCTCTTTTATCTCAACGATAGAAATCTGGTAAGATAGTGAGGACATTGGGCTCATTTGAGGAAGTATATCAACAGTAAAATCTACATATCAGTGTGGTGGAAATCATAATATCTCTTCTAGAAACAGATTTGGTTACCTATTCATTTCTAATAGGTGTTCATCCAAATAAACCTATTCAATATCATGATGAAATATCCTATAAATCATAAATGAGATCAACCTCTACTATGATGCAACCATCCCCTCCATACCAAAACATGGAACCCACTCACCCTAGAAGATGTGAATGTTTATATCCTGAGTGAGGAAATTGACCCTATGAAGATAATTTTAAACTGTAACCTTGAATCTAGTCATCCAATCAATGTAATAAATGAGTTATAAGACATCCCGGTCCAAAACAAGGATGTACCATATGACTTCAACTCTAGTTTCCAAAACACATGACTATTGGAATATGAAACATCACTCCTTATTCCAACCCAATGGGGTTAAGAATCCATAGAATATGGAATCAATTCAATTTTTTATACGAATATTCAATTAAATTAATTTATATGAATGAATTGGTATCACTAGTGTCAAATAAAACCACTCCCATGGATGATAGAATAAACACCTCACTTCTAATGGTGGATAGCCTGAAATCAGATTTCTCAACAAACTCCTATGTTACATGGAGACAACCATTCTAATAACCTCCTTGAATCATATTACCCTTGTGAAAATATCCCTAAAATAGGGGTATACCCTCTACCTTTTGATTCCTATGATAGCACCACATAGACCATCAAGAAATTGGAGCCCCCACACCTCTTGACAACAAAACCAACTGATAGAAGCGTAGAAGATTCAGTGACATCCTAAAAAAATTGAACATCCATGGGGTATATTAGAATTTTTTTCATGATGCTTCAATCCTTCCAACTCTGACAATGATAAATGTACTTTTTAAAAAATGAATCCCCATGATTAGACAGCGATGATTACGAGACAATCTATCCACTACAGTAATGAGACTCATCCCAATTCTTCATCGTTATAGTAGTTGAACTATACTTACAACCATTTATGGGACGCCACTAAAAACTATATTTACTTTAAAATACACATCTTCCTTAACCTCCTTCTTGATCACTTATAAATAGTTTGGTAGACAAATAATAATGATAATAGAGCTAATATTTAGCCTCACACTTATCTCATAACATTGGTCCTTAAGGTAATCACTCACCAAGATATCTATATTCACATGAATCAAATATATAATATGTGTGGTATACTCTACCACCAAATGAATTAATTACCCCAAAATCATGAAATGATGGATTCTTTAGCCCTTATGTTATCCATAAATAATTTTTGATTAAATACCACCATGAAAGTGCTCCTTGTGAGATCATCATTCCTCTTTGAGAGCTCCATCAACTCCAACCATATACTAAATTGAACATCCTTCCAAAAAATAAGGAGTATCATTGTACATGATTAACGGGTCTCAAAAGTATTTATTACACACTCAATATAGTCCAACCACTCCTTGGGTTCATTGGGTGCCTTTTCACCACATATCACTAGTGGATTTTTACTCATAAACTCTTGAGTTTGGTACTCCATCAATCTCTGATATTGACCAAACAACTTTCCTAGTTATTCAATAGTATGGATTTTCTACTCCACCAAATCCAATTTAGGAGGTGGTTATATTTATGTGGTATTTTACAAAACACCCCCTATATGCCTAGAAGAGGAAATTTTAGAAGAAATTCCATACCAAACACAAAAACACAATATTTATCAAGAAATATTCGAACTCAAATAACATAAAATAAAACCAAAGAAACCCCCATTAGTGGTATTAAAAAAATAGTATTAAAATCAACTGAAAATGAAAAGGTAGTGAAAAATTAAAATTTAAAAATCACTTCCCTCCATGTAATGTTTAGACAATTGATTTAGAAAACCACAATCCAACCATGTGGGTACCGCTGGGGTTGGCTGATTGGTTGGATGATTTGAGAAATGTTATGTGTTGTCATGTGCTCTTTGTGTGTGCCTCCTCAATACCAAAATGTTTATCACCCAAAACTCATAGAGACCCTAATGATCACCATTTTACTGAAAATAAAATAGTAAATACAACAATATCTTATCGAAACAAAAATAATCGGGCTAATAACCTCGAAATAATCTCATAACACAAGTTGAAACATAAGGTTGGTCATAAAGAAGTGTTTTAAAACCACTCCCCCATTTCTACATGTCGTTTATAGATGGTACTTTCTCTAGTATACCACAAACTACCAATTAAACAAGTTTGATACCATTTTGAAATAAACCAACCTAGTTTGACCAAACATGTCACCTGATTCGGTCAACCACAAGTCCTAATGAATGTTCCTGACTGCCATGGGTTGGAGAAAACCCCAACAAATGACCATGAATCCATTTATAATGGTTTCACCCCTGGTAAATTGACAAGACACGTCTATAACATAGGATAGTCACACAATATAAAAATAATGGAATAATAAGTCATACACATATATGGTAATCATGTGAAAACCTAAACACCAAATAATTATTAAATACCAAACAAGGAATGCACAATTTACGAATGGGTAAAAAACCAAAAAATGTATCTACCTGAGTGAATTCTATAAATAAAAATCTCCTAAAAATGTATGAAGGTCATCAAGAAGTGCAACCCTAGTGCATGGTTCGCGTGAAGTTTCCTATGGCCTACAAGATGAAATCTATATACACTGAATAAAATATGTATGGTGTGAGAGAAAAAAATTAATAAAATATAAACATAATTCTATTTAATTATTTCACCAATGAAAACCAATAAACTAGATTGAAATATCCTTTAAAAACGAAACTATTTTGGAAATAATATATTTTCAAATAAACCTTTGAAGTCCATTTAGGTTTCCATTTCATATAAAATAATGTTTTCCAAGGATAAAAAACTGAAACATGTATCAATTGAATAAATGTAAAAATAATTCCAAACATCATCATGATTTCCACAAAGGGAAAACATATAATGACTATAAAATCAAATAATTATATAAATTCATATGGGAATTATAGATCTCATCATTTAAAAATTGAACTAACAAAAATCATAATTCATAAATAAATAATCGTGTATGAGTAACATGAACCTATATCACTAACCATGAATCCAATCATGAGTGTGTAAACAAATCTTCTTTCCATCTAAGAAAATGGAATCGCTTTTTGTGTTTCTCGGGACTGACTAAAATAGCTCTCATGGTCTCAACAACTAACACAGAATCTCTCATGGTATTCCTTCCAAAATATTCCGATTTACCTTATAAAAAAAATGGATGCACCCATGTGAATCCCTCTGAAAAATCACATGGCCATTCTAATGAACCCCTCAGTCACACACCAGTTTACCCATGTGCTACTTAATTTGAAAACAATCAAAAACATGTTACCATTCCAAAAAATCTATTTAATAAAAAAAATCCCAATTTATCCAAAAAAATTCTAATATTAAAGCATTTACAAACCAAATGTATAAATCCATTTATAACTATAAATCATCATTGACCCTTTTTATCAAAAACATGGGGTTCATTCAAATACATAACCCTTTATATAGCTCCACCACAATTTAGTTTCCATATTCACAGAAAAAGACACCAAGAACATCAAAAATGGGGTAAAAGTAAACCATAAATAATTTACATGTTAATTATAAAAAAAATGGTGACTCATAATTTTAAATAAGCCATAATAAACACTATTAAAAGAGAATCATACCTTTTATATAGTACCAACCTTGATTCCTTCATTGAGGTACACCTTGAGGAATAATATAATTGACTCTCACACCCAATACACAAGGAAAAAAACCATTTACCCCTATATATAAACTATATCTTTCCAAAATCGCACCTCGGGTTCTACAATTCCACAAAAATTCGAGAAAAAATATAAATAAGGTGGAAGGTGTAATGAACCATGCAGGATTGACATATCTCAAAACAAATTCCCATAATGTCCCTGATAAAACCTATAAGGAAGAAGGTAAGATACTTTAAGTCATAGAAGAGGAGTTTGATGAGATGGGAAGTGAAAATTACGGTTAAAGGGGAATAAAATTGAGTAGGGAAAAAGGTAAAACACCCCATTTTGTGTGACATGTACTGGCTACACAGTTTGGTTACAAGATTACGAAAACCATCAACCAACCATACGTGGTGAAACATTACACCCAATAATGGGCCACAAAGTTATCCTTAGGTGTTGAAGTGGTTGAAAAAACAAGAAAACCCCATGAAAACCCCCATTTTTACCCTCCGTAGAATAATAAAACTTTTAGCTATGTGGTTCAAAAAGCTATATGATTCTGTATACCCCAGTCCTTCCACCAAAAAAATCCCCCATTAAATTACCAACACCTAAAAACTCCAACAATGAGTAAAAAGGTAAATAAAACACAAAATTAGATGTACCAGTGAACCAGATGGTGTCACAAATAACTTACCTAATTTGAGTCTAACCATTACAAAATCCAGCACATTAAATTGTACTAACATCACAAGACTGGAAACTCCCCACTATCCCCTGCTTAATAATAACTAAGGGGACCCAAAAATTGTGTTTAAGAACTAGTTTATCATAAATCAAGTTCTCCCACATGCATACTAGTGTTCTCAGTATAGAACAATGTGCAGGTGAGTAAAATAAACAATTTAAGATAAAAAATTAAGGATTAATAAATAAATATACCCAACCTCTACCAATATATCATAAAAGAGACTATTTCACCTCATGTATCAAAAAAAATCAAATGTATATATATATATAAACTATAATGGGTAAAAAAATACAAAAAGAATAAAAAGGGACTCATAGAGAGAATTTGGTTTTATTTTCTATTCTCTCAAATGGGTATTCCCATAAAAAATAAAATTCAGTGCTAATTTATCTATCAATTTATTAAAATTACTTCCTTCTATTCATTTTTTAAACTCTAATATAGAACACATATTCTATTTCCTAAAAAATCATTAAACGAAGGAAAATTAATTTGAAAACCCAAAATACATTATTGTTATAGTGAATACTAGAACCGATATATCAAAACCCCATAAACCTTTTCCAATATTATTGGAATGTGAAATTATTTAATTTTAAATTATTACATGAAATTATTATGAAAATACACTAATCTGAAGCTTGGATTACAGGATAATGATTCATAATATCTCACAAGAAGCCATACATAACTATATATTATATAATAATGAATATCTAAAATCTATACATTCCATGAATTGTTAGATATACAAAGATCAAAAAGACATAAAACTAAAACTAATCATAAAAAATTCCTAATGTTCCTATTTATATTCCAATATCACAAATTATCTACAAAATACCCTCCACAGGTCCTTGAAAATAAATCCCCTAATTAAAGTCATCCCAAAACCAAATCCTATAAGGCACCATGATTTATGGTTCATGAATAAGAATAATCCATTGATGAATATAGAAGAAAAATATAATAATTGAAAGGAATACAAAGAGGGTATATTTTTCTGATAAACTATTAAAATATAGAGTGGTGAAGACTGAAATAAATGGAGAAAGAAATCCCCCTTAGAGATCAATGAACGTCGCTCTGATGAGATGGTGGGGGATGAATATAAAAAATTAAAAAAATAAAAGGGTTAATCTAGGTATACTCAATTTCTAATATAATATTGATATAACACATGTTTTTTCCATGTAGTTTGGTAAAAAATGCACTACCTCTATGGGTTTAAATAGAGACCCACTATAAACAAACATGTTTTGACCATACAAATTGGTAAACCATGTACCCAAAATGAGAAATTAATATTTAATGAATGAAAAATTTTCATCATGATTTACTCATGATCTCCACTAATAATTCATAATAAGTTTACCAACACTCCCACATGAAAAATAATCACATGGTTTATACTAGGTTTTAATTGGTTTTGTTCAATCTGGTTAGCTAACCATGAAAACTAAATTACTTATGAATAAAATGAAGTGTAAATATGCCTTTTTTACAGTGATATAATAAATACAACATGGTAAATATTTCCCATAAACTATTCAAATCAACCACAAAATGATGAAAAATTTCAATCCTATTGGGATCAAAAATAACATTTGGGTCTTATGGAGAGATGGGTTGTGTATTTGTCTGGGTGTAGCACATACATGTTTATTACAATATATGTTTTTATGTCCATGTGTATATATTTTTTTCTGTGTATATGTTTTTGTATATATGTTTATGTATCAATGTGTATGAGTATGTGTATGTGTATGTATAGGTGTAGGTGTAGGAGTATGTGTATCGATATCTTTATGTGTATGTGTATGTGTATGTGTATGTGTATTTGTATTTGTATGTGTATGTGTATGTGTATGTGTATGTGTATGTGTATGTGTATGTGTATGTGTATGTGTACGTGTATATGTAGGTGTATGGTTATGTGTATGTGTATGTGTATGTGTATGTGTATGTGTACGTGTATGTGTACGTGTATGTTTTTGTCTATTTGTATGTGTATGTGTATGTTTATGTGTATATTAATGTTAATGTGTATGTGTATCTGTATGTGTAACTCCTCGAAATGTTACTTTATTTTTTTTGATTCAATTCATTTCCCCTAGGTTTTTGGGGTGTATCAAGATTGAAATATGGATTTCTGTAGGATTTTCATTGGAGAAAAGGTTTAGGAAATTGTTATATATAATCTGTGTTTTATCTAATAATTTTATACATGCTATCACAAAGCATACTCATTGGTTAGTAGACCATCAGAGACAAACATTAGACCAACTACAGTTCGGTAATTTTTATCATTTTGGGTTCATTTTAATTTGGGATTCCTCCCAAGGACTATTCATTAAAACTCACCCAACCTTGGTGCCTCTTGATTGCCTTTCTCATTTTCATTATCCCCTCCATGGTGTATTATTGATGGATTTTTTTTATTATTCACCTGAATCATAGGGTAAGATATCCTTTTTTATTATTCCTTGGGGCTCTCCTCAATTTTTATATCATTCCTAACCCTAATAGGAATATGTGGATTTATTTGGTATTTTAGGTATACTCATTTGAGTATTTTGGTTTTTAAAGGATCTGAGACATCACATAAAGTTGATTCTAGTGGTTTTTTTCATATTAAACATGGTTGTGCTATTTAAGGTTGGTGTTTTCATTATGATTCTTTTTATTAGAGATTTCCTTTATTGCATGGTATTTTAAATTTTTTTCCAAACTATATAAATGAGTTAAATGATACCTTGTTTATTGGTATCAATTATTACAAATTTTTCTTAAGTTTTTCCTTTGGTATAATTCAGTAATTGTTTTTGTTAAATTTCATAATTTTTCAAATTGTATTTTATATTTTCAAGGTGTTTGATAAAATGAAATTTATGGTTTCGTATGAAAATAATGATTTATTGATGATGTTGTAGGAAAAAATAAAATTTTAAAGTAATGATTGATTTCCTAAAAGGTGATTTCCACATTTTAAAAGGTAACCATGAATAAAAGAAGTTTCCAAGATTTTATAAAGGGTTTCCTCTTTTTATAAAAATCATGTTATTTTGTGAAGTTGGTGATTTACTTATAAGGATTTATAATTTTTGTTAACGTGTGGTGTGTGTCAACTTTATTTTTTTATACGAACCCCTTAATTGATAAAACATATTGTCTCTTTGGTATCATATATCTATATTTTAGATCTGCATTTTTTTAAAGTAAATGTGAAACAAGATTTTTAAATCATGAATTTTGGTGGTGATTTAGATTTATGTTTTATTCCACATGGAATTGTATTCGAGATTAAAATGTATTATAATGAATGGTTTCCCAATGTAATTATATATATATTAATATAATGTGATTATGAACCTTTAGGTTTTGATACCCTCAAATTTCATTCATTAAAATTACACAACATTTGCAGAATACATAAAAAATAATATAAACATAATACCGAGCACTTTATTAGTCTAGTGCCTTTGGAAACTTAGAAACAAAAATTGCAGTACATAAGTGAACTACCTTATCTCCCATTAAGGTATTCATGACTAGCACCCTTCTTGGACAAATCATAATTAATACATATCATCATAACCTATGAAAGGAAACAGAAAAATGGTTGATGTTAGATGTTGAGTATGTTTGTCAAGTGAGACATATGAGAATAAAAAATCATCAGGGTATGAGAACATGATCATAACAGTATATAATGACACCCTACAAATACTATGATTGTAGATAAGAATTGTGGAAAAAATCTAGAATGTTTATAGGACCTGAATCATAATGAAATAATGAGCATAATCCATGAATGAATAACATAAGAATATAACATGGAATTGTGGAAGTCACATAATCATATATAATGACTTCCATAATTTTCAAGTCATTGTTGATGTGGCCATCTTGGGGGAAAAATTCCATTAATGAACCGGGGTCACACCCCGTTCTAGCCCTGAATTACTAATCTGAGTTCACTATTTATTCCAGCCCTATTTTACTAAACCGAGTTATTTCTCATTCCATCTTAGTAAAACCAAACCAAGATCATTTCTCATTACAACCATGTTTATCTCGTGAGATATAAATATTTACCCAATGCATTAGAGGGAGATATAGGTCTCACACCTCGCATAATGTAATCATACATACATGTG
Source organism: Viscum album (assembly GCA_963277665.1). Lineage (NCBI taxonomy): Eukaryota > Viridiplantae > Streptophyta > Magnoliopsida > Santalales > Viscaceae > Viscum > Viscum album. Next base: position 1,284,034,003 of record OY728133.1, read on the forward strand.
TAAAAAAATAAAAAAAATTCATATTATAACCCATGAAATGAATTTGATAAACATGTAATTATATCATAACATGTGTAAAATATAGGTTTCATATTCATTACATCAAATCACAAATCACGAAAGGAAGCAGTTTTCAAAGTCTTATAACCTGTTGAAGAGAAACATGTGTCGTATGAATTATTCCATAAAAACATATAGCATTCAAGAATAAATATGAATGGAAGCATTGGATAATTTCATAATAGGTCGTGAGTAACATCAACATATTTTATATTACATTTAAAATCACTAGGAAATATATCTTAAAAGCTTTTTTGGTGAAAATATCTTTTCTTATTTAAAAAATAACCTTTAAACCATAAAAAACTTTTTATAAAAGTTAACATTATAATAAACTTTAAATCTTATTAATAAATCATTGAATGAAATTATGAAAACTTTTTCATTGAAAACATATAAAGTGAGCATAAATTTTTTTTGAAAAACAGTTTTATTAAAAACATATAAAAGGAGTATGATAACTTTTTGAAAACCATATTGATGAAAATAATTTTTAAAATTATAAATAAGTATTTAAATAATTAGGAAACAATTTTCCTTTGAAAAATTATAAAAAAATCCCAAAATAAATTTCAAAATAAATTTACTTCAAAATAGAAAACATAATCTGGAAACTAATTTGAAAATCAATTCCATGAAAACATATAAAATAATCTTGAAAACATTTTAGAAATAATTTTCCTTTATAACATATAAATGAATCTTACAATATTTTGAAAAACACTTTCCATGTAAAATATTGTGAAAACATATAATAATATCATGAAATTTTTTTGAAATAAATTTCTCTCAAACATTTTTTCAATAAAAATTCTAAAAAATAGCCTTTGAAACATGAGATGAAATTTTGGAATAAAAGATAGATTGTAAATCTGTACATGTTGTACAAAGTTAATAAAATATTTCTTTTTCATTGTTAAAACATTAGTAAAATTCCATGTTTAGAAAGAAAAAATATGATTAATTTTAGGAGACTGGTTAAATAAAAATGGGTAAAATATAATTTTAATTATTATTTGATAGTAGATAAATATTCTTGGAAACCATTTTTAGAAAACATGTTTTGGAAGGAAAACATATTTTTGACTAAAGAGAAGGTAAGGTATATCATTCTGGAAACAAATTATTAACTATTTTATATACCAATGAGTATAAAATGGTACCAATACATTAATATATCATGAATAACCATTAGATATGATATGTTATTAATCTTCTTGAAAGATGGAGTATGATATTTAAACCAAGGGACCATAATCATAACAATCTCAAAAAGTAATGAGATTGTTTCAAAATACTCTTATCACATAGTTAATTTGAAACATAATCAACATGTAAGAAATTGAAAGTAAATTAAGATTAAAATATCCGTAAAATATGTATATTCATGATATAATATTTTAAATGAATTATATAAACCATATGAAAAAATATATGTGTATAACCTGTCAAGTGTCTCAAAAAAGAAAATTGAGAGAAAAGTAATTTACAGATTTGATAATTTTTTAAACATAAACCCCATGAAATAAATATCATAGAATGGATATTTAAATAAAACCACATTTATGTATTATAATCATATAATACATACATGTGAAGTATACACACCACAAAAATCGAATCGGTGGTGAATAAAACATGTATCTTACTAAAATAAAATGGGAGATGAAATCTCATTACCTTGTATCTTGAATCTCATTGTACTAATAAAATCCCCCCATATAATAAATGTATGTTTATTATAAATTTATAAAATAACCATATTATTATATATAATACCTTATATGGTTTTATCATCACTTTATATTACCCGTTTGTTAACAATTCTATGTTATTTTTATCACTTTTGTTAATATACGCTTTGTTCTTTGCATGCCTATTAATTTTTTATATATTTGGTCCTTATACATAGATAAAGATTTATATAATGTAATAGATGATATATATATCATTTATTTTCATTATATGTGTATTATAATAATATATATAATATAAAATTATGAAATTGAATACACCATTCAAGGAGATGGTAGGTCGTACACACGCATGAACGTTGATTCCATTTTATATTTGTATTGAAAGTACATAAGTGAATGATAAATATGTATATCTATATAATTGTTATAGTAATATTATAATATTATATATATATATATAATATTTTCACTAAACCAATCCTTAATTCGTTATATGTAGTGTGCGAGGAAATCACATCACTTTGTTTAGGTGATAGTCCGCACCTCCTCATACAACATTATCATATTGAAACCATTGTAAAGTAAAAAAAGAATATTTTATAAATGTATTATATGTGATTAAATACTGAATAAATATAATATATTACATATATAAATATAATTACCAACATAAATTCTGTTATGATATGTAGTAAATAAAAACAAACAATCATTATTTAGTGTGGTAGCAGTTCTAATTACACATAAACAATATGTTCGTTCCCAATTTGATGTCACTATTTGTAAGGGTAGGTAAAACCCATAGCATAAAAAATAATATTATATTTATGATATGTGTTTTATTATAAAATCATAAAATAATATGATTTTTGGGATTGTAGAAAGAAAATAAAAAAGGTTATTTAGGGATGGTGTTACCTTTAAATTGGGGAACTCATTTTGGATTTCACCATAGGGATTACATGGAAGGATTTTTCAAAAAAAGAGGTTTTAAGGAAAAATGTAGGATTTTTAGAATTATAATGGGAATATATTTTCCAAACATAGGTTATTTGAGAGGTTTCATGAAGAGGGTAATGTTGAGGCATTTTATAGGGGAGGTAAAGGACACACATAGAATTTTTGAAAAAAAAAAGTTATTTTTTCTGACATTTATGCCTTAATATTTCATCAAAAAACATCCAAACTAAATAATTTAAGGATAATTTTTTATAAATGGCCATAAAATGGGGTTTTAATAGGTGTATTGGTCATTGGGGTCATTAATATTAATATTTAGTCCCGTATTAATCTTAATTTTACCTCAATCGTTTTAGTTAATTTTAAATAATTGCACTAATATTTTGGGGAAAAAAATAAATTGAAATCATTAGAAATGATATATTTTTATTATTACACATATGTAATCTATTTTCCCAAATAACAAACATATAATTGGTAGAAAATAATATAAATGTAATCTCGTAGTTGGGATGACAATGCATGTTTTAATGTAAAAATGATCAAAAGTTTACTATGTTTTCATATTCAATTTCAATGTGAAATTGATTACAATGACCCAAATTGGGTTAACAAAAAATATATTATATAGTTAATATTTTAAATAAATTTTAAATATAATTTATCCTCAAAAATTAATTTGATGAAAAATCAATTTTTAATTAAAATACAGTTTTTTCGCTATTCTTCCAAAAAACAACTTTTCTTAGAAAAATCCCATAAAATCACCCTTATCTAATTTCAACATTAAAAATTCAAAAATGTGTTTTATCATATCAATTTAAATTTCTAAATTTTTAAAAAATTAACATTATAGTTTTTTATAACGGGATATTAAAAGTAGTTTATTTAAGAAAATATTATTTTTTTAATATATAAGGTCATTACAAATAATTATATGTTTCATTGTAAATATGATATATATATATATAAACATTATAAAAAATATTTTTTAAATTATTTATTACTACTCATATTTCAATGTTTAATGGATATGTTATAATTTTCTTTTTTATGTAATGATAACAATATAATGTTATTTTATAGAAACTCGGTGTTTCATGTAATTTACTCTAAGTCAGTGTTACATGTAACATACTCCATAGTTTTTTATGTGTAATAGAAAACATTCATGTTCTTTTTGAAATGAATTTTTTAATTTTATATTTCATATGAAAAATACTTATTTCAGTGTTGTGTAAAGTAAAAAATATCAAAAGATTAAATTAATTCAAAAATAAATATTTCAAAAAATCTCATGGTGTTACATTACAGCCCCCAAAAAATGGTTTTTCCCCAAAAATCATCTGGTTTATCAATGTTTTAATACTTGAAAATTAATTTCCTCGATACCCACATTGTAGAACTTAATACTAAAACCTCCATTAAAAGGGAATATTGGAACCATAATGGGTACCCAATGTAACATTTATCTTGGATTACACGAAGGGGAACCCAGGTTGGGAGTTTAGATTAAACATGGAGGAAAATCATAAATATTTACAAGGAGTGATTGAGGTGATAAATAAAAAATGAATTATCATAGAAATAATAAGGTCATCAGAGAAATAATTTTGTGATGATTTATAAGTCCAACGATTCAACAAAAATTAAAGTATTAGTATAATGATATTTTGATCATTATCCAATATTTGATTAATTATTTTATTGACAAAGAATATGGGGAAATATTCATAATTGAATATTTATATAATATAAATTATTATTTTCTTGTAATTTTAGAAATTTCTAATTCATCCATTAGATCAAGAAATGGATGTCATGAAATTATATTTGATGCCTGAAGAACTCAAATACACTCTTAGAAGATATTATGTCTTATACTAGAATTTAGTTTATAACATTATATATAAAAATATTCTTGAAAACAAATATGGTTAATATATTAATATCTCAAAAAATAAACTCTATTGTTTTATCATAAATAATTGTTTATCAAAAATAATTATATTTTAACCAAGACATCGTGTATTCCAGTGGTAGGAATGAAACTCGTATCATCATTCGATCATTCGATCATGGATTCATGAACTATATCCTTCATGGACATTATTGATTGTCACCCGACATATTTGATGTACTTTTAAAAAACAACACTAAAATAATTTTCAAAATAAATATTATGGACATCATTCAAATAAGGTTAATCACAAAATAACATTTTAACCAAGGTTTTCAATACATTCTCAATACATAAACACATCCACTTATGTCTAATTTAAATATTTACATATTTCTCATCCTTATAACCCTCCTGAATGATGGAAATACCAAAATTTAGAAAGAATGTCACATAATTGTCCTAAAATTGTTTCCACATATATCACAATGTAGCTCTTGGTTGTCACATTCCAAAATGTGAATAACCTCCTTGTAAATTCTCATGGAACATGGTAACCACATGAATTACAATAAATCTTTTTTGAAAACATGAATAATTCTTTATCCCATAAATTGCAAGATATATTCCATAAATCCAATAAGTTTAAATCTTTATCCATGATAGTATGAAAAACTTGTTAATAGGTCCTAAATTAGTTCCAATGTAATTATTATCACCCATGTTACTTATTCATATCAAACATATCTTTATCATAAATACAATATATTATCTTATGTAACATATTTTGGGTAATCTTAAATTATCCAAAATATAAATTTGACATTATATCAGTTTTCTAATCTATAATAATTATTCAAAATAATCATTTAAAACCTTAGTGAAAAAAACTAATTTTAAATTCATTGTTTATTTCACCTTTAAGAATTTATAAATCCAAATACATAAAAACAATGATTAATTAATCCTTAATCTATTAAAAAAGATACCTCATTTTATTATATAATACCTATTTTATTTCAAATGTAATCTATAATCTCTTCATCATCAACCATATATCCATCTTTAACACTACCTTTCGGATGATCTTCAAGATATTTCCACTTCAAATACTGAGTTTCATAATGTCCTTTTATTCCACACCTAAAACACTTAATAGTTGATGATGACATAGGGATGCAAATAAAATTATCCATTTCATAAACTGGACACATAAATTTTTTCATTCTAGTAACTAGAATGAAAGGAAATTTAATCTTATTTCCTCCATGGTCTCTATTACATGAACTCTTAGTGAACTCCATTATTTTCCATATTGAGTTTTAGAGTTTTCTTAGGCACATGTTGTTAATCATGTTTCATGAAAATAGATTAGGCATGAGCACAACATCTTTCAACCCAGTGATCATCCCACATTACTGCTCATAAAACAATATTCCACCATATTCACTATTAATCTAGTTCCTTATTATTCCAACCATTGTCTAAAACCATAATCATAGTGTGATCATTACTTATCATAGAAGAAACCCACAGAGTCATGATAAAATTACTTAAAATCTATCTAAATTACGAAATAGTCCTTCATAAATGATCTATTTTGTTTATATTCATATCTATTCTTAGTCATCATATATTCAAAGCCTTCATAATGATTCATAATGAGTTTGGGAATTTCGAAAGAATATCCCTCAAGAATTTCAAATTATTTGTGATGAAATTCCCATTATCATGTACCAGGATTATCCTGATTCATGCCTCGAACTTCATATCATATTTTTTACCCCTAGGTATATCTGTGTTAAAGAAACACTAACTAGCAGTATCAAGATGATGATGTATTTCATGGAAACCACCCACCCTATTATTTAACAAAATTCCAAGACATTTTCAAATACTTTTTATTATCTTTTTTATTATCCTTAGATACGTACATAGACTTATAACATAGGTTTTTTCATCCTTGATTCCAAAGGTTAACTAATCATTTTATATTATATAAACTATAACGAACTTTTCTATTTATAAATTGACATTACATATGTATTGTGGAATAATTATAACATTATAGAAAATGATGACGAATGTCCGTATTATCATGCTTCCTTTGGAAACATGGAAACATAAAAATTGGTACATAAGTAAACTACATTATCTCCCACTATATTCATCAGGAGTAACACCCTTCTTAGACACATAATTCATAATACATATCTTCATAACCTAGGAAATAAAACATAAAAGGGTGTGATTAGATTCTCAATAAGGGAAAAAGACGATACATATAAGCATAAACATGAGCATAGAGGTATTATAACTTGATAATTACATTATATGATCATACCCTACATATCATAAGATTATAAACAAGAATCCGGGTATAAATATTGACATTTCATAAGTCTTGAATCGTAAGTAAATAAAGCACTCAATTCACGAAATCATAACATAGAAATAAAACATAGAATCATGGAGGATATAAATGAGCATATAATTATTTCTATATTAGTCAAGGTGTTGCTACCAAGGCCATCACGGTGGAAAAAGTCCATTACTGAACTAGGTTCACACCCTATTTCAGCCTTGTATTACTGAACCGAGTTCACTTCTTATTACATCCCAATATTACTGAACCTAGTTCATTTCCCATTCCGGCCTTGTAAAATAGAACCATGATTCTTTTTTTATTCTATCCCTACCTATATCATTATATTTGGAACATTACCCAATTTATTGGAGGGAAATATAGGTTACAATCATCTTATAAAAAATTGATACATTCTAGTGCCAAAAATTTATAAATAATCATATCTTAACAATTGAAATTAAATGGGTGTCAGAAAAATGTAATAATATCTTAACCATTAGAAAATAATAGGATTAATAATAATTTCATCAAATCATAACCCATGAAAGGAAGCGTGATTCAAAATCATATTATCTATGGAAGAGAAATGATTATGATAATAATCATTATATCAAAACATAAACCGTGAATGAAAGAATATTAATGGACCCTTTGGATCATTTTCTAGAAGGGAATGAGTATCATCGAAAGATGTTGTCTTAGATCGAAAATAACATGGAACTATATTTTAAAAAAATTCTTGGAGAATGTTTCATTTCTTCTATGAAATAGTATCTTCAAAACATAAGAACCCTTTGAATACCATTTTCTTGAAAATAGACATGAATGGTTATAAATAAAAAATTGAATCAATTTTTGAGACCATTTATCATTGAAGAAATATAAAGAGAGCATTTAAATGTCTTGATAACCATTAATTTTAATTATCATTTCAAACATATAAATAATTATTGAAATCATTTTTATAACCATCTTTCTTAAAAACATATAAAAAAAGCATGAAAACTTTTTGAAAACAATTTTCCTAGAAAATTTATAAATGAATCTTAAAAACAAGTTAAAAAAATTACTTCATAAATTATAATATATGGTTGAAAACATTTTGAAAAAAATTTTCCATCAAAATTTTCTAAAGAATTGTAGAACCCTTTTGAAAAACATTTTACTTGAAAAATAATATGAATATATTTAATGAAATCATCAAAATAATTGGAAAAATATTTCATTTAATTCTTAAATATATTCTTACAAATTATCCTTTTAGACATAAAAAAGGGATGTTTTAAATAAATGAATGTGGGTAAATCCATATATTCCATTTGAGATAAAAAAGAAAATTCCTTTTGCCCGGTGAAAAGCCTAAAAAATTCCTTGTTCGAAAATAGATAAGGCGATTCCTTTGAAGAGATTTGTAAAAGAAAAAATTGAAAAATTTTCTTTTAGTATTTTTTGGAGAATAGTTCAATATTCTTTGAAACTCTTTTAAGAAGTCTTCTAATTTGAGGAATAATGATTTCCGACTAAGTAGATGGTAAAGTCTTCTTTCCATTCAAAAACATTCATTACTATTTTATCTACTAATATGTAGAAAATTGTTACTATACACGAATATTTCTTGAATAACCATAGGAGATAAAAATTCATGAATGTTATTGAGGTATTTTTTATATTATTTCATCAAATATAGCATAATCATAAATAATCTTGAAAAGAGATGCCTGACTGACTGGAATTTTTTTATATAAAAATGATAAAAGGAATATGGCAAGAAGAATACCTCTCAAACACTCAAGGAGGAAAAAGTGGTGTTACCCTAAGGAATCCCTAATCACAAAGGACCTATGCTCAACAAGAAGGGTTCCTAAGATTCCATAAATCATGACCTTATCCTCGGGACTCCCAATATTTGAGAGCACATCCACAACAAAATTGCCATCCCTCAAACTGTGATGCCTGAGTTTTACTTGATTGGTCTCTAAGGTACACCTCCTAATGATTTAATCCATCTCCCAAGGCACATATGACCATCCATGAACATATTTAACCAACACTTCTGTGTCTGACTCCGCCTATGACACCTGAAGTCCCTGACTCCTGCATACCGTGAGCCCCGTGAGGAGTACACAATCCTCCACACCAAGAGAATTACCCATACCATAGGAAGCACTAATGGCCAGGTGAACCGAACAACCTGAGTCCCATAAAACCCCACCACCTATCATATTTTCATGTCTGCAAGAGTCATCAACATTTTTCTTGAGCCCTCTAGATGGTGGATTCCCTCATACCCACCGCCCTTTGAAACAGTTCGAGGTGCGAGGCCATCCCAAAAAAATGTACACCTTTGGAATTTTCTCGTTAATCCTAAACAACGAGACCAAATCATAGACCAGCGACATTACTCTCAAGAGGAGCCAGAAGATTGAGCTCTAGGAACCCATACGTTCATTGTACTTGGCCTCCCAAATAACCCAGCAAATGGCAGTGAGGATAGTTGTCTGCACCTTGCAGTCTGAATCCATGTTTGTCACTCTAAGATAGCAAGATCATAAGAGATATTGAAATGAGAAGTTCTCGAGGGTGGGGAAAACCATGGGAGTGGACATGCACCAGATAGTAACCACCCATTCACTCTTGAAAAATTAGAGATTTTTTTATTTTATCTTCGCTGCGTTACAACCGAAGCATCAGGATGCCACAAAGATCCCCCCACTTTGGACATTCTCATTCATCAAAAGAGATCTGTTTTGAAATGCCAGACCAGAAAATTAATTTTATTTGGAATCTCCTTACGCTAGATTTTCTCTGACCCATCCCCAAGGCTGATCTCGGAACTCTTCCACTCCCTGTAGCCCTAAATGGAGAACCTACCTGAACATGAACCAGTGAAGCAGTGTCTATCCTCTTCCTCATTCATTTATATATTGTCAAACACATTCTTCTATTATTGTCTCAAAAACGACCTAGTGAACGTTGGGTGCTCGTTGGCTTCCCTGAAGGTGATATATGGTGTATGACATCCCAGAAAATACAAACACTCCCACAACCAATTGTCTTTCAGAAAGCTAACATCCCCTCCCCCAATGATCCACTGATCTGATACACATATCTTCTCAAGGAACCCAACCATGCACCATCCCAAATGAGAGGTCCGATCACTGCGCTCGTTATTATTCAGCTCAATATCCCCATATCACTCTTTGAAGAACGTCGCCCACCGAGAAATCCATGCCACAATATCCCAACCCCAATTGTGCCTGCATTCCCTACATGGTAGGAGTGATTTCACATATCCCCACTCCCCTATCCTCAATAGGTTTGAACAAATGTGCCCAAGAGGTCCAATGACACATGCCTTATAGATTTGTGTACCAAAGAAAGGTTGTGAGAGTCTTTTGCATCTTCTCCACTATTCCCTTTGGAGGCTGAATAATAGAAAAAATATGCATCCAGATGGAAGATAGGATTTTTTTATCAATCTTACCCTCTCATAAAAGGATATAAATCCTCTTTTCCAATTGTAAATCATTCCCAGCATACAGCCAAAAACCCCCTCAATGAGTGCCCTCTTAATCCGCCCAAAGGATGATGGAACCTGGAGATATATCATGGGAAAACTCTTCTGTTGGAAACCAAAATGCCATGAATGGCCCTACATATCTAGGAAGAACACATTGTAGATATAAAATTATAAATTCATTATATAAATAGCATAAAAAAATATAGGTGAATAACATGCCATCTGTCTCAAAGAATGTAAATTAAGACAAAATTTGTCACAAATTTTGGATCCTCTGAAACATAAACCCTACGAAAGTAATATAATATAATGGATGTGAAAATACCCATATTTTTATTTATAATAATCATAAAACAAATCTATTTTCATTATACACCCATCACAGAATTAATGGGTGTTGATATAATCATGTATATCATGGAAATAAAAATGTGAGTTGAAATTTTACTGCCTGGTGTCTTGAATCTCATCGTACTCATACAATCTTCCTATATAATTAATATAAGTTTATTAAAAATATTTCACGAAACCATATTATAATATCAAATACATTATATTGTTTGATTATAAATTTTTATTTCCCACTTGTTAATAATTATATGTTAAGGTTTCACTTTATTTAATATTCTCTTTGTTCGTTGCATGTGTCTTAATTTGTTATATAATCAGTCCTTATACATATATATTGATTATTAGAATGTAAAACATGATATAAATATCTTTTATATTCATTATATTTATGTTATAATAATATATATAATACAGAATTATGAAATCAAATACATTGTTCATGGAGATGGTAGGTCGTACGTACGCATGAATATTGTTTCCGTTTAATATTAATACTGAATGATAGTAATTAAATGTAATATATGTGTACATATGTATATATATAATTATTATAGTAGAATTATTAGATCATATATTCATATAATTCATCAAAAACCACCCTTAATATATTCCATGTAGTGTGTGAATGAATCACATCGTTTTGAGGGGTTGGTAGTCCACACATCTACAAAAAGAATATCGTATATACAGTCAGTGAAAATTAGAAGTGAATGTGTTTTAAAAGGGGAATATAAGATTAAATTCATTGTAAATATAATATTTTACATATATAAACATAGTTTCCATCATAATGTCCACAATTATTGGTGGTAACGGAAAATGAACAATCCTAGTTTAGTGAGTTGGTATTTCACCGTACACATAAACAATATGTTTGTTTCCCACTAGATGGATGGTTGTGTATGTCTTGGTAAAAAGGTTATCAAAACTAACTATTATATTAAATATAACCTTGTTTCTATAAAATAATGGAATAAAAATATTTCATGAAGTGGATGAATAAAATTAAAGAAATGAGTTTGAGGGAGGGTGTTATCTCTTAATTAGGTAACTACTTTTGGTTTACACCAAAGGTATACCTCGAAAGGATTTATAAAAAAGGTGAGGATTCATAGAGGAAGGTGTGAATTTTTAAAATAGTATTTGGAAGATATTTTTGGAATGTAAGTGTGTTTAGATATGTGAGTTTCAGATAGGTGGTGACCTTTTATAGGGGATGAAAAGGATACACAGTGCCTTTTGAAAAATAAGTTTGGTGTACACATGTTATTAACAAAAAAATGTCATAAAAAACCTAAAAAATTTATTGTAATGTTTATTTCAGAATAATTTCCCAAAAATGGGTTTTGGAAAAAATGGACAGCTTATTTGATCTGTTATGATTAAGGTTTAGTCCTTTATTGAGATTAATTTTACATTAGTTAACATTATAAATTACGAGTATTTTACCTTAATTAGTATTAATTACTTTCACCTCACTGTATGTGATTTCATAGTGACATAAATAAATAAAAATGGTGGTAATATTGGCTTGAAATTAAAAATAACCTGATACATTCAAAAAAATATCCATGGTTCAATACCAAAGTGAAATAAAACATATATTCAATGTTATTTAAAATCAAATTGTTAACATTTATTCGATAGAGATTAATTATTTAAAAAATGCAGTGGAGCGCTAATGTGGAACACCATCAACATGTCTTTATTTATTTGTCCTATATAGATTATAATTCAATTCATCAATAACCCATGTAATTGAAGATCAGGATCCATATAAAATCAATGAGTAAATAAGAGTTTAAATACATGAAATTTTATTTATTTTTAACTCTTAAGATGTAAATTTGGGTCTCAAAAATTTTAATTCTCAATAAATTAATTATAATTACATCTATATGAATATCCTTGAATTAAAATAGTGTTGGTTATTTATAACAAAAAATTAAGCATGAAAATTAATAGATGAATTCAACAAAATAATCAGTAGAAAATGTGGTTTATGGAACAAAATTTATGAGATATAATGGATGTGTATCATTGATATAACAAAAAAAAGATAGTAGTCTAAGGATCATAAGTACATGGTATGTTAATTATTTTTAAATTAGATGACAGACTACAAAGTAAGTAGATAAAGAAACATGTATATGAAGAGACTACTAAATCTATTATGATAGCTTCTCAATGCTTGAAGATAGTTCATTGGAAACCTAGAAACTTATAGAATGGCTAAAGAGAGAGAAATTTAGGAGTAAATCATGATTAATGGATTGTGAGTAAATGAAATGGGGCGGATATGTTGGTATTTATGAAAAACGATGGAGGATTTTTTATTAATTTTAAAAATATTGGATTTATAAATCTTGGTTTTGAAAAATGTAATACCATTTGAATAACAATGGTTAAAGATCATGGTTTGTGATGTAAAGTATGTTAGCTTTCACATGCTTGAGTCTGAGAAACAAAATTAACTATTTTATATTAATGTTGTCATGGGAAGATATTTATTGTACAAATAATCATCTACAACATTAATTTTAATTTTAAACATTGAAAAGTTATGAAAAAGTACTGAAATAAATTTTAATTCTTTAAAATAAAATAAATTATTAAAATATTTTTAAATAGATCACCTTCTGTAGACCAACACTATTTTTTATGAGGGGAATTAAAATCTCAATGATAAAGATAATCACTCGATGATGTAGGATAGAATTAATAAACTAATGAAATGTCACAAAATATATAGAATCATGGATGATATATATGTTGATTCACCCAAATACTATTTCATTTATTCTATAATTTTCTAATGGATAAAATGTTCTTGTGGATAACGATGGTTTTAAAAATGTACCACCATGTATAATAAGATGTTGAATGATTACTCTTGTCTAAAAAAACCATGGATGCAATCTATGATGGACCTTTAAATTCTCAATAATATTTTCATGATGTTCGTGATTCTTTATATAATTTTTATAATTATATTTGATGCTTAATTTTGATTTCATGACAAGATGGCATAAATGTTTCTATGACCAAGTCTATTTTCTCAATGATTTATTTTTATTTTTTATAAATGGTTTTCCCTTTTACTGATTCTAATTAATAATAATAATTATAATACATATTTTTTGTATTTGAATCAATTTTATTAATTGTTATATCATTATTATATACTAATGTTGTCTTAAAACATTAAAAAAACAAGAAACTATATTTTTCTATATAGTGAAGAAATAATGTATTTTATTAAATTATCAAAAATTTACCATATAATAAATATTATGAGATTATTTCAATAATTACATTTATTTTATCTTATTAATTTAAGAATATAATTAATTTTAATTAATAACATAAAAATTTTTATTTTAACAAATACTTTTAAAATAATTTAATAAATTAAATTGTTTATAATATCTTTTTGTTTTTTAATGTTGATATTTATTTTGTTGAATAAGAATATTCATAAGCATTTACATAATTATTCAGAAATATTATTTTTACTAAATTTTACTATTTTTAGGTTATTTTACAAATATTATGGTTATGATATTATTTTTACGAGTCACATCATTATAACTAATGGTAATGTTACTATTATGAATGGTTATCGTACTATTGAAAAAATGATATCAATATTCAAATAGCCATCTTACATCCAATAAATAACTATAAATTCTATTATTCATCATTCACCACAATGTCCTTAAAGGTTATATTTTTTCTGAAATTTCTATTATATTATTAATGTTTTTTATTTTTATGACAATTGTATGGGATGTAAATTTTCAAGGGAATCAAAATGATTATAATTTTCAAATTATTTTAATTTTATTTTTTTATTTACATAAGGTAATAAATTCATGTTTCATGGATAATTTTATTCTACATATAATATCATATCAATTATTTAAATAATTGATTTATGTTGTTATCAATTTGTTTTCTATATCATGCGTATGAAACACATATATATAACAAAATGAAATTTAATTTATTTAATCTTGGTCCACTATATTTTCCCAACCTCATGAAATTTTAACACCAAAATTTGGGTCTATCCTAAAAATGAGGGTACTTTTCCTTCATTAAATATTCAGCTTCACAAGTAGCTTATTCAAACTAATTATTTCTCCACAAGAAATTCACTAGTCAGGTTATCATGTTCTACATCATATGTAACATATTAGAAAGAATCTAGGTCATCTCATATTCATATTGTATTTTAGGTTACAAACCTATTTCATTTGATTATTTTATATGTGTTACATATAACAAATACATTTGTAAATTATAATCATGGATGATGCCACATACATTTACAAATATATGGAGGTAGTGGGGTGTGATATGAAACTACACCATCATGATCTGAAATCTAAAATGATCTGATATACCTAATACTTATCATTCCCATTTTTAGGAATCTCATGACTCCTTTCCATGGTGATATTTTGAGTAATACATTAAAAATGACATGGATCTCCAATTCCTTCCTTCGATGGTCATTATTACATTTTTTCGATTTTGAGAAACCTTGATATGCTTTTTTATCACTTTTTTCTTATCCAAATTAAATTTCACAATGTCTGGTCAAAATTTATTTCCATTACCAAATACATTATATAATTTTTTTCAAAAACTCTTCACATATAGAGAATAATTAGGTAATATTTCAATGCTCAAGTGAAAACAATTGTTATAGTGGAATTAAAAATTCTATTGAATTGAATGCAAATAATTTTAAAATAATGTAAATTAACCCACAACATGTTTTCCAATTTTAAATAATACTCTATGACTACTCATTGGTATGTGGATTATATAATGTCTTAATGGATACTTTTTTATTCATATACAATTGAAGTTTCATCTATGACATAGAAGTAATTAAATGAATTTATAGTCTTATACTAGACCTAAACAATATCTATTAGAAAATATTGAACATAAAAGGCGTATTATGTTTTATAGCTTCAATCACCATTTGTATATATGAATTATCTCATGGTTTTTTCATGAAATTATATGGTAATTATGGTTCATAAATCATTTAGGATAAGATTGACGATGCCAGTCCCATTATGAAATTTGTGTGCTTCCTTAGTTGCTCCTCGATCCTTGAGTTTCCTTTAATACACATTATTTAAATAACTACATGGTCCTTCCTAAAAGACAAAACATTGAATTTTTTTCTTCTCTTTAGTGATAATAGATAAAAAAAATATGTCACTAAATAGATTAAACCGTCTATATTGTCTAATGTAAAATTAATTTTGTGAAAATATATACTTCATATAACAACCTTGATCCTTATTACACACATAAAAATGATTTATTACATAAACATGAACAAAAAAATAAAATAGGATTTAGAGGTATAGTTTCATGGGGAAATAGTAACATTACATAAAAACATAGAACATAAAACCCAACATCTTTATTGAAAACTTCTTTTACACGACCACCACATTCATTCGTACATAGCATTTCATGGGAAAAACTGAGGACATGCATAAAAAAAGGGTGAGATATAAATCCTATTAGGGGAGTAAAAAAGTAATAACATTAATAATATAGTACATATTAGGCATACCAATGGATAATAAGAGAAACAAGAACATAAAGGCATGTTATAACATGATTTTCATAACACGAAAATGTGGAAACAACATTTAACATAATTTTAACTTGATATGAGTATCGTTGATCATAGTGAATGAGTATACCATAATTTAACTTGAATTATCATGATTAAACACTCATTTCACTTGACGTATCATGATACTAATCTTTATCCAATGCATTTCTCTGATATTAGGACGCACTCTTCATAATCATTTCATTTCACGCATAAGTGTTCCACCCAGATCATACAACATTCAATCATTAAAAATCATAAATTATTTAATGATAAAGGAATCTAGAATACATACATGATACTATATAATCAATAAGTAAATATGCATAAAGTTGAATACCCTTGATAGAGAAATGGACTTGGTAGTCACTACACAATGACTTTGGCTTGGAAAATCATGGTGCAAATTCCGCAGCATAATTGCTTGACATAAGAATTTATAAAAATGTTTGATGATAGATAAAGTGGTATCTCATAATATGGACATAAAATGGAAAGTAAGGGGTTAATATAGATACATGTACCAACATATTTAATGTAATTTATATGCATAATATAAAATAATTTCTTTAATGTAAATGAGGATAGAGAAATCTGTTATGAAATTTCGGCATGGTAACAAATGTACATGGGAAGAATTAATGAGATAGAAATGTCTCTATAATTATTTAAATATAAAGAGGGCAGTATATGAGAGGTTATAAATCATACACCATCATTTTAAATTGAAAAAAAATTCATAAAAACATAATGAAATTTGGACAAAAATGAGAAAGGATGAATTCACTTACATGGATGTGTGATCTCAAAGGCTTGGGAGAGGCTTGAGATGAGATTAATATGAGCTTGGGGTGCATTGGGAGGATTAGAGAGAGTAGGTAAAAGGATGGTTGATCTACAAATGTATTGAGTAAATATTAATGTGATATTGAGTGTGTTTATATAGGAATGGAGAGGGAATTATTTATTATTTAGGTTTTGGACACCACACGTTAAAATAATCAAAACCAAAAACCATCCCATTGTTTTTGACCAAGGTTCATTCAAAAGTAGAGTGTAAAAAATTATTTATAAGGAAAATGGAAGAGATTATTAAAATATTAGGCTTTCTTATGTGAGGTTAGTCACACTCTCAAGGAAATCATTTTAAAAAGTTTAAATGTTTTATAAGCCTTGGATGGTCCACTATGGATTTATAAAATAAAACAAAGAAACCTACAATAACATTATTTTAAATTTTGAGAATATATTTGATGAACATCCCATTTATAGTATTTTATTAAATAACTATTGGGTGATTGTGATGTCATAATACACATTATATATTTAAACAGTAATTAATTTTTACAAAAATATTCCACTGTCTCAAAATCATATAAAAAATCACCATTGGATAATTTTTACATCATAATTATGAAAATACTATTCATTTTATTTAAATAATTTTTAAAATATGTGAATTTTACTTTTAAAATAAAAACCGATAATTATCTAAATTTCAAGGGTTTTGAAAAAAAATAGCTTTCAATCCTTAATAAAAAACAAAATTGTATACATATAAATTATATAAAAATTTTATATTTAATAAAAATTAATTTTTTAATAATATTTTATTACATTTTTTTTTAATTGAAAAACCCAATAATTCATAAAAATAGATTTATTAATTTAATATTAACTAAAAATAATATTTGTTCATTGCAAACTATCTACAAATTATAGCTAATAAAAAGAATGTATATTCATAATTCTATTAAAAAATAATGCACATAATCATAGTGCTCAGTTATTATTACATAACCCATTATAACACCTATATATGACCTAAGGGTAAGGTGTGATATGGTGACAAACTCTTGGGGTGGCTCAGATAACATCATTCAAGTCGTAATCTCTATCAACTTTCAAATCTCTTGTAGGTGGTTCCGTTCAAGGTTAACATGTTCAATCATGGCTTGAGATTGGTCAAGAGTGAATCCCAGTGACACCACCTCATTTTCGAGCCATGAAAAGAGGGATTCATATAGAACAATTCTACTGGATGATGCCATAAATTCATTTTTCATGGTAAATTTGATTTGTTAAAGCCCTATATTTATACTAATCATTTGATCATTATGAAATTTATATATTAAAAAATGTAACAATTCTAAACTTTATTTTAAAATCAAAAAACATAAAACCAAATAATCTAATATGTTTTATATAACTATTTTACACAACAATACATTTAATATAATAATGTGTAATTTTTATTAGTAAACTTTTGGGTCATTACAATCTTTCCCTTCGTGATATTTCACACAAGAAATTTCCTTTCCCCAGACTAAAATAGATTAGGGTATCTATTCTTCATCACTTCCTCTGATTACCATGTAGCTTCTTCCATCACGTTCTTTCACCACATCCCCTTAATTAGTGGAATTGTCTTATTTTATAGAAATTTTTCTCTACGATATATGATCATTACCGGCTTCTCTTCATAGGAGAGTTATAAGTCCAATGGTACCACCTCTGGATTGTGTACATGCGATGGTCTAGGTATATACTTCCTCAATAGTGATACATCGAATACATATGGTAGTAATGATACGATATATGGGAGTGCTAGTCGATAGTCCACTACTCTAATGCAATCAAGGATCAGAAAAAAGAAGATTTACCTTGGACTAAGCTATCAATTCCTCCCAAATATTATAACACTCTTTCATGGTGATATGTGGAGTAATACCATGTCTCCAACATCAAACTCCAGTTCTTTTCGACGATTATTAGCATAGATTTTTTTGACTATTAACTACTTTAATGTACTTCTTGATAGCATTAATCTGCTCCACCATTAATTCTACCATTTCTGCTCCCAGGAGTTTCTCCTCTCCATCATCATTGCATCATGTCGGGGTTCTGCACCTCTGCCTAGAAAGATCTTAATAAGAATCCATTTGGATTCATGATTGGAAACTGTTATTGTATGAGAAATCAACCAAGGGAAGATGTTGATCCCATCCTCTTTAAAATTATATTGATCATGCTCTCAACACATCCTCAAGTGTTTAGCTAGTTTTCTCATATTGGACATCAGTTTGAGGAAGATAAGCTATACTGATGTTTGGCTCAATATTCAGAGCATGTTGAAGACTCTTCCAAAACATAAAGGTGAATCTTGGATCCGGATCGAATAAATTAGATAGTTGTACTCCATTCAACCTTACAAATTTTCTGATATATATCCATCCCAGTTGATCCAATTAAAAATCATCTAGAGATTCAATAAAGTGTGAAGTCGTTGTAAAATGTTCCTCAGAAACCCAAATATAATTGATTTCATTGGATGTCTTTGGATGTCTGGTGGAAAATACTGTGGTGATGTTCTCCCATATCCATGTTTTTACAGGTAATGGTTTCATCATCCCCTTAGACTTCTATCTCTCAGCCTTCACCTGTTGACATACAATGAAATTTTATGTAAACTTAGCGATCTCGTTCTTTATGTTACCCCACCAATATTGTTGTCAGAGATCTTGATACATCTTTGTGTTTCCTAGTTGAATTCACAAATAATAACAATGTGCATCATCCACATGTTATTTCTTTAACACCAAATTTTATGGAACACATATTCTTTCCCCAAATATCACAATTCCTTATTCATTAACAATAAACTCCAAGGATTTCCCTTTTCTAATAGTTTCTACTTTTTTCTCAATTCCCACATCATCCAATTGAGAATCCATTGATTATTCCAGAAGAGGTGGTTGACCAATAATTTGCGAAAGGACTGATTATGGTCCCTTAATTATGATTATCATGTCTATATTAATCAAATCTAATCGGATTGGATCCTTTTAAATTCTTATCAATGATAGAATCACTGAGTTCATTCTACATAAAGCATCTTCCACTATGTTTATTTTCCTAGGGTGCAAATATATTGAGCAAGAATAGTCTTTGATCGGCTCTTACCATCATCATGGGTTCATGTTCAACTCTTTATGTGTGAACAAATAATTTAGGGTTTCGTCATCCATTTATATTCCACACTTCTACCCAAAGAGGTAATGTCACCAAAATTTTAATGCAATGATTACTGAAACCAACTCTAGGTCATGTTTTGTATAGTTTTTCTCACAAACTTTCAATTTCTTTAAAGTATAAGAAACGAATGTGATTTTATATCAACAAACGACCCATACCCTCCATCAATGCATCACTATATAAAACAAAAAGTACCCCACTTGTGGGTAGTGTGAGCACGAGCGTAGGGAAAAGAACCCATTTCAAATATTTGAATCTGTCTTTGTATTTATCAAACCATGAAAAATATACTCCCTAGTGAGATAGCTTGGTAAGACGGTTTGAAATCGTTAGAAATTTCTCACAAATCAGCAATAATATCCATGTAACCCTTGGAAGATATGGATATCAGTCACTGATGGTTGCCTTAGCCATCCCTCAATTACTGCTATCATGAACCGATCCATATATATCCCATTGCTCGTGGTGATATGAACCAAGAATGAGACATTATTCAAATAGAACTCACACTGTTTATACATTTCGTAGAGCATCTCTATAGCAACCCATACTTTACATACATGGTTAATTCTTCAAAATTGAAGCATACTTATTACAACATATAACAAACCAATGAAAGGACTGTATAGGTATAATGTATTTAGAAACTGGGAAACATAAACAAACTGGTTCATAAAGCATCTACACTGTCTCCCATTTATTTCATCATATCTATAGACCCTTTTTGGAATATCTTACTTAATGACCTTCTTCCTAACATAGGGAAAGAAAACATACAAAAGGGTGAGCTCAAATTCTCAGTAAGGGTAAACAAAAGAAATATCAATAACATCAAATTCATGAGAATAGAACATTTTGGAAATCATACCCTACAAAAGAGATAAGAATTTTATAACATGGGATAAATCATGGAAGTGAAATGTAATCCCAATAATCATAACTTAAAACATGAAACATTGTGTCATACACAAATAATCATATATAATAATTTCTTATTATTCAAGACTCATTGCCAAGACTATCTTCATGGAAAAATACCATTCCTGAACTGAGTTCACTCCTCATTTTAGTTCTGTTTCACTGAACCGGTTTAACCTGCCGTTCCAGCCATGTATATCTCATGAGATATAAATCTTTACCCAATGTATTAGAGGGAGATATAGGTCCCACCCATCTCATAATGATACAATTCTTATGTGTTCCACAAAATCATAAACCATACATCATAGCATAACCCGTGTAATAAAAATAGGATTCTTAAACATCACGTCATCATAACATAATCTATAAAAGGATATTGTAAAAATAATTCCATCAGAACATAATAAAATCAATGTAAAAATAGGTATATAAACAGAAACCTATATTATCTTAGATGGAAAATAACTTTGATAAAACATTTGAACTCCATTCTTGAGGATAATATCCTTTATATTTCAAAAACATTTTCCTTTCATAACATGTCATATAATTTTGAACTAAATGAAGTTGACTAAAAATAAACTTCAAAAATTGTAAAGGAAGATTCATGGAAATAATGTTCTAAAAATCAATTCATGTCGTATAAGTTTAAAAAACATTCTTCTCGTACTTTTTTCAGAAAAGTCAAAAAGTACTTCGTACGAAAAAAGACAAAAGATTCCTTTCATATCTTTTACAAAAAACTCACCGAAGGGTAAAATTGAATTTAAACAATTTTAGGAGGATATAAATAATATTACATATTGAGGAGACATGGATGTGGATGATAAATATTCACTAGTAAATTATGAAGTCTAAACAATCTCGGATAAAAATTGAGATTGCGAGATTGTCCCTTACCTTAGGTCTGATTTTCTTCATAAGTGTATAATGATTTCAATATTGTTATTGACTTATTCTAGAATCATAATTATTGTTATGATATCATATATGGTCATATTCTTAGCTTCTTATTAGTAATATTTCATTACTACTTGTTATTCAGGTGTTTATTACTTTTTGTTCTTATGCGTGTTTTGTCGAATAAATTCTTATTCCTCTTTATAGGATATAGATACATCATTTACATAATGGTATTAGTGTAATATATATCATATTAATTCATTCAATTCATTTATATAATCATTATTCAATGAAGATCATATAGAACGAGTCGCATCACATCGTGGAGACGGTAGGACGTATGTACGCCCGAGCGATTATATCATTCCCATGATCGTGGAATTTTATTGGAGTGTATGTATACTATTTCAGAATCAATACCACTTTAAAATAATCATATATAGTTATTTATTTGCACCGTTATACCCATCCAAGTATGTTGGTGGTGGTAAAAAGATTACACCACAGCGTGGAGACGGTATTTCGTACGTACGCACGCGCGGTGATTTCGTTTTCCGTAGGATGGATAAGAGGTGAAATAGGGTTGTTTCATATTTATAATAAAATATCCGTATATGAGGGATACTGATGTTATTACCTTACCTATTTCTCGAACTTCCTTCTTTAAACATTCTCTTAAGGCACTAGAGTTGGTATTTTGAGAAGACCAGTACCTCTAGTAGGTTTCTAAGGAAGTGGGGAGGTAAAATTGGCAGGGTTTCGCTAAGCTTGATGGATCAAATTGGTGTGAGGAATAGAGGGAAGAGGTTCCTTTTATAAGGGAGGATAGGGGCACCTTTGGAAAGTGTGGAAATATTATTTTATTATAAACTTATCTTTGGTTTCAAAAGGTCCAAAAATCATTAAAGATGAAGATAAGATGACTCATGGTTGAAATAAAATCAGCCAATCAGAATTGGACATGTTTTGGAAAATATTTTAATCATTATAATCTTATTTATTTAAATCATTTATTAATGAGGTAAATACTTTATCATTATTGTGTCATAAATAATTAAATATATTAGGTGTCTAAAAATTATAAAACAAATATCATTATGTAGGAAATATTTTTAGCTTTCCAATGAATATTTATAGTCTAAAATATAATTTATATAACCCCTTATAAAAAATAATTACTAAAAGATTTTTGTTAATGTCAATTTTGTCTTTACATTAAATTAATTAATCCAAATTGTCATTTTCACTACCAACTGGCTCAATGGGGTCCCAAAATCGACCCAAGGAAGCCCATGGTCGGCCACTACTCATCCAATAATGTTTTGACAAGTGTCAATGTAATTTTGAATTATTATAATATTCGTTTAACCTTGACTTACCCTATTTACCTTTAACTGTAGTAAAAAAAAATTACCGTAGTTACTATTCATAATATCAAAAAAATAAAAGTAACCTATTAACATAATTTGGACCCACTGATTCCAAATATGGAATCCATTTTTCAAAATTCAAAACACAGAAGTTGCAGTAATTAATTTAAAACTAATCTCATTGTTAAGAAAACGATTTTTAAAAGTTAAAACATTACCAAAGATTGAAATGTTTTTACCTATGAATTCAATGTAAAATTAATGCTAATGACATAAACTAAATTAAATGGTAATTATATATTCTATTTATAATTTAAAAAAAATTCAATATTATAATTTAACCATATAAAGTATTGTGATGAAAAAAGTTGTTTTTAATTAAAATATAGTGTGTTTTTACTATTCATTAAAATATGAATGTTATCAGAATAATATGAAAATTTTATCCAAAGTAAACTTTTATATCCTGATTCTAAATAAGAATTATATTTTGTCAAATTGAACTTATATACTTGTCAAAAACTAGATTTAATGTTGGTGCGCCATCAAAAGGTAGAAAAACTGCATTTTTTAAAAAATACTTCTTTTATCCAAAAAACTGATTTTGTTTTCATACCTCATTCTAGAAAATGTATAAGATGAATTAAAATGTTATAAAATTCAAAATTCAGTTAATACTATTCATAACGGCTAGTTTGTAATATTATAATATATCATTGTTTAGTGAAACTCGGTATTACGTACTACACACGCTATCGAGGATGGTCGTGTTTGCGTGTAACGCAAGCCAAGATAGTGTTGTGTGTAGTGGAAGATTCCTTTTCGTATAACATATTACATAAAAAAATACTTCTCATAAAATATTAGGGTGTTACATTCTACCCCCCTTAAAATGAATTTCGCCCTCAAAATTCGTAACTTCGTAACTAACAGATGAGGATACCTCTCCCTAATCATATCCTCAAGTTCCCATGTAGCTTCTTCTAATTGGTGGTTCCTCTATAAAACATTCACCAAGCGAGTGGTCTTGTTCCGTAGGAATTTTTCACTACGATCCAGAATCTCTATCAGCTGTTCTTCATAAGAAGGATCTTGTTCCAGCGGAACAACTTTTGAGCTGAGTACATGTGAAGAATCAGGTATGTACTTTCTCAGGAGAGATACATGGAACATATGGTGAACTTGAGAGAGATTCAGTGGGAGCACCAATTGGTAAGATACCTTCCCAACACGATCCATAATTTCAAAAGGACCAATATATCTAGGGCTCAACTTTCCCTTATTTCCAAATCTCATTACTCTCTTCCAAGGAGATATTCGTAAGAACACTTTATCACCCACTTCAAACTCTAGGTCTTTTCTTCGGTTGTCGACATAACTTGTTTTTCGACTTTGAGATTCTCTTATGTGTTGTTGAATAGATCTGACATTTTTTTCCATTTCATCAACAAGATCAGGTCCTAATAGCTTTCTTTCCCCAACTTAATCCCAACAAGTTGGAGTCCTGCATTTGTTTCCATAGAGAGCTTCATAAGGGGCCATTTGAATACTGGAGTGAATGCTATTATTATAAGAAAATTACACCAAAGGTAGGTGTTGATCCCAACCACATTTGAAATCTACAGAGCATGCTCTCAATATATCTTCTAGAGTTTGAATTGTCCTCTCAGACTGACCGTCAGTTTGAGGATGATAAGCAGTGCTGAAACTCAACTATGTATCCAGAGTATGCTGAAGACTTCACCAGAACATTTAGGTAAACCTCAGATCCCGATCACATATAATATAAAGTGGTACTCCATGCAATCTTACCACTTCCTTTACATATATCCTGGCAAGATGATCTAGAGAGAAATCCTCTCTAATAGCAATGAAGTGTGCAGACATTGTAAGACGATCAACTATGACCCAGATAGCATTATTTCCTTTGGATGTTTTAGGATGTCCAGTGAAAAAGTACATAGTGATGTTTTCCAATTTCCATTCAGGTATGGGTAATGGTTGTAACATCACCTAAGACTTCTGTCTCTAAGCATTCACTTTCTAACAAACCAAGCATCGAGAGACATATTTCGCAACATCTCTTTTCATGCCATCCCACCAAAAGTACTCTTTCAGGTCCCTATACATCTTCGTGCTTCCAGGATGAATATATAATGAAGAACTATGAGCCTCATCCATCAGCTCCTTCTTTAATTCTGGGATGGAAGGAACACAAACTCGATTCCTGAACTTTATTATCCCATCACAATAAAGGTTGAATTCATGAACATTTCTCACCTTCTTTTGTAACTCGAAATCTTCTTTCTATGCCTCTTTAATCTTCACATTTATAAGTGGTTGAAAATTCATTTGAGAAAGATATGATTTTCTGTAACACCCCAAGCTTCCACGGTACGTTTCCCTTCGAATAATGCGATAGCGTGTGTTGTACGCAACCTCGAGTTCTAACACACACCACAACTAATTAAACTAGCCATTGTGAATAGTAATACCTACTTTTTGAAATCATATATATTTTATATTTCAAAATGGACTTCATTTTTGGATTTGGAATATTGAAATTAGCCTAGGGTGAAATTTTGGTACTTTTCGGATAACTTTTATATTTTGATGAATAGTGAAAATTACTAAATTTTAATTAAAATCAACTTTTTTAATCAAAATAATTAATATTGATAAATTATGAATTTGAGTGGTTATAAAGTATATTTAGAATATATTTTTACCATTTAATTTAATTTTTCTCATTGGACATAATTTCACAATTAAACCAGACATAAACAAGTGTCAATCTTTTGATAGTTATTATCTCTTAAAAACACGCTTTTTATTTTAACAATGGGAATTAATTTTAAATTAATTTCTGCCACTTCTATGTTTTGAATTTGGAAAAATGTATTACATATTTGGAATCAGGATGTCCAAATTATGTAAATAGGTAACTTTTATTTTTACACATTTTGAATAATTACTGCGATAAATATTTTATTTACCATGGTTAAAGGGTAAATCCGGTAAATAAGGGTTAAAAAATAATATTATAATAATACAAAAATACCCTAAAACGTGTCCTAACCTTATTTTTGGACACATACCCGACCATGGTCATCCTTGGGTCGATTTGGGGACCCCTTAGAGCCACTTGTATGTGGTAGGGACACATTATATTAAAAAAGTTAAAATTAAAATAAAAATGGCATAAGCTTACATCTTTTAGAAGAAAAATTTTTACATAGGGTTATACATGTTGGATTTTCGATTATAAATATTAGAAAGATAAAAAGATGTACTACATAATGATATTTTATTTATAATTTTTAGAAATCAAATAATTTAAATTATTAATGACACAATAATGATGCAATGTTTACCTCATTAATAAATCATTTAAATAAATAAGTTATAATGATTAAACTATTATCTAAAACCTGTCCAATTCTTATTTGTTGATGTTATTTATAATATTAGTCATCTTATATTAGACCTCAATGATTTTTGGACCATTATAAACCGAATATAATTATATTATAAAGTAATACTTTCACTCTTTCCTAAATAGCCCCTCCTCTCCCTTATAAAAGGAGACCACTTCTACTCATTCCTCACACCTCTCAAGCCACTTGGCTCGTCCAAAACCTGCCCAAATACTCTCCCAACTTCCCTCACTACAACCTAGAGGCCTTATTTGGATCAGAAAGCCAACCTAAGGAGCCCTTTTGATCAAATGAAAAGGAAGAACCCGAAGAAGAGGTAATGTTTTCACCACCCCCTTTTCAAGTTCCTTTCTTCTTCCACTTCTTCTTTCTTTGTTCTTACCATTCTAAAATAATAACTCCAGTATCTCACATATAATGTGATGTTATTATAAATATGGTTCAACCATATTCAGTATTCTATCCACCCTCTGAATAACATGTCACCATACGTGCGTACGTACGGCTTACCGTCTCCACGTCGTGGTGTAATTGTTATTCAATATATTATTATTTGGATGGGTATAATAATGATGTGCAACTCATGTAAATAATAAATATAACATGTTAATTATTCTGTATATATGATATAACATCCATTTATATATTATTTTAATATCAAAAGAATGATATTGTCGCTCGTGCGTACGTACGGACTACCGTCTCCACGAACGCGATGAGATTCATTCTCCATTGTATCCATTCAAGTATAATTATCATTTGATGATTTAAAAAATTATGTTTAAGGACTTGATATCATTCTCGATATGAATAATATACAACCTATCCTTTACAAACATGTCTTACGTAACAAAACATATAAAAAAAACAAGTAAGTTAACACCCGAAACAATGACAATACTAAGATATTATTATCAAATCAATATTAAAGGATCATATATGATATCATATTAATTTATATGATTCTTGTAAAATTTAATAACAATTATTTCACCATTATACATGAGGTTAACCTACCCCATCCAAGGAAAAGTACAAGGTAAGGGTTATTTCACAATATCTTCATTATTCGAGGTTGTTTATACGTAATAATCTACTGGGATCTCGTTATCATCCACATCCATGTTTCTTCAAAATGTATTTCAAAACATTTTTACAATAATATGGTTTAAATTCATTTATACCCTTTTTTTACTTTTTCTAAAAGGAATATTTCCTTTGTTTTCAAAACAAGGTCCTTTCTAACCTTTTCGACAGAATTAAGGTAAGAATATTTTTTTTAACTTATACGGCGGGTGCGGTTATTTTCTGCCATTATAAAATATTCAAAGCATTCCTTACAAGCTTATAAGAATATTTTCAAAGAAAATGTTTTATTTTATATGGATCTTAAGTGATTTCAAAATAAAAGGAGATATTTCTTTAAAAAGAATATTGATTTCATCTATGTCAACATCCATTGATGGATTTTAAGATTATTTGAAGTTGATTTATTATGATACAAAACTTCTATATTGTATTGAAGGTTTTGTGATATGTTTGACTGTGGATGTGCTATTTTTATACCATTCATAGTTTATGGTGAAATTATTGACATTTCGTATGCTAGTTTTAATACGAATGTTTATGTTATGTTTAAACCTTTTCATATGGGAATGCATTGGACTTAATATGTGACGGGTGGAGCCCGCTATAGCTCCTCGATGCATCGGTAGGTCACATGAGACAAACTAGTGTCTTGGCACAAGGCCTTGACAAAATCTTATTTGTATTCTTGGCACGAGGCCTTGACTATGTGGTTATGATAGTCTGGCATTATGCATTCCATTATTATGAAAGTGGTTATTGATTTTGCATGTGATTATTCGGTTAGTTGAATAACCATGTGAATAAGTAAATGGCATTATTTCATTCTATTTATGCCATAATATGTTAAAAGTTCAAGTTTAAAAGGCTTTTGTTTTAGTTATACATTGCCTTAAATGTTTATTCTTATTTATGAAAGTTTCCGCTATATTGTTATCATTAATGGGCATTTGAGCTCACCCCTTTTCTATGTTTTATTTTTCACAGGAAGTGAAGAAGTAAATTATGAATGACCTGCAGGGATATTATGTAGGGATATGAGTGTGGATTATGGATACAATATGTTGTTGTAGTAGTTTTTCATTTCATGATGTAATGTAAGACTTATGAATATATCTAGTGTTTCCAAGGCTACTAAACCAATCGGTCTTTCGAAATTTGATCTTTCTTGTGATCATGCCAATGTTATGTAATAATGCACCGACTCTGGGTAACTGGGGTCGGGGCGTTACAGTTGGTATCAGAGGAAGTTTAGTACAAACCTTGGAAGCTAGATTTAGATAAACTCTGATTAGACCACGTAGACCTAAGATGAACTTTGAGGATTAGTATAGAAGAACTACCTAGAATTTTGGTATTGTAGAGATTTTGTGAGTTTTCCGAGCAATACATCCCTGTCTGGATACGAGCAGGTAGAGGCGGCTCTAGCACAGATGTACCTAGGGGTAAAACCCGAAAACACCGCTTTGAGCTAGACTCGAACGGGAACTAGTGCACGACAACGGGCCTTGCTGCACTCTTGGTTACGACACACCCGGGGGATATGCTTAGGATAACTCTCATTTTCATTACAAATCATTATGAAGGGTTTATGAGTATATAATTCCTCAAATAAAACATTTTTATGATTATGGATTATATCCATAAATAGTTCAATTTATGTTAAGTGTTTTATAAGTATGGGATTATGTATTTTGATTCATAAACTGATCTAGTTTATGCCATTGTTTAGAAATGGCGCCTAGTGGAAGAAATGGAAACTGTATCAATGCACGCACTCCATGTAGGGATTTCCCTCCTGCTCAAGATAATTATAGTGGGGCTGGTGATGCAACTGGTGCCGATCAGCTAATCACCATACTGGGACAACTTACTCAGGTTATGAATAATAACCTTACCCGTATGGAGCACCCTGATCCGCAGAGTGGAGGATCAATGTTAGATCGATTCATGAGGCAACAACCACCAACGTTCAATGGGAGTAAAAATCCCTTAGTAGCTGAGCAATGGATAAATTCCCTAGAGAAAATATTTCAGGCTTTGGGGAGAAGTGAAAGGGAAAAAGTTATCATGGCAGTTTACCGCATCACTGGAGATGCTGATCAATGGTGGTCATTGATTCAAAATATGAAGGAAGATGATGAAGTATCAAATATGGAATGGAGGGAGTTCAAAGATCTGTTTTTAGAAAAATACTTTCCTCGCGACCATCAAGCAGATATGGAAAGGCAATTTCTAAGTTTGAGACAGAAGGAGGATGAGAATGTCGCAAAGTATGAGGCTAACTTTACAAGGTTAGCAAGGTACGCTGGTGATTATATACGTATCAAAATAAGTAAGATTGATCGTTTCTTTGATGGGTTAAAACCATTTCTCCGTCGAGCATTAGTCTCACAATCCTTTTCATCATACGAAGACATTGTCTCATGTGCTATCAAGACCGAAAAGGAATTCTCTAAGTCTTATGACTTTAAAGCAAAGCAAGAGAAGAAGAGACCTGCTGATCAATCTGGGAATGGAAATAAGGGGAAGAAGGGAAAGGTTGAATATCCATCCTGTGGTAAATGCGGGAAGAAACGCCCTGGTACTTGCTTGAAGGGAACGGGAGTCTGTTACAAGTGTGGTGAAAAAGGCCACCAAGCTCGTGATTGCAAGGGGAAGAAGGAAGCTACCAACGTTCAGTGCTACAATTGCAGGGAGATGGGGCATTATGAAAATGAATGTCCTAAGCGTTATGAGAACTTACCTCAGAAAAGGCCAAGGGATCAAGGTCAGGCTTATGCTATCACTACTGCTGAGGTAGAAGCTCTGAAAGACGTGGTGGCAGGTAATTTAATGGTTTCCTCAAGTTTAGCAAATGCATTATTTGATTCTGGATCATCACATTGTTTCATATCTTCCCAGTTTGCTAAGAAAATTAGATATTTCTAATTTGATTTAATAAGGGAGTTGTCAGTTAAAACTCCTAAGGAAAGTATCATTGCAACAAAGTTTTGTGAATCAGTCCCCATTAGAGCACATAAATTTTCTTTATCTGCTGATCTCATCGTCATACCAATGATTGAGTTTGATATAATCCTCGGTATAGACTGGATTTCGGACTATGATGCGAAGATTTATTGTAAGAGGAAAGAGGTTACAATTCTTGATGATAATGATAAGGAACACCTTATTTTTAGAGCAGAATCGTCACCACCTAATTCTTATTTAGATCCACCCCCAGTAGCTCAACTTAATTCAATTATTGGGGAGTAAGAGAATGAAATAACTGTCGTTGAGGAAAGGAATGTTCAAATAGAGGATGTACCTGTTGTGAAAGAATTTGTAGATTTATTTCCGGAAGATTTACCTGGACATCCTCCAGAACGAGAAGTTGAGTTTTCCATTGATTTGATTCCTGGATCAAGGCCTATATCGAAGACCCCTTACAGAATGGCTACTGTAGAGTTAGTCAAACTAAAGAAACAACTAGTGGAATTGAGTAATAAAGGATTTATTCTCCCTTGTGTTTCTCCATGGGGAGCCCCTGTTCCTTTTGTTAAAAAGAAAGATGGATCTATGAGGTTATGTATAGACTACAGGGAGATCAATGCTATAACGATAAAGAACAAGTATCCTCTACCTCGTATTGATGATTTATTTGACCAACTACATGGAGCTCAATACTTTTCAAAGATTGACCTTCGATCTGGATACCATCAGTTGTGTGTAAAGAAGGAAGACATTCTGAAGACAGCATTTCGAACCAGGTACGGGCATTACGAGTTTACCGTAATGTCGTTTGGATTGACTAATGCACCCTCTGTATTCATGGATCTGATGAATAGAGTTTTCAAGGAGTATCTCGATGAATTTGTGGCGGTATTTATTGATGATATCTTGGTATACTCCAAAACCTACGAAGATCATGAAAATCACTTGCGCGTTATCTTGAAGACTCTGAGGAGGCATTAATTATATGGGAAGTTTAGCAAATGTGAATTCTGGATTCAGGAGATTTCTTTTCTTGGCCATATTGTATCTAAAGATGGAATCTCTGTTGATCCTTCTATGACCAAGGCAATCCAAGAATGGCCAGCACCTACGAGTATAACTGAGGTACATAGTTTTATTGGTTTGGCAGGTTATTATCGACGTTTCGTCCAGAATTTTTCCCGATTGGCTAACCCATTAACGAAGCTCACACATAAAGGGGTTAAATTTGTTTGGACAAAAGAGTGTGAAGAATGTTTCGATGAACTGAAGAGAAGATTAGTCAATGCTCCTATATTGACTCTACCATCGGGGAATGATGGGTTCGTTATTTATAGTGATGCATCAATGAAAGGACTTGGTTGTTTCCTTATGCAGAATGATAGAGTTATTGCCTATGCATCACGACAGTTGAAAATTCATGAACAAAACCATCCTACTCATGATCTTGAGTTAGTAGCTGTGATATTTGCTTTAAAGATATGGAGACACTACCTCTATGGTAAAAAATGTGAGATTTATACTGATCACAAGAGTTTTAAGTATATTTTCTCACAAAAAGAACTCAACATGAGGCAAAGGAGATGGCTTGAATTACTCAAGGATTATGATTGCATGATACACTACCACCCGGGGAACGCAAACAAGGTGGCAGATGCTTTGAGCAGAAAAGACCATGGAGTTTTTAACATGATGAGAATTGAAAGGGATCCAATTTTCATGGATCTAGTGAAGATGGACATGGGAATAACCAGGGAAGGTGAAACATCAATGCTTTTTCAAATGGTTTCCAAACCATCTTTACTAGAAAGGATTAAGAGTTCTCAGACCGATGATGAAGAATTTCAGAAGAAGATTAAAGTTGTGAATGATGGGAGATTGAGAGACTTTGTATATGAAGATGGAATTTTGAAATTCGGGAAGAGACTTTGTGTTCCCGATTTACCAGATCTGAAAAAGGAATTGCTGGATGATTCTCATAGTTCCAATTTCTCTATACACCCTGGGAGCACCAAAATGTATAGAGATTTGAAGGAACATTTTTGGTGGGACAACATGAAGAGGGAGATTACTGATTTTGTGTCAAGATGTATGGTTTGTCAACAAGTGAAAGCTGGAAGGCAACATCCTGGAGGAGTCATGCAACCTCTTCCCATACCGGAGTGGAAATGGGACAATATTACGATGGACTTTGTCATGGGGCTACCAAAGACTCCTAGAAGGAATGATGCAATATGGGTTATTGTTGATCGTCTTACCAAGTCAGCACATTTTCTTGCTATAAGAGAAGATCTACCCCTGGAACGTCTAGTAAGACTATACATTAATGACGTTTTGAGACTTCAAGGAGTTCCCCTATCGATTTTTTCTGATCGTGATCCCCGTTTTACTTCAAGATTTTGGAAAAGTATTCAGAAATCCATGGATACTGAACTTCATTTGAGCACTGCTTACCACCCTCAGACAGATGGACAATCAGAATGGACTATTCAAACCCTAGAAGACATGTTTAGATCTTGCTCACTTGACTTTCAGGGTATGTGGGATCAATATTTACCACTGGTAGAATTTTCCTATAACAATAGCATCCATTCGAGTATTCATATGGCACCATATGAAGCGTTATATGGAAAGATATGTCGTACACCAACCTGTTGGGATGACGTTGGTGAAAGAAAACTTGTAGGCCCAGAACTGGTGGAGGAAACGGTGGAAAAGGTGAAAGTAATCCAAAATCACATCAAAGAAGCTCAATGTAGGCAGAAGAGCTATGCCGATAATCGAAGGAAGGATTTGGAATTTCAAGTCGGTGATCATGTTTTCCTGAAGGTATCTCCGTGGAAGGGAGTCATACGTTTTGGTAAGAGAGGTAAATTGAGTCCCAGGTACATCGGACCTTTCGAAATTCTAGAACGAATTGGGGTTGTAGCTTACCGATTGGCAATGCCGCAAAGTCTCTCCAAAGTTCACGATGTGTTCCATGTATCTCTATTGAGAAAATACATGCCTGACCCAACGCATGTACTCACCTATGAGGAATTAGAACTGGAACCCGATCTGTCTTATTGTGAAGAGCATGTCAGGATTCTTGATACAAGAGAACAAGTACTGAGAAACCGGACAACGCGTCTGGTAAAAGTTTTGTGGAGAAATCATAAGATGGAAGAGGCAACGTGGGAACCTGAGGAACATATGATGAAGAACCACCCGAGTCTTTTTATGCAGTAATACCCTAGAAATTGCGAGGACCAATTATTTGAAGTAGGGGAGAATGTAACACCCCAATCTTCCACGGTACGTTTCCCTTTGAATAATGCGATAGCGTGTGTTGTACGCAACCTCGAGTTCTAACACACACCACAACTAATTAAACTAGCCGTTGTGAATAGTAATACCTACTTTTTGAAATCATATATATTTTATATTTCAAAATGGTCTTCATTTTTTGATTCGGAATATTGAAATTAGCCTAGGGTGAAATTTTGGTACTTTTCGGATAACTTTTATATTTTGATGAATAGTGAAAATTACTAAATTATAATTAAAATCAACTTTTTTAATCAAAATAATTAATATTGATAAATTATGAATTTGAGTGGTTTTAAAGTATATTTAGAATATATTTTTACCATTTAATTTAATGTTTGTCATTGGACATAATTTCACAATTAAACCAGACATAAACAAGTGTCAATCTTTTGATAGTTATTATCTCTTAAAAACACGCTTTTTATTTTAACGAGAATTAATTTAAAATTAATTTCTGCCACTTATGTGTTTTGAATTTGGAAAAATGGATTACATATTTGGAATCAGGATTTCCAAATTATGTAAATAGGTAACTTTTATTTTTACACATTTTGAATAATTACTGCGGTAAATATTTTATTTACCATGGTTAAAGGGTAAATCCGGTAAATAAGGGTTAAAAAGTAATATTATAATAATACAAAATTACCCTAAAACGTGTTCTAAACTTATTTGTGGACACATACCAGACCATGGGAATCCTTGGGTCGATTTGGGGACCCCTTAGAGCCACTTGTATGTGGTAGGGACACATTATATTAATAAAGTTAAAATAAAAATAAAAATGGCATAAGCATACATCCTTTAGAAGAACAATTTTTACATAGGGTTATACATGTTGGATTTTCGATTATAAATATTCATTAGAAAGATAAAAAGATTTCCTACATAATTATATTTTATTTATAATTTTTAGACATAAAATAATTTAAATTATTAATGACACAATAATGATGCAATGTTTACCTCATTAATAAATCATTTAAATAAATAAGATTATAATGATTAAAATATTATCTAAAACCTGTCCAATTATTATTGGTTGATGTTATTTAGAATATGAGGCATCTTATCTTCGACCTCAATGATTTTTGGACCATTATAAACCTAATATAATTATATTATAAAGTAATAATTTCACTCTTTCCTAAAGAGCCCCTCCTCTCCCTTATAAATTGAGACCACTTCTACTGATTCCTCACACCTCTCAAGCCACTTGGATCGTCAAAACCCTACCCAAATACTCTCCCAACTTCCCTCACTACAACCTATAGGCCTTAGTTTGATCAGAAAGCAAACCTAAGGAACCATTTTGATCAAATCAAAAGGAATAACCCGAAGAAGAGGTAATGTTTTCACCACCCCCTTTTCAAGTTCCTTTCTTCTTCCACTTCTTCTTTCTTAATTCTTACCATTCTAAAATAATAACTACAGTATCTCACATATACTGTGATGTTATTATAAATATGGTACAACCATATTCAGTATTCTATCCACCCTCTGAATAACATGTCACCATACGTGCGTACGTACGGCTTACCGTCTCCACGTCGTGGTGTAATTGTTATTCAATATATTATTATTTGGATGGGTATAATAATGATGTGCAACTCATGTAAATAATAAATATAACATGTTAATTAGTCTTTATATATGATATAACATCCATTTATATATTATTTTAATATCAAAAGAATGATATTGTCGCTCGTGCGTACGTACGGACTACCATCTCCACGAACGCGATGAGATTCATTCTCCATCGTATCCATTCAAGTATAATTATCATTTGATGATTTAAAAAATGATGTTTAAGGACTTTATATCATTCTGTATATGAATAATATACAACCTATCCTTTACAAACATGTCTTACATAACAAAACATATAAAATAAAACAAGTAAGATAACACCCGAAACAATGATAATACTAAGATATTATTATCAAATAAATATTAAAGGATCATATATGATATCATATTAATGTATATGATTCTTGTATAATTTAATAACAATTATTTAACCATTATACAGGAGGTTAAACTACCCCAACCAAGGAAAAGTACAAGGTAAGGGTTATTTCACAATCTCTTCATTATTCGAGGTTGTTTATACGTAATAATCTACTGGGATCTCGTTATCATCCACATCCATGTTTCTTCAAAATGTATTTCAAAACATTTTTACAATAATATGGGTTAAAGTCATTTATACCCTTGTTTTAATTTTTTTAAAAGGAATCTTTCCGTTGTTTTCAAAACAAGGTCCTTTCTAACCTTTTCGACAGAATTAAGGTAAGAATATTTTTTTTAACTTATACGGCGGGTGTGGTTATTTTCTACCGTTATAAAATATTCAAATCTTTCCTTACAAGCTTATAAGAATATTTTCAAAGAAAATGTTTTATTTTATATGGATCTAAAATGATTTCAAAATAAAAGGAGATATTTCTTTAAAAAGAATATTGATTTCATCTATGTCAACATCCTTTGATGGATTTTAAGATTATTTGAAGTTGATTTATTATGATACAAAACTTCTATATTGTATTGAAGGTTTTGTGATATGTTTTACTGTGTATGTGCTATTTTTATTCCATTCATAGTTTATGGTGAAATTATTGACATTTCGTATGCTAGTTTTAATACGAATGTTTATGTTATGTTTAAACCTTTTCATATGGGAATGAATTGGACTTAATATGTGACGGGTGGAGCCCGCTATAGCTCCTCGATGCATCGGTAGGTCTCATGAGACAAACTAGTGTCTTGGCACAAGGCCTTGACAAAATCTTATTTGTAGTCTTGGCATGAGGCCTTGACTATGTGGTTATGATAGTCTGGCATTATGCATTCCATCATTATGAAAGTGGTTATTGATTTTGCATGTGATTATTCGATTAGTAGAATAACCATGTGAATAAGTAAATGGCATTATTTAATTTTATTTATGCCATAATATGTTAAAAGTTCAAGTTTAAAAGTCTTTTGTTTTAGTTATACATTGCCTTAAATGTTTATTCTTATTTATGAAAGTTTCCGCTATATTGTTATCCTTACTGGGCATTTGAGCTCACCCCTTTTCTATGTTTTATTTTTCCCAGGAAGTGAAGAAGTAAATTATGAATGACCTGCAGGGATATTATGTAGGGATATGAGTGTGGATTATGGAGACAATATGTTGTTGTAGTATTTTTTCATTTTATGATGTAATGTAAGACTTATGAATATATCTACTGTTTCCAAGGCTACTAAACCAATCGGTCTTTCGAGATTTGATCTTTCTTGTGATCATGCCAATGTTATGTAATAATGCACCGACTCTGGGTAACTGGGGTCGGGGCGTTACATTTTCCCCTTTCATTATAATTCCATGATCCATCCTTTTTAAATCCATAAATACTGGATCTTTTGTGATCCTCATCATGGATAAGCTAGCATGGTCTTGTCAACTTAATGCATATGCCACCTTGATTTCTTTCCCAGGGTGGTAATGAATTGGGCAGTCGTAGTCCTTAATCAGCTCCAACCATCTTCTTTGGTGCATATTCAGCTCCTTTTGTGTGAAAATATACTTTAAACTTTTATGATCAATATAAATGTCACACTTTTCTCCATAAAGATAATGCCTCCAATTATTTAATGCAAATATCACCGCATCAAACTCAAAATAATGAGTTGGGTAATTTTGCTCATGGATTTTCAACTATCGTGGGGAATAATCTATCACCATATCATTTTCATAAGAACTCACCCCCAGCCCCTTCTTGGATGCATCACTGTAGATCACAAACCTTTCATCACTACAAGGAAGTGTGAGCACAGGTGCACTGGATAACCTTCTTTTCAACTCCTTGAAATTCTCTTCACATTCCACCGTCCACATGAAAATAACTTCTTTTCGAGTCGACCTGGTGATTGGATTGGATAATCATGATAAATCATTCAAAAAACGTCGTTAATATCCCGCCAAACCAAGAAAACTTCGGATCTCAGTTACTGTTGTTGGTCTCGACCATCTTTTGATAACCTCTGTTATTGTGGATCTACAGATATCCCATCTTTTGAGATTATGTGACCCAAAAATGAAACTTTTTGAAGCCAAAATTCACACTTGGTAAATTTGGTATAAAGATTCTCCTTTCTGATGGTCTTTAATACAATTCTCAAGTGATCTCCATGTTCTTTCTTGCTCTTTGAATAGACAAGAATATCATCTATAATGACTACCACAAACTGATCAAGATAGTCTCTAAAGACTCTATTCATCAGATCCATGAAGATAGCAGGGGCATTAGTAAGACCAAAAGGAATCACTCTAAATTCATAGTGTCCATACCTTGTACGGAAATCCATCTTTGGTATATCCTCCATTTTGACCGTTAATTGATGATACCCTGAATGAAGATCAATCTTGGAAAAGTATTGAGCTCCGCGTAGTTGGTCAAATAGGTCATCAATGCGTGGGAGAGGATATTTTTTCTTGATAGTGATCTTGTTAAGTTCTCGATAAACAATGCAGAGTCTCATTGATCCATCTTTCTTCTTAACAAACAGAACTGCTGCTCCCCAAGGTGACACGCTAGGGAGTATAAATCTTTTATCAAGATTCTCTTGGAGTTGCTTCTTCAATTCCTGCAACTCAATTGGTGCTATTCTATAAGGTGTCTTATAAATAGGCAAAGCACCCGGTATGAGTTCTATTGAAAACTCAACTTCACTATTTGGAGGAAGACCTGGAAGTTCCTCCGGAAAGACAACATCAAATTCTTGTACAATGGGCATATTATTAATCATGAGTTTCTCTCTAACCATTTGAGATAAATAACCTTCATTTAGTGGAATCAAGACCCATACGATAGAAGAAATTTCCACTGGAAGGTTATGTTCATCCTTGCATCGATAGACGATCATAGATTGATCTGGAATATGAAATGTGACTTCCCTTATTTGGAAATTGATTTGAGATCCATATA
The DNA here is from genome assembly GCA_963277665.1 of Viscum album. NCBI lineage: Eukaryota > Viridiplantae > Streptophyta > Magnoliopsida > Santalales > Viscaceae > Viscum > Viscum album. Next base: position 1,284,073,522 of record OY728133.1, read on the forward strand.
AAGAAAGCCAATCCATTCCAAGAATCACATCAAATTCTACTCTAGGAAGGATCACAAGATTTGCAAGACGCACTTTCCCACAAACCTCAATCGGAGAAGAATTGTAAACATTTGATGCGACTGTTGTGCCATTAAAAGTTTTCACAGCCAACTCAACATATAATTTTTGAGGTAATACAGATATATCCTTAGAAAATTTTTCAGAAGTAAAATAGTGGGTGGATACAGAATCAAATAAAACATTTGATACTTTAGAGTGGATGGTAAGTGTACCTCTCACAACTTCATTGTCGTACTCCACATTGCCGATAGTAATTGCATGTGACTTTCCTTTGTCTTTGGCCTTAAGAGTTTGTTGACGTCGATCATCATCATCAACCCTTGGATTTGGGAATTGATTGGCATAATGCCCCATCTCTTTGCACTTGAAACATTGAAGTGTATTAGGTTCATTGTGTGTATACCTTCCTTTGTTGTCATCATTAGACATCTTCTTCCCATTATGTCGACATTCAATTGCCCGATGACCTTCTTTTCCACACTTATAACATTTTCTTGTCCCCTTAAGAAAATTTCCTCCATTTTTCTTTCCACAGTTTGAGCAGAATGGAAAACTCATCTTCTTTTCAGTGTGGTCTTTAGATTTTCCTTGGAATTCCATTTTCCTCTTCTTATCAAATCCATCTGACTGATGGGTTACACCAATCTCCATCTCAACCTTTAGAGCACATCGAACAATTTCCTCATAGCAATTGAAGTCCCTTATGGCTAATTCCCTTCGAAGACTTGGTTTTAAGCCACTAAATAACCGATCGATCTTACTCTCAGGTTGGATAATAATTCCGAAAGCGTACCTTGCATGTCTTGTATAATTTCTTCGTAGGTACCAACAGATTCATCATCCTTTTTCTTCAGTTCAAGAAACTCCTTCTCCATCTTTGTTCGAAGAATACGAGGGAAATACTTATTAAAAAAATAAGTTCTTGAACGCGTCCCATTCTATGGACTCAATTTCATCCCTTTGCCTCGTATTCTTAATAATATTCCACCATTGATCAGCATCACCTTCCAAATGATACACTGCTAAAATGACTTTATCATGTTCAAAAAATTAGAGAACTGAAAATAACTTTTCAGTGGTACTGATCCATTGTTCAGCCACTAATGGATCAGAAGACCCGCTGAATGAAGGTGGATGCTACCTCATGAAGGATTCAACACAATGTTTGTCCTTCCTTTGCTCATTTGGAAGTCCTTCATGATTCATAGCATGAGAAATTTGTGTGATCATGTCTACAAGAATTTTCTTTCTAGCTCCCATAATGTTTGGTTGCTCTGGGGGACAATCATTGCATTGCCCGTCGCATTCCGCATTAACACGGTTCCTTCGGGTTCCAGCCATTGACTAAAACCAAGAATAATAGTGTGAGCAACACTAACTATAATAGGAAAACCACATAATCAAGAATACAATTTCAAACTTAAGGTCTTATCGTAGGTGGTTCATCGCCATTTCTAAAACACTAAGATTATGTTCTATGCTTAGGCATATCCTTTAGTTTCTTACCAAGGCTTTCACATCCTAGTTTCCAAAGGTTGACTATACCTTTCCTTTGATACCAACTATAGCAACCCATACTTTACATACATGGTTAATACTTCAAAATCAAAGCATACTTATTACAACATATAACAAAATCATGATAGGACCGTATAGGTATAGGGTCTTTAGAAACTGGGAAACATAAACAACTGGTTCATAAAGCATATACATTGTCCCCCATTTATTTCATCATATCTATAGTCCCTTTTTGGAATATCTTACTTAATAACCTTCTTCCTGACTAGGGGAAAGAAAACATACAAAAGGGTGAGCTCAAATGCTCAGTAAGGGTAAACAAAAGAAATATCAATCACATCAAATTCATAATAACATAACATTTGGGAAATCTTACCCTGCAAAAGAGATAATAATTTCATAACATGGGATAAATCATGGTAGTGAAATGTAATCCCAATAATCATAACATAAAACATGAAACATTGTGGCATATACACATAATCATAGAGAATCATTTCTTATTAGTCAAGACTCGTTCCCAAGACTATCTTAGCGGACAAAGTCCATTTATGGACCGAGTTCACTCCTCGTTTCAGTCCTGTTTCACTGAACCAGTTTAACCCACCGTTCCATCCATGTCTATCTCATGAGATATAAATCTTTACCCAATTCATTGGAGGGAGATATATGTCCCACCCATCTCATAATGATAACATTCTTATGTGTGGCACAAAATCATAAACCGTACATCATAGCATAACCCATGTAATAAAAATTGGATTCTTAAACATCATGTCATCGTAACATAATCCATAAAAGGATATCATAAAAATAATTCCATCATAACATAATCAAATCAATGTAAAAATAGGGATATAAATAGAACCCTATATTATCTTAGATGTAAAATAATTTTGATAAAACACTTGAACTCCGTTCTTGATGAAAATATCCTTTCTATTTCAAAAACATTTTCCATTCATAAAATGTCATATATTTTTGAACTAAAATAAGTTGATTAAAAATAAATTTGGAAATTTTTAAAGGAATATTCATGGAAATAATGTTCTAAAAATCCATTCTTTCTGTATAATTTAAAAAAACATTCTGCTTTTACTTTTGTCAGAAAAGTCAAAAAGTACCTCGTACAAAAAAAGAAAAAAGATTCCATTCATATATTTTACTAAAAACACACCGAAGGGTAAAATTGGATTTAAAAATTTTAGGAGTATATAAATAATATTAAATATCGAGTAAAGATGGATGTGGATGATAAATATTCCCCAGTAAATTCTGAAGTATATACAATCTCGGATAAAAATTGAGATTGTGAGATTGTCCCTTACTTTAGATCCGATTTGATTCGTAAGTGTCCGAAACTCCTATATAATGATTTAAATAATTTTATTGACTTATTATAGAATCATACTTATTGTTATGATATCATATATTATCATATTCATATCTTCTTATTTGTAATATTTCAATACTACTTGTCATTCAGGTGTTTATTACGTTTTGTTCATATGCGTGTTTTGTCGAATAAATTATTATTCCTCTTTATAGGATATGGATACATCATTTAAAGAATGGTATTAGTGTAATATATATCATATTAATTCATTCAATTTATTTATATAACGTTTATTCAATGAAGATCATATAGAACGAGTCACATCACATCGTGGAGACGGTAGGTCGTACGTACGCACGAGCGATGATATCGTTCCCATGATCGTGGAATTGTAATGGAGAGTATGTATACTATTTCAGAATAAATACCAATTTACAATAATCATATATAGTTATTTATTTGCACCATTATACCCATCCAAGTAAGGTGGTGGTGGAAAACAGATTACACCACGGTGTTGAGATGGTATTCCGTACGTACGCACGCGCGATGATTTCGTTTTCCGTAGGATGGATAAGAGGTGAAATAAGGTTGTTTCATATTTATAATAACATATTAGTATATGAGGGATACTGATGTTATTACCTAATAATGAAACAACTATAGAAGATTGAGTAGAAGAAGAATGGAACTTGAAGAAAACGGTAGAAGGTATTACCTATTTCTCGAAGTGCCTCCATTAAACTTTCTCCTAAGGCACTAGAGTTGGTCTTTTGAGAACACCAGTACCTATAGTAGGTTTCTAAGGAAGTTTTGAGGTGAAATGGGTAGGGTTTGGCCGAGTTTGAAGGCTCAAATTGTTGTGAGGAAGAGAGGGAGGAGGTGCCTTTTATAAGGGAGGAGAGGGTCACCTTTGGAAAGTGTGGAAATATTATTTTATTATAAACTTATGTTCGGTTTCAAAAGGACCAAAAATCATTAATGATGAAGATACGATGACTCATGGTCGAAATAAAATCATCCAATCATAATTGGACATTTCTTGGAAAATATTTTATCATTATAATCTTATTTATTTAAATCATTTATTGATGTGGTAAACACATTATCATTATTGTGTGATAAATAATTTAATTTATTTGGTGTCTAAAAATTATAAAAGAAATATCATTATGTAGGTCATCTTTTTATATTTTCAATGAATGTTTATAGTCTAAAATATAAGTTATATAACCCCTAATAAAAATTAATTACTAAAATATTTTTGTTAATGTCAATTTTGTCTTTACATTAAATTAATTAATCCAAATTGTCATTGTCACTACCAAGTGGCTCAATGGGGTCCCAAAATCGACTTAATGATGCCCATGGTCGGCCAATACTCATACAATATGGTTAGGACATGTGTCAATGCAATTTTTAATTATTATAATATTCTTTTAACCTTGAATTATCCTATTTACCTTTAACTGTAGTAAATAAAAATTATCGTAGTTACTATTAATAATATCAATAAATAAATAAAAGTAACCTATTAACATAATTTTTACCCCCTGATTCAAAATATGGAATCCATTTTTCAAAATTCAAAACACAGAAGTTGCAGTAATTAATTTAAAATTAATCTCGTTGTTAAACAAATGGGTTTTATAAGTTAAAACATTGTCAAAGATTGAAATATTTTTACCTATGAATTCAATGTAAAATTAATGATAATGGCATAAATTATATAAAATGGTAAAAATATATTTTATTTATACTTTAAAAACATTCAATATAATAATTTAACAATATAAAGTATTGCGATGTAAAAAAATGTTAAATTAAAATATAGCGTGTTTTTACTATTCATTAAAATATGAAAGTTATCAGAATAATATGATAATTTTATCCAAAGTAAATTTTTATATCCTGATTCTAAAGAAGAATTATATTTTGTCAAATTTAACTTATAAACATGTCAAAAACTAGATTTAATGTGGGTGCACCTTCAAAAGGTGGTAAAAATGCATTTTTTTAAAAATACTTCTTTTATCCAAAAAACTGATTTTGTTCTCATAACTCATTCTAGAAAATGCATAAGATGAATTAAAATGTTATAAACTTAAAAATTCAGTTAATACTATTCATAACGGCTAGTTTATAATATTATAATATATTGTTGTTTATTGAAACTCGGTATTGCGTACTGCAGACCCTATCGAGGAAGGTTGTGATTGCGTGTAACGCAAGCCAAGCTAGTGTTGTGTGTAATGGAAGATTCCTTTCTGTATAACATATTACGTAAAAAAAATACTTCTCAAAAAATATCAGGGTGGTACAATCTCCTTTTTTATGGTCTCAGAACAGTGCTTAGATACTCCACATGCTCCTCCACATTTGTACTATATATTAGAATATCATCTATAAAGACTACCACATATTTTATGAGGTAATATCAAAAGACTCTATTCATCAATGCCATGAAGATTTCTAGAGCATTACTGAGTCTTAAAGGAATTATTATGAATTCAAAGTGCCTGTACCTCGTACGAAAAGTAGTCTTGGGGATATCCTCCTTATTCAACCTTGCTTAGAAATATCCCGACCAGAAATCCACCTTGGAAAAGTATTATGCTCAACATAGCTGATCGAACAAGTCATCAATTCAAGGAAAAAGAAACATGTTCTTTATTTTGATTTTGTTGAGCTCATGATGATCAATGAAAAGTCGCATTGACCCATCCTTCTTCTTTATGAAGAGGACTGGTGCACCCCATGGTGAAGCACTTAGTTATATAAACCCTTTATCAATATTATCATGTAGTTGTTTCTTTAGCTCATCATGGTCCACAATAGCCATTATATACAGAGTCTCGTACATTGGAAACTCTCTATGAATAATATCAATTGAGAATTCAACGTCTCTTCTATGAGGAATACAAGGAAATTCTTCAGAAAAACATCAGAAAATTACCTCACAATATTCATGTATTCAAGGATGGTTTCTTACTTAGACATAATCATTTGAGAACGATACGCATGCTTGGAGGGCAGTAATATCCATGCTTGAGATGATGGTGCAAAGGAAGATTTTTCCGCCCCCTTGTACCTATACAGAATCAGGGGTCAATTCACCATATAGAGAGTGATTTTCCTCTCATAAAAATTTATGCTGGCTCTATATAAGGAAAGCCAATACATGCTAAGAATTTACTCAAATTTCACCAGAGGGTGAATGATGGGGTTCAATGGGTTGTTCAAACCACAAATTGGGATATGGGAGGAGTTATATTCATGGGATTCAATGATTTCTCCATTTTCCATTCTCACTAACATATTTATGTCCATGATTTTTTTTGATGTTGGGATTGTTCGACTAAACATTCAGAATATAAAAGAATTCATCAAACCAAAATGAAAATGTATGTTCAATATTATTGAATAAATAACAAGCGTACCTATTACCACATCATTATCAGGGTAAGATTCAATGACAGTGATTGAAAAAAATCTCTCCTTCTCCCTTGGAGGTTTTTGTTTGCCACCAAAAACCATTAGCATAGGGCACTGGTTTGAAAAGTACCCTAGTTCATTGTTGTTGAATAAAGGAACAATTCATTAAGGGTCGAACAGAGTGTTCATCTCCTCTATTGTATGATCATGGTTTTCTTATCAACTATTAATATCCATGTGCCCTTCTCTACCACCCATAAGTCATCTCCTCACCCCCTTCCGAAAACGTTACGGGTGTTTTTTCTGTACCTTTGGAATGTGGGGTGTTAGAAAATCTTGGAACCATTGGATTTATCCATCGGATCTCCAAAATTATTGTCCAATTTCTACTTCATATCCATATGATACCTTTAAGGTTCTTCGATCTCTATTTTGACTTTGATGGAACATCATACAATTTTCTCAAACCAATTAATGTTGCAGATCACTAGGGATTTCTATATGATAGTTTTTAACCCACCAAAGAATCATTCAACCTTGAATTTGTGGGTAACGAAAAAGCTAGAGGAATATCGTGAAATCATTGTAATGTTTTCATCTTACTCTCTGATGGATTTTTTTTCTTTTTTCATGATGGTAAGGAAGTCTATTTCTATCGTAAGTCATAAGGTGTGTGAAAAATATTTATCATTTTTTTTAAAAAATCCTTCTATTCCAATGCCTTGATATAATCTTCATGCTTAGTATATTTGGTCAATGTCAACCATTTATCATCTTCACCATCCATATGATAAGAATCCATAATATCCTTATCTTATTTGAAAAATTAAAGGACGTATAAGATTTTTTCAAAGGAGTGGATCCATTGTTCAGTGATTGAGGGATCAGATGATAAATTAGATGAATAAGGACATTGTCTCATGAAGATCTCAATTGCAACCTTTTCTCTCTTAGTGTGGGTTGAATGTTCATCTTTACCTATTTTTATTTTTTTGGAGGTTGGGGCCGAAGCCTCATTTTTTTTATTAAATCAAAGAACAGACCTCTTTTAACTGGGTAGAGGGAAACCCATTACATAGCCTAAAGGCCCAGTGGGCTTGTAGCCCATTACATAGCTCGTAGGCCCAATTTTTTGGCCCAATTCACATTCTGTGAATAGTAACCCACCTTCTACAGTACCCACATAGTACCGCGGCCGCTACAGTGTCCTACCACCGCTACAGTACTTGTTGATGAATAGTGTGCCACTGCTACAGTACCGCTACAGTACCTGCGCCCAATGGGTTTTGAACCCCCAATTTTCATGTTGTATTATAGGGTTCTTACCACAAAGCCAAACCACAACTACATATTTTTCGATTCAATACATGTGTTAACTAAGAATGTATCGTGACAAAGCTTGTGATTCCTGCTCCCATCAAATTGGGAATCTCATTTGAATAACCATCAAATTTATCTTCACATTAGTTGTTAGTATGAGTCCTCCTATTACTGTACATTTTGATGGAATAAAAAGAATGTTAGGGGAAACAAATAAAGGTGAATTCAATGAAAAAAAGGGATCACTTATAAATTACATTTATTTCCTTAACTTATCTATGTTATCCATGAGCTACTTCCCAACATATATTCTTAGGGAAATTTTGTTTTATTCACTTAGTAATTTTTCATTCTAATATTATGAATTTTCCAAAGAATATCCCCTAGGATTATCGTTACTAGGAGTGAAGCAAGGCCTATTGTCATGCACCAGTTCCTGTTCGAGTCTAGCTCAAAGCGGTGTTTTCATGTTTTACGCCTAGGTACCTATTTTCCAAAGCCGCCTCTACCTGGAAATATCCTAACATGGATATCTTTGTTTGATAAGATGTTTAATCAATACTCACCAGAATTTAGGGATGTTTTTATTTTACTTTTTCTTATCCACAAGGATTTCTCAAGGCTTTCCTAATCATTGTCCCAAAAATAACTAAACATATCATCAGATACCGACTATAATAGTCATTCTATTTATTACACACATAAACACGATTTATTACATAAACATTAAATTAAGAATACTCTGATGATTGAGAGGTCTATTGTCTAGGGAAATAAGGAACATTACATAAAAAATTCGAACATAAAACCCAACATCATTATTGATTCCTTTTTTAAATGACAACAACATTCTTTTCTACTTAACATTGCATGGGATAACCTAAATACATTCATAAGAAACATATGAACTATGAAGCCTAGTAAGGTATTAAACTAAGAATAACATGGATATTATAGTACATGTTTGGAATATCAATTGATCAGAATAGAAACATGCACATAAAGGCATGATATCATAGATTATTAGAACATAGAAATGTGGAAACAACATTTAACATGATATGATCTTGAGACAAGGCTCATTGAACATATATAAAGAGTAAACCCTCATTTCACTTGAATTATCATGAGTAGACCCTCGTGTAAATTGAAGTATCATGATACTAATATTTTCCCAATGCATTCTAGTGTTACCAGGGCACACCCTTCTTAATCATTTCATTTCATGCATAAGTGTGCCACATGGATCCTACAACATGGAATCATTCAAAATCATCATTTATTCCATGATAAATTAATGTGGAATACATCCATGAAAATATATAACTGATATGTAAATGTGCTTAAATGTGAATACCCTTGGTAGAGAAATGGGAAAGGTATTCACTACACAGTGAATTTGGCTTATAAAATCATCGTGAAAATTCAACAGCATAACTACGTGACATAAGAATTAACTAAAATAGTTGATGAGAGATAAAAGGGTATATAATCATATGTACATGAAATGGAATTTATGGGGGTAATATAGATACATGTAACTACAAATTTAATTGAATTTAAAATCATAATAATAAAGAATTTCTTGAATGTAAATGGGGAGGGAGAAATGTCGTACATAATTTATGCATGGTAATAAGTGTACATGGGAGGAATTAATGAGAGATAAATGAATCTCTCGTTAATAAAAAAAATGAGGGAAGTATAGGAGAAGTTATTAATAATAAACAAAATTTTGTAATTTAAAATAAAAGGGCATAAGAAAATAAATAAATTAGGGAATAAATGAGAAAGGAATAAATCCCTTATTTGGAAGTGTGATTCCAAAGGATTGGGAGAGACTTAGGAGGGGATTCCTGGGATCTTTGGGATCCTTGGGAGGATTATAGAGAGTGTGGGTAAGGGTTTGGTAAAGCTATAAATGGTTAGAGTGGAGAGGAATGTTTTATTGAGATAGTTTATATAATAAAAGAGAGGGAATTATTTATTATTTAGGTGTGGAAACCACACATTAAACTAATGAAAACCAAAACCAAGACATGGTTTTTTCCCATGGTTTTTGCTAATATATAGTGGAATAAAATATTTTTTAAGGGAAATAGACGAAAATATTAAAATATTTTTCTTGATTATGTGGAGGTGAGTCGCACTCTCAAGGAAATCATTTTAAAATGTTATAATGTTTTATAAGTCTGGGATGGTTCACTATGGCTTTGTAAAATAAATCAAAAAAACCTAAAATCCCATTTAATTAAATTTAAATAATATATTGTAATGAAAAGCATTTATTGTATTTCATTACATCACTATTGGGTCATTATGATGTAATAAAACACACTATATATTTAAACAGTATTTAATTCTTACCCAAAAATTCGACTGTCTAGGAAAATTATAAAAAATTAACTGTTGGATAATTTCAACATCTAGATTCCAAAAATAATATTAATTTTATCAAAATAATTTTCTAAATATGTGAATTTTTACTTCCAAAATAAAAACATATATTTGTCAAAAATTCATAGGTTTTGACTAAAATAGATTTCAAACCATAATACAAATTACAATTCTATTCACAAATATTATATGCTCATTTTTATTTAATAAAAAGTAATCTTTTATAATATTTTATTAAAATATTATTTAATTTAAAAATCCATTAATTCATTAAAAATATCTTTCTTAATTTAATATTAACTACAAATATTATTTCTTCTTTAAAAACTATTTACAAAGTAACAATAATAAAATTAATGTACATTATTTATTCTATACAAAAATATTGCACATATTCATAGTGATAAGGTCTTGTTACAAAACCCTTTTTAACACCCTCATATGACTTAATAGTAAGGTTTGTGATGGTGACAGACTCTTTGAATGGATCAGATAACATCGTTCGGGCAGTAATCTCTATCAACTTCTTCTTCTCCCGTAGGTGGTTCCATTCAAGCTTAACTTGTTGAATATCATCTTGGTTTCGGTAAAGAGCGAAGCCCAGGGACAACACCTCCTTTCCAAGCTCCATAAAATGGGCTTCGTATGGAGAAATTATACTAGATAAGGCTATCACTTTCTTGGCATGAGTAAATAGGATTTGATAATGCCCTATATTTTTTCTAATCATGTGATCACTTTTCAAAATCTATAGTAGCAATGATAACAATTCTTAATATTATTTTAAAATCCAAAAACATAAAACTAAATAAATAGATATGTTTTACATAAAATTTTTAAATAATAATGTTGAGATGTTATGTGAGTATGATATACTCTATAATACCAAATGTTGGATTGAATGTGTAAAATAAGATGCACAAATACAAGAGGGGGTGGTGAATTGTACACTTTAAAAATCCCTAAAGAAATTTAGCATAACCAAAATTAACAATACCTCTAAGACCTAATAACTTTCTTGATTCCAGAAAAGTGGTTCAAGATATGAAACATAACCAATGTTTATAACAACTAAGATTCTACATTAAAGTGTATAGAATCTAACTAAATCAGAGTACAAGTATATGGAAGTATAAGATAGTTATACTTTCCTCAACAATACAAATGAAGCAGAAAACTTGTAACAAAACAAGTAACAAGTAGAAAGTATTTCAACCCAAAGAGAAGGGTATCCAACAACCATGGATAAAGGTAACTTGATTTATAAATTCAAGAACGTATGTCTTACCCACACAAGGGTAAGACCTCGATACGAAGATCGGAGTCCATCTTGATATCCCCACAAGACCTCAACTTCAAGGTAGTCGGCACCTCGGTCTTCCTATCCCCAGAAGCCCTCGATTGTACACAGCAACAATCGGAGTCGCACAAAGAAAATATGTACGAAGAAAAGTTTGAACAATCCATTCAAACTTTCTGCACGAATCTTGGGAGTTTATAAGAGCCTCTCTCTCTATAAATAACTTCTGAAAGTTTTGAGCTTCAAAAATTTCCAAAAGCCCTGAGATCGTTTAAATGAGATTCTATTTATAGGCACGACTCCAACGATCGGCTCCCTCCTCCAACTGTCATATTTTCCTTGAATTTCAGAGGGACCTATACACGTTTCACTCAAACTACAGTTAGTTGGTAACTGAAAGAACGAAATCGTTTTATAACAAAACAAGTGTAAGCATAACTAAAATCTGATATTCGGAATGTGAGTAAATATGATAGTTCAGAGTCTAACCAAAATTGGATTCAGAGTCTATGATACAAAGATATTCGGATTCTATTTTCTAGGAATTCGTTGTCTAAATTCGAAGTCAGAATTCATAACAATTGGTAATCAGAATTCGTACCTATAATTCACAGTCGAACATTTCATAAGTTCATAATCAGTATTCATAGTCAAACTTCATGAGAGTTCATCACCAGGATTCGGAGTCGAACTTCATGAATGTTTGTATCCAGAATTCAAGGTTAAACTTCATGAGAGTTCGTAACAAGAATTCGGAGTCAAACTTCATAAACGGTCGTATCCAGGATTCAGAGATGAACTTCTTAAACGTTCGTGTCCAGAATTCGGAGTTGAACTTCTTAAACGTTCGTATCCCAAATTCATATTCAGAATTCGGAGTTAGAAATATGAAGAGTTCAAATCCAGAATTTGTATTCAGAATTTGGGGTCAGTGCTCTAGAGAGTTTGTATCCATAATTCTGAGAATTCGGATACTAAAACAGAATGCTTCATATCTAGGTAATTTTAGGATTCTGAGGTTTTGGATATGACACCAAATTTTATATTTAGACAACATAAAGAACAAAGTAAAACAAGGTAAGGATAAATTTCCTTGCGGAAGGAAAAGTTTCTTTATAGAAGTTAAACATAGGGTAAAAAAATTGCCATTGAGATAAGGTGTTTGTGATTTTCAAAACAAGAAGGAATCGTGAAGTCATAAGGAAATCCTTAATGACTTAGCAATATCTCTCATGTATGAAGGAATGGAAAATTCATAAGGAAAACCTTATTGACTCAACAATCTCCCCCATTTTGGAAAGCACAAACATTCTTTCGAAAAAGAATATAAGGACTTAGAAAAAAATTTCTCGACATTGAATATAAAACATTTCTCCCTTTACATATGACCAATGGTGAATACGACTAACTGCCCCTTAGGATTTGGAAAACTAAGGATCGTATTCTAGATTTCTGGAATGAGATTTTTCATTTTAATGTGGACATATTTGTAATGAGAACCCCCCCTTTGATAAACTCCACCTTACGTAAGGATATTTCTTCTTTACTTAGAATTATTTTTTCTTCTCCCCCTTAGAATTATTTTTCCTTCTCCCCCTTTATGATTTTCAAAAAGAGTTTGAGTAAATGGAAAAACAATATAGTACATGAAATATAAGTTTAAACATAAAAAAAACAAGCTCCCACTATTTATAGGCACGACTCCAACGTTCAGCTCCCTCCTCCAATGGTCATATTTTCATTGAATTTCAGAGGGACCTGTACACGTTTCACTCAAACAATGGTCAGTTGATAAGTGAAAGCACGACATTATTTTAAAACAAAATAAGTGTAAGCATAACTAAAATTAAATATTCAGAATGTGAGTAAATATGAAATTTTGGTGTCTAACCAAAATTTAATTCACAGTCTATAACATAATGATTTTCAATTTTTTTTTCTAGGAATTCATAGTCTGAATTCGGAGTCTGGATTCATAAGAACTCATAATCAGAATTCATAACCAGAATTCATATACGAACTTTTCATAAGTTAATAATCAGAATTCGAAGTTGAACTTCATGTTAGTTCATAACCAGAATTCAAAGTCGAACATCATGAATGTTCGTATCCATAATTCGTAGTTGAACTTCATGAGAGTTCGTAACCAGAATTCAGAGTTGAACATCATAAATGTTCATATCCAAGATTTGGAGTTTAACTTCATAAAATTTCATATCTATAATTCGGAGTTGAAATTCCTAAACATTCGTACGCAGAATTCTTATTCAGAATTCGGAGTCAGAACTCTGAAGAGTTCGTATCCGGAATTTGTATTCATAATTCGGAGTCATAAATCTGGAGAGTTCGTATCCATAATTCTGAGAATTCGGATCCTAAAACTGAATGCATCATATCTAGTTAATTATAGGATTCTGAGGTTTTGGATATGACACCAAATTTTATATTTAGACATGATAAAGAACAAAGTAAAACATGGTAAGGATAAATTTCCTTGGGGAAGGAAATTTTTCCTTATAGAAGTTAAATATAGGGTAAAAAGAGTTTTTCCTTGAGATAAGGTGTTTGTGATTTTCAAAACAATAAGGGATCGTGAATTCATAAGGAAAGCCTTAATGACATAATAATATCTCCCATGTACGAAGGAATGGAAAAGTCATAATGAAACCTTATTGACTCAACAAATAATAAATTTAATAAAATCAAGTGAAATTTTCATTTGTAAAAGTTTGGGTTGTCACACTTCAGACTCTAATGCTCAAAGTATACATCAATTTTCTCCCAATATTTTTATTGTATCCATATACTTAAAGACATGGAAACTAAAGGTACCTCAAAATCATGGGTTGTATTATTCTAGCCAAGGTAAATTGAATTTTATGATTCATTTAAACCACTTTTTTTTAACATAGAACACATCCATATACCTTGTAGGAAACAACACTGTGAATGAAAAATACTTCCCCACTAATGGGTAAATTTAGAATAAGTTTACTAACCATCATATTCTATAGTTATTGGAAAAATTACTCCCATTATTTTTTCAAAATGGAAATAAATCTGTTTTGAGTTAACATGGTTCATATATTATAAAATCGTTACCATATTTTCACAAATCATTTATTGTCTCCATATAGATTGATGAAACTATGAATATCACATAATATGGTAGGAAATGATGACTCCACTATAGACGGATAGATCCAATGTCATTCCTTGAATAGTCATTATGTTTCATAAGAATTCAATTTTTGTAACTAGAAAAGATTTCAATATAATTTTCAAAAACACTTTTCTTTCCCTATGGGTTTTAATATTCCCCTTTGATGATCATCGTACAATTAAACAAATGATTTTAAATATTATAATATATCCAACAATGACCACCCAAAATTTATAAATAAATTCATAGATGATTATAGTTATCAAATCCGTCAATATTTGATGATAATTATTGATGAAAAATGGAATTAAAAAACTCATAATTTTTGTATCTTGTTCAAAAGGCTGTGTTTTTTGATATATTCTTTATTCACCATTAGTTAGTAATTGTATGATTAGTGTTCCATTTGGTAGAATAATTGATCCCCATAAAGCTGGTTGAACATATTATCCATCCTTTTAAGAGGTAATTATTTCTTTCACTCTCATACCTTTAAGTTCTATATTATCAATACATAAATACATTGATCAAAACATTTTCATTACAAGGAGAACATGAGCTCCACATAGAGATACACTCAGATGAATAAAGAACATACTTATGAAGTTCATTAAGATACTTATTTAATTCTTTTCTCTTCACATAAGAAATTATATATAAGGTATTTGATACTGTCTTCGATCTAGACATGAGTTAAATAGAGATCTAAACCATTATTTGAGGTGGAAGATGGGATATCTCATCAATAATGGCGTCACTCTATTCTAGAATAATGGGTACATATCCTATTTTTTATTTTTTATTTTTTCTTCTTCTTTATGCATCATTCCCATAATGGTGGAAATAATAGGTTTTTCATGTGTAAATTGAGGATTAAGTATCTCACCCTTTAAGATAATTATATTTTATATAAATAAGACAACATAAATTTAATTTCGTAAATGATTTATATTGATTAATATTGTCCCAAAAAATAAATCACATGAATTATCTCAAATTCCACCAATGGAATGAAAATCCGAATTCAAACGAGATTTCACTCATCCATTCTAATAGTAAAATATCTATACAAATTAAATGCCTAAATATATTCCCTAGTAATTTTAAATGATAACTATACTACAACCTAATCAATATTTACCATGATATTATTAGAAAACAAGAATTAAATAGAGGAATGAGTAGAACCACAATCAAATTATCTACATAATAGCGTTTAGTGTCATATTAGTGTACTCACCATAATATTTTTGGCTCATTGATTTCACCAAATTTTAATGAAAAATAAATTCCTTCCTCCCTCTTCATATGATGGTCTTAATGGTAGTTTTCATCAATTAACATTGTATTTTGACATTGATTAGTGAAATAAACCCCCCCCCCCACACACACGTACCACACTTGAAGCGTTTCACAGTAACCATCTTCCACTTTATATAAGAATTCAGATATCATGGATTTTCAATAGAAAGATAGTTTTAATCCATATAGCCATATCTTGAACAATTTTAGAACATTCCAATACCATATATGTAATTGACCAATTGCTTCTGCCAACATTTGTTGTACAATTTATGGTGTAATGTAACATCCCAAACCCACGCTTCAAGATTCAATACATAAACCTTTTGAGAACTATTTTTAAAAACATAAACTAAATAATACACAAAACCATTAAATATAATAACTTTTCTAGTATCTGTTCTTCAAAATCAGTCAAGAACATACACATTTTAAGAGTTTTCAGAAAATGAAATAAAATATATACATCTATACACATGCACTATCTCCGTAAGATAATTATTAAATCAGAGAAATTCTATGATACCTATGAATATAAATTCATAACAAGTCAGATGCATTAAATTACCTAGTAAGGGGTTTTGAAATCAATGTAAAATATGTTATAAAATCTTCTTTCAAAAAAAAAACAATTTCAAAGAATAATTTTGAACTTCCATTGAAAATATGTTGGAAAATAAATTTGAAAATAAATTTGAAAAAAATCATTGAAATTATTTATCCTTTGAAAAAACCCAATAATTTTAAATTAATTATTCTCAAAAATTACTTTAAAAATAATGCGATGAATTTTCTTTAAACCACATTCATTCATTCAAAACCAACTGGGGCCACATGAAGCATTGAAGGTTGTATTTGGCCTACCCACATACTTAGGGATGGGATAAATCCCTATTTACATACAATATTTACTACCTTCGAGTACCTAATTTTTAAACAAACATTTTAGCCTTTTTTAGACATATACCCTTACACTAGTTTTTTTACTTCAAAAAATTAACTACCTAAAAAAATCATATTTTTATAAATATAAATATAGATTCATAAGATTAATTCTTCCTTATTGGGGAAACTAAATCTCATCACTTTCAGATATTTATGAAATACAAAGAATATTGAAGGATGAATAATTAACATTCATATATTAAATTTTCATTCATTAAATTCTTGAAATCCATTTTGAAATGGAATAGCATACTCATGGATCATCATTATATATTTACAAGTACATATACATAGAAAATTATATATATATATATATGTGTGTGTGTGTGTGTGTGAGTGGAATTTCAAATAAAAATCAATAAGTATTGTGATTTTTATAATTAATAATGATATGTATGTAAAATCTTGAATTAAAATGATATGAATCCCTAAAATGGTTAATAAATATATGATATCAAATTTATTAATAATTGAAAATATACCACAAAATAAAAATTTAATTTTCATTAGAAAATGAAATCCAATATAATAATTTATAAATGGAATTAATTAATGATCTAAAAGGATTCTGCATTCCCTTATAAATAAAATTGAACATATATATAAAATATATAATAATCGCTTGAAAAAATTAAAATATAAATAAATAAATTATTAAATTTTATAAAACATTAGATCAATGAATGATAATAACAAACATACATACATAAATATAATTTGAAAAGAACAATGTTTGAAATTAAGACATGTTTAATTTATGAAATGAAATTTCATAATGATATAAGATAGAAAATATCCTATAGAATAATAAAATTAAATGAATTACTTATTTGGAAATGTTTCCCATATAAAAAAATAAAAAAAATTCCCTTTAATCCATGAGAACATAAAAAGAGTTCATAAATTGTTTATTAATAATATAAATTATTAGTGAGACATATTTTTTTAAATACAGATACCCCATAAAGATGAAGATGAAATCAAAAGAAAACATAATTTTGATAAATATATATTCCTTATGATAAAAGAAATAAGTCATTAAATTTAAGACATTCAAAATATAAATATATCATAAAATTTAATAATTAGCAACCACTTACCTTGTCTAATTGGATAATAAGGAATAATGATCTTCTGGTTATTTTATTCACCTAGGGTGAGAGACAGATTTTTTTGAATGTAAAATAGGGTTTGTATCATAATAATTGGGAAAATTATTCCCACAATTTATTTAGTGATATATATATAAAATATAAATTGTCCATAAAAATGAGAAATTAAAGAAAACTGATTGTTTAGGTTTTATGAATTCCTAGAAAGAATTTAAATTTCATAAAATTGTATATTGTTTGATATTTACAGGATTGGTTGGTGTATATTTTTATATGAAGTTAATGATAAAAAGTTGGTATCTATGAAGAAAAGTCTATAATTAGATATAAAAATTGATTTGAAATAGTATAGGATTTTTCAAAATCATATAATCATATCCATACACAAGACCATCAAAAAAGAATAGAATCTTTGAAAAATAAAGTAAAATGCTATGACATCAATAACAGTGTTTAAAATGAACATAAAAAGGTATAAAAATTAAAACAAGAACCAAAATGGAATTTCTAATGGGGAATGATGAAGAAATTGATGGAAGATGAAGAACTAGGGTTTTAGTACACCTAAAAATGAATCCTGAAATTAGATTTAGATAAAAAAAATGCCTACCTCAATGATCTGAGAATTATAGAATGGGATGATGGTGACTAGTTATCAATGAAAAAAATCCCTTTTCCATAAATCAAACCGCCGATGGTATCCAAAATCATATGTGAAGCATATATCTGATCATGAGTATAAATCCACATCTGATAACCTTTTTCTTCGACAAATCTGTGCTCATCCTCTACCTTGACCCAAATACGAACTAGTTCTTTGAGCTCGATTCCTTGCGGCTATAGTCTACTTCATCTCCAAATTTCTTTTTGAATCCCTCTTCTCTAGTGGGACCATCCTCTCACTCCATCATCCCTCGACACCTAGGACTCATACATCTAAGTTTCTCCTCAATAATGAACCCTTGAAATCCCTTATCCCATTATTTGTCTCTTTTTTTTAAATTTATTTTTTATTTATTTATTCATTTAATTTTTTTATTCATTACATTTTTTATTATCATTTACATATTATAATTTTAATTTATAATAATAAAAATTGTAATAATTTTATATATTTGGATGAAAATATATAGTTTTATTTATTACATCATTTCAATTTATTTATAATAATAACAACATACTGATCATTATTAATAATTTTATTATTTAAAACTAATATAATAAAATAAACTATATTAACTTTATAATTTAAATTAATAATTATATATATATATACATAATTATCTTTTACTTTATAATATTTGACATTAAATCAATTTATATAAGTCATATATGATGTCTTATTTTAATAAATGTTCTTAGTGATAATTATTTAAAAATAATATATATTTTATAATAATTTCTTTGATTTACATATTCACAATTATGAATACCAATATTTCTTTAGTTAATTTTTTTATTTCATTTTTTTGTTATATTTAAATTTTATTATGTATAATTGTTTTCTTCAACTTCTTTTGTAATTATTGTAAGTACAATATGTAATTCAAAATATTTATTTATTATTTCATTTATCTTATTGAAGTATATATTATGGGAAAGTATTAATAATATTAAAATTTTTATTTAATAATATATTAATAATTAATTATGTCATTTGCTTAAATCATTTTGAATCAAGTATTTAATAATTATAATTTAATATAATCTATAACCTCAATTTTTTTATTTAAATTATTATTTTTACATAAATAATAAATTATTCCTATATATACTTCCTTAAAAAAAATTATTTATTTGTTATATCAATACATATTTTTAGTGATGTTAATTAATCAATAAAATTATATTATAAAAACATGGATATAAAATATTATTTACTAATTTATTATTATAATTTATTTATTAACTAATTTATTTCTTATTTACTACTTAAATATTCAATTGATTTTTTTTATTATTAATACGACTGAATTAATGGTTAAATGATGTTACTAATAATAAAATAAGTAATTATTTTATAAAAACTCGTGATTTTACATTCTCCACCCCCCATAAATTTAATTGTGCTCCCAAAATTCTTTTGTGAGACATATAACACATCAAAATATACATCTTTAGAATTAAGAAAAACTAGAATGGATAAACTTCTATATCCTTCCACATAGATTTTAATCATATAAAACTATACAATCTTCACTATTTTCTAGACCATTTATATTATACCAAAAGTAATTACCTGAACCAATGCTTCTAGATAAAGTTCATAAAATAGATGTATTTTTGAAAAAAAATGAACCAAAATAATACAATTTTCATTTTAAATTCATATATATTTGTCAATATCAGTTTTGGAAACTAAAAAATAACTTACATATTTTAATAGTTGTATAAAAATAAAATAAAATATCTACTTCTCTACATGTGCACTAACTCATTATGTGAAGTCATCTATCATAGAAATTCTATGATATCAATGAAAATAATTTTAAGATATGGAAAGGGAATTAAATTTCCCATTAATGTGTTTTAAAATCAATAAATAATGTTTTATAAAATCCTCTATTTAAAATAACTTTTGAAAAATACTTTTTAACCACTTTTAAAAATAATTTCGAACATAATATTTTAAAATAAATTTTTAAAATATCATTAAAATTATTAATTCTCTGAGAATACTTCAATACTTTGAAATTACTTATGTTAAAAATTTATTTATAAGTAATCCAATGATTTTTTTTGAAAAAAATACTCAAGATTATGAAAATAAAACATTGGGGCCCCCTGAAACATTGAAGGTTTTCTTAGGCCTAACAACATTCTCTGGGAAGGGTTTACTTCCCAATTCCCTTCCATATTTTCAATCTTCACATGCCAAATAATTAAAAAAACATTTATGCTTTATTTTTGTTTTAACAGACATACACTTCAGTTTTTACTTTAAAATCATGACAATATAATTAAAATATATATATATGGATATAAATCTATATAAATTTATATATACTTTCCGAATAAAACCATTAATTTTTTTTAGAAATAAAATCTCATAAATTATATGTATATCATTAATAGGTTGAAATCCAAATAAAAAACTCATGACTCTTATCTATTAAATTTTCATTCATTAAATTAATAAAATACACTTTAAAAGAGGAATAATATACTCTCTCCTAGGTCTAATATTTATAAAATCACACACACACACAATATATATATATTCATATTCATGGAATGTCATGAAAATCAACAAATATGGTAATCAATATGTATATGAGTGACATGCATTTAAATTGATAAATTAAGATGATATGAATCCATGAAAATAGTGCATAGAGTCACGATCCTTAAAATATTAAGAACGGTATATATACTATAAAATAATAATATATATATTTTAAATATTATATCGTCTAAAATAATGAAATAATTTAAGATAATAAATATCTAATATATCATGCATTCCCTTAAAAATAAAATTGAACATAACAAGAAAATAAATTATGATCTCTTACAAATAAAAATAAAATAAAAATAAACAGTCCCCTAAAAAGTTTATAAAACTGTATATCATAGAATATTTACAATAATCTTCCTTACTTAAATGTAATCTTGACTTGATAAAATTTATAGGTGAAAACAATTTTGATTTCTGAAAATTAATTCTTTGAAAATTGAGATTACAAAATATCTGTAACGAAAATAAAATTTTGTGAATTAGTTATTTCAAAATGTTTCCCTAAAAAATTAAAAATAATCAAGTTTTCATAAAATAACTTAAGTATGAATATCATACTTCGTTTTTATTAATATAATTTCATATTGAGAACTAGTTTTTTTTAAAAAATATCCCTTACACTTGAATATGAAATAAAATTCAAAATTTATTCCGATAAATAAATATCCTTTACTATAGAAGAAATATGTATTTGATTAGATGAATTTAAAATATAAAGCTAATAAAATAGTTCAATAAATAAAAATAAGTACTTTATCTAATTGGAAAGGATGGAATAATAATATTATGGTTAACAGGTTCATCGAGTGTGAGAGAATGACTTTTTTAAAAGTACAAGAGGGTTTGTATCGTATTCATTTTTATAATTACTTCATATGTTTAGACAGTGATATATATATATACATATATATATATAGTAAAAAATAAACTAACAAGAATAAATTGGTTGGGTTTTCTGTTACTGACAAATAATTTACATTTTATCAAACTATATGTCATTCGATGTTTATAGGTTAGTTTGATTACTTTTTCTATATGCAGTTGATTGTTACAGGTTGGAATCAATGATGAAAATACTAAAATTATATGCAGATATTGATTGCAAATAGTTTATACTTCTTCAATAAGCATAGATTTGTAGCCATATAAAAAACCATCCAAATAATATTGGAATTGTTGAAAAAAAGAAAAAAGACGATCAAATGTATCCATGTGAATAAAATCAACATTGTAAGGTATAAAAAATTAATTAGAATACCAAAATATAATTAATAATAGTTAACGATGATGAAATTGAAGGAATAAAACAGTAAAACTATTTAGTACACTGAAATACAAATATAGAAAGGATATTCTGATACATAATAATAATAATAAACACCTACCTAAAATATATTGGAATTGGGGAATAAGAGGAAGATGACTAGATATCCATGCATGAAACAAACTTTTAGGAAATTGAACCAAAAATGGTAGTCGGACATATACTCAAACCACAAATATGAGTTGGGGTCTATGTTCACATTCGGTGTCCTTCGACATCGACTTCTCAACACTCATCATCAACCACTACCTAAAGAAGAACCAATGTTTTGTTCGTGATTCATCATGGAAAAGGTGATATTCAAATACAAATCACTCTGCTAAATCCCTCTTCTAAGGTTTGACCCTCCCCACATCTCATCAATGCTAGACCTCATTGGTTCCAACTACTCAGTTTCTCCCCAAGAATGAACCCTTCTAATCCTTTATCCCATAATTCTTCTATTTAATTTAATTTTCTTCTATTTTATTATTTATTTCATTCATATTATTTTTATTCATTTTATTTTTTAATTATTTTAATATACTTAATATAATATTTATTAATTTATTTTTTTAATTTTTTTATAATTTTTTACAATGGGATGAAAATATATAATTTTATTTATTTTTTCATTTCATTTTCTATAATAATAATAAAATTTATATCATAATTAATTCTCTTATAATTATAATATATTATAAAAAATTTCAAACTTTATTTATATTTTTTAAAATAATACTTATATATAAATTTATATAATTATCTTTTATTTAATAATTTTTATATGTGAATCAATTTATTTGAGTTGTAAATTATATATATATTTTAAACGAAATGTTCATAGTATTCATTATTTAAAAATAATATATATTTATCAAAAAATATATTGACATAAATATTATGAATTATGAATATTTAAATTTTATTTATTAATATTTTATGAATTTCATTTATTTTTTATATTTAAATTATATTATGTTTAATTATAATTTTCATTTTTTATAAATATCGTATGTATATCATGTAATTAAAAATAGTTATTTATAATTTTATATATCTCATGAAAATATACATTACTAGAAATTGTTCATAATATTCATATTTAAAATATTAATATATTCATAATGAATAATTTTTATTAAACATAAAATTGTCGAATAAAATATTTTATGATGAGAAATTAATATAATTTATAAGAATAAATTTTGTAATTTATGTCTTTATTTTCAACAAAAAAATCAATTATTCTTATATATATATATATATATATATGTGGTTATATATATATTTCCCTGAAAATAGTTATTTACTAATTACATGAAACATAATTTAGCTATTATTAATTTATCAATGTAATTATTTCATAAAAATTGGTAGAAAAAATCATATTTAATAAATTATTATTATAATTTAGTTATCTATTTATATATTTCCATATTTAATAATTTAATATTCATTAACATTTTTTTTGAATATTAATAAAATTGATATAATGATTAAATAAAAATAATAATAATAAAATAAATAATTATATTATTAAATCTCAGGATGTTGCATGTTCCGTGAACAATAATTTTTATATGTAAATAAAACATATTATTTGATGAATATTGAATTAATATATTGATAATAAATTCCATGATATTATATTTTTAGTGTCTCTGGAAACATAGATACATAAATAACTTGTTTATATGAGATCTATATCATCACCCACTATGTTCAGGATAACACAAAACCTTTATAAACAATCATAATTTAAAATTTCTTCATAACATGGTAAAAAATTTGAAATGGTAAACTCAGATGCTCTGTTTCGGTGGAAGATGATTATATCATTGATCAACAAAAAATAAAACCAGCTTAAGTGTTTGTGAACATGATCCTAAAATGCCTTAACCACAACAAGAATATTATAGATCATAATAATGAGTCATGAAATAGTGTATGATAGTTCATAAGACATGAATAATAAAGAATCAATGAATACACCGCAAGAAAGCATATAATTTTCCAAATATATACATTATTTGAATAAACATAAGCATAAAAAATCATTTTCATAGTCCTGGATCACTACCACCACTATGATAGTGGATTTGGTTCCCTCCAAATTCCATATTATCCTTATTCAGGGTTCACTCCCAATATTATCAATATGGTTAATTTATCTTATAAAAAACATTCAATCCCTATTCTAGTCCTTATTATATAATGAAATAGAGATCTTTACCTAATGAATTAGAGGGATATTATAAAGACCCGTAAATTTCAAGGAAATTTTTTTCTTAATTTTCTATGGAATTTTTCAAAAACGCAGTTTTTGACGGCACCTGATTCCGAGGCCCGGTGTGCCCAGAATCATTTTTCCGAAGTTTGGCTCGGGTACGTTCAGTGAACGGACGAGCGGGTTTTTCTAACTTTTGAACCGGTGCCCGGAATCGAATTCCAAGGGCACCGATGAAATCGCAGCGTCTGTATTTTCTTAGAAACGCCTCTTCCGGAGTTGCATTTTCTCGGGTGTGGTTTTTAATTTTCGGGCTTAAAGTTAAGAAATAAAATAATTGTATTACAAATTTATTTTATTTCACTTAAGCCACTTGGAAGCCACTTGAAGCCACTTAAAAGCGGCTTAAACTGAGATGAAACGGATAAGGTGCTATCCAGAAATATCCTACCCCCTTGGTAGGATATTTGTGAGGTGGGGCCCGCACGAGCCCCACCATTTCTTTCCGCTAAGTAACGCACCCGCGAAAATCCGTCATTATGAAAGTCAACTGAGGCGTTTTCATGAATTCTTAACAGACCATTTAATTGGGTGGTTTATTTTGTGAATTAAATGAGCTCTTACTTTTTTTTAATTAATACAACGAATTGATGGGTTGTTACTTACCTTTTTCGTTTGTTGGCGTAATAATAAAATCAGACCAACAAGTCTTTTTGGAGGATTACACGTTGAGAGGTTTTGTCAGAGTTCTTGAACCTTCAACCTCCTTCTCGAAGAACGCGAAGAACGCGAAGAACGCGAAGAACGCCGACCTCCAACGAAGAACGCCGAACCCGTGGAAGTCGACGACGCGACGCCGTGTTCCGCGACGCCGACGTTCCCTTCCTGCAACGTTCTTCTGCGATGTCTCTTCCTCCGCAACGAATCTTCGATCTGCTGTTTGAGGTAAGAGACTCCCGGTTTCTCTTAAATCTTCCTTATGTTTTTTTAACAAAACATGGATTTAATTTTATATAATTAAATTAAATATGTTGTTTCTTTGTCCGTTGAGTTCGCCGACTCAACTCCAGATTCCGCGACGACGCGACGCCCTTCTGCAACGATGCGACGATCCCCTCTTTCGGCGACGAACAATCCGCGAAGAACGTGCGTAGGATGACGACTACGAGGTAGGGGTTGTTGTGAATTTATTTCCATTTTCCCATGATCTTTCCTTTTAAAAGTAAAGAACCAGACAATAAGAACAATTTTAATTTATTAAAATTTTTGAATTCATGTGTTGAATTTTGTTTCTCCCGCTGTTTATCTCTAACGCGGAGGGTGCGGGCCAAACGAACACGGTCTGACAACCCTCCTCCGTTCTTCGTTGATGTGCGGATTTGACGGGTGACGACGGAACGTACCGCAACAAAAATTTGGTGGTTCCGCAGTGAAGAAAGAGTCCCGGGAGGAGCAACGGCGCAGACGGGAACAGAATCGGACCACCGAATCAATTCTGGTGGCTCGTGGAACACCCCGGCGGCGCAGGTCGCCGGCGCGGCGGCGCCGGCAGCCGGGAGCGGCGGCACCCCGGCGCGCCGCCAGACGAGGCCGTCATGACTAAAGCCACGGCGGCGGCTGAAAACAGACCCGCGGCCGCGCGGGTCCGGCAGCCAGGGCGACACCCCGCGGGTGCCGCGGGGTTGTCCCGCAGGGGCGGCGGCTCCCCCCGCGTCTCTCGGGTTGTCCAGGGCGACACCCCGCGGGTGCCGCGGGGGTGTCACGCGGTGGCGGCGGCTCCCCCCCGCGTCGCTCGGCCGCTCGGCCTAGCCGGGCTGGGCTGTCCGAGCCAGACCGGTCCGAACGGGTTGGACCGGGTCGAACCGGGTTCGGCCGACCTAGGGGGGTCGACCCGGGCCCGGACCCCCCGTCTTGGGACCATTTTCGGTCAAATGCCTGTATCTTGAGCTACAGGCCTCCAAACGACACGCCGTCAGCGGAAACATGATCCTTGGATCGAGACGGTCGTTTTGGTGTATCGCACTCAAGGTTTCGGAATACTTTGATTTAGGCCGGGTTGGTTCGTACACGAAACTAGCCGGGCCCTCGGAGCGGAAACGCTCAAATCTTGAGCTACGGACATCCGATCGACATGCCGTCGACTTCTTTGAATTACTCTAAGTGAGACAGATATTTTGGCATACTCCGCCCGAGGTTTGGACGTAGGTGGAGTACGGCCGGGTTGGTTTTGCCTTAAAAACCAACCGGGCCCCTGGAACGAAAAAACCAATATCTCTCAGATCGGGCGTCCGATTGACGCGCCGTCTGCGACGTTGAGTTCCTGTTGACGATACAGAACTTTTGGATACATCAACTTCGGACTCTGTGTCAGTTGATGTATCAGCCTCTCGGCTCGTGGGGCAGACCCTCCCAAACGAGCTTGCTGTGTGCGGAAACCCTAGTGCTGGCTGCGACTGCTACTTCGACAGCGACGACCGTGCAGAGATCCTCAGTGGACTGCGGCGATGGCCGTGCAGAGATCCTCAGTGGACTGCGACGACGACTGTGTAGAGATCCTCAGTGGACTGCGATGACTAATGCACTCAGCAATCCTACGTGGATCAGTGCTACAGGTCCTGTGTGGGCCCGATCCTGTGTGGGCCTGATCCTGTGTGGGTCTTTGCGGGGGTTAGTTACCTATCGATCCTTTGTGGGTCCGACAACTTAGATGGATTAGTGATCATCTTTATCGTCATCCGAAGAAGTATACCTGTGTGAGCTGAATCTTGAGTTACTCTACTTTGTGGATTGTGCTGAGCTATCCTGTGTGGATTTACTGTTTACTCTCCTTTGTAGATTGTGTTGAGCTATCCTGGGTGGATTTACTGTTTACTCTCCTTTGTGGATTGTGTTGAGCTATCCTGTGTGGATTTACTGTTTACTCTCCTTTTTGGATTGTGTTGTGCTATCCGGTGTGGGTTTACGTTTGCCTTCCTGTGTGGACTGGGTTGTGCTTGGGCTCGGACATTGGAGCCGAACGGGAATTGATGACTTAGGTATATGTATGGGCATATACCTATGTCGTGTCAGATGTTACTTCGTGATTGTATCTTTCCTCTGTGGATTATCCTTTGTGGATTTTGGGAGACCTTTGGGGGTCTCGGGGTCCCTACTGAGTAGCTTATACCCACCCCTGCACGGGCTATGCCCGCACTACGTTGTGTTGGTTGCAGACGACGGACATCGCTGATCGTGGTGGAGGCATGCAGAGCAGGAGAGTACCTGGAGGTGGACCACTGGGCGGGACGTACTCGGAGCGGTCAAGTGGACCAGAGGAGCAATGGAGGCTATCTGTACCCACCCTTCAGGTGGGACTTCTAGAGGACGGCTCAACGCTGGGGCTTTTCCTTTCAGTTGCTGTTTTTCCTTTTAGTTGTACTTTACAGTTGGGCTTGTATTTTCGGCCCCTTTTAATTTCAACACAACTTGTACAGTTTTTACTCAGTGTTTACTTTTCCTCTTGCTTACTCTGTGGTTCTTTTTTACTTTTCAAAGGAAATGCCTTCCCTTTTTACTGGGATTTACGCCTTGGTGCCAGTCGCCAGCCCCTGGCCTATGGAAGGCGGGCTTGGGGTAGTCACGGCACGGGCCCCGAGGACGGGTCGTGACAAATTGGTATCAGAGGTGGTCGGTTCTACCGCAGACTCTGATATTTCTTCTATGTGAAGAAATAGTTTTTACCGTATTGGGTGTGGTTATCAGTCCAGGGAGTCTAGTGTTGGTGCGGCGGCCAACGTATCCGTACACCAAGACCCTGACTTTTGGTTTCCGACTTAATGCACGAAAACATTGATTTCATGTGTGTTTCAAGTTTTCTTTGTGATTACTTGTGTCAGCTCACCAGGTATACTGTTCTGACCGTGGTGCACTTTTTTCCTTTTCAGAATGGTCCCACAACGACAGCCAGCTAGGGTTCGGAGAGTAGAGCGCGATGACAGCTCGCCGAGCGACGAGGCCTCGGTACGGGGCCCGTTGACAGTAGAGGAACCGGCGGTACCTTTACCTGCTGAGCCCCAGATGCTTATAGCGCCGATCGCTGACGATGCACGATGGCTCGGAGATCTGCACGAGTTCCAGTGCCAGCGACCACCCAGGTTCCGTGGGGAGATGGACCCCCAGGCAGCCGAGGACTGGCTGGAGGCGGTCGTCCGAGTTTTCAGGCCAGTGAGGACACCAGCAGACCTCATGGTGATCCTCGCGGCGAGCCTACTACACGCAGCAGCAGGACGATGGTGGAACCTGATGCTCTAGGTGCACAATGAGGCCTCCCTCATCTGGAAGGACTTCAAGATCCTCTTCTGCTTAGAGATCGTCCCTGCCACCCTCCGGGCGGTGCGCATTCAGGAGCTTCTTCAGTTGCGGTATGGAATCTTGACGGTCGCCCAATACGTGGCGAGGTTCACCGACCTTTCTCGTTACTCGACAGACATTGTACGGGACCCCTTCTTCCGGGCCCCGACCTTCGAGCAGGGATTGAGACACGAGATCAGGGCATCGCTGATCTCCCTCAGCATCTCGACCCAGGCAGGAGTGCTTGAGCGAGCCCTTCTGGTCGAGAGCTTTCTGGCTGAGTCCACAGCGAGACCTACCGCAGGGCGTCAGGTAGCAGAGTCTTCGGCATCGGGTAGTCGACGGATGACTTCGGGTTCCAGGAAGACCAGAACTTCCGGCAGACAACCTCGGGACACTGGCTCAACATTGTGGGGCACACAGCGCGGAGCCAGTCTTCCGAGATGCAGGCAGTGCTACGCGTGTGGCGGGCAGGGCCACATGGCTCGTGACTGCCCGACCCGTCGTACCGAGGAGCATCAGACGGTGGAGGGGCCACCCAAGCAGAGGCAGAGGGTTGACCGTGGAGGTCTGCAGGGAGGAGGCGGACGAGGCAGGGGAGTTGGCCGAGCAGCAGGTGGGGGCGACGCTTTGAGGCTCTGCCACCACCACCACCAGGAGGTCCGCCCCGACCACAAGGAGCTGGCGAGCAGAGACATGCACAGCTCCAGGCAATGGAGGCCTACGACCACGGCGCACCAGAGATGATTCTAGGTATGATCTGTGTCTATTTCACCCTTGCTGCAGTTGTTATAGACAAAGGAGCGAGTCACTCTTTCATAGTCGCTGCCCTTGTTCGGAGCTCGGAGATTCCAACAGAGCCGTTGTCTCGATCCTTACGGCTAGAGACCCCTATGGGGGCAGACTCGACAATTACGCACTGGTGGCAGCAGTAAAAGCTTACTCTAGGAGGTGAGAGCATCTACTGGGATCTTCTTGTAGTGGCGTCGGGGCCTTACGACGTCATCTTGGGCATGGATTGGTTATCTATGGTCCATGCACAGATTGACTGCATTAGGCGCAAGGTGCGATGTGTGCGCACCGATAGGAGCAGGATCACCTTCACCGGCGAGAAGGGAGCCTTCATAGCACAGGATGGACTCATGCAGAGGAGAGGGCAACCCATCACTCATCAGTTGGCTAGCCTCATCCTTGGAGTAGTTGACGTGTGGAGTCCTAGTTTTCCTGCAGTGGTGGATCAGTATGCGGACGTCTTCCCCAACGACGTTCCAGGGATACCTCCTCGCAGAGAGGTAGACTTTTATATTGACCTGTACCCCGGGACAACCCCGATATCCACTCCAGCATATCGGATGGCCCTCGCCGATCTTCGAGAGCTACGGGTACAGTTGGAGGACTTGCAGGGCAAGGGGTTCATCCGACCCAGTGTTTCACCCTAGGCTTCGCCGATATTGTTCGCCAAGAAGGCGGACGGGAGCTTGCGACTGTGTGTCGATTATCGTCGCCTGAACCAGGTGACAGTGAGGAACAAGTATCTGCTACCCAGGATTGATGACCTCTTCGATCAGCTCAAGGGAGCACGGTGGTTCTCGAAGATAGACCTCAGGTCAGGCTATCATCAGCTCAGAGTTCGAGACGAGGACGTGCAGAAGACGACCTTCAGGTGTCGGTATGGCCACTGTGAGTTCTTGGTTATGCCTTTCGGCATAACCAACACTCCAGCAGTGTTCATGAGCCTCATGAACAGGATTTTTGAGCCATACCTCGATCGATTTGTCGTGGTCTTCATCGACGACATTTTGGTGTACTCGACCACCGAGGAAGAGCACGCCTACCACTTGCAGGTTGTACTAGACACACTCCGAGAGCACCAGCTTTATGGAAAGCTCTCGAAGTGCCAGTTCTGGTTACGTGAGGTCCACTTCTTGGGGCATGTCATTTCTGAGGTGGGAGTTGCTGTGGATCCCGCGAAGATCGAGGCATTGCTAACTTGGAAGCCACCCAGGAGCATGACGGAGGTGCAGAGTTTCTTGGGTATAGCCGGATACTATCGGAGATTTGTTCCGGACTTCTCCAGAGTTGCGGCACCACTCTCAGATTTGACGAAGAAGGGGAAACCCTTTGTGTGGTCAAACAGATGTAAGCAGATCTTTCAGGAGCTGCGACAGAGATTGACCAGCGCACCTATCTTGAGGTTGCCTGAGGAGGGAGTTGGATACGTAGTCTACTGCGATGCATCAGGGACCGGACATGGGTGTGTCCTGATGCAGGAGCGGGCCGTGATTGCCTATGGATCACGTCAGTTGAGGCTGCATGAGCAGAACTACGCTACCCATGACCTGGAGTTAGCAGTAGTGGTATTCGCTCTGAAGACTTGGCGGCACTATCTGATGGGCGAGCGCTTTACATTCTTTTCTGACCACCAGAGTCTCAGGTACATCTTCTCGCAGAAGGAACTGAACCTGAGACAGCGATGATGGCTCGAGTTCCTCCAGGACTATGACTTTGAGATAGTCTATACTCCTGGGAAGGGGAACGTGGTAGACAATGCCCTCAGCAGGAGGACGGGCATCCAGCTACTTGAGGAGGCGACAGAGCAGCTAGCCGCTTTGCAGATAACCTTCGTGGATAGGGATGGAGCAGACTTCCTTCAGTCTCTCACAGTCACTCCTCCACTTCTACAGCGGGTCAGAGAGGCTCAGCATGGGGACGCTGACTATGAGACACGGCGTTCACAGATATCCTCGGGACAAGCACCTGATGGTTTCTCCTTTGGAGCAGAGCATGGCATCCTTTTCATAGGACGTACCTTGGTACCAATCACTTTACGAGAGGAGGTGCTGAGAGAGTTTCACACTTATCCTTTGGCGGTAAATCCAGGAGTGGCGAAGATGTACCAGAATCTCAGATGACCGCACTGGTTGCCGGGCATGAAGAAGGATGTGCCAGAGTTCGTTTCACGGTGCCTCACTTGCCAGCAGGTGAAGGCAGAGCATCAGGTACCACCACACTTGGTACAGCCCTTGGAGGTCCCGAAGTGGAAGTGGGACGACATATCTATGGACTTTGTGACTGGACTTCCACTCACTTCCAGAGGTCACGACTCCAATTGGGTGATTTTTGACCGACTCACCAAGTCGGCACACTTCTTACCCATCCGAGAGCAGGGCGCAGTAGAGAGCTTGGGGAGTCTCTACATTCAAGAGATTGTACGGCTTCACGGTGTGCCACCGACTATCGTCTCTGATCGGGATGCTCGTTTTACTTCCCGGCTTTGGAAGGGATTGTAGGAGGAGTTCGGGATGCGGCTACGTCTGAGCACTGCCTTTCACCCTCAGACGGATGGTCAGACAGAGAGGACCATTCAGACTCTCGAGGACATGCTCCGCGCATGTGTCCTCGACTTTGGTCGCAGCTGGGAGGACCACCTACCCTTGGTGGAGTTTGCGTACAACAACAGCTACCACTCCACCATCGGGATGGCACCATACGAGGTGTTGTACAGCAGGCCTAGCAGATCCCCTTTGTGCTGGACAGACCCTGGGGAGTCAGCACTTGTGGGACTAGAGATGGTCCGGACCATGACAGAGAAGGTCCAGGTCATCCAAGAGCGGATGAGGACAGCTCAGAGGCGGCAGAAGTCATATGATGACAAGAGGCGGAGACCACTAGAGTTCGAGGATGGTGACCACGTCTTCTTGCGTGTCTCACCTCAACGTGGTTTTTAGGGATTTGGCCGAGGCGGAAAGTTGTCTCCATGCTTCATCGGACCCTTCCAGGTCCTCAGCAGGGTTGGCGAGGTGGCTTATCGCCTGGCTCTGCCACCTCAGTTGCACCGGGTGCACGACGTCTTCCACGTATCTCAGCTGAGGAGATACGTGCATGACCCAACGCACTTCATTGACTATGGGGAGCTATACGTGGATGATGGTGTGACTTTTGCAGAGGTCCCGATGGAGATAGGGGATCGACAGGAGAGGGTCATGTGTGGTTGATTGATTCCTCTCGTGCGCATCAGATGGCAGCACGGGAACCCCCAGGAGAGCACATGGGAGCGGGAGGCTCAAATGCGTGCTTAGTACCCACATTTGTTTCCCTACCTCATGATGTATCTTTACGGGGACGTAAAGCCCTGAGGTGGGAGTAATGTAAAGACCCGTAAATTTCAAGGAAATTTTTTTCTTAATTTTCTTTGGAATTTTTCAAGAACGCAGTTTCTGACTGCACCTGATTCCGAGGCCCGGTGTGCCCAGAATCATTTTTCCGAAGTTTGGCTCGAGTACGTTCAGTGAACGGACGAGTGGGTTTTTCTAACTTTTGAACTGGTGCCCGGAATCGAATTTCAAGGGCAACGATTAAATCGCAGCGCCGGTATTTGCATAGAAATGACTCTTCCGGAGTTGCGTTTTCTCGGGTGTGGTTTTTAATTTTCGGGCTTTAAGTTAAGAAATAAAATAATTTTATGACAACTTTATTTTATTTCACTTAAGCCACTTGGAAGCCACTTGAATCCACTTAAAAGCGGCTTAAACTGAGTTGAAACAGATATGGTGCTATCCAGAAATATCCTACCCCCTTGGTAGGATATTTGTGAGGTGGGGCCCGCACGAGCCCCGCCGTTTCTTTCCGCTAAGTAACGCACCCGTGAAAACCCGTCATTATGAATGTCAACTGACGCGTTTTCTAAAATTCATAACAGCCCATTTAATTGGGCGGTTTATTTAATGAATTAAATGAGCTGTTAATTTCGTTGAATTAATACAACAAATTCATGGGTCATTACTTACCTTTTTCGTTTGTTGGCGTAATAATAAAATAAGACCAACAAGTCTTTTAGGAGGATTACTCGTTGAGAGGTTTTGTCAGAGTTCTTGAACCTTCAACCTCCTTCACGAAGAACGTGAAGAACGCGAAAGATGTGAAGAATGTCGGCCTCCGATGAAGAATGCCGAACCCGTGGAAGTCGACGACGCGACGCCGTGTTCCGCGACGCCGACGTTCCCTTCCTGCAACGTTCTTCTGCGACGTCTCTTCCTCCGCAACGAATCTTCGATCTGCTGTTTGAGGTAAGAGAATCCCGGTTTCTCTTAAATCTTCCTTGTGTTTTTTTAGAAAAACACGGATTTAATTTTATATAATTAAATTAAATTTGTTGTTTCTTGGTCCGTTGAGTTCGCCGACTCAACGCCGGATTCCGCAACGACGTGATGCCCTTTCGCGACGACGCGACGATCCCCTCTTTCCGCGACGAACAATCCGCGAAGAACGTGCGTACGACGACGACTAAGAGGTAGGGGTTGTTGTGAATTTATTTCCATTTTCCCGTGATCGTTCCATTTAAAAGTAAAGAACCGGACAATAAGAAAAATTTTAATTTATTAAAATTGTTGAATTCATGTGTTGAATTTTGTTTCTCCCGTTCTTTATCTCTAACGCGGAGGGTGCGGGCCAAACGAACACGGCCCGACAACCCTCCCCCGTTCTTTGTTGATGTGCGGATTTGACGGGTGGCGAAGGAACGTGCCGCAACAGAAATTTGGTGGTTCCGCAGTGAAGAACGAGTCCCGAGAGGAGCAGCGGCGCAGACAGAAACAGAATCGGACCACCGGAGTGATTCCGGTGGCCCGCGGAACACGCCGGGGGCGCGGGTTGCCGGCGCGGCGGCGCAAGCAGCTAGGAGCGGCGGCGCCCCGGAGCGCCGCCGAACGAGGCCTCCGCGGCTGAAGCTGCGGGGGTGGCGGCCAAAGGACCCGCGACCGAGCGGGTCCAGCTGCCATGGTGACACCCCGCGGGTGCCGCGAGGGTGTCACGCGGGGGCGGCGGCTCCCCCCCGCGTCGCTCGGCCGCTCGGCCGAGCCGGGCAGGGCTGGTCGAGCTAGACCGGTCCGACCGGGTCGGACCGGGTTCGGCCGACCGAGGGGGGTCGGGCCGGGTCGGCCCGAGCCCGGACCCCCCGTCTTCAGACCGTTTTTGGTCAAATGCCTGTATCATGAGCTACGAGCCTCCAAACGACTCTCCGTCAGTGGCAACGTGATCCTTGGATCGAGACGGTCGTTTCATTATATCGCACTCAAGGTTTCAAAATACTTTGAGTTTGGCCGGGTTGGTTCGTACACGAAACCAACCGGGCCCTCGGAGCAGAAACGCTCAAATCTTGAGCTACGGACGTCTGATCGACGTGCCGTCGACTTCGTTGAATTCCTCTAAGTGAGACAGATCTTTTGGCATACTCCGCCCGTGGTTTGGACGTAGGTGGAGTATGGTCGGGTTGGTTTTTCCTTAAAAACCAACCAGGCCCCTGGAACGAAAAAACCAATATCTCTCAGACCGGGAGTCTGATTGTCGTGCCGTCTGCGACGTTGAGTTCCTGTTGACGATACGGAACTTTTGGATACATCAACATCGGACTCTGTTTCAGTTGATGTATCAGCCTCTCGGCTCGTGGATTGGACCCTCCCGAACGAGCTTTCTATGTGCGGGAAACCTAGTGCTGGCTGCGACTGCTACTTCGATAGCGACGACCGTGCAGAGATCCTCAGTGGACTGCGGTGACGACCATGCAGAGATCCTCAGTGGACTGCGCCGACGACTGTGCAGAGATCCTCAGTGGACTGCGATGACTACTGCACTCAGCGATCGTACGTGGATCAGCACTACAGGTCCTGTGTGGGCCCGATCCTGTGTGGGTCCGATCCTGTGTGGGTCAGCGCTCAACGGTTCTGTGTGAGCCAGAGCCTACAGGTCCTGTGTGGGCCCGATCCTGTGTGGGTATTTGCGGGGGTTAGTTACCTATCGATCCTTTGTGGGTCCAATGACTTATATAGATCAGTGATCATCTTTATCGTCATCCGAAGAAGTATACCTATGTGAGCTGAATCTTGAGTTACACTTATTTGTGGATTGTGCTGAGCTATCCTGTGTGGATTTACTGTTTACTCTCCTTTGTGGATTGTGTTGAGCTATCCTATGTGTATTTACTTTTTACTCTCCTTTGTGGATTGTGTTGAGCTATCCTATGTAGATTTACTGTTTACTCCCCTTTGTGGATTATGTTGTGCAATCATGTGTGGGTTTACGTTTGCCTTCCTGTGTGGACTGGGTTGTGCTTGGGCTTGGAGGTTGGAGCCGAACGAGAATTGATGACTTAGGTATATGTATGGGCATATACCTAAGCCGTGTCAGATGTTATTCATGATTGTATCTTCCCTTTGTGGATTATCCTTTGTGGATTTAGGGAGACCTTCGGGGGTCTCAGGGTCCCTACTGAGAAGATTATACTCACCCCTGCACGGGCTATGCCCGCACTATGTTGTGTGGGTTGCAGACGACGGACAACGTTGATCGTGGTGGAGGCATGTGGAGCAGGAGAGTACCTGGAGGTGGACCACTGGGCGTGATGTAATCGGAGCGGTCAGGTGGACCCGAGGAGCAGTGGAGGCTATCTATACCCACCCTTCAGGTGGGACTTCCAGAGGACGGCTCGACGCTGCGGCTTTTCCTTTCAGTTGCTGTTTTTCCTTTCAGTTGTACTTTACAGTTGGGCTTGTATTTCCGGCCCCTTTTACATTCAGCACAGCTTGTACAGTTTTTACTCAGTGTTTAATTTTCCGCTTGCTTACTCTGTGGTGCTTGTTTACTTTTCAAAGGCAATGCCTTCCCTTTTTACTGGGATTTACGCCTTGGTGCTAGTCGTCAGCCCCTGGCCTATGGAAGGCGGGCTTTGGGTAGTCATGGCACGGGCCCCGAGGACGGGTCGTGACAGATATCTAATTCGGGGTCAACCTATTACATAATCACAATCCATTAATTTTTGGTCGATGAGATCCAATTTTATTTATGATTTACCATAATCCGTGTAAAGGATATAGATATCGTAAACATTTAAAGAATTAATCAAATTACAACCAATATAAACTAAAAATATTTCATAGATAAATCATCATTGTTATAAAAAACAATAAGGAAAATGGGATTGTATGATTTTTATATCCCTATTAAAGAATAAGTAACATCCAATGATGTTATAAAAAATAAATTTTTTCAAGATATATGGAATTATTATTGATGAATGTAAGACATATGTTGAATATTCATTTAAATAATCATAAGAGAATATTAAAATCTTTTTAGGATTCTATTTTAGAAAACATATATATGAAAGAAAAAGTATTTTTTACCAAATGTGAAATAAACGATATTTCCTTAAATATATTATTTTGGTATCATGAGTTCATAAAGATTTAAAAATGAATAGAAATCATGTAATATATTGAAATTAAAACTAGGGATTAATATTAAGGGTATTATTGATAGATAATTCATACAATTTTCTTATTTGCAACCTAATAAAAACTACCCCATTTAAGTAATGATATTATAACATAAAACTCTTTTCACTTCGGTATCATTCAAATCAAAACCACATGAAAGAGAGAAATATAAATGGATATTTTAATCTGAATAATATTCAAGAAAAGTATCATAGAATTCACTAATTCTATGTATATTATCCAAATAAATGAATCAAATTGTGAATATGGAATGCGTCTTACAAAAATAATAGTGAGAAACAAATTCCTTACCTCATGTTTCGAAATTCTTCAAAAGATATATAGCCATATATATAACTAATTTATGATTATATTAATTTTATAATAAATATGTTTAAATATATATAGAATCATATATTATCTAATAATAAAATTTAAACACCCATTTATATATTATTCCATATTAAATTAATCTTTTCCGGGTGTTTGTATTTCGTTTTTCCAGAAAATTTCTATTCGATAGTTCTGGTCTTGGTATTTTTATCAAAGTTCCATATTCTATATAATATTAAACGTGATGTAAATATCTTATTTCTTTAATATATATATATGTGTGTATATATATATACACTTAAAATGTAGATATAGAAAAATGAAATTACACCATTCATGGAGATAATATATCGTACTTATTAATGGACACTATTTTGACAATTCTATTATTGGAATGATAGGATGATTAATTACTAAAATCATTCATTTAATGATAATTATTTAACGAATATCATATATAATCACTAAATTTATCCTTCTTACAGTCTATTTATAAAGAAAATGAAAAATGAATCGCATTGCTCTCCAGAGGTTGAAGTCCAAACATACACACCAATGAAATTATTATTGACCAAAAAATTTACAAAAGGTATATATGATATTATAATAAAAAATAATTATTATTTCATAAATAAAAAATATAAAATTAAAATAGTTATTTTAATCATTCCTAAATGATGGTGATGTAAAATAAATTTTATAGCTACATGGTGGTGGTGGTACAAATATGCACTTGAGTGATACTTTCACATAATATTAGATGGAAAAGATGTTAAATAATGACTTTTCCAAAACAATAATACTATTTATTTATTTTTGTAATATTTTTGTTTTTATTTTAGGTTTAATAGAATATTTTTAGTGTCTTTCAAAGAATAGATAATTTATAAGTGGTCGGGTAGGATTTTTACATTCCCTTTGGTTATCCTCTTTTAGATCCTTTATTTAGGACACATGGAATGGTCTATTAGGAATAAAATTACCACTAAAATTTCACTCAAGGATAATTGTACATGATTATTTAAAAAAAATTTAACCTTTTTAAAATAAATTTTTTAAATGATTCATAAATTAGTTATGTTATTTTATCATAGAAGAAATAAAATCGAAGCTTAAGAAAAAAAATTATTTTTGAAGCATTTACTGAAACTACAAATAATTGTGCACAAATTTTCAATATATTAGCATTATATAAAACCATTATACATAAATATCAGAATTTTTTATTTACTATTCAATAATTCAATATAATGGCTAGGTTGTAAGGGCATACTATATTAAGGTTCATCTAATATTTTTTTTCATGTTTCATAAGTTATCAAATACATTAAATTTATTTGAAGAGAAATGTATCATAAATTATAAGTTGTTATATTATAAAACATAAAAATTAATTTTTCCATGATATTTTAACGCACATATATATAAAACATGGGTATTTCAATTTTATCACATCCTCATGTTACCAACTATCTTCTTTGAATTTGTTATTCCTCCTCTGAACTTTAGCCCAATCAGTAGTATTTATCTATAGAACTTTCTATCAGTGATTTATGATTTATATAGTTTTTTATTTGTTAGGATGATTATAATATAGTGTTATAACATTTACATCATAAAATTTTTATGATCCAGTATGTACTTCCTTAAGAGAGATACATAAAACACATCATGAACATGATAGAGGTTTGATAGAATCACTGAGAGATGAGTTGACATACCTAAAGAATAATTAATCATTAATAGGAAAATACACATAGGAATATGATTTAACTTCTTTGAATATAATGTACCCTTAATATATAGTTAAATTACAATAAAAACATTTCCACCATTTTTGAATTCTATATTTTTACTAATTATAGTCAGTATAACCTCTCTGGGGACATTAATATTACATGAAGTGTTTCTGATTGGCTCTATCATTATATTCTATTTTCAAAAATAATCTAAGTATTAATATACTAATTTATCTATCTTTATCCCAAAAAATTGTATTTTTAGACTTATTTTCATAGAGGCTACTTAAAAAGACCCCATAATGCTCATGTGAGAGCGATTGTTATAAGAGGATTTGGTAGGAGGATGTTATTGATCCCATCCACCTTTGAAATCCATAATATAAGACATAAATATATACAATAGTGTTTGAACGATTCTATTATATTCCCCATAAATCTATGGATGAAAAGTAGTATTAAAATAAAACTATTAATCAAAGTCTTGTTGAAGACTTGGTCATAATGATATGGTAAACCTCATATATCGTTCAGATATAATAGAATGTGGTACTCCATGAAACCATACCAATTCATTATTGTGTATCATAAAAATATGTTGAATGAAAATACCATATATAAGATTAATGAAATATGTGGACTTCCTAAGCAGATTAGATGTATCCTAAATAGCATTAGGGCCTATACAAAATTTTTAAAGATTGATAACACAATCCATGGTAATGTTTTCCAATTTTCATTCCAGTATGGGTAGTGGTAATAACATCACCATAGATTTATGTATCTTATCTATAATAGGAGGAGATACCAAAAATCGATATAAAAACTCTATAATTTATCCCTTTACTTTTTCCAATCAAAAAATACTCTTTCGGAGACTTATACTTCTTTATTATTCATGCATTAATAGAGACTGATAAACAATGTTTTTTCTTTTAGAAGAGCCTTCATAAATTTTGGTATAGATGATAAACATAAATATTTTTTAATCCCCATATATCCATCATAGTCATTGTTTAACTCAATAGAATTTAACCATATTTATCAAAAATATATCTTCCTTTTCCACCACTTTAATCATCACTATGATAGATCAATGACCACTCATTTAAGAAAGATATGTTTTTTATAGTACCTTACTAATTTCTAGATCCATTATTTTCAAGTACATAAATATTGGATCTGTTATGATCCTTATCGTGAATATGCTAGCATAACCCATTTGACTCAAAGTGGAATCTGCCTAATTTCATTCATAGGGTGTTTTTGTATTGATTATATATATATTTTAATCTACTAAAATAATTTTCCATGGTTAAAATTCCACACTCCCTAAGATTATATATATATATATATTAAAATTTAATGATCAACATATATGATACAAATTTATTCATAATGATATTATTTCTATATCATTAATAAAAACTGTCATAGCTATCTCAAAATCCTGAGTTGTGAAATTTTTTTCATAAACCTTCAATTGTTGTGCAGTATAAGCTATGACCATATCATTATTCCTGAAGAAGAATCATAGACCATTCATTGATGTTAAAATAAAGAAAAAAAAACCCCTTATCCACTATAGGGTAGTGTATGAACATGTGTGATGTCTAACATTCTCATATATTCTAGGAAATTTACCTCAAAATCATTTTTACAAAGGAACATGGATCCTTATTGAGATTAAATAGTTTTTGGATTTAATATACAGGAAAAATTATCCAATAAGGATGGATAATATCTATCCAAACCATAAAAAATATGCATAATAGATATAGGTTTTGGCCTCGTCCAATATTTAAAAACATCCATCAATGGTGAATCGAGAAATATATAATCCATTGGTTTTATCTGATCTAAAAAGAGGCTTCTATATCTAAAAATCACATGTGTTGAACATTTTAAAAAACATTCAAATACTCAGGTCCTTAAACACAATCCCTAAGTTATATTCATGCTCTTCATTACTATCAAAATATGTAATATTTTCTTATATAAATACTACCACTAACTTATTAAGTTATTCCCTAAAGTGTCTATTTATTAAATCTAGTATGTTATAAGGGGAATTAATAATACAATATGGCTTCAATATAAATTCATTGTTCTTATTACTCTTATGTAAGGATATATTTTGTATTTTATCAATTATGACCCTTAACATATAATATAATTATTAAATATCAAATGTTTGAAAAATAATGAGCTCCTCATAATTATTCAAAAATAATAATCAATATAGGTAAACATGTAATTATTATTTATTTTGATCTTGTCAGGTTCCCAATAATTCATGTAGATAATATTTGACCTGTTACACATAATTAATTTTTCTAAATTAATACATTTTTATGATTCTGTGGAACATGCCCGGTCATTTCTTAAAACATAATAGGTTTCATTATATATAGTGTCTCAAAAATAGATGTAGCACTAGGTATGTGTTATATTGATTAGAAAACATCATTTATATAGAAATAATATGTAACTCTTTTGAGTAAACAATAACAAACACTCTTATAATTTTCATTTGTATATTTTTTAATTTCTTTGTATCATCTAAGATAAACACCACTTTTTAATTGGAATAATATCCCATATAATGGATGATATTTCCAGAATATTTCTTAAATATCGTTACATTGATGCATGATTATATTTTTTTTACAATATCAAATACCAATTTCCTTCATATAAATTTATATGGGATTTTCCTTTTTAAATATAATCCATTCATAAAATAATAACAAATTTATCTAGAGGGAGAACAATGAGATTTGTAGGAATAATATTCCTAAAAACATAAATCAAAGAAAAATCATAGACATGATTTAAAATCAATATTATATTATTGGTTTTCAGTACCAATTCAATATATAATCATCTAGGTGGTATTGTGTTACACATAGAAAATTTTTCAGATATAAAATAGTGTGTAGATCCATAATTCAAAGACAATATGAGCAGTTTTAGGGTGAATATTAAGTGTACCTTTCTCCCAAATGTTATAAAACCCCATGTTAGTAAAAGAGGTCACCATAGATTTTTATTTCACTCTATGATTATGTGGTTTCTAATGTAAATTATCTACATTATCCTTTGTATTTATGAACTAGTTAGCATGATTCCCACGAACCATACATTTGAAGCACTGGAGTGTGGGTGGCTTACATTGTGGTTCATTTTCTCATCGTTAGAAAATTTATTTTTCCCATAAATTCATATTTTGATTATATTATCAAGAATTTTCTCATACATAAATCATATATCATTCCCATTGACACAATTTTCTCTATGTATCCTTCCAAATTTTGACAATAATGAAATGATAATCTTCATATCTCCTAGGTTTTTATTAGTTAAATTTCATTTAAATTTCATCTATCTTTTTTTATCAATACCATGAGATTAATTATCTATATAATCTCTATTTCCTCCTTGATAAAACATTGAATGATTTCATTATTTAAATTGAAATATCTTATAGATAAAACCCTTCTGATAGTTGGTCTTATGACATTGAATAATTGAAAAATCTTACATTCATATTTTATGATAATATAAGAAATATATATCATTAGTATTTTGTAATATTTATCTATGTTTCTAATGGATTCATCTTATTCATTCATTAGATAAACAAAACCATTTTTTCAATTTCATAAAAATATTATAAGGAATGTACTTATTGAATAGTAATGTCTAACACATATCTCACATAAATGAGATAATTTATTACTACAACTTCATGTTCTTGAAAAGAGTTGACCGTTGACCTACTTAGCCATCGAAATGATAAATAACCAAAATAGAATTTTAGTTTTTAAAAATCGGGAGAATGGAAAATATCCTTTCAGTAGTAATGATTTTTTACATAGAGACTAGTGGATTAACCATCCCAATAAAAGAAGGTGTATATCTACTCGTGAATTTCTCAGTAGAATGGTGTTCCCTCCATTGATTATTTTGAATCAGAACATGTTTCATGGATAAATAATTATTTGTTAAAATAAATATTTAATATTATACTATAGAATCCATAACATTTAGCTTATCATGGGGGGAAATCATTGTATTGGTAGTCACATTATGTATTAATACTATTACATTGGGTTCTAACCTTTGAGTAAAACCATAAAGCATAGTTTGAGCAACAATAATCATATTATTATACCACATTGTCATGAAAAATCATTTATATGATGTCTAAATTGTATGACAATTTTTCAATATATAAATAATTATTTTAAACCTAATTCATTCCTAATAATAATTTATTAAAATCTGTTATAATGGTACATAATGAAAGTGTGATTTATCCTAAGAATATCCTCCTTGAGTGTCAAAAAAAATTGATTAATAAGGATATATTCACCATGCAATAGAATGATGGTTCATATACACATGTT
The DNA here is from genome assembly GCA_963277665.1 of Viscum album. NCBI lineage: Eukaryota > Viridiplantae > Streptophyta > Magnoliopsida > Santalales > Viscaceae > Viscum > Viscum album. Next base: position 1,284,117,265 of record OY728133.1, read on the forward strand.
TTTTAACTATTTATTAATAATATATTAAACTATTCCAAACCAACTCCACTTATATTATCCAAATAGTGATTTATTTATATGAAAACTCTACTCCATTCATTTACATAACATATGATGTTCTCTTATAAATATGATTTTCCAAAGGTTTTTCACTAATTTTTTCCCATACATGTTTCCAAATTTAACCAATCCTTTCTCACCAGTATCATCTGTAGTGAACCACTCTTTTAATAGATAAATATTAAATATAATTAAATTAACATTCAATACATTACATAATAATCTATAATATAATCATATAGGTTTTGTGTAATTCGAAACCATAATACAAAATTTTATTCATAAGATATCTAAATCATCTCCCACAATGTTATTCATAATAAAAACATTTTTATTATTTTTAAAACCAATATTCAAGTCATTGGGAAATGATATATTTGAAACATTGAGCTCAGATTCTCATTAAGTGTTAGATAATATGATATTATCATTTGAAAAATATACCCAACATATCATATATCATAATCTTGATTCATCGAATACATCATAAAAATTTCTAATGCAGGAATCGAAATGGTATCGATGATGATGAGACATGAGACAACTACATTAGAATATGATATATGTTTTTTAATACGCATAATTAATGAAAAAATTTTCCTTATTCATAGATCACAATAAGGACAATCACAGTGGATTGTGTTTACATTAGATTTCATATATCCTCAAAAATATTCTCTCTTAATAATATCTTAGTGGAAAAATTTCCTTACTGAATTGGGTTAACTCCCAATTTTTAATCACATTTTCAAAAAAATATCCATTATTACCCAATTAATTTGAGGGATATATAATTCTATTAACACCATTAATGTAATCAAATCCATTCATATTTATTCCATAATATCATAAATAATTCATTATACTTTATAATCCATGGAAATGAAATGATTTATATATATATTTTAACATTTCATCATAAAACAATCCATTGAAAATAAATTATTTTCATAAATATCCTATCACAAAAATCATAAACCATACATATATTTAATGTGTATGGTAAACATGGGTAATATTTCTAGTAAAACATGAATAATTTAAATTTATTTTCACATAATTTAAAAATTAGTTTAAAATGTATCTGAAATATTTCATAGGGAAAATAACCTTTCCATTTTAAAATAGCATATTTAAAATCAATAAATTTCATAAATTTCAAGGGATTATTTTTCTTCTAAAATATCTTTTTATGATTTTAATGGTGTTTTAATAGAATTATGTGGTCATGATGAATAGAAATTACATTTTATTAGTGCGTGTGAAATGAAGGATTCCTCTCACCTTTTATTGCAAAAAGTAAAAAGTCGCTTATTTGAAAAGTGACCAGAATATCTCATTTTAACAATTTTTAAAAAATTCAATCAAGGGAAACATTTACATTAATGAATTGTTTTAGAATATTTAAAACATTAATTATAGTATTTTAGAAAACATGTCTGTGGATGAAATTACATTTTTGACCGAAGGAATAAATTAAATTGGATTTCCATTTAAAATTTCTTCCATTACATTTAGTTATTAAATGTAAGAAAATTGAATTAAAATATTTAATATATTGAAATAATTTTTTGATAAAAAAATTAAGTGTCAAATGGGTATATTTTCATAATATTTTATTATTAGAAACATAATCCTAAACAATCTATAAAAAATGATATTCTAATATCATTATGTTACCAGATTGGTTAATTTTGAATAAAAAACTCATGAAAGAGAGAAACATAGATGGATATGTAAACCCACATATTTTTCATGAGAATAATAATAATAAATATTCATGGGTTGTATATAAAACACATAAATGAAATATGTTCTGAATATGAAATGTTTCTCATAGAATTAAAAGTTAGACAAAAATACTCTACATGGAGTTTGACTTTCTTCAAAATTGAACATACATCCTATATAAATAATTTATTATTATTATTATTATATAACATATTTATCTACATATATATATATATTATCATATATGGTCCACATATAATGTCACTACACTCCGTTAGTAATAATCTATTCGTAATATCATCATTTTAGGGTGTTCACTATTTCATTTTGAAGATAACTACGGTTTGGTATTTATGATCCTTGTACATTGATTATAGTTACATCATATAAATTATTTTAATAGTTCTATATAAATTATATTTATTAATTATATAAATATATAGGAATCTATAAAATGTTGAGAAAGAAAAACTTAATTACACCATGCATGGATACGGTAGCCCATATGTTTAGAAGAAATATGTTTTCACATTTAAATAGAATGATTAAAAGAAATTTCAATAGAAATTCAACTTCAAATAACCACAATTACATTATATATATCATATATATTAATTATATCCATCATATTACCACCTCTGAAAGTTTGAAATGAAAAAATAACCACATCACTATGTGGAGGTGGTAGTCCACACACACACACACAAATGAAATTATCTTCTTCTACATATAGAATGGTAAGAAGGCGGATAAGATATTATTACATAATAATAATAATTATATAATAAATATAAATATAAAAATTGAACCCGTCATAAAAATAATACTTGAAATATGGCCATGATAGATGAGTTGTATCACTATGAGGAGGTGGCAGTTCACATGTTCACATGAGCGATACATTCATATCAAATTTGTTGAAAAATACGTTAAATAATAGTGGTTTCATAATTAAAATAACATATTTCTATATTTAATATAGTAAATTTATTATTTTATGATAAATATCAAATCTTTATAAGATCTAAAATTAGAAATAACATGGAATATGTCAGGTAGGATGATTACCTATTCTTCCACTATCCTCTATTAGATACTTTCTTAAGGACACATGGAATGGTATTTTTGGAAATCATGTAGATCTATTTAATTTTTATGGACGTTTAGAAGTGAAATTGTCAAGGGGAGGTTTAGATATATGGATTTAGGTGGTGTAGAGAAGTGAAACATTGGGTGTCCTTTTATATGTTTGTGAGGGTACACACATGGAATTTACTAGATGATTAAAATATAATAATGACATTGTCATGAACCGTCCCCCGGGGCCGATGTCGTCACTACCAAATGCCCACATCCTGAAAGGCTAGGGGATGTAGACTATTGTCGAAGGCATCAACTTGAATGTGGGAGGCATTTTCATGAGTACCTATATGAACACACACGCCCAAACATATCCTAACACACTGAAATGGAGAAACGAGTACCACTAAAACAACTCTGAGTCAAGTACAACTGAATTTAAGTGGTCCATACTACAAACACAATATATAACTAAAAATAGAAAGTAAAAAAATGTAACCCTGATGGCCATCCGTAGAAAATCACACATGATCATGATATTAGGACGTAAGTGGAAGAAAATTTATTGTGTCATGTCCACCCATTCCTACTGGGCCCCGCCTAGTCCTATGCAACAAATTCCATCATTGTATAATTCTTTAGTCCGATCTCCCTAATCATTCTTGTCGAAACGTCGGTTGTCTGCCCCAGACACAACACAAGTGGGTGAAGCACGTGGAGGGGTGACTGAAACAGTACTTGGTAGGGACCCCCAAAAAAAGGAAATAACACACAATGATTTCTCAAATTAAATCATGAAATAAAATGACAGATCACACCAGTTATATTCCAGGATAGTAGTTGTAGCATCATCAGTCACATCTTCAAACAGTTCTACTATTGGATAACTCCTCCTCTATTGAGTACGGTGGGCCTATCATTTCATGAAGAAATGTTTCCCACTAAACTTGGACTACTTAAGTACTCCTCCCCACAACGTACTATGTGCCTACAATGTCCCCGAGAAGTGATTCCTATTAATCTTGGACAACTGAGGTACTCCTCCCCATCACATACCATCAACCTAAAAATTCAAAGAGAAGTGATTCCCACCACGGTCTTACAAAGTCACATTGAATTGATTCCCACTGGTTCATATTTGATGCATACTGTGTCAAACGTTTTTAGTCCTTATGTCTCAGCTGACCACAGGGTTCCATACGTAACATTCCAGGGATAATCACTCCTCAATACCATTTTCAAATATCAAATTCCATTAAAGTAAATAAATAGAATTCCAAAAGACCGGCATTTTCGATAGATTCCCAATGCCTCAAGCATCTCGTCAATTGGATGCATGGTTTTCAAGATACATGTGTTTTACTAGCTATGGTACTGTTCAGATGGGGCCTAATTGGACTGACCCAACCAACCCAGCCCAAGGGTCCCAAATACCTCAGTTTAAGATAGAACAACTCGAATGTCCTAGTTCTAGTCTAGGTCGGTGTGGTTGGTCTGGCCAATGTGCCAGACTGAATAAACATCACTTGACTCTGGCTGGTTTGGCTGAGGATCCAACCCACCGGGTCACCCAGAGACCCGGTCTAGTCTGGTTTAGCCCGAAGGGTGCGGGTCTAGCCCACTGGGTGTGGGTCTGGACCAATGAGTGTGGCTCGTTGACCCAAGGCCATGCTGCATGAGGTGGCCAGGGTGCACCGCCCGACAGAGATGTGACAGCCGTGCCATAGCCCGTCGACTCTATTGGCCCCACGGACCCAGGACCCATCCAACAACATTCAGCCAATAGTGGATCGCTAGCACCTGGGTAGCCTAGATGTGGGATACCCTCCTTGCAGCACCCACTTGGAGCCGCGATTCCCACCGCCGTGATGCATCGACATCCTCCAGCTTAGTAGGTGAGGGTCGGACGCCTCCACTACTGCCACTGTGCTCATTGGAACTTCCCTCTTCACACGTTCGGCATGGGCCAGCCAATGCTGCTACTGATCACCAGTGACACCTTCTTCAGAACACTAGTGTTGCTTCGGTGTTCCTTTCTACGATTCATATGAACCTATGGGCTTCTCATGTTGCAGTTATCCCCACTCAGGCCCTAAAATTAAATTGTCGCAACCTTGAAAATGTGGCCCCCTATAATGCATGAGTGGAGGTTCTTTGACCTTGTTCTTGTCGGATCTAGTTCTCCTCATTAGAGGATTAAATCAAGGGGGAAGAATAGAGATTTTAGTTCAACCATTTCATGGATGTTATGAATCCCGGATAAAGAATCCCTAAGAAAATGTCACCCTCCCACATAATGCACGAATCATGGATCAACATGTTTGCGGGTTGATCCTCAATCATTATTTCTGGAAAGTGAAGAAGAGGGAAGAACATTGAAAGAATACTCGAACCTATACCTCTTTTACGTTCGATGCTGATGTGTTCATCCTAGAGTATTCAATATGTTGACTTTGTCACTTCCTGCTCCATTATTCAAGGTTTGTTGATGTCTGTGAAGTCACAATAACATTCTTCATCATTCATCATTGAAGAATAATTCTCATTCTAGATTCTTCATAGATTCGACAGTGATTAATTCTATCATCCCCATCAAGCCATAATAATTAGAAGATACAAAAGAACATCTCCATTGCGTAAATTAATGATGCTCATTAAATGGGCAAAAATTAAATGGCCACATTTGATGAGTCATTATAAAATCAACATCGTGGTTTCAATTGATAAATTATTGGTTCTCTATTATTATTCCTCGTCATCAACTTATAGCTTCATCATTGAATCACCTTCCCTCACCCAATGGTGAGAAGGAAATAAAAATATTCCTTTAAATTATTTTATTATTTTCACAAAAAGTGAAAAAAATATCTTTTCTGCTCGGCCCTTGATGGTCAAATTTAAGTCATTTATAGGAAAATCTGTGCATTCCAAATTAAACCATTCACTCGTATTTTCTTATCGATACATTGGTTCAAAATATTAAATCCACTGCTTTCACGTATACTAAACATACCTTAATTTTATTTATGAATTCCATTTCTAGCTATGCAGACCTCAGAATATCATTCCGTCAAATTTCAAAGTCTCAAACTTTTTCCATTTAAATAAAAACATTACACCAAATTTTTTAGACAATACATTCTCCCCACCTTAGGGATTTACATCCTCAAAATTCAATACAATACTCATCAAATAGATGGAGGTATTGAGCATGAATTTGGGCCTCCTGCTACCATGTGCTCTCTTGGAACTTCATGTGCGGCCCGTGAACTCTCACTAGAGGAATCGACTGCCCACATAGGACCCATATAAAATGCCCAAATCTCCCCAATCGATGAAATGTGAGGTCTCATGCACAAATCTCCATAGATGTGATAGATTGAAAATGTTATGCAGCATGTGTATCTATGGGGGAAGAGCTTGGTGGTACGAAACCTTGCCAACTCTTATCAGGACCTGAAGGGGTCCGATGAACCATTGAGATATCTTTCCTCCCTGGACAAATATTTAGAATCCTTGACGGGGTGACAACCAATGGAAAATGTGGTCTCCCTCCTCAAATTCAAAGGGTCTCCATCTCATACCGACAAAAGACTTCAGCCTACTCTGTGAAGTCCTCATCCTCTCTTGGATGATCGTCACCTTCTCGGTGGTATCCCTTACCAACTCTAGACCCATGAGTTCCAACCCCTAGGGTATTTCAAATATATGTGTGATCAGCAAGGATACCTATACAATCCCTCAAATATTTCCATGTTGATGGTGGAGTGATAGGTGTTGGTGTACACAAACTCAGCTAGTGGAAGGTGGTCTTTCACAATACTACCAAAGTCAAGTACACAAGCACGAATAATGTCCTCTAGTATTTGTATGGTCTACTTCATCTGACCATCCTTCTGGGGATAAAAACATGTTCTCAAATGAACTTTCATCTCGAATGCCTCCTCTAATACCATCCACAATAGGGATGTAAATAGGTCATCACAGTCTGAGATGATCGTCAAAGGTACCCTGTCAAGCCGCACTATCTATTGGACTTAGAGGTGTCCTAGGACCTCAAACTATAACTGCTCACAGATGGGTAAGAAGTGAGCCATCATGGTGATTCATTCAATGATCACTGAAATATAATCATGGCCTCTCAACATACTTGGTAACGTTGTCACAAAGTCCATCGAGATACCATCCCATTTCCATCATAATACCACAAGTGGCTAGGCCAAGCCTACTAGAACCTGATGATCGGCCTTCACTTTCAAACTACTGAGAAATCGTGAAGCAAACTCAGCCACTTATTTTTTCATCCCCAACCACCAATGTCTGACGTCAGAGGTCCTGGTACATTTTCACCACACCAGGATGTACCGAAAAAGGGGAATATGGAACTCAATCCACAACTCCTCCCACAATTCCACTGGTACTAAGGTGTGCCCTCAGAAAAGGATGACGTGATCCCCACCTATCAAAAATTCATCAGGAGATCGTCCTGAGAATAAATGATAATGTTGTGCATCAAAGTCAACATATACCAACTATGCCTCCACGAATCATTGTAATAGTGGGGGAGTAATTGTCATTGATTTAAAGTATGCTCCTCCATCACTATCACCAAAGGATATTTTCATCGTGGTTAACTGCTCTGTCGCCTCACTCAGAAGCTTTAAACTAGTCCTCCTACTGAGCACATCTACCACTACATTCCATTTACTAGGAGTATATACTATCTCAAAGTTGTAGTCATAAAGGAACTCTAGCCACTGCTTTTGTCTCATGTTCATGTCCTTCTAGAGAGAGTATATACCTGAGACTCTGTTGGTCAGAGTAAACTATAAATCGCTCACCCATAAATTAGTTCCTCTATATATTCAGGGGAAATACCACTAGTGATAACTCTAGGTCGTGGGTCACGTAGTTCTTCTCATGTTGTTTCAAATGTTGTGATCCATAGGCAATCAACCCTTACTCCTATATCATAACAAAACCCAATATTTCCCCTAATGATTCGTCGAAGACTATGTACTCAACACCCTCCTTTGGTGGCCTCAAGATGGGGGAACTAGTTACTGTCCACTGCATATCCTGAAGACTCTATTAGAATTTTTCTTTCTACATAAATGGAAGTCCATTCTTGGCCAAAGCTGATAAGGGTGATGCTACTCAGGAAAAGTCAGGTACAAACTTCCTATAGTAACCTTCCAACCCCAAGAATATCCACACCTTAGTCATGCTTCTAGGTGGTTCAAAAACAAGCACTCCCTCTATATTCGATGGATCAACTGAAACTCTAGCCTCTGAGATGATGTGTCCTAGAAAGTGGACCTATTAGTTCCAGAACTGACCCTACGAGAGCTTACTGTAAATACGGTTTTCACGGAGTGTATGTAGCACTATCTGCAGGTGTGTAGCATGATCCTCCTCCTACGATGAGTAAACCAGGATTTCATCAATGAATACCATGAAAAACTGGTAAAGGTAAGGCTATATGATCCTGTTCATGAGTCCAATGAACACTATTGGGGAGGTGGTCACACCGAAAGGTATCACCGAGGACTCATAGTGGCTGCATCGGCACCTGAAGGATATCTTCGGTACATCCTCATCCCGCACCCAAAGATGGTGATAACATGGTTTGACGTCTATCATTGAAAACCACTCCACTCCCTTTCGCTGTTCGAATAAATCATCAACTCTTGGCAATAGATGCTTATTTTTCATGGTCACATGGTTTAGGCACCAGAAGTCCACGCAAAACCTCAAACTCCTGTCTGACATTGTGGAAAAAATCATTGGTATTTCCATGGTGAAACATTGGACCTTACGAACCCCATCTCCTAAAAGTACTCAATTTGTACCCTTAACTCGTGAAGCTCTACGGGGGACAACTGATATGATGGTGTGGATATCTGTGTCATCCCAGGGTACATGTCGATGTAAAATCCAACATCTCTATGAAGAGGTAGTCCCGGAACATCCTCCAAGAAAACATCATCATAATCATCCACAATAATAGGCATTCATGGACTCATATCATCAATAACAGTGACGGTGAGGATATCCAACAAGTGAGTGATTGGATTCCCCTTCCCCTGATAAATTCCATCTCGTGCTACAAGGGTTTCCTTCTCGCCAGTGACGGAAACCTGGGTCCAATCTCTCTTGACACACCGCACTGTATGCCTAAAATATTTTATCTGTGCATGTACTATAGATAACATGTCCATACCTAGGATGAATTCATAATGTCTCGACATCGCTACAAGTATATCCAAGCAGAAGCTCTCACCTCCTAGAGTAAGCTCACACTACTGGCACCAGTGTGCGATTGTTTATTTCCATCCCATTGGAGTCTATTTTCATAAGGATCGAGCCAACGGATCCACCAGAAACTCTAATCTCTAGATGAGAGCCCTGGAAAGGATGGGGTGACTAGCACCTATATCTATATGTACTTCATATAGGGTGTAGAAGACAAATACTATACCTCAGATCATTATTGGAGGAATGTGGACATAAGCCTCTGCTACATGAAGTTGTGCTCTCCCCTTTCAACTTTCTCCCTACGATAGGGCAGGACCACCTAGGGGTGGTGGCAGTAACATCTCGAACCGCCTCCCACCGATGGTTACTCATCCTACTCTACTTACATGTCTACTACCCTATGGACCTCCTTTCTCAAACAGATGCCACTATCTAGGATTCCCCTTGACCGTATGTTGGTCATATGTGTGGTGGGTCGGGTAGTCATGTGAAATGTGTCCCTGCCCACCACACGAATAGAAAAGCCTGGTTTTGAGATTACTCCTTCTGATCTGGGAGCCTTGTACTACCAACCCTGAGTCATGGGGTCGTCCCATTAAAGACCTAGCTAACATGGTCCCTTGAATTTTTTATCTGTAGCATGTCGAAGTCTTTTCAACCTGGAGTTTTCTGGAAGCTCTATGAGTGGGTGTCATCTCTTCCAATAATCTCTCTACTAAAATTGATCGCTCCATCACCCCACCTGGGTAGGGATAATGAGAGATTACACTAATGCCCTGATCTCCCGTTAGAGTCCCCTCTTAAAGGCACTAGTCCAAATGAAAGCGTATCACAACAGGTATGTGGTGTAGTAAGATTTCTCGGTGAAACTCACTAAGTACTCATCTACAATCATAGTACCCTACTGAAGGAGAAGCAGCTCCTGAATGCTCATAGAGTGCAAGGTCGTTGGGAAACAACTCCCCCCCCAGAAAAGCTGGCCAATAAATTCCTAAGTAAGGGTAACCACATCATGTGTTTGGGTGGTCAAAATCCACCATCTCTCTTCTGAGCCTTGCAGATGGCTCACATCCCAGATTGTAATTTGTTCAGGTAGTGTCCTCACTAGGCAGAAGACCCACATCATAGCCTCCAGCCAGTCCTCAGCGACATGAGGATTCATCTCTCCCCTGAACATGGGAGGTATCTATCTCTAAAATTCATGTAGGGCACTGATCCTAGAAACTTTCTCAACTAGAACTACTGATAGTGGATTCTTACCATCATATGGTGGTAGCACTTGTGCACCACCTAGTGGGGCCATCTCTAGGACCAGTCCTTGAATGGATGCCTTGTCGCTAGGTGGGTTGTCCACATGACCTCGTATGGGAATCATAACTAGTCCACCATGTAGATGCATAATGAAATAGATCATGATGTTCCATGGTCAGAAGTTTATTCCTTATGAGTAGACATTTATTCAAATGAACATAAGGATATACTTATGCAACCAGTGTTTTCCCATATAAATCCAAAAATAAGAAATCCGGGTCTTGACGTACAGATATGTCGGTCATCGCACCAACACAAGACTCCCTGAATCATAATGATTGGACTTAAATAGTTATCATTGTTTATCAAAAAAACACATACTCCCGGTCTTTGTAGTAGCATTGACCACTATATGACATAACTTTTCTATGACCTATCTATCGGGGCCCATGTCGTGATACCCCTGGCTCACCACCCAAAGGTTAGGGGCTTCCGACTAGTGCCGAAGGTTTTAACCTACCAGAGGGAGGCATTTTCTTGAGTACATATATGTACACACACGTCCAAAAAACATACCAACACATAGAAATGGAGAAACAAGTACCACTATAACAAGGGTGAGTGAAGGAAAAACTGAAGGAAAGTGAGACTGAATACAAACCCAAAAAAAACATAAAACTGAATGTACAAAAAAGAAAAATTGATGGTCATCCACAAAAACCCCCACTTTATTATGAGAGTAGTGAAGCTACTGGAATTTGAAGTAGTATGTCATATCTGCCCAGTCCTACTGGCCCCTGCATGATCGTAGGATACCAAAGTCCACCATCATAGTTTCTGTTAGTCCCGTATCCCTGAGAACTGTTGTTGAAACATTGGTTTTCTGCACTAGACACAACACATGAAACCAAAGAACGTGTAGTGGTGAGTAACACCGTACTCAGTAGGGACCCCAAAAACAAAAGGAAAGATAACTTAACAATTCCTCAAAGTAAAGCATGAAACCCAAGACATCTCACAGTAGGTATATTCATGGATAGTAACAGTAGCATCATCAGTCACAAAGTCGAACACCTCAGCTACTGGAAAACTCCTCCATTGAGGAGTAAAATAGGAATTCCATGTCATGAAAGGTGCTTCCCATTAACCATGGAATTCATAGGTACACCTCCCCACCGCTTACAATCAGTCTACAAAGTAATAGAGAAGTGATTCCTAGTAATCTTGGCCAACTGAGGTACTTCTCTATGTCACATACCATGGGTCTACAATGTTACAGAGAAGTTAATCCCACCATGGGTATGAAAAGTCATTGACAATTACTTCCCACCATGATTCTGAAAAGTCGCAAAGAAGTTCTTCTCCCACTGGTCCATGGTCTAGTCATACCGAGTCGAAGTTCAGCAGTCCTCAGGTCTCGGCCAACCAGAGGGTTCCATACATAGGGCGCCTGGGAGAATTTCTCCTCAAGCACTTCATCGCATATCAAATTCCTTGAAAGTAACCAAAGAGTTCTACAAAAGATCCCCCTCATCTATAGGTTCCCAATGCCACAAATTTCTCATATATCAGACAAATGGTTTGCATGATACATGTGTTTTAGTAACCATGGGGTGGTTGCAATGGGGCCCTGTCTGACCCGATCAGACTGACCTGACCTACCTGACCTGGGGGTCCCACATACCATGATTTAAGATCGACCAACTTGACCTATCCCAGTTTGGGTATGGGTTGGTCAGGTCTGATATAAAAAATGGGCCTCGCTGGACCACACCTAGTTTGGCCGAGGGTCCTGACAGCCAAGTCACCCGGAAACCCTGTCTAATCTGGCCCCGTCCGAAGGGTGTGGGTCTAGCCTTCTATCATGGGTTAGGCCCGTTGGGTGTGGGTATTACCCGCTGGCTCAGGTTCGTCCACTGGTGCGTGTCTAGCCCACTGGGCAGTAGAATTTACCAGCTAGGCTGCGAGTTTGGCACACAGGTTGGGGCACAACCTGCTGGCCAGAGGCCGAACAGTATGAGGCGGACGAGGTGCACCACCTGACCATGAAGTGGGAGTCGTGCCGCATCCCTCCGACTCTATTGGTCATGCGGATGTCGGCCACTTGGATGTGGGACCCACCATCTATGGTCGACGGACTACGGGTCGCTGGCGCCCGGTTGGCCCGGATGCGAGCCACCCTCCTCCGCGTGGTGCCCACCGCGCACTACGATTCCCACCGCCGCCACTACTGAAAATATAACTTTTCCCAATAGTTTCAAACCGTTGGGATAAGCCCTGAAAACTTTGGGATAGTCTATCCCAATGGTTTCATTAACCGTTGGAAAGTGGGCCGTTGTAGTAGCCCTATACCAACGGTTCACATTGAACCCTTGGTATAGGGGTCAGATTTCAATATTCCCAGGGGTCATTGTGAACCGTTGGGATAAATTTATTCCAACATTTTTAAACTTTTTGGAAATATCTATTCAAATAGTTTAAAACTTTGGTATATCTCTCTACCAATAGTTTCCACAGGTGATGGATTTATGTTGTTCGAACGATTCAGCTTGAACCGTTGGGATAGAGTTTGGCATAAATCTACACAATGGTTCTGAACCGTAGGCCTATTCTAGGCTGTAGAAATTATATAGAGGTATAACAACGGTTTTGAAAACCATTGGTATAGATCCCCCACTCAATTTCATGCACATAACCAACTATAAAACACATTGCACATAGTAAACACACTACAAAAAACAAAAAACACGGTGCAAAAATAGTTCAACCTTTAATCAAATAAAAACACACTACAAAAACCGAAAACACTCTCCAAACCATAAACATGCAATCAGGGCCAGCCCATCCAATTTGATTGCCTAAGACCACTGATGAAAATGTTGCCCTATTAAAGAAAACTATAAAATAACAGAAAATTCAGAACAGATAATCAAATGATAAATCGGAAGAACTCCTATCAGAAAAATAACAACACCCAGCAAGAGAGGGAGTGAGCTAGTGGGCCAAGATTGATTAATGACACAACTCCGTACCAAACCCACTAGCATAGTCAGATCTGGGTGGATCTTTAAATATTTTCAAGTCACTAATTACAAACCCAACTGGTTCTCTTTTCTCCTTGATCATTAGTGAACCAATATTGGATGAAACATTACCCCCCCTACAAAAACAGCTGACTAATGGGCACAATTTCGGCTTTGAACATTCATTCATCATCCTAGATTAACTCAATCTCAGGAAAACAAGTAGTGCGACCCTAACCTGAACTGAAGTAGCACTAATACCCCCACTCTTTGAAGTGGAAGAGAACCTGAAATAGCAGAGATCAATCAACAGTGGCCTCCACCGACTTCAGGCCTGGTTCAGTATCCACTATTAATATCCTCAAAGAAGCACAAAAAAAGATAATCTAGAGCTTTTCAGGAAATTCGGAACACGCTCGACCAACCAGATCTAGACTCCTCCATCCTCACAAGCATCACTCAAATCGCCCAACTCTTTATCCAAGATCCAGCTTCTGCAAACTCAGCCGCCAGCCTCTTGGGAACCCAAAATCATCCCGGACAATTATGGCACAACCCCTGTAGTGACATAACCAAATTTACATAGCAGAACAAAAGAACAACCCACAAGCGATCTAGATTGTAGTGGAGAACACGAAGTGAGTCCCGATCAATGAACAAACTATGAGCATCTTGGTTTCTCATTCCCGGTTCTAACATCATGGAAACATGATCTCGGATTTCAATGTTTCTGGTTGAGTGAAAACCCTCAAGAGCATAAAATTAATAGTTAAGCTAGAATTGAAACCGAGATAACAACATGAAGCTATGATAAAGATCTGATGCTTTAGAGGAGCTGGTGAGGCACGACCAACGGAGGCGGCATCGACTCTATGGGCATTGAAACTCTATTTCGATAAGAGCATGATAATTGGGTGATACTAGATGATGTTTGACATTCCATGACATCTTGGAATTTACCATTGTGCCAGATAGTATTTGATTACTTAGGACGCATGGGAATTGGTTGTGGGCTTGCTGCAATATATCCTAGGGCCATTACCCTAGGAAATAGTGATTGAATATACTACTTTGATATTGGATTTCCCTAAGAGGATGGGAATTGATTTTAAATTATATACTAGTTGGAACTTTTTCACGACATGTTCAGAGACACTTCACCACTGGATGAGGTAGGTATGGTTGATCATAAGTGTCACATTAGCTCCTGAGGATCAATAGTGATTTATTTATTTATATTAAATAGTTTATAAATTTATTTATATAAGAATATCACATGTAGTGACCCACATTTACTAGTTATGTATCAAACTATTTTAGTGGTTTGATACAATGTTGTACTCTCATTATGTTTAGGAGGCCATGACACTTTGGTCCCTGAGAAGAATTTTTACATGCATATAGGATTAAATTGGGTAAAGCATAACTATTACATGATAATGATATAATAGTTTAGATGGATTGTTGATTGAGAAGATGTGAGACTCGAGTATATATTGGAGTCTCTTTTTCCTTTTATATTCATTTTTTGTACATGGGGTCAATCTGGTGGGTGACCCGAGTGTGATAGTTTGTATGTAATTAATTTTAATTCAGTTATGTATTATCATGTGTCCTTTGATGTTTATATCATGGATTTTGATTGGTTTATATTCATCTATTGTTGTGCACTCTGATATGGGGTATATTCTTCCAATGGAATGGCCCTAGATCCTCATTGTAAATCGTTATCCACTAATGTATGGGAATGCGTACCTAAGGTCCCATGGTGACTCCCTGATTCAGGCACCACTATGGGGATATGGACCAAGGGAAAGACATTACAAGGGAGAAAATACTCAGGAATTATTCAAGTACTCTTAGGGTTACACCTTCAATCATATGGACATGGTATTAAAAAATGGGATTTAGGTATGATTTACTGGTAAGATCAAGGATGATCCAAAAACAGCTTAGTTTATGGTCTCATAACTTTAACCAAAGGGAGATAACCCTTATGTTCATATATACTAGAGTGTAGGGTTGTAATTTTTAAGGTCTTGTAGCAAGGAACAAGGGGATAGAAGGAAAATAAATAAATAGGGGAAAATGAACTTAGCATGTTTTCATAGCCTAGGGATTATCATGAACACCTCAAGTACGAGGGTATAACGTTTAAGGCCATGGTTCTTGGACTAGAAAATTTCTATAAAGATCAGGATCATGTACATAAGGATGGGAAACGCTATGGTGGTAAATAATTACATATGTGAATTTAGTATATCCTTATCACCCATGAAAAAACAAGTGAACCTCTCACACAGATATAGCTCATACTCAGAGGAAGGGGCATCACTTGAGAATTAGGCTGGGTAGGGGCTCGACTTGAGTGTGTCATAATCCCTATGATCTAGGATGAAATGAAAATTGTGTTGGTCTAGGACCTAGTGTCTAGACATCACTATGTATCATGTATAGTGGGAATCCAGCTATACATTTTCCTAGAGGGCAGTGTGGTGGGAGTCTAATATCATGCAGGGCTTATCCTCTCAGGTGGGGACTAAGATATCACATAGTTTTTGTAAATTCAATATGGATAACACTATATAACTTAATATGTAATGGAAAAGAGGTCAAATACGTATTTTAAAATACCCATAAAATCCTCCTAAAATGGAAATATACTAGATGAGGATTATGATGTTAAGTCATGCAAAGGATAAGCTCATTTTGATGGTTCGATTAAAAATACATGAGACATGTTACTAGAAGGAGATATTGATAGTATAGTTGAATCCATGTAAAATCGAGTCAAGGATAATCTTATAGGACCAAATATCATGAATGATAAAAAAACTAGTCACATGAAAAAAAACAGAAAGTACCCTCCCATTTGGGGAAGGGAGCACACTCTTAATGGTGGAATGATATATGGTGTGTGAAATAGGTAGAATTATTTCTCAAGGACTAGAAATGGTGTGACATAGATATTTTTCCTTATAAAATTTTTATTGAGAGCTCTTCCGAAACTAATATAACAATGTACATGGATGCGTTTGGTCGATTTTTCGTATGCCGGTTGCGGTTTTCACTTAAAATGTTTTTCATTTCAAATAAAGGTGAGACACTATGAGTGGTGTCAGCCACACCACACCTCTGATTGAGGCGGGGTTGAATTGTACATGTAACATACATCCCATGGATCATTATGCTAATATATCTACACAATTTGAATAAGTATGGTTAGTTTTCCTTATGCCAGTTGTTTTTACTTAAAATGATATCCATTTTAAACAAAACAGATATAGTTAGAGTGATACTGGAAACACCACACCTTGGATTAAGGCGGGGTTGACTCGTACATGCCACATATGATCCATGGATCGTTTTCCAAAAGTTTCAATAGAATCCAAATGAGTTTGGTCTGTTTTTCGTATGTCAGTTGTTTTTTTCACTTAAAATGATGTCCATTTTAAAAAAAAGAGAAACACTTTGAGTGGTTCCGGCCACACTGAGCCTCGGATTGAGGCATAGTTGACTCGTACACATCACATATGACACATGGATCATTGTCCAAAATTTTTAATATAATCATAATTCATTTGGCCAGTTTTCCGTATGTCCATTGTTGTTTTCACTTTAAATAATGTCCATTTTAAACAAAAGAACGACACTTTGAGGGGTGCCGACCACACCATGATTTCTATTGAGGAGAGGTTAACTCGTACACGTCACATATGAACTATGGATCTTTTTACTAATGTTTCAATAGAATCCGAATGCGTTTGATCATTTTTCCATATGTCAGTTGTTGTTTTCACTTAAAATGATGTCCATTTTAAACAAAAGAGAGACACTTTGAGTGGAGTCGGCCACACCGCACCTTGGATTGAAGTGGGGTTGACTCGTACACATCAAAAATGACCCATGGATCATTTTCCTAAATTATCAACACAATCTAAATGTGTTTGGTCGATTTTACGTATGCCAATTGTTGTTTCCACTTAAAATAATGTCCATTTCAAATAAAAATGAGACCGTTTGAGTGGTGCTAGACACACCAACCCTCTTATTGAGGCTTGGTTGACTCTTACAAGTCACATATGACCCATGGATAGTTTTACTAAAGTTTCAACAGAATCTGAATACATTTGGTCGGTTTTCCGTATGTCAATTGTTCTATTCACTTAAAATGGTATCCTTTTGAAAAAAAAGAGAGACACATTGAGTGGTGTCGGCCACACCGCACCTCAGATTGAGGCTAGTTTTACTCGTACATGTCACATATGAACCATGGATCATTGTCCTAAATTTTCAATAGAATCCGAATGCATTTGTTCTGTTTTCTGTATGTCAATTGTTGTTTTCACTTAAAATGATGTTCTTTTTAAACAAAAGAGAGACACTTTGAGTGGTGTCAGCCAAACCGCATATCGGATTGAGGCTAGGATGATTTTTACATTTCACATATGACCAATGTATCATTGTTTTAAAGTTTCAACAGAATTAAAATGCATTTGAATGGTTTTCCGTATGTCAATAGTTGTTTTCACTTAAAATGATGTCCATTTTAAACAAAAGAGAGACACTTTGAGTGGTGTCATCCACACCGCATGACAGATTGGGGCGGTCTTGAATCTTACATGTCACAAATGACCCACGGATCGTTTCCCTAATGTATCTACACAATCTGAAGGTGTTTGGTCGGTTTTCTGTATGTCAGTTGTTGTTATCACTTAAAATGATGTCCATTTTTAAAAAAAGAGACACTATGAGTGGTGGCGTCCACACCAAGCCTCTGATTGAGGCAGGGTTGAATTTTACACATCACCTATAACCCATGGATCGTTGTCCTAAATTTTCAACAGAATCCAAATTCATTTTTTGGTTTTTTGTATGTCAATTGTAGTTTTCACTTAAAATAATGTTCATTTTAAACAAAAGAGAGACACTTTGAGTGGTGTCGGCCACACTATGCTTCCGATTGAGGCGGGGTTGACTTGTACACGTCACATATGACCCATGGATCGTTTTCCTAATGTTTTAATATAATTTGAATGTGTTGGATCATTTTTATGTATGTCAGTTGTTGTTTTCACTTAAAATGATGCCCATTTTAAACAAAAGAGGGACACTTTGAGTGGTGTCGACCACAACGGCCCTTGTATTGAGGCGGGGTTGAATCGTACACTTCAAAAATGACCCATGAATCGTTTTTCTAATGTATCAACACAATCCAAATGGTTTGGTTGGTTTTCCGTATGTTAGTTGTTGTTTTCACTTAAAATCATGTCCATTTTAAATAAAAATGAGATAGTTTGAGTGGTTTCGGCCACACCGGCCCTCGGATTGAAGTGAGGTTGACTCATACAAGTCACATATGACCCATGGATCGTTTTTCTAATGTTTTAGTAGAATCCTAATGCCTTTGGTCAGATTTGTGTTTGTCAGTTGATGTATTCACTTAAATTGATGACCTTTTGAAACAAAAGTGATACACTTTGAGTGGTGACGTCCACACCGTGCCTCGGATTGAGGCATGGTTGACTCATACATGTCACAAATGACCCACAGATCGTTGTCCTAAAGTATCTACACAATCCAAATCCATTTGTTTGGTTTTCCATATGTCTGTTGTGTTCATTTAAAATTTTTTCCATTTCAAATAAAAGTGAGACACTTTGAGTGGTACCGGTCACACCGTGCCTCGGTTTGAGGTGGGGTTGACTCGTACATGTCACTTGGGAGTTTTGAGAGTCATCAAGTGTGGACTAAAGATTCAGGTGAGTCTAATCCTCTTCTTGATTCCTATTTTAGATTAGGGTTTTCACTCTTCTGTCATCTTCTTATGAAGCTCTAAAACCCTCTTTTCCGTTGGGATTTAGGGTGAATCTTGAAGAGATCTTAGATTGGGATCTGGGGTCCAGGGAGTTGGGTTGGGGGGCTGTCTGGAGGGATGTTCGGGGGGATGTTCGGGGTCCAGGGAGCAGGGTGGGGGGTTGTCTGGGGGGGGGGGCTATCTGGGGTCCAAGGAGGAGGGTGGGAGGGTTGTCCGGGGTCCAGGAAGGAGGGAGGGTAATGTATCTAAAACTCTATCTAGGTATCATACATCGAATTTCGATAGGACTGTGAACCACCGTAGGGTGTCATCCTAGAACAGGGCCAAATCATGGCATTACCATGGCGTGGCCGCGGCGTGACCACGGCCTGACCGTGTCGTGACAGCGACATGACCGCAACATGACCACATCATGACTGCGGCATGTTGGCCTGGTCTGGTGACATCCACGGGGAAGCATCTTCTGTCCAGGAGTGAAGGGAGCAGGAGGAGGTGGGGAAACATTCCGATCGTCACATCCCTCCCCATTAACTATGGGTGGGTAATGTATCTAAAACTCTATCTAGGTATCGTACATCAAATTCCGACAGGACTGCGAACTGCCATGGGGTGTCGTCCTGGAGTAGGGCCAAATCACATCATTATAGTGGCGTGACCGTGGTGTGACCGCAGCGTGTTGGCTCAGTCCGACAACATCCGCGGGGCAACATCTTCTGGCCAGGTGTGAAGGGAGCAAGAGGAAGCGGTGAAACAGTCCTACCTTCTCCTCCTTTCCCATTAACTATGGGTGACTAATGTATCTAAAAATCTATCAAGGTATCTTACATCGAATTCCGATAGGACTGCGAACCACTGTGGGGTGTCGTCCTGGAGTAGGTCCAAATCACGGCATGACCATGGCATGCATGAAGCATGACCGCGACGTGACCGCGGTGTGACCACAGTGTGTTGGCCCGGTCCAGCGACATCCATGGGGAAACATATTCCAACATGGAGAGAAGGGAGCGGGATGAAGTGTGGAATCATTCTGGTCGATGCCTCCCTCCCCATTTACTATTGGTAGGTAATTTATCTAAAACTCTATCTAGGTATCATAAATTGAATTCTGACAGGACTGCAAACCATCACGGGGTGTCATCCTGGAGCAGGGCCAAATCACAGCATTACCGCGGCGTGACTGCGGCGTGACTGTGGCATGACCACAACGTCTTTTCCTGGTCCAACAAAATCCATAGGGAAGAATATTTCATCCTGGATTCCAAATATATCCTATGTAGTTTTCCTTCACATTATATAAATCGATCTTATGTTACAAAAAATAGACTCTTGATTCGAGATTGTGGTATGATAAAGATAGATATTTTGTATTATTTGTTTTTAAAAGAGGTATTATTATAAAAAAATGACGTTATTTATCAATTGAAACAGTTATTTTAACGAAACCTTATTCAAGATATGAAATTCAATATAATTAAACAGAATTAAGAAAGAAGCTAAATTCAATTTAAAGCATTCTTAAATTAATGAGGCTACTAGAGGGACTCTACCTCAAGGTGGAACCAAGCCATCCACTTTGGCTCTTGGATCTTTCTAACTAAAAGTTGATGCTCCTCCAATGGGTATACATACCTTCACACACATATAAGGACACCTAGCCCCTATGCACACACCCGCATGGCCATGAACATGTGCAAGGGGATACTTGCCCATATGCTTACATGAATACATTATCCTCCACTCACCTGCGTATGCGTTTATATATATATATATACATAGGAACACCTATCCCCATACATGAATAATCACTGCCATGGGTGACTATACACATAACAGGGGAACCCACATACATATACCTACTTACTTATGCACACGCAGGCGAGTCACCCTTGACTTGGCGACTCAAAACCAAAGAGGAGGGATCAACGCACTACAGAAAGGATATTCAGAACCTTAAAACACTTGAAGGACGATACATAACCAGTGAGAAACCAACCAAAAGCAGTAAATCCTTACAACGATTGGCAGTAGAGAACCAAACCCACCCAACCCATCACAAAACGATACAACGCCCTACCGAAAACATAATATAGAGTCAAAAACACTAAATCCCTAAACACATGAGGTGTTAGACAAGTAGTAACCATAGAATATTACCTTGGATCAATGCCAGTGGACTGAATCTATGTGAACTCCTTTTGGCCCCCTTCGCAGCATATAACTAACCTATGTCCATAGACAACAGTCAACGATCTAAGTGACCAATGCAATAAAGAAAATAAAATAAAAACTAAACTAAAACATACCTATCTCCTATGACTATACCTGTCACCGCCCAACATATAAGTACCACAGAACCCCATGGGTCAAATCATGTTCTTGCAAGCAAAGGGGAAATAGATCAATGTCTCAAAATGATACTATCAAATAGTAAATTCATATTAATTAACAATTACTCTTCCTATTAATGGTTTAAAATCAATTTTTCCTGAGTTTAAACTTAGTTTGGTATTATTCGATACAAGGGATGAGGTCTTATTATTCATGATTTTTATGTTTACACTAGAGATATTTATTTAAAAATGATGCATGTATTCGGAATTATTATTTATAGTTTTAGTTCTTAGCCGGTTTCCATGGGGCATGTCCACATGAATAATTCATGGAATGTAGGGTTTAATTGAATATGCACCTATGCAACAGTAGTTGAGTTGATGTTTTTTCACATAACAATATTCTCTATGGAAAGAACCTCATATGGACCACAATCTTTTTTAGTAGTTGATCCTACTCTGGAACCTAGTTTGGAACCAGTTCAGGAACCAGATGGTCTACTTGGTCATGAGGGTGTAATCCATTTCATTATACTATAATAAGAATAAAGGTGTTGGTATCTTTTCTACCAACAATGGGAATTTCTCAAGGCTTGAGTGCCAATATTCTTCAGTTCCTAAATTAATGGCCCCTTAACTATCCTTATATGTCTAGGGGTGTCTCCCATGGGTGTCCTGTGGTGTGTAGTGTCTATCTATGATTTTTGGGGTGCTTCCGTATTGTGGGAAATGCGTATTGAATGGTCAATTTAATAAATAAATTGTTCAATTGGAAAATACACCCATAGTAAATAGAGATATACCCACTTTTTATATAGAATACCATCCAAATAACAAACTTTGAAATCTGAGACCAACATTTTACTTTACCAATTCCAATTACATAATATATGTAACACGAACTTATGTTTTATGAACCAATCAATTAAAGGGAAAGAAACTCTACACCATAACCCATAAAATCTCATATAGCATCACTCACCTCTAATTACCCCACATCATTGCATGTCTTAATGACGATACAACCTCATCACATATATATCATGATTAACAAAAAAATCCAACACAATATAAGGTCTAATATGAGTCTATAGAGGAAAATATGAGGTTTTTAAAAAATCATGAACTTTTTATTGAATTCACTGTTCGAATGGATGGAATACAACATGTGAATCTAACCCTACATTTCTATAAGACTCTATTTTGAAAATAATTCACAATTTACCCAATAATTCACCAAACCATGAGTTAGTTACTAACCAAAATTCTAGAAATTGAATGATTAATATTAATGGTTATCCTAACTATGAAACTAACAATTCATACATTGCGGCCTCATTTTTAAAACATGAAGACTAATTCATACCTGGAAATAACGATCAATAACCCTAGCGTGAGGAGAGGGAGCAGAGAGTGGGGGACGTCCCACGGGGTGTTCGACCATGGGTGGTCTCTCACGCGACTGGAGAGGGGGTCGGGGGATGTCGTCAGAGGAGATTGGGCCAAGAGGGGAGGGGGATGGCACGAGGAGTGGGAGACGAGAGGGGAGGGGGGAACGTCTTTGGGAGCCGAGAGGGGAGGGGGACATCTTCATCGGAGATGTAGATGAGAGGTGAAGGGGAACGCCACTGGAGGAGAGGGAGGGGGCCGGGAGGTGGAGGCGGAGGCCGGGAGGAGATCGAGATAGGGGGGAGGTGTCGGGAGATGGAGGTCAGGGACGGTTCACCCGGGATGAGGATCCCTAAATTTGGTGTACTTTTCCCCAGTGTTAGTAAAAAACATAAGTAAAATTCATAAGTAAATTTTTTATTTCCAAATGGTTTGGCAAAACTGTTGAGTTGACCCAACATATAACTCTATATACCAACGATTTACTAGAACAGTTGGTAAAGTGTCTTTATCCCAACGGGGTTTTTTAAACTGTTGGTAAATAAGTGTTGGAGGTCTGTCAATCCTATTTAAAGGTCACACTAATGTTGAGTTTTCGTATGATTGAGGACCAGTGTATGTCGTTTTATGTTGAGTGTAATAGGGAATTGAGTTTTTGAATGATTCATCATGAATAGAGTACGTGTCATTGGTTGTATAATAGGTGCCACCCAACACATAGTGAATTACGATTATTATTTCAAACTCAAAAAAAAATCATCTTTTAGTGAAAAGGTAATATAATAGATAATTTTACATAGAACCTTCATGCTTATGGGTAATTTCATATACCTTTATGAAAAAGCATTCTACATAAGGGTAACTACATTTAGCTTGACAAGGGTAAAAAGAAATGATCCTTATACATATTGTTCTGTGTAAGGATATTACTGGCTTATCCTAACATAGACTGCATTATAAAAGGGTAAGTAGAGATGTCACTTATGTAGACCATTCAAAGTCTGGGTAAAAATGATAACCATTCAGTAGATCCAGAATACAGAAATGTAAGTTGATATTTCCATAAAACTGAAAATAATGTTCTCTTTTTGTTTTCTTATTCATCTCAAGAAAGTATTCATAAATCAAATTCATGGTATGGCTATGATACCACTGTTGGGGTTTAAATAATTCTAATTACAATTATTAGATCCTTCAGAAGGGTATAAAATCCCATATGAATTATCTACCATGATAGAAATATGAAAAATGCATATGAAACTAAAATTAATAAATCCTACAAAATGTGCACCGTTTATTGAAGAATCCACTATATCATCTTAAACACCAGCATATGGTTTTGAGATAGATAACTAAAATTGTATCCAATAGGCTTCCCATATTTTGGGTGATAGGGAGTTCAATCAAGGAATAATGAAGAAATCTATAAAAACCACTAACACATGAGCCGGAATGCATCTAGTCTGCGGGAGGATGGCCAAAAAACCAATAAAAAACTGCCATGAACCCTAAACACCAATGAAAGCACAAAACTATGATCAACCCCTTGAACCAGGGTTCAACGAAACCACAATAGAAAAAGAGAAACCTACAATTAATTAATGAAAAATGAATTAGAGACCCAACCTTGGTGATCCAACAATAAAACATGAACATCACACCCTAAAACGGGCTTTGAGCGTTAATAGGGAGGACAGAAGTCCAAGCTGGAATGGCAGAATCGGCAGGAACTGAAGCGTTGATGCATGATTTCGACATTGAGTGGGATGAGCAAAAAATACAAATAAATAACGATGGAATCGGAAGGAACCAGAGCATCGAGACAGGGTTTCAGCTTTGAGTGGGATGAGTACAATGGATGAGAGAGGAATCAGGGGTGAAGAGGGTCGGTGGGGAGAAGATATTTGGCACCATGGATTAGCGCCATGGATAATCGGGGATTATTGGTGGGGGGATACTGTTTTTAGGAAAGAGGATTTTAAGGGGAGAGGAGGGTTTGTGGGGGGGGACGCAGATGAGCCCGATTGATTTCAATTTTAGAGAAGATATACCTACAGTTTTATTAAAACTGTTGGTATTGAAAATCTAATCCAACGGTTTATCAAAATCATTGGAATGAATGTGTTGGTATAGACTCATTTTTTAGTAGTGTGTTGTGCACCGATAGCACCCCGCCATAATCCAATGTGGCCAGTGAGGGCCGACCACCTCCACTGCTACTATGGCGCCCATTGGTTCCACCCTTTTCAAGCGACATACATTTGTTGGCTGTCGTCACTGGTCATTGGTGGTGCCATGCTGTAGACACATTTAGCTAGCCACTGAAGCTGCTCTGGTGGCCTTTTTAATGATCCATTTAGGCATACATGGCTCTCAGGTTGCCTCCCACACTACTCGTGTCTCAGAATCAAATTGTAGCCACTATAAAAATCATTCCACCAAGAACGCACAAGTGGAGGTACTCAGTACTTTTTATGTCAGGCCAGGACCTCTGAGTTAGAGGTTTAAATGAAGGAGGAGGTTCAGGGATTTTAGTTCAACCATTTCACAAAAGGATTGAATCTCTGATAAAAATCCCTATGAAAATTTCACCCTCTCTCATAATGCATGAATCATAGATCAACATGTTCTTGGGCTGATCCACATTCATTATTTCTGGAAAGAGATAAATGAGGAAGAACATTGAAATAAAACTCAAACCCCTACATCAGTGATGTGAAATGATGAAGCGTTCGTCCTCGAGGATTCAAGATGTTGAAGTCATCATTTTCGGCTTCATTCATTAAGGTACATCGAAGTCGGTGAAGTCTCGTTGGAATTCATCGTCATTATTCTCTAGAGTGTAATTCCCATTGGAGATTCACCAGAGACTCACCATGGTTCAATTTCATCTTCTCCAATTTTCCAGAATAAGTAAAAGAAACAAAAGTTCAATGGTGTTGCATCAATTAATGATGCTTATTAAATGGGCCACATTTAACAAGAAACATTTAATGATTCATTATAAAATTAGTGTTGTATTTTGAAACGAGCCATTATTGGTTATCCATTAATTCTCCTCGTCGACGCCTCATCGCTTCATTGTAGCATCACCATTCGTTACCCAATAGAGAGAAAGAAATAAAATAATTCCTTGAAATTACTTTATTATTTTTCTCAAAAAGTGTAAACAATAACTTTTCTGCTTGGCCCTTATCGGCCAAAGTTAATTCATTTCTAGGAGAATATCGTCCTTCCGAATTCAACGGTGCACTCATATTTTTTATCCAATAACCAGTTCAAAAGATATAAAACTACACTTGAATGTTTACTTCTCATACTATAAAAGTATTCAAAATTTAGTTCTGGGCTCTGTGAACCGGAAAATCACATGCCTTCCAATATCTCAGTCTTAAAATAATTCCATTTAATTAAAAAAATTACAGGAAATTTCGACGACATTACAGACATACTGAAGAAAAATTCTTCCAAACAAGAAAATATATGTTAATGTGATATAAGAGGTTGATACATGAAAATATAGTTGGATTGATATTTTTTTAAATTTAAAAACATACCATTATCTCTAGGTTTAACCTCTTTAGTAAACATGTATTAAACATAAGGGTAGTAACAAATTTTTAATGACTTTACTACACATTATAATAAAAATTTTAGATGAAATTACTTCATAATATTAATTATTATGGTTAAAAATACATAATCCATTTTATCAAATTCAATTCATATAATTTGATGAAATTAATTTAATTTTAATCCATATAATTATAATTCAAATTATTTTTTCTATAAAAAATATTTTCTAAAAAATAACAAGTATTTATCTCAAAATTTAACATTAAATTAATTAAAATGACCTTAAGTTCATTATCTATAATATAATATATCTAATTATAATTTTAAAAACATTTTTTTAAAAAATTATCCTTTTTAATGCTTCAAAAGAGAAGAAATGTTTCAATAAAAATCATTATTTTCCACAATTCATTGAATATTCAATATTTTCAAAAAAAATAAAAAATTTAATCAAGAAAATTTTGAAATAATTATTTAAAAAATGATGTTTTTTTAAATTATTGGTTGTATAATCAGAAAAAATTCATTATATTATTTTAATATAAAAATAAATAAAAACCATTTTGTGGATAAAAATATATATTATTAATCAAATAATTTCATTTTTAAAAAGTGATTACATAATTATTAATATATTTTAGTTATATAAATGATTTCTATGTTATTTTTAACATGTGGTTTCTATAAATCCCAATGAAAATTTAGAAACTAGATAATCATGGTATACTCTATTATGATTTGTTTATACTCAGGAATTCGTTTATCAAAATCTACCGAAGACATTAAATATATTCGATGTGAAATATATAATAAAAAATTTTGGTGTTACAAGTTGTTCTTTCTTACCTTTCAGATTCTTTCCAAAAATATTCTCCATATTTTTTTTGTTACATCCATGAGCACATTAGGATTATAAAAACCTATTTTCAACTATAAGGTATCATTATACAATCTCGTTATAATTTCCAAAGTCTCTAATCAACTATACTTTACATACATGTGGTCTCAGTATACTAAATATTCTCTATATCATCATATCATAATACAAGAAAAATCCTGTATAAATAATCATATTCATTTTGATTTTCATTTCATAATTCACCATTGATTCACTTTCACTTTTCTTTAGATTAATGAATAATATCTCTATCTGTTTATAGATAGTATAAAGAGAGTACTTGTTGAAAAGAAACATTTTTCAATTTCTATACTCCATGAAATTTTCCTCATTCTTTTTTATTTTGTTGTAGATCAACATCCACTATTGTTCATCTTTTACATCTAAGTGATATACTAAAAAATGAAACTTTTTCTTTCACAAAATAATTTATAATAAAAAAATATTCTCTATTGAATTATTCTATTTTTATGTGATTAGTGGATAAGTAGTTCCACTAAAAATAGGTTATCATTGATGTATAAATAAATAAATTTCTAGTTGGCCCTTCCCCACTGAGGTTAGACACTCCCCATGGTTATGGTTGTTATTAATTACTTGATTTAACTAGTTTACCATCATCATGATATTTTCAACTACAGCATACCTCATTTAGGCAAGCACATCATCACATTGTCCATGCATTAGTTATTTACACGATTCTATTTGATTATTTTATTTTTTCTAGAATTTGAAATCCTAAATTATGAATTTGGTAATCTTTTAAATATCATAATATTTATTATAATGGGAATATTATTCATTTTTTTAAATATTACACTTCCTAGAAGATGTAGTTTAATTTTCAAAAAACTATATTGTCTATATATACTTCATAATGGTCTGTAAAATAAATGTAACTTAACAAATAACATATCATATGATTGTAAGAAAAATGTGAAATATCTCCCCTTTATCATGAACTAGGAAATTATTCAGTTAGTTCTCAATCCACACTTGGTGTGGTTATTAATACAATGTATATATATACTCAAACCACATCCACTTGTTTTATGTAGATAACAATTTTATTTCCTTAAAACAAATCAATTTATCAATTAAATGAATTATAATATTTTTCCAATATTTAAACTTATTCATACTGTCATTTATAATATTTTATAGTTGTAATTTATGAAAATAACTAAACCTTTCCTTTGATACCAATTATAGTAACCCACGTTTTTATAATTATACATTTTCATTAATCTTCAACAAAATATTACATTAATTAATTTAAAGGACCATTTCATGTTTATTATCTTACAAAATATTTTACTAATACAAGTCATGCATAAAGGAATGATTAAAATTACATTATTATATCTTTTTAAAATTACATTTATTAGTCCATCATAGTTCACCTCACTATAAGTTACTTCCAAGTGACATAAAATAACTTTTGAAGGGAAAGAATCAATCCTGGTAAGTGGTAAAAAAGAAATGGAACATGAGTTATCATCATAGATAATACATGAGTCATAACATGTTAGAATAATCGAAATTAAATTATACATTACATGGAAATTTGGATACAACAAAATAATTGGACATTTATAAGAATATTTATATGGTTATACACCTAATGTGTTTTAAAATATATCAGAAATTTTATTCACTAATGAATCATATAAATGTAATATATAGATATCAATAATTTACACAATGATTTGGAGAACTCTAAGAGAGCACCATTATATTAATTAATTGATATTCTCAACATCGATCACAAATCATTTAATCAATAACACATGTAGAATGAAAAATGTGTTTCATATAAATACCTTCAATATATATGTCTTAAAAGACCTGATAAACTAGTATTTTTAACACATGATATGTGAATATGTGTTTTATACCTGGAAATTATAGTTAAATGAGTTATAATTACATCTATATGAATACCCTTGAAAAATTATTGGTTAGGTGATTCATAAAATCAATATAGAGGCCTAAAAATCAAAGGATGTTCTTCGGAACAAAATATATATAGAAAGTGATTTGTGGATTGGGATTGATGTGATAAATTGGAAGACTCTAATTGATGTATTGAAATTTTAAAAATCATTAAATCATCACAAGTTCAGGGGAATATATTAACATTGAAATTGTATGTGCAACAATAAAAAAAGTACATGGATGAAAAGGTAGAGGAATATAATCCCTTATCTTACATGATAGATTCTTACTAATTGATTAGAGTTTATTGGAATCATATAAACTCTATATAAAGGATCTAGAGAGGTGAAATGTTTCAAAATTCATGGTTAATTACATGGAAGTGAACGAGATATTGTGGAGAGGTTGGGATTTATAGCCAATGTTAGAGGATTGTTCATTAATTTTTAAATATAGTCCTCGAATTTCTAGGTTGTATAAAATGTAAAACTATTTGCATACAAATGTTTTTGGATAATAGTTTATGAAATTATGTAGTTTGGGTTATATTTTTTTTTATGAATTGAAATTAAATATTTTATATTACATTAGGCACGGGAAGATAAATTTTATAGAATGTAATATTTAAAAAAAATTATTTTAGAACAAGAATTTTTTTATTGGTATGGAAATTAATTTTCATTCATTAATATATAATATATTAACAATGTAAAATATTTTTTTGTTGATTTTTTTTAATTAATTACTAAATAACTATTAATATTTATGAAGTCATAAAACATATTGATCACACAAAAAAAGTTTTTACTATTCATAAAAAAATTAATTTTAGAAAATTCTAAAAAATATCCCCATAGCCTAATGTTGACATTTTTATTTCAAAAATAACATTCTTTTATCTGAAAAGATATCCAACATAGATGCATTGACATATTGATATAATATCATTATTTTAATGATATACATTAAATTATAGTGTCTTTAATTAAAATTCATACAATTTTTTGAATTATGTTATAATTTAATATTTATTTAATGGAATTATAATATTTTGATGTTAATAAATTTATCATAGTAAATAGTTTTTATACTTAATATTATTATTTTGAAATTAATTTACTATTCTTACAGCCATGTTGTGATTCTAAATTGTCAGGTTGGTATTTCTAATGGTACATTTACTATTCATAGTTCTTAGGTTACAATCGCAACATTCATATCACAATTACAATGGTCATATTTCCCATTTTAAATACATTTTTATTCTATCATTCATCATTAACTATAATTCACTCCAGGGATCAACATTTCTAAAATGTCTATTGAATTACTAATTTTATATGTTTTAATAGTTTTTTATGGACATAATTATTATATTTAATCAAGATGATACCAATTTTCCAATTATTTTAAATTTATTTGTATCTATTTTTTAATCCAGTGTAATACATTCAATTTTTATATCCATTATTCCTACAGAAATGTAATGTTCTCAATTAATCAAATAAAGGAATAATGTTTTCATCATTTTTATTGTCTTGCATTTTTATGATATATAAATGTATATAAAAATTAAATTCAATTATTAAATTTTAGTATACTAGAAATTAATTAGTGTATACACAACCCTTGGACACATTGCTATTGATGAGAGAATTCCCAGACAAGTGAACACACTATGATAATAATGTTAAATTTATTATAAGATATCCATGATAAGTATCCAAAAACCATCCTAGTGTGTTTTTCCAAGTCCATACACCTCCTACATAGTAAAGGATTTCGTATTCTACAACTAATGATTGGGGTATTTCAATGTGACAAGAAAACCATATTTGAGGTTGTCATTATTTATGGAATTCAACACATAAATAATGAAACAAAAAAATATTTAATAATGAATTATATGAAATATAATTTCATCATGAAAACTAATGGAGAAATCATTTTTAAAAATAAAATGAAAAACCATAAAATTTAAAAAATCCTAAAAAATTCAATATAAAAATTTATATAACCAATTTTAGAAAATAAAAAATGCAACATTTTTTAAATAAAGGCTATTCTTGAATCAATCCAACTCAATACTTGGTATTTTGAAAAATAAATCAGGATCTATAAGCCAAAGGGGTGGAGGGTTCTTAGGTTGTAACAGAAGACCATATAACATGAAACCCATATCATAAAATTAAAAATTTAAAAGGTGTAGATAAAAATATGCAAGATAACTAACATACTAAGACTGTATCTATTGATTTGTAATACTATTATCAGATACCCACAATCATTCATAATTTCTTGTAATGGATGTAATATAATTTCCATTAGATTGAGAAGGAATTATTAGAATAGGTGATAACATCTCTCATGTAGGGGTTTCTTTTATAAATGGGAATGAAAAATCAGGGTAATGATTGTGAATGACAATAAACAGATCCATACATTTTATTTAAAAGATCATACACCATATGATCCATCATAATCAATCACTAAAAGGGATGGGAGAACAAAAATCTATAAAAATAATTCCTAGGATTTAGAGACTTGAATATTAAAATAGGAATTACGCCAATAAGGTAACTATAAAATATTAAAATTAATTTTCACATTAATTATTTATCATATTATGGTTTAGAAAACTATGTTCCCAAATTGTTCCTTTATCAGGGTTCTTAAGGAAATCACATAGTTTGGCCACATATACATGCTAGTTGTGCGACAGCCATACGAAATTCCCCAATCCCATGTTGTATAGTTTGAGGAGAAGGTTTTATGTTTTAATCTATCCATGAGTCAACCATACGCCCACCTATGGGACTCAATAAAATTTGCATGGTTTCCTATGTTAACTCACACAATTTTGGAGAACTTTTAAAAACCATGAACATGCCTGGAGAACTCCATACACTCCAAAATATTTATCAAAATGAAATGAGGAGAAACTGAATAGGATGATGAGAAAAAGAAAAAACAATGCACTTGGAAGTAATATCTAGATGTGACACAACAATAAGTTTACTCACATTAGGGTAAATGAAAATATCGTGCAAGTCATACAATGCATACAATTCATGTTTATAATTAGTCAATAAATTTACTCACATAAGGGTATATTCCTGGTTACTCCTAAACAATGGGCCCAAAACCCTACACATAATAAAAAAATCTAAAAAATTTATCTCCATTTAAAATATTATAAACATTAATACTATCCCAAAATACATCATAAAAATTAACGATATAGTTATATATGGTGTTACATGTATGTTTATGAGAATGTGAATGTTTATGTATATCTATATCTGAATGAATTCATTTGTTGGTATGTATAAGAATGTATATGCAAGTATGTTTATGTGCATATATGTGTTTTTTTCATTCACTTATCATGAAAGTCTTACAATGAATGTTCATAAAACTTCTATAAATTAACTCACCTAAGTGTGCATCCATGGTTACTCCTAAACTATATCTTCCAAACCATTCACATAATAAAAAATTCTAGAAAATATAATTCATTTTAAAACATTAAAAAATTTATGCTATCCCAAAACATATCATTAACATCAATGATATAGTTACATATGGTGTTACTTTTATGTTTATGATAATTTGAATGTTTATGTGTATATGTATGTGAATTTATGCTTGTGATTGTATGTTTGAGCTTGTATATTTGAGTATGTTTATGTGAATATATGTGTTTGTTTCTTCATGCACTTGTGTGAATGTGTACGTGTATGTATGTTAATGTATGTGTATGGATGTGTATTTATAAAGGCATGTGCATGTGTTATTATGTATTATTATGTTTATGTTTGTGTACAAATGTGTATGCATGTGTATGCTTGTGTATGTGTATGTATGTTTACATGTGTGTGTATATAATTGTATGTGTGTGTATGTGTATGTACGTGAAGGATTGTATGCAAGCTTTTGTATGTAAAATACAAATAATTACTTTCATCCAAATGGAATTAATAAAATATAAATTATATATTTTCATTTTAATAATATATATTTGTTTATGAAATTAATAATTAATATTATTAATATTTTTTTATTTAAATTATAATACAGTTTTATTTTTATATTTTTCATGGGTAATTTATTATTAATATCCTCTATCTAATTAATTTTTTTTTTCATTTTTTATAATATTATTGTGTATAATTTTATTTATTAATCGATATTTTTAATATTTTACAATTATTTTTATGTTTTTAATTTTTATATATTTCTCTATTAAAAATTATTTAATCCTTTTTAATATTCTCACTTTTTTAGAATATTTTTAATTTATATATTTTGTTTTTAATAATTTTTAATATTTTTTTTTAATATTATTTTATATTTTAATCATTTTCAATAATTTCTTATAATTTTTACTTTATTATCATATTATATTTTAAATATGTTTGACTTTTTATAATTAATCTTCATTCATTTTTATATTATTTTTTAATACTTTTAAATATTTTTACAATTGTTATTTATTCAATTTAAATTGGAAATTTATTATCAATATTGTTTATTTAAGTGTCTTTTTAAAATTCTTTAATCCTAATATTCTATAATTATAATATTTTTAAAATTTACTAAACAAATTATTTATTTATTGTTTTATATTCTTATGATTGTTTCATTTGTTATCAATTTCTATTCATTTTTCATATTTATTCAATTAATATTATTTATTTACATTTAATATTTATTATACAATTTTTAATATATTTTACTATAATATCTTTTCATTTTTAATATTTTTAATTCAATATTTTTTAATTTTTTAATTTTTTTAATAATATTTAATAATTTTAATATTCTCTTAATTTATATAATTAATATTATTTGTTCATTATTAATATTATTGTAATTTAAATAATTTATTATATTTAGTCATTTTTTATATTTAATCTTTTAATATTATATATTAATTATTAATATTTTAATATATTCATTTTTATTCATATTTCATTTTCTTTAGGGTTAATCAATGCATGATTTAATTTTTCTAAGAGATACATTTATTAATACATAAATGATAGACTGAATTTTATCAATGTACATTTTTTAGCGCTGATAAAACTCTTTTTCCTCTTATAAAATAATCATAATAAATTGTACAACTAGATTGTGTTGTTTAAACTCTCATGGAATGAAAATCTTTGTTTCTACACTTTTGATTATTTTGGATGAATTTAAACACAAAAAACCAGAGATATGATATCAGTATCTGGATTATATGTAATTATCACTGACCATGCATTAGTTTTTTTATTTTTTTTTCTTCCTGAATAAATTATATGTGTTCTTCCAAAATCATTTCCGAAGAATATTCAATTAAAGTCCATATGATGAAAACATAAAATATGATTTATAATGGGTACATGGACTTGCTGGCAGAAGATATTAATTATCTTGTAACATTTTTATCACTATTGAGTGGATACATGGAATGGAAATGAGGAATTTGGGTATATTGAGAACATATTAGATTTAATTATTTAAATAATTAAATTTTGTTCACATGATTATCCAATTCTAGAGAAAAATTATAATATTTTGTGTACTGTAGATTGGATTAAATATTCATTTTTTAGTATAATTTATTCTCAAACAATTTTCACGCTTTCTTGAAAACTAATATTTTCCAAATATAAAAATGTTTCTTTTCTAGTAAATTTTATATATTTAAAAATTATTTATTGATAATAATTCAAATGAAATTATTTTTGAAATTTTATTTTATTTTATTTTATTTCTAATATTTGTTGGTAGGATTATGCTAAATGTTCATTTAATTATTATGAAGATAGGTGTTTATTACTTTTTTGTTAATCCATGTAAATTTTTTATTTGAAACATTCATATATTCTCTTCATTTTATTTTCCTAGTTCAATGAGTATTTCTATGTCTTGGTATTTGGGAAAAATATTAACATGGTTTCTGGACACCTAAATTGATTTTTACAAAAATAGTATTCAAAGGGGGATGAAATTTGTTTTTTCATAAAGACGCATATGTGTATAAATACTACAAAACTATTTGTAAACAATTAATTTTATATTTCTTAGGAATTCTTTTTTAAAAAAGTTGGTTTATTTATTAATAATTCAACTGTTTATTTAAATATTGTAAACTACACCACCCTGTATTATCATTGGGGAATGATATTCATTATGAGTATCCTAAATTCAAAAGTGATTTGAGGAACCATTATTATATTATAATGTTATATATAATGAATAGATTTGGATTACAATGTATGATTCATAGTACATGTGTAGTTATATTAAAATATTATAACTTCCCACCATGGTTATTCATGATGTGAAAATATAATATGTTTTTTCAATTAATATTTGGAAAAAATTTTGTAATGATATAGATTTTTATTTTGATCCAGGGATAAAATATCTGAAATAACGGTGGGATTTAGGTTTTACATTTTCAGATTCACATATAAATGCATATTTGATGTTGAGATCCATGTATTAGAGGATGGTAGATTAATTATCTTTTAATGGAAAATTTTTAGAATATTTTGTTAATTGAACTTAGGGGTGTCCTATTTTTTAAGAAGGCATAAATATAGTTAGTTTGAAACATTCCTTAAAGTATTCATTTCTAAGAAGTTATAGATTTTTACCCTGATGAAATAAATACTAATAAAAATGACATCATTCAATTATTGATATGAAAAACATACAGTTATATCTCAATAAACATGTGATCAATAGTTTGTGAATATAAAGGGCATGGTCACCATTATCAGTATACTATTTTTAGAAAATAATATTTAAAAGGTTAGGAAAATGAAATATGTTTCTTTAATTACCGTACTAAAATTTCATGTACATCGTACATTTTATTAATGTCAGGCATGTAAAATAAATTTATATAATGGTATCATTTTAATATAAAAAAATTCATCTGAAATATATATTATAGAATTAATTTTTTTTAGATATGATGGAAATGAATATAAAGGAAGATTTGGTTCTAGTGAAGGGTGAATAATTGTGTTTTTTTCTTCCTTTATCTTACACACATTATAGGAAACATATATTTTTGTTCTTCATTCTCCAAAATAGTGCAATGGATATATAGTGATATAAATCAAATATCAGTAATATCATGTGGATAGATAAATTTATGTCAAATGTTGTAACATCACATGAGTTTAATATTTTGATTTAAGATTTAATGACCATGTATTTACATTATTCTAACTAACAATTTACAGAAAAATATTAACCATAATATGTTTTCTATTTTAATGATATATACTATATATTTTTAGACCCAACAAATATTCCCACTATCGAAAAGAAAATAAGTTTCATGTTAAGTTAATTTTATATGTTCCTCCATTTTAATTACTTGATATAATGGGTCACTTGATGGTTCATTATTAATAGATATATTAATATGATTTCCCCACATTACCAATGGTTTTAACCAACTAAACAATATATAATGATATTTTAAGGGGTATGGTAAAAGATGAATTCCTCAAAAATGTTGTATTGTATAGTGATATATTGTTTTGGGTAAAACAATTAATTCTATAATATTTACAAGTTTGATGTAGAAATTATTAGTGTCCAAAAATATGATTACAATGGGACCATTGTTGGCAATGTAATTATAGAATTTGATGTCATGGGAAGTACTTTTAAAGAGAGGGATATCAATCTCCTTTAAATTTTACAAAATTGTATAGAGGTTGTACTTTATGTCGCAACACAACAATTATTATGTTAGAAATTTGAATCCATCAAGGGTTGAATTATGGATATTAAATTCACTTAATAGTTTATTATTGGTGATAATTGAGTTGTCACCTCTAATAATTATGATAAAAATATCCTATTGGACAATTTTAAATAATTGAATTAGAGATCTTATATGATTTTTTTAATATATTGTAAAAGAAATTACATCCTCGAACATTTTGGTAATAGAATTTTTCTGGGATAAACAGAGACGATGAACCTATATTAGTAGATATATGAGTTAAATAATTATATCATTAACTTATGAAATTAAAATAATTTATTATTTATCTTATTTTTTATGTGTAATGAATTTTCTCTATTACATTTTCAGTTAATACTACCATAGCCTATTTGGTTACTTATAGTCAAAGGCACCTAATTAAATCATGGTAAATTATTATTAAATTTCAAAAGAAAATAATAATAATAGAAAATACATTTGTCCCATCACTTATTATCACATTAGTGATTGTACCTTGACTATGAATTTATTTATAGTAGACCTAATTAATTACATTTAAGTGAATCATATTATAATTTTTATGCTAAAAATGAAATAAAAAAGACGAATTTGTCATTTAGACCACTTCTCCCACTCCCACTGTTTTTATCCATTTTATAACAACTGACTAAATCATGAAATAATGTACATTTATTATGAGGGTAGAAGTGATCGAATGGGATATGACAAAGAATAATGTTCATAAAATGAATCCCATTATCATGGTACCCTATAAAAGAGTGAAAAGCATCTAAAATTTGTAAGCTCATGGTCCACTTCAGAATGATCCAAAACGTGAAATATTTATTAATACCAGATATGACAAGGAATAGTAATCTATGTAGTAGGGTTGTTAACTATCAAAATTCATGATTTCCTTTTCGAATTTACACATTCATAATTCACATTCTTGGAATAAATCATGTTATAAAAATATGTTTTTAAAAACATTTTAATTCCACAAAATCAGGTATTTCCCATTGAGTTCCTTGGTAATGTATTAAATTTTATAATATTTTTCTTGATTAGGTAGTAGTGTTTGCATAATAAGTTCAAATAATAATTATCTTGGTCAAAATATTAAGCTATTCCTTTCCATAGTTCCTCATGGAATGTTTGAAGTAATGCTATTTTAGTTCCTTCTTATATAAATTGATGTTTAATCATATGAATCAGGATTGTGTCCTAATGAACAAGATGCGTCTTGGAATTTCCTTTATATAAATATATCCCATGATCACACATCAAATATTATATGCCGAGATGTTCAAAATTATAATTTTAAATGCACGGGACTTTCTACCAAATCATGTGTTAGTGTGTGGTGGTTATGTATATAGATGTTTCCTCCCATTGTGTGTCCCCAAAAATGAATTTGTTCATAAAAAACCAATGATATGATAGTGAAATATTCTTATATAAATAACCTTGTAAGTAGAATTCATTACATCACTGAGCTTAGTAGATCCCTTTGGTACATTAAATACCCATTTTTTTCTTTCTCCGTGTTAGTGGTTCAACTATTTTTTACTTCTCCCTTATATTGTGAGGTGAGGGTTTTTGTTGAATCTTTTTCAATACATGGATATATTTCACCATGGTATTTATTATCATATTTATATTTTTTCTTCAAGGACTTCATCTTGTCTTTTCATTGACCAAACAATCATTTGGTAATTAATATTATTCATATCTCTATGATTTACTCCAACATAAGAATTATGGAATATATATAATGTGTTGCACCATATTTTTCTTCGATATTCACATGTATCTACCATTTGAAAAGAAAGAGTATATTATAAAGAATATTTTTGTCTTTTTAATTTAAAATCAATATTTCATGGATTTGTAATGTAAAAAGATTTTTATTTTTTTTGTGTTGAATCATATAGCAAATATATCTTAATTAGAAACTAGTATTACATGGTGGAAAATGTATTGGAGATGTAGTTGATGATACATTGAGTATTGTAATAATTATATAAAATTTTTCATCCCTTTCATCTGATGAATTAGATAGATGATCTTCATATTCAAGAAAATACATCTTTATATGGGTGGATCAAAATATTCACTAACATATGAGTATATTGTAGTATAACTATATGAAAAAGTTCTAAGTGTTTTGAAAATCATTCTGAAAAATGAAATATTTAACATTAAAAACCAATAAAAGGAGTATTTTTGACACCCTCTATATCCATGATATATCTTATTTATTTTTTCATTTATCAATTTATTCATTCCTAGATTTCATAGAGGATTGGGGTTGACAATTTAAATTATAGAAAACACATGACCAAGCTCAAAAGTATCTAATAGATTCACTAACAGTGTGGTTAACCATGAAAGAGGGATGTTTAGGAGACATACCCATTTTCATGGCCATATAATAACTTGTTTTATTCTGAGAGATTATGAAAAAATATGTTCCTTTGGTTTAGGTAGATAGTGGATCCCTCATGGTTATGCAGAGTTTTTAAAAAATCACATCAAAACATTGTGTTTTATAGAAGTCGTTAAAAATAGAGATTTTTACCAATATTACCTTACATAATTTATGATTATTTTTCTTATTTATACCCCATCATGTGAACCCATATATTTTATATTGGGATATATTACTCCTAGTTTTTTGTGGATATTTTTCTCCCTTTGGAGATTTCATTTCATGGGAATCCTACGTTTTTTGTTTATCGTTCTTCGCTGATATTTTCATATGTTCTTTTTTATAGATGTGTGAAATTTTACAATAACCCATGGAAAAACCACAGTTTTTACAGGGGTTTTGGTTTTATCCCTTACCATTTATTTGTGTGAGGACATTCCACAATTGAATCGATTGGTTTTCATCAAATAAAACATATTTGGAATTTATTTATAGGTTGGTGTATCAATTTAATGAAGTATTACATTGGTATCCAATTATTATTAACTTCCACTTATTTTTATTTATCAAATTTCTTTTATTTGGATTTATTAATGACGTTTTATCCATCTCTTATTTAACACATGGGGTTTTCTCACAATTTGACTTGTTTTAGTGTCCTTTCAATGGTGGTGGATACAATTCAATTTATTATTTTGTAAAATTGATAACATATGTTTTATGCAATCAAATGGGTTTTGAATTAGGTTTTAAAGAGTGTTTCTATAGTATATAATTATTGATTTTTTATGGGCACAAATTATTTATTATATTGGTTTTTAATTTGATTATTTCTTTTGACCTTTTTGATTATTTTTTCATTTGGAATTGAGTAGAACAAGGGGGCCATGGGTGTGGGTGTCTGTATATATTCAACAAGGAGTGTTTTTTTGTGGGACTGGATGATACTTTTGGAGGAAGAAAATTATAGATTATATAACATTCACTGAGGGGTTTAGTGGTATCTTGGATGTTAAGGCCCAATGAATATTGAGAGTTCTTTAAAAAATGTTTACCATACAAGACAAGATATCGAACCATCTTTCTAATTTGACATAGTAGATGCCTATAGTTATAGCCCATGGTGTGTACTTATTATGAATATTTGTTTTCATATACATTATTTTATATGGTAGTTCCTTTATCAATTTAGATATCTTATCTTTATGATCATGTTCAATTATTCAATTGTCCTATAATTATTAGTCTTATTCTCTTGTTCATTACCATTGTCTGTTTCTTGTAAATATATATATTGGGTGGATTTATCTCTTTATTTAATACTTTACACATTTTTTGAAATATCATACGTTTTTAGGAAAACCAAATGGAATTTATAGAGTGAACATATTTTCATGTTAATTTTTTTAAAAGTTATCATTTTTTTAAAATGAGTTTGAAACTAAATTTCTTAATTTGTCTTCATGAAATACTTATATCGATTTGTAGTTGTATCATAATGATATTTTTTAATTAAAACAAATATATTCCATTGGGGTGTACAAACATTGTGTTTATGAAATTGGTATAGAAAAGGGAAACATACATTTTGGTGGATCATCACGATTATTACAATATGAGGTTGTTAATAATGAAAGAGTAATGGTATGATAGGTTATTTATTCTAAGGAACTATTTGGAGATTTTTTTGTTGGGAAATTATGTATT
This sequence comes from Viscum album, assembly GCA_963277665.1. NCBI lineage: Eukaryota > Viridiplantae > Streptophyta > Magnoliopsida > Santalales > Viscaceae > Viscum > Viscum album. Next base: position 1,284,158,502 of record OY728133.1, read on the forward strand.
TACCATTTGGGTCCTGGTCCTTATTTTGTTTTTTGAGAATTTAATTAAGGACATCAAGTTCATTTCTTTTATATAATCTTTTATTAATGGTGGGATGGTGATGCTTATTATATCTTCCTTTAGTTTTTTTGTTTCTAATCTATAAAATATTTAATCTTTTGATCCTATTTATTATTCTAGTGTGATTATCCAATTCATGTATTTAAAATTTAATTTATCAATGGGAAAACCATTCGAAAGGTTTTTTTGATTTAATGGTGCCTTACTCCAGTACTTGCTGATTTGGAACACGGTTTAGGCCATGCGAAAAAAACCACTAGGGAGACATGTTTATTTGACCTTAGTGATATCACTCCAATATTGTATCGAATCCCCCTATTTTTATTTGTGGTGTAGTGATAGGCTAGAGTTAGGACCATTATTGATAGAGGTAAGAGTATATTGAGTTCATGGTTACCTCTTATTGATGTCCAAAATTTAGTATCCAATGGCAGTATATTATTATTTTTATTTCATATACGTAGTTATGGTGTTTTAATTTGGATTTGAGTGTTTACCAATTTATTATTAGCTATAGGGTGAGATCATAAGTTATGTTGAGATTCATGATAAAACAGGGATGATAACCGAAGGGGCATGATTGAGGTGAACGATTAGTAGTAACCATGAAAAACCTATTCATTCATTTTTTTACCTTATAATGGAACATATATGATTTTCACGCAATTTTCCTAACAATGTATCCTAATCGTGCACACTGTAATAATGTTCCAAATTTTTCTATGTTTACCTTTTTTCATTTAAGATTAATTTTAATTTTATAGACCATTATTTTGGTGGTTATATTAGTTTAATTGATGTGGATTGAGATTCATGTTTTTATGTAATAAGATTATGTCTTGTGTTTTGTAGAAATTTCCTCCATGAATGGGCTTATAATGGAAAAAATATGGTTATGTAGATCATATCCCCTATTAAAACACTCCAGTTGATCCATATTTGGTGGATTTATCAATCTATATGATTTATTAATTAGGATATTGGAAATGTGGTGTTCATTCATGAGTTGTGGAAAATTATCAATAATTCACTAAGGAAAATACACTAGTAATTAATTATGATAAGAGAGGATAGGATCTCGAGGAGTGGGAAAAATGGATATAGTATATCTTTTAGTTTTTTTTAATATCCCTAAGAACATGATGGTTGTATTTTTGACATATATTTTGGAAGGTCAAGGTAGGAAATGGTATAATTCTACAGTTGTAGGGATGCAATACGAGGACCTAATATGTACTACCTTAAAAAGGTTTTAATCCATATTTCAATATAGGAAAAATAATTTGATAAATTTCTTATGAGATTTTGATAATGGATCTAGGAGATCTTTCAATGATGGTGTATTCTTCTTACTTCACCAAATTAGTACGTGTGTAACTACATCTCCTCACAAAGAATTACCACAATGAATGACCTTTTTAAATGCACTAGAATAATGTGATTTGAACAATTCTTATCAATATTTTTTACAACCTCTACCAAGGAGGTATACAAGGTAACTATAGGATGGAAATATATGTTTTTAGTGTTCATTTTATGGATATTAGTTTTAGGTCTGCATTTTATCAAAAGAGGAAGTGTGATGAACCATATCATGATAGTAGTTGGACTGATCAACTATCCATAGGTTTGGCACTAATGGTTTTTCATGACATAAGTTGGTTTTTCATTACCATCACAGGAGGGTAGGATATACCAGAACTGATTATCCCAAGGCTCTATGGGTGTATCATCGGTATTGGCATCTGGGTTACCCAAAATTCTTTAATTTCACTCCATTATAATGGAGTAGAGTTAATTACTCATCATATAATGGATTTTATGTGTCATAAGATTCTTTTATGTGTGTTGGATATCTCCCATAGGTTAAAGATAATTCTCACATGATAAAGAAGGATTAGTTTTTTCCAGTGTCAATATGTATTTATGTAGATGGTATGGAACATGATTTAACTGAATCTGTGTTGGGCACCATAATTGGTATGGTTTTCATTTCTTCTTCCAAGTATTTTGTATTATTTGGGTATGTTGATTCCCTTTCCTTTATCTCATTAATGTTTTTTATTCTATTGGTATACTATCTATGACGATGCCCTTTTGTTGTATATTATTACATAACTAGGTTGGAAGAAGGATAAGAATTTTAAATGCCCAGAGTTCCATATTATAATCATTGATGTTTGGGTCATATCAGAATTACTCAAGTGAGAGAATTACATTTTTGATCACTTAATCAGAATATATTGGTTTATTAGATTTAATTCTTAGAATATTTTTTTTGTATTAGGGTCATGTTTTTCTATTTTGAATAGAGTAGTCATTCCATAATGGGTTAGTGGTTACCATGGTCAATGACTAATGTGTAACGACTCGAAATTTTGAATAAATTTTGTTTCCTAACATTGTGTGTTATTTTATTTTATACTCAACAAAATTATTTCATTTAATAATATGAGTAGAATTAAAATAAGAATGTTGGGTTTCAACTATTATATGACCGTTGGTCAATATGAATGTTGTAAAATAAATGTTGAGATTATTGTCTATAAATACAAGTGATCTTTATTAATTAATATATAAAGAAAAATCAATGTCCCCATCTAGTAGTCTCGGGCCAATCGAAGCCCATCTGACGGAACTCAGGAAAGAGGTAGCACCTTTGGGCTTTGCTCTAGACCAAACCCAAGCCAAACATCATCGTGTGAAGTTGGAACAGAATTACCTTCGCGAGAAGTTCAAGTTGATATAAATCACTAATCAGGAAATGATGGCTGATCTGACCTAGGATTTTATCACCCAAGCACACCTTACTCTTAGGTCCCATACTGGTGTTATAAGGGGTTATGTAACGAAACCGTAACTTCCTTGTGTAATCCTTTGATTTTAATTTTTTTTTGATTTCTTCTTATGATGATGTTTGTGAATTTTCAAATGTCCGGATAAATATAGTATGCATATTATTGATGAATTTTAGGAAAAAGATATTTTAAAAATATTTATGTAAACCTAAAATAATTAATAATGTGTAGTGATTTTCAAAAAATGGTCTTCTACAGTAATTTTATATAAGAAATTTAGAGTCTAATAAGATAAACGTAATTTTTTTGAATAGTAAATTATGAATAGTGATTTTATGCTAATGATTTTTAATGTGACCAAATGGACTATGTAACTTCACTTAAGAAAGTATTAATATAATTTAGGCACCTAGATTAAGTAATGTGATTCAATAAAATAGGTAAATAAGTGTTTCAGATATTATTGGTTAAGTATTAGTTTTTCTGGTGAATAGTGTGTTTTATTGAAAAACTAAATTAAAAATATTTAGAAAAATAATTTCATAAAATGGAGTTCATTTTTTGAAACCAGAGCATCGATATTTGGTTAAGGTGATTTTTTTGGGATTTTTCTGAAATAGTTGAATCTTTAGTGAATAGTATTTTTATTTTAAAATTAAATTAAAAATATTTAGAAATTTATTTTCATAAAATGGAGTTCATTTTTGAAATCAAAGCATCGATATTTGGTTATGGTGAAATTCTGGGATTTTTCTGAAAAAATTGAATTTTCAGGGAATAGTGAAATTACAGTTTTTGAGTTTCAGGTGTTTAATGACATCATTAATGATGTAATAATTATGAAATAATTCTGGTAGACTTATGAATAGTAATATAAGGAATGATGTGTCCCAAGTGGCTAATACCATGGGAAATACCGTGGGTAAGCCCATGGTTTTTCCAATACCACCGATGAGGTGTCCCTTAGAAATTAATTCAATGTACCATCACTTTTCCTATAAATACCAACCCATTCCCTCATTAATTTAATTTACAAATCCTCCCAAACAAATTTCTAGTTGCTTTACCTCCCAAGGAGTCCCCCCAAAGTGCCCTCATGCCTCCCAGGGTCCCGACCATCATGCTTTCGAAGTTACTCTTCTAGGTTAGGGATCCGACCTCTCTCTTTCTTTTCATGTATTCTCCTTTATGTCATTTTCAGGTTCTATTTTCATTTCAAGTCATTGAAGTTTTTATTATTATGTTTGGGTATGATCTCTATATCCATAATAATGTTCTTTTATTTTCATATGATGAGAGACCCTATGTTATCTCATCAATTCATTTTTTGAATTTTTAAGTGACGTTGTAAGGCTGCCGAATTTTCATAAGAGAAATATTATTTTTTTCTTCATTCCATGTTTTTCATTTCATATGGTATGTATTTAAAATTTAATTTCCATGTTCTTATATACTTTATATTCTGTCCCTCAACTGTTTTATGGATCATTTATGGGTGGGTGACCCATGTCCCCTCTTTTTTCCATGTTTTCTAAAACCCTGCAACATAGCTGTTACATTGCCGAATTTTCATCCCAAAATGTGTCTCTCTTTTTCTCAAATTCTTTTTATTTTATGAATTTAATCCTCAAAACTATTTATTCTATATGGTTATGTACATATATATAAATATTTTATATTTTAAATTCTGGGATTTACATATATGAGACCTGCTTCCCTTTTTTGTGGGTTCAAAGTGACATAATGATCACGTCTTTAAAGCAGTTTTTAAAATGTTATGACTATGAAATGAAACCAATATCTTTTATTATATATGGGTTGTTTACAAAATTATTGATGTTGGTATATGTGGCTCACATGATAATAAGGAAAAATTAAGGGTGTGCCAAGATAGCGCTCCAATGCATCGGGTAAAGACTTAATCTCTAGAGACGACCATTTTAATGATACCTTGGTTAATAACCATGGTAATTTTTTAATGACACTTTGGGGAAGGACCTTGGTGATACGGGAATGATTTTATAAGGTAAAATTTGTAGCCAAATATTCACATTATGAAACACATTATTTTTATTACGATATGCCTCATGATCTTTTTCTCATTCCTTAAAGTAATTTATCATGACTTTATTGATGTATCTCAAGTTTACATGTAAAATGTTTCTCTTTTTTCACTTACTGGGCCTTATACTCACCTTTTCCTTTGATTTATGCTCCCAGGCTATGAGATGATGTAACAAACTTAGGATAAACAATGAATAATCCTTTAAAGTGTTTAAGAAGAATGTTTTATGTCATCATGTATTAAGTTCCTAGTTTCCACGACACTAGACTTTAATGATCCTCTATATGTTAAATATAATGAAAATTTATGTATTAAAAAGGCGGGATGGTACAGTTTGTATCAAATGATAGTTTAGTTATTTATGGTAATTATGATATGAAAACATTAGGAGGAACCCAGTAGAAAAGATTAAATATTGGAAATATTCTAGGTATTTCGGTGAGTATTGAGTAAGTGGTTTATCAAGAAACTACATCTCTGTTTGGATATGAGCAGGTAAAGGTGGCTCTAGAACATATGTAAATAGGAGTAAAACCCGAAAACACCACTTTGAGCTAGTCTCGAACAGGAACTGGTACACGAAAATGGGCCTTGCTACACTCTTGGTTACGACACCGCCAGGGGATATGTTTGGTTAATAACATGCTTTTTATGAATCATTATGACGGAATTATAGAAAAATGTAATTTTCTGAGAATGGTTTTTTAAGACCTAAAATCATTTTTAGTTAAAAGATTCATAAATGAAATAAGTTTCTCATGATGTATTTATCCTTGAAGAAAATAACCCCATCATCTAGGAATATGTTGACGTATTTCCTGAGGAGTTACCTGGACCACCCCTAGAAAGAGATTTAGTGTTATCCATTAAACCCATACCTGGATCTCATCCGATGTCAAAGACCCCCTATAGAGTGGAAAATGTGGAGCTAGGGGAATTAAAGAAACAACTCCAAGATCTTTTGGAGAATTGGTGTATCCGAACAAGTGTATCTCCTTGGGGAGCACCAGTTCTCTTTGTGAGGAAGAAGGATGGATCGATGCAGTTATGCATTGATTATAGAGAATTGAATAGTATCACAGTGAAGAATAAATACTCTCTTCCAATAATTTATGACTTATTTGACCAACTTTGTGGGGATCAATTCTTCTCTGAGATTGATATTCGTTCTGGTTATCATCAATTGAGGGTTAAGAATGATGATATTCCAAAAAATTACCATCGATCAATATATGGGCATTATGAGTTTGTTCTTATGCCCTTCGGAATGACTATGGAACCTGCTATTTTTATGAATCAAGAATATGTTGATTTTGGAAACTTATGTTTTATCAAATAGATATTCTTGTATAGGAAAATGATTTTCTGGTTAAATGATAAAGGTTATTTTGGATGATGTTTTCTTTTTTAGAGTACTATATGCCTAAGGGAAAGAAAATAATATAGGATTTAAATTGACGAGTAATTGTTGAATTTTTTTTCTATGAATTTATGTATTTGTTGTGGACATATGGTTATTTGGGTTATTTCTAGAAAATGATGAACCTAGCATAGAGAAAATGTGAATAGGTTAATTACACCTTAGTATAAGACTTTAATAGTAGTCGATGTTATTTGGAGATAAATGTTAAGATTTATTGGGGAAGACTATGTGATTAAATGCTTATGAATTTTGGGTTCCAATCATAGTTTGTATTATTCTAAATAATTTTAAGGATGATTGTCTATTGAATGGTCATTCTGGAACTTTGGGTACTTTTGTGGAATTTTTGATATTAATTGTCATAGTTTTTTTATAAAGTTTTATCCTTTTTGGGGACTATATGATCTAGTACTAACCATTATAGTTTTAGATGATGACTAAAGGCAAGGGAAAAATATAGTTATTCTTTTGTGGATTATGGGATTCTTTAGAAGATGATTCTTGTACTTTTGATGAGACCAAGTCTTTTTGGATGCTCATTGTTTGGAGAAAAGATTAGACTTGGTGGAAACATATTAAGGGATGAAAATCTACTTGAGGTGAAGTATATTTCCTTATGATTTATTATATGTAGTAAATGAATTAATCAATATTATGAAATAGAACACAAAACAAAAAAATTGTTGGTTTACATTTCCTACCGGGTAATCAAAGACAATTTATCACATCTTAATTTTGTGATCTTTTTGTGGTTAATTATCTCCTAATCATGTTTTCTATCACTCTCCATCAGAACTTGACCCTTTGTTTTCTCTTCCATATCCATGTTTTCCTACATAGAATCCTAGTATGGGGTAACTCAGGCGACCTTTGTACTTCCCATCCATTCTTTTAAAGTAATAGTTTTACTGACTCTTTTTCCAATGTGGTACATTCAATGAAATTTACTAGCCCAAATTTAAAATTGTGAGGATGAAATTTCTTAAGGGGGAAGAATGTAAGAACCTAAAATTTTCAATAAATTATGTTTCCTAACTTTCTGTGTTATTTTATTTTATACTCAAGAAAACTATTTCATTTAATAAAATGAGTATAATTAAAATAAGACCATTGGGTTTTGACTATTATATGACTATTAGTCAATTTGATAGTTGGAAACTAAATGTTGTGATTATTGTCTATAAATACAAGTGATCTTGATTAATTAATATATAAAAAGGATTCAATGGCCCCATCCAGTAGTCTCGTGTAAATCGAAGCCCATCTGATGAAAGTTAGGAAGGAGGTAGCACCTTTGGGCTTTGCTCTGGACCAAACCCAAGATGAACATCATTGTGTGAATATGGAATGGAATCATTTTCGCGAGAAGTTCAAAATGATAGAAATCACTACTCGGGTAATGTTGGCCGAGCCGCCCCATGATTCTATCCCCCTAGCACACCTTACTCTTAGTTCCTATGCTGATGTTATAAGGGGTTGTGTAACGAGACCGTAACTACCTTGTGTAATCCTTTGATTAAAAAAATTGTGATTTCTTCTTATGATGAAGTTTGTGAATTTCCAAATGTCCAGATTAATATAGTATGCATATTATTGATGAATTTTAGAAAAATGATATTTTACAAAAATTTATATAAACCTTAAATAATTAATAATGTGTAATGAATTTCAAAAAATGATCTTCTACAGTTATGTTCTGTAAGAAATATAGAGTCTAATAAGATAAAATTAATTTTTGATAAATAACAAATTATGAATAGTGATATTATGCTTATGATTTGTAATGTAACCAAATGGATTAAGTAACTTCACTTAAGAAAGTATTAATATAATATAGGCACCTTGATGAAGTAATGTGATTTAATAAAATAGGTAAATAACTATTTTAGAAATTATTGGTTAAGTATTAGTTTTTTTGGGTGAATAGTTGTTTTTATTTAAAAATTAAATTAAAAATATTTAGAAAATTATTTCCATATAATAGAGTTCATTTTTTAAATCTGAGCATCGATATTTGGTTATGGTGAATTTTTGGGATTTTTCTGAAATTATTTAATTTGTAGTGAATAATGTTTTCTTTTAAAAATTAAAATAAAAAATTTTGAAAATTATTTTCATAAAATGGATTTCATTTTTGAAATCAGAGCATCGATATTTGGTTAAGGTGAAATTTTGGGATTTTTCTGAGAAAATTGAATATTTAGTGAATAATGAAATTACAGTTTTTGAGTTTCAGGTGTTTAATGACATCATTAAGGATATAATAATTATGCAATAATTCTGGTCGACATATGAATAGTAAGATAAGTTATGTGGTGTCCCATGTGGGAAATACCATGGGGAAATACCATGGCCAAGCCCATGGTTTTTCCAATACCACCAATGCGGTGTCCCTTAGCAATTAATGCTTTGTCCCCTCACTTTTCCTATAAATACCATGCATTTACCTCATTAATTTAATTTCCACGTCCTCCACAATGATGTTCTGATCTGTTTACCTCCCAAGGAGTCCTCCCAAGGTGCCCTCAATCCTACCAGGGTCCTAACCTTCAAGCATTCGTAGTTACTCTTCAAGGTAAGGGATCTTACCACTCTCTTTCTTCTCATGTATTCACCTTTATGTCATTTATTTTAAGACACGTGATCTTATTTTGGGGATGATAGTTTATATTCATACTAGATTCCTTCTCATTTTCATATGATTATAGATCCCCTCTTACTATCATCAATTAATTTTATTAATTTTTAAGTGGCACTGTTAGGCTGCTGAATTTTTGTAATGGATTCTTTCACCCTTCTCATTATCAAGATCTATTTTCATGTCATGTCTTTAAAGTTCCTTTTTATTATGTTGGGGTATGATCTCTATATCCATCATATTTTTATATGTTCATATTATGATAAACCCTATTTGATCTCATCAATTCATTTTTTGATGTTTTGAGTAACGTCGTTAGGCTGCCAAATTTTCATAAGAGAAATCTTATTTTTTAGTCTTACTTCCATGTTTTTATTTTAATACAGTATGTCTTTCATATTTCATTACCATGTTCTTATATACATTATATTTTGTACCTATACTATTTTATGGATCAATTATGAGTGGGTGACCCACGTCCCCTCCCTTTTAAATGTTTTCTAAAACCCTGCAACATAGCTGTTATGCTGCTGAATTTTAGTCTCAAAATGTCTCTCTTTTTATTAAATTCGTTTATTTTAGGAATTTAATCCTCAAAACTATTTATTCTATAGCGTTATTCAATTATATATCAAAATGTTCTATTTAAAATTCTGGGATTTACATACATGAGACCTTCTATTATTTTCTGTGGGTTTAAAGTGACATAAAGAACGCGTCTTTAAATCAGTTTTTAAATTGTTATGACTATGAAATGAAACCCATTTATTTTTTGCTATAGAGGTTTTTTATGAAATTATTGATGATGAGATATTTGAATCACATTATAATAATGATAAATTAAGGGTCCACCCTGATAGCACTCCAATGCATTGGGTAAAGACATAATCTCTAGAGATGACCATTTTAACAATACCTTGGTGAATAACCTTGATAATTTTTTAATGAAACCTTGGGGATAGAACTTGGGGATATGGAAATGATTGTCTAAGTTAAATGTTTTAGACACATCATCATTTTATGAAACACATTATTTTTATAATGATATGCCTCATGATCTCTTTCTCAAGCCTTAAAGTTATTTACCATGACTTTATTGATGTATCTCAAGTTCACATGTAAAATGTTTCTCGTGTTTCCCTTACTGGGCCTTCTACTCACCCTTTCCTTTGATTTATGCTCCTAGGTTATGAGATTATGTAACTAACTTAGGATGAAAAATGAATAATCCTTTCAATTGTTTAATAATAATGTTTTATGTCGTCTTGTATTAAGTTCCTGGTTTCCAAGACACTAGACTTTAAAGATCCTCTGTATGTAAAATGTAATGAAAAATTATCTATTAAAAAGGAGGGATGCTAAAAAATGTATTATTGAATCATAGATGAGATAATTCACATTTAATCATTGAAGGATTTAATTGGATGTCTTAGGGAAGCTTTATATTGGGTGTATTCTACTGGTCACACACCTGTAACCTTATTTGCTTCTAGTTGTTTTTTAGGTTTATCAACCCAAAAAGTGGTTGCTATTATTAATTATCTACCCCCCAAGATGAACCCCCTCTCTTTACCATCCTACAGGACAGATCTATTTAAGTTGATATAGTTCAAATATTAGTTAGAGGACCGTGAGATATATGGACTTGTTCTTACTAGAATATCATTATTCGTTTCAATAGTTATATTTTCAAAGAATTATTATTGGAGTTTTTAGATTTTCATAAATAATTGTATGCATAATTAGGTGAAGGTAATGAATAAATTACCATTTCCAAGAAATTATGATCTTTTTCATCTGATCATAGGTTCTTTTTAGTTTTCTATGATTGACATAAGATCATGGTACCAATAGTTTAGGGTCTAAGAGGATGATGTATTTAATATTCTGTCCATTATGTCTTGGGATAGATCCAAGAATGTGTTTTAGATCAAGATATTTTTGTAGTTATCAATGTATTATATACATTTTTCATGGATATTATCTAGGATAACTTCTATGTTGATATATTTTAATTATAAATGGGGTGAATATTTAGTTAATTGAGATGTCATAGTGTAATTATGAATACTTGTAGTCTCATTGGAAATCTATTCCCATTTAGAATCATCTAAATAAAGGTATATCATTTACAAAATATTTTAATGCCTCATGTATGTAGATGGGGTGTGTAAATATATAGTATGACCTAGTAGTGGCTTATGAATCATATATTTTTTCCAACATGGGAAAAATTACCCTACCCATGACCATTATTTAGTAATATTGATTCATGATTTGAAGTCAAGGAATACATAAATACTTAATAGATGTTTCCTATTCTATTTAGCTTATATGTTTCTGAAATATTTATTTACCTTTACAGTCATTGACCTTAGAGAAATATATATTGTATAATATAATCATAATATGATTTTAATATAACTTATAGCCCCAAGAAGGGGATCAAGATTGCCGAAACCTTGATAAGATCATTTTTGGTCTATGTTTTTCAACATTTAACCAGTGATTAGATATTTATGAGACATGAATGCAGTTGAAATAGACATGAAAATAATAAATAACTCCATACATGGTCCTTTTTAAAATCTTTGGGTTTTCACCAATTATATTCACAAGTGTAGGCAGTTCATCAATAGTGGTATAAAGGTCTTTCACACTTGAAATTATGGTAATATAACTATGGATTTTTAGAATTCAACAGCCTCTCAAGGTGTTATGGTAAATTACATATCTTGTTTGGTATATTTTCCCTCGTAATGTGTGGATTTAGTTTGTGGGGATTCATGTGGAATTCATTCATTTGGACCCCCAAATATTCTCTATTTTGTTTTGGTATCTTAGGCTCTGGACCATTCATTTATATATAATAATTATAGTGGTGGTGATGGTGATTATGATCATATTTTATGATCACATTATGGAGGTGTGATAGGGTAGTGAGTGGGTATTTTCAGCTACTGTGCATGTCACACTCTGTATTGTTGACTGGGATCAGTGCAAACAAGCATCTAACAGTGAGTTTCGGAATTCTTGAAATGTGTAAAATGGTAGGGATACCTCTAATGTATTGTTTTATTCTATAAAAGGTTTCATTATATTAACAAATATGTTAGTGGTTTCATTGACTATGATGCATGAGGTCATATATAGGTTTAATTATTCATGTTTGGTAATTCACCTCATGGATGCCAAGATATTTTACACCTTGAAGATTAGGTATTTAGTTCCGGAGATGAGGCAATCAAGTGTAGATTCTTTTTCTAAATTTTATACTAATAAGAAGAAAAAATATGAGAATAAGAGACCAGTATTGATATCATAGTCTCCTCCCATTATAGTTTAAAAATTGGGTGAAATTATTATAGATTTTATGTTAATCCTACCTCATACACCTTGTAGGAAATATGATATAGAGCTGATTTTGATTGTTTATCCAAATTAAATAAAAATTTATTCCCCTTATATAATCAAGGAACTTATAAATCTCAATAATATTTATTTCTAATAACATTATTGGATTCTTGGATATACCTCGATGATAGTTTTTGAAAGGTATTATGGTTCTATTTATTGGTATTGTAGGGAACTCTCAGCATCCATGAGAACAAAGTGGAGGTTGATAAAATCATATCACCCAGGGATGGATAGTATGTCTGAATAGGCTATTGATGCCCTAAAAGATACGATTTGTGTATGTGATCATGAAATTATGATATTTTAAGGGAGACATATGTAATTTTCTTAGTATTTTTACAAAATTAGTTATCATTCATTGATCAAGATAGCCATGTCTGATGTATTTGACGGGTTTCCATGATAGTGCTTACTGTGTTGGGATTAGGTTGATCTGTTTTACTTTTTTCGGATCAAGTATCCAAAAAAACATGATATAGATATTTCTGTTTATTTAGAAATTATTAGAAACATCTTTCATTAATTAAAAGTCGTGTGTAAATCAAGGTCATTACCCATTAGAGTTTAAGGTTTGGGGACATTTTTATCTTTGGGTATCTCTATGACTAGGGAACTTTATCATTAGAATGTAATGGACGGTAGAGCCACATTATTTGGGTCTATATTATACTGTGGAACATATTAGGATGGGTTCCCATAGGGAGTAATTTCCACCATCCATGAACATTATTCGTGATGTTCTTCATGTATCATAGAAGAAAAGTTATCATCATAACTCATATATTGGGATAAATAGGTGATATTTGAATGTGGATCCTAAGGAAACTATTTTTGGAGAAGTCCTAATGTTTTAGGGGTTACTATAACTTGTTGATCAATGTTAACTTGACCCTACTAGTCTCTACGATTTATCATCTTTGTGGAGTAACCCATGAGACGTGGTTGCTGAAGGCCATAGTGTGGAGGTTGTTACTCGTTCTAGGACCCAATATTGTAATATTTGTTTTTCTATTTATCTTTTTAATTGTTCAAGTAGTACTTAGCAGATCGGGATTAAAAAACTCATTTTTTGGATTGACATGATGAAGTGTATCGTTGGTCCCAATATTTTTTTATTTGTTTTTTTATAAAAATATGTATATTTTATGGGTACAATAGCTCAAAAATTGAAGGGTCATGATTTGACATATCATTTAGTTAGAAAATGTGGTTTTAACAGGTCATTAAAAATGTGTTTTTTTATAAATTAGCTTTAAAATATTTGGGTTTCTCTCCCTCATTTACCCTTCCTAACATGTTTGTACAACTCCTTTGTCTTGGGAGTTATTCCTCTTGGGTTTTTTTGGATATATTACTTCCTTTAGATATTTATTTTAAGGTGATATTGATTTATTTCTTTTCCATTGTTTTCCATGATTCTAGTGTGTTCTTCCTTTTACATGGAATAATAAAATCATATAATTATCCTAGGATAAACAAATATTTGTGGGTGGGGGTTTTGACTTTTATAGCTGGATTAGGTTTCTGAGTACCACCCAGACTCGAATCCTTGTATTTCTTCAATGGAAAAAATGGTGATATTTATTTTTATATAGGAGTATCTATATACAAATTTGTTTCATGGATAAACATTATATTGTAATTTAAACTATATTTTTAATCAAATTTCTTTCATATTGGGTTTGGATTGATTTTTTAACAATTTTTAATTTGATACAAGGTTTTTATTTGAAATTTTATGAGTGAATGATTCTTTTGAAAGGCGGTTGGATTTAAGGTTCTTAATTTTATTTTTAAAAGGGATTAATGAGGGTTTATTCCATGAAATGGAGTTTTAAATGATTCGGAAGGAAGTATTCTATGTTGTTGAATAATTGAATTACTATTTGAAAAATTGATTTATATATTTTTCAAATGGGTTATTTCATTTAAATATTATGATTTTCTATGTGTTTTTTTGAGTATCATATGAGAGATGTTTGGTGTATGTTAGAGTAACATATATTAATAATATTTTGATCATTGGACCAATTCTGACTTTATGGGGAATAAAAAGAGGGTATTTAATTTTTTTTAAATGGTACTGAGTGAGGATTCGAATGAAATACCAAGAGAGCCTCCAAAAAATTTAAAAGGGGACCACATGAACACTTGGATGTTTGGTCCTAGCGAAGAAAAGGAGATATTCTGAATTGTTTTATCATTATAATCCTTTTAACAAGTATTGTATTTAATAAGTCACACTAGAACCATATAGGTAGATCCCATGGTGTATATTTCATATTCTAATTTCATTTTTTATATTATTTATTAAATAACATAGTTCCATGGTCAATTGAGATATCTTATGTTTATTCTTGTGTTAGATCACTTTGTTATATGACAATGATTACTCTAGTTCCCTTTTTTTATACATTTTCGGGGTGTTTTAAGAATGTTCTAGCATTGATACATTACTTCTTATTTTTACAATTGATTTGTTATTTTTTGAAAGATTTTTTTCATTGATATAGAAAATGTAATTTATAAATAAAATATTATTTCAATTATATTTGTTTTTAAATAGAACATGGTTTTAAAAATGAGTTACAAAAAATTATTACATTTTTTGAGACTTAAAATACTTATATATATATATATATTCAAAATGGTATACAAGTTTAATTTATACCTCACATGTTGTATATTCTCTTTGGAATATAAATACATGGTGTTGAAAGACAAAATAAAAAACAATTGTATTGTGCAATTTAGTGGAACTTCATGATTTTAACAATCTAGGGTTCTACATGATGTGTGAGACATATTCCCACATGTATTATCTTATTTTGATATGTTTCGAGAATTTTGTTAATTTGGATGCTATGTATTTAATTTTTGGTCCTTCATCCATTTTTTAGGTGGGAATGTTTGATTATGGATACCATTTGAATGTCATGAAGATTTGTTGTTGTAAATCTTTTTGGGGTGATGCTAATGATATAATCCATTAGTCCTTCCTTCTTTTACCATGTTTTATTATTATATATCTTTATACTATATATTCAATAGGTCTGGTTGTCCGTTTCATAGAATACTCTTGTGGAGTTTACAATGGTTAAACCATTATCTAATGGTAATTTTTTTTCCATGGTTCTTTTCAGTAGTCTATCAGGGCCAGGAATGGTATTATGGCCATGTGTTGGAGTATCTTTTGTGATGGGGTGTGTTAACCCAAGATGGTTTGCTAAAAAAATGAACAGGAACACTTTTGTATCAGTTGAAGAAAGTTTGTTCGATAATGTTTAGGGATTAATTAAAAATCACAATAAATATTTTAATAGGTTCATAGAGTAGTTGAATAATGTCTAGAATTCTTGATTTTCATTATGAAATTGTCGAATTTAGGTAATAGGTAAGATGTTCCCCCGATATGACATAGATAATTTTACAATGTATGATGATATAAAATAAATTTTGTTGATATGTATAAATCATTTTTTATATGTAAGGAGCACAAAGTGATATGTATGATTTTTTTTGAATACGTAATTTATGACAAGGATTTTAAAAAAAATGGAAAATAAAAATTCCTTAAATAATATATAAGTAGTTTAGTTCACATTGAGGTGATATTTTAAAAGATGATAATCCTATATATGTTATCACACTCAACATAATGTGTCCAATAGTGATGAAGTTGAAAATTTAACTAGCATGATGTTGTTCAAAAAATAATTGTATTAAAATGAAAATGAGTATGAAGGTTTTTGATTCAAGAGAATAATGAAGAATATTCCATAGGATATTCATAGAAAAATAGAGGTACTTGTGATATGTGAATATTATCCAAACATAAGCTCTATACATGAAAATAATAATTCCACTATAGTTTAAAAGATGTTCATATTTTATAGAGATTTGATAGACGTAACCACTCGATACGTATAATGAATTAGATATGGATATTGAATGGAATTTTGAATGAGATTTGACTATATAAGTGATGATGGACGTAGTTGAATAATATGAATGATAAGACCATCTACAAAAATGTTAAGCGGAGTTTCCATATTAAAATTATGTAAAAAAATTTAGTAAAAGTATATGAATATAAAAATAGTCGATGAAGTTGAATAAAAAAAAGATAAAACATTATTCTTCTATATTAAATAGGAAATATCATCTTTCATTCAAATAGAAATAATGTTATTTTATTTACAATGGACCTTTTCATTTAATAAGATGAAATAATGATTCCTGTAATATCCTCATATCATATAAGTCGTTAGAGAAGAGAAGAAACAACTATCTCTATTCATCATAACTGTGGAAAGAATATTTGGAACTAACAATCCACTATAATGGATAATTATAATGATATTGTGTTATATATGAAGGAAAACATTCATGAATATTCATTGAATATATTCTAGTGTTTAAAAACATGTTCATTGAAGAATAAGACTTGATTTTTGTGATATTTAAAAATCATATGAAATGGTGGATCATTCTCAATATTTCATAGTGGATATTTGAAGAGAAATGGTTTTAGAAAAAAAATGCATCCATTCTAGTCAAGAGATACATTTAATTTCCTGATATTTATAATGGCATGAGGTATCATTGTTTATCTGATTGTAAATATACCCAACTAAATTTTACTGAGAAAAAACTTTGGGATATGGAGGATACCAATCTAACCCTTGTGTTTCTTTATAGAGGACTTATAATAACTGTGAAATTAATTGTCATAATTTGTTTCTTTATAGTAGTTGACAATATTATGGATTTGGTTTCATCGTTTGAGTTAACCATGTAAAAAATATATATTTATAATATTTATTAATTAATGGATTTCATATTTTTAGGAGGACTGATAAGTCATTAACATATAAAATTATCTTTACTAAGTCAAATTTTGTTGTATTAGAAAGGTATAATTAAATGATAAATAAAAAATAGTAAAATAGGGAACATGGATTTTCCACACCCCCCCACTCTGTATCCCTCCACATTTTAATTGACACTTTGATTATTATTATATCTAACCATGTGTCCAATGAATGGATCTAATATAGTATACCATATTTTTTGTAATATTCTATAAAGTTAATAGTTTTAGAAGATTCAATTGTGACCCATATGGAGAACACAATCTTTATTCCTATCAACGTTTACATAGAGTTTTTAGTAAAACTAATAATGATAAAGAATAAATAAGAGGATAAGAAGATAAAATTTCATTAAAATAAAAAAAATTATACCATTACATTAATGTAATCAACATGGGTTATCATATTTTTTATCATTTCATTAAAATCCTCATGATAAATCAGCATCAAGTGGGGAATTCTGTATAGGGAATTACTATATTGAAACGGTTTAATACATTTACTCTAAATTTAATAGTGATATTACGAATATTTACATTGTTGTGGTATGTTATATATTTAACTTTTTCATCAGATTTATTGATCAAAAGGGACCATTGGAATTGGATGTTAAATATATGGGGAATTATATTCCTAAATAATTCCAATGATGAGAAAATCTCAATAGACATGTTGCATTGTTAAAAGAATATGTTTTACAATGAAAATTGAATATTTACCTCTCAAATTATAATTGGAAGAAATTATTGTCAGAATATGTTGTTTACCAAATTTGATGAGGATACAATTCATTTATTAGAGGATTCCAATTATGCTATTATAGTTATCAAGTATATATAATTACATATTGAAGAAAAAAAGATTAAAGACACTTTAAATTATTTTCAAGACAATATATAAATAATTAATATCATATAGTAAATTATAAGAATGTATGTGAATTAAGTATGATATTATTTTAGTAGGATCAAAAATATTGTAATATGATGATTATTAAACATGAAATAAAATCATTATGTAACGAATCAATAGAAGTTGGAATATCTCTAATAACCAAGAAGAGAAGTTATAAATCAAAAAATATTATAATATATTTTATCTGAAAGGGACAATTATCAGTGGAAGGATGTTCTTATAATCAAATCCTGATCGTTTTGTAATAAGCATCAGGAGAAATGAAACTCCTGGTCCAGTTAATTGTATTTGTACTAATGTTTATTCATATGCTACCACTGATTTAGATTTAAAATATAGTTAAATACTGGTGTTCAAAATTTTTAAGAAATCAAATCAATCATCTATAATGTATATTAGAGTATCCATGATGTAAATATATATAAGAAGATCTTATATTACTTTTAATTGTTTTTAAAAGGAACATGGTGCACATTTTTCAACTGATGGAGAGATTATTTTTATAAATATTAAATGAATATTGTTAGTGAATTATTATAATTTATAGATGTTTATGAACATGGAAATATAATTTGGCATAAATTTTTCACCCCTCATGTTTATATATGTCTTAAAATTAATGGTCATATGACATAAAAAGAAATGAAGAGTTTCTATACCAAAATAAAATTCACAGAAGAGTATAAATCCTTCCAATAAGATAAAATGATAATTCATTGAAAACCTATGTGATTATTACACCAATGGTTTCCACATTTATGATTAATGATGAAATGTACCAATAAATCAAAACTCATTTGATAAGTAAAGTAGAAGACCCAAAAATATTAAGAAATATAAAAATAAACAAAAGTATTCCATGATGATTAATAATGAATTAGATGATAACACAACTACAAATAATTCAATCCAAAAGTATGTATATGATTTCACGCCAACATAGAAAAAACATATTCTAATGGGGTATGAATAAAAACACTATAGAGCAGTGAAAAAATGACATAAAAATAAAAAATAAATTATGAAATTTATTACAAGAAATGGAATCATTTTAATAGAGAATCCAGAGAACTGATTTGGTTAATGAAATTTATAAAGAATATGTAGGTTCTATTTAAGATTGGTTACACAAAAATTGTAGAGAATCCATTTAGAAAATCCAAAAATATGATAAGGTTTTAAAGTATTTGTTGACTATTTAATTGCCTTAGTTGGAAATGGAAAAATTGATAGAGAACTAACAAAGAATTTCTAATGGGAAATATGTTATTCTATATGAAGTGTAACTCAAATTTCAAGATATTTTATCTAAAATGGATGACCTAAGAGTTCTAAAGAAATTTTTGTTAGGTTTATTAATTTTTACCCTAATGTGATAGACTTTATGACTATCCTATCAACATAATATTTAATTTTAAAGGGGATAAACATTTAAGTTATATACATATTGTCTATAATTTCATTTTTTAAAAAGTAGATAATTCCATTATATATTTGAGAAAATCTATAGAAAAAATATATGTTGTCCAAAAAATGAAATATTTATTAAATTAATGAAAATTCTATGATAAAATGTTTTCTAAAATTTGAAGATGATAATAATATATTTTCAAGGATGAGGTACTAGTCTTATCCTTGAAATTATTTCTACAGTGCTAACGGAACAATCAATTTTTTTCATTTGTGTTTCTTTGTTTGTGTATTAACTTCGGGAATTAATGGTGATTTATGAAAAGATTGAAACTCATGATTTCTTTAATTATTGTAAAATAAATAAATATAACCATCATGGATTCATAAATTCCTACATTAAATAATTCATGGTGTATAAATTTATTCTAATATTTCATCTTAAATAAATACAACCATGATGAAGAATAAAGATGTGCATCCCTTGAGTAGGAGATAACAAGTGGAGAAACTATTATTAAATTTTTATTTCATGATAATATGAAATATAGAATGCCCTTACAAACTATAATATGAGGATTGAAAATAAAATTCATATTCATAATTTTATATTATAAAATATGTTTTTCAATGTGAAATTATGGTTAAAAAATAAAGGGTTTTATTCAAGGGGGTTCACAATATTAAACTTATATATTTTGGATAAGTTAAAATAAATATAAGTGAATATTATAACTATATATATGAATTAATATGAACAGAACAAAATAATATATTTTCAAAATTGTGTAACCTAATATAAATATGTATAGACAATGGAGAACTCAATATTAATCACTTTTTTTCTACATCAATCAAGCCTCACATTAATTTTCATATTATTAACTCCTGGATCCTTATATGTAAGATGTTTTGAAATCCTTCCATGATGAAAAAATGGTTTTAAATTTAATAATTGAGTAAAAGATGGTTGGACATTAGTATTAATTTTAGTTAAATTTTTTACATTTTAATTTATTTCCTATAATGGGGATAAAAATATTTATTTTATTAGTGAAAAGGGTATCGATATAAATTAAAATAGGGGATCTTGATGATCTAAAAAATGTTATTATAAAGATATGTGTTAGTTTTATTTTTTTCAACATATCGATGGGAGAAAATATCAGTACATTTTAATATTGGTAGGTGAGAAAATCATAATGAATTCTAGAGGTACGTCCATTATTATTATGTGATGAAAAAGGTGGACATATTGTTTCAACTTTATAGAGAATATGTATAAGTATATTCAATGTAGAAAACCTTATATTTTATGATTTTAGAGATGACATATATATCCATTAATTTTTTTGATTATACTTGTGGAACCCTCTATACTGTATCTTATAAAGATAGGGAAGTCATGAAATAGAAATAGCTTGTTGAACTCTAATTAAAAGAGAGAAAATACTTTTATTGAATTTGGAAAAAACATTCAAGGAGAACTAATCATGAAATCTAAGGAATGAGGTGAATAATATCTGTAGGATGAAATTTTGAAATGATTTTGGTTGAACTAAAAAAATTGAATATATTTTAATAAATTTTAATAAATATTTATTTTATTATTTTTTAATAATTTATAACATGGAAAGCAATGTGTAAGATGTTCCCATGAATTTATGTTGAGAATTTGAAAATTTTAGTTGAAACATAATAATTTTTGTTGACATGTATGATGTTTGGTTGATATATATGATTTTATAATTGATATATATGATATTTTTGGAATTCATGAAATATAGTCTGGAGAGTTCATAAAATATTACAAAAATGGAATTTTCTTATTTAGTATGAAATATATTTGGTCATTATAGAGGATATATGAATGAAAATGAATGCATTGACTAATTTTTTTTTATTTTCTATGTTTGGGTTTTTAGATGAAGACTAAAAAATAATAGGGACGAGGATGTGATAGTTTTAATTAAATAGAATAAACATTTTATTTAAAGAGTTGTGATTTAAGATGTGTCTGAAGAACAAGATGAAGGGTATTATAAGAAAATGAGAGGCGGTTTCATCAAGATAATTTTTTCACACCCTAATGATCTTTGTGTGAAAATATGTATTCCACCATGTAATAAAATAAATACCGACCTCATATTTCTTTTGAATCAAAAAATATCCACATTATATTAGTGAATTAAATTTATGTATAAATATTATTACTAATGATTTTAAATAAGATAATATACGAAGAATATTGTCGACTTATTTGAATAAGATGATAATAAGACACAAATTATGGGGGATTTATATATTAATAGTAAAGAAAAAATATTCATGACATCCAATGAAACAAAAACAACATAAGGTATAGAATAAGATGGAATGAGAATCTGATACCATGATTCTTAAAAGGAGAGGGAAATTCCATGTCAATGGAAAATTAATTGATTTTATTTCAAAGGAAGTAATTTTTTATTGAATAAAAAATAAAATTGATCCCTATCATATCCATATATCATAAGAGATTAATGATAAGATACAATAATTCTACCTCATTACATGATCAATAAATTGAGACTATTGGAAAGTAAAGAGAAATTATGATTCAATAAAACAATGAGATTGAGTTACAAAACAAAAAAAACTTCAAGAAAATCCTTTTATTTTTTTTTTGAAGATGAAGACCGGTTCCTTAAAAAAATGATATGATTAATCTGATGTAATAATATCATAATTAAAAGTAATATGTTGTAACAATTTTCATGGTGGATCTTTAGAAAGTAATTGTTCAAGTATAAAAAATTTCATCATTCCCTTTAGAAGGCTGAATAGCATTCAGGACATTGCCACTACTCAAAGGTAGCATTATGTGTTAGATGATATTTGGGAACCTCTGAGGTTTAGGGAGAAATAAATTTTAAGGTGAAGTATACCAATAAAACACTATTTTTTTCTTTTATAGATCATATGTATTCAGAAAAATATTATTTGTGATAAAAATTATTTTGAACAGATTCAAATAGAGAAATAAATATGATCGTCACTAGAGCTCGACCATGTAAAAATAATATGTGATTCTATTTTTAATTTAAAAATGGAATATTTTGGTAAGTATTGATAGTGAATTAACATATTAACACATCTTAAATTATATAGATTTTTGGTTATCAAAATATAATAATTTAATGAGAATGTATGGTAAAATTAAATAGGGGAGCATTGACTCCCCACATGACTCTATTCCCTTGCACAATCCACTCGACACATAACTTTTAATAATCAACAAATCATTAAGTGTACAATTATAGTGTTAAATATTTAAAATTAATCTAAAATTTACTAAAATATTTAATATTTTACATAATTAATTATATATAAAAAATAAATAAAATTATAAATATTAGGCAGTATATTATTAATTTAGGAATAAAAATTGCTGAAAAATTATTTTATTTTTTTATTTAAAATAATTCTCCTATACCTGAACATTTTCTTTTCACTTGTGATAATAATTAAATATATAACCTAAGAGAAAAAAATTACTATACCAAGAATCTATTATTAAACATACCCATAAATATAATGTCAAATTAAATGCTACAAAATACAGAAAATCCCTCCATCTAAAATTGTATTAATCATTCCTCATTTGTAATTACAATTTAAAACTCCTTTCCAATTGTATTAGATATATCTATTCCTTACCATTACCCTCTAATTTTATTATATAAATTTTAAAAAAATTAACCCACATACCACTAAATATCATTTAATGCATTTTATAATCTATTTAAACTATTCAAACTCTATACATAGGCTTTCTAGATATCCTGATATACACATAGATATTAAACAATGTTAATTAAGATGATTTTTTTTAATATTATAATGTCTCTAAGAGATAAGGTTTATATGTATTGATATAAAAATTCAGATATCAAGACTAAAATATAATTGATTAATTATAATGGTTCTATTAGTATTATTTAATTATACTCAATGGATGATAATTATCATTCTTATCATTTAAAGACATTCAATTACCATTCTTATTTTTCATCAATTCACCACAATTCAAACATTTAAAATAGAAATTTCTCTTAAAAATTTTCTCTATTTTTTGTACCATAATAACATGTGCATGAAGGTATCCCAGAACCTTAGTAGTCAAACTAAAAAACCCCTAGATTTACTCAATCAATCATATAAAAACACTAATTTTAATAGTTTTTATAATGAGGAAGGTGAGTAGATGAATTTCAATATAACATATACTATCAAATAATCTTTTCCAACTCCATATTTTTCAAAATGATTGAGAATCAATGTAGTGTACTATAAAAAATCATCATAACTCAAACATAATCGAGTGATATATCTCAACTTTCTTCAAATTATTATAATGTTTCCAACTTCTCCATGAAATAAACTAAATCCAATTTTAAAATAAATTAATTTCATGTAATTAAACAAATGAAATAGGGTATTATTGTGAATTATGGTTTTAGAGTTCCTTCTAAATATAAATTAATGGTGATTTTTTTCATGAGAATGGATAAAATATGGGGCATATTCCAGGAACTTTTTCATTTAAATTACACTATAAATGACATCAATCATCTTAATTTTGTTCAAAATCCACATTAATTTATAATAGTAATAAGAAATTTTTAATATTATTCTTTATCCCTAGATTCATTAAAGTGTTCATAAGAAAGAATCTGTCAATTTTGGTTTAGAGAACCATTATAGAATGGGAATTACAAATGTATCAGTCCATCAAGCCATGTCATGGATAATGATTACTAGTATAATATGTTCAAACTTCCATTAATTAGATTTTAAAATCATAATCATATATGGAATCATTTTAATATAACTGAAAATTTGAATGGAACTAAACTTTCAATAATTTCAATTTATATGTTTCTTAATTATGAGTATTATAAATAATAATTTTGTATAAAGATAAAATTTATTTCAAAATTATTGACACACTAGAGATTTTTTGAAATGAAAAAATAAAGATGTGATTCATGGATTTCATAAAAACAGTTGATTTATATATTTCCCTTACTATTCAGTAATAAGGAGAGTGTTGTAGGTACAATATGAATAAAAACATAGAAAGGGAATAAATAAATGTGATACTATAGTAATTAAATTATTTTGTTTATTAGAAAATATTTATTCTTTAATTTCTTGATGAATTGATTGAATTTAATTTGGTACATGTGTTGGAGGTATTTTTTTCAATTTCGTTGAAAGATAAATTATTCAATTTATAAAATGTGATTTATAAAAGAAATATAATAAATCATAACATTACTAATGCCAAAAAATAAATCCTCATTTATATCAGTTCTTTTACTAAAATAATTATTTGTAGTGATATTTATAATAATATAAATACATGGGCAACCAAATAAAATGCACAAACATCAACAGGGAAAAAAATGACAGAACCCACCAAATATGGGTGAGGCATTTATCCTAAGACTCCTTAATGTCCTCCTATGATACCCTACCATCCATTTATTTACCTGTATATTATATATCATCCAATGGTTGTTGAGTTGTTTCCGTGGAATATGTCAGCTACTACTATGTTTTGTGCTTAGAATGGGTAATGATGGTATCAAATTTATAGGGAATGGTGTTTGTCGATCACTATTATATAGGGAATTTCTCCCATTAATTGGTCTAGAAATATGTTTACATGTAGTATCATTATTAAGAAGGAAATATTTAGTTCCCTATGATTTTATACTCATTTATGCTTGTAGAGGGAGACTTATAATGACTATATCAACTAGAGAGGGTGTTGTATTGATGGATTTACTTGTGGTACACTCAATAATAGTACTAAAATATGGTGTAGCTATATATTTTTTTATTTTTTCAGTTAATTGGGATTGAAAATATTGGGTGTGCATTGTAACTTTACTCTAATTATAGATTCTTCTTAATCAAGAAGGTGTTCGTATATCTAGGTATTGTTCTGTAGAATGAGACCTAAATTGTAGTATGACTCAACCACCCCTAACCTTTATAATGATATTTTGACTCAATTTGGTGTTGGGATTGAGAATAATTAAGAAGATATGATATCTCAGGTTGGGAAATCCATGTTGGGGTATAATGGTTATGAAATATAAGCTCAAATGGAATGGGATTTGGGTATATATAAGTGGAAGTGGTTGAGTGTTATGTAGGGATAAAATTGACCATAGGTATGAACCTAGTGGAGGTTACTTAGAAAGACATATAGCTAGAATGTGTGATGGGGAATGTGTAATAACATGTGGTGGATTATAGGGTATCCTTTTACTCTGAAATATGTGGTGTTGAATCACTATCATGAACTAAATTTTGTAGAAACATACCAATTCCACACCTCTTATGTAATAGAGCACAAAATAGATCAAGAAATTGTGACGGATATAGTCTTATATCATGGATTGGAATGATAAGTTTCCAAAATTTATCCTATAATTTCATTATCTTCATTTAAAATCACAGCATACATAACCTTTATCTTATCCCCTAAAGGGGAATATCTTGTTGAAAAGTATAGGATAAAACATTTTAATCATTTCATGTGATGCAATTGTATATGAAAAATGAAATATCCAGAGATTTTATGAATATCTTGTGATGAAATTTCCCCCCATGTTTTCTCATTTTTTATTTTTTTCAATATAAATATAAGGAAAATTTCCTTTCCATATCGATATTTTATTATATTTCAATGGGATAAAAAAATTATAACATCAAGATAACACACCTAGACATGAGAATCAATGTTTCATAGTGAAGCTTGGTTGATTCCGTAGTTAATGATATATAAAATTGATATCATTATCTATGTATTCATGGTTTTATTGTTATAATAAAATACCATTAGGTCAGATTCATATGTCATCGAAATTGCTAATAAATGTTCTCTATTTAGCATAACATGTTGCTCTACATATTATCTTCTCCACAAACTGAAAAATCTAGACTATAATTCCTACACCAAACAAATCCAATGATAATTTCTAATGCTTCCAACCAATCTAAGTAATACCACTATTAATTTCATCTTAATCATGGTAAATAAGTCAATATTTATCACTTAAAAACCAACTTATTTCACTTAAAATATTATTTAAGTGAAGTAATATCAACTACCCCCATTATGTTATCATATATTCCAATAAACCACATGAAAATCATGACTATTTCCATTTTTACCTAGATTACCATGTGTTGCAGCCCTTATTGGCAGACAGGGTTAGTTAAATGATGACAATAGTGTTTCTCATTTTTTGGATGAATGTTCATGTGTGTGTTAGTAATGGTTGGTGGATCTATAATGATTCAATTTGTGATATTATTCTGAGGAATATATTGGGGAAGGGTTTCTTGTGGCCTCTGTTTGTGGTGTATTATATCTTTTGTAGTGAATTTTGTGTTATTTTAGAGGATACTTTTTGGTTTTTTGGGGAGGTGGTCATTTGTGATTGGGATTGGGATTTTGATTTACGTTGGAGAGCGGGTCAAAATTCATTCTATGAATAATTACATATAATTTTTTTGGGTTTTATTATGGGATTGTATATGTTTCTTAGATATTTTATACTGTCCTTTAGGAAGGGTGAAATTTTAGTGAACTTCTGAGATAAATAGAAATAGTTGGAGAATGGGGAAATGAAATGTTTTGTAATTGTTGGAATAATGGATTATAATTATCAAGGGAATGTTAAAACAAACATATATAGTTGAATTGTTTTAATTATAAAATACTATGAATGTTTAGGGCATAGATCAAGATAGAGAAATGAGAGGGGACGTGTAACATCCAAAAGTGATGTTATATTTTGAATTTATACTTTATAGGTTTTTTAATTTTTATGAAATGATCACTATATCAATAGAATGATGCTTTCAAATTTTTCATAATTATAAATGTTTTAAAATCATTCCTTGTGAGTAGTTGTGTCATGGGATCATCCATCATAAGGAAATACCATTCCCTAGTTTAGTATTACATAAATTTGGGATGTGGTTATATATACTATGTAATGGTAATCTATTAATTTTTAAAGAAGATAAATCTATAAAATTAATATGCCCATGGTTTACGTGGTGAGGGTGGATTGTCTATGACATGATATTTTCCATATGAATGTTTACCACTCTTTAAATATGAGGAATACTTCACAGATGACACTATAACCCATGACGAACAAAAAAATTATATAATCACTAATTTCATAGATTTATACTCATAGAAAAATTGATATTTTTTCTATGATACAACAACATGGTATTTCGTGGATAATTTTTCAGGATGGAAAAATACAATGTGTCTCTTTATTTGTGATATAGTGGGCCCCATATTTTTTAGGGAAAACATGTCACATTACATCATCAAGTCCCATTGCCATTGAAAAATATCTATTACACAATAATTCACCCTATATAGACTGTAATGGAAACCCATTATTGTGTGTTATGTAATGCCACATTGTGATGGAGGTATCCTCTAAAAAATTATCTTCTATTTTTTATCCTAAAAATACTCATCCATTATATCTCACTACCCTTAATTACTGCTCATATCATGTATATCATTAATGGGATGAATATGAGAGGACGAGGATATAACCTTATAGTTTTAACATCAAACCTTCCCAATGAATTTTAATCTACAAACTAAAATGAATGTAAAATGGGAAGTAAAAATCTACGTAGGTTTCTTCTAGTGACGTCTTTAGTTAGAGCGATAATATAGACATTCCATATGATCCGAATTCAATGGACATGGAAGGTGAATACCCAAAGCATTAGTAAATAATGTTGTGTTTATGGAGATGTTCATTCTATTTGAAAGGGCAGTTTCTAATTCTTATGGATCTACATAGCTCCATATGAGAATGTTTTTATGGCCATAGATGTATACAACAATCTTGATCTTTGTATAGTTAGGAACAATTTTAAATATAAGAAAAAGGATTGTACTTTTTGTTAGAGGTAAAACTCCTTCCTTCAATTATGTTCATTATGCCTGTAATTCTGTAGAGTATTATTCTCAGATTCAGTGGAAATAACCATATTTTTACAGAAAATATTTTAAACCTACTGAAATGACCAAAATATAATCACCTATAAGTTCAGTATAAACAAAAAATATTTAATTCACATACACAACTAATAACATTTATGTTTAGATATTTAGTGTTTTATAGAAAATCATAAACCAACAAAGCCTATTTATTTTCCATCCAACGTGAACTTTTCCACTACACCAAGTATTCAATAAATTCTAATATATCTTAAACATATACCAAAAAAATTCTCCACACATGATACCCATCCAGATATATCATACACAATACACTTTATTATAACCTATGGGAAAATAAACCTAATAAGGGTGAATTGAAATGATCAGTATGGGGTATATATAGTTAATTCTCTATAATAATTCATAACCCAAAAAAATATAATAAGAATTAAAAATATAAATATAATTTTGTTTTACTGAAAAATGAGAATGTAATATAGACATGCTTAACATAGAAATATAAATAATTACATTGATATTAATAACTTATTTGACAATGATGAAAAGTATAATTACAGATTACATTGAAACTATCAAGCCTTCATGAAATGATACCACACGTAAATGTGTAAAATTTACAAAAATTAACCTTGAAAGATTGTCCCATGAGACCTAATAATTCATCAAGGGAAAATATAATTCCTTTTCACACATGTGGAACGATATGTCTAGTTCATTTATCATATTACATAAATATGAGAAATAGACATAACAAACACGACATAGTAATCCATAATTGTCCATATTTATATAACTAGTATACATATTTGTATTTCCAACAATCAATAAATTGAATAAAATAATTGGTTAACACCCATCAAATTATAGAGTATTGACCTACTATATATTAATAGATATACAATTAAGTCAATAATCAAAATTCTATATTCTACATAAATACAATAATCAAATTTGGATATGATCTAGAAAAATGAGGCCAAGAGAGTGATGATGAGTGGTGAAGAACATAAAAATTATGCAAAAGTTGGTCTACGAACTGAAAATTTATAAAAAAATTGAGAGTAGTATATTAAATGTAAAAAATGGTGATATAGATATTCTAGTGTTTTATGGGAAAGTTAATATCAAATCATAAAATTGATTTCATAATATATTTTAAAATTATACGAGAAATCCAAAATTATGAGTCACATTTAGAGGTTATTTTTTAATAAGTTCATATAAGGAAATTTTCAATATGTATTTGGATGTAAATAAAATGGAAAGCCCATTTAAATGATACAATGGTTAAATTTAAAAATTTATAGTGGATGATAAATGATACAAATATGAAATAAAAATTGTTCTCAAAATGTAAAATACTTTTATAGAATCCAACATCATGATAATTATGTTATCAAAAACATTTGAAAATATGTAATTATAAATAATTATTGCACATATTATTATATATATATGAGTTTATATAGAAGAAAATATCATATTCTCAAATAAGTAATATTGTTATAGAAGAGAATGTGATTTTTGGAGTTGGTGATAATTATTCTTAACAAAAACATTTTCCAATAATGAAATGAATTCATTAAATAATAATATTGTAATGAAAATAAGTTGGGAGAAATAAAAGGTTTCATTTGATAGAAAAAATGGAATAATCTAATAAACCTTAGAGAATGTTATCACGGGAGAAGTTATATGATTGAATTATAATAATTTTGGTTTGACTAATCCTACATGAATTTGATAAAAATATAATCAAATTAATATAAAGGTGGGTTTCATGAAATTTTTTTAAATAACATTAATGAAACACTTTTCATAATTATAGCATCCCAAACTTGAATCCACTCAAATGGTTCCGTGAGACGATTGATCACAATGTATCAATCACACCTCTTCGTACACCATCGGTTATTACTAGTAGTGAGGGTCTAATGAAAATATGGTAGAGAGACTATAACCTCATAAAATATTAACACAATTGTATAATATAATAAATCAATCAAAAATAAATGTAATATAAATGAATGAAATGGTAGATAAAAATATAAAATATAATGGACAACTCCATATACACAACATTTCATGTCCATGTGAATTTAAATTATGATAGTTGTAGAAGTAAAACATGTAACACATAAATGTTAAAAAAAATAAAAGAAAAAAAAGACTCAAAGGTTATCCCTTTGAGAATACAAAGATCTGGGTCACTTTTGAGATCCTAATAACAAATTTTAAAATGTAATAATATATGAATAATTCACGAACCTGATCCTACAACCACGAGGATTATTCAGTTACCCCCCCAGTGTAATGGTGTCCCAAATAGAATATGAGATAAACACAATATCCACCACCCTTGGTTTTTAATAATATCCATTCAATGATTATAAATTATACTGGTATGTAGGAATATCTATAAGGTAGTAAATAAATAAAATAAAACATGTCAGGATAAATTTCATCAATAGAAACATCCTAACCCTTCTAACAATGTCCTATGATGGTATATCTAAGAACATGACCAAATGAATATAAAAGTTTATGTGTAAAAATATATATGAAAATATATAATTGCACTGGTGGGGACCCAACGATGATATCAAAGGAATAAACATGATTGCAATGAATGTATCATTTATTCAATTAAGGTAATCAGTTAAGACTTAATAACTATAGAATATAGGCAATGTCATTATAGATTAACAGTCATGATGTCCATATATAATTAATATCTCTAAAAACATATAAATGATAGGAAGTGACATATATCTAAACATAATACCATTAGATATTCAAGGTACCTATGTACAAGACAAAGAATCATAGTATAGAAATCATCATAAAGAGATACCAGAATTCATATTTATTAAAAGAAGAATGATATATTTTTTCCTGATGATCCGATAAAAGGTTTTTCATAATGAGTAAAACGTGTATCACTCCTCGAGTAATGTTATGATTTTTTTTCTATGATGATATCCAATGATATTGGTAAGAGGAAACCTAAGTGTAACTCATAAAATACAATTTCCTTATAGAACTATCAATGGTGTTCCCTAAAATGGAAAGTGAACTATAATTGAGAGAATAAAGAAATTCATTTATCATATGATCCCATCCAAGTAATTCCACCCAATTACTACTCAATACAGCATGTAATTCTAGTAATCATTGAGCTCTCCGTAGTATTTTTTTATTTTAAAACCAATATAATTCGTGGGTTTGATAATCTCTAACAGAATATGAGCCCATAAAATGCATTATGTACAAAAGAACCCGAGTATTTCTCAAGGTGTAATACATTTAATATAACCATTTAAATTAATTTAATAAGTAGGTCTACGAGAGTGATAATTCTATGTCAAAATTTGAATAATAATAATAAAGTATCCATGACTATAGGAACTCAATATCGTAACTCAGTTATATAATTGTTTCATTTCATTTCAGGTTGAATTTAAGTGTTTATGGGAAGTTCCATTACTTTTTATCATTTTAAAAAAATTCATTTTATTGGAGTTTTTTATTATATAAGACAATATACAACTTATATAGCTTTATTAAAAAATGATTTTTTTTCATACTACTATTTTAATTAAAATTAATAATGTATTTCAATAGAATTTATGAAATACACCTCAAAGATTATTCAAAAATTGGTAGAGAATTATTACTTAAGCATTTGAAAAAAAACACCCAAAGGGGTGATTTACTTTCCCATATGAGGTATAGGTCACGGGAATATAAGAATACTCCTAAAGGGGTGGTTTGAGTTGAGTTTTATAACCTAAAATCATATAATTAAAAAGAAAAATAATTATAAAAATTTAGGCATAATCATTCGCATGTTGAATTTCTTATTTAAGTGGAGACATATGATAATTATGACGTGAAAAAAAATCATAAGTTATAAAAATTCAGACTTTAAGGTGAAATAATGAGAAAAACTGTATTATTTTTAGGACACTTCAGTCATTCTATAACATCCTGACTCGAGCCACCGAGTCAGTAGAGGAATTCTATGTGACCTCATGGGAACCTCCTCATGTGTAGAAGGGCTCCGACTAGCTATGAGGGATTGTTTCCATCTGTGAGGAGACTATAACAATAGTATTATTTCATACTCTTGATAATAAAAATGACCAATATAATTAATAATTAGAGTAACTTGTAAAAAACAATGAATAGAATATAAAACAAGTAATTAAGAGGAACACCAAAAAGTGGAAAGAATGTCCAATTTAATAAAGATGATAAATAAATAAATAAATGAGTAATTAAATGTCTTTCCAGTTTATATCCTAGCCCATAACATTCTCTACACTATTCAACTCTGCTATCAATCTCATGTAACTTACACTTCATCGTATCACTGCTTAAATCTGCAAGGGCATCAGAATTCCCAAGATGGGTGTGAGGTAAAGACTCAGTAGAACACCCCACATTAGTCCATAACATGGTGTTCTCTAGTATACAAGTGTATCCCATAATAATAAAATACTTATAACCATCATAGATACCAAAAATCAAAAAAGTGATTGTTCGCTATCAAATCTTCCACTAACCCCCAGTACTAAAATCTTCAAATCCATGTAGAGAGAATAATAATGGTTCGTAATAATCAAGGATTCGCCACAAGTGTAATGAGACATTCCAATCAGAATTGTGTGATCTTGGAAATCATCATCACTACACATAAACAAATTCATTGTTTTGGGATCTCATGGGCATCGATAGATAGTACTCATCCCCTAGGCATCAAAAAACATACCACTTGTAATTATCTAGTCATCAATTACATCACATGACATCCATGTGGTATCATTGTATCCCTACCCTACCAAATGAAAAGATCCCTTTTCACCAACGTTGAAAATTCTATGCACACACCCTCTAAAGGGAAAACATACCACGACAATCCACCTACATTATGATCAAAAAATTATACCACAAAAGCACAAAAAAAATTGTTGGATACATGAACAAGAATATCATATCATCATATGTAAGTAAGAAGATACAATACATGTGATCAATATTAAATATTAATAATTCTCTACAGTGTACTCATAACAGCAAGTGCGACATAAAGTACTAAGGGCTATAGACACACCCACATTTGGTCATAATTGTAACGGCTCAAATTTTATATTTATTATTATTAAATATTATATGGATTTATTTTTAGAGAAGGAATTAAGATGATGTTCTATTACAAATCCTGATGTTACCAAAACAAATGTTTGTAAAATATTATGAATATTCAATTGGAGGTTCATCTGGTTTTCATGAAAATGTATAATAACCACTAAATAGGTTCATGGATCAGAAATATGAGGGAACCATTGAGTTGAAAAAAAACATTACCCTAAGAATGACCTAACATTAATAATTAATAAAAAAATTACATTAAGAAAATATTATTTTAGTTTATTTCATCGATACAATGAAGCAATGACATGGTTACATAAAATAAACCCTTTTTCAGTTAACCATGGTTATCCAAATGACCCTAGAATCCTCATGATAACATAGAGAGAGAGATTTAGATAATTCTATCTATTAGGCAATGACGAACTTCGAATCGGTGATTAAAGAAATCCGATCATGGAGGATCTTGAAAACGGTAGTTATGCGATGAACATTATTCATTATAGAGTGATTTAAATCTTGGTAGAATTCCTTATTTTGATTTCCAGTTCCATGTTGTAGATTCAAACAACGAAATCGGACTAATCCATGAGAAGATTAATGTAACACCCTGAGATTTTATGAAAAATATTCTTTTAATTTCATTGATGTCTTCTATTATACACCACACCATGTTTTTCTTGTACTATACGCAACACCGTATTAGCTTGCAGTATACGCAACGCTATTCTTGGATCGTGTTACACACAATTTCAAGTTCGTTTTATTATAGTCATTCTACGCAACATTTAGTGTGTATATATATATATATTTATATTCAATGTATAAATCAGATATGGTTGGATTCGATTATAAGAAATAATAATGGATTCTTGCACAACACGCAAACCTGACTTTTCTTGCATTACACGCAATCACGACCTTCCTCGATAGCGTGTGTTGTACGCAATACCAGGTTTTACTAAACAACGATATATTATTATAATATTATTATGAACTAGATATTATGAATAGTATTAACTAAATTTTGAATTTTATAACATTATTATTAATCTTACACATTTTCTAGAACATGGTATGTGAACAAAATAAATTTTTCGGGTAAAATAAGTATTTTTCAAAAAATGCATTTTTGTCGCCTTTTGATGGCACACCCACTTTCAATCTAGTTTTGACATGTTTATAAGTTCAATTTTAGAAAATAAAATTCTTCTTTTGAATCAGGATATAAAAATTTGCATTGGATAAAGTTTTTATTTTTTTCTGATAACTTTCATATTTTAATGAATAGTAAAAACATGCTATATTTTAATTAAAAACAACTTTTTTCATCGTAATAATTTATATGGTTAAATTATAATATTGAATGGTTTTAAAGTATAAATAGAATATAATTTTACCATTTAATATAATTTATGTCATTATCATTGATTTTACCCTGAATTCGTAGGTTAAGTCAATTCAATCTTTTGTAATGTTTTAAACAAAAACCCGTTTTCTTTCAACAACGCGATTAATTTTAATTTTATTTCTGAAACTTTTGTGTATTGAATTTCAAAAAATGGATTCCATATTTAGAATCAGTGGGTCCAAATTATGTTAATAGGCTTCTTTTTATTTTTGGAAGTTATGAATAGTAACTACGGTAAATTTTATTTACCATAGTTAAAGGTAAATCTAGTAATTAAGGGTAAATATAATATTATAAAATTACCCTAACACATTCCAAAATTCTATTTTATAACTACAATTCGACCCATATCACCTAAGGGTCGGATTAGATTAATTTAATGGACTTTTTTCCATGAAAATAATTTAATTATTATTAAAACCAAAGAAAGTGACAACATGTCACTCTCTTAAATCTTATAAGTATAATAATTTTAATTTAGTGATAAACTTCTTGAAACATCGAACATGAGTAGTCTCCAGAAATCTAATAAAATTATGTACATCATATGAATTAATTTATAATTTTTAGGAATTAAATAATTATCATTAATTATGACACAATAGTGATGCAGAAATTGTTTATCTACTGAAAAATCAAGAATATAGTTTTTATTAAACTTATAGTGACCATAAAATGCACAAAACTCTGACCATAACTTATTGGTAATGTAAATGTAAACCATAATCATCCAATGGTCTAATAGTTTTCCATTTGGAGCCTTATAACATCTATTATGACACTTATATTATTTTATTTTAAATGATGAAAAAGTTGTCACCTTCATAATTTAATAAATATAACAATTAAAATAGTGTGATTTTAAGATTATAAATTAGAGTAAAAGTATTACTGTGAAAGGTAATATATTTATCTTCATTATAGGATTTTATTTTTAATTTTTATGCAAAAATAAGTATATTAAATAATTCTACAAAAATGTTGTAGTATTTATTTTATTAAGAGATAAACCAAATAAATGGTTCTAAAAATAATAAAATATATATTATATGAAATATTTAATGTGATAAAGTAATTTTATAGATACATATGTCCTTTTATGAATCTATTAAATATTTTAGTTCGAATATATCTTCTGTTTAGATTTTATTTAAATTCAAATAAATAAATAGTGTCAAAATTGACACTATTGTTATTTTACAAAAATAACATATTATTAAATTGTTTAAAAATCACAAATATATTTGAAAATTATAAATTGAAATTTATATAGTCTAAAATTTCATAAAGTATCCAATTATGTAAAATTAACAACACATAAGTGATTATTTATAACCATTTAAAATTTAGAATTTTATTACCACAAATAAACTTAAATAGATTAAATAACGATAAATCAAAATGATAAGGTTTAAAATAAGATCCAAACATGTCTAAATTTGATTGTTTGATTATATTACAACCCTATATCAACTAATCTTATAATATGAGACATTTTTTGAGGTTTTTACATGGGGATATATTTATTATAATTTAATATTTTTTAGAAGTCCAAAGGTGCCCCTCTCCTCCCTTATAAAAGGGCACCTCATCCCTCTCCTCATCACACCAATTTGAGCCTTAATTCTCGGTAAACCCTGGCAAATTCTCTTATACACTTCCCTAGAAACATCCTAGAGGTCCTGGGCTTCTTCAAAGACCAATTTTAGTGCCCTAAGAGGTGGTCTAAATGAGGTGCTTTAATGAAGAGGTAATGTCTGTTACCGATTCTTTCAACTTTATTTCTTCTTCCACTTCTTTTTCTTTGGTTTATTCATTATGAAGTAATAACATCACTATCACTAATATACTTATATGTTATTACAAGTATGAAACAACCCTATTTCACCATCTATCCATCCTATGAAAAATGAAATCACCGCGCGTGCGTACGTATGGAATATCGTCTCCACGCCGTGGTGTAATCTATTTTTCACCACCACCTTACTTGGATGGGTATAATGGTGTAAATAATAACTATATATGATTATTGTAAAGAGATATTGATTCTTTAATAGTATACATACACTCAAATAAAATTCCACGATCATGGGAACGATATCATCACTCGTGCGTATGTATAGAATACCATCTCCACGACGCGATGAGATTCATTCTCAATGATTAACCATTCATAAATGATTATAAAGTATATATAATAAGTAATCATGAAATATATTACATAATAATGATACGGGATTTATATATATATATATATATGTATTTCATCCAATTAATTCCATTCATTTCAATGAGGAAACGAAAACAACATTCAAGCGCACGTACGGCCTACCGTCTCCATGAATGGTGTATTTCTTTCCATTTATCGATCTATTATATATATGTACATTCTGAATATTTATTATATATAAATAATGTTTTATATTATGGAATTAAGTAATCATGATCTATGTAATC
Organism: Viscum album; assembly: GCA_963277665.1. Taxonomy (NCBI): domain Eukaryota; kingdom Viridiplantae; phylum Streptophyta; class Magnoliopsida; order Santalales; family Viscaceae; genus Viscum; species Viscum album. Next base: position 1,284,196,194 of record OY728133.1, read on the forward strand.
ATATGAATAATTACATGTCAAAACACGGACGACAAATGAAACGATTTTACCCAAAACGATCTTTAACATGGAATTTTCAAAAGAACGGGTAATATAATGTCATAAGTGAACCATATATGATATCATAACAATGAATATTATTCTTTAATAAGTCAATAACATTATTTAAAATCATTATACAGGAGGTTCCGACACTTACGAAGCAAATCAGACCTAAGGTAAGGGATAATGTTGCAAATCTCAATTGTTTTATATTCGAGATTGCTTATACGTAAGTATTTACTGGGGTTATATTTATCTTCCATGTCCCTGTTTTTTAAAATATGTTCATGTATTTTTAAAGTCCTTTTTACCCAATTTTGAATTTTACTATATGGTATGTACGAAATCATTCTTTTACGAGGTACTTTTTGACTTTTCCGGCAAAAGTATGAGAAGAATGTTTTTTTAACTTATACGGCACGAACTGATTTTTACGGTTTTATAAAGCCTAATTTTCATGAAGATTACTCCAAAATATTTCATGACTATTTTCAACAAAATCCGTTTCTTTTAAAATTTCATGACATTTTGTGAAAAGAAAATGATTTTGAAAAAGAAAGGATATTTTCCTCAAGAATTCATTTCAAGTGTTTTATCAAAACCATTTTTCATTTAAGATGAAATTATTTCATATGTGTATGTTTCATGTATAATGTCTCTATGATTTACATGGTTTCACATTCCTTATTATGAAGTGATATCCATATCTTTTATATGGATTATGTAATGATGGGATGATGTTTATGAAACCCATTTTATTTTTTGGGTTATTATGAATGATGTATGTTTATTTTGTGGCACAAGTAAGAATGATTTAATTATGATATGGTTGGGACCTATATCTACCTACAATGCATTTGTTAATGATTAATATCTCATGAGGTAGACATGGATGGAACGGAAGGTTAAACCGGTTCAGTAAAACAGGACAGAAACGAGGAGTGAACTCGATTCAGAAAGGGACTTTGTCCACTAAGATGGTCTTGGAAGCAATGCCTTGGCTACAATGGAAATCATATCATGTTATTAATGGTTTCTAAAATTACATGTTTAATTCCCATGGTATTTTATCATGATTTATGTTCCATTATGATCTACGCCTTATGTACTTCCATGTTTTATGTCGTTGCTCAAGATTTTTAATGTTCATGTTTTTTAATGGTCAAATGTATATGATATGTTTTATTTTATACATGATTACCTATACTGAGCATTTAATCTCACCCTTTTTAGGTTTTCTTTTCCCCCAGGATTAAAAGAATGATTTTAGGTAAGGAAACAAAAATTGGATGATCTTTATGGGAGATGTTGAAGATCTTTCACCAATATTAGAAGATTACGTTCCAAGTTTCCAAAGACACTAAACTATTAGGGTCCTTGTGTGTCTGTTTTTGTTATGTACTAAGTATTCCTCAAAAGTAATGTAATGTCTATGTACGTCAAGATTCGGGTCTCTACAGTTGTTATCAGAGGTATGGTTTAGTCAACCAATGGAAACTAGTATGCGAGAACATTAGTGAGATCCCTAGAGATATTTATATGGTATGTCTATGGATGTCCCCAAAGTTATGTATAAGTATAGGTTATTGTAATAGAATTACGGTAAAAATATTAGAATTAAACCAATGATGTTAGATGATGAAGGTACTCCCCCTTGATTATGTTATTTTCCTTGTATGATTTTTTCTTCCTACAGAATTCTTTTTGTGTTTTAGTCAATGGAGGGAACCATAAGGAATTCGGTTAACATTGAATCCAATGGAAAAATTGGTGACTATGAGCAACAAAATTGTGTAATTCCTAGAGAGAATGATATTTTGATTATGTCAAATCAGTCATCACGGTATATGATTAACAAGGTGAAATTTAGTGGTATGCCTAATTCCTCGAATAAGAGAAAGATAGACTTTTATGCATGTTCGCATGTTGAGGAGAATAAAGAATGGAAGATTGAGATTTCTAAAGAAGGGAAAAAGAACCATGAGGAATACCTCAAATGGAGGGACAAATGTTATCTCTGTGGAGAAAAGGTACATAGTGTGACAGACTGTTATGGAGTTCAATGTCTTATTTGTGGAGAACATGGGCATTACCCAACTCAATTCCCTGACCTAAAAAGTTACTTCTAAATCCTGGAAGGACTTATTCCAGGACAATCATTGAATAGGATGGATTGAAGTGTTTATGTATTGGTATTCAAGAATAATGTTGTTGAGGTACTTTTATGGTGTATTAGAATATTTTTGTATTAGTCTATTGTGGATTTCAATAATTTTATGCTACCAGTAACCATGAAAAGTGATTCAAATATTTTGGGAAGAAGATGATATGAGCATAATGAAGGGACAAAGAGAAAATGAAATGTTTGACAATATTCATGATATCATGATTGATATAAGGACTAAGTAATATCATGGTTTGAGTATATAGAATTTTGAGGATTTTGGTATGTGGAAAATGTTAACTTTTAACTGCATTCATGTTTTCACTAAGGTTCAATGGGTATTCATTTTTTTCAAGAGAATACATGATTAAGTCCTTCTAATGTTTGGAATGTGACCAACAAAACATATCTTATGATATATGGGGATCAACGATGGTATTAACAATCTTGTTATATGAAATATCTTGTAATCGTTTTCACTATAATATGAGAGTGGACTGCAGTATTATGGATAAGCCTAAAGAATGGAATGGATTATGTTGGACATAAGTTAGTATTGTTTAAGTATAAAAGTTTCTTCGATATTATTTATGGGATGTTATAGTAATGTAGTTTTAGAAAAAAGAAAACCTGCAGGACGGGTGATAGCCCATCACGTCAGAAAAGGCTATGGGAATCGAACCCACAACCGAAGTGTGACTGGCCTTTATCGCCTACCACTGGCCTTCATGAAGTCCCTGTTTAGTAGAAACTAGTTTTATTATATTAAGAAGTATGATATATGATGTATAAGTCCATTTTAGGAACCATATATGATTAACCTCACCATAGATGGATTTATGTATATTTGATAACTTTTTCTAACCTTTTGTTTGAAATAGATGGAATTACCCATCATTCTATCACATGATCTGTTAACACTTCAAGAATAACAAATTTATCTTTATTTCTTTAAGTAATGAAGTGGAAACTTTTCAAAGCACGAACAACAGTGAGATTGTACCAAAATTAAGAAAGTATTTCTTCTAATTCAAAATTTTCAACTTTAGGGAAATGATATTGAAACCAAAACTGTTTTCCTAGTGCTCTTATAACTGATGAATCAGATGGTACCTTAGATCATCACAAAATTATGGCTTTGTGATTGATGGATTTTTCATAGCCATGTTCTCTACCACTCTCCATCAGAACTTGATGGTTAGATTTTACTTCTATATCCATATTTTCACCTATGTTCTCCTATGTGAAAACCTAGTGATGAGTTTATTTTGGAAAACGTTAAGTTTCATACATTAGTTTTTAAAGCCTTGTTTTGGTATTCCTTTTTATGACGTGGGTTTCTATTAAAGAAACTTTCAAGTAGTAAACCATTTATAACCCCGACGAATTTCAAGGGTGAAATTCATTTTAAGTGGGGTAGAAGGTAACACCTCAAGATTTTATGAAAAATATTCTTTTAATTTCATTAATGTATTCTATTATACACCACACCATGTTTATCTTGTACTATACGCAACACCGTATTAGCTTGCAGTATACGCAACGCTATTCTTGGATCGTGTTACACACAATTTCAAGTTCGTTTTGTAATAGTCATTCTACGCAACATTGAGTGTGTGTGTGTATATATATATATATTCAATGTATAAATGAAATATGGTTGGATTCTGTTATATGAAATAATAAAGGATTCTTGCCCAACACGCAACCCTGACTTGGCTTTCATTACACGCAATCACGACCTTCCTCGATAGCGTGTGTTGTACGCAATACCTGGTCTTACTAAAAAATGATATATTATTATAATATTATTATGAACTAGCTGTTATGAATAGTATTAACTAAATTTTGTATTTTATAACATTATTATTCATCTTACACATTTTCTAGAACATGGTATGTGAACAAAATAAATTTTTTGGGTAAAATATGTATTTTGCAAAAAATGCATTTTTGCCGCCTTTTGATGGAGCACCCACTTTATATCTAGTTTTGACATGTTTATAAGTTCAATTTTACAAAATAAAATTCGTAATTTGAATCAATATATAAAAATTTACATTGGATAAAGTTATGATATTTTTCTGATAACTTTTATATTTTAATGAATAGTAAAAACACGCTATATTTTAATTGGAAAAAACTTTTTTCATCGTAATAATTTATATGGTTAAATTATAATATTGAATGGTTTTAAAGTATAAATATAATATATTTTTACCATTTAATATAATTTATGTCATTAGCATTGATTTTACCTTGAATTCGTAGGTTAAATCAATTCAATCTTTTGAAATGTTTTAAACAAAATCCCGTTTTCTTTCAACAGTGGGATTAATTTTAATTTAATTTCAGCAACTTTTTTGTATTGAATTTCGAAAAATGGATTCCATATTTGCAATCAGTGGGTCCAAATTATGTTAATAGGCTACTTTTTATTTTTGGAAATTATGAATAGTAACTATGGTAAATTGTATTTACCATAGTTAAAGATAAATCGGTTAATTAAAGGCAAATATAATATTATAAAATTACCCTAACACATGACAAATTTCAATTTGTTGACTAAAAGTAGACCCATATCACCTAAGGGTATGATTAGATTCATTTAATGGACTTTTTTCCATGACAGTAATTTAATTATTTTTAAACCAAAGAAAGTGACAACATGTCACTCTCTTAAATCTTATAAGTATGATAATTTTAATTTAGTGATAAACTTCATGAAACATAGAACATGAGTACTCCCCAGAAATCTAATAAAATTATCTACATCATATGAATTTATTTATTATTTTTAGGGATTAAATAATTATCATTAATTATGACACAATAGTGATGCAGAAATTGTTTATCTAGTGAAAAATAAAGAATATAGTTTTTATTAAACTAATATTGACCATAAAATGCACAAAACCCTGACCAAAACTTATTGGTCATGTAAATGTAAACCATAACCATCTAATCGTCTAATATTTGACCATTTGGAGCCTTATAAAAGCGATTAAGACAATGATATTATTTTATTTTAAATGATTCCAAAGTTGTCACCTTCCTAATTTAATAAATATAACAATTTAAATATTGTGATTTTAAGATGATAAATTCTAGTAAAATTATTATTGTTAAAGTTAATAGATTTATCTTCATCATAGGATTTTATTTTTAATTTTTATGCAAAAAATAAGTATATTAAATAATTATACAACAATGTTGTAGTATTTATTTTATTAAGAGATAAACCAAATAAATGGTTTTAAAAATAATAAAATAAATATTATATGAACTATTTAATGTGATAAACTGATTTTATAGATACCTATGACCTTTTATGAATCAATTAAATATTTAGTTCGAATATAACCTCTGTATAGATTTTATTTAAATTCAAATAAATGAATATTGTCAAAATTGACACTATTGTTATTTTAAAAAAAATTACATATTATTAAATTTTTTAAAAATCACAAAAATATTTAAAAATTATAAATTGAAATTTATATAGTGAAAAATGTCATAAAGTATCCAATTTTGTAAAATTAACAACACATTAGTTATTATTTATAACCATTTAAAATGTATAATTTTATTACCACAAATAAACTTAAATAGATTAAATAAGGATAAATCAAAATGACAAGGTTTAAAATAAGATCAAAACATGTCCAAATTTGATTGGTTGATGGGATTACAACCCTATATCATATAATCTCCTAATATGTGTCATTTTTTGAGGTTTTTAAGTGGGATTAGGTTTATTATAAATTAATATTTTTAAAACATCCAAAGGTGCCCCTCTCCTCCCTTATAAAATGGAACCTCCTCCCTCTCCTCCTCACACCAATTTGAGCCTTCAAGCTCGGCCAAACCCTGCCAAATTCTCTTCTACACTTCCCTAGAAACATCCTAGAGGTCCTGGTATTCTTCAAAGACCAATTTTAGTCCCCTAAGAGGAGGTCTCAATGAGGCGCTTCAAAGAAGAGGTAATGTCCGTTACTGATTCTTTCAACTTTATTTCTTCTTCCACTTCTTATTATTAGGTTGTTTCATTATAAAGTAATAACATAAGTATCACTAATATACTAATATTTTATTATATGTATTAAACAACCCTATTTCACCATCTATCCATCCTACGGAAAACGAAATCACCACGCGTGAGTACGTACGGAATACCGTCTCCACGCCGTGGTGTAATCTATTTTCCACCACCACCTTACTTGTATGGGTATAATGGTGTAAATAATAAATATATATGATTATTGTAAAGTGATATTGATTCTTTAATATTATACATACACTCCAATAAAATTTCATGATCATGGGAACGATATCATCGCTCGTGCGTACGTACGGAATACCGTCTCCATGACGCGATGAGATTCATTCTCAATGATTAACCATTAATAAATGATTATAAAGTATATATAATAATTAATAATGAAATATATGACATAATTATGATAGTGGATTTATGTATATATATATGTATGTCATCCAATTAATTCCATTCAATTCAATGAGGAAACGAAAACAACGTTCATGCGTACATACGGCCTACCATCTCCATGAAGGACGTATTTCTTTCCATTTATCGATCTATTATATATATGTATATTCTGAATATGTTTTATATATAAATCTTATTTTATATTTTGGAATTAAGTAATCATGATCTAAGTAATCATATTAATAATTACAAGTCAAAACACGGACGACAAATGAAACAATTTTACCCAAAACGCTCTTTATCATGGAATTTACAAAAGAACGGGTAATATAAAGTCATAAGTGAACCATATATGATATCATAAAAATGAATATGATTCTATAATAAGTCAATAACATTATTCAAAATCATTATACAGGAGGTTCTGACAATTACGAAGCAAATTGGACCTAAGGTAAGGGATAATGTTGCAAATCTCAATTGTTTTCTATCCGAGATTGCTTATACGTAACTATTTACTGGGGTTATATTTATCTTCCATGTCCCTATTTTAAAAAAAGGTTTAATGTATGTCTAAAGTCCTTTTTACCCATTTTTGACTTTTACTACATGGTATGTATGAAATCTTTCTTTTACGAGGTACTTTTTGACTTTTCCTGCAAAAGTACGAGAAGAATGTTTTTTATCTTATACGGCACGAACGGATTTTTACGGTTTTATAAAGCCTTATTTTCATAAATCTTCCTCCAAAATATTTCATGACTATTTTCAACAATATCATTTTCTTTTAAAATTTCATGACATTTTGTGAAAAGAAAATGATTTTGAAAAAGAAAGGATATTTTCCTCAAGAATTCATTTCAAGTGTTTTATCAAAACCATTTTTCATCTAAGGTGAAATTATTTCATATGTGTATGTTTCAAGTATAATGTCTCAATGATTTAAATGGTTTTGCTTTCCTTATTATGAAATGATATCCATTTCTTTTATATTGATTATGTAATGATGGGATGATTTTACGGAACCCATTTTATTTATTGGGTTATTATAAATGATGTATGTTTATTTTGTGGCACATGTAAGAATGAGTTCATTATGAGATGGGTGGGACCTATATATCCCACAAATGCATTGGGTAATTATTTATATCTCCTGAGATAGACATGGCTGGAATGACAGGTTAAACCGGTTCGGTAAAACAAGACTGAAATGAGGAGTGAACTCGATTCAGAAAGGGACTTTGTCCACTAAGATGGTTTTAGAAGAAATGTCGTTGCTACTATGGAAATCATATCATGTGATTAATGGTTTCCACAATTACATGTTTTATTCCCATGATATTTTATCATGATTTATGTTCCATTATGATCTATGCCTTATATACTTCCATGTTTTATGTCGTTGCTCAAGATTTTTAATGTTCGTGTTTTTTTTAAGTTCAAATGTATATGGAATGTTTTATTTTATCCATGATTACCCTTACTGAGCATTTGAGTTCACCCTTTTTATGTTTTCTTTTCCCCCAGGATTAAAAGAAAGATTTTAGGTAAGGTAACAAAAATTGGAAGATCGTTATGGGAGATGTTGAAGATCTTTCACCATGATTAGAAGATTACGTTACATGTTTCCAAAGACACTAAACTATTACGGTCCTTGTGTGTCTGTTTTTGTTATGTACTAAGTATTCCACAAAAGTAATGTAATTTCTATGTACGTCAAGCTTAGGGTCTCTATAATTAACCCCGGGATCAATCTTGTTTGAGGGATGGGTAATTTTTTGGGTTTACCAAGAGTTGATTCTTTAAATTTTGTTTGATTCATTTACCATTCTAATGGAGATGATCAAGGAGAGACATGGAAATCGATCAAGGTTTGTCCCTCTCAATTTTTTTATGATTTTCTCCACTGATTCTTTTATTCATCATCATGAATTTGTTTTTAAATCACATGATTTAAACTCTATATAAACTGTATATCCTTATTCATTTAATTCTTTGCGCAACAATCTAAAACTAAAGATTGAGAATTGAGAAAACCCGTTGGAGGTGTAATGGTGGGTGTAGCTGCAAATTGAAGGATGGTGGGTTCCGAATTATCATTCTTAGGTGACAATGAAGAACACCTTCAATTTTGTTTTTGGTGATGATTTAATTCCCTAATCCCATCAACTGTACGTTATAGTGGAAAAGAGAGGTCAGCTATTGACATTCGAGGAGAACATTCCACCAAAACAAAATACGGGTGATCGATAATACGAGTGAAAGGAATAAAACGAAAATCTTGAGAACCCCATACACACGGTGTGTAGTCCTGATGACATGCCATGTGCCCCAAGTTGGATGACTCGTTGTGTACAAGGGACATACATAAACACAAGGTGGAGAACTCTGGTTTTCTACACAACGTGTACATCCCACATGACATCGCCTGGTCTATGTACATTGGATAATCCATATACTAGTACACCAGACGAGACATATAGGCTGATGTAGTGTACTGGAACATAGCTGGAGTAGACTGGTGGACCCCGGATTCAAGTACAAGATGTGTAATACATTTTCCACACTGTGTACCCATCTTATACCTGACATGGTTGGACTGACACAGACCATTGTACACGGGAATTACCCAGTGTTAAGGGATACGACATGTCACCCTATTACACATGGTGTATCCATTGTTATATGGCTTTACCCACTTGTCGTCAATGTCTTGGAATATTTTAATTAGCGTCTATCCCCTTTGTTGTTTCTCTAAAGGATGTTTAGATTCATTTCCTACTCATAAGAACACGATCTCTCCAAAAAGACTTCTTGGTTTTTGTTTTGGAATCCATTGAGAGTCAAGTAGCATGATCCTCTATTAAATATTCACGCCCTAGGTGGAGTTATTTTTATCAACGTGACCAACCCTATTTAGGTGATGATCCTCTACCTAGCATGGGACCACCCAAGAGTACGACAGAGGTGTAGATATTACTTGGTCTAGCATGCTATTATTAGAGATTCATACACAATTTATCCTATATATCTTCACCTATGATATTTTTGACTCGAATACGGAAGCCTATTGAATGGATATAGAAGATCCATCAGGATTTTCAATAGTATAGGCTGATCTTGAAAAGTGATCTAATCATGAGTTTTGTGGAGGAGGGTGTCGAGTATATAGTGTTCTATGATGCGTCATGAACCAGGCTTGGGTGTTTCCTAATTCTTAGGAAATTATTGACTATAAATGTTTTGTTTCTAGTTTATACCACATGGAGAGAACTACATTAACCATGATCTTGAGTAATAAGTGGTAGCCTTTATGTTGAATATTTGGAGACATTACCTGATTGGGAGCGGTTCCTCATTTGCAATGACATTAAGAGTATCAAGTATATATTCAATCAGAAGGATCTCAACATAAGAAGATATCTAGAATTATTCAAGGATGATGACATTGATATTTTCTATACTCTAAGGAAGGGGAAATATGTAGCAGATGATCTCATCAGGAGATGTAGTTCACACTTTCTGAACGATTTATCAAAGCAGTTGGGAATGTTGTAGTTATCCATAGAAGATGGGAACAGATAATATTACCTCTAGTCTATGGTTTTCACCCCTCCATTCTGGTATAATTTCACGGAGGCACTACTTTGGGATACCAATAGTGAGATCGTACGTGGTCAGATGTCTTGAGGGAATGTTCTTAATGGATATTCAAAAGGTTTGTAGCATGTAGTTCTTTTTAGAGATGTAAATTAGTACCAGTAATTTTGAAAGGGTAGGTTTTGGGGGAATTTCATACAAACCATTTAGTAGTAAATCCATGTGTGGAAAAGATATACTATTTTCTCCGACATTAGTTTTGGTGTCTTGGGATAAATAAAAAATAGTTACATAGTTTTCTTCTCAATGCCTTACTTGTATACAAGTGAAGGCTAAGCACTATGTTTTGGTGGGTTTTGATGAACCCCTAATGGAGATAAAATGAACATGGTATGGTATATCGATGAAATTTGTGAAAAATCTACCATGTACGTCCAAGGGACATGATTCCATCTAGGTGATTGTTGGTCTAATCACCAAGTCAGCCAACATCCAAGCTATCTAAGAGTAGAGTTCAGTGTAGTGTTTGGGATGCTACTATGTGTAGGAGATAGTTCAACTCCATGGAGTTTCATCGAAGATTTTTTTATATAAGGAATCTCTATTGACAACTCAGTTGTGGTGGGTACTATAAGAGTCATTTTAGAACCATTTACACTTCGACACAACATTTCAACCACAAACAGATAACCAGATAGAGAAAACCAATTAAGGTTAGGAGGTCATGTTGTGACCTTTCATATTGGACTACGACCATAGTTGGTGGGATCACATACCACTGGATATGTTTTAATACAATAATAGATAAAATTACACCATATATATGTCACCATTTGAGGTATTGTATGGGAGACCCTGTAGGTCACCACATTGCTAGAATGACCTAGGAGAGTCAGCACTCATCAGCCCAAAGTTAGTGTAAGTTACTAATGAAAAGTTCAAGATCATCTTGAAGAGGATGAATAATGCATAGAGACGTTATAAGTCTTATTCCAGATGGAAATAAAGACCTTTGTAATTCGAGGAACGAGGTTATGTATTCATATGGGTCTCACCACGAAAAGGGTTAGGGAGATTTTACTTATGAGGCATGTTATCTCTAATTTTCTTCAACACCTTTTAGATACTTTGTAGAGTTGGTTAGGTGGAATACCATTTAGCTATTCCCCCAATTGTATACCAGGTACATGATGTCTAACATGTGCCGCATCTGAGGAGGTACATGCATAACCAATCACACATCATCGACTGGTGTGAGCTCAACATCGAGGATGGATAAACTTTTGCAAATTACCCTATGTTGGTCAAGGATAAAAAAGAGAAGATCCTTATTGGTAAATAGATTCCCTTGGTTCATGTTTGGTGGATGAATTGGAATCTACTGGAGACCACTTTGGAGTGGGAGGCTGAAATTCGGGATCAAAATCCTCATATTTTTTTGTTAGCCTTTGTTTTGGTCTTCTAGGGATGTAAATCCCAATACTGGAGAGAATTTAATTGTTCATTTTTTCATATATTATTTTTTAAAATTATTTTTATTGATTTGTAGACCAGGCTATGAGATGATGTATGATCCCAAGGCCTGATGTGCTCATGAAAATGTTATAAAATATTAAAAATATTAAACAGCATGTCTGGGTGGTTTTCTTGAAAAAATAGGGATAAATTAAAAATGGTTTCCCAGATCATAAATCTAGGGGATCCATTTAGTTCAAATGACAAAATGTATCCCTAGGTGAGACATAAAATTGTTCATTGTGGGTCAATTGTGCAAAGTCATCACATGAACTTAAATAAATAAAGTAAATTATGAAAAATGATTTTAATTTTATGTCATTGACGTAGTGATGTAGAGATAGATTTATATTTAAATAAGATTTATCCCGTTATCTTCGGTTGGAATCAAAACCCAAGATTCCTCTGGAGACCTAGGAGTGATAAATCTATATAATTCACTCAATCAAAGGATGACATAACTTCAAATAAGTGATTGTTGAAATCTAATCTTGATGGATCTCACCAACAGAAGTGATCCATCGACCGGTCTTCATCAATGAGAAATTAAAATCTATATATGATTTATTATTTTGATTCTCTATTCCTCATTCATGATTCCTACAACAAACACAGATTAATCCATGAAAATATTAGCTCATTCATCGATCATATTTGTGGGGTGTGTTATTTTTCATGTTTATCTATATTTGATTCTTGATATTTTTTTGATTCATTTACAGTTTTTATGGTCAAAAACCAAGATCAATACAGACATCAATTGAGGTCTGTACCTATCAATTTATTGTTCTTTTATCCCCTGATTCATGTATTATTCATCATCTATTCTTGATTCTTCCTGTGATTTGAACCCCTTGCAAACAATCATGCATTTTGCCATCGATTCCTGGAAAAATATTCCAAAACCACATATACGAGATTAGGAAAACATGACAGAGGTGGAACGATGGGTGCGGTGGAAAATCCAACCATAATGGGTAAAAATATGCATTCTTCAACGATAATGAATAAAAATTTTGATTAAAATTTTTCAGCTGATTGGAGTCCAAAATCCTATCGATTCAGTGTTATTTTGGAAAATTTATATCATATTTGGTGTTTCTAGGAGAAAAGACCACCTGAACGGAGTCTGGGGAATCGATGGTGTGAACATGAGGAAGAATATAGGTTTCTGGAAAACCTAATACACATAGTGTGTAGTCCAAAATACATAGAATGTATCCCCATTTTGGAAGACTCTTAATGTACATGGGAAGTAAAAGGACACTAGGTGGAGTGCCCAGTTTGTCTACACATCGTGTACTCCCCCACACAACATGGTCTAGACTAAGTACATGGGCTACCTCGTGTACTAGTACATTGTAAGAGATTCATGATAAGGAATTGTGTACTAGTACATGGTTGGATTATATTGGTGGATCCCAGATGTATGTTATCCCTTTAACATTTCTTGTACTAATCTTTTCCACAACATGGTTAGAATAAAATGGGTTTTTATACACGTGTAGTAACTAAGGTAAAGGGACCCAGTGTGTGGCCCTTATATGTATGCCATATACCAATTCATACAAGGCTTGACCAACATTTCCTCCATGTTTGAGACGTGTTTCGTAAGGGTGTGTCAACTTCTTTATTTCCATGAAGGTTATTACGAATCATTTATTACTCATTAGAAAATAATCCCTTTAAGGATACTTCTTGGATAGATTTGTTGGAATCCCCCAGGAGGCCTAGAGTATGATCCTTTATTCATTTCATCATTCTCGTGGTGGAGTTGATGCTATCTTCATGAAAAAATATACAGGAGATAATTTTTTACATATTGGGTTAATCCAGTTTCAGTTATTGGTATTACGCATCGGCCCAAGCTATAATCCCCATATGTTGTATCAAGTCTCTATTTAGATCCATTGGTGTAATATGCTCATGGTGAGACCTGATGATTAGTACCTCTTGATTATACATCATCACTGTTATCGGTCCCAAGAGTGTGTTATCCTGAATGAGTTCTTCACGGAATCTTCTTCCTGAATTCCTAGTGTTGGTATATATTTATTGTGACTGGCCTCTAAACTATTTGACTTAGATGAGTATATTTGGATATTATTATTATATGTTTTGAAGACATATACTTATGTACTGATGACATCATCTTTCCTTTTTTGTATTTCTTTGTTGTATTAGGGTGTTTTACCGAGTATTGTTATACTAACCCCTACTAGGTATTTTCCCACACAAGTCATGTCGTCTGTGGATGACTGATCTTTGGATGAACTCATGGGCGGACTAGGAACAAAATAAAACTTGTGGGACTAGACATACCGAGAATTGTTCATGAAGATACAAAAAAATTGTCCCAGTACCTTTTTCATATGGGTAGGACTTGTGGTTACAAACATTTTGTTGTGGTCTTGTATTCTGGACCATTTTACATTACATTACATTCTTTCATACTCTGGTTGTTGGATATAGTGTTATGTTTGATTATTTAATTATTTGTTTTTACATTTCATCATTTTCTGTCCTAGGAGATGTGTTCAAGCATATAAGTACATATGTAATGGATACCATGTTAGTGATATCCCTACTCAGTTCTAGTCACCAGCCCTGGTCATATTGGAGGTGGGCATGGGGAGTCACAACATGAGGCCCATTGGGATGAGTTGTAACAATAACCTAGAATAGTCATCAATATATATATATGTGTGTGTGTGCATAATTATATTAAGGAGATATATGAAAAATGTCTACAAAAGGTGTTGAAATTCCTTCCTCAAAATTCATCCATGTCAAAAGGTGAGGGTAAACCAGTCAAGAAAACCTTTTCACTACTTTATTATCAGAAAACATTGACACTTGAGGTTCACCTAGATTCCCTAAATTTAGAAGAAAATATTTTGTTTCCAAAAATGAAATAAAACATTACATGTGATAATATTTTATCTGTCCTGGATAATTTTAAAATTATCATATTAAAATATCTCATGTGATCATATTTTATCTCTCTAGGATGATTTTAAAATTATCATTTAAAATATAACATGCTGTAATATTTTATATGTCATGGATAGTTTTAAAATGAAAATATTTAAATATTCCATGATGTATTTATTTTCAGTCCATGGTATTTTTAAAAATATCTTTTAAAATATTACAACCAATAGTATTTTTATCTCTTCGAGATAATTTTCAAATTATCATTTCATAAGTTACATGAAATAATTTTTCATCAATCTAGGATAATTTCCATATTATCCATTAAAATATTACATGGGGTAATCTTTTATCTCTCATGGATAATTTTCAATTTAGGATTTTATATATTACATGTAATATTATAATCTCTTTCTTGAATAATTATAAAATCATCGTTTAAAAATATTACATGCGATAATATTTTATTTTTCTAGGATAAAATTCAAATTATCATTAAAAATATAACATTTTATAATATTTTATCTCAGATGAATAATATCAAAATTATCATTTACAATATCATATGCGGTGACAATTTATATCTGCTGGATAATTATAAATTATGTTCTAGACGTAAATATAGTCTCATACATCTTATAATACATACCGTTCATGGGATATTAAATTATTGTCAAAAAATAATATAATAAAAATGATAAATAACATATCCTCACATGAGATCTGACCAAATGTTAAATGATAATTAAATTTAAACCACGCTGAGGGTAAAAACTGTATCTCGGAACTGATGGTGGTCTAAATTTTCAAATACGATGAACTGTTTGGGAGATAATTGTAATTTTATTTTTAATAATGTCATTAAAATGTTGAATAAATTGTTCTAGCATGCGATCTAACCCAACATATGATGGTCAAAAAATTTATACCCCACCTTGGGCATACAATGTGTCTTTGACATAACAGTTGTCTCATATTTCTGATACGACACATTGTTGAAGATATATTCAATTATTTTTTCACAAATTGCATGTAGATGATATAATATATTTAATATCAAAATATTGGTTGTGCAAAGGCTCTATGAGCCTCGTAATGTCACAGTAACTCAGTTCATAACACCTAAAATCTTCAATAGATTATTACAAGATACTGACTAGGATTTTAAATTCACACTAAGAAAATATGACATTTTTAATGATATTTTTATCAAAAAAAATTACATTCTCCCATAAAAATAATAATAAATATTCAGTAATGATGGGGTTTTTATTATCCTTAATTATAAAATTTTTATATTAAAATTATACACCTCAATCAAAATCTCATCCCTAAGAAGTATCCATATCAATCTCCACAAAAAACTCAGTCTACAGGTCGTGAACATGAGGCCTGTACTCCAATATATTCTCCAGGATCCATCAATGCTTCCATTGATTCCAGAGTATTGTTTTCAAATTTCCCCCAAAAAACATTCTTTCATCAATCCATGATCCACATAAGATGTTCCTCAAATGATGCATCATTCTTTAGCTCAATGTTCTCATAATGAACAACATGCTCATGGTTGGTTATGTACCTCTAATGTTGTGACACATGGAACACGTCATGCATACCTTGATATTGAGATGAGAGGTCCAGACAATATGCCTCTACCCGATCCACGTGGTGATCTAATAGATTCCAACAAAACAGGGTGCTAGTTTACCTTCTATCTCAAATGAATATACTCTAACTGAGGAGTCAATTTTATAAAAATTTTGAATTCCAACATCAAACTCTAGGGGTCTCCTCCAACAACTGACATATGATTTTTTTCTACTCGGAGTGGTGATCAACCTCTTCCTTATTATATGCACACTCTTGGAGGTATCTTCGACCTTGTTAGGGACAAAAACCACTACCTCACCCACCTCATTACAAAATAGTGTTTACTGACATGGCATCCCATATGATCCATGTAATATTCCATCTGAATGGAAGCATAGTCACAATTATTGTATGTGAACTCAATCAATGAAAAGTGATCATCTCGTTCTCCACTGAAGACTAGCATCAAGCTCAAATAATATCCTTCAGAATTTGTATAGTCTTTGTGGACAATCATTCAGTCTAATGATGGTATGCCATGATTAGCCTAAACTAATTCTCTAGGTATTTCTACTGCCCCTTCAAAAATTGAGATGTAAAACATGAATTTCTATCTAAAACTATTCTAAATGGAACTCCATGAAGGTGTAAGATCTCTTGAACATATATCTTTCCCAACCCCTGCATTGAGTGAGTCTCTCTGATCGATAATAAGGGAGAAGACTTCACTAGGTGATCGATAATCACCTGGAGTATATCACAACACCCCATGGTTTTTGGTAATCCCATAAATAAATTCCATCAGGACATCATTCCACTTCCATATAGGTATTAGAAGTGGTTTTAAAAACATACTAGTACACCGGTTCTCAAAAATTAACATATGAATGTAAATGTATTTGCATACAACACTAAAAATGTTTCTCTTCTTCCTTGGACACTAGAACTGTCACCTAAATTCATTATACATTTTGGCCATACAAGGATGTAAAACCCATCTAGAGGTATAATAATATCTTATAAAATACTATTTAAAGGAATTAGGTACTACTACTCTTCCTTGCACTAAGATTATATCATCATTTCCCATCGACCACATGTGTATTGATTCACCAAAATCGTGTTCTTCCCTTATTATAACACACTATGAATGTAACATATTATCATCCATTACATAATCATAAATTGAAAAGTTGAATACCATGAGGGGAAAATTAATAGAACCATGGTTCCTTGATGCATCAATCCTTCAGTAATCCAATAATTTCATGTTGCTCGGCTGCTCCTCTAAGGACCTCTCTCCGAGATCCTACTCAGCCAATGACTTTTGTAAAAGAGAGTTCGTAATGAAATTACCCTTTCTAGGTGAATATTCCATATAAATGTCAAAATCCCATAAATAAAAAAACTCAATTACACTATATTATAATCAGGTCCATCGATGTGAACATTTAATGAAGACTCCAGTGATTCATCTAAATAATAAATCTCTCACATAAGAGACAATCTCTTCCTAATTTTAGAGGCTTGACCACAAATACCATCTCTTAGTTAGGTGTATTGTAGTACCTCCCATGGGTTTAAAAATAATGATAACCAGAGGATAATCCTTTCTCCCATTGCATATGCACTACAACATGACCAACCTCTTATGCATCAGGGTACCCTACATAACCAATCCCTAGTTAGGGAGTGTCATTAGTATAATTATTTTCAACCATATTTTTATCTTAAGGATAGCCTCTTCATGGTATTATGACAACTGTAACATCGGTACCTTCTTTGACTATCTAATCATGGGTGATGATAGTTAGTAGAAGTCTTGGATACTTGATGTTAATTTCATACTAAACCAAGAATGCTCCCAATTTCAAACACATTCCAGGGATGTGTCCATGATGTGAAATCCTCAACGTTCTCTGGGTCTATATATATACATGTCTAAAACAACACATTTCATTGTAACATAACCTCTTGAATCTTGAAGTCACATGTCATAATCATTGCGTAATGAATGTGTGTTTTAATTGTACTCTTGACTATCTATATGTTCCTAACATGTACCTATAGTTTTAGTGACTAGATGAATATATCATCAACAAATACATTCATGAATGAGTGAAGGTTTATACTAGATCTCTTGTTCATGGGGACCAAAAACACTAATGTAGAGGTGTTTGGTTGAAACAAAATTTCCAAGTACTCGTATTGTCCATACCTACATGAAATTTCCATTTTTAGAATGTCCTCATCTCGAACTAGTATATGGTTATAGACCAATTGAAGACCAATCATCTATAAACTCCAAACATACCATAGGTGATTGAGAAGTTCATCGATCCTATTAAAAAGTTATCATTTCTTCACTGTCATCTAGTTCGTCTTTTGGTAAATGATTCATAGCCAAAGACAACTATCTACCTTCTTGGACAACCATATAGGTTCACCCCATAATGAAGTAAAATTTATGATAAATCCCTTCCTCTAAAAGTCATAAAATTTTATCTTGAGTTCCATCAAATCATTTGGAGCCATAAGATATGTGGGGAACAAAATGCATTGTGCACCTGGTATGATCTCTAAAACATTTTCAACTTTATTAGGAGGGTGTCCTCTAAATTTATTTGGAAAAATTTCAGGATACAGATCTATTTCTAGATTAATATATGAGGGGGATTCCAAAAATAATGTTGAAATATCCAATCCCACTATCAATAATGTGATCACCCTGAGCTCACAAAAATCCAGTCCAACTATTCCTACTCCCAGTTCCCCCTATCTTTTAATAATGAAATTCTATCCCATTTTTGATTTAAATGATACCTATATATAATTACAATAAATGTGTTTTTGGAAGTTGGTTAGAAAATTCATAGTGATAATCATATTTAATGTCTTTATCTCGATAATAGATTGTTCCCACAGATGTCCATAAATAATTATGACTAATTGACACTATTTCCATTGATTAATACTATAAAATCTCATACTTAATGGTGTATCATGTGAGACTAACTAATAGGATAACATGAATTGTATGTGAATTGTTTCCTCTAATTTTGAATATATGAATGAGATGGAATCACCGGCATTAAATAAAGTAGTATATAATGTGTTGGTGATTAGGAATGTACCTAAAATAGTGGATGGTCCCCCTCCACCATCTTTTGATGTTCGTTGTACATTGTACATGCGACCTACCTCATCTACTCTTCTATCCATCAGCATCAAATTTTTATTCATGAAGAAACAATTGAACAAAGAATAAGAAGGAGAAAGAAAAAAACAGGTGACAAAAAACATGGTACACATGGACTAGGGGGTCTAAAGTAATGTAAATAGATAAGATCTCCTCTTATCAAATTAAACCCCTCAAGATTAAAGAATTAGATCAAAGGGAGGCAAGTGATGTTGGTGATCGGGCTTGCTATTGACCAAGGGTGACCCACAACTCTGTTCCCCACCTGACATGTGTAGGTAACCCTAACATTGTAAACTAGGGTATGGAATTTCCTAACCATGTAGGATATTGAACAGGGTGTATGTCCTTTACAATACAATTAATTATGAAGAATTAATGAATCGGTCTCCACTGGAGTGATCACAATTTCCCTTTGTTAAAAAAGGGATAATCATGTAAGAAAAACATTGGTCTCTGCCTGATGCAGGGATACCTTCCCATACAAAGAAATGAAAGCCAACAAAAACCTACCAAAAATGCCCTGAACCAAACACCCTCCTATCAAATCACCCAGCAGACATGAAATGTCCGAGTTGAGCATATTGCCCACGACTAGAGGGCACACGCATATCCATTGCCCCTATGGTCGGTACTGTGAAGGGTTTACCAGAGGAGCATTGACATGAAAAATTATTATTAAGGGTTACTCCCTCCAGTTTTGGATGTGTGTGATATGGTCCAATGACATATTCTTCAAGCTCACGATAATGTACCATGCAGAAGGAATGACGAATTCAAAGCGAGATTGGTTCCTATCATGCCATGTGCATAAACACCCTGTGCTGAAAATGACAGACCACTCCATCCATTCCATTTCCAAAAGGTTCATCCCATGGTACCACCTGTCTAGGAAGATATTTTCACCTTGAGAGCTAGAGGAGAACTCTGTGAGGGTTCCAAAAAAAGACCATACACTGTGGGCCAACATGCTTTCGATGAACTGGTTTATCATGCTCTCTTCTCTCGGGATGTGTGATCTGTGATGTCTAGAGGCCAAACTAATACCTTCCTTCTTGACCAGCTCATCCGCAGCCACATCAGGATTTATGACCCTCCATGTCAGAAAATTATATTTTGATGGGATATTCTTTCTCTAGATGATGGTGTTCTAGGTATCATGAGGGAACTACGATGCTGAGAGCCTAAGGTAATCCTTGGTAGAGAAACACCCCGAGGAGGACCCCGTGAAGATGCATGTGTTAGGTTTAGAGTTAATATCGATTGATTCATGGATCTCCTGTTGTTCTGTGTCTACCACGACTTTGATTAATAAGGGATGGAGACTGGCTTCCATAAAGAAGATCAAGAGATCCACGCAGCATAGAAAACCCAAAAAAGAACATACCCAATTATGCCCTTAGAAGAGAAGCTTACCCTCCCACACAGTCTAGCTAGTGTTCTGTTTCAGGGTGTTGATGATTGGGTAAATCTAGGACCAAAATGTGAATGCATTACTGCTGGTGTGCTCTTCATTCCACACCCATCAGTAGGAAATTGAATTCCCACATATAGTTATTCCTTTGATAACATCCCATGCCATCTTGGCATACATATTGTGCAGTTTAGAGTCCGGGCTCCTCACATCAACTCCCCCCTCTTGGGTGGGCTTTTCCAGTCTATCCCATGAAACCCAGAAAAGCATCCCCTCAGAAAGAGAATCCCACACAAAGCAGGCCAATAGCTTATCAATAGTCTTGGGGAATCATTTAGGTAAAGTAGTGGAGCCCATTGCTTAAATGGGGATGGCATACATGAAATTATTAGCTAGGGTAATCTTCCTCAGGATGTGAAGGAAACAATTCTTCTAGTTGAGAACCCTCCTAGTGATCTTTCTTACAATATTATCAAATTCTTGAATCCTGAGTCTCCCGAGAGAAATTATAGTTCTGAGGTAATTCATGAGAAAGGAATCATGTTTCATGTCAATCCTACTACAGAGAGAATAATCCCTACAAGGTAGACACTTTTCTAGTGATTTAAAGGTTACTTTTAGCATTATTGATAACCTTACCACTCTAATAACAATATTACTCAAGAATATTCTTTATACCATTAACTGATCTCCTTCCACCATTGATGAAAATCAAAGTTTCATCTACAAATACCAAATGGAAAATTGGAAGAAGGATAAATTTACTTTGATAATGGATTAAGTCACCATTGGATAAACCTCTGTAAATGAGGTGGCTAAGTGTGTCTTGTGCAAGAATGAAGATTCTTGGAGAGATTGAGTCTCCCTTCTAATGCCCTAGGGTGGCCATAAAAAGCCATGAGTCTTTCCTATGAAGGATACCACCATCTAGGAGGAGCTGAAGAATCTAAAAATGAGATCTGAGGCCTTTTCAGAGAATCATATCACTGAAAATACTCTTTTAATGAATCCCCACTATATTATGCCACATGACTTATTCATTTCCAATTTGATATCCACGTTGGAGCCATGAACCATTGTGTTAATATATCTCATATGATTCAATTCCATGCTAATGGCCCCTTATATTGACTGTACTTTAACAAACCCATGTTTTTAAATAGTAACCCACTGAGGAAGGAGTTTAGATAGCCTAAAGTTGATTATAATAGCTAGGATCGTATAGGGAAAATTACACATACTCACTGGTCTATAGTGTGAGATTGAGGAAAGGTCTCTAAACTTCAGTATGACTACTAAGGTTGTATCACTGGTGAACCCTAGAAGGCAAACACCTCGATATAAATCCTGAAAAATAGCAGTGATATCATATTTAACAGCCTCCCAAACATCCATATAAAAAGAACCAGGAAAGCCATCTATGACGGGTGACCTCTCTGGATTGAGATTCATCATGGCCAATTGAATTTATTCCTCTATAGCGATCCATTAATGACCAGTGTTGTCCCTGTTAGAGACAAGGTTGACCACTACCTCCCATATGTCTGTATTTCCCATAGTATTCCCCTTGGCATCCTTAGTTTGGGGTCAGCCATGAGATCCATGAAGAACGTGTGCGCCATGGTTCCCACTATGTCTTTGTCTTATTTATTTGTCCAATATAAGAGAATAATGTTCAGTTTCATGGGAAACATTCTTTCCTTTAATCAAGAATGGATGAAGTCTGTGTTCCTATCACCCTCATGCATCCACTTTATCCTCGATCACTCACATGCCACATGTTCATGCTTTGGAATCATCTCCACCCATGAGTTCATTCTGGAAGAGATATCCTTGAATATATTGTCCCTCCATATCTCTTCCAAACTAGATTCCAAACATTCTATACTTAGTTTAATTGCATCGATGTTAAGGTTATGATGACGGAGACCCTTTCCCATGCTTTCAACCTATATTTCAGCGGATGCAGCTTGTTGTGGACCTCAACCCACAAATTCTCCTACGTCGGTTCCCCCAACAGCTCGTTGATGATCTTTTTATAGCCATGAGTGAGGGTCCAGTAGATGTAGTACCTAAAACACTATGAAGTCTTCATTTTGGGAGACAAGGAAACCAACTGTGGCAAGTGGTCTGAGATACCATGGACAAGGTGGTTAACCTTGGAATTGGGAAACATGGATATGTAATTGATTTTTCCAAGGAAACGATCATGCCGGCTTCAGAACCTTATACCTCCTTTCTAGTTATTACAACTCATGAAGGGGTCACTAGAGAAGCCTAATCCTAGTAAACCATTCTCATCCATGAAGCATCTAAAGTCCAATATATCCCTCCTAGGAAATCCCCTCTTCCCTTCTTCTCCATAGGATCATCTATGACATTGAAGTCACCTCCCATGATCTTGGGAGATTACACTGAATCAAAGGAACTTAGATATTTCCACATCCATTCATGACCAAGAGCATCACAACACCCATACATGAAGGAAAATGACACACTAACCCCACACATTGTTACCTTCATAGCGATGAATTGGTCATGGGAACAGATCAGATCAATCGATATTTACTTAGAATATAAAAGCCAAAGGTGTTTGTTAACCGGGTCTGATTGCATGACACCATGTAGCTTTATCTTGAAACAAAAATCCTAAATCATAAATGGATTTTTTATAGTTCCAGGACAGCAACCAAATCCTCTTTGTTCTTCCTTGCCTCCACAGAAAGAAAATCAAGTTCCACCCAGGCACCAAGATCTTAGGAGTTCCAAATGATTTAGGATAACATTGAACAAGAAAATGCCTCATTTTGGCCCTAGGACCATTGGTCTCTCTGAGTTGGGAGGAGGAATACTCCCTCATCTTCCTTAGTTTGAAACAGGTACAAAATCATGGACTTGAATCATGGTGATATGTTGAAAATAGGGCTACAGAGGGATAAAACCCGACGGTCCTACCTCTCACAACACTAAGAGGAAGAAGATTGACATTATGGAATCACATGAACCAGAGGCACTAAGCCATTCCACTGGGGTTCACTTGAAGTATGATTTACACTAACACCAACTGAATGGGGAAGGCACAACACTGACCTGGCATCCTTTGGCCATCCGAGAGCACTAGGGGATCCTGTATTCACTGGTGGGGGAAACGTCTAAGCCACTGAGATACTATGGGGGTGACCAAGGACTCCTTCCATCTGGTTCCCTCTCGAAAGAAACTGACTTGGGTTGATGAAGTATCCAAAGAACACCTGGGCCATAGAGGAGGCCATTAGATGATAGCATGTCTACTCTTGACAGTTAGATACAGCAGCTGGAGGAGGAATAAAGTGTATAAGATTATTCCACAGGGAAAGGGATCTAGGTGGGCCTCAAACAAATCTTGTGGGGTGGCCTGGGAAGGTCTAGGCTCAGTAGTATCTGAAGGTGGAAGAACACCATAGGGGAGGGAAGAGGGGGTGACTCTGATAATTGTTCCTTTGGTTCCTGTAAAGATGAATAAAATTTCCTTGGAGAGTTCATGAAGTTCATTACCTAGGGAACACTGTGAAGACTATTTCTTCTCTCCAATTCAGAGTGCATTTCACTTTCAATGAGATATTTTCTAGGAGAGGGAGGGATATTTCCACATTCACACTGATTTGAGCTTCCAGCAAAGCCTCACCGCAGCGATTTCGATCACCTGTGCAATGAAAACCCCCTAGAAAGTCCCTAATGGACATGAGGAAATATCCATTCTGAAAGATAAGAGAGCTAATATTCCATGATCATTGTGATCATGAATAATTTGATTCTTTTCTTCAGACCCCATAATTTATCTTCGTGTAGGACCCTTACCTATGCAGAAACATAACCTTAATTTTCTGATGAAAAACATATGATGATTTCATGTTTTTCTACACTACTGACACATGTTCATAGTTGTAGTATAGAACCTATGATTGTGTGCAGCCTTTCTAGATTTGAAAAAGTTTGAAACACCATTTGATGGGGATGATGAAGATACACTATATTACATATACACCATAGTCCTCCACTTCACATCTGTAGTCTTCATTGTTTCACATCATGAATAATCTCTCATAGTAGTGAGAGGAATGTTGGTCACATGCCCATTATTGGTTGGGAGTAAGAAATATAACTTGTCTTCATCCAACCCCCTCTCATTGGTAATGGATTTTAGAAATACATGTGTCTATATTGTCCTCTCAAATACACTAACATGATGTATGAGCTTCGGTCCAAGTCTTATCTTGAAATTATGAGGCTTCGATACCACATTCAAAGATAAAGAAAATAAAAAGATAACAATGTCCATAAATCATGTAGGATATGAATAAGAATCCATTTAACCCTATAATAATTCCACGATCTCTTATTCATGGTCCCTCTTCATTGATTCAAGAAAACACTAACTCAAGAGAAATTTCCTCGATGGTCTCCCAAGTAAGACCCGCTCATATCTCAGAACTAATCATTGATGTCCTCCACCTCCTGTAATGTTGATAAAACCCAAAGGCCTCCATGATCATGCACCCTTATTAAAGAGTCTAGAAAAGAACAACATTGCTCTCAATAATTTCTAACTAATACATTGTATCATTCAGGCCACCAGTTCCCCATTCTGTCGAACAGATGTAGAGAATGAAATTTTGAGCATGATTAGTCATGGTCCTCTATGTAGCTCCACCTTAGACATGCACAATCCCAAAGAGTACTAGTTGAACATGGTTTGTAGCCTAAATAAAATATGATGATACAATAGTGTGTTGTGGTATATTCCTATATTCCCCTGGTGGATAAACAGGTGTCTCCATTGCTTCCATAGCTATATGTCCTGTAAAACATCTTTGAGGAAGAATATATGAAACAATAAAAACCATAGATATTTAATTATACCATAAGCAGTCCATGAGATCACCAAATGTATTCCCTTGGAATCTACCATCAACCCAATGTATATCTCCCCTATCACAAAGCATTTTCTCCATTCCCCGAATTTAATCAAAGTCGTCATACGTATACTAACACAATTATATTTTTTTGGGATGTTATTTTTATTGATGATAAAAAAATATTTTTTTTAACCCTCTCATAATAATAAGAATTAAGGAATATATGGTAAGGAATATAATGTAATAATTAATAATAAATAAAACAATGTATGTTCTTCATGGTAGAGGTGAACCAACGGATATCGAACCACACAGTACACACTAACAAGATTAACCAAGGTTCAATCCATTTATAGAACCCCAAAATATGTTTCACTAATACCAAATTAAATACCATATTTTATACCATTCTTTATCCTACAAATTAATACATAGTCATTGATTTCATGTTATTAGGGAGTTTCTAATTTATTTTCTATGAATCTAATAACTCTTAATTTTATTATTCTTTCGAGTTTCGAAAATGGTTTTCACGCGTCTGTTTTGGGGAAGATGAACAGTAATTCAAGTAAAAAATTAGATTAATAAAAATAATTAATAAATTTAAATATTAAATAACATTGAAATATTGAGTAACCTAACCAAACTCCTGATGCTCAAAAAGTTATTCCCTTCCAAAGTTAAAACCTATGTTTTGAACCTAATGGTGGTATCAAATATCTCATAAGATAAACCTATTGATATATATTTAATTATCTTCAAATAAAATAATAAAACAAAAAAAAATAAATAACTAATCCATGTGTAATATTATTAAATGTTTAATGATTGCAAATACTATACAATGCCTTAGGTAAACACCATGATCCAGACCTAACAGTGGTGTTATATTTCTCATATGACGCGCTGTATGGGTTATACATAATTATTTTTTGAAATATATCATAAAAAACATTAAATAAATTATCCTAATTTGTGATCTAATGAAACATCTTACATTGATATATGTTATTCCCTACCTAGGTTAAAAAAATGTAGATCCTAATGGTGGTTTCGTATTAATCATTTGATTTGTATTTATAGATATATTAAATTATTTTAGAAAAATAACATGTGAATAAGATAATTTATTTAATATTTTTATTTTGTCTACTTTGAGGATATATGAGCCGCACAATCTCTCACTATGTTTATTCCTAACTCAAAAAATATTTATTTGAAAATTCCAAGATGCTAAAATGGATTTTTCCATTACTAAAATCCTTTAAAACAATTATTAATGTATTTTTACTTAAAAATTACATTTTCATATGTAAAAAATTTTAAATTATAAAAAAAGATGGGTTTTTATTATATTTAACTATAAAAATATAATTTTATATGTCCATTATTATATCTTTATTCAAAATAGTTTGAGTGAAAAATGCTAAAAACAATACACACCTTGAAAATAGGTCCAAATGGCTCGCATAGAATTAACATTTCAAATAGAAAGAAAAAATGAACTATGAATATATTTGAACTGAGATATTACCAATAAAGGTATAATGAGATGAGGAGAACATGATTTTGATATCGAACGAGGGATATCCCTCGAATCCTAGAAGATATCCAATGTTTTGATATGGTCTACTGGCAAACATGAAGGAAATAAGGGAATTGAGGTGAGGGAAAACCATGAAATAATGTGTGGGGAAACGAGTATAATAAAAACATTTAATTAAATACATAGTCTATAAAAATGGTTTGTATAATTGTATTCCAGCCATGTGGTGACACTCCCAATGTTGAATAATGGGTGCTTGTTAGAAACAAGGTCTTACCAAAGCACGTGTAGCCCATGCACCACCTCATCAATTTTCAACAAACCCCTCTTATGTTTATACAATACCATGTGACACCATTATATCCAATGGATGATTATATAAATCTTATCCCGGTGGGCCGCACATTTTAAATGAATTGTGTTACCTAGCCTCCTTCTTATTAAACATGATTCACGGTAGACCAATGCTCCTAAAAGTTATCGAATACACCATGCACTTATAATGACTTAAAACAATCCAAATAAGATATTATGCATTCAAACACTACTTAATTCCATTATAATGGTTATTTTATCATTTCTCATATCAATGACAAGATAATTTAATACTCCTTTGGAATTTTCAACTGGTTCAGAACAAGATAGGTTATAACCACCCCACTATAAAATTATCACCCCTAAAAATCCATGGGGAGACAAAAACATCATTTAAACAAATTGGGTAGTGAATATTCTGTTTAATCTACCACATTTTGTTATAAATTCCCAATGTTTTTGTAAGAATAACCATTAAGTGTAAGGTATGAAATCCAATAAAATTCAATTCAACACATGTATTAAAATTGAAACATTAAGAAATAACTCAACAAAACAATTCTATATTGTTGAATGGACATGTCATGTAATAGAACATTCCTCACTAGTCTATTCCTTTAAAAACAATATAGTGTTTGAGGTGTTTTGGTGGTCAAGGTGACTTATCCCAAAACTTTTCCAAATTTCCTATTCTATGAACAGTTCCATCTATGAGATCGATACAAAGAGTACCATCGGTGAGACCGATGGGAACAGTTCCATCGGTCAGACTAATGGGAATAGTTCCATCGGTAGGACCGATGCGAACAGTACCATCGGTGCAACTAATGTGAAAAGCAACATTGGTGAGACTGATGTGAATTTGTCTATCGGTGAGACTGATGGGAACAGTTCCATCATTCAGACCGATGCTTACAGTTCTATCTGTGAGACCGATGGGAACCGTTTGGTCGGTGAGACCGATACAAAGAGTTCAATCAATGTGACTAATGTGAACAATTACATCGGTGAGACCGATTTGAACAATACCATCAGGGAGAACGAAGTGAACTATTCCATCAGTGAGACCGATGCAAACATTATCATCGGTGAGATTGAGGCTAACAGTTCTCCTGTTTCTCCTTTCCATTTAATGGTATGTGATCTCCGTTCCTCTAATGGCGTTTTCTTGGGTTTTGGTTGGTGTGGTTGTACCACTACATCATCTGGTGGATTTTGTTGTCAAAGGAGGAGGCGTTTGTGATCTATTATGTGAATATTTCTCATATAAAGAGCATTGAAAATCATCTAAGGTAGGGGATTCATTTCATATCTATTCTATTACGTGAAGCTGCAGAGTGTCCATGTTTAATCCCACTGGATCACACTCGAATTGACATAATAAATATTTGAATCGGATAAATAAATTGATATCGATAGTCTGTTACTACCTCTTATTTTTACAGATAGTGTGATATATATCCTTGATCTTTTTGGATTTTTTTTTTCTTGATGGATATTAGTAAAGAAGGTACACTGGGATTAATTTAAAATTAATATTGGAATATAAAGAGGCATCTAAATGAATCTTTTTCTTTTTTTTTGTTATTTGATGTTAAGAAAATTGATGCAGTAAGCATTTTTAATCAATTTGTGATATATTAAAGTTTAGGTTTCCCAATTTTGGAACCTAATAATAATAAATCAGTTATTTCAATATTGATTAATTAATTGGTTATTTGATAAAAGATAATTCCTTGAAGGGTTCTGAGTTACCCTCTTTCTTGTTTAATGGCCAAGAGCACAATTGATATGATGATTTTTTCCTACATCTTGTGTTATGATGTGAGGCTCAAATTTTTTTGGGATATGTGGGGTAGGGAGTAATATTGGTTGTGGTAGTAGTGGGCACCTAGAGTGGCGAGATGAATCAGTTTATGCATGTGGGTGTCGTGAAGGAAAATGAATATGATGGAACAGTTTGGCTGTGAATTTTAGGATGCTAGCTATTTCTTATTGATTATTTATCTTCTTTACTTTCCCCAATGATCATGGTAGCTGGTTTGTTTACCCTCCTTCTAGAAGGGTCAAATACATGCGAGGTATGTCCCATGATTTCATGCGTAGCTTCACAAGAGAGGATGGGTCTACACTCTTAATATAGGTGGAAAATACTCGACTTGTAGTTTACCTACCCACTGTGTTCAGCCCCTTGTGTTTAGTATCGTAGAATGTTTTTATAGAAATCATAGGAATTAGGTAAAATCATAATTTTGATAATAAATAATTGAATAAATGCTGTTAACCCATGGTGTTGGAGTTGGATGGGACACAAAGTTGAGGTTGTATTTTAAAGGAACAATGCACTTTGGGTGTGATGCTAATGAAATATAATTTGAAAATTGTTATTAGTCTACTAAAATTTATAGAATTAGTTAACATAAAGTGAATATGAAAAAGGGAATGAAGTAATGTAATCAAGATCGATAAATTGTTGTGTGGTTATAGGATACCTAGTCTTAGAAGTGGCAGCTAGGAGTTCGAGAGACGTTAACTATAGTTGATTCTAAGACATAGTTATAACAATTGTGTGATTCTGATCTATAGTATATTATGTACCTTTTCTGTTTATATAGGTTGATCTACACCAATATTTAGGGAAACATACACCCCAGGGATCTTGAGCCCCAGGGGGGTGTTTTCCACAACATGCCAGTGAGAGAATGGATGGATGATTACCCCATTTATCCTCGCTCTCTTCTTGTGGTAGTAACTTGTGCTGGTAGGAACAATGGTTAGTTTTACCAATATATTTTTGTAGAGGGATGTAATCACTTTTGGTTAGTCACACACATACATTCTGTATATAGTTTTCTACAGACAACTATAGGTGTAATGTGTATAGACTGTGATGGCCTGAGGATCCTTACTTAGTGCATGGGATGTAATGGATTGAGATAAATTTCCCGACATACAATACATGTAATGTGAGTTGTGGTGGCTCCATGAAACTACATGGTTACTTTTCTTAGGTGTACATGGTAGTTTTGTTTCACGAATTTTATGTTGTGGTGCTTCACACAGGTGTCTACAGGATAGCCTTTTTGGATAGAGATGGCTTAGGATGTGTGACATTGGGGAAAAGCGGAAAACCACTAGGGAAGTAGTAGAAATTTACCCTTGATATTATTTATTATATTATATACTATTTTATGTGACACTTGGTGATAGTATCCATGGTGAGGTTGAGAACAAATTATACCTATTTAGGTGCTGAGATAGTTTCAATTATTGTTCACTTTACTTTAGCATGCTTTCTTTACTTTTGCATGAGAGTCTCTAGGGTGGAATCTATGGAGTAAACAGTCATACTCCCCCTATGTGTGTGTATATATATATACTATTATCAGGTCACTTGGAGTAGATTTGAGATCCAGTTAGTTTCTACTATCATAGGGATGTAGGATCTCTTTGGTCTTGTGGTTGCTACTATTTTTACTTTCCTTTGGTATTTGCAGTTTTCCCCTTTCAGTTGTAGTAGTTTTTCATGACATTACATGTATTTAGTTGGGATTTATTTTATATTTCTATCTGAGTTGGATTTGGTTGGTTTCTGTCTTATCTCTCTCTTCTTCAAGTGTTCTCTTATAGGGTAATGCCTCCCATTTGTGTGTTTACTATACAATCAGTGCTTGTCTCCAACCCAGTGATTACTACAGCATGACTCGGGGGTCATTATCTCCCTTCCCACATTTATAGCCTAGGAGGGTACACCTTGTGGGGTGGGGTCATTGCAGAGTAGTATCAGAGGTCTGGGTGAGGTATATGATGGAGTTTGGTGTAAGTCATAGGTGAGGTTTCATGGGTTTGTAGGGAAACAGTCTCAGTCATGTTTATCAAGTGATGTAATCATTGGAGACCAGCTGAGACATAGGTGTTTAGGGACCTTGTGATCTTATTCACGGACATTTAAGTTTACAATGGCTACCTAATGAGGTGATAAAAGATACAGGGTAGAGAACTAGGAAAGGATCATGTGTCATTATTCTTTTTCTATGTTTTTGAATGGGTAGACCTTGAGATAGGTTAACCTAAAATGAATAAATTAAAAATATTAATTATTTAATGTTGAGTATTCCATGTTCTAGGTTTAGGAGCTCTAACTGTTGGTTATTTGTTAGGTATGGCTCCACGTCCATGTGCTCATCCGGTTTGAAAAGATTATGTATAGCATGTTGTGCTAGAAAATCACCGTAGCGTAGAGGTTGATAATGACGACACATGGAGGAGGAAACTCCATGAGTTTCAGTGCCAATGTCGGTAGAAGTATGAGGGATCCATTTCAGATACAGTCATGGAAGACTGTTTAGAGGAGTTTGAGAAAGGATTTAGTTCTATCCAAGCTCAGAAAGAGCACTGGGTGACTTTAGATGTGACGATGCTGTGTGGATCAGCTATGAATTTGTGGTTCCTATTCCTCGGGGATCATGAGGAGTCGGCGATCTTATAACACCCCAAGATTTCATAGTGTGTTATTTATTCAAAATAATTCAATAACTTGCACTACACGCAACAACGAGTTCAATCACACCATGACTTACAAAAAAAAGCCATTCAAAAGAGGTTATGGATAGTATTATCTAAATTTTAAACTTTATATAATCATTATAATTTTAGAATCCATATTATGAGTTTCTTAGATATAATGCAAGAACAAATTCATTTTCAGTATTGCAATTTTATCAACTTTTAATAGTGAACCCTTTTTAAATACAATATTTTAAACTTTTTGACTAAATGAAGACATCAAAAATTTAAAATGAAACATCCCAAGCTTCCACGGTATGCTTTCTTTGAATAATACAGTAGCGTGTGTTGTACGCAGCCTTGAGTTTTAACACACACCACAACCAATCAAACTAGCCGTTATGAATAGTAATACCTACTTTTTGAAATTATATATATTTTATATTTTAAAATGGACTTCATTTCTGGATTCGGAATATCAAATTTAGCCTAAGGTGAAATTTTGGTACTTTTCGGATAACTTTCATATTTTGATGAATAGTTAAAATTACTAAATTTTAATTAAAAACAACTTTTTTAATCAAAATAATTAATAGTGATAAATTATGAATTTGAGTGGTTTTAAAGTATATTTAGAATATATTTTTACCATTTAATATAATGTTGGTCATTGTACATAATTTTACAATTAAACCAAACATAAACAAGTGTCAATCTTTTGATAGTTATTACCTCTTAAAAACACTCTTTTTGTTTTGACAGCGGGAATTATTTTTAAATTAATTTCTGCCACTTCTGTGTTTTGAATTTAGAAAAATGGATTCCATATTTGGAATCAGGATGTCCAAATTGTGTAAATAGGTAACTTTTATTTTTAGACATTTTGAATAATTACTGTGGTAAATATTTTATTTACCATGGTTAAGGGTAAATCCGGTAAATAAGGGTTAAAAAAATAATATTATAATAATACAAAATTAACCTAAAACGTGTCCTAACCTTATTGGTGGACACATACCCGACCATGAGCATCCTTGGGTCAATTTGGGGACCCCTTGGATCCACTTGTATGTGGTAGGGACACTTTATATTAATAAAGTTAAAATAAAAATAAAAATGGCATAAGCTTACATCTTTTAGAAGAACAATTTTTACATAGGGTTATACATGTTGGATTTTCGATTATAAATATTCATTAGAAATCTAAAAAGATTTCCTACATAATTATATTTTATTTATAATTTTTAGACATCAAATAATTTAAATTATTAATGACACAATAATGATGCAATGTTTACCTCATTAATAAATCATTTAAATAAATAAGATTATAATGATTAAAATATTATCTAAAACCTGTCCAATTCTTATTGGTTGATGTTATTTAGAATATGAGTCATCTTATCTTCGACCTCAATGATTTTTGGACCATTATAAACCGAATATAATTATATTACAATGTAATACTTTCACTCTTTCCTAAAGAGCCCCTCTTCTCCCTTATAAAAGGAGACCACTTCTACTCATTCCTCACACCTCTCAAGCCACTTGGCTCGTCCAAACTCTACCCAAATAAGCTCCCCACATCCCTCTCCTCCTCCTTGAAGTTTCCCCTTAGGCAGAAAGCATTTCAAGAAGTCCTTTGGTTCCAACCAAAGTGAGTTACCTAAATTAAAGGAGGTTAACCTACCCCAACCAAGGAAAAGTACAAGGTAAGGGATTTTTCTTATCTCACATTCAATTCCGTGAGATCTCCATTATTCGCCACTAAATTATTGAAAGTGGTGTATTGTGTACTGGCATTTGATATATATTATCATATTCATGTTATTATGTAAATAATTTGGTGGTTATTAACTTTTGGCCATACGACTCAGTTGATTAACGTGGTAAGGGGTTTTCATCTCACTCCTTATTCCCGTGAGATTCATGCCATATTGCCACCATTACCTTTTGTGTGGTGTATGTACTGCCCATAATTATATCCTTTGTGTAATACACTCTAATTTATGTGTACTTACATATTCATTGTATGATACCTCTTTCATGGGATGTATGTTTCATAAGTTACCAAACTGGTAAGGGTTATTTCACAATTTCTTCATTATCCGAGGTTGTTTATACGTAATAATCTACTGGGATCTCGTTATCATCCACATCCATGTTTCTTCAAAATGTATTTCAAAACATTTTTAATATTTAAAAGAATATGGGTTAAAGTCATTTATACCCTTGTTTGACTTTTTATAATAGGTTTATAAGGGAATCTTTCCGTCGTTTTCCAAACAAGGTGCTTTTTAACCTTTTCGACAGAATTA
Source organism: Viscum album (assembly GCA_963277665.1). NCBI lineage: Eukaryota > Viridiplantae > Streptophyta > Magnoliopsida > Santalales > Viscaceae > Viscum > Viscum album. The sequence continues at coordinate 1,284,230,682 of OY728133.1, forward strand.
AGATAAGAATGTTTTTTTAACTTATACGGCGGGTGCGGTTATTTTCCGCCGTTATAAAATCGTCAAAGCTTCCCTTAAAAGCTTATAAGATTATTTTCAAAGAAAATGTTTGATTTTATATGGATCTTAAATGATTTCAAAATAAAAGGAGATATTTCTTTAAAAAGAATTTTGATTTCATCTATGTCAACATCCTTTGATGGGTTTTAAGATTATTTGAAGTCGATTTATTATGATACAAAACTTCTATATTGTTTTGAAGGTTTTGTGATATGTTTGACTGTGGATGTTCTATTTTTATACCATTCATAGTTTATGGTGAAAGTATTGACATTTCGTATGCTAGTTCCAATAAGAATGTTTATGTTATATTTCAATCTTTACTTCATATGAATGTGTTAGACAAGTATGTTCCAGGTTGGGGACTGGTTAAAGTAAGCCCTCCAGGTTGGGGACTGGTTAAAGTAAGCCCTCCAGGTTGGGGACTGGTAAAAGTAAGCCCTCCAGGTTAGGGACTGGTAAAAGTAAGCCCTCCGGGTTGGTGTCCGGTTATTAGAGGCACTCCGGGTTGGTGTCCGGTTATTAGAGGCACTCCAGGTTGGTGTCCGGTTATTAGAGGCACTCCGGGTTGGTGTCCGGTTATTAGAGGCACTCCGGGTTGGGTTCCTATTACAGTTAGCCACAAGGTATTGGGACGAGGCCTTGAAAAGTAATTAAAGTTTAGCATTATGCATTCCAACATTATGAAAGTGGTTATTGATTTTGCATGTGACTATTCGATTAATAGAATATCCATGTGAATAAGTAAATGGAATTATTTCATTTTATTTATTCCATACCATGTTGAAAGTTCAAGTTTAAAAGGCTTTTGTTTTAGTTATACATTGCCTTAAATGTTTATTCTTATTTATGAAAGTTTCCGCTATATTGTTATCCTTACTGAGCATTTGAGCTCACCCCTTTTCTATGTTTTATTTTTCCCAGGAAGTGAAGAAGTAAATTATGAATGACCTGCAGGGATATTATGAGGGGATTATAGTGTGGACTGTGGAAACATTATGTTGTTGTAGTAGTTTTTTATTTTATGATGTAATGTAAAACTTATGAATATATCTAGTGTTTCCAAGGCTACTAAACCAATCGGTCTTTCGAGATTTGATCTTTCTTGTGATCATTCCAATGTTATGTAATAATGCACCGACTCTAGGCAACTAGGGTCGGGGCGTTACAGTTGGTATCAGAGGAAGTTTAGTACAAACCTTGGAAACTAGATTTAGATAAACTCTGATTAGAGCACGTAGACCTAAGATGAACTTTGAGGATTAGTATAGAAGAACTTCCTAGAATTTTGGTATTGTAGAGATTTTGTGAGTTTTCTGAGCGATACATCCCTGTCTGGATACGAGCAGGTAGAGGCGGCTCTGGCACAGATGTACCTAGGGGTAAAACCCGAAAACACTGCTTTGAGCTAGACTCAAACGGGAACTGGTGCACGACAACTGGCCTTGCTGCACTCTTGGTTACGACACTCCCGGGGGATATGCTTAGGATAACTCTCATTTTCTTTACAAATCATTATGAAGGGTTTATGAGTATATACTTCCTCAAAGAAAACATTTTTATGATTATGGATTATATCCATAAATAGTTCAATTTATGTTAAGTGTTTTATAAGTATGGGATTATGTATTTTGATTCATAAACTGATCTAGTTTATGCCATTGTTTAGAAATGGCGCCCAGTAGAAGGAATGAGAACTCCAGAAATACACATGATTCAAAGAGAAGGAAGGATCATATCTTTCATGGTCTTAAGCTAGAATTTATAAGAGAAATAGTCTCCCATGTATTATCATCATATGAAGAAATAATATCATGTGTTGATAAGATAAGTAAAGAGTTTACTGAGTCCTATGGCTTTGAAGGGAATCAAGAGATGAAAAGGATGGAAGAGAGAAAGATGGATAAAGGGAAAAGGGAAAAGAAGAATTTTCCCATATGTGGTAACTGTGGAAAGAAACACCCTGGAACTTTCCTGAAAGGAATGGGAGTTTGTTATAAGTGTGGAGGAAAAGGGCACAAAGTACGTGACTGCAAGGGTAAGAAAATGGTTTTAAATGTACAATGCTTCATTTTCAAGGAGTTTGGACACTACGCGAACCTATGTCCCAGTCATCAGACTATGCTGCAAATGATGTTATTGGATAATAATCAAGTTATGATACTACCACAGATGAAGAGGAATGATTAGAGTTCTTATGTTGATTATATCAATTGAGTGTTGTATCAACAATGTACTTGTTACAATAATCATGGAGTATATAAGGATTGTACTGCAGTACTATTTCATTAAGGACTTGAGATTGTGTGGAACAAAGAAAAGTGACTCAATAGCAGGATAAATTTTTGGACAATATATGGTTGAGAGAATGATAAATCATAATATAGTTCTGATACTGAGGTAGTGATTTCGGAATAATATGTGATTGTTTTGAATAAATTATATTGGATATTCTTGAATACCCTGGAACTGATTAATGATTTGTATATTCCATCATTGTTGGGGTTTAAAACATTTTTGGATTAATGAAGTATATCCAGCATTCTATATGGAATAAGGGAGCATGAATGTAATCAATAAGGAATATGGTAATACATGATGAAGGTATTCATATGCTATTATGGGGTAAAAAGGATCTATATTATGTTTACCTTCCTTATAAATGTTAGACTGTGAGTTTGGACAGAAGTATTTTGGATAGTTCTAGTTTGGATTATTTTGGATTGCCATAAAAGGACAACCTGGAGGTCGGGCGGCAACCCGTCGCGTCCGGCAAGGCTGTGAGACTTTAACCTGCAACCGAAGGGCGACAAGGGTGTATCACCTACCACTGGCCCATGAGATGTCCTAGATTAAATAATGTAGTTTTTATTAAAATATAATGTAGATGAATTATAAATTCGTTTATTTTGGAACCCTATATGAATAGTGTAAATAGAATTTTTTTTACATTCTATTATCTTTTAGAGTGAAAGATGAGTTTGTGGTAGAAATTTATTAATAGATAAAACACTAATTATAAAGTAAGTATATCTCCTTATGATCTTAGCCAATCTCATAAATAAATTCCTCAACATTAAGAAAAGAAACTTATAACAAAAATGTTTTCCTAGATGATACCTTAAATCATCACTAAATAATGGCTTTGGGATTGTTGGCCTTTTCATAGCCATGTTCTCTACCACTCTCCATCAGATAATTGATGGTTAGATTTTTCTTCCATATCCTTATTTTCCTACATGGAACCCTAGTATGTGTTATTTTCGGTAATCTTCATACGTTCGACTCTTTATTTTAAATAGAGGCCTCATTAATTCATTTTTCGATGTGGGATTTCAACTAAGATATTTTGAAACGTCAAAAATGTGTTATCCTAATACCCTATGTTTTGTTGAACCGATGGTATTTCAAATCATCATAGATTGATGAATTTAAGGACCTCAATTATACACTTGTTTGTGATTGATGATCTCAATCACTACCTATAAATATTTACGTTTTTCCTCCAATTATATGTCTTTAATTGCCACCAATGTTCTCCTAATCGAGATCATAATTTGGTGGCGACTCTTTCATTTCTCTTTTCCTCATATTAAGACTAAATTTTAGTAACCTAATTTCCGATGTGGGTTTTCCCACAAAGATATTTTCTATTTTCAACCTTTTATTTTCGAAGAACAATTTCAAATTGCGAGGACGCAATTTATTGAAGGAGGGGAGAATGTAACACCCCAAGATTTCATAGTGTGTTATTTCTTCAAAATAATTCAATAACTTGCACTACACGCAACAACGAGTTCAATCACACCATGACTTACAAACAAAAGCCATTCAAAAGAGGTTATGGATAGTATTATCTAAATTTTAAACTTTATATAATCATTATAATTTTAGAATCCATATTATGAGTTTCTTAGATATAATGCAAGAACAAATTCATTTTCAGTATTGCACTTTTATCAACTATTAATAGTGAACCCTTTTTAAATACAATATTTTAAACTTTTTGACTAAATGGGGACATCAAAAATTTATAATGAAACATCCCAAGCTTCCACGGTACGCTTTCTTTGAATAATACAGTAGTGTGTGTTGTACGCAGCCTTGAGTTTTAACACACACCACAACCAATCAAACTAGCCGTTATGAATAGTAATACCTACTTTTTGAAATTATATATATTTTATATTTTAAAATGGACTTCATTTCTGGATTCGGAATATCAAATTTAGCCTAAGGTGAAATTTTGGTACTTTTCGGATAACTTTCATATTTTGATGAATAGTGAAAATTACTAAATTTTAATTAAAAACAACTATTTTAATCAAAATAATTAATAGTGATAAATTATGAATTTGAGTGGTTTTAACGTATATTTAGAATATATTTTTACCATTTAATATAATGTTGGTCATTGTACATAATTTTACAATTAAACCAAACATAAACAAGTGTCAATCTGTTGATAGTTATTACCTCTCAAAAACACGCTTTTTGTTTTGACAGCGGGAATTAATTTTAAATTAATTTCTTCCACTTCTGTGTTTTGAATTTAGAAAAATGGATTCCATATTTGGAATCAGGATGACCAAATTGTGTAAATAGGTAACTTTTATTTTTAGACATTTTGAATAATTACTGTGGTAAATATTTTATTTACCATGGTTAAGGGTAAATCCGGTAAATAAGGGTTAAAAAAATAATATTATAATAATACAAAATTAACCTAAAACGTGTCCTAACCTTATTGGTGGACACATACCCGACCATGAGCATCCTTGGGTCAATTTGGGGACCCCTTGGATCCACTTGTATGTGGTAGGGACACTTTATATTAATAAAGTTAAAATAAAAATAAAAATGGCATAAGCTTACATCTTTTAGAAGAACAATTTTTACATAGGGTTATACATGTTGGATTTTTGATTATAAATATTAATTAGAAAGCTAAAAAGATTTGCTGCATAATTATATTTTATTTATAATTTTTAGACATCAAATAATTTAAATTATTAATGACACAATAATGATGCAATGTTTACCTCATTAATAAATCATTTAAATAAATAAGATTATAATGATTAAAATATTATCTAAAACCTGTCCCATTCTTATTGGTTGATGTTATTTAGAATATGAGTCATCTTATCTTCGACCTCAATGATTTTTGGACCATTATAAACCGAATATAATTATATTATAAAGTAATACTTTCACTCTTTCCTAAAGAGCCCCTCTTCTCCCTTATAAAAGGAGACCACTTCTACTCATTCCTCACACCTCTCAAGCCACTTGGCTCCTCCAAACTCTGCCCAAATAAGCTCCCCACATCCCTCTCCTCCTCCTTGAAGCTTCCCCTTAGGCAGAAAGAATTTCAAGAAGTCCTTTGGTTCCAACCAAAGTGAGTTACCTAAATTAAAGGAGGTTAACCTACCCCAACCAAGGAAAAGTACAAGGTAAGGGATTTTTCTTATCTCACATTCAATTCCGTGAGATTTCCATTATTCGCCACTAAATTATTGAAAGTGGTGTATTGTGTACTGGAATTTGATATATATTATCATATTCATGTTATTCTGTAAATAATTTGGTGGTTATTAACTTTTGGCCATACGACTCAGTTGATTAACGTGGTAAGGGGTTTTCATCTCACTCCTTATTCCCGTGAGATTCATGCCATATTGCCACCATTACCTTTTGTGTGGTGTATGTACTGCCCATAATTATATCCTTTGTGTAATACACTCTAATTTATGTGTACTTACATATTCATTGTATGATACCTCTTTCATGGGATGTATGTTTCATAAGTTACCAAACTGGTAAGGGTTATTTCACAATCTCTTCATTATCCGAGGTTGTTTATACGTAATAATCTACTGGGATCTCGTTATCATCCACATCCATGTTTCTTCAAAATGTATTTCAAAACATTTTTAATATTTAAAAGAATATGGGTTAAAGTCATTTAAACCCTTGTTTGACTTTTTATAAGAGGTTTATAAGGGAATCTTTCCGTCGTTTTCCAAACAAGGTGCTTTTTAACCTTTTCGACAGAATTAAGATAAGAATGTTTTTTTTAACTTATACGGCGGGTGCGGTTATTTTCCGCCGTTATAAAATCGTCAAAGCTTCCCTTAAAATCTTATAAGATTATTTTCAAAGAAAATGTTTGATTTTATACGGATCTTAAATGATTTCAAAATAAAAGGAGATATTTCTTTAAAAAGAATTTTGATTTCATCTATGTCAACATCCTTTGATGGGTTTTAAGATTATTTGAAGTCGATTTATTATGATACAAAACTTCTATATTGTTTTGAAGGTTTTGTGATATTTTTGACTGTGGATGTGCTATTTTTATACAATTCATAGTTTATGGTGAAAGTATTGACATTTCGTATTCCAGTTCCAATAAGAATGTTTATGTTATATTTCAATCTTTACTTCATATGAATGTGTTGGACAAGTATGTTCCAGGTTGGGGACTGGTTAAAGTAAGCCCTCCAGGTTGGGGACTGGTTAAAGTAAGCCCTCCAGGTTGGGGACTGGTAAAAGTAAGCCCTCCAGGTTAGGGACTGGTAAAAGTAAGCCCTCCATGTTGGTGTCCGGTTATTAGAGGCACTCCGGGTTGGTGTCTGTTTATTAGAGGCACTCCGGGTTGGTGTCCGGTTATTAGAGGCACTCCGGGTTGGTGTCCGGTTATTAGAGGCACTCCGGGTTGGGTTCCGGTTACAGTTAGCCCCAAGGTCATGGGACGAGGCCTTGAAAAGTAATTAAAGTTTAGCATTATGCATTCCAACATTATGAAAGTGGTTATTGATTTTGCATGTGATTATTCGATTAGTAGAATATCCATGTGAATAAGTAAATGGTATTATTTCATTTTATTTATGCCATACCATGTTGAAAGTTCAAGTTTAAAAGGCTTTTGTTTTAGTTATACATTGCCTTAAATGTTTATTCTTATTTATGAAAGTTTCCGCTATATTGTTATCCTTACTGGGCATTTGAGCTCACCCCTTTTCTATGTTTTATTTTCCCCAGGAAGTGAAGAAGTAAATTATGAATGACCTGCAGGGATATTATGAGGGGATTATAGTGTGGACTATGGAAACATTATGTTGTTGTAGTAGTTTTTCATTTTATGATGTAATGTAAAACTTATGAATATATCTAGTGTTTCCAAGGCTACTAAACCAATCGGTCTTTCGAGATTTGATCTTTCTTGTGATCGTGCCAATGTTATGTAATAATGCACCGACTCTAGGCAACTAGGGTCAGGGCGTTACAGATCTCATGGGTTGAGTTCTGAGACAAGTTCTGAGTGCAGTTTCTTTCTTCAACCGCGAAAGCATGTAGTCTCATTAAGGTTCTTACCCTTTGATAAGGGACCTACAATGTGTGGGAGTTTGGAATACATTTCAATAAAATTTTTAAATATGTTTTGGACCTATTGGTAGACAAGGAGGCTAGGTCGAGGCATTTCGAGGTGGATTTGCATCCAGATATTCAACGCTAGGACACCTCATTTATGCCGATGACATATCGTGAGGTACTGGTGAGGGAAGAGGTCTTCGAGAGGACATCAGATAGAACCAGATCTTCACAGGAGGGGAGTATTCATGATTCCTCAGAAAGTATAGTTGTGGTCTGGGGATCCCGGTTTTCAAGGAAGAATAGTTATTTTTTGGAAGGGGGTGGGTACCGGTCCTCATCATCTTGTTTATCTATGGATAGCGGATCTCAAGACTATGACAAGGGATCAGTAGTGTGTTTTTCTTGTGGTGGTTGTGGTCATCTGCAGTGAAAGTGCCCGACCTTTTAGAGCAGTCATTAGGAACATGGTGTTCCTCTCCATATTCTTCCATTGAGGAAGTTCCAACTAAGGCAGCTGCAGTAGGTTTCACCCGCCTTAGATCAGCAAAGGGTAGATGGGGCTAGTAGAGGACATCCTTGTGAATCTCCCCGTCCTCAAAGTGAAAATTGTGGTCATGGTGGTGGTCTAAATCAGTGTTAGAGAGGTAGTAGTGGAGGTCTTGGTCAGCTTATTTCTTTAGGGTATCCTACGACAGGCGATCCATACATCGTTCGAGGTAGACATTTAATGTTTCATTCAATGTTTTATTCTTTTTTTGATTTATGAGTGACACATTGTTTCATATCACATACCCTTGTCCATACATTGGGACTTGTGGTAGAGAGGCTTCTAGTTCCCTTGTCGTTGACTACGCTAGTGGGAGGTCGAGCTGACTTGTTTGATGTATGTAGAGACTATGAGCTAGTGATGGGGAAATAATGCTCTTGGGGAGATTTTCTATGTTTGTAGAAACAACCATATGACATCATACTTGTCATGGATTTGTTGTATTAGGTGTAGGATATCGTGGATTTCATCAGGAGGTAGGTTGTATTCTTCGATGGTGATAGAGATCCAGTGGTGTTTGTTGGCAAGCAAGACCCTCAGATGGGTCAGAGGCGTGTTTTGTCCAAAACATCCATGATGGTTGAGCTGATGCTGAGTTCTTCGGAGGTTTCGTAGTTGGAATTTCATATGCTCATAGAAGAGTACCCTGATGCTTTTCATAGGGATGTAGTAAAATTACCCCCTTGATGGGAGATCGATTTTGGGATCGAGCTACAAACAAGAGTGTCTCTTATATCTATGTATCCATGTAGGATGGACTCTTTTAAATTACGAGAGCTATGTAAAAAACATGGTGTTCTGTTATAGTGTGGGTTCTTTGGCTGACTATGTCACTAGGGGTGCACCGGTTTTGTTCATGAGGAAGTCTAAAGTCATTTTTCGGTTATGTATCGATTATCATCGATTAAACCAAGTGAAATTAAAGCATTTCTATCCTCTTCTGCAGATTGATGATTTGTTTTATCAACTGAAAGATAAATGTTGGTTTTCAATGATCGTTTTGCAGTAATGATATCATTAGATGTGTGTGAAGGATTGGGATATCCCAAATACTACTTTATGTTTTTGTCATGGGAATTATGAGTTCGTTGTAATGTCCTTTAGTGTGATGAAGGCAATAGTTATGTTCACAGGATTGATGAATGAAATGTTATGTTAGTTCCTGGATAAGTTTGTGGTGGTTTTTATCAATGAAAACCTTATTCACTCAATGCCTGAGGAGGAGAGTGTAGTGCATCTACACGCCATGTATGGAGTTCGTCGTCAATAACAGATATTTGGGAAGTTGTCAAAGTGTGTTTTTTGTGCTCGTGAAGTTCATTTCTTATGGAATTTTGTGTCCTGGAAAGAATTAGTTATGGATCCATTGAAGATAGAAGCAGTTGTGTCTGGGGCAGCCCCCAAGACTCTGGCAGAGGTTTGAAGTTTTCTTGGTCTTGCAGGATACTACAGGAGGTTCATAGCCAATTTCTTGTGGTCTGTGACTCCTCTGAAATAATTGATCAGGAAGGATCAGTAATTCATATGGATTGATCAGTGTCATGAAGATTTAATGTATCTGAAGGAGAACTTAGTAAGTGCTCCAGTACTTTTTCTTCCAGTAGAGGGATTTCAGTTTGAGGTTTTTTTGGATACTTCTTCCTGGGGGTAGGCTGCATTCTGATGCAGCATAGATCGGTTGTTTCTTATGGGCCTTGGCAGTTATGTCCCCGTGAAAATAATTATGCCACCTATGATATTTAGTTTGAGGTTGTGGTGTTTTCTCTGATGTTATGGAGACATTACCCCATTGTTAAGTGCTTTGTGGTTGTCACCGATCATAAGATCCTGAGGTATGTTTTCTTCCAGTGTGGATTAAACTTGCGATAACGTCATTGGATGGATTTCCTATAGGAATATGACTTTGAAATATCATATACCCCTGTAAATGGGAATGTCATAATGGATGCACTGAGTCAGAAGTCACATGGTAATGTAGTGTAGGAATCTGGTGATTATTGGAGAGTTATGGAAGAACTATCAACATTAAATCTCAATTTTTGAGATGTTTCGGGGAGAGGTTTTCTTTTCTAGATAAAGATGTAGTCAAATCTAGTGTAAAATGTATAGGATACCTAGTTGGGCGATCTTGAGGTGCATGTATAGACAGATCGAGTTGTTTGTGGCGAGGCCCCAGATGGTTGGTCTGTGGATGAACAACACTGAGTGTTGTATCACGAATGAATCTTTGTTCTAATGGCCATGTGTGAGAAGGTTCTCAAATAATTCCATAGTTCACCTTTAGTGGTGAATTCTATCATGAAAACGATGTACCGAGAAATGAGGTGTAAATTTTGGTGGCTCAGGCTGAAGCATGCAGTTGTGGAGTTTGTGTCTCAATGTTTAGTTTTCCAGAAGGCCAGGGTTAAGCATCATGTCCCTAGTGGTTTAGTCCAACCATTATATATTCTTCAGTGGAAGAGGGAGGACATATCAATGGAATTTATTACTGGTTTTCCTTGAGCTCTAGGAGGACATGATTCTATTCAGGTGGTAGTAGACCGTTTAATGAAATCATCCTACTTTATAAAAATGATGGAGTTGAGCTCAATAGATGTTTTCTCAAGGCAGTATGTGGATTATGTGGTGAAACTCCCTGTAGTCCTGAGGAGGATCGTTTCTAGTCTAGATCCTCATTTTACCTCTTGAGTGTGGAGAGGTCCTCAACATGATTTTGGTTCTCACCTATGCCTTTGCACTGCTTTTCATCCGTAGATGGACGGTCTAACAGAGGTGACTATCTAGACTCTTGAAGGAATATTATGCTCTTGGATCCTAGATTTTGGAGGTTTATGGATGAGGCACTTACCCTTGGTGGAGTTCTCTTACAACCATAGTTTTAACTACTCCAATGGTATGGCATCATTTGAAGCCCTATATGGCTGACCTTGCTATTCTCCATTGTGCTAGACTAGGGTCAGAGAGTCATAAATTCTTAGACAAGAACTACTGCAAAGTACAACAAAGATGGTTCATGGGATTAATGATGGGATGAAGACAGTACATGATCGACATAAATCATATTCTGATCAAAGGAGGATACCTTTGGAGTTTGATGTCGGGGATCACGTATTTTTGAAGGTGACTCCCCATTATGTTCGGTGAAGGTTTGGTCGTGAGAGTAAGCTTTCTCCATGGGTTTTATGGCCTTTAGAGGTGTTGGATCATGTTGGAGCTGTGGAGTGTCGAGTCGCACTGTAAAAACCCGAAATTTTTAATTATTTTTTATTGTTAATTTTGTGTGTTATTTTATTTTATACTCAACAAAACTAAATCCTTTAATTAATGAAGTGGGTATAATTAAAATGAGACCTTTGGGTTTCGACTGTTATATGACAGTTGGTCTATATGACCATTGGAAACTATAATCTTAACGTTTTGTTTTTATAAATATTTTTATCTTGGTTAATTAATATAGAAAGAAGATTTAATGGCCACATCCAATAGACTCGAGACATATGAGGCCCATCTATCAGAGCATGGGAAGGAGGTAGCATCACTAGGCTTTTCTCTGGACCAAGGCCAAGCCGAACATCAACGTATGAAGCTTGAACGAAATCGCCTAAGGGATAAGTTCAGGCTGATAGAAATCACCCATTGGGAAATGTTTTCTGAGCCACCCCCAAGATTCTATCACCATAACACACCTTACACTTAGGTCCTATGCTGGTGTTATATGGGAATATGTAACGAGACATTGTCTATTTTGTGTAATCCTTTTACATAAATAAAATAGTTATTTATTCTTATGGAAAATTTTGTGATTTTAAAATATCTTGATAAATATAGGATGTGTATTATTTATGAATTTAGGAAAAAAGAGGTATTTTAAAATATTTTTTATTCACAAAATAATTAATATTTTGAAATGATTTTCAAAAAATGGTCTTCTATAGTTTTGATCAGTGATAAATTTAGAGCCTAAAAAGATCAACATGGTTTTTAGTGAATAGTAAAATATCAATAGTAACATACCCATTTGAATAGTAATTCATAGTAATTTGACCAAAAAAAATTATAAGCTTCACCCATGAATGTACAAATACATTTTATATATCCTAAAATCGAAAAAACGATCATAGTTTATGTTTTGGTATTTTTCTATGCCATAAATATTTTAATTACTATATTATAATTAATTTATTAATTTAAAATGTAAATGTATTTTCATAAAATATAATAAAATATTGTTACTTTTTTGTCTTATGGTCATATGATATTTTTATGGGACCTTGATTACTTTTTTATGGTGTTACAAAATGAGTTATAGTTTTAATGTTTTATTTTTGACCTAAATAATGATTTTATTTAAAAATAAAATTAAAAAAATTAGATAATCATTTTCATAAAATAGACTTCATTTTTTATTTCAAAGCATTGATATTCGGTTAGGGTGAATTTTGAGGTTTTTTCTGAAACAGTTGAATTATTGGTGAATAGTAAAAATGCCATTTTTAGTTTTGGGTGTTTAATGACATCATTAATGATTTAATAATTATGTAAGCTTTCAGGTAAATTTATGAATAGTGAGATATTCTATGTGGTTTCCCATGTGGAAAATAACAGGGGAAAATACCTTGGGAATGCCCATGGATTTGCAAGTACAACCGATGAGGTGTTCCGTGAAAATTAAAAAGTTATTCCCTCACTTTTCCTATAAATACCAATCCATTTCCCTCATTCATTTCATTATAAAATCATACTCAACAATGTTCTGGTCTCCATACCTCCCAAGGAGTCCTCCCAAGGTTCCCTCAATCCTCTCAAGGTCCTAACCATCATGATTTCGAAGATACTCTTCAAGGTAAGGGATCATTTCACCCTCCTCTTTCAAATAATGACATCCTTTATGTTATGTCTTATAGTTCCATTTTATTATGTGTGGGATTGTTCTTCTTTACCATTACTACTATAAATTTCATTTAAAAATTATGAGATACCCTTTCTTCTCTAATCAATTGATTTTTTAAATTTTTAACTGACGCTGTTAGGCTGCCGAATATCTTATAAAAGAAATCACATATTCACTTTCCTTTCATGTTTCCTTTTCTTGTGGTATGTCATTAAAATATACATACCATGTTCTTATCTCCACATTATTCTGTAATTATAATTTATTATGAGTTATTTATGAGTGGGTTACCCCTGTACCCTGTCTTTTTATTGTTTTCTGAAACTATATTATATAGTCGTTATGCTGCAGAAATTTCACCTCAAAATTTCTGTCTCTTTCTCTCTATAAATTATCTTGTTTTATTTATGTGAATAACCAGAATTATTTAGTTTCTATGGGAGTTAATATATATATAAATATGATATATTTTATTCTGTAATTTACATACATTTAACCTTTACTCCCTTTCCATGGGTTATAAATGGCATAATGATTTTATTTTTAAGAACTTTAAAAACGTCACGATCTTGAAATGAAATCCATTTATTTTATTCTCCATGGGTTATTTATGAAATGTTTGATTATGATATGCGAGGATCACATGAAAGTAAAGACATATTAAGGGTTTCCCCAGATAGCATTCCAATGCATTGCGTAATGAATTAATCTCTAGAGAGGAAAAGTTTCACGATACCTTGGTAAATAAACTTGGTAATATTTTTATGACACCTTGGGGATGGACCTTGGTGATATGTTCATGAATGTATAAATGAAACGTTGTAGCCACATATTCATTTTATGTTTCAAGTTCTTTTCATTATGATATTCCTATACTTCCATTTCTCAAGTCTTTATGTTTTTATTCAAGTTCTTATTGATATCACAAGTACATTGATTCCCCTGTTCACCCATACTAGGCCTTCAACTCTCCCTTTACTTTGATGTATGTCTCCAGGTTATGAGATGCAGTAATTATACATAGAATGAACACATGATAAAGCCTTAAATGTTTATTAGAAGAATGTTTTATGTTCTTTTCATGTTTTATGACCCTAATTTCCAAGACACTGGTCTTTAATGATCCTCTATTCGAAAAATTTAAGAAAAATTTATGTATTAAAAGGTGGGATGCTATAGTAGGTATCAAAGGATAGTTTAGTTATTTATTGAAATTTGAATATGAAATCATTGTAAATAATCCTATAGAAATGTCTATTTATATGAAAACATCTAGGTATTTTGGTGTGTATTAAGTAAATGGTTTATCAAGCAAATACATCCCAATATGGATATGAGCAGGTAGAGGTGACTCTGGCATAGAGGTACGTAGGAGTGAAAACTCTGACAAGGAGTTTCGGGCATGACCCGGGGTAACCTGGTACATGAAAATGGGCCTTGTTTCACTCTAGGTTATGACACTCCCAGGGAATAATGATAAGCTTTTTATGAATCATTATAAAGGATTTATAGAGAAATGTAATTGTTTAAATAATAAAATTTCAAGACATAAAATACCTTATAGTTAAAAGATTCTTAAATCAAATAAGTTTCTAAAAAAGGATTTATTCTTTTAAAAAATGGAGTGTAATAGGAGGAACTGTGCAAATGGTGACAGAAATGGACCATGCACTGACAACCCTCCGATGGAAGCCGGAATGGAAACAATCATGAGAATGATGAACCAACTGACTCAAGTTATGGGAAATAACATGAATCAAACTAAGAGAACGATCTCACCTCGAAGAGAACAACATTATGTTGAGTCATTTATACGTCAATGAATACTAAACATCAGTGGATCGACTGAACCATTGATTTCTGAGTAATGGATCAGCTCTATCGAGAAGATCTTTTATGTACCCCGCTATTCAGAGAAAGAGATGGTCACCCTAGATGTCTATCGCTTAGAAGGAGAAGATTATTAGTGGTGGGAGTTGATTAAAAACACGAGGCAAAGAGTGGAGGTTGTAGCTATGGAGTAAGAAGAGTTCAAAGGGTACTTCATTAGTATGTATTTCACTCATTCTATACGAACAAGAATGGAGACATAGTTTCTCGAGCTGAAGCACAAGGAGAATGAATCTGTGGAAAGATATGAGATGGAATTCACAAGGCTTTCATGTTACACCTCTAGCTTTGTTAGGGATCCAAATGGCATAGATGATAGATTCTTTGGTAGACTGAGACCTCATCTATGGAAGAATATTTCGAACTGAGTTTATGACAACTATGTGGAGATCGTTCGAAGTGCGATGAAAGTCGAACATGAGTATGATGAGACGTAGTGCTCTCATAAATCCAATGAAAAAAAGAGATCAATAGAGCCAAGCATAGGGAGGAGCATTGATCAAGGAATAAAATGTAAGAAAGTGAAACGTCCCACATGTAATAAATGTGGAAAGAAGCATTTGGGGAACAACCTACTCTAGTGAGAGAAACACTACAAGTGTGTAAGAGATGGCCATATTGCGAGGAATTGTCGAAGTGAGGTGAAACCTCAACTTCCAAAGTCTAACTACAAGGGGATGATGGTGAATGCCATACCTGATGTCTAGTGCTTTATGTGTGGACAACTTGTGAACTTTTCCAATCACTGTCCAAATCTGAGGGAAGTGGAGGGGAACCACCATCAGATTCATCAAAGGCCAAAGGAGAATGGTTTTTCTTTTTATATCACGATAGCTGAAGTTAAAGCTCCAATTTATGTTGTATAAGGTACTCTTCTAGTTCTCTCAAAGATAACTAGTACTTTGTTTGATTCTGTTTCTATGCATTCCTTTATTTCCTCTAAGTTTGAAATGAATTTTGAATAAACCCCTGACTTGCTAAATGTAGAGTTATTAGTCAAGACTCATGGTGGGAATATCAAAGCATCGTCAGTGTTTAGAAACTCTAGTATTTAATTTGGTGAGAAAAATTTTATCGAAAATTTAGTAGTCATTCCCATGTTGGAATTTGACATTATATTAGGGATGAACTAGCTCTCAATGTATAATACTAAGATCAAATGCATAAGTAAGGAAATATATGTAGTCTAGAATGGAGAACCTATAGTTTTCATCCAAGGAGAGACATCTCAACATGATATTTGTCTAGCAGAACCTCTTATATCCTTATTTATGGATTTTTTTGGTGAATAATAAGAAGGATATGAGAGTTTAAGGATAGAAAATGTACCCATCATCTAGGAATACATTGAAGTATTTCTTGAGGAGTTTTCTGGACCTCATCCAAATAGAGAGGTAGAGTTCTCTATTGAACTCGTATATAGATCTCATCCAATATTAAAGACCCCATATTGGATTGAAAATGTGTAGCTGGAAGAATTAATGAAACATCTTCAAGATCTTTTGGAGAATGGGTTTATCCGACATAGTGTGTCTCCTTGGGGAGAACATGTTCTATTTGTGAAGAAGAAGGATGGATCGATGCGGTTATTCATTGATTATAGAGAACTGAACGGGATCACAGTAAAGAATAAATACCCTCTTCCTAAAATTTATAACTTATTTGACCAACTACATGGGGGTCAATTATTCTATAAGATTGATCTTCTATCAGGATATCATCAATTGAGGGTGAATAATGAAGATATTCCAAAAACTACATTCCGATCAAGATATGGTCATTATGAGTTTGTTGTTATGACTTGTAGACAGACTAATGCACCTGTTATTTTTATGGATTTTATTAATAGAGTCTTCAAAGACTACCTGGATAACTTTGTGATAGTTTTTATTGATGATATTCAGATATATTCCAATATTCGCCAGGATCATGAGGATCATCAAAGGGTTATTTTTAAAACTCTATGGAAGGAGAGACTTATTGGAATGTTCAATAAATGTGTATCCTGGTTACTACAAGTTGATTTCTTGGGGAACATTGTTACCAATTAAGTAATCACATTTGACCCTACAAAGGCAAAATTTTTAGAGGAGTGGCCTTAGCCTACAACAATAACTGAGATTCATAGTTTCCTTGGATTTGTGGGATATAATATGAGGATTGTGAAAAAACATTCACGAGTTTCTAAATCATTGACAAAGTTAACTCGAAAAGGGGTCAACTTCATCTGGAAAAAGGAGTGTGGGGAATGTTTCCAAGAACGGAAGAAGGGATTGGTTACTACACTAATGTTAACTGTTCCCTCAAGTGGAGAGGAATTTGTTATTTTTAGCCATGCATCTCTGAAAGGGATTGTGTTAATCCTCATGAAAAATAACTAGGTCATTGCTTATGCATCTCGACAATTGAAGACTCATGAGTAGAACTATCCTAAGCATGATCAAGAGCAGGCTGCAGTCATTTTTCCTCTGAAGATATGGAGGCACTATATTTATGGGGAGAAATGTGATATATACACAGACCATCAATGTTTGAAGTATATTTTCACACAAAATGAATTGAATATTAGACAAAGGAGATGTTTGGAACTCTTTAAAGACTATGATTGTTCAATTCATTATCATTTCGAAAGAGTAAACAATGTTGCTGATGCATTAAGAAGGAATAACCCAATTGTTCTATCCATTATAAGGATTCAAAGAGATCCTTTGATCAATGACCTTGTAGAAATGGACATGGGAATTATAAATGAAAGGACATCAACAACCCTAACCCAAATGATTTAACAACCATCACTACTAGAGAATATCAGGAAATATCATAAATAAGATCTTTTTTTATAGAATAAGTTTGATGTTATTAAGGATGGGATGTTTCTTGAGTTTAATAATGATCAAGAATATGTATTGATATTTCATAGAAGACTATGTGTTCAATCTATTCCAGAAATAAAGAAGGAGTTGATGGATGAAGCTCATAGCTCTAATTTCTCTATACATTTTGGTAGCATGAAAATTTATAGGACCTTCATGATCATTACTGGTGGGATAATATGAAAATGGATATTGCTGACTACACTTCAAGGTTCCTGGTATGTTAGAATGTGAAGTCAGAGCGACAAATTTTTAAAGGGGTATTGCAACCACTACCCATACTAGCATGGATGTGGGACATTATCACTATAGACTTTGTCACTGGTCTCCTGAGGACTTCCAAAGAAAACAATGCGACATGGGTTATTTTGGACCATCTCACCGAGACTGCCCATTTTATCTCCATTCGGGAATATTTCTCTCATGATCATCTTGACAGGAATTACTTGAGAGAAGTGGTAAGGCTGTATAGAGTTCCACTTTCTATCATATATGATCGTGATTCAAGGTTCACATCAAAATTTTGTCTTTTACAATATCTGAGCACTGGATTTAATTTCAGTACAACTTATCACTCTCAAACTGATGGTCAATCTAAAATGACTATTCAAACACTCGAGGATATGTAGTGAACTTTCTCAATGGATTTTAAGGGTGGATGGGATCAACATATCTCTTTAGTTGAGTTCTCATTCAATAACAGTTTCAACTCAATCATTCAAATGACACCCTATGAAGCTCTATATGGGAAGTAATGTAGAACTCCTACATGTTTGGATAAATCTGGTGAGAGATAGCTTCTTAGGCCCGATCTTGTGCAAGAGATGATAGAAAAGGTCCATTCCATCCAACAACACAATAAGGCTGCTCAGAGTCTGAAAAAGTTCTTTGCCAACAACCGTCAAAGGGACTTGGAGCTTCATGTTGGTGAAAAAGTCTTTATTTGGATTTCACCTTGGAAGAGATTCATGAGGTTTGGGAAGAAAGGGAAGCTCATCCCTAAGTACATTGGCCCCTATGAAATCCTTGATCATGTGGAAAAATTGGGCTATCGGTATGAACTTCCTCCAAATCTAGCACAAGTTTATGATGTCTTCCATGTATCCATCTTGAGGAAGTGCATACCTGAACCTTCACATGTACTGAGCCTAGAGGTGGTACAACTAGAACATGAGCTCTCTTATGAGAAGCAACTGGTGGAGATATTGGATCATAGAGAAATGGTTCTATGAAACAAGACTACCCACCTTGTTAAGGTGTTGTGGGGGAACCACAAATGTGAAGATTCCATGTGGGAACCAGAGGAGTATATGAGATTGAAGTACCCATAACTTTTCCCATCAAAGGGTATGAGATAAAATTTCGAAGACAAAATTTCTTAAGGGGGGGAAATTTAACGACCTGATCTTTTTAATAATTTTTGTTTCCTAATTTTGTGGGTTTTTTTATTTTTTACTCGTGAAAACTACATCCTTTAATTAATGAATTGGGTATAATTAAAATGAGACGGTTGGGTTTCAACATTTATTTGACCGTTGGTCAATATGACTGTTGGAAACTATAATCTTAACATTGTGTTTTTATAAATATGGTTATCTTGGTTAATTAATAATGAAAGAAGATTGAATGGCCTCATCCAGCAGACTCAAGCCATATGAAGCCCATTTGTCGGAGCTTGGGAAGGAGGTAGCTTCACTGGGCTTTGCTTTGGACCAAGACCAAGCCAAACTTCAATATGTGAAGCTTGAACGGAATCACCTAAGGGTGAAGTTCAAGATGATAGTAATCACCACTCAGGAAATGTTGTCCGAGCCACCCCAAGATTCTATCACCATAACACACCTTACATTTAGGTCCTATACTGGTGTTATAAGGGTACATGTAACAAGACCTTATCTTCTTTGTGTAATCCTTTTATATAAATAAAATTGTTATTTCTTCTTATGGAAAAGTTTGTGAATTTAAAATATCTGGATAAATATAAAATGTGTATTATTGATTAATTTAAGAAAAGAGGGGTATTTTAAAATATTTTTTAGTCATTAAATATTTAATAGTGTGAAATGATTTTCAAAAAATGGTCTTCTATAGTTGCGATGATTGAGAAATTTATAGTCTAATAAAATCAACTTGGTTTTTAGTCAATAGTAAAGAAGGAATAGTAAGATACCCAATTGAAATGCAATGAATAGTAATTTGACCAAAAAAATTATAAACATCACCCATGAATGTATAAATACAATTTAGGTATCTTAAAAGTGAAAAAACGATCATAGTTTTTGTTTTGGCGTTTTTTCATGCCATAAATATTTTATTTCCAATTTTATAATTAATTTAATCATTTAAAATGGAAATATATTTTCATAAAATTAAATTATAAATTTTTACTTTATAGTCTTATGGGTATAAAATACTTTTATGGGACCTTTGTTACTTTTCTATGGTTTTAAAAAATGAGTTATAGATTTAATGTTCTATTATTGGAATAAATAATGATTTTATTTAAAATTTAAATTAAAAAAATTTAGAAAATTATTTTCATAAAATGGACTTCATTCTTTATTTCAGAGCATCTATATTAGGTTAAGTTGAATTTTTGGGATTTTTCTGAAACAGTTGAATTATAGGCGAATAGTACAAATGCAGTTTTGAGTTCCGAGTGTTTAATGACATCATTAATGATGTAATAATGATGTAATATTTATGGTAGACTTATTAATAGTGATATATTCTATGAGGTGTCCCATGTGGCCAATACCATGGGAAAATACCATGTGCAAGCACATGGTTTTTCACATACCACCGACGAGGTGTCCCTTGAATATTAATAATTTATTCCCTCACTTTTCATATAAATACCAAGATATTTCCCTCATTCATTTCATTATAAAATCATCCTCAACAATTTTCTTCTCTCCATAACTCCCAATGAGTCCTCCCAATGTTCCCTCAATCCTCTCAAGGTCCCAACCTTCATGCTTTCGAAGTTACTCTTCATGGTAGGGGATCCTTTCACCCTCCTCTTTAAAGTCATGACTTCCTTTATGTTATGTTTTATAGTTCCATTTTATTATGTGGGGGATTGTTCTTATATATATTTACAAATTTCCATTGCATTTAAAATTGATGGGATACCTTTTCGGCTCTCATCAACTAATTCTATAAATTTTTAAGTGACGTCGTTAGGCTGAGGAATTTCGTGTAAAAGAAATCGCATCTTCCCTTTCCTTTCAATTTTCCTTTTCTTGTGGTATGCCATTAAAATATTGATACCATGTTCTTATCTCCATTTTATTTGGTAATTATATTTTAATAATAATTATTAATTATTGGGTTACCCTTGTACCCTCTCCTTTTATTATTTTTTGAAACTATGTTTTATAGCCATTATGCTGCAGAAATATCGCCTCAAAATTTATATCTCTTTCTCTCTAGAAATTATCTTGTTTTATTTATGCGAATACCAAGACTTATTTCGTTTCTATGGGTGTTAATATATATATATATATATATATATATATGATATATTTTATTCAATAATTGATATACATATAACCCTCAGTCCATTTCTATGAGTTATAAATGAAATAATAATCTTATTTTTAAGAACTTTTAAAATGTCATGATCTTGAAATGAAACCCATTAATTTTATTCTACAAGGGTTATTTACGAAATTTTTGATTATGATATATGTGGCACACATGAAAGTAGATAAATATTATGGGTGTAGTCTGATATCCTTCCAATGCATTGGGTAAAGAATTAATCCATAGAGATGATAAGTTTAACGATACCTTGGTCAATAACCATGGTAATTTTTTATGAAACCTTGTGGATGGAACTTGGTGATTTGTTCATGAATGTCTAAATGAAATGTTTTAGCCACATATTCATGTTATGTTTCATGTTTTTTTTCATTATGATATTATTATACTTCATTTTCTCATATCTTTATGTTTTTATTCAAGTTCTTATTGACATCACAACTACATTGATTCCCATGTTCACCCTTACTAGAACTTCTTCTCACCCTTTACATTGATTTATGTCTCCATGTTATGAGATTTAGTATCTGTACAGAGGGTAAACACATGATATCTCTTTACAATTGGAGAATAAGAATGTTTTATGTTGTTTTCATGTTTTGTGACCCTGTTTCCAAGACAATAGACTTTAACGATCCTCTGTTTGTAAAATGTAATGAAAATTTATGTATTAAAAAGGTGGGACGCCATAAGAACATCCCCACTGATGAACCAGATACATGATGTTTTCCATGTTCAAAATCTCTATCATTATCTTCATGATGACTCACTTGTGTTTGATTAGAGAGAGCTCGATGTTGACAATGAGGTGACCTTCGAGGAGCGGCCAGTAGAAATCAAAGACCGCAAAGAGAAGTTTATATGTGGGCATTTGATCCCCTTCGATCATGTTTTGTGAAGAAAAAATGGAATGTAGGAGAGTAACTGGGAACCTGAGTCGTAGATATTTGATCAGTACCCTGAGTTTTTTGATGTTTAACTATTTTCTTGTAAGAAAATTATGTACAATTTTTTGTTATAGAACTTTCATGTTTATGAGATGGATTTCTTTGGATGCTTCTTGTGTCTTACAATATTGTGAGAGGTATCTCGATGGGTAGTTTTTCGGACCCAGTTTATGTTTCCATATATGTAGGTTTTGAATTATCAAGGATGAGAATGTTTTTAGGGGTATATTATGTAATGTCCTAGAACACTCTGGTCCATTCCTCGGCGAAAATCTAGTGTTTGAGGTGTTTTGGTTGTCAAGGTGACATAACCCAACACTTTTAAAAATTTCTAATTCTGCGAACAGTTCCATCATTGAGACCGATGCAAACAATATCATCAGTGAGATTGATGTAAAAACATCCATTAGCAAGACTGATGGGAACAGTTCCATCGGTGAGACTGGTGGGAACCGTTCCATTAGTGAGACAAATGTGAATAGTTTCATCAGTGAGACCGGTAGGAAAAGTTTTATTTGTGAGACCGCTGCAAACAGTTCCATCGGTGATACATATGCAAAAAAGTCTCATTGATGAGAGCGGCGTGAATAGTTCCATCGGTGTGACCGATGGGAATAGTACCATCGGTGAGAACGATGCCAACAGTACCATTAGTGAGAATGATGTGAATAGTTCCATTGGTGGCACCGATGTAGTGAATAGTTCCATTGGTGAGACTGATGCGAACACTTCCATAGGTGAGACCGGGGTAAACAGTACCATTGTTGAGACTGATGTGAACATTTCCATTAGTATCAGTGATTCATTCTACAAATAGTACCATTGGAATTATTGAGTCATTATGTGAAAAGTAACATCATCATCAGTGAGTCATTATTTGAATAGTGTTTCCATGATCGGTTGGTTTATAGTGTTTCTAGGATCTTGTATATTTATTCCCAGATCGGTAGGTTTACAGTGTTCCCAAGATTGTGAACTGTGTTTCTAGCTTCCTATAGTTCGCACCGTTGATTGTTTTCATTGACATAAACCTGATTTAAAGACTTGCATTAAATGATTTATCGCCAAATCAAATCCTATAACTTATATATTAAATTTCTTAAGGCCTATAATATATTTACATGGTCAAAACGTGTGGTTTAATGTGATCATATTTTAAAATAAAATCCAGCATATCATAAACCGATGCCCAGTAAATCCTCTAAATGGATGACATATCTCACCCCCATTGTTCTACCTTGTGAGATACACTCGAACCATTTTTTCTTCATGTAGGAGCGGTTTGATAGAACCTTAATCCTAGAGTCATTTCCCATTTATGTAACTTCCTGCAACATGCGCACCCCTATTTTGGTGCAAGCTGCAAGGGTCAATCCTTAATTGATATAATGTATGTTTTATCATCGTTCTTTTGGGTTCATCTTCTATTGTTAGTACTTTCCATGTTATGGTATGTCATCTCCATGTTTCTAATAGTGTTTTCTTGTGTTTCAGTTGGTGTTATCATACCATTTCATCCTCTGGTGGATGTAGTTGTCACAGGAGTATGCGTTCATGATCTGTTGTGTGGATCTTTCTCATAAGAGCGTCAAGAATCATCTGAGGTAGGGGATTCTTTGCTACTCTATTTTTTTAGATGAAACTATAGATTTAGCATGTTTTTCCACTAGATCACAATTGAATTGACATAATAAATATTTTAATCGGATAAATAAAATTATATTGATTGTATGTTATTGCCTCTTCTTTTTCTAGGTAGTGTGATATCTATGCCAGATTTTTTTAATTTTTCTTTCTTGATGGAAATTGGTAAATAACATAAATAAGGATTAATTGAAAATTAATTATCTAAGATAAAGAGGCATGTAAATGAAACTATTTCATCTTGTTTTAATTTAATGTTAAAAAAATTTATTTAGTAAGAATGTTTTATCAATTTGTGATATTTTACTGTTTAGGCTTCCCAAAGTTGGAACCTATGAATAATAAGTCAGTTAATTATATATGGAATAGATAACTGGATGTTTGATAAAAGTTAACTCCTTGTAGGGTTCTGAGTTACCCTCTTGCTTACTTAATGGCCAAGAGACCAATTGATATGATGTTTGTTTTCCTAATGCTTTTTTGTGATGTGATCCTGGTAGGCTGTTGTGATATGTGGGGCCGGGATGCCAATTGGTTGTCACAACAGTTGATGCCTAGAGTGGCGATATGCATCAGTTTAAGAATGTGGGTGTTGGGGAGGACACTAGAGATGATGGAACAGGTTGGATGTTAATGTTTCGATTCCTGATTTTCCTTTTTGGTTGTATATGTTATTTTCTTTCACCATGTCTCACGGTAGATGGTTTTCTTATCCTTCTTCCAATCGGGGAAAAGATGCGTGGGCTATGCCATGTGATTTCTGTGTTTAGCTTACTAAGGGAGGATGGGTCTACGCTATTTTTATAGGTAGAAAGTACTCGAAGGGTAGTTCACCTACGCACCATGTTGAGCCCTTTGTGTTTAGTATCTTAGATTGTTTTTCATGAATGCCTAGGAATATGTGAATTTAATAATATTATCAATAAATTATTGAATAAATGATGTTAACCCATGGGGTTGGAGTAGGCTGGGACGCAATGTTGAGGTTACAATTTAAAGGAACAGTGGAATTTGGGTGTGATGCTAATGAAATATAATTTGGAAATTTTTATAGTTATTTAACGTTTAATGAATTAATGAATGTAAAGTTCTACTAATAAAATGAAGTGAATAAAGTTAATCAAGATCATTAAATGGATGTGTGCTTATAAAATACCTAGACATGGAAGTGGAAGTCATGAGTCTGAGAGACGTTAGCTCTAGTTGATTCTAAGACTAGGTTTTTTCCATAGTGTGGTTTCGAGGTATAGTATATTATGTACTTTTTGAATTTCTATTTGAAACTCCACCCCGACAGTTAGGGAAACTGACACCCCAGGGATTCTGAGCCATGGGGGTGTTTTCTCCATCATTCTGGTGGGAGGATGGTTGGCTCACTACCCTTTTGGCCCTAATCTCTTCTCTAGGTAGTTAATTTTGATGGCAGGAACAATGGTTATTTTTTCCCATATATGTTTGTAGAGGGATATAATAGATTTTGGTTATTTAAACACATATATTCTCGGTATAGTTTCACATGGACTAATATAGGTTTAATGTGTAATAGTTTATGATTTCTTGAGGATCCTTACTCAGTGTGGGTTGTAATGGCTTGAGGTATGATGCCTGACGTATGATTCATGTTATGCGAGCTGTGTTGGATCTTGGAAATTACCTTTCTTACATTTCTTACATGGACTTGTTGGTTTTGGTGCATGAGGTGCATGTTGTGCTACTTCGCCCAGGTGTCTGTGGGCAAGCCTTCTTGGAGAGAGATGGCTTAGGACTTGCGACATTGGGGAAAATCAGAAAACCAGTGGGGATGTAGTAGCAAGTTAGCCTTGGCATTATTTATTATATTAAATACTATTGTATGCAGTAGTTGGTGAGAGTGGCCATGGAGTGGCAGGGAACATAGTATACATGTTTAGGTGACAAGTTAGTTTTACTTGTTGTTCAATGTTCTTTATCATGCTTTCTTTAGATTTTCATGAGAGTCTCCATGGAGGATCCTAATAAGTATACTATTATACTCACCCTATGTATATATATAATCCTTTTTAAGGTCTCGTGGATAAGGTTGGAGGTCAATCTAGTTTCTACAATCTTGGGGTTCACTACTACAAAAATTGGCTTTATCAGTGCTCAAAACGGGATTTAGCAGTGCTAAAAAATCTATGTAAATCTCAGCACTGATAGGGGGGATCCTCTTTATTAGTGATAAAAAAGAGATGATAAATTCCCTATTTTCTGCAACATAAAATTCTGTAGCAGCACACCCAAACAAGACCTGCAAAAAATTAAGCATCTCAAAAAATATTCCCATACAGAATTAACACATAATTCATAAGGTAATTAAACCATGTATAGACATACAATAAGTATACCCATACACCATTAACACACAATTCATAAGTTAATTAAATACATAAAGAAGTCAATTAAGAATTTAGGGGGTTGGGGGCCTGTTCAGGGGTTTGGTGTGGCTGTTGAGGGTGGGTAGGGGGTTTCTGGGAGGATGGGTGTGTCCGAGTGGATATGGGTGTCCAGGGGGGTGCGGGCGGTCTTGGAAGTTGGGGGGTTGTGCAAGGTGGGTGGGGGTGGTGTCCAGGAGGGTTGGGGTAGCCTTCCTTGGGGGGGGGGGGGTTCCAGATGGTGGTGTGGGGTCTAGGAGGGGTGGGGTAGCCGTCCATGGGGTTGGTAGGTCCCTAGGGGAGTGTCCGAAGGGGGGGGGGGTCGGGGGGGGGGGGCATCAGGGAGATATATAGGATGGGGGGGTTTCAATGGTGGATTTCGAGGGGCTGGAGTTTTCCATGGGGTTGGGGGCTTACTAGTGGTAGGGTTGCTAAAGGGGTGGGGGTGTCCAGAGGGTGGGGTGGTGTCCAGGGTGTGGGGGTTGTCGAGGGGGTTAGTATGGCTATCCAAGGGGGTGGGGTGGTGTCTAGGCTGTGGGGGTGGTTGTCCATGGGGAGGGGGTGTCCAGGAGGCGTGTGGGAGGTGTCCAGGTGGTGGGGTGGTGTTTAGTAGGGGTGGGGGCATTCAGGGGGTAGGGAATCCAGGGGATGGGGTGTCCAGGGTGGTGGTGGGGGGTGGCCATCCAGGGGGGTGGCCATCTAGGGCGTGGGGTTTCTAGGGGAGTGGGTGTCCAGGGGTTTGGGGGTGTCCGGGGGGGGGGGTGGGGGGGCTGTCCGTTGTTGGGGGGTGGGCTGTCCATGGGGGTTTTTAGGGAGGTGGGGTGTCTAGGGGGTAGGGGGCTTTCTAGGGGGTGGGGTGTTTAGTGGGGTGGGGTGGTGTCTAAGGGGTGGGCGGTCCAGGGGTTGGGGGGGCTCTACAAGGGGGTGGGGTGGGGTCCAGGGGGTGGGGTGGCTGTCCATGGGGGTGGCAGTGTCTAGGGGGTGGGCGAGGTGTCCAGGTGGAGGTGTGGGGTCTAGGAGGAGTGGGGGTATCCAGGGGTGGGGGACATCTAGGGTGTTTGGGGTGTCCATGGGGGGTGGGGGTGGGGGCTGACAAGGGTGGTGGTGGGGAGTCCATGTGGTGGGTTGGTGTCTAAGAGGGGTGGGGGTGCCGTCTAGGGGGGTTGGTTGGTTTCCAGGGGGTGGGATAGTGTCCAAGGTGAGTTGACTCATAAAAAAATGACCTAGATATTGTTCTCCTAATGGATCAACACAATCCAAATTCGTTTGTTCGGATTAATGTACGTCAGTTGTTGTTTTGACTTAGAATTCTGTCGATTTTAAACAAAAGTTACACACTTTGTGTGATACCGATCACACAATATCATAAATTTAGGTGGGGTTGAAACGTACACGTACCCAACACCACCATGGATCATTCTCTTAAAGGATCAACACAATATGAATGCGTTTTTTCATATTTCTGTAGGTCACTTGTTGTTTTCACATAAAATTTTGTCCATTTTAAACATGAGAGAGACACTTTGAGTGATACTAGCCACACCGTGCCTTTGATTGAGGTGTGGTTGACTCGTACACATTAAAAATGACCCATGGATCGTTTTCCTAATGTATCAACACAATCTAATATTGTTTGTACGGATTTATGTACGTCATTTGTTGTTTTCACTTAAATTTTTTTCAATTTTAAACAAAAGAGAGACAATTTGAATGATACAGGTCACACTATGCCTCGG
The DNA here is from genome assembly GCA_963277665.1 of Viscum album. Lineage (NCBI taxonomy): Eukaryota > Viridiplantae > Streptophyta > Magnoliopsida > Santalales > Viscaceae > Viscum > Viscum album. The sequence goes on from OY728133.1 coordinate 1,284,258,589, forward strand.
ATTGATGCAAGGTATCCTCGTACACATCACCAATGCACCCATGGATCGTTCTCATAAATGATCAACACAATACAAATACTTTTTGTCCGATTTCCATAGGTCAGTTTCTGTTTTCACTTAAAATTTTGTCCATTTTAATAAAAAGAGAGACAATTTGAGTGATATCGGCCACACTGTGCCTTGGATTGAGATGTGGTTGACTCGTAAACTTCTAAAATGACCCTTGTATTTTTTTCCTAAATGATCAACACAATCTGAATGCGTTTGGTCATATTTCCATATGTCAGTTGTTGTTTTCACTTATAATTCTATCCATTTTAAACAAAAGAGGAACACTTTAAATGATATCGGTCACACCGTACCTCATATGGAGGTGGGGTTGGATAATACATGTCACCAACACATCCATGAATCGTTATCCTAAAGGATCAACACTTTCCAAATGCGTTTTGTCAGATTTCCATTGGTCAGTTGTTGTTTTCACTTAAATGTTTGTCCATTTTATACAAAAGAGAGACACTTTGAGTGATACCGGCCACACTGTGACTTGGATTGTGAAGTAGTTGACTCATATACGTCACAAATTACCCATGAATTGTTATCTTAAAATATCAACACAATAAAAATGCACTTGGTCGGATTTCTATAGGTCAGATGTTGTTTTCACTTAAAATTATGTCTATTTTTAACATAAGAGATACACTTTGAGTGATACCGGCCACACCGTGCCTCAGATTGAGGTGGGGTTGACTCGTACACATCACCATCACGACCCTGTATTGTTCTCCTAAAAGATCAACACAATCCGAATGCATTTGTTCAGATTTCTATAGGTCAGTTGTTGTTTTAACTTAAAATTTTATCCATTTTAAACAAAAGAGGGACACTTTGAGTGATACCGGGCACAACATACCTCGAATTGAGGGGGGGGACTCATAAATGTCACCAACGCACCCATGGATCATTATCCTAAACGATAAAAACAATAGAAATGTGTTTTGTTGGTTTTCTGTACATCAGTTGTTGTTTTCACTTAAAATGTTGTCCATTTTATACAAAAGAGAGACACTTTGAGTGACAATAGACACATTGAGCCTTATATTGAAGTGGGGATTACTCATACATGTCATCAATGAACCCATGGATCATTATTTAATAGTATCAACACAATCCAAATGCGTTTAGTATGATTTCGGTTGGTCTGTTTTTGTTTTCACTTAAAATTTTATCTATTTTAAACAAAACAGAGACACTTTGAGTGATATCGGCCACACCGTGCCTCAGATTAAGGTGAATTTGACTCATACACACCACAAATGCCCCCATGGATCATTCCCCTAAATGATAAACACAATATGAATTCATTTGGTCAGATATGAAGGTATTTTGGAAATTTTTACTGGTTTTTCATATCTAAAGCCCGAAAAAAGTGGTTCATCATTCTTGCATGTTGCTGGAACATTTCATTTGTTAAAATGGGAAAATGACGCATTGGAGAAATGATGTTTTATTTAATAACAATTAAAATTTTCCAACAAACATTTACATATAAAAATGTTTCATCTTTCGATCCCCTTAACCTCTCTCAAAAATTACCACGAATTGTACACAACCCCAACTCAGATCATATTGCTATTTGTGTAAAATCTTCCATCAGGTAAGGGGCCCACTCATTTCTGAACAAATATATTTCGTCATGTGAGTATTAGGATTTTTGGAAGTCAAATTAGTACTAAAAAATATATAAATAAATAATTAATAAATAACTTAAATGAAATAATAGTGGTTTTTTAAATACATCTTTAGGGATGGTAGTTTGTTGACTAAAAACGTTTTCATTCATAAATTTACAAACATAACAACCGCAAATATTATTGTTTGTTTGTTTTGTACATAGAAAAAAAATTTATCTTTAGGAGAATAAGTAACTTCTATTGATATGTATTTGGATAGTGAAATTTTATTATATATACCCAGATATTTTTCCAGACGTAGTACTTGCTAGCCTCTTTATTCTTAGCCCCTTCCCTCATTCCATTTTTCAGAAGATAACGACACACTTCCCTATCATAAAAAAATCCCCAGTAAAATATAATATAAATTATATTACTTGGTGTTTAGACCTAAAAAATAAGATGTAGTGTCTTACAGATTCACAAACTCCGTCATGTGTAGTCGGTTTGTTTGATATCCTTTCATTGAATCCAAAAAATAAATCTTTGGAGTATCCAAGACCACAATTAGCAACCAAATTTTCCTAAAAAGAAAAAAAGGCATAAGTATTAAAATAAGTGAAAATACAATTGAAATACTTTAATTGTAGAGTTTTTCCCCTGAATGGTTGGTATTAAGAAGAGTATTTCATATGTAATCTTGATTTCAAAAATTTTTCAGCAAGCCGTTAACTATTTCATCCTTTATTGAAGGATCTAATTGCGTTAGATGTGTTGATGTGGTATGAGGACTAACGAGTCCAAATTTTGGCTCATGGAAAAATTCCTTCAACTATTTTTCATATATACGTCTGTCAATAATTTAAAATTCTTTTAGTCATAATTGGAACATTATATCAGCTTTTGGGAAATCAATTCATGAAAACATACCTCATATATAAATTTACAACTATGATGCCTAGAAAACCGTTTTCAAGGATCTAATTTACATTTTTAGGAGCAATGAAATCTTGACATTCCTCTACGAATATATTCATTTTGAAAACCAATATATGACTACTACAACCTCTTAGCTTCATATCCACAAGAGTATCCAATGATAGTAAATGTGGATATGGAATAGGCTGTGTTATTGTGCTTTCAGTAGCTCTTTGGGATTGGTTGGTCGATCCTTTAGATGCTTTTGAACCAACGTTTCTTTTCACCCCTTCCCTTTCTCTATCTGTAATAACATTAATTGGTTCAGATCCTTTTTTCGTTAATTGTTAAAGGTTTATCTTGAAAATGAAAGGAAATAAATACCTCTTTGTCCCCATGTACTCTTAAAAGTTGTGGTGACCATGTAATAAATGTCCCAATAGCCTTTTTTACCATATGAATATTATCGTCATCAGGTGGAATAGGTAGCTCTGAATTTGGGGCATGAGCTACAATAATTTTCACTTTCAGATGAACTTTCAGAAGTGGTCAATTATGCAGCTTGCCTTCTGGGATGTTGAACACCATATCCCTCGCTACAAGGTGATATGTGGGTGTTGACTGATATAAATCATAGTCATTATCACCATATAGGTGATCGGTACTGGAAATGTATATTTGCTTATCTGATTTTAATTCCAAGGGAACAATTATTAGAATATTGATTACCATGGCTAAGACAGATCTTTGAGGGGAATGGCTCTCCTCAAAGCTGGTGGGGGTGGGGTGGGATCTTCACATGCTGGTTGTTATTGAGTGGTGTCTTCTCCTTTCTTCCCACCCCTAAAAGTTTCTAGCAACTCTGTCTACCATTGAAATCATTCTTCAAGAGTTACTAGTATTTTTCTCATTTGTTTCAATTTTTCATCTCTATCATCTGTTTTTTCTCATAATTTACTCGGGGTGTCACACCAAACCCCGCACCTCTGACCTGAACGTATAGTTCTGGCCGCTTTAAAGCCGTCGATAATAGGTCTGCATCCGCTACACGAGTTGTTGATTCCAATGACTGTCGGATATAGGAAAATAACTAATTATTTTTATGTAATAGAAATTTAAAACAAATATTTTTATCATCGTGTCATACTTACACATATTTCCCACACATTATGGGTGTTTTCATCTACTATCTTCCCTTCCTTATTCACATGTGCCACCTTCCATATCACATGATGTGGAATGGAAGTGTCTTTATTTTTTAGACAAATCAATCTACATATAAATATAGAAAGATAATTATGATGTTGTTTATTGGCACCTAACAATATTATTGTAAATTTATAATATGTACCATTTTCTATTCTAGTGAAGCGTACCCCATCCTTACTTTACATTAGGGGTTTGTTGGTTTTGATGCACATTCCTTATTTTCAGTACTGATTTGTTGTTTAATAAATAGAATATTGACAATAAAAGTGATGAATACACGTATACTCAAACAATGTATTATCACCCACAATGTACCTGAAAATTATAATCCCCACAGTGGCCAATAAATGAATTCCATGATTATTGGGATATCAGGTGAGCGTAGACGAGGGGTGGGTGCGGGTTTATTTTACCTTTAAAATCTTTCAGGTGAAATTTTGTTAAAATAGAGGTAAAACCTCGATGAATCCTTTAGGAAAGCCTTAGTACATAATTCTTGTGTGAATCATCATCTATAAATGTACTCTACAAGAGATTTATAAGAGTAAGACACTATTTGATTATTTTATTTGCTACTAAATTAAATAAATAATATCATAATGTTACCATAATTTCTTCACAGATCACAACCTTCAGCATTGACACATCATAGTGCCATTAAACTATTTCGATCGGAACACATTGTCGAGTGACAATTCCAATGTTACTACTAAACAAAGACTTGTTGGGATTCCCATGTTGGCCTCATGCATTACATCTGAAATCAACGTTGATGCCTTTTCTTTTCTCCTTAAGACCTTTGGATAACATAGTCAAACTACGACACAACTATGTTTTCTGGGATGTCTGCCCTTCATCCCCGACCATTTCAATGATATAAAAATCATCTATATTGTCATATGTAAGGGTAGCAATGACATGTGATGATGGTTGTCGGATCACAACACTAAGAGTAACAGCAGGTTCCGAAACTTGTTATTGCTCCACACTGTGAGAAACCGCAGCAGAAGCAGTAGTGGCAGCAGCAGCAATAGCATCAGAGACTTGTTCACCCTCGATGTTTAGATCCCCCGAATGTGCATAAGTCATTATCTACAAAAGAGGTTGAATAGTTAACTTAGATTACATAAATTCAGTAATTATAAGCTAATAACATGAGATAAAAAATCTATATTCCAAACAAAATATAACCTGTGTATTGAACTATCATTCTTTTTTTCAAAGGATGAAGGGATTTGACACCTCTATAGATTATCCAAATCCCTTAATTGAGGTCTCCTCTAACAAACAAAACATTATCTACATTGGGATTACTTCATAATTATTGCGACATACCACTGAAACTATCATCCTCAACTAAATTTTCATCATTCCCTTCAGAAGTTTTGGACGATAACCGAACAATCGACCACATTCGATTTGCAGGATCATGAACATTAAAAACTTGTACAAGTCAGGATGCCATTATAAAATGTTTATCTTTGTACCCTTCTTTACTAAATTCAACTTTCACAAATCCTTATTCATCTATTTTAACACCACTATTGTTATCAACCCATTCGCATTGAAAAATCGAGAATTGGAATGTCATATAATCCTACTATCATATTTGTTTGATAATGCCAAAGTATGACATATTTTCATAAATTGAATTTTTGTCCTTACTACTAGAAACATGCATCGCTTCAGTCACAAGTGTAGCTCTACTCTTTTCCATGGTAATATATTCATCATGTTCATCTATATAGAATGTATAACCATTAATTATATATCCATTGTAAGATAATACATACACTCTTGGTCTGGCGGCTAGCCATCAAAGTCGTTATGAAATTGAATTCGGATTTTCATCTAACTAATTAAAAATATGTTCCTGAAACCATCCTATAAACTGGTGAGTATGTGTATTTGATATCCATTTTTCATCCGTTGGTGGATTAAACTGCCTGAGAATTTCTTTGTGAGCTTCAATATATAAAGAAACCTCTCAACTATTATGAAAAACATAATGGTGGGCCTGCTCCCGATCTATAATACTGATTATCACAACATCTCCTCAAGAAATTACCTCACCCTCAATGCGTCCAGTGTGACAAGATTTTAGGAGAACCATTATTTCCACAATAGATAGGTATTTAGTACATAATTCAGTGGCTTCCTCAAAAATATATCCCTCCACTATACAACCCTACAGCCGGCATCAATTTTTGACATACTCTTTAAAAATATTGTTATACCTTTCAATGGTGTATATAAATCTACAGTGCACAAGACCACAAATTCTAATCTCTCTCACCAATTGAATCATCAAATGAACCATCATATCAAAGAATTTTGGCGGGAAGAACATTTGTAATTAACATACTATGATGGAAATTTCTTTTTCAATAGCTGGAAATTTCGCCTGGTCAAAAACCATGATACATATATCTTTGAAAAGGAAACAATGTTTTGTTAACGTATGACAAACATTCTTGGACAAAAAGGAATGTAAAGATATAGGAATTTAATATTGCATCAAAACATGGAAGTCATGTGATTTCAATCCTTTTAACTTAAAAATCATTCATTGCAACAATGATCATTATATTTGATGAATACCCCTATGGAACCTTTACATCATTGAGGAAGTTTTTTTTTCAACCAAAAGATGATAAAATCTCATCATCATCTCATCCAATTATAATTTTTATTAATCGAATTTAAGGAGAAGTGGGAAACCAAAGTACACACACAAGGAAAACTACGTACTGAAAGAGCTCACATAATTGTTAAAAACAAGACTAAGGTTATTAGAATCAGATGCTCTATATAATTCCCTGTGTAGAGTACTAACTTGGGTTTCTGGATCCTTCCTGATATGTTTTTCTAGGTGAGAAATCATTCTGTCCATTATCTGGATGAATTCCTCCATGGTAATTCTGCCTTGGTTAAAGCCCCGTGCTGTGATTCGGTCTTGCTGGTCTATCCACGCTTCTTGTTCCTATGTGGCCTCAGTCTGCAAATGTCGTTCATAGATCCTTAAAATCTATTCATTTGAGGCGGTCGTCCGAAGGACTTTTTCAGGCATCTCTTCCTTAGAGAGGAAGATGAGCCTCAAACACTTTGCACCCTCTTTTTCTGTTAAACATGGTTCTCTGCTTGGATCCCCACTTTCCCCATCTTGAAGACCTTTTCTTTCCTTGCTTCCACATTTCTTGGCCAACCTGGTTTCCATTGGTGTCGGCAGATGAATGTAAGCTTTGCGCCCCTTTGATTTTTTCCCATCGACCACTATGCATTTCCCCGAGTAAAGTTTTCCTTCTTTCCCCTTCTTCCTTCCTGGGCTGCAGGGACCTTTCCCTTGGTTCTAGTCTAGGCTATCAACTGAGAGTTGGCTGAAAGTAACATCACTTGAATCCTCGTCCTCTTGTGACAATGGTTTTTCTTGAGTTTCCAGACCTCCAAATCGATTTTTCACTTTAACCCATGGGCCTTCTTTGAGATCCCTCGGCCTATCGAAGGAATCCAACATGCCTGGTTTAACCAAAAAGTCCTTCTTCTTCGCCTCGTTCCTAGTCATCTGAAAGGAGGACTTCAGAATGAGCATGTTTGGAACAAGATGTCCCAGAATGATAACCCCATCCTACCTTCCTTGACCGTGAAGAGAGCCTGTAGGTGCCTGCAAGAAATACTTCCCCTGAAAAGGCTTAACAGATGGTACAACCTCTTTTCCAAATTCACCATCAGTGATCTCAATACAGGGAATCAGGCCTATGGGCTGATCGTATCCACAACCCATTAATTGAGAATGCTGGTTAGATTCCTCTCATTCCTGACCTAGAGGACCCCTAGATCCATGGTCCTCACTTACTACCTTCGCCACACCATTATCAACAATTCTCTCCGAGATCGAATGCTCCATCTCATCCACATGCAAGGAGAGAACTTTATCTTCTTCTTCCACCTACCATGCCTCCACTACATCCACCTTCAAGGAGCTGATCCCTAAATCCTGCCTTAACCGAGCCTAGACATCCACGAACCATGGCTAGGATATTCTGGCCTCCACATCCTTCACTTCTCCTGTAACCACTGGGTGACGCCATTGCAGTTGAGCCTCTCGGGAACTGCCTTCTGGTTCCTACCTCAATTTCTTGCCTGGACTGAAATGAACCCTGTCTAAATCCTGTTCCCCTGGGACAACCCCGTGCGTCTCGACAAGCATGACCAGGCCTACTCTATCCGATTGGCGAGTCACAATGGGAGATACATGAGCCTGAGAATCTTCTAATTGGGGAATCAACAGTTGTTGATCCCTTGGAACGCGACGACATCCATTGAATGAATGTACTAGATGATGACAGCCTGAACAAAATGCTGGCCAAGACTCGAAGACAACCTATTGTTTCCATCTAAAATATTTTCCAACTGAAATCCAAAGCCACTCTGTAAGAGGCCTCGAAACGCCAGCCTCAACAGAAACACGTGGGTTGATAGGATGAAAACCCACAGTAGCCCTACTATCTGAACACAGAAATCAACCAACGATTTTCTCTAACATACATATTATTGACAGAATCTGAAACAGAAGAAAAAAATTATGGAAGCTTACCCACACTGTCGTCATCAGTTCATCCCAATTCATGACGAATTTGAAGGACCAGTGAAGGAGGTAAAAATAGAATTCATTAAGTGATAGGGGGCGTTGGACCATGCCGCAATCAAGTCACTCTCCGAGGGAAATCGAACCATCATTTGACACTCTTCAAGCTGCCCAACCACCGCATGATAGCGAAACCCCCAAGATTCATACACGAACCTCTCAAAGGCATCCACCGAAGGATGATGACCCCTAAAACAAGAGACCAACATCGTCATGAAGAGATCCGAAGTGCCGTTGAATTATTTTGAGGAAAGCGCGAGCTGTGGAGACCCCTTATGAAGGTCAAGGACCTTATGGCACAATGTAATTGATGGGAATAGTGGAAGTAGAGTGGGGTTGGTGAAGGGTAGGAAGCTCTGGATAGTTCCCCTACCTCCCTTTGTGGAGGGAGGGGTCGGGGCATCTGCTATCGCTGTAAGGGCTTCACCATCAACCTCGCTCCTCCATCACACTCTCTCCCCTAGAGCATGAGAAAAAGATGATCAAATATAATTGCTCACATTGAGGAAGTTCCAAAACTGATATCTCTCCTCCTTAGAAAGAGTGTAAGCAGCTGGAGGAAGAAACATTCTATTTTCACCCTTCATGGGAGCCAAATCTCCTCGTATTCCCATGTCAACCATATCCAACCTTTCCCTAATTCTATACTTTGTTTTTTCAGAGTCATTTAGAAACATTCTGATAAAAATTTTCCATACATTTTTTCCACATGCATCACATCAAGAAAATGTCTGACGTTCAAACAAATCCAGTACAGTAGTTCGAAAAAAAACTGAGCTCTTTTTTCAACCAATTTTCGTATGGTTTTTCGAAAATGGTTGAACAAAAATAGTGTTCACATCTTTTACATTCTCAAATAGCTGATCACCTATTAGTGATGATGGTGTTGTATGTTTTTCTGAACTTCCATTGAATGATGTTGTACATGATCGGTACTTATACCGATGAGGTAGAAATCTACGATGTCCCCGAAGCACATATTTCCATTAATGTTTCAACCGAATTGAATCTTTATCTTCTTCACATACGGGACACCATTGAGTTACTTTAATGATAAATCCTAACAAACTTCCATAAGTTGGTAAATCATGTATCATCCTATACTACATTGCTCTCAATACGAAGTATTCACTTTTATAATCATCATACAACAAAACTCCTGAATCCCACAGTAACTTCAAATCCTCGATCAAAGGACCCAAATGAACATCAATATCGTTACGTGGTTGTTTTGGTGATGATATAAGCATAGATAACATCATGAATTTATGCTTCATGCATAACCATGGTGGCATGTTATAATTTACAAACAAAACAGACCATGTACTATGAGTGTTGGTTTGAAAACCAAAAGGATTAACTCCATCTGTAGATAATGCAAGATAAAGACTTCACAGATCTTTTCCAAATTCAGGATACTCCTAATCAATTTTCTTCCATTGAGGATATTCGGCCGAATGATGTAATTTCCCATATTTATTTATTTTATCTGCATGCCACGACAATTGTTTTGTAGTTTCTTCACTTCCATATAAACGCCTAAACCATGTAATGATTGGAATGTACCATACATCTTTCTTACGACTTGATTCAACATTCTTGTATTGAGAAGCACCACAATTTGGCCATTCTGTAATTTATTTTTTCTCCTTGTGAAACAATATACAGTTTTTTGGAGAGGCATGTATTCTTTTACAAATCATATCCATTTAGTATAGCATTCTTTTAGATTCATATGTCCGTCTTGGGAGATCATTAACTTCTAAGAGCATGTAAATCAAGAGAGCTAGTAGTTCCATAAAACTAACATCACTCCATCCATTTCCAGCTTTCAATTTATACAACTTTAGTACAGCTGACAATGATGTATATTTAGTGCAAGCAGCATTCAATAGCGTCTTTTCACAACTCTTTATCTTCTCAAACAATTTTGGTCAATCATGGAGTTCATATTCAATTTTCCTTCTTATTTCATCAATACTATATTCATCAACATCAACATATGTAATCACATCCTCCATATGTTCTTCTTCATTATCCAAATTTGTATTCATATTCGATGATCCATAAAACGATGTTTTTTCCCAGCCAGTAGCTACATTCACTTTTTCTCCGTGTTTATTCCAACATTTATAACTCTGATCTATTTCGTGTTATATCAAATGTTCTTAAAACTCCCCTTTAGTAATTAGTATAGAATAACAAAAATGTAACCATGGAAAAAGGATTTGAGAAGGATCCTTTGTGTGATCCTTTGCGAACTTGATGAACTCTTTTACTACGTCTCAAACTCTATCATCGAACGATTAGCATTCATCCAATATTTATTCATTTCCATCCTATTTTAATCTCTAATATTAGTATTTATGGTACAAATACATAAAAAAAGATTTCCAAATATAAGATTAATCAATAATGATACATCTACCACTCCCAAGTCTCTACCCTTCATTCAATATCATCATGTCTAACATTTTTTGTAAGCTCAGGTTACTTACTTTAAATCATAGAGGGATAATCACTAGGGTCCTAGATGGTCTCCCATGTTATTCCACATGAAAATTTTAACAAATATTATTGACCTATCATCCCATTCAATCCTCATGTGTGTCTAATTCAAAAATCCATCTTAACTCTCAAATAAATCTCTGATACCACACTATCATAACTCACCACCACTAGGAACCGCTCCAAAAATGGTAGTGAAAATAAGTGTAATTCATGAATCCTACCTATAATAGTACATAGATTGGAGACTAGAACTTAGGTTATAAAATAAAGAAATGGGCGGTGTTTCCCTCATAAATCCCAAGAATAGAGATAAACCACCAATCAACTCCATATAATATAAAATAAAACCCAATCCATGATTCATGTGAATTTCATACATAAAAAATGTATCTAAAATAAATATCAAAAACAAATCCTATACCAGGGGCTCTAGCGGTAACTACTAGCCTCAAGATAATAATTTCCATCTTGGTCACCAAATCCATCTTCAAAAACTTATAAAAAAATTTATATAAATACGGGTGAGCATACAAGTATACTCAGTAAGATCCTTCCCAAAACCTATCATGAAAATGTCTATGAAATATATTAATTCCTTATTGGAGAAATAACAAAACTAATACACACCAATATATGGTAATATATCACCCAACCCCGCCAAGGATCACTCACCCAATATCTAATTCATGTATTGTAACCTACTATCAAAATAATATATATTAATAAATTACCCTGCACCCACTTCCCCACTAATCTTGTCATTCTCACACTCTAATGGAATTTTTCATATACTTAAACCCCTTCTATATAATCTCATAACCATATATCCACACATACACATGTCAAAAACACATAAAAACCATATCCACATCACAACCACACATCACATTCTCATCATAGTATGATATTGTGAACACGAAGGACATGAACATCATACTCTCCTCCTACAATGCACAACCCCCACTATGTATCCACACCAAATGCACACAATCATGTCAAAAAGAATATATATACACAAAAACCAAATATCACTATAGGTTGTATATATATACCCACTGTGAGCCCTAACAAGTCATACTAACTATGAAAGGGGAGAAGGTTTAGAAGAAGTGGTTCTATATGTGTTCTCTATATGACCATGATATTTAGAAAAACACTCATAACCAAAGTACCCATATGGATTTCAATTAGGTTACTTGAATCAAGTGGTGGTGTGTAAGAAATAGTAAGAAAATAGAATCAGTATATAGTCACACAAAAATCTTTCCTAAGGGTTTACACCAAACTCACACTACAAACACCCACGTGAATTGTTGCCTTGTTACTACCACCCTTTAATAACCACTTCCATTATAATGCCACAAACAATCCCCATCTAATCACATAATAATTCATATCAACATTATGAACTTCTCATTTCATTTAACCTTATAATTTTTTCTATTTTTATAACCATATGCATTTCAATTGTTAACTATTTTAATATAAAACCAAACATTAAATCACTACCCACTATAATCCATTCATTAATTATTAATAACATTTATTCTATCTTTAACCATTTATTAAACATAATTATTCTAGTCATTATCAGTAATCATTTAACAAATCATCATTTATCATTTTCAACCCATCACCCATTACTATTTTCATTTATTCCAACCATATTCTATCCCAAAAGGAAACTATAACACCACCCAACAACAACTAATTTTTCATGACATAATATACCACTAAACACAGTCTAAAATCCATAAAACCACATATTTTCTACCTAAATAGACACATAATTGCTATCATAACCACACAATAATCCATCCATCTCTACCGTATTAATTACCACACCACATGATCCCAAATACATCAATAAACCATCACCCTTATAATCATAGTGATAAATACACCATACATAGTAGCATGAAAGGGAAAACTTATAAGAAATTCATACTAAAATCTCCCCCTTAAACATTACTTCATATTAAAATATAATTTATAGTTTAAATATAACTCTTTAATTAAAGACTTCCTTACAACCAATTCACTACCTACCTTAAGTGACTAGAAAACTATGAAAGGTGATTATAACTTATTATTAGTAGTAAGAAATTTCTTTCACAACATAAAGTATAAATCACATAGAAACAACACCTATAAATCCATAAATATATACAAAATATTATGGATCTTTATAAATAACATGCAAAACTCCCTCTACACATTAATTTCCTTTAGTTTAATTCATTATAGTATTTCGGGTAATTAGAACTATCCATCCAATGGAAACAATATAACAAGATAATTCGAAAATTTACACATAATAAAGAATGTGATATTTCATTTCCCCAACCTCAACTAAATATTTAACAAATATTTCATAATAATTAGAAGAATACTCAAATAAAACATGGCTTAACACATGAGGGTAATCTAAAAGGCCTATGTTTGACCATTAACCATTAAAACCATAACAAGAAAACACAAAAACTAAATCAGCATTGTTGCCACATCCTTTCTAAGAATAAAGTTCAAGAAGAGAATTAGGAATAAGATAAAAGAAATTCACCTTAGATTTTAAAGAGGCTGATCTCTTAAAATTTTGGAAGAAACCCAATCAAAGGGTGGCTAAAGATATCCAAATATACATCACTAATCACCTAGGGTTCTGGGAACGTTTTTTAAATAATAAATAATTTTATTTAAGGCCTAAATTAAAAACTATTCTTTAAAATTAAAGGATAATGTTGTGAAAAGGTTCACCATTCCATAATACAACTCTGATAAAAAAACCCATGGAATTTTATCCCTTGAATCTATAGGGTAAAACCACATTAAAATTGATATTAATATAATAAGGTCCTTGAAACATACCAGTCAACCATGTCATGGAACTCAAACTATATAGTATCATAGTGTGATCCTCAGCCTCCTCCCTCTAACTCAGATAACCTTAAACCAATCCACGATGCAATAAAAGGTATTATAGTAAAACTGAACTAAAAAAGACACAACTTAGAAAATTACCATCCAGGTTTTCATATCGTAGAAAGGAGAATCACTCTATAATACCCCTTATGGAATATTAACCAAAATTCTCATGTAAGATGAACTCTAAACAACTTAATAACATCACACCGCATTACCACCCCTCATAGCACAACTATGATTTCATAGGATAAACCCAAAAGAGAGTATATCTGATTAATCTAGGGACATTCCTATATAAGAATAACCTATTGATATTTACACTATGACAAAACTACTTCATGAAGTAACCAAAATTACACTTCAAAACCTATCCTCTAAAAATAATCCTAAAAGGAGAAGTGGGAGATTTACATATAGTATATCACACCCACGATGGAGGGAGAGAAGAAGCGTCAAGCGGTCAGGGAGCCTTATGCGCTATGTCGGGAGGGGAAGGCGTGACCTCCATAGGAGGAGGTGCGCAGGAGGAGCCGCCAACCATTGAGAAATGGAGGAGTGGGGTTCGCGGGGAGTATGGTTGAGCAGAGATGAGGAGAAGTAGGTTTTTTTGGGCAGGAGGGTCTGTGGAAGGAGATCGAGGGGGAGGATAAGGAGTAGGGCTAGCGACAGAGGTCTGGAAATGAGAAGATCAGGGGGAGGGTAGTTTTCGTAGGGGTACAATACCGCGAGATCTTGAGGGTGCAATAAACAGAGGATACTGTGCGCCCGATTTTATAAAATAGGGGACTACGGTTTTATTACCGATAAAAAAGTGCTAATAAAGGGTACCCTTTATGAGCGCTAAAATTTTAGCACTGATACAGGGTGCCTTTAACAGTGATTTTTTTATTAGCACTGATAAAAGGTGGTGCTTCCCTTGCCCGTTTTTGTTTTAGTGGTTACAGGAGCTATTCAGTCTTATGGTTGCTGCTATTTTTAAATTTCATTGGAATTTGCAGGTTTTCTCTTTTTAATTGTAGTTGTTTTGCATGAAATTAAATATGTGTACTTGGGATTTCTTTTATATTGTTGTTTGAGTAAGAGTTGGTTGGTTTCTATATTATCTCTCTCTTCCTCATGTGTTCTCTTATAGGGTAATTCATCTCATTTGTGAGTTTAATATACCGTCTGTGCTAGTAGATAACTCGGTGCCTACTGGAGGCGGAACTCAGGGGGTCATTATCTCACTTCTCACATTATCATACCAAGAGCGGTACACCTTGTGGGGGGAGGGTCCTGACATGTCACCATCTCTTTCATTATTTGGTATATGGAGCTACGCATTGGATGTTCTATCCGGAATAGAAAATTCTGACTTTCAGTGCCACCACAATCAGAATTTTATTTTTTATTATTACCTGGGAGTTATAATAACACATTTAATCTTCTTTTTGAGCTTTATCAAATGGTCATTTCACAATAGAAATTATTTTTCTTACTCGATCCATGACATTCTTCATCCAACTTTATAGTTTCACTTGCCTCATCCTAACAATGTCCTAGAAGCGGTTCCTCGTAGATTATTTCCAATGAAACAAGGGGAATGCATCATGATCCAATACTAAAAACTATATATTTGGAAATGTGCAATTGTAATAGATAACGCATCAAAAAACTAATTATGATAAATTTGTTCCATGGATTACTAAGTTTTTTTAAACACAATCACTAAGGCTCGTAACATACTTCTAATGACATCATTAATTAATAAAATTTAATTAAATACAACATTAATACAAATGAATATTGGATCACATGCAATATAGTAACCATGGATCATCAAAATTAAATTTAATCAACTAATCCTGACTGCAAGTATGGGGTAACATTGAATTCCACCAATGGAGTTAAAGGAGATATCCCATGTTATTACAATCTTAGGAGGATACAAGTGAGATGCCCATACATACCTGAGATGCCCATATATCAATGGCACTGACTTATCCCAATAGTGGTATATCTATTGGAGATCAGGCCAATGAATTGAACGGTGTCCCTGATTCTATCCTTGTCCTTAATACATGGGAATCCAATAATCACTCCGGATAGTTCCCACCTCTATTATTATTCATGGTCCCTAAGTGAAACTCCATAGGTATATACTTATCGATCCAAAAGGAGAATATTTATATTTATTTATCTTAGTGTATATGATATTATATCTTACATTACTCTAGGTGATGTCATGAATGGGGAAATGATCATATCTAAAAAAAGTGTACACTTAAAGTATATCATGATTACTAACAAGTCTGATGATATACTCTTCATATGCAAGAAGATGGGTCTGGTATGGTTTCCAACCTAACATAATGATCAACAAATATGAAAGAATGATTAGACACAATTATATGTCTACATTAAAATTGTGTGGTGAAACCTCTTGAAGCAGCATCATTAACAGAACATGATTCCATTATTACTGAGAAATTCCATGATCATTCATACACAAAAAGCTAATTCCATCCTGACATATGGTTCTTTAAAAGTTTGTAGAATCAACCCACAATTTTAGAATCATGCTACCTTCGAATAATAATAGTCCTATTTTATCAGGGTTGGACATTCTCCTCAATCCCGAATCATACTTCTAGAGTACACTGAAGCCCATAAATAGGTTTTCTCTAAAGAATCATCTCAAAGACTGGATTACCCAATATATAGGCTCAATGAAATTCAATTACTCATCTTAATGTATGAATATATTCTATTTTGTTTGCACTACCTATCCTTAGAAGGAAAGTGTAAAACCCATTGTTTATTATTATACCCACATAAGTAGTTTCAAAGATATCATTTACATGGAATTGGAAGTCGTCTAAAACCACATTATCCACCCACTACCGAACACGGTTTATAGATGTAGGTGATATCACTTTTTCAAATCCAAACAAAAAGAGTGGAAACCCATCTACATAAAACCAGGACAGATTAAATTTACTCTAGATGTAGATAATATTACCAACCAATCCACACTCATTCATTTAATTATAAACACGAACATAATCCAATAATAAACAAAACAACTATGTTACAACACACAATCCTCCTATAACATCATTTGAAATCACTGTGATCTTATATTATGATTAAAAGCCGGAAGATGCAATGTTCACAATCAGATCACAACACCAAAGACACTCTACACAAATATTACTTGTTAACGTACCATATCATTTCTAGGAAATAACAATTAAACTAAACACGTATTATTCACTAAACTGATTTGAAAACATTATGGTTATAACATATAATGACTATTAATACCCCATGTTTTAGCAACACAACAACAAGTCATTTGAAACTATCCATGGGACTATCATAATTATTGACCCATGTATCAAATTGTAGGTAGAAATTATTTATCCTGGTGTTATATTTTCCCATATGACTTTACATATAGCTGACGAACTCCTAAGTTGACAATAAATGACAAAGAAAAAGGGACACATGACCTATGAAGCAACCAATCATACCCTAGTGGTGTATAAAATAATAATTCATATCATTACACAATGATCCTACCCATAACATGGGTCTATTCCCCAAAATTACACTTATTTAAATCTAGATCATTTTAGAATATAAGATTCCTTCATGGGATTAAATACATTCAAATGTCACCTCAAGTTGATAATATTCATATGAATTTTGTAATACTCTTATTTTTTGACGGATCTCCCTATACAGGGATATCCCATACTAAAAAATATGTTGACCCAATGACTTGTTCATCATAAAATAGTTGACTAGGCTTACATGAATAACCTATAAGATCATCTTATATGAAAATGTCGGCATAGAACTATGGTAAATGTACATATTACCATATATAGAAGAATTTATAGGATGATTTAAACTGCTGTTACCTTAGGGTTTAAGAAAAAAAACACCACGATATGTTTTCATTTGATACATTACACAAATTCATATTTGAATATTTAATCATATCAAGACCCATAATTTAACTGAGTCCATGTAGTCTTTAGAAATGAAAATTATACATGATTCATAATGTAGTTAACACCACCAGGAAACATATATATTTCCTATATGTCTTCCACTCAAATATATTTTATATGGATGACATAGTTCCTTAAAATGGTTATCTTATCTTAGAAATTCATTTTATAAATTCTATATATCCATAAGGATGTTCAAATTGTATCTAGTAATTGAAAATATCAATTCCAATACTTAGTGGAAAACACCCCTTAGGTTCTAATTGAAATTTTAATTTAAAAAAACTTCATATAAATTCCATTAAAAATAGAGAAGATGTATTTTATTATTTAATGGGGATCAGTTTAGTAAGATTACAACATAAATGTGTACATAAACTATATCAGTGGATGATGACACATTAAAGACCCATCCCTTACACTGATAAGAGTGACCATACAAAAACAAAAAGAATCAACCTTGGGATTAGGTTAGACAATAAAAGATGACAAGGATTACCATCCTAACCTCTATGATCCTCATATAATAATAGGTCAATAGATACCTGTGTGAAATGTATCCATTCCCATATAATGAAGAACACATATGATGATTTAAACTACAATTCTATAAGGGTTAAAGAAGAAAACCCCTTTATGTTTTCATTTACGCTATTACCCTAATCCACAATTTGATATTTATACATTCTAGAGACTTAATTTAAGGGATTACAAGTACTAGTCATCACCAAAATCTATACATGGTACTTAATTTATCTAATTATAAAATTAAACATAAGAATGTCATATCTAAATTCCTCTCTATGAAATGTTATATAGATGACATCCATCCTAAACATGGACATATTATCATTGAAATTACATTTATACATTGTATTTATCGATAAGGAACTCATAATATTGATTAGTTAAAGGAAATGTAAATTTAAAAATATATATATATATATGAAAAAAACTTTTGGTTGTAATTGAAATTTTAATTAACGAAAGCCTTATATTAATACATCTTAAATATACAAAATGTGTCTTATATTAATTAATGTGGGTCAATTTATTAATATTATACCATACATTTATATGGATCCTATACAAGTCTATTGTAAAACATTAAATAGAAATCTGTACAACGCATGAATATAACCTCATGGGTTTTGTCAAGTAATATCAAGATAAAGGGTAATACAAATGGTCCAATGAAGATAATTTTGGTTTAGTTAACTGAAACCTTGAAATATCGTTTTATAGAAATTTGAAACCACCCATAATATGTTTATCTCATATGAAACATGCCGCAACCAGCATACTTGGATCTAGTTGTGCATTTATGAAATTTTTCTTAAGGTTCATCATGAACGAGTAATATAGTTAAAAGTATTTATACGGAAACCATTAAGGATAAGAAATAAAATTCAATATACATATATAAGAACCATGGTTAAATTAGATAAATTTCCATTACCATGTTTTAAATTATTTTCCATTACAAATTTCAATTTCAATTCATATAGCTACAATTTGGTTTTACATTTGATTTTAAAATATATTATGTTCATATTTAATGGATTGATTATATGGGTTACTAATCCTAGTTTACAAGGCCTCAAATACTATATAAAAATTTATTAAAATCCACTTAATCTCGTGAATTGTTTTTTCATATAAGGCAATAATTGTCATATGGCTCAAACACATTGTGATTAGTTTGCTAATACATAAAAGTAAGATATATGGGATAAAAAAAATTTTGTTTATGTAGAATATTTAATTAACAATAATTTATTAAAATTATATAAATGATTTCTATCATAAATTCATAAGTATAGGTGAGAATGTAAATTTATTGCACAAAATGTTATATTACTGAGCCTTAAAAAATCACCTAAAAATAAATACAGATATTCATACGACTAAATCAGATAAGGCACAACCATAATGTATCAATAAGTAATTAAATGAAACCTACATGTCTTAGAAAATTCCAGGAATGTGAATCTCAGTGTGGCTATAATGATTCATCTTTGAATACATCATATACATATCAGGCCTAGGGATGAGTACTATAAATCAAATCAATCAGTAACAATAGAAGATAAATCAAACAGTCTTGGTGAAATTGAAATCAACTTTAATAACAATCTATATGAATAACGAACTCCTCTATGAACACATGGTCTTTTCCCCAAGAAAGTGTTGATCACTCCAAGACACTACCATTTACCATGATTCAATAAATGTTTATACCAAATTATACCAATCCAAAATAGTATTAATAATGAAAAATTAATTCTATACCACTTTATAACATCATGTATTGGGATCTACTAATACGGTGCCCCGATCTTCCTAGTCACATGGTCTCATGTGTTCCTCCTCATAAACCCAAGTCTTCTGACAAGTAATGTGGGTAAATACATGGTATAATGGGGATACTAAACCCTCATTATCATGGTTTAACCTAGTAATAACATAAAAAAATCTTTCAACAAGAGAATCAGTATAAATTAATTTCAATAGAATCCAATAAAAAAATATTATTCCTAAAAAAATTACCCAACCATTAATGTACACATGACTATACAATATTTATGAAGTTGACATAAAACAGGTAATACATAAATAATTCAAAAATAAATACAAATTCCTAAAAGTATATATCAATGAAATTGTATGATATTCTAGAGGCATAGGCTCCAAAGTTCCCATAGACAAATTTTAGAGCACAACCATAATCAACAGACTTGATCTTTCAACAATGAGGTTTGTTTAGGAACCCCAAATCAATGGCTTTAGGAATAGTGTGTGAGATAAAATTTGTATTCATCCAAAAAAAATGTCTAATAAAATCCAATATGTGAGTATAACAAGCATAAGTGTGTTGGAATATCAATAAGGCAGTAAATAAATAAATTCAATAAAGTTTGTATAATTTTACTTAAGTATTAATGAACGACCATAAATTATATGGCCTAAGTCATAATGTTGCTAAAAATGCCCACATGTACATATAATATTTAATTTAAATAGATATATTTGGAGATATTCAAGCACTGATGAGGACACGAGGCAGAATGATAATAAATCCACATGGCATTTTCATAAGGATCATTTATTCAATTACAGATATTAGTCAATACATTTTAACCAGGGATCATATCCAAAGTCATTAAACATAATAATTTTATATGGCCTAGGTTAAACCAACAGTGTCTAAGTATAATGAGTGTTTATAAACTAATATGAAATTTCAATTAGTCACATGCATCTGATGATAAGAACATTAGATGGTCATGTACCCAAGGTACAAGACTGGGTCGCTTGGTATAAATATCATTATAATGGGATAAAACAAAGAAATATGTATTTAATAAGAATAATATATTTAATTTTTCAAATGATACCATTAAAGGAATTATAAAATGATCAACCCATGTATCATTTGAGAAGTAATAGAATTATATTTATTTTATAATCTGATCTATGGTATTATATAAAAGGAATCCCAAGTTTACCTCATAACTTCCATCTTCTCTACGAGCACAACAAAAGAATTAAATAAAATGGAAACACAATAATTGATTAGAACTTGAGGTAAATATTATATCATATGATCCCATCCAATGTGTTACATAAAATGGAAACCCAATTATCACTCAAGGGGGAATATTTTTCTAGTAACTAATAATCATATCTATTGTATTTTGAGATGAGGAAACTCATATCACTCATGGTACTAATAATCTATAATAACATATGAACCCATCCAATAAATACTATGAAAAGGAACCTGAGTATCACTCATGAAATAATATATTTGTCAAACAATTTAAAATTATGTAATAAAGAGGTCCATGTTAGTATGAATTCCATGTCATAGTTTGAATATGAAAAATAATGATTCCATTTCCTTAAGAATGAAATATCACATTTCAATTACAACCCTAGGTTCTAGAATTTAATGTAGAATTTAAAAGGCCATGGGAATATCCATGATTTTTTTATTTAACCATTTCCATTAATTTCACATTTTTTTAAAAGTAGACAATGTACATAATTGGAGGTTTAATATATAGTGGGAATGATTTTATACCAATAATTTAAATTCAATTTAAGAATATATTTAACTATAATTATTCAAAAACATTACAATGGTTATTAAAATATAGGGATAACTTTGTAAATTCATTATTTCAAGTTACATCAAAATGAGTTATTTAATTTACTAGATTAGGCATAAGTCATGGGAATAAAACTAATGAATAAAAAGGTGTGTATCACGTTGAGTTGAGTAACCCCCAATGGTTTAATTTAAAATCATAATGATAATAATAATTTCTTCATAATAATTTAAATGTTGAGTTTCCCATTTATGATGTGACTAATAGAAATTAAAACCTATTTCATAATTTAATTATTTATTGAGACACTAAAATTTTAGATAAATCCATGACATGATATACCATAAGCATGTTAAACTTCACTCATCCATTATTAAACATTGATTTGACAAGGTGTTTCATAAATCAATGAAATCACATCACGCTCTTAAAATAGGTCACAAGACCACTCACAAAATTACCAGTCCATACAATAAGGGAAACTATTTAAGAATCAAGTAGAATTAAGATCTTATTAATATAGATCTAATAAGACTGATAAATATTGATTTGAATACTGAATTATGGGGATCTATGGAATCATAGATGATATCCCATGTAAGGAGTAATGTGGCTAGTGTTTATAGTATAAATAATATAATAAGGGGTAGGAAAAAACTCTTATTTATGAGAGGTAAGAATAGGATTAATCACCCCATTTAATGAACTGCATGGTTAGGAAAGAGAGTTTGGATAAAAGCGTGGTGCCACTCCCTAAGTGGAAAAAATGGTTCCTACTAGGAACTTGATTTCACCAAACCATATGAATCTCATGTTCCACCTCTACAGAATATTGTAGATCCCTCATATGATTACTCCAAACTGGGAGACACAATAAACTCCCATGGACCAAGCTGTACAGTTTTTCTTGGAGGGCCACATAGTTTTAAAAAACTATTATCCAAAACCTACTTCTCTCTAAAAGTGATTCCTTAGAGTATAACTCTCCCAAAACTCTTCCAAAGACCCTTGACACATCTCATGTCTTAAAATACTACAAAAAAGACAATTTTAAGTGTTTTTATGCCCTAAAAATCCATTCTTAGGCATGTTTTAACATTTTTTTAATCCACTAAAAATGAAATATCATGAACATTTGGAATTTCCACCCAGTCCAAAACATGGGATGTTGTAATAATAATAAAACCACAATGTGTAATAATGTATATCATATTATTGTATAAACAGTGAATTATATTAAATTAATCTTTAATAAGATGATGAGATGTAATCATTATATTTTCCCTATATTCTACAAAATTAACTTGACATCCACTATAATAAACATATCCATCTTAATCAACTATTTAAATACATTATTCAAATCTATTAACAATTATAATATTCAGTTATAATAAATTCAAATACCATTATTAGTAATTTTATATTTTCATTGTTATAGGTTAGTAATATTGATTTTCTCATACATGTTTTGTAATAATGATTTTAATCCACATTATTTAACACAATGTTAATCATTTTATGACTATTCATGTTCGTGTAATAATTTTGTTAAAAGGTTTATATATTCCAACATTCATTTAAACTCTGAAAAGGTAATTTCTTAGGATAACGGAATCCAAGAAGGAAACGTTTTAAGTAACTTTCCCACAATAATGTGTTATTTTATAATGATCCTTCATTTTTATGTGACCCTTCTTGAAAAATATTTGAAATATAAATTAAAATTAAATGAAATATAATAGAATAATTATGATTATTCATAATGATATATTTTCATTCCATTATTGTTTTAGTTATGAATCTTAAAATGATATGGTGATATGTTTGTTTCCTTAATTTTCAACATACACATGTTCATATATAAATAAATGGTTAGATGTTAATTTAATGAAAAATTTATATTTATATAATCATAATTTTTTCACAAATATAATACATTCCATTAAATAAATTTTAATAACCATAGTTGTTTGGGGTGATGAAAAATGAAATAATGTTCTCATGGAGGTCGTATTCTTCACATAACAAGAGAGAAATTTTCAATTTTTTAGTGTTGGAGTATGGGACGGATAAAAATTTATCAATCAAAAGAGTAAAAAAAATTATATTAATGATACTTATATCCTTATATGAGGATTAATAGAATATTGTAGAATGAGGTTGATGATAAAGACTACAATAAAAATTTTAGGGAGTGGATAATACTCACTTTTAGAGATTAAATCTTATATTCAAGGAACTCCTTTAAAATACTTGTCTTGGGGTAATTTATAGTAACTAGGGGAATAAAACATCTAATAGTTCAATATAGGTGGAAAATTAGGATGTTTTACAAGGGATTTTAAAATTATATTTTTTCCAGGAAGTATGCATAAGTTATTATCCTTTATACATAGAAAAGTGTGATATTTCCTTGGAATCTGAAGTGAGGGGAATGATAAAAATGGAATCAAATTTGTGTAAGGTGGGTTTGATTTATAGAATTAGTATTGAAATTTTGTAATAACAATACTATCTAATAGATTTATCCAATAATTTATATGTGTAACATTATTTAAGTTAAATTCAACAATTTATTGTTACTTATTTTTACCAATTTTTAAAATGTTTTATTATTTTCCGTATTAGAGTTTATTCTAAAAAAAATAGGATGACCCTTATTTAAATTTTTTTTATTATACCTAAATTGGATACAATTTCATGTAATTAATCTTTTAAATATGTTAAATTGAATTTTTAAATTAAAAAAATGATACATATAAAAATGAATTTTATAGAACAACAAATTCTTAAATATTAACTATTTTTATAATTATTTAATATCAATTAAAACATAAATGATTTTTAATATATTAATCATATCAATAATAAATTTAATAATGTTTTAATTTATCCATAATTTTTTATGTTTCTTAAAAAAATTCATAAAACAAAAAACAAATTTCAGTAAAATATTTTTCAGAGAACTTAATGATTTTATTTTCTTTTTAGGTGCATAAATTGAATGTATTTTTATTAAAAACGAACTTTTTTGTTTCATTAAGTGTATAAATTATTAAGTTGTAAATATATAATTCATATAAATATATTATTTATTATCTACATAATTATATTTTTATGTCATTCAAACTTCTACTTACAAAACATCTCATGATCTATGTGCAAGAACTATGTGAAATATAGGAATACCTATCGGTCATGGGATGTAATATAGATTGAAATGATCTAATAAATACTTTTATAATCTTGAATTTATCCCAAAATTATAAATCTAACGTCCGATATATTTTAGTAAGTATTGACACTCGTCTTGGTAATACCCTAGTGAAACTACCACCTATCCATGATAATTGGCTTCGTAAGGATGAATTATACTACTTGATTCCATTTCAGTTTGTTTATGATGTGACCTGATCATGAAAAACATAAATATTTATTCATTTCAGAAAAATGTTTAACACTTTTCATAATATTATGCAAAAGAAGATCAAAATTATTTACGGTATTTGGATTGAAGATAAATAATCAATATATCTAATAAAATATATTTGACATCTTCTATAATATTCTTATATCATAGTGACCGTATTAGAAGTTTCTAACTAAAAAAATTATTCCCAACATTTGGAAAATTGAAACATACGAAAATTGTGATATCTGATAATCATTAGAGGTTAAAATGGGGGATATCATTTTATGATCATATACATGTAAAAGATACTAATAAGGGTATGAGATCATTATTATAACATAAAATCATTTTAAACAATCAGTCATAGATTATAAATAATGTATCATGGAATAATATTTAGAACTCTCAAATACATGAGTCATAATAAGATATCGTCATTAATCAATAATGATCAATTAAATCATATTACAAGAATAAGGAAATTACATAGAAAATGTGGCACAATAATAAGCATAGAAAATCATCTCAAATGTAAAGGTAAACATTAAAGTCTATCGTAGTAAATAATGTCCCATTGTATATTGGTATCAATACATATTTCAAAATTTCATTAGTAAATGTTCACTCCAAAGCCTATAATAATAGATAGAATATGAAAATAAATTGTGTCCAATCTCCATTATAATATATTTTTACATGATATATTAATTATTACCCAATTAATTAGTGAGATTTAATGGACCCACCATCTACATAATGTAAACCATATGTATGTGATCTATGAGATGATAAATAAATCCATCAATTATTCATATAATATTCCATGGAAAGGAAATTGGTTTCATTGAATGTTCATTATCACATTATCATAGTAAATTCATAGAATGATCTATGATGGTATCATTGGAATATATTCCATGTAAATCATAAGAAATAATAAATAAATTTAAAATAGTTGAAAATTTCCTATTTAAGAGTATTTTAAATTTTCATTTAAAATAAGGAAAACATTTCAATTCCTTCGGTATCTTTTAATCTAAATATTTTTGAACCATTGGGAAAAATAGTTTACTCTAAAATATAAAAGGAAAAATGTAAGGTAGTATTATAATAAAATAATTATAATTGTGGTGGGAAAATATATTCTTTATAGAAATTTTAAAATAATTATTCCTGTCACACTTTTAAAAAAATCCAAAACTAACTCATCAAGAAAATGGTAAAAACATTCATTTAAAAACATTAGAATTTTTTATGTAAATAATATTTTTGATCATATAATATATTAATATTGAAAACATATTAAAAATGTTTACATTGTAGAAACATATTTTCAATTGAAATGATAATAAGGTAAAAATTTGTTAAAAAAAATCTCCATCTTTATTATATGAAGTAGATAAGAATGAAAGTAAATTATCGAAACAAAAAAATAACTACATGTAAATAAAATAGATGGGTTATAAAACCTAAAGAAAATATTATTTCTCTCAATTTAATTTTAATGTATAAAATAAAAAGGTTAGAATATTATAACATATAATGCTTCCTCAATTATATTCATGCTCCATACGCATTCAAGCATCCGATATAATATATATATATTTAATATATATTTATATTTATTTAATATTAAAATATTCTAGAAGAATATGAATAAATAAATTACCATGTATCATTACTTTTTAATATACAATAATATTTTTATTAATATTTCTTCATTAAAATAAACATTGAGGTGAAAAATGATATGTTCTTATGCCTGTTTTGGTTTAGAAGTTCTTCTCCTTGCACCATGGTCAAGGTTTCATTATACCTAGAATATTAATCATATATTTTGTTTCATATTTATTTATTATATACTCTTCTATAACCATTAACATAAATTTTCAATGGAAAATAATAATGTCACATCATGGGGATGATAGTCTATATGTATACATGAGTGATGATTCCAATTTTCAGTGGATGAAGAAAAAGTGAAGTAACTAAAAACGACATTTCTAAAATTTAAATAATATCCCATATATAATATATATATTTATATATATGTATATATTCATTAAATATATCGTTTTTTACCATCCATGTAAAAAATTAAAATTGAAACAAATCACATTTCTTTATAGAGGTTGTAGTCCAAACGTATGAATGTGGGATGTTATCATTCTTCAATAGATGGGAATGAGATATAAAATTATATAAAATTTACATAAAAACATGTAATTATATTTAATATATTTATTACATCAATTTAATATGTTTAATTATCATTTCAATAGGTTTTAAGAATAAGTAAATATGAAAATGATCAGTAAGAACATACTACTCTTATTCAAGTATAATTTTTTTTAGAAACAACTGTAGGCTTCATGGATAAGTATATTTGAAATAACCGTACCCCAAAATCATTTATAATGAATATGGGAGACTATTAAAGTATATTGTTTCCAAGATAAAGGGATCAAGTGGCGTGGATAATGTATGGGAAGATGTTCCCTTTTATAAGTAATGGGAGTGGAATGCTCATAATTATCCTCAATTCAAAAAATATAACAGTATATATTAAGAGAAAATGAATTAAAATAAACAAAAGAGCTAATATATGACATATATATGATTTAATTCCACTGCTAAAATAGGATTATGAAAATTTTTATCTCACATTAACTAGTATTTCTTTTGTTAACACCTCATTAAACGTTTTAAACATTACTACAGTAATGAATTATTTTAATTTTTATTCTTGATAATAACTATAAATCAAATTGCAATAATAATTAAACTATAAATTATAATTTAAAATATATATACCACATTATAAAATTAAATTTCTATAATTCATAGAAATTCATTTTAAAATTAATTCTCAAAATGCAATGAAATCCGCCTTTAGAAAAAGTCATTATAATTATAAAATTGAATATATTTGAATTCCATGCCTATTATAAACCACATAAAGAATGTTAAAATATATTATTGATTATATTTTATTTACATTTCATTATAATCATTCAATTATATCTACTAATTTAATATATTCAGATGAATACAAATTATAAGTATATATATTGTTTTTAAGCTTTTATTTATATATTCAATTTTTTAATTTTCATTTATGTTAAATTTAAAACATATTAATTATTTTAATATTTATTAAAAAGTAATTTATCAATATATTTCTGGTCCTATTAGCACCCTCAAATATAATTGTTAAGTGATACCTAATATATGTAATCAAAAATTAATATTATATCATGGTTCATATAAACATGGCGTTGTGTGTTAATAAAGTTATCAGAGACATAAAAACTTTTTGAAGATACATATATGTACTAAAATATATGGGTGTTAAATTATATAACCTTTTAATATATTTTCCCATGAAATTTAACCACTCTAATACAAACAACTAAAGAGACTTGTACCAATTCACATCCTCTGATTCCCGCATAGCATCCAAATATTTAGGTGTTTATCAGAGTATGTTGACCAGATTAGTGCTTTTGTTTAACAATATATTATCTCTTAGATACGTAATCATCAATAGCTTTTCCATTTAATAGAGATCATGTTACATTGTTACAACCACTCAGTTGTGTGAATTTAATCGATCAGGTATATACTTTCTAAATAAAGATGCCTGGTTAGTATTTCATACATGAGAGATATTCATTTAATGAACCATGCAATATGAAATCATCCTAAAAAGTAATTTTTTAATGGAAATAATATATCTATGTCTCTGTTTAGACATATTTCCAATATTTATAACCTTATTCCAAGGATCAAGTTATAGGAATACCTTATCACCATCTTGAAATTCAATATCTCACGGGAAATTTTTATTATAATTTTTCTATTGAATTCGAGGATGCATTGTGTTCTCTTAAATGATTATAAAATTTAATTCCATTTACTTAGAAACCATAGGTCCCAATTGGTTTCATTGGGAATCTTTATCACAACATTGTTGAGTTTATCACTTCCTTAATTATAGGTCTATGAAATTTTCGATATGAATTCTTGATTAAAAGCCACTATCGAAAGAAAACATGGCCTTTGAAATGAGTATATCAAAAACTGCTCAGATATCCAAAGAACATGATTTGAAAAAATCCTACTAGGATATCGATGTACTTATATCATTTACCACCATTCTAAGGAAAATATATAGTGCTAGATTTCCACTCAATATTCAAATATTATAAAATAATTCTTTATAACATTAAGGTAAACTATATATTCTAACTATAGAAAATAAAGCATGGTAATATATAAAAAATTATAAATTAATAAATGTATATAAAATATATGATAAAGGGATAAATAATATTTAATTTAAATAAAATGTGATGAATATATAAGTCTATCAATAAAAACCAAAATTATACTATAACCTTAAGATACATCATTTAGTCTGAATATGGAAATCATGATGATGTTTTCCCATTTCCATTCATGTATGGGTAAGGGTTGTATCATACCCCTATAATTTTATTTATTAGACATATATTTCAGATAGATTAGGCATTATAATACATACTCTAAAATATCTCTTTTAATGTTTTCCACCAGATATACTCATTTCGATCTATATAAATCTTACTATATAGAGGAAACATATAAAATTAATAACTATAATATTCATACAATGAATCATTTATCAAAGACATTATAAAAAGTAAAAATACATTGCTATTGATACATATCATTACATCACAATATATGTTGATTTCAAAAAAATTCCTCACCTTATTATGCATTTCCATATCTTCTTTCTACACATATTTAATCCTCATATGAATTGATGGTTGGATATTATTCTAATATATATAGGATATTGTTAAATTGATTATGATTTCATGATGAAATTTATATTAATAAATAATTATTGGATCTTATTTAATCTTCAGTAAAGAAAAAACTAGCATGGTCCTAAAGAACATTTTCATCATCCACATTATTTGAATTTCGATGGAGGTGGTGTCTTGAGTAATCATAGTCTATAATCAACTCTAACAATCATATTTTGGTCAAATTTATCTATATCTAGGTGAATATATAATTTATGATTTTTAATTATTATATATATATAAATATAATTTTTCATTGTATAGTTAATTCCGAAATATTTTTTAATGAAAAAATTATTAGTACCAACTCAAAATCACTAGTCTGTTAATTTTTAACCTGAAAATTAATTATCAATGTTATATAAGAAAAAAACTATCTAAGTATCTTGCCATAAAACATTACATAATCTTGAATTTTTAGTCAATAATTCACTTTTTTGTAATTATACTGTTCTCTATGGTTTAGATTTTTGTATGATTGTCTCATAAATCTTATATAAAACCCCATATATTTAAAAGTTGTGAATTCTACATAGTATCCATTTTTTCAAAATATGATGATTTTGTAATGGAAAAAAAAAATTTAAAAATTTTTTAATGACATAGAATTTTATTATATATTTAATATGTATCCTTTAACCGAATGAAAAACATTTTAAAATGCATGATGAGAAAAATAAACCTCAGGAAGGGACATAAAAGTATTAAATTCATTAGCCTTTTGAAAATGATGAAAACTCATAAAATGATTACCTTTTCTAGATTATTCATTGATCATGTAAAATAAATCATATTATTATGGAAATTTTCTTTATAAAAATTAATCCCTTTAAAACCAATTGCAAGAAAACATGAAATAATATAGGAATCGTTGATATTAATAATCATAACCCATATTTGTAGTTGTCATGAATAAAGGGGCCGACATTGTGGGTCAGTATACGATCACCCAGATGGTATTGTGCCCTCCGGACATACATGGTAACCCCATCATGATGTCCATCGATATCCCTGACTGCTTCCTCTTTGGTATCATGAGGGGTTGGGTCTAGTTTGCTAGTACCTTGTGCTAGGCCTTGAATTGATGGCAAGCGAGGCATCTAGAAACAGAATCCTCCCTAGCTTTCATCATCCCTGGCCACCTGTACTATTTCCAGAGGTCCTGATACAACTTCATCATGCCTGTATTTACTTCCAAGGGGATGTATGCAACTCCCTCATCACCTCTTCTCATAGCGCCACAAGTACAACTGTACGTCCTCTATAATGGATTGTGTGCTCCCCACATTTAGAATATTTTTCAGGTGCATATCCTGAGGATATCATAGCACGTGAAGTCTTGTAACTACTGTCTCTGAGTTACGCCTCCCTGACATACTGAAGGAGTGGAGGGGAAACTACCATTGACTATAAGTAGAATGTCCCATATCTATCCATATAGGATATCTAAAGTGATGATAACTACTCTGAAGCCTTGTTCAGTAGCTACGAACTTGATCTCTGGATAAGTGAATCTCCCACTACGTTCCCCTTCCCAAGAGTATAAACTGTCTCAAATTCATAGTTCTTGAGGAAATATAGGCAACGTCACTATCTCGGATTCAAATCAATCTTATTGAAGATTTATCTGAGACTCTTGTGGTCTGAGTAAATAATGAATTTCATGCCCATCAAGTAGTGTCACCACATCCTCCGGGAAAAGACCAATACATCCAACTCCAATTCTTGAGTCACATAATTCTACTCATGAGGCCTCAACTGTCATGATCCATAAGAAATCACTGCATTATCTTACATCAGGATACAACCGAGTCCGATCCCCGAAGAATCACAGTAAACCACGTAGCCAGTGTCCTCCTCCGGTAACCTCAGGATGGGAGCACTGGTCAATAACTATCTCAGCTGTTGAATTCTCTGTTGGAATGTATCTAACCACTGGTAGTGTTTCCACTTCTTAGTCATATCATTCATATGTGATGCTACTTATGAAAATCAGGTACGAACCTTCGATAGTAGCCTGCTAATCCAAGGAAGCTCCGCACCTCAGTAACACTCTTGGGTACGTCCCAAGAAAGTACTGCCTCGATCTGCACTCGATACACTGCAACTCCATCCACTGAGATGATGTTTCCCACAAAGTGGACCTTCCGTTTCCATAAATTCTACTTTGAGATATTCCCATATAACTGGTTCTCCCGGGGGGTGTCAAAAACTATCCACAAGTGTACAACGTGATCTTCCTCAGACACTGAGTACAACATGTTGTCGTCGATGAATACCACCACGATGTGATCTAGGAATGGCTTAAATATATAGTTCATGATCCCCATGAACACTCCTTGAGCATTGGTCAGGCTGAAAGTAATCACCGAGAACTCATAATGGTCATACCTACATCTAAAGGCTATCTTCGGTATATCCTCATCACGTAACCTGAGATGATGATAACCTAATTTAAGGTATATATTCTCGAACCCATTCTCTGATAAGAAAACTCCTTTAATAGAAATATATATTACAATGTGGTCCATGGTCAATGTTCCCAAATTTTTGGTCCACCAATAAAACAAATGATTTATTGATATCCTATAAATACATAAAACAATTTTTATAATCTATATTGTTTTTAAATAATGGAATATGAGGATTATGTACCTTCTTATCTATTCGTTTTTTATCATATATTCAATATGATCTCTCACAATTATCATATGAGTGTGAATTTATTATGAATGGTGAAAACCTTATATATATATATATATATATATATTTAAATCTCATTAAGTGAACAATTTTTCCATTATCAAAAACTATAAACAATAATGTCGTGAATATGACTATTTTAATTTTAAATAATGTTTATCAACCACTATGTATGTATTAAAATAGGTGGATTTGGGTACTGAAGAAGACTCTTAGCCTACATGGGAATGTGAATACCTTATTTCTAAAGAAAAATTGTGATGCATTTCATTACTAATATTGATTCAACATGTTTTTATTTTGGTACAATATAAGGATTATAGGATTGGATCATCCAATGACTATTAAAAAATTAGTCTTTTCATCTAACCATTGTGGTTACAATTAAGTATTTAGAAGGATTCATATGACTCTTAGTTCAATGTTCAATGATAAATTAGATAAATAAATGAAAATAAATTGTTTTTTTGGGGTATAGTAACCTAAATTGACCACTAATATTGTCTATATTAATAATAATAATTAGAAAATTACATTTTTCAATGACTTCAAAGATTTAAATTATAATTTATTAAAAGGAAAATTTCCTATTATAATCATTAAAATTTTAATTAGTGAAAAGCTAATTTTTGAAGTGCCCCCATTTATGGATGGTTATTCTGGTTGCAATAAAATTCGGATGGATCCCAATATAGAATAGTAAAATAACATCAAGGATCCTAAAAGATTATATATATATAATGTTTTACCATTCATACTAAAAAATATTATCCACTTATTCAAGGTAAATGAACAATATTTTTATGACCCTACATGGTAAATACATAAAATATTATGTATATGTTCTAGTTGTCAATTTATGATTTATTGACCATTTAAAAAACTCAAAAATAGATTCAATCAATAACTGATAATTATATATTATGGAAAATCTACCAAAGTACACCATGTAGGTGACATTAAGAAAATTTATTGGCATAATGTCCCAGTACATGGACCACTATCATTATCCTACCATGGGGTCTTTATCTGGTTTCAAGTATTCCTACCTATTTGAAAGATACTAATAACTTGTAAAGAATGTATAACTATAAAATGGGGGACAATGACCTTGAATAGTATAAATACAACAATATAAACCAAAAAAAACTATCCATAAAAATGAAATGAGTTCACATAATAAAATACATAGAATGATATAAAAAAGTTATGATAAACAAGTCATAATATCATATATCACAGGTCACTCACTAAAATGATAAGATATAGAAAATAATGCAAAATAAAAAAAATTCATGAGACTCTTCTTCCATACTTGATCCATATCATAATCTGAATATCTTACTCCCATAGATATTCCCCAACATCATCCCCTGTATAACCTATTCTCAAACTGAATGAAAATCTATCATCTAAATATTTATCTGATTTCACAAGAAGGGTGTGAAAAATAAATGTCAATTGGTTTTGGCCACATGAACCTAGTATACACCATAATATTAATGTATTAAGGATAGAAATAAAAATGTAAAAAAAATTATTTGGACAACATTTCAAACTCATGCCCCCATGACTCCATGTGTTTTTTGTCTTAGTTTTCTAAATATGCTCTTACAATACTATATCATAAAAACTTCAACACTATCTGATAATATGAAAATCCAATTTTTACATCATATTAATAACCCATCTCATATATAGAGACTTAGCATATGGTACCCACCAAGTCCTCAACGATTATCCAACGGCTTTGGTTAGTGTCCACTATCCAATTCTTGGAATCGTCTTCTAACTGATGGTGGTCCAATGTCCATGTTCTAGAAAGCCACTTATCAGGAAAAAGAGGTTATCCACCATTCCACATTGAAATGTTTATCTCATAACATGTAAATAACATGGTTTTTAAGGGGGTAGGGATTAATATAATCCATCATGAACAATTGTGAAGTAAATGGTATATGAGAAAGAAGGTTCATGAATAATGTTAATAAGGAGAGGTTACCATACCTTAGGAGGGAGCTTCAAAAATAATGAGTGGTTATTCTTAAGAGATTTTCATAACCTTTTGAGGTATTTAGAGAGATTGGGGATGTGTAATCTCATGATATATGTGGTCC
Source organism: Viscum album (assembly GCA_963277665.1). Classification (NCBI taxonomy): domain Eukaryota; kingdom Viridiplantae; phylum Streptophyta; class Magnoliopsida; order Santalales; family Viscaceae; genus Viscum; species Viscum album. The sequence continues at coordinate 1,284,293,677 of OY728133.1, forward strand.
TAATGAAGAGTAATGGATGTTTAGTTGGTTTATATAGAAAAAGAGATAATAAATGCTTACGAATTTCCAAACATAGGTTTTGGCCTCCGTATGATAATTTAATAAATCCCACACAACATCCGATGGATTTTCTCCCATGTTTTATACCAAAGTGGAGAGTTATTAATTATATTACATGTTTATAAATTAATAACTTTAAAATAATACAATTTTTTTTTGTGTAATTGAGTATTGTTTACAAGAAAATGATTTTATAAAATATAAGATATAACATAGGGTTTGGAGGATTCATTAAGGGTTTATATAATTAATGAATTAAAGTCAAATTTTTTTTTCTTAAAGTGGCAATATATATTTGTTCATGAATAAATTTTATATCATATGGTACATCACTTTTCCATCTTTCAATTTTCATAATATACACCATAAATTTATATTTTACTTAATTTTGACCAAAAAAATTTAATTGCCTCCAAAAATTAAGAAAAATTTATTATTGGAAAATTTCTATGATTTTATTTAAAAATTATTATTTTAAAAAATTATTTTTATAAAAAATAAAAAATTAACCTTTGAATCATAATACGATATTTAGTGAAAATACTGTTTTTTTTGAAAAAAATAGTTTCAAAACCATATAGAAATTACTTTTAACATTATCAAACTGTTTAATAATTTATATTTAAAACATATTATTTATTGATAATATTTTATTAAATGATAATTTATTAAAAAAAAATTAAATGATTAAAATAGTGTATCTTAATTGAATATATACATTTCCCCAAATTATCTTTTTTATTTCATCATATGAATAGATAATTTCTGTCAACCACATTATTTAATCATTTAAAAATTAATATTAAAAAGAAATAAATATAATCAGTCATTAATGAAATGAAAATATAAAAATTCATAGAATTAGTGTCAATATACAAATCCATTTATTAATCAAAATATTTTTTAAATGGAAATATGTGTGATGGTGATATTTCATTAAGGTTTTTTGACATACATGGGTTGGGATGTTATCACAATGGGCATGAACTTCTCCCATAACTGGTATTGTTCTTATTTTAGTTGTTTATATTTGGATTGGGATTTATCGGCTGAAAATAAAAATGATGCTATCTCCCTTGAACACTCTAACAAATGGACTTCAAAGGTTTAAATCCAACTGGATGAGGCCATAAATTATTCCATTAGTGTTAATTAAATTTTATTATAACCCATTATATATAAATATCATCAAATCATTATTAAATGAATAAATTATAAAAATTTGGGATTCATACATTTGTTTTAAATATTATATGATATCTCATTCCAAAAATAACCTTGTAGTTCATGTGTTTTCTATAACATCCTTACTTGATAATACATTCATTAATTAAAAATTAAGAAGTTTTCGTTATTATTTTTTCAGTGACTAAAAATATACTTGTTGACCAAATTGGTATGTTTTTAACCACACGAGGGACATAGGAACTTCTTGAAGGTGATTCCAGCATGGTCATATTTATGCTTAATTTTGATCTTTTCATATATTTTTTGAGGTTTTATATGCATTTTGGAGTCTAGGGTTGAAAATTTGGATTTTAGTTGATGAAATTCCAAGTGTGAGGTTAAATAAGAAAATATTGTATAAACAACATGGTTGCTGAATGAAATGTCTATATGAGTTATAGTAATGATTTTTTTTATTGAGAATGGGTTTTCTAACCATGTGAGTTTTGAATAAAACTGTTTTAGGGAAATTTATTTTTCTAAAGGATATCACATAACATGAGAATTATTTTTTAAACCCTAAACCTATCCTAAATTAATAATATTTTTTGGTTTTTCATTGGATAGTGGGACTGCACAGTGTTTCTAACTCTAAATCCTAATAATGAGACCTCACTAGATTATCTTCAAATGGAAATATAACCTAAAAAACCTAGTTTTTTTAGCTATAATATCTCAATAATTAATCATAAATCAATTCCAAGACATCCATAATGATCTAGAGTACTATACCATTGATTACATAGTTTAATTGATTATTTTGGGATGATATCATCATAATATGTTTGGTTTCTCTCTTGATTTTTTTCTCCATATATCCATCCTCAATCTATATTCTCCATGATCTGTTGGAACCCAATTGTTAAAGTATTATTATCTATAAGAGTTTTAATGATGAATTTATGATATTCATTGTACATATAGTCTTGTAAGGTCTAGATCCATTAAATTACCATCACTAGTTTGGAAGGATGTATGGTGTCCATTATTATGTATGTACATGTCTTTATCATATAGTCTATCAATTGGTATTCTTTATATTGTTATTATTTTCTTATATATATAAATTTATTTATTTATTCTAAATCCATGATAATTGAAATCAATCTTTTTAATTTTATCGTTTTCTAAATAGATTTTAATTATAGACTACTTTTAATATTAAATATCTTTTTGATGGAATGCATCCATGATCAAATGAAATGGAATGTATTTTTCAATAATAAAAGTGGTATGGATCACTATATAACATTATTAATAAAAATACGATATTATTATTAAATGGTTTTCCATGTAAAATTATTATGAAATGACCAATTGGATTCTTTAACATAATGATGATGTATTGACACATTAGGAAGACCTTGTGATGTGGAGCAAAACAAGGAGTATGCTAACCCTAGTTAATTTATCTATCACTATGTAGGTTCCTTAGGGTATCCATCCTAGGGATAAATGTTTATCAAACTTCATATTTCAATTATACTAACTTGTACTTGTTTTTTTCCTTTGTAGTGTATAACAATATGTTATGTCTATCCCTTAGGCACTTTGAGGTTTCATTACATAAATATATATTAATAATATTTTTTTCAAAAATAATAAGGATACCGATGCATGAAACAAATTTTAAACATATACTTATTCTTAATTAATAAAAATTTTGTCATATTGAATTTTGTATTGGATATGATAGGTTTTGGAAAATAAAACCAAAGGATGATATTATAAGGAAAATGGTTTTTTCAAGAAATAATTCTTAAATATATATTATAACAGAAATAATGGATGCATGTGGAGATATATTGTTTAATTTTTTTATGCCTTTTGATATATATTTACCACACCTTACATTTTTTTTGGGTGGTTATATACTAGTTTCGTAGTATATTGGGAATATAAAGAACATCACATATAGAAACACTGTTTTAGTACATGTCAGATTTTGTTGGGTTGGGATAATAAAAAAATACAGCCAAATGAAGATAGACCCATGTGTCTCTTTGTGGTAAAATTTTTGGCCTTTAGAATTTCATTTAGTCCTTGAATTCTAGTTGGTGGATTATACCTTATGGGTTTTTTTGTTCATGAAATTTTATGGTTTATCTAATCAACTATGGAAATATGTTTTGTTTTCTATGTAATTAAATTTATATTGAGGGTTAAATCATACCAATGTTTCTTTATATTATATCATGTTTCTTTTTGTCATCCCAAGGTGATTAGGGACATTCATCAGTCCCCGTGAAAGGTCAATTCAGGATTACATTATTGGTTGAGCGAGTTTGGTATTTTAAAAATTATATTAATGTTTTCAATTTAACATAATTGAATGCACTCATGATTATTTATCACCCCCTCAATCTCGGGGTTATTGATTGACTAGATATAGTACTATTTTAAGATGAAAGGTAGTGGATTAGTGTGTTTGTGTATATCAAATTTATGAAAAGATTAAAGCTATGACCGGATGTTTGGGGATCTATAGAATTATTTCTATTGGTTTTAACATTTGTGAAATCAAGTTTCCAAAATTCGTATTTCATGTTGAAATTAAATTATATTCTATTTAGTATCTCTTATCATTTTTTTAGATTATGGATCCCTCAAGAATGTAGCTAGTAATATTAAAGATGAGGTTGATGATAAAAATCTATAGGTGAATCCTTTTGTGGACTCAACTTTGGTGGAAACTATAGTTCAAATGATCCAACCAAATGTACATGTATCTAGTGATAAAACATAATAGTGGGTGGAACAAGCTTTAAAAGACCCTGAGTATCATCCCTAGAAAATTCATCGTGAAAAGGGTAACTGGGAAATAGTTTAATGGATCAAGAGGATTGAGAGGAATTTTAAATTTAGAACAACTTTGGAAGTCTTAATGTTTGGCTTCACCACTTATATTCTTTAAGGGAAGGGTAAAAGTGGAAGGGACTCTAATTGAAGTTGGTATACTTGAAGATCTCACCTATTCCACCATCAATAAGTCCTACAGTTAATATTTCTCTCTTGAGACACCAATATAGGAGAATGCATAATATTTTATTTCATTGGAACATAGAGGTGATTGTGTCATGAAGTGTCTTACATGGTCTTATATGTCAGTGAACCTATTTACAAATGGTTATTATAAGGAATGTCTCTATAAACATATGTTAAATAAGGGATTGAGTCCAGATATTTCATATTTGTTAATTCTTATATGCATATTGACCTTTTTGAGGATAGAGAAAAGGAATCATAGTCGGGGTGGATATAGCTAGGAAGACATGACTATTTTGAGCATCAACGAGAGTATGAGGTTTATAGATTTCATTTTATGGTCAGAATAGAATGTGTTGTGACCTACATTGAGGGGGTGCTAATTGGGTGCATTATATAGTTGGGTAGAGTTAGGTGGGTCTGTACCTATATTGGAGGATAGGTCACCATGAACCTGATATTAAACTATAACCCATAGTGTGTCATGAATGTGGGAAATCTATACTTCATTACCGTTTCTATGGGAAAGAATAACATGGTTGTATTGATGGATCCACCATAACCAAGGTATCTCCATTTAGATCTGGCATAAAAAAGGTTTGGGATCACAAACTCATTCCAGGGGTGATTTTCTGGCTGTGAGAATGATGAATCATTACATTTTTATCATCATAGTGTTCCCAATAACATTAAATGGTATGACCGACTACTATAAGAAAGAATATAATTATTTAATTTTCATTGGTTATAGGTTTCTTTGATTATGGGGAGAGAATTCCATTTATTTCATCTCAAATCATTAATATGATGGGATTATGAATAGATTTAATAATGTTAATCATGAATCTTTTAATTCCATTGGGAATGATGTTGATTAGGGTTATTGATATATAGAGTGTCAAGTGACGATTCTTGATCATTGGACCAAATGTGTTTCATAGTTCTTGACCTTGAAAAATTAAATCTCGCTATTTTCAAGGGTTGGACCAAAATATATAAATAGCTAATTGAATTATATCATTATTGGTTATTGTCGATTTATTCCAATGGAGTAACTCATGCCTTAACGGTGAGTGAGAACATAAATTATTGAGAGAAGTATATCCATTGTACTATGGTGATCTGATTCAAGTTAATAGATTTTCTTCTTAATATAGTTGATCTATATGTTAGCAGACCACTTCTAGTAGTGGGGACTACATATCACAATGTATTTTAAGAATATTTCTTCCACTAAAGGATGTCAAGTTCTCCATATAAGTGATTCTAGGGATATGGCTTATTTAGCTAATTTTATACCACATTACACCCTTTTAATTGAAATAATTAAGGGTTCATCGTAATTATTTGGGGATAAGGGATTTATTTGTCCTATAGTTTCACCTTAGTCATCTAATTACTCATTACCAAGATGGAGAATAAGAGATGTCTTTTTTGTGTTGATTAGCAAAAACCCAACTAGGTGATTGTTAAAAACATATATACCTTCCCCAAGATTGATGGCCATTTATATTATCTTATGTAAGTCTTGTAGTTTTTGAAAATTGATAGGATATTGGAGTAAAATTATCTATGGTTCTGATAAGAATACATTCCTAAGATGAACTTCAGGTGTATTTTTGGGTATTATGATTATTTATTTGTTCTTTTTTATTTACTAATTATCATATAGAGTTTATTTATTTAAAAAATAAAATCATTTATCAATTATTCGATACATTCATATATGTTCTTATAGATTATATCCATATAAATTAAATTTTATATTAGGGTCATTCTATGTATTTGGATACCATCCTAAAGATCGTAAAATTTCATTTTCAATTTGTAAATCAATTAAAATTTAATTTTTGGATTTCATAGGAGAAATTATTGGTCGATGTATTTTCATTCATGGGAATCTTTTCAAGAACTAGGATATGTGTGTAGTGATATCTTGGGAGAAGCATGAAAATGTGTTTTATTTCTTGAGTATTGTAAGATTTCATTGTTATTAAATGAGCTTTTTTGGGAACCTGTTCAATCATAATTCTTCTAAAAATAGTTACCCCAAAATAGTATGAAGATTGTTTTTATTGATTAATACTAATGATATTTTGAGGACATTAATTTACTATTTACTATAGTGAAATAATCATTTCCTTTAGGGTCATGATTGGAATATGACGATTAATACAATGACTTATTAACAAGATCGGGTCATTTACTAATGTATGAAATACACATTGTAACATATGGATCTAATTTCTTTTGAATTCATTAGAATAACTATCCCACTCTTGTTCTTGAGTTGGTGGTAATAAAGCTCGATCTTAATATGTAGTTCCATTAAATATTATGGGAATACCATATGATCATGATGCATATCTTCATTTAGGGGGATCTGAACACAATATATTGTTATTGGGTTGAATACCTTATGTCCATTGATTTTGATATTACATAAACCCTCATCAAATGGAACTTGGAATAAAAATATTTGAGAATAATTCTTCCAACTTGGGAATTTAATGAATTTGTGGATGAATGGATTTTGATGTGGTTTTTTCTATTATGTACTTGGGGGAAAAGAGAGATGAAATTCATGTATTCCATTATTTAAAAAATTATACATCATCTATGAATGGATGGATTTTACTTGGAAAGGTTTGGTATGTGATGTATTAGCACTTAAGTGTGAATATTTTTAGAGGGGATACCATGAGTTAGTGGAATGGGTCTCTTGTGGGAGTTTTTTTATGTATATGGTTGGATATTCTGACAGGACTAAGGAATGAACTGATGAAGCATGGACACCAATCCAATTGTTCCTACAAACTAAATAAACCAAGATGTTTCATTACAAAATACATAATAATTTTGGGATTGTAATAAGTATATATATAAAATATCTCATGTATTTGTGCTTTACATGTCAGAGAATAAAGGTGGAAAATCATATACGTACTCATTTGTTGCAAAATTAATGGGAACTTTTATGTGTGAGAATTTTATAGAGTTTATGGTGTCCTATTTTTTAAAATTTATTATGAAGTCTCACAATTTACATAATGGTTTTGGAGTGTGTTGATGGAAATTAGTGGTTATTAATTTATATTGAGTAGTAATAATTTTCACAAGGCATATGGAAATTCTGAGAAATCCATCTGGATGCATGAATACAATATTAAAGAATTCATATTTGAATATAGTGTTCTTGGGGGAAAATATTAACTTTGTGGAATATTATTATTATAATAGATATCAGTTTTCGATTATGATGGTTTCATTTTATGAGTTTTATGAGAGGCCTTGTAGTGATCCACTTTTTTTGGAAGAAAAAAGAAAACAGTGTGTGGTTGGGATGACTATTATATTAGAGATGATAAAAACATAGTTTCATTATGAGATATAGTAAAAGAATACATAGATTATATAGGAATATTAAAATGATCAACAACACCATATATTATTTTTTGAGGTAGGTGATCATGGTTTTCTTTAAGTAACAAATCAATTGGGACATATGCTTTTGAGAAATAAAAGTATGTTATGACCTTATTATGTTGACTCATTTGAGATTGTTGAGATACTCAGAATGAAATATTATTATATAAAATAATCTCCTCATTTCAATTATATTCTGGATGTGATTCATGTTTCCTAAAAGTTTATTTGTCTTTTGAACATGATTGAGTGGGTAGATGTTGAGATTGAACATGATACCTTATTGGTTGAAAAGAAAATTCAAAAAGTGGGATGATGGGATAAGGTGTTGTGAGGAATTATTAAACCATTGGTTTGAGTGATATAGAAGAGCAGTTTAGACAACCATGAGACATAAGAGTGTGAGTCATTGAGGATGGTCTAATGGCCTTATCACTGTTTAGGTTCATGATCATATTCCCTTCTTGGTATAGAAATCTTTTATGGTGGAAGAAATTTTGATTCCCCATAGTTCATATATCAACATAAATTTGGTCTTCTATTATCCTTTGTCTTCCTCAAAATGATTTTCAAAATCTTGGTTGAAAATTTATATTTTCATGGAAAATAAGCTTAGTGGGTAGTTTATGACCACATTTTTTAGTAATATGGTAGTAACTTTTTGACATGGATCTGTGAACTCATATTGATAGTTTCATGGTTTGACATTTGTTTTAATAATAATTTGAGTTTCTAAAAAAATACTATGTAATGTTATGGGGTTTATCTAGAGGTTATATCGTAGCATGAGCATGGTTTCACTAAACATGTTGCTATCCACATGAAATAATGATTTTTTTTATTTTACCGGGAAAGTAAATACCACATGGTTATCTTGAAGATTGTCTTACTATGTGGTCTAACCATGTAGACAGATCTAAACATCTTAAAATTGAAAATTTTTATAAATAACGTGGTCATTTTTAATTCTAATGTCATTAAAATCACCCATTATCCCAAATGGGGACCTCTATGAATCTCTAGAATAATCCCCCATTGATTCCATGGAGATCCATTATAACATCCTACCGCATCTAATTGTCTTGAGTGGGTGAATGAAATCTACTTGGCCTTAAGAGACGCTCCCAAGGCGCCAAAGGCTAGCAATAAATACAGAGGGCATCGAGAAACAGTTGGGGAATGATTTTCCCTTGAGACAAAACCAACCTACCAAATGATCCTCTGTCAAAAAAACTACATGATGCATGTCAACAAAATAACCAACTCATATATTACCAAAAGTAACCACACTCTTCCACAATACAACCCACAATCCAACACAATATTAGAGTACTATGAGGAAAACTAAACAAGAGACCCAAAATTTACCAAGACAAACTCCATGGATCCACACCAAGATACATTCTCCAATAACCACCACATCTCCCAATCATCACAATGAACCACTAACAATGATATGCCTCGCCTTTACATGTGTCCCAAAATATGACATCTGAAAAATAACCAAATTTCCAAAGTAGGGGGTGAGTACTAATACATATTAGGTTTTCCCTAAATGAGTTCTTCACACTTGAGACAAGGATAAAACTGTTAACAAACTTATATAAAATAGTTCATATAAAAAAATTAATAGTGCAACCATTACCATAAGACAAACAAACCCTTACCAAGCCATGTCACTGAAACCAAGAAACCAATATAAAGCCTAAAACACATGCCACAATCCATTTTATTATTTACAAATTAGCACAATTATTTCCATCTTGCAATGAAATTCAGAATAAGTCAACCAAAATGGTTGAGCTTCTGTCTAACCCGGTCACCCATTTCTACTAGTGGTACATTCTGCCTACTAATCATTTGATAGTGGCCCTTCCATCCACTAACCATCCCCTTATTATAGTGTTACTTCCAGCCCACTCCCACACAACATAAACAAGTCGTAACACTAAATCAACCAACTAGAATGAAGCAACCAAGGCCGCACAATAAACACACAACCATTTCCAACACATGCCAATTCACTTCAATAAATCAATCATTTTTTGAAAACCCCCTCTAATAATATTCCCTGAAAAAACATAATTTTAATAAAACATCTTTATATAAAACCATTTTTCATCAACCATTTTCACACATAAATCTCAGCAACCCATTTTATAATTACCATTTTAAAATCAACATCAAGAAAATTTCACCACAAAATCCCCTTTCCCGAAAATCTATGAAATATCACCAAAGGATATTTAAATCAATTTCACGCATCAAAAACAAAATTAATTTTAAAAAACACAAATTAAATGTAACAAAGCTTTATGTTCTAGCAATGTGTAGTCAAGTGGGAAGCCACCTACCTTTAGGGTTCCGGCGAAATCGACCCACAAGAAATTGCACCTCAAATCCAGAAAACACACAACTGATACAACTCTAGGTCCCCTTCCCTAACACCCCCAAGACATAAAATCAACACCCAAGGCAACCAAAACCCTAGATATATATTAAATGTATTCAGATATAGAGAATCATTAATTGGAGAAGAGTATATCTAGAGTAAACCCAAGAGAAACTAAGAGAAGGGACTTTCCTCAGAGAAACCACTTTCAAACCACCTTGAAACCCCTTCAATTTGCTTCCAAAGTGAGTGGGAGAGAACCTTCTCCCATTGAGAACCCATAATCCCGAGTAAGGCTTGAGTGGGAGATGAATAGGAGTGAAATAGGTCACGTACAAGGGAACCTGGATTTAAAAACCCTTCTTTTATGTGGCATCTCAATTAGTCTGTATAGTATGGAAAATCGTGTGCTAACCATGCGCACACCACTGTCTTGAGAGGAGGGGTCTGCACAGTTGCCTCACACAGTTTGGAAAGATTTGTGTAGTCCATGTGAAGCCTACTGTCTCCCCATGTACGGTTTCCTTGAGAACCCCCATGGTTTCTGCCAACTGTGATCAAACCGTGATCCCTAAGAAAAACCTCCAAAATTATTCAAATTCATTCGAAACACTCACATCCTCTTCCCGACTCATTACATTAACATTAAACACTTAAAAATGCATAAATAAAGGCTATATACCTCAAACCGGGGGTGTTACACTCTCCCCACCTTTGGAAATTTTGTCCTTAGAAAGAAGGAAACCATTGCTTTGCAAAAGAGCTCATGTCGTTGCTCAACCATCTCTTTCTCCCACTCCCATGCCTCCTTTTTAATCTGACAATGCTACCCCAAACCATGAACTAAAAAGATACTTTTATAATGTAAGACGTTTTCTTTCCTATCCACAATCCTCACTTGCACGTGCACTAAGGAAGCATCTGGTTCTAGCTCAACATGATCCCAAGGAATAACATGGTCACGATCCGGCTCATATTTTTTCAACTGTGACACATGAAACACATTGTGCAACACACTAAACTGAGGTGGAAAATCCAAAAAATAATCCTCCTATCAAATACTCTAACGTATCTCAAAAGGACCAATATAACTCAGAGATAACTTATACTACTTCCCAAACCGATGATGTCCTTACCTAAGATAGATTCTCAAAAACACATGATCAACCACCTCGAACGACAATGGTCATCAACGATGGTCCACACATGATATATAAAAACATTAAGCCATCTCTATCCTCGTAAATATCAACATGGTATTTTCCATATTTTCTTGGATAAGGCTTGGTACGGTCATCAAAATATCACCCGTTTCCACCCAACATAGTGGATAACAAAAAGGATTCCCATATAAAGCCTCAAACAGATCCACATGTATTGAAGCCTCACAACTATTATTATAAGAGAACTCCACCAATAGTATGTGCTACTCCCATGAACCTGTAAAATCCATCACACAAAACCATAACATATCGTCCAAAGTTTTCATCGTCCTCTCAGATTAGCCATCCGTCTAAGGATGATTATTCATCCTCATAGTCAACTGATTCCCAAGGGCGTACGACAACGATTTCCAAAAAAGAGTTGTGAACATCTGATCTCTATCTGATACAATAGAAACTGGAACCCCATTCCTCTTTACCACCTACCACATATAGATTTTGGATAGATCCTCCACTGTATGAGATTCATGAATCAGGATGAAATGGGCTAACTTTTTCATCTGATCCACTATAAACCATATAACATCGTCCATCCAGACCGTTCATGGGAGAACAATAAATAAATCCATCGTTATCTGGTCCCTTTTCCCTATTAGGATAGGTAATGACTACAACATGCGTGATCTCCCCGGATGCTCTACATTGAAATGCTTTCAAGTCAAGCATCTCGAGACAAACCCGACCACATCCCTTTTAATACTAGCCCTCAAAAACTGCACCTTCAACACCTTATACATTCTTGAAATTCTAGGATGGACAACCTACCTAAAATTATGATAATCCTAGAAAAGTTCCTCCGGACAAAACACATGTACCACTATCTAATTCTAATAATAATAGACTAAATTACCATTCAGTTTCTAGTTCTCAATGGTCTCCCTACCATTGAGTTTCAACCTCCACGCCATACACTAGGAATCAGATTCTTGTGAATCTTTAACACAAATAGCCATGTCATTAACCAAAAAAACTAGGAAGAAGACCACTCTGTCACTCCAATCATCACATTCCAAACACATTTCATATATGACCGACATCAACTTCCCCTGATCTAGTACCTTCTTCACCACTTGAGCATATGATTTCCTACATAATGAATCTATCCCCAAATTTCCCTTACCAGGTTTGTACAATATGTAATAATCAAACATCTGGAGAAATTCTATCTATCTACATTGCCTCATGTTGAAATCTCTTTGTGAGAAAATATGATATAAGTTCTTGTGATTGGTAAACACTATAAATTTATCACTGAAGAGATAATGGAACCACATATTTAAATCATGAACCACGGTCGCCAACTCCAAATCATGTATTGGGTAGTTCTCATGAAACCAAAATTGTCATGAGACATATGCAACTACATGACACCTTGCATGAGAACACACCCCAAACCTGATCCCAATGTGTCACAATACACCACGAACCCTTTCCCAGGTTCTGAAAAAACCATGATGGTTGGTGACCTAAGGTGACCTTTTAGCTGTTCAAAACATTTCTTACACTACTCATCCCATTGAATTGGCACATTCAACCTTTTCAAAGCTGTAATCGGCGAATCCAATAATGAGAAATCATGAATAAAACATCGATAATACCTAGCTAGACCAAACAAGCTATGTATCTCGAAAAATATTATTTGGTTGTTTCAATGAGATAACATCCTCTATCTTTTCCGGATCACCTGAAACACCCCATTAATAAATAATATGGCCAATGAAACAAACATACTGAATGGAAAATTCACACATTGACAATTTTGCATACAATTGATGATCCCTCAAGATCCACAACATGATTGAAAAGTGTTACTTGTGTACTACCCTTTCCCTAGAATACAACATTATATCATCAAAAAATACCACCACAAAAGTATCCAAATATCATTGAAATATATGATTCATCAATTACTTCAACACCGCTGGTGTATTCATTAGACCAATGGGCATAACCACTTACTCATAATGGCCATATCTACTTTTGAAATCTGTTTTTGGAATATCATCCATCTGTACCTGCAAGTGATAATACCCTAATCATAAGTCAATCTTGGAGAACTACTAAGATCCCCTAAATTGGTCAAAAAAATCTTAAATGCAAAGAAGTGGATATTGGTTCATTATCATAACCTGATTAAGACTATGATAATCAACACAAATCCACTAGTTTACATCCACCTTTTTATCACACAAAACTGGTGTTTACCTTATATATGTACTAGGATAGACGAACCCTTTGTTCTCTAAATCTTCCAACTTCACATTTAGTTTTCATAGTTCTGTAGGTGCCATATGATTAGAAAAAAGTGAGACAGGACTAGTCCTCGTAAAGAGATCAATCAAAAACTCCACTAATCTCACAGGTGGTAACCCTAAGATTTCTTCGGAAAAAAACATCCATAAACTGATCCACAAATACTAGAAGAAAACTCATCTCAATACCTTCCACTACTGCCAATGAGAAAGTTGGTAACCGGTATGATATCGTTCCAAACCCTGGTGCCAAAAAACCTATTGCACCCTAATTATCATTCTTCTCTCCTCTAGTGAGATTTCTCATGGCACCCTCCATCACAAAACTAACCATTAGTGAATAATAGTCAATGTGGTCTTTAAACATCGTCAACCAATCCATGCCTAGTATTATATCAAACACATCCATCTTAAGAAATAACAAATCCGACATCAACTCAACCTCATCCAGCAGTACATGACATGATCTACACAAGGCTCGACACTCTTTTTCACCCGGAGGAGTTCAATGTTTGAGAACAACATGAATCATTTCTACTGTTAAAACCCTAAAAATAAATGATGTGAGAATCAATAAACTAATTGGATGAACCCCCCTAAAAAACACTTGTTTTTTTAAGAATTTAAAAGAATAGTTCCATGCACCATGGGTGGTCCTGATTGATCATCCATCACAACATGTTCAGCTCCAAACAACGACTTTCTTTTAACACTTTGTTCCTTTCTTCCCTACTGAGTCATTTCCTAAGGAGTCATTTTGTTCCTACAATCAGCATGAAAGACTTGGATCTATAGAAAAGGCGTATACTACTTCCCTCGTCTTATCAAGGCATATTACCCCTATGACCCTTGAGGAGTGTGACAAACACCCATCCTCAGAGAATTCCAACAATAACGCTACATATTCTCAATCTGCATACTATTATGAAATGATCATGGATGTGTCATATAATCCCGCATGATGTGTCTCGTACAACCTCACAGAAAACATCAAGGTTTACTCTAAGGCATAATAGGATGATTCACTGATCATATAGTTGGATTCTGAGTCTTTCTCCCAGTAGGAAAATAAGTGTCCCTCTTCAAATTGATCCCAACTATTGAGTTCCCACTATTTCCCATGGGTAATAATACACTTCCTCCGCTCGTAGCACCCTAGAGATCCCTTTTAGCCACTAAGTCCCTATTCACCATCTCTGTATACTTATTTATACACAGCACTACTATCTTGGACCAAATTTTGTACCTCAAACCAGCATCAAATATACAAGCATTAAATTATGTACTACCCCCATCCTTGGATGAAAACCTAACTATATTCATAAACATAGCTGCGTACTCTGTTACCAAATAGTTCTCCTATTTCAAATGGTAGAAATATTTTGTGCGTTGAACTATGAATGTATTAGGGTAGAATTGTTTGTTAAATAATTATTCAAATACATCCCATGTCATTCCTTGTTTCGTTCCATGTTGAACAACCAACTCCCACCACAGAAGAATATGATCTTCTAAAATATATGTGGCCAACTTCACTTTCAACTATACCGGTGTTCCCAAGAATTCAAAAATCTTGTTCATTCTATTCATCCATGATTTTACCCATTCCAGCTCTGAATCACCCCTAAAGACAGGTGGATTCTTCTTGTGAAACTAAAACACATGATCCACATACCTTGGTTCATCTAATTTATTTGAACTTCCTATTTCAGGGAAAGATTTCACTATAATCTTCACTGGCTTCTGGTTCACCTAGGGCTCTTGTACAACCATATTTTCAGTAGCCTCCTTCGGTTGGTCTCTACAACACCAACTCAATGAAATTTCTATCAATACAAAAACAAATATAAGTCCTTTAATTTTAGAAAAACAAGATTCAAAAATTCTAGTTCTATTACACTACAACTATCACAACCAGGCTTTCAATAACTTCTCATTTCCAATATTGCACTATTTTGAAAAAAAATCCATCATGTTTTGAAAATCAACCCATTTTGAAAATAGCACTAGTTGCTATGTTTCAAATCATTCCGTTTTGAAGCCCAATCGTGATTTTCAAAATCAAAACATTAATGTAAACCATAATTAATAATACCCAAATAAAATATGCATCTTACTACGATTTCATTTCTACCATGCATTTCTTGGTCATATCATTTTCTACACCCACGACAATGAGATATCTAATACCTTTAAGTGTCCTTACGCACATATGTACCAACTCCCTGGTAACTTGATGTTCCATAAAAAAGAGTTACCTATGACCATTTATGCAATTCATTCCATGTTTCAACAATCCTATGTCTTACTACTGTACCAACTCACAGAATAGGCCAAGAAGGAATGTCATCACTAAGGCCAATGATCAACACCAAGGGTCGAACTACTTCTCACACAAAAAAGCTAAGGACCAATAAACATATACCACTTGTAATGTCCTACCCCATATCACTAGCTTGAGAGGGTGGATGAATGAAACTTGGCCTTAAGATACTTTCCCAAGGAACCAAATGGTGGATATAAATGTCGAGGGCTTCAAGAAAGAATTAGGGAACTATATACTGTTGAGAAAAAAACCCATCCAACCAAAATATCAAATATCAACAAACTAAATGATACCAGTCAACAAAATAACTGACTCATACATTAACAAAATATAACCACACAATTTCAAAATACAACCCACATACCAATACAACCTACAAAATATCAATTTACTATGTAGAAGACTAAACATGAGACCAAAAATAAACCAAGACATACTCCATGGCTCCACACCAATCACCATGCCCCAAGCACTACCAGATCTCCCAAGCATCACCATGACCCACTAGAAATGAGATTACTTACATTTACATGCGTCCCAGAAAATGACATCTACAAAAGCACTAGTGTCAAAGAAGAGGATGGGTACTAATAGTTAGTTGGTTTTTCCCAAATGACTTCCCTACACACGCCACTTGGATAATACCGTTGGAAAATTTTTAAAAAATAGTTCATATGAAACAATTAATAGTGGAACTATTACAATAAGCCACACACACCCTTACCAAGACACCTCTCTGAAACCATGAAACCATGGTAAATACAAAAAAATTCCACAATACATTTCATCATTTACACATTATCACAAAAATTTCCATCTTGCAAAGCAATGTAAAACAAGACAACCAAAATGGTGAAGCTTTTGGCCAACCCGTTCACCCAGTTCTACTAGTGGTACTTCCCACCCACTTATCCTTCGATGGTGTCCCTCCTATATACTAACCACCCCCTTATTATAGTAGTAATTCCTTACAACATCCAAACAACATACACAAGACATAACACTCAATAAACCAACAAGCACGAGGATTCCAAAGACGCACAATAAGCACACAACCATTTCCAACACATGCCAATTCACTTCAATAAATCAACAATTTATCAAAAACACCCTTTAATCATTTTCCATGCCAAAAAAAATTTCAATAAAAAAATAAATTTATTGAAAAACATTTTTAATCATGAATCTTCATAAATCAATCTTGGAAAACCATATTAAAATTTACATTTTAAATTCCTCATCAAGGGAATTACACCAAAAAAATCCTTTTTTCCTAAAAATCTAGAATACATCAACAATGGGAATTCCAACCAATTTATCACATCAAAAACGAAATTAATTTTAAGAAAAACAGATTAATTGTAACAAAGATTCATGTTCTAGAAAATTGGAGTCGAGTGAGAGGCCACCTACCTTAATGGTTCAGGAAAAATAAACCCATAAGAAATCACACCTCAAATCCGGTGAACGCACCACCAAAACCTCTATAGGTTCCCTTACAAAACATAAACATGAATTAAAATCAACACCCCATGAAACCAAAATAAAATATCTACATGAGACAGATATAGATATGGAAAACCAAGAATGGGAGAAGAGTATATTTAGAGGAAACCCAAGAGAACCCAAGAGAAGAGACTTACCTGGGAGAAACCACCTTCAAATCACCTTGAAACCCATTTGATTTGATTCCAATGTGAGTCGGATATCATCTTCAACCATTTAGAATCCATAATCCCGAGTGATGCTTTATTTTGAGAAGATTGGGGTGAAATAGTCCAAGGATGAGGGAGCCCTGATTTAAAAACCCTTCCTTTTAGTGGTCGCACGGTTAGTGCACACGGTTTGGAAAACCATGTTCTAACTATGTGCACGCTACTTTCTTGAGAGGAGGGGTCTGCACATTTTCCTCGGGTAGTTTGGAAAACCATGTTCAGCTTGTGGGAAGCCTAATGCCTCCCCCACCTGGTTTCCTAGAGAACTCGCACGGTTTCCCCTAACCGTGCTCAAACAGTGCTCTCTAAGAAAAGTCTACAAACTTATTCAAAATCATTTCAAACTCTCCCAACCTCTTCCCAACACATTTCATTCACATTAAACTCCTAAAAAATGTCATAAATATAGGCTACATACCTCAACTCAGGGGTTATACATACCTCAAACTGGGCGTCCTACATCCTTGATTATATTGGGTGTATCTCCACAAGGTACTTATATTATTTCCCCTTTTTTTCTTTTTTCCCAAGATATGTCCTCGATATCTCTACCTCTTAATCCATTGGAAAAAACTGAAAGTTTATTACTGAATATAATGTGATGGCTATGGAATTTTTGATGTTCGTTATAAATCTTGGCTATAAAAGACATGATCACTTTGTTTCCGAACACTGGTTTTAAAGGGAATATATTTTACATCATTAGTATGGTGGATATCACAGTGTTATGGAATATCCCATGGTGATCCTTATATTATTTGGATTAATTCTTTTTTTGTTATATGAAATTTAATATATTCAATCATTGAGAGGTGATATCAAACTCTGTTGGAAAGGAAAATATTTTAAATAGCGATTTTCTTTAAAAATGAATTTAATGTTAAATATATGTTTTTGGAATGAATAAAAGTTAAATTAAAATAGAAATGTGATTCCTTGCATGAAAACAATATATAACCATAAAGATAATATTTTAAAAAAATTATTCACTAAAATGAAATTTTGAGGCCATGTATTTTTTCGAAATGAGAAATTGTATTATTGAACAAAGTCATGATGTAAGGGAACATTGTGAATAACACGTGGTATTAAGAGAAAATAAGTAAATGCGTTCCCTAATGTAGTTATCAATCCCTAAGATAGGTGCCCCACAGTAGTATTTATAGGCATCTACGTTCCATATTTGTTTAATCACACTTATTCAAGGTGGTTTTTATTTATTTGTATTAGTTGTGTAAGGACATATGTTATGATTTCTTCCTTAGTGATTTGAGGTTACATGAAATATATATATATATATATATATTGATATTGATATGAATATTTTCCACCAGATATTGATATTAATTCTTCAAACCTATTTCAATAAACATCCTATTCAGCACTAATGAATTTTATTACATATTTGATTTTGTATTGGTTACGGAAAGTCATTAATGAAAAATGAATGGATTATTTTATATGGAAAATTAATTATTCTAATTTTTTATCATATTTTTTAAATAGAAATATCATTTTTATATAGATATAAGTTTTATATATTATACCATGTATCCAAATATTCATTAATTCCCACACTACAATTTTTATTTGGGTGGTTGTAGCCTCGGTTTTAGGGATATATGTAATGTGATATGCATTATGTAGAGGATATCTCATATATTTCATGTTGTCTTCTAGTGGGTTGGGATTATGGTGAAAATGTTCAGATAGAGATATAACCATGGGATTATTTTGGATTTATGATGGTGTTATTAGTTTATTATTTTAGAAATTTGTGTCTAGTTATTTTATGTTATGTTTGTGGTTTGGTTGTTCGCCATGTTTGATATTTTATTATATTTTCAGTGGTGCTAGGTTTGACTATATCCTGTCAAATTCCCATAGAATGTGAAAATAAAATAAAATTTAATTATTGGATATAATGGTGATTTTCAATTTCTTATTGTGATCGACAATAAACTATGGGCCTTATGGAAGTTCAATTTTTGTTACATTATTTACTGAATAAGGTTGGTCTGTTACATTTGTTATGATTAATTTGTCCCATGATTTTAATAACTACCTAACTAGATCATTGGAAACTAGGTGAGGGTACTATTGTCACTTCTCACTACCTGATCATGTCCAAAAGTCTTTCCTCTGCAAAATGGACACTCTTATCACTTTGAGAAATAGTCTTCAAGCAATCACAAATTACCAAATTCTTAATGAGCACTAAAGAAACCCACAGGAGGCTCGTCACCATCTTTACACCTCTTATGGTGTGATCTTGAACCCTCTGAATATACATGAATCCTTGAAACATTATTATATAGAATAAATCCTAAAAATAGGCATATGGGATTCTTTTAAAGGGGATACCTACATCTGACACATAGTTAACATCCCCGATGTGATCTACTTACCCACGATCAAGTAAGTCAATTATTCATCTAGGCTCATACAAAAACATGATCCCCAATCTCAAACTATACTGTATAAATAAATAAATAATAAAAAGTATACTTATTTATCATATTCCATCCACTGTTTCTTATCTTCTAGAAAATCATAAAAAATTTCCATCATAGTGAAACTACTTGGAAGAATGTTTTTCATATTCTCGGGCCATCCTATTGATATAATTTGAAAAATATGCATAAAATTATGATAATTTTATAATTCTCCAAAGAAATTAAAAAAAATGACACTAACCCATTATCCCATTAAATTATAATTATAAAAAGATGAATAAAATGGAGTAATAAATGGAGATCATATATTGGATCCACCACAGAAACAAAAAAAGCATCCCCAAATATGCAGGATCCCATGTGGGAAAAGGGGGGGTTGAGCTAGTCCATGGGATCTCCATATGAACCCATTTCCCATTAAATTTTAATGGTAGGGAAGGGTGGTTTAGTTATAAACATACTAGTATGGCCCCATAAAATAGTGTTGGGCTACCCCATATTGTGCAACCTCATGGGTTTCCGCACAAAGCCCCATCCCCCCCCCCCACATTCCTCTGACAACATCATGGAAAAAGGATCCATAGGAAAACCCACCGTGATGGGTATTCTAACACCCTACCTCCGGTGGAACCTCCATGGTGTAGTCCATGAGATACAATAACTAGATTCCCCACAAAGCAACACATCAGTGTGGCCTTTTTGTCTGCGGTGTATCTGACTGCCAAATAGAATAGAGTTGACCCCAAAAATTCCCCACTGCATCATAGACCCTATGTAATATTCTAAAGGTAATTAACCCATAGTACCACCATTAATAAACCCTTATC
Organism: Viscum album; assembly: GCA_963277665.1. Classification (NCBI taxonomy): domain Eukaryota; kingdom Viridiplantae; phylum Streptophyta; class Magnoliopsida; order Santalales; family Viscaceae; genus Viscum; species Viscum album. Next base: position 1,284,314,566 of record OY728133.1, read on the forward strand.
CATTACACCAAGTCATCCTTGTAAAATGTATATGATTCCAAAATTCCCCTCACTATGTTATAGTGGCTTATTATAGTACAAATTTAAGTAATTGGGTCACCATGATCCTTCATTAACGATCATCCAAGTAGTCGAAGCTACAAATTGGCCTCATTAAATAACTAAAAAAATAAATGCAATTTCCCAAAGATTGTAATGATTATCTGAATCAAAATTCAAGGATTGATCCTTTCATTGGGATGAGAATTATTATTTTCCCCCTAATGGAAGGCCTAAAAATCCATAGTTCATTATAATTCCCCCGCAAAAAGATTTCGTATCCTTGATAAGCTATTATAGTCACCAAATAGTTAATACCAAACTAATAAATTTTCCAATACATTTGAATCTCACTGTGTTCCATCTCCAAACACTAAATAATCAACCCCTACACAAATGAAAACTCTGTAGAAAAATATTCATTATAACCAAAGCCACAAAATCTTCAACTATGAAAAAAAAGATAGTGATAAAAAATTCATATCTAATAACACACCATAATATATAGAACAAATTCATTATATAGAATATAATGGTCCCCAACATAAGGTTTCACTCTAAATAATCTTATTCCATGACACTATTCTCCCAAATATATGAACATATTTTTCTCAAATATTCTAACATCCATTAGTACAATGACAGGTTCAAATAGTTTCTTCCTTTCCCCACCCAATTCCACATTAAAATTCCATTCAGTCTTCCAATGGCCAACCTCTCCTAAAATATTTCAACATCAAATACCATTTAGTCATTAAAACTCCTTGATGGATCATGATTCCTTAACATTTTAGAGGCATTGTAGTATCTCTTTACACCCGTACTATTTTCTGGACCCAACTCTTATTGATGTTTCGTGGTTGAATCACTGATGAAAAGACTATTCATCATGTTATCTCGATATTTACCCCCGGTCCCTAATCGAACAATCTCATATCACACCAACTACTACTTGAGACCATTACTGAAATCATATCACTTCCTATAACAACTAATTATTCTTTAAAAAAATGATGTTTGATATAATATTCAATACATAGCAACTATCCAAAACAAATCATGATAATTTAAATTTGACTGTAATAACCCAAATATTAAATTTGAAAGAATTAATATAATTATAATTTTATGAAATCTATATAGTTTCATTAGTTAATATAAATTTTTCAATAAATTCATACGAAATAAGCACCCAATATTTAATAAAGACAATTTATTCTTCAGCTCATACATTTTAAAAATAATGATTTTATTATTTTTGGGGTAGAATCTATTATAATTAACTCTCTAATTGAATGATTTTTTTAATAAATCTAAAACACATTTTAAATTTATAATTTTAAAATTTATATACGGTAATTTTTTTGATGTTTTTGAAATGATTGATATCTTAGTGAATAGTGAAAATTAATGTTTTTTGGAATACTATGATTTCTATTCGTCCAATAAAATAATTATAAATTACCATTGTATTTTTTTTACTGTGAAATATGATTCTATTTTTATAATATTATAATTAATTTCATATTATTCTATAATTTCCCGAATTTCAGTGTAAGTTTATGTTAATGTTTAAAAAGTATTTTTCTTAAAACTTTTTAATGAGAATTAAGATATCTATTTTAATTAAGTAAAATAAACCTGAATATGGAAATATTTAAATGAAATTTATATATTATATATCTATATATATGAATGGAAATACAAAAATTATTATTTCAATTTGTTGGGTTAATATATAGTCTTCTATTTCTTGAATAATACGTTTCCTCAAAAACCATTATTCATCACATTTTTTTCGATTAATATTAAAATAAAATTTACATATTTAATTAATTGAATTTTATAAAATATATTCCATACTTTTAATAATCCTAATAAATATTATGTAATAAGGTAAAATGAAACTTTAGTGATAGTGAATAATAAAAACAGTAAAAATTAGTTACTATAGTTAAGGATAAAACATCAAATTTCATATTACTTGTGCTTTTCTTAAAATTAAATTTCCACTAAAAATGGTATTTATTGGATAAATTATATTTCATATCTATATTTAGTGGGACTAAATTATCTTATAAGGATCATTGGTTTGTTATCCTAAATGTAAAATTACCTATTTAACAAAACTAATTACCGTGGGGAAAACACAAATGGTAAAAGTGAGAAACTTTATATTCAAATTGAATAAAATGTTGAAAAAATATTTATATATTTATTTTGGATGTGTGTTTCGTCCTTATCTTCCAACCATTAGATCACTTATCAATTTCTGATGTACTTGTTTTGATAGTGACTTTTTTTATTGAATATGTTTGAGTATTTATAAAAAAAGACACTTTGTGTCACCTATAAAAGAGAACCCCCTATAATATTATATCCACAAATAAATATCCTAATGGTTAGGAAAATAAATAACCAAATTGATTATTTAATTACATTCAATGATCATAGAAGATTTTTTTCAGTTATAAATCCCTTTTGGAAGGATTTTGATTCAAACCAAAAGAGGTTTTTTGAAGAAGAGGTAGCACTCTTAACCAATATTTTTGTTTTATTTATTATTCAACATCCTACAAATATTTTAATACCATAATGATATAATAACATAATTATATATCATATAAGAATATTTCATTATTTTTATAGAATAACCTACATTCATCTCCTCTTCCATCAAATGGGAAATGAAACCATTGTTCATGTGTATGGAAGATTACTGCCTCACAATCCAATACAATTTTTTTCCATCCTCACCTCTCATGGGATTTTAAGACGATGTAATTAATGTATATGGATATATATTAAATTCAAGAAATACTTATTATTTTTTGGAATTAATAAATCATATACTCTTTTACAATTCATTTCATTAAAAATTGATAAGGTTTATCATGTGTTCGTGTGGACTACCACCCCTATGAAGCGACGCGATTCGTCTTTGATAACCACATCATATGGATGGTATATATAAGGTTATTTATTGAAAAAATATGGTACATATAATATATATATATATATATTTATTTAAGGATAAAAGAATATTTATCTTCTATTCATCATGATCATTGAAAAATGAAAACATTATTCATTTGTACGTATGACATAAAATATCTATGATTATAACGCAATGAAATTTTCATAAACATATTTAATTTATTTTTTTTTAAATTATAATATATCTGTAATATTGATAGTTATATGATGATTATTATTGTATATAATATGTTAAAATTAATTCATTTACCATAGTCATCTTACTGAATCTGTTTATGACATATGAATAGAATATCATCCAAATGACTAAGGTTATCTTTATTGATTTAGTAGATAAATATAAGAAGATAATAAATAGAATAAATCAAATAATAAACCATTAATGGTTCTTTAGAATTTAAATAAATAACATAATTTTATAATTTAGGAATATAATATGTATACGTGATTAGACAAATTTGAGTTCAATGATATCTTCTAAATATCCTTTTATTGAGCTATATTGTTATGTTATGTGACAAAATTACTAACCATTTTAGACATTATATCTTCAATAATTCATATTTCATTATTTTTATGTAAATATTCATTTTAAATCAACCATGTGGATTTTATTTGAATGTTACGAAACTAGTAAAGGGTATATTTCATAATGTCCTTTATTTAGAGGTTTTTTTATGTTCAAGGTTCCTTTTGGATAACGCATATATATTTTTTCATAAACCATATATCTTTTATTATTATATTTTTACGAATATGGTTTCAATTTTTAGTTTCAATTTCTATTCTTATTGAATAAGTAAACATTGAGAAATATTTTAGTTAGTAATATTGATATTGAATCTCCTTATAGATATTGAATGTTTCTATGCGATGTCAATATTTTCCCTGAAATCAATTAATTTATTTTAAAATCATATAGGTATAAATATATTATTTCATGAGTTTTAATATTGACCCAATATTTTAAAATTTTACCTTATATCAAGTTCTGAATATGGTTCTTTTCAGATTTTTTTTGTAAAATTTTGAGTGGAATGATTTCTTTTAACATATATGAAAGGAATAGTATTTCACTCCACAATGACAAAAAAATGACTCAATTATTTATTTACAAAATTCCATGTATATTTTCAAATATTGTTTTTCTATATATTTTTATTTTTTTTATATTTTGTTGAATTTATTTAAAATGTGAAATTGTTATTTTCATAAATAAATATTCCAAGTTATCTTTTACCAAAGTATTCATCATTGAGGAAAAACATTGATGTTACATATTACTTATAAATTTCTTATATATGTCTTGAACATAGACACATATCATTTCCACCCTCTGTTGATGGGGTAATACATTCCATAAGTTCTTTTTGTCTGATATAACCCATTTCAATCCATGAGTTATTTTCATGTTTATGACTTAAGATTGATTTCCTTTTATATAACACATAAGCATGTACATGTTATTATGGGTGATACTAAGTAGAAAAACAAGTTATTGAGTAAATATTTTATCTAATGATAGATTATTTATTCCATTAGGAAGTAAGACTTATTTATTATAGGAATTTGTTCACCATGTGATATGGTATAGGAAGTTAGATATAACTAATGTTTATTTCATATAATGTATAGCTTCAATATTTCCAATATTGTTATAATCTTATGACACTATGTACATTAAGTTATGAATACATGTGATTACTCATTATCATTCTCTTGTATGATATCATTATATAACTTTAACTCCCATGTTATATTTCTATATCTTTTTTATTATATTATATGACTTTTTATCTCACCGTTAAAATTTATGTATTCCATAAGTAATCCAACGTATATTCAAGATCTAAAATTTATTTAGGAGTTCATTATATAGAATATTATACGGTTTTTGTGTTTTTGATTCCATTAAATGTTTATAAATCATGTCTTCCAAAGATAGTAGGACTTTTCGATGCAAGTTTTTTATTATTTCATATTTATGGTCAAAATGTTTCATATTATGTGTAAAAATTGTTTTTTAACTATTATGGGTATTAAATGGGATGGAAGGGATACAATACTTTCTATGTCTCACATGTGATAATTTTAGAAATAATGAGCATTTACATTGGATTCATGAGGAATGTGATTCCACTATTGATGGTAGCAAGAATGTCACCCAGGAGGTGGAACCACCCAAAAAGTACTCTAATAATTGCATATATAGACCAATATGTATAATAAAATACTATTATTGTTAAAATCATTGAAAGATAAAGTTATTTTTTGGGATTATAAATAGATAATAATAGTAAAAAACCCGGGGGAAAAGTCTATTTATAGTTTAACATCTAAATTTTTGTAAGGAAGATATTGCGTTGTTTACCTAGAAATACACACCTATCTAGTTACTAAAGGTGGAAGTGGTTTTGGAATATATTCATCTAGGTGTAATAACCCCAAAAAGGGCTGGATGAGAATATCATTACCATAATTCTATTTCATGAATATTCATTACTTTTAGCACACCGGGTTTCAAACTCTAGGTGGGTATTCTTCAGTTAATTCACAATTTCAATATGAACAACCCTAATAAATTAATGAATAAGATATATTAAACACTATGATATTAAATAGAGATATGGGAAATACCTAATATGTTGGGGGATAATAATTTCATGGTTTATCAAAAGTATTGAGGCATAAATAATACTTTTTAGGATTTATGTTATTAAGGTCTATGTGTATTAAGATTATTTCAGGAGAAATTTATTAAAATATAAACCTATGGTATTTTACTAGTTTTAGTAAAAAATTATTTAAGGTGTATTTCCTTTATATTTTTTTGATATAATTTTAAATTTATTTTTAAAATTTAGGGTTTATCATAAGATTAATGTTTATATAATAAAAATCTATTAAGATTATTTGATTTATTGGAAAAATCATTATTTATTAAAAACCTTAGTGGGTTCAATGTTATTTGTTGATTAAATTTATTTTTATGTTATTCTTCATATTTTTAAGAACATTAATGGATTTTTTTAAATATTGTTTTTGAAAATGGTGTACCCACATTCCTGGTGAAAAGAAGCCACGTCGGGAATGGCTATAGTGGATGAACAAACATCTAAAGGGAAACAATTATTCAGCACATACCATGGGAGTTTGGGAGGTTCTAGTTAGTATGATATTGATTTTTCATATATAAGTAAATGGATATATATAATTGTAATTATTTGAATCACATAATTGGATTAAATATATTTCATTTTTCATTTATGAAAAATATTTCAAAAGATATTTTGTTTTGTTGAGGTATATATAATGATTAGGGTAAATCTAAAGGATTATTTGGCGTAGTTATTTTATATTTCTGTTAATATTTATGAGATAAACTTTGAGTTAAAAATAGTGTTTAATGTATAGGTTATTTTAATTACTTTTGATATAGTGTTATTTATTTAAATAATGATTTATTTATTTCATTTGTTATATTATTTAATTTTTGAGAATAATATATTATTTCGTCATATGAATGTTTATTTATATTAGGTATTATATTATATTATGCTAATAATACTTACTTTATTAATGATAATAGGTGTAATGGCCCATACACTTATGGTCCATCCCTTTTCCATGTTTGATTTTCCATCATCTCTCTTTACTATATATCAAGCGGGGTGCGAATGATAATGTTTCTTGTGGGCGAGGATGAATCCAAACCTTATCAAATATAGTAAATGGTTTCTAATGTATGAAGGGGTGTGTTTGACTATGTTGTTTCTATACTCTTTTATTTTCATTTTCATGTTCTGAATTTTATGGGCTTATGCCCATGAAAAACCATGGTCGTTGGTGGTCTTTTCTTAATCACTAAAGCACCTCTATTTTTCTGGACAATCTTGTGATTGAATGATCGTAACATGTAATTATTTTTAATCACCAAATATCGATTGACTAAATGGATTCCCAATTAATAAGATTCATTTTTTGATCACACCGGTTAACTAAATATAAATAAGGAACTTGATAAATGGTGTGGTTAAATATGAAAACTGCCTTACTTTGTTCTTCTTGATGCTTGTGGGGTGACCTTGATGGGGATGTGATCACATATTGTTTAGTTTTTGGTTTGTGGATATGAGTTCATGTTGGCCGTATGTTGGGGAATGGTTTAGTTCTAGTAGTTTGAGATATCTCACAGATACCTTTTTTTGTTGGGACTTTATAAGATAAATGGGTGTGAATGTTTAATTTTTGTTTGATTGTTTTCTCTTTTATAGTTTTTTTGACTTGTGAATGAGACAGTTAGTTTCCCGATTGTGGAGAAATATTTTTTTCTAACTAATGAAATTTTTCATGATAAGAATAAGGGGTAGTGATTTGGTTCTGGTAGTTGAGCATTTGTTCATGTTTGAATAGTAATGAGGGTGTTTGTGTATAGACTGGTCTTAGGATCCCTAACAAGGGAAGAGTTATTTTTTACCTATATGTATAATTTTAGATATTTTGTTTCTTATTCCCACCCCAAAAAAGTTGATAACATAATGTTGAACACCCCTATTTCATTGGGGAGTGTGTTTTTTCTAACATTTTTATGAGTGGATGGAAATTTCCTCCTTTCTACTCCATCTCATTGGTAGCCCAAGACTCTTGAGGCAGGATATGACAGCCTGAGGTCCATTATATCCCAAGACTCTTTGGGTAGGGTATGCTATGTCGGTTGGCCCAGGAATGTGCAGGCAAGTCACTTTACCAAGTGCCTTTGGGATGAGGCCCAGGTGACTTCAAGAGTGGCGGTAGTTGTTCTGTCCGAGGTTTCTGCAGACGTGGCTATATATATTCATAGTGGCCCATGTGTATATGGGTGAGATTCATGGTTGTGGTGGCCTAGGTTTCTACAGCGAGATTCATGGTTTTGGTTTCCCAAAAGGTTGTTGTTGGGGTGGTAGTTTGACTACATTGAAAATGGTGGGGTAAGTCTGATGCATAGGATTTCTTCAAGTGGGAATGTGGTGTGGGATAACCAAATACCGATATTCTTTTTATATTACTTTACCTAACTTGCATTATTTGGGGAGTGTTCCTTAGTGAGGCTAGGTGGATAGTTTTCTTGGTAGGTGTTTTAGTTATCCCTATTTTTTCCCAAGAGACATTATATTTTCTCAACACTTGTTCATGAGAACTCTTGATCTTCCCAAGTGAGTATACGTGTATACTCACTCAATATATTTATAAACTATTTTTCATGTCACATGGGGTAAGATAGATATCATGCTAGTTACGACTAGCTTATGGTTGTAGGAGTTGTGGAGGCTTCACGGTTTCTGCTATTTTCCATTTCTTTTGGTACTTTCTTATGGAGTTTTCTTGTATTTTTGTATCACTTTATTTTGAACGTGCATATGGGAATGGTTTGTTGGCTTTACATTTACATCTAGTTTTGGAATTATTTGGGATTTACCTACTTATCTCTTAATCTTATTAAATAAAAAGGGTAATTTCTTTTTTTGTGTGAGATTCTATACACTTGGATATAGTTTCCACTGTGGGGCCTATTGAAGGGGGGATTAATGGGGGGGGGGGTCATTATCTCTCCTTCAATGTAAAGATGGAAGGGTCTGGCAGTTTTTTGTCACTTCTCTCTTCTTTGTGAAAGAGGCTCGTGATAAGAGGAATATATAATTTTTCATTTTTAGACAAAGTCATCAGTTATAAGTTGATTTTAGTCCATTATTTATTTTAGAAAAAATTCATCTTAAATACTCATTTCATATGTAAAAGATGTGATTGTGGAGGATATTTATTAATGGATGAAATTATACATACCAACAAAGAATATATCCATATGTTCTTGTTTTAGATAGTTAACAAATTCCTAAAATATAGGGAATGTATATTGAAATGAAAATATTATTCCTATTATAATCAATTATAATGAATTAATTGTAATTTTCACACCTCTTGGAGTTATTGTTTTATAGTGATTAACATTATTATTACTATTCACATTCCTATGATCAATGATATCTTGACCCTTAACAAATATTTCTTCATTAAAATATTCATTCATGTCTATATTTTAACTTCCCACTAAAGTTATCCTACATGAAAACACATTTTTTATTCTAGATTACCTTCGTAGTTCTTTTTATCTCTTATAAATAGGATTCTTTATTAACCCTTTTTTGGATGTAGGATTTCAATGAATGTATTTTCCAAATATCAAACCCTCTATTAATGAGTTAATGTCAAAATTTAAGGGAAATATTTATTAATTGTGTTTGGAATGTAACACCAAGAGTTTACAAAAAACAAAACAATGTACAATAGTGTATATGACACACAACACCGAGCATAAACAATCCATATTTATTTTGATATGACTATTATCACCATAATATTATATAATAATGATTGAATAGGATTTAATAATTTATGAAATATATATAAATTTCATCCTCAATAAAAATTTATTGATAAATAATTAAGATATAAGCATTTATTTTATAATAAATACATATTATTCAAAAAAATACACTTCATTCAATAATGATTACTATTTATTTTTGTTGAGAAAAATATTATAGATAAATAAATTAAGTTATTTAAATTTTATTTTATAAAATTAATATTTTTTTAACTCATCATATGAAAATTAAATTTGGGGCTATTATATTATTTTTCTAAAATGATTGATTATTCATATAATAGGGAAAATTAATGAAATTTAAAATACTATAATTTCTCAATTTTAAATTAAGTAATTATAATGTCCCACTAGATATTTATTATTATGTAAAGTTTCATATGAACTATTTTATTTAGGATATTGTAATTTATTAAATTTGAAACAATAATTTTCATTATCTTAGAGTAATTTTATGTTTATGATTTAAAATCGATTTTTGTAAAAACTTTTTTTAAGTACATATACATTTCCACTAAAAATAATTATAATAAACCATTGTAAATAAGTATTTAAATATAATTTATATATATTAAATTTATTTATATGAATTTAAAATCATATAACGATTATTTGTAATAATAGTGTCAATATATGATCATTTATTACATGAAAATCCATATACTGAAAACTTGTTTTTCATCACATTTTGAGTGTTAAATTTAAAATAAAATTATACCACTTTTATAAATTGAACTTTATAAAATTGATTCAATATTTCTAATACAAATAAAAATAATAATTAATATAATTTAATAAGTTCAAATTAATATTTTGTCATAGTGAATACAAAAAATTAATAAAAATTAAGTATTGTTGTAATGGTTTAAATGAGGGTTTTCATGTAACACACACCTGTGTTTATTATTTTAATTTATTTTGGATAATAAAATGGAACTCACAATTAGGATAATTGGGTATAAATTATCTATTAAGGGAAAATATATTTTTAATCTTAAAGGATAAACAACATAGGTATGAAGACAAGTTACCGTAGTGAAAACTAAAATAGTTAAAGAGAGAAAAATTAGATTTAAAGGGAAATAATTTTTTTTAAATGATTCTTTTTGAATAGTTTGGGGTATCTAAAAAATACAACTCATTTTCACTTATAAAACGGATCCCACTGTCCTATCCTCTACACAATTCAAGTCCATTTTGGATCATACAATAAAATCCAAAAAGAATTCATTAAATACATTACTACATTATGAAGTACTTATTTTAAATAAAAACCACCTTGGAAAGATTTTTTGGAAAACCGAAGGAGGTTTTCCCTAGAACTTGTATTGTTCTTAATCATTCATTTGGTTTTATTTCATCTTACACTAACATAAAATATTATTCAACAATTATTAATTAATAAATTCTGTATAAAACATATTATTAAATGTTATTGTGTTAATTTTGTAACCAATATCCATATCGTCATCCATCAAATAGGAAACAAAACTATCATTTGTGTTTATGGGAGGAAAGTGCCTCATGAATGGATGTAATTAATTTTCCATAATCATTTATATCCATAATTTCTAATATTCGAATAAATAAATTTATATTATATTCATGACATATCTAATTTTCTCATAATTTGATATATCAAATATTTTCCGACCATTACATTTTTTGAAAATTTATATCATCATTCTTGTATATGTGTGGAATACCACCTACAGGAAGAAATGAAATGCATTTTTCACAACCAAATCATATAGATGGTATATATAAGAGTATTTAAATAAATTTTTATTTATTTATTATATAATTAACATTATATAAGAAAAAATAATATATAAATTCATTCCATCATGATCGTTGAATAGTGGAAATGTTACCAATGCCTGCATAATTCATTATGTTTCCAGGATAATAATAGAGTTCATTTTTCATAACTATATTTCATGGTTTGTTTTAAAATTTAAATTTATTTAAAAAAATTTATAACTATTTTTTGTTTAAAAATAAGGATAAAATGGAATGTTTAATTTTTTACCATAATCGTCCTACCGATGTCATTTTGGACATATGAAATAAAAATATCTTTAAAACGTTCAACCTAAACTTAGGTGATTATGTATATAAATATAACATGTTAATAAAAAAATTTACTAAATAAATAACATTAAATAGTCATTTTGAAAATAAATATGTAACATAAGTTTATTATTCCGGAATATGAATTATATATGTGACGAGTCGAACATGAGGTCAAGGATTTCGTCACAATTTCACCTCATTGGGGTGTATATAAATTTTATGAACAAAATTTATTTTATATGTTGTATATGTTACCAATTTTATATATTATATAAATAATAATTAATAATTCATGTAATTTTGAGTTATATTTCGTTTTACATAATCCATGTGGATTTTATTCTATAGTTACCAATCTAGTGAAGAATTTTTGTTACAATCTCATTTTTTTCATGATTCCTTATGTTTAAGGTTCCACTGGGTGAAATAAAACACAATTATTTACTTGAACCACATATATTTTATTCTACTCTTTCCGTGACTTTTTTTAAAATGTTTTTATTTTATATATTCTTTTTTAAATAAAGATATAGAATGAATAGATTTGTTAGTAATACCAATCTTTTATCATTTGTTGGATCATAAATATTTTACTTTTAAATCTATATCTTCCTTAAAATATTTTAAAGATTATTTTTACGGTTATATAATAATTTATTAATTCTTTACACTGATTACCTTTTTAATAAATGTTATAAAATCAATATATTCATCATTCTGAAAACAATATAGTTTTTAACCATTTTAGAAAAGTGTGAAAGGACTGTTATCTTTTATCTTTTTTGAGTAATTTTTTATTCCATGAGATTGGTTTCCTTTTTTGGCACATATGATCATCTACAAGTAATGATGGGTGTGACTAGATTGTACACTAATTAATTTGGTATATAATTTTTTATGATAAGTTATGTATGGGATATGGAAGTAAACTTAATCTGTAAGGAGACTTTTTACGACTTGTGATATTGTGTAATAAATTATCCTTGACTCATGTTGGTATAATGGTATGTGTTTCTTCCTAATTTTTAATGTTACGATGATCTAATTATACCATGTAATTTATTTAATTATTTAATGTGATTACTCAAAAGAACTTTCATTGATTATATCTTGTTATTCCTTTGATTGACATGTTATGTTTTATTTTTTGTTGACATAGTGGGCTTTTAAGACAACCCCAATATTTTTTGTATTTTATAGGATGTCCTATCGAGTTTTTGGAGATAAAATTGATTTAGTAGATAATTTTGAAGAATAAAATAAGGATTTAGTGTTCTAGTTTTCTTTCGATGTTTATGAACCTAGTAATCCAAATATACCAAGACTTTTAAATTTTTTTGTTATTAGACATTTCTCTTAAAAATCATGCAATGAAATGTGTAAAAAGGCCTCTGTCTCTATAATACCTACAAAAACTCAAAATACCAAACATAACATATAACAAGGAACCAAATCATATCAGATCCTCTCACAAAATAATATCATAGTTCTACCTTGACCTTCTAATGATAGGGCTCATCACACCCACCTACAATGAGGGTCTTTTATCCAAAAAAAACAAAATGATGCCCCTCACTATTGGAATATATTTATTATTGCATTGTAGATCAAAATACCAAAATATTAATTCAACATTGAATATTTAACTGATCACAATTATTGGATGTATCCATCCCACTATTTCTTAAGTTCCATGAAAGATCACCAAGAACCCCCCATACCCAACCTACCCTGAAGGGAATCACTAACATTGAGCTTCACTCAAAAATTAGGATCATGAATTCCATCAACCAATGATGTGCTCCCCACCATTTAATATACTTTACAAAAAATCATAAGCACCGACCCTAAATTTCCTTTCAAATATATGTGTAACACTCCTACCAAGCCACACACACTAATCATTTCCAACTATGAAACTTATATCATGGGCTTCTCAATCAACCATGAAATAATTCCCTATTTATTCTATTAAATCTCAATCATTTTTAGAGGTATCATTCCTCAACCTCATAATATCCTTGTGGAACCATTCCCGAAAGTGTCTCAAAATTACACTACTGATGTATAACCTCTCGGTTTCATATTATAAATGTAAAATTTTAATGTACCTATGCACAATCCATTCATTGATCCATTAATTAAACAGAGACATCACATGCCTAGTACAAAGACTCTCTCACATAACATAACATTTGCACACGAATTTATGCCAACAGTCACTCTCCTCAACATCAAATAATGATCGATTGAGAACCCTTTCATTGTTTAAAACTATCAATCCTACTTGATATGACACAAATTTAATGGGTTCACACTCACAGAAAAATTGATCACACAACCTGGATTATATTCCCATGAGTCACATCCCATAGAAGATAGGCTGACACAAATGCACCATAATAATTTCCCTTCCACATGTCATTATTAAACAAATACCAAGAAATTTTATCCATGCCAAGGAAAACTACACAATCACCAACCATATGAGCATCGTTCTAATACACTAGCCATCTACCAACTCTCATACCATGCAATATGTGGAGAAAACAAAATATATTGGGCCACACATCCTATCAATCATGACACCTCATGTAACCTCAAAACTAAAATCACCTATATTTATTCTCATATAATGATCTAAATCCATTCCTTATAACTTCCCAATGACCTCTCTAAAGATTCAACATCATCAGGCAAAACTATTCGTGTCTTTAGTCATATTTCCAATTCTCAGTGTCTATATTGACCACCCTATTAATCTCTATATTTGGATCATTATATTAGAGTAATTATATTGAATTTACATCATTATTTGTTTAGGAATTAAAAGTTCCCTGATAATATGTCCAATGATGTGTATCTCAATTTTATCTTGTTAGATAATTGAAAATGGTTGCATTAATCATGTAGTTCAAACTAGTAGATGTTTTAAAACATCCATTACTGGTTGTGAATATTATTCATGTACCTCCTTAAACTATGTACTTATTGGTATGTGTGATTTTTTTTTGGATTTCTCAACTTTATGAGAAATTAAAAATATGTGTGGATGTAAATGTTGAAGGGTTGGTATTATCTAATAAACCTAAAATATCCTTCTATAAATCATATAAGAACATCTACTATAGTGTAAATCTAAATTATTTTGTTCTAATGATTTATAAAAATTATAAATTGGATTATTAATCTATAATATTTCTAAAACATATACATCCATTAATTCAGAATATTTTTCATTTTTGTTATATAGATGTTGGATTAATATTTGTACAATGTGATATCAGTGTTCCTTATTTTATATTTTTAATGAGTTTCTATTTTATAGTGACTCATAATTTAATCAATGATTAGGGTTCTTATTGACATCTTAATATGTGTTCACAAAGATATTGGTGGTATATTTTGTATTTTATAATTCAATTACTCTAAAATATCAATAGAAAGGAACATCCTGTGAACTAAGGGTAAAACAAAATGGGTTTTCAAATTAGATTTTGTAAAATAGTATATTTAATTCCCAATATTTTTTATCCAACGTTAACTGGTTAATCAAACTCAGAATATTATGTTCTTTTCTAAATTTTTTAAGAGACTTAATAAACATTAGATGGTTACACTCTTGAATTATATGAATATAGATGAATACATTGTCTAAACTATTCTAATCAATGGAACTGAATTTTTGGAAGATGATGACTTATTACTATCTAATCCTAAAGGATTTCATGTTTCCATTTAGTTAAAAAACATAAAATATGGAGAATGAGGAACGGAATAGTTTTCATATAAAATATTTTCTATAACTGAGTATTATGTTCAAACAAAATAATCCCTTCAATATCTCAAAAAACAATACAATAGTTGAAATTATGGAATCCCTGTTAGTGATGTTAAAAAATTAAATTTCATTAATTAACGTGTTCCTAGTCAGGTGTTTATTTTGTATTAGGTGATTAGATTGAAAGTCAATGGAATATCAGGTGAATGATTTAAGTATGATCAAAATCCATCTTGATATAATAAAAGTGAATTACGTGGATGATGTGTATGATATACTTCCTCTTTTTATCCTACAAAAATCTATGGATATAATGGTCACTTTGGTATGGAATTCATATTTCAAATTAGATCATTTGGTTGAATATGTCTACATTTTTTTTGAAATGTGGATGTTCAGTAGAGTGTTGTCCAAGAACCTTACAATACTGCATTGAATCCTAATAGTAGGATAAAATCATCTTATTTGATAATTTATTGGACATAATATTTAAATTTTAGGGATAAAATTTATTAAATTAAGTCATCTTTGGGGATTACTTTATATACTTTCAATAAGTGTGTAAATCTTCACATGAACTGAAAATATCATAGGGTAAATAATATATGAATGGCTAAGGGAAGTCCAAATTTTTTTATGACAGTAGTGATTAGTAGTGATCATTTTATCACTATTCATAAACTAATAGAGTCATAACTGGTCTAATTATGGGAATCATTACAATCTAAATCTGATCATGGATCCTTCAAAAAAACGTATTTGGAATATTTATGAATATATTAGTATCCGACGATAAATATTTCAAAGTGTTTAGGAATGTATGTTTAATCATTAGTCATATAATGGGTGTATTCTATTGTTCAAATTTCTATGAAACATTCCTGGTCTCAATATAAATCTAATTTCAATATAAAATTCATCTGTTGAGGGACGCATTACTACATTCATTAATGGAGTATGAAAAGTAACTCGAGGATCTATATCTATAGAAATAGTAGTAAAGGTTAAAGTATATATCTTATTTGAAGTTTAGATGGTTTTGAAATAGACAGAATGTTACCCACTGTAAATCAATAGGTCTACTACTCAAGATTATGTGAAATTAGTTACAATTATATGAATGTTATAGTTTGGGTGGAAATTTTAAAACATAACGATAAAACAATTTTATGTTGCGAGACATATGTGCTTGGAAAGAAAAATTGTGCCACATTAATTCAAAATTTATGGAATCCAACATCATAGAAGTAGGATATTTCACACACATATGAATGGGGACCAATTTTAGTTTAGTGTCATGAATTTTAATTATATATTGTAAAAGATATATATGATTCCACAAGGAATGTATGAGTTTATATTTATTTAAATAAATAGGAAGTGTTTAATGTTTTTTATAGTGGAAATACGTGGTGCAATTGTAATTATTTCACAAATTGAAGTTATAAAATTCCAAAAATGGTTGTGAATATAATTTCACAAATAGTTAGAACATCACTAAAAATCAGTGGATCTTGATTGTTAGATTGGTACTCCGCACAGCACAATAGAATGAGTGGGATAATAAAATGAATCATAATTCAATATATAATTCTATATGCAAGGATGTTCACTATTAAATGACCATGTATTTATGGAATGAATAAATTAAAATGATAACAAAAGTTGTAAAGACAAGTGTATCCACTATAGTAGGAAAAACCACATAGAAATAAAATTAGTCTGATAAGTTGAAAAAAGTTTAACACCTCAAAATATTTTTTTTAATTTCTTCTGAACATATTGATACTATGGTTAAAGAAAAATTGAATGGAAAATATATAGTATGTTTTATAAATATATATGAAAATAAATATTTTGGATATAAAACTTTGATTTACTCTCATTGAAATATAATTAGAATTGGAGATGTTATCATCAATGAAAATATCATATGGAAAGAGTTGGGAATTTATGAATGTGTATTTGTAGAAAAGATGTCAAATATTGTTGTAAAAGTTGGTATATAAGAAAAAAATGAAAATTCAAAACTTAGGAAGATATGATACAATATAATAATGCCTTAGTTGTTATAAAAATATTTTATGTTTTAGAATTCATGATATCTACAATAGTATGAGAGAATGAACTCTAATAAAAAGATGGTGGTAGGAGAATCATATGTTCTGGTACTAAAAACCATTTTTCTTATAAATACTAAATAATATTTCAGAATATCATCCAAATAAATATTAAATCTATATTATTATAGGGTTAAAATTAACTTCTCACTTATAATGGATGACATGGAACTTGAATGTCTTGAACATGCATAAAAAAATATGTTACTCAAAGTTGTGGGAGTTATCATTGGAGGAAGTGGGGAATTCCATAATGATTAAAGGAAAATTATATCTACTGTAAATATTAAATTTAAAATGAATAAATAATAAAATATGGGTATAAAATAGAAATAATATTCTACAAGTAGTCCAATATACAAGTCATGGTTGGTGGTGAAATGGGTCAATCAAAATAAAGGAATAAAATTATCAAAAATATTTTTCTACCTATATTAAATCATATTAAAATCCAGAAATTGTTTTGTATTATTTCATTTTATGGGTTACACATATAGAAGATGGATGTGTAGACTAACATTAACCATGGAAATTATGATGAGTATATATACTTAAAAAAACCATTAATTTTAAAACCTTTAGTAGATGGTCGTGATTTTAAAACTGAATCGATGTATATAGAGATTGAAATATGTACCTCTATAGTGAATGTAAAAATTTGATGCATTCATGAATGAGGAATATTTCAAATTTATTTAATCCAATCATTATTAATATCATATGTCTTAGAACAAGGTAACATACCTAATTCTTATATTTATACGGACGATATATTGTTGGAAGGAACATAAATTTTAAAAAATAAAGATAAGGTGAGTAATTTTTTTATTAATATTTGAAATGAACGATCATTTTATAGCCAAGAATATCATGGTGATTAGTATTGGGAAGGATAAAACAAATTTGTACAATAGTATTACACTAGAATGTGTACAAATAAAATATAATGGAGATGTTTAAAATGAATATATGTAAATATATTGGAAATCCCCACACTAATCACTTAATTTTATCCCTGGAACCTGAACAAATAATAGAATATGAAGTTCAATACATTGTAAAAGTACCATATTCTTTATCTATTGTAGGTCTTCTATATGTGATGGTTTGTACACATCCTAACATATTAGTAGTTCTGGGAGTCGTAAGTAACTTAACATATAATCCTAGTAATGAAAATTAGCAATTTGTTAAGTGGATCCTATGACAACGAAATGGGATGAATGACAAAAACATTTCTTCTGAGAAGATGATCCGATATAAGTATTTATTGACATAGAATTTACTGGGGGGGTCTAGGAACTTAGAAAATCATAATGAGTTTTTTGTTCACCCTTAGTGGAATGGTGATCATATAGATTTCATGACAAAATATGGTTATGAAATTTTATACAACTAAACAATAGTATGTTGCAACAATAGAATATGGCATGGATTTTATTTTTCTAATGAATTTATTGAAGGAACTCAAAAAATAATCAGAAGAAAAAATTATATTTTTTAATAATAAAAATACTACACATCATTATAAGAATATGGTATTTCATGTATGAAAAAAATATTGACCTAAAATTCAATTTCATATATAATCATTTTGAGGATAAGGCTCCGATGATTTAATAAATCATGGGAATGAAAAAAATTTCTAGTAAGTTTAAAAATGTGTTATTACAAGAAATCGTGAGGCAATATTTTTTTAGTGGGGCATTGATGATAAGTAAAATAGTTGGGAACACTAAAAAAATCCAATGAAGGAGATGATTTATAGAACCGTTTAATGGATTTAAATGAGGTTACATAAATAAATATTCAAATTAGTGTTTTTTTGGATCGTGATATTTTGTAATGTATTAGGTTATTCCCTCATCCAAAGTATATATGAGAATTTCTCTATATGGATGTATAATTACAAGTATCTCCCTACAACATTACCTGAATAAAAAAAATAAGAAAGTTCATTATAAGATCCAAACCACCATATGTTCATAAAAATCCAATAGATGATGTTTAGATATATCTTATCTGGATATGAATAGTGTAATAGTTAGGATAGTTGATTCATTTGAAGTTTCAACTAAATTCATAAATCAAAACATGATTGAACACAAATATTGTAGTATGTTGTTACCTATATGACACACAATGAACTTCTATAACAGTGGTTGGATTGAATTTTAATTTCATGATATGATTTCTTTTGTGGTACTGAATTACTAAATTTGTATCAAAAGTTTATTAAGAGAAATTTATTCAGAAACATTTCCATTCAGTTATTAAAATTTGTATAATGTTTTCTTATGTGGACATATGTTGATTGTAGGAACAATTTGATACCATTGTTTCATATTTCTTGATTTTGAAATATTTCAATTATGTGTTTGATTCATTATTTTAGCAGTGATTAGGGTTTTACCAGACTTCATTATTAGATTTCTCTATGATATTGGTGGATTATCTAGTAGTTTGGAATTTTTTAATTCTGAACTATCATTGGATACAAAATTTTGTTGAACTCAAGGATTAACGAAACAGTTTATCATATATTCATTTTTTGAAATTATCTTATTCCTTCCAAATACTGTTACCTTATTTTCATAATGGGACAATATTGTCCTCTACTATGAGAATATTTAACTTTCAGCCTCATAAACTTCCATAAAAAACCAACAGTGAATAAAAATCTTATTCTAGATGAGTATACAACCTCTAACATATTACGTCCATAAATATAATAGATGTTACTATTAAAAATATGAATAAAAAACCTTTAGTTAATAAATATTATGGAACATAAGGGACAATATGTCATGTGGATCCAATGTTTTATGTTTGAAGCATGTAAATTTGAAACATTACAGTTGTCCATGTTCAAAAACCATAATTAGAAGCCTTAGATAAACACATCATATTTAATTAAAATCATAACAATAAAAATATAAAAAAATTTGAAAAATTATGACCCCAAGTAACAAAGGCTTCCATATGGAAATGCGTTAATGAAATATGACTTTGAGGTATATCAAAATATCTAAAACATTTCTTGATTATCGATTTATTATCTTATCAAATAGTAAGATAAAAAACATCTCTGATACCATTTTTGTTAACAGCCAGGTCTAACTAAAACTCTCAATGTTACAATACAAGGTTGGTAAATGGCCTCGTTAACAGACATAAAACATTAGATGCTTCCAAATATTGGAGAGGCCCTAATTAATATAATGACAATTCAATGACCCTGAATCATTATCATACAATTTGTAAATATTCCTGAAAAATCTACTTAAATCCTCTATGTTTACCACAGAAAATAAACACAATGCTATAACAAAATATTCTAGGTTGATTTCAAATAGTCAGATATCACTGCTATCCCACTAGGCCGGTAATATATTCATAATAATCAAAAAAATCCATGTGGATCGACTTCCATCCCTAAGACTCATCCTAAAACTTGAATTTAACTCCCTCTAATATTATTTGGCGTAATCCACTACATATGAATTTTTTTAATTGAAAATAAAAAATAAAGTCTCTATGTTCACCAGGTTACTCTTGAAAGGTGTGGGAAATAAATTTCAATAGGGTCTCACCAAGTTCACCTAGTATACACAATTATATACATGTTTCCATGAGAATTTTTTTTTTCACAAAATCCATTTTAATTTTGTGTTCTAACCTGCCCATTATGAATCTCGGCACCCTGGGAAATACTTTTCTAACTAGGTAATGAAAACACTTGATCATACGTACATTGGAACGATGATGAAATCCCATCATCCTTTTATTCCATTGTACCTATAATAAATCTAGTACCCAAAGGCTTAGGATTGGGAATCCACCCATTCATTGACAACTATTTGAGGTAAATGGGTAGGGCCCCACATCCAAGTGTTGAAATCAACATCTCAATAATGGTGGTCCAATTCCTAAGTCATAAACAAACCTTTATCACTCATGGGAGGTCTATTATCATTCCATGGAAACTACCATATAAACCACGGTAGGACCTCACATGAAATCTGTGACAACCCACATCTTATTACTTAGGGCATGGATAACCATACATTCTCACGTAATGTTTTTCCTATTCAACAACCATCACATTATCTTTAATGGAATGGCCTATAATTATATCACCCCCACTACCTTCTTAGTCATGGAAGGGTCCTACCCATAATCACTAAATTATCACTAAATTTATGGCTCATTATCATGTTATAAACACAAATTCATCACTCAAAATAGGGTCCCAATAAAAACATTCCCTAAAGTTAAGGCTATCCCTTTAGATATATAATCTCTGTCTATAAAAAATCCAACCATATCAATCACATAAAATCATAAAAGGATACACAACACATAGAAAATCACCCCATATCTATATAAGGATATATTTACTCAGGATCTATCCCATTTCCTCAAACATGAATCCTCATAATTGAAATAATGTTGGTTATAATTACATGACCATACAAAAAACCAATGAATCCAATGGGATTCATCAAACTCATCCTAGTTTTTACTCAGTAACACCAAGCTACACTAAAACCTCATTACAAAAATTTATTTTCAACCAAATAATAACTCCCACTATTCTCTCAGAAACCAAATTCCATGTCTTGAACAATTCACACATCATGAATTTCACAATGGTATATCCTCATATCACCTAGTGGAGATCTCTCAACCATACACTGTAAGGAAACCATCCCCATTACATAATCAATGTAAAAAAGACATATCTCACTCCTCTTACTCATCAAGATTATCCTATGATTATAGGATGGAGTTTTTGGCCACCCATGATATAAATATCCATCTCACCCAATATTACACATCCAAAAACCTCTAATTCTTTCCAAAATTTCCATAGAGAGACCATATTCATATACATATTTCTCTAATTTCACCTCAATACCTACCAAACCAATATAATTATTATTATATACTCCATCCCTGTATTAACATAAGTGACATGGGATAAAAAATTTACCATGTACTAATGATAGCATAAAATGACTATAAGAGGATCAACACCTTCCTACGTCTTAATCTAGGGCTCTCTCATTACCTATCAATCCAAAAAAACTCATTAAAATGTATATAATAATAGAAACATATATAAAATGAATAAGATTGTTTATTAAAGGATCCTACTTCCCTGATTAAGAAGTTACTGTCATCTCTGATCCCTACTCAACCTTAGCCTTTCCCATCCACAGATCATCCATGCTTATACCTTCACCTGATCTCTAATATCATGAATTTTGTTATAATTAATTAATTATATAAAATTATAATTAATTTTATATGTTAATACAAGATGGAAGATATGCCAAAACTAACTTGTAATCACCATCACTAAAGAACTGCATAAAAATAATGTGTGTTCATACATCTGGGACTACATCTGTCTATGATGGAAAGAAATCCCAATAAAATTTAGACGATTTATCATTTATTTTTGGAAATAAGAAAACTATAACTCCTTAAAATCCATGGGATAAAAATAAGAAGAATAAAATAAGATGAGACAAATATTATAATATAGATGGATTATAAAAAACCCACAAAACATATCTTCCAACATGGAAGATTAGTGGGATGAATTAGGGGGACAAAAAGAATGAATGAAATTCCCTAAAACCCCATTCCCTTAAAATAGATTTGTGTGTTAGTGGGGAAGGAAGGATTTGTACATTACCAATTATAATAAGAAAAAATCTATGTGGGGTCCCCTTCCGGCGCAACAAAATCGGTTGTAGTGCAAAGACCCTCCTTGGACACTGAATGAGGGATTATGAAAAGATCGATGGAATAACCCAAAATAGGGGCACCCCAAAATCCAAACACATGAGGTGAATCAAATATGAACCACATATATATTTTTTGGGTCTTCCCTACTATGTTTCACTATGGTTTGGCCTTTCCGACTACAGTGTAACCGACTCCCAAAATATATGGGTAAAATCATAATAGAACTCTTTGAATTTTTTTTATAGTCATGGATGTGGCATAGTTATTTCCTATATAGATCAATTTTGAAACAAAAATTATCTACTTAATCATAGACTCCACTTCTATAACCCACCATTCAATAACTCCCTTCAATATCTTGTGATCCATTCCTACGAAGATAATATCAGCTATATGGTCAACCCAAACCTTATTCAATGATAACATAAACATTTGAATGAATGACTATAACTCCTTACACATTTAGATAATACCTTTTTGTGAAAAAATAGTTCATAAATTCGATATACAAATTCAATTTTAGGAAATGAACCCAGCTCCATGAATGAATTTAATATTTCCCCAAAAAGGTGATGACCATAAAAACCAAAGTTCATTACACTTGGTGTTAAAATCATACATTACTTGAATGTGTCCACGATTCCAAAAGTGAATGAAAAATTATTATCATTTTATATGGATGAAGACTAAAAAATTTAATTTCATTATCCCATTCACACTCCTATTTAAATTCAACCCATGGATGAAAAAAAATATATTATCCACTGTTTGTGTTCTATGGAGTAATCACTTAGTGGACCGCTTCTTATCAAAATTATGTAGGTATAGAAAATTTAATTCATTGACATTGTTGAAATTTTTTGGAAGATGTGTGATGATAAATTAATTGTAAGAAATTATTTATATAACATTTATCATTGGTTCGCCCATATGTTTTTGGTGATTTAAATAATGGTTTATCATTATCAAGTAAATGTTTTCCCATTTTATTACCTTAATGATTATTTAAGGACATAAATTTTGATATTTTCTTGAAAATTACCCTTCCATAGAGGAGTAACCTATTAAATTCATTCTTTTTAATGGAGGAGTTTTATCCATCAATTGAATTAGATTGAAAAAGTCTATATACTTCAATAGTTATTCTTTTTGTCCCAATGGAAATAGATAGGGTAATCCAAACATGACCATGTAGGATTGGGGATCATTTTCCATTCCATAGAAACTTTTTACTTGATTTGTTACATCATCCTTTTATTAGTACGAAAAATAATGGAAATACTACTAATATATCATTACATTCAAGGAACTTGTCTTATATAAACATGTTACCTAGTTTAATTTCAAAAAATACATAGAGGTGGGGATGAAGAAATTTAATAGTGTGCAATATATCATGGAAGGAGTGTTACTATACCTTACTTTCTTTTACTAGTAATAAATGGGTCACTTACTATGAAATCAAATGTGTCTCACATCCCTAAATATAATTTTCATGAAAATTCATTTTCCAATATCTGCATAGCTTTTGAAGACTTAGATTGAGTTGTGATTATCATTCAAATATCATACCATTGGGTTATTTTTTCACATTTTTTAAAATATAGAGACAAATTGAACAAGTTTGATACCATTTATTTAAGGCTATTTACACATTCTCATCAATTGATACAATGCCTTCTAGGATTTTTCAATTAGTGGTATACTTATAGAATTCAGTTGTTCTATATGAGGGAACATGGAATGACTAGGCATAACGACATGTTGCCAATTTGTTTCATTGATTTTACCTGAATTAAATGATACTATTTTTTTAAATGAGGATTTTATTGGGTACTTATTTGAATTATTTATGGTTTATATATGATCAAGCTATGAATGATGTTTGTGGTGTCACATATTGTGAATATTAAATAAGAACAGAGCTCATCCATAAAATTAAAAGACATGGACATTTCTTACCATCCATGATGCATAATCATATAGAATTAAACAAAAAGTTCATACATGTTATCCTAATAAAAACTTCATCCCTCAATCCCCAATGTTACATCAAACAATGAGGTTCTCTTTAAAATTTTCAATATGGTGAGTATATTTCATGGGTCCTTACCCTCCAACCATTTCATGAAATTTAAATTCAACTTTAATACTATATAATTATATTCTAAGGTGAATATATAATAACCCATAATTGAAGTCAAGTAAAGGGATATATTTAAATTGATTATGTAAAATATTATCACCATATATACTATCCCTTGCATAATTATAATATCAAAATGAACTAAATTTAGAATATATAAATAATGTAAATTTTCATTAGAATAAAAAATTAAGTCCAGTAATTCATCCCATTAACATGAGGCTTCAACGTTATAAAAATAGGCATTCATTAAGGCTCTATCAATCATCCTTAAAAATTTGTGTCAAAGGATAAACCAACTTTTGTTGACCAACATATCTATGATATTTGGGGATTATTAAAACACTATACATAATTATATACTAATGAACACATATTATCTGGTGTTTTAATGAATGATATTCTTTTATATTAAAGTTAGATTTACCTCACACAGGTTATCCATTTTTATTAACCAGAGATAAATTACCATAGATAGGGTTTAGTGATCTAAATATTCTTATGAAAAATTGATACAAGATAGAATAACTTAAAGGCTCATCAGAATCATGTAGTAATTGAATTCAACAAATATGATCACCTTTGATCATTCATCCATGGAAAAATAGTGTTTTCTTTGAATGCATGGGTGATAATGAATAAGATACCCCTTAATAAAACCTCATATATGAAGGACCTTACATCATTCATAAGGAGAACTCAAATAAACCATAATCCCTAATTACTTATGCTATAGTGTGTATTGTGACACCCATGAATTTGATATTCTTTATGAAATACATTTTATAGATTTATTCTAGTTTTAAAATTCCTTTTCTTATGACAAAATGTTTGTGAAAATAATTCACATCTCACCTGAATTTATGTTTTTTGATATATTGATCTTACCTCAGGACCATAAATAATGTCATACATATTTTCTCTCCCCATGACCATAAAATATATGATATATGGTCCTTATATCATAATAACATATTGAACAACATGAGGTACATTTGACCTGACCTTGAACTAACTAGAGTGTTCTGTTCATATGATTTAATCCACATACAGGAGAAATGTATCTATCTAACAATCATTTTGAATTGTCTCTTCATTCACACTAGGTTTCCTATAATATTCATGTAGTAGGACACCACAAAATGGCATCATAATCTATCACACTAGGTATATCTTAAAATACACTCTATCATTTTTATCATATACTATAATGAATATTCAATTTTCTAAGAACAATATATGTCTTGAACCTTATTTCCATTTTACACATAGTGGTAACCAAACCTTATATCCCAAAAATAGGCATATATTTTATGTTCTCCCATAAATTATTTAACCCCAAAATAGAGGTTCGTTCAAAATCATATCAGGTTCTTCCATATTCCTTATCACCATAGATACCATCTGTTTAATTTTATTTTCTTGGGTGGAAGATTAGTATATTTTTAGGGAACAATTTATAACATAATAATATAAAAGATATCTATAAATCTATTAAGTCAATGACTGTCCCATTTATATGAACTATTTGTGTTTTATTTCTATCTATAATTGATAGAATGTAATGTTTAAATCCCCAATTCTACACGTAGTTAAAAATTCCCACCCATTTCCATCCAGAATATATAAGTTCATTCTTGTTCAAATTATTTTTTATTTTTAATGAATATTTCAGTCATGATAAAATATCCCTCACCCATATATCTTTTTATCATCTTGATTATATGAATTACAAAAAATATTTTATGCACATTGGTAACAATTATATTTATCTAATGGAATAGATTAGTTATAGGAAGAAGATAAATGATGAATGTCTAGACCACCCCATCCAATTTAGTGGTATATATTTATCTTAATGAATGGATCATATAACCCTATAAATCATTAATAGTATTACCATAAAACCCTCCATGCAACTACAATCATTGGTCTTCCAAAATAGTTTTTTTATAATAGAATAATCATGGTCTCGTAATTTGAATGTGGTTAGTTAGCGATTGTACATTCATATTTATTTTCCACACACAACCACCCTTAAGTCAAATACCATAATTTTTTATAATAGTCATGATCCCATGGTCTATGAATCCAAAAGGATCATTTTATCTTGGGCCTTTGTAGATTTTGTTATACTACATCCTTTTTAAATTATTCATGATTACATCACTCAAATTAATGATACACTCATCTTTCTACATTGGTGAATGAACTCAATCCATCTTTATACTCAATATAACATAGGAATGAACTGCGTGAAACTTCTAAGAATTCACTATAAACTAAAATTTATAGTCTATATTATCTCAGGTAGTATATATTGGTGTGACCTATATTCCAACAGAGTTGATTCTTCTTTTACAACTTGATATTAAACCCCATTTTTGCTGGATTACCATACCTTTGAAAAACATTTGTCTAGCCCTCTGGGTCATTCAAACCGATATTGGATTCCATCATCACGTTAGCTTTGTTTTAACCATATTTTTATATATATGACCTTTTTTGTTCCATAATACATGACTATAAACCTCATACAAAATTATTTCTATGGCGCAAAATCTAAAATGATAACCAATTTCATTTCACGATGTATGGAACAAAAACTACTGAATCACTAAAATTATTTCCATAAGAAAAAGGAATATCCCCCATTTTCTTTAAATATTAAATGGAGGCCTAGGAATTAACTCACTGATCATAAAGTCCCCTTAATGATATTAATAGTACTATTTCATTAAATATCACTTTTCCAAATATATTAAATTTGGTATTAATTTATGGAACATGGAGTACGAATCTAGAAATCCAATAATATTTTAGAGTAGTTTTCCATGAAGAAATTGAAATTATTTTATCATTTATCTAATTAGACAAAATTAGTATATAGTGAAAATACTCCGACAATATATCTAGTAATCCAATACTAATTAGAGGGATCATATCTTAAATTATAGTTTGTTAATTTAGTCCTTTTAACATTGACTAAATTTTTTTATTATTTTTAATTTAATATAATACAATTTAATTTATGGTTTATGTAGATTCTAGAGGTACAAAAAAACACCTCGGGCGATTTCACAATGATTCTATATTTCCTGATTCAAAATGATAGATAAATCAATCCATTACAAAGAAATCACTAAATTCTATAAAACTGAGAACATTAACATTTGTTGAGAAATATATGTGGTAATCCTTAATATATATCAATTACCCAACAAAATAGATATGATTAAATGAAAATATATAATAATAATATGAAAAACTATCGATACAATAATACTATAAATATTATAATTATTTATATGATGTATAAAATTAATTTTCAAGATTTTCCTCTTTGGAAACAAATTCTTATGGTAGTGAACATAGTGGGTGGAACTTCATAGATAGTTCTTGACATGTATTCAAAATAATTATACAATAAACCACTATTTCAAGAAATTTTAATATCATGGATTCTATACAGGAAATGGAAAACATTATTTATATTATATTCAAAATCATTCATCTTTGAATTCATTATTATCTAGTATCACTGTGATATAACACATTAGTAAACAACTGTACTGGTTTTTTGTGGTGGTTTTTGTTTTGATATAAATAATTATATATCTATTATATTGATATTTGTTCCCAAAAATTGCATATTTTTCAAATGATGGAATCACTTACTCGATAGTGAAGTTATATTATTAAAAACCGACAATGAAAAATAGATGGTTATATGCTTTTCAACCGTTTTAACTATAAGAGATTATGTAATGAAAACATCAAAATTATTCCATACCCATTCATGTATTACTAAATTTAGAAAAACAACTATAGATTTAGATTTAATTATTATCCATGGATTTGAATATATGATCAGATATGAGAACATAGAAAAAAAGTATTGAAATCTATTGATGATGAAAAAATTGAGATCAAATCCATGCCTCCTATAATAGAATACATTTTCTCTTATATATTAAAATCATTGTGGGAACAATAAGTTTATTTACTTATATGGATTATTAGCGGTCTTGAGATACATAAATCATCATTGAAAAAAGATCACCAGAATTGTATAATTAAATATAAAAATAAATGGTTTTGATTTTATTTCAAGGATAGGGTCCTTAAAAATATACTCAGTCCCAAACTCTAGAAGAACATACTACTTAGTTGAATAATAAAACATGATACTATCATCATCCTAGGAAAACACCTATCTAAAAAACTATTAATATTGTTTGTGATTTTAAAAGGTGGCCAATATCGTCCAATAATGTGTCATTTTTTAGAAAACGCCAATAATTAATTTTTGGGTTTGTGAATCTTCGTGGGGGAATATAAATGATTATAAACTAGTTTGAAGTAAATTTTTACTGTCAATGACCATACACATCAACATGAATAGGACATGTGATAATATGTTTTTTCCCATTATGAACATGATGTCATTGAAGTGTATTATCTCCCTGGAAGAATATTAACATCCGTTTAAATTGGTAGGGTGTATAGGGATGACTAAATTAAAACTCCATTAACCTATGTCCTAAGTAATCCATCTTATTTTATTTAATTAAGAATTATTAACCAAAATTCTAGTTTTAATTTACATCATCATTCTAGAGGAATCCTCGTAGAGACAAAAAAATTATTGAAAATGATTTCCTACCAAAATTTCCAATTCATTTAAATCTAAATTTGTGTTGTGTGACACATTTTAAATCTTTGATATTTTCATGAAGATGAGAAATCATATATTACTTATACATAAAATGTTATTATACAACCATTTTATAAGAATATTTAGTAATGAGTGTTGAAACCCACAGAATGAGCATTGGGAAAATCCCAATGGAGGAAATAACTGAATATGGGTATTATTTCCCCAAGAAAAACAAAGGAATAAATGGTTTCCCAAGCTATAACATCACATAATCCTCTAAGAGATATGTGATTGTGAGACCATCAGAAGGTTGTGTGATTTAGCCATGCACAAAGCATAACAAGGGTAAGATCCTAAAGGACCCCTTGGATGTATCCTTTTTTCAATTCTAATGGTTTCCTAGACAATCATTGATCTTGGAGAGAATTCCATATGATCACGCCCTAGTAACAAGAATTTTCATGTGGTAGGTTCTTAAAAATCCATCCAAAATCATTGAAAATTAGGTAGAAAATTATTCAAAAGGTGGGTGTGTGTTCTGGTTGTAAAACTGACATTATACACCCATGAAACTCACAAGATTATATGTATAACTTAGTGAAATGTATTTATGGTGGCCCAAGATGTTGTTGAAATGTCACCCCCATCATGAGAATTGTTTAATACATTCTTAGGAAGTCATGTGCTCCCCCATTAGCCCCAAAAAACAAACATAAGGGTTTGTATAAAATAATTATCATTCATCAAAACAATACCTTTTTTGGTCATGGAACACATCATTGGTTTGAAGAATGATTTACATGGACAAATCTCAATGAAACTCATGATATCCTAGGAACTTTTGAAAAAACAAAGAAATAAAAAGGGGAAAAGAAGGGATCCTCTTGTCGAACTTGACAACATGCAATGCACCCCATAATATTTTTAGGACACCACAACCACATGGATTCATTCCCTTCTCACCACACGAGAGCCTGCTAGAATTCCACCCGCGTTGATCGATGGATCCAAACATGTGTAAGTGATCAGACACTCCCCCTTTTGATTAATATGTAAATAGAAGGGTTTATCCATTAAATTCACTTGCATCACCATCAGTACCTTTTTTGGCCATGTGATGAATCACTAGTGGGGAGAGTGATTGCCTTCAATATCACTCTTGCAAGATCTCATTATACCCATTCCTTTTAAAAATAACAAAATAAAATAAAATATTAAATGAAAGATCCTCTTGAGATCATAATATGTATGAGGCACAGGTTTGTGCCTCGTAGGACCTTGAAAATCCCTTTGGCGTGACATATTGATCTTGTGAAGGCCCCCTTCCAAGCATTACGTGTCTCACAGAAGGTCCTAGACAAGTCACCTAAGATAATGTGAATGCCTTTTTGAAAGCAACCTCATCTTGTCGAAGTCCTTATACATGTTGGCCTGAAAATTATAATGGACTCTAGAATGATCACATGATTAGGGAAGACCCCATTAATTGGATATAATCCGATAAATGGTATGTTGACAAGATGTTCTCACAGTCAATGAAAATCATGTGATGCCCCAAAATTATCTACAATAATATATCGTGAAAGGCATAACATCAAATCCCCCAGTCGACTCCATCCTAGATTAGCACAACTTTTCCGCGGAAATAGACGAATACCTACAGTGGAATGTTCTATAAATACCCAATACTTGAATCAAAATATTCATCCTTGGATCATTTCACCAGTGCACTCAGTATCAGAGTGGATTTCTTGGAGAAACTAATACCATTATCATAATGGTTTTTCGGAAGATAAAATGAGGGGAACCACCCTAAAAGATTATGAGACAAGCATAGAAGCTTACCATGATCCCTCATAGATCATGAGAAGGATACTGGATCAGTCACATGAGACATAAATAAAGTTAAATCAAATAAATAATAATCATTTGCTATAAATGGAAGGAACTAAATACATAAAGATGTGAGAATTATACACAGAACATATATTTTGATCATTATGGGCTTCCCATGAACTTCCAAGGGAATGAGATATCACTAGGACATGTCATCCAGATTACATGACTCTCTATTGGTATACAATTTGGATTAAGAAAATCACCCAGTATGTGTCGGATAAAGTCATATGGCACCTTCTAGGTAGGCCATCCATGTCTTGTGAGTCCCTCCAACCTCACCATACATACCCTATGATAACATCTAGAAATGTAACCCCAATCATATGGTATTTACAGGGTATTTTATCTAAGTCTCATGATAGAATCAATACTTTTCATGAGTCTTCCACGTTGTCCTACAGGCACGTCAATTGGATCTTGCGATGTCCTCGGAACAAGCCATCAGGATTAGCTGATGCCCTATTAAAATTTCATCTAGCTCTTGTGAGGTCCTCCAGACAAGAAATATAGATCTTTGGACCTCCTCTAGACATGTAATCTTGTTTTCATGAGGAAACCTTGACAAGTTATCAAGTATATACAACACACTCTTGACATATTACACTAACTCTTGAAACACCCTCCAAGAGTGGCAGATATATTACATGATGATAATAGAGATAGTTAGTTGGATCATGAAACACCCACCAAGAAGGTTATCTAATATCATGTGATGTTTTGCAAGATCAACCAGCTATGTCTTACGATGTCCTCCGAACAAGTCATCCTTGGTGATGCGGTAACCCTTAGACATGCCTTCTAGGATGTATTATGTCTGTAAGACATGTCAACTAGATCCTATGATTGTCTTTGGTTATGCTTGGAAGACATCCTTTGACATGTCAAGTATATGATCAAGTCATGTTGAGTAAAAAAGTAATGTATGTATGGTAGACAAGAAATCCAATTAAAGAGGGCATCCAAATACATAATAACCATGATTGGTATATATAAAGTGCAGCCTCAGTGTGTAATACCTATAATAATTAACTATGGGAACCATGATTCCTACCGTAATGGGGATATGATGTATTATTTCCTAATTCCAAATATCAATAAAAATCCCCAAGGGGTTCTCCCATGGCATATGTCCTGCATCTTTGTGCAGTGATGCTGATTATTTTTCCATCTTTATTACTCACAACGACCATAGATCATGTAGTCATTGGGAGTTGAAATGATAATAACATTGAAATCGAAATCCTAGATCGTTCATAAGGTTAACCCCATTATATAATCCCTGGTCAATGGCATAATATTATATATTCCCCATATAATGGAAACCATAATATGTAATCCTCGATCAGTGAAAAGATATGATAAGTAATGCATATATACGAATTTTCTCTGTGTATGTCATGTCTCATTGAACTAAAATGAATATAATTCCTTACACAACAAGGATACATAGGATTAATTCCAATTGATGGTGCCTTATATAAAGTATGAAATGTGAGGACAAGAATGTTGTCCCCACATCCATATTCACTATGGTTCGTTACTTTATATCCCTTTTTTCTCACATGGATCTTATCTCATGGTGGATTCGAGAGTTGCAGTGATTACCTCATTGTTATAATTAATCTCCACCATACAAGGAAACCTTAGTGTGTAATCCTAGATCAATGGAAAGATATATCTACCCTTCATAAAAGGGTATCTACCTTGGATAATGTTCTAATTCTATGAATGAACTATGATAAATCTGATTCCTACCACAATCGGGATACGTTGGATGCGTCCTTGATGTTTGATCACAATACCTTGTTCCCATGTGCCCACATATATGTCCTTTACATATAAAACTAAATTTCACTAGTTTTTACGAACTATGTGCATTTTGATTCCTCTTTCAAAACATAAATCATTGGAAACCTCATAATATATCAATCCCATTCTTGAAATATTAACCATCTCTCTGCTAAAAAAACTCCAGAGTTCATATTCATTCACCTTTAACATATAAGATGCAACCAAAAAAGAGGAATGGATGAACAATCTCATATATATATATATATATACACAAGTAGATTCCCTAACAATTACCTTTTTTTTACATAAATGGACTTCACATATGTTCATTTTTCTAGAGTAACTAGTCCTGTGTTGGATTTGTAATAGATACTCAAACATATCTTAAATCTATATGAGTGTACAAGAGTAAGGAAAATTCCTCCCAAATGTGTGTGATGGTCTTGAACTCCAATCTTCTCATGCAATGTGACTTCTTAAGCATCATTATGTATCAAACCCCAATTGAATGACTACTATTGGAATGTAGTATTGAACCAAGATATGCATTTGGGAACTATTGGGAGTTTCTCTGAAATATTACCGAATAGTGAGCCCAAAGAGAATAATTGTTGATAACAGAGTACCGCCCCCAATATAACCATTGTAAAAAATTCATCCACATATTTTTAAAGAAACAAAAACTGGTTGACCAGATGTGAATATCTCAAATATCACAATGATTTTTTTATTATATTTATGGGCATTTTTTTTATTTCCTACACAAACAAAAACATTGAACCTAATTTGAATCTCTAAAATGGAATGATGATTGATTAAACATGAAATTCATCAAATGGATGTTCCTCGATAGCCATTTTTATCTTGAAATAAGCCCATCCTCACATTGATAAGACAACATTAGTGGAATGAATGGACCAGGAATAAAAGTACAATTTGGTTACCCATGCATATCTGATTGAGAACATATCGTGACAACAATTGTACACTGGTCAGTGAAAATAACCCTTTTGATATTCAGGAATCAATATAATAATCTCATAAAACGCCCTCATATATGATTATTTTTCTATCTTGGGAATGTTATGGGAAATAAGTTTCAACTATATCTCCAGAAAACCTCATGTTGACCTCATCTACTAGATATCTTCAGAATGGGGTGGTGAATAAAATAGTTTTCTAATATAATTTACATGGTATGATCCCAACTATCAAGTATTCCCACAAGGGTCTTCATGTACTGAATTCAATGTGACTTCATTGTCCAAAGAAAGCTTCAGTAAAGATATTTCCTCTCATTTGTGCATTTAACCACTTTATATTTTTATCCAATTTGCAAGAAAATCCACACCTTCAGTTTCCAGTGAGAGTGGATCAAAGATCCAACTAAACTCCCTTTTATTTTTAGAGCCAATAAAGATAGATCATATCAACTACTATCACCAGTTCCACCACTTTGTTAGCCATTAAGGTTGTGATAAAGGTACCACCCACACACTGCCACCAATGAAATCCATTCATGGGAAACAAGGAAGACACATCTGTCATGGAAGAATCTGGATCATCATGTGTGGGATCATATCCTTGATCTCATGGACGATGAATACTATCATATTCTGGTAATATCCTATGAGCAGACTCATATCCAAGCTCACTCAGAACAAGTCTATTGGCATAATCCTACAGTAGGCATGGGGGAGGTGTATATCCATAACCTCATGCATGAATTCCATTGACATATTCCAGTGGTAAAAGAATAAAAAATATGTTCTCATGTTACTTATTTAATTAAAGATATCAACCAGTATTTAGTGGGTATGTAAATTGTTTAATGATTATATTCTTGCACAAATTTTTTAAAAACTACCTTACATATTTGAAATAGTAAAATAACTTCACAGGAATGTCCCTTTACTGGTACAAAAATAGGGATAAGTGCATACTCGAATACATAAAATCAAGGTATCTCAACAATATGATCATTATAAACATGTGTTTTCTCCTAGGAAATAACAAATTATATATATATATTCAAATAGGATTATCATCATATTATGGTAATGTATAAAGCTTCAGAACAAAATCATCTACCTATTTCAAATAGGGATCACTAGGTGAGAGTGGCACACGCCCCATGATAGGGGAACATGCCTATCAAAAATTTACAAAGACATATTCTAAAGTCATATCATCAGGGTCATAACCTAGATCTGTCTTGGGGTCACCAAGTGAGAGAGGAACATGCCTCAAGATATACTCATATTCATGTCGAAAAAGACCATATACATATCACAAAGTCCCACAATTGAGAACATATTACTATTCTAGACTGACATCACAATGTGATAATAAAACATGGATTAGGAATGGTAAGTTTTATTCAATGTTATTCTAATTGGAATATTCTACCAGATCATGGAAGCCATGGAAATATTACTACATTATCCTGCAATTGATGGAAATGGTATCCTTCAATGTAAATACATGATTAGGGTCATACACCACCTACAATTTTATACGATTGACTATATATTCCTGCATGGAATTCATATTTACACCATCCTAAAATTAATATTACAATTGAGGTCAACCTAGTAAAAGTTGTACCAGCCTGATGGAAGGCTCCAATAACTAGCACAAAAGATCTATGAGATATGACAATGGTTTAGGATTAGGCTCATACTCTCGTTTTAACCAAGGCCAACCAAGTGAGAATTGAAAATTTCGCGGGATATGATCTGATTCATGACATTAATGATGATTCTCATTGTAATATTCTATTATCTTATTAGAAGCATGATCATTCTCTAGAATAATCATAATGTTATAAAAATGGTTTGGAAACAATTATACAATTGGCTTATATCTCTGGAATGTTCTACAAGTCAGGTCAGCATATTCGATCCATGATGTATAACCATGATCGTATCTGTAATATTCTCAATACCAATGTTCTGTATGATGTTCAAGAACCATTTTCAACACCCAAATTGTATTTAAACTCTTAAATAATAAATGAAGATGATCATTACCATGATATTAATCTTCATGATAGTTTGAAGATGGATCGTAGGGACTATACTATTGACATCTGCCAAATCCATCCAACCAATGATGATATCTTCCACAGATAAGGAAATTGATCCATTTTTTATACACCCCCATATGATTTGTTTTGGAAAAATAATATTCCTTTATCTGGAGAGGTTCTCAAAACATTATGTTCTACTATTTTATGGTTCCACATCAACATATATTATTTGTCTAGTTTGGGCAGAATACGACCCTAGGAAGAACCTTCTATAGTCTTATCGGATAGAGACATGTAAGTCTGATGAAAGAGAACCATACATAGGTATATGAAGATATATAGATGGAAACAACCTCCCCATCATGTTATGGAATCTTTACACTTATAACAATGTGATCCCATATGATCTATAGGTGTGCTTGGATTATCTACATGAAAATATGTGGGACACTCCTCGGCGACTTTAGACTAGACACCTACATTTCAAATATACAAGGTTCTACATAATATCATCAAGTTAATCTATTATCTAATAGATATGGCTATAATATCTCTAACCCAAGATCCAAAACTGGAAAACCACAAGGAAAATATACAACATGATTTCCGGTAATGCATCATAGATCTTCATAAATTTATTTAGAAATACAAGTCATGTATCCTTTTTTGAGTATGGGGAATATATGGATAGTTACACTAAGTTTCACCCATTAAAAAATAGAACCACTTAGATACAACATTCTATAATGTCATATCCTCTCATGAAATCAGGGTACAAGGTAATGCTCAGTATAGTTGGCCTCTATAATGAAACTCTCTTACTTGAATGGGGGAAAGACATTATGAATGGAGAAAGATGATGACAAAAAATATTTTAATTGTGCCACTCAATGTAATGGGAATTAATATCAGAAATAGATGAAGATGATTCAATCAACACCGATGCATCTTATTGAAATTGACTCCCATCACGGCCAACCATTGCACCCAACTCCAACCTGAAAAAATATTTAATATATCAAATAGGATGCAATAACAGCTCCGACAACATCTGTCAAGCAGTGGACCTTTCTCACCAAGCTGGGGGAATATCTACAATTACCTCACCCTTGTGGATTTTCAATTTTCAATAGGATTTAGGACATATTATCTATAGTTAAAAAACAGACCAAATTCCACTATGATCGAGAAATTTCTTTTTCAGTTACTATCACCAGGTTCATCATCCTTTGACAGTGTCTTGAGGAAATCAACAGTTGTTCCAAACCAAACCATTCCCTCTTAGATGTGGAAATTTATATTGCAATTTCCATTAAAAGAATCATAAATCATCTACCAGAATCATCATAACCTCAATAATAGAATAAATCAATTCTAAATGTGGCCCCAGATAATCCCTAACCTATAGGGTTGAGATCATTTTCATCATAATAAACACCATATAGAGAATCAATCTTCTCTGGGTTGTGAGGAAAAAATTTACCGTCAGTGTCCCATTTGTTACTCCCACCACTAGAAAAACATCTTCTATTTTGGCCCAAATCAGGCATCAAGACCGAAAACTCTCTCAAGGTCATTAATCATGGGCTTAGACCAAAAGAGGATATGGTAAGAGAAATTATACCCTAACATGTTTAGAAGCAAAAAAATGGCCAATATATCTAATTACATGAGAAAAAAACATGATATTGGCAGTATAAAATCTTCTTGTTATGTTGAATGTAATGGGACAATAATCATTTCCCCATATACCTATGTGAATTTTCTCAATATTAGCACAACAGATGTGGTGGATAAGGACATAGATATAGAGGGAAACAACATAAAAATATACCCATGGAGGAAGGTGATTTGGATGCACCCACTGGTGTTCCACACACATGGAACCACATAAGGAACCAAAAATATTACACCTATGAATATCGAGTTGCAACCTCTCCAATAGAACAATGTAAATGATAAA
The DNA here is from genome assembly GCA_963277665.1 of Viscum album. NCBI lineage: Eukaryota > Viridiplantae > Streptophyta > Magnoliopsida > Santalales > Viscaceae > Viscum > Viscum album. The sequence goes on from OY728133.1 coordinate 1,284,353,250, forward strand.
GAGAATAGTGTGGCTATATCCCAATCACCAAAAAAATAAGAGTAAATGTTCATTCCATGGAGAAATAAAAAAAATTATAATTAGATAAAAAAATATCATACAAATCATCATTGAGATACTTCATGGAAATATCTCCACTGGGTATCATCTTTCCACTGAGGTGAATATTCCTCCTCCAATAAGAATTGACCTACTAGCAAGAGTAACATATGAGCGTCATAAGGTCTCTTGATCTAGGAAGCCAATTTATATAATTAGGATGTTAAAAATGATCATGACATCCCACTAGCATGTAGAAAATGTCACCCTCTCTAGGGAAATAACATTTTCTATGTCTGGGATGAGGTCTAGTTGGATGAAAAAAATGAGACCACCTCAAAAATCCTCACTCTCCCCCTATTGAAGGGAGATGCCTCAAACAATAGTACATCATGAAATGATCAATTCAATTGAATCCATAGATACATGAATAGATTACATTAATGGGAAAAACACACCTATGTATCTGAAAAAAAGACACATACCTAATGGGTGGATCAAACATTACTTCCACCAAATTTTGTAAATTACACCCTCTCTATGATTGATGTAATCAGAGATCAGGAATATAATATCACTCACAGCATATCCTATTGTGTTCTGATGATGGGCCTATGAGATCATCATGTGGAGACTAAGATGATGAATTTATTATAGACTATGGTTGGGCCTATATTGTTTTTAGTATTATGGCCTTCCATAAAGATAAATTATAGGATTTTAATACCTTCGTTCTTAATTACTTCATCAGTTCAGCTCTATTCTAAGGAAAAAACATTAGTTGACCTAACAGACTACAAAAACAAAAAAAAGTGAGGTTTTTTTAAATCACATCTAGATGAAGTTATTTAACCTAATCACTAAGGACCCTCTCTTCTACGAAAAATTACATGAACTATGTGATGAATATATCCAGGATAAGTTGTAGACACCTCTGATCTTAATGAATTATATCTTTTTTGTTTTCTGAGTAAAAAAGGCCCAACAATTGGGAGATTCCATTCAATAAACCTAAGAGAAATATTGGATAACTACATATACATATGTGAATAACCTCAATAATTCAGAAGCCACCACTATTACCCTCAAACCAATAGCAATTCCCATTCAGGCACCTAAGAAAATCCTAAAGCACTCAACAATTACTCTTGAGTGATTAAAACCACAAATTCACCCTCACATAGAAGCACCATAATATTAGAGTATCCTACGATTTTAGGAATAAATGATTAATTTATACATCTTTTGAAATAAACAAGAACCTAGTTATTTCCTTGCATACATGGAAAATGACATGATCTAGCTTCAGCAACCCATGGTTTCCAATGAGGCAAACATCACAGACCATCCCAAATACTTCCCCTTCCAATGAAGGGTATGAGATAAAATCAAGGAATATTTCATCTTCAGATATATACCTCATGGTGTGGTTTATTCTAGATAAATGGTCTTATAGTACTCCTAAGACCAAGTGTCCTACATAACCATTTCCTAGTAAAAAGATGAGAGTGATTTCCAATAATTTTCATCTAGGAATTTATAGAAGTTCACCAATTGGATGACTCAGAATATAGTTGACCTAACTCATGCCATCTTGAGATCATAGCTACCATCACCCATAACAAATCAACCAGCCAATATGGTGACATCAGATGGTTCTCACAATGGGGGATGAAAACATCAAATACAAGAAGTTATAGAAGATGAAGAGTATTATTATGATCTAAAGAAAACTATTAATCATGGACATTTTTCTCTATAACATCAGAAACATGGGAACCACCCCACAAAACAAAACCATCACCAGAAGAAGAAATGATATTGATTTTTTTCAACATGATAAACTTTAAAAAACCGTTTTCTGATGATATGGCTCAGTTTATGAGTTAGCTAAACACAAATAGGTATCATGAGGCCACAAGCACAACAACTGATGATACATGGGACAGAAATGCATGGTCAGACCCAATATTTAAGTCACATCTTAACATAGGACATATATACATCTCTTACTCATTGATTATCCACTATATTAGGATAATATTAATTGTAAATATATATAATGTTCATGTTATTTATTATTCATAAACACCCTTTTAGGAAATTTTACACTTTGAACATCATTTCACATTATGATTGTAATTCCTTCTTAAAATGCACTATTATGTGGTACATTTTTTTACATCATTTAAAGTACCCAATGATTCATCTGATTTTATGGAATCTAATTATACATATTTTACTTTGATATTTTGGTAAATTTATCTACACTTCAATATGATCATTTTTGATTTCAGGGATCAATGGATAATTCATGGAAGAAGATGGGGATATTGTGTGATGAAAGGGAACAATTCTGTAGGAGTCATATTGGACACCATCCCACAGATGAGAATTTGGGGCCCCATATACAGGAAAAATGAATCCAAAATTTCTTGGGATTATATAATACATTTATAGGAACAAATCACTCTTCAGTATCCATTGATAATTCGGCCTCCATGGTGGTCATTAAAGTGGCCCAAGTTAGAGATAAAATTCTGGGCCAGATTATGCGACCCAGAAAAACAGCTCTCTAATCTAATCATATCTCGTAATACACAACCCCAAATGGTCCCAAATTATATAGTATGTTATAATCCATCCAGGGATACATTTCATTCTTTTATGGCCCACTCTGAGCTTTCCATCTAGAAGTTCTTCCATGTTTGTCTGTTCGGTGGATGAAAGTCGGCTGCCACCTCGGGTCAAGTTTGTAAAAGTCCAAGTTACATATGCTTTCCACCACCCTAGGCCTACCATAATCAAGTGGGATGATTTGTACTATTGGAGGATCGACTCAAGGATCCCAAAATTCCTATTAAAGTTAGTGTTGTTGGAGTAGTTGATCAACTTTTGTGCTTTGTTCAATTGTAATGTTATGCTGCGATTTTGTTGTCTCAAGTTTGTCTATCACATGTAAGTTGTTCAATTCACGTTATTTTCTTAATAAAATCACTTATTTTCCTCTTACTATTTAGTTATTAATATCACTTTGATACCGTTGGTTCAAGGTTTTAATTTTTTCACACTAAACCTTGTGAAATTATTCACATAATGGTGGAGTGATCATTTTATTTTTATTTTTTTATTTACTTCTTCAATTTCTGCGTCATGAGTCTACTTCCCGCTTACATTGAAAACATTGCATCAATGGAGGGATAACCCACTGATGGATTTATACAAGGTAGTATAAAGGGGTTTTATTGGATGTTATTTATCACCCCATTATGTTATAATCATTTCTTTAATTGAGATTTTTATTTGATGATTTTTAAACTCCATCGTCCTTGTTGAATTTAAGGCCACACACTTTATGTGATAAAACGAACCTTTAACTTGAGTGATCATAACATTGATCCATAAAGTGTATAGGTTATTAGTATTAAAGGGTTTTGGCATTAAACCATTATATGATAATGTGGTTTTATCTACTTAAATTAACCCATCTCAATTATAAGTAATTGAAATCATTGAAAAAGAAATACGTCTAATCCACCCCAAGTGATATCCTAGGATCAACTCACTATTTTCAGTTTAATTCACTTAAATCTTTTAGTTATCCTTTAAACCCATATAAAATAAATCCAAGTTGGCCACTTCATATCCAAAAAAAATTCCATATGATGTATGTATCTATAGGTTTATTCTTAGGTCTCTGAGGATTTGATAACCCAAGCTAAACTACGAGGACTGTTCTACCTTCATATGTTGGGAAAATTTGAGCATTAATCAAATTTTGGCATTTTTTCCAGGGACCTATGTAAGTTTTCTTAGACACTATACTCCTTTTTTTCATCCCTCTTCTCTATTCTCACCCCCTCACTCCTATGGAAATGAATTTTGAACAACCCCAATCATGGGGAACCCCTCCCGACATTGATCACCCCACACCAAGGGTGATGTCCATGACCATCCAAGATTCCCTTAGTGGGATAACTAACAACCAATTGAGACACAATGTTTTAATTCTTATTCTCCACAATAAATTCAAAAATATAATGAGTTTCAATCCCCAAAAATCCAATCTGAACACCCTCATATGCAATTCCAACAACATAATTATCAACCTGGAATAGACCATCTTTCTCAACCCCTTTCCCTTAATGATACACAACCATTACTTGAAAAATTGTGTCAGCAAGTGGATAAAATGAATTTCAAGTATTCATCATTGAGGTTAGAAATACAAAGCATTTAAACTTGTGAGGAACCCATCCCTACACAAACTGTCCCTTCCATAACCTTATGTAATGTTTCTAGTTTCCCACAAACCTCTCATGAATTTACTGAAGAGAAAACCATTGGATTTGGGGAATATGAGGAGTATCAAAGAATTGTTGATAGGTGTTTAAGTCAAGAGTAAACTGGTTTTTAGTATTGACAAGAGGAAATTTTGACATCATGGATTGAGTCTCATGAATATAACTCCATTGATGATTTTTCAAAAACACAAATCACTGAACCATTATGATACATCAAAAACATTGAGTCCATACCCATTCCTGACACTGATCTTTCCAATTTGGTGGTTGAATCCTATATTCAAAAGGAACCAATTTTGTTGAGAAATTTCGAAAATGAAACTGAGTTGGATTCAAAATATCAACTTGTGTCTAAATTTCCTATCCAACCTAAGCTCAAAATTATTGTCCTTCCCTCCCCTTTAAAGAATCCCTTCATAAGGTATAACCATTTCCTTTAAATTGGAATTAATTCTTCTCTTGAAACCAAAAAAGTTGTAATGATAATTTATGTCTTAGGAATGACTACAGAATAAACTGGATCAACTATTTCTAATATTCCTTTGATTTTACCATTCATTTTAGAGCATAGGTTTGTGCATCAAACAAATTATAAACATAGAATCAATCTCAAAGTATTATAATTAGTGAAACATGTGGTCCTTAAAATGTTGAAAGTTGGTATTGGGAAAGTTGTGGTGTTCAAGTCGAGCAAGCGACATTAAACCAAAGCGCTGCACGGGAGGTAACCCGTGGTTTTCATCTTTGCGAATCATTTTTTTCTTCAAATAGGATTAATTAATAATTTTGATATTAAAAAAATAGATTGTTGATTTGTTATTCTATTATGATTATGGAAGGGTATGAAAGGGGAGCACCATATTCATCTGTGTCACGTGGTGTGATCCTTGAGTAATACCTTACCGAGAAATTTAAAAATAAGACACTGTATCATTAGTTCTTTTTATTTTAATGTGTTTGTAGGTTAAAATAAAAATACAAAAATAAAAAAAATACAAAATTAAGAATATAATATATTAATAAAATTAAAAGGCCACATCGTAGGTCATGGGGAAAACCCTGTCACAACCGGCGAAGCCGCGGGGAATTGAACCCGGGACCGAAGGGAGACAAGGGTGCACGCTTACCACTGACCTACGGATTTTTTTGCTTCCTTATTCTATAATTTTTATATATATACTTATATTTTACTTTTTTTATTTTATAAATATAAATATATATATATATATATATATATATTGTTTTTTTGTGTTTTTTTCGCTTGTTTTCTATTTTCTACTAGGGAACTCTACACGTGACATAGATATCAAAGGATTAAATGGGAGAAGTAAGAATTCCAACTTCAACAACCAGGTGACTTCATTCCACGAACCACATTTTCAATTTCCTGTTTGAACATTAATTCACTACCTCTACCCCCTTCTAAATTTTCTTTTCATTAAACACTGGGGACAATGTTATTTTATGTTGGGGGAGAGATAAAATAAAAAATTCTTTTGTGTAAAAAAATGAATGATTTGAAAAAATGTTATGTAAATATAAGGAAAAATTCCTTTATCTTTGAACAGGGTAATACACATTTCTCACATTGAAACTGAATATCAAATAATTTAGCATTCCCTACTTTTGATTTTAATCCTTTTATAATTTCAGGAGCATAGATTTTTGAAAGCGTGCCTTTCCAATGTGATATTTCATCATTTATATTTTCATGAAAATAAAAAAAAATGATCACAATAAACGTAATTTGGCTAATGGGGTATTAGTTTGAGTTAAAGGGGTCCCCCAAATAAATAGCCTTGTTTTGGTGATCATTTTAGTTTTAATATTAGTATTCAAAAAAATAATAATAATAATAAATCCGCGTGTAGAGCAATGAAATGAGCTAATGTGTGGCTTTCGGCACTTGGGGATCATGACTCTATAGTAGTCTGGCCCAGAGATAGTAATTTTATCTCTATTTTTTTTGTAATTTGAATTTTCTTTTAGCTGAGTTAACTCGAGATGATTTCTGAGTATGTGGGATCCACTTGGTGCCCTAAGGTCTTTGAGCCTGGGAGTCATCGGAAAAGTCTCGCTACAGGGATTGACTCGTTTGAATGTAATTTCAATTACCATGGAAAAATTGAAAAAAAAAATAAAACAACAAAATTAATATAATAAAAAAATTTGTATACTCATCTTAATATTGAAATGTGATTCCACCTTGAGCTTCCTTCATTTCTCACTTGAATAAAGATGGACCCACATGTCTATTATGATGCACAACACATCCTCATACTAAATTGATATTGGATGAAATATGAAAATGAATTTGAACAAAGGAATGGGCTTTAGAATGGTATCTTCTTATGAAACAATATTGTATTAAAATATTTTTATGGGTTTCATGATTGTTTGGTATAAGTATTTTGGTGATCATTGTGTATTAAATTGTTTTTGGAAAAGAGAATTCGAATTTCATATCGTTGAGAAATATTTTGCTTGGGACTAGAAAAACTCAAGTTGGGGGGGTGTGACTAGCCACTAAATGAGGATAATATTCATTTTTAATATATATAATTTTCATGTGCTTTATTATTCCTAAACACAATTTTAGTACATTTTACACTTATAACATCATTTCACATTATGATTGAAATTCCTTCTTAAAATGCACTATTATGTGGTACATTTTTTTACATCATTTAATGTAATCAATGATCCATATGATTTTAAGGAATATAATTTTACTTATTTTACTTTGATTGTTTCGGAAATTGATCTACACTTCAATATGAACATGTTTGATTCAGGGATCAATGGAGAATTCATGGAAGATAATGAGGATATTTTGTGATGAATGGAAACAATTCTGAAGGAGTCAGATTGGAAACCAGCCCACTGATGAGAATTTTAGGCCCCACATACATGCCAAATGAATCCAAAATTTTTTTGTATCATGTAAGAAATTTATAGGAACAAATCAATCTTCAGGATCCAATGCTAATTTAGCCTCCATGGTGGTCATTTAGGCGGCCCAATTTAGAGATAAAATTATGGGCCAGATTCTGCGGCCCATAAAAATGGCCCACTAATCTAATCATATCTCAGAATCCACAACTCCAAATGGGCCAAAATTTTACAGGTGGTTAGAAGACATCTAGTACCCCATTTTCGAATACTTTTTCCCGCTCTGATTCGGCAATCTATAAGGACTTTTATTCTCATCTGTTCGGTGAATGAAAACTGGCAGCCACCTCTGGTCAAGTGTGGAAAAGTCCAAGTTCCACAAGATTTCAACCACCCTATGCCTACCATAATCATGTGGGATTATTTTTACAATTGGAGACTCTACTAAAGGCTCCCAAAATTACTATTTAAGGTAGTGGTGGTTAAGGAGTTGATCATATTTGGTTCTTTATTCAATTGTAATGTTATGCTACAATTTTTTTGTCTCAAGTTTTTCTTTGACTTGTAAGTTGTTCAATTCACATTAGTTTATTAATAAAATCTCTTATTTTCCTCTTATTTTATTGTTATTCATATCACTTTGATACCGTTGGTTCAATGAGTGAATTTATTCACACTAATCCTTGTGAAATTATTCACACAACGGTGGAGTGATCATTTTCTTTTTATTGTTTTCTTTACTTCTTCAATTTCTCCCTCATGAGTCTACTTCCTGCTTCCATTGAAACCATAGCATCAATGGAGGGATAACACACTTATGGGTTGATCCAAGGGATTTGTAATAGGATGGATTGGATTTTATTTATCCTTCCATAGAGATTTATGTACAATTAATTTTTGACATTCATCCTCTTCCTTGGTCATTGAATATATGAGAATATTATTTATAAAGACTACCAAAATATTTTCAACGTAATTTAAAAATACTACATACATTAAATTTGTGATAATTTCATGGGAATTGGTCATACTAAATGGAATCACAATATATTGATATATTTTATACCTTCTGTGTAACTTTTTATAATATATATTCTTCTTGATGACCATCAAATGATGATATACATAATGAATTTCAATCTTGGAAAAGAATTTAGGTCCATAAAGTTGAAAAACTAGCCATCAATATGGGTTAGATGATACTTTTCTTGATCAAGATATTTTTTAGTTTCTTATAATCAATAAATAGTCAGATCGATTCATCATTCTTCATAATAAGATAACCATTTTACCCCAAGGTGACAAACTTGGTCAATTAAATCCATTTCAAAATTATCATGTAGTTTTTCTTCAATTCATGCAACTAAATAAGGTCCATTCTATATAGTGTCTTTTAAATATGTGTAGCACCATATATGAGTTCAATTTGTAAGGAAACATCACTATTTGGTTAGATATTTGGAAAATTATCTAAAAATAAATCATAAAAATCATACAAAATAAGAATATCATCGATGTTAAGTTTCTCACCAACCATCTAAGACAAAAACTATATTTATTAGGAATCACTAAAAATAAAACATATATGATTTCCAGTGAATGTTCACACTTATCATCACAATGATAGAAGATCATATGATGTTTTGGAATGTCAATTTTGGCTTCCCATCCTTAGAAATGAATGTGAAATTTATATTTAAAAATGTTATCCATGAATAGGATATCATAAAAATAAAACTAAGGGAGAATAATATTATTTGGAAGAGGCTGCTTAACACAAAAATATATTGCTGAAGAATCATTTAAATGAGATGATATCATCATAACATTATTGGTTTCCAATTTTAATTCAACCTCTAATTATTTTTGGATCATTTTTATACCCCCAAAAAATTCATCAAATATAAAATTGTGGGTATATCTATATCAAAAAAAAAGAGATTCAAAATTATATAATGGATGATAAGTGTACCTCTAACCATTTAATTTTTGTACCACTCATCAGAAATAATATTTGCAAGACATTTACCTTTATGTATATTATTCTGAGATTGATTGAATTCATTATTGACATTATCCTTTATATTAGGGAACTTATTTTGAAATTTCCCAAACTCATTTTATTTGAAACAGTCTAGTATAAGTGGTTCGTTCACTAAATATTTTTATCTAATCCCGTCATAAGATAAATTATTCCCATCACATGATAATTAAACTACCTGATAAACATCATTTCTGCTCCTAAAAAAATGAATAGTTCCCACAAGATAATTTCAACCATGTTTCGTTCTAGACATTGAGCATACATTTAAGATCATATTCTAATTTATATGTGTTTAATAGTTTCCATTGAATTCCATTTTTCATTTTTTTTAAATCCCTGTGATTAAAGGATAAATCCAATATCCATTTCCAACTTTTGAGCACATAAAATGATATCTCCGTACCTAATAATGGCTATTTTGGAGAACTCATTTTGGAGAAATGGTTTTATTCCAATTAAGAGTCAATAAACCATAATATATGATTGTATAATAAAACATCTATATTAACTCAATAGTATTGTGAAATTTTCCTCATATTTACTAATACCAACATCATCTATCAATATTAAATCAAGTAATTCATTCTCAATTTTCATACAAATAGTATTATTTATATAAATATTGTAAAATAATATTTTAAACTCTTTATACCACTTTATTTAAATTTCATTATATGGCGTCATATTTTTTATAAAATTCCACCATGTTTCTATTTACACTTCAAATAAATTAACACCGAAAAAAAATTCATTCTCTAAATACTATAGAATGAAAAATAAAATTTCTATGGTTTTGATCTACTAATAAATATATAGTGAATCAGTGTACCTAATAATAGAATTTAGTCATTTTCTCTTGAAGAAAACAATAGAATGTTTTCCCTAAATTTATCATGTAGAATCTTAGTAGGATTCATATATTGAGATAGTTTTGTAGGAATAAAAATGATAATTTATGTTCCCTATCGCATAACATTTGGATTCATATGAGGAAATAATTTCATTTTCCATCACATTTAACATTAACATGGTCCCATCAGGTTCCAACCATTGACTAAAATAAAAAAATCATAGTGTGAGAAATAATTACTTAATTGGAAGCAAATAATTATGAAAAATTGTTTATGGGTGGCCTAAATTAGACCCATTATTTTCAAAATGTTAAAAAAATAAGTTTTATATAGGTCATTATGATCATTATTAATTATAAACCTTTATGATGGTTCTTAAATAAAATGGGAATTAACCTATGAATATCACAAGGATGTGTAAAACTTAGTGTATGGTATAGAAATATAAATGATTCACCCAAATTATGGAAAAGATATACTTGAACAACTATTTTTAGGATTACTAAGCCGCGATGAAACTATGAAGAAACCACACCAACTTTTAGTGTAGATATACGGATGTTTTTCTAGGAAAACAACACAACATTATTTACCAAAGGTAGGAAATTATCCAACACATAAAATTATCCATATGTTTCTCACTAATGTTTTCTCTTCATAGTTTCTAATGGTAACTAAACCTTGTTTTGATACAAACTATTATAAACCACACATTTTATACTTAGATATCACATTTTAGTAGATAAATATTAATTACATAACATAATGATCCACACATAAATCATATAGGTTTAGCATCATTAGAAATTTTTTTACAAATACAAATTCCCCATAAGTGTACAACGTCATTTTTAAATATTTTATTCATAATAAGAACCCTTATTAGAAATATCATTTTCAATACCTTTCTCCATTACATGGGAAATGGAAAATTTGTAAGGGAGAGTTCAGATGCTCTATAAGGGTAAACAATGAAGATATTTATGATCACATCAGTGTAATATTAGTGAAAGTGTATTAGAACATCATTATAACATTTGAAAACATTAACCATTATATCACATATGATAACTATGTTTAATTATATAAATAATTGTTCTTCATAAGAAATGAATCTTAATGTAATCAAAGAACATGAGAAATGAGAGAATAAATTAGGTATAATACTTGAGTTTATTTCGTACAAATAAGAATAAAAAAATTCCTTAATTGTATATCTTACTTACATAAATGTAATAGTAGATTAGATTCACTCCCAAAACCATTAGAGTAGTCACGGTTCTGTTCCAAGAGTATTATAGTTGATAGATTCCCTCATAGAACCTAGTTCACTCTCCATTCTATTACAATTTATGTCATGAGATATCAATATGTTCCTAATAAATTTTAGGGATATATAATTCTAGAACCCCCAAAATCATAATTAATATAATACATATATGAGCCACAATATCATTTAACATCAATCATATTATTAACTGTGAAATGAAATAGGTTTTTACAAGAATTACATCATATAATAACCCATAAAAAATTAAGGTCTTTATAAATATCAAAAACACATAAAAATTAACCATCCATATAATTTATAAGGATAATATGTATGGACCATATCACTACTAAATATCAAGAAATATCAAATGATTCCATATTAGATGGGAAATTATATTAAAAGATCACATGGAACATTTCTTGATGTATATACACTTGTTAAATTGAATTCACTTATTTAAAGATATCAAAATATTAATGAAAAAAATATATTTCATAATATGATGAGATAAAATATAAATAATCTTCAAGAAAATGAGTGGTCCAAAGGGCATGAAATTTTGTTCATGGTATATAGGATAAAACAATGATTCCTTAAACATTTTTTGTAAAAATTCAAGATTACCTCATTCAAAAAACCAAAATAAGATCCATTTCACAGAATTTTTAAAAATATAATACCTGGGTAAATGAGAAATTATAAATCATTGTATAATATTACGAAAAAATTGAATAATTTTTAGAAAACATAGACAAGGAATTGAATGGGATTTCAAATGAAGAGATAAATAAAGTCCATTTTCATTGAACTTCTAATTATAGTATATTAAGTTTATATAGAGAGGGAAACAAGAAGAATTACTGTATTGTTTAGAAACAACCATATTAGTACATAATTACCATCATTTGTGAGGTTTATATCCGTAAATTTAATTATCAAAAACATATTCATAAAACACACCAATAAATAATGAGATTGTCACATTAAACCTATCATCACTTCCAAATTCCATTGTAGATGTTAAAACACCATGAATAATAAATACATCTTTATTATAAATATATAATATAAAATAATAATATATATAATACAATATATGATTTACTTATAACCTTTTATCACCCATTTATTAAAAATGCATTAATAAAATCAATATTGTTGGGGACAAAAGCTTTATTTTTCATGTATGTTTAGTTTTAATATATTTGGTCCATGTGAATTGATCATTGTAACATCACCATGATAGTAGTAATCACGATATAAATATAACATATGTTTAACATATATGTATATTAATATTCATCCATGTTGACCCTCTTTTCTGTTAGAGAGTCTAACGACTGAAAAAGAGAAATACCTTAATCCAAATTGATTCATCCTTTGAAGAAACATCAAAAATCGAAAAAGTCATGAAGAAGGAATTCTTCCCACTTTTGTCGCACAAGTTTCCTCATGTTCGTGCAAGTGTACATGTGCGCCACATAATGACCATGCAGGTGACATGCGCACCCTCTTTGATTCTCGCCCGAGGTGTTTAGCAGCCTATAAATACCCCCAGTGGGCCCCCCATTTCATGAGGAAAAATTCCAGAAACTCATATTTGAGCTCCCAGCACCCTAGTCTCTTCTCGAAGCTTCCAAAAACTTCTAAGATAATTTCTTACCATGAAAAAAGATCTAAAGTGGTGGATTAAGGCCAAAATGTTGAAACTCATCAACACTTGCGCGCCTAAGTGGCCAGCCCTAAAGGGAAATGGACACAATTGCGCGCCGCCATATCATTTCAACAGAACTTGTGCGCCACCCCTTAGAAAGCCTTTTGGGATAATACTAAGGGATTGAGCTAAGCCTCGCCCAAGTATTACTCCATGGGTTGACCATCGCGCAGGTACCCATGTGTCGCGCAGGTATACCTGCACGACCAGGACTTTCACGCCCCTCTATTTTTGGGTTCCCCTCCTTCCTATTCACCTCTCTTATTATAATCCACCTATCTTATTCAATATTTAGTCTTCACGACACTCTTCAAAGCCATTTTATGGCATGTTTCATTGATTAGATTCCTTATCGGAAAAGATTTCTGTGGAACATCTCTAAAAACCTAGTGATTTACATATCTTTATGTCACTAAGGTTAGATATTTTATTCATTCAACCTCATCCTTTAAAGATGAGATGATCTTTAAACCCGAGAATCCTTTTAATAAGTATGCCCCAATCTCAAAATCACAAATATGGGCCTCAGCCTTAGGAGTAAGCCCCAAGCCCCCTAACTTGGGCCTCCTTGTTAAGAGTAATCCCCAGTCTTCAAGTTACCATTATTTTGGGCATCCTCCTCCGGATTAAGCCCCAACCATAATTCTTTTAATATGAGAATCCTCCTTAAGAGTAATCCCCAAGTCCCCAAAATCCAAATTCCCTTAACCTAGGCCTCCTCCTTAAGAGTAAGTACCAGTAAAAAGTTCCCTAACCTAGGACTCCTCTTTAGGAATAAGAACTTGTCCTCAACTCCCTTTAACATGGGCCTCCTTCTCATGAATAATCCCCAGTCATAATTTCTCTTAACCAGTCTTAATTTACATTTGATCTGGGCTTCCTTTTCCGGAATAAATCCCAATCATAAGTCCCTCATAATTTGGGAATCTTCTTCAAGAGTATGCCACAAGATAGTGTATCCAAATCTTCATAAAAGCACATATACCTTTATGAACCTTGTTCCCAGACTTCCTCTCTGAAATAAGTCCTGATATATATCTATTTGGGCAGTCATACATACATAATCCCCACATCATTTCTTATGATTGCATCTTTTATGGAACAATTGTCTGGTTTTACCAATACCTCTTGTTTCTCACACCGAAAATGACTCACGTGATATTAGAGTGTAAAAGTAATTATGACATCTTTCTTTGAGCCATCAATCATGCATAAAAATCATACTCCCTTACTTGAACTAAGTTGGTTCTGATTCCTTTTCTAAATAAGGAAATGTAGGTAGCCCATCTGTGGGTATGATCCCAACTCTGAAATAATCCATGTCCTTCTGAATGACAATAAACATCTAGTGCTCCACTGAGTGGCTTTAAAACCAGTATGGTCATCATAATGACCAAGAGACTTTTATATAATGTATTGAAGGATACCATTGGCTATGAATATATAACAAATATAGATGATTCTCTATCAATGAAGAACCTCGAATACATATAAAAATATTCTCTAAATTTCATACATATCAATCACTGATTGCAAGTTATAAAGGATAGCTCATTATTATACATGGTAATTTAATACGGATTCACGAACATAACTCAAATCTACATAGAGAGTCCTAGATTAGACAATAATTCCCCTAAAAAATGTGTGATGAGTCCGACCTCCCATCCCCTTGACCAATGAAAATTCTTAAGTATCATCGGTCCATAACAAATGAGCACCTACCTTTGGAAAGTAGGTCCAAATGGATATAGAATCATTGGATATTTCTGGTTCTATGAACAAACTCACTAGAAACCTCTTGGAATGTTTGAACCATACATCAATGAGGTCATCCCCAATTCTAGAGGAAACAAAAAATGGTGAACCTGACGTGAATCCTTAAACAAGTTAAAATGATGTTTTACTTATTTTTTAGGCCCCTATTTAAACTAAATGAGAGGGCCAACAAAAAAATCAATAACATATGTGCTAATCCAAAAGATGTAGTGGCCATACTTATATTGATTACGTCTGTTATTGAAAACATGCAGCCCTTTCCAATATCTTCTACGTTACAGAAATGGCATCTCTTAAGTTCACACCTATTAATACCCCTATTGTGAATACTTCTACTCTGAATACCTCTGCTGCTACTCCTGCTGGATCGTCGTCCACTCTAAGGATGACATCACCTACTCAGCGTCTTCAACCCTGGGTATCAAATGCGCTGGTTAAAGAGTATCGTCAAAATGGTACTATTCTGACTCTGGAGGCTTCTTGACAAGCCCTCAAAGTCAATAATTCACCCTGGTCATATGGACAACGATGACCAATGATCAAGAAGCTGGTGGTTCCAACCACTATCTCCAACCGTTTCTGGTCGTTTTCCACAGAACATAATCATCATTCCCTCCCATATTTTGTGTTTGTGAATGAGCTGGTCCCTAAGGGCCTTAATTCAAAAATACAGGAGTATTTCCCGATGCTCCCCTCAAAAATCACAGCCAGACTCGTGCGGCAGTGCACCCTCAACATGATGCGGGAATCGTATCCAAGCATTCGGCTCAGGTTCCTCGATCTTAAGCAGGCAAGATGAACTGCCATAGGTGATATATGGTCAACAGTGAGAAGGTTCTTATCTCTGTCATCTCCAGAGAATTTCACCAACTTTACTTGGTGGTAATCAATGAGAGGGCACACACACACATCCATTTTAATTCATATATCCCACAGACTCATCTGGAAGCAGCATGCCAATCCCACCAGGAAATTCTGGAGAAGTACTTTAGACAGGAACATACATCTGTTTATAAATCATCAGCTAGTCAACAGGCTCATTTGACTACAAATGATGAAGCCTGCCAACCCTATGGCATCCCGCCTTTTTATCACATAAACATTCATTACATTATACAAAACTGAGGATCTTTAAGGTTTAGTGTCTTGAAAACCAGGAACTTAAAACATGAAAACATAAAACATTCTTCTAAAAGACTTGAAAGGCTTCTCCTCATGTTCATCCTAGGTTCATTACGGCATCACATAACCTGGGATCATACATCAAAAGAAAGGGTGAGCAGAAGGCCCAGTAAGGGAAACAAGGGAAACATTTAACATGTGAACTTGAGATACATCAACTATGTCATGAACAAGATCTTTAAGGCATGATAAAAAAAATCATGTGTCATATCATAATAAAAATAACATTTTCATAACTTGAATATGTGGCTACATCATTTAACATAGACAATCATGAACATATCACCAAGGTCCATCCCCAAGGTGTCATTTGAAAATTACCAAGGTTATTCACCAAGGTATCGTGAAAATTGTAATCTCTAGTGGTTACATCATTACCCAATGCATTGGAGCGCTATCAGGGCGCACCCTTAAATTTGCCTTTATTATCATGTGATCCACATATATCATCATCAATCATTTCATAAACAACCCATATATCATAAAATAAGTGGGTTTCATTTCATAATCATAACATTTTAAAAACTGCTTTAAAGACATGATCTTTACGTCACTTTAAAACCCACAGAAAAGGAAAGTGGGTCTCATGTATGTAAATCCCAGAATTTAAAATAGAACATTTTGGTATATATGTGAATAAAACATTAGAAGAAATAGATTTGGGTATTCACTTAATAATATGAAAGAACTTTAGAAAAAGAGAGAGACATTTTGAGACGGAAATTCTGCAGCATAACGGCAATGTTCAGAGGTTTTAGAAGACATTAAAAGAGAGGTAAAATGGGTCAAACATTCATAAATGACCCATAAAATAGTACATGGACAGAATAAGAAGGATACATGATCATGGTAATGAAATTTCAAGGACATACCATTTGAAATGAAAAACATGGAAGGAAGAAAAAAAATTTAGATTTCTCTTACGAAAGTTCGGCAGCCTAACGGCGTTACTTAAACCTCAACAAAAATGATTTGAAACGATCAAATAGGATCTCCCATCATGTGAAAATAAGAGTTCAGTATGATAGATATAGAGATAATTCCCCAACATAACAAAAAGGAACTTGAAAGAATTGACATGAAAGTAGAACTTCAAAATGAGAAGGGTGAAAAACCACTTAAAAATTCGGCAGCCTAACGGCGCCACTTAAAACATCAAAATACTGAATTGAAGAGATCAAATGGGGTCTCTCATCATATGAACATAAGAGTCCAGTATGATATATATAGAGATCATACCCCAATATAACAAAAAGGAACATGAAATAATTGACATGAAAGTAGAACTTCAAAACGAGAAGGGTGAAGAACCACTTAAAAATTCGGCAGCCTAACGGCATCACTTAAACTTCAACAAAATTGAATTGAAAAGGTCAAATATGGTCTCTCATCATATGAACATAAGAGTCCATTATGATAGATATAGAGATCATACCCCAACATAATATAAAGGAACTTGAAAGAATTGACATGAAAGTAGAACTTCAAAACGAGAAAGGTGAAGAACCACTTAAAAATTCGGCAGCCTAACGGCGCCACTTAAGACATCAAAATACTGAATTGAAGAGATCAAATGGGGTCTCTCATCATGTGATCATAAAATACCAGTATGATAAATATAGAGATCATACCCCAACATAATAAAAATGAACTTGAAAGACTTGACATGAAATTAGAACTTTGAAAAAGAGAGAGGTGAATGAATCCCTTGAAAATTCGGCAGCCTAACGGCGCCACTTAAACATTCTTAAAACGAAATGATGAGAGTAAGAGGGGTTCTTTCATCATATGAACATAAAAAGGGAAGTAAGAGGATTATAAAAGAACATCCTCCATAATAAGAACATGGAGCATAAAAGGAATGACATAAAAGAGATCACTTGAAAAGAAAGAGAGGGGTCGGATCCCTTACCTTAAAATGTAACTCTTAAACCTCAAAGGTTGGGACCTTGAGGGCTTGGGGGCACCTTGGGAGGACTCCTTGGGAGGTAATGAGACCATAAATTCGTTGGTAATGAGTGGGGAGTCGAATGGATGAGAGGAGGGCTTGGTATTTATAGGGAAAGTGAGGGGACAAGGCATTAATGGCCAAAGGACACCTCACATGTGCTTTTCTCAAACCCATGTGCTCTCCCTTGGCATTTATCATGGAGTTAGGCCACATGGGGCCCCCACAACAATAATTCATCACCCTTGGCCGGCCAACCCTCAAAATCTCTCATTAAATCATCATGACACAGCTATGATGTCACTAAACATACCGAAACCCTAAAACTGCATTTTTACTATTCACTGAAAATTCAACTTTCTCAGAAAAATCCCAAAATTTCACACTAACCAAATATCAATGCTCTGATTTCAAAAATGAACTCCATTTTATAAAAATAATTTTCTAAATATTTTTAATTCAATTTTTAAATAAATTCACTATTCACCGAAAATTCATTTTTTTCAGAAAAAATCCCCAAAAATTACCTTAACATAATATCGATGCTCTGAGTTCAAAAATGAAATCCATTTTCTAAAAATAATTTTCTAAATATTTTTAATTAATTTTTTAATTAAAAAACACTATTCACCCGAAAAAACTAATACTTGAATAATAATTAATGAAACCGTTATTTAATCATTTTATTGAATCACATTACTTAATCAAGGTGCCTAGATTATTTTAAAACTTTCTTTATGTGAGATTACTAATCCATTTGGTCACATTACTAATCCTAAGCGTAAAATCACAATTCACAATTTACTATTCATCAAAAATCAAGTTGATCTTATTAGACTCTAAATTTCGTACTGGACATAATTGTAGAAGACCATTTTTTGAAAATCATTACACATTTTTCATTATTTAAGGTTTACACAACCATTTTTAAAATAACCTTTTTATAAAATTCATCAAAAATATGCATACTATATTTATCCGGTCATTTCAAAATTCATAAACTTCATCATAAGAAGAAATCCCAATTTTTATTTAAAACAAGGATTACACAAGGTAGTTACGGTCTCGTTACATAGCCCCTTATAATACCAGCATAGGACCTAAGAGTAAGGTGTGCTAGGGTGATAGAAGCTTGGGGCGGCTCTGTCAACATTGCCCGAGTAGTAATTTCTATCAGTTTGAACTTCTCACGAAGGCGATTCCGTTCTAGCTTCACATGATGAAGCTCGGCTTGGATTTGATCCAGAGCAAAGCCCAATGGTGCTACCTCTTTCCCAAGCTCTGTTAGATGGGCTTCGATCGGTCCAAGACTACTAGGTGAGGCCATCGAATCTTCTTTCTATAATAATTAACCAAGATTACTTATATTTAGAGACAATAATCAAAACATTTTGTTCACAGCGGTCATGTTGACCGATGGTTATATAATAGTCCAAACCCACTGATCTCATTTTAATTATAATCATGTTTATCAAATAAAACATTTTTTTTAGTATAGCAATAACACATAAAATTAGGAAACAAAATTTATTTAAAAATTTCGGGTCGTTACAATCTTCCCCCCTTAAGAAATTGCGTCCTCGCAATTTTAAAATTGGGTTTTGAAATTTCATTGAAAGTCCCACATTAGAAAATGAGTCAGTAAAACTATTACTTTAAAATAAATAAAGGGAAGTACAATGGTCACCCGAGTTAACCCACACTAGGGTTCCATGTAGGAAAACATGGACATGGAGGAAAAAACAAAGGGTCAAGTTCTGAGGGAGAGTGATAGAGAACATGATTAGGAGAAAGTTAACCATGAGAAAATCCCAAACTTATGATGTGTGTAAATGGTCTTTGATTACCTAGTAGGAAACGTTAACCAACAACATTTTTTTTTTACGTTTCTTTTCATAATTTTGAGGATTTCATTTACTACATAGAACAAAAACATAAGAAAATATACCTACCTTCAAGTAGAGTTTCATCCTTTAACAAGTCCCTACCAACACTAATCTTTTCTCCAAATGATGAGAATTCAAAAACACTTGGTCTCATAAAAGCACAAGAATCATCTTCTATAGAATCACATAATATACAAAAGATTAACTATCTATTTCTTATATCTTTAAACATTATCCCAAAAACAGAAAGGTTATGGTAAAACAACTCTTCAAAAAGAAAGAATCCCATAGGAATGGAAACTACTTTTAAATCATCAAATTCCATGGTACTACCCAAAGTTCATCATAGTCCATTCCGTAAATAACGATCCTTAAGATTCCTCAAAATAAACAATACTAAGATTGAAACCCAAATACAAGAAAGATTTGATAACATAGTCTTCCAAAATAAACTTCATTGTTCATCTCCAAACAACATCAACCACTCCTAACATCTTATAACAAAAGTAGCTAACCTAAACATATTTTACCCAAGATAGGTTAATAATTCCCGTAAGTAACCTAAATTACTATAAGTCCACCTTAAATTCATCGACTCTTCAAAATATAAGTCAACCTTACTCCTCAATGAAAATACCGTTGTAATCTATTTACCTCGATCATATAGGGTCCCCAAAATAGTGAACGTCTTCCAAAATAAAAATCATATTTTAATCCCCTAATCATCTCTGTCATCTTAATACGGCAATCATAGCATTTCCTATCACATTGGTTGTTGAGACATTTTCTTCTATTTCCCGCCATTAACTATGAAAAGAAACTATAATTAGGGGCTTAAGTACTTAGCTAATAATCATGAAAAGGAACTGAAAGCATATAAGGATAACTTGTATATGAAAGGTATACCCTAACTTGTGATCTCCTAGGTTCCCATCTAGGTTATGAATGATCATATATTCTTATGTGAACCTTTATTTTATTTTATCTTTGGTCCTTTAACAATGGTTCATACCAAGCTTATGAATTTACCAAAGCATATCCCCCGGGAGTGTCGTAACCAAGAGTGCAGCAAGGCCCGTTGTCGTGTACCAGTTCCCGTTCGAGTCTATCTCAAAGCGGTGTTTTCGGGTTTTACCCCTATGTACATCTGTGCCAGAGCCACCTCTACCTGCTCGTATCCAGACAAGGATGTATTTGCTTGGCAACCCCTTACTCAATACTCACCAAAATACCAGGAAGATTTCCTATATTAAACTTTTCTATAGGGTTCCTCCTAGAGTTTTCATATCCTAATTTCCACAAATAACTAAACCATCCTTTGATACCAACTATGGCATCCTGCCTTTTTATCACATAAACTTTCATTACATGATACAAAACTGAGGATCTTTATGGTTTAGTGTCTTGAAAACCAGGAACTTAAAACATGAAAACATAAAACATTCTTCTAAAAGACTTGAAAGGCTTCTCCTCATGTTCATCCTAGGTTCATTACGGCATCACATAACCTGGGATCATACATCAAAAGAAAGGGTGAGCAGAAGGCCCAGTAAGGGAAACAAGGGAAACATTTAACATGTGAACTTGAGATACATCAACTATGTCATGAACAAGATCTTTAAGGCATGATAAAAAAAATCATGTGTCATATCATAATAAAAATAAAATTTTCATAACTTGAATATGTGGCTACATCATTTAACATAGACAATCATGAACATATCACCAAGGTCCATCCCCAAGGTGTCATTTGAAAATTACCAAGGTTATTCACCAAGGTATCGTGAAAATTGTAATCTCTAGTGGTTACATCATTACCCAATGCATTGGAGCGCTATCAGGACGCACCCTTAAATTTGCCTTTATTATCATGTGAGCCACATATATCATCATCAATCATTTCATAAACAACCCATATATCATAAAAGAAGTGGGTTTCATTTCATAATCATAACATTTTAAAAACTGCTTTAAAGACATGATCTTTACGTCACTTTAAAACCCACAGAAAAGGAAAGTGGGTCTCATGTATGTAAATCCCAGAATTTAAAATAGAACATTTTGTTATATATGTGAATAAAACTTTAGAAGAAATAGCTTTGGGTATTCACTTAATAATATGAAAGAACTTTAGAAAAAGAGAGAGACATTTTGAGACGGAAATTCTGCAGCATAACGGCAATGTTCAGAGGTTTTAGAAGACATTAAAAGAGAGGTAAAATGGGTCAAACATTCATAAATGACCCATAAAATAGTACATGGACAGAATAAGAAGGATACATGATCATGGTAATGAAATTTCAAGGAAATACCATTTGAAATGAAAAACATGGAAGGAAGAAAAAAAATTTAGATTTCTCTTACGAAAGTTCGGCAGCCTAACGGCGTTACTTAAACCTCAACAAAAATGATTTGAAAGGATCAAATAGGATCTCCCATCATGTAAAAATAAGAGTTCAGTATGATAGATATAGAGATAATTCCCCAACATAACAAAAAGGAACTTGAAAGAATTGACATGAAAGTAGAACTTCAAAATGAGAAGGGTGAAGAACCACTTAAAAATTCGGCAGCCTAACGGCGCCACTTAAAACATCAAAATACTGAATTGAAGAGATCAAATGGGGTCTCTCATAATATGAACATAAGATTCCAGTATGATATATATAGAGATCATACCCCAATATAACAAAAAGGAACTTGAAATAATTGACATGAAAGTAGAACTTCAAAACGAGAAGGGTGAAGAACCACTTAAAAATTCGGCAGCCTAACGGCATCACTTAAACTTCAACAAAATTGAATTGAAAAGGTCAAATAGGTTCTCTCATCATATGAACATAAGATTCCAGTATGATAGATATAGAGATCATACCCCAACATAATATAAAGGAACTTGAAATAATTGACATGAAAGTAGAACTTCAAAACGAGAAGGGTGAAGAACCACTTAAAAATTCGGCAGCCTAACGGCGCCACTTAAGACATCAAAATACTGAATTGAAGAGATCAAATGGGGTCTCTCATCATGTGATCATAAAAGACCAGTATGATAAATATATAGATCATACCCCAACATAATAAAAATGAACTTGAAGGACTTGACATGAAAGTAGAACTTTGAAAAAGAGAGAGGTGAATGAATCCCTTGAAAATTCGGCAGCCTAACGGCGCCACTTAAACATTCTTAAAACGAAATGATGAGAGTAAGAGGGGGTCTTTCATCATATGAACATAAAAAGGGAAGTAAGAGGATTATAAAAGAACATCCTCCATAATAAGAACATGGAGCATAAAAGGAATGACATAAAAGAGATCACTTGAAAAGAAAGAGAGGGGTCGGATCCCTTACCTTAAAATGTAACTCTTAAACCTCAAAGGTTGGGACCTTGAGGGCTTGGGGGAACCTTGGGAGGACTCCTTGGGAGGTAATGAGACCAGAAATTCGTTGGGAATGAGTGGGGAGTCGAATGGATGAGAGGAGGGCTTGGTATTTATAGGGAAAGTGAGGGGACAAGGCATTAATGGCCAAAGGACACCTCACATGTGCTTTTCTCAAACCCATGTGCTCTCCCTTGGCATTTATCATGGAGTTAGGCCACATGGGGCCCCCACAACAATAATTCATCACCCTTGGCCGTACAACCCTCAAAATCTCTCATGACATCATCATGACACAACTATGATGTCACTAAACATACCGAAACCCTAAAACTGCATTTTTACTATTCACTGAAAATTCAACTTTCTCAGAAAAATCCCAAAATTTCACACTAACCAAATATCAATGCTCTGATTTCAAAAATGAACTCTATTTTATAAATATAATTTTCTAAATATTTTTAATTCAATTTTTATATAAATTCACTATTCACCGAAAATTCATTTTTTTCAGAAAAATCCCCAAAAATTACCTTAACATAATATCGATGCTCTGAGTTCAAAAATGAAATCCATTTTCTAAAAATAATTTTCTAAATATTTTTAATTAATTTTTTAATTAAAAAACACTATTCACCCGAAAAAACTAATACTTGAATAATAATTAATGAAACCGTTATTTAATCATTTTATTGAATCACATTACTTAATCAAGGTGCCTAGATTATTTTAAAACTTTCTTTATGTGAGATTACTAATCCATTTGGTCACATTACTAATCCTAAGCGTAAAATCACAATTCACAATTTACTATTCATCAAAAATCAAGTTGATCTTATTAGACTCTAAATTTCGTACTGGACATAATTGTAGAAGACCATTTTTTGAAAATCATTACACATTTTTAATTATTTAAGGTTTACACAACCATTTTTAAAATAAACTTTTTATAAAATTCATCAAAAATATGCATACTATATTTATCCGGTCATTTCAAAATTCATAAACTTCATCATAAGAAGAAATCCCAATTTTTATTTAAAACAAGGATTACACAAGGTAGTTACGGTCTCGTTACATAGCCCCTTATAATACCAGCATAGGACCTAAGAGTAAGGTGTGCTAGGGTGATAGAAGCTTGGGGCGGCTCAGTCAACATTGCCCGAGTAGTAATTTCTATCAGTTTGAACTTCTCACGAAGGCGATTCCGTTCTAGCTTCACATGATGAAGCTCGGCTTGGATTTGATCTAGAGCAAAGCCCAATGGTGCTACCTCTTTCCCAAGCTCTGTTAGATGGGCTTCGATCGGTCCAAGACTACTAGGTGAGGCCATCGAATCTTCTTTCTATAATAATTAACCAAGATTACTTATATTTAGAGACAATAATCAAAACATTTTGTTCACAGTGGTCATGTTGACCGATGGTTATATAATAGTCCAAACCCACTGATCTCATTTTAATTATAATCATGTTTATCAAATAAAACATTTTTGTTTAGTATAGCAATAACACATAAAATTAGGAAAAAAAATTATTTAAAAATTTCGGGTCGTTACAAACCCAATGTGTTGACAACTGGTAAACAGGCACATACACCTGCTTACAGTCATCAATCCTGCCAGCAGCCTCATATGTTAGTATTGAATGAAGTTCGTCAACCACATTTGGTGGTGTGAAATCAGCATGCACATACACCTGTAAGTATTGATCAATCCTAACAACAGTATCGTTTGGTATTACCCGGAGAAGTTAGTCGGAAAGCTCTGGCGACAAACAGGAGGCATACTCAAATCTCTTCCCCCAAACATGAGTACTGTCAGATTTTACTAACAGGAAAAGGAGGACAGGAGCAGGCTCAAACACCTCTTCCAAGAAAATAATGGATGTTTATCCCCATTCCGGCAGCTGAAGTCACCAAGCACATTCTGTCAATGGTGAAAGAGTAGAAGAAATTCTCTGCTCATATTCTAGATGCCTGCTAGGATATTATAAGAGCATTAGTAGCATCTCATGGAAAGACACATAAATATATCCCTACCAGTGGAGTGACACATCAACAGTTCACTCTGGAACAGACACACACCTATGTTCCAGTCCAAGAGTGTTGTGGGGCATACTCCCCCATATCATATGGAATGCCAAGTCACAAACATATACCTGATTTGGTTGGAGATAATTAGAATAACCTGATCATTTCTCCTGAGTAGACACATACACCTTCACATAATGACCACTTTCATCAACAAGTGGTTCCCAAATTGTCTAAGAATGCATCTAAGAAGAATACCCACCCAACACAGTCAAGAAATTAAGAGAAAATCTGTAATAAGGCCTTCCTCGATGTTGGAGTTCTTGAAGCCCTCAGACAATTATCTGTTGAAATTCAAGATTCTACACCCTCATTTCCCAATAGTGGAAACATTAATTCTGAAATTCGTCATCAGACACTTCATCATGAATGCTTTCTTCATGAAAATTCGGTCAATCTCGAAGATTCATCTTTAGATGAGAGCCACAAGAACCCTCTGTGTGGCCAGAAGACCAAGGAGAAAAATGTTTCATCTTTTTTTGTAACCCACCATGGTGGTCCTCCCCATGATAATGAATTTATCTTCGAAAGTGCTCTCTGTAGTAGTAATTCACATTTCCTGGAAAATGCTCTAGTGGACAATGTAGTGATGAGAAAGACCCCTTATCTTGAGGCACTTGCAAATGTGAAGCCAGTCATGTCTGATGCTTTACCACTAGCAATTGAAATACTTTCTCAATAAGAAGATAGCCCACGGTGTAGGTCGTTCTTCGAACCACCCCTGGGTCGTTCATCTTCTAGTTTAATCAATGAATTATCTACCAATATTGTTGAATCTGATGAATCAACAAGGAAGCACAATCTTTGGTCTAATCAGGTAGAAGAATCATCATTGAATGATAAAGAGTATGTACTGAATTTGAGAAAACAACTGGCGAAAGGTGAAGTGCAAGTCATGTTTTGGCCTTCGGTTGACTCTCAGTATGACATTCTAGAGATGATGACTGAAGATGGAATTTATGATATTTGTCTCAACATATGGAAGACTCTTTGTCAGTTGAAAAAAGAAGTATTATCTTATGATGAATATGAAAATAATGTCAAGATAATAGAAAGGTTACAATGCCAAATAGATTTGGCATCTATCTGAGTTTCTCGATATCTGAAGGCTGAAAAGAAGCAGAGGGACCTTCAGCGTTCATTCCATGGTGCACTTAGAAGATTGCGCCAGTTAATTGACAATGCCACATATGGTATTCATATCAGGGGACTGGGTTTTCATGGAGAACTACATTTCACTGTGCTCTCCAGTCAGCAAATCCCACCAAAAAGGGTCCCATGCATTGTTATTGCCCATGGCCGGCCACAGTCAATTGGCTTTTTTTGTAATCAAAGTCTTTCCCAAGAACATGCCTCAACTAGTTCTTCTCAAAATCAAGCATACAAGGAACAAGTTGTTGATTTACTGCTGCATCATGCAAATGGGAATATTGAACAAGCCTCTGGTTTGAAGCAAGAACATCATCAAGTGACAAAAGTGTCAGAAATCATACAATGTTCATTTGAGCTGGGTAATAAAAGTGGATTCAGGTTGATTCATCCAGCCAATTTCCAGACTAATTTCTGCAATATAAAAAGTGATTTCAAGAAATTCTCAGATATAGCATGTCAAAAACCACCCCAGCTTGCTATACTGAGGACTATTTTAACCCAACCCTCAGAATCAACAAATAGGATTTGAGGAGTTGAGCATGAACAGCCCCTGTCCACCGGACTGAGGACTTTTTCAAATCCTCAATTCCTTCCTCAGAGAAACTCAGTATTCTATCGATTAGGGAAGAATCCCCAAAAGGAACGAAAGGCCAAATTATCAGGAGAATCCCTCCAAATTACGGTTTCTCAAGAAGTTCCTGAAGGATCAAATCGATAAAAGGCATTTTCTCATCAGGGACATGGAAAAAGACATTATCGCAGAAATGCCGATAGAAGGGATGCAATACATTATGAAACAATTAATGTCATCCTCACTATCATTGCTGATCCACCAGATGAGGCTCAGTCAGAGGGATTAGATGAAGATATTAATGCTCAAGAGGTTGTATGCACAGACACAAATAAAGAAGGTGTGCGTACACGAAATCAAAGGCTTGCCCAGAATTTTGGGGTTCCTACAAATAACCCACTTCCCCCTCTCCAAAATGGATCTAATAAGGGTAAAGGAATGAATCAGGTTACATATCCTTCCTCTAGATAAATCCAATCGCTATCACTAGAGAACATATTTTCACAACAAGAGGAAGAAATAATGGAATTGAAGAGGATGAATGTAGAACTACTTCAGGGTAGTCTTCCTCTTAAGCGTGTTGGAGTCAGTCAGCCAAGGGAATTTGTTGCAGCTACTGAGATGGATCAAGAATATCCTCCTATATCAGTACACCCTCACAGTTCTAATCCAATGGGTCAGGTGAAACAACAATTGGTGGTGCTACCATCAGTTGCAGTACCAACCACCACATCTGTTCAAGCTCCAGTCAGTGCACCTGTTCCGGTCCAAGCTCAACCGTTTGTTTCTAAAAAGTAAATAACTACTATTTAGTCATTAATAGCTTGACTGGAAGCTATGGAGGGAAAGAATACTCAAATTCAACCAGAAAAGAGAGCTTACCCCGAATGGGATGATGCAATTCCTCCCCCATCAAATTTTTCAAGTACCACATTCCTAATAATTAATGGTTCGGGAGACCCAGAGCAACACATAACACATTTTTTTTCTTGGTGTGATCCTATGATGGGAACCCCTCAGCAACAGGAAGCAGTTAAGCACATGTGTTTTGTACGGTCATTACAAGGGCCTTCTTTTGTCTGGAACACAAGATTTCAATCCCAGTCAATTAGCGAGTGGGAGCATATCTGTCAACGTTTTCTTATTCAATTCAGCTCAACTTTTCCAAAGAAAATAGTTTTTGATTTTACAAATTGTAAGAAAAGGGATAATGAAAGGTTTTTGGATTTAAATTCTCACTGGAAGGGATTAACATATTCCCTAAGCTTAGCACTCCCTCTAGAAGAATTTTTGTCAATCTGTGTGGAAAATTTGCGTGATGAATTACACACATCATTGATCCTTGTGAAATACACAGGAGGTTTTTGATACCTTACTTTGATCACTCAACAGATTGAATATTATCTTATGAAGACTAAGGATAAAACTTGTCTAATTCCATCAGCTCCAGGAAGTAGAATGGGTAAAGCAGTGACTGCTACCGTTATTCTTAAACAAGCACTTGTACCTGCTTCTACTTTAAAACCTTCATCTTATCGAAGGGCACCACCTCCCGAGCATCAAAAACATAGGGCATTTCGTTAAGATGATCAAAAAGATCAAAGACGAAAAAAATTTGAGGATTTGAAGAGCAATGTTTACTCTTTCTCAAATAAACAAGTTCCTGGCTACTTCATTTCACCTCCAGGAAATAATTTGGTTCAATTTACAAGGCCTAAGAAGCCGAAAAAGGAAGGAGATGAAGACCGTCCCAACTATTGCCAATTTCATCAAATGTTGGGGAATCCCATTCCGGAGTGTTTTGACTTCAAGGACCTCCTGCAATAAATGGTCTCCTCAGGACATGTCAAATTGAAAGGTTCTTCAGAGGGAGAAGGCGAGTGGAAATAAATCAAAAGAAAAAATGCGCAGAAGTATGATGATTGGATGGTCAGAAAAATGATCAACTAAACTCATACCATTTTGTGAACTCAATTGAAGAAACAAATTGTGTATTCTACTATGAATTACACAGCAAATCCCTCTTTATCAGAAACAAAAATCCTCAAAGAAATAGCTTAATTAAAATAATGGAGAGTAATCAGAAGAAGATGAAATCGTGTCAAAGCCCAAATTATCTCTAACTCTGGCAGATTTTATGCCATCTACTTCAATGACACGGGAACCACCCCACCAAACGGCACAGCCTAAACTAGCTAATCAGGAAGAGTTTTCATCAGACGAAGAGTTGATCTTTAGTTTTGTTAATATGATTCATTTAACAGATCCTTATGCCAGTCGCAGTTTCGATTTTGATGAGATCGAGTTCCCTGTATCAAACAGAGGAATCAGAGGGAGTTCCAGAGGTCTGGGATACGGAGGTAGATGTGGATATCCCATAAGCCACTATTCCAATTCTACCCCTGCCATACCTGTGTATGTGGTAGAAACTCGTGGCAGAGCCCTTTAGAGAGCTCAACAAGAAGAAGAAAGTTCTTCCAACAATAGCAGATTCAATCCTGGTATAGTTATTCTGGAAGATAGTTTAGAGGTTTTTTCTTCTTCCTCTCCGCAAGTAAATAGACATAATCGGTCTAATCATACAAAGCAAGGAGTATTTCCCACTCCTACCCCGATACATGAAGCATCATCATCCAAAGCATCAACTTCTACGGCACTTGTGAAACCACATGTTCCTATTGGGAAACACAGACATTTGAATCAAAAAATATGATGTATTGAAACAACTTTCCCAAGTACGGTCCAAGTTATCAATTCTGGATGCCTTGAATTTATCAAAGTATCTTCAGGAGGCACTCATCGAGGATATGTCAAGTCCATAGGAGTATGAAATTGAAATTGATGCAGCTGGAGTCTACCATGTAGAGAGTAATACTGCAGAATTCCATGCAGTGATATCTTTCACAGATGAAGATGAAGATGATGTTGTGCATGGACTTATTAGACCTTTGTACTTATCTGGAGAGGTCAATGGTGTAGACATCCGAAGAGCTTTCGTTGATAATGGTTCAAGAGTCAACCTCATCTCCATTCATACACTTCGTCAATTGGGCCTTATAGAATCTGATTTATCTCCTTATACATTGATGTTTCAAGGGTATGATAACAATGAACAAGAACCACTGGGCGAGATTACACTCAGAACTCAGTTTGGAGATCCTGTATCCAATTCATATTTCATGGTTGTTGATCACGATACAACTCTCAACATATTGTTTGGAAGACCTTGGCTACATCAACATGCGGTTATCCCTTCATCATACCATCAATGTCTAAAATGTTATTTCAATGGTCAAATTGGGACATTGTATGGTGATAAATCCCCATTAGAGACATGTGAATATCAATACATTGAGGCGAAATTCTATCACATGAAGGGTAAGGAGAAATCCACATCAAGGGAGGATACCAAGGTTAGTGCTCCATTTGGTTTGGAAAAGATTCCTGTAAATTCATTTACACATGTGAGTACAGATTATGTGTTGTCTATCAGTCAAATTGACAAGATAGACCCAAATCAAAATACTCTTATGGAAATTTCCATAATGTCAATTAAAGCAATTAAGCTAGACAGCATGGGAGAAATTTTTGATTCACCAAGAAATGATGAAAGCTCAAATGGAGATGTCTGCATTTCATCCGTTGAAATTCAGTAGGTCTATACTTTGCCAACTAGGCAAGAAGAAGTTAATGCAATTTCAGAGGTGAACGACGATGTCGATTCTCAATCCATCATACCCTCTTTATTACCCAAGGAAGAACCTTCATCGTCAATAGGGTCAGAAATGGAATCCTATTCTTCAAGATGTTAAATTTTTAACACATCTTCTTATCATGGAAATTCTACATCATCATCTAATATGAAAGTAGAAACAGAAGAAATAACACATGTTGAAGAAGAAGATGAAGATCTCAGGGATGCTCCTCCAGCATTTGAAGAGGGTATCTCTATCACCATGGATGAACTCCGAGAAATAAATCTGGGTACAAAAGAAGATCCAAACCCAACATTAATTAGTGCGGCCATGAATCATGAAGATAACGAAATTTATATATCATTTTTGACGAAAAATCGAGATATATTTTCTTGGAACTATACAAAGATGTCAGGGCTTGATCTTTATGTTGCTACTCATCGTTTGGGATTTCCATAAGAACATCGAGGATTCAAGAAAGCCGCAAGAAGAACTCACCCAACCTATTATTTCAAAATTGAAGCTAAGGTGGATAAAATTATCAATGCTAACTTCATCAGAGAAGTTCAATATCCCAAATGGTTGGCTAATATTGTCCCTGTGAAGAAGAAGAATGGAAAAATTAGAGTTTTCATTGATTTCATAGATATTAATCGGCATTGTCCTAAGGATGATTTTCCAGTTCCGATAACAGAACTCTTAATTGATGAAACAGCTGGATATGAAGCACTTTCCCTCATGGATGGATATTCTGGGTATAATCAAATTTGAATGGCTCTAGAAGATGAGGAATATATAGCTTTTAGAGCCCCTCAGGGTGTGTTCTGCCATAGGGTAATGCCCTTTGGCCTACAGAATGTTGGCACAACATATCAGCGTGTTATGCATCGTAACTTCAAACCCTTTTTAGGGATGTTTGTTGAATGTTATGTGGACGATTTGGTGGGTAAATCCAAGAAACGTTCCAATGACTTGGCTGATTTGGAAATCATATTCCACAAACTTCAACAACATAATTTAAAGATGAATCCCTTAAAATGTGCTTTTGGGGTAAATTCAAGAAAATTTCCCAGCTTTGTTGTACGCCATCGTGGTATCAAAGTCAATCCTGAGAAGACAAATTCAATACTTGGTATGTCACCTCCTTGAAATTTGAAATAATTGAGAGGAAATCAAGGAAACTTATCCTATATTCGGCATTTAATTGCCAATTTGGCAGGAAAAAGTTTACCCTTCACCAAATTGATGAAGAAGGGAGTCACTTACCAGTGGACAGAAGAATGTCAAGTATCATTCGATGTTCCCAAGAAGTATCTCTTAATTCCACCGGTATTAGTGCCACCTATTGAAGGAAGGCCACTTATCCCTTATGTGATAGCTTTAGAGCGATCATTGGGTGCCTTTCTTTCTCAGAAGAATGATACTAGGAATGAAAACAACATCTACAATCTTAGTCGGACTATGCTTGAAGCAGAAACCCGATATTCAAATATTGAGAAGTGTTGCCTAGCATTAATTTTTGCAATTCATAAGTTGAGAAACTACCTACAACATCACGGGGTCCAATTGGTATCTCACAACAACCCTATCAAATTCATCGATAGTCATCCAATGCTTACAGGATGTCTGGCAAGGTGGGACGTTATTTTGCAGCAATTTGATATTCAGTATCTGTCTCAAAAAGAAATAAAGGGCCAAGATCTGGCTGATTTCCTTGCTGAACATCCTTCAGTAGAAGATACATATTCCGATATTGAACTTCTTGATGTGGAAGTCTTTTCTATTCAAGATATTATTCAAACATGGAAAATGTACTTTGATTGTGTTTCCAGAAGTCCAACAGGGAAGAAAATGGAAGATCCTAAAATCAACAATGTTGGGTTAGGAATTGGGCTCATTTCTCCGAAAAAGACAGTGGTACCCTATTCCCTCTCATTATTCGGAGGTGGTAAAAACAATGAAGTGGAATATGAAGATCTCATCGCAGGCTTGGAGTTGGTGCTTCAAGCACAAGTGAATCACTTAAAGGTGAAAGGTGATTCAGATGTGGTAATCAAAAAATTAAATGGGGATTATGCGATCAGAAAAGAAGATCTAATCCCTTTGTGTGATTGCGTTACAGAGTTAGTGGCAGAATTTCCTATGAACCAACATTTTCTTAGGTACCACGATCACAAAATTCCCATTCTAATTCACTAGATAATATAGCCATAGCTCTTGAAGATCCAAATTGGGATGAGACAACCATCAGTATTTCCCACCGTCGTACAATTTCACCTTATGTTCAAACCAAAAAAGAGGAAATCGATGAAATTAGTCTCATTTTAGAACAATATGGTCATGCTACAAAATAGATGACACCTATCAGGGAATACCTTCAAAATTGAACAATTCCACCTGATAGAGCTAGGAAAGAACAAGTCTGGAGACATGGTGTCAATTATACTCTTTATGACATCCCATATCACCTAGAGAAAATTCTCTACAAGCGTGGTTTTGATGGAGTTCTCTTTAGATGCATTGATGGTGAAGAGAAAATGGTTGTCATGAAAGAAGTGCATGCAGGAGTCTGTGGTGCCCAAAAGACTGGACATAGACTATATGATAAAATTCAAAGGCTTGGATACTTTTGGCCTTCAATGATACAAGATTGTGTTGATTTCACGAAGAAGTTCCATTCATGACAAGTACATGCCAACTTCATTCATCATCCCCCAGAGTTGCTTCATACAGCTAAATACTCATGGCCATTTTCCACATGGGGAATGGATGTGGTGGGACCTTACCCTTCAGCTACAGCCAAGCAGTTTAAGTATATTCTTACTTCTACTGACTTCTTTTCCAAATGGGCAGAGGCAATACCTCTCAAATAAGTTAGTTCTAAAAGCATAGTTAGGTTCATCAAGTCTAACATCATTACCAGATTTGGTGTCCCTCATACCATATTGATGGATAATGGCACCAACTTCTGTTCAGTAAAGGTGGGGAAGTTGTATCTAGAATACAACATCAAATCCAATCATTCATCTCAGTATCATGCAGTGGTAAATGGCCAGATAAAAGCCTTCAATGCGACTCTTTCAAAAATACTGCAAACGATGGCGGATAAAGATAAGAAATCATGGCCTTATAAAATCTTTCATGCTTCATGGACTTATCGAACCACTACCCGCACTGCAATGTGGTTAACTCCATATTCACTGGTATATGGAACGGAAGCAGTTGTGCCTATTGATGTTTAATTAACTTCAATCAGAGTATCCAATTGTGATCAGTCATCTAGAGATGACGAATCTTAAATGCGACTGGATTAATTTGAACGATTAGATGAGAAAAGATTGTGCACCCTGCACCACTTGGAAGTCTATCAGAATCGAATAGCACGAGCTTTCAACAAAATGTTTGTCTTCGTTCATTAATTCAGGGATAATTGTTATTGGTTCTTAGAACTCCAATGATACCAGGAAAGAAACCTTCCAAGCATGAGCCAAAAGGGAAGGACCTAATTCAATACATAAGGTCTACTCTAATGGAGCTTATTCTTTAATCTAAATGAATGGAGAACTCATCACTAGTCTATCCAATGCCAGATTTTTTAAGAAGTATTTTTTATAAATACAAAATACACCACCTTAAATCCATGCATATGACCTTAAACGATTTGCATTTCTCTTTTACAATATGACGTTAAACTATGTTTTCCATGCTGCAGGACTTCAAACTATATAGTTCCTTATGTCCAGCAAGTCGTTAAACTGCTCCATTGACGGTCCATGCATATGAACTTAAACAATTTTCATCCCTTATGTCCAGAAAGACGTTAAATTGTACCATCAACAGTCCATGCATATGACCTTAAACTATTTGCATCCCTATCATACAACATGACGTTAAACTGTGAAAAAAGTCCCTAATACGTCCAACATGTCGTTAAACTGTGTCCTCTTTTTTCCTTACTTCATGACATTAAACTGCACAGTTCCCTCTTTCATCCAAAATGATGTTAAAATGTATTGTCCCCATCGTCCTAGCTACATGATGCTAAACTATACAAAAGTATCGTAATACATCCTACATGACGTTAAACTGTATTTTTCCCTGTTACATGACAGTAAACTGTGCAGCACCAAGAGTCCTCACTGCAAGACTTTAAGCTACCTACTCTACTCATATGTCCTACATGACATTAAAATATGCATCGTTACAGTTGTTGTTACCTCTTGTTTCTCCCACCGAGTATGACTCACGTGATCTTAGAGTAAACTTCATACATAACACCCTCTTTGGGAAAATAACCACGTGTAACTCCCGGCATCATTTTTAGGTCATTGTGCTAAAAACAATCTTCATCATGTATTCATTATTTAATCAAACTACGCAGACTTTGATCCTTTCCTTCTAGGATAGGTACGTAGGAAACCTCCTGAGGTTCAAGCCCAAAAACAATATCTTCACGTAGGTTAACCACTATATCATATGATGTTGATCCATGAAGCAACCCCTAGAACCAATATTTTTATATTGGTTCACCACCGTGCCTCCATATATCCTTAAACGATTCGCACTTTTTTTCCTGTACGAAAATAAACTACAACATTTTTTGACACCCTCACCTAAGAGGGAATAATTATTTATATTGATCTCAAATCATGTTTTATTCCAAAGACTACGTGCAAACATGGCAATACCTAAACCTTTTACCTTGGGTCAAACCAACATTGCACTAAAGTCCC
This sequence comes from Viscum album, assembly GCA_963277665.1. Lineage (NCBI taxonomy): Eukaryota > Viridiplantae > Streptophyta > Magnoliopsida > Santalales > Viscaceae > Viscum > Viscum album. Next base: position 1,284,388,785 of record OY728133.1, read on the forward strand.
CTTTCACCCTTCACATGTATGAACCAAATCTGTACAGAGGGTATTTCAAGAACTACATGTGGTTGGATTCCCATCCTTATGGGATACGTAGGAACGTCTGAGTATCCCACGAATATAGCCACAATTCTTTTGGGCCTAACCCCAAATTCCACTTTCAGTCCACTGGATGAAAACTCCCTGTGAAAACACACACTGTGTATTTATTATTATGGTCCATGCTCTATGACCCTAAACTAACATCTCCCATACTTTCATCCCACATGATGATAATCTGTATTTCTATAACTACATATGGATTGATTCTCATCCTTATGGGATACACAGTGAAGTCCAACATTTCAATTCAGGTCCCAGCCACAACATGATTATGGTTAGCATTGATTTTTGTATCTCTACATACATTGTAAAATACCCATTTTTATGTGTCATAATCCTAACCTTAAATATTTTAATATCTTCATAACCCTTTTGTTGACTTCTAGTCACAAAATTTCCAATTTCATAGAGTTATTTTTCCTGACTATGCAACACGTTCCCTTAGGCGGCCTTGCATAAAAAGTCCACATAACAGATTTGTCAGCTAAAATATGGTATTATTTGACGATGCATCCAATACCCTTAGGTGGCCTTACATAATTAAACCATTTAATGGGTTTTTTAAATAATGTTAACTTAATTCTTGGGAAGAAAACCTTTTTTTTACTAAGTTGTCTTAACGACAATATATAGGGGTACACAAAATAGTCATCATTAACATATTTGTCCCGTATTCTTTTTCCTGATTTTAATGTATTCAAGTCTACAGATTAAATTTCCATTCCCTACGTTTGGGTTAGACCTTCGTAGGAGTGACATTCATCCAGTTCATAGACGATCGTTTTTTGGAAATATATTCTCCATATTGAAGTACCACTCACCATACTGCAAACTCTATGCTTTTGAAAATTTGAATCTCTATAAACATCCACTGTTTTTAGCAGTATAAAAGTAAATTTATGAGAGATATTTTTCCTGACTATAGAGCATGTGCCCTTAGGCGGCCTTGGATAAGTTGTCTATATAATGGACCTGTCATCCAAAAGATGTTATTTTTTACTATGAAGCCAATTCCCTTAGGTGGCCATTCATAATTCAACCCCCTAACGGGTTTGCTAAATAATGGTAACTTCATTCTTGGGAACTACTTCTTCTAATGCCTTTTAGCCCTTTTTTCATATCATTCCTCTGATTCAAAATTTCTTAAGTCATAATTTACATATTTTCCCTCATACATGATGGTGGTAAAATGTTTTCAGATATATTGTCGAGGAATTGAGTCGATTTTAATCCATTTCGGTCAAATCTATTTCGACCATAAACATTATCCTTTTTATGTCCGATGTACATGAATTTAAACTGCCCACAAAAGACAAGGGAAATCTGAATAAAAGTCATGTCCCACCTCACTAAACATATATATTGTATGATTTAGGTAATATTTATATATTAGGGGATTCAAAGTTTGTAGGAATATTTATAATAATCCTGAAAATGTAAAACTATGCTTACTAGGACCATTGGTTTAGGTAAAAATTTAAAGCAGTAACCAAAAGAAAGCATGAACAAATGATTGAAGATGAATGTGTTATTCATTTGATGCACAAATGGTAGAAGGACATCCAGAGATTGGAGTCTCTTTTCTTTTCCAAGAATTAAAAAATGTTGTGAACATAAATCTTAATTTGATGTACAACATCCCAAGCTTCATCAGCAGGCACTTAAAGCTCATGCACTCGACCAACTTCACTCTTTTCAGCCTGATGGATTCCTTTCTTGGATTCATCAATGTCTTTCATACCATTTGGGTGAACTCCTTACAGTGAATTGTTCAGTTGGTGAAGTTCCCCAGAAACAACATCTAACTGTTGCTGAAGGTGCATCTGTGGGACAACTTTCTCCTCAATCTTATGATTCAGATCCTTTAACATGGAAGCATGATCAGCCTCAGCTCGGGATACCGCAGACTCAAATTCACTTATATTGGCTGACATCATTACTCTGGTCAAATCATGATGGTACTTCTGCTACTTCTCCCTTCTTAGTATGACTTGTTTTACCACGGCATGGATCTTTTGATATCCAAAACTGCCAAGTCCCAACACAATGAACACGGATGACAATCGGGGAATCTTCCATGATAGCTCTTCTAAAGGCAATTCAGATATGATTTTCCATATGTTCTGCCATGCGTTGCGTCGTGAAAATTGGAGCACCTTTTGTATCTCCGGGACTAATTCGGCATCACTGTCACATGGTCGAATATAATCTAGGATTAATGCACTTAGGGAAGTGCCCTATTCTAATCCTTCCCCATAGACCTACGTTTCTTCACTTTCTATTCCCTTTGGGGCGGAAGCTGAGTCATCACCTCCAGATCTAGCCACTGAAATTGATGGCCCTGCATAATCAATTGAATGTTTGATTAGTTTCAAAGGATAACAAAATTTGATTGGCTATCTTGTAAATTAAGTACAATCGAAAAATTTATTATCTCTTACCCAACAGTAGATCGGTAATTTGAGAAGGCTCCTCCCCATCTTTCCTAGCATTAACAGGCTTTTCCAGATGAGTTTCAAGAATCTCTACCAGGTTAAGCTCCACTTGAGCTAATGTCTCTACAATAGTAGGGTTTTCTGTACCCCCTTCAGGCATTGGCGGTTCAGCAACTTTCTCAGATAGGACTGCACATTTCAATCGATCATGATTAGAGAGGTAATAAGAAGTTATTTTTAATAGGGCGAAGGATTACACTCACGCCCATAATCTTCTAAATTACAAGTTAATTTAACATGATCTAAAACATATTCAAAATTTGTGCCATGTTCTATTATTTCATCTAATGTAATCTTGATTTACAGGTTAATCTCACCAGTGGGAGCATTTGATATGTCTTCTTGGAGACCTTCATCCTGCAGCCTCTGACCCTGGACAACATATTTAGATAAAATAGAGGCATTAGTTTAAATGGCCACCAAAATCTCTAGTGCAGGGGTTGAACCTAAAGTATCATAGAATGGAATTCAGTTGATGTTTCATTAAAAAATTTATGAAGCATTGTTAACTTACCAGAAGCAGGTTCTTCTCTCCTTGCAGTAGCAGTTGGAGTGATACTGGGAACAGACGTTGGATCTTCTCCAGGAGCAGCCAAGTCATCCAACACTTGTAATTGTTCACCAGTACCCTCCACGTTCCTCATAGGAGGGTCAGTACTTTCCCTCAAAGGTGAAATTGAAGAAGCCCCTGCAATCCCAAGAATTATGAGTAACCTTTTCATGGATTAAGACTCATTATTATCCGTAGGACTTACCACTACTGATGAAGCATTTAGTTGTGGAATTATTCCTTCTATGCCTTTGTCTTTTTGGTTTTTTGGGAGTGTCGACGGTCTCTTTTATAGGTACATGAATTGGATAATGGAAAGCCATGTCCAAATCCTCATCCATGGCTTGCTGGTCTGGAGATATCTTTCCCGAATCATGAGGAGATTCATTATTTCCAATGGAAGTACCACCAGGGCTATATTGTGGTGAAAGAACCTAATCAGTTCCATTATTTGTAAGCTACAGGATGAAGAGAATAATTTCTTTAAGTAACAAAGCTTTAACTTGAATCAAGTTACAAAGAAAATAAGGAAAGAGACTTGCATCTTTAGGAGCCACATAATCGTGCCACTCCTCATCTCCAGAACCACTAGTCCCCCAGTGGAACCACGATGTATCATTTCCTTCACCTGTTTGGTGACAGGAATGGAATCATCGGTGGCATATATGAGCATTTCCAGCTCTCTGATGTAAGCCCGCACATCATTAGGGTTATCCTTGTAATGGATATTTGTAGAATCCAGAAGAATCCCTATTCCAGGGAGGTGTAGCCCCTTGCACAAATCCATCCAGGTAGTTTCAACACCGCAGTATAAACTCTGCCATGTCTGGACAGCCTATGGTCGTAGATATTCAGTATGTGTTCTAGAAGGCTGCGAGGAAGGTCCTACAATCTTTGAATTTAGCTTCTTCCCAGCTCTTGCAACTATAGATATAGAATAATAAAATAAGACTTGTTTCACTATAAAGTAATGATTATTAAGGTTCCGTAATGAATTATCTCACTTGGAGTTGATGGAGTTGGTCTTTTGATTCTGACTGGGGGATTATATCGGGCATGAGGCCACTTTGCCGCAGGTTGTGCCTCATCATCCCCATCCTGGGAATCCGGAGAATCATCTTCGGGTGGTCTAGAAGAATCACCTTCCAGATGAAGGGTTTCTTTCTCTACGGTTCTTTTCCTTTTCCCCACCTCATAAACTGGGTGATTCAAAACCCCTCGAGGGTATGATGATATCCAGTTCTCGGCATACCATGTAGTCAAGTTACTTGCCGCTTTAAACTGTCACAGTCCTCTCCATAGATGTCAGCAACCATAGTTTTCGGGAAACCATTGGATTCTACTCTGACTTGACATGCACAAGGGGAGATACAATAGTTTACTGCACACACTTGAATTGATATTCAAATCTGTATGGAGCATATTCCTCGCATATAATCTCTCCATCATTCCTGGTGGCCAGTACACCATCTCTGTAGGCCAACATGTATGCCCTCAATTCCAGGATGGCTGCTCCATCATCAACAAACCGTCCGATTGGAATATTTCCATAAATAAAGAAATTGAATTCTTTAAATATTCTCAGTCTCACCTTTATATCATAGGGGTTAAGGGATAATAGAGCAATTCCATAAAATTTCTGCCCTGATAGCTTGGAGGAACTTCCAGGAACCTGTACTCCATTCTGTACATTATATGTCCTGAAGTGAGTAGCGATCCATCCCCACAAAATATGGAATGGTCCTTTTATTCTCAGATGAGACTTACCCATAAAAACATGGAGTAATATCCTGTGAATCTTCGCCAAAATGGGGGTGGCCAACGCAACCATTTTCTTCTCAGCCAACATGGCTGCCACAACGATGGTCTCTGGCCTAACCCCTCCCTTTGAATCCCTGACTGGAAGAAGATAATTACTGATCCATAAGGCTATGAAGCCCTCCAAACGGGTCTTTTTTGGGATTCTCTGATTTACTTCATATCCCCACTTCTCAAATTCTCTTACTTCCAAGGTCGGCCAAAATGAGCCAAGAGCACCCCTCTTCTCTGTTCTAGGGAAGGTCGTAGGACGAGTACAGGTGTGCCACTTCTACTTCATCCCCTTTTCCTTCGGCCCATTATCCTTCAACTCCTTCTCCTGCTTCTTGGTAAGAAACATATTCATCCACTCCTATGGATGAATATTCTTTCTAGAATGAGTTAGGGATGTCCATGAACTCTTGATCTTGTGGAATATTTTTAATAATTCCCTAGCCAAAGCTGGGGTCTTCTCCAAATCATTCCATGTCTCCTTGGGAGGGATAAATTCATCATACATGTCCCCCAGAATTGGAGCCCCCATGATCTTGTGGACATCCCACAGACTGATGCCTACTTATCCATGATTCAAATATAAATAATTGGTTTCTGGGCTCCGGTAGCAGATTATCTCCAGCACAAACTCATCATTTCTGTAGACATATGTCTTCTCGTCCTAGACAGCTTCATATATACAACCCCTTTAAAATCCTCGACAAAATCTGCACAGGTTTTTCGCACCCAGTATGCCCACATCCATGTTGGCTTCACACCTCCTCGAGGACAGAAGTCCCAACTATTCTTCAAGCCTTTGGAATGATCCATCTGAGAATTTCGGAAGATTGAAGGATAACAATGTGGTTTCATCTTTGGCTTGTGAGGTTTCAGATCTGGCACACAAGGACAATGCTGCATTATATAAGCCTTCTCCACTGTTCGATTATTTAAAAAAACTCCCCCACATGAGATATTTGCTGAAGCAAAATTGGTGTAATTATGAAACCAAGAAATTGGGAGATAGTTCTTTGACTCTGGAATGTTGACATCTTGAAGATGACCATATCCATACAGAGGCAAGTAGGGGCTCTTTGGAAAGTTATGACGATACTTCTTCAAATACTTATCCAAATCTACAAGTGTGTTGTCACAGATAGTATAATAATCATGGCCAATGATGCTAATCATATCATAAATTCTCTTTCTAGCTAGTTCATCAGCCGTTCTGATTCTCCCGGGAGCCATTGAATCTGTAGAAAGGATAAATAATTAACTCTTAAGTAAGTTGATTCTTTCATAAAATTTGTGAAGAAAAGTGAAAAAATGGATAAGGAATTAAGGCGCCCAAGTCACAAAGTTGGCGCGCAAGTATTAGTGTGTCATGCAAGTTTTGTAATGCAGGTATCACCACGCAAGTCCAAATACTTATATAGCAGCGTGACACAAAAGAAGCAGTGGAAAACTAAGTAACTTGCGCGTAAAAGGAAACTTGCACGGAGAGTGCTCGAATGTTTTAAATCCGGGTGCTTTGCACGAGAATGGTCGCATATATATAGGCCAGGACATAACCCTACGCGCCTAAAGGCAACGGGCACAACCCTGCGTGCCCAAATCCAGCGCGCTCTACCCTTGTGCGCCTCTATTTAAACGCTCAACACATGTGTACCACATGTTTCTTGGCTTTCTTCTTTACCTCAGAGTAACACCCTCATTTCTTTTAGATCCAACTCTGAGGGGGGACTTTTTTTTACGCTCCTTTCCGTCAGAGAGTCTAATGAATGAAAAAAAGAAATACCATAATCCAAAGTGATTCATCCTTTAAAAAACCATCAAAAATTGACAAAGGCATGAAGAAGGATTTTTTTCCCACTTCGGTCGCACAAGTTTCCCCATGGTCGCACAAGTATACTTGTGCACCACATAATGGTCGATCAGGTGACTTGTTCCCCCTCTTTGATTCTTACTCGGGGTCTTCAGTAGCATATAAATACCCCCGGTGGGCCCCCAATTTCAGGAGGAAAAAATTCCAGAAACTCATATTTCAGCTCCGGGTTTCATAGTCTCTTCTCGAAGCTTCCGAACACTTCTAAGATAATTTCTTACCTAGAACGGAAGATCTAAAGAGGCAGATTAAGGCCTAAGTGTTGAAACTCATCAACACTTGTGCGCCTAAGTATCCATCCCTTAAGGGAAGTGGCCACACTTGCGTGATGCCTTATCCTTTCAACAGAACCTGCATTCCACCCCTTTGCAAGACTTTAGGGATAATACTAAGGGCTTGAGCTAAGCCTATCCCAAGTATTACTCCATGGGTTGACCATCTTTCAAGTACCCATGTGTTGCGCAGGTATACCTGCGCCACCAGGAATTGCACGCCCATGTAGTACTTGTGCGCCTCTCTCTTTTTGGGTGCCCCTCATGACAATTCACCTCTCTTATTCAAATCCACCTCTCCTATTCAAGATTTAGTCTTCAAGACAATCTTCAAATCCATTTTATGGCATGCTTCCTTGATTACCTTCCTTATCTGAAAGGAATTCTGTGGATCATCTCTCAAAACCTAGTGATTTACATTTCTTTATGTCACTTAGGTTAGAGATTTTATTCATTAAACCTCATCCTTTAAAAATGAGAGTATATTTAAACCTGTGATTCCTTTTCAGGAGTAATCCCCAATCTCAAAATACCAAATATGGGCATCCTCCTTAAGAGTAACCCCTAGTCCCCTAACCTGAAACTTCTTTTTAGGAGTAAGCCCCAGTCTTCAAGTTCCCTTAATTTTGGGAATCCTCCTCTGGAGTAAGCCCCAACCATAATTGTTTTAATATGGGAATCCTCCTTATGAGTAATCCCCAAGTTCCCAAAATCCAAATTCCCTTAACCTGGGCCTCCGCCTTAGGAGTAAGTCACAGTCACAAGTTCCCTAACCTAGGCCTCCTATTTAGGAATAGGCCCTAGTTCTCACGTCCCTTTAACCTGGGCCTCCTTCTCAGGACTAATCCCCAGTCATAATATCTCTTAAGAAGTCTTATTTTACTTTTGATCTCGGCTTCCTTTTCAGGAATAAAACCCAATCATAAGTCCCTCTTAATTTGGGTATCTTCCTCAGAAGTAAGACCCATGTTAGAGTATCCAAATCTCCATAAAACCACATATTCCTTTATGGACCCTGTTCCCAAACTTCATATCGGAAATAAGTCCCGATATCTATCTAGTTGGGCAGTCATACATATATAATCCCCACATCATTTCATATGATTGCATATATAATGGAACATATTTCTGGTTTTACCAATACCTCTTTCTTCTCACACCGAGAATGACTCACGTGAGCTTAGAGTGTAAAGTAATTATGACATCTGTATTTGAGCCATCAATAATGTATAAACATAATACTCCCTTACTCAAACTACGTGGGCTCTGATTCCATTTCTAAACAAGGATACATAGGTAGCCCATCTACAAGTATGATCCCAACCCTGAAATAATCCATGTCCTTCTGAATGACAATAAACATCAAGTGCCCCACTGAGTGGCTTTAAAACCAGTATGGTCATCATAATGACCAAGAGAATCTTATATAATGTATTGAAGGATACCATTGACTAAGAATCTATAACAAATACAGATGATTCTCTATCAATGAAGAACCTTGAATATATATAAAAAGATTCTCTAAATTTCCTACATGTCAATCATTGATGGAAAGTTCTAAAGGAGAGCTCATTCTTATACATGGTAATTTAATAAGGATTCACGAACATAACTGAAATCTATAAAGTGAGTCCAGGAGTAGACAATAATTCCCCTGAAAAAGGTGTGATGAGTCTGACCTCCCATCCTCTCGACCAATGCAAATTCTTAAGTCTCATCGGTCTATAACTAATGAGCAGCTACCTTTGGAAAGTATGTCCAAATAGTTATAGAATCATTCGATGTTTCCGATTCTATGAACAAACCCACTAGAAACCGCTTGGAATGTTTGACCCTTAAATCAACAAGGTCATCCCCAATTCCAGAGGAAACAATCCATAAAATAATGGTAATGAAAAATTAATTTCACAATTCTAGAAGATGGTAGGTCGTACATACACATGAACACTATTTTAATTATTAGACTAATGAAATTAATGAAGGGTAATTAATAAATCACCCTCATAAAAATATTATTATACCATATAAATCATATATATTAATATAATAAATTTTTATTATAGTACCTAAGAAATAAAAATGAAAAATAAATCCCATGGTTTCGTGGAGGAGGTAGTCTACACATATGCACGAGTAACATTATCATTCCCATGTGATTGAAATGTTATAAGTAAGAAGTGATATCATAATTGTTGATGTATAATTATTTCATAAATATCACATATATATTTATATTAAATCAATCTATATGTCCATCTATGACATGTTATGATGAAAAATTAATTACATCAGTTCGTGATGTGATACTCTATCATACATACACCTCTTGGTTTTGTATCCCATTTGACGGAAGAGGAGACAATATAGGTGATACCACTAATAAAATAACATATCAGTATACAAATGTTACTGGTGCTTTTTTTATTCATGGTTGAAAAATATCTAAAGAGGTATAAGATGAAATAATATAAAAACACATAGTCAGTAACTATACAACTTCTTTGCATTAACTCTTTGGTTTTATACCAAAGGGCTTCATAGAATGGTTTTATGATAAAAGGGGCACTATTTCATTGTTAGTGATTTAGTGAGGGGTTTTGGGAAGATATTGGTTGAACCAAACGGATCTTGATGTTTGGATGGGATAATAGTGGGGGTTTTCATATATAGGTGGGGGATAGGACCCAAATGATATTTCTGAAATGATTAAAATACATTAAGGTGTTTTTTACAAAGCATGGGAATAAACAGCCAAATAAATAATATTAAATTATTTGGGGAAAAAATCCAAAAAAATACAATTTATAGATTTTTTGGTATTTTCAACCCCTACATAGTATTTTTAACCCTATAGTAAACCAGTTTTAATCTAAACTATAGTAAAAAAAATTACTATACATTTTAAAGAAAAATAATGTTTAACTAAATAAATAATTTTAATTATAATTATTCCTAAAGAAGAAAACATTTTATTATATTCACTTTATAGATAATATATATTTTAGTTGAACATTAAATTCCCAAACTCAAATAAAATTTGTTTTCCAAAATAAATTATTAATTACGTGTACAAAGTTTTATATATAAAAAATCCACATAAAATTGATTCCATTTATCTAATTTCGAATAATAAATAAATAATTGAACTAATTTTACTTTTAATAAAATTAAATAAAAATGGGACTTTGAAAAAGATTAAAATGAAAAGAATTTTATTAATAAGAAGATGTATATACTCATATTCAACAGAAAAATAAATATTTTAGAAAATTATCCAAAATTCACTCTAAAATTATTTTGAAATTTTAAAATAAAAAATATTTTGTTTTGAAAATAAATTTTTCCAAAATTGGAAAAAATATTTTTTTAAAATAAGTGTATAAAATGAAAAGAATGAACTTTTTATAAGCATAAAATTAGATTTTTTTAAGAAAGTGGTTCCTTGGACAAAATACCAAAGGTCAATTTATTATATAATAAGAGCATACATGGGTCAAAAATATCAGATCATATTACAATCTTTCACACAAAGTGGGAGTAAATCGTTTGGGAGATCATCTAGCCATGTAATATCCAAACATAATCCTTTCTTGGTAAGGTCAACCATGACCATATTCACTTCACAATAAATATGAGTGGTAATATAGTTGATGTTGCAAAGATAATAGATACAATCAATCCAAAATGTAGTAATAAACCATGACAAATTAATCAAAACCTTCTAACCTGCTTTCACTATGGTAGTCGAATCACTATCAATCCATATGTTGTACTAACCCTGGTGCCTAGCGAAAGAAATATTATGGATCACACTAATTATTTCATCCTCCAAAGATGAGGAAATACAATATCATCCATAGAAGCACTCGAGGATCAGACTAAGATGACTCTTGAAGATGGTGTCACATCCCACGAGGTCTAGATTTCATTTAGAAGTGTCGTCCACATTAACTATTATTCATCTAGAGAACGACAGTAACCAGAAAACATCAAATGTGTGTCGCGACTGGCAAAAAATTATTTCATGCTATAGCCGCTGAAGAGTTATAAAGTCATTCATTGTATTATTCCAGTATTCATTTGGAATCAATGATGCTTCACAAATAGGAATGAGGATCTGTGTCTGACATTCAATAATATTGAGTGAGAATGTGTTGTGAATAATTTTATACATATCATACTAGATCACATGATAATGTTCAAAAACTACAATAAGGAATGAGTTATTTATTTTTTATTTGTTAACCATCTCTACACAATGGTTTAGATAAGCATTTTCAAAATCAAGAATCATCCATTTTCTATCACAGATGTAAAAAATGCAGTTCCCAATAGTAGTGGCATTAGCACAAGAAAGAAATAAATGGTTATCATCTTCTCTTTTTTTATTACAAAGGCATCTTTTTGAGAAAATGTGGATCCTCAAATATTGTTGACAACTATTAGTGGGGATCTTGTTGTAATCAATACGCCATATAAGAGTATGTATTAATGGATTTATCCATAGAATATCAATGTACTAAATCCATCTAAATTTATTTCTATATTTATGAAAATTGTGGTTATAAAAAAAATTTCAATCCATCATACCATTGTGTGAAATCACCCAGATTCGAAAATTGTCCTTGTTAGGAAAATAATAGTTGTAAATGAAATGCACAACATTTTTAGGGAGAGTATCAAAATGATAATTAATAATAACCATAATAGTATTATTAATACATTCGAGAGTCTGTTCAGTAGAGATCGTTAAAATTACAGAACCAACAGTCTAGTTAGCCAACTAGAAGATCAAGGATGTGTTCCTAGAAACCATCAATCATTAGTTTGTCATAATATTGGCACACACATTCTTAATGGATGTTTGAATGGAAGTCTTTAAAAAATTCGTGTTTCCTTTCTTTAACATATCAATAAACTTGTTTTAGAAGAAAGAAATGCAAAGAGAGTCATTGTGGATATAGTTCTATGTATGTCTAGCTTGAAGGGACTCATTAATGGGATTTTAGTTTTTAATATCAATTCCACCCATATCCAAAGGTTTGAAACTAGTTTACCAAGGTATAGTAAAACATTTCTTATCTAGAGTGTTACCATTTCAAACAGAAATTTTGATGTAAACATTCATTTTTTGGATGAGATGTGGTGACCATTTATAAAACAACATAGGGTAGACTATTTTGGTGAAAATGAAAGACTTGAAAAGGCATATTCTACCCAAAATAGAAATATTTTTCCATTTCATATTTGATAGATGATTGTGGATTTAATCCATAATGTTAAATAAATAAAGAGATTTGGGTCTTCCCCAAAATATGGGAACACCAAGGTACGTGAAAGGAAATGAGCATTATTTAATGCCTAATTCATTGATAATACTTGATTTTCTATTAACAAGATTTTTTTCCCAAATATGATATAATATTTCATCTAGCTAATGTTCTGACCCAAGATAACCTCGTAGTGAGATAGATAACTTTTGAGAGTTTGAATGCTTCTATTATGTTGTTTTTAGTATAGAATGATGTCATACTACTGTAAATATATGTGGGGGAATTCACATTTTGGGAAACACGGATGGGTTTAAGATTAATGTGATCCACAATGTACGTGATCAATTTAATTAAATATTCTTCTGTAATTGAAAAAGGATGACAGAAAGGGTTTCACATTTACTGAAACCTTTGGTGCATATGAAGTATCTTATAGGAGAACGATTGACCATGACATATATAGAGGCTGACTTGAATAGGATTTTGATTATAGTTATAAATGAATTATTGAAATAAAATCCTTGAACAAATTTGAAGATAAAATTCTAGTCCATAGTATCATTTTATATATAATTTCAAATTTTATTGTAATATTACCACCTATTTTGGCATTGTCTAACATGTAAGTTCATTAAGTGGCCAGAAAAATGATGTTCTTCAGGGATCTTCCCTTCAAAAAACAAAATTGATTCCAATTTATAACCGTGTCAGTCATTGTAGAATATTTGTTTACAAGATTTTTGTAGAAGATTTATATAGAGTGTTAATAAGAGATATGGGTATGAAAAGATGAACCTCGGAGGCATTATCTACCCTAGAGATCAAAGAAAGGAATTTATAATTCAACCCATGGGGTAGAATTCCACATTAAAAGAAGGGTTTGATTTGTATGGAAACAACAACCCGAATAACATCACTATATTTCTCATAGAATCCATTATTAAAACCATCATGTTCTAGGGAACTATCAGGATTCATTCTAAAAATAGTGTCTTTGATTTCATGATCAAGAGGAATGATTAAAATAATGGTGTTATCTTCCTCATTGAACACTACTATAATGACATCATGTAAGAGATCATTATTGAGATCAGGGATATTAAAGACAGATTCCAAATAGAAGAAAACATGATTAGAAATATCATACTCATTATCTATAAGGTTTTGCGATATTTGATAGTGGTTAATGGTATAAAATATTTTATGATTCATTGAAGATAGTTGTATAACGTCATGCTTCCATCACCATTAGATAACTATTTAATATTCTAAGAATGATTACACATGTTATCCTCAAAGGTGATAAGCAAGATGAGTTTCACAGAAATATTAATGTCATGATTCTGATCAGTAGTAAAATTAGAGTTAATTTTGTCGTTTTGAAGTTGATGAAGTTCATTATCAAGAATCTAGATGTCATTGTAAATTTGTTTAAATATTGAGTTTCAAAATCCTTTATGATTTTGTAAGATGTTTTCATTTAAATTAACAAGTGAACGAATAATGGCAATGATTCCAAAGGGACTAAATGTTTTTAATGAGATTACAACATTCAAGGGTCAAGAACCGCACCTTATTGAATCTGAATGGTAGAGGAGGTTTCACAGTTTTGAATGAAATAGTGACCATAATTGGATGGTCATCAGACTATATCGTGGGAGGGTGGTGCTATAAATTTTGTCCCATTAATCTAGATCATGATCATTTGTAAAAGATCTATCCAATATATAGGCTACCTCCCACTTATAATATCTTTTATACTAAGTGAACTTGGCACTAGTAAGAGTAATTTCAATAAAATTGATGTTCGCAATTGAATTCATAAAATATCTCATTGGTATAGTAGTGTAGGACAATCCCATATTAATATATGAAGAAAATATTTCATTTAAGTCTCCAATAATAAACTAGGGGTTATTTATTTGAGATCCCAGATAATAGAGGTCATTCCATATAGGCCTCATATCCAGGTATATGTTCTTTGCATAAACAAAAGGACAATATCGAGATGTACACTCATGAGTAAAATAAAAGGTGAAATGTTTCTCAATGACATAGAAATTATTAACATATTCCAAATACGTTTGAATAAATATCCAAATAGTTCCCCTACTAGAGCTATTTTGAGTCGCAACTTTAAAATTATTTCTGAACCAATTAAAATTCCATAAATTAGAATAGAAATTTATCTTGGGTTTATCAATGGAAAAAACCAAATGACCATAAATGTTAATAATTATTTTTAAGGCAATAAAGGTGGACGGGTTGATAATACCCTGAAAATTATATAAAAGGAACATCATTTATACCTATGTTTGGAGTTAGAACTCCCCTTTTTCTTACCCATTGATCCCTTTTGTCTAGAAAATATTATGACATTTTTTGACATGTTTGTTATGGATATTTTTTCTTTATTAATTTTAATGTAAGTATATGGTATTATTGTAGTACCTGAATTTGAGGTTTCATTGGGAAGATCTTGCGTAACATCTTAAATAGATGTGATCACAAGACTACTAGTCCAAACTATAAGAGGATCCTCATTGTAAACAGCATATAAATTGTTAAAATTTGATGATAATATAGTGATAATGAATCGTGGGTACCTAGTGCAGTGTGTGTGTCAACAGATAACCGAGTAGAGGTACTTGAGTTTTTTTGAATAGTGTCTACCTTTTTTATCATTTTCTATGAAAAATGGGTTTGGTTTCATTTAGCCCAGTAGAAACCTTAGTGATGTGTTCAATTGCATCACACAATGGTCCTAGTGCCATGATATTTACCTGATGAGTTTAACTACCTGAACCGAATGAACGAAAAACTAGTTTTCTAGAAGCAATATCATTGTCAATTTTCTTATCATCAGTTCATTCAATGGAGATAATAGTTGTATCAACCCTGAAATTGGTGCATTCCTTATCTACATCAGAGATATTAATAGTATCAGGATATGATATATGATTGGTTTTATTCACATAGGTCTTAATGTCTATGGTCTCCACAGAAAAAGGTTAGTTTGAGATTTTATGGAATTCATTACTAGATCCATTAATTCTTAAATGAGATGAAAATCTTTGTTATTATTTTCCTCCTCCTCTACAATTTCATCCTAGGTTACCTGAGATGTTATCTAAGGAAACTGACTAATATATTTTCCTCACCCACATTTCATTCTTCTTCTTGGATGTTTCAAGGATTTCAGAAATGGGGGCCTCTCCTTTTTTATTATTTCGACTTCATTTCATTCATTATCTAATGGATGAACAACCAGTTTCCTAACCACCCAACTATTTGTTTTTATTTGAAAAATATTCCTACACATCTCACAAAATGGGGTTTTCTCTTATACCCAGTCATGAATATAGATTTGTAGCCATTGGTAAATAAAATTATTATATTAAGAAGTTTTTATTCAAAATTAATATCCACCGTAACCCATGCAAATAGGCCCAATTCAAGATTTTTGGGATATCTAATCTATCTTAAGTGGCAATTGAGAAAAATATAAAATATCATTCATGATTTTGGGATTATAATAAAAAAGTCGAGACCATGTAGTCTAGCCCATATTTAATCCATTATCTTCCTATGGTATAGGGGTTAAAAGCATAGTCCCAATTTGAATGCCTATGAAAAGTAGGTTTCAGTTTTATGTTACTAGTTTTCATTACCTGGTCTAATAATTCACATGATTTAAATATAATTTGAATGTTACCTCTACCCATTGGATCTAATTTTGTGACCGAGATACACCAACAATGAGAAATTCTTTGTTTTAATGCACGTAAGGTCCAAGGATAATCACCATTCATGTATGAGATACAGCCCATGATTGAAAATTAGAATATCATTTCATGCTGTTGGAGAGAATCTAGGTCTTCTTCCACTAATAATCCACCCCCATAAAGCATCTTGAAAAGAGGAGGCTTCATCGCATTCGATTTTCACAGATCCATACCATTAAGGGCATTGTGAAATAAAACTCGTTTAGATCTACCAGAAAGCGAGTGATTGAGAGTCACCTCTCTGAGGGTTTCTTTTTCTTGCATATAAGGTTCAACACATGAAATGGAGAATTACCACTCTCGGTCAAATTCCACCATTGAGCACCATAATAAGAGAATATTTTGTGAGAGACGCCGATTTAAGAAGTTATTAGTATTGACTATTCATGAGTTCGAGGTGATGCACGAGGAGTCGCTCTCCATCCACTGAAGAAAATAATTCCTCTAAAATTTGATATATTGTTATCCTAATCATAGAAAAATTATTTTATTATAGATAAATAAATTTATTGAATATATAATAGATTATTTTCAATAAAATAATTCACTGATAAATATTATTTTAATTTATTAAGATAAAAAAACATTACGCCCATAAATTGTTTCATAAAAAAACAATTCCTCAACGTTCACATGACTTTTATATTCATTACTAATATACTGATAACTAATTAATTTTAAATATATTTTATAAATTATACAATTTTTATGATTTAGTTATTCTTATTCATATATAACAATTTAATGGTAGGTTATAAATTTATACAATGTAACAATTCATTTAAACTCAGGATGTGTGTATTGCAAGATATTAGAAAGATTTAATTTATTTAAAATGAAATATATCCTAAGATATCATATCATCACATAATTTATATTATGTATTTTTAAATTAAAACTATGTGAATATGCCAAAAAGTTTCTTTTATGATATCATGTGTTAAATTATATTTTATCAAAAGAATTAAAATTTATTTAAATACTATATTTTTTCAAGTGAATGTGATATTGTATATCATTTCAATTATTTCACATCTATTTCAATTTTAATATTATAGTAATTTTGTGACCCCTAGAATGTAAAACAATTTGATATGTTGTTAATTACCAAAAGGGTTAACGGAGTGACAATGTAAAAACATAAATATAAGGGATAAAGTATCAATAAACCTATATAAATGTTATTTTATGAGATTATTAAGACTCATAATTATCAATGTAAACAAATATTTTTTTTGGTTCCACTTCAACATAAAAATTTATTTATATTAATTTAATACGTTAGGTATTTCCAAGTGTTACCCTCCTCCCACTAATAAAATGTGACCCTATATAATCCCTTATTCACAATGTCTAAGACTGATATATCATTCACTCCCTACCCAAATATGATACTATATTCCATTGTGAAATCCAAATGTTTTTTTATTTCACAAATACCATTTTTCAAGGATAATGTTGTATTCCAAGGGTATTTTTCCAATGGAGAGGTACGAATCATACCCGAGCACGTTGAAATTTATTTCTTTTTCAACCAAATATAAATATATGATATCCATTAGAAAATAAATAATTAAATATATTGATATAGTGAATGATTATTATTATAAAGTGACATCCATTACACATTATCTTCTCATCTAGTGGGAAAAAGAATATTTCACTCATTCATGTGTGTAGAATACTACCACCAGGTAGCGATACATTTAATTTTTCATCACATATTTACATTAATAGATATAATGATGGATTTAATAAATATATATAATATTTATGATATTATTATAATTTCAGTAAGGTGATTTATAATTTACTTTTCATTCATTCCATCCATGAAAAAGTGAACACATCACCTGTGCATGCATACCGACTACTATTTCCACCAAGTGATGTAATTAATATTTAATCACCACATTATATGAATAGTTAAATATATATTTATAATTAATATATAAGATATTAATTAAGAGATAAAAAAATTATGTTGTGGAACCATAATTAAAGTTCAAGGATCAAGACTTTCCGACCGAAACAAGTATAAAAGAAAAGGTAGTTATCAGATAGAAAACTGATTTTAAAAAATGGGTAATAATATGTATAAGAAAATCCTATATGGTTTGATATATTTTAGTATGGTTTTATAATATATTTATAATACATATATATTTATTTTACATGTTTTTACCACATATGAAGTATTATGACATTTGAGTTACAATATTTACATTTGAATCTCATTTTAGTCAGGGTAGTTTATGAATGAATCTTCATTGATGGTAACAATATAATCCTTATATAAAACACCCTTTTTCATATATGTGGGTTATTATTTTAATTTTTTTGTTATAGTGAAATTTTACTCCTTTTAACTCAAAATTGTTAAGAAATTTTATTTAAGAAAATCTGACCATATTTCTCCTCTTTTGTTCTGGAATATTTCCCCTCTATAGTCGTGTTCTATAAAAATATTTTTGAGATTTATTTTACAATTCTATATTAATAATTTAATTTCATTTCCCCGTATTTTTCTATTTATAATAATGTTAAATGGAATATACATTTTATTTTCTATATAATGTACTTAATATCAATGGTGTAAAAAAATAAATCTTTATATAATTATTTCTTGAACAAAATTTTCTTCCATCATAACCACTTAATTTTTCGATATTTCTATTGTATATATCCATTGTTATTTTAAATGAAAATGGTCTTCATAATATTAGGTAAATTTTAATATTTTATATATGTGATCTAAAATTTAATAGTGTATATTCCAAGGGAAATATTCCATTGATCTATAGAATTTTTCAACTATGATAACATCCAAGATGTTACTTATACTTTATTGAATATGTGAACCAATTGTACAATCTTTATTCTTTCTTTGGAGGGTTTATGACAATGAAGATGATATATTTATGCAACCTAATTATTTTCTATAGGTTATGACATAGTGATATAATTATTGTGAAATGTTCTTATGGTATACATAGAATGGGAATATGATTATATTACAGTTTTAAATATAATTAAATATCCCTCTAATCATTGAGTAATGATGATAATGTTCGTAAACTCCAATGACATGATGGTTTTATGATTCCTTTTAGAGATGAAAATTTTATCACACTCATATGAAATGATAGAGTTAATAACCTTTTAATAGATAAAGGAGTTACCAATATATATTACCCCAAATAGCGTATTAGAAATTTTCTTTATTAAGGAAGTTTCAGTATTAATTTATGATTCACTTTATTATATTATGATTTTGATTTTGGTTGAGCCATAAAATTATTATAACATGATCTCATTCTTATGATGTTCTATTGTGGTTCTTGATTGATTTATCATGATTATCTATCTCATGATCCAAATATTTTAAAATGATGATGTTTTTTCCTAAATCATGTTTTGTATCAATGATTGATTGGGAATGAATATTTTTTTTATGACCATGGACTCATATATTTATGATTATATTGTTCTTTTATACAATCTTAAATTTATTTCTCTATTGATTATACATAACCATAATCTTAGCTAAGAAATTATTATATTTTATTTTTTCTCTAGGTTATGAATAAGTTTACTAAATATGATAATTCCCAAAGGGCATCTTATATGAAGAAAAAATTTAGAGATTATGAACATTATAATAAAATAAGATTTTTTATCTAGCCACTGGTTACTTGTAACCATTATGCTTCACACAAATATTTATGAGGGAGATATATACAATATTTTACTAAAATATATAATATCTAGGTATGTCAATTTTTTGTCATAGTATTTGAAATCAATGGAGTGTTTAGTTATTTTAGATATTTGTATTATAGAACATTGATCAAACCCCTCGATATATGTCTATGTATAGGATAACATATGGAATATTTGGTAAAGTAGGGATTTTATTTTATTTCAAGAAATTTATTCTATTTATAGATACTATAAAGTGGATGCAGTTGTGTCATAGATTCAAAAATTGGTAAAAACTATAAATGGTGAGAATTTGATATTCTATCTATAGTAACTAGGGATACATGGGAAGGCCTCAGATTTTACCCCAAGATAGATAAACTTGAAAATATTGTATCATTATTTAAATATCCTATGAGTTTTTTTAATGTATACCTCAATAATCACTATGATTATTATTTTTTATATTTTTTTTTGTTGTCTTATTAAATGGACTAATATTAGATTCTTCTTATTAACACTGAATATAATGGGAAATGCAATAACTTTCCTCATGAAAAACCAAATTAATTTTGATGTATGGTGAAAAATCATGTCTGTATTCTTAACTGACACAATCAGTGTTTGAACTGTTACATATATCATGATAATCCTCTAAATAGTAAAAGGAAGTAAAAATGCTAAATTTATTATTTTGTAACATTCTATTTCCTTTACTAGTTCCTCTAATACACTAATTTTGGTTGAATGGATCAATACCTATGAAATGATATTTTCCATTCACAATTATTCATAATAGAAAAATGTTAACCTTGAAATATAATTTTTAAAACAAGATTTGTCTTGACTATGTCGTATAATTAATAGTTCATGTAAAGAGGAGGTAAGTGACTCCATGACATGGGATGAGATTAATAGTGCATTTTTTAGTAAATTGATTTATAAAAAATACAATGAACTATCCTTTAACATTACAGATTCTAGTGACTTTATAGTAGAACTCACTTTATAACATTATAAAGAATATTTTATGATTTTATTTTTTGGGAATTAGTTCATAACCCTATCATGAAAACATATAATTTTCAATGTGGACATTTCTAATCAGTATGCAATTATTTCACAGTGTAAAACTTCTAAAATAAAAAATGATTTGTTTTCATAAAAAATATACAATAATTTAAACATACATTATTCCATTCACTCACCCTACCTCAAAATATATAATTTTTCATTAAAAAGAGTGATGATAAAAAAAATATATTACAAATATAAAAAAGAAAAAATGAAACTGTTAGCCCATTATTGCATATAAAAATGAGCCTTTTTTAAAATATTATTTGTAAATCTACTTTTTCTTAACAAAAAAATAATCTTCACAATCCTATGATTTTCATAATTCATTTCATAATAAATATTAATGGAAAAATAAAACTCAAAAATTTTTATTTGAAAAGCATGAATATCACATTATACATTTTTCAAAAAGATACACTTTTCAACCTTTTAAAGTATCATACAATGTACTTTACCATGTAAAATCATAATATTCCTATAAAACAATTTCTAAAATATATAAATGACTTATGTAACTAGAGGAATAATTTCCATATCTTTCTTACTTATATATGAAATAAAAATAAATGTTATACTTTGAATATCTATTGAATATAAACATGAAATAACCACAACAATTATACATGTAATAACCATTGTGGTGTCTTTTGGTAATATTTTAGGAGAAACCTAATTAGTTAGATCCACCCCTTTACTAAATAAATTTAATAATTATAACTAGATCAGTTAAAATAGGATTATAACTGAACCACACTATGTCATAAAAAATGAATAATAACCATACCATAATAATAATATATAAAATATTGAATTATAAAAACATTATTGAGGAAAATACACTTCTCAATTTTTAAATAACATATAAGAAATTGTACAATTATAAATGATGTAACATTCATTGAAAATTATTTTTTATATTATAATGGAAAAATCAAATAAAATATTTTTCATGATGGTTACAAAATCCATTCATGAAAGAAAAGATAAATGAAACATTCAATTCACATGATTTAAACAAATATAAAAAATACCACGATAAAAAAAACATTCAAAGATAAATTTGATTTTTTTAAAAGAAAATTGATAAATTTATGATTAAGAATTTCAAAAATAAAAATATAATAAAAAATTCATTAAATAATTTTTATAAAATATGGATATTATATGAAAATTTAGATTTAAGGAAAACATTAAAAGATATTTTAAAAAGAAAGTCACTTACATTGAGTTTGGCTCATCGCGCATAATCTTTTTCTTCTTAAATAATAAAAATAGGTTAATTATTGAAATTTTTTAAAAAAATTCCCATTTGTTATTACTTTTATATTATATATCCTTATACAATATTAAATTATTTAATTAATTAAATTTATGTAAGGCATTTTCATGATACTCATTTCCTATGCCCAAAAATTAATTTGGTAAGTAAAAAATAAATAATGTTTTAATTATTACATAGTCTCCATTATAATTATAATGAAATAACAATATTTTAATTCATAAAATATACTTTTATTTGTAACCATTAAACATTTTAATGAAAAATGAACAACAGTACAATCATGGAGTTGTTATGTTGTACGTATGTATGAGTAACATTTCCATTTATCAATGTTCATTATGGAAAGAAGTTATATGTTATTTTATCTTTATAAACTGATAATTATAACATACATTTCATATTATTTCCATGATTATAGTAAAAAATATCATCCATGTGATGTGGGTATGAAAAAAAACACATTACCCCATGGACGTGGTAGTCCACTCAAACACATTAAGGGTGTTATCATTTTTTATTAAATGTAAATTTAAGAAATTAATGACCTATTATATTTTCATAATGATAAATATTAATTTAATATATTTTATATACCATAATTAAATAATTATTACCTACCATGAGATATGGTGTTGGAAGACAAATTAAATCATTTCACGAGGCAGTAACGACGGTTCTGTTTCCATTTTTATTTATTTTGATATGGATATAGGTAAAAAACTTAACAAAATATCATATATGTATATGTAAGATAACATAATTATTATTTTATCATGCTCTAAGAATATTTTATGTAGGTAGAAGAAGAATTAAAACAATTAAAATTTGTAAAAATCGATATATGTTATTTGAAAGATCATATTTTTTAACACCGTAATCAATATAAGGTTGACATTATGACTAAAACCAGAACACTAGAATAAGGTTGAGTAGTATAAGAAGTCATTTGGTAAATTATTGGCCAAACCAAATGGGTTTTCAGGGTAAAATGTATGTGAATAAGAGGTTCCATTTCATAAAAGAGGGGAGGGAACTCATGGAATTTCCAAAAATAATTAAATAATAGAAATTAACTTTTAATTCCAAATAGATACCAAAATATTAATTTTATAGATATGATAGGTGCGGTTCTAAATCATCTCATACAATAACATTTTTACAAATTATAACTATTTTTCCATTACCCATTGGGTTTAACCCTTCATTAACAATTTTCACACTTTAGATAACATGTGGATTCTTATACTTTAAGCATCTCTATAGATGCTATAAATGTAAAAAACTAATCATAAATGGTTAATGTTTAATATAAATAATAAATTTAAAAAAAAATTTCAAAAGATATTTTTTTGGATAATTTTATATCATTTTATAATATATTTTTTAATATAATATATTATTAATGTCGACATTTAGAAATATTTATCACATTGATTTTAATAAAATAATGAGATAATGTAAAATTATAACCATCCATTTTCCAACTTTAAATCATGTAATTTTAATTTATAAAATTTTTCAATAAAATTAATTATATAAAATTATATTACTTTTAATGTTTTTATTGTTACTTATTTAGTATTTCAATTAATAGAAAATTTACTTCATCGTTATTGTGTAAATATATAAAATAATTACTTCTTCACTAAAAATTATGAACACATAACCATGATTATGATAAATAAATCTTATTTTTAAATAATTATTATAACTAAACATAGCCTCAATTAAACACTTTGTTTAAAATATAAAATCCATTAATAACAAGAATGTGAAATTTAATAATTTTATTTAAATAAATATTATAATGTTTTGTAATCTCATCCAAATAACAAAAAAAGGAAAAAATCAATAAAATCCTAGAACAATATAGATGAAATATACTCATTATTAAAAAATAATTCATCTTTTATAAACATTTTATAGTTCATCCCAATTAATTTTTAACCTTAATTAACAGATCTACCCATTAACTTGGTACTTTTTTAATGATGTTATTATTTTTATTAAAAAGGGACATATTTAAAAAAATTGGACCCATTTTTTCCAAATATTAGATCCATTTTTCAATATACAAAACGTAAAAGTGGATGATATTTTTTAAATTAAAATTTCAAAATGAAAAAAAAAATTATTTTCTCAAAAAAATTTCTTTTAAATTATAAAAATGGGTTATTAATAAACTAAAGTTTATAACTAATATAATAAATAATTATTGGATTATTTTCATTTATATTTAACTACTAATATTTTGTAAACAAGATAAAATATAATTTTATATTATAAACACATTAAAAAAATATTTTTTAGTATAAAATTTAGTATTTCCACTATTCATCAAAAAAGCAATCATTTCAGAAAATAATAGGAAATTCATGATAAGATTATTTTGAAAAGATGAATTTAAAAAGTGAAATAAAGTATTTAAAAAAGGTTTTAAAAAAATTTATAAAAAGAATATATATATTATTCACTCATAAATAGAGAGAAAAGCCTTTTTTGAGAAATCATACTATATTGAATTGACTAAAATATAGTAAATAATTAAAAATAATTAAATAATACAATATAAATGATTAGAACATTAGATATTTCATAATGCCATTAAAACTATTTATTCCCAATAACTTAACAGTTTGGTTATGATGGTCACATTTAAATAATAACAATAGATTGTCTATTTATGCACTATGTGGAGAATCTTGTACGTTGTCAAACATAATATTTATTTTTATATATTATGATATTAAATTATTACCCATTAGGAAATTGGATCCAAAAAATTGAAACACTTTTTTTGTAACCAGGGATTGTATTTTCAAAATAACTTTTCTGAAAATCCACCTCATAAAACTAGTAAATAAAACATCCTCTTGAAAAGAAAGAAAAGAAAGTAAGAAGGTCATATGTATTGACAGATAGTTAAATTTCATGAACCAAAACAAAAGTGGGAAATGAAAAATGGATATAGAAAAAACATATATATTTTAATGAAAATAAGATAGTGATAAATATGATGGCCATAATAATGTTAACCATCACAAACCCATAAATATGTTATGGGTTAAATTGACATTGAATATTTTATTAGAATAGTAAAAAAATAATTTAGAATTCCCAATAATTTTACAATTGTTATGGAATTATTTTAAAACTTGTACTAATAAAATATATAAATATACATAATTATCAAGAATCATTTATTATATTAATCTATTTCTACCAAAAAATGTATGTTTTGTCCAAATGATAAGTATTATGGATGAATTTGTATGGTTGATGCATTAAAAAATTATATAAAGGGTCACATAATCCAAATAAGTGTAGAAAAACATTCCTCATGACATTAGGAATTAACCATCCTTAAAATTCATCAAAATATTGATGAATAGTATTTTAACAATACAATATAAGGATTTGATCACATAGTCTTGAAATATTAATATAACATTTCTCTTAAAATAACATCAATCACTTAAAATTTTTCATTCCAAAAATTATATTCCCTAACCATTTAATCCCTAAGATATTGAAATTATTTTCATTAATAACCTGAATCACCATAAATCCACTTTAAAAAACTATATCCTTCCAAAATATAATTACAACAGTATTCCATAAATAATATATCACTTTATTGTGTTTATAATAATTTTATTGTACTCCATATAAATATATTGATTTTATCCAGAAATAAAAATAAACAATTAATCACCAAATGAATTTCTAAACACCTGACTATCCTTATAGTAAAACATATTTTTCCAAGATGAAATTATGAATTTTCTACAAAATATATTAAATAAACGAATACACTATCATACTAACCACAAAATCATGTAGTCCAACAGATGGTCTTGCAACCATGTCTCCCATTAGTTTTGGGTTTAGTCCTCACAACTTTTCCAAATGTGATGGGTTATATCCCAAGTAGTATGATATAAAATTAAACAAAATTCTTATAACATACCAATAAATTTGATAATCATTAAATAAAATTACCCCAACATATTCATCATTATATAAATTTTGTTACATAAAAGGTTATCTTATATTGTATTTTTGCATCCATAAAATTGGAATAACCCATAATTACATCAAAATAAATTATGATATAATCCATAATGATTATACATCAAATTTAAAATATTTACCCAAACAAAAAGAGAATTGTTCCTTAAATAACTTCTTATCATTATAATATTAATGGTTCAATATACCATAAATGTCTATGAAAACTAAATAAAAGCATCTGAATGTACCACCATAATTAAAAGAGTATTAATTTTCTTAAATTTAATATTATCATTAAATAAATTTTTACTCTTTCATCGATTATATGATGAAATATTAATAATTCATAATTAATTAAAATTTATTGTCCATGATTTTCAATATTATAAACTAAAACCACATTCCAAAAATAAAAAATATAAATCACATTCAACAGTTAAATAATGTAAAAACATAAGCCATGAAATAATCCATAACTTTCAAATATTATTTATTGATTCATTATCGTAAACTGTATTGGTATACTAATTATTAAAAAGATATATTTGTATCCCTGTTTATAGTATTAATGATCCCCCTTGGACAACAATTTTCATAATAACCATTATCCATACATTTAAAACATTCAAATGACACCTCAAAAAGAACATCACTCCCCTTCATGATAAAACATAACAATTAATTTATCATTGGATTATTATTATTTAATACTTTTGTTACCAAAAATAAAACCTATTCTATTTCTAAATACATTTTACAAAGTATTAATGTTTACATTCATAACATATAGTGCATTAAATATATTTACCTTTATGATCATTATTTCCCTAACATCATTGTGGCATCATTTCTCTCAATTTTTATACATTAGGAAACTCCCCATGTGTCAATTTTTTAATCATTACCCATGATAGATATTATGGGTTTCCAAATAGATCTAACTAAATCTCCCATTCCTTTCGGTTTGTTTTTCACATAATGACCACATTTTAATTGACAACCATTTTTTAATTCGGTTCGTACAGGATTAATCCATTTAATATAACCAAATTTTTTATGTAAAAATGAAAATAAAATCATAACAAACCATATATTGAAGAGGATAAAAAATTATTGTATCCATATTCATGTTGTATCAAATTAATTTTATTTATCAAAAATAAATATTTTTATCACTAACATACAAACCATTGTGGTTATAAAGGCCCATTAACTTTTCCCCCAAAACATCATATCTTCTAAATCTTTCTAAACTCTATTTTGATACAAACAATAAGGACAAAACCATTACTATTACGTGTTATATTTAATTCTATCTTTAACTCACTTTCTTAAATTACAAAATATATTTTTGTATTAGAGATTGTGGTAATTTATTTATAAAAAATACATAAAATCCCATATATTATAAATGAGAAACATATAATGAGTAGCTACTTTGTTCAAAATGTAAAACAATAGAAATAAAACTTGATCTTTTTGTCGAATAAATTTAGTAATTTCAATATTAATTATTCCATTAGGTAAATCAACAATAAAAACCAAAAATAACTTTTTAAAATATTGTATGAAAAGAAAAATCTCATTATGGGACATAATAAGAATGAAAGAAAACTTTATTTCATGAATATATATAAATATTTCCTTTTTCAAAATACAATTTGGCCTCAAAATTAAAATTTATTAACCAAACAAATCATGTTCTACACCCCATGTTTTTTATAAATCATTTAATAAGGAATAATAGAGGAAAATAAAATTAAAAAGGGTTTCCTTGAAAACCAGGATTAACTCATAATAACATTTTCACCAAGTTGTAATTTTCGTCATTATGAAGTAGGATATAATTTACTTATCTTGTGAAATCATATGATTCCCATAAAAAATAAAGGAGAACATATAAAAACAACATATGTAACCTGAGGAATCATTTACATTCCATTGTTACATTTAGGTAGAATATCCATCAAGATTATATATGGTGTAACCATCACAATTATACTTGAAATTTTCACCATCATTAAACATGGAATAAATGATGCTATATATTTCAATAATATTTTAAGCGAAACCCAACCAGTTTACTCCATGCGTTTAACAAGTGAATCAGAGAGTCATAAAAATTTAACCTGACCTTGTTTTAAAAAAGGACAACCAATCCTCATAAATAGTTCAAAATATCCATAATATAATCATAACACATAAAAGTTTTCATCATAAAACCAATCTTGATTAAAATTCCCTTTCTATTTTGAAATCACATATCAAAAATAGTGCAGTTATAAAGGAACAAAAATTAATGTAAAGGAAACTTTTATGATTGTAAGGTAATCATCGTACAAAATATTATGCATAATGGAAGGAAAATATGTTCATTCCATATAAGTTTAAAAAACTTCATTCTATACTATTTTGATAAAATATTACAAGTACATCATTCAAAAAATTGTTGAATAAAAATTATTTTGTAAAAAGTATATGATAGATAAATATGATTTAAATTTATCATATAAGAATAGTAAAAACCTTCTTTAATCGGTTTTTTTGGAAAACATATATATGGATGAAAAATAAAGTTATAAGGGAATCATTAAAAGATATATATTCTGAAATTCCTACCTTGAGATGAAATGATCACATACATTATTTATCATCATAATTAATAAATATTTTCTAATTATTTACTTTATTAAGAATAAATTTCAAGTGTATTATTACTTTTTTTACCTCCCACCATGCAATATCAAATAATTTAAATAATGAAACCCATGTAGGATGTTTTGACGATATTCATTTCATAAGTTCAAAAATGGTATTAGTAATTCAATTATTGTTATAGTGGTAATTAATACATCCTAAAAAATATAATAATTTTATGATAATTATAAATTTTATACACTGATTATACTCTTATAACCATCCATTAAATATGGATATGAAAAACTGACTACGTTACAATCATGGAGACAGTAATTCGTACGTACACATGAACCCCATTTCCACTTTTCAAAAATCATTTTGGAAAGAAAGAAATTATTATATTATAATTATAGAAGGATTATAATATCCAAAATATCATAATACTAATATAATTATACTTATATAAATATCACCCATGTGATGTTGTGATGAAAAATGAGTCACATCACTTTATGGAAGAGTATGTCCACATGTATGCACTAACAACATTGTCATTTTTAGGGAATGTTAAGGTAAGAAAGAAAAGGATATATTTTATCTTCAAAATTATAAATTTTTTATATATTTCATATATATATTTTATAATTCTTTTATTATAATGATTCTTGGGTGGTGATGATAGAAAGTGAATTACAAAGGTTCGTGAGATGGTGGTCCACCATACATATAAAAGATGGGTTCATATCCCATTTGATTTATGGGGAGATAGATACATATAAGTTAATTATAATAATAACATATCTATATATTTTAGATTATAATGTTTTTATTTTAGAATGGATGAAGATGCTTTTGAAGAGGTGGAAGAAATAACATGTTCTTAAAAATAGAACATCTTACACGGAAAATATCATTTAATTAACACGATATGACCTATATGGTTTGTATTGTAGCTAAAAAAGTCATATATAATAATGTGTAGTTTCTTTTAAGGTATATTTATAGAAATTGGAAAAACCAAATTATTTTTGAAATGTACAGGAATGAGAAGAATATGTTCCCTTTTATAGGAGAGGGTAGCGGAACTCTCGGAATTTATGAAAATTTTAAAATTAATATAAATTAACTATTCATTCAAAATGACTAAAAATGATTTATTTCAAATAAAAGATTATTATGGGTCAAAATAAACTATTAAAAAATTGTAAATTTTATTTATTTTTTCCCATATTATTTCTGATTTAGTCTTTCATTATCCACTTTCACAATTAACAAGAGAACAAAGAGCATTACAATTTGAGGTCCATTATAGATACTATAAATTGAGGAAATACCCATAATAAAATTTGGTTTATATATTAAACCATTTCCTAATAACTATGAAAAATATAATATTTTTGATGAATTTTATATCATAAAACAATATATTAATCCTTATAATATATCATTAATATCACTTTTATATCTATTCATTTCATTGATTTCAATAACATAAAAAACATGTATAATTAGAACTAAATATTTTAATACATAACTAAACACTCAACATTATATAAAAAATTTGTGTACCATATTAATTATATTAATTTTGATTACAATTAATATTTTTAATATATTTAATTTTATTTATCTATTTATAGAAAAAAATATTATGACATCCTTCTATAAATTTTAAGGTAATTATTAATTAAATATTTATTAAAAATTAATTACCATGATGAATCTATATTATTTTTACTTGAAAATAATATTTATAACCAATCAAAGCCACCAATTAATCTCTGTTTAGATATATGATATTTATGAAAAATAATATTGTGTCATTTTTAATATTTATATTTATTTAAAATAATATAAAGGCTATAATCATATCCAAACTAGTAAAAATTCATATAACTGAATCATGGATGAAGATATGTTAAATGGAATAATCCAATTTTTTTTTGTAGATTTAGGGTCTTTTTAGAGCCCTTATCATTTTATTTTTTATCTTTAATTGACTGATTTACCCTTTATCGTGGTAACACAAATTACTAAGGTTATTATTCATAATTATCAAAACTACAAGAGACCTAATTAAAAATTTTCAAGCACATAATTTCAAATATCGGATCATTTTTTCAAGATTCAAAATAAAAAATTAGAGAAATTTATTTCATTATTAAACATTAAAACATAACGAAATATATTTTTTTTAGATAAATTAACCTTTTTAGGTATAAAATGATTTCACAAAATGTTAAAGTACTAATGTTATTTAAAAACCAATAATTGGTTTGCATTAATTTGAAATTCACCAACAAAATATTTAAACTATACTAAAATATAAGTTTACCTCACAAATACTTATAATTTATATATAGGTTTCACAAAAAACCATTTACCATTATTTATTAGAAAACAAAATGTGTCAAAAATTTGTTTGGAATTAATTGTATGATAATTATGAAATGTTGAAGTTAAATATTAAATTAATTTTTTGAGATAAATTTTATATTACCCAAAAAATAATTATAATATTCTCCCATAAAAACCTATAAAAACAAATTTTGAACAAAAAATATTTAAAACGTGTTTACATAAAATTAGTTAAAATTTTAAAAAATAATATTTGTTAATTTATAAATGATTTGGAACATTAAATAATTAATAATATTATAAATAAGTTTCATTTATTCAAATTTCATGACTGGGTTATAAATGTAAAATTTAAATAATAAAAATTCATTATTCAATTATGCTTTGTGTTAAGTATATTGTATCTATATAACATAAATTTCTTTTAAAAAAAGATATAAAAAAATTAATCATCTAAAAATTGATATGGAATTCATAGAACTAAATATTGATGATAATGAATCCATGAGTATATTTAAGGAGAAGATTCCTAGAGTTGGAAGGTGTGCTTTTGGTTTTTTCAACAATCTTGATAAAAAAGATGGAAACATTAGTTATGGATTGAGTCCAAGTCTCTATTAGCAATTTTCAATTATATAATTTCACGGATATAATGAAATGTTTCGATGTTTTATCAATTTAGAAATAGAAATGAAATATTCTCAATGTTCTTGTAGTTTTTGTATCATAAATAAAAAATGGAATTTTGGGGAAATTATAATAATGCAACTCATAAAATAGTGTAAATTAACCTTCCCTCATGTCATTATAATGGAAGGAGGAATAGTAGAAGTTTATATGTGGGGGTTGGTAATTATTTTAATTTATGAAAATGAAAATGAGTAAATGATTTTTGAATTGATGTGAAGCATCAAATAAATGATGTTGAAAAAGGTCAATCGAATATTCCACCCAAGATTTAGTGCTATAATTTCTCATAGTATGAACATTATGAAAACTGATGCATTATGAAAACTGATGCATTTTCATGATTATATTAACGTATTTCCTGAAAATAAGACTAGTATTCTCATCAATAATGATGTTATAATTTCTATATAACCTATACTTGGTTATACACCTCTTTTGAAGACTCCATAAAGAATCACACTAATTGAGTTTATAAAATGCTACAATAACATTATAATTATCTTGTTAGTGGATTTATATTCCCTTGAATGTTACCAAGGGGTTTACTAATTATTTTTTAATACAAATATTTTTTTAATGAAACATTTAATTGATAATAATGAAAAAAACACAATTACATTTCATAAATATTATCATTTACCCCATCTCTGTGATCTTTTTGATAAATTACAAGGAGATGAATATTATTACAATATTAATCTTGTATCCGGTTAATATTAATTGATGGTAAATAGTGAGGACATACCCTTGTCAGCCGTTTTCATGTGGTTTGTTTAAAATGAATTTATAGTGATATTTTTTGTGCCTAAAAATATAATTTTGTCTTCAATAATTTAATGAATAGAGTTGTAAAAGATTGGCCTTATCAATTTTGTGTAGACATTATTTATGATATTAATATATATTCAAAGTTAAATATTAAACATTCAAAAAATTTGATAATTTTTTGACTTCTCTGAGGAAATTGAAACTATATTCTAAATATAATACGTTTGAAATGTGGATATATATATATATATATAGTTACACTATTAGGTCATATAATGTCATGTGAGGTTATATCAGTTGGACATTCTATTAAAGTAGTTGTTGAACAGTGGTCTATACTAAGAAAAGAAAATTTGAATTAAAATTTTTGTGGTTGTGAAGGTAATTACTTTTTCACTAGAAGTAATTTGTGGGGGATATGTAATCTAATTATAAATTTTACTCGGAAGGGAGCGATGTTCTTTTGGACAGATGATTTTGACGGATTTTTTTTGTGAAGGTGAATATAAGGATTTTAAGTGCACTTGCTTTTTCACTACCTTACAATAGTGAATTATGTTTTTCTATATTGATTAATTGAAAAATCAACTAGGTTGTGTCATCATGTAGAATGATATATTTGACGTCTATTCCTCTTTAAAATTTCAAATTCAGGACAAAATAGACTTGACTCATGATTTAGAGTTTGATTTTATTAAATGATAATGTTGATGATTTATTTATATGATAAATAGTATTATAAATATAATTATAATTAACGCTTTAAATAAATATTCACATTGAACGAGTTAATTTTCAAAAAATTGATTTGGTCATAGTTGATTATGTATTATGACAGGTCGATACACTACAACCTTGAGAACATTGTGGGTAATGCTTTGAGTAAAAAATCATGCTAGTTATTCAATGATGATTATTTTAATTAATTAAATATTTATGGTATTTTAGTATATGAAACTTGAAATCCTAATTAAAGGGGAAAATATAATTCTTAGATGATTGTTAGACTACCCATCCTTGTGAGGATTAAAGAGGTTCATAAGGAAGATGAATAATTATAGATGATTGTTAGTAATGTTAGTATGTTCTACCTTGTCATTGATATAATGAAATTGTTTAAAATAAAAATTTTATGTACCATTATTATAGTATGATAAGGAGTTTCTAGAGGAACCTCATAGCCCATTATTCTCTATTCATTTTGGACGCATATAGATGTCTTGTGATCTTAAAGTGTGTTTTGTTGGGATAAAATGGAAAGTGATTTTGAAAAAAATGTATCTCAATTCCTAATATTATAGTATGTTAAGGATGAGAGATATATTTCTAAGGAGAGGTTATAATAATTACCCATAAATGAATGTATATGGGAAAACATCACAACTGATATCACCAGTGGACTTTGAAATAAATTATATTTCCATTTTTATTTTTGGGTTGTAGTAGATTTCATTATGAATGTGGAACTTTTTATTTCCATTAGAGGATATTTTACTACTGATACAATATCTAGTATGTACATAAATGAAGTGGTAAGATTTTATGGCATACTATATTCTATTATATCTTATTTCAATTTTTGAAATACCTCCATTTTTCATAAGAATTATTCAACAGAAAATGGATACATAGTCAAGTTTAAATTCTAAATATCATCCATATAAAAATGGTTAGTTTGAAAGGACCATTTAAACTCATGATTTTTTTTGAATCATGTTCTATAGATTTTATGGATTATGGGGATCAATAGCATCATTCGGGATGAGTTTTAATGCATCAACACATTTACCTTAGTATTTGGATGGATCCTTATAATTTATTACATTGAATTATATGAAGAACAGAATTTATCTTGGAAGAATATGGGGAAATAATTCTATTGGGACTAAATCTAGATATGGAAATGGAATATAATGTTAGATATATACATCAGCACATAAGGGTATCTCAGAGTTAATAAAAATGTCATGTTGAAAAGTATTGGGGGAATAAGGATTTTGAAGTTTGTAAAAATTTATTCTTATAAACATTTTTAAGGATCAATGGAAATTATATTTCTAAATATGGTAAATCTGAGACTTATATATATTTCTTCCCTCAAATGAATTTATTTTATGGAGTTAGTATCTTATCAGTTTTTCCTTCCATTGAATCATTCTCAATTTCTATATGTGTTCTCGTATCTTTCCAATAGAGTACATAACTGATACATCACACATATTGAACCCAATGGCAGTTCCACTAGAAAATGATATATCTTTGAGGAATAACTTTTATAGGTTATAGATCAAAGAGATAATTTTTTGTACAATAATACCACTGATATGTTCTATGTATTGCAGGGAAAAAATAAATTTGATAAAGATAAATAAGAGCATAGTGATGTGATGAGTAATAAGTATCCACATTTGTTTATAACAAATGTGGTTCAAATCATAGGGAGAAATTCTTATAAGGGGGTAAATGTAACCCTCCAAGACATTATTAAATATTTTAATTTAAATATATTTAATTTCTTTTACAACGTTCTTTACATAAAATGTTTTTTTAAGAAAACTGAAATATACTATTAAAATATGATTCTTTCATGATAAAATTTATTCTTAGAAGATAGATCGATGGATATAAATTATACTAAATAAATTATAAAAAATTATTTCTTATTCACATATAAAAATAATTCATTGGTTATCAACTCTTTTGAAATTTAAATAAAAGCATATAAGGTTAAATAAAAAAGTTTTTTATAATAAAAATATTTTTAAATTTCAGGATTATATATTAAAATAAGTATATTACATTTATATTATTGTTTTTACACGGGAAATAATACATGTTAGAACAATTTAATGATTAAAAATCCATTTAGCTAAGAATGGTCCATTGTTTTCACTTACAAATATTTAATTTATTCCACTTATATAAATTTAAAATTTAAACTAATTCCATGTTTAGATTCATCATAATTATTATAATGTGAAAATTTTATTATTTATCTTTTTGTTATGTTGTGTTGTAACTAGGGTCAATATTTCTAACCATGGTAAGGCTAAATCAGGTAGTTAAGCATAAAAATAACAAGATAAGGCTTTAAAAATTTACCTTAAACCTATATTATAAAAATAATATGAGTTTATTCTAACAAGCCTCATCCAAAATTGTATCATAAGGTAATATGGTTAATTTTTTATTTAATAATGACCTACGAATTATTTCATGTAAAGAATAAATATAAAATTTCACTCTAATTGATTTAATATATCAAATATTTTATTCAAAGGCATAAAAGTTGTTTTCTACAATTATAAATGGTTATATTAGACACAAACGATTTTTTTATCATGCATTTTTTTGTAATTTTTTGTGATGGAATAATTAACATATTTTCTTATGAAACAAGAACACCAGTCCTATTCATGTAACAAAAAATCAAACAAATAATTTTAAAATATAAAAAATAAAAATTCTAGGAAGAATTATTATGTTCCATGATTTTTTTGGATACATTAATCATTTTTTATGTTCTCTATATTACATTTATATCATATTTATCATATTGTGAAACTATGTGAGCAGTCCCAAAATGGTTGTAATAGTAACTTATGATAAATAATATTTTTAATAAATTATTTCAAATTTATAAAAATCCTAAATATCTCCAAGTGAAATGGATTTGGGTTAGAATGTAAAACAATTTACATTTTTGTTTCAATTATTACTTCATTTAGTGTTCTTGAACCCAAATGGGTAAAAAATATTGGTATCACAACAATCATAAAAAGGGTTAATGAGAGGAGGGAGGGGTGAAAGTAAGAGATAAGGGTAAAAAAATCACAAAAAATTTTATAAAGTTTATTTTATTAGAGTATTTAGACTGAACCTCATCATATTTTTGAAATATATAAATTATAAACGACGAAATGACTAAAATTAATTTATATTAACATAATACTTTACTTACTTCCAATGGTTCCCCTCAAAATACTTATAATTGGTCACCCACTATTCTATCATTTTCACAATGTTTTAACCTTGTAGATAAGAAAATACCTACCCTAATACTATCAAATAGTACATCCCAAAATTGTAGTATTTGTTTTATTTCTAGATTATCATCCATTAAAGGCTTATGGTGTAATCCAAAGGTGGGTTCTCAATGAATACGTACAACTCTTAACTGAGAACATTCTATTCTCATTCGTCCAAAACTAATAAATCTATGTTATCTATTATATAATATTAATGTAGTATATTTAATATAATTAATTGTAATTATGAGGAAATAACAACCATTATCCTCCAAAATACCACCCAATGGTAAAATGAAACATCAATCTGGAATAAATGTGGACTACAACATCCAGGAAGCATCAAATTTCTATTTCGTCAATAAATTACTTTGAGTGTTAGAATTATTTACATACAAAAAATATTTAATTTATATGATAATTTTTTTCAATATGAATTATTATTTACTTTTATTTCAATCAATCCAAAACCATGTTTAAACATGATCCATGGCTACATACAGATTGCTGTCTCCCTTATGTGATGTAATTACTATTTCATAATTTCCCAATATAAATTTTTATAAAAGTTTTTATAACGATTAATTTTTAAACTCATGAAATTGTTAATATATTGGATATGATAGAATCATGATCATTATACAAGGACCCGGAATGTTAAAATGAAACTTGCATGAAAAAATAATTAGTGATCAATAGAAATAGTGATTTCAATAAATGTTATTAAATAAATGTGTGAAAAGAAATTATTTGTATATAATATATGGTATGATAGATATTATAATGGGTCAAAATATAGATTTATAATAAATATAGATTTATTATACATTATTTTATAACATATTTAATATGTATTAGACATTAGGTAATGATTTTATGTTTCAATATCATTTTATATATAATTTTTCATGATTTAATTAATTGTATGGAAATTACATAATAATTACTTGAAAAAAAAATTTATTTTCTTCTCCAATTATTATTTATAGAATTTTTGAACTTTAGTTGGATTTTACTCTATTTGGTACTCAAAATGGGTCAAACATTATTTATGGAAATTGGACATTATTTTTAATATTTTTGTAAAAATCATTCTCATCCATATCTAGGCTGTATAAAACGTTTTAAAAACATTTAACTATAATATAATGATTATTTAATGTCATTTTTTATCTTTTTAATTTTTTTAAAAAATCATTAAAAATAACCTTTTGGTCATATTCTGAATGAGGTTCTTTTTCATTATATTATTATAAAAATATTAGGTTTAAATGAACATTTCATTAATAAAATTTACCATCATCATGATTTGTTAATGTTTTGGTTAATATTTTATAGTTTTATATTTTTTCATTCAGAAAAAATGTTTTCAAAAATATATTCAGTAGAGATATGATCCAATTATATCATCCTTATTATTTCTCTCTATTGTTTATTATTATGAGGATATTTCATTTCTGACACCCATTTATTTTCCAAAGAATATTCTATATGGAAATTATGAATGTATTATTCTCTTATTCCATACATATTAATTTATTATGATTTTGTTAATAATATAATTGGAATTATATAGACCTCAAATTAGTTGGGTAATGATGATTTATTTAGGAAAATACTAATATATGAAAAAAAACATTATGCTACTATGAGATTATAGAGTTATAGAACAACTAAAAGAATATGAAGTTTCTAAACTACTAAGAGACAATGATATACATATATGTTACTCCGACTATACTATTGGAATCATCATATTTTGGTAATCTATGGTTTAATATTAGATTCTAAGGATATTATTGTGATTATACTTGTGATTAA
Source organism: Viscum album (assembly GCA_963277665.1). NCBI lineage: Eukaryota > Viridiplantae > Streptophyta > Magnoliopsida > Santalales > Viscaceae > Viscum > Viscum album. Next base: position 1,284,427,312 of record OY728133.1, read on the forward strand.
TTCTTAAAATTACTATGAGATGTTCAAATTATTGTGATATTATATAATAATATATGATTTTTTTATGAATACCCATTCTTAAAATACATTTTTTTATAAATATTATTTAATTATTCCACATCTCATCTTTAAGAGCTACAAATTATTTTTTATGAAAATTACAAGTTGTGATCATGGAATCATACAGTTATTATTATCTTATTCTTAAATTTTATATTCAATTAATAACTCATATGTTTACCTTTATAAGAACTCTAAGGTCATACCTTCTTGTGTTTCAAATTTTCCCTAGGTTATAAAAAATGTTACTAAGTATCATGAGTCCATAAAGGCTCATTATGTAATTAAATATGTAAGATATGATTACGATTAATCACAAATAAGTTGTATAGTTATCAAGTCTCCTAGTATACTAAGAAATTATGATTCTAAATCATATTTTATATGTGATATTTATTGAATAATTCTACAGAATTTTAAACATATATATATATATGTGTGTGTGTGTTATTCTTGTGTTAATATAAAAATAATATCCAATATAACTATGGAGAGCGATAGGTAATGTGAACATGGGGAAGAAAATTACCAAATAATCCTAAATTATAAAAGGATGAAAAAAGGCCAAAAATTACTCATAAATTAATTTTTATATAGAAACCATGGATTAAAAATAGAAAATAATATAAAAACAAAACATTAAAAATAACATCCTTGTATCTTTTTGTAAGAATAGTGTTATAAATTACACTCAAAATTATTTTCATTAAACTAAGAAAATAGTATTGGTTTATATTCAATTACATATTCATTGAAATGTATTTAATTATATAAACCATAATTACATATATAGTAATATAAATGTATAATAATATTCCGGGAGACAAGAAAATTTTTTCATTCAATATTCATTAAAAATACATTCCTTAAATTTGTTTGTATGTAAAGTCATTGTTTTTGAAAACTAGTTAAATTATTCCTTATAATTCCAATAGGTATAATGTTAAATGTTGTTTAAAATGAACTAAAATAAAAATTAGAGTGTAATATATAATATTATATAAATAAAATAAAAAATGGATATAAATGATTATATTACATGGTGAAAATATGAGATATCATTGGTATCCTTTAAATGTAACAAACATATAGTTTATTGAATCAATAAGGGATTAAATGGAAATAACCATGAAAACTTCAAAAAGAATTAGAGGAGAAAAAATGAGATGATGTTTATGAGATTAGGATACATGAATTTTCATTAAAAAAATTATTATTTAATTTTTTTTTAAAATAAAAATATATCATACCGAAAATCCCATTGTGGGGTCTCCTCTTAGTTGTTTGTGTTTGATTATCCTATTTTTGGGTATACACCTTCAAATTACACCTTAAGAATTAATTATATTGGGTTTTCAAGATTAAAACCACTATTTAGAGAAAAAAAGTTCAATAATATTTGTGTAGGACTTTTTTGAGATAAGTGGTGGAATTTGTGAGAGGAAAAATGGAGAGGTGGTTCACTATTATAAGTGAGGTGAATGGTAATCTAGTAATTAAATGAAATATTAATATATAATAAGTTTCTAAATATTTTAAAAGTTTATAAAGTAGCATAGATTAGAAGAAAAGTTGAATAAATTCCTAATAAATTAATCTAAGAGGGATTTAAAATGTTTAAGCATCATTTTAATCAATATTTGTTTTATTTAACCACTTGTTAGCCTTTTTAAATATATCCTTATTAAAAAATTACATATTATTTAACGGATAATAATGAAATTACAAATGGGTGAGTGGAAAATTAGGGGCACATGTTTTATATGATCTACAATTTACAATTCACCTAAAAAATAAAAAGGTTTTTATGATGGTTTTTTGAAAAAATTAAATTTTGAATTAATTTAAATTTTCCTAAATTCACTTTCAGGTCCATTCATGTTATTTTATTTGAATAATTTCATTTTTACCCTTTAGTAAAAAATTTAACATTCAAAACATTACTTCGCTATCATTTTGATAATAAAATTGGACTTTAACTTATCTAAATCAAATCACATTTCATATTTTAGAAATATATACATTTATTTTTCTCAAGATTTTACAATTACTAAATCAGGGATATGTACATGTTTCAGTTTACTTTAAAATTTTTAAAAATTTACTATCATAAATTAATATTATGGGCATAAAAATTTTATAAATATTCAAAAAAAAAATTCATTCTTATGAATGAATATTTTAGATATTAAAAGAAATCATCTGCCAACTTATACATATTAATTACATAAAATAATATAAAGGGCATAACCACATGATAATACAAAATTATTAAATACTTTTGATTAAAAAATATTAATATGTCAATTAAACATATTTAATGAGATTATTGTAACTTTTTGAGTGATGATGAATCCATATCCAATAATATTATCCTTGATTAATGCAATTTATAATTTATTAAGATGTCAAACCTATAACATGGTGAATATTCTATATGAAATTTGTTTTTTGAATTTATTAAATAATTTTAATTATTTTCATTCCAAATATAAATTACAATTTTAAATATAGAATTACTAGATATTTAATAAATTATATTTAATATATACATGAAAAACACATCAATTTTTTTTTAGAAAATTATTGTTTCGAACATAAAATTGATTTCACACTAAAATCACTTATAATGTTGATCCAAACGGAAATAATTGGAATTTTTTAGCCTTTTTAATTTTAACTCACTTAAAATACAATATAAAATTGATTAGAATATTTTTATTAAATGAAAATAAATGAATTTTATTCCAAAATTTTTATTTTCACTCTTCCCCAAAAAATGCTTCTTCTTATCATAATCCAAAAAAAACAAATGTATTATTTACATGGTGATTTAAAAAGGAAATATATTTTTTAAAAATTATATTATAATACACATTGAAAATAATTTTAATTACCCATGTATAAAATATGAGAATTCCATTTTTAAGAATAAAAGTGTTTTTGAAGAATAAAATGAATTTATTATTAAAATTACCCTTGTAAAAGAAATGAAATAAATTTTAGTAATCATTATTTGAGTCATTGTTTAAACCAAATAAAAATTAGCTTTTAGATATTTCATAAGGTGTTTATTCTTATGGATTCTCTCTAAAACAAAAACTAGGTTCAAAAAATATATTTATATTATATTATTTAATGGTTCCCTTTCACTTGGGTATACGTGTGGTATATGATCTTGATATTTGTTTTAATTTTTAAAAATATAAAATAAAATCTTATTCTACTAAAATCTTTCATCCGTAAAGAAATTATGTCTTTACAATTTTAATTCTTCTATTTTAAATAAAATATTTCAAAACATAACAATAAAAACTTATTTTTTATTATATTAGAAAAATTAATTTTTAGATTTTTATGGAGAAACGTATTATTATTATACCTATATAAGATTAAAACATGACAACGGGAATCTAAAAACATACCTTCTTTAATGTGTGTTAATTTCCTTATAAGACTTCATATGTGTATCTTCAATTATCTTGAGTATGTTAAATTCAATTAACATTAGGATAAAAAACATTATAAAATTTGTACACCTTTATATTCCCATTCTATAAGCATGATTTTTTACTTTGAAGAGAATTATCATGATCATGATAATTTTTTTCATTTATTTTCCATTATTATCAAATTATTGATCCACCATTAGATTCATAAAATGATCAAGTTTTATTCTCCTAGTCAAAAACCAAAATTGATAGCTCATGATAAAATAATAGAAAATATGAATATAAATTAAAAAAAATAATCTCTAAATCCTCAACAATTACCAATGATAAACAAAAAAAACTCTTAAAATATTGCTGATTAATTTTATACACATTAATGAAAATGGTTTTATTAGTTATTCTTTATCTTTTTTCAAAAAAAATATGTCACATATAGAGACACATCCTCAAATATAAATATGACCCAATCACATATTTAAAAATATAATTTTCCAAAATAAATGCAATTTAATGGATATAAACTCTAACAAAATATTGTAAAAATTATTGAGATTCCCCTTTCATATCAAAACATAACTTTATGAACATTTATAAAATCCTCATAAAGTAAAACATTTTTATAAAAACACCATTTTTTAGAGACTGGTATAATTCATCCAATATTCTAAATTTCATATTTTCAAAATTTTCTGAAAAATAATATATTATTAGAACAAACCAATGGTGTTTTATCTTAATTTACAAATTATAATACATTACTATACAACATAAACTTATATTCAAAAAATTTACCATAATTAAACTATATTAAAATACATTAGGATTACATTTATATATCATGGATAATCATAGATTTCCATTTCCCTTAGAAAGATCAATAGATTTTACAACTGTAGATACATTATTTCCATGAAAGGATCTTCTTGAAATGAACATTCACGCTTACTAAATTTCTCATATAACATATTTTACTTCAAATGAATGATGAATGATGGATAATTAATTCCAATAATTTTTAATACATTAATTATTATTTAGATATCACAAATCTATAAAATTATCAGCATCAACCCAAAATATTAGGTAATTAGTTTTAATAATTATATATCTTCTGACAAATAATGAAATTGATATTTCTATATTAAAACATTTATATAAAATGATTATTAATTTTTAAATGATTATGAACATTATATAATTAATAATCTTGTAAATATGTTTCATTTATTTAAATTTCACAGCTGAGTCTTGCATGGTCAACCAGGTTCGGCCCTGCCCGAGCTGGGCGTCGTGGGGGTCGTGGAGCGGCGCATGGCCATTAGGGCGGCATGGAGGCTGTGAGGGTAGAGTGGATTCTGCGAGGGCGGTGACGTCACAGGGCCATGAGGCCGCGGGACAGTGAGGCTATGGGGCGGTGAGGCTACGGGGCTATGGAGGGTCATAGGACGACAAGGCCATAGAGGCCATGATGTCGCGGGACAGGGAGGCCATGTGGACGAAGAGGAATATGGGATAGAGAGGTCGTGAGAGCCATAAGGTCACGGGATGGCGAGGCCGCGGGGGCCGCGAGGCCACCGGAAGACAAGTTCGAGGGTCCGCAGAGGGCCACAGGTTGGTGAGGTTGCAGGGCGGTAGTGGCCGCGGGTGGCGCAAAGCCGCAGGGCGACATTGGGCTGCGGGTCGGTGTAGGTCGAGGCCAACAGAGGCCGTGTGGTGACGTCGTTGGGCGGTCTCCTTCATCGTGGCCGGCGGTGGTACCGTCCTCCGTTCTCGTGCCCCATTGAAGTTGGTTTTCATCCTCCTCTATCGCGAAGAACACAACAATTAAACACAAGATTTACAGAGGGGATGGGCCATGTTTGTTTGGCCCAGACTCTCCACATTAGAGCAGTAGAAAGCAGCTATAACCTCTTCCTGATTTTTATGTTGAATTATCAAGAACGTTAAGGGGAATAAATTTAAACAACCACCCTACAACCTCCCACAATGATTATTCCCAAAGCCGCAAAGGATATCATACCCAGATCTAGTAGTTAGAGAGTTTATCCACATTATTTCTTTTAGAAGGGAACAACATGGGAATCCATAATCACAAATAATAATAACCCTACCTTGATTTTTCATTAACGTTGGCGAGATAAAGAAGCCGAGGATGGCGAAGAGGGTTCCAATGATCTTCACTTCTGAAACCACGCATTGATGTCGGGCTCATACGTCGTCATATTCCTTGATTTCTGAAGAACAGTATTCAATGGAATTCTTTGTTGGAGAACATTCTCCCACCAAGAAACATCTTTTCCAACCAAAAATCCTCCCAAAAATAGAGGTTCAAATATAATTAAATTATGTAGATTAATTATGTTTTCATTTTGGAATAATTAATTGGCTCACTTAGTTGTACCACGTTGGAAAAATTAATTGTCCCAATTAATGAATGGTGTTGGAAAAATATAAAGTAGGGGAGTTGAGAGGTTTTATCTCATTAAAGGGGGTTCGTGTAGTCCCCACCACTAAATTTAAATTGGGAGGTTAGTTCCGGTGGTCCCACCTTTTAACACTCACATGGGAGGTTTAGGATCGGGTGGTCACCACCACCAAAATCCATATTGAGGGTTTTTAAAATAAAAATGTTAGAAATTTATATTTTATTTAATTTTTTCACGAAAACCACAAAATTTATCAATCAATCTCGACCCACTGCGATCGAGGTGAAGGTCTCCTTAAACGAATATCAGCACTGTGAGTTCAACGGTGTCCTCTAATTCCAATTCTGAGCACTGGTTTAAAATTTAAAAAAAAAACGCTCACATGTTTACAGAACGTACCTGAAAAAAAGTTCAGATATTCATTCCAGGCACTCCGGGCCTCGGAATCATGCACCATAATTTTTTGCAGACTCATAAAATTCCCATATATTAAAAAATAATTACATGGAATTTCCGGGTCTTTACATTCTCCACACATCAGTGATTTAAATCCTCGTAAGCCACATCACAAAACTAGGAAAACAAGTGGGGGTACTGAGCATTTATATGAGCCTCACGCTCCCATGTACTCTCTTGGAGGTTCATGTGCTGCCATCAAACACACACCAGAGGTATCGACCTCCCACGAAGGACCTGCACCTGTCGATCCTCAATCTCAAATGGAACCTCTGTAAAATTCTCCCCATCATCGATGTCCAACTCACCATGGTCAATAATGTGAGAATGGTCGTGCACGTATCACCTCAGCTGGGATAGGTGGAAGATTTCATGCACTCGGTGCAACTGAGGTGGAAGGGATAAGTAGTAGGCCATCTCTCCAACTCTGCTGAGGACCTCAAAGGGTCTGATAAACCTCAGAGGTAGCTTTCTACCTCGGCCAAAACTCCACAAACCTCATCAGAGTGAGACTCGTAGAAAGACTTGGTCACCATCCTCGTACTCTAGTGGTCTCCGTCTCCTATCATCATAAGACTTCTTCCTTCTCTTTGTAGTCTTCATCCACTCTTGGATGATCTACACTTTCTGTGTGGTAGCCTGTACTGTCTGTGGTCCAACTAGTGCAGACTCCCCTGGGTCAGTTCAGCACAAAGTTGATCAACAAGGTTGCTCGTACAACGCCTCAAAAGGTGTCATCCCAATGGTGGAGTGATAGTTGTTGTTCTATGAAAACTACACCAAAAAAACTTATCCTACCAACTGTGACTGAAGTCGAGATGTCAAGCACATAGCATGTCCACGAGGGTCTGAATGGTTCGCTCATTCAGGACATCTGTCTGCGGATGGAAGGTAGTCCTCAAATGAATCTATGTCCCGAAATCCTCCTACAACCCCATCCATAGCCAGGAAGTTAAATGTGCATCACAATCAGAGACAATCGTCGAGGGTACTACATGTTGTCGCAAAATCTCTTTCACAAAGAGGCATCCCAAGAAATATACCGAACACTTCTCTCTAATCAGTAGGAAGTGGTCTGACATGGTGAGTCGGTCGACTATCACCCAAATCGAGTCATGTCCCCTGGATGTATGTGTAATTCCTATCATGAATTCAAGGGATATCTCATCCCACTTGCACTTAGGAACCTCCAAAGGCTAAACCAATCTTGTTGGTACCTGATGCTCTGCCTTCACTTTCTAATAAGTGAGGCACCAAGAGACAAAATTTTCAACTACATTCTTTATTCTCGGCTTCATGTGTTGTCGTTGGAGATCCTGGAACATCTTCTCCACTCATGGATGTAACACTAGTAGGGATTTTTGGAACTACCTCATCACTTTCTCTCTAAGAGACACTGGCACCATGGTACGTCTTCAGAAAAGGAGGACCTGCTCCCCACCTTCAGAAAACCCATCAGGTGCATGCCCTATGGATATCTGAGCATTTCGAGCCTCGCATTCAGCGTCCCCACATAGTGCCGCTCTGACTCACTGAAGAAGTGAGGGAGTGATTGTATGAGACTGAAGAAAATCTACTCCATCCCAATCCACAAATTATATATGCAATGCGGCCATATGTGTCGCCGCCTTTCCTAGAATTTTTATACCATACCTCCCACTGAGTGTATATGCTTCAACGTTCCCCTTCCTATAAGTATAGACTATCTTTAATTCATTGTCCAGGAGGAACTCAAGCCAATGTCAATGTCTTGGGTTCGGGTCCTTTTGAGAGAAGATATTCTTGAGACTCTTGTGATCCGAGTAGACTATAAAACATTCACCCATCAGATAGTGTCGCAACATCTTCAAGGTTAGGACCACTGCTGCTAACTCCAGGTCATGGGTAGAATAGTTTTTCTAATGTTGTCTCAGCTGTCGAGAACCAAATGTGATCATTTCTCACTCCTGCAACCAGACACATCCATGTCTAGTCCCTGACGTGTTACAGTAGACTACGTACCCTACACCCTCCTCTAGAAGCCTCACGATGGGGAGAACTAGTTAGCCATTGCCTCAGTTCTTGAAAACTATGCTGGCATCTCTACGACCACATGGAGGGTTTCCCCTTCCCCGTCAATGTTGATAGTGGTGCTACAACTCTTGAGAAATCTGGCACAAATCTCTGGTAGTATCCGGCCAAACCCAGGTAACTTTATTTCTCTATCACACTCATAGGTGTATCCCAAGCAAGTACTGCCTCAGTCTTCATTGGATCCACTAAAACTCTAGCCTTCAATATGACATGTCCCATAATGTGAACCTCTCGAATCCATAACTAGATCTTCAAGATCATAACATAAATTGGGTTCTCTCGGTGTGTGTCTAGTACTACCTACAATTGATATGCATACTCCTCCTTAGTAGCCGAGTAGACCAGAATGTCGTCAATGAAGACTACTACAATGTGATCACGGTATGGCTGAAAGATCATGTTCATGAGTCCCATGAACACTATTGGAGAATTGTTCACACCGAATGGCTTAACCAAGAACTAGTAATGGTCATACCAACATCTGAAATTCATCTTCTACACATCCTCGTCTCGTACTCTGAGCTAGTGATAGCCTGGTCTGAGGTCTATCTTTGAGAACCAATTTGCTCACTTCCGCAAATCAAAGAGGTTGTCAACCCTCAGAAGTGGGTACTTGTTCTTCATGGTCACCTGGTTTAGGTGCCGATAATCGACACAATGTCTCAAAATTTCATTCGCCTTCTTGGAGAACAAAATCGAGGCTTCCTAAGGAGAAACACTAGGTCGAATGTTCCCTTTCTACTATAAGTCCTCTAGCTATACCCGCTACACATGAAGCTCTGCGGGAGACATCTGAACCACTGGTGTAGATATCAATGCTGTCTAGGGGTACAAGTCAATGTAAAAGTTCAACTCTCTGCGAGGAGGTAGACTTAGAACGTCATTAGGGAACACATCTGTGTTCCGGTCCACCACTATAGGAAAACTCGGACTCTCCACATCAACTTCTCTGAGGGTAAGGCATACCAATTGATAAGTGATTGGATACACTCTTCTCCGGGTCTGTCCATAAAGTGCTGCAAAGGCTCCCTTCTCACCAGTGATGGTAAACCTGATCCCATCCGTGTAAACACACCACACATTGTGCCTAATACAGTCAATCTGAGCATGGACTTTAGATAACCAGTCCATACCCAAGATGATTTCATAAGGCCTCGACGCTGCTACAAAGAGATCCCAGCTGAAGCCCTCGCCTCCTGTAGTAAGTTCACACTGTCGGAACCAGTGCGTAATCATCGAATCCGCTTCCATAGAGGTTTCTAGTTGTAATAATCAAGCGAACGACTCCGTCGGAATTTTTGAGCTTTGAATTAAGACAATTGCAATAAAAGAATGACTGGAACCTGTTTCTATAAGTACTGCAGCTAAGGTGGAGTAGACATAGATCATACCTCATATCATCTCTGGAACGTCATGATCGTAGGCCTCAACTTCCTGGGGCTGTGCACGCCCCTATCCTTTTACTCCCGACAGACCTCCATGGTCAAACCTCTATCTCTACCTTGGAAGTCCTTCGACCATATGCTGATCATCCGTATGGTAGGTCGGATAGTCAAAATCTAGATAACCCTACCCATCGCATGGGTTACACTACCCGCTCCTGGAATGACTGGCTCTACCTAGGGTGCCCCACACAAATGATTCTGAATCCTGAAGTCATCCACCAATAGGTTTGGTCATCTTAGACCTCTGTGACATCTGTTTGCTGCCATCTTTAGAATACTCTTCTACCTGATGACTCGTGGTGGGTCTCACTATTGGTGACTTCTCAGCAAGGAAACTCTCCACTAAGAGGGCTCTCTCTATCACCCTCGCATGCGTCGGGATGCTATGTGAAATCATCGAAGCACTGATCTCTCGCTAGAGCCCCTGATCGAAAGTCCAAGCCCTGAAGAATAGGTCATGCACCATATCATTTGAGAATCGTGAGAGGTCATTGAACCTCATTGAGTACTATGCCACAATCATTCTTCCTTGATGCCTATGAAGAAGGTATTGTGTGCACACTGCGCAAAGAGTGTCATGACAAAATCTGTCGGAAACTGGTTCTCAATGTCTGTCCAAAGAAGCATCCCCTCATCATGAACATGGGGAATCAAGCTCCACCATCTACCCAATGCTTCCTGTAGAGGGCTTGCGGCAAGGATCACCATGAGATCAGCTGTTGTCCCTACCAGTTAGAAGACTCTCACTACGGGCTCCAGCCAATCCTCAGCAGCTTGTGGGTCCGTCTCCCCCCTGAAACTGGGTGGGCTCTAGCACTGGAACTCATGCAATGCACTCAAGTTGCATGCACCCTCCACTACTGGGGATGATGGAATTGGTTTTCCAAAGGGTAATAGTACTGTAGGTGCCTCTACTTATGCCTCTACTGAAAGAGGTCCCTACATTGAGTCCTCGTCGCTCGGTGGGCTATCAGTGCGTACTATATTCAGAACCATAGCTGGCTGTCTACGTGGAGGCATCCTGAAAAGAAACAGGCGCATCGCTGTCAATAACTTATAACTAGTGAGATGACTCAAAGAGATCTCAAATGAAACCTCTTCAAAACACACATGGAATCATTGTTTTCGTGCACTGAGTCTGAAATCATAATTTAGGGTCCTAGTTTATGTATACGTCGGCCAGCACACCAACATTGGATTCCATAAACTGATAACTAAACTCACTACACATAACACTATTTCCATTAAAATGATCAAAGTCTTATGTTCTACAGTAGAAATAACTCATCTGATACCAATTTGTCAAGACCTTTACCATGGGGCCCATGCTGTGACTACCTCATTCCCGCCTTCCATAGGCCAGGGGCTGACGACTAACACCGAAAGGCATATTCCTTATAACTATGAAGGCATTGCCTTTATATCCTGTAAACACACGCAACCATGCACACAAAAAGATACGAACACAATTCAACTGTATAAAAAAAATAGTGCTGAATTTAAAAAGGGTCTAAAATACAAGCCAACAGTAATAGTACAAGTACAACTGAAATATAATACAACTGAAAAACAATAAAGGTAGCTACTAGGTCATCCTTTGAGGATCCTACCTAAAGGGTTGGTTCAAATTTCCTCCTCATCTCTCCACATCTTCCTGTCTCCTGTATGTACCGTCTTGCCATATGGTATACCTCCAGGCCTTGTCTAGCCCTGGCACCCACAGCCTCAATCAGCGCTGTATATCATCTGCACCAATGACAACAAGGTGTGAGCATAGCATGTGCATGGGTGAGTATAAAGATACTCAGTAGGGAACCAGGACCCTCTAGTTCATACTAAATATACAAAGGATAAACCACAAAGTATGAAGTCAACTAACAACCTGACTAAGGTATATGCCCATACATAAACCTAAGTTACCATGTATGACCATCCCAATCATGAGAAAACATAGGGTCCAATCCCAAAATTCCAAAGCCCAAATGTTCCAAAAAAAAGGAATACCATGAAGGTAAGTACCGCAGAGGTGGGACATAGAGAAGAATACCGCCAAGGTATTACCACGAAGGGAAGTACCACACCGATACGAACTCATCTCACACAAGGTATTTATTTGGTACAACAGTAGAGATGATTAGATGTAACTATTGAATCATCTTACTCTGTTAAGAGGTAGACCCATAAAAGATCCATAAGTTTTTACCCACACAGGATTGCTCGGTGCTTACCCACACAGGATCGATAGGTGCTGACCCAGACATGATCGCTAGGTGGTGACCCACACAGGATCACTCGTTGTTGACCCACACAAGATCCTAGAGTAGTCCCACATGGAATCCTAGATAGGTTCCATGTGGGACCCTAAAACACACACCCACATGAGATCTTTCATCATTCTTCACGTCACATCCAGCTATTGGGTTCCCGCACTAAACTTGCTTGTCTCCAGTAGGGTCCACTCCTCAAGCCACAAGTCGATACTCCAAATGACATGAAATCTCTTGAAAAATTATCCCATAAGACCACCATGACCAAGGTGTCTCAATTCAACAGACGATGCGTCATTCGGACGTTGGGTTTGTGAGTTATAATCCTTTTAGTCCCGAGGGCCCAGTTGGATTCATGCTCGATCCAACCCGATCGTATAACAAAATTATCCAAATCTCAGGTGGTTTATACAAAAGGGACCACCTCGCTCCAAGTTTTCCAACGCCGCTGATGTTTCCTCAGACGGACACTCGATGCCAATGCAATGATTGAAAGACCGAAAAGCTCGTAGCTGGTCCGGGTCTGATCCGACCCATCCCATTTGGGCCTGGGCTGACCCGACCTGGTTTGGGTCGACCTGGACCGCAGGGTCCGGCCCTCCCCGCACTATGCCTGGCCCAGCCCGTCATGTCCGGCCCGACCCATGCCAGGTGGTGTGGAGGCTGCAAGGGCGATGCAGAGGCCACGAGGGCGGCGCAGAGGCTGCGAGGACGGTGAGGTCGCGAAGCCGCGAGGTCATGGGATGGTGAGGTCGTGGGGCGGCGAGGCCGTAGGGCCACGGGATGGTGAGGATGTGGGGGAAGCGAGGTCGTGTTATGGCGAGGTCGTGTGGCCGAAGAGGGTCGCAGGACGGTGAGGCCACGGGGGCCGCATGGCTGTGGGACGACAAGGCCACGGGGGCCGTGAGGCCACAATATGGCGAGGTCGCGGGGCCACAGAGGGTCGTGGGACGGGGAGGCCACAGGGTGGTGCCAATGCGTTATTGCCTTGGTCACGACTATTGGTGGTGTTGACCACCATTCTCATGCCCCACCGTAGTTGGTTTCTATCCTCCAACATTGTAAAGAACACTTCAATTAAACAAAATATTTGTGGAGAGGTTATGTATGGTTTTTTTCCCACACTCTCCGCGTTAGAGCTGTAGAAAGCAGTTATAATCTCTTCTGAATTTTTACGTTGAATTATCTATAACGTTAAGGAAAATAAATTCAAACAACCACCCTAAAAACTCCAACAATTATTATTCCCAAACCTGCAAAATAAATCTTTCGTGGATCAACGAATTAGAGTGTTGATATTCGTTCATTGTTTTAGAAGCGAAGAACATGGGAATCCATAATCACACATAATAAAAACCCTAACTCAATTGTTCGTTGACGTTCGTGTGAGAAAGAAGTCGAATAATGCGAAGAGGGTTCCAACGATTATCGCTTCCGAAACCACACTTGGATGTCAGGCTCATATGTCGTCCTCTTTCATTATTTCTGAAGAAATATCTTCAAAGGCATTCTTTATTGGAGAGATTTCTCCCACCATGTAAGTTATTGTACCACCAAAAATCCTTCCAACCAAAGAGGTTCCAATATAATTAAATTAAGTAGCATAATTATGTTGTCACATTGGCATAATTAATTGGCCCATTTAATTGTACCATGTTGGAAAAATTAATTACCCCAATTAATGAATGGTGTTGGAAAAATTTAAAGTAGGGGAGTTGAGAGGTTTTCTCTCATTATAGGCGGTTTAAGTGGTCCCTGTCTGTAAATTCAAATTCAGAGGTTAGTTCAAGTGGTCCCCACCTCTTAAAACTCACATGGGAGGTTTAGGCTCGGGTGTTCCCCACCACCATAACCCAAGATCAGGGATTCTAAAATAAAAATGTTGGACAATTTTATTTTATTTTATTATTTCACGCAAATCACAAAAATTGTCTTTCACTCTCGACCCACTGCGGTCGAGTTGAAGGTTTCCTTAAGTGAAAACAGGCACTGTGAGTTCAATGTTGTCCTCATATTTCAATACCAAGCACCAGTTCAAATATTTCAAAAACTCTCTCACATGTTTACTGAACGTACCCGAAAAAAAGTTTAGAAATTCATTCTGACCAATCTGGGCCTTGAAATCACGTGCCATCAATTTTTGCGGACTCGTAAAATTCCCATATATTAAAAAGATTACATGTATTTTCCTGGTCTTTACAAGATGCGTTGATGTCAAGAACATGAAATTAAACAAGAAACAATGGGGAATGATTTTTTCCAAGAAAAATAATTGAATAATAAATACACATGGTAGTATATTCAACACTCCAATGGGACAAGGTACCCAAATTACAAAATCAAAATAAGTCCCATATAGTAAATCATAAAAATTCAAAACATCTCCTATGATAAAATATCCAGCAAAATCTAATGTAATTGGTCAACCACATCTCCACCAGTCCTCTCTATCACTCCAGGTTCAAATGATCAAGAAAATCCCCTACAACCTATTTATGCTTTCCCATTTCAAGCACCTAGGATATCATAATATAAAAAACCAAATAGGATAGGTAAAGTGTGATATAATCACTTTATCAGAGTCTCACCTTGTTTTATACAATCAATACCATAATAATTAAATAAAATATCATTTTAATATAAACAAAATAAGTTATTGGAATGACATATACACATTTTCTTGAATGCCTGATTTCGATTTAGAATGATGGTAGCTATTTTGAAAACATGATTTTTTGAACATTTTATATATGAAATTAATGAAATTAGAATGAAAAAAATTCATTAATCAATTGAATGTAATCATCAAATCAATCATACTATATCACCATGTAATTACAACTATGGTGAATTGGTTTTTGGTAAAAGTATCCTCACAATAGTTAATCAATGATCTCATCTGAGTGTGTGAAAAAGTTCTCTCAGTTATTTCCCTCATGACTCAACCTTCTAGAGGGAAAATCATGCCACATTAATCTTATGTTTGTTTTATCGTAATCAATAAATTACTAAAATTTAGATCCTAAATTTTTTTCCTAATTAATCTCTAACTCCTTAGACTATTTTTTGAGTCATTAAATAAATCAATCAATCATTAAAAAGTCCATCTTTTCAAATCAATTCAAAATAAAATTTCATATTATTTAGTTTTAAACATTACTTTTTCATTTAAAAACAAAATATTAGTGTTTTATCAATCCATTCATTTTTATAGCGTGTTTCAATTTAAGGATCCTATCATAAGGTTCGACATTAAATTTGTTGATCAAATCACATTCCAAATTATGAAATAAATTTTTTAAAATCATCCCAACAATTACAATTCCATTGAAATTTGGTTTTCTCCAAAATTTTCAGGAACCTTTTAAAATATAAAAAATATAAAAAAA
This sequence comes from Viscum album, assembly GCA_963277665.1. Classification (NCBI taxonomy): domain Eukaryota; kingdom Viridiplantae; phylum Streptophyta; class Magnoliopsida; order Santalales; family Viscaceae; genus Viscum; species Viscum album. The sequence goes on from OY728133.1 coordinate 1,284,442,880, forward strand.
TAGTGGATTTTAAATAATTTACTAAACTAATTTTATAATAATGAAAAAAAAATTGAGTCCCAATTGTAGGGAAAAAATACTATGTGAACAACAACCTTTGATCAGTGATCAATTCAATACCTATAATTTAATCCACTAACAACGAATGAAGGACAAAGAGATCAAAAATGAAATACTAGATCATTAATTCTCACAATCATACAAATATTTTAAAATGAAATCATGATATCATACCACATTGAATTAAGAGTAATGGATATAAGGATAAAACCATCGATGTGAAACTTCACAGAGATCAAATGCCAAAGAGAGTCATCTTGTAGGGAAAAAATCACCCAAAGACCAACTAATGCATCCTATGGGTATTAATAGAAGAGGATTCATAGTGAATGAATAATTTTTAGGATTAAATGTATAAAAATTTGTTTTTCCCGAGGAATTTATGACCGAAAACGACAATTCATAATGTGAATATACTAGGAGGAATATATATAAATAAATGAATCTATGGAGATTAAAAATAATTGTCACAACAAATTAATTTTGTGAAAACATTTCATGGAATTAATATCATATCCACTATGAAAGAATTTCATGGATTCTACTGAGTGATGGATTCAAAATTTGAATCTCTTTTGATGATAGTAGACACCATAAACTTATAGAAAAAAACAAAAAAAGTCTCTAACTCAACCCAAACCGAAAGTGAACCCTCTAAATCTTTTGATACATTTATACTAATACTATATTAAATCAAAAACCATCAATGGACATTATATCAATTTCATAAAAAATGATATACATAATCCAAAGGCTTGAAATTCCCCCAAACAAAAAAAATTCAACAAAAAATTCAAGATATACATGAAATAGGGTAACGGAATATTTTACAAAGAATGAAAATGGGTCTCACCAAAACAGGGGTTTTCTAATGCATGGCCCCTCTATATGGATTTTCATACTCCATCCTAGGATGGGTCACACCAAATTTAACAAATTTTATGATAAATTCATTGGGCTTGGGGTGGTTTCAATATGAGTTGGGATTGGAACAACATGATAGGTCAATCCTTAGAGGAGTTTCATCCCGAGACCAAATTTCCAACCATGACAGTGAACTTGTGTGTTTTTAATTTGGGAAAACCTATCATTTTAGTGATGGACTCTAAAAAATTTACTTCATGTGAATTTTTTAGGATATGGTTTTCAAATAGCTCTACCCCTATCAATCACACTTATAATAAACACATGAATATAGTTGATTCCTAGGATATTATATAAGTATTTATGTTGTGTTTTTATCCAAAATTATTTTTATTTTTTCCATTTGATTTAGATTATTTTGGAATATGGATTATATAATTATTTCAATAGAGATTATAGTAATTATCATGTAATCATGAAAATTTTTCTTATTTAAGGATAGATAAGTTATAGAAAGGATAAATAGACGAGGTTCCCTTAGTTTCTGGTCACATATAAATGTGAACTGGATTTCATGATTATTACACGTTTGTTTGTGAAATAACTAATTATAAAATTTAATAAATATTTATATGTTTATTCGGATGGAAATAAGGTCTTGAGAGTTTTCATTATCCAAAATGAGGAATGGAAGACCACGTCTGAGTATTATAAAAGAATTGCAAGAATTGTAACTTATTTTTTGTTGAAGGATGTACCATTACTAAAAAATCACATATATTTATGCATGAGTGAACAAGATAATTTTTTTCATGGGACGAGGTAAATGTTTTGGGACTGAGAGGACCCACATTTAATCGATAAGGTTTAATTGAACCCCTATTGTGTGGATAATATTCCAATTAGATCATTGATTGTTTTCGTATATCCTACTGTTTATCTTTCTATGGGGTTTGGGTCTTAGTCAAGTTGAAGAGAGTACCTAGGTAGGAATAGAGAAATAATATGTTATGTGGGAATCCAATTTTGGTTTTGTAGAATTATTTGGGTAGGTATGTGTACCAAAGATGTAATGAAGTTGTGTTGCACGGTTCTATTGCATGGTCCCCTAAAGTTAAACCCTCTTGGGGGAGGAATTTTGTCATTGTGGGTTCTGTGGGTGATATGACACCAAAGATATAAAATATATACTTGAATGACTAGAAAAATTGTAGCTAGACTGGTCACGAGATGGAATAACTGAGCCTCTCAATATACCATTGGCTCTCGACTTATAGAAAGGGCCAAAGGATAGTACTATTGTGGAGACTATAACCTCATGATCATAGTTGGACTTTGATATTATATATGAGAAATAAATCATTCAAAAATAGAAGTTGAAATAAAAAATTACAAGTTATTAGAATTTGAAGATAGTAAATGATATAGAAAAGAAGTGGCCAGTGTGGAGTTTCTATATATGCCTCCATATACAGGTGATGATAGAAAATCAAAAATATGAAGCTATATAGTAGTAAATAAAATTACACATATAATAGTACATTAAAAACAAAATACAAGGGAATACTCAATATATATCCGGAGTACTTTTTAGATTTGTGATCTTATCGCTCTTGTACAATGCATGTAATAAAAAATAATTCTTGGACTAGGTAACATGTTATCATCTAACGTACCCCGGTGAAATGGGAGTATAAGGAGGGTGTAAAATATCCTCGGTAGGCCACCACCTATGGTGTCAAAAGCATAATCTAGCCTATGATTATAAAATAAAACTGGGTAAAGTTATGATAGGTATAGAATAAAATAAATTAAAGAAAAAATGTTGTCTCTTGTTCCTAAAGGACAGAAAAACGACAAAACCTACATTGGACTAATATGTAATTCCACATGGAATTAATGAAATTATACTAATGGGATATGGCTGTAAGTATGGGTAATCATAAATTTATTATAAAATTATGCAATGATCCCAAAGAATGTCATTATTCTTGGTATACTAATCCCTATGTAACAGTTATGCATTACTAGTCTTTAATATTTTAGTCAATAATGAATTTAATAATAGACACCATGAACCCATCTGACGGGATCATTAAATTTAATCCCAATTACTCATCTAGGATAACTATGAATATCCAATACCATAAATTTTTTCCAAGTTGTCCATAAATGGAATCCCAATAATCACTCTCGGTATGGGGAGAATTCATCATACATTGAGTTTATACCAGAAATCTCATATATGGTTTTGAGTATCCCTCATGTCCTGGTGCGACAATCTCACAACCAACTCATCCAAGGGTTCTACCCTAGGGAACTATTATCACTCATGTTGTGGATGAAACACATCGATATCCCCTCTATGTCATACCAAAATCTCTCTAAGTATATATACAAATCATGCAACTTATGGGCACAAGGTGTTCTGTGATTAGGAGACTCATGTATCACTCATGGTGTGAACAATAGATAACATCCTATAAGGTCATTCAAGGTGTTTTATATAATTTAACCTGAGTATATCTCAATGAATTCATATATCATTTAGTTATTTCTTCTAATAAGAAAGATGTCCTTATTCATAACCATTACACGACTCATAAAAAGAAACTCAAAGAGGGTCAGCCCCATAACATGTCATTAAATTAATTAAGTGGTACATTCAATTAATAACGAGTTCTATGTGTTGAAGAAATGTAGTAGGTCCAAGTGGACTTCCCTGGGAAGATAATACCTTACATGAACGCGGTTTAAAATGGTCCTTCTATCAAGAATTCTACACATGAAAATTTGATATCATTTAGTAAGATAGGGAGATAAACCATGGAGTAGTGTTTCGATAATATAAAGACAATATAGAGGTTTGATATACCTTTCAACATTCAAAATATTTATCTTGTTTTAGTTTATAAGATACTACACCTCATAAAGGGGTTTTATTAGAAAACAAATTGATTAATAATTTCAATCCATGGAAACACCATTAAGGGTGGTTGCAATATTGATGTTCATGACCATTAACAAAGAAAAATTAATACAAAAGGGGTAATAAAATTATGTTGTTATTTTCTGTAGAATAAAATTTTAATTTAAGAGGTTTTTCATGAGAATAACAACACCTAATAAAATTGTGTAAATTCTAAATGGCCACACATAAAGGGAAAAGTCTATTGGACTTATAACTCATACTAAGGATAAAGAATATGTTCAATATCGAGGTTTTATTCAATATTGTTTTAGAAAAATAAATGAAACAGTAAAATTCTAGGAACTTAGGTGAATTATCACACACCACATTATCATTTTAGATGAAAAAAATGAAAACATGATTAGAGCGAGGATGAGTAGTAGAACCAATAAGGGTTATCCAATTTACTTTAAAATAATTGAAAAAGAAGCTGTGTGATGGATATATCCTCATAAATATAGTTGGATAAATAGATATCCACATTATCTATGACACATGGGTAATAGGAGAATAAGAGGATCAGAAATGAAAATAAAGATGGAGGGGAAAAGGGGTAATTTTACCCCCTTTAATGAGTCTCATGATTTTTCCCAAATGATCACCAAAAATTAATATCCATCTCACAAGTAGGGTCTTGTATGATTCATTCATACCGTTTTGGAAATCGTGAAAAAATTATTCATTCCCCTCAATCAAAGATTTTCATTTAGATTCATGACTAAGTGGAACGATGTGCACGGATAGATAAAATTGTGAGAGAACCTCATCCCCTCATATGAGGATGTACTATTTTTACTGAAGGGACACCTGGTATAAGAACAAATGTATTACACTATCAGCCTTCACTGGATAAGAGATTTCAGTTATGGAGCTCCAAAAACATTATGGGGAACCCATGTTAACTCTCAATCATTTTAAAAGTCTAAAAAACATATTTGACTATCACAAATATTTTATTTACATTCTGGATAATTTCTCATAGAATTCCCCATCTTCAAAATGTTTAAATTCAATGTCTTTTGGAATTTACTCTTGTCCAAAAACATGGAATGTTGCAATCTCCCCACCTTTGAAATTTTTAACCCCACTAATCATTGTGGAAATAATGAAAAATCCATCAACTACTCATGACGTGACATTTTCTAAAAAATAACTTTGTTCATTTTCAAAAACAAAACACTCCTCCCTGAATCGAATTAATCATATGATACATTAGCCTTTAAAAATTTATTCAATGCCTATTTTTTAAAATTTCATTGTGACAAAGCTCATCTGATCCCATATAACTCGATAGATATCCACGTCATCCTCTATTTAGACATCAGGAATGTGGTGTTTCACACCATAGGTTCTTCAATTTGAATCTCAATTCTGATTAATAGTGTCTACTTGATCTTAATCTTCAATCTAAGAATGCCTGTATAATTATAAAAAAACTCATTGAACGATTTATAGGTTGAATTATTGGTTGAATCTTGGTCAATGACTTTTTGCAAAGTCCAAAAATGTTTTCATGTAAATCCTTATCTAGCCATTGTACTCCACTCACCCCATTGAAAAAATCTACTGAAGTTGAGACATTCCCCTAAAATCACCCCATTTAACTCAACATTAACAATACAATAATGGCATGTCATGACATGATCGATTTTCTATAACGAAATTAGTCAGCTAATATGGACATCATATTTTAAATTCTTAATTAGATGCCTTTAAATGAAGTAACCATGTAATTTCCTTTGATCATGATCACCAAAGACCATAAATGTCTTTTAGAGATGTCTTTATCCAAAATACACAATACATTTACATGCCCCAATTTGAGCGTAGGAAAATACATGATTGAGAGCGCTTGGATAACCTCCATTGAAACATCTAGTTCAAGTCCGACTAAAAGATGAGGTAAACTCAGATTTATAAACTGTAGTCCAAGGAGCTAAAAAAATGTGGTATATACTCTGAAATATACAATAGAGACATAAGTACTAGATTAAGTGTCCATATATCAATAACATTGATTGATCCCAATGCCATTCAGGTCAAAAAACTAGATAGTTTTTGTGTTTTTATTAATGAAATTTATACATCAAAGCCCAATTAGAAGTCTATAAAAACCATTCCTATAAAAAACACACTTTCAAAGGGCACTCTGATATAATTCACCACCCCAACCCAACGATGTTAAAATATTATGCATCGTATAACTGAATCTCTCTAAACATACTGGGACAATGTTATGAATGTGTAAATGATCATCATTAAACTGAGTGGACATTTAAAGGATTTGAAATATTTCAAAAATTTATAATATACACTCCCACTTCATCACATAGGTGTGCTCAACCCTAAATTAATCCCACCATCCAACATCATGAATGTGGGGAAGCAGAACAATTACCAGTCAACATCATTTAAAACATACCAATTACACAAGCCGAAGCATGGTCCTTTAAAACACCAATGACTTTACAACCCACGGAATTTTTTAATCACTAAAGAGAAAACCCGAATTACAACATGATAAATGATTTTTTAAATGTAGATTTTACTTCTACCAATATGATCATCATGCTTCCTCTTAAACAGTGATACATTTGAGAGTGAAACATCCCCAATGGAATTAAAGTGTTTCACTGACCATTTCCAAATGGTCTTTCTTATTTGTTCTCCTTAAAATTGTAAACACACATATTTTTGAGATTTATGTGACACTCCCCGCTTTAGGACTGCCCATATTTTTAGATGTTCAAAAAAAGGGAACTCATCCCATGACACATGCTCTGTCGACCAGCAATGGTGGGTCCTATAGGTGTCCAATAACATTTTAGAAAGCATTAACCTAGAGGGATGATATATTATATTCTTAAAAGACTATTATAACATATTTGAATTATAAATAAAGTTTAAATTCATAAAAAATACATCCACACACCCTAGAACATCTAGAGACAATCAAACCCAATAAGGGGAAATATGAAACCTAGTCCTTCCACAACATCATATCAATCATGGGAACATGTCATATATTCTATAACATCCATATTACTATACTTCCAGATTGACCATTAATACAGAATAATAGATAATGATGGTAACTATTCTCACCAATGTCAACCATATCAGAAAACTTTTTTAGCAACTCGATGAATATTTCATCTATCGACACATACTACCCCACCATTTTTTCATAAAAAAAGACATATCATTTATAATATATAAATCCTTCTCATCCCAATTAATTCATATATATGATGGAAATGTAAAATAATCCACTTATTGTTAAAACAATCTCTTAGAATGTAAATTTGAATGATGACCTTCTGAATAGTCAGTCACTAAAGTGGAAGATTGATAAGGGGGTTCAGATAAGCCACTAATATGTTGACCATGACCTAGAAATTTAATCCCACATGAAACAGAGGATTACATGACCCTAAAATATTTAACATGGTGAACTTATCAATTTACCACCCCATCATGGCTAAGGTACCTATTTAAATCATTCTATCCTACATAGTACAAACAACACTCGAACAATACCACGTGTTAGAAATCACATCAGAGAAAAAATGACATCATTATATTTCAAAGGGTGATACTTACATTGGGTTAGACCTAAATTAAGCATAAATAAAGGATCACTCCAAGATCTAATCCCTTAAAAGGTCACTAGGATTAGGGTAACACTGTTTTTCTTTAAGATATATAAGAAGGGCCTAGAATAAATGGTTATGTTCTAGATTGAAGGCAACTACTTAAAGAAACATTTAAACATCCCTTATATGAGGTTTATTATTAGAACACAACCAAAAGTTTCATTTTAATGCATCAAAAAAATTTCTTTTAGCTCATTAAATATATAAAGGTATTGGTTTAAAGATAATCCAAATATATTTATAAGGATAATGTATTTGGTCCATTATATAGTTAATGTCATCAAGCGTCGAGGAAATTTTTATCAGACATCCATTTACAAATTATTTAATTAACTAACATCCCACTATAATTTGGTACTTCATCATTTAAAATCCTTTTAAAAATTTTATTTTTCAATAAATATTATAATAATTTGTCTTAGTTATAGAAAATATCAATTGCAATCTACATAGAAAATCAACCTTTATGTTATAATTGTAATTAAATAACATATCATAAAAATAATACTGAAAAAACTGATAACAAGGTTGTTAAAAATATAAAATGGGATTGATCAAGTAATATAACACCATAATTCTATATTTTATCCCATATAGGTGGATGTGGGAATTTATGTATCCATCCTTTACTAGAATAAACATACCCACGTGGAGTTTAGAATAGTTGTAGAATAAAAAAATGCTACCTATGAGGGTACCATCATACCCAACCTGGGTACATAAACCACAATATAATATTTTATTATTATAATTTCATATAATCATAATGGGTTATCTTATAAGAAACATTCTCTTATTGACCTATGTGGGTCCAACTGTTCTTTTAGATAATTTATCCATATAGGTCATTATGACCAAGTGATAGAATTACAATCCATTTTATTGAAAACCAATTCATTTAAGTACAAAATTTAGTAGATTTTATATCATTAATATTTTCAACATATGTAACGTTCATAAAAAATAGATTGATTATATGAGTTAAATTTTCTAAATATATAAATATCCCATACTCATTTTAAATTAAAAATCGATGATCATTTATTCTAAAAAATAAGTTTCAACTCATACAATAAAAGATACAGGACTTTAACATCTCGGTGTTGGTTAGTTAAGGTGTCACTAAAAATATATGTGGGAAAACACCAATTAGTCTAATGTAGGAAATTTAATAACCAACGAATATTAAAAATTTTAATAGTCAAGATATCAAAAAAATGAAATACAATGAAACAAGATATCCTACTACATGATTTGTGAAACACCCAAGAATGGTATTTAGATAGAAATGCAAGATAAATATTCAATTCACTAAATATTACTAATGAAAAATGTCACTACATAAGAAATAAACCACAAAATAATGGTATATAAGCTATGCATGCTAAAAAAATCTCATAAACATGAATCATATTCAAATGTAAAAATTAAATAAATTTGTATGTTATAATAACATTCATGAAAATTAAATACCAAATAATATGTAAAATTAACGATATTCCTAAAATTCTTAACATTCCATTTAATATGAATGATAATAAACATGCAAGGTACATCAATAAATCTAAATATCCTTACAAAGAATTCTACATGGAATGGAATATGGAAGGTATGTGAATCCTAGTGTACCTATAAGGATGCATTTAATTACATGTCCTTATCATACCGGGACAAGTGTAAAATACTAGAAATCAGTATACAACTGAAACTAAACTAATCAATCAAGGTTAAATTATAATCAACCATATCAACTAACAAAATCATCGAAAATTTTATCCCGGGCCATTTGGACTTTTCCCTATGTGTGGTGTGATAACTCCCAAACTCTACTATTTTCCAAGAACCAGAAATCTTACAAGTATCCTATCAAATAGAAAAAAATAGTCATTCATGTGACTAGGAAAGATCTAATTACACATAGTAACATCCAAACCCAATTGAATATAGAATAAGTAGCCAAATTGACTTCCACATTTCCTAAAGCGAACATCCCCATACTCTCAACAATTTTTAAACTCAGCTATGGTATAATGGTAATAAAATGGGGATAATATACTCTTTCTATTGAATTAGATCTAAGGTATAAGATATGGTAAATAAATAATACAACATCTGAAGAAGTTATAATAAAATAAAATGAATCATAAGATAAAAAATATTAAGTGATAATGAAAAGAAGTGTTCAATTCTTAGTATCCATCTATGCATGCATCCCTAGGTGATGTTACAAAATAAAAAATAGAAAGAAGATAAAAAGTCAATACAATACCATATGGAACAATAAAAATGATTCAAATCCCTAGGATATCTCCATTAGCATATTGAGTACCATATCAGTTTTATACACTTAAATTGAATGTAAAATCCATATCACAAGCAATAAAGTGAGGACCTGAGAACATGATATCTTCTCAGGTACCCCAGTACAATGGAGGCTTAGGTAGGGGTGAGATATACTCATTAAGAAACCACCAATTATGTCTAAAGAATAGTCTACTTTGTGAGTATAAAATAAAGAAGTGTTATGGTATGAAATGTAAAAATGTAAATAAATAAATGAAACCAAGTCACCTAACATTCCTAAAGGACACCGAGAAAACCATACCTATTATTTATAAAGCCATATTTCTACTAGCACATTGTGAAGCAATACAGATGACATATAGTATTAGGTATAGATTGTAATTAAACTAGTATCATGTGATTGACCAATCACCAAGAATGTGATTTTATTTAGCGAACATGGACATGGATAATAGTTATACACTAACAGTAATTAACATTTGGGTCATAATTGTATTCAATAAGTGGAATAATAATCATATGTGCGGATATCTATAAAAAATATCTTATATATCGCTCCATGAGATAATTAAATATCATATACCATAATTCTTCTTCCAAGTATATCAAAAAATGTAATCTCCTATATCTCTCTTGGTATGAGGTCAATTCAACAACCCATGATTTTGTCTCTAGTAACTCATATAGTGGTCCGAGTATCACCCATGGTGTGGTGTAACTAGCTTTACACCATGTATTTCAACATGCTCTCACATATATAACTATTATCACCCAAAGACATGAATAAATTCATAAAGATACACTATAATTTATACATATTATCGCACCTAGGGTATATAAAAACCAATTAACCTATGATACCATTTATGGAATTTTGTAATTATGAGACTAAAGTATTTCCCTTGGTATATATAATGTATAATATCATATTACTCAAACCAAATAATTACAAAAAATGAAATACAATATCTCTCTATCCATTCATAACTCATTTGGTCGTTTAAATTAATAATGATGGTGGACACGATAATTGTAGAGACCTGAAGCTTGAAGTACATGGACATTACATTACTTTTGCGGAAAACATAATACATAACAAAAACAGACACACAAGTACCGTAATAGTTTAGTGTCTTTGGAAACATGGAACGTAATATTCTAATCGTGGTGAAAGATCTTCAACATCTCCCATAAAGATCTTCCCCTTTTTTCTTACCTAAAACCTTTCTTTATATCCTGGGGAAAATAAAACATAAAAAGGGTGAGCTCAAATGCTCAGTAACGGTAAGCATGGATAAAATAAAACATACCATATACATTTGAACTTAAAAACATGAACATAATGTTTAAACATCAAAAGCTTGAGCAATGACATAAAACATGGAAGTACATAAGGCATAGATCATAAAGAAAAATTAAGAATGAAAAAATTGCATGGGAATGAAACATGTAATTGTGGAAACCATTAAGTACATGATATGATTTCCATATTAGCCATGGCATTGCTTCCAAGACCATCTTAGTGGACAGATTCCCTTTCTGAATCGAGTTCACTCCTCGTTCCAGTCCTGTATTACTGAACCAGTTTAACTTGTCGTTCCAGCCATGTCTGTCTCATGGGATATAAATCTTTACCCAATGCATTGGAGGGAGATATAGGTCCCACCCATATAATAATGAAATCATTCTTACCTTTGCCACAAAATAAACATACATCATTCATAATAACCCAACGAATAAAATGAGTTTCATAAACGTCACCCCATCGTCACATAATCCATATAAAATAAATGGATATCATTTCATAATCAGAAAAGTGAAACCATGTAAATCATAGAGACTTTATAATTGAAACATACAAATATTAAATAATGTCATCTTATATGGAAAATGTTTTTGATAAAGCACTTGAAATGAATTACTGAGGAAAATATCCTTTCTTCTTCAAAATCAAATTCTTTTCACAAAACATCATGCAATTTTAAAAGAAAAATATTTTGTTGAAAATAGTCATGAAATATTTTGGAGGAATCTTCATGAAAATAAGGCTTTATAAAACCATAAAAATCTGTTAGTGCCGTATAAGTTAAAAAAAGTTATTCTCGTACTTTTGCTAGAAAAGTCAAAAAAGTACCTCATAATGTAACCAATAGAAAGATTCCTTACATACCATGTAGTAAAAGTTAAAAATGGGTAAAAAGGAATTTAAACATACATGAATTTTTTTTTATAAAACTTTGACAATGATGATAAATAAAACCCCAGTAAATACTTACGTATAAGAAATCTCGGATAAAAATGAGATTTGAAAAATTATCACTTACCTTAGGTCTGATATGCTTCATATGGATTTGAACCGCCTGTATAATGATTAAAATAATGTCACTGACTTATTACATAATCATATTCATTTTTATGATATCATATATGTTTCACTTATGACTTTATATTACCTGTTCTTTTGCAAATTCTATGTTAAAGTAGCGTTTTGGGTAAAATCATTTCATTTATCGTATGTGTTTCGACTTGTCATTCCTGATATTATTACTTATATCCTCATTTACATAATTCCAGAATGTAAAACATGATTTATATATAATATATATTCATCATATACATATATAATATGGATCAATAAAAGGAATGAAATACACCGTTCATGGAGACGGTAGGTCGTACGTACGCATGAACGCAGTTTTTGTTTCCTTATTGAATTGAATGAAACCAAATAGTTGAAATACATATATATATATATATATATATACAAAAATCTAGTAGAATTATTATTTCATATATTTCATTATTATTAATTATATAAACTTTATGATCATTAATGTATGGATAACATGGAGAATGAATCTCATCGCGTTGTGGAGACGGTAGTCCATACGTACGCATGGGCGATGATATCGTTCCCATAATTATAGAATTGAAGTGGATGGTATAATATATCAGAATAAGTATGATGTTATAATAACCATATATAGTTATTATTTACAGCATTTTACCCATCCATGAAAGGTGTTGGTGGAAAAACAGATTACACCACAGCGTGGAGACGGTATTTCGTACGTACCCACGCGTGGTGATTTTGTTTTCTGTAGTATGGATAGAAGGTGAAATAGGGTTGTTTTATATTTATAATAACATATCAGTATATGAGGGAGACTGATGTTATTACTTCACAATGAAAAAACTAAAGAAGAAGTTGAACAAGAAAGAAAATTGAAAGAATCGGTAACGGATATTACCTCTTCTTTGACACGCCTCATTGAATCCTCCTCTTAGGGTACTAAAATTTGCCTTTGAAGAAGACCAGGGCCTCTAGGGTGTTTATAGGGAAGTTTAAAAGGTAAATGGGTAGGGTTTGGCCGAGCTTAAAGCCTCAAATTGGTGTGAGGAAGAGAGGGAGGAGGTTCTCTTTTATAAGGGAGGACAGGGGCACCGTTGGAAATCTAAAACAATATTAATTTATAATAAATCTAATCCCACTTAGAAACCTCCAAAAATGACTCATATTAGAATATTAGATGATATAGATTTGTAATATCATCAACCAATAAAATTTAAACATGTTAGAAAGTTATTTTAAACATTATCAACTTGATTTATCCTTAATTAATAAATTTAATTTTATTTGTGGTAATAACATTCTAAATTTTAAATTATAGAAAATAATTACTTATTTGTTGTGAATTTTCCATAATTGTATATTTATAACATTTTCTACCGTATAAATTTAAATTTTTAATTTTTAAATATTTTTGTGATTTTTAAACAATTTTATAATATGTTATTTTTATAAAAATAACAATTGTGTCAATTTTGACACTATTCATTTATTTGAATTTAAATAAAATATATATAGAAGATATGTTCAAAATAAAATCTTTAATAGATTCATAAAAGGTCATAAGTATCTAGAAAATTAGTTTACCACATTCAATAGTTTATATAATATTTATTTTATTATTTTTAAAACCATTTATTTGGTTTATCTCTTAATAAAATAATTACTACATCATTTTTGTATAATTATTTAATATACTTATTTTATAAATAAAAATTAAAACTAAAATCCTATGATGAAGATAAATCTATTATATTTCACAATATTACTTTTACTCGAATTTATCATCTTAAAATCACATCATTTAAATTGTTATATTTATTAAATTATGAAGGTGACAACTTTGGAACCATTTAAAATAAAATAATATAAGTGTCATAATCGCAATTATAAAGCTCAAAATGGTCAAATATTCGACATTTGGATGATTATGGTTTATATTTACATGACCAATAAGTTTTGGTCAGGGTTTTGTGCCTTTTAGGGTCACTATTAGTGTAATAAAAACTATATTCTCGATTTTTTTACTAGATAAACAATTTCTGCATCACTATTGTGTCACAATTAATGATAATTATTTAATCCCTAAAAACTATAAATAAAATAATATGATGTAGATAATTTCATTAGAGTTCTGGAGACTATTAATGTTCGAAGTTTCATGAACTTTATCACTAAATTAAAATTAATATACTTATAAGATTTAAGAGAGTGACATGTTGTCACTTTCCTTGGTTTTAATAATAATTAAGTTATTTTCATGGACAAAAGTCCATTAAATGATTCTAATCCTACCCTTAGGTGATATGGGTCGACTTTTAGTCATCCAATAGGATTTTGGCCGGTTTTAGAATAATTTTATAATCATATATTTACTCTTAATTACCAGATTTACCTTTAACTATGGTAAATAAAATTTACCGTAGTTACTATTCATAATGCCCAAAAATAAAAAGGAGTCTATTAATATAATTTGGACCCACTGATTCCAAATATGGAATCCATTTTTCCTAATTCAATACACAGAAGTTGCATAAATTAAATTAAAATAAATCTCATTGTTGAAAGAAAATGGGTTTTTGTTTAAAACATTGCAAAAGATTGAATTTATTTAACCTACAAATTCAAGGTAAAATCAATGATAATGACATACATTATATTAAATGGTAAAAATATATTATATTTATACTTTAATACCCTTAAATATTATAATTTAAACAAATAAGTTATTGCGATGAAAAAAAGTTGTTTTTAGTTAAAATATAGCGTGTTTTTACTATTCATTAAAATATTAAAGTTATCAGAATAACATGAAAATTTTATCCAAGGTAAAATTTTATATCCTTATTCCAAAGAATAATTTTATTTTGTAAAATTGAACTTATAAAAACTTCAAAAACTAGATTTAAAGTGGGTGCGCCATCAAAAGGCGGAAAAACTGCATTTTTCGAAAAATACTTATTTTACCCGATAAATTTATTTTGTTCACATAAAATGTTTTAAAAAATTTATAAGATGAATGATGATGTTATAAAATTAAAAATGTTGTTAATTCTATTCATAACGTCTAGTTTGTGATAATATTATAATCATATATCGTTGTTTAGTGAAACCTGGTATTGCGTACAACACACGCTATCGAGGAACGTCGTGATTGCGTGTAATGAAAGCCAAGTCAGGGTTGCGTGTAGTGAAAGACTCATTTGTTTTTGCGTATAACAAAATACATTGAATATATATATATATACTCAATGTTTCATACAATTACTACTATCAAACAAAATGAAATTGTGTGTAACACAATCTAGGATTAGTGTTGCGTATACTGCAAGCAAATACGGTGTTGCGTATAGCTCAAGATAATCTTGGTGTATCTTAAAATAGATGATATTAAAGAAATTAAAATGAATATATCTTATAAAATCTCGGGTTATTACATTCTATCCCCCTTAAAATGAATTTCGCCCTCGAAATTCGTCGGGGTTATAAATGGTTTTCTACTTGAAAGTTTCTTTAATTGAAACCCACGTCATATAAAGGAATACCAAAACTTATCTTTAAAAACTAAAGTGTGAAACGTAATGGTTACCCAAATTATTAATCACTAGGTATCCACATAGGAGAACATAGGTGAAAATATGGATATGGAAGAGATATATAACCATCATGTTCTGATAGAGAGTGGTAGAGAACATGGATATGAAAAATCCAACAATCACAAAGCCATAGATTTGTGATGATCTATGGTACCATCTGATTCATTGGATATAAGGTCACTAGGACAACATTTTTGGTTTTCAAGATCATTTCCATAATGTTGATGAATTAAAAGAAATACATACATGATTTTGGTACAATCTCACTGTTGTTCATTAATTGAACAATTTCCACTTCATCCCTTAAATAAATTAAGTTGAATTTGTTATTCATGAAGTGTATCAGATCATGTGATAGAATGACGGGTCATTCCATCTGTCTCAAACAAAAGGTTAGAAAAAGTTATTAAATATACATAAGTCGATTAATCGTATATGGTTCCTAAAATGGTCTTATCTTTCATATCTCATACCACTTAAAAAAATTAAAACTAATTTATACTAACCAGGGACATCATGTAGGCCATTGTTAGGTGATAAAGGCATGTCGCACATTGGTTGTGGGTTCGATTCCCACAGCCTTGTCCGACGCGATGGGATGTCGCCCATCCTGCAGGTTGTCCTTTTTTCTAAAACTACATTACTATAACATCCCATAAATTATATCAAAAAAAGTTCTATCCTTAAACAATACTAACTTATGTCCAACATAATCCCTTCCAATCGTTAGTCTTATCTAAAATACTTCGGTCCAAGCTCATAGTATAAAGAAAATCGTTACTTGAAATGTCACATAACTATCACGTGAATGCCATCATTTATCCCCCATATATCATAAGATATATCTTTTTGGTAAAATTACAAACATGTGAATACCTTAATCATGTATTCTCTTGAAAAATGAATACCCATTTAACCTTAGTGAAAACATGAATGCTGTCAAAAGTTAACTCTTTTCCACATACCAAAATCCCAAAATTTCTATATACTCAATCCATGATATCACTTTTTCCTTATTTTAGTCATGATCTCATGATTACTATCATATTATTTTCTCCTTATCCCTTCCATATGCACATTTCATCTGCTTTCCACAAATATTTGAATCACTTTTCATGGTTACCGGTACCATAAAATTATTGAAAACCACAATAGACTAATACAAAAATATTCTAATACACCATAAAAGTACCTCAAAAACATTATTCTTGAATTCCAATAAATAAACACTTCAATCCATCCTCTTCAATGACTGTCCTAGAATAAGTTCTTCCTTGATTTAGAAGTAAATTTTTAGGTCAGGGCATTGAGTTGGGTAATGCCCATGTTCTCCACAAATAAGACGTTGAACTCCATAATAGTATGTCACTCTATAACCCTTTTCTCCACACAGATAACATTTGTACCTCCATGTGAGGTATTACTCAAGGTTATTCTTCCCTTCTTTATAAATCTCAATCTTCCTTTTATTATGCTCTTTAACATGCGAACATGCATAAAAGTATTTCTTCCTCTTATTTCATAAATTAGGCATACAACTAAATTTCACCTTGTTAATCATATATCGCAATGACTGATTCGGCATAATCACAATATCATTCTCTCTAGTCATTACACAATTTTGTTGCTCATAGTAACCAATTTGTCCATTTGATTCAATGTTAACAAAATTCCTTCTGGTTCCCTCCATTGACTAAAACACAAAAAGAATTTTGTGAGAGGAAAAAATCATACAAGGAAAATAACATAATCAAGGGGGAGTACCTTCGACATATAACATCTTAGGTTTAATTTTATGATTGTTAGCGCAATTCTAGGACTATAACCTATACGTAAACTTAACCTTAGGGACATCCCTAGACATACCTTAGAAATATCTCTAGGGATCTCACTGACTTTTTCGCATCATAGTTTCCAAAGTTTGACTAAGCCTTTCTCTGATACCAACTATAGAGACCCGAAGCTTGACGTACATGGACATTACATTACTTTTGCGGAATACTTAATACATACCAAAAACATACACACATGGACCGTAATAGTTTAGTGTATTTGGAAACTTGGAACGTAATCTTCTAATCGTGGTGAAAGATCTTCAACATCTCCCATAATGATCTTCCCCTTTTTTCTTACCTAAAACCTTTATTTTTATCCTGGGGAAAAGAAAACATAAAAAGGGTGAGATCAAATTCTCAGTAAGGGTAAGCATTGATAAAATAAAACTTAAAATATACATTTGAACTTAAAAACATGAACATAATGTTTAAACATCAAAAGCTTGAGCAATGACATAAAACATGGGAGTACGTAAGGCATAGATCATAAAGAAAAATTAAGAATGATAAAATAGCATGGGAATAAAACATGTAATTTTGGACACCATTAATCACATGATATTATTTCCGTATTATCCAAGGCATTGCTGCCAAGACCATCTTAGTGGACAAAGTCCCTTTCTGAATCGAGTTCACTCCTCGTTCCAGTCCTGTATTACAGAACCGGTTTAACTTTCCGTTCTAGCCATGTCTATCTCATGAGATATAAATCTTTACCCAATGCATTGGAGGGAGATATAGGTCCCGCCCATCTCATAATGAAATCATTCTTACTTGTGCCACAAAATGAACATACATCATTCCTAATAACCCAACAAATAAAATGGGTTTCATAAACATCACCTCATCATCACATAATCCATATAAAAGAAATGGATATCATTTCATAATCCAAAAATTGAAACCCTGTAAATCATAGAGACTTTATACATGAAACATACACATATGAAACAATTTCATCTTAGATGGAAAATGGTTATGATAAAACAAGTGAAATGAATTCTTGAGGAAAATATCCTTTCTTCTTCAAAATCAATTTCTTTTCACAAAACATCATGACATTTTAAAAGAAAAAGATTTTCTTGAAAATATTCAGGAAATCTTTTGGACGAATCTTCATGAAAATAAGGCTTTATAAACTGTAAAAATCTGTTCGTGCAGTATAAGTTAAAAAAACATTCTTCTCATACTTTTGCCGGAAAAGTCAAAAAAGTACCTCATAATGTAAACAAAAGAAAGATTCCTTACATACCACGTAGTAAAATTCAAAAAATGGTTAAAAAGGACATTAAACATACATGAAAACATTTTTATAAAACTTGTACATTGATGATAAATATAACCCTAGTAAATACATACATATAAGCAATCTCGGATAAAAATGAGATTTGCAAAATTATCCCTTACCTTAGGTCTGATATGCTTCGTATGGATCCAAACCTCCTGTATAATGATTTACATAATGTCATTTACTTATTACATAATCATATTCATTGTTATGATATCATATATGTTTCACTTATGACTTTATATTACCCGTTCTTTTGTAAATTCCATGTTAAAGTAGTGTTTTGGGGAAAATCATTTCATTTATCGTATGTGTTTCAACTAGTCATTATTGATATTATTACTTATATCATCATTTAAATAATTCCAGAATGTAAAAAATGATTTATATATAATATATATTCATCATATACATATATATTATAGATCAATAAAAGGAATGAAATACACCGTTCATGGAGACGGTAGACTGTACGTACGCATGAACTCTGTTTTCGTTTCATTATTGGATTGAATGAAACTAAATAGATGACATAAATATATAATTATATATAAATCTAGTATCATTATTATTTCATATATTTCATTATTATTCATTATATAAACTTTATGATCATTCATGTATGGTTAACATGGAGAATGAATCTCATCGCGTCGTGGATACGGTAGTCCGTACGTACGCACGAGCGATTATATTGTTCCCATAATTATAGAATTGGAGTGTATGGTATAATATATCAGAATCATTATTATGTCATAATAACCATATATAGTTATTATCTACACCATTATACACATCCATGTAAGGTGTTGGTGGAAAAACAGATTACACCACTGCGTGGAGACGGTATTCCGTATGTACGCACGCGCGGTGATTTTGTTTTCTGTAGTATGGATAGAAGGTGAAATATGGTTGTTTCATATTTAATAACATATCAGTATATGAGGGATACTGATGTTATAACTTCATAATGAAACAACTAAAGAAGAAGAATTTTAAGAAGAAAGAAAATTGAAAGAATCGGTAACGGATATTACCTCTTCTTTGACACGCCTCTTTGAATCATCCCCTTATGGTACTAAATTTGGTCTTTGAAGAATACCAGGACCTCTAGGATGTTTCTAGGGAAGTTTAGAAGGGAAATGGGCAGGTTTTGGCCGAGCTTAAAGGCTCAAATTGGTGTGATGAAGAGAGGGAGGAGGTTCCCTTTCATAAGGGAGGAGAGGGGCACCTTTGGAAATCTAAAAAATATTAATTTATAATAAATCTAGCCCCACTTAAAAACCTCCATAAATGACTCATATTATAATATTAGATGATATAGGGTTGGAATATCATAAAACAATAAAATTTAAACATTTTAGGTATTTATTTTAAACATTATCCACTTGATTTGTCCTTATTTAATCAATTTAATTTTATTTGTGGTAATAACATTCTAAATTTTAAATTATAACAAATAATTACTTATTTGTTGTCCATTTTCAATAATTGGATACTTTATAACATTCTATACCATATAAATTTAAATTTATTATTTTTAAATATTTTTGTGATTTTTAAACAATTTTATAATATGTTATTTTTATAAAATAACAATAGTGTCAATTTTGACACTATTCCTTTATTTGAATATAAATAAAATATATACAGAATATATGTTCCAAATAAAAGTTTTAATAGATTCATAAAATTTCATATGTATCTAGAAAATTAGTGGAGCACATTAAATAGTTCATATAATATTTATTTTATTATTTTGAAAACCATTTATTTAGTTTATCTCTTAATAAAATAATTACTACATTATTTTTGTATAATTATTTTACATACTTATTCGTTGTATGAAAATTAAAAATAAAATCCTATGATGAAGATATATCGATTACCTTTCACAATAATACTTTTAATAGAATTTATGATCTTAAAATCACAATATGTAAATTGTTATATTTATTAAATTATGAAGGTGACGACTTTGGCATCATTTAAAATAAAATAATATAAGTGTCATAATATCTATTATAAAGCTCAAAATGGTAAAATATTCGATCATTGGATGATTATGGTTTAAAGTTACATGACCAATAAGTTCTGGTCAGGGTTTTGTGCCTTTTATGGTTACTATTAGTTTAATAAAAACTATATTCTTGATTTTTTTTCTAGATAAACAATTTCTACATCACTATTGTGTCACAATTAATGATAATTATTTAATTCCTAAAAATTATAAATAAATTCATATGATGTAGATAATTTCATTAGATTTCTGGATACTATTCATGTTCTAAGTTTCTTGAAGTTTATCACTAAATTAAAATTAATATACTTATAATATTTAAGAGAGTGACATGTTGTCACTTTCTTTGGTTTTAGTAATAATTAAGTTATTTTCATGGAACAAAGTCCATTAAATGATTCTAATCCAACCCTTAGGTGATATGGATGAACTTTTAGTCATCCAATTGGATTTTGGAAGGTGTTAGGATAATTTTATAATCTTATATTTACCCTTAATTACCCGATTTACCTTTAACTCTGGTAAATAAAATTTACCGTAGTTACTATTCATAATGCCCAAAAATAAAAAGTAGTATATTAATATAATTTGGACCCACTGATTCCAAATATGGAATCCATTTTTCCAATTTCAATACATATAAGTTGCATAAATTAAATTAAAATTAAACCCGTTGTCGAAAAAGAACGAGTTTTTGTTTAAAACATTACAAAAGATTGAATTGATTTAACCTATGAATTCAAGGTAAAATCAATGCTGAAGACATAAATTCTATTAAATGGTAAAAATATATTCTATTTATACTTTAATACCATTAAATATTATAATTTAACCCCATAAGTTATTATGATGAAAAAAGTTGTTTTCAGTTAAAATATAGCTATTTTTACTATTCATTAAAATATGAAAGTTATCAGAATTACATGAAAATTTTATCCAATGTAAAATTTTATATCCTTATTCCAAATAATAATTTTATTTTGTAAAATTTAACTTAGAAACATGTCAAAAACTATATTTAAAGTGGGTGCGCCATCAAAAGGCGTATAACTGCATTTTTTGAAAAATAATTATTTTACCCGAAAAATTTATTTTCTTCACATAAAATGTTTTAGAAAAATTATAAGATGAATAATAATTTTATAAAATAAAAAATGTGGTTAATTATATTCATAACGACTAGTTCGTGATAATATTATAACCATATATCGTTGTTTAGTGAAACCTGGTATTGCGTACAACACACACTATCGAGGAAGGTCGTGATTACGTGTAATGAAAGCCACGTCAGGGTTGCGGGTAGTGAAAGACTCTTTTGTTGTTGCGTATTACAAAATACATTGAATATATATATATACTCAATGTTTCGTAGAATAACTACTATAAAAAAAACATGAAATTGTGTGTAACACGATCCAGGATTAGTGTTGCGTATACTACAAGCTAATACGGTGTTGCTAATAGCTCAAGATAATCTTGGTGTATCATACAACAGATGATATAAAAGAAATTAAAAAGAATATATCTTATAAAATCTAGGGTTATTACAATAATAATAAGTCCATAACCCCTAAAAATTACACTAAAAGAGGGTCTACCCCATAACATGGAATTTAATAAATTATGTGGTACTTTCAATTATTGAGTAGTAATATGTATTCAATAAATTTAATATGTCCAACTGGACATCCCCTGGATGATCACACCTTACATTCATATGTATTAAATATTTAATTCTATTATGTACATGATGCATAAAACATCAACATCATTTATTAAGAGAGGGCACTAACACCTTAAAAAATAGTTCTATCATATGGAGATAATATAGTGGAGGGATATAATTTTCCCAATTCCATGTATTTACCTTATTACATTTTAAATGGCAGTGAAACACATCAAGGGGTTTTAAAATTAATTTTTTTTATTAATTATAGAATATAAGGAAAACCCCCTTTGGGTAATATCCATCATTAAGGTTTGTGGGAATCCTCAAAATTAATTTAATGCATAATGGCTACTAAAATTAATGATTTTGGTTTTATGAATTAATCATCACAATTAAAAGGATTCATACAAAAATAATGGCTCATGATAAAAAATTGTAATTAATAGATGATGATACATCAAGGGAAAAATATATAGACTACCTACATTGAGATTATGATGATACATACATCAAATATTGAGGATTTGTTCATTCTAGTTTGAGAGAAATCAATGAAAAGAATTAACCCTTAAAAGGGAGAATTATATAGCACCATGGTAGCAATTTAAATGGAAATATGAAAACTAGAGTATAAGGAGGAGGATTGGAAGACTAACCATGTTATATCCAATGTACATGACAGTTCTCAAAATTTAGGTCTTATGAGGGAGATCCCCTCATACATATAGAAATATAAGGTGAGGTCCATTATAGCTGTTGTGCATTGGTAATATGAGACGAAGATTTTGAGAAATGGAAATATGTATGGGTGTCCAAAACAGGAGTTTTACCAACTTTAAAGAAGTGTAATATTTTCCACATGACTGGCCAAACCATGCACCAGCTCTTCTAGATCATCTTCCCTAGAAGGGGTGTGTATGGTTCATGCACACAGTTTGGGAAATTGTGAAAAAAAAAATTCATTTAGATATATATAAGATATGAGTCTTGGCATATGGACATGAGTCTAGGTGCACATTATTTGATAAAACGGTGATACAACCTCATCCTCTCTAATCATGTAGTATAGTTTCTACAAAAGGGACACATAGTTTTCGAAAAACTATGCACCGTTTCAACCTTCACTGGATTTATGATTTCATTTTTGACACTCCTCAAACTCCGAGAAACACCCATTTCACCTAAAATTCCTTTAACCATGTTTAATAATAACACATTGGGGTTTCCCAAGGATTATATTTATATTCCAAATATTGTATTAAATAATTTATCATCCACCTAATGATAAATTTCAAAATCCATTGTTATTTAATTCGGTCAAAAATATAGGATTCTAATTTAGAGACTATATTCATTTTTTAGGATAGAGTATTCTATCGCGGCATCTGTTGAAGGAAAACCTGTTAAAAATATTGTTTTAGGCCTATGTGAGGGTCATCATAATATTGGTATAGTATAAAAATGGGTTATCTAGGTGCCTAGATTGTGTTATCTCATGATGGTTCATCAGAAGATGGACCATATTGAGATAATGGAACAGAATGTGGAAGGTTCATACAAATAATGGTGTATTAATAAAAAAATATTTGATCAATGAAAATTGTGGGTTGTTGTATAAGTCTTGGTGTGAAGGGTTTGACACATTTATAGTTCTCAAGGACCAAGGGGATTCCATGACAGGTGATATGAGAACGTCAAGAGAACTAATATATAATAAAAATGATAATGTATGGTCTTCAAGAGACAATTCCAATGGGAATAATTTTTTTTATTAGATATACATTTATGTTTTAATCTAGTCCGCAAGTGATGCAATCTCAATTGATAATCTAGTAAGATAATGATATGGGATACATTCCCTTCTTTTATTTTTTGTATTTTTTTGATCATGTTCTTATAATAGGGGAAAAATCAAGGAGGGGTAGGAGATAGATTTACTGGTTTGTCCTAAACATGATTGATATGGTGTCAAAAAAACTGAACCATTATTTGGGAGTAGAGGCTGTGATTAGATTTCTGAAATTCATTGAGTGATAAGGTAATGTTTTTCTGAATGGTATTACATTGAGTGATATGGTATTAACATGAAAAATTTTGATTGAAGAGAATGGACCATGTTATGATGTGATATTAGACTATACCTATTACAACCCAACATAATGGGGATTGATCCATAACTACTCAAGCCTGCCTCCATAGGCTAGGGTTGGAGAAAAAAAAGTGAAAGGCATAAAAATATATTGGAGACCATTACCTAATGAACTAATGTTCACATACAAGAAAATACACATGCAGAAGTGTAGAGGAATAATAATAATATATTCAATGACTATAGAAAAAACGTTGAATATAAAACCACTAGGGAGTAAAATTTTAGGATAGTTTTGAATTATAGGAAAAAGGATAGAACACATCCCAAATCAGAAATTTGTTCCAACAAGGAAAGTTCATGAAACTAAATGTTGATAGATCCTAGATCTGATCACCATGATATGAACACCATACTAGTTTCAATGAATCAAGGTACTTCTAGGCTCCCATGTAATCACCACTAAAATGCCCATAATAATAAAAAAATGTGGAACGTTTGGGAATATCTTATAGTGGGGTGAGTATATACACACCTGGTTGGATGCCCATAATGATGAAGGTGGTCAAGTAAGATCTGTTATAGGAATATATAGTTCGAACCACATAAAAAGATTAATTTTTTTAAAATTCATCAATATATATATATATATATTCTGAACAGAAAAATCCCAAATGAGGGTGAATGGTTTCTCTAAATCATAAAGAATCCCAAGAAATGGTTCAATCAGTTTCAAAAGATCCATAAACGTTTCTCATCATCATTTACATCTATCTGAAGAAAACTCCATTTCAATAATCACCTCACCATTGTTATTCATAGTCTAGGGGACACAATCTCTAGGATGAGGACCTATGAATAGATACAACTAGAGGGTGCCACTCTTATAGTATAGGACAAATACTCTAACTTCATTGGGGATTAATGTTCAAGGCTAATATGTGACCCATACCATGACTAGAAGGTGGGTTCCACTATTGTGGGTGAAAGACGATTCCCTGATACCATAAGCAGGTTTCAAACAGATAGTAGAGAGAGGACCCATGATCCACCTAGAATAAGGGTGCCACTCTAGTGGTCAAGGACTCGTGAACTAGTACCACATGAGAGTTCCACATGGATAAAATATGAAGGACCCATACACATTATAGTAGGTGGTTACCACCATAGTTTCATAGGACCCATGAAATATCATTATTGGAGGGGGATAATCTTACGATATATAGAGAATCCAAGCCATGTCCAGCAAGAGTGTACCAATATAATGGTAGTTGACACATTCTAGGTCTTTTCATTAGGTTTACACTCTAATAGTAGATATGGGACCCTTTCTCGGCCTAATAGGAGGGTTCCAATCAAATAGTCAGTCATGGACCCATGCCTTTTCTTTTATTATGGTCCTAATTCATGGATATTAAGTTGACCAATTCCATGTCTCAAAAGGATGGTGCCACTCTATTTTGATGGGTGATCCTACCCAGTCTTTACCATTATCGATCAACACTTACAAAAGTGTCACAAACATAACTTCTCAGATCATATCTGAAAATAAACTAAAAAACTATCAACATGTTCTATATGGGAAAAAAATCTCGATAGGAAACTATTAGGTCAATATCTGAGTCCAAACATATTTGATACAATAGGGATAATTTTCCTAAAAAATATGGTCAAGTACGCATCTTATAAGGAGAAAAACACTTTGTGTGGTCCTACTATACTTCATGGCCGTGTACCTACAAGTATATGACTCACTTCCCTCATTTCCCTATATAACATGTAATAAAACTACATGATCTGCCTTTACCACCCAGGGTCCATCTAGTGCTCCATGTTGTATTCGTGTATCCTTAACCATACACATGTAATTTGTTACAAGACATTTCCTCATGAATAGGGCCCCCCATGTGTTCTTATTCCATATTTCATGACTCCATATAGAGGTTCACATGGAATGTGGGCCATCCACAAGGCGTGTGATCCCCAATAATTTCCAAAAACCTAGCATCACATTAATAAGAGAACTACACAGAATGTGTTCACTTGAACTACATAGTGTGTCATCTTGATTTACCATGAGACTTGTATTCATGGATTCACATCCAAATATGCAAAATAATCTTAAGATCCAACCACCTGGCTACCCGAAAACAAATAAATCATTCCCACTTTATCTTTTTTGGCCATCTAGATGATATAAATCGGATTCTCACTAATCCATCAAAATCGAGTATGCCTCACATGCCTACCATTCCTTGGAGATTCCAATAAGAACTCCAAATCCATGAATAAATCACCTAAATTCTTTGATTCATAATAATCCCTCTATGATTCATCAATCCATTCATTGCACCTAAATCCAAAATGAATTTGGGGGTCCAATCACTCTCCATCCCACTCAAAAAGGTCAAAATGAATCCCCATCGTATTGTCGGAAATTAAACGAATGATTTGGTGAATTGTAAAACAAAAATGGTGTATGAATATTTATCCAAACATTCATATCTAATAGACATAAAATAGGATTCCTGATGTGAGAAAAATGGAATAATCTGAATAAACAACATAAAATCATTTTAGGAGCACATATAAAGTCTAAATTTCATCAATGATCAATGAAAATTGATGATAATGATCGTTAATTTAAGAATCATTTGTTGAATACAATAATTGGAATGTCCTAAATTTTGATTTTACCATTCTCCAATGAAGAACACACTATCCACTGAATAAAAGAATTAATTGAGTTTGAAATGCATCGATTTTCATGGATATGGGGTCACCTTGTCATTTGATCATGGTTTTATAAAAGAGGGTGAAAGGAATCTATTTTCAACAAGACTCGGGTTATGTGGATATCCAATGTTATTTTCAATAATGGTGTAATTATATTGGATTTGTTTTGGTCAATTACAAAATTATTTAATTAAAACATTGAACATACTACCAACGGTCACATTATCAAGATTCCCTACACTGATGTACTTTAGTTCTCACCTAGTTTAAACCTATTGTTTTGGACCCAACCATGGTCTCAAATTTTTTATATGGGACTATGTATAACAAATAAACCATTTTCCTTATAAAACCATGTGATTGTGATATAAAATATATTTTATATTTTAGTAAAATTAAGTTCAATAACCCCAAGACTTGTAATTGAACTTTGTATCTGACCCTAGTACCAAAATTAACTCTACATATATTAAAAAGTATTTTAAGGGAAAATATATCTAAATTATTCCATAATTCAGGATTATTATCTAAAAAAAGAGGAAACAAACAATGATCTTTGGATGATGGGGCTTCTTCTGGCCCCCCTATTATAAGGAGAACATATTCTAGCTCTTGTGCTACCATGACACATGAACCAATGGTATGATCCATCCACACATGGTCAGCTCCTATTGATCGTCAATAAGCATAGAGTTCTCTATGAAAATGGATCCATCCTCAATTTACAACTTTCCTCAATAAATAATGTGCATGGTTTCATGCATGTATCTCCTCGACTACAAACCCTGGAAAAAGTATTTCACCTTTTCTAACAATGGGGTTAGGGTGAGGTCGTATGTAAATTCACAAACCAAATTCAAGATCCTTATTGGCCTGATTAACCTTGGTGGAAATGTTACACCCAAACCAAATCCATTTAATCCTTGTTGTGGAGAGAATATCATAAAAACATGGTCACCCTAATCAAACTTTAAGGGACTACAATGTTTATTGGAATAAGATTTCAATATTCTCTTAGATGTCCTCATCCACTCATGGCTGACTGGGACCTTCTCCGTCACCACCTTTAAAATATGTAGACCATGAATAGATGCCTTATTGATATCTATAAAAAATATGGGTGACCGTCAAGGTCTCCAAAATAGGTCCTAAAATGATTTCTTTCCAATATAATTTTGGTATATATTGTTAAATTCCAACACTACCAATGGCATGTAATCCTCCTAGCTCTAGATTAAGTCTACAATGTGGACCCATAGATTTTTCTTTAACACCTAGATAGCAATCTTTTTCTTTTAATATATATATATATATATGGGGGAAAGGATGTACACATTCTCATATGGGTCCTGAATTATGCTTGTAGGACTCTACACAACCATGATGTGAATTGCACATCATAGTTCGAGACAATAGTAGAGGCACCGCTTGACGATGACACTATTGTATTAATAAAAATTCCCCAAACTATCCACCATACACTCCTAACTAATTGAAACTAAATGCACCTAATTAATGAGTCATAAAACTATCACCCATATAGTATTATGTCCACTCCCTGTATGTTGAATCATTATAAAAAATCCATGTTTATGAAATCCTATTTTTACATCGGTATCCCAAGGTGCTGGCTCAACCATTCAAGAACCATGTTCTCAACATTCACCTAATGATAGGTGAGACACCATGAGAAATATTAACCCATTCTCTATCTCATTTCAGTGAACCAAAACTATTTCTTAATGTGTATGTACAAATTCTCCCCGTAAGGATGTATAAATAATGTATATATGTGAAACTATCTCATAAAATTACCCCACATCATGATAGGGACTATCGTCCATCCCTATAAATGATTACATTAATTACTCATTTAAAAAATCCAATATGTTAACCAATTGTGGATACTTATTCATGTAACACCTCTTAGTCAATGCCTCTGAATGGCGACTCTTCCACATGATGATGTATTGGAGGAGTTGACACTTTCAACTGGATAAAAGGTAAATCTTCTAACTCAACTATAGTCGGTTAAAAAGAAGAAAAAAATCACTTACACCTCCAACACCAAAAAATCCTAGGAGATCCTTCTAAAAGAATATTCCACCTCATTTTTCTTCATCGGCATAAATACTATCTCATAGTTATAGTCATGTATGAACTGAAACCATTGAATTTGCCTAAGATTCTTCTTTCTCTATGTGAGGCCATACATGAGGATCAAATGTTTTATGAAAATATTAATGAACTTTCTTAGAGGATAGTTCCTCTACATCATCAAAGAGATGACTACCTATCCCTTATTTAGGTCTGTTTCATGAAGTTTTTCTCATGGAGACTCAGGTACCGTGACCTATATGTGATAATATCCTATCTTTATATCAACAAATAGTTTATCCAATATCATATAGACGAAATATAATCTATGAACATCATGCCTTCATCTAGTAATATAATATAAGGAACACTCATCAACCATAAGCACTACTCCACAAAGGCTCCTACGCAATTATCAGTCAAGGTAAACAAATACACTTTCCATGTAAAGGTGGTCAATGGGGAAACAACCCTGGATAATTCTACTAAAAACCTCATGTAGTACCCATACGAGCCTATGAATATCCATACCTATACAACAACATTGGGTAACTCCCATGATTGTATTTAATTGATCATCATTGGGTATATAACTAATCAATTCTTGAAAATTCAATTCCCCATAAAGTGAACCTAATGGATCAGAAAATGGAACGTCGAGAGGTTACCATAAAAATAGTTCTTTTGATGAAAATCAAGGACCATCTTTATAGTCTCTTCATTATTATCATTTTATTGAATTTTTTATTATATATTATCAATGAACACCGAACATAGATCCATGTACGTTTGAAATTTTTTTAATCAAATCGATAAGCATCGTATGGGCATTCATCTTGAAAAGAATATCTAGGAACTCATACAGTTTTTAGAGACACCAGAATTCCAAAATTACAATATCATCCTTAAAAACAATCAACTAGAGGTATTTTGACCATAAATAGATCATTTAGAAAAAACTTATTCGTTGAAATGGATAAAATATGGTGTCAATCCATGGTAAGGAGTGTACTTTATTTATCTTGGCCTAGTTGTGGTGATGATAACCAACATGAATCTGCAATCTCCCATATGCCTAATTTTCTAACAACACTAAATCTACCTAGGTGGACACACTAGGTCTGATAAAAACCTTCTCTAATATTTCCATAAACATAAATTTCACCCTTCTAAGCTGGGAAAAATCCATTAGAATTGGCGTCGAAGATATCATAGTGGTACTGAGTAATAGGTCGATACAAAACTCCATATTCCCCACAGAATTACTCCCCAAACATCCTCTGGGAATAATTCCATTAAATCCTCCACAACATGAGTAATCCCAATTCTATAAGTTACTGATGAAATAGGGGATAACCTCACAAACTAATTAATAATGGGAATTAAATTCTTTCATGAAATACCTTCATCCACTACAATGAGATATCTCTCAACCATAAATTAGAATTTCATCTCATCAGTGCAAAAGAATCTGGTGCATCTACCTTGACAATCAATCTAGGCTTATACCATGGACAACCAATAAATACCCAAGACGATTTCATATGATTCAATAGTTAAATCCAAAAGGCCCCATGAGAACCTCTCTCAACAAAGAGATACCTCACATTGCATTTATATCAAATAAATAGATGTATTGTTCCCCATAAGAACCTCCAGAAAAAGATGTTGGGCTAAATCCTAAATATAGAGCTCCACCTATCACACCAGGTGGTAAATATATAATGTAATTATGTAGAAAAATTCTTCTTATATTGAATAAATTGCATAATAAACATATATTTGACCCAAAATAATCTTTTTTCTGTTGGGTCATATGCCTCAATGGACAGTTGTAGACCATGTACATGATAGCCATCTCTTTGTGTCTAATGTTGTCTTCCAAATAGTGGTAGTTGAAAGAGATAATAATGTTGTACATCACCCAAATCTCTTCCCCCTAGATCCTAAAATTTTCTTGCAACAACTATGCCTTTCTAGAACCACCCTTCCCTCTCCTAGGAGACTCATGATCATGATGTTGCATCTTTTGTGGTCGTCTATCCATTATCCAACTACCCTCCATAGCATGTATGGTCATCCAATCAAACACCATGTGACCTCTCTAGTACCAGGAATTGCCCCACACATAAAATGGATAACATGTTCCTCTATACTGTACATGATGGTATTCCCATGTTTGGTGCACTAGGAATATGTCCTATAATAAGATCCATCTAGTGGGTGATGGATCATTTCAATCTATGAGTAATATCTATAACACACACAACCAGCTCAAGTTACCAAGAGTTCCTCTAAAAGTAATATCTAATTCACGATATACCACTACAAGACACCGTTATAAGTTGGAATTTACAATGGTCAAACAATTCCATGTATATATCTACGGAGACCTTGTTCAAACTTATGTAACTGGAGGAATCCATAAAAAACATGTCAATAGAGTATAATTTATAGTGATTGAACCTCATAGTATACTCAACCACATTCGTGCCACAAAACAATAGCCTCAGAATCTCTTGAATCTAATCTAAGTGTATTATAGAGGGTAGTACCCCTCATGAAACAACATATGAAAGTCATACCATGAGCGTGTCGAATCATCATGCAATTGTTTAACTAGACTAAACTTGTATCTAGTTAATCCATGGAAATAGTTGGATTGTAGTGAAACCACATAATTAGTAGGATCTCATTTAATCTTAAAAACATATATCACTGACTCTGGCCAATCCTCCATATCCTTGAGATATGTCTTACTATGGATCCTCAACCGTCTCTAGTGGGGGAACTCGTGAAGTTCATTAATAATGTGGGCACACTAAATCGTCCCTTCTTGTATGATCGGATATATAATGGCCTAGACCTTTCTAGTGCAATCCTTCTCGGAAATCTGTTGTTTGAAGTGTTTTCTTAAGTCAAGTTGACTTATCCCGGACCCATTTCCAAATTCATAAAATGATTCATGAAATAGTGTCATGAAATGTTGTGTCACTTCCTATTCCAAATTTTCAATCAATTTCACAAAATAGTGTCACTTACTTTTCCAATTTTCCAAACTGTTTCATGAAACGATGTCATGAAACTGTGTCACTTACTTTTCTAAATTAACAAACTATTTCATGAATTGTAGGCACAAAAATGGTAGCAGAGAAATGGTGGCACAAAAATAGTATCACTGAAATGGTCTCATAAGAACGATAGCACAGAAACGGTTGCACAGAAATGTGGGCATAAAAATTGGGGCCTATAAATGGTAGCATATAAACAGTGGCATATAAACGGAAGCACAAAAATGGTAGTAGGGAAACTATATCACAAAAATGGTGGCACAAAAATAGTAGCAAAAAAATGGGGGCACAGAAATGATAGCATTGAAATAGGATCATAGGAATGGTAGAACCAAAATGATGGCACCGAAAGTGTGTCATGAAAAGTGTTTATAGAACTAGTTTATTTACTTTGTCAAATTTCTTGATTTTTCCAGATTTCCAAATTTTTCTCTTTTGATATCATTCTTTGACATAAAATAATTTAAATTTTATATTTATGTATGGGTTAATCTGATACTAGTTTAGTAAATCATGTCAATGATTTTTCTAAAAATTTGGAGGCTTTTAATTTTTCCAACCGCATAGATTAATGTGATCCACTTTTAATGGAACATCCATCATATCGTAAATTGCATGTTTGTTAAATCTTATAATTGGAAGAGATATCTTCCTCCATTTTTCTTACTTATTGTTCCCTGGTTTGAGATTCTCAAACAATTCCTTCTTACTATATGATTTTTGCGATAAAACTTTACTCCTTGGATTGGTTCCGCTTGATGATCTTTTTGATGTAAGCGTACAACTTTTTTTGGTACAACCAAGCAGTATTAATCAGTCATCAATATAAGGTATGATATAAAGTCATTATTCAATGTTCCTATCCTTCTATTTCTCCTTTACCTATTATTTTTTTCCATCTACATGTTCTAAATTGAGTTTTCATGGGTGTGTGGTGGTGTCTCTGCATCCTCATGTGGATGCAGTCCTCCATGAGATGTGATCGTGATCTGTTTTACGATACTGTTCTCATGTAAAGTGAATAATAATCCTTTTGAGGTAGGGGATTCATGTCTTCTCTATTCATTTATGTGAAACTGTAATGTTATCATGTTTTATCCCATTGGATCAGAATTGAATTGTCATAATAAATATTTGAACCAGATAAATAAATTTGTATCGATTGTATGTTATTGATTCTTGTTTTACTAAATAGTGTGATATATATTCTTTCTTTATTTAGAATTTCATTCTTGGTTAAAATTGGTAAATAATTTAAACTATGATTAAATATAATTATATACCAATGATAAAGGGGAATGTAAATGAATATGGTAGTTTTTGCAGTAAGCATGTTTAATTGAATTAATTGATGAGCCAGAGGCATGTTGATGATTGTTGAAAATGAATTAACGGAATTCCAATAAACTTTTTGGTTAATTTATGACAGCTTAATATTTCGGTTTTCCATATTTGGAAGCTTTAAATAATATATCGGTTAATTATAGATGCATTAAATAACCTGTTATATGATAAAATATAATGCGTGAGAGGGTTCTATGTTAACATCTTGCTTGTAAGGATGAGTGCCTTATCCTTTAGAGCCATGATTTGTTTTTATGTAAAAAGGTTGGATGCCTTGTTTATGGGACAAGAGATCAGTTGATATTGTTTGTTTTTCTGCTGCTTGTGTGGTGATTTAATCCTAGATCGCTATTTTGATATGTGGGGGAAGGGAGGCCCAATGGTTGTGGAAACAATTGATGCCTACAGTGGAGAGATGCATGGTTTTTATTAATGTCTGTGTCAGGTAGGACACAAGAGATAATGAAACATGTCAGTTATTGAATGATTGGATGCTTACAAAATCATGTTGGTTTTTTATCTTATTTACTTTTCCCAATGCTCATATATTCTAGTGTTTCTTTCCCTCCATCAAAAAGGGTAAATAATGCGCAGAGTATTCTAGGTGCTTTCCATGTCTAGATTCTTAAGGGAGGATGGGTCTACACTCCTACTATAGGTAGAAAATACTTGATGGGTAATTAATCTACTCACTATGTTGATCCCATTTGTTTTTAGTGTTGTAGAATATTTTTCTATAATTACTATGAATATGGAAAAGTAATTATTATGTAAATAATTGATTTAATAAATGATGTTAACCCATGGGGTTTGTGTTTTCTGGGATGCAATGTTGAGGTTATATTCCTAACAAGCTATGGACTTGGTTTAGTTATTCCTAGAGGGCATGAAACCCTGGGTGTGATGTTAATGATATGCAATATGGAAATATAAAAATTACTTAATTGTTAAAGAATTAATTAACCTAAAGTGAAACTGATAAAAATGGATAAATTAATATAATGTGTCTCTTTAAATGGTTGTGTGCCTATAGGATACCTAGTCTTAGACGTAACAGCTGAGAGTCCGAGAGATGATAGATGTAGTTGAGTATAAGATTATTTTATGCCCAACATTGTTTTGTGAGCTATAGTATATTCAATATTTTTTTCTATATGATAATCCACCCTTTGAATTAATGAAATTGACACCCTAGGGATTATGATCCATGGGGCTGTTTTCCTAAACAGTCAGGTGGGAGGATGGATGGCAAAGTGCCCCCTTTGGCCCCCTCTTTTCCCTTGGTAATTACATGTGATGGTATGAACAGATGATAGTTTTTAACATATATGTGTTTAGAGGGCTATAATGGATTTTGTTTATTCAGAAAAATATAATGTGTGTATATTTTTCTTGGGAATACTATAGGTGTAATGTGTATAGATTGTGATGTCATGAGGATCCTTACTCGGTTGTGGGCTGTAATGGCTTGGGGTGTAATTCCGGACATATGATAAATGTTATGAGAGATGTGGTGGCTCCCAAAAACTACTTGATTACATTTTTTTTCAAGGATATGGTTGTTTGTTTCACAAGGTGCATGTTTTGGTGCTTCACCCATGTTTTTATGGGAAACACTTTTTGGTTAAATATTCTTAGGATGTGTGGCATTGGGAAAAAGTGTAAAAATAGTGGGGTAGTGTTAGTGGAGCACCCTAGATATTATTTATTATATTATATAATCTCAAATGTGATACATGGTGAGAGTATCCTTGGTGAGGCTGGGAATATAGTATACATGTTTATGTGATGAGTTAGTTTCACTTGTAGTTCGTTGTTCTTCAACATGATTTCTTTTCTTTTAAACCATAGGATCCGTGAGGGATCCTACTGAGTATACTATTATACTAAACCTATGTATATATAAACTTTTTATTAGGTCACTTGGATTATGTCAGAGATCATACTGGTTACTACTTGCTTGGGGTTTCTTGATCTGTTTGGGCATTGTGGTTGTTGTCGTTTATACTTCATTTTGGTACTTGTAGTTTTCCCTATCAGTTGCTATAGTTCTTGCATGAAATTAAATATGTGTACTTGGGATTTATTTTATATTACAATATAACATCAATTTCTTTGGTATCTATCTTATATCTCTCTTCTTCATGCATTTTCTTAGAGGATAAGGTCTCCCATTTGAATGTTTACTATAACTTCGGGGCTAGTCTCCAACCCCGGGCCTACAAGAGGTAGGACTTAGGGGGTCACTATCTCTCTTCACACAGTTTTGGCCTATCAGGGGTACACCTTGTGGGTAGGGGGTCCTGACAAAGTTGTATTAAATAGAGATTTATTGATATGATGTAGTTTGGTGTTAGGAACATGTGATGTTTCATGGGTTGGTATGGAAATGATGTCTGAAAAGTTTATCAAGTGTTGTAAACACTATGGATCGGCTAAGACATAGGTATTTTGGGACCCCTAGGATCTGATGCACAAACCATAAACAATACATTGGCTACTAAATAATGTAATATTGGTTGGAGGGTAGAGACCTTGGAAAGGATCGTGATTCATTCATCTTTGTGACTTTGTTTGAATAGGTAGTCCTTGGAATATATTAACCTAAAATGAGTAAAACAAAATTATTATTAAATTAATGTTCAGTCTTCCATATTATAGGTTAATGTGATCTAACTGTTTATTATTTTTCCATTATGGCTCAAGTTAAACGTCCTCATTAGGTTCGCGTAGAAGCTATCTAGTAGGTTGTGCCCGCAGATTATTGCAGGGTAGAGGTAGACGAATAAGACACTTAGAGGAGGACAATACGAGAGTTTCAACGATAATGTTTGAAGAAGTATGAGGGATATGTTTCAGATGCAGAAATGGATTACTGGTAGGAGGAGGTTGATATAGCCTTTAGTTTGATTTTTTCTTGAAAGGAGCATTGGGTGTCTTTGGTTTTGATAATTCTATGTGGAGATGTGAGGAAGTGGTGGTTATTGTACCTTAGGGATCATGACGAGTCAACGATCTTATGGGATGAGTTCTGAGACATGTTCAAGTTCATGTTTCATTCATTGACCATAAAGGCATCTAATCTCCAGGATCTTCTTACCCTTCAATGGGGAATCTCGAGTGTTCAAGAGTTTTAGATCCATTTTTATAACCTACTGTGATATTCTTTAGACCTGTTGATAGATGAGGAGGTCAGGACAAGGCGTTTCGAGGAGGATTTGAGTCCAAATATCTTGTTCTAGGTCTCCCCATTTATACTTAATTCATATCATGTGGTTCTATAAAGGTCAAAGGTCATCAATTGTACATTATCCAAAAACAGATGGTCATTAGAGGGGATTCGTTGATATTCCCCACGAAGAAGAGCTTTAGTCAGGGTACCCAGTTTTCAAGGAAGAGGTGTTTTTGTTCGTTTGGGGGTAGGTCCCAACACTCAATATCTCATTTCTCTAGTTGATGAATCTCTCAATATTATGACAAGGTATCATGCACTTATTTTTCTTGTTGACGTGGAGGTCACTATCAACGATTGTGCCCGACCATTCATAGAAGCATGTGTAAGCTAGGTGTTCCTCTTAAGATCCCTCCATTGAGGCATTTCCAACTGAGGCTGTAGTTGTAGGTTACATTAGATTTAGATCAATAAATATCATATGAGTCGGGAAAAGGAAGTCCCCAAGATGTTCCACATCCTTAGAGAGTAGAGTGTGACCTTGGTGGTGGTCATAATCAGGGATAGAGAGGTCATGGTGCAGGTTGTGGTTAGCTTCATGCTCTATCGTTTCCAACTCCATGAGATCTATACATCGTTTTAGGTTCCATTTTCTTTTTTTCTAATTGGGTGTATGCCTTGTTCGATTCAGGTGAGACACACTCCTCCATATCCCCTTCCCTTGTCAATTCTCGGGGACTTTAGGTAGAGAGGATTCTAGTGCCATTGGCGTTGACTATAATAATAAGAGGTCGAGTTGACTTGTTTTAAGTATATAGAGACTATGATCTAGTTTTTGGGTAGAACATATCCTGGGGAGATTTTCTATGTTTATGAATACAACAATTTGATTTCATCCTCAACATGGATTTGTTTTATTTTGTGCATAAAATTGTGGATTTCTTTATGAGGCAGTAAGAGTTCTTCGATGAAAATGGAGAGCAAGTGGTTTCTATTGGCGAGAGAGACCCTCGGATGGGTCAGAGGCGTGTTTCATCCTTATCATCCTTGATGGCTGAGCTAAGGTTAAGTTCTTCATAGGTTTAGATGTTTTCCCTTCCAAGACTTGTAGAATGGGGCATCCTTTATTTCACCCACGATCATGAGTTGGTAGAAGTGGTGTTTTCCCTGAATTTGTGGAGACATTACCTCATTGGAGAACACTTTTGGGGTTTCATTGATCATAAAACCATGAGGTATGTGTTCTCCCATTGTGACTTGAACTTGAGAAAACATTAATGTACGGAGTTCATATAGGAATACAACATCAAAATATCATATACACCTAGAAAGGGAAATGTTGTTGCTTATTTTCTAAGAAGGAATTCATGTAGTGATGAATTACATGAATTTTGTGATTCTTGGATAGTAATGAAAGAAAATTTTGAATTATATACAGATATGGGGGAATTTTGGAGAAAATGTTGTCTTTTCTAGATGGTAGAGAAATCATCTCTAGTGCAACGGGTAGAAGAGTTCCAATTGGGGGATCTAAAGATGGAGCTCTTCAATGACCAAGTTTTCGGTGGTGAGGCCATTGATGGTTAGTTATAGAACGAACAACATCATGTATTGTATCAGGGAAGGACTTTTGTTAATTTGGGGAGGCATGATATGGTTCCCAGAGAGTTCCCTAGTTCACCTTTAGCTGTGCATCCTGGTGTGACAAAGATTTACTGAGCCTTGAGGAGTTAATTTTGGTATCTTGGGCTAAAGCGTACAGTTTCAATGTTTGTGTCTTAATGTTTGGTCTTCTATAATTTGAAGGTTGAGCACCGTGTTCCCAATTGTTTTCTCCACCCATTAGATGTTTCTCAATGGAAGTGGGAGTACGTCTCAATGAACATTGTTACTAGTTTACCTTAAGATTAGGGAGGCTTTGATGCTATATGTGTGGCAGTAGATCATTTAACGAAATAATCTATCTTAATATAAATATTTGAATCAAGCTCAATGGAAGTTTTGTCAAGGATATATCATGAAAAGGTGGTGAGACTTCATGGAGTCCCGGGGATGATCTTTTCTGATCGAGATCCTCATTTTACCTCCATATTTTGGAGAGTTCCCTAGTATGCATTTTGTTCTCATATATTCTTTAGAACTTATTTTCATCTGTAGGCGGAGGGTCAGACAGAGTGGACCATCCAGACTCTTGAAGACATGTTGCACTCTTGTGTCCTAGATTTTTGATGTTCATGGATAAGGCGCTTACCCTTGGTGGAGTTCTCCTACAAAAATAGTTAACACTCCAAAATCAATATGTCGTTGTTTGAATCATTTTATTTCCAACCATTACATCCACAAAAGTTCTAGACTGGTGTCAGAGTGTCAAAAATTTACAGATCATAACTGGTATAGAATACAACAAAGATGGTTCTGGTTATTCGAGAGAGGATGAAGGTAGCACATGATCATCAAAAATCATATTCTTATCATAGAATGAGGCCTCTTTAGTTTTATATTGGGGATCACGTTTTTCAAATGGTGACTACCAATCATGGTTTGTTAAGGTTTTGTCATGGCAGTAGGCTATCTCCACAGTTTTTTGGGCCTTTCGAGATGTTATCTCATGTTAGAGCCATGGCGTATAAGGAAGCACTTCCCCCATAGAACATCTAGATACATGATGTTTTTCATTTATCACAAATCCATTATTACCTTCATGATGACTCTCACATCATCGATAGGTGAGAGATCGATTTTGATGATGATGTGACCATCAAGGAGAGGCCATTAGAGATCCAAGACTGCAAAGATAAGTTGTTTCATGGGAATGTTATCCCCTTGGTCCATGTCAGTTGCGACATAGTGGCATAGAGGAGAATATAAGGGAACATGTGTCGCAGATGAACACTCAGTTCCCTAAGTTGTTTAATGATTAGTTTTATTTTTGTAATTATTCCCTCTTTATGGTTGTAAACCATTTATGATTATGAGATTTCCTTCTTTTCATATTATTTTTTGGCTTGATCTCTTAGAGATTTATCTCCCCCTAGAGTGTTTTTAGGAGATGTTTGTGGTTTTTTCATGGCTTCTCATTGATCCTTGGATAAAGTGGTTGATATCTTTTCTATGCTGGGAGCCTTGAGTGGCATCTCAAAGGGTGGTTTTTGGACCCCTTTTTATGGTTTATTTATAGGTTAGTTTTTAGTTGTCGAGGTTGATAATGTTTTGATATGTATATAATATAATGGCATGGACATTTCTTGTCCACTATGTTTCTGAAATCTAGTGTATGAGGTGTTCTGGGAGGTCAATGTGACTTATCCCCTACAGTTTTCCAAATTTACAATCCATTTAATGAAATAGTGTCACGAAACAGTGTCACGAAACAGTGTCACTTCCATTTCCAAATTTCATAAATGTTTTATGAAACAGTGCCA
The DNA here is from genome assembly GCA_963277665.1 of Viscum album. Classification (NCBI taxonomy): domain Eukaryota; kingdom Viridiplantae; phylum Streptophyta; class Magnoliopsida; order Santalales; family Viscaceae; genus Viscum; species Viscum album. The sequence continues at coordinate 1,284,483,424 of OY728133.1, forward strand.
AAAAAATGGTGTCACTTACTTTTCATATTTTCCAAACTGTTTCATTAAACATTATCACAAAACTGTGTCACTCACTTTTCCAAATTTCCTAACTATTTTAGGAAACTGTGACACCAAAATGGTAGCACAAAAATGGTGTCCCAGAAATTGCAGCAGAAAATAGTGGCACAAAAATGGTTGCACCGAAATGGTGGCACTGAAATAGTAGCACAGAAATGGTAGAACTGAAGTGGTAGCATAGAAAAGGTGTCACGAAAATGGTAGCACAGAAACAGTGGCACCAAAATGGTGGTAGATAAATAGTCACACAAAAACTGTAGCACCAGAACAATAACATCAAAACATTGTCATGAACAGTGTTTCCAAAACTATTTCATTTTCTTTTTAAAATTTCCATATTTTTTTTAAATTTACCATTTTTTCTCTTTTGATATATTTCCTTCACAGAAAAAAAATTCCATATATAAGTGTGGTTGATTCCATTTCAAGGATGGAAAATCATATCTTTTATTTTTATACAAATATAGAGGATTTCAATTGGTCCAACAACATTGTTTAATAAAATATAGTTTTATTAAAAAAATCTTGTATTTCTTCAACTGCTATTCTAATAAATCTTCTAAAGGGACAAGATATCTTCCGCTTTTGTTCTTACTTCTTGTTCCCTGGTGCGAGAGGCTTGAACATTTCCTTCTTCCTATATGAGTCAGGCAACCAAACTTTCCTCCTTGGATTGGTTCCCCTTTATGTTCTTCCTACTACAAGAGCAACCCCTATTTTGGTGCAACAAAAAATTATTGATTAATCATCGATATAAGGTATGATCTTTCATTGTTCTTCTAGGTTCCTCTCCTTTGGTGTCTTCTTTCCCTATTAAGGATTGCAATATTGATTTTCTTAATGGAGCTTTATTAGGTGTTCACTGGTGTGGTGGTGTCTATTCATTCTCTAGTGGATGCAGTCCTCTACGAAAGGTGATCGTGATCTATTTTGCAGGACTAGTCTCATGAAAAGGTCATCTAAAACCTATTTAGGTAAGGTATTCATGGATTCACTGTTGTTTTACATGAAACTATAGAGCTAGATTGTTTTATCACATTGGATCACCATGGAATTGAAATAATAAATATTTTTACAGGATAAATAAATTTTTATCAATCGTATGTTATTGGATCTTATTTTTCTAGATAGTGTGTTATTTATTCTTTCATTATTAATCATGTCATTCTTGATGGAAATTCGTAAAGATTATAAACTAGGATTAATTATAATTATTTTTCAATGGTAAATATGCATGTAAATGAATATGGTTTTTCTTGCATTAAGCATGTTTAATTAAATTAATTGATGAGCCAATAGCATGTTGATTCTTATTGATAATGGATTAAAGGAATGTCAATTAATAGTTTAGTTAATTTTTGATTTTTTATTGTTTAGGGTGCCATAGTTTGAACCTAAAAATAATAAATCAATTAAATCAAGATTGATTAATGACATATACTTTTGATAAAAGATAACGCCTAGTAGGGTTCAATGTTTCCCTCTTTCATGTAAGGTCGAGTGCCTTGTGATTTGGAGCCATAAGTACTCATTATGTATGAAGGTTGGATGCGTTGTTACGGGCCAAGAGCATAGTTGATCTGATTCTTTACTTCCTTCTTCATGTGATGTGATGTGAGCCGGGATGGATGTTGTGATATGTGGGGCCATGTAGGTCCATTGGTTTTGGTACTAGTTGATTCACATAGTGGCGAGATATATCGGTTAATACATGTGGGTGTTGGGGAGGTCACCAGATATGAGGAAACGGGTTTTTTATTGAATGATATGATGCTTTCAGAATCTTGTTGGGTATTTATCTTCACTTTCCCCAATAGTCAAGGCAGCTGGTCTTACGTACCGACCTTTCATAAGGGGCGAAGACACATAGGGTATGCCATGTTATTTCTGTGTTTAGATTCTCAAGGAAGGATAGGTCTACTCTCTAGAAATAGGTGTTAAAGACATGATGGGTTGTTCACCTACTCACCATGTTGAGCCCCCTTATGTTTAGTAGCTTAGAATGTTTTCTCTAGAATTTTTGGGAATATGGGAAAGTAATAATGATGTTAAAAATGATTGAATAAATGATGTTAACCCATGGGGTTAGATATTTCTGGGATGCAATGTTCATGAAATATTTCTGGGAAGTTGTGGACATGGTTTGTTTATGCTGGGAGGGCATGAAACCATTGGTGTGATGCTAATGATATGTAATGTGGAATTAATAATAATTAATTAACGGTTAAATAATTTATTAACTTAAATTTCAACTGATAAAAAGAGATAAAGTAATCTAATGTATCTCTTTAAATGGTTGTGTTCTTACAGGATTATAAGTTTTAATAGTAGCAATCTGGAGTCTGAGAGACGTTATCTACAGTTGATTCTAATGCAAGGTTATTCCCATAGTGTGCTTGCGAGCTATAGAATATTCAATACTTTTTCGATTTCTATACACTACACTATCCCATCAGTTTGGGAAATTGACACCCCATGGATTATGGGCCATGGGGGTTCTTTCCCCAACAATCCATTGGGATGATGGATGACTAAATACCCCCATGGGCCCACCTCTCTTCTCTAGGTAGTTACATGTGATGGTAGGCACAACTATTAGTTTTTCCTTATATATGTGTGTAGAGGGATGTAATGGGTTGTGGATATTCACAGACATAAATTCTGGATAAAGTTTTTGATTGACAACAATAGGCGTAACATGTATTGGCTGTAATGGTTTGAGGATCCTCACTCGGTTTTTGGGTTGAAATTGCATGATGTATAATGTCTGACACAAGATACACATTATGGGAGCTGTGGTGGATCTCAGAAACTAACCGGTTACCTTGGTTACATGCACTTAGTAGTTTTTCTACACAAGGATCATGATGGGGTTCTTCTCACAGGTGTCTATGGATAATATTTATGGGAGAGAGATAAATAGGATGTACGACATTGGGGAAAAGCGGCAACCCAGTGGAGAAGTGGTAGAGGGGTACCCTTTATATTATTTGTTATAAAAAATACTCTTGTATATGATGCTTGGTGATAGTAGCCATAGTGAGGATGATTACATAGAATACATATTTAGGTGATTAGTTAGTTTCACATGTTGTTCATTGTGCTTTAGCAATCTTTATTTTCTTTTTCATGATAGGATCAGAGGAGGATCCTACTGTGTATACTGTTATACTCACCCAATGTATATATAAACTATTTTCAGGACACATAGTGATGGTTGGAGATAAGTCTGGTTACTATTAGCTTGGGGTTTCCAGAGGTGTTTTGACATCATGGTCACTTCCGTTTTTACATTCTTTTGGTACTTGTAGTTTTCCATTTCAGTTGTAGTAGTTTATTCCTAAAAATAAATATTTTTATTTGGGATTTATTTTAGGTTGAGTTATATCTTGTAGTTGGTTGGTGCCTATCATATATCTCACTTCTGCATGTGTTCTATAAGATATTAATGCCTCCCATTTTTTTGTTTAATATAACCTCATAGCTAGTTGACAACTTGGGTCCAACTATAAGCGGGACTCGGGGGACACTATATACCTTCTCATATTGCTATCCCAGGAAGGGTACAACTTGTTGGGAGGGGGATGTGACATGATACTCAACCGTTGGGATTGATTCTACCTATCCCTTCTAGAATATTAACCTGACATGATGAACACTAAACTGATGCCTCATCACTTATAAGATCATTGTTACAATCTAGAATTGGTAACATGGTTGGCTATACTCTTTGATGAATCCTGAAAATTTAAACAAGATAAACCACTATCATATGAACATTTATATACATGAGAAGTTAACCCATTAATGATAGTGAAAGTAAATGATATTATATGATTCATGTACCGTTGATAACTTCAACCAATGTCTCAGTATTATGATTTGACAAGCATGTAGTAAGCGTCCTAGGGAATGGATATATTGTCTTCTACATCAACATTGGGTTACCCAGTCTGAGGGACAAACATAATAAAATTGAATTGTTTTTCATTAATCCCAAAATATCCAAATAAGGGGAAATCAAAAACTATCCAATGGAATAAGCATCTTGGATACCGGTCTATCATGACCTAAAACAATGTGGTTCATGCCGTAACTACACTACACCAACATTTATAGTCATGGGGGGACAAAGAGAACAAAAATACATAAATAATACCTGATTCCTTTGGATAATGTATATTTACACATACACCCTACCATATACTTGAATATTTGTAGATGAATAATAATAAAAGGTTAAGCATCTAAATAATAAACCATGCATGTAAAACCCCTACGGAGTAAAAGTGTATAATAGTGTAAAATGAAATTAAAAATGGTATAATACATGCCCAACCCAAAATAAGTACTAAAGTGACATTAACTATAAAGTAAATGATGGGAAATTGCATCTCAAAATCTCCAACTTTCGACCACCACACATAGACAAATTCATAAGTGTGTCCCTATTCACATCTATAATTACATATGAATTTTTTTTGACAGGTTAAGAAAAAACACATCCCGGAAAATATAATTCGTGGGTGAGTATAGACATACCTATTAGGATTCCCTGAAAGATGAAGGGGGCCAGTAATAGACACGATATGAATATATATTTACCCAATGAAATAGAATAAAAAATTACAAAGGCACAAATATAGATATAAATATGCTCAATAAAAGATGCCCTATTGAGAGATAAAATGGATATCAATTTCACAGCACAACCCATGAATGATTTATATCACATCCAAAAGTTAATGTAATGATCCCCAATATCTCATGTGTTTGTCTGAAGAAACAACCAATTCAAACAACATATTTCTACTATGTCTCAATATCAAGGGAAAACAATATCCAGTTAGATTTCTCAAAAATTGAAACAAAATGAGGGGTCCAATATTGTAGTAGAGGACCCATGCCCTAACTATGTAGGAGGGTTTTAATCTGCCAGTCGATAGAGGAATCAAAACCTTACCATTAAGAGGGTACCTATAATGACTTAAACATAAACATTACATAATCTTGTAAATTTATTTAGAATTTACATTCTTATATTACCAAATATCCTCTTAGTTTATAATTTTAGATAATTATGACATAATTTATACATATTATCCCAATAGAATAAAAAATATGAAATTTAAAACAATATCAATTTCCTCTATAAAAAATGTTCTCAATAAATCATGCAATCTTTTAATGAAAAATCTTCAAAATAGTCATCTTGGCTTCATTATTTCTATTACCCATCATTAACTAAGTGGAAAAAATTTTAAAACATGGGATGGGAACAAAAATCCAATTAAGGGGCATAAATGAATTGAATGATTTAGTGAATTAAAACTTTTAAAAATATGGAATAAATTTCAAAAATAAATATTTCTCATGAATAATGTATCATATACTTAACTTGGGAAAAAATAGATTTCCATAAACCATTTAAAACATAAATAAACCATTTAGGTAATTATATGAAATAATTACATAAGATTACAACAATACCGACTATTATATGATGTGTAACTCTTATAACTACCTTAAAATGTACAACTCACATATAATTTATGGTGAAACCCTCACAAATACCTTACAATGTAACCCTCATGGAAACATTAATGTTTATCCATCGATATTCCACAAGGAATTGCCATTACAGTCAACTTAAATAATAAATATACCTATTGAATTAGAGGGAGATATTGGTCCCACCCTTTATCATAAACAATGTACAAGAACTATAACATTATCATAAATCATTTATACTTTCATTATATAAACTTTTATTGATGAAATTCACTTATTTTAGAAGAATAATACACAAATAAAATAAAAACCATTTATCTAAAAATAAATAAGTAATATTTTAAATAAAATTCCCAATCATTATGGATTCATGAATTTGGAATAATCCTCTCATACCGTATAAGTTATGAAGGAAATATTTTTTTGAGTTTGCTAGAAATATACATTAAATACTATTTTAAAATGAAATTCCCTTACATTGTGATTGACATCCTTAAAACATGTTCAAACATCATGTATAATTGTTTAATGTGGGATATTAATTTATCAAGGAAAAATATTCATATTTACAATACATTATATGATCCTTTTATGACATAAGTCAACTGGTTTATTTATAATATTTTATTATTTTTATTGTTTTGAGTGTGTTTATTTTCCATGCTTAAGTCACTGTTGGTTTTCTCATCAGATGGAAAAACAATATAATTAGAATTAATTGGTATTAATATGTTTCCAAAATTTTAAATGATAAGATATGTCATTTTTTCTATTATGAGGATGATCCATTATATAAAACACTTATGAAAGTGATATAATTTATTTTGGTGGATTTTAGGAACGTAAAGAACTTAAATCATTTTCTTTAATATCATGTTTAAATATTTTTTCTATATCATTATATAAATTTTAATACTTATTATTAAATATTATTTAAATATAATATTTTTTTGTAATCATCCTTGATATTTGAAATGAAAAAATGAAAACACATCATTCATGTTGATTGTAAATGACACATCAGAGAGGATGTTTTCATTTTTTAGAATAAGAGCTGAGGAGGAAGGGATTAATAATGGATATTCCATTAAAATAATAAAATTATAGTATATTTAAAATAATGAAGTTATCACGTAACATGGATGAGGGGAGGTTAAGAGAAAATAGTAAAATAAATGAAATTGAAAAGAATTTTAATAGTAAAGAAATGGGGATTTCACCTCTTGAACATCTTCTCCTTGAGAACCTCCTTATGTAACATGGATTTTTCCTTTGGTGAGACCAGTAGGTTGTTTACATGGTAAAGTGGTTTGCAAAGTTAATTGTGTAGAATTTAAATAAGATTGATTTCTTTGGATCTGTGAGGACAGAGGTTGTCATTGGTGGCACTGATTGTGGAGGAGAAGGATTTTTTTTGATTATTTTATTCATTAGTTAATTATTTTGGATCAGGAAAATGAAGACTTATTGTTACATAAATATATAAAGTGAAGGGAAAATAATAATTACAGATTATGGACTTACATCATCTATACATCAATCATGCCTCAGTAATTAATGTACTTGAAAAATAGAGATAATTCTAGTTTTTTAGTATTCACAAAAAATTAAACTATTTTAGAACAATACAAAAAAATCACCACAACTATAACTAGATGTGTAGAATTAGAAAATGGACTCAATTTTTTAAAATAAATTTAAAAAATTATTAATTTAATTTTTAATTAAAATAATCGTTAATTCTAAAGAGACTAATTTTAAAATTATAACTGATTTTATGACAATTTGAAAAATTAATTCAATTCTCATAAATTTACCTTTTTATCATAAGACCACAAAATATAAATTTATGAATTTCATTAATATGAATTTTTGTTCAATCATTATATTAATAATAATGTTACAAATAATAATTTATTTGTCAAAGAAATACCAACACTTAATTTATCATTTTCAAAACATTTATTTACATATTTCATGATATAAATTTATAATATTTTCACCTATAAGATATGTAAATGTTATTTTTACATTCATATGTGATGTTAGAATTATATTTTTATATATTCTATAATTTATATAAATACCCCTTATTTTATTATACAATTAGAATCAATTTTACAATTGAATTTTGGAATGAAAAAATAATAATTTTTTTAAGAACCTGGGTTGTTACAGTTTCCCATCTTTCAGGAAATTTCATTATCATTGTTTTTATTCACTTTTCTGACAAGTGATGATACATTTCCATGGTAGAATTTTTATATTCTCATGTTTATTCTCCAACAATGTGGTTTTTCCACTAATCCTTTACCTAGTTATTTAACTTATTCTGCAACAACTTCTCTCAAAGATTAAGAATACTAATTGGGTTATCATTATAATAAGGGTTCTACTATAACTAAACTCCTTCTAGACTCAAAAAATGAGTTGAATTTTGAACACCCATTATTAACATCAAAACCTAAAAAACATTATGTTTCTAAGAAAAAAATGGAGGTATGGCTTCATGGTATGTTACGGGTCCAACATTCTCTTGGATTTTATAATTTCCAATGAACCATGTGAGTAAAATTCCTTTCTTAAAAAAACACATAACACATTTCCATAGATGAATTTTAAAGAAAAAAATAAGATCAACTATAAATGAAAATTCATTCCCCTTGTTATCTGCATTACTTTTATACATGGTTTGAGCTGTTCTCATGTTTTGATGGATCATATTCAATTTCTCTGACACTTTCTCTAATAATTATGGTCCCATAAACATCATTTTTCTGAAATCATCCAAAAATTCTATAGTATAAAAATTATTTCCATATAATCCCTCAAAAGGATCCATCTGTATATAAGAATGAAATCTATTATTATAATAAAACCCATCTAAATAATGATGATGATACAAACCACCCTGGTAATATAATGAAAAAGCATTTAACATGCCTTCCATTGTCAAATGTTTTCACTCAGTCTCTCCATCATATTGATTATAAAAGGATGTGAATAAATTTAATTTAGTTATCAATGGATTTTAAAGGTTATTCAAAAATTTAGATGTGAACCCAAGATCACGGTTCGATATAATGGAGAGGGTAAATCCAAGTAACCTGAAAATATCATTGAGATACTTTTGAGAAAGTTGATCTGGAGAAATAATGTCTCAAATTGGATAGAAATGTCAATATTTAGTCTATGAATCAACAATAATCCAAATTTCATTATCAGCTTGATATATATTTAGTAGTACCAAAACTATGTCTATGTATATATTTTTTCCATTTCCATTATGCCAATGAAAAAAGGATGATTTATCCCCTGCCAATTGTCACTTTTCTTTAACCAGTTGAAATTCAAACATTTCACTGTAAAATTTGCAATATATATTCAATATATCACACCAGTAGTACTTAATATGGTCTCTATACATCATACTACAACAAGTATGAACTAAAAATATTGAACTATGAGATTCACTTAATTATTATTTCTTCAGCTGGGAACCAAAAGAAACACAAAATCTCTTTCCAAAACACAATAAATAATCCTTATCAAAATTAAAGTTGGGTAACATAACTTCTTTAACCAATTCTATATTTTACTGTGACTCACGATCATCCTTCTATGCTTGTATAATTCAATGTGATAGGGATGACTGTACAGACACCTAAAACAAAATATAGGAATTTACTACACTAACAACATCCAAACCAAATTTCATCGAATCATTAATCAAGGGGTCATGTTACAAATTCCGCATGGTATTAATAACATGATGTTTTCGAAACAAGTCATCCACCACATTGTTTGATTTTATAGGATTGTAATTTATCATGCTATCATAATAGATTATTTTTTAAATCCATCTCTGCAACCTCATGTACAATTCATTTTAAGGTAATATGTACTTCAAAAATTTTTGGTTAGTATCTTTATAACCTTTGAATCCATATAAATGATGTCTCACTATTTTTAAAGAAAAAAATAGATGCTAAATCTAAATCCTATATTGGATAATTCAACTCCTGAGATTTCATTTGTGTTCAAGAATAATCAATTACCTAATGAATCTATATCATAATGAAAACCGTACCCTTCAATGAAGAATAAAAAAAGATGATAAATTCTCCATTTCTTGAAATGAGAGAAAAAATTGGATCATTCACTAGTCCTTTATTTAGTTCCTATATACTAAAAACATATTCATTTGTCAATATAAATTTTACCCTTTTAGTTTTAACTCAGTTAGTGGGCTTGATAAGCATGTAAATATTTTAAAAACATTTTGGTAATAGTGTGATAATATGATAAAACTATAACTATATTGAACATTTTTAGGTCTTGTACATTCATCAACCACTTTTGTTTTTGTGGGATGAACTGTTATGACATCCTTATTTACAATGTGCCTAAGAAAGAAATTTTTTTTCAAAAAACAATCACACTTTATAAATTTATTTTATAGGTTATTATTTCTTTGTGTTTAGATAACAATCCACAGATTTATTTATGTTCCAAAAAACATTTTTAATAAACAAAAATTTAATCAACAAGATAAATAATTATCCAAATATTCATGGATAATTCAATTCATAAGATCCCTAAATGAAATAGGGGAATTTGTATAACCAAAGGGCATAAAACAATCATAATACTCAAATATAGTTCCGAATGTTTTTTTAGAATTTCACCCTCTTTCACCTTTAGCTGATGGTACCTGGATCTCATGTCAATCTTGGAAAAATATCAAGCTCCCAGGGTATTGTCAAAGAAGCCATCGAAATTAGGAAATGGGTTGTTATTATTAATATTAACATAATTGAAATATCTATAATAAATGAAATTTCCCATGGAACTATAAATATTTTTAACAAAAATATAGGATCATACATTAGTAATGGGATAGAATGAATTCCACCATTATCAAGTAACTCCTATAACCTATTTTTCCATTCAAAAAGTTCCAATTCATCCATACTAAAAGGGCGTTTTGATATTGTTTTGTATCAGTAACTAATTCAATAGATCACTAAAATTTTGAACCACATATAACACTAGGAAAACCATTTGTAAAAAGATCTAGGTATTCATTTACAACTGTAACATAATTATTCTAAACTGTTCCCTTATTTTCATAAATATGTGAAAGATAACATTCAAATAAATATTTTAGTAGTTTGAAGGCTTTGAGATTTGTTATTAATTGTATTGGTTCATTATTTTATATTATTTGAAATTTATTTAAAAAAATTAATTAGGTCTATAATCAATCATAGTGTGACAAATTCAAATACAATCCAAACCTAAAATAAACAAACAATATACCTAATAAAACTTCATTCAATTTCCCAACATCTACAAAAACAGCCACAAAGGAAATCACTACACCTTTCTACATATAAATTTATATTTTCCATCACATAGATATTTCATTATATAGGTATCTGTATAATGACCCATCTCACCATATTTGAAAAACATAACAAGTTTCTTATCAAAATTAAATGTACTAGAACAATGAATATTTTCACTGTAATGTTGGCCTATATTTGATAACATAACCCAGAAAAAAATATTCAATGATTTTTTAATCCATTTTCCACGATTCTATTTTCCATACATTCCACAAACTTGAAACATGATTTTCATACCATCAATTTTGTTTGACTGATTCATAAATATTGATTTCCATATGGAAATTTTATTTTAGATTATTTTAGAGTACATATGATCCTCACTAAACCCCCTTTATACTCACTTAGAACATCTGATTGGTTTCTTTAAACTTTTTAATTCAAGGGAGGGAAATGTCGATCGATATCTTGAATTCAATCCTGAGTAAAAACAATTGATTTTTTAATTAAGATCCCAAATAAGATTCTGAACATATATTCCTAATAGCGTGAAGTTTAACTTATATACACTCACTATAGATTCCTAATTTTGTTTCAGTTCAAGGAATTTGTTTTCCATCCGATGTACTACCACAATAGTAAAATATTTTTCTAGGAATATATTCTTAATATCAACCCATTACATGAAATAAATCTCTTCTCTATCCATTATATTACTGACTATTGACCACCACTAGTCATATTCACATTCAAAATGAAAAATATAAACACAAACCATTTCATTATCTAAAAACCCTTTAACAACGAATATCTTTTCGTGGAATTTAATCCAACCATTAGCCACCACTGGGGCGTATGGTCCATTGAATGTAAGAGTGTGTTGCCTAATAAAATGTTCCAATATCTTTATGTTCTGTAGTGTTAGCTCTGGTTGTTCTATTTCATGGATTCCACAACAAAATATAGAATATGTAAACTAATACATTAATTTCACAAACAACTCTATTCAAATTAACCAAAATTCAATGTTGCATATTTAAAAAGATAGCATCCCTCAGTGTCTTCCTACATCAACTGAAATGTTTCTTCTGTGAAACAATTTTCGTAACATACATATCTTTGATGTAGAAACATTGTATTCATTAAATTATATATAATTTCATCTGAAAATTAATTTAAAAAGAATTTATGGTATTTTTTGACATCATCATATCCCTTAATGATATATAAATTGTTTAGTTACTCCAACTATAAGAACATGACCTTAAACATTACATAATATAGTAGATTTGTTTAAAATTCACTATCTTACATTATTAAAGATATTTTTAGTTTATTGTTTCAAATAATTATGAAATTATTTATAATTATCAATCTAAAATCATACCAACTGGTATTATTAAAATATTTTCGATTTCTTCTATAATATAACAAGTTTAAATAAATTATGAAATATTTCTTAAAAAATCATTAGAACATTCAACATGACTTATTCTATTATCTTTTCCATCCATAAACCCTAATATTTTTTTAAACATGGTATGAGAACAAAAATCATAGTAATGGATACAAGATAAAGTAAACAGTTAGTGCATGAATCCTTATAGACATATGAAATTAGCTTCACAAAGACATACTTCTCTTCCATAAAGTATCATATATTTGTCCTTTGAAAAAATAGATTTCCACAAAACATAGAAAACATAAATAACCCATTTTTGTAAATAAGGGAATTAAATACTTAATATTATAACCCCCATGGATAACATATTTTTTTTATCCCTCATGGATACCTTACAATGTAACCATCATTACTACCTTAGTAAGTAACCCTCACGGCTACCTTACAAGGTTTCTATCATGGCTACCGTATGTTGTAACCATCATAGTTACACTAGGAATAACCATTATGATCAATTTTTAACATAGAAATACTGAAATCATTAATGGGAGATATAGGTCCTACATTTCATCATAAATAATTCGCACGAACCATGACATAATCATAAAACATTAACATTTTCATCATAAAAACATTTCTTGAGGAAAATCATTTATTTTAAACAAATACATTTCCAATAATAAATAACATCATTTTCTATATAATTAATCATGTAATATTGTAAATAAAATATCAAAACATTACGATTCATGAAATATATATATGTATTTGATGTATAAATTAATATTCCTTTTTAATTTTGTATAAATGGACATTAAAGGGGATTTTAAAATGAATGGCTCTTACCTTAGGGTTTAATACATTAAAATGTTTTTGATACACTTTTATAATGGTTTAAATATTGTTATTAATTTATTAAGAAACTATATTAATATTCATAATAACTTATATAATCTTTTTCTAACCTCTTTATACATATATTTTTCTAATATGTTGTTATTTTTATTGTGTCTAGTGCGTTTATTTCACGGTTTCCATTGTTGGTTCGTAATGGCTTTTATTGTGGATTATAAGAAAGTCTCAAAAAAGGGAAAAAATGAGATTAATATGTTTCTATAATTTTAAATGATACCATATATCATTTATTTATGAGGATAATCCATTAGATAAAACAATAATTCGAGTGATTTAATTTATTTTTCCGGTTTTTACGACCATGGTGATCTTATATCATTTTATTTAATATAATGTTTATATAATGGATCGATAAAATTATATAAATAATAACATATATAAAAAATTTATTTAACCACAATAATGGTTTATGTCCAGCATTAATAGTGATAAAATAAAATGAAAACACATCATCCATGATGGCGGTAAATGGACACATCATGTTTGATGCTTTCAATTTTTAGAATAGGAGGTGAAGAATAGAAATTTGATGGTGGATATTCCCCTAACACAATAAAATTTCATTTTATTTATGATAATTTACATATCATGTCACTTAGATTATTGGAGGTGAGTATATAATAATAAAATAAATGAAATTTCAATGAAATTAAAAAAAACAAAAGAGGATTTTACCAGTTTAATTTCATCTCTTTCGGAACCACATTAAGGGTATTTTTTCTCCTTTTGGTGAATCCATATGGTCCTTGAAATGGATAGTATTATTGGGAAGTGAATTGGGTAAAATTAATGAATCTAAAAGGCTTTGGAGGTGCAAGGATAAGAAGTGGTGATGGGTGATATTTATAGTGGAGGAGATGGGTGTTTTTTTATTCATTAGTTTATTCTTGTGACTAAATACAAGGATTTTTTTAATTTCCTAAATAAATACAGTAAAAAGATATGGACAGTTCAATATTATGGTTTTACATCAACCATACATAATCCATGACTCAATAATTCATGTATATTCTAAATAATGTAAATTACCATATTTCACTATTCAAAAAAAATCAACTATTTTAAAAAAGTCCCAACAATTCACCCGAATCATTTTTTGATGTGTGATGTTGAAAAATAGACTAAATTTTTTTAAAATAATTTTCAAAATATAGAATACTTTTTTAACTAAAATCGTCATTTATTAAAACAATCCTGATTTTTAAATTATAACTTATTTTACTACACTTTAAAAAATTATTTAATGCGTTATAATATTATCTTATAATCATAAGAAAAATAAAATTAATTTATGAATATATTTTATGAAGATATGTTTTCTTTTAAATATTTTTCTTAGTTATATTTTTTAAAATAAAAATTTATGTGTCACAAAAATACAAATGCCTAATTTATCATTTCGCAAACATTTATTTACATATTACATGATATAAATAAATCATATTTTTAGTTAAAGGTAATTATGTTTTATTTATAAATTCATACATGAGGTTACCATTATATTTGTATATATTACCTAATGTTTGTAAATTCCACTTATTTCATTATACACTTATAATTAATTTATCTATTTAATTCCAGAATGGAAAAAATTTATTTTATAAGTACTTGTGTTGTTACAGTACCACTATAATAGTTGAGGAAGTTTCCCCTAAAATTATAGGAGGGATAAACATTAGGAGAAGATATAAGTCCAATTTAGTTCCATGTATGATGTTTCCACTGTAATGGTCGGGGACACATAACCTAATATCGTACGCGGGTGCCACTAGAATAGTATATAGAGGTCTCATGCCCTAACCAAAATGAGGTTTCGACTATAGTTGTATAGTTCTAATTGCTTGTATCTTTGGGAGGTTTCCACCCTGTATATAGATACATGATTGGTTCCCATAAAAGTAATAAGTTTCCTCTCTAATTGCAGAGGAACCATGCCCAGTCTCTATAGGAGGGTGACACTCTAATGGTTGAGGGAGGAACCAATACCTTCCCAATAGGGAAGTGCCACTCTAATTGTCGACTGCAGACCCATTCTACACCCATTAGAAGGGTTCCACTCGGTTGATAGGTATAAGACTCATTCCCAATTATAACAGGATGGTTCTAATCAAATATAACTTGTGATCCTACCTAATCACTTCCATCTTCGATCATCGCCTAATGAAGTGTCACACTCATAACATATTGGATCATAAAGGAAAATCGAATACAAAGTATTCAATTGTCTTCTACCTAGAAACCCATTCAATATTTGATACATGTGGGGTAGAATTTGTAACACCCTGATATTTTATGAGAAGTATATTTTTTATGTCTTATGTTATACGCAACATCAAATAAATCTTTCACTGCACACAACACTAGCTTGTCTTCCATTACACGCAAAAGCAACTTTCCTCGATAGCGTGTGTTGTATGTAATATCAAGTTTCACTAAACAACAATTTGTTATTAAAATATTATATAATCTATCCATTATTAATAGTATTAACTAAATTATTAATTTTATGACATTATTATTCATCTTACACATTTTCTAGAACATGGTATGAGAATAAAAAAAATTTCTAGTAAAATAAGTATTTTTCAAGAAATGCAGTTTTGCCACCTTTTGATGGCGCACCCACATTAAAAAAAAATTTGACATGTTTATAAGTTCAATTTGAAAAAATAAAACTCTTCTTTGGAATCAGGATATAAAAATTTACTTTGGATAAATTTTTCATATTATTCTGATAACATTCATATTTTAATGAATAGTAAAACCATGCTATAATTTAATTAAAAACAAATTTATTCATCGTAATAATTTTATGGTTAAATTATAATATTTAATGGTTTTAAAGTATTAATAGAATATATTTTTACCATTTAATACAATTTATGTCCTTATCATTAATTTGACATTGAATTCATAGGTAAAAACATTTCAATCTTTGACAATGTTTTAACTTTCAAAACCCGTTTGCTTAACAACGGGATTATTTTTAAATTAATTACTTAAAATTATGTGTGTTTAATTTTGAAATTGGATTCCATATTTGTATTCAGTGGGTCCAAATTATGTTAATAGGTTACTTTTTTTTGATATTATGAATAGTAACTATGGTAATTTTTATTTATTACAGTTAAAGGTAAATCGAGTAATTAAGGGTAAAAATAGGATTATAAAATTATCCTAACACTTTCCACAATCCTATTTGATGAATAAAAGTAGACCCATATCACCTAAGGGTCTGAATTGATTCATTTCATGGTCTTTTGACCATGAAATAATATAATTATTATTAAATCCAAAGAAAGTGACCACATGTGAATCTCTTAAATCTTATAAGTGTAATAATATTAATTTAGTGATAAACTTCATAAAACTTAGGATATAAATAATCCCCTGGAAGTTAATAAAAGTATCTACATAATATTAATTTATATATATTTTTTAGAGATTAAATAATTATCATTAATTATGACACAATAGTGATGTTGAAATTATTTTATTGATTGAAATATCAAATAAATGATTTTAAAATTATTAAAATAAATATTATATGAACTATTTAATATGCTCCACTAATTTTATAGATATACATGACATGTTACGAATCTATTAAATCTTTTAGTTCGAACATATATTCTGTTTATATTTTATTTAAATTCAAATAAATGAATAGTGTCAATATTGACACTATTGTCATTTAATAAAAATTACATATTATAAAATTGTTTAAAATCACAAAAATATTTAAAATTTATAAATTAAAATTTATATGGTAGAAAATATATTAAAGTATACAATTATGGACAATTCACAAAATATAAGTAATTATTTATAATGATTTAAAATTTAGAATATTACTACCACAAATAAAATTAAATAGATTAAATAAGGATAAATCAAGTTGATAGTGTTTAAAATAAATTCCCAACTTGTCTAAATTTAATTGATTGATTATATTAAAACCCTATCTCATATAATATTTGGATTTGAGCCATTTTTTGAGGTTTTTAAGTGGGTTTTGGATTTTTTTATAAATTAATATTTCTTATGTTTCCAAAGATTCCCCTCTCCTCCTTTATAAAAGGGCACCTCCTCCCTCTCCTCATTACACAACATTGAGCCTTCATTCTCGGCCAACCCCTGCCCATTTCCCTTCTCAACTTCAATAGAATCATACTAGAGGTTATGGACTTCTTCAAAGTCCAATTTTAGTATCCTAAGAGGAGGTTTCAGAGAGGCGTCTCGAAGAAGAGGTAATAACCTTTACCGATTCTTTCAATTTCATTTCTTCTTCTACTTCCTCTTCTTTTGTTGTTTCATAATAAAGTAACAACATCAGTATCACTCATATATTGATATGTTATTATAAATTTGAAACAACCATATTTCACATTTGATCCATCCTACGGAAAATGAAATCACTTCGCGTGCATACGTACGGAATACCGTCTCCACGTCGTGCTGTAATCTGTTTTTCCACCACCACCTTACTTGGATGGGTATTATAATGGAATAAATAACTATATATGATTATTTTAAAGTGATATTTATTCTGAAATATTATACACCATACACTTCAATACATTTCCACAATCATGGAAAACGATATCGTCACTCGTGTGTACATACGGCTTACCGTCTCCACGGTGCGATGTGATTCGTTCTACATGATCGTCATTAAAACATGATTATATAAACGAATTGAATGAATAAATATGATATATATTATACAAATACCATTATTTAAATGATTTTTCTATAACCTAAAAATAGGAAGAAAAATTTATTTGACAAAACACGAATAAGAACATAAAGCAATAAACACCCGAATAACAAGTAGCAATTAAATATTACTAATAAGAAAACTAGAATATGACCATATATGATATCATAACAATTAATATGATTATGGAATAAGTCAATGACACTGTTTAAATTATTATACAAGAGTTTCAGATACGTACAAAGCATATCGGACCTAAGGTAAGGGAAAATCTCGCTATCTCAATTTTTATCCGAGATTGTTTATACTTCGGTATTTACTGGGGAATATTTATCAACCACATCCATGTTTCCCCAATATGTATTATTATTTCTATCCTCCTAATATTTTTTAAATTCTATTTTACCTATTGCTGAATTTTTAGTAAAAAATATTAATGGAATCCTTTTTCATTTTCAGTACGAGATACTTTTTGACTTTTTCGGCCAAAGTACGAGAAGAATGTTTTTTAACTTATAAGGAATGAATGGATTTTTATGATTCCATAGAACTTTATTTCCATGAAGCTTAATTTAAAAAATTTCACATTTATTTTTAATTATCTTCTTTTATTTTAAAATGTTATTACATGTCATGAAAGGAAAAATGTTTTTTAAGTAGAAAGGATATTTTCCTCAAGAATGGAGTTTAAGTGTTTTATCAAAATTATTTTCCATATAAGATAATATAGGGATATCTTTCTATCCCTGTTATTACATTGATTTGATTATGTTTTGATTGAATTATTTTTATGAAGTC
Organism: Viscum album; assembly: GCA_963277665.1. Lineage (NCBI taxonomy): Eukaryota > Viridiplantae > Streptophyta > Magnoliopsida > Santalales > Viscaceae > Viscum > Viscum album. The sequence continues at coordinate 1,284,502,181 of OY728133.1, forward strand.
CTTTATCTTATATAAATTTTTTTATGATGTCCTGATGTTTAAGAATCCCATTTTTATTACATGGGTTATGCTATGATGTATGATTTATGGTTTTGTGGAACACATAAGAATGGTTTCATTATGAGATGGGTGGGACCTATATCTCCCTCCAATTCATTGGGTAATGTTTTATATCTCATGAGATAGACATGGCTCGAACGAAAAGTTAAACCGGTTTAGTGATACATGACTGGAACGAGGAGTTAACTCAGTTCAGAAATGGACTTTTTCCGCTATGATAGTCTTGGAAATGATTCTTGAATAATAAGAAATGATTTTCTATGATTATGTGTTTATTCCACAGTGTTTCATGTTTTATGTTATGATTATTGGAATTACATTTCACTACTATGATTTAACCCATGATATGATATTATGATCTCTTTTACAGGTTAAGATTTTCAAAATGTTATGTTCTTATGAATATGATATGATTGATATTTTTTTACCCTTACTGAGAATTTGAGCTCACCATTTTGTATGTTTTATTTTCCCCAGGTCAGGAAGAAGGGTACTAAGTAGGATATGCCCAACGGGACTCTAGATATGATGAAATAAATGTGATACAATGTAGATGATTTATGAACCAGTTGTTTATGTTTCCTTGTTTCTAAAGGCACTATACCTATACGGTACAACCGTGGTTTTGTTATATGTTGTAATAAGTATGGTTCTATTATGAAGTAATAATAATGTATGTAAAGTATGGGTCATTATAGTTGGTATCAATGGAAAGGTACAGTCAACCTTTGGAAACATGGATGTGAAAGCCTTAGTAAGAACCCTAAGGATATGTCTAAGCATAGAACAAAATATTTGTGTTTTATAAATGGCCACTACTAACCTATAATAATACCTTAAGTGTGAAATTTTATTCTTGATTATGTGTTTTTTCTATTATGATTAGTGTTTATCACACTATTCTTATTAGTTTTAGTCAATGGATGGAACCTGAAAGAACCATGTTAATGTTGAATGTGACGGGTAATGCAATGATGGTCCCCCTGAGCAACCAAAAATTATGGGAGCTGGAATGAAAAATATTATAGCCATGCTCACACAACATTCTCAAGCTATGAATCATGCTGGACTTCCAAACAAGCAAAGGAAGGGGAAAAATTCTATTTAATCCTTCATGAGGTAGCGTCCACCTTCATTCAACGGGTCTTCTGATCCATTAGTGGCTGAACAAAGGATTAGTACCACTAAAAAGATATTTTCAGTCCTGCAATGTTCTGAACATGATAAAGTCATCTTAGCAGTATATTGTTTGGAAGGTGAAGCTGATCAATGATGGAATCTTTTCAAGAATACGAGGCAAAGGGATCAAATTGAGCCCATGGAATGGGATGATTTCAACAATTTATTTTTCAATAAGTACTTGCCTCGTATTATTCGAACAAAGATGGAGAATGAGTTTCTTGAACTAAAGAAAAAGGATGATGAATCAGTTGGTACCTATGAAGAAAATTTTAGAAGACATGCAAGGTACGCTTCTGGATTTATTATCCAACCTGAGAGTAAGATTGATCGATTCTTTAGTGGCTTAAAACCAATTATTTTGAAGGGCGTTATCCATAGTCGACTTCAATAGCTATGAAGAAATTTTTCGATGTGCTCTCAAGGTTGAGATGGAGATTGGAGTAACCCATCAGTGATATGGGTTTGATAAGAAGAGGAAAATTGAATTGAAAGGAAAATCTAAAGACCACACTTAAAAGAAGATGAGTTTTCCTTTATGCTCAAAGTGTGGAATGAAACATGGAGGGAATTGTCTTAATGGGAAAATAAAATGTTTTGTGTGTGGAAAAGAAGGTCATCTAGCAATTGAATGTCGAAATAATGGGAAGAAGATGTATAATGATGCGAACAAAGAAAGGGATATGAAGAATTCACCTCCAACACTTCAATGTTTCAAGTGCAAGGATATGGGGAATTATGCCAATCAATGCCTAAATCCAAGGGATGTTGATTATGATCAACGTCAACAAACTCTTAAGGCCAAAGACAAACGAAAGTCACATGAAATTTCTATTAGCGATGTGAAGTACAATAACTAAGTGGTGAAAGGTACACTTACCGTCCACTCTAAAGTATCAAATGTTTTATTTGAATCTGGGTCCACCCACTCTTTTTTTCAGAAGAATTTTCTAGGGGTATCGCCATATTCCCTGACAACTCCAAATGGCACACCGGTCGCATCAAAAGTTTATAATTCTTCTCCAATTGAAGTTTGTGGGAAAGTGCTTCCTGCAAATCTTGTGATCCTTCCTATAGTGGAATTTGATGTGATTCTTGGCATGGATTTTCTTTCCTTATATGGAGCCCATATCGATTTCCAAGGAAGGGAAGTCACATTTCATATTCCTGATCAATCTATGATCATCTATCGATGCAAGGATGAATATAACCTTCTAGTAGAAATTTCGTCCATCTTATGGGTCTTGAATCCAATAAATGAAGGATATTTATCTCAAATGGTTGGAGAGAAAATCACAATTAAGAATATGCCCATTGTATGGGATTTTGATGATGTCTTTCTAGAGGAATTTCCAAGTCTTCCACCAAGTCGTGATGTTGAGTTTTCAATAGAACTCATACCGGGTGTTATGCCCATTTCAAATACACCTTATAGAATGGCCCCAATTGAGTTGTAGGAATTGAAGAAGAAACTCCAAGAGAATCATGATAAGGGATTCATACGCCCAAGTGCATCACCTTGGGGAGCACCTATTCTTGTTGTTATGAAGAAAGATGGATCAATGAGACTCTACATTGATTATCGAGAACTTAACAAGATCACTATCAAGAAAAAATATCATATCACATGCATTGATGACTTCTTTGACCAACTACGCGGAGCTCAATACTTTTCCAAGATTGATCTTCGATTAGGGTATCATCAATTGAGGGTCAAAAGGGAGGATATACCAAAGATGACTTTCTGTACAAGGTATGGACACTATGAATTTATCGTGATGCCATTTGGTCTTACTAATTCCCCTGCTATCTTCATGGATCTAATTAATAGAGTCTTTAGAGATTATCTTGATCAATTTGTGGTAGTCTTTATAGACTATATTCTTATCTATTCAAAGAGAAAGTAAGAACATGAAGATCACTTGAGAATTGTTTTAAAGACCCTAAGAAAGGAGAAGATTTATGCCAAATTTACCAAGTGTGAATTTTGGCTTCAAAAACTTTCATTTTTGGGTCACATAATCTCTAAATAGGGGATATCTATGGATCCAGCAAAAACCGAGGATATCGAAAGATGGTCGATACCAACAACAGTAACTGAAATATGAAGTGTTCTTGGTATGGCGGGATATTATTGGAGTTTTGTGAAAGATGTTTCACCATTATCTAATCCAATCACCAAATTTACTCGAAAAGGAGTTAAGTTCATTTGGACGGAGGAGTGTGAAGAGAATTTCAAGGAGTTAAAAATAAGGTTATATAGTGCACCTGTGCTCACACTGCCTTGTAGTGGAAAAAGGTTTGTGATCTATAGTGATTCATCCAAGAAGGGATTGGGGTGTGTTCTTATGAAAAACGATATGGTGATAGCTTATGCCTCACGACAGTAGAAAATCCATGAGAAAAACTATCCAACTCAGGATTTCGAATTAGCTGGGGTAATCATTGCATTAATGATTTAGAGTCATTATTATTATGGTGAAAGGTGTGATATTTATACTGATCATAAATGTTTAAAGTATATTTTCACACAAAAGGAGCTGAATATGCGCCAAAGAAGATGGTTGAAGCTAATTAAGGATTACGACTGCTCAATTAATTATCACCCAGGGAAAGAAAACAAGGTGGCAGATGTATTAAGTCGACAAGACCATGCCAGATTATCCATGATGAGGATCACAAAAGATCCAATATTTATGGATTTACAAAGGATGGATCTTGGAATTCTAATGAAAGGGGAGATATATTATCGTTCTCAAATTAATGTTCAACCATCTGTTCATGTGATGATTAAAGAGGCACAGAAAGAAGATGTAGAGTTACAAAAGAAGGTGGTAAATGTTCTATAATTCAACATTGATTGTGATGGGATAATAAGGTTCACGAATCGGGATTGTGTTACTCCCATACTAGAATTAAAGAAGGAGTTGCTGGATGAGGCTCATAATTCTTCATTCTCTATTCATACTGGAAGCACGAAGATGTATATGGACCTGAAAGAGTACTTTTGGTGGGATGGCATGAAAAGAGATGTTGTTGAATATGTCTCTCAATGATTGGTTTGTCTAAAAGTTAAAGCTAAGAGACATAAGTCTAAGGGGATGTTACAACCATTATGTAACATCCCAGGTTAATAAAGAATAATAAATTTTCATATTTATTAATATTTTCGAATTAAATATTAATTTTACTTAAAAGGGGTTGCTATGTTCGATAGCTTACTCGATACGCAATGGTGAGATTCTTTGAAAACTTACGTTGCACACTAGTAATATAATAATATTATTTTAAATGGTAGTTAACATGTAGCCGTTGTATTGGAAGGAATGGATATAAATAACTAAAATATGATTATATTTTTTTTAAATGTTTTTACATTTATCCAATAAAAGATAAAGGCTTAAAATATGGAAAGAATTCAATTTTAGGCATTTATACCCTAATTTTCACTAAAGGTTCACTTATCGCCTTTTGATGGCAAACCGTCATTAAATATAGTTTTGATCACTCTTATACATTCTATTGGACCAAATATAACTCTTTTTTTAGAATCAGGACATCAAAATTTACTTTGTGTAATTTTTTGGTATTTTTCTGATAAAGTTTATTTTTTAATGAATAGTGAAAAATGTTGTATTTTAATTCAAAACCTCTTTTTAATGTAATTTATTTATATGATTAGATTATATTTTGAATTGGTTTTAAAGTGAAATTATAATATATTTTTACCATTAAATCCAATAGTGGTCGTTGGAAGTAATTTCACTATGAAATCAGACTTAAACTAGTATCAATCTTTTGATACTTATTATTTCATAAAAACACGCTATTTTCTCTGACAGCGGGAATTAATTATTAAATTAATTAATTCAACTTATATGTTTTAAATTTTTTAAAATGGACTTAATTTTTGAATTCGGAATATCAAATATAGATTAGGGTTATGTTTTGGTATTTTTCTGAGAAACGTCAATTTTTGATGAATAGTGAAAACACTAAGTGGTACTTAAAAAACTGATTTTTCGTTTAAATGAAATTTTACCACCTCTGTATTTTGATTTTTTAAAAATACTACATACATGTTTTTCATTAAGAATTAAAATGTGCTTCAATGGGATTAAAATAATTTTTTGGTGAATAGTAACTTATTAAGTTTTTAATCGCGATTAGAGGTAATTAGTGTAGTTTAAGGTAAAAATAATGTTTTAATAATATGAAATGAACTTGACACATGTAATAACCTCATTTTATGTGTAATGGACGACCAATACAATACATGGTTCAACTTGGGGACCCCATGGAGCCACTTTAGTTGGAAAATGACATTAATACCTTTTTATTTAATGTTAAAATAAAAATGTCACAAACATGAGTTGTTTTACTAAAACAATTTTTACATGGGGTTATACAAATCATAGTTCTGACTATAAATATTCATTAGAAAGATAAAAAGATTTCCTACATCATATTATTTTTTTATATAATTTTTAGACTTTAAATAAATTAAATTATTTATGACATCATGATGATGCAGCGATTACCTCATTAATAAAGGATTTAAATAAAATGAAATGATAATGTACAATCTATGACCTACACATGTCCAAAACCTATTGGATGGGTGGAGTTCGAACCCTTATCACCTTATCCTCGAAACACATCAATGTGGGTCCATTAAAATCCGAAACTCATTCTAAAATAAAGTAACATTTCCTTACTTTCCAAGAGTGCCCCTCCTCTCCTCTTATAAAAGGCCCCCCACCTCTACCTCCTTACCCACTCTTCCAAAGCCTTTGGCTCGGCCAACCCCTGCCCATTTTGTCTCTCCACATCCCTCTATTACTCCTAGAAGCCTCACTTTTGGAAGAAGTCTACCTAAGGAAGCCTTTGAGCTCAAATCTAAGAGAGTTACCCGATTTTAAGGTGATGTCTTCACTTGTGTTCTTTTGTTTTATTTTGCTTCTTCAACCCCCTAAACTATTTTTATTCATTTCTTTTGTGAGAACTACAGTATCTTCAATATAATAGGATGTTGTTATAACAATATTTCGAGCTAAACTTACACACATCTACATCTAATGGTTAAAGAACATACTATTTCTGTGGTTGGCGGATTTCTACCTCACGAAACAATGATTGTTCAATCTTCTTTTAAACACCTTTAATGGTAGCCATTAAGATGTCACTCTATTTATATATGATATATATTATGTTTATGTTTTCCTTATGCTTCTTTATTTTTCATTTTTTTATTACCTTTATGGTTTCCATTGTGGGTAAACACGATAATTTCATTTTAGGAAGCGCGGACTACCGCCCCCTCAAAGTGATGTGATTCGTTAATGCCATATGTGGGACGTATAAAGGATGGATTTAAAGATATTATATATGATGTTATACTGTAATTATAATATACCTATATATCATTATTATTTCTTTCCATTAATTTATGAGATAGAAATGAAAGTAGCGTCCATGCGTACGTACGGCTTACCGTCTCCATGAAGGGTGCATTTCATTTCTTATCCCCAAATGTAATGTACTATTATAAGTACATATTTATAATGGATATATATAATGTATTTTACATATAAATGATTAATATAATTCTGGAATTAAAATATACAAACCTCTCATTTAGTTTTAATTCCATTAATATGACATAGAAATGAAAGTAGCGTTCATGCGTACGTATGGCTTACCGTTTCCATGAACGGTGCATTTCATTTCTTACCTCTAAATGATTATGTGATATTATAAATACATGTATATTCTGGATATATATTATATATATGATATCCAAATCATGAATATCATTCTAGATATAATGAACCTTTGACCACACGAACAACATGTAATTGTAAGAAGTTCACTTTTGACTCAAGTACCAAATATCAAAAAACGACCGTTATCAACTTAAATGACTACATAATGTTAAAAACATGGTAATAAGTTATATAAAAGTAATAATGAACTTGAAAAAGGTTCCTAATCAAGTATAAATTAACTCAAGATTATTATTCAGGATGTTAAAGAACGATCGAGTCAAGTCAGACCCGAGGTAAGGGACTTCGTCTCAATCTCCTTTCATTGAGGAATATTTAGTTTTATACAAAACTTTGTTTTATATGGTGTATAAAACCATTTTACTTTTACTTTTATACAAAAAGGAATATTTTTCTAGGAATCGTTTTACAAAACGACAAAAAGGAATGTTTTTTAACGTACGCGGTGACAACGACCTTTTCCACCGCCGCGAGTATTATTTGGTCATTGGCTTCCTCAACAAGCCGTAATGTTTTTAAAATGAATTAAATACCATATACTCATTTATGTATTTTGGTATTGAAAATGGTTTTTATAATGTATTTTTATGTCAATATATTTATGTGATATGTTTTGATCAAAGTGTAGAAAAGTTTTCTTTCCATTATATTTGTTTTATGTCTTATGATTTTATAATGGAACTTGGACATTTGACGGGTGGTTACGTGATGAACCATATGACGGGTGGTGCCGTGAATTCCAGGATGGGTGGTTACGTTATAACCTCCAATGCATTGGGTATGGAAGTCAGTCGTATGGTTATTCCATTAAGTATGTATGGAAGTTGGTTGTATGGCTATTCCATTAAGTGATATGTGTGGAAGTCGACCGTATGGTTATTCCACTTAAGTATATTTATGTCCCAAGTTACCTTTATATGTTATGTGTTCTTTATATAGGTTTTATGGTAATAGTTTGGATACAAAAGGGTAATTAATGATCTTTTATTCAGTGAAGAGTTTTTACTACTTCATAAAGGTGAAAAGTACTACTTTGATAATGTATAGATGGTTTACTTTTTGTTTTGATAAACTAACAGTTTTTATTCTTTGTGTATCCCTTACTGAGCTTTTTATGCTCACCCCAAGTTTTTTTGAAATGTTTTTCACAGGACTAAATGTGGAATAGGGTCATGGATGGGATCAAGGGAATGTAATTCTATATAAAACATGGAACTAGACATGTTTCTTATTAAGAGTTTTTTTATTTTATGGAATTTTGGTAGAAGTGTCTACTTTGTAAATCTTTTGAAATGTAATAGTTATGTTCTAATTCTCTAAAACACTAAACCTGAAAATATCATCAATGTGAATTATTCATTTAATTCAATATTAAGTAAGGTTTAAGGTCAGGGCCTTATAGTTGGTATCAGAGGTCGGTTTAGATAACTTTAGGAGTTATAATAATGTAAAATTATAAGTTAATTTATGGTACGATTAAAATGATATAGAATTTAAATATTACCATGTTGCTTCGCCTAAGATATTTCTGTGTTCAGAATGGTTATCCGCAGAGGAAACAAAGAAGCTATGTTTGGACGACATTAGGAAGAAAACAACCTTCCAAATCAGCAACCAGATATGGTCAGAATCGGAACTGAATAGTTTGTTGCAGTGATGGCACAGTTGACTCATGTTATAAATGGTGGTGGTATTCATGCACGAGATCAGCCAGATCGACCGCAGAGGAACATGTCAGTGGTGGAACATTTCATGAGGCAACATCCCCCATCATTCAGAGGATCATCTGACCATGTGCAAGCTGAAGGGTGGATTAAAGCAGTATAGAAGATTTTTTATGTCATGGGGTGTTCAGAACATCAAAAGGTCAGTCTTTCTATTTACCGTTTGGAGGGCGAAGCAGATCAGTGGTGGTCGATGGTTAAAAATATCAGGGACGCCGATGAGATTGATGCTCTCGACTGGGATGAATTTAAAGGTATGTTTCTTGAGAAGTATTTTCCTAAGGTGGTTCGTCTTAGGACGGAAAAATAGTTCTTATAATTGAGGCAGGAGGATGACTCAGTGGCTACTTATGAAGAAAAGTTCACTCGATTGGCAAGGTATTCTTCAAACATCATACGAGATCTTGATAGTAAAATAAATTGTTTTTACTCAGGGTTAAAGCCAAAGTATCGAAGGGCTTTAGCTTATCGTGAGTTCAAAAGTTATGAAAAACTTGTTCGATGTGCGGAGAAGGTGGAAATGGAGTTTTCCGATGATCGGGTGTTCTAGGACAAATTACAGAATAAGAGGTCCAGTTTTCAGGAAAAGGGGAAGAATTCATCAAAGAAGCAAGGAGGTAAGAAAACCAAATATCCATCCTCTGAGAAGTGTGGTAAAATTCATCCTGGAGAATGTTTATCCAAGTCTGGTAAGTGATTTCGGTGTGGTAAGTCTGGTCATATTGCTCGTAACTGTAAGGAAGATGATCAATAAGGCAATGAAAAGCCATCGGTAAGATGTTTTAAGTGTAATGAAATGGTTCATTATGAAAATGAGTATCTAACAAAGAACTCAACTGCGGGAAAGCATCCAGACTACAAGCACAAAGGGGTGGTGAAATCCTTTGCAACAACTTCAGCAGATGTTGGGCCATCGAATGAAGTAGTATCAGGTACACTGTTTGTTTGTTCAGATTATGCCAGTGTTTTGTTTGACTCGGGGTCTACAAATTCTTTCATTTCTGAGAAGTTTTATAGTAAATTGGAAATTCCATATCAAGATATGAACCCTGAACTTATGGTAAAAACACCTGGAGGGAACATTGAGACAAAAAGGAATTATAAGAACCTTGATATCCTTGTGTGTGCAAAGAATCTACCATCAAACCTTATTTTTTTTCCTCTATTAGATTTTGATGTTATTTTTGGCATGGACTGGCTTTCTGTTTATCATGCTAAGATTGACTGCAGAGCTAAAATGGTTTCTTTTCAGAAAGATTCTCAGTTTGTGTACAAGAATGAACCCTTGCTTTTGATAACATATCAGGAAGTTGAGAAACCAATAAAAGATGGAAATGAATGTTACCTATTGTTGAAAATAAAGGAACTGTTCAGATTAATGATGTGCCAGTGGTAAATGAGTATCATGATGTTTTTTCTAATGAGTTTCCTGGTATTATTCATGATCGGGAAGTTGAATTTACTATTGACTTAGTTCCTGATTCTAAGCCAATTTAAAAACCCCCTTATCGAATGGCTCAAGTTGAACTTTTAGAGTTAAATAAGAAATTACAGGAGTTATTAGATAAAGGTTTCATTCGACCTAGAACATCACCATGGGGTGCTCCTGTCTTGTTTGTTAAAAAGTAAGATGGCTCAATGAGACTTTGCATTGATTATAGAGCCTTGAATAATATTACTGTTAAGAAAAAGTATCATTTTCCTCATATAGATGATTTGTTTGATCAGCTCTAGAGAGCTCAGTATTTTTCAAAGATTGACTTGAGGTCGGGGTACCATGAGTTGAAAGTAAAAGAAGTAGATGTTCTAAAAACTACGTTCCTTACAAGATATGGCCATTATGAATTTGTAGTTATGCCTTTTGGGTTTACCAATGCACCTGCTGTATTCATGGACCTTATTAATAGTATTTTCCATGAGTTCTTGGATATGTTTGTGGTTGTTTTCATCGATGATATTTAGGTGTTTTATAAAATTAAAGAGGAGCATGAAAGTCATTTAAGGGTTATCTTGAAAACCTTAAAAGAAATGAAACTATATGGGAAATTCAGAAAGTGTGAGTTTTGGTTACAAAAAATTTCATTCCTGGGTCACATTGTTTCAAAAGATGGAATAACTGTTGATCCTGCTAAAACAAAAGTTATTGAAGAATGGCCAAGACTCACAAATGTAACCGAGATCTGTAGTTTTCTTGTATTTGCAGGTTAAAACCAAAGGTTTGTTGGAAATTTTTCACGGTTATCTAGTCCAATGACTAAGCTAACTCGTAAGGGTGTTAAGTTCATCTGGAAAAAAGAATGTGATGATTTTTTTCCGAAGTTTAAAAGAAGATTGGTGAATTCTCCAGTTTTGGCACTTCCTTCTAAGAATGGTGAGTTAGTTATATACAGTGATGCTTCTTTGAAGGGACTTGGTTGTGTCCTTATGAAAAATGATCAGGTAATTGCTTATGCTTCACGTCAGTTGAAAACTCATGATATAAATTACCCTACACATGATTTGGAATTAGCTGCTGTTGTTTTTGCTTTAAAAATTTGAAGGCATCATTTGTATGGAGTAAAGTGTGAAATATATACTGATCACAAAAGTTTAAAGTATATATTCACTCAGAAAGAATTGAACATGAGACAGAGGATATGGCTGGAATTAATCATGGATTATGAATGTACAATTCATTACCATTGGGGAAAAGTAAATAAAGTGGTTGATTCTTTGAGTCGAAAAAGTTTGGCTTCATTATCAATGTTGTGTTTGGAACGTGATCCTTTGGTTAAGGATTTGATGAACTTTGGAATAGAAGTTGTTGGTGCATGATGTTCTTCTATTTTGTTTCAGGTATTAGTGAAATCTTCTCTATCAAACAGAATCAAGAAAGCACAGAAGCAAGACAGTGAGTTGAAGAAAAAGGTAGAGCTGGTTCAGAAGGGTAAGTTGCCTGAATTAAACATTGATAATGATTATGTTTTGAGGTTTGGGAAGAGATTATGTGTGCCTTGTGATTCATAGTTGAAGAATGAGTTGTTATGTGAGGCTCATAGTTCCCCGTTTTCAGTTCATCCTGGCAGTACTAAGATGTACAAAGATCTGCGGGAGTATTACTGGTGGGATTGAATGAGAAGGGAAATTGATGATTTTACTATGAAGTGTTTGACTTGTCAGCAGGTTAAAGCAGATCGACAGTTACCGAAAGGGATGCTTCAGCCTTTACCAGTGCCAGAGTGGAAATGGGAAAATATATCCATGGACATTGTTGTGGGATTACCGAAGACCCCTTGAGGTAATAATGCAATCTGGGTTATTGTTGATCTCTTAACTAAATATACTCATTTCCTTGCTATACGAGATAATTTTTCCCTAGATCAACTTTCCCATCTATATCTTAAAGAGATAGTTAGGTTTCATGGAGTTCCTATCTCCATTGTGTCCGATCGTGATCGCAGTTTTACTTCTATCTTTTGGAAAGGCCTTCAGAAGTCGTTGGGTACTGAATTAAATTTTAGTACAGCTTTTCATCCACAATCATATTGGCAGTCAGAACGAACAATTCAGACCTTGGAGGATATGCTACGAGCCTGTTCGATGGATTATCATGGAAGTTGGGACCAACATCTTTCTTTGGTTGAGTTTTCTTATAATAACAAATTTCATTCCAGTATACAGATGGAACCATTTGAGGCGTTATATGGGAAGCGGTGTTAAACTCCAGCTTTTTGGGTTGAAGTGGGTGAAAGAATGCTGATGGGACCAGAATTGGTTGAAGAGTTGGCAGAAAAAGTTCAGCTGATATAGAAACACATGAGAACAGCTCAGAGCAGGCAGAAGAGTTATGCAGATAACAGGATGAAGGATCTATCTTTCGAGGTAGGTGACCATGTTTTTCTCAAGGTTTCTCCATGGAAATGTGTGATGAGATTTGGTAAGAAAGGAAAGGTGAGTCCAAGGTTCATTGGACCATATGAAATTCTGGAGAAAGTTGGATCAGTTGATTACCGAGTGGCTTTACCTCCGAGTTTATCTTAGGTACACAATGTTTTTCATGTTTCGATGTTGAGGAAGTATATGCCATATCCATCTCATGTTTTGAGTCCAGAGGTAGTTCAGCAGGAAGGAACCTATCTTATGAAGAACAACCAGTCCAGATTCTTGACTGAAGAGAGAAAGTGTTGCAAAATAATGTATTTCACCAGGTAAAGGTTTTGTGGATAAACCATATGGTTGAAGAGGCAACATCGGAATCTGAAAATGCTATGAGGGATAAATACCCCCACTTTTTTTATAAGAGAATAAAATTGCGAGGATGCAATTCCCAAAAGGGGGGAAGGATGTAACATCCCAGGTAAATAAAGAATAATAAATTTTCAAATTTATTAATATTTGTAAATTAAATATTAATTTTACTTAAAATGGGTTTCTATGTTCGATAGCGTACTTGATACGCAACGATGAGTTTCTTTGAAAACTTACGTTGCACACTAGTAATATAATAATATTATTTTAAATGGTAGTTAACATGTTGCTATTGTATTGGCGGGAATGGATAGAAATAACTAAAATATTATTATATATGTTTTTTAAATGTTTTTACATTTCTCCAATAAAAGATAAAGGCTTAAAATATGGAAAGAATTCAAATTTAGGCATTTATACCCTAATTTTCACTAAAGGTTCACTTATCGCCTTTTGATGGTGAATCGTCATTAAATATAGTTTTGATCACTCTAATACATTCTATTGGACCAAATATAACTCTTTTTTTTAGAATCGGGACATCAAAATTTTCTTTGTGTAAATTTTTGGTATTTTTCCGATAAAGTTCATTTTTTAATGAATAGTGAAAAATGTTGTATTTTAATTCAAAACCTCTTTTTAATATAATTTATTTATATGATTAGATTATCTTTTGAATTGGTTTTAAAGTGAAATTAGAATATATTTTTACCGTTAAATACAATAGTGGTTGTCGGAAGTAATTTCACTTTGAAATCGGACTTAAACTAGTGTCAATGTTTTGATACTTATTGTTTCATAAAAACACGCTATTTGCTCTGACAGCGAGAATTAATTATTATATTAATTAATTCAACTTATATGTTTTAAATTTTGTAAAATGGACTTCATTTTTGAATTCATAATATCAAATATACCTTAGGGTGAAGTATTGGTATTTTTCTGAAAAACATCAATTTTTTATGAATAGTGAAACCACTAAGTGGTACTTAAAAAACTGATTTTTCGTTTAAATGAAATTTTACCACCTCTGTGTTTTGAATTTCAAAAATACGACATAAATGTTTGTCATTAAGAATTAAAATGTGGTTCAATGGGATTTAAATAATTTTTTGTGAATAGTAACTTATTAAGTTTTTAATCGTGATTAGAGGTAATTAGTGTAGTTTAAGGTAATAAAATGTTTTAATAATATGAAATGAACTTGACACATGTCCTAACCACATTGGATGTGTCATGGCCGACCAAGACAATCCATGGGTCATCTTGGGGACCCTATGGATCCACTTTAGTTGGAAAATGAAATTAATACCTTTTTATTTAATGTTAAAATAGAAATGTCACAAAATGATTTGTTTTACTAAAATAATTTTTACATGGGGTTATACAAATCAGATTTTTGACTATAAATATTCATTAGAAAGATAAAAATATTTCCTAAATCATAGTATTTTTTTATAATTTTTATACTTTAAATAAATTAAATTAGATATGACATCATGATGATGCAGTGATTACCTCATTAATAAATGATTTAAATAAAATTAAATGATAATGTAAAATCTATGACCTACACATGTCCAAAACCAGTTGTATGGGTGGATTTCGATCCCTTATCACCTTATCCTCGAAACACTTCAATTTGGGACCATTAAAATTCGAAACTCATTCTAAAAAAAGTAACATTTCCTTACATTCAAAGAGTGCCCCTCCTCTTCTCTTATAAAAGGCCCCCACCTCTACCTCCTTACCCACACTTCCAAAGCCTTTGGCTCGGCTGAACCCTGCCCATTTTGTCTCTCCACATCCCTATATTACTCCTTGAAGCCTCAATTTGGGCAGAAGTCTTCCCAATGAAGCCTTTGAGCTCAAATCTAAGAGAGTTACCCGATTTTAAGGTGATGTCTTCACTTGTGTTCTTTTGTTTTATTTTTCTTCTCCAACCCCATAAACTATTTTTATTCATTTTTTTTGTAAAAACTACAGTATCTTCAATATACTAGGATGTTGTTATAAGAATATTTCGAGCTACACTTACACACATCTTCATCTAATGGTTAAAGAACATACTGTTTCTGTGGTTGGCGAATTTCTGCCTCATGAAATGATGATTGTACAATCTTCTTTTAAACACCTTTAATGGTGGCCATTAAGATGTCACTCTAATTATATATGATATATATTATGTTTATGTTTTCCTTATGCTTCTTTATTTTTCATTTGGGGTTTACCTTTATGGTTTCCAATGTGGGTAAACACGATAATTTCATTTTAGGAAGTGCGGACTACCGCCCCCTCAAAGTGATGTGATTCGTTAATGTCATATGTGGGACGTATAAAGGATGGATTTAAAGTTATTATATATGATGTTATACTGGATGTATAATATACCTCTATATCATTATTATTTCTTTCCATTAATGTATGAGATAGAAATGAAAGTAACATTAATGCGTACGTACGGCTTACCGTCTCCATGAACGGTGCATTTCATTTCTTATCCCCAAATGTAATGTACTATTATAAGTACATATTTATAATGGATATATATAATGTATGTTACATATAAATGATTAATATAATTCTGGAATTAAAATATACATGCCTCTCATTTAGTTTTAATTCCATTAATATGATATAGAAATGAAAGTAGCGTTCATGCGTACGTACGGCTTACCGTCTCCATGAACGGTGCATTTCATTTCTTACCTCTAAATGATTATGTGATATTATAAATACATGTATATGCTGGATATATATGATATATATGATATCCAAATCATGAATATCATTCTGGATATAATGATCCTTTGACCACACGAACAACATGTAATTCTAAGAAGTTCACTTTTGACTCGAGTACCAAATATCGACAAACGACCGTTATCAACTTAAATGACTACATAATGTTCAAAACATGGTAATAAGTGATATAAAAGGAATAATGAACTTGAAAAAGGTTCTTAATCAAGTATAAATTAACTCATGTTTATTATTCAGGACGTTAAAGAATGATCGAGTCAAGTCGGACCCGAGGTAAGGGACTTCGTCTCAATCTCCTTTCATTCAGGCATATTTCGTTTTATACACAACTTTCTTTTATACTGTGTATAAAACCCTTTGACCTTTACTTTTATACAAAAGTAATCTTTTTCTATGAAGCGTTTTACAAAACGACAAAAAGGAATGTTTCTTTTAACGTACGCGGTGACAACGACCTTTTCCGCCGCCGCAAGTATTATTTGGTCATTGGCTTCCTCAACAAGTTATAATGTTTTTAAAATGAAATAAATACCATATACTCATTTATGTATTTTGGTATTGAAAATGGTTTTTATAATTTTTTGTTATGTCAATATATTTATGTGATATATTGTGATCAAAGTGTGGAAATGTTTTCTTTCCATTATATTTGTTTTATGTCTTATGGTTTTATAATGGTACTTAGACATTTGACGGGTGGTTATGTGATGAACCATATGACGGGTGGTGCCGTGAATACCAGGACGGGTGGTTACATTATAACCTCCAATGCATCGGGTATGGAAGTCGGCCATATGGCTATTCCATTAAGTATGTATGGAAGTTGGCCTTATGGCTATTCCATTAAGTGATATGTGTGGAAGTCAATCGTATGGTTAATCCACTTAAGTATATTTATGTCCCAAGTTACCTTTATATGTTATGTGTTCTTTATATGGGTTTTATGGTAATATTTTGGTTACAAAAGGGTAAGTAATGATCTTTTTTTCAGTGATGAGTTTTTACTACTTCATAAAGGTGAAAATTATTACTTTGATAATGTATAAATGGTTTAATTTTTGTTTTGATAAACAAATAGTTTTTATTCTTTGTGTATCCCTTACTGAGATTTTTATGCTCACCCCAAGTTTTTTTTGAAAGGTTTTTCACAGGACTTTATGTGGAATAGGGTCAAGGATGGGATCAAGGGAATGTCATGCTATATAAAACATGGAACTAGACATGTTTCTTTTTAAGAGATTTTATTTTATTTTATGGAAACATGGTAGAAGTGTCTACTTTGTAAATCTTTTGAGATGTAATAGTTATGTTCTAATTCTCTAAAACTCCAAACCTGAAAAGATCCTCAATGTGAATTATTCATTTAATTCAATATTAAGTTAGGTTTAAGGCCGGGGCCTTATACATTACCCATACCAGAATATAAATGGTAAAACATCACCATAGACTTTGTCATTGGACTTCCTAAAACATCAAATGTCAATAACGCTATCTGGGTTATAGTTGATTGTCTTACGAAGTCGGCACAATTCATTGCTATTATAGAAGATTTATATATTGATTAGTTTGCCAGGATATATGAAAAGTAAGTGGTAAGATATCATGGAATACCACTTTACATCATATCTGAATGGGATCTGAGGTTTACCTTGATATTTTGGAGAAGTCTTCAGCATACTCTAGATTCAGAGTTGAGTTTCAACACTACTTATCATCCTCAGACAGACGGTCAGTCTGAGAGGACGAATAAAACTCTAGAAGACATGTTGAGAGCTTGATCTATGGATTTCAATGGTGGTTGGGATCAACACCTACCATTGGTGGAATATTTTTATAATAATACCTTTCACTCAAGTATTCAGATGTCTCCTTATGAATCTCTCTATGGAATTAAATGCCAAACTCTGACTTGCTGGGATGAATTTGGGGAATGAAAGCTATTAGGACCTGATCTTGTTGATGAGATGGAAGAAAAGGTACGATCTATTCAACAACACATAAGGGAATCTCAGATTTGACAAAAAAGTTATGTTGATAACTGAATAAAAGACCTAGAGTTTGAAGTGGGTGATAAAGAGTTCTTACGAATATCTCCATGGAAGAGATTAATGAGATTTGGAAAGAAGGGAAAGCTGAGCCCTAGGTATATTGGTCCTTTTCAGAAACTGGATCATGTTGGGAAGGCATCTTACCAATTGGCGCTTCCACTGAATCTCTCTCAAGTTCATGATGTATTCCATGTACCTATCCTGAGAAAGTACATACCTGATCCTTCGCATGTACTAAGCATAGAATTTGTACCGCTGAAGCAAGATATTTCTTATGAAGAACAGCCAATAGATATTCTAGATCGTAGAGAAAAATTTCTATGAAACAAGACCACTCACTTGGTTAATGTTTTATGGAGGTACCACAAATTAGAATAAGCTACATGGGACCTTGAGGATATGTTGAGGGAGAGGTATCATCATCTGTTTTCTACGAAGTTACAAATTTCGAGGGCGAAATTCATTTTAAGGGGGGTAGAATGTAACACCCTGATATTTTATGAGAAGTATATTTTTTTATGTCTTATGTTATACACAACAAAAAATGAATCTTTCACTATACACAACACTAGATTGGCTTGCGTTAGACGCAAACGCAACCTTCCCCAATAGCGTGTGTTGTATGAAATATCACGTTTCACTAAACAATAATATGTTATTAAAATATTATATAAACTAGCCGTTATGAATATTATTAACTAAAATTTTAATTTTATAACATTATTATTCATCTTAAACATTTTATAGAACATGGTATGAGAACAAAATAAATTTTTTGGGTAAAATAAGTATTTTTAAAGAAATGCAGTTTTGTAGCCTTTCGATGGCGCACCCACGTAAAATCTAGTTTTTGACATTTTTATAAGTTAAATTTGACAAAATAAAATTCTTTTTTGGAATAATTATATAAAAATTTATTTTGGATAAATTTTTCATAATATTCTGATAACATTCATTTTTTAATGAATTGTAAAACAACGTTATATTTTAATTAAAAACATCTTTTTTCATCGTAATAATTTATATGGTTAAATTATAATATTGAATGGTTTTAAAGTATAAATAGAATATATTTTTACCATTTAATATAATTTATGTCATCATTAATGTTACATTTAATTCATAGGTAAAAACATTTCAATCTTTGGAAATGTTTTAGCTTTCAAAACTCGTTTGCTTAACAACAGGATTAATTTTAAATTAATTACTGAAACTTATGTGTGTTGAATTTTGAAAACTGAATTCCATATTTGTATTCAGTGGGTCCAAATTTTTTTAATAGGTTACTTTTATTTTTTTGGATATTATGAATAGTAATTACGGTAATTTTTATTTACTACAGTTAAAGGTAAATTTGTAATTAAGGGTAAAAATAAGATTATAAAATTACCCTAACACTTGGAAAAATTTTATTGGACAAATAAAAGTAGAACAATATCACCTAAGGGTCGTACTAGATTCATTTCATGGACTTTTGACCATGAAATAAAATAATTATTATTAAAACCAAAGAATGTGACAACATGTAACTCTCTTAAATCTTATAAGTGTAATAATTTTAATTTAGTGATAAACTTCATAAAACTTCGGATATAAATAGTCTCCAGAAAGATAATAAAATTATCTACATCATATTAATTTATTTATTAATTTTAGAGATTAAATAATTATCATTAGTTATGAAACAATAGTGATGTTGAAATTATTTTATTGATTGAAATATCAAATAAATGATTTTAAAAGTATCAAAATAAATTTTATATGAACTATTTAATGTGATCCAATAATTATATAGATAACAATGACATGTTATGAATCTATTAAAACTTTTAGTTCGAACATATATTTTGTGTATAAGTTATTTAAATTCAAATAAATGTATAGTTTCAAAATTGACACTATTGTTATTTAATAAAAATTACATAATATAAAATTGTTTAAAAATCACAAAAATATTTAAAAATTATAAATTAAAATTTATATGGTCGAAAACATAGTAATGTATACAAATATGGAAAATTCACAACATATAAGTAATTATTTATATTTATTTAAAATATAGAATATTATTACCACGAATAAAATTAAATAGATTAAATAAGGATAAATCAAGTTGATAATATTTAAAATAAATTCCCAACTTGTCTAAATTTTACTGGTTGATGATATTACAACCCTATCTATTCTAATATTCGGATTTGAGTCATTTTTGGAGGTTTTTAATTGGGTTTTGGATTTTTTATAAATTAATATTTCTTATGTTTTCAAAGGTGCCCCACTCCTCCCTTATAAGAGGGAACATCCCCCCTCTCCTATTTACACATCATTGAGCTTTCAATCTCGGCCAACCCCTGTCCATTTCCCTTATCAACTTCCCTAGCAACATATTAGAGGTTCTGGTCTTCTTCAAAGACCAATTTTAGTATCCTAGGACGAGGTTTCAATGAGGCGTGTCGAAGAAGAGGTAATATCCTTTTCCGATTCTTTCAAATACATTTTTTCTTCTACTTCCTCTTCTTTTGTTGTTTTATAATAATGTATTAACATAATTATCAATAATATAGTTATATTTTATTATAAATATGAAACAACAACATTTCACCTTCGATCCATCCTACGGAAAATGAAATCACCATGCGTGCGTACGTACGGAATACCGTCTCCACGCCATGGTGTAATCTGTTTTTCCACCACCACCTTACATAGATGGGTATAAGAATGGAAGAAATAACTATATATGATTATTATAAAGTGATATTGATTCTAAAATATTATACACCATACACTTCAATACATTTCCACAGTAATGGGAATGATATCGTCGCTCGTGCGTACGTACGGCTTACCATATCCACGGTGCGATGTGATTCGTTGTACATGATCTTAATTAAACCATGATTATTTAAACTAATTTAATGAATAAATATGATATATATTATACAAATAATATTATGTAAATTCTGTATCTATAACCTAAAAATAGGGAGAAAATTTTATTCGACAAAACATGCATAAGAACATAAAGCAATAACACCCGAATAACAAGTAGCAATGAAATATTACTAATAAAAAGATATAAATATGACCATATATGATATAATAAAAATTAATATGATTCTTTAATAAGTCAATTTCATTGTTTAAATCATTATATAGGAGGTTCGGATACGTACAAATCATATCAGACCTAAGGTAAGATAAAATCTCACAGTCTCAATTTTTATCCGAGATTGTTTATAATTCTGTATTTATTGGGGAATATTTATCATCCAAATCCATGTTTCCTCAAAATGTAATATTATTTATATCCTCCTACAATTTTTTAAATTCAATTTTACATATTAGTGAATTTTTAGTAAAAAAATATGAAAGTAATCTTTTGTCATTTTCAGTACGAGATACGTTTCGACTTTTTCGCCCAAAGTATGAGAAGAGTATTTATTTAACATATAAGGAATGATTGGATATTTATGATTCCATAGAAAATTATTTCCATGAAGCTTCCTTTACAAATTTTCAAGTTTATTTTTAATTAACTTCTTTTAGCTTAAAATTTTATGACATGTTAAGAAATGAAAAATGTTTTCGAAGTAGAAAGGATATTTTCCTCAAGAATGGAGCTCAAGTGTTTTATTAAAATTATTTTCCATATAAGATAATATAGGGTTCTATTTATATCCCAATTATTACATTTATATGATTATGGTGTGATGAAATTATTTTTATGAAGTCCTTTATCTTATATGAATTTTTTTATGATGTCACGATGTTTAAGAATCCCATTTTTATTACAAGGGTTATGCTATGATGTATGATTTATGATTCTGTGGCACACATAATAATAGTTTCATTATTAGATGGGTGGGACCTATATCTCCCTCCAATGCATTGGGAAAAGATTTATATCTCATGAGATAGACATGGCTGGAACGACAAGTTAAACCGGTTCAGTGATACAAGACTGGAAAAAGGAGTGAACTCGGTTCAGAAATGGACTTTGTCTGCTATGATAGTCTTGGAAATAGTCTTGACTAATAAGAAATGATTTTCTATGTTTATGTGTGTATGACCCAATGTTTCATGTTTTATGTTATGATTTTTGTGATTACAATTCACTACTATGATTTATCCCATTTATGATATTATGATCTCTTTTGCAGGTTAAGATTTCCAAATGTTATGTTCTTATGAATATGATATGATTGATATTAATTTTGTTAACCCTTACTCAGCATTTTAGCCCACCCTGTTGTATGTTTTCTTTTCCACAAGTCAAGATGAAGGGTACTAAGTAGGATGCGCCAAAAGGGACTCTAGGTATGATGAAATAAATGGGAGACAATGTAGATGCTTTATGAACCAGTTGTTTATGTTTCCCAGTTTCTAAAGACATTATACCTATACGGTCCTACTATGGTTTTGTTATATGTTGTAAAAAGTATGCTTCAATTCTGATGTAATAAAAATGTATGTAAATTATGGGTCATTATAGAATCCATGTCCAAATGATGGAGATAATGGAGGTATATGTTTACTCAGAAAGGATGTTGGGGTATACTGCATGTAAATGGACACACATGGAATGGGTTCTCACTACACTTCCTGGCCATGTCCATTATGGTATATGGATCACTGACCATTTCTTCTTATCTTACTCTTAAATCATATGTGAATGTTATTATATAATTCTTTAGTATAAATTTAGATGAAATCGTCCTTTAATTGTTAATAACTTTATATTCTCATTAGTACATATGTTTTTCAAATAATTCATTTCCATTAAATTTACATTTAATTAATAATAAATTTTTTATTTAAAAATATTTTATATAAAATATATTATTTATGAAAAAATTAATCCAAATAAAATATTTACAAATAAAAACTTCTAGTGATAAAAAATATTTTTACCAAATGAAAGATATTTTTCTATGTATTTTTTGTTTCAAAAATATTCAATCTCTATTAAATAATGTTTAACATATTGGTAATATACATATAAAATAATAAAAATGTACATCTTCATGTCTTCACTAGGGATGGACTATGAAAAACCTCTTTTTATACATATAAATAAATTTTACCTAAAAATACTTTTATGCGTTATTAATGAATATTCAAAAAAACAGTTGTCAAATTATTGAACTATTCTTAACAAAAAAACATTCTTATATTCAACCATCATGTTTAAAATATACAATATGGTAAATTATAGTGTTATGCACAATACTAAGTTACTATGCTTAATTTTTTGAACCCCTGTAATGGTAAAAGGGTTATATTGGAAAACAATATTTTCTTAAATTGTAGTGTTATTTTATTACATAATTTTATCTTTATTTAAGAAATACAATACTATTTTGAACTATTAACTAAATATAAAACAACTTGTTTAATTATTAATTGATAAAAAATTGGAATAAATAATATATATATATATATAATATTCTATCCAAAATAGCTTTATTCAATATAATAGTTTCTAATTTATAATTTCATTTCCGCATATTGAGAAATTGAATAATGTTAAATGAATACCCAATTATTAATTTTAATTTTAATTTTTTTTCCTAAAGTTCCATATCATATTTTTTTTTCAAAAAATAATTACTATGATATATTTTTAATATTGTTAATTGTTTTTAAAAAGTGGTAACATTATTTGGATGGAATTTTGAAAAATATCATGGAAAATAAATTTTATATAGATCATATTCAGGTTTTAAATTACTTCCAATATTTCTTTATAACCCTTCCTCACATAAACACCATTTGATTCCATCATTCATCCACTATTTATTTTAATGATTGTTTTTTCTTTTTATCATATAAATGGATCTCAATTCAAGACACAATGATCCATTTATACCCTTCTGATTTCACTAGAAACCCTATCTAGTTTAATTATGTTATATTACTACTAAAAATATAGCAAACCTTGGTTAATAATAGTTTTTTAAATCATCCATTTTCAATAATACTTTCATAAAATTACATAAATCATCAGCATGAGTATTATCCAATCCTTCAACATTCTATTATTATATTTCTCATACACCATAAATAAAATATATTACATAAGGACTAATATAATGGAATTATTTTAGTTACTATAATTAAATGATTTATTATTAATTTAATTGTCTTATTCTCTATCCCTCCTATCCATTCAAAAAATGAAAATGTTGTTCATCTTTTGAGTATACTACCCCTACCATGACATATTTCTTTCATTTTAAACACCATAATAGATAGATTGTTTTATGTATGTATTTGATCAGTAAAAACGTGTTTACTAACATTATTATAGTTTTGGGGTGTTAAATTATGTTTTCTGTTATTATAATTATTAATCATAAATTTTCATTAAAAATTTAATATCCTAAAATGAGCATACAAATGGAAAAATAATATTAATTCATTATAACTTATAGCATCATATATTATCATATAATCAAATATCATATCAATATTGATATATATATTTAATAAAATAATAATAATATCACTGTTATTCTATAATGATTATATTATTATCATTTTATACTAATACTCATCTATTGATTATAAGATGTTCAAGTTTGTGTCGGTTTAACCACATTTATGAATGATACTATAAATTTAAAAATAGAAACTTATGGCAACAATATTTTTATAATACAATATTAATATCTAAAAATAATTTAATTTTTTGGGAATGGTAATATTAATATATATATAACATTATTAATATTCCACTTATTTCATCAAATTTTTTTATAAAATAGGCTCATCACAAATTTCATCATCATGAATGGTAAATAAAATAATTTTGTTGTGGATATAAAACATAATAATACATTATGAAACATCCATTATATTTTCATAAATATTATTAATATTAATAAATTTGTATCAATGTATAATTATCAGTATTGAAATTAAAAAGTCTGATGGATACAATCAATATCACTATATTCTGATGAAGAAAAAAATAAATAAGAAATTTTCAAATCAATAGTTATTTATTATAAATAAATATTACAAAACAAGATGATTTTAATTATAATACTTAATGAAATATTTTAAATTTTTATTATTATTAAAAATGAGGTTAATTCTATTTCATCAAAGTTAAGAGATAAGGTAATGGTTTTCTTATCACAACATTCATCCATTAATACCTTTTCCATATTCACTACATGTTTATTTTTCTATTTTTATATACTAAAAATGTATTTGTTTCATTATGAATTAAAAAATCTAATATAATTACAACATAATTTCATATTTTCTCATTCATGGTTTTTGATTCAATAGTTATCAAGTCCAAAAGGGATTCAGAAAACTCAATTCCCTTTAGATGAATTTTAATCATTATTATTGATCATAGTTTACTTATTGTTTGTTGATTCTATAATATGACTATTTTATATATAATTTCCACTTAATTTTATTAAGAATTTTCATTTTTTAAAAAAAATCCATATTTAATTAATTTTTATCATCAAAATTTGATGTTATTGAGAATAAATTTCTTTAGTTTTAATGACTCTTTCTCATACGTGTACGTAATATTTATTCCCATAAATGTGTTTTTTTATTATTTTTAAAACCAACTATATATTTAATCATTTTAAATTTTTATTTTTCATTAACAATTATTAAATTTTACTTTTATTTTTTCATATTATTTTGATTTTGATAAAGGTATATTTAAGACATTGACATGATTTTCCTTCATTGTTACACATTTTATCATCCACATCAATATTCCACAATTTAAATTTTATTCCCCTTTAAAGGACATATTTTTTTGATATATATTAATGATGTGTTTTAAAAAATAATTAATGTTCTTGAAATTGTTTTTCGAAATTAACTCGCAACTTTTTCAACCGAAAAAAATAAAATTTTTATGTAATATATTATTACCATTTCACATACATTTGAATCTATATACCCCTATGATATATCTCAAATAATGATTTATTTAGTTAATCATCCTTAAATTTCTCTAATGAAATAATACCTTTTTTGGTGATTGATCCTTATTTATTAACTAATCTATTTATTAAGATAAATTGTTTTGATATAAATTGGAATCTTTACGAAAACGATTTCTTTTAAATAGGGTTTTCCTAAAATGATATATGATTTATTTGATATGGAACAAATATGTAGTGATATAAGTGGTTATTATATTCATCTAAAATTAACTAGTTATGGTTCTACATCTCATGAGAGAAGCATGGGTCCTAGGATTTTAAATACTAAGACCCTAATGGATCATAGGTTTTGATGTAAATGAAACTAATACGTAAAAGGTTTACAATTCCTTATCCCCTAATGGGTTATAGGATTGTGATTATAAAGATAATAATAGATGTGATATGTTAGTTATTACTAATACTATATTGGTACATAGTCTTATGGTTCTAATCCCACTCTTTAATGAGACTCAAGATTTCGATGCTTGAGGAATAATTTTATGTGTTCTTAACATTATGTTTTTCCAATAAATCGTCGTTATGATACATTTACTTATTATAAAAAAAGTAAATTTTATATTACTATGATATATTTACTAGACCATTATTATTTCTTAATTATTCATCATTACTATTACATGGTATATTCTCGAGTATTTTATATTACACTCCCTTTTGTTGTGATTGATAGACAACTCTTATTGTTTAATACATTGAAGAAGATATTTCTCTTATGTTCATGTTTTTTCACATTCTTATGATCTAACCATTTTATAATTTGATCATATGTTTCCCTTTCAAGGATTTTTTAGTCTCCACATACCTATGTTTTTTATTCCCTAGGTTACGATTATGGGTACATTATATGATATTTATAAAAGAAGGTCTTGTATAGTGAAATCAGATGGAAATTTTCACTACCATGTTAGATGTTATTTATATATATTTAATATAGATAGGGACTAAAAATTAGGTGTTGGAATGGTAATATAACCATGAAATGTAAAGGTTATTGAATGTGAAAAATATGTATGTTTTTATTAACTATTATATAAAATGTGATTTTATCTAGTTTACTAATAATTTGTTATTAGTGTCGAGCCTATGAGTTCGAGTTTGGGTGTATCAATTACTATCATATTATGTTTTATTTTTTCATGGTGAATAGAGTAGTTAAATTTTGAATTTTTTCCTAGATAATAACAGTAAAAATTTAATAGATATGCCTAAATATAGGATTAAAACCTAACAATTGAATTTAGGGTTTGTGTGGTTTCCCACAAAAAACATCCATGTATGTATACCAATAAGTTGAGCCATTATCTTGAATATATTCAACTAGAGGTAATGACAATGATAATTTTTGGAATCTATTAACTCGATCTCCCCATAGTGGCTAATTAATGGATCAAACTACACACTCGATTTGACAATCCTAGGGGATATTCCATGGTTGATTCACCTACAAATTGAAATCCTCGGATAAGAATTTAAATTGAATGTGAAAAAAACATATATCTTTTTACGTTTAAAAACCAAATAGGAATGTGACCTTAGATACCCTATTTTGAAACATTTATTATCATAGGTTAGGTTATGTAGGTCATTTTTAAGTTACATCTTATATGATTATAGTTTAATTTTATATATTAATTAGTTGTATCATAACTCCAAGTTCTTTTAATTAATTTTTTTTTGTAGAATAATAGAACCGTGGAATCATTGTATGTGATTTCCAATGCAGTGATTATCCTAATGAAAAATAAAATGTGATGAGTGTTAGTGTTTATAATTTTTTTGTTATCCTTACCCATGTATCTTATGTAATGATTAATAACATGATCCTTTATGAAATAAATAATGACAATATGCGTGAAAAATAATGATTAATGGGATTTCAACAAATAATTTCCATAGATGAATGATGATTTAAATTCATACGAGTGGAAAATGTAGGATAAATAATCAATGATAATGTCATAATGGAATAAAAAAATGTTTCAAAAATGTATATATTAACCATTAAGCCAATGGGTATCATGGAGTGACAAAAAAGTTCATTCAAAATAATTGATGGTAAAATAGTCTAAACTAATGAACCCCCCCCCCCCCCCGTAAAACAAAACATAAAATCCAATGAGGTGGGAATTATGGAAATAAATTACCAAATTTTAAATATAATGACTATAATAAACAACAAAACCATAAAATATCATGTAAATATACATGATATGATGCAATGATTACTCTTGATGTCGATTGTCATAAAATATTAACACTTATCATCATTTAGGAATTTTTTGATGACATATTTATTTTCATCTTTGTGAAACTCTACTATGTTTAGTAATTCATATAAGAGAATAAAATCATCACCAACTATATTTGATATTATATTTTAATAGAAAAAATGTAGTTTCATTATTATTATATTTTATGCGGGTATATTTTGGGAACGTGATTCATGAATGTCCATACATTTATCCTTTAGGTGATTTTTATCTAATTTATTTTCTATATCCATATAAACTACACAGTGATATATATAAAAATCTATAATTTATATTGAAAATTATCCAATTATAGTGTTTTTGGGAATCCATGACTCTAAAATAGTTTTCGGGATTTTATATATTGTATATGATCAAATAGTCATTCACAAGGTTAGTATCCTAATCATACCCAGTTTAGTGAGGTTGATACTTCATTAGATCTTATGACTCATTTAATTATTATATTCAAAATATCATTATCTTTTTTCCACCAATAGGAGAAATTAAAACAGTGATGAAAAGTAAAATGAAATAAAATGAATCTATGAAATATGTTATTAAGAGAAAATTATTAATTTAATATATAATTTTACTTATCATATAAAAATTGATTTAACCTTATGATGAAATCAACATTGAAATTACACAATATGGAATCAAGTGGTATAATTCATTCTTTTGAGGCATGTTTATCTAATAATAGAAATAAATTTGCATCTATTGGGTTTTCCCAAGACTAAACCCATGCTAATATTCCAAAATTACATCTTGGGAAAAAATGCTTGTATGAGAAAATCAAGATCCAAAAATATATGTGAGACCTTGTTTGGAAAAAAGTATACCCGTGTAAACCACAACTTGTTTTGTTTCCCTTATATCGTATGTGCATGGTTTAAGGGATTTTTAGTTTATTTTATTGTTACATAATCCTATAAATGTTGATAAATTATATATTCACATTATTATTTATATTTTATACATTTTCCATTTATATAAAATTTACATTTAATTAGCAATAAATATTTTTTTCAAAAATGTATTAATATTATTGAGGTCAAATTAATAAAGTAATCAATCAAAAATAATTATCATCAAAAAAATTTACATATATAAATAATTTTTAAAAATGAATTTCTATTTTCTTTGGATATTATATTTTTAGACAAATTCTTATCTATTAAATGATGATGATATAATTAAATATAAATATTAATTAATTAATTTGATATCATAAAAATAATTCTACATATCATATAAATGATTAAATAAATATTTTACATAAAAAATAAATTTAACTAAAAACTATTTCTATTTATTATGTCTCATTATATTTGAAATTAATTTTTTTTACTCTATTAATTAATATTAATAAAAAATCCATGTTATTAATCATCATATTAAAATTAGTTAATAAGGGAACCAATATTTTTAGTGATAAAATATGTAACTATGGTTAAAATTAATTACCCTGGTAATGATTAAAATGATATTTTAAAATAAATATTTTTACAGAAATTATGTTAATTTTTGAGTAAATTTAACTCTTTGATGAATCTAATATATACATTAAAAAGATAATAAATTATAGTCATAATAATCTAGATTTAAATTGAAATGAAAAATGTTTTATAATTATTAAATTCTTCAAAATAATTTTCTATCCCTAACACTTTTTTTAAGATTATGTGTTAATTTTAAAGTTAAAATTTACATATTTAGAAATTTGATTAGTTTAAATATAGTATATATTCATATTTTTAATTTCCATTTATTGTAAGAAGGCTCATCTTATATTTTAATTAAACCATTAATTATAATGATAAATTTTTAATCAAGGTTAGTATGGGTAAATAATGTTACATAATATGGATAAAATTATGTAAAATTAACATAAAAATAGACCTTCTAGAAGACCTTTTTTAGGTTTTAATTTAATTCCCACGTGTGTCTCAATAATTTTTACCCATAACATGCTTTAACCTTATGTGATAAAATAATTACCCCTCATCCATAATAAATTTCCATTTAAAGGTCTTTATTTTACTCTAATAAAAGGATCTCACTTCCACCAAAATCAAGCCACACACACCCATCTAGCTTCATATGAAACCATATCCACTGTCCCAATACATGATTATACCCCCACATTTGGAATCGTTTTTTAACATAAAATATCTCCTGTAGATCCACATCACCTATTATCAGAAGAAAATATATATATTCATGTAGGATCAATTATGATGAATTCCACCAAAATTTTATATGGGAAATATTTTTAGTTTTTCATTGATATTTTCAATAATTGGATTCAATCTCTAGTAAAATCATGTAGTATAATTCCTATAACATGTGAATCCTATATAAAAAATATGATTTATAGGATGTTTCTTTCCATTTTTGGACATGATTCAAAATCAATCAATGACCTATTTCCAAGGGGAAAATATCAAGAAATTTATAATAAATAATTACAACCACACAACATATGTTTCGCTCAAAGTGAAAATCATATACAACTATAACATCATAGATCAGACTAGTGATCTCATAACCCTAAAACCCACTACATATTATCAGAATAATTGTTCTCAGTGCATTAGTATGATATCCTTTATAGTTCTGACACATTCCTACTACTATTGCTTACCATATCAAAAATACTAATATAACATGAAAAGATACTCCTCTTATAACACTTTGTTACATACCACTATAGATTCCAATAGACCAGTTTCCCAAGATTATTCCTTACAAGGCATCACATTTTCCTCCTCATATTCTAGAGGTTACTGACTATCAATGGGGGCCTAGGGTGTGTCTATGGTGAGAATATCACATCATATTAGATTAATCGATTTGTGGAAATAACTCATTATCATCCAATTAGTAACTAACATATTGTAAAGAAATAGATAAGTAAAATAAAATCATGTTTTGATGAAAATTAAATTCTATAAAATCCTGAAATGCTAATTCATACAAACAACACCGTTCACCCAATAGGCTGACCATAAAAACATGAGTATATAAAATAAACTAAAATAAAAGTACAAGGATCTAAAACAATCTCCAAGATAGACCAAATACCCAATATCCATGACATTATCAATCCCATCTATTGTAATCATAAATAATCAAGAGGAGTAGATCATCTGGATCTGGAAACTCTAGGTCTTAGCCCTATCTACCATGAAGTCTATGCTAATCCTAAGAATTAGACATATTTTCTCAATGAAAATCAAGGAGAAAATACATGGCTGAGAAATAATATCATCAGACAACCCCTAGGATAAACTGATAATATGTTTCTATAAGTCCATGCTCATGATAATTCTTATCCAATACAAGAAACAACTAATATATAAATAAATAGAATAAAATTAATCCACATTCATTCACTGTTCCCACAATCTTGATCAAATGAGAAATGGGATATAATTCATACCCATATTTTTAGGGGTATCTTTATAAATATATTCCCATATATATACATAAATATTTATATCCATTAGTAAAGTGAAATAAATAACATTAAACCATAACTGTAAGTCATGGGGCCTATAATCCCAATCATCTAGATATATAATGAAAAGGGAATTGAGCAAGATATCGTAACTATCCATCCTTGAATAATTAAGTTATTCTTGGGTCTTTAATCCAAATTTAAAATACCTACTTCAACTAATAATAGACACTCTTTGAGGAATATATTTTCTAATGGGGGGATACTCATCCTAACCCAAGGTTCATTTTTACTCATCTCTAATCACTATAATGACATATTCTAGGAAATACAACTAGATATCCTACAAAACATAATTTATCTGGATTACATTATAATTATTCCATGCATGTCCAATACGATGTATTATCACTTTGTATTGATTTGTAGGCCGTCATAACATTGTGACTGAGATGAACCCTAAGATCTCACCCTTAGACAAACTGTAAAGAGATCTCATCAATGAGATTTCATGAAAACACTAGGAGGTATCTAATCATGGAGAGAATAAACATCGCTATCATTTAAGAGAAGGTAATAATCCATGAGAATCCAATTATTTGAAATACGATGTTCAACATCATAGTCTAGTAATTGATCAAGGGAATCATATTCATCATTTTATCTTTAGAGAGAATAATCATCCATGAGTATAATCATAAGGGACACCATGTTCATATCGGGGATATAATAATCAACCTTCTCATATATCAATTATCCAAGGTGATAATGTTTATCCTTTTCACTATTTAGAGAATAATCACTCAAAAGTATCATTATAATGGACTTCGTACCCATATATCAAAAACATTGGTGAATGGCTATCCTTAAGGACAACCTTTTGAAAAACCAATATTATAATAGTCAAGGATATAGGTTCAATTTAATGATTCCAAGGTGTACATATGTTTATGAAAATAATTATTGGAATAAAATTTCCCAAATTGTTTAAAGGAGAAAAAAATATTATAATTAAAAAACAATGATGATTATTCCTTGAAAAAATATATTATAATCTCAAATAAATTTAAAGATACATCACATCAGGCTTATCAACCGACAAGAAGAAAGAACCATTGGTAATCATCAATGCCTTATATTTAAAATTTGGAAAGCATAAATTAATGAGTGAAGGTAGAATAATTACAAAACCCACATCTACTTCAACTACCTCCTAGGGTTTCATGTTCATCATAGGTTTTATGGTTACACCTACAACCATATCTTCTGAGACCCGACATACAAGTTGAGGGTTTTTCAAACATTGTGGATCCTATTGGGTGCCTCAACTAAAATCCCAAAAGAGGCATCATAATGAGGATCCTTATTAGTGATGATATGGGATATAATTCTATATTTCATCCTTGATGGTGAGTAAACAGAGGCATTAGACATGGGATTCCCAAAACCGCACATAAGAAGAAAAATCTTATAGGGGACCCTAACAATATAGTATGTAGGCAGTGTCTTCCTATATGGGATCCACATAATGGTATATAGGTAATGGGATCCTACAAGGGATTCCCCAAGTCAATAATAAGTAAAAAATCCCTCATGGGACCCATGGTAATATGAATAAGATATATGGATCTTACCTAGGATCCCCTAGGTCAATACGTAAGTATAGGAATACTACATTGGATCCTCACAAAAATCTATCCTCATGGCCTCTTGGGCCATAAGGGCACATATCAGAAGGTATAAATCCTCAAAGAATGAGTAATGGAATCATTGGTCACGAGATATAGCTCGTTTCCCATATTGGATCAAGGGTCCCACTGTCTAAAGACAACTGGATTAAACTACCATAGGATATACCTCTCTATTTAAGGATATAACTGAAATAATAACTTGGATTACTCAAATCATTTCATCTTTTTAGCATTGTGATCTATTTAGAAATATATTTATATGGGTCTAATAATGGGGTCTATTTTATCCCATATGTTTAAAGACTTTAAATAACTAAAACCCCCAAAATGTGTTAAAAAGGATGAGTACATTGTGTGTCAGCCTAGTAATATAGAATATACCTTCATGGCCTCACCTGATCAAGTAATTTAGCCAATCATGGAATGTGAAATTCATTATAACTGATGTGTTTTTCCTATACATGGAATGTAAACTACATGAAATACCTTCCAATTTACCTCACATGGTCTCGACATGTATATATACTGATCATGTACCTCAACATGGCGTGTAACCGACACATGGTCTGGTTGTGTACTCTACTCAACCATGTGTCCCTACATAGGTTGTCTGTCCATGTTCATAGCTACATGGTTGAATCCCAATACACAAAATGTATACCCCATACACTTATTGTGCATTGTCATGATCATCTTCCAAAAGTTGGAATGACACCCACCATGTTTTTCGTAACTACATGATGTGTAATTGAGATGTTTGAATTGTAAAACACTCAAATCACTTGGAACCACCATTTTCCACACAAAAATAGACAATCCAACAATGTGGTCCTAAGAAATAATATGAGTGGTTTGAAATAGGAAAATAAAAAATATATAGTGATATATGCTAACAAATAATGCATCATACATTCGGGATGAATTCGTTGAAGCTTCTCCCATTCCCATGATCCATGACTATCACATAGCAATCTGACTCCTCTCAAGCTTTGTGATGTCACCTACCTCCATCAATATATAATTTTCAATTTCCATCTACTTATACTCCCCCTATAATTATGAATTTTAATACATTGGGGAGTACATGAGAATCCAATGGAGAAATAAAATAAAAAGTAAAATAAAATAAGAAGAAAAGAAAAAGAAATAGAGGCTCGGCCTGGCCCCAATGACCAAACTGAGTATATTCCCTACTTAGTAAAACTCCATGATTTGGAATCAATGTTAGAGATATAATATAGATCTCAGGATCCATTCAAAAAACCATTTGAATGAACCTCCATGAATACATTAATATTTAAATAAATAAATATTAATTCTTAATTATTCCCCTAGAATTACAACATCTCCAAATTCCACAGAACTCATGTCCTAGGGTATAAACCTTGTTCTAGGACCAAATAAGTTGTTATAAATATTATCAATGACCATATAAATGTTAAAAGACAATTTATTCTATTATAATAATTTGTCAATCATACTGATGATTTCTCCTCACAATTATAGTCTGAAAAAAATGGTAATACATAAGGTTTGTAGAGATTGAGTGAAACAAAATAGGGTTTTCAAAGAAGCATGGAAATTATATAATTTTTAAAATTATATGTAATTTTATACATTTTTATTCAATAATTTTATCCCTATAAGAAAGAGAGTATCTATCTCTTGATATACTACAAAATATTTCCTTAGACTGTAAGATGAAGAAAATTATACCTTTAAATAGGAATGAAAATATTTAAAAGACATTTTTTAATAATTAATTGTTATTATAATTAATAATTGTTTTTTAATGTAGTTGATAAAATAAGGATAAGGATGGTGATGATTTTATAAAAAAATTACATATTTAAAAATGATTCAAAACTGAAAAGTGGAAGGGTTGTAGTAAGTGGCCACTAAAGTGAAACAATTATTATTATTATGTTAATGTTTCCAAAGTATTCTAAAAAAAGAAAACTAATGAATCAGAATAAGAATAATATGATTGAAGACCAAAAAACATAATCGGTTAAGAGTAAGAATAGTATTGATGGCATTAAAAGGATTTTAATAACAATGGAAAAGGAAAATTCATTATCATGTTTTTATTCTGATGATGAAGTTAGTTTTTTGTTCATGTAAAATAATGATATAATTATTTAATGAGTATTTTTGATGGAATATAATTCATTGAACATGATTAAAATAGTAAATAAAATTTATAATTTTTAAAGGGATTGATAAAGTACATCATGAAAAAAGGCTATGAACATGAGAGAAATCATGTACAACCCATTGATAATAGCCTATAAGAACAACAAAACATTGAAATTATACCACATTATTGGGTGATTCAAAAATAACTACTTCAACAATTTAGGGGTCCACTTCTACACACTATGGAGATAGAACATGCCCTTGTAATATCCTTTATTGTCTGTAAAACTTACACATGGGAAACATTCCATAGAGCTGGTGGCATTGAAGAACCTACAAGATATTTTTTAGATGCTTGGAATGTTCCTCCTTTTAATTAGAGTATATAAGGTTATCACTGATGAATACAGTGAAGAAGTGGTCTAGGAAATCACAAAATAAAGATTCCATAAACCTAATGAACATGGATTGTTCATTTGAAACACCAAATGAATTGACTACAATCTCAAAGTGCCCATAACTACACCATAAAGGCATCTTCCAGACATCTCAACACTTCAACCACAACTTGTGATATCCATACCATAAATAAATACAAAAAAACGAAATTTCCCCTATCATCTAGTCAAAATGACCTTTTATCCACTGAAGAGGGTAATTGTTCTTCATTATATCTTGATTCAGCCTCATGTAGTCTATGCACATCCTCATACTACTATTCTCCTTCTTTAAAAACAACATTATACCACCCCATGTGGAATCCCTAGGATGGATAAAGCCCTTATTCACCATATATTTTATATGAATCCTCCACTCCAGCAACTCAGAAGGTTCCATTTGATAGGGATCCATTTAATTTAGAGAAGGATTGGGTTGTAGGTATATCCCAAACTCAAAATCGTTTCGAGGGGGTTGGGTCAGAACTCCCATAGGGAAAACATCCCAGAGCTCACTATATACTATACAAAACTCTACCATTTCATAATCCAATAATTCTACAGACATATCATCAAAAAGAGATAGAAAGGGCTCCAAATGACAATTGCCCACCTGAAAACACGGCTTTCCAATGAATACCACATGCTGACCATCCACATCTAAAACAAATATCTAATCCAAAAGTAGTTGAAAATAGTATGAATGGAATAAAACTATTTGACTTTGAGAATGATATTTTATGGATTCATATGTAGCTGGAAGAGATCCAAATGAGACAAATGCGGCCACATCATAAGTGTACACCACTGGAAGACATCGAAAAAGCTGGCATTTCCTTCAACTAGAGTACTCAACACCAGGGGCATGGGAAGCCTCACAATGTCTAGTAACAAAGAATGGTATAGAGAATGTGAATAATAGAGTGTGAAGCTCATAAATCAATCATGGCACAAACAAGTGTACTAAGAAAACTGATCATGCCTCTGACAACCTTTGGACCTACTCGAAGTAGTACCTCTGATGTGTGCAACTGACAATGCCCATCTCCTATGCCTATTTGATGCGAACCACCTCTGTATCCCCACTTATGTTGTGGTCTCTGAGGAACATCATGAGGCTGAACTCTACCGGCACTATCTCCCCTCATTGAATCATGATCCCGTTTTCCCTATTAGTGAAACGTCATGGATGGAAATTACTTTTGAGGCTAGAACTAAACCAACACGACTCCAGTATACTGAGCTCAAATGGCTATTGGTAATTGATTATGAATATGGTCACATACTCTAAAGATGAAACACATCATCCCAAAATTAAAAAGGAAAAGCATGGAATTTACTATAACTAAATGTTAGGATGATATGAGACTAAATTTGACTTCCCACAAGTTGAATCCTCAAAGGCCCCGGGACTTGAAACTTGTTGCTGGAAACCCTGCCTCTCAAAGAACCCTTATAGATCCGCTCTCAAATTAAACCTCCTCATGAGTGAATCCTCTCAACCACCACCACCTTCTTCAAAACCTCCATGTACATCAAAAAAGTAAAGGGAGTAACTCTATACTTGATAGAATGATGAAGTACCTATTTTAGATGTCTCATACGAAAATACTAACCCAAAGAGAGACCTGGGGAAATTGAAGGAGATAAGTGAACATAATCCCCAACTCATGTACCGATATACATCCCTAATAGAGGGAGATTATCTTGTACCTCTTATTAGCCGTCATGGTCAATGAACAAAAATATGATCGTAATTATTTCTCAATGTTGACCCACATAACTTCAGCTTCCTTCCTCTACCCCAGGTACATCATCCACCATTGATGCACAACTCCCCACATCCTAATCACTCCCAAAGGAACCCAGAACATTATCGAGGACCAAAACAATCTAAAGGTGATCTCAAGCTCCTGAATCTAGTTTTCTATCTCAATTCTAAAAAAAACTACCCTCATACAATCCTAAAGCATGAGGCTAGAATGAAGAAACATCTTCTTCCACTGGTCATCCTCCTCAATTGGACCAACAATATGATTATCAACCATATCATTTGTCTAAACCTCCACTATCTATGCCACACATAAATGATGTCCATGGGCTATAGATTAACATTAAAAAAATTGTTCATAAGCCCGAGAAGAATGGTATTTTATATAAGATCCAGTTTAACTGCATTTAACTAATTTTTTATTGAATTTAATTTTCCAAGAAAACCCTATTCAATCAATAATACAAGTCATTGTGTTGAATGTGTCACTAATAGGTCTCTAACTAGCAAATGGTGTATCCTCATAATGTCATTTTGAAGGCTTAGAAACATTTAATCGAATTATAGGGGGGATCCC
Source organism: Viscum album (assembly GCA_963277665.1). NCBI lineage: Eukaryota > Viridiplantae > Streptophyta > Magnoliopsida > Santalales > Viscaceae > Viscum > Viscum album. Next base: position 1,284,540,289 of record OY728133.1, read on the forward strand.
ATGTCCTAGATCGTCTTCCCTGGCCTATGTCATGATCCAAGATGGCTTGACACAATTTCCCAACAATAACATGCAATCCTCAATGTGACTAACTCCAAAAACATCCTATCTCTCAACTATTAGATCTGATACAATATTTTCATGACCCCTTCCTAAAAAGAAACACCTCCTATTCTAGAAATGAATAAAGGGAGATAATGATCCACCGATTTCTTTTTTTAGTAGGCCCAGGGATGGAGACTACCACCAAGGGTATAAAGGAGACACAATATTGATGAAAATACCCTTTTTTAAAATAAGATCAAGAGATATTATAGATCATTCACAAAATAACACCAATACACACACACAGACACACACACACACATATATATATATATAAGAATGATAAAACAATCATATATGAATGAATAAAATTGAACTAGTACTAGTATAGTAAAACTCTAATAAAAAGTACCAGAAATAAAGCTAAAGTAGTGACTCAACAACTGCCCCAAAGCCTGAGCTAGTAATGCCGATCACAGTTCATGTAATATTCCATGAATCCTAAAGTCAGTTTTAATAATGTAGGGTGATAATACATGTATACTCATTAGAAAAAACCCAGATATATCAAGATCATGTGAACGGAAGAATAGTGAATTCCTTGTGAGAAAACGACATGACCAAAAATTACCTAACAAGGTACACTAGCCTTCCCATACACCCCAAGGAATTCTCACCAGTTAATGCAAGTCATGTAATGTAGAATAGTAAGAACATCAATGACAGGGTACCCCACACCACTTCCCACTGGATAAGTTGCTCCTTCCTAAAATTAAACATCCATGTCCTAACACATCTTATAAAATAACCATCTCACAACTCGACCAAAAACACATGGTCCCCATAAACCACATTACATCCAACCCCCACACACCTTTCCCTAAATCGACATCACATACCTCCTATAGACACATAAGCCAAAACCACATCACAAACTTCAAATAGACTCTTGGGATACAAACCACACCACATCCAACCCAAAGCCACCTCGGCCTCATAACAGATATCTCATCCCAAATTAACCCGAAGAGTTTAAAATATATCATCACAAAAACTCATAGAAAATAATAACACATAACAAACTAAAACACATGGGAAAACACATCCTTCCCACCCACACCTAGAACCCAGACCACTATATATTATACTAATCACAATGAAATTTATAAATAAATATAAATACTTTTAGTGGGAGAAATATTTATTAGAATATTTCATTACTAACCTCTATTAAATATAATAATTCTTTAATGATTTTAGTATTTTATTCCCGAGACATTTGAATCATACTCCAAATAATATTTATCCATTATAAGAAAAATATTTTTATGGAGATTGTTAATTTGTGAAACATGTGAAAATTCGGTAATTAAATATCTGTAACATTATCATTCCAATGCATTTTTTGAAGTTCAAAGGATTTTATGTCTCATAATAAATATATTTTATTGTTCCTCCATTTGAAAAGAAAGTATGTTCTGTGAATGGTATGTTATATGAGAGTTTTTATTGAATAAATAGAATAATTTATTAGATATATATTGTGTTATATATAGTTTTATCTATTATAGTCTTGGAATTTGGTTAATAAATGAAATTTAATTTGATAATATGTCATATAATTTCTCTATTTAAAACCACTCAAAAAACATATTAGGAGGGATGAGTATGAGAGTCTTTGAAATTAAGAATGATATTAGAAGTTTAATGTATTCCAATTTGTGTTATTTTTGTTAATATTTTGGAAAAAATAATTTTCTAGAACATAATTAAGTTTACGATGGAAGCGATATTTTAAAAAAATATATAGGGGGATATGGTTGAGCTTAACTTTTATACATGATGTCAATGAGCTAATATGGATCTTGTGAGTTGGAATGAGGTATAGAATATTAGAGGATTGTTATGAATTCATTTAACAATTTCATACGTCACGATTGAACAATTATTCATATTTATTATAAAAAATTTAGATTATATGACATTATTATCATCAAAAACATTTAATCATTTTGATATTCTATGCTACATGAAACCCCAAGTCTAAAAAATCATAATATATTGTATCAATATAACCTAGTAGATAAATTGTTGAAGTGAATAGTAATATTTTTTTTGAATGTATATATATATATATATTTGATTTAGGTAATTTTTTTTATATATAGGTACACATTTTTTAGTAAAGTCATTCTATTATTTAAAAATAAATTTCTATCTCAAAATATTTTATATTTATTTTAGTTTAAATACAATATACTTATTTTCTAACAAATTTATAAAATTTAATTGAAAATAATTAATTAATTTTTAAAATTAACATTTCCTAAATATCATACAGTGAATATTTTAATTTTTTGAAAATATTACTTTTTTAATGAATAGTTAAAATAACGCTTTTTATTTTAAATGTTCTTTTCATTTAAAAAATTTTAATGATTCAATTTTTAAAATTGTTATAGAAGTTAAATTGGTTCACTTACAATATTAATAATCCATTCAAGGTCACTAAAATTAATTTTATATTATATTTAGTTTAGAATGTATTTAAACATCCAGGAAATTTTTTTTCTAGAAAACGAATTTTCAACATCATTTCCGGGTTTAGTTATTAATAGAAATTCTATATTTGTGAATGGTATTATCAAACATTGATTCAATATTTGGATTAAATTGGTTCATTTTTTCTAAATAATTCCAATTTTTTCAATAATGAATAGTAAATATAGTAAATATTTTTCATAATGGTATTCGTAACTTGGGTAAAACACAGTTAAAAATTTTGGATACAAATTTAAATGTTTCCCATAATATTTGATTTATCATATTAGATGATTATAGTTCAACCATTCTTCTAAAATTCTCAAATATATTGATACATGCAGCGATATTTCTTTGATTATGTTTTCTATATTATATTAAGAGAAAAATGAATACAAAATTTTACTCTCTTGATATTAATATCTATAATATATTTATATGAGGATAAAAATTTGATAATTAGTGTTATTAATATATATATGAAATATAAATTTTTCCTTTTAACATGATAATTCATTTATCATATTTTGTGATTATTTATATACCTTAAATTTTTATTAAAAATAGAACAGTTATTAATTCAATTTATAGAAACTTAAATTAATTGATTTTAAACATAATAAAATTTGGATGAGTTATTTTATTCCCATTTTTTTTGAAAAATAAAATATATTAGGGATGTGTTAATGGTTTATATTTGAATTAAATTACTATCATGATGTATGTAATATCAGATTAAGTGAATAGTTTAAAAATTTCCATGGTGATAAATATTCTAAAATTTCATTCCTTTTCCATTTAAGATCTCATTTTTACCTTTAATAAAAAATTATAACCATTTAATATCAAAATTTTCATTACCATAGTTCCGGTTATAATCATTAACAAAGATTTCAAACCAAAATATAAGGCATAAAATGATACCAAATCTTCTTTAAATTTCATTGAATGATAATACTTTTACGATATCATATTTTTGGATTTATGGATTTTTGTAAATGAAAAAATAAAAATTATAATTAAATCTATTATATGATTCCTAGTGTTTTATTTTAGTCCCATATGAAAACAAACTCCTTCTCCCTTTTCATGTCACCCCCTTGATCCATCTAGTTTAAAATTACACTACCCAATTCTATTATAACATATAAATCCATGATTTTGATGTTCTAGTCTTTTTAAAAGACTATTCAATGGATTCTTAAGAAGGTATCTAATGGAGGCCTAACAAAGAAGAGGTAATATTCCTAACCAACATATTTCAACTTATATATTATTATACATACTCTAATAAAGGTATTAATAAATACATAATATCAAAACTATCCTAAAAATACTAAAATTTTATTATGATAATGTATCTTTAACTATTGAACACGTTTCTAACCAAATTTATGTTATTGTAGCACTAATACGTATGTGTAGACTAACACAACCACATAGAAATAAAATTCATTTTCCATAACCATATCTCATCAATGGAAGTTATATTAGGATAAAATTTTATATATAATATTTATAATAGAATAAATCTTCTTAAAATTTCAAAACATATCTTCCTTATTTCCATAAATTACATTAGAAAATGATAATGTAAATTACAAGTACAAGTGAACATCCACCTCCAAAAAAACAATGTGAATATATTTTGACTTTTTCTATACATGTATGGTAATAACAATCAATTTAATGAATTTATGAGAAATATATGTTATAAAAAATATACTAAATATATGAATTCTTATATCACCAACTTGTATACCCCCTTGTAATATTGAAAATTATATTCTTGAGTACACACGACTTTCCATCTCCATGAATGATATAATTCATTAATTTATCTTTATTAATTTAGGATGAATCAAAACATATGTGTATATATAATGAATTTATATGATAATTATATAATTATTAATATTCTATTAACTATGTAACAATGATAAAATTACATGTATTGAACCTATTGAACCCATATTTTCATGAAAATGAAATTTTTAACACCCAGATGTAGTGATATTAATGTGTTTTCAATAAATGGGTGATAAACTATTATATTTGGAATATATATGGTTTTATATGTATTTAAGTTATTATGGGATATAATTATAATATATTTATATAAATAATTTAGGTTATAATAGTTCTATACAAGCATGAGTAACATGAGGTATGGAATTTTTGTAAGAATCTTATTATTCATCAGCATTATTTATAATCACATTTAAGATGATGACATTTTATGAAATTCCTCTCAATAATCTCATGAATATGCTTCGCCTCTATTTTTTATTGTTACTAAATTTAGTTCTTTAATTTGATTCTCTTTATGTACTCAAGGAACTGAACGAATATTTTAAACTAAAATAGAATTTATTTATATTTCCAACAAATAATATTTTTCATTAATTTAATTGTTTAATAAAATTTGTCTTCAAAAATATTTTAACACCCTCTTGTGATTTTTGAAATACATTTTTACCCATAATGAATTTTAATTTTCTTTTAAAGGAATCTTCTAATAATTTTCTATACAAGGTACTTTTTTTATATTTACCAAAAATGTGAATGACATATTTTATTAACATACACGAAATGAAATAAATTTCTAGTCATAATTAAATATCAATTTTGTTCAAAAATCGAAAAAATAATCCACAGTTCAATTAATGAAAAATTCTTCTTTAGTTTTTAAATATTTTTATATTTTAATGATATCGTGTAAACATAAAAAATCTATTTTCCTCATGAAATACTCTTTGGATAATTTGAGAAATTATTTATTATAAAATATTTGATTATAATTATAATTTAATTGGGATATAATAAAATGATATCATCTTCATTATTTCTCAATACTCTTAACTATTATGATGACAGTATTATTCATTAAACAATTTATTTTCAATGGATTATAGAAAATTATAATTTTAAATTATTTATAAATCCCTATTCTTTTCCATGTGTTATTATATTATTAATGTTTTATGGTAATTTGGAAACAAATATGTATGATTTTATTTAATTGATGGCTTGGACTTAAATTGTAACACCCCAAGCTTCTACGGTACGTTTCCCTTCGAATAATGCGATAGCGTGTGTTGTACGCAACCTCGAGTTCTAACACACACCACAACTAATTAAACTAGCCGTTGTGAATAGTAATACCTACTTTTTGAAATCATATATATTCTATATTTCAAAATGGACTTCATTTTTGGATTCGGAATATCAAAATTAGCCTAGGGTGAAATTTTGGTACATTTCGGATAACTTTCATATTTTGATGAATAGTGAAAATTTCTAAATTTTAATTAAAAACAACTTTTTTAATCAAAATAATTAACAGTGATAAATTATGAATTTGAGTGGTTTTAAAGTATATTTAGAATATATTTTTACCATTCAATTTAATGTTTATCATTGGACATAATTTTACAATTAAACCGAACATAAACAAGTGTCAATCTTTTGATAGTTATTATCTCTTAAAAACACGCTTTTTGTTTTGACAGCGGGAATTAATTAATTTCTGCCACTTCTGTGTTTTGAATTTAGGAAAATGGATTCCATATTTGGAATCAGGATGTTCAAATTGTGTAAATAGGTAACTTTTATTTTTACACATTTTGAATAATTACTGCGGTAAATATTTTATTTACCATGGTTAAAGGGTAAATCCGGTAAATAAGGGTTAAAAAATAATATTATAATAATACAAAATTACCCTAGAACGTGTCCTAACCTTATTGGTGGACACATAACCGACCATGGGCATCCTTGAGTCAATTTGGGGACCCCTTGGAGCCACTTTTATGTGGTAGGGACACATTATATTAATAAAGTTAAAATAAAAATAAAAATGGCATAAGCTGACATCTTTCAGAAGAACAATTTTTACATAGGGTTATACATGTTGGATTTTCGATTATAAATATTCATTAGAAAGCTAAAAGTATTTCCTACATAATGATATTTTATTTATAATTTTTAGACATTAAATAATTTATTTTATTTATGACACAATGATGATGCAGTAATTACTATAATAGTGAAAAATTAAAATAATTGATATTATAAATACCCAAATAAATATAATATGAAACTTTTAATGAATTAAACTAATTTTCTAGGCTAATATGATATATTAGGATTGATGTAATAGACTTTGTTTGAAGTAATCAATCTGTTATGAGTTTCACAAAAATCAACTATTGAATAGTGTCAAAATTGACATAAAAGAGTTCTTAAAACAAATATTATATTATTAATTGATATTAAATTCCTAAAAATATAAGGTTCGGCCAAGAGACTTATATTATGATAGGTTAATCATTAATGGACCACTTGGGGGTCTCTTGGATGTATATAGTAAGTTTATTAACCATATTATATAAAAATACAAAGAGACATTGTAAAAGTGAAACTAATTTACTTAGAGTTAATACTTAAAGATAAGGTTAATATAAGTACCCAAACCTGTCTAAATTCTATTGGTTGAGTGGTTTTCGACCTATCCCCACCTTAACCTTTGAATAATAAGCTTTGGAGCCATTAGAAACCGAATATGAATTTATTATAAATTAATATTTCTAGCTTTTCCAAAGGTGCCCCTCACCCCTCTTATAAAAAGGCACTCCTCCTTCTCATTTCTTCAAACCTTCAAAGCCTTTTGGTTCGGCCAAACTCTGCCCAAATAATCTCCCAACATCCCTCAATACAACCTAGAGGCCTTAGTTTGATCAGAAAGCCAACCTAAGGAGCCCTTTTGATCAAATCAAAAGGAAGAACCCGAAGAAGAGGTAATGATTTCACCACCCTTTTCTATGTTCATTTCTTCTTCCACTTCTTCTTCCTTTGTTCTTACCATTCTAAAATAATAACTCCAGTATCTCACATATACTGTGATGTTATTATAAGTATGGTACAACCATATTCAGTATTCTATCCACCCTTTGAATAACATGTCACCATACGTGCGTACGTACGGCTTACCGTCTCCACGTCGTGGTGTAATTGTTATTCAATATAATATTATTTGGATGGGTATAATAATGATGTGTAACTCATGTAAATAATAAATATAACATGTTAATGATTCTGTATATATGATATACCATCCATTTATATATTATTTTAATATCAAAAGAATGATATTGTCGCTCGTGCGTACGTACGGACTACCGTCTCCACGAACGCGATGAGATTCATTCTCCATCGTATCCATTCAAGTATAATTATCATTTGATGATTTAAAAATGATGTTTAAGGACTGTATATCATTCTGGATATGAATAATATACAACAACCATGGCTTATGTAACAAAACATATAAAAGAAAATGAGTAAGTTAACTCCCGAAACGACGATAATTCTAAGATATTATTAACAAATCAATGTTAAAAGATCATATATGATATCATATTAATATATATGATTCTTGTATAATTTAATAACAACTATTTCACCATTATACAGGAGGTTAACCTACCCCAACCAAGGAAAAGTACAAGGTAAGGGTTTACTTTACAACCTCTTCATTATCCGAGGTTGTTTATACGTAATAATCTACTGGGATTTCTTTATCATCCACATCCATGTTTCTTCGAAATGTATTTCAAAACATATTTATTATTTACAAGAATATGGTTTAAATTAATTCATACCCTTGTTTGACTTTTTGTAAGAGGTTTATAAAGGAATCTTTCCGTCATTTTCAAAACAAGGTCCTTTTTAACCATTTCGACAGAATTAAGATAAGAATGTTTTTTTAACTTATACGGCGGGTGCGGTTATTTTCCGCCATTATAAAATCGTCGAAGCTTTCCATACAAGCTTATAAGGATATTTTCAAAGAAAATGTTTTATATTATATGGATCTTAAATTATTTCAAAATAAAAGGATATACTTCTTTAAAAAGAATTTTGATTTCATCTATGTCAACATCCTTTGATGGATTTTAAGATTATTTGAAGTTGATTTATTATGATACAAAACTTCTATATTGTATTGAAGGTTTTGTGATATGTTTGACTGGGGATGTGCTATTTTTATACCATTCATAGTGTATGGTGAAATTATTGACATTTCGTATGCTAGTTTTAATACGAATGTTTATGTTATGTTTAAACCTTTTCATATGGGAATGCATTGGACTTATTAAGTGACGGGTGGAGCCCGCTATAGCTCCTCGATGCATCGGTAGGTCTCATGAGACAAACTAGTGTCTTGGCACAAGGCCTTGACAAAATCTTATTTGTAGTCTTGGCACGAGGCCTTGGCTATGTGGTTATGATAGTCTGGCATTATGCATTCCAACATTATGAAAGTGGTTATTGATATTGCATGTGATTATTCGATTAGTAGAATATCTATGTGAACAAGTAAATGGCATTATTTCATTTTACTTTTGCCATACTATGTTGAAGTTCAATTTTAAAAGGCTTTTGTTTTAGTAATTCATTGCCTTAAATGTTTATGCTTATTTTGAATGTTCCGCTATATTGTTATCCTTACTGGGCATTTGAGCTCACCCCTTTTCTATGTTTTATTTTTCCCAGGTAGTGAAGAAGTAAATTATGATTGACTTGAAGGGATATTATGAGGGGATTATAGTGTGGACGTTGGAAACATTATGTTGTTGTAGTAGTTTTTCATTTTATGATGTAATGTAAAACTTATGAATATATCTAGTGTTTCCAAGGCTACTAAACCAATCGGTCTTTCGAGATTTGATCTTTCTTGTGATCATGCCAATGTTATGTAATAATGCACCGACTCTGGGTAACTGGGGTCGGGGCGTTACAGTTGGTATCAGAGGAAGTTTAGTACAAACCTTGGAAACTAGATTTAGATAAACTCTGATTAGAGCATGTAGACCTAAGATGAACTTTGAGGATTAGTATAGAAGAACTTCCTAGAATTTTGGTATTGTAGAGATTTTGTGAGTTTTCCGAGCAATACATCCCTGTCTGGATACGAGCAGGTAGAGGCGGCTCTGGCACAGATGTACCTAGGGGTAAAACCCGAAAACACTGCTTTGAGCTAGACTCGAACGGGAACTGGTGCACGACAACGGGCCTTGCTGCACTCTTGGTTACGACACTCCCGGGGGATATGCTTAGGATAACTCTCACTTTCTTTACAAATCATTATGAAGGGTTTATGAGTATATACTTCCTCAAAGAAAACATATTTATGATTATGGATTATATCCATAGATAGTTCAATTTATGTTTAGTGTTTTATAAGTATGGGATTATGTATTTTGATGCATAAACTGATCTAGTTTATGCCATTTTTTAGAAATGGCACCTAGTGGAAGAAATGGAAACCGTATCAATGCACGCACTCCATGTAGGGATTGCCCTCCTGCTCAAGATAATTATAGTGGGGCTGGTGATGCAACTGGTGCTGATCAGCTAATCACCGTACTGGGACAACTTACTCAGGTTATGAATAATAACCTTACCCGTATGGAGCACCCTGATCCGCAGCGTGGAGGATCAATGTTAGATCGATTCATGAGACAACAACCACCAACGTTCAATGGGAGTACAAATCCCTTAGTAGCTGAGCAATGGATATTTTCCCTAGAGAAAATATTTCAGGCTTTGGGGAGCAGTGAAAGGGAAAAAGTTATCATGGCAGTTTACCGCCTCACTGGAGATGCTGATCAATGGTGGTCATTGATTCAAAATACGAAGGAAGATGATGAAGTATCAAATATGGAATGGAGGGAATTCAAAGATCTGTTTTTAGAAAAATACTTCCCTCGCGACCATCGAGCGGATATGGAAAGACAATTTCTGAGTCTGAGACAAAAGGAGGATGAGAATGTCACAAAGTATGAGGCTAACTTTACAAGGTTAGCAAGGTATGCTGGAGATTATATTCGCAACCCAAGAAGTAAGATTGATCGTTTCTTTGATGGGTTAAAACCATTTCTTCGTCGAGCATTAGTCTCACAATCCTTTTCATCGTACGAAGACATTGTCTCATGTGCTATAAAGACCGAAAAGGAATTCTCTAAGTCTTATGACTTTAAAGCAAAGCAAGAGAAGAAGAGACCTGCTGATCAATCTGGGAATGGAAATAAGGGGAAGAAGGGAAAGGTTGAATATCCATCTTGTGGTAAATGCGGGAAGAAACATCCTGGTACTTGCTTGAAGGGAATGGGAGTCTGTTACAAGTGTGGTGAAAAAGGCCACCAAGCTCATGATTGCAAGGGGAAGAAGGAAGCTACCAACGTTCAGTGCTACAATTGCAGGGAGATGGGGCATTATGCAAATGCATGTCCTAAGCGTCAGGAGAACTTACCTCAGAAAAGGCCAACGGATCAAGGCCAGGCTTATGCTATCACTACTGCTGAGGTAGAAGCTCCGAAAGACGTGGTGGCAGGTAATTTAATGGTTTCCTCAAGTTTAGCAAATGCATTATTTGATTCTGGATCATCGCATTGTTTCATATCTTCCCAGTTTGCTAAGAAAATTAGATATTTCCAATTTGATTTAATAAGGGAGTTGTTAGTTAAAACTCCTAAGGGAAGTATCGTTGCAACAAAGTTTTGTGAATCAGTCCCCATTAGAGCACATAAATTTTCTTTATCTGCTGATCTCATCGTCATACCTATGATCGAGTTTGATATAATCCTCGGTATGGACTGGCTTTCAGACTATGATGCGAAGATTTATTGTAAGAAGAAAGAGGTTACGATTCTTGATGATAATGATAAGGAACACCTTATTTTTAGAGCAGAATCGTCACCACCTAATTCTTATTTAGATCCACCCTCAATAGCTCAACTAAATTCAATTATTGGGGAGGAAGAGAATGAAATAACTGCGGGTGAGGAAAGGAATGTTCAAATAGAGGATGTACCTATTGTGAAACAATTTGTAGATGTATTTCCGGAAGATTTACCTGGACATCCTCCAGAACGAGAAGTTGAGTTTTCTATTGATTTGATTCCTGGATCAAGGCCTATATCGAAGACCCCTTATAGAATGGCCACTGTAGAGCTAGTCGAACTAAAGAAACAACTAGAGGAATTGAGTAATAAGGGATTTATTCGCCCTAGTGTTTCTCCATGGGGAGCCCCTGTTCTTTTTGTTAAAAAGAAAGATGGATCTATGAGGTTATGTATCGATTACAGGGAGGTCAATGTTATAACGATAAAGAACAAGTATCCCCTACCTCGTATTGATGATTTATTTGACCAACTGCATGGAGCTCAATACTTTTCAAAGATTGACCTTCGATCTGGATACCATCAGTTGTGTGTAAAGAAGGAAGACATTCCGAAAACAGCATTTCGAACCAGGTACGGGCATTACGAGTTTACTGTAATGCCGTTTGGATTGACTAATGCACCCTCTGTATTCATGGATCTGATGAATAGAGTTTTCAAGGAGTATCTCGATGAATTTGTGGTGGTATTTATTGATGATATCTTGGTATACTCCAAAACCTACGAAGATCATGAAGATCACTTGCGCATTATCTTGAAGACTCTAAGGAGGCATGAATTATATGGGAAGTTTAGCAAGTGTGAATTCTGGCTTCAGGAGATTTCTTTTCTTGGCCATATTGTCACTAAAGATGGAATCTCTGGTGATCCTTCTAAGACCAAGGCAATCCAAGAATGGCCAGCACCTACGAGTATAACTGAGGTACGTAGTTTTATTGGTTTGGCAGGTTATTATCGACGTTTCGTCCAGAATTTTGCCCGATTGGCTAACCCATTAACGAAGCTCACACGTAAAGGGGTTAAATTTGTTTGGACAAAAGAGTGTGAAGAATGTTTCGAAGAACTGAAGAGAAGATTAGTCAATGCTCCTATATTGACTCTACCATCGGGGAATTATGGGTTCGTTATTTATAGTGATGCATCAAAGAAAGGACTTGGCTGTGTCCTTATGCAGAATGATAGAGTTATTGCCTATGCATCACGACAGTTGAAAATTCATGAACAAAACTATCCTACTCATGATCTCGAGTTAGCATCAGTGATCTTTGCTTTGAAAATATGGAGGCACTACCTCTATGGTGAAAAATGTGAGATTTATACTGATCACAAGAGTTTGAAGTATATTTTCTCACAAAAAGAACTCAACATGAGGCAAAGGAGATGGCTTGAATTACTCAAGGATTATGATTGCACGATACACTACCACCCAGGGAAGTCAAACAAGGTGGCAGATGCTTTGAGTAGAAAAGACCATGGAGTTTTGAACAATATGAGAATTGAAAGGGATCCAATTTTCATGGAGCTAGTAAAGATGGACATGGGAATAACCAGGGAAGGTGAAACATCAATGCTTTTTCAAATGGTTGCCAAACCATCTTTACTAGAAAGGATTAAGAGTTCTCAGACTGATGATGAGGAATTCCAAAAGAAGATTAAAGCTGTGAATGATGGGAGATTGAGAGACTTTGCGTATGAAGGTGGAATTTTGAAATTCGGGAAGAGACTTTGTGTTCCCAATATACCTGATCTAAATAGGGAATTGCTGGATGATGCTCATAGTTCCAATTTCTCTATACACCCTGGGAGCACCAAAATGTATAGAGATTTGAAGGAACATTTTTGGTGGGACAACATGAAGAGGGAGATTGCTGATTTTGTGTCAAGATGTATGGTTTGTCAACAAGTGAAAGCTGGAAGGCAACAGCCTGGAGGAGTCATGCAACCTCTTCCCATACCAGAGTGGAAATGGGACAATATTACAATGGACTTTGTCATGGGGCTACCAAAGACTCCTAGAAGGAACGATGCAATATGGGTTATTGTTGATCGTTTTACCAAGTCAGCACATTTTCTTGCTATAAGAGAATATCTACCCCTGGAACGTCTAGCAAGACTATACATTAATGAAGTTGTGAGACTTCATGGAGTACCCCTATCGATTGTTTCTGATCGTGATCCCCGTTTTACTTCAAGATTTTGGAAAAGTCTTCAGAAATCCTTGGATACTGAACTTCATTTGAGCACTGCTTACCACCCTCAGACAGACGGACAATCAGAATAGACTATTCAGACCTTAGAAGACATGTTGGGATCTTGCTCACTTGATTTTCAGGGTATGTGGGATCAATATTTACCACTAGTAGAATTTTCCTATAACAATAGCTTCCATTCGAGTATTCAGATGGCACCATATGAAGCGTTATACGGAAAGAGATTTCGTACACCAACCTGTTGGGATGACGTTGGTGAAAGAAAACTTGTAGGCCCAGAACTGGTGGAGGAAACGGTGGAAAAGGTGAAGGTAATCCAAAATCACATTAAAGCAGCTCAAAGTAGGCAGAAGAGCTATGCCGATAATCGAAGGAAGGATTTGGAATTTCAAGTCGGTGATCATGTTTTTCTGAAGGTATCTCCGTGGAAGGGAGTCATACGTTTTGGTAAGAAAGGTAAATTGAGTCCCAGGTACATCGGACCTTTCGAAATTCTAGAACGAATTGGGGTTGTAGCTTACCGATTGGCAATGCCGCCAAGTCTCTCCAAAGTTCACGATGTGTTCCACGTATCTCTATTGAGGAAATACATGCCTGATCTGACGCATGTACTCACCTATGAGGAATTAGAACTGGAACCCGATCTGTCTTTTTGCGAAGAGCCCGTCAGGATTCTTGATACAAGAGAACAAGTACTGAGAAACCGGACGACGCGTCTGGTAAAAGTTTTGTGGAGAAATCATAAGATGGAAGAGGCAACGTGGGAACCCGAGGAACTTATGATGAAGAACCACCCGAGTCTTTTTATGCAGTAATACCCTAGAAATTGCGAGGACGCAATTATTTGAAGGAGGGGAGAATGTAACACCCCAAGCTTCTACGGTACGTTTCCCTTCGAATAATGCGATAGCGTGTGTTGTACGCAACCTCGAGTTCTAACACACACCACAACTAATTAAACTAGCCGTTGTGAATAGTAATACCTACTTTTTGAAATCATATATATTCTATATTTAAAAATGGACTTCATTTTTGGATTCGGAATATCAAAATTAGCCTAGGGTGAAATTTTGGTACATTTCGGATAACTTTCATATTTTGATGAATAGTGAAAATTTCTAAATTTTAATTAAAAACAACTTTTTTAATCAAAATAATTAATAGTGATAAATTATGAATTTGAGTGGTTTTAAAGTATATTTAGAATATATTTTTACCATTCAATTTAATGTTTATCATTGGACATAATTTTACAATTAAACCGAACATAAACAAGTGTCAATCTTTTGATAGTTATTATCTCTTAAAAACACGCTTTTTGTTTTGACAGCGGGAATTAATTAATTTCTGCCACTTCTGTGTTTTGAATTTAGGAAAATGGATTCCATATTTGGAATCAGGATGTTCAAATTGTGTAAATAGGTAACTTTTATTTTTACACATTTTGAATAATTACTGCGGTAAATATTTTATTTACCATGGTTAAAGGGTAAATCCGGTAAATAAGGGTTAAAAAATAATATTATAATAATACAAAATTACCCTAGAACGTGTCCTAACCATATTGGTGGACACATACCCGACCCTGGGCATCCTTGGGTCAATTTGGGGACCCCTTGGAGCCACTTGTATGTGGTAGGGACACATTATATTAATAAAGTTAAAATAAAAATAAAAATGGCATAAGCTGATATCTTTTAGAAGAACAATTTTTACATAGGGTTATACATGTTGGTTTTTCGATTATAAATATTCATTAGAAAGCTAAAATGATTTCCTACATAATGATATTTTATTTAGAATTTTTAGACATTAAATAAGTTATTTTATTTATGACACAATGATGATGCAGTAATTACTATAATAGTGAAAAATTAAAATAATTGATATTATAAATACCCAAATAAATATAATATGAAACTTTTAATGAATTAAACTAATTTTCTAGGCTAATATGATATATTAGGATTGATTTAATGGACTTTGTTCGAAGTAATCAATCTGTTATGAGTTTCACAAAAATCAACTATTGAATAGTGTCAAAATTGACATAAAAGAGTTCTTAAAACAAATATTATATTATTAATTGATATTAAATTCCTAAAAATATAAGGTTCGGCCAAGAGACTTATATTATGATAGGTTAATCATTAATGGACCACTTGGGGGTCGCTTGGATGTATATAGTAAGTTTATTAACCATATTATATAAAAATACAAATAGACATTGTAAAAGTGAAACTAATTAACTTAGAGTTAATACTTAAAGATAAGGTTAATATAAGTACCCAAACCTGTCTAAATTCTATTGGTTGAGTGGTTTTCGACCTATCCCCACCTTAACCTTTGAATAATAAGCTTTGGAGCCATTATAAACCGAATATGAATTTATTATAAATTAATATTTCTAGCTTTTCCAAAGGTTCCCCTCACCCCTCTTATAAAAAGGCACTCCTCCTTCTCATTCCTTCACAACTTCAAAGCCTTTTGGTTCGGCCAAACTCTGCCCAAATAATCTCCCAACATCCCTCAATACAACCTAGAGGCCTTAGTTTGATCAGAAAGCCAACCTAAGGAGCCCTTTTGATCAAATCAAAAGGAAGAACCCGAAGAAGAGGTAATGATTTCACCACCCTTTTCTATGTTCATTTCTTCTTCCACTTCTTCTTCCTTTGTTCTTACCATTCTAAAATAATAACTCCAGTATCTCACATATACTGTGATGTTATTATAAGTATGGTACAACCATATTCAGTATTCTATCCACCCTTTGAATAACATGTCACCATACGTGCGTACGTACGGCTTACCGTCTCCACGTCGTGGTGTAATTGTTATTCAATATAATATTATTTGGATGGGTATAATAATGATGTGTAACTCATGTAAATAATAAATATAACATGTTAATGATTCTGTATATATGATATACTATCCATTTATATATTATTTTAATATCAAAAGAATGATATTGTCGCTCGTGCGTACGTACGGACTACCGTCTCCACGAACGCGATGAGATTCATTCTCCATCGTATCCATTCAAGTATAATTATCATTTGATGATTTAAAAATGATGTTTAAGGACTGTATATCATTCTGGATATGAATAATATACAACAACCATGGCTTATGTAACAAAACATATAAAAGAAAATGAGTAAGTTAACTCCCGAAACGACGATAATTCTAAGATATTATTAACAAATCAATGTTAAAAGATCATATATGATATCATATTAATATATATGATTCTTGTATAATTTAATAACAACTATTTCACCATTATACAGGAGGTTAACCTACCCCAACCAAGGAAAAGTACAAGGTAAGGGTTTACTTTACAACCTCTTCATTATCCGAGGTTGTTTATACGTAATAATCTACTGGGATTTCTTTATCATCCACATCCATGTTTCTTCAAAATGTATTTCAAAACATATTTATTATTTACAAGAATATGGTTTAAATTAATTTATACCCTTGTTTGACTTTTTTTAAGAGGTTTATAAAGGAATCTTTCCGTCGTTTTCAAAACAAGGTCCTTTTTAACCATTTCGACAGAATTAAGATAAGAATGTTTTTTTAACTTATACGGCGGGTGCGGTTATTTTCCGCCATTATAAAATCGTCGAAGCTTTCCATACAAGCTTATAAGGATATTTTCAAAGAAAATGTTTTATATTATATGGATCTTAAATGATTTCAAAATAAAAGGATATACTTCTTTAAAAAGAATTTTGATTTCATCTATGTCAACATCCTTTGATGGATTTTAAGATTATTTGATGTTGATTTATTATGATACAAAACTTCTATATTGTATTGAAGGTTTTGTGATATGTTTGAATGTGGATGTGCTATTTTTATACCATTCATAGTGTATGGTGAAATTATTGACATTTCGTATGCTAGTTTTAATACGAATGTTTATGTTATGTTTAAACCTTTTCATATGGGAATGCATTGGACTTATTAAGTGACGGGTGGAGCCCGCTATAGCTCCTCGATGCATCGGTAGGTCTCATGAGACAAACTAGTGTCTTGGCACAAGGCCTTGACAAAATCTTATTTGTAGTCTTGGCACGAGGCCTTGGCTATGTGGTTATGATAGTCTGGCATTATGCATTCCAACATTATGAAAGTGGTTATTGATATTGCATGTGATTATTCGATTAGTAGAATATCTATGTGAACAAGTAAATGGCATTATTTCATTTTACTTTTGCCATACTATGTTGAAGTTCAATTTTAAAAGGCTTTTGTTTTAGTAATTCATTGCCTTAAATGTTTATGCTTATTTTGAATGTTCCGCTATATTGTTATCCTTACTGGGCATTTGAGCTCACCCCTTTTCTATGTTTTATTTTTCCCAGGTAGTGAAGAAGTAAATTATGATTGACTTGAAGGGATATTATGAGGGGATTATAGTGTTGACGTTGGAAACATTATGTTGTTGTAGTAGTTTTTCATTTTATGATGTAATGTAAAACTTATGAATATATCTAGTGTTTCCAAGGCTACTAAACCAATCGGTCTTTCGAGATTTGATCTTTCTTGTGATCATGCCAATGTTATGTAATAATGCACCGACTCTGGGTAACTGGGGTCGGGGCGTTACATAAATTATATAGTCATCCAATGCATTCCTTAAATAATGATGATATAATTAGGACAATAATAGTGAGCTAACAAATATCAATAAGATAATTTTTCCACTATAATAGTCTTGGGAGTGAACATTGAAAAATAATATGATATAAATGAGAGTGGAACTAATCGATTATTAGATTTATTAAATTTTTACTTTACTAATGAAATTATTTTATATGGTTATTTATATGAAACAATGTTCGAATTTATTCCAATATTATTCTCTCATGAATCAGGTTATTTATTTCATTTAGGATATATGGATTATGAACATACATGAATTTTGGAATGATTCAAGATTGTGATCTAGGATTTTTTTAGTGTCGTTTTCATGTTTTCGTATCATGATATCATACCCTTATAATCAAGTCATTCTTAATTGATCATTTATATCTCCCATTTCTACCCATACTAAGAATATAATATATTCATTTCTTATATTACCCTTCCCCAAGATGGGAATAAATATTTTATGTATGATATTTCTATTAATGCGGCTTTTTGAGAAAAACTATGTGAGAGATGATGCATATCTCTTATGAACTTATTGTTTACGTATCCAATCTTCTAAAGGCATGAGACTTATATGATTTTGTTGTGGATCGTAAAGTAATTTATTGAATTAATATCTTTAAGATTTAATATTTATATATGAAAATTAGGGTTTTTTATTAATATAATTATTTTTTGAATTAATATTAAATATTAAATACAGGTTCCAATGGTTCCGAGAAACTGACACATTTTTGAAATAGTGAAAAAAATATTGACATTAAGAATATAAAATTTCAAGAAAAACAGTCATTTTTTGTAAATTAATTATTAAGGAATTGATAAATAGGTTTTACCATTGGACTGATAAATATATGAAGAATTTCAAACATAATTATATTTTAATGCAAAAGAATGTTATTTTGAGAAGTTTATTTCTTTAAAGAGTAGATGATGAATCAAAAAATGAGTTCTTTAATAATGGGATTGTTTTATATTATATAATTATTATAATTATAATTATATCATGAGTGGGCCTTATATACAAAATAGTTTATCCTTTGGCTAATCAGGAACCCATCTCAATCACATGTGAGACCTAGGGTCAACTATATAGTGGTTGTTTGACTTTTATATACATGGATTGAATATGAGTGATAGTGTGAATGGAACTCACATATAGAATATTGGAAGGTTTATCACGAACACATAATTTGTGGAACCAAAATAGGGAGTCATGTTAGTATATGATTGACAACATGGGTTGGTGCTAGTGTAATTCATGATTGGACCTCTTCACTCAATATATCGTGCTACTATTTTTTTATTAAGTGGTCCTAGACCCAAAATAATTTTATGTGGAACATTGATGTCACTAAATAGTAGAGTCATTTTAAAAAATCATAAATAACACCATTCATCATATGGTATATATATCCACTAGTTGATAATGTTGGGGTGTGTCTTCTTCCTAGTGATATGTCTCCACACAATATCTTATATTGATTGCATGTGTTATAATAGATAGAACACATGATATGGATTTCTATAAAGAAAGATACAAGTAGAACATTCCTAGAAGAATACTCATGAATTAATGAAATTGGATTGACTAAACAATGTTTAGGATCAAATGTATGATATTCTACCAATTGAATTCATGGAGTCCACATATTAAATTCACATTACTTTGACCAACCATGCTCAAAACCATAATTTATGAAAAATCTACCACATGGGATTGATATAGTTATACTTGGGTTGACCATTAATAAAGTTTCATCTTATTAATGACTATTTTACTACATATTAAGATCATCCATTAAGTAGATATACAATAAGAATGAGTTTGTAGCTAAAATAATATCACCCACGGTATAGTGGTGTTCATGTTGTGGACGAGTGAGCTCAAAAATAACCTTCAATAATACAGTGTTACATTAATTCATGATACTCAATTAATAAAATAAAAAATAGCTTCATCCATTCATTGAGAATCTATCCCATGGGTTTTGAATTATTTGTACATGCTTGAAATGGAATTTTTAGTTCTACTAAAAGAAATAAGAAGTTATAGATCGTATAATACAATTATATGAATCGAATCAAAAGAATAAGAATATATTGAAACTTGTTTATCTATATCTTTTTTATTTTAGATCTTCATCAAGGGTTCTTCCTGTATTTTATAGTGGTTCGAGTTCATATGTATTCCATAAGGCATGTCTTAATATTAAATGAGTTCAAGATATGATATTTCATGGATGAAGCGTTATTTTATGTTTTTGGTATTAAAGATTAGGCATGGAATTTATTTACCAAAAAAACGATATGTATTTTTTCAATCCATTCATGAAATGCTTCATTCATTATAATTTTTTTCATGTGTCCATAATATAATTGGAACATTGTTATTCAATAACATCATAATGTAGAAAATATATTATGAAAAATAATCGGTAACATAATATAAGTAATTATGGAAGGAATTGGATATTAATTATCATATAATTATTGTTCAATTATTATGGGTTATTAACAATTATTTAATACCCATGGTCATAAGCTAATAAAGAAATATTTGTGATGATAATATTTTGATAATAATATAATAAAAAATATCATGTTACAAGATCTTTATTCATAAATATAATAATAATATATGGTTTTTGGTTAATATAATTTTTGTGAATAAAGAGAGAATAATATAATATTGTCATTTATTTTATTATGTATTTTTATAAATAATTATTCTTGACCATTTTATGTAGAATTAATTCTAGATTAAATAATTATGTAATTTGGGATTTATTCAAAAAAATAAAATTGAAAATATATATGTTGTTAATGATCATGGGATATAATGGCATCATAGAGAAAATTAGTCTGATAATTGATGTGATTTTATATACATGATATTGGTAATTCATAAATAAATATATCTAAAAAATATTATTATATGCCCTACTTGGGAAATTTTTTTTGGAAACATTGTATGGTCTTATACAAAATTTATATCGAGGATAAAAAATGAGTAGAATCCAATTGACACATGATGTGAAGAAGAGAATAAAGACTTGTAGTAGGGAATAACATGATAAATAAACCCATAGAATTATTCACTAATTTTATCATAGATTTGTGTTGGATTTGATGGCAGTGAAGAAGAAACCAAGGAGTAGAAGTTGATTTTTATGTGTTATATAATCATTATATAAGATATTTTTCAATTCTATGAGACTATATATGTGGAGGAAAATATCAGGGCACTATACTGATCAGTCCATGCTTCTTTGTTATTGTAACATTTTTTGATACTAAATAATATATATTGAGGGGGTAGGCCTAGCCATTTATGTAAGGAGTATTATTTTATATTAAATATTGAAAATATTATGTGTTGATCTCCATGTTAAACTACAATGACACACAAGGTGTGATTGGGATATTATATTTTGTGGATCGAGATCCCTAAAATACTTGAGTTTTTTTAGAATATAAGACAATTGAAAAAATGAAACCCATGATTCACACCCCCCCCCCACACACACACACATATGTGGTTCTTCTAACCTATTCCACTTTAGAGCCTTTGAAAATGAATAATATTACCCAATGAAATGGAGACATCTGTTGAGATCACCCAGTGTATATTATACATTGGACTCAAGAGTCATCATGGTATTCATAGAGGTTACTATTCTTCATCAATAATTTATAATTATGATAAATGAATATAGATAATGGAAGCCTATATTTTTAACATCGTACATTTGGAAATAACATTTATTCTATTATAGATTGACATACCAGAGGAAATGAAATTGATTTCATTATAAAATCTTTAAAAACATTTAGTTAAAGACATCTTATGAATGATTACAGATAACATAATAATATCGTATTAATATTTATGTTTAATAATAATTAAATGATTTTAAAATACAATAAAAATGTTTTAAATGAAATTTTTAAAAGTTTCTTTAAAAAATCAAAGAAAAATAAAAAAAAATTCTGAAAAAAATTTAGAAGGGGATTTATATTTAAATTAAACATATAATCATGTAAATTAATATTAATAAAATGTAGTATTTATAATGGCAGGATATAAGTTCATGCTGTATATGGTAAAACAATTATTTAATTAACATCATTGTTAAAAAAGTGCCTCATTTTGAAAATGAGAGGAAGATCCATTCTAAACTATTTAAAATAAATTAAAAAACTAAGATATATTATTTTAATAAATAATTGGAAATTATTTAAAAGATTAATTATTGGATTTTAATTAAAAAAATACATGAAAAAAAGTGTTCCTTGACTGAAGATTAAATATTGTATGTTTTTTCGAATAAACTTTTTTCCGTAATTTTAACTATTGAATAGTGAAAAATGAAAGGAATTAATATAATCCTTGGAATCAAATATTTGATAAAAGTATAAGTGTTTCTCATGACATTAATTATAAAAAAATCAACTAAATTATTTCTAGAACTTGAAAAATACAATAGAGGAATAAAATTCTAACATAAATACGTTAAATTTTGGTCACATTTGAATCATGTAATTGAAATAAATAATGTTATAAGGGTAATAAATATAATGAATTATATGATGTAATATTTCAAAATTAATTTATTGAAAAAATATATAAAAAATGAGATCATGCTACACGATATGATACATGTCACATAAAAATTAGATTGATAAAAATGAGACACTTACAAAGATCACAACCTTTGAAGTAATAGTAATTCCAAAAAATAATTCTGCATGAATATTTACATTCCCATTGCTAAAATATAAATAAAAAATAATACCATTTATATGTAAATTAATATATTATTATTTAATTTTAGTTTTATTAAAAAAATTAAATCTTAACGAGTTGAAATTGAGTTAAGAGACCCCTTATCACAAGTCCAAATTTTTTAATAGGTAATTTAACTCAAAAAAATTAATGTTTTTATTTTTTATGTAATACATATATATTTATTCAATTCGACCTAATCCATTTTTAAATTTTTATAATGAAATATTTTATTAATTAAGCGGCTAAGTCCAAATAGGGTGTTTTAGGACATCTGGTTCATCATTGCAAAATGAAGTTTGTAGGTTCACTATAGTCAAAGAAGAAATCAATCCATAATATTCATATAATTATTATTGAATAAATTTTATTTTTATATATAAAATAAATTTTAAAACATTTTATTAAAATTTAACAAGGAAAATGAATCACATAACTTTGTGAATGTGGTTCTCTCAAGATACGCATGGACAATATTAAAATTTTCTAATACATGGAATGATAAGAAAATACAAGATATATTATTTTTACAGAGTAATAATTATTTCATTAATATAATATATATATTAAATACATCATAATATATTTATATGATATGTGGTGTTGGAAAATGAAACACATCACTTTGTGGAGGTTGTAGTGCACATGTATGTTGGAACGAATCTTTAATTCACTATATTTTTGAAATGAAAATGAAGAGTGGTTATAACATAGACATAATAAAATATTATTAAATTTGTGATAGTTATTTATTAAATGTGTGAATTTTTAAAAATATTTTATGTCGGTAAAAGAATAAGCTAAATGTAAATGACAGATTAAAATGAGTGCCTATTTTTTAAAAGACCACCATCATCTTATACCATATGAAAACTAGGTAGGAATTTTGGTGAGACTAAAACCACTAGAAATTTTTTAAGAATTATTGTAAGTCATATTTTCATATATTTTTCAAGATACATGGATCATTATGTGTGAAGGAAATTTGTTTTCTTGTTTTCCTTTATATGTGAAAGGAAGAGAACTCTTAGAATTACCTGAATTATTCATTTAATATTAAATATTTTTCAAAATAGTATTGATCAAAATTGATAAATTTAGAATTTTCTATGGAGAAATGTCAAATTTTTTAACATAATATAGATTATTAAAATTTATGTCCTATTATAACCCTTACCTCTTAGATTTAAACCCTCGTTATTATTTTTAATAATTATTATGATATTAAAGATTTTTTATATTTAGGGAAAAATAATGATACATTAAAAGGAAAATTGATAAAGATGTAGAAAATGGTGGATTTTGAAAACAATATCAGATTCACTTTTCCAAATATAATATTTCATTGAATTTATATTCATTTTATAAAATATTATTTTAATAAAGATATAATTAATGTCCATTTCAAGGCTATTCACATAATTTTAGTTTAAAAACAACAATTCCATTATGTTATTAAAAAAACACATTTAAAAAATCCAAAAATGATTTCATTAAATTATTCATTTATGTAACATAATAGCTCATTAAAATTTTATTAATTAAAATTATTTTCAAATAATTTACATGATTTTTATGTTATCTAAACAAGAATGGTGTCAACATTGCATACACTTTTAAGGTAGATATTTAATACCACAAAAATAAAATACATTAAAATCATTAAAAATACATTTTTTTCTTTAAAATAACCATTTACAACTATTTATAACATTTTTTATCCCATTCTTATAGTATGATAAATATTAAAAACAACAAAGATATATTTTGGATTTTTTCATTACATAAATTTATTTAAATATGTCTACCATATTTAAATACCATAAAAATCCCTATATCCAAATACTAAATTATTTGGTCAACATAAAATCATAAATTGAAATATTGGTTAGTTTATGGATAACTGTAAAGCCATTTTCTCTAGATTTATTATTGTTCTACCCATTTTACCAATGATGTAGTGAAATGTGTTTTTTCCTGATTATAATTCATATTGACCAAAATGAATAGACACTTATTTATAATATTTTATGTTTATAATTAAAAATATTGAATCCATTATATAAAAATCAATTCCATTAAATTGATATAATTACATATAAAATAAACCAGCAAAATTTATTGAAAACTATTTTTCTAAAAGCTGAATTTTTAAGTATAAATATTTTTTTTTTAATAAATTACCATAATTTGGATTTCCAAAAAATTTATTTCAATATTTTTAATAAATATAAAATAATGATATTTTAATATAAATTATAAAAAATCCTAATTTTTTCTTATTTGAATGGAAAAAGGATGTTTTACATAAATTCAGTTATTTTACTATTAACTATAAAATTTATCATTTCAGCACACGTGCCAAGTTTAATCCTAAAAAAAATTTGATATATGAATTTGATTTGGTTAGTCATTTTTATTAAATAAAATTTATAAAATTTTGAGAATTAAATTATAATATTTCTTCATAAAATCAATGAAACATATTATAAAAAATAATAATATCCATGAACTTACAATAATAAAAAAATTAGTTTAAATTTAAAAATAAATTGTAAATAGATCATTATTTAATATGAAAATTATTTATATATTTTTTAAGTTTCATAGTGATATTGATACTGAAAAAAATTATCACATTGTAATGCCTTTTTGTCTTACAAATTCACCCTCAACCTTTATAGAATTGATGAATTGATGATTTCAGCGATACCTGAATTCTTTTGTTTTGGTAGTTTTTGAAGCGATGGATGTGATGAACACTTATTGAATGTTTCGTAAATCTTGTGAGACCATTGTTTGTATGAACAATTATCAAAATGTGTTTTTGGATATAAGAGGTACACTGTCTTAGCCATAAAATTTCTGAAATAGGTTTTCTAGTAGATCTGGGGAAGATAAAATCTATTATCTCAGGGAATCCTCCAAAGAATGTGTTTGAGATATGAATTTTTCTTGGACTCACTAGTTTTTGATGATGCTTTTTTCATTACTAATAATGAATATATTATCCTATGACAACTTGGAAAAAAAGTAATGTTCCACTCCAATGTAGTGGCGAATCACAAAAGTATTTTCAAGATCTAAAGGTGTTCCTTACATCCACATTAATTAATATTTTTCTAGAATTGGGACAAGGTTTATGGTATATTTTGATGCTTCAGAATCTAGTTTTGGGCATGTTCTCAAATACGAAGATCACATTGTTGATTATGGGTCAAGGAAGTTAAGGGTTCTTGAGAATAACTAACCAACAATCGATTTGGAGTTAGCTATAGTCCTTCATGCATTAAATATGTCCCATCATTATCTCTATGGTGATACATTTACTATTTATATGAATTATAATATCTTAAATCCTATTTTCTCACTATGAGAATTGAATATGAGGAAAAGAATATTGATAAAATATCTCAGTATGTTAAACATTTATATTATGTATACACTGGGTAAATCCAATTCGGTGGCCTATGAATTATGTTTAAATTCATATTCATAGTTATAAAAAATGTTTCATATGAGTGGAAGACGATCTCAGTCCTAACCGTCATGCATGTGAAATGTGAAGACAAATGTGATGTAGTGGTGCTTCCTCATTTGGTAATGATGGGAAAGGAGGAACATAAATCTAATATTGAACGTGGTGCAATGAGTTCAAAACTCAATGGTAAGGAGGCCATGGAGGGATAGAGGCTGGATTAGAGTTCATTTTTTGTGTTTAGAAATATGATGATCATACCATGTATATTTAAGAACAACTTTTTCATACATACAACAATTTGATATGGGTTATCAATCCTAGAATATTTAAGATGAATAAGGAGTTGAGGGCGTGGTTTTGGTGGGTTAGTTGTCACGACCCGTCCCTCGAGGCATGTGTTGTGACTACCCCAGGCCCGCCTTCCATAGGCCAGGGGCTGGCGACTATCACCAAAGGCGTAAATCTCTAAAACTAGGAAGGCATTGCCTTTAAAAATTATAATGACACACAACAGAGTAGCAGGAAGAAATACACTATGTAAAACTGTATACAAATGAAGTGCTGAAAAGTAAAGGGGCTGGAAATACAAGATCAACTGTAAAGTACATGGAAACTAAAAGTACAAGGAAAAAAGTACAACAGAAGAATGGTGAAATAGATGTTGGATCATCCTCTAGGAATTCCAACCTGAATGGTAGGTACATATAACCTCCACATCACTCCACGTCCATCTGTCTCATCCGTGTACCGTCATGCCATGTGGTCCACCTCCGAGTACTGTCCAGTCCCCCTACACTCAGCCTCGATCATCGTTATCTATCGTTTGCATCCAACACAATGAGATGCAGGCATAGCCTGTGGAGGGTTGAGTATAATGATACTTAGTATGGACCCCGAGACCCTCAAGGTATCACAAAATTCAAAAAGTATAAACCACAAAATAATAAATCAACAGATAACCACACATAGGTATATGCTCGTACATTTACCCAAGTTATCAAGTAATCTATCTCAATCATGTGGTAAACTCAAAAGTTACTGACTCAGCTCAACCAGGATTTTTATTCACATTGTCGAAAGCACGACTGCTGAATAAATCCTCCTTTGTTGAGTACAGTGGGCCTACCGCCACAACCAGGTGCTTCCCACTAACCTTGGACTGCTGATGTAATCCTCCTGTCGAGTACTATTGGTTTTCCATGCACACACAGAGGCTCTCCCCATTATGGGTCTGCCGCCAACTACCAAGTTCCTCCCCTAAAAGCATGCATAGGTACTCCTCCTGTCGAGTACCGTAGGTTTTTCACCAACTAACAGGCTCTCCTCTACCGTGGGTCTACCGCCAACTACCAGGCGCTCCCCACTAGGCTAATTGAATCACTCAGAGTCGAATCGATCAAGTAGCCATTAGGTCTCAGCTAGCTAATGGGTCTCCGTACTATGCTCGCTCGTCTCCAGGAGGGTCCGCTCCACAAGCTATAGGTCGAGATTCCAACTATCACGAAGTCCCAAGTAGAAGTATCTCAATGGTCTGCCTCATCATAGGGGTCTCAACGTAATAGACTATGCTTCAATAGGATGCCCAGTCTGTGAGTTATAATCTTTTTAAACCTAGAGGCCTGGTTGGATTCATGTACGATCCATCCTTTCCATATCTCAACATTACCCTTAACTCTAGAGGGGTATACTCAAAGGGACCGTCTTGCTCCAACAAAACCAACGTCGCTGACAATTCATCAAACGGTCTTTCGGTGCCAATGATATGGCCAAAAGAAGTAACGGTCTGTAATGGGACAAGGCCCGGTAGGACCAGGTCAGACCGACTCGGCCCAACCAAGACTGGGCCGACACAGTCAGACCCGCTGGGTCTGACCCGACCCATTGGTGGGGTCAGCCTTCTAGGTTCAGAAAGGTCTGTTGGGCCGGGCCCAACGGACTGTGGGGGCGGTTCGGCCCGGAGGTCGTTGTGTAGGCAGCTCGGCCCTGAAGCCGGGGCTGGTTCGTCTTGCGCCGAGAGGGGCGCAGCTCAGGAAACTCGTCCCAAAATATGGGGTGCGGTTCGGGCAGGCCAGGTAGGTTGTTGGGGAGGCCGGTAGTGTGCTGGGCAGGCAGGGTGGTAGCCTAGGCAGGCCGGATGGGCGCCGGGCGGGCAACGCGGGCCGCGGGCAGGACGCAAGGGGCGCGTGCAGGCCAAGTGGGGTGCGGGCAGGCAGGTCAGTGGCCGGTTAGGCCAGTTCAGCACGGCTCTGGCCAGTGCAGGCCGGCGGTGTTCAGATGGGAACACCGGTGTGCCGCAGGGGGGGGGGGTTCGCGAAGGCAGCTGGAAGAGCGTCCTTTTTTGTTGTCGCCTTCATCGCATTGTTGCCGCTTCAAAAAACACCACAAGGAAGAAAAATCAACAGAGGATGTTGGGCCATGTTAGTTTGGCCCGCATCCTCCGTGTTTAAGGTGGTATCAATTGGTTCATCGAGATAATAATATTAACAACAATTAATTACATCACATTGTATCGATTCCTTTCATTCTATGATGAGAAGAAGAAAAGAAAAACATCAACAGGAAATAACCCCCTGCCTAGATTTTCAGGCATCGATGGTGAAGTTGCGGGAAGAACACGTAGTCATCGTTCGTCGTATCCATCGAACACGTCCACTTCCAAGTTCGCATGGCGGTTGTGGGAGTGGCTTCACGTTAGTAGGTTTCTGGGGAAAAAGTCAAAGAGGGATCATCACCGGCATTCTTCGTTGGAGGAAAACGTTCTTATTTTTTCATTGAGAGGATTCTCTCTTCTCCCAATAATCTCCTTTCCCAACTTTCACCCAAAAGACAAATAATAATAATAAAAAGAAGAGTTTGTCTATTATTTTTTTGGCTCAAAATTTCAAATTGGAGATTTAATTTAAGATGCTCCCCCTAATTAATTAATGATAGTTGGCAAGAATTAATTAGCAGAGATTTGTACCAAATAAATGTTAGGGGAGTTGGCTCCATTATGGTGGGAGAGTTTAGTGGTTTTCTTCTCCTCCCATTAATAGGGGATAAGACTCGTGTTGTCCCCACCACATTAATCCTCTCATGGGAGGTTTAGTTCGGGTGGGCCGCACAACCACAACCTTTCATGAGAGGTTAAGGTGCAGTGAACCCACCTCCAACCTCCATGAAGAGTTTTTAACCACCACACACTAAATGGAGGCTCAAATAAAATAAAGTCTTCTACACTTTATTTTATTATTGTTTTTCAAGAAAACCCAAAAAAATAACTTCTATTCTTGACTCACTCCCTTCGAGGTGAAAGTCTCCTTAAGCGAATACTTGCACTATGAGTTCAACGGTGCCCTCAGATTTTAATTCCGAGCACCGATTCAAAATTTATAAAAACCCACCCATATGTTTAGTGAACGTACCCGAACAAAAACTTCAAAAAATAATTCTGGGCACATCGGGCCTCGGAATCAAGCGCTGTAAATTTTCACGAACTTATAAAATTCCCATGTATTAAAAAAAATTCCGTTGGATTTCCGAGTCATTACACAATAAGAAAAGAAAGGTTGCTGAGTTTGTTTCAGGATTCTTAACATGTTAGCAAGTTAAGGCAGAACCTCAGCAACCAGTAGGTATATTATTGTCTTTGCCTATTCTAATGTGGAAATTTGAGTAGATGTCTCTTGATTTTGTAACAGGTCTCCAAAGAACAGTTTAGATGTATTATGACATACGGGTGATTGTGGATCAACACAAAATTTCATATTATATCATTTATATTCATGAATCTCATAATGGTTGAGGAATTGTCAAAAATCTATATCCCATAAGTGTTTAAGAAACATGGAAGACTAGTTTCGATCGTATCAGACAGAGATCTTATGTTCATATCTCATTTTTTTAAATCCTTATACAAATCCTTTAGGACTCAGCTGATTATGTGTACAATTTATCATCCTCACATGGATGGGAAATCTAAACAGATTTTACAAATGTTGCAAGTCATGTTTTGGGATTGTTTAAAGGCTTTTTGATGGATCATGGTAAGAGAATGTGTTATTGGTGGATTTTTCATATAATAATAGTTACCAGGACTCGATATATATGGATCCATTTTATTCATTAAATGTCAATCCTTTTAATACACTTCTTTTTGGGGTGGTAACAGGAAAAACTTCGCTAGTTGGTTGTGCCTTATTCTAGAAACAATGTAGAAGATTCAGTTGATTAGGAAATGGACGGAGACAAATCAAAGACATCAAAAATCATATGTGGATCATATATGATGGCCATTTTCATTTATAGTGAGTGTTCATGTGTTCTTATGTATTTATCCAAGGATTGGATACTAACATGTTTGTAGGCAGGGACATTTATCTCCTTCATACGTATGACCTTGTGAGTTATTGGAATGGGTTAGTGATGTGGAATATCATTTAGTATTTTGACAACGTATCATTGATGTTGATAATGTGTTCCATTTATCTCACTTGAAAAATTATTTTCCTAATCCTGACCATGTGATTATATGGGACCATTTTGACATAGATTCATATGATTAGTTGGAATATATCCCAATGTGGCTTATGGATAGACAATAGAATGTATTTCATGGAAAAAGAATCTGTGTGGTGCAAATTTTATGGAAACATGGTTAGATTAAGGAAGAGACATGGGAATGAAAGAATGAAATGAATGAACAATAGATATAAATCATTATGGGAACAAATGGTTTTACACTCTCTATTTAAATAAAGGAAATTGGTGTGTAGAATTTAGCACCCCATATTTTCAAGTATGTAACCTTTCCTTCATGATATATGATCATATAATTTTTATGGGTGAATATTGGGTGAGTTTTGAGAACAATGGGATTGTTTTATATATTTTTTATAGGTGAATGAGTGGTACACAATTTTTGGAAAAATTTAAAACTTGCAAGAAACTATGAACAGTGATGCATGGGATAAAGGGAAGGAATAGATGCAGTACACATATTGACGTAACCATTTAGAATTATAGGATAAAGTAGGGAACTTGAGATAGTGGTATTTGGAATTTCTGGTACATAATTTGGAATCCATTAAATCCAACCTTGTGAATATCACACTTGAGGTAGTGTATAATGCATGGTTATCACACACTATGCCTAATAGTGAGACTAACCATGCACATGTCAAACGATAGAAACTAAAATTATAGATCTCACTCAGTTTTCTCTCTAACTCACTCTTTTTTCTTATTATGTCATCCTAAGACAACATTTTCTATTCCCAAAGGTTATGGAAGGTCCTACCATTGATCTTATGGTGATCTGAAGGCATCCCATGATAATGGGAAGCCAATTCCTCATGGTATGTGATTTATCTTATTAGTTCTCGATAGTTTTTCTTAGATATACTTATCTATCTCTATCATATTTTTAGATCTACATCCAACATGGAGAGATATAATTTTGTGGATTCCAAATATGATTATATTTTATTTTTTAAATTATAGGAAAAGTGATTTAATGTGTGTTCATGGATATTCAACATGGTTTTGTGACATTTTTCTTTTCATTTATCATTTTTTTCAAACCTCTGAAGTAATCGGGCTTCACTATCAACCTCACATACTAGAATTGATTAGCATAGTTTTAAATTGAATTAATTTCATTAAAATGATTATGAAATTGGTGCGAAAATCATTTTTTAAACATTATTTAGTGATGGTTTGGGATTTTGTGTCAATCTATGGAATTTCTATGGAATATGCATTGATAAATGATTTTTAAATATAGATTTTAAAATGGTATCTTGGTTTATCTTATGGAAAACAAATTCAATAAAATTATTGTTTTATTGAAATGGTATTTGAATTGAAATGGTTTTTTATGTTTTTATTCATGGTTTTCGGGCATACTTTATGTCTGTGTTTATATTTCATATATGATGTTTAGTTAAAATATGACCCTGTTTTCAGAACCTAAGGTGTAATGGAGTATGGGATATAATTACCCTATAACAAATTGGCTGATCAATAAGAAACATCTCATGAGTATGGAACTGTCATAAAGAAGCATGAATGGTTCTATTGTGGATATTACAAATGGAATGGATATGATAACATGAATTTGTGAAATGGTTCTAAAGCATTATTTGACTTCATTAATTGAAAAATTAAATTTATTGGAAAACATGTTGGTTTGAAACATTGTAATATTTAGTTATAAACTATTTGGGAAATTTATATATATAAACCATTTTATAAAAATGTTGATAAATTTTCTAACATAGTGGTGTTAGTAAGAAATTTATTGGGGGAAAATCTACTGAGTTTTAGTATTAACCCCTTCTTTGTCACTTTAGTGCTTTTACAGAATCCAGATTCCATGACATGGGAAAAGGTAATGTATCATACATCTTTAGTAATGCTTCATGATAATTGGACTATTTGGTGGAGTTGGATCATAGATATTTTCATGATATGGGGTTATATTTTTCATTGATTTTTTAGTTTATAGTCTTCCTTTATTTACATTGACATTAGTGGTCTTACACTAAGGTATGCTTTTTTTGGTCTGATATAAATGAGATTTTTTTCGTTGTCCTTCATTTTTCATGCATCATATAGTGTTTTATTCGGTTATGGTTTGTAGTTGTATTTTTTATCTTAAAAGGGAAAATATTCCAATAAATAGTTTTCCATGACCATTGGTATTTATTTTCATCTATCGACGTCTTGTCAATGTCTCCTAAGGCCTTGTTATGTCTCTCCTCCCTCTCAAGAAAATAATAAGGGGTGAGATGTTAGAATTATAATTAATGACATAAATGGGATTATGAAAATGGAATGGAATTTAACATTTTCCCAATTTTTTAAAATAAAGAATATAATTTTTCTACTTTAGGTTTTAAAAACATACAATGTTATAAAGTGTTTACAATATGTGAGTTTTTTTTAATGAGTACTATTTTAAATTTTTTATCCAAATATTATTTTAAATTTTCATGTTATATTAAATTTATCAAGATAATTATCATGTATTCATAAATATGTTTTAAATATAAGATTCTACCATATTTTACATTAATTAAATTAGTTAAAAATTTTTCTTTTTTCATTTTTCATGATGTCACTTCCAAACATTTTTTACCAAATTATAAAAAAATGGTTTTCATTAACATTCAAAACTTGAATGGAATTACACGCCATCAAGAATTTTCATTTCTATTAATCATAATATATAATTTTCATTTTTTATTTTAAAAATA
Source organism: Viscum album (assembly GCA_963277665.1). Taxonomy (NCBI): domain Eukaryota; kingdom Viridiplantae; phylum Streptophyta; class Magnoliopsida; order Santalales; family Viscaceae; genus Viscum; species Viscum album. The sequence goes on from OY728133.1 coordinate 1,284,574,005, forward strand.
AATCATTTCCATAATAGTTTGGGAATTTTCATATTAACTAGTTCTCAAAAGAATGGGATATTTTGTTAATTGTTTTTTCAAAAATTTAACGTGTGATTATTATGAGTTAAAAAACATTTAGCATGAATTTAATGATGAAAAAGTGAAATATTTTAAATTTTATATTTGTTATGATAACATTTATAATAAAATGTAATGATGTGGGTGAATGATACAACTTATATGATGGGTGAGTTCAAGACAACATATTCAATAGTTAATCCTGATACAACATATATGAAGGGAGAGTTAGATATATATCTCTAATGAATTATTTATTATTCCTTGAATTAAAATGAAATAATAATGGATTTAACCAAGAAGGATTATCCTCCCAATTTATCTAGGCTCCAATTATTTTTTATATAATTTAACATGTATTATGAATATAATGGTTTAAATTTCCTTCATGGGTTTTTGTTTTCATGTGATGTTTATTAAATGTTTTATTTTATAATGTAGTTATTTCTTGTTAATATTATTTATTTATTATTATAAAAGAATAATTATTTAATATTAAACATTTAATGGTATTTCCTGGTTTTCACTCAACTAACGGATCTCTTTCATTTCAATCCTTTACAATGATTTTTATGCATATCCAATCTTCATATCATATCATTAATTTAAAACATAAATTTAATGTCATTGTAGATGATTATTTTTTTCTTAAAATATTAATACAAACTATAGTTATAAAGTTCAAGTGAAATTGGAATCTTGAATACATAAAAACCGGTTCATAAGTGAACTACATCATATCAAACTATGTTTTTCATAGCTTTCATACTTATTAAATGTATCATACTTAAAAATTATTTTCCATAACTTGTGGAAATGAAATATATATCATGTGAAATATTAGATTCGTAGAATGGGTAAAATGGTAGATAAAAATGATCGAATAAACATAACATGAGAACAATGGTAAAAGAATACGAGGATGAAATTTGAAAACCATATAATCAATATCATAGAAAATAGTCTTCCATCATTTCATAAGGATTTTATGTTCTAAAGAAAATAATCATAAAGTAATACAATACCATGATTCAATAGAGCATAAAATTTTCATAGAAAATGGGTTTTATAAACATTTCATCAATTCATCATAGTAAAAACTCTGTAAAATGAATAGGATTGATAAACATCTTTTCCTCAAAATAATAATCCATATTTAGATCAAATAAAGATGGTATCATTGGATCATATCCTTTGTAATAATAATGTAATTTTAATGAATCCCATCATATATGGAAAAAATACATTAAAATATCACTAGGAAATTTTCTTAAGGAAAATAATTTTATTACATTAATATTGATTATTTAAATTTTAAATATTTCACAGATATTAAATACAAAATTTTATTGAAAATAACCATTTAAATATGTAAAGTATGTTTCAAATTGTTTATTGGTCATGATAGTGGGAAATTTTGTTCATAATGAATATGTTAAAACAAAAATTTCATTAATATTTTCGTCAAAAAGTAAACAATTTCCTCATTCAGATAATTATAAGATGATTACTTTTAAAAAAATAAATATTAAATAATTTATCAAAATGAAATTAAAAAATCATTGAATATAATTAAAAACACAATTGAAAATATTTTCTTAAAATATAGACATAAATGAGAATGTATTTTCAACTAAATATGGAAATATAGTTGATTTTCATTTAATCTTTTCATTAGTTTATTTATTAATTAATGAGAATAAAATTCAATTAAATGATTTATTCTCTATAAAACCCCATATGATTAGACAATTATTGATATTCTAGATAGGTAGATCATGAAATTTTATATTCAAAAGCATAGTAATAAATAATTTTGATAAATAATAATATTTTAATATAATATTCTTTCCACATTTCTAGAATTAAAATAAAACCCTTAGGAAGGAGAGAACCTTATAGGGATATGAATATTCCCATAATTATCAATATTACAATCATAAAATAAATTCATGGATGATATATTTACCACAGGAAAACAAGAGGTTAATATTTCATATGTCTCACAGAATTAAATGTCGAAAAAATATCCCTTTTGAAATTATTCATACATATTTGACCCACCTATATTATATATATAATTATATTATAAATTTATTCAAGAAACATACTCATACATATCATAAAGTATATTATTTACTTATACCCTGTTATCACTTATTAATTTATAATTTGTTATTAAAATCACTAATCGAACTGATATCTTATTTTTTTTCACATATATTTCGGTTAGTAGTTTCAGTCCTGATACATTGATCATCATTAAAAAATATAAATAATGTTAATCATGATATAAACACAATAAATATCTCTTATATACATATTTATTTTCATCGATAATTTTAATATATAGATAAAATATATAAACTATAAATTGATATTTTAGATTGTATGTATGCATGAAAACCTTTTTAGTTTTTAATAGTTGTAATAAAATATTGAAAACAAATTTTTCACATTTATTTATTTATTATAATATCTTAAAAAAATTATATTCATTAAAATTTCCCTCATTACCGTCCATGTGGACTGGAAATAAAAAACTAGTCACATTACGTTATAGGGTTGGTAGTCTACATGTTGTCATTAGTGACAATACCCCTTTAAAACATATTAGAAGGAAATATATTATATATTGTATTATAATTAAATATTGTAAATTATTAAATTATTATTATATATATAAATAAAATTAATAATTATATCCAACTATGAGAGGCTGTGATGGAATGTGAATTACGTTAGTTCGTGAGGTTGTATTCCACCATACCCATGATTAACAGTTGCAGTTCCCATTTTATGGATTTTGGTTATTCCATAAGCATAATAAAATCATATTATACATGATAAAATATTTTTCTCATCCAAGTATAAAGATATTTTATCAAGGTATATGAATAAATAAAATGAAAAATCAGGGGTATGAAATATACCATTTCCTCCAACTATCTCTTATGGTTTTCACAAGAAGACATTCTATGAGTGTTTTATAAAAAAACCAATTCCTCTAGGATATATTATGGAAACTAAGAATGGTATTTTGGTAGATATTGGATTAAGAAATGTGTTTTATGTGTGATGAAATGTGAAAATAATGTTCCAATTTATATGTTAATGGGGTACACTTCTAAAATTATAGAATATATTAAAAAATAAAATTTCATTCTCTAGAAACAAAGATTACAAATTCCAAAATATACTTGTAAAAGGATTTATTTTAAGAATTTCAATAATACAATAAATTTTTTAATTTTTTTTAAGACATATATATTGGTTTAACCACTTTCATAACATATATAACCTTAATTGTGGTAATAACTATTTAAAATTAAGGATAAAAAATGTTAAAAAAATGGAAAGTAAATCATTAATGTAGAATGGTTGATAAATAAACCCTAATAAATTTTGTTGGATGATCAAATATTTTTTAAATATTTAATATCAATTAAAAATATTTTTTATTAGAAAATATCTGTAACGTCAACTTTAGATCTATTAATTTAATATGAATTTAAGAATATGGAGGAAATAAAAAAAATTTAATATATTTTTGGTAATCATCCCTAATAGGTTTTATGTTACTAATAATGTAATCGAACATTGTAACTCACATAAATTATACATCATTTACACATTTTAAAATCATTTATTTAATTATTTTATTAATTGAAGAAAGATTGTGTTGGCGTTGCCTGAGCATTTATGGTATTTAAATTATTTGAAAAAATATATAAATAACATATCATCATGAAATTAATTTAATTATTATCATGATAAAAATTATTATTTATCCAAAACATCATTTTGTCTCTATGTGAACACATAAGAGATATGAAAAGGAAATAGATGGAAATTTCTCCTTCTTCATTACATAAATTTGATATAGGTCACATTCAAATAAATGGTTCCAATATAAAAATAAATATTTTGATAGGGGTAGAAATTCCATCATCCAATAATGTTTAATTTGGAATATGATGGCCTTATCAATTAGTTTTAACTTATGTTAACCTAATTTACCCTTTTACCGTGGTGATTAAATATTGTTTTTTATTTAATATGATCAAGAATTATGTTGTACTAATAAAATAATATTAAATAAGATGATTTAAAATATTTAATCCATTTTATTAAATTTAATCACTATTATTGGATGAAACATATATTATAAGTATATTGTCATGAAAGACAAAAACATTTTTCCAAAGTAGAAAATCCATTTTACGTGTAAAATTATTTTTATACCAATATCATGTATAATGTTGAATCATAAATAATTAATTACATTATTACAAACTATTTTATGCTTATGTTAATTTAGTAACAGATTGAAAATAGTAGGGGTATTTTTCAATGAAATGAAATGGATTTTTATAGAAATTTTTATTTTTCCTAGTTTACTTAATGATTCATATTTTTTGAAAAATACCAATATTTCAAAATAAGATAATTTTTATATGATGATTCAATAAAAATCATTTTGTAAAATGTATTTTGAAAAACATAAAGGAATTAATTATATATTTTTATCAAAATATGCAGTAAAATTATTTTTTGAAGATAATTCTTTTGAAAATTAGAAATTTCTTTCACTGATAGTCGAGTACTAATTTACCAGTGAAATTAAAATATTAAAAATCATTATAAATAATTTTCATAATTAATTATTCATATTATTACATCTAAAAATAATTTTTTAGTTACAATGGTAATGTTTATAAAAATAATATTTTAATAATATATTGGGGTTCGTTTAAAGTGAGTGTTGTGTGAAAAATAAGCTTCCAAAAAAGTCACTTTTATTTGCAGAAATATATATTCTAAAATAATTGGTTGTTATATTCTCCCCCTTTAAAAATTTTCATCCTACTAAATTTAATTTTATCATGGAAATAATGGGTTTTATATTTTCATATATCATTTCTAAAAACTCAAATAATAAAATGGTAAATAAAAAATACTCTTAGAAATACAAAAAGCGATATACATAGGTCATATAGACTAAGACAAAGACTTTTTTCTAAATAGGAAAAAAATAATGGGTTGAAGAATATATGGACATAAATTAGAAAACTAGCACCCAAGGAATAATATAGGGTGATTCAGAACATGGTAAGAAAATGATAACAACCAAAAATCCGAAATTATTTTATGTGTGAAATGTTCATTTAATCCTAACAAATGAAGGTAAATAGAGAATATTTTTATTTCAAGATCATTTTCTTGAAGTTGAGGAATTAATTTAGAGTCACGATAGTGAAAACAAGAAAATACGCGTGGAGGATATCTTCTTATAAGCACAATTTCATCATTAAGTTGTTCATAAATCAAACTCTAATTCATTTCATACTTCAATAATTTAATATCAATGCTGACCATTTTATTCCGAAAGAACTAAAATTAAATTTTAATGGTCACATATTCCATAAATAAGATAACAACCACTTCCTCCAAACTAAATACATTAACCAAATACAAAATATTTTTTACTAGATAATTCTCAAGTGAATAAACCATCATATGAAGAAATAAAACATTAAAAACAAATGATTTAACAATAAAAATTAAAGTTCAACAAACAAAACATTTATTCAAAATATTCCAAGCTATTATTGAAATCCAAATAATATAATGTTATGATCACATGTTCATCCATGATAAATTTGAAATTTATATCTAAATAACAACAACAAATATAAATTTATTATACCAAAAATTTATATATATTTATCATATAATCCAAAGGATATGATAATCATTTCAACGAATACCTTTAATTTCCATGAAGACCCGGGAAAATATTATATTATTCCATAATTTTATTCAACCCTTACTACCCAAATTAAATCTCACAATATTGTTTTTATGTTAATCATATAACGTTATAAAAATAGATTCATTCTTAAAAAATAATATTAATATCCAAATCATTAGATCAATTTTTCAATCTTGTGGTTATATTTTGGATAAACAAATATGTTCCAAAAAATATAACAAAATTTATTTATTACAACATATTTACATATATAATACACGTTAGAATAGAAATCATGTAGGCCATTATTAATAAATTCTCCATTTTCACCATTTTTTGTTAGTACAAGACCCATGAACTAATCAGATGTGGAACATGGTCATATATTAATGCAATTCCTATAACGAACCCAAAAATAAGTTTGAAATCCTAATCAATATCCTTAAACCTAAAATATCATATAAATCTAGAATGTTATAAATACCATAAAAATATGAAAAAATATCTCCTCTATAATAATACTTCTTGTTTAACCTAAGGGATATATATACATTATACCAATTGAAAATCTCCTAAAATTTTATTAATAACATTAAAATAAAAACACATAAACCAAAAAAAAGGGATGTCGATGACATTAGACTTATGATCTATCTTCAACACAAAAACTCATGATGGTATCCAAAACTATCATATTAATCAGAAATGAAGTTATATATGCTTCCAAAAATTACAAAATCTATAGATGATTCATTATTAATTAAACAAAAATATCATTGGTAAAAATAATTCTACAAAATTATTTAAAATATCATTATATAAATACATAAACCATTTCATATAAATTATTTCTAAAACCAATATAATTATATGGTATAGTTTTTAAAATATAAAAGATGGAATTTATTTAGATATTGATCAAGTTCATGGATTTTATGAAAATGAACTATAAATAGACTGTAATGATGAAATATATTTTTCTCAATTGAACACCCCAATTTTCCTATTTAATTTATATTTTCTGTTACAATCATTTCACATATTAAACATTATCATTTTTCTTAGAGAGGTTTTCACAGGTGTCACATTCCAAATTTTGGAATCAAATAATGTTTTCCTTCTTTTTTCACTAGTCTCCACCACTTGGTCCGTAAGTGGACTCTATCATTCTCTTCATTGGTAAATCTGAGTGTTGGTTGTGTTTTAGGTTATTAATTATTTTACATAATTAATAATGAAAAAACTGAATCATCATTCAACTTAGTCACTCTCAGATTTTCCTTCCTATAATAAAGACATTTTATGTCAAATTTTTCATTTACATAATTCATTATGGCTTCATCCATTGACTAAATCCAAAAAAAACATAGTTTGAGAAAATCAATGAAAATAATTAAAAATAATTTATCGGATTTATATGTTATGAAACCTTATTTTTATTCTATAGAACCATTTTTTTAACCAAGACAATATATAATAATCATCTATTCGAATCCTTTATAAAGGATCATAATGATAATTTCTATTATCTTTAGAATATCACCTAGGAGTGTCAAACTAGGTGCACATTAAAGAAAAATTCACCGTGGATGATAATGATGGATAGTGTATATTTAACCAACTCCTTTTGATATTATAACATTAGTTTCATCTGTTCCTACACCGCATCCACTTGTATTATCCATTCACAAATGTTTTTCTAGGAAAACCTCATTTATTATGTTAACATAACATAATATGTTCTTCTATTATTATGATTATCCTATGAGTTCGAACTAAAAATTTCTTATGTGGGTTTCAATTAGATAACTATGCCTTCATATAATTAAAACTACAGAGACCCATATTTTTCATACAGAGATATCACATTATAAAATATGAATATTCATTATAGAATCTTACAGTACACGCCAAAATTATATGGGTATATTTCCATTAGAAACATGTATGAATACACAATTGGTTCATAAGTGAATTTATAATCTCCAACTAATTTATTTATAACTAGAACCCTTATTAGTCATATTTAACATCTAGTAATGGGTTCTAATAAGACCAGTTTGTAAAGATAGAGAACCACATGACCTCAGGAACTAGTCCCATTATTCTGTAGGCTATCAAATAGAAAACAAGTTCTAATAATGTAAATTAGAAGTATATGCACTATCATACCAGTGAATCCCCATATAATAAATAAAACTAAACAATAAACAATTTTTAATAATCAATAATCAATAAGAACCAAACATCATAACAAGGTCAAAAAAAAGGGATATCCCCACAAATAATTATAATAAATAGTACATTATGATCTAGTTTATACTGTCACCATAGAACCCAAAATATGTGATGATGAAATATTTTCCAAATGGATGCCATCATCCACTTGGCTCCCCTATCCATGCTCTGCCCCAAAACTTGACTCGGAAATCTATGATGGGGTATATCCCCTAGATATATCTGCTAAATGAAGTCTTCTTAGGTAATAATGGTCTCCTGAGCTGGGTGCTAATACAATTACATTGGATACCATCAAATGATTCTAAAATAATTCCTATTCTATAACAAATATCTTTGAAAGTGTGTGAGGGTATAATAAAATCATTACATAAAAGGAAACATTTTAGAAAAATACCATTTAGGTTTAAAAATATAATTTTGAAAATATGGTACCAATTTAATAATAATTTGGTATTAACACATGAAATCATAAATGAGAATCAATTTATTATTTTAACAATAATATAACAATGGGTTCTCATCCAAATGCATGATTTCAATGTCAAACCATACATTCCATATCTCCATGATGGAACTCAGCATGATTATGCTTCGTAATTCTCATTAATCTAATTGATGGAAGTTAAACACCATTTCTCATCATCCATATACATGTATAAGGAATTCCATGTCCATTACCCACACCCTATGGGTTGGAAAGGCCTTTTCACGCAACAAAGAATTTACGAAAAACCATTACTAAAGATTCACACATAGTTATAATAACCCCCAGGTATAAATAAGGATATACATTATTCTCAAGTTTTCATTAATCACATGGTCCCCAATATTTAACAAATTATCAATCTATACCATTTAAAATATTTAATTTCATTTAAAAAAGATTATTCTATTAAATAATTTAATCATAGGCACACATGCCCACATACTCATTTTAATTAATAATTATTATTATGGAATATCTCATTTCAATTTTATACATTACAAACAACCCCCTTGGTTCTATTATCATTATTTATAAAATTAATCGATTTAATATTAAAAACCCACTAATTCCCATTTTCAATATAACCCCTACCAATTTAATTATATTGACAAACCCCTTATATAGTCTATATGATTAGAAATCTAGTCTTATATGGACCCTATTTGATATATAAAGGGTCAATAATTCATTTAAAAATATGTTAAATGATCTATAAATAGTCTCAAAAATGATTATTTCATATAACATTTGTTTAAAAGAACACATTTTATACATTTAATTACATTAAGGCCTCTGGATATTTCATTTAAACCAACTAAATCAAGATCTTTGACAACAACATGCACTACTATGATCCTTGATTCAACCCCAAAACACTTTTATTGATTAAATTACGAAAATTAATTAAAAAAAGATTTAGGAATTATTAAGGATATAAAACATTCAACCAAAATTCTTCCATATACTAGAACAAAGAGGACTCATAGACTAACTCAGAGCATTTATTCATAACCAATGTAACATAAAATGACCCAATATCGAAAGAGAAACACATTTGGATAGCATTAGACCTCTAATTTGTGGACCCTATATGATGAGAGCGAATTGGAAAGGAAAATCAGGTAACAGAAATTAAATCATGAGTAGGAAAATTATACAATCAACCATTTTAAATAGGTTCATGGTTTGACCTCACAATTTTCCATACAATATATCACCCACAATCCATTAGGAATATAGGACATATAATTTTATAAAGCATCCCATACAATTTAAAACATGGTGTGGTTCCTATGTGATCACATGTGTGACTGGGTATCGAGCCACACAGTTTGCATGACCTTAGCAATAACCCTGGGTTATTCCCTAGATGGCCTCATTTCTACCTTATTCATGAACTCAACCCCCTAAATATTCTTGAAATCTACCACACACTCATGAAACATTTTATTAAGAATTTTAAAAGGTTTTTTCCAAAATTAAATTGAACACCTACCTCTACAAAAGTCTATGACCATTTAACCCCCCACCTTATAACAACTCGTCCTCAACATATACACCAACAAATCTATAGGTTTACCAGTATAAAAGAGTGGTTCATTCGGAACAAATTCATTCTTCCATATAATATGTATCTTCCTGAAAAAATCCATGATGTTATAGAACATGGAAAAATGTCATTGTTTTAAAATAAATATTTTTTTCACTGTGATATATGATACAAACTAGAAGCTCCCCAAATGAACCATCATCCTCTTGATCAAAATCACAAATATAAAAAAATTTAGATGGGTTTGGGTGATATTTTTATTCTTTGATACATTAAAAAATAAATTTATAGAGCCATAATTATATTGATGATCCTATCGATATGAAAAAAGTTTAATTCCCTTAAAATCTCAAATGACTAAACATACATAGAATCTAATATGCCTAGTGTTTCGAATACAACGGAGTCCCAATATTTGACACACCCAATGAAACACATATTCATTAATGAAAAACTCAAGAGGTTGAAAATACCAAACATCATATGACTTCCCTCTGATCTAATCCGTATAAATATTCAATCAGATCAGCTAAACATGTTCTGATATCTCGTTCATGAGACTCAGACGCAACTATATTGATACCCTATATTACATCCAAGATAAAATATATCTACATGTAATTACATAGAGAACCTTTTAAATATATATATAGATAGTATCATTAGAAATGTTTTACTGGAAAACCCAACAAGATCTAAATAATTCTTCCCTATCCCAAAAAAGTATGATTTATTCCCTCATTATTTCCTCTATAACTTGGAGAGTACCTCATTATAACACAACGGATGGAAAATAATTGTATTTTGTAAAAAATTTATCAATAATTCATTGAAAATTCCATGGAAAATAAATAGGTTTCATTAAAATAATTTAATCATAATAATAATCCATTTAATGAAATAATAATTATTTTACCAAAAGATTTTATTCATCGTAATGATTAGTAAATTTTAATGGATTCAATCATGGAATGAAAAATGTTTTTAAAACATCACTTGGAATATTTCATGAGGAGAATTTATCTCTTATATATAAATAACTTATTTAAATTATTAAAAACTCATAATTAGAAAATAATACATTTAATTTGAAAATAACCTTAGAAAATTATGATGGAAGAAAAAATTAATTGAGCAACAATGAAAAATTGAAATTCAATTCATACTGTATACATTAAAAAATGAATCATTTCATATTTTCCATAAAAAGTAAAATGTACCTTATTCAGAAAAAGACATGAATATCTCTTTCAATACGCTATTAAAAAATGAAATAAATTTTAAACATTAATTTTAAAAATATAAATATATAATAGAAGAAATATTCCTTTAAAACATTTTTAGAAAACACAGACATAGAGGAGAAATAATGTTCGATCAAAGAGATAAAAAATTAAATTTTATATAAATATTTTTTTCCATAAGTACATAAATAGATATAAATGAAATGAAAAAATGATCTATCTATAAATAAAAATATTAATATGAAATTCATGACATTATTGAGTGATACATCATAAAATTTTATCATTAGAATAATAATAATAAATAATCTCAACAACAATGTGATTGTAATATAAAACCCTTACCTCTTCGGTAACATCAAAATAAAAACCTAAATAAAGATATAAAAATATATTTATATTTATATAAAAATAATAATAATTTTTAGAATCATTAATTTCTTCATGTATATTATATACACTACAAAAAAAGATTTTCCAAATATGGAATCAGTCTCACTGAAGTAAAAGTGTGTTGAAAGTTCCTTATGTGAAGTAACAAATTCAAACATAAAAAATAGAAACTAATAAATGATAAATATGGATCGATTTTAAATATATTCCCCGAATTTTATCATATATATCAGACCATAAATTATTTACATATTTCTTTTTATCACATTTTTATTATAAATTCATTATTATAATCACTATTCACAGTTATATCTACTTCATTTTTCATTTATATTTTGTTTTTCTGTCTTTTCCCATGTAAATTTATCATAATTAAATCCACTGTATAATTTTCATAATAATATAACTATCGTATATTTTTATTATATAAATATTTAAATTTCTCCAATAATGTTGTTGATTAAAAAATGTATTACATTGACCATGGAGAATGTAGGTTGTAAGTAATCATTAACACTATTTTCATTTTACGATGGATAAAATGTATTATATTAAAATAATAATTTACAAAAAAAAATTATTATTATATCATTTACATCATATATGCTTATAAAATCCATCCTTATTAAGATTCACCTAAAACAAAAATAGAAAAAATGAATCACATCACATTATAAATGTGGTAGTCCACACGTAAGCATGAAGAATGTTATCATTTTATTATAGATTTAAAGTATGAATTTACATGTTATATTATAATAATAGATGTGTTTTTATGTAATTATTTTAATATATTTTAATTTAATCCATCATTATATCCTGACATCAAAGGTGATGATGGAAAATAATTACATCAGTTTGTGAGGTGGTACTACACCGCACACATGATATAAATTTTCATTTACAGTACTATGGAAGAGGATATGGATATATATTATGTCCTTAACATAATAAAATATATGTATATCTATGATAATTTTTTTATTATTTCTATATAAATATAGATTATTATATGTTGTTAAAAAAATAAATAATATGAAAACACACGGTTATAAACTATACATCTTCTTCAAAAATTCACTAATGTTTTTCACCAAAAGATATATAAGGAGGTATGTAAAAAAATAAGGGTGATTTAAAATATTATGGAAATTTTTTAAATATTTTTGGTGGGGAGTGACCGAATAAGAATAAATATGAATTTTAAAGGATATAGAGCTAGATGTTCTAATTTATATGTGTGTGGACAATCCCTTTAAATATTATTAAAGTATTAAAACATAAAAAGTTTATTCTTCAAAAAACGATTCTAATAGTAAATATAATCTAATATAAGGTATTATATGGTTTAAATAACATCCGAAAATATAATTTTTATATGTTGTAGATGGGTTTTATAGTGAATCTTTTTTCTTGACCACTTAGTTAACCTATTTTAACAATAAATATTGTAACAACTATTTGAATGTTTTGGGGTTGATAAAGCAATGATAATTACATACAATCACTCAAAAATCTAAAATGTTTTATATATTCATCCTGATTCCACTCTACAAGATAATGATATTTTTTGTAATTCAAACTCATTTAAAAAAATATTATTTGTTATAAAATTTCAAAAATGCCAGTTGTGAAACCATTCATTTAATGTAATTTAAAATAAACCCATGAAATGATGGAATTAAAATATATTATTTCGACACAACTGTGATATTTAATTTTTATAAAAAATTATCATCTATCTTTATAACTCATTAATATTATATAAATTGTATTTATTTAAAACCATTTATTTTATTTTTTATTAATTAATGAAATATTGTGTCATCATTGGGTAAGAATATAAGTTGATTATATAATTACTAAAAACATGAAATAAATTAAAAAAAATTAAATTAATTATTATCATAATAACTATAGTGATTCATTCAAATTTTTTTCCCAATTTGAACAAAGAAGAGATATTAAACAGAAATTATGTGATAATTTTTCTTTTTCTACAAATAAAATATTATATATCTTTCATTCATAGATTATTTTTCTATAAATAAATAAATATCAATTATATGGTCATTTAGGTCGAGATAAATTCATACAATAAGGATAAAGATGAAAAATGGTGGCCTTTTATCTTAAATTAATCTATGATGACCTTATTTTCAATTTTAACATGATTATGAATTTTTACTATTCATAATTTTCATTATGAACAAAAATTATTTTAACATTATTAAATTATGTTAAATTTTATAATTCAAAATATATAATCCATTTTTTACAATTTTAATAACCATAATTGGATGGAATTAATTATATATGAATCCCATTAAACGAGAAGACAAATGGTTTTCCAAAAAGACTTTTTTTGTCTAAAAGTATTGTAATACCAAGATGACACATATTGTTAATGAATATTAAATTTATTATAGTATTATTAATTAAATGATATTAATAATAATTTATGATCAAATGTAAAATATAATGGGGATTCTCTAATAAATAATGATAGTTTCACAAAAATTTGTAGTTTTAATATTCACTGAAAAATGTTCATTTTTTTCAAAAATCCAAAAATTTCACCATATGTTTTTTTAAATGATTATTTAAAAAATAGAATTCAATTTGAGAAATATTTTTTCAAAAATTAGAGTAAATTATTTATATTTTTTTCTCACAATAGGAAAAACATTTTTTAAATAAAATGTATTTTTAATGCATAAAAATATTTCAATGACAATCGAGTTCTAATTTACCAATGAATTTAAATTATATAAATCCATTATACGTATTTTTGACTATATAGTCGTACCTATTAATTTAGAAAAAAATTAATGGCTATGTTAAAATGGTCATTTTTATATTACAATAGTTTAACAATATATATTTTTTTAAACTCGGTGCTTCATGTAATCCAATATACAAAATAAATCAGATAGGTTCATAAATAAATATATTCATTAATTTTTGGTTGTTTATAAATATTAAAAAAATTTAAAAAAATTTATAGATGAATAAGAATAAATAATATTTCATGTGGAATTTTATTAATATATTTCATGAAATAAAAATGATTGTCATTTGAAAAGTATTATATAGTGGAAAAACGGATACAGTTTAGAATTTTTCACTTCTTAATGTGTAATATTTTTTATGTATGTGTTTTTATCTAGTCCTATAAAACTATGAGAAAGGTAATTATGAATGATATAATGTATTTTTTAGTCTAAATTCACAGGAATATGTAATATTTTCACGGTGGATCCCTATAGAGAAATAAAAATTAGATTATTGTGATCTTATTAAAACTCAATGAAAATTATTCTTTTCTAGTGAACTATAAAATATATTTTTTATTGATACTAAAACCGTGATGAAATTATAATGATATAATTATTTCTTAATAAATTACAAAATGTTTTGATTGGTCGAAAATATTTCTACAAAATAAAATAATACACTGAAAAATAATATTTTGAACAAGAATCATATTTTTAATAATTTTATGACTAATGTATATTTTATTTAATTTTTTTATATATTTCAATCGATTAAGGGTTTTTAGGATTAAATTAGGATTAAAATGGACTTTAATAACATTTAAAATTCTTCGGTGTAATTAAAATTAAATAAATGTGGTAAGAATCAATACACTGTTCTAAACTAACACTATCTATTGGATATATAAATTTTGTTCCTACACCCCATTCCAGAGGCATCCAAATTTCACTCCTTTTAAAAGAGATCTCCATTAACCCATTTATGTTCACTTTTATAAATGTAAAAATCAACCTGGTATGAACAAAAAAAATATTATCTAATGGTGTTACACTAAATTCAATGTTGTAGACTCAAGGTTCAACCTAAGGGTTTCAAAATCCATATTCCTTTTACAACTTTATCTTTACCAATTCTGTATTTTATAATAATTATAGAATATTACCTTAAAATAATATCATTAATAAAACTTAATTTTCATTTAAATATTTTTAGTCATATACCTCACCAATTCGTATTGAAACCCTCCTTAAAACATAATTTTTACCATTCGTTTTTATGATATATACTTGAATGATGGTGTTTTATGTTTTTCAAATCATTGAATTATACTGTTGAAATATTATTTCATTATTCAATATAACATAATACTCAAATAAAACAATTTATATAAAATTATAATTATAATAACTAAAGGAACATAATTGTACTAAATTTTAAACATTTTTCTATTTAAAAACAATCAAAGAATTATTACCAAAACAATATACATGTCAGTTTACTTATATAAAATTTTTACATTTTTGGATAATTATATGGATACACCATGGGTGAATTATATATTAACTATTTTATAACAAAATTTTAACATACACTTTCCACTTTTATACCCTTCAGTACTTAAATGAAATTTACCACCATAGATATGAGTTGATCTATTTTATCTCTTACCAAACATGTGGAAACCACATGAAATGCATGTAATAAATGTATAGATGGAATGTGAAACCTATATAAGGTTCAAACCTAATTCTGGAACCCATATAATTTATTTTATTGATATTTTCCCCCCAAACACATATTCCTTCATATAATCATTCTAAGATTAAAAGTTTTGTGAAAAATCTCATATATTCACATAGACTCATTGAGAATACATTTTATTAAAACTAATGGGACATAAAACAATGAGATATCCTATAAAATTATATAATTTAATGTCATGACCCATCCTCGGGGCCCGTGCCGTGACTACCCCAAGACCGCCTTCCATAGTCCAGGGGCTGGCGAATAGCACCAAAGACGTAAATCCCATAGCTGGGAAGGAATTTCTTTTATAAAGGTAACACATACACAACAGAGTACGCAACTGAAGTAAGCACTAAGTAAAAATGAATACAAAATTAAGTGCTGAAAGGAAAGGGGCCAGATATACAAGCCAAACAGTAAGTACAGTACATCTAAAAAGCTAGTACATCAGCAGTAAAGTAAAACAGTGACTATTGTGTCGTCCTTTACGAATCCCACCTGAAGGGTGGGTACAAATGGTCTCCTCAGCACCTTAGGTGTGTCCGTCTTCTTCGTGTACGTCTTGCCAAGTGGTCCACCTCTGGGTACCGTCCAGATGCACAAGTCTCTACCTTGATCAGTGTTGTCCATCGTCTGCATCCAACACAACATAGTGGGGGCATAGCCCATGCAGGGGTGGGTATACGATACTCAGTAGGGACCTCGAGACCCCTGAAAGACTCCCAGAATCCACGAAGGATAAACCACATAAGAAATACACGATCACGAAGTATCAACCAACTCTACATAGGAATACGCTCAGACATATACCTAAGTTATCTATCACAGTTCGTCTCCAACTCTCGAGCCCAATCACAACCCAGTCCATATAGGATAGTAATTCAATCACATCGATGATAAATGATTGAAAGTCAAGACTCGGCTCACACAGGTATACATATTTCGTATAGCGATAGAGATGATCATATGTAGTCACGGATTTATCTAAGATGTCAAACCCACATAGGATACAAGACCAGCTAAGCTGTCAGACCCACAGAGGATACAAGTCCAGCTACGTTGTCAGACCCACAAAGAATTCAAGTACAGAGGTCAAACTGTCTGACCCACACATGATACAAAAACAGCAGTCATCGATATCAAAACCAAAGAGGATCCTAGTACAGTAGTCATCGTTGTCGAACCCACGGAGGATTTCAGTAAAGTAGTCGTCGCATTTGAAGTCAGCTCTAGGGTTCCCACACATAGCATGCTCGATTCCGAGAGGGTCCGCTCCTTGAGAAAATAGGGTTGTTACATCAACTATCCCGAAGTCCAGCGTTGATGTACCCCGACGTTCCATCTCATCAAAAGGAACCCCATGTGACAGGCAGCGTTTCAATCGGACGCCCGGTCTGAGAGTTATTGGCTTTTTTGTTCTAGGGGCCCGGTTAGAATTATGATCATTCCAAACCCGGTCATTTTCCAAATTCATCCAAAACTCACTTAGATTCTTGCAAAAGGACTGCCTCGTCACAAGGGTCCCATTTCCGCAGACGGAGCGTCGATCAGACGTATGTTCAAGAAATTATTCTCGTTTAAGCGAAACAGTCTCGGCTTGTCAAGACCAGTGGGGTGGCGGGTCGTCCCGTCCTGGCTCGATGTGTCTAACTCGGCTAAGGGGTCGGCCCGGACTGGTGGAGCATGGCCCAGACCGGTGGGGCGCGGCTTGGCCCGGTGGAGCATGGCCCGACACGGCACGGCGGGGCACGGCCCGGCCCGCTGCTAGCCGAGAGGAGCGTGGGGCGTGGACCCACCGGTTTTCTGAAACGGCGGCGTCAAGTGGCGCCACACCTCTTGCATGGCCTACCAAAGTCACCGGTCTTCTCCAACACGAGTGGCCTGCGGTTTCATGCCGCGGATCCTCCGCACATGGCACCCATAGGCGTTGTGATTCCTTCTGCCCGGCCGGCTAGTGAGCCCGCTAGTTCGCCTGTCGAAGCGGCCCACCCAGTGTGGGTTGTGGTTCTCCACAGCACGGCACCAAAGGGGAGTTGCGGTTCTCTAGCCCGGCCGGCTAAAGCCGTCCAGTTCTTCATGCTCGTCCGGTCATGAGACATGACAGTTCTTCTTCGGCCGAGTGGCCCAGTTGCGGGCCACGGTCTCCTCCGCCCGTGCGGCACCTATTGTTGTGGTCCCCTAACGGGCTGGCACGCACCCGTCGTTTCCGCTTCCACCTTCGGTTTTCATCAACTCTGGTCACCGCTACCTCTTCCATCACCACCTCCATCGCGTATAAAAACAAGGATCAACGGAGGGTCGCCTTGCCGTGTTCGTTCGGCTCGCGCCCTCTACGTTAGGCGAAAGTAGTTGGCCGAAGACATTCAAAGGATTCAACAAGAATGAGATTATTAGTCACTTAAAATTATACAAAACTCCTACCATGATTTTATGAATGGTGCACCTCAACGAGCCGTAGAAGACGAGTGTCGCGAAATACAGATTTCCATTCCGTTGACTTCAGGGTGCATCCAAAGAGGAAGTGTCATTGGAGAATTTATTCTAGTTCTTTATCGAAGATGTTTTTTGATGAACAGTGGTGTTCTTCATCAAGAGAGGAACAACTTTCTTCTAATTCTAAATAGCTTCCCCAATTGAATATTTTCCAACCCAAATAAAATAAATGCTACCCTATTTAATAATTCCACGCATTTCAAATTAATTCAAATGAACCAATTAATTAAGTGTGCTTGATTAATTAAATTGATGGGGTTGGCACAATTAATGGAGGGAGGTGGAGGGGCTCCTCCATTAAGTGGGAGTTAAAAAGTTAAAAAGGGGTTTCATGGGAGTTAAAGGGAAGATAAAGAGTTAGGTGCTCGTGTGGGCCCCACCACACATTATCCTCTAATGTGTGGTTATGTGGGGGGTGGGCCCCACCCCAATATTCCCTTTGGAGGAAATAACCACCTCTTAAATAAAATTTTACAATACAACTTTTTTATATAATTTTCTACGAAACCCCAATTTATAACTTTTATTCTCGACCAAACACAACTGCGGTAAAGGTCTTCCTAAGTGAATACCTGCGCTGCGAGTTTATCGATGACCTCAGATTTCAATTCCGAGCACCGGTATTAAAGATAGAAAAACAAGCAAATACCTTTACTGAACTTACCTAAAAAAAACTTTAGAAATTGATTCTGGGCACATCGGGACTCGGAATGATGCGCCATCAGAAACTACAGACTCGTAAAATTCCATATAATTTAAGAAAAAAAATTCCTTAAAATTTTCGGGTCTTTACATTATCCCCACCTTAGGGATTTACGTCCCCATAAAGTTACAACACGCACTTGGGAAACAAAGGGGGGTACTGGGTACACAGCTGAACCTCCTTGCTCCCATTTGATCTCTTGGAGGTTCTTGTGCTGCCAGTGAATACACACCAGAGGAATAGACCATCCACGTAGGACCCGCTCCTATCAATTATCGATCTCCACTGGGACCTCTATGAATGTCTCCCCTTAATCTATGTACAGCTCCTCTTGGTTGATGATGTGCGATAGATGGTGCAAGTATCTCCTCAGCTAAGATACGTGGATGACGTCATTAACCCAGTGCAACTGAGGTGGAAGGGCGAAGTGGTAAGCCACCTCGCCTACGATACTGTGGCCCTGGAACGGACCGATGAAGCGTGGAGATAAATTATTCCCCCATACAACTCATCGTAGTCCTTGTCTATGTGAGACATGTAGGAAGACTTGGTCGCCATCCTCAAACTACAGTGGTCTCCATCTCCTATCAGCATAGGACTTCTGTATGCTTTGTGTAGTCTTCATCCTCTCCTGGATGATCTGCACCTTCTCTGTCATAGCCTGAACCATCACTGGTCCAACTAGTGCTGACTCCCCTGGGTCTGTCCTCCACAGAGGTGATCTGCAAGGTCGGTCATACAGTGCCTCGTATGGTTCCATCCAGATGGTGGAGTTATAGCTGTTTTTGTATGAAAACTCCACCAAGGGTAAGTGATCCTCCCAGCTATGAACAAATTATAAGACACATGTACAGAGCATGTGCTCGAGAGTCTGAATGGTCCTCTCAGTCTGCCCATCCGTCTGAGGATGGAAGGCGGTACTCAAGCAAAGTTGCGCCCCAAAAGCCTCTTGTAATCCCTTCCATAGCCAGGATGTGAAACGAGCTTCTCGGTCAGAGACGATATTCGATGGCACACCATGAAGTCGTACGATCTCCTAAATGTAGAGGTGTACCAAGCTCTCTACTGAGCCTTTCTCTCGGATAGGTATGAAGTGGCCCAACATGGTGAGTCAGTCTATGGTCACCAAGATAGAGTCGTGTCCTTTGGATGTACGTGGAAGTCCCGTCATGAAATCCATAGATATCCCGTCCCACTTACACTTTAGGACCTCTAAGGGATGAACCAAGCCTGCTATAGCCTGGTGCTCCGCCTTCCCTTTCCAAAAAGTGAGGCATCGTGAGACAAACTCTACTAAATCCTTCTCCATACCTGGCCACCAGTGATGTCATCTGAGGTCCTGATACATCTTCGCCACTCCTGGATGTACCGCTAGAGGGGAAGTGTGAAACTCCCTCAACACATCCTCCTGTAATGAAACTGGTACCATGCAAAATCCACTGAAGTGGATGACATGCTTCCCACTATTAAAAATCTCATCAGGTGTCTGCCTTGAGGATATCTGAGCACGTCGCGCCACATAGTCAATGTCCCCACGATGCGCCTCTCTGACTCGCTAAAGTAGTGGAGGAGTGACTGTGAGGGAATGTAGAAAGGAAAATCTATCTCTATCCACAATGAATATCTTCAATGTGGCTAGATGCTCTGTCTCCTCTCCTAGTAGCTGAATGCCTGATCTCTTGCAGAGATAATCTTCTACAACGTTTCCCCTTCCCAGGTGTATAGTCTATCTTGAAGTCGTAGTCCTGGAGGAACTCAAGCCAACGTTGTTGTCTCAGGTCCAGGTACTTCTATTAGAAGACACACCTGGGACTATTGTGTATATAGTAAACTGAAAACCATTCTCTCAACGAACTATGAGTGAGACTATCCAATTTTAAAGAACTCGAGTACACCCTTCTTTGCCTACGTCCTACAAGAGCTGCTAAGATTTCTCCTTTGCTGATAAGAGAAATCTAGTCTCATCCCCAGTATGAATCACATCTTTTGCCTAATACAGTCAATCATGACATGAACGGTACTAATTCATGCCATGGATGATGTCATAGGGCCTTGAAGCAACTACCAAGAGATCCAACCATTACTATCACCTCTAAGGCTTGAGTCATACTGTCGGCATTAGCATGTCATCACTATGTCTCCTCCAGTAGGAATCTAAAATGTGAGGGTCAAGTAAATGGTTTTTACCGGAACCTATCATTACCAACCACACCCCTAAGGTAGGGAAGCAAACTTCACATGGACATGTGTTTTTTATTACTGCAGCTCAAAGTACATAGACACAAAAAAACCACAAAAAATGACACCAATGAAGCTAGAAGCATCATGAACAAAGTTCACTATGCCTGGAGCTAGTCCTGCTCTTGTCCTCCTGCTCCCTGTGGTCGGGGTGGGCCTTCTAGTTGTGGTGGTGGTAGGACCTCGAATCGTCGTCCACCACCTGCTGCTCGGCCAGCTCCTCTGCCACATCTGCCTGCTCCTGGCGGTCCACCACGGTCAAACCTCTGCCTCTGCTTGGGAGGTCCCTCTATAGTCTGATGTTCATCTGCATGGTGGGTCGGGTAGTCACAAGCCTTGTGGTCCTATCAACCGCATGCATAGAACTGCATGCTCCTCGTAAGGTTGTCTCTATTTAGTGTTCCCCACACAACATAACCTGTATCCTGAGGTCGCCCACCAGATGGCTTGGTCCGCTTGGACCTCTGCGTTAACTATCAACTACCGGCTAGGGAAGACTCTTCTACATGTCATCCTAAGGTGGGTCTCGCCGCTGGTGATTCCTCACCGAGAAATCTCTCCACTATAAGGGCTCGCACCAGCACCCCCGCCAACGTTGGGATACTGAGGGGAATCATTGAAGCATTGATCTCATTCCGGAGTCCCTGCTCGAAGGTATGGGGCGTGAAGAACGGCTCCCATACCATATCTGTGGAGTAGCGTGATAGTTAGGTGAACCTCGCTGAGTACTGAGCTACTGTCATGTTGCCCGGCTGCTGATGAAGTAACTCCTGAATCCACACTACAAGAAGGGTGGATGGAACAATCTCCGAGCAGTAGAGACTCTCGAAGTCCGTCCATAGTAAAGATTCCTTGTCATGAACCTGGAGCATCAGGGTCCACCATATATATTCTGCTGCTTGTAGGAGACTCGCCGAAAGGATCACCATAAGGTCGGATGATGTCCCTACCAATCTGAAAACTCTGACGACAGCCTCCAGCCAGTCCTCAGCTACATATGGGTACGTCTCTCCATGGAACCTGGGTGGCCTCTATTACTATAACTCATGCAACGCCCTCAGGAAGTGTGAACTCTATGCTACATAGGCTGGTGGTATCGGTGGCTTATCGGGTAGCGGTTTCGCTGGTGCCTCCACTGTGATGGGGCCCTGCACTGAGTCCTCGTCGCTCGATGGGATACCATCTTGTACGTAACTTGGAAACCTGGAAGGCTGACTACGTGGAGCCATCCTGAAAGGAAACATGTGCGCCACAGTCATTAAGTTATACCTGGTGAGCTGACTCAAAGAGAACACAAAGGAAACTATTGAAAAACACAGGAAATCAGTGTTTTCGTGAACTAAGATGAAAATCAAAGGTCATGGTCCCGGTGTTTGGATACGTCAGTCGCCGCACCAACACTGGACTCCCTAGACTAAAAACCACACTCAATACTCTTAACATTATTGTTTCATGGTAAGACATATCTGAGTTCTATGTTCTACGGTAGAACCGACTCCTTTGATACCAATTTGTCACGACCCGTCCTCAGGGCCGATGCTGTGACTACCCCAAACCTGCCTTCCATAGGCCAGAGGATGGCGACTAGAACCAAAGGTGTAAATACCTTAGCTAGGAAGGCATTTCCATTATAAAAGTAACACATACAAAACACAGTACACAACTAAAGTAAGCTATATGTAAAATTGAATACAAAAGTAAGTGATTAAAGGAAAGGGGCAGGAAATACAAGCCCAACAGTAAGTATAGAACAACTGAAAAGCTAGTACAACAGCAGTAAAGTAAAACAGTGACTATTGTGTCTTCCTCTGGGAATCCCACCTGAAGGGGCGGTACAGATGGTCTCCTCAGCACCTCGGGTCCGTCCTTCTACTCCGAGTACGTCTCGCCAAGTGGTCCACCTCTGGGTACCGTCCAGCTCCACAAGTCTCTACCTTGATCAGTGTTGTCTGTCGTCTGCATCCAACACAACGTAGTGTGAGCATAGCCCATGCATGGGTGAGTATACGATACTCATTAGGGACCTCAGGACCCCCGAAGGTGTCCCAGAATCCACGAAGGATAATCCACAGAATAAATACACGATCACGAAGTATCAACCAACTCTACTTAGTTATATTCCCATACATATACCTATTTTATAAATCATTGTTTGGCTCAAACTCTCAAGCCCAATCACAACCCAGTCCACACAGGATAGTAAGTCAATCACATCGATGATAATGATTTAATGTCAAGACTCACCTCACACAGGTATACATCTTTCGTATAGCGATGGAGACGATAAGATGCAGTCACTGATTCATCTAATCTATAGGACCCATAGAGGATACAGGACCAGCTAAACTGTCAGACACACACAGGATACAAGTCCAGTTACTCTGTCAGAACCACCCAGGATACATGTACAGAGGTCAAACTATCGGACCCACACAGGATACAAGAATAGTAGTCATCACTGTCGAACCCACTGAGGATCCCAGTACAGTATTCATAAGTGTCGAACCCATGGAGGATTCCAGAAAAACAGTCGTCGCAGTCGAACCCACAGAGGATTCTATTATAGTAGTCATCGCAATCGCAGTCAGCTCTAGGGTTCCCGCACATAGCACACTCGATTCACGTAGGGTCTGCTCCTCGAGAAAAGGGGGTCATTACATCAATTATCGTGAACTCTAAAGTTAATGTACCTTGAAGTTCTGTCTCATAGAAAGAAACCCAATGTGACAGACGGTGCATCAATCAAATGCTTGGTCTGAGAGTTATTGGATTTTCCATTCCAGGGGCCTGGCTGGAATTACTCTCCTTCCAAACCCGGCTGTTTTTAAAAGTCATCCAAAACTCACTGTGAGTGTTGAAAAATAACTAACTTGTCGCAAGGGTCACAGTGCTGTAGACGGCGTGTTGATCAGATGCACGGTCAAGAAATTTTTCGCGTTTAAGCGAAATGGGACCAGCCCGTCAAGCCTAGTGGGCTGTCGGGTCGGCCCGTCCAGGATCAGCAGGTCTGACCCGACTGAGGGATCAGCTCAGCACGGTGGATCGCGGGCCGACTTGGTGGGGCACGGCCTGGCCCGGTAGAGTGCGGCGCGGCACGGCCCGCGATTGGCTGCGGCTCGGCCAGCTGGCCGAGCAGAGCGCCCCCCCCCCCCCCCCCCCCCGGTTTTCTGAAACGGCGGTGCCGATCGGCATCGCCCCTCCTGCCTGGCCAGCCGAAGCCAGCCTGTCTTCTCCGGCGTGAGTGGCCCACGGTTGCGGGCTACAGATCCTCAACACGCAGCGCCCATAGGCGCCGTAGTTCCTTCCACCCGGTGGGATAGCGATCTGGCTGGTTCACCCACCGAAGCCACCCGCCCAGCACGGGTTGCGGTTCTCCGCAGAACGGCACTAAGGGGGCACCGTGGTTCTCTAGCCCGGCAGGCTAAAACCGACCGGTTCCTCCTGCCCGTCCGGTCATGAGACCGGCTGGTTCTTCATCGGCTGAGCAGCCCATTAGCAGGCCGCGATCTCCTCCGCCTGCACAGCACCTAATGTCATGGTCCTTTAACGGGCCGACATGCACCCATCATTGCCACCACCACCATCGGTCATCTTCAACTCTGTTTTCCACCACCTATTCAATAACTGCCTCCATCATGAATAAAAACAAGGATCAATGGAGGGTCGTCGGGCCATGTTCTTTCGGCATGCACCCTCTATGTTAGGCGATAACAGTTGGCCGAACACATTCAAAGGATTCAACTAGTAATTGATAATTATTCACTTAAAATTATACAAAACCCCTACCATGATTTTAAGAACGGTGCATGTCAACGAGCCGCGGAAGATGAGCGTCATGGAGATCGGGCGTCGTGGCATATGGACGTCGATTCTGTTGACATCGGGGTGCGTCCAAAGAGGAAGCATCATTAGAGAAGTTCTTTACATTCTTAATCAGAGATGTTCTTTGTTGAAGAACGGTGTTCTTCATCGAGAGAGGAACACCTTTCTTCTAATTCTCCAGAGCCTCCCCAATCAAATATTTTCCAACCCAAATAAAATAAAAGCTACCCAATTTAATAATTCCATGCATTTCAAATTAATTCAAATGTACCAATTAATTAAGGGTGCTTAATTAATTAAATTGATGGGGTTGGCACAATTAATGGTGGGAGGTGGAGAGGCTCCTCCATTAACTAGGAGTTCAAAAGTTAAAAAGGTGTTTCTTGGGAGTTTAATGGAAGATGAAGTGTTAGGTGCTCGTGTGGGCCCCACCACACATTATCCTCTCATGGGAGGTTATGTGGGGTGTGCCCCCCCCCACTTCCCTTTGGAGGAAATAACCACCTCATAAATAAAATGGTACAATACAATAATTTTATTTAATTTTCTACGAAACCCCAAAATATAACTTCTACTCTCGACCAAACGCAACTGTGGTAATGGTCTCCTTAAGAGAATATCGGCTCTACGAGTTCATCGGTTCCCTCAGATTTTAATTCTGAGGACCGGTTTAAATGATAGAAAAACTTGCACGTATGTTTACTGAATGTACCCAAACAAAACTTCAGAAATTGATTCCGGGGACACCGGGCCTCAGAATCAGGCGCCATCAGAAACTGCGGACCAGTAAAATTCCAAAAAATTTAAGAAAAAAATTTCCTTCAAATTTCCGGGTCTTTACATTTAACATTACTACCATTTTAGATGATCATCTCCAATACTTCCTCCTCGTACAACAATATATATATATAAGTGCTTTTATTCACCCCTTTTGATGTATATATTTAGTCAACTTAGGATGTCTTCACATCAATTGAATAAGTCATTTTCCTCACAAAAATTAATTCTTTAAATGATATAATATCTTGAAGATCGTAACATTAATCATAGACTATAAATTTTCAAAAAAACAAACCACATCAACCTATAATACTCACATTGTATTCCTAACATTACTAATAAGATAAAAGCAATGATATGAGTAGTAGACACATTCTTGGGAATTCCAATATTTTTATCAAACATTTATTTCTCAATACCTTGATTACATTTATATAGTAAAATAATTTTTAAATTACTAATTTAACATTAATTACTAGAATACAGTACATCATAAAAAATATCAAAATCAGAATCCTCATCTTAATTGATATTTCTTGTTTAAACATACTAATTCTACGTCCCATGGTACAATTCTCAATAAGTTATCACCTCACTAATTTTAATATTTATCATGTTATATGTGTTCCACTAAATATTATATTTAATTTTTTTTAAAATATAATATTCCAGAATATTTGATTACATGATATTATTATTATGTTCAATTAACTTTTCTCATAAACATCAAGTGGGGTTGTCTTTAGGCCCTATAATATATTCACTTTACCTCTCACAAATGTCTCCATCATAATAACATGATTTACCTTCTTATTTATTTTTTCTCATTTTACTCTTCTCAAAGTCGAACATATATCATCCATATACATTCAATATTTTCAAGTTATTTGTTATATTTATCTCAAAATATATCCCCTATAATATGAAATATAATAATTTATAATTAATTCATTAATATAAAAAAATATTTATATGTTTTCTCATCTCTATTGATTGACTTCCTATGTAATATGAAACCTATACATATTCAACTTGATTCTATACCCAGAAATTACATCTTCTAGATATTATTATTCAACCAATATATTTCATAGATCACATTTTGTTTTTGAAATTAAGAACATTGAATCTCATATTTGACTTTTTAGATTTGATTTCATAATTTAATAAATCTATAATTAAAACTTCACGTTTAATTGATTTCTCATAAATCCATCAATCACTGTTCATTTATTTTTACAGTCATATTTGTTAAATCGGAAATATTATTTATTTTTTAAAAAATATGAACAACCATTTAATATACCAATTATTATTTTTTATAAAAATAAATGTTATTGAAACTCTTCTTATAGACATGATATAAAATATAAATCATTTTTATACATTAAAATTATTTTATATAGATTTATAAGAAATTTCAATCTATTTGTCTGGTTTGATAAAATTTATGATTTTATTTTTTATTTATCATTGATAACCAATGCATGAATTATCTAAATCAAATTTCATCTGAATCAATAAAACTGAGAAAACATTTAATTTTTATAAGGTTAAAATGATCCTTAAACAAGAAATTTGGACAATATTTTTGACTTCTAGGTTTTCATAAATACCCAAAAATTCTACATTACAAACTAAGAATCCATTATGATTAATCTTTACTTTTATGGATGATAATTAGGTGATCCATGCTTATGAATTCATCTTTACATATATAGATAATCACTTTATCACCCTTTCAAAAATATTCATCCTAATAGCGACCATATCAATGGAGGGTTTGACATTAGATAGTATATTAAAATTTAATAATATATGTATTATAGGTATTTAGAATTCCCTAATGAATTTAAAAGAAAAATATACTCATTAAATATTTTCTGTTTTTCTAGAAACATTATAAATGTGCACATAAACACTTAAATCAATAATCATCAGTCACATCACATTAATGATGTAATCACAAATAAATAAACCAAATTTTTTCACATAATGATATTCTTTGGAGACTACTAATGGAATTATTCCAATAATATATTGATTAATAATCTTCTAATATGTTATCTTCTTCCATTGTCTCTAAATATATATATATATATATACATTATTGGAAGTATTCCATTAGTAGTCTCTATGGATTATCATTATGAACAACACAACAGAAACCTGATTTCTAGGGTATTCTTACATAACATCCACCTAAATTTCTCTCTAACCAAAATAAATGGGTTACTTGTTCTTCTTTATTCGAGGGATGCTTTTTAAATAACCCTAGATTCCATTCTCTTATAAAACAAACATATATGATGCATTGATAGAAAATAAATACAACCACACAACAATATAAACATGAAGTACCCCCCATTTTTTTAACACATTGAACATCCAAATACATGAGATTCATATATACAAAACATTCATTATATATGCAATCGAAAAAAAAGACATTTCTTTTACACATAATACATGGGAATGATACATGTATTCCATCGGTTGGGTGTATATGTAATTTATCAATCATGATTCTATGATCTTTGATGATACATTTATTTACATGATTCATTAAGAACAAATACAAATACATATGAAGGGTAAATTAAGCTCACACTTTGTGTTTTTTCGAAACATTAAACTTTCTAGTAGATGAGCTACATATAAATATTCCACTAAAAGTTTTTTTTCTTCTCCACCAAAATAATAAAAAATAAAAAGGATAAATTTTTTTGTTTTCTATTTTTCAATACCAAATATTATTGGGATGGATTCTATTCCTCGTCTCAATAGGTGAATTATAGACCATTTTTATCTTCAACTTATTAACTCATGTAATTACATTATAGATTGGTAGAGCCCCATGTATCAAAGTAATGAAACATAGGTAAGATAAATCTAAGCCTATATTAGTGTAATATGAATGGATTATAATATATAAATTCTATTAAATGTGACAAATTTATTTGATGGATTTCTTTAAATGCAACCCCAAATTTAAATGAGTGGGATACATTTTTATAAAGAGTAAAATATTATAGTATAATCATTGAAAATTAGTTTTTTAATTAGTTAGAATTGAAATGTGTAATATTTTTGGGAAATATATGCATAATTATAATAATAACCTCTTGTATAGTGATTTAAACTCAATTACACTACTTCAAGATCCCTTATTAATTTGATAATATGTTTTATGGAAATTTATTTTTTCTTGTGATATGAATTTATATTTCGTGAAATGAATGATTTTTTATGATAAGTTATTTTTAATCTTAATAATTGGTTAAAACAAAATTTTTTGGAATATGATATAATAAATTATCAATAATAATTCATATTTGAAAATGTCTTTTTTATATAAAAAACTGGTGTTCATTATATTTCATGATTTTATTTAAAAAATTAATTCATAAAATTCTTAGTAAAAATTTTAACTAATGAAATTAATTATTATATTTTGAGTAGAAATATTATCCTAATTTTATTTTTTTAGTTTTTTCAGAAAAAAATATATGTTTATATAAATAGTGAAAAAATACTAATTTTCACTTACTTTTGTATCTTTTATGAAATTATCCTAATAAATAATAAAAATAATTTTTATTTACCCTTTTCAATAAAATAAATTTATTTTTTATGTAATATAAATCAATTAAAATTACTAATTTTCTATTATAACACCCATGTATATCATTTGGGAAATATATGTTATATTTAACTCTAAATTTTTTTATCGTGTTATATTA
This sequence comes from Viscum album, assembly GCA_963277665.1. NCBI lineage: Eukaryota > Viridiplantae > Streptophyta > Magnoliopsida > Santalales > Viscaceae > Viscum > Viscum album. The sequence goes on from OY728133.1 coordinate 1,284,604,037, forward strand.
AAAATAAATTCTCATCCATTTTAGAAATTAAATATGTAATTATTTTCATATCTTATAACAAACTATTAATCTTATTTAATAATTTTAATTTGATTACTTTTCCAGAAAAAAATATTTTTAATAATATTAAAGTTAATAGTAATGATAATGGTACCACTATTATGTTCAAATAATTAATTTTTTAATATTCTATCATTTTTTTCAAATCAAATAAATATATAAATCATAGAAGATTACTCCAATATTATTATTAAACACATATATAATTAAATTAATTATAATTTATTTGCTAACCATTTTTAAATAATATTAATGATATATAATTGGTAAAACACAATTTTTCTATAATAATATTATTCACTAATAAATAAATACATTTAAAAAAATTAATTTTTTTTATAAATTGATTTAGATAAAATTATGATTAAATAAATTTTTTTCACACTGAAATTTGTTAGTGTTTAATTATTATTTTTATCAAAATATATTTTACATATATATAAACATGTTATTAGGGTTAAAACAAAAACTGGTAAAACTGAAACTCTTAGAAAATATCACATCCAACTTGTTTAAAACATGAATTAAAATCCTAGGTTTGATAATTTTTACCAAATTTCTCCCCAAAATATATTATTTTTAAATTTTGGTGTCTTGGATGATTTATTAGTAAAATTATATCATTAATAAATAATATATGTTCTAAACTGATACATTTTTCATAACTTATAAAAGTGGATACTTTAATTCCCTCTATTCACACATTCTATTAAATTGATTAAAAAAATCCATTTTATCCTCTAAAATACCATATAATTGTTATAATCCTTAATTATTTTTTATTTCACGTAATCCTTTCATTTCTAGGGATACAATCATGATAAATTAAAATGTAATAAAGTTAGTTTTACTTACTCCTTACCAATTTCAATTAATATTTCTATTCCATAACTACACTAAAACTAGTAATTTGGTAACCTTATATTCATTATTATGGAAAAATATTATTATATAAATTAGAAAAAAAAGTCATTTCCATTCAATTTTGAAAACAGAATAACATTAATTATTCATTTTTCATTCTACTGCCTCCATTAAGTAAGGTAATTCCCTTTTTAATTTTTTTTTAATTATAGAAACAAATTAAAATACAATTAAATAATATAGAAAATTAAATAATATCATTATTATTTTTTTTATAATGATATTCTTATCCTCAATAAAATACTCAGTCATTGAGATATTTTATGTTCTTCTTTTTGGTTTTCTTGACCACATACATGAATAATGTTACAGAAATCTATCATTCATAACAATGGGAACATATATTAAAGTGGTATTAAAAGTTTAAAATAAATTTAATGTTTCTTATTGAATAATTATATAATTTTTCTAACATATATTAACAATATCATCCATTATCGCTGAAATTAAAAAATTAATAAATCACAAATTCAATTTTCACGTGAAACTATAAAAAACATAATAAATATATAGAAGATTGTATAAATAGTCCATATAAAATTAAATTTAGAAGAATAATTTTCCATACACATTATCTTATAAATATTAATTTTATTATACTCATTTTTATTTTCATTTGCAAAAACAGTTGGGAAGAAAAAAAAATCATCTCAAATTTCACTCTGGGTGATATGTTTGGTATTATGTACCTAATATAATTTATGTAGAGTTAATAAGATGAATTTTAAATATTATATTTGGAGTAATGTTTTAATAATGTTATTGGAGGTCTAATTACAATATGTCCCCGTCATAGGTTATTTATTGAAATGTCACTCAAACTGCATGGGAACTTCATATAAGACAATAATTATTTGAGGTAAGATTATTGGAGACACAATATTTTAAATTTAATTATATATTGACTACCCAAGGTTGGATAATTATTATATGTTTTAGTTTTTAATTGTAATTATTATTCTGAATTAGTTCCTCTCCATCAAATGGATTTTTACTCAATTTTTACCCTATTAGTATGGTATTTTTTTAACATAATTTTAATTCATTGAGTTATAATCCTCCTCATGCGATAAAACTTTTTCTATATTTAACCACTTTTTTTAATTATGTGGTATTATATATAGTTTAGAGAATTTATATTAATAAACATTAATCCACCTTATTTGATTTATGTCATACTTTTATGAGTTCTTCCCCCAAAAAAATATTGATTTCTCAAATTTACATTCTTTGTGTTATGTTTTTTCATTATAAATTGCATTCCTCACGATTTTTTTATCCCACCATAATATTTTATAGTATTATTATTTATCTATATATAGTAGAAGAAATATATTTTGTTAAAAATTATTTTTTTTACTCATTTTATAATGTGAATTTTGAATAATCGTATTTTAACATTTATAGAAATTATTCTTCAATTAACATAATAATTTTTTTCTTCCTCTACAATTATCTAGATGCTAATATTTATGTATCATCATGGTTCCATTAATTAATGTCATTTTTATATGTAATGTATTTATAAATCATTTATTCTACCTTTTCAATGGTTACCTTTTAATAGGACACCTAAATTTCTATTTTACATCAATGATAACAATTTCTTCTAAAACAAATATCTTTTTTTTCTAAAATTTAACTTTTCAATTTAAAAAACAATTTTTCTAATGTTTTTTATATTTCCTAATTTATAATCTAATATATATATTTCTCATTTGAGGGATTATGCTTATAAAGTTAAATAATTCCATTCTAGATCCCTTCTTCATTTATATTAATCCAAGAATTTAGTTTGCAAGGGTATTTTTTGAATTTCAAATAACACCTATAAATAATTTCATTCATTGATGTTATTTTATTTTAAAACCATCAACCTTATTTCCCAAAATGGATTATATTCATGTTATTCACTCATTAAATTAACATTATACATCTTTTCTTGTTTTATGTGAATATAAAATTTTACAATATTATGAATGGAAGATGTTCTCCTTAATAGAGAATTTATTTATTAACTATAGAAGCATTGATATTATTTATGATTAATAACTACTAACATAGGTTAATTATTTAAGCACATTACATATTTTTTATTATATAGAAATTCATGTTTTAATTTTGTGAAGAGAACTTAATTGAATGTTATGAATTGTATAATTTTCTTTTATTATGAATTAATTTATGTAAATAAATTAATGGTTGTGGCCTAACATTCTATTGAACCATAATTCATTTATTTATCTCATGTGATTAAACAACATGGTTTCTAGTGTATACCACTGCATATACCAGTTTAGTGTAAGTCTTTGACAATATGTTTTGATATTTGACAATATGATTCCCATCAGTAGGAGATCACTAATAATTAATAACCATGTTTTTATTTAGTATCATAGATACATTATGTTATTTGTTTTAGTATATTATGCAATTATTTAGATTATTTATATATTTCATATTATTTAAACATTTATTTTTATGATGTATTCATTTATATGATTTTGTTATTGAGAATTAGATCTCTCTCCAATATTATCATTGAATTTACTACGCTATTAAGAAATTTAATAAAAATGACATGCTTTGGAAGATAGAATTTGTGGATGAATTTATAAAATATGTTTAATAATAATATCAAATTTACTATATCCGTATACAGAGAGAAAATGTTTGTTATTTTAGAATGATTTTGGATTTATTAGAGTATGATTTTATTAATTATCTAAAAAAACATAAAAAATATATTTGGGATTTAATCTATTCAAAAAAAATTATTTCATAATAAAGGATGGTTATATCCCAGATTTTATTTTTGGTATCAAATAGAGTATTTAAGGTATATGTTTATGGAACTAGATTAGGTTGTGAAAGTTCAAAGTGTTTTAGTTGGGATGAGAAAAGTTTTAAATAACATTGGAGATTGTGATGTTTTTTTTGGATAATAATATTATTGATAATTTATGGTTGATCATAATTTCAATGGTATAAATAGCGATTTGGGATAATATATTATTTTAGATTGTGGAAATAATGATAATTTTTATTAGAGATTAGGATATAAGAACATTAGTGAGAACTCCATTGAAATGTATAAGAGATAAATTTAAGTATATGATAGCATCCGTACATTTTTGGAATGTATATATTTTTTGGTCAAAATCGAAATTAAATCCATATCTAAATACCACATGTAAATGAATTATTGGGTACATATGTTCCAAAGGATATTAATACCAAAATGGATAGATTGGTTATTAACTCAATATTCACCTAGTGCATATCATGTTTAAATAATTTCATTCATGGTTTGATTATCCAAAGGGATATACTATCGTATATTCTAATTCTATCCAATGCAAAACTATGATTTATGTGATTATGATTTTAAATAATTTATTAGGGAACCTAATAATAAAATAACTAAGTATATCCAAGGATTTAATAAAGAGATTCATATATTGAATCAAAATGAGAATATGTCAATAAAATTGTGACCTTATGGACGATATTGTCATATTTTCATTTTTAAATTAATATTATAAATATTATCATTATATTTTTGTTTTGATATATGGTTAAAATAAGATCATGTAAATTATGATAATGATGTTATATATCTTGAAACCATTATTTATTCACACTAAATAATTCATCCAAATAAAATAGTTATTAATTTTAATATATTTCTATTATGATGGATAATGAGAGTTTTCTACTCGTACAATAATTAAAAATAACATTTTTTAATATAAATTAAATCCGGAAATAGTTCGCTATTATATATAGTGAGTGATATTTATTGATCATATTGTGGTATGTTTTAAAAGATATTATTACTATATGAAACATTAAAGGATTTATCTTTAGTGGGTTTTATTTATATATTTTTAACCAGAAATTAAATTATACCAATAACCATGAAAATGTTTATTATGAAAAGTTTAAATTTTTTGGGATAAAGATTATAGAACACTAGATTATGGTATTTAAATTCATATATTTATAATATTAATAATATTTTTGTGATAAAGGGTTGAATTATTTTATGAATTTGATTTTAGATATTACTAATAACCATGGAATTTAATATTTATTTAATGGACAGGGGATCCAAAAAAATATTGAATATCTTTTTCTAGTTTTTGGGATTATTATATATGGACTAATTTTTAACATTATAAACTATTTATTAATAAATTTTTAGGTTAAATATTTACTTAATTTCTTGGGAGAATAAATAATTTCATTTTGGAATAATGTAATTTGGATTCAAATTGTTTTGGGATACATGTTTTTATAGGGAATATATGATTTCAGTATATACATACATGAGTATATTATTTTTTAGAATGATTAATCTTGTTTGAGGAATAATAAGTTACATGAAATAACCTATAAGAGTAAGACATATTTTAAATAATATGTTATATTTGGAAAGATGAATACTTTATGATTACCCACATATACATTAATTAGTGGGTAAAAATTAATATTAGGATGATTTAATTTTTTAATGGGATTTAATGTAACACACCATGATTTCAATATATGAAATTCGTTTAAATGATCTATTTTTATTAAATATTTATCTTTACAGTAAAACGAACATAGAAGATACTATGATATATTTAAATAAAATAAAAATATTTAAATACTATCAGTAAAATCTAGAAAATAAGTTAGATAGAATTAATATTTGTAATTTCATTCTAAAAAATACATATAAATAAAATAATAAATAATGTTAATATAATTGGAATTCAATTATTTTACCTAAAATTACAAATAAGATCATTTATTATTTGGACTATTATTTTTATAAAATATACATTTTTATGATACATGTATTTTTATCAAGAACCAGATTTTTTATTATGATAAATATTATTTTTATACTAATAATAGGTTAATGAATATCCATTCACTACATGTTAAACCTTAAAAATAAAAGTTAATATTTTAAAATGTAATTTCTAATAAAAACCATTCATTATATTTTATGATTTAATTCAAAAACTAAAATAATAAATATTTTAATATGATATTGAAAAAATTAAACTTATTTATTAGTTTCAGAATAACAATATTATATTATTATTATATTTTTTATTTTCTCATAAATAATTGGTTTTGAGATGAATAGTGAAAAAATTCTAACTTTTCTAAATGTTGTACATTTATGGTATAGTAAAATAATGATTTAAATACTGTTGTTGAAAATTTATTAAAAAATAATTATATTTATATCTATACTAAATCATTTAAAATTGTTTTTTTATGAAACTGATTCGTATTATTATAGAAACATAAGAGGTATTTTATTCTAAAAGGCAATTTTTTCAAATACTAAATATTAATTTTCCTAACCTTTAGAAACTAAATATACTCAAATGAATATTATGATTTAGATATAAATTTTAATTTATTTAATAATTACATTTTAACATATTTTAATAAAATAATTATTACATTTATTAATTTCAATTACTATGATAATGGTAAAACTATTGTTTTCAATGAATTGATTAATTAAAATTGTTTAATTTTTTTCCAATAAAATAAATTATTTTATTTTAATTCATGACTATAGTATGATGTTGGAAAAATTATGTAATGATATTAACAGATATATAATTTTTTTGCAATTCTATATAAGATTACGAATATATAATGCAAAAAATAACACTTTTTAAACAAAAAAACAATTTACCAACCTATAAAATTTCTTCTTTTAATAGTTAATTTTTTATTTTTAGAAATTGATTTAATTATATAGATATTAAAAATAGGTTCATAAAAAAAATAATAGGGTTAATTTTGATTAAATAAATAAAATGTACTTAGTTAATAACATGTTTCCAACGTAAAACAAAATATTGAAAAACAAAAATCCAAAAAATAATTATTAGGACATATTTAGAAAACCAAGGAAATATATTTTTTACATTTTATCAACCTATTTACTCCCAAAAAATAGTTATTTAATAATTTTTGTGTTTTTTACATTTATTATTTTGTTAATAACATTGAAAATTAAAGGGTTTTATCAAAAGTTATATTTTCTTAACTTATGAAAAGGGACAGTTTAAACCCATAATGATACTCTAATTACTTATAAATTATTCCTAAAACTATACCGTTTTTATCCTTAAATGATTCCGAACCCTTTTCATTATCCAATGGTCTCATTTATTTACCTTAATCCATACATTTTTAGGGATCCATTGAAGTAAAATCTCAAGGTTCCAAAGTGAGTATAGCCTAACCCTTTCTATTTTATCATTGTATTTATCATTAAAAACTAATATTAACATGGTATATTGATACTATAATGGAAATTATAATACATGTTAATTATAATAAAAATGTAAAAAACAATATTTTATTCATTTACATTCACAAATAATGTCAATGGAATGTTAAAGAAGAAAGGTGTGGACTACTAGCTCCTATAAGTATCATTGTTTTCATTTTTTAATATTATATTTCAATCATTATCAAGAAAATATAAAATATAAATTGAAGAACATAAAATATATAAATAATATCATTATTATTTTCTAATAATGATATTATACACTTGTATAACCACATTCACCCATCGAGATGTACTGTGTTCATGATTGGATTGGGTTAACAACATAATTGAATGGTGAGATAATACTATATAAAGGAAGACCATGGGAAATAAAATAATAATATATTTACAATTCAATAAAAATAATATATTCATTCTTTGGTTCGGGAATGGTTATATAAATTATTTTACTTTTTATTAAAATATCTTATTCGACAGCTAGAATTACTAAAATAAGTCATCACTAATAAAATTTGATTGAAAACATAAGAAAAATGTGAAAATTAAATAAAAATAATATTATAGTAAATAAAAATTAAATTAATTTAATAATAAAAAATTAAATTTCCCAGGAATATATATTGTAATATTAATTTTGATTAAAAAAAATTAATTCCACATGAAAAATGAATCTGGCAGGGTAAGGGTTTTCATATCAAATTCCACGCTTTGAAGAATACTGGGTATTCTTAAGAAAAATTAAAATTATATAGTTTTCATACATTGTTTAAGAGATATTATATATTTAATTATATTTTAATTGTTGTATTTTAGTTTTTCTATTATGATTTAACATTAAAGGGGTTTTGATTAAAATGTTACTCAAGAAGTATGGGTTAATTATTAAAAACATGAATACTTAGGAAAATTATTATATTATATAGCATTATTTCAATTGATTTATTTTTTAATAAACTAGGTATTCATATTTATATGAAATTTTTTTGATTCATGGGATATACTAATCCAAATATGTTACTTTTTTTCAAATGTATTTTCACTCTATTTACACCTCACTTGTAAGGCATTATGGTAAATCAATATTACTTCATCGAGTTATGATTGTTGTATTAGAAAAAAAATTTGGATATAACATACTAAATTATTAATTTATGAGATATGTTTTTATTTTTCCATTAATATATATTAACACTAAATATTTCACTATTTTGGTATATTTCTTATTTTAAAGATTATAATGTAAAAAATCAATATTTATAGCTTAAATACATTTACTTATAGTTATATTCTTTCATCATAGACACATTTTTTTAATTGTATGGTTATAATAAAACTATATATATTTTCAGTTTATTTCACTAATACTATGCATATTTTTTTGAGAAAAAATAATTTTGTTAATACTTTAGAAATATTAGTTTTGAATGAAGGTATTTTCAAAATAATGAATGGGTTTCCTTTCAAAAGCATGTGTTTTGTCTTTCTATCATATTTTCACCCATATTTTAAATTAGAAATATATATTAATCCATTATTAATTATTCATTTTATAAAAAATGTTTTCAAAAGCATCTGAACCAGCTTTTCAAAAGATTCATTTGACAGTGACATGTATGTTTTTATTTTATATCAAAAATAATATTATTTTCTAAAGTAACTTTTTGGATTTCTATTTCATTTACCATATAAATATAAAAATCATTTAAAAAAAATTGGGATAGGTTTCTTGATTTATTATCTACTATATATATATTTATATCATTTTTAATAATTGATCTTACTGTATTAAATAATTCAATTATAAACCATGTCTTTTGGGATACCTTTCAATGTATTCCCTCTTTATGTGTGGTTTATGTTATGTCAACACCCATATTTATTTCCATTGTTTCAATAGGGATATTTTATTTTTCAACTATCCAACTTAATTCGTTATCTATCCCATTATCATGTAATTCTATCATTGAAATAATTTTATACACAGTACCCTATATGGTTTGAACATCACATTTTTCAAAATTCAGATTGAAGGATATTCTCTTATAAAGAATGATTATTTTCTAGAAGGGGTGTATTGATAGAAATTATTATTATTGATAGCTATCATGGGATGTTTATGTATTATCAATATATATTTTTCATTATATACATAGATATGTTTTCATTATTATAGAAGTTCAAAGATGAATTGTACAAAATATTTTATTGACTATTATGGTGAATACAATGAACATAATCTGGTGAATGGTGGGACCCAATATTATATAGTTTATCGATGCATTGACATGTCTCGTGAGTTATAAATACTATTTTAGTGGTTTATAACTCTCCCAATATCATCATTCTATCATGGATCAATGTAATATCCAAATATTTTAAAACAAGTACATTATATTCGATAACATGTATGATACAGAACAACAATCTTAAATAAACTATGAAATATTATTATTTAGATAAAATTGTTATTAACTAGCCATTAAATTTTCTGTTACGAATGGAATTAACCACTCTTAAATATATATATATATATATATAGGTTATTATTAGTAACAAATATTTTAGAAATAATATATTATCATACAATATTTATTAAAACAGTGTTATTCATCAATGATATGTTTTTGTCCAAAAACGATTTTTTATTTCAATTTTTGAGTATATAATATACATTTTTTTTATAAAATACATGTCATTTTATAAATTGTCCTATCAAAATAATCCTATTATAAAAACTGTAAAAAAATTTAAATCGTATTTTTTAATGAATAATGAAAATACTGAATTTTATAAAATCCTATATTTTATTATAAATTACATAAAATATAAAATTCCATAATGGAATAGTTTTAAAATTATTTATTTATTTTTTATATAAAATAATTCAATTATTTTTTAAAATAAGTTTTTAAATTAAATTCGGTACAATTTTTTTATTATTTTCAATATAATATTTCATGAAAATATTTTTTTTCACTTTTTCCATTTTTATTTTAAATAAAATTATAACACAAATATTTTTTGTATTATTAAAAAAGAGTTCCATATTTATGATTCAGTGTTAAATTTTTTTAAATATTTTTTTTTTAACATTATGAATATTAATCGTAGTAATTTTAATATCATTATAAAGGGTAAATCTGGTAATTAATGGAAACAATAAGATTATATGGACTAGAAAATGACCCTGAAACATAAGTTAAATATAATTATTTATTATATTTCATACATACTCATAAATGATTTATTTATATGGACTTTTTTCACATTTGGATGTGAATATGTTCTTTATAATATTTTATGTTAGCAAAACTAAAAACATTCAAACTCTAGTTTTTAATAGCTATTATATTTTTATCATTAGGATACCCAATGTATATGTTTTCTTATAAATATTATTTTTAGAGTTAAATTATTTATAATCATCATTGTAATTTATTTTTAGTTTTTCCTTTAAAATGTAATTACATAAAATGATTAAACAATGTTGACTTAAAAGTTGGTCATATAATTGATGAATAATATATATTATATTATAAATAATGAAATTTTTATATTTCAAAATAATTAATTATAGAAAATAATTATATTTTATAGATTTATTAAAATATTTTAATTGTAATTAATTTTTCCTTTGTGTTAAAAAACTGAATGTAGATAAATAGTTCTAAAAAGAAAATTGTTGATTTTTTATAAATATAATATTCTTTTAAAAGATATAAAATTACTAAATGATCTATATTTAGACAAGTTATTAATATAATGTCTAAAATATCTACCACATCCGGTTTATGGGAATTATTTCCACATATAGAATCTTTAATGACCCAAAAAAAAGGAAAATACATTCTTAGCATGATATTTGGGAAAAGGTTTAGCATGAGGTCAAACGATAAGATATTGGTTAACCTGTGATAAAAATATTTAAAAAAATTATCATTGGATTATTTTTTCTCTTCTTCATCATATATTCCTATATATTCTTATATTTTCCATTTTTAATTCAATTTTACTCTATTTTAGATTATTATTTTAAGAAATTGTATTTGGGCCCTCCCCTATCCTATAAAATGGTACCAATTTGCATCATTTGTTAACCTTTAATATACAATTTGGGTTATTAAATATATTACCCAATCCATTTATAAAATCCCAAAAAATTTATATAATCCATATTTTTTAATAATTCATATCTTAATGGTTTTAAGTGTTAAGGAAATGATATTTTAAATAGAATAGGTATAGGTTTGAAAATAAAAAAAATTTCCTTTATTCATCAACCTCGTTAAAATATTCATCATCCATGATTAACTAATAACAAAATTATAATACATATACTTATATTTTATTATATTAATGGTATAACATATATTCATCTTTTATTCTATCAAATGTGAAGTAAAAATGTTGTCCATACATCCTTACGAATACATGTAATTCATTTTCCATAATCATCAATCTCATATAGATTAGAATAATGTTATTAATATTAATATGATAAATTCATGAATGTTTATTGACTATTAAAATATAATATATCATTAATCTTCTTACATTTCCACACTGAAAAATTATAATGTCATTCATTCATACAAGTCGATTACCACCTCATTGAAAATATGGGATTCAATTTTCATCACCACATCACATGGATGATATATATAATAATATTTTAATAAAAAATATGAATTTTATGCTATTATAATACCTATTTAAGGATAGAATAATACTTACCATCTTTCTATAGTAATTTTTTAGAAATGGAAATGTTACTTAAGTGTACGTAAGACCTACCCTCATCATTATTGTATCAAAGTTCATTTTTTATAACAGTATTTAATGGTGGGTTTTAAAAGTATTATTTATGTTAAATAATGAATCTTATTTCATTATTATTATTTTGTAGAATATTTTACAACAATCTCTTTTCTCGTTGTAAAACAACCGAAGTCATTTTGGAGTTGTTAACCAAATATCAATAAAACATTTAACTTGAACCTAAATTAATAATTAATTATTATAACATTTTAATAGATAGATTAGTGGAATTATTAAAAATAAGATGTTTCTCAAGAATTTAAATGATTAACATATGTCAAGAAGATATATATTTCACATGATGAGTCAGACCCAAGGTATGAGACATTACATTAAAAATACTATATTAATGTCTCCCTTAAAAATATTTCTCTTCCATTACCATATTTTGAAAATTATCTATTGATGTATTTATATAGGAAAAAAGATACTTATAATGTAAATTTGATATATGATTGGAAATTATGGAAAAAAACTTTTAAAGATAAATAATTTTATAAAATGTTTGAACATTAATTTCAAAATAATAGAATGAATTTTTTATTTCAATTTATTTAGAAACTAGAACATTTCCATCCACTAATAATGTTACTATATTTTTTGATTCCATTATAAAATTTCATTATTTTTAATGAATACCCATATTTCCTATTTTTTAGAATGTTTGTTTTTAACACTTTTTTTTTAGAAAAATGGATATACTAATATCCAAAAACAATTAATTGGTGCACAGAATGATTTTATGATGAAATATCTTATGTTTCATTTTTATTTTGTGGTAATTTTGAAATTTTCATTATAATATTTGGTTTTTTAAAAACCATGGATGTGATATTCTATTATAAACCCGGGATATGTTGATATTTTATTCACTAAAGACATCGGGTTCTGTGGTAAACCATTAGTTGGTTGAGCCCATTATTGTTATCCAATACATTGGGTAAAGGGATAACGATAACCAATTAGAGTTATCCTAATATATTATGGATGTATAATTTATGGTTATTAAATTTATAATTGTGATTATATTTTCAAGTGTTACTATTATGGATATTTCATGTAAAATTGTGGTGGTTAATCCATGTGTAACCAAGAGGGTTAATCTATAAGTAAGAATGATATTAAAAGTATTCCTTAAGTTGCGTTGTTTTTATATCAAAGAATTCAGTGTTTTTGAATGGAAATTATATGATTTCCCAAGGAAAGATATTGATCTTTTGATTAAAGGAATTTATATTGTACTCATTAAGTGTAAAATGTATAACACTGTGAAAATGATTTTTTTAGTATTTTATGATTTCAACAAATCTTTTATGGTAATTATTTATCCTTTAAGATTAGTTGTAATTTTTTTTCTACAATATTGTGGAAGCTAATGTAATTTCATCATTATGAATTTTTTTATACTAAATATTATTTTGTATTAGTTGATATTTTTATATGTATTCATGGATTAAGAGTTTCTTTCATTGTTTTTACGACCTTTACTAAATCTTTTGTTATCAAACTACATTTTATAACAGTTTTAATTGGGGTTTAACACTTATTTTGGACAAGGATGAGGTCATGAATAAAATGGAGAAGTTTGCTGTAAATTTTTTTTATAATGTTTTGATCTATAAAAAATCAATAGAGAATATAAGTGTCCATATTGTCATATACGTGTCAGTTATGTAAGAGTTATAAATTAAATATACAATATAGCAAACCTAAAGTATAACTAGGTATGATGAAAATGGAATTCTATTTTGACGTAAGATAAATAGGACTTTCAAAATTTTTGTTCATTATATTTGGTATTAGTGAAGTTATTATATAACATTAGTTGTTAATATTTTCTATGAAAATAAGCTAAAATTCCACTATAACCATTAGTATATAATTTTATGGAGAATTATTTTTATTTTGGATAAATATAATGAGTTTATGACACTATGGTTTAGGATATATAATTATTTATGATCCCTATAAGTTAGGCTGTTAGGATTTTATTTATATTTTCACACTAACCAATTTGGATTTAATAAATGGATGAATGTATCATGAACAAATGTAACCAATGATGTAAAAGAAAAATGTGAGGGTATCTTAAGTAAGAATGCGAATAGATAGGGATCTATAGTGAAAACTCATGTGGTTATTATTAACTATCTATCACATGTTATGATTTATAACATAATCTTCGGTGAGTTTCCCATTTCAAAAAATAAATGATAAATTAAGATCCATGGATGCTCTCAATGACTTATATGTCAATAAAATGGGAAAATATCCAATTAAATATTTTTATGATAGTGGGAAGATGATTTTTCTTTGGTAATGGTGGGAATAAATGAATAATTTGCTATGGTATTTTGAATACTTTAGTTAAAACTATGAATAAGAATAATGATCTTTCCAGAACAAAATTTTAAATATATAAATTTGGGTATTATACGGATTATGTAAATCGATGTCATAAAGTGGTGGCTCGATAAGTGGAACAACAAGACTGTAATGATAAAGGGCCACTGATGCTTAATTCTATTATAGTTTAATATGGGGAATCTGTGAATTAAATATGAATGTTATGCATTATTTTTTTACTTTTTTATATTTATTAACATTTGTACATGATTAAAAATTTACTAAAGGAAATAATTATTAAATAATTAGATAGAAACACTTTGTAATTGAATTATTTTATCATCCATGAACCAAAATCATAGATCGGATACTTAAAAACATAAACATTATAGTTTAGGTATTGAAACTAATAAATGTGAACCAATTTCTTCCATCAAAATCATATAAATTAACAAGGAAATACTGGATCACATACATACCCATGGATATTTTTGATTTAATGTTTCAATGAAATATTAAAAACTTAGACACTATATATTTGATATATTGACATCTCTTTCATAATTTACACCATCATCTCCTTCTAAATTCTTCATATCTAGTAACATTATTTTTCATAACATACATAATACCATTATTAACAACTTGTGACAATGAAACATAATAAATTAAATATAAAATTCATTTTATGGGTAAATATAATAATTAATAATTCAATTTCATCATTTTAATTATGATGAAAATAATATTGTGATGAAATAATAGAATTGAATGAGAATAAAAAAAGATAATTCATAAAAATAAATACATGGACCATCAGTCTTGAAAAATGTGTAAAATATTTACCATATTATAAGAGATATAATAATTAGTAATCATGATTAATTTTGGATTTTACCTTCATCAAAAGAAACATTTATAACCGACATAGATAATAATAAAAATGTGTTAGTACCTTGGGACATTATCACCTTATAAACCATAAAACCAAAAAATGGAATAAAATTATGGATAAATTACAATAGTATCCTATGGAAAATATAATCATTAAAAAATACATTGGAGAGCTAGCTAGATACACCAATAAAATAAGCTAAATCGGGCCCACTCGTGTTCTATTATGGGGACAAAACATTCATATAATCTATATTAGACACACCATTGATAAATAAATAGGGTTAACCCTTCTTAAAAATTTCAAAGGACCTTATCTTATAGAAAAACCCTGAAAAATATTTTAAACTTGTATGAATAAAACATTAAGATATCAAAATACCCATTTCTTTTTAAAACCCCAATTCAAAAAAATAAATCACCCAGAATAAGAGGAGTTTTTTTTAATGAAATCATCCAATATTATAATGGAATACAAATATCACATAATGATTATGGAGGCAGTAAAAATCATTTTCCATGTATTCATGAAAAAATATAATTCATTTCCTAACATTATTAAAAATGATTTTTACTACCTCCATAATCATTATGTGATATTTGTATTCATGGAAAATGATTTTTACTGCCTGCATAATCATTATGTGATATTTTTATTCCATTAAAAATTGGAAAATAAATGGGATCCATTAAAACCTATTCTAGACAATAATAATCAATACATAGATGAATCAGTATGGTGTGAGTAAAAATTAAATAAAGTATGTAATTAGTATCACCAACTTTTTTTGACATTTATTAGTGAAAGTACAATTAATATATCATTAAAATAATTCTTGAAGAAAAAAAACTTCATAATGGATTTTTTTTTTAAATGTGAAAATAACTCTTCATCAAAATTAAGGTGGAAACGTATTCAAAATTATTGAAAAAAATAAAATTCATGATGGTTTGTAAATATATCTATTTTTAAATATTTAAAATAATCAATTCCTTTCAATAATTTTGAAATTGGGATTAAAGTGACACATTTGAAAAACATTAAGTAATTTCAATTTCATTAATTATAAAAAACTTGTAGATAGCATATGAAATACGTTTATTAAATAATTTATTTTTTTAAAATAATATTTTTTAATCATTTTAGAAAACATATATAGGATAGAGAATTATTCTTGATCTAAAATAAGATACAAGATCAACATCACATGCAAACGACATTCTTTTTGTCTCTTTAATCAATAATAGAGGATATAGAAATTAATCATGTAAAACCCATTCATAATCACTGGATAATAATTGATATTTGGGTAAAATAAATAATATATTGTGATTCCAACTATTACCCTTAAACATAAATTATCCAATAATGAAAAGAGATTGTAAGACAAATCTGTCGCCACTTTGGGAACACATCAATCATATTCCAATTAATGAAAGAAATAAAATGAAGAATTAAATATAATGAAAAAATAGATTCATGTTATATCATTTAAAAATGGTAGTTCATGCATCACATAAAACAAATTTGGTTTAGGTGGTCAAATATATGTCCAAATGAATTTGATTTTTAAATGAATAACCATTGAGAATATCATATAATAGAATTGAGAGTTTAACAAACGTGTGATTATAATTTGTATTTATAAATCTAAATAAATAATTTAATCAAAAAAATCCATTTATATATCAATTAATACATAAATATTTCTTAACAACATCAATGAAAACTAAATATATCCCATGGTAAGGAAATTGAGTTAAGATTCCCTTTACACATTGGTATCATTCATGTCAAGTACACTTAGATAGTATATTTCAAATTCAAAATCCAAATTTCATGATGGAAGATGGATTATATATATAACATGTAATTGTTATTGTATAAACACCATATAAATTAAATTTAGTTCATAAAAGATAAATATTCCTCATTAAAATAAAATTGTGATGAAATCCATTACCTTGACTCCAAAAAATCCATTTATATTATTTAAATCCATTAAAATAAAACAAATCTAAATTATATTATTTATTAAGAACATTTTCTACATTTAATAACTTATCATTTAAAAAATTATTTCATTTACCTTAATAATATAGTTAAATACATAATATGTTAAGTCCACGTCATTTGTTTTGATGACGTTTGTTTCATAAGTTGAAAATGAATTACATAGGTTGACTAAGGTTAACTTGATCAATTTTTCCATCATTTGAATCATAATAATAATGAAATTTTTATCACCATTATACATTAATTATAATTTTATAACTATTAATGAATGATTTTTATAGAAATGAACTATTTTACATTTATAGAGAAACCTAGTCATACGTACGATAAGTAACGTTTCGTTTTTTAATGTTCCTTATAGAGATAAGTTATGTATTATTTAATTATTATAAAATCATTATAATATCAAAAAAATAATATTAATTTAATATTTACACTTAAATATATCATCCATGTGATGTGGTGGTGAAGAATGAATCACATTTCCTCATGGAGGTGGTAGTCCAAACATATACACAGATATCCTGATCATTTTTTAGTGAATTCATATGTAAGAAAGTAAATGATATATAATATGTTTAATAATAATAAATATTTCCTTAATATAGTTTATAAAAAATAAATCATTATAATTGTCTATTGGAGGTGGTGATAAAAGATGAATTATATTCCTCTGTGAGGCGGTAGTTCTCCATACTTATGATTGATAAATTCATTTAAATTTTCATAATGTTTATAGATTTATATAGGTTATTAAAAGAACATAATAACATATCTGTATATTTAAGATACTAAATTTATCTTATAAACATGGTTAATGAGTATTTTATGGAGGTGGAATATGAAATTAAACATTAACACTATGTTAAGAACGATATCTCTTCTTCAGACCACCAGTTTTTCTAAACTCCATAAGACAACTGACATTGGGATTTTTTAATAAATAATGCCTCTAAAACACGGTTAGGTATGTTGTTAAGGTATTTTCGATAGTACTATAGTTCTGAATTGCATTTTTATGTGTTATACAATGATAAGAATATATTCCAACTTATAAGAGAGGAAACTGGAACATAAGAAATTTATTAAATTTTAATATAATATAAATTATTATTCATTTCCAAATTGATCCAAATATTAAATATAAATATATAAGATGTTTATGTGTATAAATATTTCTATAAAATAATTTTATTCCATTTTTATATCAAATTTATACCCTTATCTTATTGTTTTAACCATTCGTTTACCATTTTGACAGTTATGATGATATCAATGTTATTTACACATTTTAGGATAATATAGTAACAATACAAGGAAAACTGCCCTAAATTTAATATTATTAAGATTATACCCATATAATAATCACTTGTATGAATCTATGATTTATCTCAATTTTATATCTTTTAATAAACGAAAATTTATAAAAGATTAAGAATGATAATGTTTTGATCTATTCATTACAATGATATTGATAACATCAATAGAAAATGTTAAATTAGAAAATACAAATATTAAAATAATAACCTCTTATATCCATATATAAAATTATGGTATCAAACTAATTATCTCAAATTATGTTTTTAAATTATTTTTAATATAAAATATTTGATTTTCCCATTATTTAAATATATTTTTTTGTCAATATTTTGTGAAAAATTATGGGAATTACTTCTTCATATAAAATTAAAAATAAAATATCATGATTAAGATAAATTTATTATATTTAAAATTAATATTTATAACTGAACAAATATTCTCTTTATCCCAATGAGAAAACAATTACAATTATCAAAAACAAGAGTATTAATTTTTTTACTTTTCTATACATTAAATATTATAAAGGATACAATCACATAAAAGAGAAATATCATATAACTGAAAATTGATTGATTATGGGTGAAATATACTCATCCAATAATTTTAATCCAACTTTTAGGGCCATTTTCCAATCCTTTTCATATTATTTGTAATCCTTAATTAGCAAATTTTCATTTTATTGTGGTACCAAAAATTATTAGAGAAATTATTCATATTGAACCAAAATAAAAGGAACATATATATCAAACTAAATACTCATGATTTTAAATAGTTGATCCATTTTACAAAATATAAAACATATAATTGAATTAATTTAATATAAATTCAATGTAGAAAAAATGCAATGAAAAATAGTTTTTTAGAAAAAAGGACCTTTTATAAATGAATTTCTTTTTTATTAAATTGTAGTATAAAAGTAATTCAAAATAACATAAATGGATTATTTTTTATCAAAATTAACCAATTAAATTTTAATACAATTGAAAAATACAATTTTACATTTTAAATTCATGAAAATAATATAAATGTTTTAATAAAAGTATGTGTTTTTTATTATTCACTAGAAAATTAGTAATTAACAAAAAATTAAAAACTATTTCCCCAAGATAAGTTTTATATTATGATTTCAAAAATGAAATGTATTTTATCATATAACATTTCTAAAACCTCCAATAAAAAATCAAAATATTATCTTAAAAAATCTGTTAAAATCATTTGTGAAGAATAAATTGACATTAATAAAATGTGATTTCTTATTTCAAAAGTTTTAATAAATAAATAATTATATATTATAACATTTACATAATTTTATATATTAAATTAATCCTATTAAAAACTATAATTTAAGTGTAATTTTATAATGGTTACATTAAAATTTTAATATTTCGTATCATATTTACACAAGTTCTTGCATATATTGTGAGCTACTGAACCTTGTCTTTCTTTTTAAAATCATGAGATATTTAAGTTATTGAGATTGTTGAATTATTAAAGTTATTACTTAACATAATAAATGATTTCGCTGGTAGCGGTATACTCATGGTTGATAATAACTTCAATTGATCATACACCCTTTTGGGGTTTTATTTGATGAATGTACATTGGGTGACATTAATTTTCTTTTAATATATTTTTATGAAACTTTGTTTAACATGTTAAAAAGTTATTTCAATAAGTGTTCACGTTTTTTATATAAGTTCAACTATATTGACAACATTTAGGGTGTATATAATATATGATTATTAAGGTATATTTAGAGGATGTTAATCATATTGTTGGGAATAATCTAGGAATTATTATGATATTGATTTTTAAAAAAAGTAAAACCCATTGTCCGAGTGACAATCCATCACATTTGGAAAGACCATATGACCTAAACATGATAAATTAAGGGTGAAAATAATTTAAGTCCAACTACTATCCTATTTTATGTCTTATTTATTATTGAAATTATTTTATAGATGAACTATATGATATATCATGATTATTTGGATTTGTGGAACATATTATTTATCTGTTAGATAACCATGGGATTGAAAATTGATTTGGTAATTATGTAAATAATTTTTTTAGATAAATATCACTATAAATATGGGTAAAAATATATGGTTAAGTTAAATAGAATATTATTTGTATTTTTTTGAAGAATAAATATTTAATAATCTTCTAGAATTTCATTTTATTTTATTGTGGGTATCTAGTGATTCAGGTTATATATTGAAATCGTTACAATATCATAGTGATTAAATGATTTGGTATTATACATTTATGATATATGAATTTTTGAGTAATAGATGTTATTTGTATATAAATATAATGTTTATTTGATATGAATATGTGATTAAAATATTCTACTATTTTGGGTTTAACAAAATTTAGGAATATGTTTATCAATATTATGGATTATTATTTAGGGAATGATTTAGTGTGAACATATGTTATCCTGGAAAATTCCTTGAGATTGCATTATTGTTTCTTCATGTGATTGTATATTCATTTTTGGAATTCTCTTCCCCTATAGTGACAATTTTGGTTTGGTAAAATTATAAAAATAATAGGTATTGATATTTTTACATTTATTAAATTTATGATCATATAGATGTTCATTTTGGTACATCACGCATAAAAAATCAAATTAAATAATCATTGATTAGATAAAATGATGAGATTGTGGTGAAAGTTGAATAAAGGATGAAATTATACATGTTATGTAACTATATTTTTTTATGATCATTGTATATGTTATAAAATAATTGATTAAATAAATGAAAAGTTCCATGAAATGAAATTTTATTCATTTCATTTTTTAGATAAATAAATGGAATTTTAAGCCACAAAATATTTATGGGGTTTTAATGGTTTACAATCTCTTGATCATATTCTCTATTACTCTATATTATTCCTTAAAAAATAATTTTCTCATTGATTACCAAATTTTTACTTCTAATTGTAGTTATATTATTCTAAAACATAGTTTTTACTTATCTTTGGTGACATTCATAAATGCATTTATCTCTTTTTTGGTGGAAGTTTTATCAACACTTTTTAACATCTAGGATTTCAAAAAAGTTATTTTGAAATATGAAACCCCTTGTTATCGATACTTAGTTGAAAATTTTATTTGGTAATTTATTAAAGGTTAAAAATCAAATATCCTTATATTTTAATGAAAGGAAATTATGTTCAATAACATGTGTGACACATAACACCATTCTTTAAAAATCCACAAAATATTATTATTTTAATATGACCGCTATAAACCTGCAATTTAATAAGACTTTAGGTGTAAAAATAACTAATTTGTAATATATATCAATATATATATATAAAGGTTATGATTAATACCAATTTTTAAATTAATAGTAAATAAGAACCTTACTCTATAGTAAAACTATTATATTCATCAAATATATTCTTTCATCAAAAATGATGTTTATTTCTTTCTCTGATAAAATAATACAATTTTTTTTAGCATCTAAAAAATTCATTTGATATCATCAATTTCATTTTGTAAAGTATCATATAAAAATTTTATGATGTATAAATCATTAATTTTTTTCCAAAATATTTATTTTTCAAAGAATAGTGGAAATGTGGATTTTTAATGAAAACTAAATTTTCATTAAATTTAATTTTAGGGAAGATATATATTTTTGATATATTTTAGAATTTAATTTTTTAATTTTTATTTAAAATAATAAAAAATTTTATTTGATCTTATACATGAATTTAGTGTTAAAACATTACTTTACATTAAAAAGGGAAATTTTTAAAAAATATGTTTTCAATATTATTTTTCAAGTTTGATTTTATATTAAATTATTCCACTAACAATATTAAAATCATGAAAAATGATTTCATTATTTTTAATTAGGAGATAAATATTTTTGTAAGTATGAATATTTAATTTTTAGTAATTTTTAATTGTAATCATAGTAATTATTGTTACCACAGTAAAAGGTAAATCGGGTAAATAAGGGTAAAAACTAATAGGAAAATTACTAGTAAAAGTACAATTCTCATTCCTAAAATTTAATTTCTGATTCTATTTAATCAATAATGATTTAATATTCTTTTATATGGCCTATTTTCCATTTTTATGTGATTTTGAACATAATAATATTTTATACAAGGAAATGTTAAAATTTCACACACATGTTTTTAATAATTTTAATATATTCAAAATGTATACAACCATAAGCTATATTCTGTTATAAGTATAATTGAGAAAGGTATACGAATTTTCTAAATCCATGAAATTTATTTTTTATTTTTAGTGTGGACATATTTACATTTAATTCTTACACAATGTGAACATAGTAATTATTTAAATAAATGGGAATAAATAAATGTTATTAAAAATACTAGAAGCTGTGTAAATTTAAATACATAAGTTTACTTAATAAAATTATATATATAAATGGAATTAAAAATATATATTAAAATAATTTAATCTAGTTATATTTGATATAATGTTATTATAAAAGTTATAGTAAATAAATTGTTATATAGTTAATATTATTGATAATTTGAGAACATAATATTTTACTAAATGATTCAGAAAAATAAATAGGCTATGGGTTATAATATCAAAAAATTTCTTAATTATAATCCATTTATCTCTTTATTATAACTATATTAACTATCAAAGAGTAAAATCTCATGGTCACAACAACTATGAGATGGTTTAATGTGGGTTAAAACATGCGATAGGGGTAGAAATGTTATCTAAACGTGTAAAAACAATTATGGGAGTATATAAAATAATATAATTATAATATTTTAAATA
Source organism: Viscum album (assembly GCA_963277665.1). Lineage (NCBI taxonomy): Eukaryota > Viridiplantae > Streptophyta > Magnoliopsida > Santalales > Viscaceae > Viscum > Viscum album. Next base: position 1,284,627,527 of record OY728133.1, read on the forward strand.
TTTATATTTCGTGAAATTTTAACAAAAAAACTTATTTATATTATATTAATATTCTACAAAATTCCATAAATTCCCCTCCACTCCCATTCAATGGGGAACCAATTATTTTAATTTATTTTTATAGTAAATCACATTTGGTTCATAAATTATCTTCCAAAATCCCTTCATGACATCGTTTGACAGGATATATAGGAATTCTTTTTGATATAATTGAAATCATAGTGGCTATATGTTGTTAAAAAGGGACATTTTCTAAAGAAGATATATAATTTTATCACGGATTTCAGTTTTATTTATTCTTCCACCTCTTTCTTATGTTATTAAACAATTATGAAATTGTAAAAAAAGTATCCTATATATAATAAAATGTTATCAATTATATTTAAAAACTTATATCCATCTAATATATCATAAAATGGGAAATTAAACCATAGTTCTTCTATATGGAGAACTATCCCCTTATAAACTGATAGAATTAAATTTACACCACCACCTATCATGGATAGACTCTACTATTTTTGTTCGTGTTTATATAAGATATTAATGAAATTTTAGTCATTATAAATATTGGATATATCATTTACCTTCTTAACATTCTATTCAATTTAAATTATAATGTCGGGTGTGAATATATCGTGACAACCACATCCACGAATTGTTGCAATCAATTTTTCATCACCACATAACATGGATGGAATATATAAGCGTACGAAAATATTTAAATTTATATTTTTTATATTATTATAACTATTTATATATTGAATCATACGTACAATATTTCAATAATGATAACTGAAAATGGAATCATTTCTCATTTGTTGTACATCATATTGTCTTCATGATTTCAACCTAGATAATATTTCATAACCATATTTAATGGTTGTATTATAAATAATAATTTATATATATGAATGATAATTATCTCATTATTAATATTATATATGTGATTTAATAATGACCACCTCGATGATAGTCAACATACCTATTTCATTTTTGGAATTTTGAACCGAATATCCTCAAGACTAATGATGTGAAGTTTGATGGTTATGTAATTTTTAAATCGTGGAAATTAGTAAGACAAGAGGTATAATAAAAATATAAAATTTTATCAAGTAACTATATTACATAACATTATATTTTTAGAAGATAAATAATGCACATTACTTTTCGGGCTAAAAGTAAGGAACATTCATTTAAAAATCATCTGTTAATGTTTCCCATAAAAATATTTTTCTTATGGTTCTATATTTTTTAAATAGATTTTAGTTTTATTTATATAGAAATTAAAATATTTATAAAAGAAATAATGTATTCCCATTGAAATTATTTTAATAGATTTAAAAATAATATTTTTCAAATTTCATTGACTTATTTTTTAAAAAAATATAATAGAATGGTTAATTTTATATTTTTTAATGATTATGACATTTCCCACAACCATAATCATAATTTTATTTCAGGATCCTTTACAATATTATATATTTTCCTCAAAGAAAATATCTATTTCAATTTAATCAGAGAACCCCATAATTAAAATTTTGGTTTTATGAAAATATATATACAAATATCCTAAAATTATTTTCTAATAGTGGAATTATTTCTTTTATGATGAAATATTTTATATGTTAGGATTATTCCATAGTTATTGGGTATTATTTATGAAGATGTTTTGTTCCATTATAAACCAAGGATTGGGGGTTCTGTTATAAAATAGAATGTTTAGTTATACTATTAATGAATCCGTGGTGGTTATGTGATAAACCATCGTTGGGTGAGCCCATTAGAAATACCCAATGCCTTGGGTAAATGGGCATATTTTACCGATTCGGTTTCTACTAACATATTATGGCAATATACTATCATGTCTATTCCAAATATAACTTTGATGTTTATTTAAATTATAATTGTATAGTTACTCAAATCATAACCCTAGGGGATATTCCATGTTTAACATTGTGGGTTTCACCCTAAGAATGAGTTATATGAAAATGATGAGTTAAGATAAAAAAAATTTATAAATGATTTCAGTGGGTTATTTTGGAAATCAAAATATCTATAGAGGAAATATATTATACTCAAGATTAATGTAAATTATATGAGACACTTTAATGATGAAAATCATAACATTTGGAAAAGGTTATTATGAGTCTTTTATTGATTAAATGAAAAAAATATGAATATTTCATTTTGATTAATATTTTTATTAAATGACTTATGAAATTCATTAGGTGAAAACTAGGTGTTTTATTTGGTGTTAAAAAATTTATTTTTACTGGTAACAAATTAGACTCTAATAGGCCAGATATTATGTCTTCTTTATTACATTTATATATTTAAAAAGTGTTAAATCCCATAGTAACATTTAATTTAATTTTTAGATAACTAGATACATACATGAAACCCACTTTACATTTGGTGTACAATATAAAACGTAATACATAAAACCACCAAATGAACCATATCTCTAAAAAATAATTTAATGACATCCTCTTTATATCATGGGAAAAAATATAATAAAGGCCGCCTAATATTATTAGTAAGGTTTATGTAAATCATAATAAATCATGGATCAATTTTAATAATCTATATAAAATGGTAAATAATTGAAAACACATTCCATGTAATCAATAAATTGTGAAGTAAGTTCTTCTAGAGATAAGATCAATGTAAAAATTTCATTGAAAAAAATCAATATGCTAAGGTGAATAAATGAAAACACAAGTTGTTTAATAAAAAACATGACTATCATAATTATATATATCATGGTAAATCACATAACACACAGTACATTAATAAATATATATATATATATTCAAGTGTATTTAGAGATAATACCATTATAAAAATATCATTGATAATAATAAAATAATTCTAAAATATATAAATTCATAATTATTGGATTTTTAGATCATGGGAATCATGAAACCTCTACTCAAAATACCTTTATGAAGACATTTTTAGTAATATATGTAGACACCTTATTAATTTTTCCATGTTATTAGTTTCTTATGATATACTAATGCAATGTGGGGATATATTATACCTAGCTTTATCTATCCCTATAGGTAAAAAGAATTTGTAATATATATAATAGTAAATTTAATCCATGAATAAATATATATTATCATAAAATACCTATATTGAGTAATGTATATGGAGATATCAATAAATACTTATTGAAAAAAATCAATGTAGTCGTCATTAGAAAAGTGTGAATCAATTAAGGAAATAAGAATATACATTATAAAAGAGTATTTTTATTAAGTAGAAACATAATTTAAAATGAAAACTAATCATAATGAATTTATTACTTCAAGAGAAAACTAATAATCATAAAAGAATGTGGTATTGTACAATATCTATTACCACTTAGAAATTTTTTTGTCAAATCATCTTGGATGAAATAATTCAGATTGAAAATTAAAATAACCAAAAGTATGAATTAACAACGATATTAAAATTCAATGGGAAGCTATATACCCAATATAAAATAAACAATGGTCATAACATTGCAATATGCCTCAATGAAGGGAAATTTTAACGTAGTACCTTACAAGGAACATCCTTTTAGTTCAATATTCATTAGCCTCATGTGGAGTGTTTATAAAAATTATATAAATTTATTAATGAAACAAAATAATATTTAAAATAACATATATGGTCTTATTATGATATTATACCACCTATTTGTGAATAATATTACATTATTTTCATTGTTTCAGGTGTTAATTCTATCACTTTCTCATTTATGCTTTGTAATGAAATTTCCAATTCTGGAACAAATTAAATAATTTGATCACCAACATAAAAAAAATAATTAAATAATTATTATGTTTATAAATAATTTATAATTTTAATATAAATATTAAAATGTGATTTAAATAAATTATGTATGTGATGATCATGGAGATGTTAGGCCATACGTAAGCATTGGTAATTTTTCAATTTTTCAATGAACATTATGGAAAAAAGTTAAGTAATATTATATCCCTCTAGGATTGTTTTAGTATAATAAATTCCATATTTTTAATTTAAATATATTCTTATATGTCATCAATTTCACGTTTTTTGAAAAGAGAGTCATAGTGTTTCTTAAAGGCGGTATTCCACATGTAAACGAACGACATCATCATATTTCATTGAGTGAAAACGTATGAATGAAAATGATATATATAATATCCATTAAAAATGATTAATATTTAATAAGTATAAAAATTATTTATTTTTATCACATGTAATCATTAAACTTATTTTTATCACATTCTACATATGTATTTAGTGAAGGATGAATCACATCACTTCATGAGGCGGTAGTCTTCCGTACACATGTGTGACATTATCGTTTAACCTGTGAAATTGAAATTAAAAAAAAGTATATCAATATATATATTATTAATAAATAAATATAAATATTTTATAAATATTATATATATATATACCATTTAGATTTGTTTTCATACCCAACTGTGAGAGGTGTCAATAGAAAACTAAATGACATTGGTTTGTGTGGATGTAATCTAATATACAATCGAATGATGATTTCGTAGCTCATTTGATAGGAGTAGAGATTTTTTTGGGTCATTAACATAATGTAAAAACATAATTATATATGGAATATACAAATTTTATTATATAATTGTGATTTATTAATAATCTAAGGAGGTCGAAATGAAATAAAATAGAGATGCAAGTTGAAGAATGTTACCGCTTCTTAGGGAAACTTCCTTCTGTTTTCACCAAAACTCATCATGAGTTTGATTTCATCCAAAAAAGGATTATATTAAAAGATTATGGAAATTTTAATGTGATTTTTTCAACTATTAGATTAACTAAATGGTATTGATGGTGTAAGGAAGAGTGGATACGAGGTGACCATTTATAAGTAAGGTGAGTGGAACCCTTGTAGTTTTTTAAAAGTTAATAATGCACCCATGTTTTTCATATGAAAACATGGTCTAAAATGTAGTATTGTTGATACATAAACATTATAAGGTATAAATATTTATTCAAAATATATTCTTTATAAGATTTATATCAATTTATATCATTATCATTCTATTTTAACCACATGGAAAATATATTTTTAACTTAAACATGGAAATTTATTTTTAATTTTTCACTATTTATAATGGTAAAAAATTAAATCCACCATATTATACAAATTAATAAATATTTTAAAACTATGTAATTAATTCTAAAAAAATCCATTAAATGAAGTGTAAAATTTTAAATTAAATTAAATCCCTTAAATGGGATTAGACCTAATATTTTAATCTAAAAATGATCAAAATGTTACATTATTTTTATATAAATGTTCAATAATAAAATGATTCCAATGAACTAAATTGTATTAAATGATATACTATTGATATAATTTAAATTTAAAATGGTTTCATAAAATGAAATATATTTATTAATAATTTAATTTAAACAACATTTTAAAATTATAATTAATTATTTTTAAATATATCCCAACAAATGAAACATTTTTGAAAAGTAAAAAACATCAGAAAAAGATAATTTAGATAATATAACTTTAAAAAAGAAGTTAATTTTTGAAACTTGTGTTTTTAATGTCGGTAAAAAAAATTATTTTAAATTATGCTAACAAATTGCAACTAGATAGTCTTTTAGGAAAAATACAGGTTTTCTGTAAATATTTAATTTTTAGTTAAATGTAAAAATATTTCATTTATAATAAATATATAAAGATATTCTTAATAATATAATTATTAATATTAATTCCATCCAATTTATTAATTACGTGTTAAATATATATTATAAAATTGATCATTTAAACTCTTGGTTGCGTGTTCCACGAGCTATTAGAGAGACTAAATATATAGAAATATATTTTGTGTGTTGTTAATTTTCAGTGTTTCATATCACATATAATATTGAATAAAACCTTATTATTTCATATTTTTGGTGTGTTACAATCTCCCATCATTAAATAAATTATTTGCTTGAAATATTATCCAGCGCATGGGAATTGAGGGATTAGTTTCTTAAAATTTCTTTCTCGAAACCCCACACCATAGAAAGTGTTAACAAAATATAAAAAAAATATTGAAATTAAATTACAGTAGTGATATTAAATAGTCAAATTACTATTTGTAATTGTTATAGAAAATTGGTTACATTTGAATATTTTGACATGTTATAAAATCATAAATAATTTTATAAAATGAGAGAGTTGATTGATCAACATAATTTGAGTGATCAATGTAAAGTCAATTAATTCAAAAACAAAAATATATGATGATTTAAAATACAATTTGATTTATTAGATATGAAGGTAAAAAGATAAACTATTTCCTTAATATTCTATTTTCCAAAATTTATGGAATTATTTTACTATATGTAAATATAATGAAATAAACTTACATCATATCATTCTATTTCGTAAATATAATTACATCCATTTGTATTTTTAAGATCAATTTCCAATTCATCACTTAGTCCAAATAAATTAATATCCAAAAATTAATTTTTTTATTGACTATCTAAAATCCATTTCTAACATATCATTATGTCTATACAATATTTACAAGCCATTCATTATGTCCCTATATATTTACTAAAATGAGTATGATTAACAGAAGTTATCTAATATGCATAAATCCCTATATGCTGAAGTAATACATTAATATCAAAAACCTCATCCAAAGATCAATTTAAATCATTTAATAAATGTATAACCTTATTGACCTTATAAAAGATTAAGATCCCATAAATTATAAATAAGGTCACTACATTTACAAAATGAATTTATCATTAATCCAAAAATACAAAATTATGTTTATCTTAATCATCCTAGAAAATAATGTTATAACCTTCATCATATATTCTCTTGAAACATGTTAATAATATAAATTTCCATAAAAAATCCCAAAGACATGAATTATTTTTTATTCATTAAGTAAAACATATATTATTTGATATATTCCGTAAATATAATGATAGTATATAGTTAATCAATTATAGAATAAACCACTTTTTCGACGAGTCATTAATCAGTCTTTCCGTATTTGGTGAAATGCATTTTAAATTATCTATATCAATTATATCATTATCCCAACATCATTATCTCAATATCGGGAACATAGTAAGTGTTCTCAATCACTCATTCATGTGTTTTACAAGAGGTTATATAATTCACTGAATGATTTTTCTTGGTCATCATTACTATTCAATATAATATTTTAAATCCTCAATGAGAAATTACTATAGTAAAATCCTTATATATTTAATATTTCATATAACAATGATATAATTGATGAAATAAACAAATGAAATAAAATTTTAATCTATAAAAAAACATCATTAATCTTCATCTATGATAATAGAATAATCTTTACCATGAATCATTAGACTATTTTGATCTATACTCCTTTGACACATGATATATTGATCTGTGTAGTTACACATATCCATATAATTGAATCATTGAACATTATAAGTTTCACCCTTTCTCTAAATATTTTGAGCATGGTTTCTTTTCTCTCTACATTTATATAAAACTCCCATTCCATTTATATAGGAAAAATGGAGTTTATTTCCACAATTATAACATGTGGGGAGTCCCTTAATTACCATATTCCACTTTTATATTTTTTTATCTCATATCCTCTTCTTCTCCGACCTCACATATAATCCATAATTCTCATAGATATATTTCTTTATCTGAGCATCACAAGATATCATGTCATCATATTATGTTGGTGTTTAGGATTTTAGTTACCTTTGATTGATTGGGTTAATCTAATCAATGAAAAATTCACTCATATAATTTCTATTACATACATTGATCTAGTTCCCATTTATTTTTCTCGGATCAATTTTTAAATGATTGAATACACTATGTTAGATCATATCTCTATGAAACATATTTTAAAATCCGAAAATGAGTGAAATAATTAACATAAATATAAATATTTATTCATATATAATTGCATAATTATAGAAATGGTTCCATATAGGATATCTATATATTTGAATCATTTATATTGACTTGAAATAGAATGTGAATTATCCATAGAATTTTCGTTATGAGTGTCAAATAATGTATGTACTATGGTCCTTGTTCATAAACTAGGCCACAATCTGGTCAATCCCAACATGCCATATTTAGATTTATTCACCCTAGGTACCTATATTACAGATCTATGTCCACTTGTAGTATAAATATATAGATATATTTTTGGAAAAAATAACTCAATTTCATCATTAATGTAACACCCCAAGATTTCATAGTGTGTTATTTCTTCAAAATAATTCAATAACTTGCACTACACGCAACACCGAGTTCAATCACACCATGACTTAAAAAAAATCCATTCAAAAGAGGTTATGAATAGTGTTAACTAAATTTTAAACTTTATATAATCCTTATAATTTTAGAATTCATATTATGAGTTTCTTAGACATAATGTAAGAACAAATTCATTTTCAGTATTGCACTTTTACCAAATTTTAATAGTGAACCCTTTTTAGATACTATATTATAAACTTTTTGACTAAATGGGGACATCAAAAATTTAAAATGAAATATCCCAAGCTTCCACGGTACGCTAGCGTGTGTTGTACGCAACACTGAGTTCTAACACACCGTAACCAATCAAACTAGCTGTTATGAATAGTAATACCTACTTTTTGAAGTTATATATATTTTATATTTGAAAATGGACTTCATTTTTGGATTCGTAATATCGAATTTAGCCTAAGGTGAAATTTTGGTACATTTCGGATAACTTTCATATTTTGATGAATAGTGAAAATTACTAAATTTTAATTAAAAACAAATTTTTTAATCAAAATAATTAATAGTGATAAATTGTGAATTTGAGTGGTTTTAAAGTATATTTAGAATAGATTTTTACCATTTAATATAATGTTGGTCATTGGACATAATTTTACAATTAAACCGAACATAAACAAGTGTCAATCTTTTGGTAGTTATTACCTCTTAAAAACACGCTTTTTGTTTTGACAGCGGGAATTAATTTTAAATTAATTTCTGCCACTTCTGTGTTTTGAATTTAGAAAAATGGATTCCATATTGGGAATCAGGATGTCCAAATTGTGTAAATAGGTAACTTTTATTTTTAGACATTTTGAATAATTACTGTGGTAAATATTTTATTTACCATGGTTAAGGGTAAATCCGGTAAATAAGGGTTAAACAAATAATATTATAATAATACAAAATTACCCTAAAACGTGTCCTAACATTATTGGTGGACACATACCCGACCAGGAGCATCCTTGGGTCAATTTGGGGACCCCTTGGAGCCACTTGTATGTGGTAGGGACACTTTATATTAATAAAGTTAAAATGAAAATAAAAATGGCATAAGCTTACATCTTTTAGAAGAACAATTTTTACATAGGGTTATACATGTTGTATTTTCGATTATAAATATTCATTAGAAAGATAAAAAGATTTCCTACATAATGATATTTTATTTCAAATTTTTAGACATCAAATAATTTAAATTATTAATGACACAATAATGATGCAATGTTTACCTCATTAATAAATCATTTAAATAAATAAGATTATAATGATTAAAATATTATCTAAAACCTGTCCAATTCTTATTGGTTGATGTTATTTAGAATATTAGTCATCTTATCTTCGACCGCAATGATTTTTGGACCATTATAAACCGAATATAATTATATTATAAAGTAATACTTTCACTCTTTCCTAAAGAGCCCCTCTTCTCCCTTATAAAAGGAGACCACTTCTACTCATTCCTCACACCTCTCAAGCCACTTGGCTCGTCCAGACTCTGCCCAAATAAGCTCCCCACATCCCTCTCCTCCTCCTTGAAGCTTTCCCTTAGGCAGAAATCATTTCAAGAAGTCCTTTGGTTCCAACCAAAGTGAGTTACCTAAATTAAAGGTAACGATTTCTCTTAAATTATTTTCCTTTATTTTGCTTCTCCAACCCCCAAACTCTTTTTATTTCCTTTCTTTTGTAACAACACCAGTATCCTCAATATACTAGGATGTTTTTATAATAAGGATTCAAACTACACATACACACAACTCCATCTAATGGATGATGAACATAATGTTTCTGTGGATGGCAAACTAACGCCTCGCGAAACGATGATTGTTCAAATACATATTACCGCCTCTCATGGTGGCAATTATGATGGCACTGTAATGAAATATGATATTAATGATATATATTTTATGTATAAGCTTCTGTAATTCCATTTTATTTCATACCATTATTCGTTTCATGTTGTATATACATACGATAATTTAATTTGAGGAAGTGCGGATTACCGCCCCCTTAAAATGATATGACTCGTTCATAACACACATGGAACGTATAAAGGATGGTGTTAATGAACTTAAGTAACATATATAAAATATTCTATTATACTGGAATAGTAATATACCTATGTATCATTTGGATTCAATTCTTTTAAAATAAAAATTAAATGGAAGTAGCGTTCGTGCGTACGTACGGACTACCGTCTCCACGAACGCGGTGAGATCCATCCTTCATCGTATCCATTCAAGTATTATTCTAATTTTAGGGTTAAAAATAATGTTAATATCATTCTGATTATGAATAAGATTTAATCTATCCATTACAAACATGTCTTACGTAACCAAACATTTAAGAAGAACGAATCGATTATCACCTGAAACGACGATAATACTAAGATATTATTAATAAAGTAATGTTAAAAGATCATATATGATATCATATTAATGTATATGATTCTTGTATAATTTAATAACAATTATTTCACCATTATATAGGAGGTTAACCGACCCCAACAAAGGAAAAGTACAAGGTAAGAGTTATTTCACAATCTCTTCATTATCCAAGGTTGTAATAATCTACTGGGATATCTTTATCATCCACATCCATGTTTCTTAAAAATGTATTTCAAAACATTTTTACTATTTACAAGAATATGGGTTAAAGTCATTTATACCCTTGTTTGACTTTTTATAAGAGGTTTATAAAGGAATCTTTCCGTCGTTTTCAAAACAAGGTCCTTTTTAACCTTTTCGACAGAATTGAGGTAAGAATGTTTTTTTTAACTTATACGGCAGGTGCGGTTATTTTACGCCGTTATAAAATCTTCAAAGCTTTCCTTAAAATCTTATAAGAATATTTTCAAAGAAAATGTTTTATTTTATATGTATCTTAAATGATTTCAAAATAAAAGGAGATATTTCTTTAAAAAAAATTTGATTTCATCTACGTCAACATCCTTTGATGGATTTTAAGATTATTTGAAGTTGATTTATTATGATACAAAACTTCTATATTGTATTAAAGGTTTTGTGATATGTTTGACTATGGATGTGCTATTTTTATACCATTCATAGTTTATGGTGAAATTATTTACATTTCGTATGCTAGTTTTAATACGAATGTTTATGTTATGTTTAAACCTTTTCATATGGGAATGCATTGGACTTAATAAGTGACGGGTGGAGCCCGCTATAGCTCCTCGATGCATCGGTAGGTCTCATGAGACAAACTAGTGTCTTGGCACAAGTCCTTGAAAAAATCTTATTTTTAGTCTTGGCACGAGGCCTTGGCTATGTGGTTATGATAGTCTGGCATTATGCATTCCAACATTATGAAAGTGGTTATTGATTTTTGCATGTGATTATTTGATTAGTAGAATATCCATGTGAATAAGTAAATGGCATTATTTCATTTTATTTATGCCATACCATGTTGAAAGTTCATTTTTGAAAGGCTTTTGTTTTAGTTATACATTGCCTTAAAATTTTATTCTTATTTATGAAAGTTTCCGCTATTTTGTTATCCTTACTGGGCATTTGAGCTCACCCCTTTTATATGTTTTATTTTTCCCAAGAAGTGAAGAAGTAAATTATGAATGACCTGCAGGGATATTATGTGGGGATATGAGTGTGGATTATGGAGACATTATGTTGTTGTAGTAGTTTTTCATTTTATGATGTAATGTAAAACTTATGAATATATCTAGTGTTTCCAAGGCTACTAAACCAATCGGTCTTTTGAGATTTGATCTTTCTTGTGATCATGCCAATGTTACGAAGTAATGCACCGACTCTGGGTATCTGGGGTTGGGGCGTTACAGTTGGTATCAGAGAAAGTTTAGTACAAACCTTGGAAGCTAGATTTAGATAAAATCTGATTAGAGCACGTAGACCTAAGATGAACTTTGAGGATTAGTATAGAAGAACTTCCTAGAATTTTGGTATTGTAGAGATTTTGTGAGTTTTCTGAGCAATACATCCTTGTCTGGATATGAGCAGGTAGAGGCGGCTCTGGCACAGATGTACCTAGGGGTAAAACCCGAGAACACCGCTATGAGCTAGACTCGAACGGGAACTGGTGCACGACAACGGGCCTTGCTGCACTCTTGGTTACGACACTCCCGGGGGATATGCTTAGGATAACTCTCATTTTCTTTACAAATCATTTTGAAGGGATTATGAGTATATACTTCCTCAAAGAAAACATTCTTATGATTATGGATTTTATCCATAAATAGTTCAATTTATGTTAAGTGTTTTATAAGTATGGGATTATGTATTTTTATTCATAAACTGATCTAGTTTATGCCATTGTTTAGAAATGGCGCCCAGTAGAAGGAATGAGAACTCCGGAAATGCACATGATCCAAAGAGAAGGAAGGATCATATCTTTCATGGTCTTAAGCTAGAATTTATAAGAGAAATAGTCTCCCATGTATTATCATCATATGAAGAAATAATATCATGTATTGATAAGATAAGTAAAGAGTTTACTGAGTCCTATGGCTTTGAAGGGAAGCAAGAGAAGAAAAGGATAGAAGAGAAAAAGATGGATAAAGGGAAGAGGGAAAAGAAGAATTTTCCCATATGTGGTAACTGTGGAAAGAAACACCCTGGAACTTGCCTGAAAGGAATGGGAGTTTGTTATAAGTGTGGAGGAAAAGGGCACAAAGTACGTGACTGCAAGGGTAAGAAAATGGTTTCAAATGGACAATGCTTCATTTGCAAGGAGTTTGGACACTACGCGAACCTATGTCCCAGTCATTAGACTATGCCGCAAATGATGTTATTGGATAATAATCAAGTTATGATACTACCACAGATGAAGAGGAATGATTAAAGCTCTTCTGTTGATTATGTCAATTGAGTGTTTTATCAACAATGTACTTGTTATAATAATTATGGAGTATATAAGGATTGTACTGCAGTACTATTTCATTAAGGACTTGAGATTGTGTGGAACAAAGAAAAGTGACTCAATAGCAGGATAGATTTTTGGAAAATATATGGTTGAGAGAATGACAAACCATAATATAGTTCTGATACTGAGGTAGTGATTTTGGAATAATATGTGATTGTTTTGGATAAATTATATTGGATATTCTTGACTACCTTGGAACTGATTAATGATTTGTATATTCCATCATTGTTGTTGTTTAAAACATTTTTGGATTAATGAAGTATATCCAGCATTCTATATGGAATAAGGGAGCATGAATGTAATCAATAAGGAATATGGTAATACATGATGAAGGTATTCATATGCTATTACGGGGTAAAAAGGATCTATATTATGTTTACCTTCCTTATGAATGTTGGACTGTGAGTTTGGACAGAAGTATTTTGGATAGTTCTAGTTTGGATTATTTTCGATTTCCATAAAAGGACAACCCAGAGGTCGGACGACAACCCGTCGCGTCCGGCAAGGCTGCGAGACTTGAACCCGCAACCGAAGGGAGACAAGGGTGTATCACCTACCACTATCCCACGAGATGTCCTGGATTAAATAAAGTAGTTTTTTAAAAGATCTGGTAGATGAATTATAAATTCGTTTATTTTGGAACCCTCTATGAATAGTATAAATAGAATTTTTTTTTACGAGTGAATGATGAGTTTTGGTAGAAATTTATTAATGGATAAAACTCTAATTATAAACTAAGTATATCTCCTTATGATCTTAGCCAATCTCATAAATAAATTCCTCATCATTAATAAAAGGAACTTAGAACAAAAATGTTGTCCTAGATGGTACCTTAAATCATCACTAATTTATGGCTTTGGGAATGTTGGCCTTTTCATAGCCATGTTCTCTACCACTCTCCATCAGATAATTGATGGCTAGATTTTTCTTCCATATCCATATTTTCTTACATGGAACCCTAGTATGTGTTATTTTCGGTAATCTTCATACTTTCCACTCTTTATTTAAAATAGAGGCCTCATTAATTAATTTTTCGATGTGGGATTTCAACTAAGATATTTTGAAACGTCAAAAATGTGTTATCCCAATACCCTATGTTTTGTTGAACCGATGGTATTTCAAATCATCATAGATTGCTGATTTTAAGGACCTAAATTTTATACTTGTTTGTGATTGATGACCTCAATCACTACCTATAAATATTTACGTTTTTCCTCTATTTATATGTCTCTAATTGCCACCAATGTTCTCCTAATCGAGATCATAATTTGGTGGTGACCCTTTCATTTCTATTTTCCTCATATTAAGAATAAATTTTAGTAACCCAATTTCCGATGTGGGTTTTCCCATAAAGATATTTTTTATTTTCAACCTTTTATTTTCGAAGAACAATTTCAAATTGCGAGGACGCAATTTATTGAAGGAGGGGAGAATGTAACACCCCAAGATTTCATAGTGTGTTATTTCTTCAAAATAATTCAATAACTTGCACTACACGCAACACCGAGTTCAATCACACCATGACTTAAAAAAAATCCATTCAAAAGAGGTTATGAATAGTGTTAACTAAATTTTAAACTTTATATAATCCTTATAATTTTAGAATTCATATTATGAGTTTCTTAGACATAATGTAAGAACAAATTCATTTTCAGTATTGCACTTTTACCAAATTTTAATAGTGAACCCTTTTTAGATACTATATTTTAAACTTTTTGACTAAATGGGGACATCAAAAATTTAAAATGAAATATCCCAAGCTTCCACGGTACGCTAGCGTGTGTTGTACGCAACACTGAGTTCTAACACACCGTAACCAATCAAACTAGCTGTTATGAATAGTAATACCTACTTTTTGAAGTTATATATATTTTATATTTGAAAATGGACTTCATTTTTGGATTCGGAATATCGAATTTAGCCTAAGGTGAAATTTTGGTACATTTCGGATAACTTTCATATTTTGATGAACAGTGAAAATTACTAAATTTTAATTAAAAACAACTTTTTTAATCAAAATAATTAATAGTGATAAATTGTAAATTTGAGTGGTTTTAAAGTATATTAAGAATATATTTTTACCATTTAATATAATGTTGGTCATTGGACATAATTTTACAATTAAACCGAACATAAACAAATGTCAATCTTTTGGTAGTTATTACCTCTTAAAAACGCGCTTTTTGTTTTGACAGCGGGAATTAATTTTAAATTAATTTCTGCCACTTCTGTGTTTTGAATTTAGAAAAATGGATTCCATATTTGGAATCAGGATTTCCAAATTGTGTAAATAGGTAACTTTTATTTTTAGACATTTTGAATAATTACTGTGGTAAATATTTTATTTACCATGGTTAAGGGTAAATCCGGTAAATAAGGGTTAAAAAAATAATATTATAATAATACAAAATTACCCTAAAACGTGTCCTAACCTTATTTGTGGACACATACCCGACCATGAGCATCCTTGGGTCAATTTGGGGACCCCTTGGAGCCACTTGTATGTGGTAGGGACACTTTATATTAATAAAGTTAAAATAAAAATAAAAATGGCATAAGCTTACATCTTTTAGAAGAACAATTTTTTACATAGGGTTATACATGTTGGATTTTCGATTATAAATATTCATTAGAAATATAAAAAGATTTCCTACATAATGATATTTTATTTATAATTTTTAGACATCAAATAATTTAAATTATTAATGACACAATAATGGTGCAATGTTTACCTCATTAATAAATCATTTAAATAAATAAGATTATAATGATTAAAATATTATCTAAAACCTGTCCAATTATTATTGGTTGATGTTATTTAGAATATTAGTCATCTTATCTTAGACCTCAATGATTTTTGGACCATTATAAACCGAATATAATTATATTATAAAGTAATACTTTCACTCTTTCCTAAAGAGCCCCTCTTCTCCCTTATAAAAGGAGACCACTTCTACTCATTCCTCACACCTCTCAAGCCACTTGGCTCGTCCAAACTCTGCCCAACTAATCTCCCCACATCCCTCTCCTCCTCCTTGAAGCTTCCCCTTAGGAAGAAATCATTTCAAGAAGTCCTTTGGTTCCAACCAAAGTGAGTTACCTAAATTAAAGGTAACGATTTCTCTTAAATTATTTTCCTTTATTTTGCTTCTCCAACCCCCAAACTCTTTTTATTTCCTTTCTTTTGTAACAAAACCAATATCCTCAATATACTAGGATGTTGTTATAAGAAGTATTCAAACTACACATACACACAACTCTATCTAATGGATGATGAACATAATCTTTCTGTGGATGGCAAACTAACGCCTCACGAAACGATGATTGTTCAAATACATCTTACCGCCTCTCATGGTGGCCATTATGATGGCACTGTAATTAAATATGATATTAATGATATATATTTTATTTATAAGCTTCTGTAATTCCATTTTATTTCATACCATTATTCGTTTCATGTTGTATATACATACGATAATTTCATTTGAGGAAGTGCGGACTACCGCCCCCTTAAAATGATATGACTCGTTCATACCACACATGGAACGTATAAAGGATGGTGTTAATGAGCTTAAGTAACATATATAAAATATTATATTATACTGGAATAGTAATATACCTATGTATCATTTGGATTCAATTCTTTTAAAATAAAAATTAAATGGAAGTAGCGTTCGTGCGTACGTACAGACTACCGTCTCCACGAACGCGATGAGATCCATCCTCCATCGTATCCATTAAAGTATTATTCTCATTTTAGGGTTAAAAATAATGTTAATATCATTCTGATTATTAATAAGATTTAATCTATCCATTACAAACATGTCTTACGTAACCAAACATTTAAGAAGAACGAATCGATTATCACCTGAAACGACGATAATACTAAGATATTATTAATAAAGCAATGTTAAAAGATCATATATGATATCATATTAATGTATATGATTCTTGTATAATTTAATAACAAATATTTCACCATTATACAGGAGGTTAACCGACCCCAACAAAGGAAAAGTACAAGGTAAGGGTTATTTCACAATCTCTTCATTATCCAAGGTTGTAATAATCTACTGGGATATCTTTATCATCCACATCCATGTTTCTTAAAAATGTATTTCAAAACATTTTTACTATTTACAATAATATGGGTTAAAGTCATTTATACCCTTGTTTGACTTTTTATAAGAGGTTTATAAAGGAATCTTTCCGTCGTTTTCAAAACAAGGTCTTTTTTAACCTTTTCGACAGAATTGAGGTAAGAATGTTTTTTTTAACTTATACGGCAGGTGTGGTTATTTTACACCGTTATAAAATCTTCAAAGCTTTCCTTACAAGCTTATAAGAATATTTTCAAAGAAAATGTTTTATTTTATATGGATCTTAAATGATTTCAAAATAAAAGGAGATATTTCTTTAAAAAAATTGATTTCATCTACGTCAACATCCTTTGATGGATTTTAAGATTATTTGAAGTTGATTTATTATGATACAAAACTTCTATATTGTATTGAAGGTTTTGTGATATGTTTGACTATGGATGTGCTATTTTTATACCATTCATAGTTTATGGTGAAATTATTGACATTTCGTATGCTAGTTTTAATACGAATGTTTATGTTATGTTTAAACCTTTTCATATGGGAATGCATTGGACTTAATAAGTGACGGGTGGAGCCCGCTATAGCTCCTCGATGCATCGGTAGGTCTCATGAGACAAACTAGTGTCTTGGCACAAGGCTTTGACAAAATCTTATTTGTAGTCTTGGCACGAGGCCTTGGCTATGTGGTTATGATAGTCTGGCATTATGCATTCCAACATTATGAAAGTTGTTATTGATTTTTGCATGTGATTATTCGATTAGTAGAATATCCATGTGAATAAGTAAATGGCATTATTTCATTTTATTTATGCCATACCATGTTGAAAGTTCATGTTTGAAAGGCTTTTGTTTTAGTTATACATTGCCTTAAATGTTTATTCTTATTTATGAAAGTTTCCGCTATTTTGTTATCCTTACTGGGTATTTGAGCTCACCCCTTTTATATGTTTTATTTTTCCCAGGAAGTGAAGAAGTAAATTATGAATGACCTGCAGGGATATTATGTGGGGATATGAGTGTGGATTATGGAGACATTATGTTGTTGTAGTAGTTTTTCATTTTATGATGTAATGTAAAACTTATCAATATATCTAGTGTTTCCAAGGCTACTAAACCAATCGGTCTTTCGAGATTTGATCTTTCTTGTGATCATGCCAATGTTACGAAGTAATGCACCGACTCTGGGTAGCTGGGGTCGGGGCGTTACAATTAAAAATACATTAATTTGTTCATATATACATACAATAAAATCTTATAAATGGTTTTGTTTTGAAATCTCTATTTTTCTAAATATAGTTCTAAATTTATCTAATAGACATACTTTGATACCAACTAGAATGACCCATAATATAAGATCCTATATATGGTGTCTACTTTACTACATTGGAATGGATACGAAGGGTCAAATTCTAATAGACCGATCGATTAAGTATTTTTGGATAATTGGATAAATACATGATACCCATTTTACACTAACATTGAAAAATAAAATATAATATATAACAAAAAAATGAACTGCATCCTTAAAAAAATAAATGATATCTTATTCATACACATAGTAAAGGAAGAAAAATAATTGTGCGCTCAAATGATCATTGAGGGTTATGTAAAGTGGATTGTATCACTAATGTATGTTTAATCAATATCTAAATGTAAATAATTAAACCCACATGTCATATAATAAATAAAATACGAGGGAAGTGCATCCAGATATAATATAAAATAGAAAATGTCATGGATAATAATATATATGGTAATGTAATGAAATAGAGAAACCAAAAATTTAATCAATAACATGACTATAATAACTTTATATTGAAAGGTATATAACTAGAATCACATGTCCTTTAATGAGTAAACTGAGAATGAAATGAATCTGGAGATTAAATCATTGTTAAAATATCATGGATAATAATAACAGAACTCTTAAAGATGGAAATTATTAAATGCTGGATTCCATAATCTCATGAATAATCATACCTCTAATGTCAAGACCAATCATTAGACCATTTAAATACTAATGGTTAAAACTTTTTTAATTGGGCAAACTTATTTTTATCATTAATCATACCGATGCATGGAGAGGATATATTATAATGGGTACCACCTATTAGTATAGATTTAAATTATTCCTCACATACTGAATGGTCTATTTAATATATTAATTAATATTCCTTATCATAAAATATTCATATTGTGCAAAGGATTAGGATTCCATAATATTTATTTAGTTAGTCAAATTACTGTAACAATAATAACCATATAGAAAATTGATATAATTTTTAGTAAATAATCATATCCATTATATAAAAATATGAATATTTTTTAAAATTTAATGTACAATAAAATTTTTTAATAATACATTTATTTATTCCAGAGATACTTAATAATCATAAAATAAAGTTAGATTTTATAATAACTTTTATGACCTGGTAATATTCAATTCAAAATCCCAATAGATGAAATTATTCAATTTCGAACATCAATTATATTGATGTATGAATGAATAATGGTATTTCATGTCCATGGTAATGTATATACACTATATAAATGAAATTAGGTGCATAATATTACCACATTCCTCAATGAAAGAAAATTGAGATGAAATCTCTTATCTTATGTATCTTTTCAGTTAAACAACATTTAACCTCTTATATAGTTGTATTTAGCATGTTTTTACTCAATTAAAGAACTTTAATCATATATATAATATCATATATTACTCTCTTAAAAAAATTTACCGCCTGTTTTTAAATAATATTTCATGATTTTTATTATTTCGAGTGTTAATGGCCTTGTTTTCTCATTCTTTCTTTGTTTTTAATGATCCAATTCTTGTACATATTTTATTATACCTTTAGATCAATTATATTAATAATGAAATATTTAATATATTTATAAATCAAATATAATATTAATACTAATCATAATTAATGGTTTTTATGAATGAAGTATGTTACAATCACAGAGATGGTATTCCTTAATTATGCAAGATTAATGTTTCCATTTTTCAATGATCATTTTGGAAAACAGGTAATTAATATTTTACCCTTAAAGTATGATTATAATATCTTAAATAAAAATTTATTCCATTAAATAGAAATATATATATCATACATGTTGTGTGGTAATAAAAAAATTGTCTCGTCATTTCATGAAGGTGGTCGTCCACATGTATTGAAAGTCCATTATCATCTTTCACTCAGTAAAAATTTAAGAAATTAAATTAAATGAATATGTATATATATATATTATATTGACAAGTATGTCATGAAAATAAAAATTATTTTATTTATATGACATATATTCGGTAATATTATCGTTATCAAATTCAATGAAAAGTGTTAGTCAATAAAAAACGCATCACTTCATGAGGAATTAGTCCACCATAGACATGATCGACCTTATCGCATAAAAAAATAATTAGAAATTAAAAATGTATATATGACATAATTACAAAATATTTATAATTATTTCAAAGACAAATGTGATATGTGGTGACATAAAAATGAATGACATCAGTGAGTTTTGTGGTAGTCTACCACACCCATAAATGATGCTTTCCAAGACACTTTATCGAAGTAGAAATTATAGTTACCTTAACCCTAGTATCCCAAAGTTGGTTTTTATAAATTTATTAAATTGGAGTAAGATAAATGGAAATTCATCAAGAATTGTACAATAGTTTAGTAGTCTTGGTAAACTAGGCACATTATTGATTCTTACATTACATTAGAATTCCCAAATTATAATATAACATTTTTTGAGATTAATATTATTCCATACAGAATAAATTTTTATATAAAAAATCACTCATAATGGAATATTGTGTAAATAAATAAAAATAAGGTTGAGATCGAATTTTCATTAAGGGTTATGTATAATTGAAACTTTCATGAATCAATAATGGATAATAAATAAGGAATGGTAAGAAACAAAACACCCATAGAATTAAAATAATATAGAAACAATTGTATGTTAAAGTTTAATTAATTTGGTAATTAGAATAACTAAAAACACATTCCATTTATTCAATGAAATTAAAATTAAATGCACCGAAGGTAATATTATAGAAAAATCTTCAGGATAATAATAACTAAATTCTAAATGAATTTAATTCTTAATTAACAGAATTCATGTTTCTTAGGAACATGGTATAATTATTATAAATAACATTGTGAATTTGGATTATATTTTAACACTGTCCTGATTTTTTACAAGAGAGTATAAAAATACTATTTACAAACATGTAAGGTTTTCTTAATTAATTTCGATTCATGAGGAAATTGAATCATCGATGGAATTGTATTGGCCAATATTTAACCCATGTCATAAATATCAATATAATTTCACATATATAGAATAATTTATTTATTTCATAAAAATTGTTCACTATCTTACAATTTTCAGATTGTGTAAAGGATAAATATTTATCAATATTACCCTAGTTGATCAGATAATTATCATTATCAACAAAATTTGATGAAATGTGAAATTATTTAATTTATAATCATATCCATGAAAATTAATATAGATTTTATGGGAAATTTATTTTCTATAAATCACATGAAAGTGAAAATTTCACTAAGAATATAATGACTACAAAATGAAACAATTAAGTAAATATAAATACATTACTTAATCAAAATTATCATCAAAAATCCATAGAAATATTAAGTAGGCTATCACAAAAAAATATAAAAATTGGGGTAATAATAAATGTTTTCTACATTGATTAATAGAAATACCCTAAAAATATATTTAAAATCATTATTGAGGGAAATTTCGTCTTTATTTGGAAAAAAAATTGAAAATGAGTTTTTACAACAAAAGCTAAAAAAAATTTGAAAATATATTTCATTTCAAATGAAAATTCCATCATTTAAATAAATAGTGAAAAAAATTTAGTGGATATGATGCCTATAAATTCTATTCATGTGGTTCATGTTAAAATAAGGTTTTTATTCACTTTTTTAGTAAAATTTAGATGGGAAATGTTTTTATAATTACATAGTATACCATTGAAAAAAATATTTAAATTGTAAAAATGGGTGAAATTTCCATTAATAAATTATTTTTAAGAGTTTAGTAGAATTGTTTTGGTCATTTTTAGAAAATTGGTTTTGGAAGAAAACTATTTCTGACTGAAGGTTGAAAAAATTAAATTTCCTTAAAAACATTTTCAAATATATTTTAATTACCAAAGTGTGGAAAAATAATACTAGTGAATGAAAATATATTGAATAACTAGAGCATATGAAATTTACTTTGGATAATTAGGAAATTTATATGTAATTTACATCAATAGATATTCAATAATAAACAATATCGATTAGAAATAGACTTTTATGTATACCCTTGTAATGATCATAACATTGAAGTGAGAGTCAATCAATGATTCAATTTTCTGGACTTTAAATAAACACAATAATGGTTGAAATTAAACATAAGATAATAAAATATAATTATAAACATAATCGAAGCATGATTTAATCAATGAAGTAGAAGTTTGATCCCATGACTAGAAATTTACTTAAGAAATCCCTTACCAATTGGTAATTTTTTATTCAAATATATATTGACTATATAATAAAAATTTCAACATAAAATGTGAACACTATATCTTTTTTCACTATATTTCTTGTAAATTGGGAAGTATATACACCATATAAAATAAATTAGGTAGATAACATTACTATATGCCTCAATAAACTGAAACTGAGCCAATATCCATTACCTTAATATGCCTTTTGGATGAAAATTTAATATCATATTATATAGTGGATTAATTTTTTTTATTAACTTATGCAAAAAAATATTAATATTTAAAAAAACATATATAATTCTTTATAACATCTTATTACATATTAATTAATAATTATCTGTTATTAACATTTTTTGGGTGTGAATTGCCTAGTTTTATCATGGGTTATTCAACGTGAATGATCTAGTTCTTGGAGATATTATACAATTCTATTGGTCAGTATAGGTCTCTCAAGAGGGAGGTCAATTGAGTTATGGTAAAAATTTAAGACTATAATACATATTTAATACTTCCCCAGTTTGTAATTTAATATAGACGATTTAACCAAATTAAAAGATTTATAAAAGAACTGATCTTTTGTAATACATATAAAAGGATGATTTCTTCTCGGTTAAAAAACATGTATTATTATTTCAAATTTATAAATCAGTTTACTAAATCAAATTCTAATTTTAATATTATCAAAGATTAACTATAAATGTGATGTAAATATTATTGATTTAAATAAAATATGGAAAACAAAATGTTGAAAGAAAAAGGATTTTAAAACAAGAGGTTTAGTATCAAGGTGATACATATACCTATCAACTTGGTGATCAACTTCCTCTATGAAATTTACATAAATAAATTTTTATCAACACCATGGATAGAGATACACAATTACATACATTGTTGCCCAGGTCAATAATACCTCTTCCACATTTTTTGTGGGAGTTAAATTAAAAGAGAACATGAGGAGACATCTTACACTATAATATATTAGATTGTACGGTGTAAAATGATATTATTGTGAAGATATTAATTTATCTTCCAGTTATGCACAAAAGACAGTGTGTGTTTATATAACTGAGATACAAAAAAAGATCTTATTTTAAATTATGTACACAAGAATAACTAAAATATTGAGAAGGGTGTTAGAAATATATGTGTATTTGGATATTCATATTTGGGACTCCTTGAAGATAGATTTAAGTGAAGATATAGTCTACTTTTAGGAACAAGCAAACAAATTATGGTCTTGAAGCCTTCTATCTTTTATTCATAGTGCAGTAGAGATTTTATTGAAGTTTTCTCTTCCACTATTAAATTATTAATAGAGAAGTTATTATATATGGATTCAAAAAACTCTTTTTGTTTTTATTAGATAGTAGTTCTTGTTTTTTTCTAAGGTGCATAAGCTGCTCTGTATATTTTCTCAAGTGCATAATTTTTCTAGTTGATCTAGATATTTCCTTTATATGGTGTAACAGACTAGAAACATGTTCTATCATGCATAGTACATCATACAAGCCTCTAACATCCATTAAATATTTCCTTAAAAATATAGAGAAAATAATTAATATAATAAGAAGTTCTAGGTTTCATAAATATTATCGTTATAATTAATTTTAAATTTAAATGGAAAAAAGAAGGAATGATGGTGTCTCAGGGTCAATAGGTCAGTCTGTCGGTGACTTAGACTATCGATTTCTTAATCTGTAAGTTTCTAGGACTATCGATAGGTAGGTATATCAGTAGATCACTATATCAGTAGGTGATCTGTTGGTAAGTACTCTAGCATTAACTTAGCTATTAGTAACTTATACTTTTTGAAATTTTTGAGTATCGGTTAGTCAGTCTACTAGTAGGTCAGGTTTTTGGTAGGTCAGATATCAGTGAATTATCCTTATCGAGGACTTATCATTTTTTGTAAATTATACTTATCCAAATTATATTAACCTATCTAATAATGGAAATAGTAACAAAATATGTTAAGATTAAATGTTAACATGGTTAAACATGACTTAACTTAATGAAACATAATTAAGCATGATTTGGTAGTATTAAAACTAGAAGAACCCAATAATCTCTAAATTTTTGATGATCACAAGTCTTGGAATTATATAGTCCAACTGTGGAATTCTGATGTTCAATGTAAGGTATTATTAACATATTATTATTATCATAAGAGAAAAAATTCTAAGATAAACACAAATATTATATAGATCACTTATTAAGTTATCGTCTTAATCTAATACTCATTTTTAATCATATGGAAACATTTAATATTATGCTCACCCTGAGAAATATATCATACACATGCACATTCCATACACATTATCCCCCTTTTGTGATTATCAAAAAGGAAACAAAGAATTAAATGAAAAAATAGATAATGAGATAAAAACATAGAAGATGTTTCCTTTGTCAAATAGTACAATGGTTTCAACAAATATTACAATAGATCCCTATAAAAGAGTAATCCAATCACATATGCTCCAAATAAAATTCCATCATGTCCATGTCCATAGAAATATTAGAGGAGGTAGAAGCATGAGGTTTAGGTGAAGTGGTTCAAGGTACAAAAAGGGTAATGATAGATGGATGATGAACTCCTATAAAAATAGAAGGAGAAAGGCATGGTCTATAAGAGGAAGGATTTCTTATATACTCATGATGAATTATTTGTTTAATTTGAATTATAAAGATAATATAATTCATTGAATAAAGGGACAAGGGGAGGATGAAGAAGTAGAATGGTGCAGGATGGGTCATATATGAGAAGATGATAGAGTAACAATAGTATTGATCTTATGATGTAGACATGGATTCAATATATTAAGGAAGTACATGATGATCTTAGCACCATAATCCATATCCTCTTAAAAATCTTTTGTATTCTCTATAAACATCTCAAGGGTAGGAGGGATGTTTTTAAGGTACATGACTTGGTATTTGAATGCTTCATTTATATGAGCTATCATCAAATTTTCCACCAAGTATTTAAAGTGACTATATAGGTGATTTTTGGTATAAACCCTATTAATAAAGAAGTATACTTTTTTTGTTATATCTTCCTAAGAATTATTTGCTTCCTCGGTATAAAACCTTACCATATCATGCACATGATCACTATTTTTAATAATTTATAGAGTCTTTCCTGACCAGTTCCATCCATAATTATATGGTGTTCCTCCATAATTAGAGTTTTAATAATCTCAAAATTAAGAGAATGAATATAAGGGGAATCCAAGGTTGAACTACAATGAATTTAATATTCAACTACTGAACTCAATTAATTTAATTCAACCGCTGGAGGTGGGGGAGTAGTTGAAGTTAAAACATCATTCACTACAACTTTAACAACTGGCCTAATAATAGCTAGATCAAGAGTATGAGGAGGAGGATAATTATCTTCATAAGACTCAGAAGAGGTATCTCTAAGGGTTTTCATAAACTTTTACAAAGACACATTATATTCAATTGTTAATGTTTTAATGGTGTAGACCATTTTAACCAATTCATTACGAATATTTTGATTTCCTGTTAAATTTTTTTCTAAAGGAGAGAGAAACTGAGGTTCAACATGAGAAACCACCCTTTCTATTATCATAACTTCATCACATTCACCAAGCCTTGAAATATGAACTGGTTGATTTGAAGAGTCATATCTAACCATAGCAAACAACTCTTCCTTAAAAGCAATGAGATCTGCCTTAGTTACATACTCTATAGGCTCGTGTTTAGCTATAAGAGCAAGAGAAAGAGCGAGTATCCTATCCTCTAAATCATGGTAATATAATCCCAATGTAACAAACCCTAGAACCATTATCCATTTAGACCCATCAATATCATCAACAATAAAAAGTATATCAATTTCCACTCTCTTTTCATTTCTCCCCCCTCAAAAAGTACTCTCATTCGGTCATAAACCAACTCTTGGACTAGATCCACTAAAACATTCCATTTATAATTAACTTCATTATTAACATGGACATTTGGATATCCTTCCTCAACCGTGGTTTCTTCAAGAGATTCATGGGATTTCACAACTAGTTCATATTCCAGTAAATAAGTATCATCAAGTCATGCACCAGAACCTTGATCATCACCATGATGGTCAGGTCCACTATCTGATTAATCACTTCTTTATTCTTACCTATCACATGAATCTTTTGTATCTTCATTATCATATTTCTCATCATCTTCTAAATTTTCATCCTCTTCTTAATCACCATAATCATTATCTTATTATTTAATGCCACTTACTCCTTCTTCACCATTTGACTTCTCATCACTATCATTTTTTCTATCATACTCAATGTTCTCTGACTCTTTAGTCTCCTTGTCATCATCCTCACCTAGAAGTGGGCCCTTGATGGTAGAGGAATATTGGAGGAATAAAAGCTCCATTGGCCATACCTTATAGACATTAATCTATATCCAGGTCAATTTTATCATCAATAGGTGATTATTCTCCTTGATCTTCCTCTAGTCCATCTTCCTCATCTGAGTACAAAACAGCTTTATCTAGACCTAGACCAGGCTTAACTAGGTTCCACGACATTGTTGGGAGAAGAACAGTCTTAAAATCATCATATATTTTTTCATTTTCCTCAACCCATATCATCATTCATGAATTCCAATTTATTTTCATCTTCTTATAGATATCCTTCTTCATATAATCCCCATCAATTTGTGTCACTGTTTTTTCACCCTCTTTTACTAAACCCTTATATTTATTCATATATGAAATGTTCATGGGATAAAAAAATGAATTTTCTTTGAAGTAGGATTTTATAATTTCACATATATTCGCCATCAAATATAAGAACAGGTTAACATTATATCCCTACTTCAATAGATAATGAAAATATACATCTTCATACTTTTGGGAGGTAATGTATGCATTCCAATGATGTAACTGATACTGGATAAATTTGAATAGTGTCCTTACCTCACTATTCATCTCTATTTTTATAGGCCTTCAATGGTATATATTTCTAGTAAGTGCAGCAAAATATTCTACAAAATTGAATATATCACTTTATGGAGGTGAACTCCCCTAATGATCATCACACACACCCGCATGGGGTACCATCAAGTATTCTTCCCACTACTTGGATGAAAAAGATATTATTTTTCTATTTAATATAGACTAAATCCAAAATACCATTAAACCATCTACAAGAAATCCCACATATAAATAGAACGCATGAAATTGCCTCGGATAAATGGTCTTTCATTGATGGATAACCACTCCAACTATATTTGAGTTTTAAAAACATTTAAGAAGAGGGACATACATGTCAACATTCATTTTGAGTGAACTTCATTCTCAAGAGTGACAACATGGTTCCTACGTTCTGGATAAGTATGTTTCGGTATAGGTTCACTAGATTCACCTATTTTCTTATTAAATGGATGTGACTCAACCACATATCTCTTAGAAACACTTTTTACTCGAGCCATTGGTTATATTCAAAGGTATTGGTTCGAGGGAGAAGGGTGTCAACTCCGAAGATAAATTTTAGAAGGTAAAAGTATGAAAGTATGAGTGTGACAGTGAGAAATTTTTTTGGATCAACCTTAATTTTATCATTTAGGGATTTAAAATCATAAAATAAGATATTCATATTAAAATATAATTAAATAATTAAAACAATGATATTTTAAATTTTTGATATAAAATATGATTAGGTATTGATGGGTGATACAGAATAGTGAGACATATCAGTAAGTACCCATTGATATGTTCTATTAGTGATTAATCATAGGTAAGTCCTATCAGTGACTCATAATCATTAAGTCATATTAGTGAATAATCATCATTAAGTCCTATCAGTGAGTAATCAAAATTAGATCATTCTGAACTAATGTCTGATGTAACTCATTCTTTCAAAATTTCATTGCTAAGTAGAAAATATTAGCAAACTGGTATTCTGTGCAAATGAATTCAATATATATATCAATTTTTTGATAATAATATCTCAAAAATTGATGTCTCACATCAATATGATTTGTTCTATAATGAGAAACTAGATACTTAGAAAGGTTAATAGAATTTATGTTGTCACTTTTTAAAGGGACATGTCGACATTGATATCCATAATCAAGTAAACAGTGTTTCATCCATAGAATTTGAGCAAAAAAATTTCCAACAACTATGTATTAATCTCTAGAAGTAGATAATTCCATATAATTTTTCTTTTTTACTACACCATGAAATTAGATACTTTCCCAAAAAGTGAAAATTTCTAGAGGTTCTTGTTCTTTCTTACTTGAAACCTCCATAATCTGTATTTTAATAAAAACTATATTAAATGGTTATCCTCTTGGGTATAAAATCCTAAGTTGGTAGTACACTATAGGTATTTAAAAATTCATTTAATATCATATAGATGAGACTCTTTATGATTTTCTTTAAAATGAGCACATATACAGACACTGAACATAATATTACATCAGCTAGTAGTTAAGTAAATAAGACTTCCAATCATACCTCAAAAATTGTTTAGACCGACTGATTTTTTTTTTTATCAAGATCCAATTTATAGGTGTTACTCATTGGAGTAACACAATTATTTTTTAATCCAATTAATAAATATTTAAAATATAATTAATTTATTTACTATGATTTAAAATAATACATTAATTATTTTAAAAGATATGAAATCTTGGAAAGAATTTAAGTTCACCAATTAATTTTATCTCAAACTCATTTTTCATCATTTTTTAAAAAATATAAAAATAAATATTTTTCTTAAAATCCAAAAATAATATCATAAAAATATATTTGAACAACTAAAACATCTTTAGAAAGTATTATTATAAAAAAAATATTATGATCCGCAATTCCTTTTCTAAAAACATTTGACGTAAGAAATGTGTTAAGCATGTCATATTTATTCTCTTAGAGCCTTTCATAATCCTTACATAGAATTTAATAATTTAAAAACATGATTTTGAGATTTATGATTTTTAAAACCAAGGGTAGTTCAAAAAATACATCGTCAACCATAGAGCTATTTTGCAATACACATTTGACATCCATTTGATAGTGTTTTAAATTAAGATGTGTTTTATAAGATAAGAGTATTCTAATGGATTCTTTTCTTGTAATATGTGAAAAGGTATTTTTATAGTCAATTAATTATTTTAGACTATTAAATTGTTTAAATAATATACCCTTTTTCATTACTATAGTTTCATCCCCATCCACTTTGTTTCTAAACACCCACTTTGTGCCTATGGTCAAGGTTTCATTAAGTATATCAACATGTTTCTAGAAATTATTTCATTCAAACAGATTCAATTATTATTGCATGTAAATGACCCAAAATTCATTATTCATTGCATTATTTATGTTCCTAGGTTATATATGTGATTAAAAGACTTGACTTTCAACCTAGTTCCTTAGATAAGTTCAAATCTATGTAAGTATCTCTGAGTATCAAACTATGAATCAATGGGATGGTTCCTAAAGATTCTAACAAATATAAAAATATAGGGGACGATTATATTTGGTTCTTCTACATGTTCAGGTTCCATTGGGTTAGAATATAGAGAGTTTCCAAAACTATATTTTTATTTTTCTTTAATAAAATAATAAAAAAATTGGATTTAAGTCTAGATTTGAAAAGCTTTCATTAATATTTTGAAAGGATTTGGATTCATGTGGATATCATTCATCAAACGTGGAATATAAAGATTCTTTCACACACCTGTTACTTTTATTAAAAAATATATATGCTTAAATGAGGTTTAATAACCTAGGAAAACTCTTTTATCACTTTTGGATGAAAATTTTTTCACGATTATATTTTGTATTAATGATTTATACATTGAAACTGAAATTTTATGTAATTAACCTTGGGGTTACTATTATTACACATCTAATAGGGAGCTTTCTTAGGGATAGGTCTAATTAAAACTATATTGATTATTTAAAAAACTAATTTTAAAGACTTTAACAAAAAATAAATAGGCAAATCATTCCCACTAAGCTTATATCAGGTTATTTCTTATAAGGTTCTATTTCTTCTTTCTACAACTATATTATGATGGGGTGTCCTAGGAGGAGATAAGTTATGACTATATCCATTTTGTGAGAAAAAACATTAAAATTTTTGATTTTCAAAATCATATCCATGGTCACTTATTAAGGTTTTGATCCAATGTCCACTTAATTTTTCTACTAACCTAGCATACATAGTGAAATAATAGGAGGCTTCACTCATGAGAGCTAAAAATAATGTACAAGTATACCAAGAAATGTCATCTAGTAAAACACAGACCTAGTGATTCACATTTAAACATGAAACTATATAAGTTCCAAAAAAATCCATGTGGACCAACTTAAGGGGTTTAGAAGTTGAATCATCTTTTTTTTGGTTTTAAATATATTTTTTACTTTTTTCCTTTTTGACAAGGATTACATAAATTATCATTTAGAAACTCAAGTTATGGTATATACTTGACTTGTAATTTTGTAGTTATCTTTATTAGGGAGTGAATGTTGCAATGTCATTGTCTTATATTCTAGGGAATGTGCTCTTTATGAAAGGAACTCAAGGAAGAAACATTTTGTAAGACTAAAGAACATAAATTTATATCATATACATTTTCATTTCTAAATGAAGTAATTAATAAATTTTTTTAAATTTTAAAAAATTAAAATAATTATTTTCAAATTTAACATAAAATCCAGCATCACATAACTATGAGATGCCAGGAATATTATACCTAAGACCAAGAACAAAACATAACTTTAGAAATTAAAATTAAATTAGTGTTATAGATTGGACTAAGACCAATTATTTTCTATTTTTCATTATCACCAAATGTCACCTGACCACTATCAACTTTTATGAGGTTTTGAAGCAATAAAAATTCCCAATCATATGTATTTAACACTCATGATCAATGTACAATAATCAATTAAAATAAATATTCAAAATAATCCATGAAAATAATAGATTAAACATGAAAAAAATTCATACAAAAACATTATTTGGTCAAGTGAAATTAGTGATTCAAGATTTGGGAACCCACATTTGTATAATGGGTTTACTATAAGATTTTTTTAATGTCATGGAAAATAAACCCTCTTTGATCCTGATAAACAAGAAGCGATAAAAGAATTTCAAGTGGTAGAAGTTGCAACAACTTTTCAATATCTTAGCACAAAATAATTTTTTTTTGATTTTGGTACAAAGTTAGTCTTAAAAAATAAATTTTAATAGGTAGATAACCAATACTAGTCGAAAATTTAATAGCAACAAGTTTTCTAATAATTTTAACTAAGGTGTCATTAACATTTGTAAACATCTCAAGATTCCCTTTTTTTCTCATCTAAATGTTTAAGTTCATTATTCTCATTGAGAAACTGGGAATTATTTTCCTTTTTAGTACTATGTTCATATTTCATGGTAGCAAAAATATCATGATGTTTCTCGATAGTTTTATATTTATATTTTAGTTAATTACATGTTTCTGCAAATAATTTTTCAAGAGTCAAAAATTTCATCATTTGTTATATTTTCAGTATCAAATTCATCTCCAGAATAATAATAATTTTTTATAGGATATTCTAAGGTTACCTTACAAGTGTTTCCTATTAAACACATGTTAGATTTGTTAGAAATTTAATTATGTGATGATTTGAATTCGTTGGATCTATCCTCATAATCACTCTAGGTGGTCTTCATTACCTTACTATATTTTCTATTGTTGACCTCATTCTTCTTTTTCGAATACAATTTTGTATAGTTATATTTTATATGTACTTTTCTCTTACACTTATAAAAGACTATTTCATTAGTGTTATCACCTCTTTTCCAATCCTTTTTTACAGTTATGTTTGTTATCATAAAACCATTTATATCAAGTCCTTCTAAATAATTTATTCATTCAATAGAACAGTTTTAATATTTTTTTTAGTTAATTTATTTTCTAATCACTATCACTTAATGTATCTTCATCATTGAAACTTTCTCCATGAACTTGAGCTTTCTAAATTTAATTTTTTTTAGAATATGTTGTTTTGAAAACAACTGACTTTCTATTTGGTTCATCATCTTCTTATATGATAACCTTCAATTTTTCTTCCTAATTTATTATCTTACCTATAAACTCCTTTACTAGAAGTGTTTTAATTTCTATGGATTCCATTATTGACACTAAAGTTCCTATCTATCTTTCCAAAAAACATATAATGATTCGCATGACTTGTTTATTGGCTAGAATATCCTTTATCAGAGAGGTCATTGTATTTACAATCTCATTAATCCTGATATACATTTTAGAAATGGATTCCTTTGGAGTTATTTTGATGATATCATATATTGTAGTACATGTACTAAGTCTTATTTCCATAACACTAGTGGTTCCTTCATGTGAAACAGATAATTAATGAAAAATTTCATGTGTGTTTTACGTGAATAAATCCTATTAAATTATTCTTCACCTAATGAATATTATACGGAATTCATGTATTTGAAATTATTATTATAGTAATCCTTAGTTGGGTCAACCGAAGTATTTATAACAGTATAAGGGATCTTATATTCATCAACTGTCATGACCCGAACCTACCGGTCTCGAGCCGGAACTACCTCAAGCCCGCCTCCATAGGCTAGAGGATGGAGACCAGCACCGAAGGCGTAACAATCTTGTGGAGTCCTTCACCTAAGTACCTATACTCACGCACACACAACCCACACAATGCAGTAGTACAGAGTAAAAAAGGAAACCAAAAGACATGCATCTATACCCCAACCACAGTCATGCATCAACAACTAAAAAGAGTAAGTAAAGTGCTGGAAGTACTGACAAGTAGACTGAGAAGTAAAAAGGGAAAACATGCGCCTAACCACAAAGATGCCACAACTCGGCAACAGGTGAACATAAGAAAACGATTGGATAGACTCCCACCAGAATACTCTAGCATGACCTCGGTACGCTGCTCCAACTATTGTGACCTCTATGCTCCTCTGTAGTCACGATCAACCTGTCCGTCGTCTGCAAGGGAACACCAGGTACTGGAAAAGCCCAAGCATGGGTGTGTATAAGGATACTCAATAGGATTCCTCGAAAGCTTGAGGGAGCAAAAAAGAAGGAACTAAAGAGGTGAGTAGTAGACTAAAGAGAACAGTAGAAAAGTTTAGTAAAGAGTGTACAGCTCCACCTGACAGAGATAACTAGGCACAGACCCCAGGGAGTGGGAACGAAAGTAGGGTCCAATTATATATAGATATATAGATATATATATATTCTCATCAAGCAACCCAAAAGAGTGTGTAAGTGGGATCTCCATCTCCAAGCTCAGCCCAGGATTAGTCGCCATCAGTTCCATGTAAATCCATCCTCACATCCCAGCATCTCGTCTCGTCCCCCTAAGAAACCCAAGTCAGAGGGGTTCAATCACCGCACTTAAATACCATCCTCTTTGGGTGGAACTGACTCACCCACATGGTTTTAGGTCGCGTCTCAAAGATGCGTATCAGTGGGAAAAGTACCCCTCTTCCTCATGGGTCCTTAGGTAATGATAAAAACTGACACTCCACTGATCCGCACAATCAAGGTCCCACTCCGGTAGTCATGGAGGAAAAAGTCACCGACTAGCCGCATGAGAAGGGCTGAGTCTGAAACATCAGCGGGTGACCCACTACCCAGCCCTGCTGGTGGGTAAATCCAAGTACATCATCAAGCGACCCATTGTCCAGCCCTGCTGGAAGGTAGACCTAGAATAAATCGACGGGTGACCCACTACCCATCCATGTTGGAGGGTAAACCAGGAACACGTCGACAGGCGACCCACTGCCCAGCCCTGCTGGAGGGTAAACCTGGAACACGTCGATAGGTGACCCACTGCACAGCCCTACTGGAGGGTAGACCTGGAACAAGACGACGGGTGACCCATTTCCCAGCCCTGCTGGAGGGTAAACCTGGAATCATCCTTTTAGCTCAGCATTGCAACTGATATCACCAGGTGTCACTATCAACGTCGTCGTGCATTGGTTTGGAGTGAATAAAAAGAAGATCTCCACCCCACGCTAACATGAACTCAAAGGAGGCTCCACATGCCCAAACGGGTTGCACAGTTGCATTTATCATGGAAAAAACAGGAGATAGACTACTTACTCTCCCAAAATGGACAACCGGTGAATATGATATTATTCACCGTAGTCGGCCCATGTGGGCCCACACCCCATCTCGGATACTCGTCGGGCGAACTGCGTCATCGTGATGCTCTCGGAAAAAACACACAGAAACGACTACTCATACGCCCTAAACGGACGTCTGGTGAAAAAGGCGCAAAAACGCAACACGCATCACAAAGACAGCCCTTAGGGCCCACGTCTCAACTCCCACTTCAACTCCCGAAACCATACTGGATGTCTCCCCCTCGACTCCAACGTCTCACCACCGCTGACGGTGGTCAAATCGGACATCGGATGTGTCCGCGACAACCAAAACAAGAATCCCGGCGTAGCTCTCAACACGCGTGACGCGCCACCGAGCTCCTGTTCCGGGAATTAAAAATCCCCGAAAGCACCTCAAAACATACTCCTTGAGACGAGGATTACCCTACCATAGATGGCATTTAAAATGGACACTCATAGCGATATTTACGGGTGTGCGAAGCTAGAGGGGACAAGTCCCTTGGGCTGGACCGGCCTAGCCGGCCGGTCCAACCAGTCTGGGCCGGCCCATGACTTTGTTGCGCGGGCCGGAAACGGATCTGCGGTCCGCGATTCAGCTGACCAGCCCTCGTGGATGGTCCTTGGTCTATGCAGAGATCCACTTCCAGCGGGTCTCAATCCCCATCGAGGGGTGGCGCCGCGACCCCGGTATACCCGGACAACTGCCGTCGCCCGTTTGAAGCACCGTGCCACCGCCTGCAAGTCGTGCCGCCTCCTGGAGCTGGAGCCCGTCACATGTGAGCCGCGCCACCACCTCGAGTTGGAGCCACCTCCTTCTCCACCGTGTCGGAGCTCGCCGCCACTGCCATGAGTCACCAGACTAGCCCGGATCCACTAGAAATATGGGGTATTTCGCCGGAAAACTTCCTGGGGCCACCACGGGCACCCCGGGACTCCAAAAATTGATCTAAAAGGTTCTTTGTGAAGATAAACTGGATCCCTACCAAACCATGGGCTTCACTCGATCATCATTCAAAAATTCAATGTGACTAAATTAAATTGAAGATTACTGGAATAAAAAAAAGATAAACAAGAGCCTACCTCAAGGGGTTTTTCCCGATGCTTCACGATCGGGATGCCGGAGCCGCCGCGCCTTGCCGGAGTGATGGAGGAGAGGGTGGATGCTTTTTGATGAGCCCTTGCACCAGGGAAGAATGTCCAGGGAGGGGTGAAGCGGGTGGGTGGTGTGTTTAAATAAAAAAACACACTCAACCACCCGCTCATCAGCCCGTACCCGAATATTCGTCGGGGCCGGTATTAAGCCTACCTTAGGGTAAATGCCATGCCCTGAGCGCAATGGTGGCCTCAAAATTTTAATCCGAGCCTTCGTTCAAGAGTTATAAAATTCGACACCCGCGACAGCCAAATTATGAAAATTCCCCTGGGGGCATTTTTCAAAGTTGGCCCGCGCCCGAGAAAATTATACCCCTCCTAGGGTAAACGGCACGTTCTGGACTCAACGGTGCCCTCAGTTTTCCCG
Source organism: Viscum album (assembly GCA_963277665.1). NCBI lineage: Eukaryota > Viridiplantae > Streptophyta > Magnoliopsida > Santalales > Viscaceae > Viscum > Viscum album. The sequence goes on from OY728133.1 coordinate 1,284,664,053, forward strand.
TCCGAGCTACCATTCAGGAGTTATTTTATTTATTTAGCCCGCCCAGTGTGAACACACGCCAAAATCAATTCTGGCTATACCGGGGCTCGAAATCGCACACCATCAGAACGCCCTGCTCTAGAATCATATCAAGAGAATTTCAAAGTCTTACAAGCTCAAAACCGGGGTTCTTACATCATCCCCTCCTTTACGTTTTTCTTCCAAGAAACACAAAACTACAAAAACAACTCAGGGTACTGAGCCCGCATCTGGCTCTCCCACTACCAGGTGCTCTCCTGCACCCTCCCATGCTGCCACAACACACAAACTAGAGGAATGTCCCGTCCGCGCAGAGTCTGCTCCTGCCGGTCCTCAATCGCCAACGGGTGCTCCGCAAAGGTGGATCCGTACTCAATGTCCAGCTCTCCCCAGTGGATGACGTGCATGGGGTCATGCACGCATTTCCTCAGTAGTGACACCTGGAAGACGTCATGTACTCTCTCCAGCTGCAGGGGTAGAGCAAGACGGTAGGCGACCTCACCAACCCGACGCACGATCTCTAAGGGCCAAATGATCCTCGGGGACAGCTTGCCTCCCAGGACTAACCTTCGTGTTCCACACCATGGGGAGACTCTCAAAAAGACATGGTCTCCCTGCTCAAACTCCAAGGGCATGCGATGCCGGTTTTCATAGGACATATGTTTGCTCTGAGCCGTCCTCATCTGCTCACGAATGACCTTCACCTTCTCCTTCATTGCATGCACCAACTCTGGGCCCATGAGGGAGGTATCCCCAACCTATGTCCAGCATAAGGGTGACCTGTAGGGTCTCCCGTAGAGGGCCTCAAATGGTGACATGCCAATAGTAGAGTGGTAACTATTGTTATATGAAAACTCTACAGAGGGCAGGTGATCCTCCCAGCTCCGGCCAAGGTCTAACACACACTCCCTGAGCATATCCTCTAACCCCTGGATAGTACGCTCGGTGTGTCCGTCAGTCTGGGGTAAATAGATGTACTCATCCACAATTGAGTCCTGAATGCCTCCTATAGGCCTCGCCATAACCGTGATGTAAACCGCGCGTCACGGTCGGAGACGATCATCAAGGGTACTCCATGAAGATGGACGATCTCCCGAACATATAATTGTCCTAGTCTCTCCACCAAGCTCTGCTCCCTGATAGAAAGGAAGTGTTCCGACTTCGTGAGTCGGTCCACTATCACCCAAATGGAGTCATGGCCCATCGCTGTGCGCGGAAGCCCTATGAAGAAATCAATGAATACGGCGTCTCACCTCCACTCCGGGATATCAAGGGGCTGCAACAACCCTGCCAGAACCTGGTTCTCTATCTTCACCTACTGACAGGTAAGACACCGAGAAATGAACTCAGCTATGCTCCGCTTCATTCCAGACCACCAAAACTGCCGCTGAAGGTCTCGGTACATATTCCCCACACCGGGATGTACGGTCGAGGGAGAAGTGTGGAACTCCTGTATCACCTCATCTCGCATCTCCACCAGTACTACAACTCACCCCTGAAATAGTATCTCGTGATTCCCTCATTCATAATACCCATCGGGTGCGTTGCCTGTGGATATCTGATCACGCAGTACCTCGCTATCAACATCTCCCAGCTACGACTCTCTCACGTGCTCAAGGAGTGAAGGAGTCAACACTATCGACTGTTGAAAAGATGTACCCTCTTGCTCCACCAAGGTCAGCCGAAGGGAAGCCAACTACTCTGAAGCTTCCCGCACTAGGTGATCCTGGGACTTCCTGCTAAGGGCATCTGCTACTACTTTTCCCTTCCCTGAAGTGTAGACTATCTCAAAGTCATAGTCCTACAGAAACTCCAGCCAGCACCTCTGCCTCAGGTTCAAATCCCTCTGATTGAATATATACTTGACGCTCTGGTGATCTGAGTAGACCACAAAATGATCACCCAAAAGGTAGTGTCTCCATAGCCTCAAGGAGAACACTACCGCTGCCAGCTATAAATTGTGAGTAGCATAATTCTGCTCATGGGGCCTCAACTGCCTCGAACCATATGCAATCACCGCACACTGCTGCATTAGCACGTACCCGAGCCTATCTTCTGAAGCATCGCAATATACGACAAACTCAACACCCTCCTCTGGAAGCCTCAACATTGGTGTACTAGTCAGCCTCTTCCTCAACTCATTGAAGGCCTGCTGGCACTGATTAGTCCAAGTAAATGGTCGCCCCTTCCATTTCAATACGGTCAAAGGGGCAGAAATCCTAGATAAATCCTCCACAAACCTCCTGTAGTACCCTACCAACCCAAGGAAACTCCGCACCTCAGACGCATTCTTGGGTGGCTCCCAGGAAAGCACTGCTTCTATCATTGCGGGATCTTCAGCCAAACCATGTTCCGTAATGACATGCCCCAAAAAGTGAACCTCGTGAATCCAGAACTCGCACTTCGAGAGCTTCCTGTACAACTGGTGCTCTCGAAGTAAATATAGGACCATCCTCAAGGGCTATGCGTGCTCCTCCTTTGTCATCGAGTAAATGGGTATGTCGTCAATAAAGACAACCACAAACCGGTCCAAGTACGGCTTGAAAAGCTGGTTCATCAAAGCTATGAAGACGGTATGGGCATTTGTCACACCAAAGGGCATCACTGGAAACTTGTAGTGCCCATATCGACAACGGAAGGCCAGCATCAGAATATCAGCCTCACGAACCCACAACTGGTGGTAGCCGAATCGAATATCGATCTTTGAGAACCACTTCGCACCTCACAACTAGTCAAAGAGGTCGTCGATCCTCGAGAAAGGGTACTTGTTCTTTATCATGTCATGATTTAGGCGACGATAATCCACACAATGTCGTAAACTCCCATCTACCTTTTTCACAAAGAGAACTGGAGCTACCCAGGGGGACACACTGGGCCTGATGAAACCCTTCTCACGAGGGTCATCCAACAGAATTCGTAGCTCTCAAAGCTCTGTGGGTGACATCCGATATGCTGCATAGGATATCGGAGCAGTCCCCGGCTGCAAATCAATGCATAACTCCATCTATCGCCCCGGATGTAGTCCTGAAACATCCTCGGGAAAGACATCCATGTAGTCCTCTACCACGGTAGGGATCCAGGTGCATGTAGTGTCCGCTGCTCTGAGGTCCATGCTCTCAAGCTAGTGTGAAATAGGTCGTGGTCTCCTTCTCAGAGTACACATCTGCTCTACCATGAGGTCTTGTTCACCAAGGATGGTGATCCTCGTCCCATCAAAAAACTCTCCTCTAACTCGTCTGTGATAACAGTCGATCTGAGCGTAAACCATAGAAAGCCAATCCAAGCCCAGGATGACGTCATAAGGTTCCATCGTGATGACGAGTATGTCACATGTGAAACTCCCTCCCCCAAACGACAGTTCGCACTGTATGTAGATAAAAGTCACCAACGAGGCACTTACCGTAAGAACCTCAAGGATAAGTGCAGGTGTCAGCGCCTCTACGGGAAGCCCCAACTCTTGTACCAACAAAAGTGATATAAAGGAATGGATGGAGCCCGTGTCTACTAGTACTGAAGCAAGTGTGGAGTAAACACAAAGCGTACCTCGGACCATCTCGTGCGCTGGAGGGTCTCGAACACCCATGGCCTGAAGCTGCCTATGGCCCCTACCACCAGATCCCTAATCCTGGCGTGGGCCACCCGATAGTGGCGGTGGGGGAAACTCAAAATGTCGTCCCATACCTCCTGGTCCTACCGCTCTACATGCGCTGCCTCCCTGAGGACCACTGGGTCCTCACCTAGGTGACCCCTGGTCACGGCACTACCTATACCTCTTAGGTGCGCCCGCTGCCTTCCACGGCTGATCTGCACGCATGGTTGTGCAAACCCATGCTAGGTGACCCAGTCCATCAAAAGCATAGCATCAACTCTCCCATGTCTGCCCCCGTGCCACTGCGGTGTACGACCCTGGACCTGGGTCTTCTCACTGAAGGAACTCCTCAGTTGAGGTCCAGCCCTATATCGTCTGCTTACCGAAGACTCTGCTCTAAAATGGCCACTGCTAGGTCCTGATATCTGGCGCCCCTCGGCCAGGTAGTTCACGGTCACAAGAACCCTCTCCAACACCCCGGAGTATGTGTGGATGCACAAGGGCACCACGCTAGCTCGGATCTCCCTACGAAGACCCTGCTCGAACTTTCGTGCCCGGAAGTAGCTGTGGCGAATCATGTCATGTGAGTAGCACGTTAGATCAGTGAACCGGGCCGAGTTCTGGGACACGGACATCCCTCCCTGCTTCAGCTTCCTAAGCTCCTAGATCCAAACAGAGTGCAGACACGAGGGGGAGTACTCCTCCCGAAAAAGGTGTTGGAATCCATCCCATGTGAGGGATGACTCATCATGGGTCTGTGTCACCAGATCCCACCATCACCCGGCTGTCCCAAGGAAAATTCTGGAGGCTAGGGCCACCATCTGATCTACTGGGGTCTGTAACAGCCTGAAGAGTCATGCCACTGACTCAAGCCATTCTTCTGCCACTTGGGGATCTGGGTCCCCACGGAACTTCAGTGGCCTCTGACGCTGGAAGTCTCGAAGTGCGCTTAGTCTACGCGCAACCTCGGCCTCAGCTTCAAGTACTAACTGTCGCTCCTCAGGTGCAGGGGCTACTGCTGAAGCACTGGGCGGAAGGGGATCGTGTGAGGGTCTATAAACTGACGCCTCTTCACTAGCCAAATTGTCGTCACGAGTTGGAGAGTTTAACCTGTATGGCTGCCATCGTGGGGGCATCTTGAAAATCATCAAGGGATACCATGATCAGATGAGCACATATATACATAACAGTAGTAACAACGGAGAGATGACTCAAACAAAGACGATCAAAGACTCATTCCTACGGGATGCATGTTTCAAAATTCCCTTCAACAAGTCTCAGCATGCTGAGTCGACAAGCAGGTTATCAGCGTCCTGGTGAATGGATACGTTGGTTGCCCATACAATTACTGGACTCCCTGGATTTAGAGCCACTCTCGAGACATGTCAACATCATTTCCCTAAAACCCAACCAATTCCTTTTTAGGGACGTCCGAGCAACGCACCAAGGAACGAACCACCATTGATACCACTTTGTCACGACCCGACCCTACTGTTCCCAATCCTCAACTAACTCAAGCCCGCCTCCATAGGCTAGAGGCTGGCGACCAGTGTCGAAGGCGTAAAAATATCGAGGAGGCCTTCACCTAAGTACCTATACTCATGCACACACAACCCACATGATGCAGTAGTCCAGAGTAAAAATGGAAACCAAAAGACATGCATCTATACCCCAACCACAGTCATGCATCAACAACTAAAAAGAGTAAGTAAAGTGTTGGAAGTACTGACAAGTAGACTGAAAAGTAAAAAGGTAAAACACGCGCCCAACCACAAAGATGCCACAACCCTGAAAAAGGTTAATAGAATAAAATGACTGGATAGACTCCCACCTGAATACTCTTGCACGACTGCGGTACGCTGCTCCACCTTCTGTGACCTATACGCTCCTCCATAGTCACGATCGACCTGTCTGTCGTCTGCAAGGGCACACTAGGTACGGGAAAAGCCCAAGCAGGGGTGAGTATAAAGATACTCAGTAGGATGCCCCGAAATCTCGAGGGAGAAAAAAAGAAGGCACTAAAGAGTTGAGCAGTAGACTAACAAGAACAGTAGAAAAGTTTAGTAAAGAGAGTACAGCTCCACCTGACAGAGATAAGTAGGCACGGACCCCAGGGAGTGGGAACTAAAGTAGGGTCCAATTATATATATATATATATATATATGCTCAAAAAGAAACCCAAAAGAGTGTGTAAGGGGGATCTACATCTCCAAACTCATCCTAGGATAAGTCGCCATCAGTTCCAAGTAAATCCATCCTTACAGCCCAGCATCACATCTCGCCCCCTAGGAAACCCATGTCAGAGGGGTTCAATCACTGCACTTTAATACTTTCCGCTTTGGGCGGCACTGACCCACTCACATGGTTTTAGGTCGCGTCTCAAGGACGCGTCTCAGTGGGAAAAAGTACCACTCTTCCTCGTGGGTCCATAGGTAACGTTAAAAACTGACACTTCACTAATCCACACAATCAAGGTCTCGTTCCGGTAGTCATGGAGGAAAAAGTCACCGACTAGCTGCATGAGAAGGGCTGAGTCTGAAACATCACTGGGTGGCCCACTGCCTGGCCCCGCTGGAGGGTAACACCTAGTACATCATCAGGAGACCCACTACCCATCCCGGCTGGAGGGTAGAAATGGAATAAATCGATGGGTGACCCACTACACAACCCTGACGGAGGGTAAACCCAGAACACGTCGACATGTGACCCACTGCCCAGCCCTGCTGGAGGGTAAACCCAGAACAGGTCGACAGGCGACCCACTGCCCAGCCCTATTGGAGGGTAAACCTGGAACACGTCGACAGGCGACCCACTGCCCATCCCTGCTGAAGGGTAGACTTGGAACAAGACGACGGGTGACCCACTACACAGCCCTGCTGACGGGTAAACTCGGAATCAACCTGTTAGCTCCGCATTGCTATGGACATCACCATGTGTCACTATCAACACCATCGTGCATTGGTTCGGAGTGCGTAAAAATAAGATCTCCATGCCACACTAACATGATCTCAAAGGAGGCTCCACATGCACAAAAGGGTTGCACCGTTGCATTTACCGCGAAAAAAAACGCGAGATAGACTACTTACTCGCCCGAAACAGACAACCGGTGAATATGGCAGTATTCACCTTAGTTGGCCCGTGTGGGCCCACACCCCGGCTCCGATACTCTTCAGGCGAACTGCGCCATCGCGATGCTCTCCGAAAAACACACAGAAACGACTACTCATATGCCCCGAACGGACTTCTGGTGAAAAAGTCGCAAAAACGCAGCACACATCACAAAGACGGCCCGTGGGGCCCACGTATCAACTCCCACATCAATGCCCGAAACCATACTATAAGTCTCTGTCTCGACGCCGGGGTTTCACCGCTGTTGAAGGTGATCAAATCGGACATCGGATGTGTCCGCGCAAACTAAAACAAGAATCCCGGCGTAGCACTCAACGCTTGTGATGCACCACCGAGCCCCCGTTTAGGGAATTAAAAATCCCAAAAACAATCTGAAAACATAGTCCTCGAGACGAGGATTGCCCTGCCGTAGACGGCGTGTAAAACGGACCCCCATAGCGATATTTACTGGTGTCAGAAGCCAGAAGGGGCAAGTCCCTTGGGTTGGACCGGCCTAGCCGGCCGGTCCCCACGGCCTGCCCCGGCCCGGCTCGCTGCGCAGGCCCGTGGCTTTTCCACGCGGTCCGGTCGCAGACCTGCGGTCCCCTCTTCAGCCGACCAGCCCTCGTGGCCTGTCCTTGGTCTATGCATAGACCTGCTTCCAGTGGGTCTCGTTCCCCACCGAGCGGTCGTGTCGCGTCCCCGGTCTACCCGGACGACCGTCGCCGCCCGTCCGAAGCACCGCGCCGCCTCCTGCAGCCACGCCACCGCATAGAGCCGGAGCCCGCCGCCTGCGAGCCATGCCACCGCCTAGAGTTGGAGCTGCCGCCCACTCCACCATGCAAGACCTTGCCAACGCCTCCATGTGTCGCCGGACCACCCTAGATCCACCGGAAATATGGGGTATTTTTCCAGAAAACATCCGGGGGCCACCCCGGGCACCCCGGGACTCCAAAAATTGATCCGAAAGGATCGTTGTGAAGATAAAATTGAGCTATACAAAACCAGTGGATTCGCTCGACGATCAGAAAATAATTCGATGCTACTAAATTAAATTTAAGATTGCGGGAATAAAAAAAAGATAAACACGAGCCTACCTCAAGGGGCTTTGCCCGACGCTTCAAGATCGGGATTCCGGAGCCGCCGCACCTTGCCGGAGTGATTTAGGAGAGGTTGGATTCTTTTTCATGTGCCCTTGCGCCAGGGTAGAATGTCCAGGGAGTGGTGAAGAGGGTGGGTGGTGTTTCTAAATAAAAAAACACACTTAACCACCCGATCGTCGGCCCGTACCCGAACTTTCGTCAGGGCCAGGATTAAGCCTCCCTTAGGGTAAACGCCATGCCCCGAGAACAATGGCGGCCTCGAAATTTTAATCCGAGCCTTTTTTCAAGAGTTATAAAATTCGACACCCGCGACTGCCAAATTACAAAAATGCCCCTAGAGGCGTTTTTCACAATTGGCCCACGCCGCGAAAATGATACCCCTCCTAGGGTAAACGGCACGTTCTAGACTCAACGGTGCCCTCAGTTTTTATATCTGAGCTACCATTCAGGAGTTATTTTATTTATTTAGACCTCCCAGTGTGAACGCACGCCAAAATCAATTCTGGCTATACCGGGCCTCGAAATCGCACACTGTCAGAACGCCCAGCTCTAGAATCGTATCAAGAGATTTTCAAAGTCTTACCGGCTCCAAACCGGGGTTCTTACATCAACTATAGTTGACTATATTTCAAAACCCATTCTTTACAAATGAATTTTCAATATAGTTTTTGAGTGTGCATAATTAGTCCCATTCAAATTGGGAGTTCTGTTTGAAGAACCCACTTCAAATCAATTATCCATATTAATCTATTGAAAAAAATGTTTTATTGAAGTAAATTTTTTGAACTGATAGAACTATAGATATCATTAAAACAAAACTAAAATCACAGTTGAAATGTATTAAGGATTTTAAAAGAAATAAAACTAAAAATTAAATACTCTCATACCAAATTTTTGTCGAAGTGGGACACTCAAGAGGGGGGTGAATTGAGTTCCTATATAAATTCCTGTCAAAATAATTATTTAAAACTTCTAGAATTTGAAATGTAAAACACCCCAATTAAACAAATTAGCGTATTTATATATGTTTTTATCTTTTGAAAGACATTTCAATGAATGATTAGTATGAAGTTAAAACAATATAGATTATAATTTCATATTTTGAAATCAATATACAAAATAAAATTATAATTTAAACACAAGGTATGATTAACTATCATAGTGATGTAATGTTTTATAATTTAAATAAAACATTGTATAAAATCATTGAAAGACAGAGTGGATTTTAAAACAATAGGTTCAGTCATAACCTAAGACATATTACTCTCCACTTGTTGATCAACTACCATCAAGACATTTATATAAATCTGTTTTGGTCCACACCCTAGATCAGGGTACACAACATCATGCATAGTTGTCTAGGTCAACAAGACCACTTCAAAAGTTTTTTATGGGAGAGAAAGTTACAACATGCCACCTAGGACCACTTCCACTATTATCCATGGGAGCGTAAGGTGTAAAAATATATTGTTTTGAATATTTAATGTATCTTTTATTTATTCACATGATAAATTGTGTGTTTATATAACCGATAGACACAAAATTCTTGTATTGTTATTAATGTTCACAAGTGGAGATAAAATATTGATAAGGGTATTAGAAAGATCTATATGTTTGGTTTTACATCTATGAGACTACATGATTATAAATTAATGTGAATGTGGAGTTGACTTTCAAGAATAGAAAAAACATATAGGGTCATGAAGCCTTCTGTCTTTTTTTCTTAGTGAGGTAATGATTTTCATCAAGTGTTGTTTTAAACTCTTCAATTTTTTCGATAGAAGTTATTTGATTAGGATTCATATCACTCATTTTTTTAATATCGGTTAGTTTGTGTGTTGTTAGAAGTTGAACAAGCAGCTTAGTATATTTTCTCAAGTCACATAATTTTTATTATTGATTTTGATGTTCCTTTTCTATGGTGTAATAGATAAGAAGAATGTTCTTTGGTACGTTGTACCTCATACTAGTCTCTGAAATCCATGAAATTTTGTCTAAAAATACATATGAGATCATTAATATAATAAGCAGTTCTAGGTTTCATAAATATGAATGTTAGAAATAATTTTTAATTTAATAAAAAATGTAGGGAATGATGGTGTATTTGGGTGTGGAAGGTAAGTATTTAGGTGTCTCAGATTGTCGGTGTATCGGTCTATTAGTGTCTCATATTTTTGATAGGTAATTTTGTCAGCAAATCACTCTATCGGTAGGTACTCTATCGGTAGGTACTATGTCAGTAACTCTTATATTGGTAGCTTAAACATTGTCAAAATTAAAAGGATAGATCAGTCGCTCTGTCGGTAGGTCATGTTGTCAGTAAGTCAGATATCGGTGACTTATCATTATAGGGGGCTTATAATTATCGATAACTTATACATATCTAAATTCTATTAACCAGTCTTATGATATGAACACTAAAAAAGAAGATAAGATTAAATTTAAACTTGGGTAAACCTGATGTAACTTTATGAATAATTAAGCAAGATATTTGAACATTAAAACTAGAGGAGGCCACCAAGATCTATCATCTCTAGAATAAAAATCACAACATATTTATAATATTTGAAAATAAATTACACTTTTAAGACCAATAATATTTCATTTTTTTGGGAAATGATGTAATTTATGATCATGGAGATGGTAAGTCACATGTATACACGAGTAACATTCCCTTTTTCAACAATCATAATGGGGAGAAGTTACATAATATATTATCATTACATAATTATCATTATATCATAAGTAATATATTATTTATTTTAAATATATATATATATCATCTAGGATGTGTGATAATGGAAATAGATTATCATCACTTTGTTAAGGGGATAGTCCACATGCACACGAATGATTTTATCATATTTAATTGTAAAAAATGAAATATTACCATTATATAATTATTAGTAGTTAATTAATATAAATGTTCTTTCATTTATATCAAAAAATAATAATTAACATCATTCCTTATCATCTTCGATGTAAGGTTCTCATGACAGATGAATCACATCGCTTCACAAGGTTGTAGTTTTCAATAAACACGATCAACGTTATCATGTTTAAAATAGAAAGGAATGTAATAAATTATATATAATATAAATAATATATAGGTATAATTATTTTATATATATCATTTATATCAATTTACTATTCATAATTCACATCCTTTACTGGTGGTAATGGAAAAGAGAATGACATCAGTTCGCAAGGTGGTAGTCCACCATAAAAAATGATAGATGATTTCATAAATCATTTAATTGAAGTGGAGATGGTCTTAGTTCATTAAATTATTATAAAAACAACCCATTATATTGAATATAAATTTCATTTTAAATCAAAAAAGTTTTAATATAATATGAATGTAGTAGAAAAATAAGTAAAAGAATGATTCTCTTTGGAGAACATTACATCTTCTTTGGGTATTCTCCATATATTTTCACTATATCCTTCCTAGGTTTTATTTATGAAAAAAGGATTCTCGGATGAGCTTATGAATGTTGGTAACTAATTTTTTAAGGGAATGGACAAACCAAAATGATTTAGAGGTGTTAATAAGTGAGGTGACATAGTTGCCTTTTATAAATGGGAAGTGGTTTCTTTTTTTAATACCCAAAACTATTCACTATTAACAGGTATACCTTACCTCATGAACCAAAAAACTATATAAATAAGTGATTAAATGGTTTATTTTTTCGATAAAAACTCCCATAAAAAAACATTTTATCATGTTATAATTTATCTATCATGTTTAAACAATTATAACAAATTAGTTTTTACCAATGTAACGTGGATATTTTCACATAACTAGGTAATTAAGAATTAAAGAATAAAATTTAAATAATATTTTTTATAAAAAATATACCTACTTATTATAAATAATAACTCAAATTTATTAAATAAAAAATCTAATTTTTGTGTAAAATTAATATTAATAAATACAAATGTAATTAAAAATACCATATTTTAACCATAATCAAAGTAATTAATGTTATCTATTTTCGCACATAATTAGGTTAAAATTTATTTTGAGATTTTGATATAATAGAAATTATACTTATACCAAATATGTAATCTATTTTTCAAAATTAAATTTATAGATATAGAATAATTTAATTAAAAATTAATCCTAGATATGGGATGAGAAAGTATGATTCTAAAGTGAAAATGTTCAAGTCTACAATGTTTTTATATTCATATTCACTATATAAACGACACCAATTATTTAAATTGGATTAATGAATAAAAATTTGAACTAATTTTACTTTAAAACCAATAAAAATATAATTTAGCTTTATGAATTGTTTAAATGAAAAGGTTATTAGTAATTAAAATTCATTATTTTCACAATTAAAAAATTAAACATCTCCAAAAAAATTATAAAATTAACAGTATTATTATTTTGATATATTAATTTTACATATGTATATTAATTTTCAAAATAAATTTTCCTTAATTGGTAAAAAATTCAATTACATGCACAAAGTGAGTTTAATCATATCTTGGAAAAAAATCAATTTTTAAGAAAAAAAAATTCTTCCATTTATTTGATTATAATTTTTAAATAAAAAATCGATAAATAATATATATATATATAACATATATTTTAATAAATTATTTAATTTTATTCTTACATATCATTCCAATGACTAGAGGATAATAGACATATTAAATGATAACACTAATAATATATTATAGTTGAGTAAAAATTGATCTTGAGTGTAATAGAAGTTATCCAAGAAAATTGATGTTGTGTGTAGTTCAGGATAAACTCTGTGTAGATTATAATGAAATGGAAAATCATTGTTTTATTCATTAAAATCTATAAACTAGATTTATTTTATTTAAAATCAATATATAATGTCTCAAGTGTTATATTGCCTTATATGTATGGTGTTTTGTGTCATGTTTGCTATCAAATACAATGTTATTATTTTATAACTTAGGTTTATTGAATTCCATCCAACTTAAATAAATTACATCCACAAAATGTAGACATACCATCATAAATAAATGGTTTAATATTTTATTTTATTTGAAAAACTTCACCTCAAAAAAGGATTAATAAAATTTATTCTTTATAAGAGAGAAATTTATATATAATATTGGAATGTAATAATGTATTACTATGTTTCTAAATATGATATAATTAGTGGAAATTTAATATATGGACATAGAATAATTTAATAAATAATTATAGAAATTGATTGATGTTATTTATCATAATAATTTTGTTTATCAAGAGAATGTTAAGGGCCCCAAAACAATTGTTATGTGATGAGTTAAAACAACATCTCATTCATCGAATATGAATTTAATATGATAATAATTTCATTTCCAATTATTTATTCCAAATGTTGAGGAGTTATTTAAATTTCCAGGAATATACTGAAATATATATACTGGATAAATATCTATTTCATAAGAACAATTCCATCCTTTGTTTGCACTTCGATCATTTTCTAATTATTAAATTACTCCATGAAATGAATATACCAAACTAATTTTTAATCCTTGAATCAGTAAAATTTACTTTTAAGAGTTTTTACATATATAAAACTGTGAAATATCTTTCCCTATGTCTTTAAAAAATTTCAAACAGCAATATTACTGCTACATGTTAACCAAAATTATAAAATAATCACTAAACCTATAAGGAAAAACCACTCATTCTTCGTTAATGCTGATTTTTGAAATAGATTACTATAAATTATGAAATATTAACTAGTAAATCTCTTAGGCTTCTGGTATGCTTGAAACCCTTCTCATCCTTCCGTCGTGAGTTCATGCCCATTCACATTGTTGTATGAAATAGGTTTTTTTCAAAATGGTGTCAATATTTTTTTAAATGATACTAATATAATTCATATTAAATTCAAAATAAAATATGATGTATATCCATGAAAAGTAATCATTAAATATCCTTTTTAATAAGGACTAAATAAAAAGAATTTTATTAAAATTACAGTAATATTTTTTGACTATTATAACAATGTCAATAATAATCATATTAATGGTAAAGGATATCAATACATTTCGAAATATATCTTAAAACATAAACGCATTATTCATCAAATCTTATTTACAATAAAACATATAATTTCAGTTTAATTCTACAATACATTGTTAATTATGTGACTATCATAACAAATTTTTTTAAAACAGGTGGGCAAATATTTTTACATATGATCAACCAACAACTCAAAAAATGTCATGGTTTCAATAAATCTTATTTTGATGAAGACATAAATTATTCTGAAATTTTAAAAAATCCTTAGTTGTTTTGTGATTTTATTAAATAAATTACCATTGGTAGAAATAATTATGAAATTTAATTATTGAACCATGTCACATAAATACATCTTCACTATTATTTCAACACCTAAACATCAATTGTTTAAGGATTATCCTATATCATTCATTTCAATTATCTATTCAAATACTTCATAATGGTCGGTAAAAAATGGTAATTATCATAAGAATATCCATTGGTAGTTTCAAAATATTCATGGAGTAAGGCATGTTTTCATTCCCTTTGTGGTGATAATTTCAATGCCAATGCACCCATTTTGGAGTAATCACACATAGGTATATAAACTCTATAATTAATTCCACTTTTATTATACATACTAGGTTTTATTACAAGGTAAAACCACATAATCTCGACTATAATGAAATTTTTTGATGTTATTATATACATACCCACAAATATTATAATATTGTTAGGTTCCCAAACTTTTGTTTTGGAAAATATAGTTACCAATGTCTTATCTAAACATATTATGATATCATCTTTAAGGACCTCAAACTCGTTATCCTAACACTAGTGTCATACATTATTAAAATGGTATATAATAAAAGAAATCACATCTTGATGTAACAAATAGTTTTTTTGTCTTTGAAAACTATATACAAACATTATTATTACATTAAATTTAAAGGAAAAAAATAAAATATAATTTTTATTTCATGAATAAAATTGTTATTTTAGACATATCATTTCATATCAAAAATATATATAGTTATGGAATCCTAGGGTAAGCAAAAAAATTAGGGTGAGCTCGAATTATTAATAATAGATTAATACAATAGATTCTATTGTGAATTGTTAATGAATAATCAACAAGTCATGGTAAGTAAGTGGACAAATATTCCATTTAAATTAGTTGACTATCACGGTAAGGTATTGAAGAATCACTATAGGAAGGTAAATAAATGAAAACACACTCCATTAAATTAATTAACTAAATTTCAAATGTATCCAGAGATAACATCATCATGAAAATATTTTATATAATAATAACATAATTCTAAATGAAGGATGTAATGCACCATACCTCTCTGGTCCATTCATTTGTGAGAATCAAGTATATGAGGAGATTTGGGAGGTCATGGTGACTTAACCCCAACACTTACAAAAAAAATTCAGTTCGGTGAACAGTTCCAACGGTAGATAGTTGTGAACAGTGCATGAGTGACCTTAGGTGAACAGTGTCATCGATGACCTTAGGTGAACAGTTTCATCAGTGAACCCTGGTTAACAGAGTCATTGGTAACTTTCTATGAACAGTTCTATCAGTAACCTCTAATGGTAACCTCTCTTTCCTTTTCCAAATTTCCAATTCTATGAACAGTTCTATTCTTGTACAGTTCAATCAGTAACCTCTGACGGTAACATCTATTTCCTTTTCGAAATTTCCAATTCTATGAACAGTTCTATTAGTTAATAGTTCTATCGGTAAACTCTAACGGTAACCTCTATATCCATTTCAAAATTTCCAATTCTATGAACAGTTCTATCGGTTAACAGTTTTATCGGTAACCTCTAATAGTAACCTCTATTTTCTTTTCCAAATTTCTAATTCTATAGACAGTTCTATTTGTGAATAGTTCAATCGGTAACCTCTAATGGTAACCTCAATTTCCTTTGCCAAATTTCCAATTCTATGAACAGTTCTATCGGTGAATAGTTCTATTAGTAACCTCTAATGGTAGGTGTATAGAGTTTCCATAATGGTAGGTGTACATTTTTTCCAAAATGGTAGGTGTACATTGTTTCCATAAAGATAGTTGTACAATGTTTCAATAACGGTAGGTGTAAATTGTTCTATCAGTGAGGTTCTAATGGTGAGGTTCATGAACAGTGTTCTATCGGTGAGGGTCTAACAGTGAGGTACAAGAACATTGTTCTATCGGTGAGGTTCATAAATAGTGTTCTATTGGTGAGGTTCTAACGGTGAGGTTCCTAAAGAGTGTTCTATCAGTGAGGTTCATGAACAATTTTCTATTGATGAGGATCATGAACAGTGTTCTATCAGTGAGGTTCTAATGGTGAGGTTCATGAACAGTGTTCTATTGGTGAGGTTCATGAACAGTTTTCAATCGGTGAGGTTATAACGGTGAGGTTCATGAACATTCTTTTTCCTTTTCCAAATTTTTGA
The DNA here is from genome assembly GCA_963277665.1 of Viscum album. Taxonomy (NCBI): domain Eukaryota; kingdom Viridiplantae; phylum Streptophyta; class Magnoliopsida; order Santalales; family Viscaceae; genus Viscum; species Viscum album. Next base: position 1,284,680,309 of record OY728133.1, read on the forward strand.
GATTGTGAACAATGTTTCCATCATCATATTATTTCGCCCCTTTAGCATTTTCCTTTGACTTAAAATGCATTTAAAGACTCGTTTTTAGGACTCTAAGGATGATTCAAAGGTCATAAATCCTATATTAATTATTCCTAAGGCTCGGGAATTTTTTACTTGGTTAAACTGCATGGTTTAATTTGATCCACTTTTAATGGGAAATTAAGAGTATCTTAAATTATCGCTCAGTTAAATCTTCAAAAAGGAACAATATATCTTCCTCCCCTATTCTTCCTCCCATATTCTTCCTCCTTATTCTCTGGTGCGAGACACTCGAACCTTTCATTCCTTCCTATAGGAATCGTGAGATCAAAATTTTCTCTGTGGATTGGTTTCCTCGACGTCCTTCTAACTACAAGTTCACCCCCTGTTTCTGTGCAACCATGTAGTATCAATCAATCATCAATATAAGGTATGTTTTATCATCATTCTTTTGTGATTCATCATCTCCGATTTCTCCTTTAAATATTATAGCATGTAATCTCCTTGCTTCTAATGGCATTTTCTTGGGGTTCAATTGGTGTGGTTGTACCCTGGTATCCTCGGGTGGATGCATTTGTCACGAAAGGAGGATCGTACCCATTGTGTGGATAAAAAACTTCAAGAACCGTTTGAGGTAGGGGATTCATTGCTTCTCTCTTCTTTTACGCAAAACTGTATAGTTAGAAAGATTTATCCAACTTAATCACAATGGAATTGGCATAATAAATATTTGAACCGGATAAATAATTTGATATTGATCATATGTTATTGCCTCTTGTTTTTCTAGATAGTGTGATATCTATGTTTGCTTCGTATAACTGTTTATTCTTGATATAAATTGGTAAGTAACATAAACCGGAATTAATTGATAATGGTTTGGCTAAAGATAAAGAGGCATATAAATGAATCTGGTTCATCTTGTTGTAATTTGATGTTAGTCAAAATGGTGCAGTGAGCATGTTTAATTATTTGTGATAGATTTCAGTTTAGGTTTCCCAAATTTGGAACCTATTTTCAATAAATTGGTTAATCCATGATGGATTAAAGAATTGATGGTTTGATAAAATATAATTCCTTGTAGGGTTCTATGTAAACCTCTTTATTGTTGAAGGGCTATGATCCAAATTGTTAATATGATTATTTTCTTGCTGCTTGTGTTGTAATGTGAGCCTCGATGGCTGTTGTGATATATGGGGGTAGGGAGACCAATTGGTTGTTGTAGCAGATGACGCCTAGAGGGGTGAGATGCATCGGTTTATACATGTGGGTGTAATGGAGGACACAATGGATGATGGAATGGGTTTGATGTGAATGTTTAAATGCTTGCTGATTTTTTTGGTTGTTTACATGCTTTACTTCTCCCCACTACTCAAGGCAGCAAGTCTTACTTACCCTTCTTCTAAAAGCGGTGAAGACTCATGGGGTTTTCCACATGCTTTCCGTGTTTAGCTTATCAAGGGAGAATGGGTCTACGCTCTTGCTATAGGCGGCAACGACTCGACGGATCGTTCATCTACTCACCGTGTTGATCCCCCTTGTTTCTAGTAGCATAGTATGTTTTTCTAGAATACCTAGGATTATGGGAATGCAATTCTATAAATAAATAATTTAATAAATGATGTTAACCCATGGGGTATGAAATTTTTTTGGGTGTAATGCTGAGGTTGTACTTTAATGGAGAAGTGTACTTTGGGTGTGATGCTAATAAAATTTAACGTGGAATTGTTGTTGGGTAAATAATGTTTATTTAATTAATTAAGGTAAAGTGAAACTGATAAAAAGGGAATGAAATAATGTATTAAATCTCTTAGAATGGTTGTGTGATTATAGGATACCTAGTTTTAGAAGTGGCATCCTGGAGTCCAAGAGACGTTAGCTGTAGTTGATTCTAAGACTAGGTTATGCCCATAGTGTGTTTGTCAGCTATAGTATATCCTGTAATTTATGTGTTTCTATATGGTACTCCACCCTATCAGTAAGGGGAACTAACACCCTGAGGATTTTGATCCCTGGGGGTGTTTTCCCCAACATTCTGGTGGGAGGGTTAATGTATGAATACCCCCTTTTCCCCGCTCTCTTCTCTTTGTAATTACTTGTGCAGGTAGAAACAGTGGTATTTTTTCCCCATATATGTGTGTAGAGGGATGTATGGCTTGTGGTTATTCACACATATATATTCTGGAAATAGTATCCTATATACTACTATAGGTGTAACGTGTATAGGCTCTGATGTCTTGAGGATCCTTACTCGATGTATGGGTTCTAATGGTTTGAGGTATAATACCTGATGTACGATACATGTTATGCGAGCTGTGGTGGCTCTTAGAAACTACCTGGTTATTTTTCTTACGTGTATTTTCTGGGTTTTTTTGCATGAGGTGCATGTTGTGGTGCTTCACCCCATGTGTTTGCCGGCAAGCCTTTTTGGAGAGAGATGCTCAGGATGTGCGACATTGGGGAAAAGCAGCAAACCAGTGGGGAAGTAGTGGCGGGGTACCCTTGATATTATTTTTTAAATTATATAATCTTGTATGTGTTACATGATTAGAGTATCCATGGTGAGGTTTGGACCTTAGTATACTTGTTTATGTGACGAGTTAGTTTCACTAATTGTTCATTGTGCTTTAGCAATATTTCTCTACTTTTGAATGAAAGGCTTCAGGGAGGATCCTACTAAGTATACTGTTATACTCAACCTATGTATATGTAAACTATTTTCCAGGTCACATGGATCAGGTTGGAGATCAAGCTGGTTTCTACTAGCTTGGGGTTGCATGATCTTTCCGGGCTGGTGGTTCCTGCTGTTTTTACTCTTTTTTTGGTACTTGCAGTTTCCCCTTTTAGTTATAGTACTTTTTCATAAAATTACATATGTGAACTTGGATTTTATTTTATATTTCAGTTCTGAGTTGGAGTTGGTTGGTGTCTATCTTATCTCTCTCTTCCACATGTTTTCTCTTAGAGGGCAATGCCTCCCATTTCTATGTTAATTATAGACTGGGTGCTAGTTTCCAACCCGGGGCCTATTGGAGGCGGGACTTGTGGGTCATTATCTTCCTTCTCGCATTGACGTCTCTAGAGGGGTACACTTCGTCGGTAGGGGTCATGACATAGTGTTATCATAGGTCTGGTTGAGATATAGGATGGATTTTGGAGTTAGGCACATGTGAGGTTGCGTGGGTTGGAAAGGCAATGGTTCCATTCATGTTTAGCAAGTGATGTAAACACTGGAGAATAGTAGGGAAATAGGCATTTAGGTCCCCCTATAATATGATGTATGGACCTTTATGTTAAAAATGGCTACTAAATGACATGATACAAGTTGCTGGGTAGAGACCTAGGAAAGGATCATGCATCTTTATTTTTTGTGCCTATGTTTGATTGGGTAGACCACAGGATAGGTTAATATAAAATGAATGAAAGAAAAAAATTAATTAATTAATGTTGAGTCTTCCATATTCTAGGTTTAAGAGCCCTAAATATTTGTTATTTTATTGGTATGGCTTCAGGTCGACATACTCATCAGGATCGCATAAATGATGTCCAGCAGGACATTCCAGTATATATCTATAGGGTAGAGGTTGATGACGATGACACTTAGAGGAAGACACTACGAGAGTTTCAGCGCCTGAGTCTGTAGAAGTACGAGGGCTTCGTTTCAGATGCAGTCATGAATGATTGGTTAGAGGAGGTTAAGATTGGCTTCAGTTCTATCCGATCTCGGAAGAAGAACTGGGTGTCCTTGTATGTGACGATGCTACGTGGAGCAGCGTGGTAGTGTTGGTTCTGGTTCTTGGGGATCGCGAGGATTCAGTGAACTCATGGGAGGATTTCTGAGAAAAGTTTAGATTTGATCTTCTTTCTTTGATCGTGAGGGAATCCAGTCACTAGGAGCTCTTTACCCTCCGACAGGGGAGATCAATTGTGTGAGAGTTTGTAATCCATTACAGGAACCTTTTACGATATGCTTCGGACCTGTTTCCAGATGAGGAGGCTAGGGAGAGGAACTTTGAGGAGGATTTGCGTCTAGATATCCCGTGCCATCTCACCCCATTTATGATGAAGAAATATATTGAGGTGCCAGTGAGGTAAGAGTTTGTTGAGAGGACTTTGGCCAGATCCGGATTTTCATGAGAGGGGAGTCATCTTGATCCCTCACGAAGTAGAGTTGTGGTCCACAGATCCCAGTTTTCAGGGAAGAAAAGTTTCTGTTCAGCCGGGGGTAGGTCCTATCCCTTCACATATCGTTTCTCAGGAGGCAGAAACTCTCTAGACTATGCTAAGGTATCATGACATTTATTTATTGTGGTGGTAAAGGTCATGCACGGTGGGATTTCCCAACATTATAGAGCAGTCATCCTGCACCAGGTGCTCTGCTCCAGGTTCTTCCATTGAGGCAGTTCCAGCCGATGTAGCATTAGTCGGTTGTACCAACATTAGATCAGTAGAGGGTAGACGTGGGAGGCATAGGACATCAATGTGATGCTCCGCGTCCTTAGAGAGTAGATCACGACCGTTGTGGTGGTCTTCATTAGGGTCACAGAGGTCGTGGAGGTGGTGGTGTTAAGCTTCATGCTTTAGTGTTGCCAGCTCCAAGTGAGCCAGACGTCATTCGAGGTACCCTTTGCTTGTTTTCTACCTTTTTGTATGCCCTATTTGATTCAGGAGTGACCCACACATTCATATCACCTACCCTTGTCTATTCTTTGGAAGTTGAGGTAGAGAGGCTTCCAGTGCCCTTGGTGTTGACTAAACTAGTTGGATGTCGAGGTGACATGTTTGAAGTATATAGAAATTTTGAGATAGTGTTGGAGAAGCACCGCTCTTGGGGAGATTTTGTATGTCAACTAATAAAACCATATGATGTCATCCTCGGCATGGATTGGTTTTATTCACTGTAGGATATCTTTGATTTCTTCAAGAAGTGGGTTGATTTCTTTGGTTTGGATGGAGAGACGGTGGTGTTTTTTGGTGAGCGAGATCCTCAGATGGGTCATAGGTGTGTTCTGACCCTATCATACTTAAGGGATGAGATGATGTTGAGTTCATCGGAGGTTCAATAGTTGGCGTTTCGTGGGGTCGTAGAAGAGTACCTTGATGCCTTTCTAGAAGAGGTTGTAGCATTACACAATCGTTGAGAGATTGAGTATGGGATCTAGCTAAACCAGGAGAATCTCTTATATCTATGTCTCCATATAAAATTTCCCCTTCTGAGTTATGAGAGTTGCGTATAGAGCTTGATGTTATGTTACTGTGTGGTTTTGTTCGGTCAAGTGTGTCACCGTGGGGTGCACCCATTTTTTTCATGAAGAAGGTTGACGACATTTTATGGTTGTGAGTCTATTATCATCACTTAAACAATGTGACAATAAATATTCTCTATTGTATTCCATGGATTGATGATTTATTTAAACAACTGAAGGGTGAAAGTTGGTTCTGAAAGATCGATATGTGGTCAGGTTATCATCAGATGCGTGTCAAGGATGAGGATATCTGGAAGACTGCTTTCTGTTGTCGTCATGGGCATTATGAGTTTGTTTTAATGTCGTTTGGAATGACGAAATCTATAGCTATATTAATGGGATTTATGAATGATGTATTCCGTGAGTTCATGGACATGTTAGTGGAAGTTTTCATTGAAGAAAACCTTGTGTACTTCACATTTGAGGAGGATCATGAAGAGCATCTACATGTTGTTTTGGGAGTTCTTCGTCAACATCAATTGTCTGGGAAGTTGACGAAGTGTGAGTTTTAGGTTCAAGAAGTATGTTTCTTGGAGAGTGTTGTGTTCCAGAAGGGATTAGTTATGGATACATCGAAGATAGAATCAGTTGTGTCTTTGAAGGCCCCCATGACAGTGTTAGAGGTGTGAAGTTTCCTTGGTCTCACATGCTACTACAGGAGGTTTGTGGCTGATTTCTCATGAGTTGCGACTCCTCTGTCAGCTTTGACCAAGAAGGATCAGGAATTCCTATAGACTAATCAGTGTTCGTAATATTTAGAGTATCTAAAATAGAAGTTAGTATGTTCTCCATTCCTTTTTATCCCAGCAGAGGGAGTTCAGTTTGATGTTTTCTTCGATGCTTCGTAACTAGTGTTAGGTTGTGTTCTGATGCATCAAAAATATGTTGTTTCTTATGGGACTTGGCAGTTGCATCCTCATGAACGTAACTATGCCACTCCCGATCTTGAGTTGGAATATGTGGTTTTTTCTTTGAAGTTGTGGACACATTACCTCATTGGGAATATATTTGTGGATTTCACCGATCATAACAGTTTGAGGAATGTTTTCTCTCAGCGTATCATGAATGTACGACAACATCGATGGATGGAGTTCTTACTGGAACATGACTTCAAAATATCGTATACACCTGGAAAGGGGAATTTTGTAGCTGATGCACTGAGTTAGAAGTCACGTAGTGATGTGGTTCATAAATCTGGTGACTCATGGAGAGTAATGGAAGAATTATCAGCATTACATCTTGATTTGGGAGATGTTTGGGGTAGAGGTTGTCTTTACTAGGTTAAGGCGTAGTCATCTCTGTTACAGAAGTTGGAAGATTCCCAATTGGGGGATCTTGAGGTGGGGGTCTGGAGAGACTGATTTGTTGGTGGAGAGGCCCCAGATGGTTGGACTAAGGATGAAAAACATAGATTGTTGTATCATAGATGTCTTTTGGTTCCTTTGACGATACGCAAGACGATTCTCAGAGAGTTCCACAGTTCTCCTTTAGTGGTGCATCCTAGCGTGAGAAAGATGTACCAATCCTTGAGGAGTCCGTTTTGGTGTCCTGGGCTGAAGCGTGTGATTGCAGAGTTTGGGTCTCAAAGTTTGGTCTGCCAGAAAGTGAAGGTTGAACACCATGTCCCTGGTGGTCTACTCGATCCATTAGAGATTCCCCAGCAGAAGTTGGAGGACATATCAATGGACTTTATTACTAGTTTACCTCGAGCATAGGGAGGACATGATGCTATTTGGGTGGTAGTGGATTTCTTAACAAAATCAGCCAACTTTATAGCAATCAAGGAGTCAAGATCAGTGGAAGTTTTGTCAATGCAGTATCTGGAGGAGGTGGTTATACTTCATGGAGTCCCATGGATGGTCATTTTTGATCGAGATCCTCACTTTACTTATAGGGTGTGGAGTGGTCTCCAGCATGCTTTTGGTTCTCAACTATGCCTTAGCACTACATTCCATCCTCAAACAGATGGTCAGACAGAGAGAACCATCCAGACTCTTGAATATATGTTACGCTCTTGTGTTGTTGATTTCGGAGGTTTATGAATGAAGCACTTACCCTTGATGGAGTTCACTTATAATAATAGTTTTCACTCCACCATCAGTATGGAGCCTTTTGAAGCCTTATATATCCAATATTTCTGTTCTCTGTTGTGCTGGTCTGGGGTCAGAGATTTAGAAATTCTTGGACCGGAACTAGTACAGAATACAACAGAGATGGTTCATGTGATTTGTGACTGGATGAAGACAACACAAGATCGTCAGAAATCATATGCCGATAAAAGGAGGAGGCCCTTAGAGTTTGATGTTAGGGACCACATGCTTCTGAAGGTGACTCCCCAACATTGGAAGTGAAGGTTTGGTCATGGAAGTATGCTTTCTCCCTACTTTGTTGGGCCTTTAGAGGTGTTATCTCATGTTTGAGGTGTGGCATATCGAGTAGCACTTCCCCCGTAGATGAGTCGGATATATGAAGTTTTCCATGTATCACAGCTCTGTCATTATCTTCATGATGACTCTCACATAATCTATTGGGGAGAGATCGATGTTGAGGATGATTCAACCATTGAGGAGAGACATGTGGAGATCCAACACCACAAGGTTAAGGTGGGTCGCTGGTGTTCTATCCCCTTGGTTGGTGTCTTGTGTCTACACAGTGGCATGGAGGAGAGTACATGGGAACGTGAGTCACAAATATGTGCTCGATACCGAGAGTTGTTTGAACTTTAAATATTTTTATGTATCAATGAAGAATTTGTGGTTATAAACCTTCTATGTTTACGAGATGGTTTATTTTTTTTGATTTTGTGTCATGCTCTCTTTTGAGAGGTATCTCGATGGGTTTTTTTTCGGACCCCATTTCATTTTCACTTTAGGTGGGTTTTAAATTCTTGAGCATGAAAATGTTTTTGAGAGATATATGATGTAATGGTACAGACCTCTCTGGTCCATTCCTTTGTGAAAATCAGGAGTATGAGGTGATTCGGGAGGTCAAGGTGACTTATCCCCAACACTAGCCAATTTTGTTTTCAGTTCGGTGAACAGTTCCAATGGTAGACAGTTGTGAACAGTGCATTGGTGACCATAGGTGAACAGGGTAATCAGTGACCTTAGGTGAACAGTGTCATCGATGACCCTTGGTGAACAGAGTCATTGATAACTTTCTATGAATAGTTCTATCGATGAACAATTCCATAGGTTACCTCTAACGGTAACCTCTCTTTCCTTTTCCAAATTTAAAATTCATTGAACCATTCTATCAGTGAACAGTTCTATCTGTAACCTCTAATGGTAACCTTTATTTTCATTCCCAAATTTCCAATTCTATGAACAGTTCTATCAGCAAATTGTTCTATCAGAAACCTTTAGTTCCCTTTCCAAATTTCTAATTCTATGAACAGTTCTATCGGTGAACAGTTCTATCAGTAACCTCTAATGGTAACCTCTATTTTCTTTGCCAAATTTCTAATTCTATGAACTGTTCTATTGGTGAACTGTTTTTTCGGTAACCTATATTTCATTTTCCAATTTTTCAATTCAATGAATAGTTCTATTGGTGAACAGTTTTATCGATATCCTTTAACAGTAGGTGTACAATGTTTCGATAGCAGTAGGTGTACAGTGTTTTTAGGACGGTTGGTTTACAGTTTTTCCATAAAAGTAGGTGTACAGTGTTTCCAGAACAGTAGGTGTACAGTGTTCTATCAGTGAGGTTCATGAACAATGTTCTATCGGTGAGGTTCTAACAGTGAGGTTCATGAACAGTGTTCTATTGGTGTGGTTCATGAATAGTATTCTAATGGTGAGGTTCATGAACAGTGTTATATCGGTGAGGTTCTAACGGCGTGGTTCATGAATAGTGTTATATTGGTGAAGTTCGTGAATAGTGTTCTATTGGTGAGGTTCTAACGGTGAGTTTCATGAACAGTGTTTTATCAGTGAGGTTTATGAATAGTGTTTTTCCTTTGCGGAATTTTTGAGTTCATGAATAGTCTTTCCAGCTTCATACAGTTTCCCTCTTTAGCGTTTTCATTTGATGTAAAATGCATTTAATGCCTCGTTTTAAGGACTCTAAGGCCGATTCAAGGGCCATAACTCCTATAATAATTATTCCTAAGGCTTGGGATGTTTTTACATGGTCAAAACTTGTGGTTTAATGTGGTTTTCTTTTAATGAGAAATTAAGCATATCTTAAACCATTTCTCAGTTAAATCATCAAAAAGGGAAAAGATATCTCGATCCCTTGTCCTTCCTCATTATTCTCTAGTGCGAGACACTCGAACCTTTCCTTCCTTCTTGTTGGAATCATGAGATCATACTTTTCCCCAAGAATTGGTTTCCTCATCATTTTTCTTGCTGCTAGTGAACCCCCTGTTTCTTTGCAACCATGAAATATCGATCAATCTTCAATATAAGGTATTTTTATCATTCTTCTTTTGGGGTTCATCTTATCCTTTTTTTCCATTTTATAGCATGTAATCTAAATGATTATAATGGAGTTTTCTTGGGGTTTGGTTGGTGTGGTCTTACCGTAGCATCCTCGTGTGGATGTAGTTGCCGCGAGAGGAGGATCGTGACCTGTTGAGTCGATAAAGAACGTCAAGAACCATTTGAGGTAGGGGACTCATTGATTCTCTCTTCTTTTACATGAAACTATATAGTTAGCATGTTTTATTCCACTAGATCACAATGAAATTGATATAATAAATATTTTAGCTGGATAAATAAATTTATATTCATCGTATGTTATTGCCTCTTGTTTTTCTAGATAATGTGATATCTCTTCTTGCTTTATATAACTGTTCATTCTTGATAGAAATTGGTAAACAACATAAACCCAAATTAATTGATAATGGTTTGGATAAAGATAAATTGGCATGTAAATGAATCTGGTTCATTTTGTTTGAATTTGATGTTTATCAAAATGGTGTAGTGAGCATGTTTAATTATTTGTGATAGCTTTCTATTTAGGTTTCCCAATGTTGGAACCTATGTTCAATAAATTGGTTAATCCATGATGGATTAAAGAATAAGTGTTTTGATAAAAGACAATTCCTTGTGGGGTTCTAAGTTACCCTCTTAATTGTTAAAGGGCTAAGAGAAAAAAATTTAAGATGTTTATTTTCCTACTGCATGTGTTGTAATGTGAGCCTTGATGGCTATTGTGATATGTGGGGGCAGGGAGGCCAATTGGTTGGGGCAGCAGATGACACCTATAGGGGCATGATGCATCTGTTTATGCATGTGGGTGTCATGGAGGACAAAATGGATGATGGAATGGGTTGGATTTGAATGTTTGGATGCTTGCTGATTCTTTTGGTTGTTTACGTGCATTACTACTCCCCACTGGTCAAGGCAGTAGGACTTACTTACCCTTCTTCTAAAAGGGGAGAAAATGTATGGGGTATGCCACCTGCTTTCTGTGTATAGCTTCTCAAGGGAGAATGGGTCTACGCTCTTTCTATAGGTGGGAACGACTCGACGGATAGTTCATCTACTCACCGTGTTGAGCCCCCTTCTGTTTAGTAGCGTAGAATGTTTTTCTAGAACTCCTGGGATTTTGGAAATCTAATGCTATAAATAAATAATTGAATAAATGATGTTAACCCATTGGGTTTGAAGATTGCTGGGAAGTAATGATGAGGTTGTTCTTTGTTGTAATTCATTATCAAAAAAAACAAATCTTTACATGTAATATAATATTGTTTTTATATCTATATTTTTTTATAATAATTATTGAGTTTGAGAAATAATTAAAATAAAGATGACTAATGATAAATTTTCCCTCTTCTTCAGGTAACTACCTTAGGTTTTCAGCAACAACTATCATTGAATGTCTTTATTCCATGAATAAATATTATATAAAGAGTTTGTTAATGTTGTCCTGTGATTTTGGTATCTCTTGGATGAAAAAAAAAAATTTTAAGGTTATATTGAGAGAGGAGAGTTGGTAGCCTTTTATAAGTGAGGTGAATAGATAACATCTAATTCTTCTAAAGAAAATAGTATTCCCACTTTTTATAGGAAAATGGGTCACAAATGAAGATTTATATATCCTTATAGAATGTAGGTTATAAATATTTCTATATATTCTATTTTAGACATATTTTTAGATAAATTTATGCCTTCTATTTCTAATATAACCTGTGATAAATCAATTTTAACCCTAACCGCGATAATTATTTTTTAAGATTTTCGCAATTCATTTTGGTGAAAAATAAATTTCACTATTTTAGAAAATATAAATTATTTTGATTCAAAATATGGAATAAATTTTTATAAATTCCACACACAAAAGTGGAAAATTTGAATTTACTAATACTCCCATGGACGAGGTGAGAAATCTGTGTTAAAAGTGAAAATGTTAAAAATATTACAAGGCTTTTATATCAAAATTCCTTATAAAAATGATTCAAAATATGTAAATTTGATTAATTTATATATAATTGAAACTATTTTACTTTAAAAAAATATAAAATATAATTTAACTTTCTAAATAATTTAATTACAATTGAAGTTTTCAATTAAAATTCAAAATGTCTCACTATTCATAAAAAAATGAAACATTTTAGAAAAATCCAAATATTTAAACATAATATAATTTGAATAATATCATTTACAAATTTCATATTATTTTGAATTTTTTTTATAAAGTTGGTAATAATTAATTTTAAATTATTTTCACAAAGCACACCAAACTGTTTAGAAAAAATAATGTTTTTCTCAAAAACATTATTTTATCATTAAAATGATTTTAATGTAATATACAGTAGATTTATATACATAATTTGAATTTTTTAGTAAATAATATCTATACCAGCCAATTTAATTTTTAAATAAAATTGTATAATATATTGTTGTTCATATAGACTTGGGAATGCGTGTTCTAGAATCTATTGAAGAGATTAAATGTAAATATATATATACTTTGGGTTTTTTAGGTTCTGAATTTCATTTCATATACACTGTATGATAAAATTGAATTATTTTAGAATTTATAGTTGTTAAATGAACTCAATGACTATTTTGAAAGAGTAATGGTTTTATATTATTCGTGGAATAACAGTTTCCCTCATTCACTTTTATGTCTCTTAAAGTGTATTTTTTACTTATTCAATTTTTTAAAATGGTTATCCTAGATATTTCAAGATTATTATTGAAAATTATGAAGTCAATTTGAAAATGGATATTATTTTATAATAAAACCAATCATTTTTATTGTTAAAATTTCATATTCTTCAATGAATGGATATTGAAGAGAACTATTCACATTGTAATATCTTGTTTTTTATATAATAGCTACAACCTAACTCTATAAACTATAAATATAAATAATATTTAAAAATTATTGAAATTTAATTCTCATTTATTGTCCTGAGAATATGTAATGTATTGGTCCTCATCCTTATACTGATTTCTATGGAAACCGATTTTGATGTTTATAATTTTTCATTCCATTGGTATGAGGTCATTAATTTCTGATCTTCATTTTTTCACTTACATTAATAGAAATACAATTTTTATAGTTTTTTTATTAATGTATTTATGTGATTATTTATTCCTATAATATTATGTATTCAATTTTAATGATTTAGATAGATTCAGTTATATGTATTATTTCATGAGAGTTTCACATCACCCATTTATTATGATTATATTCCCCATGATATAATGAAAAGTAGTACTTGTAACATGTTTAGAAGGAAAAAATGTGTTGAAGAATTTATATTATATTTTTAACACTTATAAGGCATTTTGTAGTTTCCCTTGTAGTGGAAAAACAAATACAATTAGTTAAGAAATACATTGGCCTTATTAGATTTTTATTTTGTAATGTTCCCTAAATATCTAAACATAAAAAAGAAATATGGGATGTAATGATATTTAATAATTATTATTGGGTTTTTAATTAATTATCCATATATCCAGGATTTTATAGCTAGTATCAAATATAGTTCAAAAAGTAATTTTTTTAAATAATGGGATCGAAGAGTGTGGATATTGGGAATAATAGTGAAAAACCCAGATGTACAAACAAAGAGTGATTTTCTCAATGATTAAATTATTTACATACAAATTCCTCAAATTTTGACCATTTCAAAAATTAAATTCACTAAAACTATAAAATCCTTTATCTAAGATGTGTGATGAAACTATACTAAATTTTAAAAAATTCATAAACATTTTAAGTAAATGGTTTTTCTATTATAACTTTTTTTAAATAGTCGCTCCACATTTAAAATATAAAAAACATTAACTAAAATATATTTCAATATAGAAACTCATACCTAATTATTCATGTATTTTGTGGGATACATATATTTTAAATTTATTTATAAATGGGTAAATCTCTTGAATCCTCACATATTTTTTAGTAACCCATAACTATTTCATTACATTCATCATCAGGTTTTTATTTTCTAGAAGTATGATCTGTAAAGTATATTTACTAATGAATGTTCCATAGTATTTGGAATTTATAATGTAATTTTACGTAAGGAACTATCAAGAATCAAGTAAAAATGCATCTCCATACAGATTTATTTTTTCGCAACATCAACATCAGTTGTATTTATAGAAAATAATCCTTGAAGTTTAAGAATAAGGTGGTCTTTCTCTAAGTATTAAATTATAACACTATGTTTGAGACATCATTCTAAACAGAAATAATTTTTTTCCAGTAAATTAAAATTTTTTATCCCATTATGATTTCTAATTATTTATATTTCTATATATTTAACTTTTTCCACATCCTTTGTTTAATTCCATTCATAGCATTCATATTTGGATTAAAAACATTATTTTAATAACATTTAAAACACATGGACACTATATAATTTCATTAATTTTTTATCATATTACAACTAACCATTCCATTTGATTAATATATCCTTAGAGTAATAAAAAAATTACTTATTATATACAGACACTTTCATTGTAAAAGTTTTAACAAATGTACGAGCCACTGTTTTATTCATTCTGTTCTTTTCTATATCCATCTCACTATGTTGTATATTAATACACTATTTATGGGTTTTCAAAACCAAGATATTCTTTACACACACCACATCAATGTTTTTCATGTTTTCCTTTAGGTGAAAACTCTCAACATTATCATCATTGACAACTTACACTATTTATATATTCTTATTCCTCTTATGGATTGAATTCCTTTGGGTTTCATCACACTCCCATTATCTATTGGATTTATGGATATTTTTCTATAGTACATGATATTTCATATTCAAACACTATATAATAATCATATTATATCTTATGAGAAATACTTAGGAAATTTTTACTTGGGTATACACTTCGTTTCCTTCTATAATGGTGTATTAACCATGGAAAACAAATATTCCATTATTTATTTCATCTATTGTTGTAGAATTTTTCTATAACTATCATAATATTTGATTATATTAGTTATATACCAACATGATTCAATAAATTTAATCTTTTCTAAAATAGGAAAAATTCTTATAAAAACTCAAAAATCATTTTCTAATTGATAGATTTCTCTTTATACGAGAAAATTTATTTTCTATATTAGTTTTTTTCACAATTTATCTTTTCTCCCAATTACATTTCCATTATCTAAATTATATATATTATATGTTATTCTATTATCCTATGGATTTATTTACATACCTATAAAAGCACAAAATTTTGAAAAAAAATGTCATATTCTTTTGATGTTTAGGTCATCAATCCTAGTTTTATGTACTTTATATTTTTTGAGTTGGAACCAATTTTTTCCACTTACACAAGGGTGATTACATTTATGAAATTCTAAAATGATCCCTTGATATATTTGGGGCTTCATTGTAATTTTTTTAAAATATATATATAATTTGAACTTTTATATTTATGAGAAACTATACAAAAATTAGGGTATCTATTTTTTCATGATAGTGTTTTATCAGTATAGATAAGAATTTGTGGATACTTATACAATTGATCTCATGATACCATTAAAACTACTATAACTCTCATTACTAGTAAAATACATCTTAGAGACTATGGGTAAATAATCATTCATTTTATATTATGGGATGTTTTGTATTGTGTCACCTATATATTCTTCAACATCTCCAGAAACTCAAGACACTTCATTTTGAGGGAATATCCCTCAACCAACACTAATTTAATTCATCCCTTCTACTAATTTTTATTCTTATTAATTTTTTCATTGCATATCTTGTTAATATAATGAATTGAACTATCATTCCATTTTACAATATTTTCATAGGCATCTAGGTTTGAATCATTTCCATTCACTATGACCTTTTTCACTTTCACTGTGCATCAATTACCTTGATGATATAAATATTAAAAACATCCTTATCACAAAATATTTATTACTTATATTTAATAACATGAAAATTACCGTCATTCCTATATAATATTGTTTCTTCCATTGCTCCCACATTTTTGTGGGTCAGACATATTCTAAACCTTTTATTTAACTCTCTATCTATGGCATCAGCTTCTTTATCTATCTATTACTTTTTTATCATGTAGCACATTATTATTATCTAAATTATATGTAATTTTTATGCTCTAAATAATAATTATATAAACATTGAATTAATATTAAAAACCTTGAAGTGATTAATCTCTTAAAAAAATAAAATCACATCTTGATCTTTCTTCATTAATGGAAAAACAAAAGAAAACATAAACAGATACACACTTTCCTTTCTGGATACCATCAGATAATGTTATCTCTCCTATATTGTTTGAACATTTTCACCAATTCCTTACCTCATTATATTTTTGGATATGTAAATCCTTGTCTAGAACTCTCATTTTTGATTTAGTAAAAAAAGATATGGAATTATAGAATTGATATTTTTCTTGAAAAATATCAAATAATTTCTTCATAAATGTTTGATAAAAATAATAGGTAACTTAGGTATGGACTCAATTGGTTGATTTTTTATTCTCTTATAAAAATTATAATTTAGGATGGATTTGGGGTATCAACCTGTGAGGGGTGAATTTTGGGTTTTTAATTTTTTTACCAATCTATAATTTATCATTTAATGTTTTACCCCTTTGATCATTAATCATTTGATTAATTTTTATGGTATGAAATTGTTTATTATAATTCATAAACAAAATAAAACAACCACATTAAATAAAATTAATACAGTTAGATAGGATATATGATATTTTTTCACATTTCGAGAGGGAAGGTTGAAACCAACTCTTAATTGTGATTGGTTGTTCTCCCAATTATCGATTCTCATCTATAATATATCAAAGAATGTAATGGCTATAGTGAATATATCTCTTCCACATACCATTATTTTCTATAATAATTTTTCATCTAATTGAAAACTAGATGAATAGTTTCTATATTGAATAACTACTCCACAATATGATATCCCTATATACCCAAAGTCAAACTATTCCTATTATTTTCCAATATAAATATTAATTTGCTTTATTTTAGGCCTTATGTGGTTGATATTTTTTATTTCATAGGGTGTTATGTATAACATCAATAGATCTCAAACATCTATGTAATATTATCTTTTAATTCCTGGAAACACAGTCATTATTTTATCTCAACATGTAATATATTTAACTAAATCAAATAATAATAATTTTTTATATAATTTTAGAGGAACAACACATTAATATGAATAGAATAAACAAAATTAGTCAATCTATTGTTCTTCTCATACTTCTACTTCTCACTTATTTGATTGGATTTTTATAGAATAATATAGTTCAAATTATTCATTTTGATTTGATACATGATTGAATAAATATTTGTAGCACATGATTTAGATCTTATTATTCTTATTATATAATTTTTTTTAAATATTCCTCAAGTCAACCTCTCATCTATGATTCTTAATCAAGAAATACCTACCCATTTTTCAATATGTTCTTTTTTATATATTGGTATCCAGAAATTATTTTACAATAAATATTAATATTTAAAATAATAAAAATTTAGTTCCATTTTCTCCTTTTTTTTGAAAATTTTATTTGTGTTGGAAATAATATTTTTTTATTTTACAGTCCCTAGAATAACTAATTTTACTAAAATATATGTCTCCTATGGAATAATTATTGTTGCCTTTAATTTTATTTCTTCGCATTTTTTGTTATGTCAATGTTGAACATGGCTCTTTCATATTCTTCCAGTATGTAAGATTTATTCATCATTATCATCTCAAAATATTTCTATTTAAATACACCAAATGATAATTCAATAACTCTTAATGGAAACAGTAATTCATTTTCAGATCAATGAGTGGGATCATCTTCATTGTTTTATAGATTCCATTATAAGAAACTTATATATATTCATTATGAATCTATACCTAAAAATACCACATTAAATTTATTCATGTTCCACCTATAAATATTTTAGATCACAATAATTTTTGAAATTCCGATCATTAAATCTCATAACAATGCCTTTATATTTTATTTTTTGATTAAAAATATCAATAAATCTATCCTTATGACTAATTCGTTTCACATAAATCTGGTTTTTTGTAGTAATATTTTGTCTAAAATCAGATTGAATCAAATCATTTTTATGAGATTTTAACAAATGAAGAATTATCCATGAACTATCTAAAAATTAATTCTTCTGAATGATTAATATTCTTGAAATACTAATTTTAGAATTAAAAACTCTCAATGTGACGCTTTCTTTTATCTTATTACCTCCAAATTGGAATTGATTCATTTGTGGTATAATGTTTAATTTGTATTTTTTTATTCACAAAATCCCTGTCAAAGAACCATCCCAATAAATTTTCATCCAAATAAATAAATATGAAAGAATATTGAATCATAAAAATGAGAAAATGAACCTTATGTTGGTCCTGATTACATTTAATCATGATTATAGGTTTTTATTACTACTTGGGCCATAAAACATATGGGCTAATCATTTATATGGCTTCTTCCTTTATGGATCTTGATGATATATGTGACACTCATCCTTGAGGTATAATACTATTGGATATGTTTCATCCATTCAACACCACTCATTATGGATTTATCCATACAACTATCATCCTTACAACTATTTCAACCTTATATGTCCACTGAACATTATATATCTACAAAATGATCATATAGTGTTATATAATCATTTATAGAAATTATATCAAATATTCTTATAATTTCATTTGATTTATAACAATTATATTTATTTTTATTATCTATTATTTTATTGGTCGTTAGAGAAATAGAAACAAGGATGAAATACTGCATACAACAACAAACATTTCATTTGAAAAAAAAAGTGATCATAAAAATCCCCTAAGATAGATTATTATATTATCTATAATGTGTTCTAGATACTTCTATATTAAAAATTTCATCACTTATTATTTTTTATCATTATGTGAATCATATCATTCATATGATTTTAAGGGACTTCTCGCACAACACTCGTCACAATTTATCTTTACCCATAATATGTGGGAATCATCTACTTCTTCATATGAATGTTTCTTATTCCGTAAACCATGATTATAATCCTTATAATAATTTATATATATATATATTGAAATATTTCATTAATAATGAATAAAATAAGACACAAAATTGTACATTAAGCTCCACCTTTGTTTTTTTCAATACAATGAACATTGAATTACATGGGATTCAAACAAATGATAACCCCTTTGTATATATAGTATAATAAAGATCTTATATTTTGAACATAATTCATGAGAGTATTTCATATATTCTCTTTTGTGGGGGGGATACTTAATTCATCACCCATGATTCCATTCTATTTGATAACATGGATATAGACATGATTCATTTACACTAAATACAATGACAATAAAAATGGAACATCAAATATTTTCAAATCCACAGCCATAAGAATTATATAAACAATATTTCACTGCTATTATAGAGATAATATGACTATTATATAATAATGATCTAACATTAAATCTATATCCTTTATTTTTTCGAACCATGAAATTAAAAACATCAAAATATTGCACACTAATATTATCGAGTTATAAACAAAACAAAAAAAGATAAAAATTGTTATATCATAGAACAGAAATATGAAAATGATTTGAATAATATAATTAATGATTGTAAAATTATTATTTTGATATTTATTTTTATGTGGAATGAATATGAATACTTGTGGTTAGGGTTTTTTCATATTCATTCACATACATTCACACTATGGAGGAAACTTAATTTAACCCTCTCTATTTATCCTTCTTACAAATTATGGGATTTTAATATTTTTTCATTATTCATATTAAAATTCTTATTTATCCTTTTTATTGGGATATTAATGGAATTATTTTCCCATCTAAATTTTATTCATTATAATAAACCTAACATAACTCATATAGGAATATTTTCATCTTTTAAACATTTATTCCAGAAAATCTAATTATTTAATTAATCTATTAAAAATATTATTTTTCACTATGATTTTCAAATATATCATTTTTATAAAAAATAGTTTGGTATATTTTTAGATTTATAGAAATCGTATTCATAATGTAATGACTTAAAAGTATAAAAATGTTATTTTCTTTGTCGTTTCATTAAAATGTATAATAAATAATGAATTTATATAAATCAGAAATGGTAATTATGTTTTGGGTAATATAAAATACTATAAAATATAAATTACATTCAAATATCATAAAAATTGATAATATAATCATTGAATTTTGATAGTATTATTATTTTACATTAAGGGTAATTTGAAAACCAATTAACAGTGAAAAATAATGTTCTTTCCATGACTAGAAGGATCACACACTATGAATTCCATTTATTAATGAATCATAGTACGATTGTGTAGTAAACCCAACCCTAGTATTATAGAGTTTGTTCCACACTATCTAATATTGGACTAAGTTTCATATAATCATATACTAAAGAACCAAATAGTTTATTAATCTTGGTAAACTAGATATATGTGTTAATCTTACATTACATTTGAATACAAAAATTATAAAATAATTATTTTTATGTTTGGAAAGAAATTATTCCCTCTAACATATTATTGAATATTAAACATAATAAAATCAATGGAATAATTGTTAAAGGAAGAAAAATAAGGTAGATCTTAAATTCTTATTAATGGTTACGTACAACCTATGTTATGATTATTCAGTGTATATAATCAACATGGTATGTTAAATAATTGAACAAAAAAAATGTTCTTCAAACTGTGTATTATGATAAATACCTACATGATTTCCTCAAATATTGGAAATTAGGAATTTTAGATAATTATCCCCATACTTATGATGTTTTACATTCTTTTGGATATATCCTTTTTAAGGTGCGTAAAATGAAACACAGTTGGTGTGTCAAGAAGAAACCATATGGACTCTATGTATATTGTAGTTTTGAGAGATCATTTTGTAAACAAAATGGGTTATCCCTTTGGTCATTGTGGATTAAACCATTCTCTTGATGCTGATATTATTGGAATTTTTTATGAAATGTAGGTGATTAAGTAGAGATTATTGATCAATTTAGGGCTTCAATGTGACTCTACCACAATGGTAAAAACTATTAGAAATGTCTCAACTCCCCTATCATGGTATCTAACTTCTAGGTGAATAAATTCCATTGAATCCCTTTATTACATGAATTAAATTTTTACTCATGTTTTTTATGAAGCTACCCAATTTTAATATGGACCTAAAAATAAAGGGATCATGGACACATGGTTATATTTGTTCAATAATGTTTATGAGGATCAATATACCTTTCAGAATCCTGAATTTGTTAAAAATATCAATTCACACTTTTAAAAAAATTATATAATAATAGATAATTTTATCTCTAGTAAAGTTCACATTTATTTAATAATTTTCTTCATCATCAATTATATATATTGAGTAAAGGATACTGATTTGTCAGTATTTTCCTAGTTAATAAAACTACTTCCAAAGTGAAAACTGTATATAATAATGAAATACATTTTAAGTTGTAATAATATTCATAACAAAATAATATTGATAACTAAGATAAATATAATTTCTAATGAAAACTGATCAAAATAAAGTGATTGTTTCATGAAAAATTTACAATCCTAAAAATAATGTGATATTGCACAATAAAATTTATCAAAGAGAAATATTCTAGTAAAATCACATTGAATTATATAATTAAATATAGATTATGAATTACCATGTAATATGAATTATTATGATATTTTATTCTAATGGGGAAGTATATAAAAAACCTAAATGTGAATTGGTTCATAATAATAAATAATGCTAAATGAAATGTAAATTACAACAAAATCCATAACCTCACAATTCCTTTTAGATGAACATCCCTTAAACTCATTTATAGTTGTTTTAAACATGTAATTAACTTGATAAATAACTATGTAAATATTTATAATATCATATATTACCATTTTAAAGTATCTTATCATGCACCCGTAAATATTATTTTTTTATATTCACTATTTCAGCTGTGAATTTCCTTGTTTTCTCATGTTTTTTCTTCATGAATGATATGGTTCTTGCAGATATTTTATATCTATATCATATAAATAAAAATAATCATTAAAATATTTTCATATTTTAAAACTAATTATACTTTTAAAAAAATAATGAATTATTATTATTAAAAATGAAGTACATTTCGATCATGGAGATGTTAGTTTGTACGTCCGCATAGGTAATGAGTATATTTTCCAATGATCATTATGGAAATATGGTAAGTAATATTACACCATTACATAATTATCTAAATATAATTAATACTATATTATATACTTATATATATCATCCATGTAGGAAGGTGATGATAGACACATCACTTCATGATTGCACTGGTCCATAAGTAAACAAATTACATTATCTTCATTGATTATGTGAAACAATGAGAAAATAAAAAGATATATTATAATAAAATAATTCTTAATTTTTCATTGATATAATAATTATGTCATTTTTATCACATATAATATTTAAATTTATCTTTATCACCATCCTTACGAAGCATTAGTGAAATAATAATCAAATTGCTTTATAAGGTGGTGGCATGTCACACACACGAGCGATGATATCGTATATCATGTGGAATGGAATGTAAAAGTATAAATATATTATATTTTTACTCTTGTTGTATAATTATTTTATAAATATTATATATTCACTTTGGATCCAACATAATACCCATCCTTGGGATGTGTAAATATACAAATGAATGACATCATTTCATGGGGCGGTAGTCTTCCATTCTCACGAGTGATGATTTCATAATGCATTTGCTGGAAGTGGAGAAGGTTTCAGGTCATATAAATTATTAATGAAAATCCCATTATATGTATGATACTTATTTTATTACATAATCATGGTTTAAAAAACATTATGTAGGTGGAGAAAAAAGTAAACTAAAGTTTCTCATTAATGAACATTTCCTCTTCTTCGGGTGTCCTCGTTAGTTTTTTCAAAAAATCCATTCTAGATTGTATTTCTACCCATTATAAGGATTCTATAATTTGGGGATGGAATTTGAGAAGTTATTTGGGAAGTAATTTTCAAATCCTAAATGTTTTAATTGTGTGAAGAAGTGGGGAGAGTGAGTTCCATTTTATAGTTTAGGTGGAGTGACATTATTAAAGTACTCAAAACTATTCACCAGTGGGACATCTCACATACATAATGTGGCTCCAATATATATATAATGGAGGGGAAGGTTTATTTATTCTGTTAAAACCTTCAAAAAAATCTTTTTTTATCATTTTATTCCTGACTTGTTATGTTTATGCAATTTTACCCTTTTAGGTTTTACCATGTTATCTTATATATTATTATTTATGGAGGTGCTTTATACCTTAATACTAAAATTTAAATGGGAGTTATTATAAAATATATTACTATTGATTATAAATTATAAATCCAATTTTCTAAATTAAAATATTATGTTTGTGTAAAAATAATTTTAATACAAAAACATATATGGTGTAAAACAATGTATTAACCATAGTTGCAATAATTAATATCAACTATTTTAATAAACTATTATCATGAAAATTTAATATTAACTTTTATATTATATATATATATTATTATGATTTAAACTATTTAATCCATTTTTCTAAATTCATGTTAAATAAGTGATAAAATATAATTTAAAATTAATCATGCATACATGATAATAAAGTGGGATTTTAAAGAGAAAAAGTTCAAAGGATTGCAAGGTGGTAATATCAAAATTAAATATTTAAACTATATAATATTCCAAAATTTAATTAATTGATATAAAATAGATTTAATTATTTTTAAACCACTTATTAATATTATTTATCATTTTTAATATTTTAAACAAAATGACAGTTTTTAATTAAAATTCTGTATTTTTCACTATTCCTAAAAATGTAATTTTTCAGAAAACTCTCCAAAAATCACCATATAATAATTTTTTTATTAATATTTAAAAAAATAGTTTTTTATCTTATAAATTTTTTAAAATTGTTAAAAATAAAATCTATATTTTCCATGCAAAGAGAGAATAATTGAACTTTTAGAAAATTATATTTTTTCAGAAAATATTACTTTATCATTTAAATGATGATTATTTTATTAAAACAATATATGTGTAAAAATGTGTAATAAATATAAATTTTCATATTATAGATAATTATATTAAAACCCATAAATGTAATAACAATTATGTAACTATTATATTAAATATTAATATCATATTTTTTCAATAAATCTCTATCTTACGTGTAATATAAAATATCAAAGAAAACGATTGTTGATTATAATGAAAATAAAAACAATTTTTTGTGTAATTAAATATACTTAAGGGGATTATTTTTTTACAAATAAATATATCATAATGTCTCATGGTTTTATATTCTCAAATACTCTTAGTGTTCTGTGTCACACAAGCTATTATATACAATGAAATTATTTTATAATTTGAGGGTGTTGCATTATCCTCGCATTGTATAAATTTAATGCAAAAAATTTAAACATGATATTAGTAATCTATTTATGGATATTTGAAAATTACTTTTTTAAAATACCTATATATTAAAAGGGTTAATAAAATATTATTATAATAAGAGATAAAGTGAAGTATGAAGTTCATATAGAAAAACGCATTACTATATGTTTGATTAGAAGAACATCAGTGAAAAGTAATGATACCAACGTGAATAAAATCATAAATAATTATGGGGAGTGACTGATGTTAGTGATCGTATAAAATTAAGTGATAAATTAAATATTAAGTGCCTTATATCCTTAAATTTGTGATCATCTAATATACCATCTGATTTATCTGATATGCTGGTACTAGTATAACATTTTTTTAATAATAATTTTCAAAAAGTTAATGAATTAATTTACTACCCAATAACATAAAGAAATATATATCCTTGATATGTTTCTATTTAAAAACAAAAAATTAAATCCTATAATTTTTCTTTGATAAATATTCAATTAATCTATTTCTCAACTAATTGACTATCCAAAAAATGAATATTTTATTCCAAAATCACCAAAATTCACTTTTAAAGGCTTGTAAGATATGTAAAACAAGTCTCTATGTTTTTCTATAACTGTTTTACAAATGACATATGGTTATTAAAAGTTATCCAATATAATAAATTAATCTATAAACCATAGAAAAAAACCATTGGTTTTTAATTAATATTTATTTTTCAAAGCATTTAACTAAAAGAAAAAATATATGAACCATGAAATCATATATACCAGTGTTAGGCATGTAACCCTTATTGTCCATTAGTCATGTGGTCAATTCCCAGCACCTTCTCTAATGAAATGGTTTTCCAAAAATCATATGGGCTATCCATTTTCTATAATTGTATTAATTTATTTTCTAATATTTTCCCAAAAATCATATAATGGAAGTCCAAGAAATAAAAATAATCATTAAATAGGCTCTAAATAAGGTTTAAAAAACTTTTTTTCTATTCAAAGTAAAATAGACATATTTGATTATTATTAAAATTTCATTAATGATCATATTATACCTAAATTATATCAAAAAGTTTAATGTCATTTATATAAAATTTAATGGAATTATTCTTCAAATAACGTTTCAGTACAACATATACACTCCTTAAATTTATATCAATGTTGTTAGTCATAGAAGGATCATATCCAATAAATCCTAATATTGGTGTTTAAGAAACTAAACATAGGATCAATCTTAAACTAATAATAACATGTTTGTATCCATAATTCATAGTATAATGAAGACATAAAATATTCATATAAAAGATAATGATGGTTCATGATTCTTAAACCAAAATACCATTGGTAAAAATTCTTTTAAATTTTAATTTTTTCAATCCAAATACACAAATATATCATCATTTTTATTTCAACATAGATGCATTATTGGTATAATGATTAAACATGTTCCCACATTAAAATTATTCGTCCAAATTATTTATAGTTGTTTTTAATGATAATATAAATTTTCCTAAAAATATCCCCCAATAGTGATAAACTATGTTCATAGTAAGGCCTGTTTTCATGAACCAGGTGACGATCTGGTCAAGACCAATTCAACCTTTTTGGTTTTATTACCATAGGTACTTCTTTTCTTGGGTCGCGTCTACTTTTTGTATCTTTACATAAATGTATTGCTAGGAAAAAATCAAATAATCTCCACCTTTCCCAAAAAATTAGGGTGTTACTCTATATATATGATTTAATATTACTATAGGTTTATGATCCCTAATATATTTTTTCAAAAATATAGTTCCCAAAGTTTCTAAAAAAATAATCTGATTCTAACTTTATCAACACTGATCTTATCCAACTAGAGCAATTTTTTTACTACATTACATTTTTATAAGATACAAGGAATATATTATTGATGTACTGAATATTTTAGTAATATTGGTAAACTAGATACAAACTTGAGTTTAACATTATAATTTAAAACAAAAATTAGAACATAGTTTTTCTTTCTTTATGGAATTAAATTATTCACTCTAGCATATCCTTTCATACTAAACATAGTAAAATCCATGGAATCTTGAGAAAGGAAACTAAAATATGGGTGATATCAAATTCATTGTAATGGTTATACATAGAGAAATTAATAATTAATCAATAATTATAATCATAATTTAAAGGTAACCATTTTTACACATATTCCATTTAATTAATAAAACTAGAGTGAAATGAATCCATAGATAAATGGTTATTAATAATAAATACTTTTTCCTTGGAAAAATATACCCTTACCTTGAAGCCTATTCATTAGACAGTTTAAAACATACAACGGTTAAGCCCTTTTAAATGATTTTTTAAAAATACTGGTTAGAAATGTGTTGGATTTGGTCGATGGATTGTTTCTCATGAGACTACCAATGCATAGAGCGGATTCCATTAACAATTCCAAAGACCATTTAAAAACTGTCCAAATAAATCATCAAATATTTAATAATTTATTTATTTCATAAAAAAAGTTCCTTAAAATAAAATATTCATATGGATCAAAGGATACAAATTTTTCAATATTTCCACATTAAATCAAATAACATTCAATGAGAACAACATATGTAAAAATGGAATAATGTTTATGAAATAATCATTTTAATAACACAACAATATGTATATCTATGATAAATATAATATATAATGAAAAATTTTCACAATTATTTTATTATTTCTTAACAAAATAAACATACATAAATAAAAATGAGATTGAAAAAAACATTTACAACTTTTAGTTTTCAAGTCAAATACCATTGGATGAGATAACTCAAATTGGAACATAAAATACCATTAAAATGAATTAATCAAGATATTAAATTCTTGATAGGAATTATATACACCACATAAATGTGAATTGGTTTATAAGTAAAAAATAAATCTCAATAGAATGTAAATTGAGATGAAATCCCTTGCCTCATCCATAATTTTGGGTTTAAGGTTGTTCTTTAAAATCTGGTATAATGGTTTTAAAACATCTTATAAAATTGAAACATAACCATTTATATATTTATAATATCATATATGATCATTTTATAACATTTTATCCTTTATTTCTTCATAATATTCTTTTATTTTCATTATTTCATGTTCCCATTATCCTTTGTTATCATGCGTATTTCTTTTTGAAATATGACGTTCTTGGAAAAAATTATATAGTTCAATCATATATAGAATAATAATATTTAAATAATTATTATATTTATATTTAAATAGTACTTTTAAAACTAATTATGAATTATTGTTTTGAGAAATTAAGTATGTTGCGATCATAGAGACGGTGAGTCATATATACGCATGAGTAACATTTCCATTTTTCTATTACAATAATCTCAAGGAGGAATGTAATATTTTACCAGTAAATAATGATAATAATATCTTAAATACATATTATATACTAACATATATCGTCCATGTGGTGTGGTGATGCAAATGGAGTCACATTGCTTCACGAAGATGAAATTCCACACATACAAAAAAAATTATTGTATTTGATTACATGAAAAAGTAAGAAAATGAAAAGATACATTATCTTAAAAGAATTATAAATACATCATGAATATCATATTTATAAAACTTATATCAAATACAATCATTCAGGAAATATTTATCAACTTCCATGAGAATGGTTAGAGAAATATGAATCACGTCGCTCCGTGAGGTGGTCGTCCATCATACACATTAGAAATATTATTATATATCCTACATAATGGAAGGTAAAATTATATATATTATATACAGACACCAAAACTCCAAAATCAATGCTCAGTGTGATCTTATTGATGTTGAAGACATTGATGATCAGGATCCTGGATCCCCCTCCCCATTAGAGGGTGTGGTTGCCTTTAATCTTCCTCAAATGAATGCATATAATCCATTAAACCATTCTACAATCCAAAAATTCCTCCTCTATATCCATAGATACCAATTTATAAAAAATTCCTAGATCTGTAAGGTGTATTAGATCAACTTTGAATATTGCCTTTAGAGTTCAATAATACCTCGTATATCTTCAACCTGACACTGATGGCTCGATTCTGACACCATCGTCCTTTGATTGATGTGTTCAATCACTTTTTTTAATATATCTAGGTATATATGAATTTGTGGTGATTATACTTCTATATAGAATGAATATTATAACTATGTTTTCATCGATGGAAGATCTATTTATATATTTAACTAAATCTTCTCATTGATGCAATAGGTTCTTTTTCTATCTACTTCGGTGGAACTTTTATTTTCAAATAAAGTGAGATACTCCAACATCATTGATCTATGTAAATTTCCATACAATCCCACTACCCTTCCAAACCCCCTTCGTTTTTTTATACTTGGGATCCTAGTAGTTGATTTCTTGAGATCTGAAAAAATAATAGAGGAAGTTTGTTATCCTATTTAAACTAGAATTTTTTTGGAGGTAGATTTCTTTAAGCCGCTCATGGAATGGATGTGGATACAAGTTGGAGAGGAATTTCAATGAAACTAAGCTGTTAGATTTGTATCATTGTTATATTATTTTGTATCCGTCAGTTAGATGGGACATCTGACATCCATCTATCGTAGAGATCATTAGTATAAGTAGGTGCAAGATGTGAGGAAGAATGAGTCTACAACTTTCAATAGATTTGCAGTGGATCAGTTGACTCCTTATCATAGGGAATACACAAAAGGTCTAATAGAATTTTTAATAACAATGATCATATATACTATGGTGGTGGCTATTTTTTATCGACTCATGTGTGATTTGGGTGATAGAAATACTAAGAAGGCTATAGTGTGGACAGGGGAGTGGTGGGGGCACATGAATGTGAATCCTCAATCCTAATTATCAATATTCCAAACTCTCATTCATTAACTGAGAAGGTAACACATGAATTTTTTAAACAAATTAATTTACCTGAGAAGTGGTAGAGTTTAATGTAATAAATATGTAGAATTCAATGAGGACTGTGGGCACGGTTCATAATAGAAATCATTATGAATTGTTGGATATTGAGTGGAAATACATGGAGTACAGTTCTCCAAAATAAGAAAATGGGATATACATGGATGATGGACGAGTAATTATTATTTATGCTAATGTGGTTGTTGATTTAGTCATGTAGGAGGGTTCCTTAAATAAATATAAGGATGAAAACATAAATGAGGACCTTCCTGCTTATTATCTTACTTGTGAGTATTATAAGGACTTGGCCTTAAAAGATTACATAATCATGAATTAAATGAATAATTCACATTGAGGATCTTTTCAGGTTTAGAGTTTTAGAGAATTAAGACATAACTGTTATTTCTCAAAATATTACAAAGTAGACACTTCTACTCAATTTCCAGGTTTTTCATAAAATAAAAATTCGTAAAAAGAAACATGTCTAGTTCCTGGTTTTAGATAACATGTCTTTCCATGATCCCATCCTTGACCCTATTCATCTTTAAGTCATGTGGAAAAAATTTAAAAAAATTGGGATGAGCATAAAAAGCTCATTAATATATTCAGAATGAAGGAAAACTCTTAGTTTTTCAAAACAATAAGTAAATCATGAATACTTTATCATAAGTAATATTTTTCCCCTTTATGAAGTAGTAAATACTCTTCACTAAATAAAAGATCATTGCTTAACCTTTTGTTACCAAAAGATCACCATAAAACCCATATACAGAACACATAATATATAAAGGTAACTTGGGACATAAACATACTTTAACGGAATAACCATACGATCGACTTCTACAAAATTCACTAAATGGAATAACCATATGGCTGAATTCCATACCCAATGCATTGGAGGTTATAACGTGACCACCCGTCCAGGTTTTCACGGCACTACACGTCATTTGGTTTATCAGGTATCCAACCATCAAATGTCCAAGTACCACAATAAAATCCTTACACATAAAACCAATATAAAGGAATGATAACATTTCAACACTAAAATCACAATATATAATTTAAATATATTGACATAAAATAATCCTTTATCAAAACTATCTTCAATTCCAAAATATGTAAAATATTATATGGTATTTATATTCTTTTAAAACATTATGTCTTGTTAAGGAATCCAAATATCAAATAATACTCACAACAGTTGAAAAGTTGTTGTCACCACGTACATTAAAAAACATAATTTTGGTCGCATAGTAAAACTCTTCATAGAGAAAAGATTCATTTTGATTAAAAGTAAAAGTAAAAGGTGTTTATACACCGTATAAAATAATGTTGTGTATAAATGAAAATATGCCTCAATGAAAAAAGATTGAGACGAAGTCCCTTACAAAGATGGTATCCTTAGATTAAGGATAAATCAATTACTTAATTATGTGTGACAATATAAATACACCCAATATATGTGGATATTAAGTGTAAAACAATATGAGGTCATACAAACATATTCATATCCTGACATAATCAAGAAGTAGAGGTTTAACCCAAATAATTGAAATAGGATTAAGATGTTCCCTTGCAAAAATTTGATAGCCTAACGGCATCACTTTAAACTTCAGAAAATGAGATGATGGGAGATAAAAAGGGTATCTCATCACGTGGACATAAAATTTACAGTAATAAGGATATATAAGAACATATCCCAAGATAAGAATATGGAAATTAAAAGACCTAACAAAAATAAGTCTTTTAAAAAGAGGAGGGTGAAAGGTTCCCTTACCGATTTGGGTAACCTTAAAAACGTACACCCAATGAAAGAAGGGTCATACAATGAAGATGTAAATACCCATAAATTAAATTATATTACACAAATACAACAACCATGGGTAGTAAATACACCACACAAAAGGAAATAGTGTCAAATGTATCATGAATCTCACAGGAATAAAAAGTGAGATAAAACCCCTTACCTTTTTGTATTCAATCGAGTCGTATGACCAAAAGATAATAAACACAAAATTAATCACATAATACCCTGAATATAAATATAATGATGATAATATATATGAAATGGAAGTAAAAAATAAACCACATGAAATAAATAAGTGGTGATCAATGGAAATCTCACAGAATTAAAAGTGAGATAAGAAATCCCTTACGAAAATTCGGCAGCCTAACGTCGCACTTAAAATATCCAAAAATGGATCAATGAGATCAAATAGGGTATCTAATTTTATGGACATAAAAATTATAGTAATAGGAATATAAAATGACATCCCCCAAAATAAGAAAGAGGAGCTTAAAAGGAATGACATAAATGAGAGTACTTAAAAAGAAAGAGAGAGGTAGGATCCCTAACCTCATGTCTGACTTGTCTTGTTCGTTTCTTTATATACCTGAATAATAAACATTGGTCAAATTATAATTTCATAAGGACCTCATTTAATATTTATTATTCAATTCATATCACATATTATAATGTTATAATAATTAGTTAATTATGTTATTTAATATCAGACGTTTTTTTAATGTTTGGTACATGAGTCAAAAATGGACTTCTTATAATTACATGATGATCATGTGGTCCAATGTTACTTAAATCCATAATGATATTCATCATTTATATGTAATATATATCATATATATCCATTATATATATGTACTTATAATAGTACATAACATTTGGATATAAGAAATGAATCGCACTGTTCATGGAGACGGTAAGCCGTACGTATGTATGAACGGTACTTTCTTATATATTTCATACATTAATGGAATTAAAACATAATGATACATAGGTATATTATAATTAAATTATAA
The DNA here is from genome assembly GCA_963277665.1 of Viscum album. NCBI lineage: Eukaryota > Viridiplantae > Streptophyta > Magnoliopsida > Santalales > Viscaceae > Viscum > Viscum album. The sequence continues at coordinate 1,284,712,260 of OY728133.1, forward strand.
TATATATGTTATATATGTTACATAAGTTCATAAATTCTATCCTTTATACATTCCACATATGGCATGAACGTTTCATATCACTTTGAGGGGGAGGTAGTCTGCACTTCCTAAAATTAAATAATCATGTTTACTTATCATGGAAACCATAAAGGTAATACATAAAAGAAAAACACATAGGCATAAGGAAAACTTAAACATAATATATATCATATATAAATAAAGTGACATCTTAATGGCCCCCATGATTGGTGGTGGGAGATAATTGAAAAATCATCATTTCGTGAGGCAGTAGTTTGCCTTCCCCAGAAACAGTATGTTCTTTACCCATTAGATGGGGGTGTTTGTAAGTGTCCCTTGTATAGTTCTAATAAAAACATCCTATTATATTTAATATACTTGTTTTTTTACAAAAGATAGAAATAAAAAGAGTTTATGGGGTTGGAGAAGCAAAATAAAACAAAAGAACATAAGAGAAGAAATTACCTTTAAATCGGGTAACTCATTTTGATTTGAACCAAATGCTTCATTGAAAAGACTTCTGCCCAAAATGAGGCTTCTAGAGTAAGATAGGGATCTGGATAGATTATATCAGAAAATTTTGGACGAGCCAGTGGCTTGAGAGGTGTGAGTAAGGGTGTAGAGGTGGGGGCCTTTTATAAGAGGGGGGAGGGTCACTTTTTGAAGGTCTTGAAATGTTACTTTATTATAAAATTGTTTTCAGATTTTAAAGGTCCCACTATAATATATTTAGAGGATAAGGTGATAAGGTTTATAAATCAACCCATAAAATAGGTTTTCTACAAGTTTAAATATTATATTTTACCTTATCTTTTCATTTTTTTTAAATCGTTCATTAATGAGGTAATCACTGCATCATCATGGTGTCATTAATAAAAAAAATTTATTTAATGTATAAAAATTATAAAAAAAATACCATCTTATATGAAATCATGTTAGCTTTCCAATTACTATTTATAGTCTAAGATATAATTTATATAAAAAACAAATATTTTTTTACATAGGTGATACATACTTTGGTTATATTTTCCTTTCTTTAAAAATAATATGATAAAAGGTCACTATCACACTAAAGTGACTCCATGGGGTCACAATGTTGGAACAAGGCATCTTATGGTCGGACATGACTAAAAAAGAGGATTTGGACACATGTTGGGGTCATTTTATATTATTATGATATTATTTTATTACCCTTAACTATGTGATTACTAATTAATCATGATAATGAAAGATAATTCCCGTCATTACTATTCATAATGTCCAAAAATAAAATAGTCTTAATTACATAATTTGGACATTTTGATTCCAAATATTGATTCCATTTTACCAAATTCCAAACATATAAATTTCAGTAATTAATTTAAAAATAATTCCCATTGTCAAAACCAAAGACAGGTTTTTAAGAAGTAAAATTTATCAAAAGATTGACATGTTTTTACATCCAATTGAAAACTGAAATTACATCCAATGAAAACCATTTTATTAAGTGATAAAAACATAATTCAATTATACTTTAAAACCAATTAAAATTATAATCTTACTATATAATTAAATTAGATGAAAAATCAGTTTTGAAGTAAAATACAATATTTTTCACTATTCATTAAAAATAAACATTTGTCACAAAAATACCCAAAATTTATCCAAAGTAATTTTGATATTCCAAATTCAAAAATGATATCTATTTTACCAAATTCAAAGCATAGAAGTTTTATTAATTAATTTTATAATTATTTCCCATTTTCAAAACAAATAGCGTGTTTTTAAGAAATAATATCTATCAAAAGATGGACACTTGTTTATGTCCAATTTCAAAGAGAAATTAATTCCAATGAACACCATTGAATAAAATGGAAAAAATATATTCTAATTACACTTTAAAACCAATTAATAAGATAATCTAGACAAAATGCCTAGGGATGAATCAAAGATCCACCCCTACCAAATTTATTGAAAAATAAAAGCAAGAAAAAAAGCATCAGAAAGAAGATTTACACAGTGTGGTAAACACCGTGCCACAAGAATCATCCCCAACAAAGCGCCTGCAACATTCAGGAGCCAAAAAGGACCATTCATAGCTTGATTCTTCCACAGCCAACTTTGATAGAGCATCAGCCACTTGATTAGCCTCCCTGTAAACATGAGTCACATCAAAGATAATATCATCGGGAAGGTGAAGACATTCAACCCAATAAGGTAGCATAGCCCATGGGACATTCTTGGATCTCTTTTTGATTAAATCCACCGCCACCATAGAATCAGATTATGGATAGATAAAATGCCAACCAAAATGAATAGTATGTCTGATTTCTTTAATAATAGCCCATTGTTCAGCTTCAATAGCAGATCCCTGCCCAATAAAATGATAAAAACAGTCTTTGACCAAGCCTCGATAGGTACGGAAGACACCACCGTAGCCTAAAGGTCCAGGTGTCCCTACAGCCGCTCCATCAACATTAACTTTCAGCTAGGAGGGAATAGGGGGAATCCATCTAATAGACTTCAGCATTAAGGGTTTTTTGGGTCTACCACTAACACCAAAATTCCTCAAAACAATAAAGTCAGTTAACTCAATTTTTATGCAACAACATGAATCCTGGAAGTTGTGCAGACCACCCTGTGAATAGCTTTGACACTAGAGTGAATAGTGGGAGTGATACCGTTAAAGAGATAATCATTCCGGGACTTCCAAGTGAAGCCTATGGAGGCTGCAACAGCAACCATAGTCAGATTTCTCACCTGTTCACTGCATTGAGCATCAACAACAGAACAAAGCAGCCCTTCCATCGAGAATATATTTAAAGAGCACCCTGTCATGTCTTGGATGTAGTTCCATAACCTACAAATGAGAGGACAATAGAGGAAAATGTGTTCAAGGGATTCCTCAGCACCATAACATAAAGGGCGTGTCGATTCTAGATGAATGCAAATCCTTTGAAGAGTGGACTGAACTGGTAGTCTTTTCCTCTAGATTGTCCATAAGAGCAGAAAATTAGTGGGTGGTATGAAACATGTTTTGAAAGTGAAAAGCCACCTGGGTGCTGGGGATTGGCCAGCACAAACATAATGGTACATAGCTCTGTTACTGAGTATCCCATTGGTACTGTGCTCCCAGATGAGAGTATCCCTATCCATGTACTTATAATTCAGGAATTCAGAGAGAAGATCAGAAGGAATGATATTCAGAAAATCTAGATTGAAATTCTGCACCGATGCAATCTGGACATGCATCAGATTCTGGGGAATGACAACAGCCTGCTGAATAGGTCTGGAAAGACAGGAAGTTGTCCAGACATTCATAGGTGAGTCCCTACAAACCATACATTTTGAGGACATAAGAATCCTATTAATGGATGACTTTATAGCAGGCCAAACAGAGGATGAGAGGTAGTGAGGATATTCATTCCAAAGTCTTGAAATAAACCGGGAAACAATGAACTCCATAGAATTGTCCTGGAATGATATAATATTCCATGTAAATTTTCTAATCAGGGCATCATTGAAAAGAGCTAGATCCTTGATACCAAGACCCCCCATATGAATGGGTTTAATGCATTCCTTCCAGGAAAAAACCACCAGTTTCTTTTCATACATGGAGCCAATCCATATGAAGTTTCTTATAAGCCTCTACATCTCCTTGATTAGATTTATAGGCCATCTGTAAACAGAAAAAACATAAACAAACATGGACGTGACCATAGAGTTCACAAGACAGATTCTTCCTGCTTGGGACATTGCCTTCCCCTTCCAATTAGCCATTTGATCGGTGATACGTGAGAAAATGGGCTGAAGATGAGATCTTTTAACTCTACCCCAAAAGAGAGGTACACCAAGATAATTAAAAGGTATAGAATCCTTATTAACTCCAAGAAACCTAGAAAGATTACTCTTCCTTCTGGTAGTCACTCCTTTTCCGAAGACAACAAAGGATTTAAGGGAGTTAACAACCTGTCTAGAGACATCCTCATAGTGGGAGAAGATATCCTTTATCGAATTAACTGTTCTGAAATCATCCCTACCAAATAACATGATATCATCAGCATAAAACAGATGAGAAGGGGCATGAATATCCCTCTCAACTTGAATTTTATTATACAAACCCCCTTGGAATAGGTTATCAAGACAGTGACTTAGATAATCCTCAGCCAAAGTAAAAAGGAGACCAGAAAGAGGATCCCCTTGTCGAAAGCCCCTGTGGCACTGAAAAAATCCCCTTGTAGATCCATTAATTGGAATAGAATGCTTCGCACTCTTGAGGATAGAATGGATCAAATTGATAAATTTGCTAGAGAACCCATGAATTTTCAAAATGGAGAAGAGAAAATTCAATTTCATAGTGTCAAAGGATTTTGAGATATCAATCTTCATGGAAAAGCTACCGGGTTTTGCCTTTTTCCTCATAGAATTGATACATTCAGATGCAGTAAATATGCTTGTTTGAATTCTCCTTCCTGGTATAAACCCAAACTAATTTGGGGTGATAATGTTTTTGTCCACATGTCACATCCTGTTTGAAATAATTTTGCTGATAATTTTGGGAATTTTATTCCTAATTGCAACTGGTCTGAAGTCCTTAATATCAAAGTCATTATCCTTATTAGGAATCAAGGAAATAAAATTGGAGTTGGAGCCAAAATTCATGGATGCGGTGATTAAGAAATTTCTTAACTGCATTCACAACCTCATCATGAACCAACTCCATGTTGAACATAAATAATTTGTTAGTGAACCCATCAGGCCCAGCAACACTATCAATATTAAAGGAGAACAGGGCTTCCCTTACCTCCTTTCCTCTCGGAATGTACACAAGATTATCATTAATTTGATCTTCAATAGATGGAATGATGTTATGAGCAATTCTGCTAGAATTATCTACTCCATTCTCATAATAATGCTCAGAGAAATAACTCACAACTGCATTTTCGATTTCATCTTTTGTATTAAAGATTGAACAGTTGATACTCAGAGTAGAAACTCTCCTTCTGAGTTTCCTTTCCTTGTGAATTCGATGGAAGAACATTGAATTCCTATCCCCCTCCATCAACTACTTGATATTATATAGAGACCTGGCCAGATTTTCGTTAATTTCAAGCAGGTTATCTAGCTTTGAAGGAGCTTGAATTTCATCACTGGATGGCATGTGGCATAGAGGATTCACATTCTGATAGTTTAGCAGATGATTTTCAGCCTCTTGAATGTCCTCATCCATATTAGGGAATCTGTTTTTACTCCATTATGCCAGCCTTAATTTTGTTCTTTTCAATTTAGAAGAAAGGATTTGAGCTGCAGATCCAGAATTTTCTGTGTTCCCGGAAGCAGTGACAATCTCGCGACACCCTTGAATGACAATCCATTCATTTTTTAATTTAAAGGGAATAGGTGCGAGTCTTGGCCCACCAAAGGAAATATCCACCACAAGGGGGTTATGATCTGAGTGAATTTTGGGAATCAAAATACCAGAAGCAGAAAGGGTGTTGTTGTTATAAAAAAGTTGAAGAAAACATCTATTCAATCTGCTAGCCTGTCTTCCATTATGATTATATCTACCCCAGGTAAAATCAGCACCCACCATATCAATCTCAATGAGATTAAATATGTCAATGCATTGAGAGAAATCTTTGGCTGCAAGCCTGTAAAAATAGCAGCCAGTTTTCTCCTCTTGTCTCAAAACAGTATTAAAGTCACCTGCAATGATCCAGTTTGAAGGCAGTTGAGATGATAAGGAAACCATTTCCGCCCATAGATCCCTCCTTTTAAGATAGGAGTTATCAGCATAAACACAAGAAATAAAATAGTTAAGCTCATTCAAACAAACCGAGATAGAAACAATTTTTTTCCCTTGTGTACATGAGAGTAAAGTGATGGAATCATGTTTAAGAACCCATAAGCTCTCAGTATTCCCATCATGAATGTTGTGGTTAAAAAATGAGTATCTAATAGATTCCCATTTAAAGTATTTACAATTGGTAAACTTCATTCTTGGCTCAGAAATTCCAATAATGAGAGGTTTGTTGTTCAAAACAACATGTCGAAGGGCCTTGACCATGGGAGAATTCCCAAGCCCTTGACAGTTCTAGAATAGGAGATTCATTTCTTTGAGGCAGTCATGGCCCTTGTTTGAGCCCCACCCCTAGGGAGATCTTTTGTAATCCTTCCCTTCCCATTTCCATTTCTTTCTGTATGCAGTTCCTCTGATTCAGATGGTTTCACATCATCATTATCACTATCCATATGGTCATCTAACCAAAATACTCTAGTTAGAGGGCTAAATATGTTTACAGAAGTATCAATTCCCAACTCAGACTCACTACCATTCTTCCTTTTAGTAGATTTACTTATAGGGACATGTGTGAAAGAAGTAATCCCATCCTGGTTAGACACTTTCATATTGTGTTCTTCATTGATATTATGTTGTTCATCAGTTTCATAAACTGTTTCAGAAGGAGGCTCAAACACTTGTAGAGAGCATCCTTCATTGATAACCAATAAATTAGCAAGCACGGTCATTGTTGCGGGCTTATCAGATGATGTATGAGTGGAAGACATAATCACATGACCACCAGTAGAGGCCACATTAGCTCCCTCACTCATAAAATCCTCAGGGATTCTCCCATCAATAGGCAGTAAATTCCCAAGAGAGGCATCATGATATCTTGGTACATCCAGAGGCTAATCATTGGGAAAGACCTGAGTAAGGTTTTCCATGTTATCATTCAAATGTTGAGTCAAAGAATTGTTGTTCAAGTAAGAGTCATCAATCTCTTTCATAGCCTACTAAATTGCAACAATTCCAGCAAGAGAGATTAGGTCATCTTGTAAACCCTCAGAGGTGGGAGGATTAACATCAGGAGCTGGGGATGTTTTCTTCTTCCTGCAGCCAGATTCCTCATGCCCTTTGGCATTACCGAAGGAGCAGATACATTTCCTCCTACACTCCTCAGGTAAATGACCAAAGATATTGCATTCTTTGCAAAATTTTGGCTTTATTTCATAGAAAATTTCCAGTGAAATGCTATCATCCCTGGTGGTAAGAAGGACTTCTTCCACCAAAGTGCAAGCCATGTCAATCACAATAAAGACATGGTCAAAATTTCCAAATCTTGGGTTATTCATTTTTCTATCCATTCGTATTGGATTCCCAATAGAGGATGTTATATCCCATAGGATTTGAGGGTGCCAATAAATCTAGTTGAGCTTGTAGATTCGAACCCATAATTGAACAAGAGTGTTAGAGACATTAAAGGGATCAAAATTTTTATCCCACTCCTATATTCGAGGAATTAATTGCTTGAGGGAAATGGATCCAACTCCCCAGGCTTTTCTTTTGAGATCATCATTGGGGAAGACGATGTGGAAGAATCCCCTACCCATTGCGGTCATCGTCCAATTGTCAAAACCCCATGCAAACATATATAATAATTTTGGGTAATTATTAAAATATTTAACAAACATATATATTAATTTTGTAGTTAGTTTTTTTCATTCCCATCATTACAATGGCTAGGCATTAACTTCCATTTAAAATAATATTATTATATTATTAGTGTGCAACATAAGATTTCAAAGAAACTCATCGTTGCGTTTTGGGTACGCCATCGAACATAGCATTCCCCTTATTTGAATATTAACATTATATTCACAAATATTAATAAATATGAAAATATAATATTCTTTATTTACCTAGGATGTTACATCCTTCCCCCCTTTTGGGATTTGTGTCCTCACAATTATAGAATTGGGCTCTAAAACTTCATTGAAATCCCCACATCGGAACAGAATTCAATTAAACTATCACTTTGAAAGAAAGAAAGAGAAGTAAAATGGTCACATGAGATAACCCATACATGGATTCCATGAAAACATGGATATAGAGAATTAAAAAACCATCAAGGTCTGATGGAGAGTGATAGAAAACATGATTTAGGAGAAAGTTAATCACCAGAAAATCACAAACTTGTGATGGGTTAAATGGTATTTGATTCCCGAGTAGAAAAAGTTAACATAAAACGTTTTTGTTTTGAGTTAATTTTCATTGAGGGATTTATTTATAAGCTTCACTAAAACATAATTAAACCTACTTACTTGTCATGTAGACTTTCATCTCATACTATATTTCTAACAGAAACTCATATTTTCTTTAAAAGATGAGTGTTTAGGAAGACTTGTTCACATTAAGAGTGCAATAATAAACATCTAGAGAATCAACTAATCCACAAATGAGAACTATATATTCCCATGCCTTCAGACCTTAACCAAAACCATAATGGTTAGTTCAAGGTCGGATAATCCCCAAAAATCATAATCTTTTACAAAAATAAAAAAATTCTCTTAATCTCCAAAATTTTTCCAACAAAACTTAAAGTTTATCAAAGACCATTCGATAAATAGTTATGCATAAAATTATTCAATATAATCCAAACTAAGATTGAAACCCAAATCTCTGAAGGATTTAATCACATAGTCTTATAAGGTAAATCATAACATTTATTTCCATATAACATCAGTTACTTTTAAAGTCTCATACTGAAAAGTAATTAACCTAATCACATATCCTCCATGATAGGTTAATCATTTCCAATGATAACCCAAAATCAACTTATTCCTGATTCATAAGATCATCTAACTAAAAAGAATTAGTCATAATAACCAGGGACTTCACGTAGTCCAGTGGTAGGCGATAAATCCCTGTCTCACTTTGGTTGTGGGTTCGATTCTCGCAGCTTCGTCTGACGCAATGGGGTGTCACATGGTCTGTGTGTTGTCCTTTTTCCAAAAATATATAATTGTTAAAAAATTCCTGAAAAAGATATAAAATCTTCAAAAATAACCATAACATAAATTAACCTCGAGTTTATCACAGGCCATTCATTTTCTATCATAACATATAGTAACCCATAATTACCTTAAAAGTAAGGATCATATAAACCCTAACGGTTACCTTTATAATTATTACCTGATCTTCCACATAGAGTTTGTTCTCTCATACATGATGCATTAGAGAACTCACCAAGGTTCAAGTGGTGAATCATTACTCTTGATAGCTGGTCAAGAATAACCACAAGAGTTCTCATTGAAGCTCTTATATCATTCAGTTTTTCCTTCAAAAAACTGTCACAGTTTTCTTCACATCCAGAGTTACTTTGGTGCCTTCTAGATCAATCCATTTACTAAAAATAAAAAGGTCAGTGTGAGTATATCAGTAAAATCATCATATACTAATGAGGAAGTTAAACACTAAGATATACTTATCCATGTTATCTCAAACTCATTCCAACTTTCAAAAATAACAATGACTCCATCTAATATACTAACCATTGTGGTTATACACAACTTGTCACTTATGCTTAAACAACACTATAACCTCTAAAGTTATCTAAACTGACCTTTGATGCCAACTCTAAGGACCCATCCTTAAAACATTACATAATCTTGAATTAAATTAATAATTAAAATTGAGGATCGTTTCAGGTTTATATTTTTAGATAATTTTGGCATAACTATTATATCTCAAAATATTACAAAGTAGACACTTCTACTCAGTTTTCATTTTTTTCACAAAATAAAAACACTTAAAAAGAAACATGTTTAGTTCTTTGTTTTAGATAGCATGTATTTCCATGATCCCATCCTTGACCCTATTCATCTATAAGTCCTGTGGAAAACATTTCAAAAACATGGAATGAGTATAAAAATATCAGGAAGAGATACACAAAGAAGGAAAACTGTTAGTTTTTCAAAACAATAAGTAAATCATGAATACTTTATCATAAGTAATAATTTTCGCCTTTATGATTTAGTAAATACTCTTTATTGAATAAAAGATCATTTCTTACCCTTTTGTAACCAAAATATCACCATATAACCCATTTAAAGAACACATAACATATAAAGGTGACTTGGGACATAAACATACTTAAATGGAATAACCATATAGTCAACTTCCACACAAGTCACTAAATGGAATAGCCATATGGCTAACATCCATACCCAATGAATTGTAGGTTATAATGTAACCACCCATCCTGGTTTTCATGGCACCACCTGTCATTTGGTTTATCACGTGACCACTCATCAAATGTCCATGTACCATAATAAAATCATAACACATAAAACAAATATAAAGGAATGATTACATTTTAACATTTCAATCATAATATATCATTTAAATATATTGACATAAAAGAATCCTTTTTCAAAACCATTTTCAATACCAAAATATGTAAAAGAGTATATGGTATTTATCTTCTTTTAAAACATGACGGCTTGATGAGGAAGCCAAAGATCAAATAATACTCACGGCTATGGAAAGGTCGTTGTCACCATGTATGTTAAAAAACATAATTTTTGTCGTTTAGTAAAACGATTCATAGAGAAAAGATTCTTTTTGAATAAAATTCAATGTCAAAGGGGTTTATACACTGTATAACAGAATGTTGTGTATAAATGAAAATATGCCTCAATGAAAAACGATTGAGATTAATTCCCTTACAAAGACGGTGTCCTTAGATTAAGGATAAATTAATTATGTTATTATGTGTGAAAAATATAAATACACCAAATATAAGTGGATATTAAGTGTAAAACAATCATAGGTCATCCAAACATATTCATATCACAACATAATCAAGAATTAGAGGTTTAACCCAAAGAATTTAAATTGGATTAAGAAGTTCTCTTGAAAAAAATTGATAGCCTAACGGCGTCACATTAAACATCATAAAATGAGATGATAAGAGATAAAAAGGGTATCTCGTCACTTTTACATAACATTTACAGTAATAAGGATATATAAGAACATATCCCAACATAAGAAGATGCAAATTAAAAGACCTAACTAAAATAAGTCTTTTAAAAAGATGCAGGTGAAAGGTTCCCTTACCGATTTGGGTAACTTTTGAAAAGTACACCCCATGAAAGAAGGGTCATATAATGAAGATTTAAATACCCTTAAATTAAAGTATATTAAACAAAGAATAAAATAATGGGAACTACATACACCACAAAAAAGGAAATAGTTGAAAATGTAGTCTGAATCTCACGGGAATAAAAAGTGTGATAAAAACCCCTTACCTCGTTGTAATCAATTGAGTCGTATGACTAAAAGATAATAAACACCAAATGAATCACATAAAAACATGAATATAAAAATAATAAATGTAATATATATTTAATGGAGTTACACAATACACAATATGAAACAAATAAGTGGCGAACAATTGAAATCACGTGGAATTAAAAGTGATATAAGAAATCCCTTACGAAAATTCGGCAGCCTAACAGCGCCATTTAAAACTTCCAAAAATGGATTGATGAGATCAAATAGAGTCTCTAATCATATGAAAATAAAAATTACAGTAATAGGAATATAAAATAACATACCCCAACATATGAAATATGATCTTAAAAGGAACGGCATAAAAGATATTACTTAAAAAGAAACAGAGATGTTGGATCCCTTACCTCAAGTCTGACTTGTCTTGTTGGTTTCTTTATATTCCTGAATAATAAACTTTGGTCAATTTATAATTTCTTAAGGACCTCATTTAAATTTTATTATTCAATTATTATCAAATATTATAATATTATAATAATTAGTTAACTATGTGAGTTCATATTAGACATTTTTATCGATGTTCGGTAAATGAGTCAAAAAATGGACTTCTTATAATTACATGATGTTCATGTGGTCCAAATTTAATTAAATACAGAATGATATTTATCATTTATAGGTAATATATATCATATATATCCATTATATATATGTACTTATAATATTTCATAACATTTGGAGATAAGAAATGAAATGCACCGTTCATGGAGATGGTAAGTCGTACGTACGCATGAACGCTACTTTCATTTATATTTCATACTTTAATGGAATGAAAACATAATTATACATAGGTACATTATAATTAAATTATAATATATATGTTACATAAGTTCATAAATTATATCATTTATACATTCCACGTATGGCATGAACGAGTCATATCACTTTGAGGGGGCGGTAGTCCGCACTTCCTAAAATGAAAGTATTTCTTTTACCTATCATGGAAACCATAAAGGTATGCCATAAAAGAAAAATACAGAGGCATAAGGAAAAAATAAACATAATATATATCATATATAAATAAATTGACATCTTAATGGCCACCATGAGAGTTGGTAGGAGATAATTGAACAATCATCGTTTCGTGAGCCAGTAGTTCGCCGTCCACAGAAATAGTATGTTCTTCACCAATTAGATGGAGGTGTGTGTAAGTGTAGCTAGAATACATCTCATAACAACATTCTAGTATATTTAATATACATTTTTTGTTACAAAATAAATTAATAAAAATAGTTTTGTGGCTTTGAGAAGCAAAATAAAACATAAGAACATAAGAGAAGACATTACCTTTAAATCGAGTAACTGTTTTTGATTTGAGCCAACGGATTCCTTGGAAATACTTCGTCCCACAGTGAGGCTTCTAAGAGTAATATAGGGATGTGGAGAGAGAATATGAGCAGATTTTGGATGAGCCAATGGCTTGAGATGTGTGGGTAAGGTGGTTGAGGTGGGGACCTTTTATAAGAGAGAGGAGGGTCACTTTTGGAAGGTCTTGAAATGTTACTTTATTATAAAATGGTTTTCAGATTTTAAAGGCCCCACAATGATATATTTCTAAGATAAGGTGATATGGGTTAGATATCCACCCATCCAATAGGTTTTTGACAAGTGAATGTATTATATTTTACCTTATCTTTTCATTTTATTTAAATCGTTCATTAATGAGGTAATCACTGCATCATCATGGTGTCATAAATAAATAAATTCATTTGATGTCTAAAATTTATAAAAAAATACCATGATGTAGTAAATATTTTTTTCTTTCCAATGAATATTTATATTCTAAGAGTTAATTTATATAAATGAAACTAAAAGGGTTTTACTTAGGTGATATATACTTTGGTTATATTTTCCATTCTTTAAAAATAATATGATAAAAGTTCACTATCACACTAAAGTGATTCCATGGGGTCCCAAAGTTGGAAAAAGGCATCCCATGGTCGTCCATGACTCAAAAATGAGTATTTGGACACATTTTGGGGTCATTTTATACTATTATGATATTATTTTATTACCCTTAACTACCTGAGTACTAATTAATCACGATAATTAAAGATAATTGTCATCGTTGCTATTCATAATGTTCAAAAAAAGAGTCTTAATTGCATAATTTGGATCTTCTGATTCCAAATATGGAATCCATTTTACCAAATCACAAACTCATAAATTTCAGTAATTAATTTAAAAATAATTCTCATTGTCAAAACCAAATATTGGTTTTTAAGAAATAAAATTTATCAAAATATTGACCTATTTTTACATCCAATTGAAATGTGAAATTACTTACAATGAACAAAATTATATTAAGTGATAAAAAAATAATTCAATTAAACTTTAAAACAAATTAAAAGTACAGTCTAACTATATAATTAAATTAGATGAAAAATCAGTTTTGAATTAAAATGTAGTATTTTTCACTATTCATTAAAAATGAACATTTGTCACAAAATTACCAAAAATTTATCCAAAGTAAATTTGATATTCCAAATTCAAAAATGAAGTCCATTTTACCAAATTCAAAACATATAAGTTGATTTAATTAATTTTATAATTAATTGTTACTGTCAAAACAAATAGCATGTTTTTAAGAAACAATATCTATCAAAAGATTGGCACTAGTTTATGTCCAATATCAAAGTGAAATTAATTCCAATGACCACCACTGAATTAAATTGTAAAAATATATTCTAATTAAACTTTAAAACCAATTAAAAATATAATCTAACTATATAAATAAATTATATTAAAAGGAGGGTTTGAATTAAAATACAGCATTTTTCACTATTCTTTAAAAAATTAATTTTATCGGAAAAATTACAAAAATTTGAAAAAAGTACATTTTGATGTTCTGATTTTAAATAAGGATTTTATTTTGTCAAATATAATATATAAAATTGACAAAAATTAGTTTTAAATAGGGTTATCCATTAAAAGGTGGTTAATATACCCTTTAAAGAATATTAGAATATTTATGCTTAAAATTGGATTCATTCGCATTTTAGGCCTCTATCATTTATTGGGTAATTTTCAAAATATTTATCAAACATATATAATTATTTTTTAGTTATTTATGTTTATTCCTGCAATTACAACGTCTAGGCATTAACTACCATTTAGAATAATATTATTATATTATTAGTGTTCAATGTAAGATTTCAAAGAAAATCGTTGTTGCGTATTGGGTAGGCCATAGAACAAAGCATTACCTTTAAATAAATATTAAAATTTTATTCAAAAATATTAATAAATATGAAAATTTTATATTCTTTATTTACCTGGGAAGTTATTAGTATAATCTGTGTGTAGTTTTGTAGGACACTAATACCCAAGATCGGTTTATTGGATGATGATTCATACAGAAAAGTGATTATGCATTAGTACCAGTTCCACAAGATGATGATTTTCTACATTGGTGTGAAACATATACTAATTTTCAAGGTAATATCCTAAAATTTTATAACTCTTCAAGAATTTATGATAACCGGGGGAATCTCTCTGATGATGAAAAGGTGACTGAAATCTCTCCTTAGAAGGTTTTGGCTCAGGGTAAAGCCTTATATGAATATATTTTCACACATGGGAAGAAAAATATTTTTTATATGCAGGGCCTCATCTCTACTTCCACAAAGAGAAGGTAGATGAAGGACAATGCAAATATACCGAAGATTGTGTCTACCAGATCCTCCTATAAGGTGCTAATAATGATCACTATAGATATCCTCATGATCTTCAACCAAGGAAATTCTCAATCTGAATGGAAAACTGCTAATGGGAACGGTTATGGAAATTATTTTTTGTACTTTAATATTTAGCTTTACTTCTACTATATGTGGTAAATCATTGTTTTTTTCCTCTTATTCTTTCATATTCTTCCTTTTCGTTCTCTTAACAAAATGGAATGAATAATTTCTTAGAACTAGAATTTCATTGGTATAATTAGGTTTTAAATATGATATATATACATTATATGCATTATAATACCCAACCTTGAGAGTTGTAAAGGAAAAAACAACTAATATATGGTCGCGAGGAGGTAGTCCACCATACACATTAATGATGATTACAAAACCCATTTTATGGAAGTATATAATTATTTTGGTCTTTAAAATATTAAAACAATATCAAGGTTTATTTAAGATATATATTTTATTACATCCTCATGGTTTAATAAAAATTCATGGAGGTTGAGAAAGAAGAAAACTAAAGATGTTAATTGAAGAACAATACCTCTTCTTCGGGTATCCCACATTGTATTGCACTAAATCTTTTCGAATATGGATTTGTTCCCAAAATAATACTTATAGGATGAGGGGAGGAAAGTTTATATGTTATTTGGGAAGTCCCTGACCGAACCAAAATGGTTTTATGGTGTTAATAATCTAGTAGAGTTACTGCACCTTTATAGTTGTGGAGGAGTGGAATTCTTGTAAATAATCAAATGTAATCACTATTGGGAGTCTTAAGAACATCATGTGGATAAAATGTAGATCAATATTATATGGTATGGTTTATATGGTTGATATGAACTTCATAAATATAAAAAAATACAATGTTTTTAATTTTATTCTATATTTTTTATGTTTTCCAAGTTTTACAACTTTAGTTTTAATCATTGTAACTTTTATATTATTATTTAAATAGGTAATTTATACATTAATAATATTATTTAAAATATATTTATTATATAATATAGACCTAATTATTATAAATTCTTAATCAAATTTATTACCCTAAAATCCTATAAGTGTGTGAGATTAACTTTTAATACAAACACATGTAATGTATAAAACCGTATTTGAACATTAATCATTATAATTAATATGAACTATTTCTACAAATAATTATGGTAAAAAATTAATTTGAAAATATTAGAAAATATAAATTACTCTTATTCTAAATATGGAATCCATTTTTCCAAATTCAACTATCAGAATTTGATGAATTAATTTTAAAATTAATCCAATATACATAATGGGATAGAATTTTTTTAGTTGAAACGTTTCTAATATTACAATGTTTTTCTATATAACATCAATATGAAATTTATTATAATGACCCAAATTAGATAATTTGATTTAAAATTGAATGAAATTTACATTAAACCCAATTCAAAAATATATTTCAAAAATAAAAAATTATTTAAACAAAAATGAAATATTCAACTAAAATGAAGATATTTTTACTATTAATCATTCAAATATCACTATTTGAAAAACTCCCAGACATCTCAATAAAATATTTCATATTTTTATTTTAGAAATAATTTTATTTTATCAAGTAAATTATATGAAATTGGTGAAAATTATTTTGAAATTATTTGTGAAATGCAAGACTAATCTTTCTTTTACAAAAAAAAATATTGTCTTATACAAACTATTCCTTTTCAATTAAATGATTAATATTTTTTAATAATTAATTTATAAAAAAATATTTTTCTATAATATATATTTTCATATTTTCATTAATCCTATTCATACCCACTAAATTAATTACATGGTTATAAATAGTATATTAAAAAATAATATTATATTTTTGTTTCATAAAACATGGCCTTGCGTGTTAGGAATGTAATCAATGAAAATCATTTCATCACGTAAAACATGATAAAATAAGTTTTTTGTGATGAAATATATTTAATAGTAAAAATATCATAAGGTGTATGGGTGTTATATTCCCTTATATGCATGGTTTTGTGTGCCATTCACACAATCTAGTACAACGTCCATATATTAGAATATAGGGGGGTTACAGAATTGTTTCTCTAGTATTTTTCAATGACCAATACCATGTTGAGATTTAGAATCTAATACATGCTCGAAACCATTTATGGGATATGATTAAGGTGATCAAAATCATGGACCCAACCATGCTCGTCGAACCAGTCTAAGAAAATCTCACAATCATGCACCTTACCCTTTGGGATTTCCCTAGAGTAATCAAGGGCTATATATATTGAACCAAACATCGTTAATATTTATTTTTAATGAAATAATAATAATATTTTTTCTTTAATTTTTTTCTTTATTGTTAATTAGATAATGAGTTTGATAAAAAATTTATTTAAACACAATGAAACTCGATTTGTATTTTTGGGTAACAATAAATTAAAATTAAGAAAATAATTTGAATAAATAATTAATTTCAAAAATAAATAATAATTTAATAAAACAAAATTATTAAATAATATTTATTAATTATCATATATATAATTATTTTATGAAGTCACAAATAATTATTATAAGAATCGAAATACTATTATCATAAAAAAAGTATTTTCAATAAATTGAGATTTATATTTTAAAAAATAAATATTCATATTTAGAGATTTATTTTCAAAAAATAAATATTATTTTTATATTAATCTTGTAAAAATTATCCAATAGTATATTTTTCAACAAAATTTGAGATATTTCAATTTTTAGGTAAAGATTATTTTTTTGAATATGTACAAGGTGTGTAATATGAAATCATAATGAACGAAAAGTGGTGTAATATATTTATTAAAAGATATCAAAAAGGAAATATATATA
Source organism: Viscum album (assembly GCA_963277665.1). NCBI lineage: Eukaryota > Viridiplantae > Streptophyta > Magnoliopsida > Santalales > Viscaceae > Viscum > Viscum album. The sequence continues at coordinate 1,284,729,918 of OY728133.1, forward strand.
TATATATATATATATATATATTAAACATTAAAATAATTTTTCCATGAGGTAATTTTATTATTTTTATAAATATTTTTTGAACCCTATGAAACCTATATTATATGTTATCATTTTTAAATCAAGTCATTGTAAACACAACTCCCTCCAACATCAAAAAGGTTATAATTTTAATTTATTCCAATCTTGGATTTACAAAATTATGAAAATTTATTCTCCTTGAATTAAAAATTTGTAAAACCCATGGTATGATATTTTGTTTCAATTAATTTACTACATACCACCCAAAACTGATTATTGGATGGTTTAGATAACTCCTCTCATTTTTCTTTTATATTCCCACCAATTATTCCAATTAAATTTAATCAAAAACTCTTAAAATAATTCATAATATGCAACTACCTATCTATATCCCTAAAAATTTTCACGAATATCCCAATGAACTTTTCTAATTCATTTTGAAACACCCTGTCAAGGTACAGGACCTCTCTCTCTTTATTTCAATTTTGGCACCTTATTTTTTATTATCCTTTTCAATAAAAATTTATTATGTTCTCATGAAATTATAAACGATTTTATTTTGTTGAATTTATATTATTAAAATGTGAGATCATTTATCCCATCTCTTTCGGAAATTTACCTAACCCATTGCAATGGAAAAATTTATTAAGGGATCCTCTCATTCTTATCTTTATTCAAGAAACATCTTTGTTTTATTACATATTATTTCCAATTTCTATTGTAGGGATATTTTTCCCATATCCCTCAAATTATTATTTTTATTTCCAAATTATTAGAGTCCGCTTTCACTCGCATTAAACCATTTGTCGAATCATTTCTTTCTTTCATTATGTTACCAAAATATCAATGTGATTTTTTATGCCAAATGATAGAGTAGTGAATTCTCATAACCATTTCCACTCATCGATATTCAAATACATGTAACTATAATTATTTTATTGGGGAAATACATGTATATAACCAAAATAACTCAATCAGGGAATTAACATAGGTGGCATACATTCATAGGTTATATGTTCTATATGGAACACTTATGTGTGTACATGATATGATTATGATCGGTTCTCTTTGAAAGTTCTATGATTCATTAAGTAATTTATTAATATAATGAGATGCCATGTATGGTTAATATGAGTTTATCCTAAGAAAAAATTGTTTTTATTTCTTGGTGGTTAACATTGAATTATTCCATTGATTTCATGTTTTATATTGTTTTCACATTCCGTTGATTCTTTTATAAATGTCATGTTTTTTCATGACTCGTTTTTCTTGAATTTCATTTTCTAATTGTTGTTAAATTTTCTATCCTCCTGGTTCAAATAAATTTATTTACAATATTCCATGATATTTGTATTCTATAACTTGGATTTATACCTATCCACTTTCTTTTCTGTGTCCCCAAGTTTTCTCATGTAGTTTTAGAATAATGGTATATATTTAAGAACATTTTGAGGATATTTTCAAAAGGAAATTGTATCTAAGTTCTATGATGTTATGTTACGTACCCAATATCCCAAACAAACTAGTCCTATCAATCTACTATGTTGTATGAAGAGTGTTTTGATGTAATAAAAAAGGTATTAAATTGTATTAAAAATATGGGGTTTCGTAGTTGGTATTGATGGAATGTATAGTTCATTTTTTTATTTGGATAAGAAAACGGTAGTAATTATTTATCCATAATTCTGACCATAGGAAATCATCCCCAAAAATTTTTAAATTATAGTGTATTTGGTTTCCATGTAAATACATCTATGCCTGGATACTACATGTGAATGTGGATCAGGTATAGAGTTACCTTGAGGTAAAGACCCTAAACAGACTATATTGATCTAAACTCTATTGGGAATTGGGGAAAAACTATAGGCCTACAAAACAATTGTTTGAGTATCCTAACGGATATTCTTTTGTAGATTCAAATTCTCATTACATTACATTTTTGTTAGATAAAATAATATTTATAAGATTTTATGTCAGGGAAGAAATCATGGATAACACAGATTAATGAAAATAAATTCATATCTTATAGAAACAATTCCTTTTATGATTTATCAGTATAACATTCATAGTTTTCATTCTATTTTTTTATTAGATTAAAAATACTCATGAAAATTTTCCTTTTACTCAAGTCAATGTCTATAAATGAGAGTAACTATTTCAATAAAAAATGTGATGGTAAATGTGTTGACTTCTAAAATTAGATGCCTAAATTTATAGGAGCTCGTATAATAGTTCTTGAGACTATGCCAAACAATTTTTCAGAAAACATAACTAAAAACTATCACATAGTTTAATATACAAATACATCAACAAAGTGGAGATAAAATATCAACAATGATCATCTGATAATGGTGATAATGGTAAGACGACCCAATTTCTATTTTTGAATAAAATTATGGAAGAGGTCCCATGGAAAATTTCACAATGGAACTCATATAAATTTTTTGTGTGGAAAAATAGGGATAATGTATTCCATTGAAAATGAAAATGAAAATAATGTGAGGAATGGAAAAAAAGATCAATCTAAGTTAATATATAGGGTTATATTTCAGAAATGTTCAAAATTTGGGCATTATCTAATCCAATTAACTATTCCATGGTCCGACAATCATGATTATCATCAATAATCACCAATACCAAGGGAACACAAAAATTCATATGCAAAGATAGATCATGATTATAGAAGTACATTTATCAATTATTCTAGTTTAGTGTATGTAATGTTGAATTTGAATTCATTTAAAATTATTGTATATTTTATGTTTTACAAGAAGATGAAGTCACCTCTACAAGTTGTTTGAAATCATTGAAAAAACATCTATTATTATTGTACAATTAGTTGAAGTTTTTTTTTATTTTATACATGAAATTATAATTAATATCCATTTAATGTAATTTTATGATATCTTATTTATGGAATGGGTTTTCAAATATAAAGCTAAAGTAACTTTCTTGGAGAAGGAAATGACCATCCATACGAGGAATAATCCTTCAATTATATACAAATTCAAGGAGTATAAATAATATAATTAGGTATCATCATCTCAACAATGTGTGTTATATCCTTATGATAAATCATAACTATCCAAGATGATGAAGGCTAAATAAAATATCATCCTTGAATACATTCTAATTTTTATAGAATACAATGACATGTTTTATAAATAATTGATTAATATTTCTACAAGAAGATTGGTTGAACTTTCAATTGACATTATACCTAGATATTTTCCAATATTCAACACTCTATATAGAATGGACAATGTTGAACTCATGGAACTGATGATGAAAATACAAGAAAATATAGATAATGGGTTTATATGCCTAACTGGTTCATCAATGGGTGATCTGACCCTCTTCATCAAGAGTAAAGATGGGGCAATGACTATGTATATTTATTATCCTGAGCTCGAAAAGATCACGATTAATAAAAAGTATCCTCTTACAAGGATTTATTATTATATAAATCAGCTACATAGAGCATAGTTTTTTATGATATATCTTCATTTGAGATATTATCATGTAATTATGAAGGAGGATATCCAAAATAATTCTTTTTTTATAAGGGATAGTAAATTAAACTTCTAAATTATTCCATTCTATCGCATGAATTCTATAAAAATTATCAGGGAAATGATGTGTAGAGTCTTTCTATATTACCTAGACTAATTTTTTTTATTTATATATTATATTATTATTAACTAGAAAACCAAATAAGTGAATGATGTTAATTTTTATACTTTACTAAGGAAACTATAAAAAAATATGAATGCACAGTATAGTACTTGTGAGTTGTGGGTGGAGTAGGTACATTTTTGAGACTATTTAATAACTAAAAAAGGGATATCTATGGATCCTTAAAAATAGAGTCAATTGTGGGTTATGAAGGACTAACCTATATAACTAGAATCTATTTTCCATGGATTATATATGTAATAATAGTCAATTTTGATAAACATCTCATGATTTTAACCCCCCACCCCCAACAAAGTTGTATCAAAAATTTGTAATGTTATGTTGGAATAAGGAATGTGTGTAATGTTCTAATGATTTTAATAATATAATAACCACTAAACCATTTCTTATATTACCTAGTTGGGGAGAAAGATTTTTGATCTAAAATGATGCAACTAAAAAAGGAATTGGTTTTGTACTAAATAAAAATGAAAAAATTGATAGCCTATTTATCCTTCTAATTATTGATCCACTATAAGAACTATCCACCTACTTATCTACAATTGGATATAGTGATCTTAAAATTAATGATTTTGATACATTATCTATATAGGGGGAAGTATTATATATATATGGACCATATAATTATAACGAATATATCCACATGAAAGGATCATAATAAGATCATATATAGGTGTTTAAAACTAATAAAGGATAATGGTTATTAAATCCATTTCAATCCTAGGTTTGATAATAATTTGGTAGTTTCTATGAGTAGAATTGATCTTTCTAATATATCCATGATGAGTTCTGTAAATGATTTAATCAGCCTAAAAATAAAACATTTCTATATAGAAATAATAAAATGATATTCATCCTACCATGCTCATGTAACTATACAATAATCCATCCTTAAAAGTCTCAAACATTCTCAAAATAAGGATAAGTTTATATTAGTGAAGGTAGAAGATATTCTAGAGGTCAACATTGTTGATAACGGAGTTATAAATTCGAGAACTTATATATATGTCACATAAGTTCTATAACATAAGATAGAACATTTTGATGATGCATATAGTTATTTCATCTCAATAAATCAAGGAATAACTAATATGTATATATATTTGATGCAGATATTCTTATAGGATAACATATATAAAAAGATTCTAGATTTTGTATCTCAATTCTTGGTATGAAAACATGAAAAGGATGAACAATAAAAGTCTAATTTTACGATGTATCAATTATTTCTAATAGTCTTGAAATGGGAAAACATAACCATGGAATTCATCATAGGACACCCCAAGCCACCAATAGACCATATTTCTACCAGGGTGGTAGTCAATCACCTTACCAAGACAAGATATTTCATTTTTATCAAGGAATTATTCTATCTTTACCACATCACCATGATATACATAATATAACTTATACTCTTACAAGGAGTTCCTTACTCAATTTTTTCTGATCAACATTCGATGTTACTTATAGTTTTTGGAGAAGACTCCCATATGAATTGAATATAAACATGAGATTCATCACTAATTATTTCCCTCTAAAGGGTGGTCAGTCTGAAAGAACCATTCAAACTATATATGATATGGTGAGATTAGTTTAAATGGATTTACAAGAATTTTTTTATCAAAACCAATCCCTAATGGAGTTCTCATATAAAAATAGTTTATATGCAAATAATCAAAAAGATATTTTTAAGGTTCTTAATGTGAATTTTTTTCATACTTTAACATGAGTATGGTGAAATAAATCTTATTGGATCAGGTCATATCAAATAGATGAAAATGAAGATTCAAAACATTTAGTGATATATTAAATCCACAATAATTATAGATAAAATATATGAATACACTCATTGATGAGAACATGATTCAGAGATCAATGATAATTTTTTTCTTAATATATCAACACAGTGTAAACAAATAAGGTTTGGGAAGAACAAAAATCTTAGTCCAAGGTTCATAATCCACTTTGATATTGTTGATCTCATCATACATGTGGCCAGTTGATGATAAATTCCTCCTAAACTATCTCAATTACATGATTTTTTTTCTACATATCCATCATGAGAAATTGTATACCAGACTCCTCACATACACATAATACATATGTTGTACCATTATAGAATGATAAGTCCTCTGAATAGTAGATGGTAAAGATCTTAGAGAATAGAGACAATGTTATACTTAACAAGAAAAATCTCATATTTAGAGTGTTGTGAAGGAACCATAAGGTCTTGTAATTAACATAGGTACTAGAAGAGGTCGTGAAAGAGAAATACCCTTATAATCATTAACGAATGAAATGAAAAAAAAATTGGGTGAAATTTCTAAAGGGGGATAATGTAATGACATGATCATTTATAAATAAAATTCACTTTTAAGTTAAATTAAATTAGTTATTAATTAATGATGTTATGTAAAACACAATAACTTATTTAGTTTTTCTATAAATGGTACACTATTTTCTTTATAAAAGTCCATTATGTATCAAAACCATTGATATTATTTTTCTATTACAATAATCTTATGATTAGTTTATATTATGGGTTATGAAAAATCTAATGGTCACATACAATAAAGTGGTGGCCTTGACCAGTAGGATTGAACCCTTTGAAAACAATTTATTATATATTTAAAAAAAGATTGAATGTATGGGTTGTTCCAATGACCAATCCTAAGAAGAGTTTGCACAACTAAAGTATGGCTGAAACTATTTATCAGATAAGTTAAAGATCAACAAGATGACATCCCAAACCATGTCTATAGACCATGTAAAAAAAATATTACCTTCTCACACATTACTATTATGGAATTCATTGGAATAATAATGAACTATATATATTTACCCTAACATCATGAAAATGTATATTTTATGAAATAATGAATATTTTTAATACTTATTTAATTTCAATTATAAATGATTATATTACTAGTTTGATAAAAATATATACTTCAATATGACCAATCTATAATTTCATATTTAGTTAGTAATAAGTTTAAATTAAATCATTCATTTTGAATAACATAAATTTTATTTAAAAAATTAAATTTTGATAAATTATTATAATTAAATAATATTTAACAATTACAGTTTATGATATAATTTTATGAATTTAAAAATAATTTTTTAATGGTCCAAAAACTGTTATTGTCAATGAGGAATTATTTTCCAAATAATGGGTATTTTTTTAAAAAAATTATACATTCTAATATTTTGAAATTTCTTTCGATACAATAAATATTGTTTTTACTCATCGCATCAAAATTATGGAGTGGTGAATTTTTATAAATTTATGAGATTCTTGAATCATGAGGTAAAAATTCAGTCCTTTATAAATATAGAGTGTGTATTATGATATCATAATAACTTGAAAGTGTTGCAATATGTTCCATAAATGGTATCCAAAACTATATATATGTTTTCAATTTGACATAATTTTTCATTGATGTTATTTTAATAATTTTAGAATACCATTACGAATCTTAAGAAATTTATATTTTATTTTATTTTTTAAAAATAAATTTATTTAATAATAATTAAATTATTCATAAACGAGGTTACTATTTTAATATTATTGGTTCAAATTCATATAATATAATTATAGAAACATTTAAAAAAACATCAAAAATAACCATTTTATTGTTTTCATATTAGCTTACTTTATTTTATAGTCTGAAACCTATGTTGGTGAAATAATAAATATATCTTTGTTGTCGTACTATATAAAACCACCCATTCTCTCATGTATCATAAATAAAAACATTATTTCACATATTTACTCAACTCATCATACTCTAGAACCCTCCCAATGTTCCCCCATGCCCTCAAGAAAATCCCCTCAATATTTTTGAAACACCCTCTCAATGTAAGGTTCCTCTCACATCTTTTTAATTCTAGAACCTTTTTTTATTATCCCTTTTGATTTTCAATTGGTTTTTTTCACATGATATAATAATTTTCACATAACATTCCTATTAACTTTATTATAAGTAAATAACATTTATCCCCTCTCATTATAACAATTACCATTGATGTTTCCCGAGAAAAATTTAGTAATGGGTCATCTACTTGTCCTCATTATAAAATATTCTAATCTATTTATTGACTTTTAATTTATAATTATTGATGTTGGGATATGTTTTCCCACATCAATCATAATATCATTTTTTGTAAAAATATTTATTGAATGCTTTATCTCTCATTAAACTTCACATAGATCTTTTGTGCTAATCTTTTGTAAATTTAATTTCCATACCCATTTACACTCACTAATATTAAACTATATTAACCAATTTCTATTTTAATATGTGATTCCATTAATATAAACAAAACTCTTAAATCATGGGTTTAATATAGAAAAGATACATTAATTATTTAATATGATCTGAGTGGCACACTTATGCATGTACATGATATGATGGTGATGGGTGCACCATGATTATACTCTAATGCACTGGGTTATAATTTAATGTCATGATATTTCATGTATTGTAAATGACATTATATCCTATGAACATTTTGTTTTTATGCATTGGTTTTTAACCAATACATATACATATGATTCTATTGTTTATTTTTTTTACACTTTCCCATGTTGCATTCATGCTATCGTGTTGTATCATGCCAGATTGTTCGTGATTCTGATTCTCATATCTTATAATACATGGGTATTTCTTTCTGATAACCTGTAATTATTTATCTTATTATTTTATTTGTTTATTTCCCTAATATGAATTATAGATCACCCATTTCTTATATCATTCCCTAGGTTAACTCATCATGTTTTTTAAGAGTGGTTTAAATTTAATGGAAAGTTATGTAGGTTTTCAATAAAGTTTTTGTATCCAAATTTTATGATGTTATTTTCTATGAATAATATCACAAATACAATAGGACTCTTGACGTTATGGGATGTATTATTTGTGTTTTTTTGTAAAAAATTATGAAATAAATATTATTCAAAATATGGGCTGAAATACACATTTCCCAATTACTGAATACTTTTACCTTTTCTACAAATATCCATAGTATAGATTAATTTCATGAATTTATTTTTATCATTACATAGGATTATCCAAACACATTACGATCCATTTACATTAGAAATTATCATCAATATGATAATGAATTTCTAAGATAACCTAATCTATTATTATTATGGGATCATATAAGATGAACATAGTGGTTAGTAGTTTATGGCCATATATTGTCACTGATCTTCATTTTTATGTTTTTTGTTCTTATATGTATCTTTTAATCGTGGATCATAGAAAAACAATTTATTATTATGTAGAGTGGGATTAGTCTTATATATCTCACAAATTGATTTTTTTATGATAAATATATTAATAGATCCTTAAATGTAAGAATGAGTTAGTTATTGTTTTCCATAATATATAGCATGGGAATGATGTACACATCTTCTTTAGGAATTTATGTAATCTTACTTGTGATTGTTGACTTCTGATTATGATTAATTTCATTATTTTTTTCTATATTTTATTATTCTCATTTTTACCTTGATCGAATGATATTATATTATTATTTTTAATTGTATATAAATATTCATATCTTTCCTTAATATTTAATGTTCCTATATTTAATTTCACGCTATTTGACCACATGATTATTATTTTTATATACATGATGTTATGGATTATAAATTATTTAATGCATGCCCACATTTTATCTAAAGAAATAATAATAATAAGACGAGCTCTAGGAAAATGTTTATTATTTTGTAATACAATAGTATTCTATCGATTTTGATATGTTTTATAATGAATAAATTTTTAAATGATATTGTATAATTAAATTTAAAAAAATTTGAATATTTATGTTTAAAATTAGCTGATTATATGGGTATGACTTGTATTTACTTATATTGATTTTACAGTAGGAATACTTCATTTATTTTTTATTAATTTATAAAATATAATTCCTTTTGTGTATGTTTATTGTTTTGGTTCATGACATATTAAAATAATTAAAAAAATTATTTTTGGAATAAACTATTAGAAAAAATCATTTTACTGTTTTTGGATTTTGTTACATTATTTTATAGAGTCCAACCCCTATGTTTATAAAATAATAAATAACTCTATGTTGTTTTACTTTATTAACCCACCACTGATCTAATTTATATTCAGTAAAGAAATTATATCATGTACTTACTCTACCCATATCACTCTAGATCCCTCTCATGGTTCCCCCACACTTTCAACAAACTCCTCCCATTATTTTGGTAACACCCTTGGTAAGATCCTGTCCTTTTTTATGAAACACTCCTTTTAATTTTTTTGAGAAAATATGTTATTAGAGAGACAAGACCTTAGTGAACCCAAACTAAAAATTTATTAATAAAAATGGAACAATACATGATAAATATAATAAAAATAGAAATTTCAGACCCATGCTAGTTTAGGAGAAATAGTTCCTTCAAGTGAAAACAGATCTACGTAGCACCATGTGTGTCCAGGAAATAGCCAGCGCACCACTCAAGATAGACATCATGTCATGCCCATGATCCAGACCTAAAATAGCAGGACAAAATTTCAATATTCTGGACCATACCCGTTTATGTACAGGTGCAGCAATGTAAAGAAGATGAAAACCCATGATTTCACAAAAAAAGGATCATTGTGCCTTCGGTTCACATAAAGGCCCATCATAGAAGCACAAATTTCACAACAGGATAGTTGAAACCCAACATAGAATAACCAAATAGAAAAATACTTCATAAAAGAGACACCTTTCCACCATACCTACAAAATAATAGCTTACACAAGTCTAAAAATCAACGATTTCTCACAATCCCTTTTAAAAAAGGGATTAAGATCATCAGGAGCTCGATCAAACAAAGAAAAGTCAACTCCATTGATTCCCATATTTGTAAGACCATCAACAACTGAATTGGATTCCTTATAAATCTGAGTGATGAAATGATTCAGGGAGAAAAGTGTAACCAAGCATTTTTACCAACAATTAGTGAGCATCTGAACCAAATGAGAGTGACCCATCCTGATAGAAGAGACAACCACAGTTGAGTCACTCTCAAACCATAAATTTTTGCAACCATTATCCTTGGCTTGCTCCACAACAACAATGATGTCTAGAATTTTAGCCTCAAGAGAAGAAGTAACACCACAAGAACTATGAAAATATCCAACTACATCCCCTTTTTGATTCCTAAAAACAGCACCATATCTAGAAGGCCATGGATTTCCTCTAGAAGCTCCATCCGAATTGAAATTTATCAATCCAAAAAATGGCTCCTTATATATTACTTCAAATTTTTCATGTGGAGGAAAAATGTTCCCCTGGACACTAATATGGTTCAACATGAACAATTCTTGCACCGAGTTGAAGTAATAAGGTTTATTCGGTGTTCTGGAATCACACACAGCAGCAAGAATGGGGTAAATTTCACTACTGATGGAAAAGGAATGGTTTTCATGAATTACCTTATTCTGAGTAGACCAAATGATATAAAGAAGATCTATAGTAGCCACCTGAAAGAGATCCAGCAGTTGTGGAGAAAGAACAATTGAGTGCGAGCCTTGGAGAAAATCCTAGATAGAAGTCCCACAAGGTAGAAAGATTTCAATGATATCAAAAATAGCCTTCCACATGGATAAAGAAGTAACACATCAAAGAAACAAATGGTAAATATCTTCCCTATGCTGACGTAATATCACACATGAATAAAAAATAGAGATACCACATTATTGAAGGAAACAATCCAAAGGAATATTCTTATGAGGCAGTCTCCAGAAAAAAAAACAGACCGAGTATGCCTTATAAAGTTCATTTGATACTCACTCATCCACTTAAAATATGTGTTTCATGATAAGGAATGTTTGTAATTTTTTTTAGAAGATAAAAATCCATTGACAGCAGGTTTCCAGACCAAAAAATCCGCTCTCTTAGAAGAACAGTATTCATGAACAGTATTGAAAATATGATTTGGGAGATTCCCTATACTATCCAATTGTTCCTTAATCATGGAATCCATGTCCACATTAAGATCATCACTCATCATATCCTCTACAAGGGGACCACCAGTCCAGTTTTCCTTCCAAAAATATAAAGATGAATTATTTGAAACAATCCACCTGGAATGAGCATCAATAGAAGAGAAAGTGGATTTAAAATTATTATAAACAGTTGAATCCATGTGATAAAAATCATCCATTTTTAGACATTCCATGAATTTATTTCTAAGGAAATTAAGAGTCACAAAATTACAATTGAACAGCCTCCGAATAAACAATACCTGCATGAAATCATTGAACAGAGCAATGTTTTTGATACCCAGACCCCTTGTTTCACAAGGTTTACAAAAATTGTTCCATGAAATCATGGATAATTTCTTCTCTATAAGGTTAATACTTCAAAAAAAAATTTAATAGAAACATTAATGCTATTGATGAGAGATACCAACCACTTATAGACCCTGAAGGAATAAAAAACATATAAATAATCACATCCTTGACCAATCATACACGACCCATCAGGGAGAGATATTTTCCCTTACAATTTGCAATATGCCTTCAGATTTTACTAAGAATGTCATAAAAATAACATGATTTCGGCCACCCCCAAAACATTGTAATACCCAAATATGTAAAGGGAAGTGATCCCTCATGAATTCCTAATTCTCTAAGAATTTCCATATTTCTATAGGTGGATAAATTCCTTCCAAAGTAAACAAAAGATTTATTCCAAATTATTTCTTGTCCTAAAACATTCTCACAATGTAAAAGGTCCCATTTGATGTTCTTAATATTTCACATATCCACTTGAGTTGAGAGAATGATATCATCTATATACAAAAAATTAGTAGGAGCAACCAAATCTCTACCAGCACAGATGGACTTTAGTTTCCCATTTATATCCATAATAGAAAGTAATATGCTAAGATAATCCTTAACAATAGAAAAAATGATTGCAGAAAGAGGGTCCCCTTTCCTGGTCCCTCTAGAACATTCAAAAAAGGTAAATATCATTTTCATTGTCCACCTTTTGAATGAGATCAAGGAACTGAGAATTCGATCCTTGAGGAAGAGAGGCACCTTTAAGAACTGAGAAACTAACCTGTAAACATCAACATGAATATTATCCTATAAATTTGGGAAGAAAAAAGTTTCTGAAATCATGCAGACTAGAATAGATATCCGGATTTAGATTAAAATTCTCTTCCTTGATTTCAAAGTCCATTGGAATATATATAATCATTGAATTATCCTCTTGGTTAATGAGATTCGGAATAATACTCCCCATAGGATTCACATGAGGGACTTGACCATTGAAGAGATACTTAAAGTAAGAAATAACATGTTCAGAAAGATCCTTCCTGATGTCAAAAATAGTATTCCCATTTCTGATTAAAGAAAGAGTCCTTGAAACCATCTTAATTCCATGTAAGGAGATAACAAAAATTGAATTTCTATCCTCTCCTCTTATCCAATTTACCCTAAAAATTACTCATTGCAAAAAATATTTGGAATTAAAAAAATATTAATCTTTTAAACAAAAAGAGTCTCCCCCAGGACATCACAGGAGAAATCATTAGAAGAATTATGCTCCTGCATGTGTTGAATAGATTCCTCCAAAGAAAAAATTTCATATTTAAGAGAACTGAAAAGAACATTACTCCATAACTTCTGACCACTTTTAATAATTTTGAGCTTCATAACACAATCCAAGTCATTACCTCTACCATTCTAAGAATTCTAGATTTGTTCTACAATTCTCCTAAATTCACGATTATTAACCCAAGATTTATTAAATCTAACAGGTAGTGGGGGCTTCGGATCCTTTCCCACATGATCAACCAAAATGGTATGATGATTAGAATTAATTCTGGAGATATTCTTATTGGAAATAGATCCCTAGAAATAAAGACAAGCTTCATTAACAAAATCCCTAACAATTCTATTTAAAATAATTCTATCTAAAACATTCGAGTACCAACTATATATAACCTCGACAAGGTTACCTTCAATCAACCCATTATCATCAATTCAATATTTGAAGTCTCTTGAAGAGATAAATTCATTCAGGGATCCAATATTCTCATCAGAGCACATGATAGCATTGAAGTCTATAAGAATGGTCCATGGTCCAGAGATGTTAATTTTAAGGGATCCAATGTTCATCCATAAGTACCTTCAATCCTGATATCAATTATTGGTATAAATAAAAGAGAAGAAATGTTGAAGACTAAGAAAATTGAAAGAAAAAGTGAAATGTTTTTCACTATTTGCAAGAAGAAAAATATCAGTTGAGGAAAAATGAGCCAGAACCCATAATCTCTTCACCTCTGATTGATCGTGGTTAAAATCTACAAGATAAAAGCACTTCTTTTCAAAATTAGAAATACTAGGAGGAAATACCATTTTAGGCTCAGTAAGACCAATAATAAGAGGCATGTGATATTGAATGAAGTGGCTAAAGGAACCTCATAGATTCATTATTTTCCACTCCCAGTAAATTCTAGAACAGAATCTTCATTTAAATTTAATAATGGGATGAAGTCCCCCTTTTTGGACTACTACATTTTTCTGCTTTCCTGATAAAGGAGGCCTTCCAACCTTTCACTTGGGAATGGAAACCCCTTGTATGAGATCATTAATATTTGTAGTGTTGATGTTTCCTTTTCGAATTGGATTCAAGGGACTGACATAAAGAATAGGATCACTGGAAGAAACATGATCCCCCATATTCAATAAATCAGCATCACCCCTAGATGAACTAGGAGCTATGGTCTCAGCAGCTTGTATTTCAAAATAATCAACAGTTAAAACATGATCCTTGATCATAAATTCCTATATTGTAGAAACAATTTTGGAAGATGTGGGAACATAAATCCCCACTTCCTGTAATTCAGATCCTATATTGGATCAATTGGGAGCCTTGATTTCTTAATATTTTACTTCAACTGTATCAACAGTTGAAACCTGAGCCTTAATTATCTCATCCATAACTGTAGAAATTATATTGTATAAAGTAGGAACACCAATACCCACATCTTAAAATGCAGATCCTACATTAGTGGAAATATGAGCATCAATTAAGAGCTCTTGAAAAGCAATGATACCCCTGGACGAATCCCCTACAACCTGAGCTGGATCATTGAAAGGTGAAACTGAAATCAAAACTGAATTAGTAAATATTGGAGTATTTTTGGCTGGGAGATGTTGTTCTTTTTCCTGTAAGATACCACAAGCTCATAAGTACTATCCTCCATGTCATGTCTCAAAACAATTATCATCTGACTCCTTTTCTAAGGAATCATGACCAATCTGAGCAGGAGTACTGGGCAGATCAAGAATCATACCTTATTCAACGTCTTTAGCGATATATGACCAGGATTTCCAATTAAGAACTGTAACTTTGGTAGGGCTAGGTATATCCTTTGAAGGACCCTCCCTTTCTAAAAATACCATCTTGTTCTTTTTATACCAGTTACCCTCTTTCAAATCCTTGTCCTTAGATACCTCATTTACATTCTTTTGAAGAATATAACAATTAACAATAGATTTTCCAACAATCTTGTAGACATCCAAAAAATGGGGAACTCGTTCATACTCCACTTTAACATCTATGTTATTTCTATTAGCGATAATGGTGATATTATCTACTTTTTTATCTCCAAATTAACATCAAAAAAGATTCTTGAAAAATATCCTAGATCCCGCTCCAATGTTTTCTGATCCATTCAAATATGAGTTCCAATGCATGGGGCATGTTCATTAAGGATCATAGGATTCCAATACATTGAATTCAATCCATGTAGTTTAATCCAAATCTAAGAATTTGTTTAATTAAGCTTGAATGGATTGAAATTAACATCCTATTTAGATAGTCTAAAAGTTCCAGGATTATGATGAAGACTACCAAAGTCCCAATCTCTATTAAATGCATCCCCCGATTTAAGGATTTTGTGAAATCATATCCTCCCAATAGAAATTAATTTCCAATTACTATAGACTTACCAATGAGAGATCCTACTTTTAAGATCCCTGTAAGACTAGGGTTTATCCACATTAGAATAAATAGTGCAACCAAGAATTGAAAACAAAAAAAGTTCAATACGTTTCTTCAATGCTTCAGGATCCGTAAAAATAGAGAAACCACCATTTTCAAGTCTACTAAATTTAAAATGTTGATATGTACCTCTTTTTCAGAGATCAGAGGATCCAGAAAGAGATTCGACAAAAGTAACCCCCTTCTTTCTCCGATCAAGGAGGTCTGCAGGATCTGATGAACCATTACCCATGATTAAGGGAAGATCATTCTTGAAAGTGAACTCTCAATGAGGATTGAAAGAATCCATGTTGAGAATCGTGTAATGATCTAAGATCGAATGAGAATTCCATTATAGACATGAGAGATAAGTTACTCTGCTCCCGCCATCACCTCAGGAGTCCTCCTTGAGAAGATAGGTTGTCTTTGATTCAATTGACAAAAAATTATTTATCAGCAAAATTTTGATAAATGTGTTAAAGGCCTTAAATTCTAGTTAACATCTTTGAATATTCAACTGAATATTTTTGGTGTTTAACACTAAATTAAATGTGATATTATGAGGCCTGAAATGCCTCGGTGAAAACTTAATTAAAATCTGTTATTTATAATATATTAATCTCACAATTTTTATTCAAAATGGTCAACTAACTACAAAATGGAGTGTTGTATTGGAAATATAAGATCGACATTGGGTCTAGAACATGTTTTTTTCCCTATAAGGGGTATAACATTTGTATGTTTTGGATGTTTGAAAACCTACTTCACGCAAAGAACCTTTTTATTTATAATTAATTATTTAATCCATTTTTTAAATATAAAATATTTAATATCTCTCAAATGGTGCATCGTATGAGAAATATGAGCCCACCTTTGGGTTTGGAATGGTGGGTTTACCATTATCAGGGTATAACTTTTATGTGAAATAGGTAATTTTTGTTATTTAATTTTTTATGTTAAATGGTTAATTTATTAATTTATTAATTAATTTTAATTTAATGAAATTAAATGAATTAGTGTATTATTATTAATAACAAAAAATATTATTAATAAGTATATTATTACTAATAAAAAGAATATTATTAAGAATAATGGAATTGTTATATTTTTTTTGAAACCAAATGACTAGAAAACTAAATGTGTAATTAAATATTTTTTTCACTTAAATGGTAAATGATTCTTCTCTATGCGTGAATAATTGTTATTGATCAATGTAGTAGCGGTAAAAAAATAATTCATCCATAAAAAATAAAAGAAAATGTGTAGTTAATATCAAATTATTAACTATTATCGACATTTAATGAATGTTGTTAGAAAAACATTAAATGGTGAATGATACTTTATAATAATAGTATTTATTGTTATTATTATTATTGTTATTAAATTGAGAAAATTATTGTTGTCAAAACACTATTTCAGTCATAACTATTTCCTATGGTGTCAGATTGAAAAATCGTCAACGGCCACATGACCCTAAAATTGAGGCAGTCATTTTAAGACCATTATTGAATATTTAATTTAGTATCATGGCATAGGTGTAATAAATTCCCAATAAAAAGATGAGTTGATGCATGAAATTAATAGGAGAGTTTAATAAATAGGGGATATAATTAATAAATGTAAAAAAAATAATTATTTTTAAAGAGTTATGAATGGGTTTTAATGGAAAATGTTATAACATTTACACAATGTGAAATTGCAATTCATGTCATGTAATATTGATGATCATCATATTAAAAACACATCTCCAGCATTGTGTAAACTGCCAGACCCAACTCACCTCCACTATAGGGATTTGGACCCTATCTTCTTCACCACAGATCCTCCACAGACCTCTGTCTTTGACCGAATCTCATCGACGCACCTCCATCTTGGATTGAATACCCTCTTAACACATCCCAAGGTTCGATTTTAAATATCATTCATTGCCACATTCATAATTGATCTGCTTCAAATTGGGTTTTTTGCTGGTGAGTGTTCTACATCACTGTTCCTGAGGTTAGTGGTCTAAATTATAAATCTCATAGTCTTGATTCATGTATTCGTATGCGATTGTAGAACTTTTTTGATATGATTAACAATTCAATTTTTCAATATTCCATTATTTAATCTGGTAAAATAATTAATTTAGGGGGATTTTGAAATATTGAATAGAATTGGATGGTTTAAATATTTAATTGATATATTAATTATGAGGATTTTGGGATGGTGGAATTGGTTAATTAATTTTGGAATTAACTAATGGTCATTATTTGATTGATTAATTTAGATGGTTTAAATAATTAATTAATTAATTAATTGATAGGATTTTTTAAAGATGGATTTTTTAATTTAATTGTGGAATTAATTAATGGAACATGTGGATTAATTAATTAATAGATTAATTAATAAAAAATGTGATTATTTTTAGTATTGATTCCTTTATGCGTATGCGATTATAGAAATTTTATGATATGATTAACAATTATGATTTCCTCTATTCTATTAACTAACTAGGTAAATTAATTAATTTTGATGGACTATGAAATTTTGAATAGAATTTGATGGTTTAAATAATTAATTGAGAGATTAATTATGAGTATTTTGTGATGGTGGAATTGGTTAATTAATTTTGGAATTAATTAATTTTCATGATGTGATTGATTAATTCTGATGGATTAAATAATTAATTAATGAATTAATTGTCAAGATTTTGCAATGATGGATTTGTGTATCTAATTGTGGAATTAGTTAATAGAATTTGTGGATTAATTAATTCATAAATTAATTAGTGTGGAAAATGTGATTATTTGAATGTTTGAATTAAATAATGAGATTAAATAATTAATGAATTAATTAATAAATAAATGGTAATATTTAATTATTGAATTAAATAATTACATTAATTTATTTAAGAATTAATTAATGAGGAAATATTATTATTTAATTGATTGAATAAAATGATGGAATTAATTAATTGATGAATTAATTAATTAATGTTGCATACTTATATAATGGTTGAACTAAATAATGAAACTGACCGAAACAATTAATTACTGAATTAATTGAAGTTCGGTTGAGTGTAAATTATATAATACTTAATTAATTAATATGATATGGCATGAGAAATTCATTAGTGAATTAATTGAAGGGATTTAGTTGGATTACTTTATTGAGAAATTAGTTAATTGGAATAATTTGAATTAATTAATTTGAAATTTAATTAATGAATGTAATGTTGTGATTTTTGAATTAGATTATTTAATTAGATAATTAATTTATGAGGATTTATTTTTTGAAATAATTAAATGATTTGGGTTAATTAATTGGAAAATTTAATAATGGGTATTATTATGTTATAACAATTGGATGGGTTAGATTAATTAATTTAAAAATTAATTAATGGATATTATTGTGGAGAATGAATTGAATATGTTAGATTAATTAATTGGTTAATTAATTAATGATAATTCCTATGAAGGTGAAATTGAATGAATTTGATTAATTAATTGATAATTTAATTAATGTGGATGGTTGAAATATTTAATTGATAAGGTCGAATAATCAATGGGAGAATTAATTATGAGGCAATGTGATTGTAAGTTGAGTGATTAATTGTTGAATTAATTATGTGATATTGAAATAGATGATTCGAGATAATTAATTTTATAGTTAATGGAATAATTAATTATGAGATTTCAAGTTGTGGATATTAATTAATTAATTGTTAAAATTAATTAATGTGATGGTATTACTAATTAATTATTGAATTAACTGATGGGATAATTTTATTAATAATTTTTTAAATTATTTAATGGAAATATGGGAATAATTTATTGTTAGATTAATTAATGTAATGATGTAATTAATCTATTGTGGAATTAATTGATGTGGTGATATGATTAATTAATTTATGAATTAATTAATGGAAATATGTGATTAATTAATTGTTGGATTAATTAATTTGATGTTGTGATACATGTGACTTATAAAATTGTGATAAAATATTAAGGTTGATTAATCTTGAATAATGTGATGTATGTGATATATTTTCTTTATTTAGAAACGGGTTGTGAGACAGGGACTGATGCTCCAAATACTCACGGGGGGATACACATGACGTTATAAATCCATCTTGCATAAAAATATTATTTTATGGGATAGGGACTTATGCTCAAAATACCCATGGGTTGTGAGACAAGGACTGATGCCCCAAATACCCACAAGGATTCTATGCATGGTGTTCTACACCGATTATTTGACATTGGACTGTGGTTCCAATTAGTAGTTATCTTAATTTAATTGAAAAGGACAATGAAAGAATGTTATTTTAAAGGAAATGTGAATTGATAATGTAAAATGGTGCAGACTCCGACATAGCCCAAAGTAGGAATTAAGGTACGGGTGTCCTTGGGAACCCATAGGTTTATGTGGTTAAATAAGGGATAATTGAAAAAATCTAAACTATTTACATTATTAGTTGTAAGTTATTTTTTATACCAATAGATAGCCTATTATTGTCTATATTTATTTTAACCTTTGGTAGTGGGGACCTACTGAGTTGTACTCACATCTTACATGATCTGCCTGATCGGTACCCGAATAGACTTTGTGTTTTGTGGACAGGTTAAGGGTTGAAGCCCAAGGTTAGATGGTTGAGTCGGGATGGATCTTGGATGAGGGAACTGGGTGTTTTCTGGAACCCTCTTGATGTCATTTGTGTCATTATTTTTCAATTTTTCATTTTGAAACTTGAGACATTGATTAGAATGGCATGTTTTTTCTAATTTAGTCAGATATTGTATTTATAGCTTTATTATCTTCATATATTCTTATTGTTTGTCCTTATTTATTATTCTCCTATTTTTTATTATTTAATTTAATTTTAACTCTGATAAAAGAGGGTATAGTCTCCCCACAACTGACTTACCAGAACCTCATTGCTAGTTGGTAGCCTCTAGTGTACAGGGAGGCTTTCCTAAAATCATATGACTAACCGGATTTGGGAACCATATCCTCGCACTCAGGTCGAGATGTTACAAAGTGGTATCATATGATGTTTTTTTCATCTTCTCTTTTCTTACTATTTTTTTTTGGGAAATTTAGAGATGAGAACATGAAGATCCAAGTCTTAGTTATGATATCATGCCTGGGAGTAGCAACCCCATGTATGGGGGAGAACCCAAGTACCCAGGGTAGGAATTGTTATTATTATTGTTTACTAATATGATTGAATATTAGTTCACCTTGGCTGACGCACTTCTTCCCTAATGTGGTTTTTGTTTCTAAAATTTTGTTCATATTGTCTTGTGGACTTGGATGAAATTAGAGTTCTCTCTATATTCATCATTCTAGGCACTTAGGATTATTTTATGACATGCATCATAATAGTAATTCATGGGAAAATGGGATTTGGTTAAGTTGTTGAACTTGAGTTATTTTCTATTTTTTTGTGAAATTGAAATGAAATGTTCCTAATATGAAATTGATAATGATTATAAAATTATGCAAGATGATAACAAATGTTTGTCTAATGGGAAACTAGAATACTAATAATTATTATACCCTTTTTAACTAGACCTAGGTGTAGGGTGGTTATGGGTAGTTATAGCATCTCAGTTTTGTCCACATGGTAGGAAAAAGTTTGAAAAAACTGGAAATGAAGGATTAGTGGTGGTTCTTATTGATAGATTCTTAACGTACTTCTAATTACTATTGAGCATGCCCCCTACCTTGCAATTTCCCCGGGTACACTGAGAAAGCTCTAGCATTACACCTAGAAAAATGAAATTTTTTTTGTTGGATATGGGTCCCCTTGAAATTTTTCCTTATTAAGAAATATATATGTGGAGCTTGATAGTGAAAGGTACATCGTCAACATTTTACATTTGAGGTTCTCAGGATTGACTGGATGTTTATAAAAGGAATGGTTGTTGAGCTACATAACAAGAGGGGTTAACGAAGCTAGAAAGGTGGGTAGATTATACGGACCCAGTTTTAGGTAATACTCTTTTAAAATTATTGGATAATGTGGTTTGTATTTTTCTAAGTTCACAAAAAATGATTTATGAGTAAAATTGTAATAAATGTGTTAAAGACCTTAAATTCTAGGTAACTTCTTTTTATATTTAATTGAATATATTTGGAGTTTGAAACTGATTGAAGTGTGAGATTCTGAGATCCTCAAAAGTCTCAGTGAAGACTAGATGAAAAATATATTATATATAATTTTTTAAGACCACACTTTTTATTCAAAATTATTAAATAACTCTAAAATGGTGAGTTGTATAAGAAATATGAGACCACCATTGTGTCCATAACATGGTGTTTACATGAGGTAGGGTATAACATTTGAATGGTTTGGAATTTTTGATGCCTCACTCGTGAAAAGAACAATTTATATTTAATTAATTATTTAATCTGTTTATTGAATATTAAGTAATTAATATCTCTCAAACTATGCATCGTATGAGAAATCTGATATCACCATTGTATTCAGAAGGGGGGTTTATCGTAGTGTGGGTATAACTTTTATTCGCAATGGGAGTTTGTTGTCATTTAAATTTTTTGTTAAAGGATTATTTTTATTAATTTAATTATTAATCTGAAATTCATGAAATTAAATGAATAAGTATGTTATTATTTATAAAATTATATTATAAATAATAATTATATTATTTCCAATAAAAATAATATTATTAACAATAAAGGTTTTAATATATTTTATTCAAACAAAATTAATAGAAAAAGTACATGTGTAATTAAATATTTTTTCCAATTATTTGATAAATGATGTTTCACCGCGTGTGAATAATTGTTATTGATCAATATAATAGTATTAAAATTATTATCCAATACTAAATAAATGGAAATTGAGAGTTAAGATTAAATTAAAAACTTTTATAAACATTTAATGAATGTTTTTGGCAAAACATTAAACTGTGAAAGATTCTTTATAATAATTGTACATATTATTGTTGTTATTATTAATATTAAATTAAGAAAATTATTATTTTCAAAACATCATTTCATTCATAAAATTTTCGTTTCGTAATAGATTTACAAACCATTAATGGATACGTGACCCTAAAATTGAGGCGGTCATTTCAAGAACAATATTGAATATTTAATTTAGGATCCTGGTTCATATCCATGAAACACCCAATAAGATGATGAGTCGACGTATGAAATTAATGTGAGAGTTTAATAAATAAGTGATGAAATTAATAAATGTAATTTAATTAATAGTTCTTTAAAGAGTTCTGATGGGATTTTAATGGAAAAAGGTTAATGCATTTACATGATGTGAAATGGGAATTCACATCATGTAATGTTGATATTGAGAATATTAAAAACATGTCTCTAAAATTGCGTAAACCTCCAGACCCACCTCACTTCCACTACAAGTCTTTGGAACCCTCTATTCTTCACCACACAGCCTCCACAAGCCTCCTCCTTGGTTCGAATCTCCTCTGTGCACCACCATCATTGATCAAATACCCTTTTTGCACCTCTCGGGTTTCTGATCTAAATCATGTTCTTTGTTGTGTTAATAATTGACCCACTTCAAATTGGGGTTTTCCATTAGCGAGAATTCTTCATCACTGTTCTTTAAGTACGTAGTCTAAATTCCAAATCATATAGTGTCGATTCCTTTTTGAATATGTGATTATAGAAATTTTATGATATGATTACCAATTGAGTTTTTCTATAATCAATTAATTAACTGAATAAGATAAAAAATTTGAGGAGATTGTGAAATTTTGAATAGAATTGGTTTGTTAAATAATTAATTAATAGATTAAGTATGAGGATTATTTGATTGTGGAATTACTTAATTAATTTTTGTAATTATTTGATGGAAATTTTGTGATTGGTAAATTTGGATGGATTAAATAATTAATTAATAAATTAATTATTTGTATTTTGTATTGATGGATTTTGTTATTTAATAGTTGATTTAATATATGGAATAGGTTGATTAGTTAATTGATAATTTAATTAAGTGAAAGAGTTGATTAATTATAGTCTATATTCATTTATGTGTACGCGATTGTAGAAGTTTGATGTTATGATTAACAATTAGGTTTTTCTATATTCAATTAATTAACTCGATATATTAATTAATTTGGAGGGAATGTGAAATTTTGAATAGAATTATTTGGTTTAAATAACTAACTGATATATTAGTTATGATGATTTTGTGATGGTGGAATTAGTTAATTAGTTTCTGAATTAATTTACTTTCATGATGTCATTGATTCATTTTTATGGATTAAATGTTTAATTAATGAATTAATTATTACGGTTTTGTGATGATTGATTTGGTTATTTAATTATGTAATTAGTTAATGGAAATCGTGAATTAATTAATTGATAAATTAATTAATGTGAGAAATTTGATTATTTAAATTACTTAATTAAATAATGATATTATTTAATTAAATAATTAATTAATCAAAATATGTGATGATTTAATATGTTTAATTAAATAATGGAATTAATTAATATATTAATTAATTGAAGTTACATAATTATTTAATTGTTGAACAAAATAATTGAACTGACCGAAACAATTGATTGATGGATTAATTGAATTGTGGTTGAATGTGAATTAATTAATCATAAATTAATTAATATGAGATGACATGGACAATTAATTATGGAATTTATTGAAGGAATTTAGTTTGATAAATTAATTGAAGAATTAATTAATGAGAATAACTTGTATTAATTAATTGGTAAATTAATTAATAGATGTAATTTTATGATTTTTTATTTCGATTAATTAATTGAAAAATTAATTAATCAAGATTCTTGTGTAAACATAATTGAATGAGTTAGGTTATTTAATTGTAAAATTAATTAATAAGGATTGTTGTGATATAATAATTTGATGAGTTAGATTAATTAATAGAAAAATTATTTAATGGATATTATTACATTGAAGGAATTGATGATTTTTAGATAAATTAATTGGTGACTTAATTAATGAGAATTTCTATGAAGGTGCAATTGAATGAATTGGATTAATTAATTGAATTACTAATTATAGAGGATGGTTGAGATATTGAACTGATAAGGTTGAATAAGTAATGGTTGAATTAATTATGAGGCAATTAGATTATATGTTTACTAATTAATTTTTGAATTAATTATATGATATTGAAATAGATGATTCAAGATAAATAATTTTATAATTAATTTTTATTTATTGATATTGTGAATGATATAATTAATAGAAGAATTATTTATGAGATTTGGAGTTGTGTATATTGATTAATTAATGTTTAAAATTAATTAATGTGACAATTTTATTAGTTAATATTTGAAATAATTAATCTTATAATGTGATTAGTTAATTTATAAATTAATTAATCGGAATATGTGATTAATTTATTGTTGAATTAATTAATGTAATGATGAAATTAATTAATTTATGGATTAATTAATTTGGTGATATGATTGAATTAATGATTGAATTAATTAATGGAAAATTGTGATTAATGAATTATTAAATTAATTAATGTGATGTTGTGATTAATTAATTAATGACTTAATTAATGTCATTTTTTGAAACATCTAACATGTAAAATTATGATAAAAATTAATTTAGATTAATCTTGAATAATGTGATGTATATTGTATAAGTTCTTTTTTATGAAACGGGTTGTGTGACCAGGACTGATTCTTCAAATAGTCACGATGTGATAGACATGGAGTTCTACAACCATCATTCATAAAAAATTTATTTTATGGGACAGGGACTGATGTTCTAAATAACCATGAGTAGTGAGATAGTGGATGATTCTTCAAATACTCTTGAGGGTGCTATACATGGCATTCTACACACATTAATTGGTATTAGAATATAGTTACAACTAGCGGTGATATTAATTAAAATAAAAAGGAAAATTAAAGAACATTGTTTTAAATGAAATGTGAATTGATAATGTAAAATTGTTTAGACTCTAGAATGGGATTAAGTAGGTATTGTGGTATGGGTTTCCAGGGGAACATGGAGGTTTATACAGTTAAATATGGTACAATTAAATAAATATATGATTTTTACTTTATTACTTCTATTTAATTATTTATACTACTACATACACTGTAAATGACTAGATTTGTTTTAGAAATTATTTTTTGGTGGCCTACTGAGTTGTACACTCACTCTATTCAGGATACCGGATCGGTAATCGAGTAGACTTTGTGTTTTCTGGACAGGTTAAGGGAAGAAGCCCTGAGTTAGATTGTTGAGTCGGGATGAAGCAGTGATAAAGGAACTGGGTGTGGTTTAGGACCCGCTTGGGTGTCATTGGTGACTTTATTTTTCAATTTTTAATTTTCACAATTGAGAGATACATTAGCAAGGAATTTTTGTTTCTACTTTAGTTGGATGTTGTATTTACTACTTGATTATCTTCATATATCGGTATTTTTTTCTATTTATATGCTTATGTTGTTGTTTATAATTATATTAGTGGTTTCTTTGATAAAAGAGAGTATAGTATCCCCCCGAATAACTTACCAGACTCTCACTACTGGTCGAGAGCCTTTGGTATACGAGGAGGCATGCCTGAGGTCATGTGACTGACCGGCTCAGGGCACCATTGCATGGAACTCAGGTCGGGACGTTACACCCTCTCAAGATAACAGACATCACTCTCCCATCTTTTTAATTCAAGAACCTTCATTTTAGTTATACTTTTTAAATATCAATTGCTTTTGTTTTCATGACTCTAAATTTCCATTTAATTTTTAGTAAAAATTATTATAATTATATATCATTTAACACCCATCATTATAACTATTACAATAGATTTTACCTATGAAAAATTCAGAAATATATCCTCTCATTCATCTCATTATTAAAAAACGTTTTCTATTTTATGAATTTTTATTTCTAATTACTAATGTTTTTATATGTTTTTACATTTGCATTATACTATATTTCTTATCTCAAAATTATTACTAATCACTTTTCTCTCCTAAAACCATTTTATGGTCCACTAATTAATTTTATTATTCTTTTTAAAAGTTACTTTGATTTTTCAAGCCAATTGATTGTGGAGTGAATTTCTACACCCATTTTTAATAAATTATATTATACTATATATACACATATTTTTCTAATTGGGAGATTCCATGTACATGACCCACACTCTTAAATCAATGGTTTTATATAGATTATATACTTTATTATGTTATATGATCTATGTGGAAAACTTATTCATGTATATGATATGATTACGGCGGGTGCACCAAGATTGTACTACAATGCACTGGGTTTTGATTTACTGTCATTATATTACATGTATTGTGCATGGGAGGTTATCCAATGAAAACTAGGATTTTGTGGTTTTTTAAACTATCCATATTCATATTATTCTATGTTTTATATTTTTGCAACATTCCCATGTTTCTATTACACTATCATGTTTTATCAAACCCCATTGTACAAGATTATGATTCTGGATTATTATGATACATTGGTGTTTGTAATGGCCTAGAAAATAACTCATTAATGAGTTTTCCAAAAACCCGGTTCCATCTAACGGTCCACCAAAATAGTGGCCCTAGTCACGGCCTCACAACAAAATGGTGGCACCGCTTATACTAGCACCGTAACGGACGCACCATCATGATCGCACACTGAAATAGTGGCACCACATACAGGGGCACCATGACGGTGGCACCGTAATGGTCACACCATCACAATCACACACTAAAATAGTGGAACTGCTTACAGTTGCACCATGAGGGTGGAACTGTGAGGGCGGAATTGTTACTGTGGCATTGTGACTATGGAACCGCTTACGGTGTCTCACCAAACGGTGTCCCACCCTTGTTTCTTTTATAGTTACGCTCCCGCAATGTATCTTTTGACATAAAAGTATTATAATAACCCTTTCAAAGCCATTTAAAATCCCATTAATGATATCTAAAATCCCCCAAGATTTGGGTGACCCTTGACTTTCAAAAACATGTTTCTTTTCCTCAATGTCTCACCATTAGCAGTACTTTCTAGTTCCTCACTTGTTTTGCATTTTTCTCTGATTAAAGGAAACTGTTTAAGACACATCTATTATGGCCACCTCTCCAATAAGAATTATTAAATTTAAATTAATTCCATCGTGTGTAACCACCCAACCATGTGTTGAAACCACAATCCTCCTTTTAATTCGTTCAAGATTTTGATATCTCATAACTCCAGGATCTCACCATTTTATTTGCATGGGAATTATTCTTCTTTGGTGATATTCTCTTTTCCTTCTTCTCCATTGTGCATTAGGAGCACTGCCCTTCCTAAGGCAAGTGGTTTTCCTATGAGGGAGCATTTCTGCTCACTCTTGGAGTCCCTGGAGTTTCTCCTTTTCAAGTCGCATATCCCCAGTGATTGGCACATAGAGAGAAACTTTGATCATTGATCATCAATGTAGGGTTTCTCCTTCGTCTCTCTTTACTAGGTATCTTGCGGTGTGGGTATTCTAATGTTTCTATGGGGATGGATGAAACCAAACCTTCATGAAGATAACAAATAGACATTTAAAGAATGAAGGGTTGAGTTGATGTTTCTATTCTACTCTTATATCCTTGATTATATGGTGGAGATTTTATGGGATTTTTTCCATTAAAGATCATGGTCGTTAGTGGGCCTTCATTATGCACTAATGATCCTCTGTTTTTTTTGGTTAATTCTATTAATGAATGGATATAACTATAAATTAGTTAATCATGTAAACCCAGTTGATTAAATGGATTCACAATTAATAATAATCCTTGTGTTTTCACCCCGATTACCCAAACGGAAGAAGAAAAACTAATGAAAGATGTGTTGAATCTAAAAACACTCTTTCTCTATCCTGCTAATATGTACGGTTGTTCTGCTTGATCCTTGTGGGGTGACATGAATGGGGATGGGATCCCCTATTGTGGTGAATTTTTTGGTTTGTTGATTTAAGGTTCTATAGGGTCGTGCGGTGGGGCTTGGTTTGGTTGAAATACTTTTAGGGATCTCAAGGATCCATTTTATTGTTGTTATTTTATATGATAACTGGGTGTGAATGCTTAATATACTACTTGGTTGTTTTTTCTTCTTCGGCTAGGGTTTATTCCTATTAGTTTCGCAGTAGTGAATTATTATCTAAAATAGAACCACTCGAATATGATAAAGAGAACAGGTTCAATGGGAGATTGTTTTCTGGGAATGAGTTCTGAATTTTCTATGGGAGTTATGCTTTCTATGAATGAATTGTAATGATAGTGTTTGTCTATAGGCTGGTTTTGGAACCCCTAGGCTGGGAAGAGTGCTTTTTTACCTATTTGTATAATTCAATTCTTTTTTTTCCTATTAGCGTCCACCCAAGTTGAGCACTTCATGATGAACACCCCCATTTCAATGGGGGGGTGTTTTTTCCAACACTCCTATGATTGGTTGGTTATTAGATCCATTCTTATCCCTTTCCCAACTATCCCAAGACTCTTCTTGCAAGCTGTGATGGCATGAGGTCTATTAAATCCCAAGATTTATCAAGTAGGGTACGTTTTGGTGGTTGGCCTAGGTGTGTGTGGGCAGGTGGTTTGCCAAGTGTCTTCAGGATGAGGCCTTGGTGTCTCTAGGTGTGGCAGTAGTTTTTCGGGCCTAGGTGTATTTGAAAATGGTGATAGTTGTTCGGGCCTAGGTTTTTGAATGTAGGATGAGTGGTTGTGGTATACCAGGTGTGTGCGGGTGGGGTATGGAAGTGGGACTATGGTGAAAATGGTGGGGAAGTTCTGATGTGTATGATGTCATTAATAACCAGTGGAAAATTGGGGCGGGGTACCCAAACATCGATGTGTTGTTAACATTGCCTTACATGACTTGCGTTATTTGGGGAGTGTTTCTTGGTGAGGTTTGGGTGGATAGTTTCCTTATTAGGTGCTAGATTATCTCCTTTTCTCACGTGGCATTTGAATGCCTCCCCACTAGTGCATGAGAGATTTTGGTTTTCCCTACTGAGTATACTTGTATACACACCCTATGTATAAAAAACTACATTTAGGTTTTCAAAGGAACTTTTAGAACCGTTCAGGATCATACAAGTTCAAACATTCAGACAATTTCTGTTTCTGCTTTTTTTCTTTGGTATTTACCTTTGGATTTTTCTTGGATAGTAGCACTTATTATTTGAAACATGCATATGGGAAAGGGATTGTTTGGGCTTTAATTTTACTTCCACTTTTCGGGTTGTCTAGGACTTGCTCTCTTATCTCTCGATCCTACTATACAAAAAATTTAATGCCTTACATTACGGGTGTGATTCTATACCCTTGGTGGTAGTCACCACTCCAAGACCTATTGAATGGACGTCTCAGGGGGGTCATTATCTCTCCATCGACTTAACGATGGAAGAGTTTGGAAATCTAATGTCCCTTCCATCGCCTGGGTGAAGGTGGTTCTTGATAGAATGGTATCAAGGGATGAGGTTAAGAGATAGAATGGAGCTCAGTGTTAGTAATAGTGAGGATTGCATGCGATAGTAGGGAAACCATGTTAGGAAATTGAGGAATGTGAAATAGGCCAGGAAAGACCGCCTAGGACACGGGATTTTAGAACCCCCTATGATCTGATGCATGGACTTTGATCCTACCAAATGACTAACTGAGGCCACACCGATTATAGGGTAGAGACCCTAGTAAATTTATATGAATCATAGTGTCTTGTGTTCATGTGTGTCTTATGTATTTTGGGGATTTAAAATGAATAATAATCCTAAGAAAAAATTAAATGCAATCAACCACAATACTTGGGATTAAGCCTTCCTTGTCTACCTTGCAGCTATGGAACCTGGACGATGACCATGAGTAGTGAGGGAAATTGAGTCCCAGGAAGTTGATTCGGCTTATCGGTATAGGGCTGACAGAGAGGAGGAGGATGATCAATGGAAGAGGGCGCTTTGTGTCTTTTAGCAGTAGACCATTGGGATGTACGAGGGCAGTGTCTTGGATATGGAGACAGTGAGCAGGCTCGAGGAGCCGAAGATAGATTTCATCTTGTTTCGGACTTCGAAGGTGTACTGGGTTTTTATGGCTATCAGACAGATGCGTGGAGTAGAACGTCAGTGGTAGATGATCTACCTTGGGGAGAAGCGGGAGGTTGAGGTCCTATGGACTGGTTTGAGAGGGTGTTCCGGGTGGAAGTCCTCTCTTCCTCGATGGACGCTAAGAAGAGGCAGGAGCTACTCTCCTTTAACAAGGGAGCATGTCAGTGATAGATTTGGGGATCAAATTCAAGTATCTCTTTTTCATTGCTCCAGACCACTTTTCGGATGAGGATTCTCGTGCGAGATGTTTAGAGGAGGCACACCAAACTTCTCTTCAGAATGTTGTTACTCCCTTCACAATGTCGATGTACATGGAAGTCCAAAAGAATGCTAAAGTGGTGGATAGAATGCACACACTGGGAGGTGTTCCATGAGAGGGGATCCAGTTGGGCTCGTCAAAGTTAATGGTCATTAGTAGCATGCCTCCACCTCTAGGGACTTCCAGGTTTTGTCTAGTGGGGATCATTCCCTAGAAGTTCAAATTTGGATCTCCCAGTCCATAACCTTTCCTTTCGGGCATAGGAATAAGATGCTTCATCTTTGGAAGTTGTGGGAACCTTCAAAATCAGTGCCCGGAATGAGTGAAGTACAGTTGTGGTGGGCCAGTTTAGCACCCACCTCAACAGCAGCAGTTTCCATTTCGGCCATTTCAGTAGTATCAGCAAGGGAATCATGCTCCTTATCCTCTGAGAGAAGACGTTGAGGGATGAGGCCGAACTCAGGGTACTCCTCAGGGACCTCAAGTAGGGCATGGTCAAGGAGGTGGCCAATAGCCAAGGGGCAGAGGATTTGGGTGTGGGCAGTTACATGCCACAGAGGCAGCAGTTCTAGAAGGTCTGAAAGCCGTTCGAGGTATGATGAGCTTGGCTAGTACTCTTTCCTATTCCAGGTTTGATTCTAGATCTTTTTACTCCTTTTTTTCACCCATTATAGCCCTTTATTTGGTCCTAGATGCATAGAAACTTCTCATACCCCAAGTTTTGAGTACTCTATTGGGAGGTCAAACCAGCTTGTCTCATGTTTTCTGAGAATGTAGTCTATTGTTGGGACCACATCAGTCTACTGGGGACCTTATTTTTCTACAGATATAGAAGTATAATGTCATTATAGGAATCTATTGGCTATCCTTTTTATGTGTTATTATATACTATTTCCATATAAGGATCATGTTTTAAAATATGGGTGGACAACATGTGACTTTCTTTGGGGAGCAGGGTTTCCAAGATGGCATTCGGTGAGTGGATCCCCTTCTTTCCTTATTAGTCGAGATATTAGTAGAGATATAGGATATAGATATGGTGGGTGTCTCGGGGATTTTCAGTGAGTTCATGGATGTCTTCCCTGAGGAGGTGGTGACTTTACCCCCTCGTTGTGGCATTGATTTTAAGATAGACATACAACCTAGTACCCATCCAATTTTTATGGCTCTCTATCAGATGGAACCTAATGAGTTGTGGGAGTTATAGATTCAGATTGATGATTTGATGAAGAAGGGTTTTGTTCGACCAAGCGCGTCACTATGGGGCGCTCCGGTCTTGTTCGCAAATAAGGTAGATAGTGGTCTCAGGCTGTGCATATAATATCAGAGAATGAATCACGTAACGGTCAAGAACCGTTACCCTCTCCCAAGGATAGATAGCCTCTTTGATGAATTGAAGGGGGAAGGATGCTTCTAAAAGATAGACCTATGGTCAAGATATCACCAGTTGAGGGTGAAGTGGGTGACATCTCAAAGACTTCCTTCAGGTGCAGATATGGGCACTTTGAGTCATATTCATTCTGTTCAGTGTTACGAAAACACCAGTCGTGTTCATGGGGCTCATGAAATCCATCTTCCAGGAATATTTGTAATGGTTTTTAGTCGTGTTTATTGATTACATCCTGATCTACTCAATATTAGAGGAGAATCATGTTGAGCATCTTTAAATTGTTTTAGAGGTCCTCTAACAGCACCAGTTCTACGGGAAATTGTCCATGTGCAAGTTCTAGACATGAGAAGTTCACTTCCATGGGCACGTGGTGTCTGATTAGGGGATAGCAGTTGAACTGTTGATGGAAGAAGTGGTTTACTCTTGGGAAGCACCCAAGAACGTGAAAAAATATCATAGTTTACAAGGTCTATCAGGTAACTATTGTAGGTTCATACCCAACTTCTCATGAGTTGCAGCACATTTGACATCCTTGAACAAGATAGGCCAGGATTTTATATAGAGTGAGTAGTGCCAGGTAGCCTTCAGATATCAGAAATGGTGGCTGGATAGTTCCCCAATAATAAGGTTTCCAGAAGGATTGATGTTTGAGGGGTTCTGTGATGAATCATTCCAAGGCGTGGGGTGTGTACTGATGCTACAACAGGGGTGATCTCTTATGGATCTAGGAAGTTACATCCCCATGAGATTAATTATTCCACCCCTGATTAGAATCTCACGACAGTTGTGTTCTCACTAAATTTGTGGTGGCAATACCTCATTGGGGAGCACTTGGTGGTCTTCACAGATCACAAGATCTTGAGGTATATCATCTCCTAGTGGGACTTGAACTGGTAGGAGTGGAGGTGGATGGAGTTTCTTTAGGAATACGACTTCGATATCTCTTACACTGATGGTAAGGGGAATATGGTGGCTGACACCTTGAACATAATGTCACAGAAGGAAGTGGTTCGGGAGTCGGCTGATGCTTGGAAGGCGATATAGGAGTTTTCTTCCCAACACCTTGATGCAAGGGTGGATAATGGAAGAGGATGTCTCTTACATATGACACTGGAGTTCTATCTATTGTGGATGATGGAGAATTCTCAGTGGGGGAGACTCAGAGAGTGATGTAGTGTGTGATTGGGGTAACCAAGGAAATGATCCATAAGGGTGGTCATTGGATGGTTAGAATCAGATTCTTTTCTAATGGAAGATGTATGTCCCATAGATTTTATGTGAGAGATTTATTGGTGAGTTCCACAATTCACTCCTTGAGGTACACCCAAGAGTTTCCAAAATGTACCGAGGCTTGAGGGGTCAGTTTTGTGGCCTGGGGTGAAGCGGGGTAGTGGTAGAGTATGTGGTAAAGTTCCTCATATGTCGGCAGGTGAAGGATAAACACCACGTCCCAGTGGGTCTGTCACAACCTTTAGATGTCCCCAAGTAGAAGTGGGATGACATCTCGATGGATTTCATCAAAGTAATACCTAAAGTTCAAGGGTGTTGCGATGCTATCAGGGTAATGGTGGACCAAATGGTGAAATCAGCACACTTCCTGGCAATAAAAGAGTGATGTATAGTGGATGCCCTAGCACAGCAGTACGTGGGCAAGGTGGTGTTGTGCCATGGAGTTCAGATGTCCATAGTCATTGATCTGGATACCTAGTTTACCTCATGGGTCTAGAATGGATTGCCACATGATTCGTCCAATGAGATATGCCTCAGTACTACTTTTTACACCCAGATATATTGGAAGACAGAGCACACTATCTATATTTGGAGGATAAGCTACAAGATTTTGTTTTGGGTGTTGGGGGATCGTGGGTCTGACACTTTCATCTGGTATAGTTTTCCAACAAAAATAGCTATCACTCTATCATTGGAATGTCTCTATTCGAAGTATTGTATAGGAGTTCATGTCACTTACTAGTGGGTTAGACAGAGGTCAGGGAAGTAGGTGTTGTTGGCTCGGATGTGGTGTAGAAAACGGCAGTGAAGGTTAAGCTTATAAGGTAGAGGATGACGGCGGATCAGGACCGGTAGAAGTCATATGAAAATAATAAAAGGATACCCTTGATGTTCGAGTTCAAGGACAACGTTTTCTTGAAGGTCTCCCCTCTTCATGGGAAATGGAGGTTCGACATGGGGGTAATCTTTCTCATATGTCTGTCAGACCCTTCTAAGTGTTGTGGAGGGTCATAGAAGTGTCTTATCATCTAGAACTACCACTTCTGCTACTGAGAGTGCATGATGTCTTCCATGTGTCTCAGATCCATCGGTATCTACATGATGATTCACACGTCCTCTACCGGGGAATGCTAGATGTCGAGGTTGATGCGATGTTCTTAGAGAGACTAGTGAGGATCAAAGATCGTGAGGAGAAGGTTCTTCATGGATGAACCATTCCCTTAGTTCGTGTGTTATGGAGGTATTTTGGCCTCAATGAGAGTACCTTGAAACAGGAGGCAGAGATTTGTGCCCAGTACCCAGAGCTGTTTTGATTTTCATTCTATTTTGTTTCATACTTGTTCATGTTGTAATGATTAACCTTGTTAACTGTGAATGTGTCGTTTTTCATGTTCTCTGAATGTGTGTGAAGGGTCCTGACTATGGGGAAGGGAGGACCTAATCTCTAATCCATATTCATTAGGGTGAATGTGATTAAACCCATGTGGGTGAGTCAGTGCCTCCCAAAGAATATAGTATAATTAAATGGTGGAAAGGACTCCCTAATTCATATGTTTGTACAATGAAACCTTTACATGTTTGTGTGGTTACTTGAGGGAGAAGTGTTTTTATATGTCGATGAGGTTTACTCATGAGAGGTATCTTTCGAGGTGGCTTTTCAGACCCCTCTCTTCTCTTTAGGTCTAGTTTTAATTATCTATGGTGAGAATATTTTGAGCGGTATCTGATGTAATGGCTCGAGCAATGACTCATTAAGGAGTTTTCCAAAAACTCAGTTCAATAAAATGGTCTAATGAAATGGTGGCCTCGGTTACGGTCTCACACCAAAACGGTGGCACCGCTTATGCTGGAACCGTGAAGGTGGCACCGTGACATTGGCACCATGAAGGTCGCACCGTGATGGTGGTGTCGTAACAGTCGCACCGTCAAGGTCACACACTGAAACAGTGGCACCAAATCGGTGGCATCAGAACGGTCGCACCATCCTGATCACACACCAAAATAGTGGCACCACTTAAAGTGACACCGTTAGGGTGGCATCATGACCGTGGAACCGCTTACAGTGTCCCACCAAACAGTGTCCCACCCTTGTTTCATTTCAAGTTCCTCTCCCACAACGTATCATTTGAGGTAAATGTATTTCAATACCCCTTATTATTCCTTTTAAAATCCCATAAATGATATCTAAAATACCCTCGGATTTGAGTGACCCTTGATATAACAAAATATGTGGCTTTTCCTCAGTGTCACACCTTTAATCGTACTTTCCAATTCCACCCCTACTGTGCATTTTACTCTGATTAAAGGAAACCCATAAACACATGGTTGTTATAGATACCTCTATGTAGAGAATTGTTAAATAGAAATCAATTCCATTGTGTATAACCACCCAACCACATGGTGAAACCATGATTCACCTTTAAAGCCTTCCAAAATTTTGATATCTCGTAACTCCAGGATCTCACCTTTTTATCACATGAGAATTCTTCTTCATTGGGGCTTCTCTCTCTTCCTTCTTTTCCTTGGTGTGTTTAGATCCCCCCCCCCTTCTTGAGGCAAGTGGTGTGCCTATTCTGGAGCTTTTCTGCTCACACATGGAGTCCCCATTGTTCCTCTGCAAATTTTTCATCCCCAATTATTGGTGCATAGAGAGAAACTTTGATCTTTGACCATGCTGGTATAGTTTCTCCTTCATATCTCTTTACTGTGTATCATGTGGGTTGGTATGATAATGTTTCTGCAGGGATGGATGAAACCAAACCTTAATGAAGATAATAAACAGACTATTAAGGAATGAAAAGGTGAGTTGATGATTATGTTGTACACTTTTATCCTTGATTATATGTTGTGGATTTTATGGGCTTATGTCCACTGAAAATTATGGCTATTGTTGGTCCTTCCTTATGCACTAATGATCCTGTTTTTTCTTGTTAATTCTATGATTGAATGGATATAACATGTAAATTGGTTAATCACGTAAACCCTGTTGATTAAATGGATACACAGTGAATAATAATCCTTGTGTAGTCACCCCGATTACCCAAACGGGTGAAGGAAATCTAATAAAAGATGTGTTGAATTTGAAAATCCTTTGCTCTATCTTGGTAATATGTGTGGTTGTTCTACTTGATCATTTTGGGGTTACATTTATGGGAATGGGATCCCCTATTGTGGTACAAATGTTGGTTTGTGGATCTAAGGGCATGTGGGGCTGTATGGTGGGGCTTGGTTTGGTTCCAGTACATTGAGGGATCTCATGGATTTCATCTATTGTTAGGACTTTCCAAAAGATCCAAGTGAGAATACTTAATCTACTTCTTGGTTGTTTTCCCTCCATGGCTTGTGGTTGTGCGTGTTAGTTTTCAAGTAATGAAGAATTATATAAAATAAAACCACTCGAATGTGATGACAAGATCGGGTTCATTGGGAAATTTTCTTCTAGAAATGAGTTATGACTTGGATGTGGGTGGTGTGATTTTTATGAATGAATAGTAATGAGGGTGTATATGTACATGCTGGTTTTGGAAGCCCTGGGTTGGGATGAGTTTTTGTTTACCTATATGTATAATTTAGTTCTTATATTTATTATTCGCGCCCCACCCAAGTTGAGATCTTCATGTCGAACACACTCATTTAAATGGGGGAGGGTGTTTTTTTCAATGCTCTTACGAGTGGCTGGTTATTAACTCTTTTATGCTACCTTCCCCAAGTATCCCAAAACACATTGGGTAGGTTGTGATGGCCTAAGGTCCATTATAACGCAATATTCCTTAGGTAGGGTACATTTAGGTGGATGACTCAGGTATGTGCGGGTAGGTTGTTTCCCAAGTGTCTTCGGGATGAGGCCCAGGTGTCTTCGGGCATGGAAGTTGTTGTTTGGGCCCAGGTGTCTACGAGAATGGCGGTAGTGGTTCTGGCCCAGGTTTTTGCGGGATGTATGAGTGGTTGTGGTAGCCCAGGTGTGTGCATGTGAGGAATGGAAGAGGGAATGATGTTAAAATGGCGGGGTAGGTCTGATGCGTAGGATGTCATTAATAACTAGTGGGAAAGTGGTGTGAGGTACCCAAACATTGATGTAATATTACCATTACCTTACTTGGCATGCATTATTTGGGGAGTGTTCCTTAGTGAGGTTTGGGTGGATAGTTTCCTTATTAGGTGCTTTGTTATCTCTTTTTCTATGGGGGATTAGAATGCAACCCCACTTATGCACGATAGATTTTTGTTTTCCCTACTGAGTATACTAACTTACTCACCCTACTTATATAAAACTATTTTCTGTTTTCCAAGATGAATTCTAGGACTACATGAGACCGTACTTGTTCGAACAATGGGGTAGTTTTTTGTTCCTATTTTTTTTATTTTGTATTTACATTTGGAGTTTTCTTGTATTGTAGCACTAATTATTTGAAACATGCATATGAGAAAGGGATTGTTTGGGCATTACTTTTACTTCCATTTTTTGCATTGTTTAGGACTTACTATCTTATCTCCCAATCCTACTAAACAAAAAGGGTAATGTAGTCCATTTCACATGGGATTCTATGCCCTTGGTTCTAGTTTCCACTCTGGGACCTATTAAAGGCGGGTCTCAGGGGTAATTATCTCTCCTCAACTTGAATAAGGAAGGATCTGGCAATCTGGTGTCCCTTACCTCTCCTTCATTAAGGTGTGTCATGGCAGTGTTCCTCTTGGATCTCCTCTATTTATTTACCCAATTACGTGATTTTATTATTCCCTTACTCAGCTTTATATATCACCCTTTTCTTATGTATGTCTGTAGGTTATCCCATATTTTTTTCGAAGAGCAATATAAATTTAAAAGAATGTTAATGTAATATTCCATAAGTCATTGTATACCGATTTTATGATGCTATTATATTTCCGTGATAACAAAAATACACTATGAATATTGATATTTTGGGTTTTATTATGTTTGGTTTTAAATAATTAATTATGAATTAAAATATATTAAAAATATGAGTTTTAATACTCATTTACCACTAACAATCTATTTTTAACATTTCTATAAATAACAATAATATATCGGGATTTTATGATTTCATTCTTATCATTTCATAGGACTACCCAACCATATTGAGATTTATTTACATGAGAAATTATCATTAATTTGATAATGAATTTCTAAGATAACTAAATCTATTATATTCGTGGGATCCTACATGATGTCCTAATGGTTACTGGTTTGTGTACATTAATTTTCACAGATCATCATTTTTTAGTGTTTTTATATATGTATCTTTTATTCGTAAAACATGGATAAAATAATTATTATATTGAGTAAGATTAGTATTATATATCTCACCAATTTTTTTATGTTTTATACATCAAGAGATCCTTAAATAAAAGCATGAGGTAGATACATTTTTCAACAATATATTGAATGGGAATGATGTATTTATCTTGGTTTATAATTAATGTTATCTTATTTGTGATCATTGACTATTGGTTATTATAAATTTCCTTATTTTTCTCCATATTCTATTATTGTTGTTTTTATGTTGATCCAATGATATTACATTATTTTTAAAAATTATATCTTATTAATTATATAATTCCTTTATATTTAATGTTATGATATTGAATTTAATGCTATTTAAACCCATGCTTATCATGTTTACATACATAATATTTTCAATTAGAACTTCTTTAATTCTTGGCCCCATTTTTATCTAATGAAATAATAAGAGTATGATGAGCTCTTGATGTTGAAAAAAGGATGCAGCATCCCCCTTTTCTAATGGATTACTCAAGTCATGGACTCTCAAGACATCCTTAATCCTATCAATGACATTGGACACATAAGGATTTCCAAACTGCTTCACTACAGGTATGGTCTACTCTTTATAACTCATCTCATTATCCTTTTTCTCATCCACTTCTCCATCCCTTACCTTCATTGCACCTTTCCCCTGGTGAGCACCACGTTGGCAGAGTGCCTCCGAATGACCCAGTCTTCTTCTATTAGAGAAAAACTCCACCTAGTGATCGAATATCATTGGTTGCTTACACCTGATCTCCTCAGCAGCCTCGATCTACACAATCTCAACCGGTGCCCTCGAAACATCAACCTCTGCACACATGCGTGGGTTGATTGGGTGACTCACAGAGGTAGTGCAGGCATCAACACAAAGAAAGTTCCCCACCATTTTAACATCACGTTACTTTTTCAGGTACTCTTGATGTTTCTTAGTACCTCATTTTTGGAGTAGTGACTTGGGGTGAATTTGGGTGAACTTTTAAGGAAAATGAAAGGATAGTGAGTTGTGCAAGGTTTGCTCACAGTTTGAAAAACCGTGAAACCAAACCCTGCCAACCATGAAGAACTGGACAGTGGGTTCCACACGGTTGGTGTACGGTTTGCCTGACCATGCGCCTCTGGCCAGGTAACCGTGCACGCGGTTTTTTAATTCCGAAAATCCTTCTTAAAACCACTTGAACCCCCTGGGATTACATTTTTCCGACATTAGATTGGGCTTGAAACATTCTGGGTGTTTCCCAAGCCTCCTGGAGAGATTCCAAGGTGATCTGAACTTCTTCCTTTGAGAGTGAAGGCTCAGATTGAGGATCTTCCCTCCTCCTAGTAAGGGGATTTCAACCTGTTACTTCTCCCATTCTTTACTCTATCTTTCCTTGATTTTTTCATGGTATATTTCCACAGTTTTCCATGGATTTAAACCTATGATTTGATATCTAGATCTAGGATTGTGGATCTAGATCTAGTTTTACAAGATCTTGATTCCATTGATCTTATTTTTTTGTTTTAAGGATTTAGATCCAGAACATGATCGAAGACGTTGTGCCACTTGGTTTTTGGGGTTTCTCGTTGGGATAACTCCCATCAATAAATCAAGGTAAGTGGTTCCATTCTGATTAGCCAAATTTATTATCCTTTTTTCTTGATTTATTTCAATTGTTTATTTAAATTCAATTGCTCAATTTTTTTCAATTGAATTGATAAAAAGTAGATTCTAGTGAATAAAGGTATTTGAAATGGTTTTGGCATGAATATTTGGAAAACCCCCCATTTCCATTGATTTGGGTGTGTTCATGGAAATTTGATGTTTTAAATTGTTTAATTTAAATTGTGGATTTAATGTGAATGATTTCAATTAAATTATTGAATTTAATTGAGGAATTAAATTGTGTGATGATGGAATTAGTTTTTATTGGATTTCAAACTAGTAAAAATGGATTAAGATGATTTGATAAAAACCCATTGGTTTTATCTTGTGAAAAAAAGGCATGTTTTTTAATAAAACTTATATTGGATTTAAATGGAAAGAAATTGGAACATTAGAAATGGATGAATGGGATTGATCATACTTTTAAGAATTCTTAAAATTGTTCACCCATCATGTAAGATCACATGCAAGCCTTAGGTAGTTAGTGAGTTATTTGGATACAATCTATGTTATGACAACGTTCTAAAACATACAAGCAGAGGGTCACATCCCTGATGGGTTGGTGACAAGTCTCCTTTGGCCAGTGTCATAGGGACATGTGTATACACATTTTGTTGAGTTCACATAGAGAGTGTGTAACCCTATAACTGGTTAATACTATCGTACCTTTTGGAAGATGACCATGTTGATCACTTGTTTATTTATATTTGAGATATAAATGTATGCCAATGCTTTTGAACTACTTTACATGCCTTCTGAATATATATAAACAATTTTATATAAATTCTTTATTTAATCCATTTTTTTAGAAATATTCCATCATTTGTAAAATCATTACATAAAATATTTATTTCCATCATTTGAAAAGGTATGGCATGTTTTGATTAAATATTATTTTGAATTTGCAAACCTGTTTATTTGAAAATAGAAAGATTTTCTCTGGATAAACTATATTTGGAATTTGTTACGGAATCTTTGGTGGTATCTTACTGGGCTTAGGCTCACACCGTACTTTTTCCTTCAAGTGTTTGTAGACATTCTTCTTCCAGGTTCGAGAAAAGGGAAGGGATCTCTTGGAGGTGGATCCAGCTATTGATCATTGGTCTTGGTGAGTTGTGTCCATAGGGTCCTTGGGGTTGTTTTCCCTTTTTTTTACTTGGGTTGTAGTACTTTGGGATTTTTATGCCATGGTGTATTCTGGTACATCACTCCCAGTGGAGTTTCTTTTTTTTATGCATACTATCTTGTTTCTTTTCATCCACATTGTTGGTGGAAAAATCGTTCGCACTTGCATGTTGTGTGATACAAGGTGCAAGTTGACGACCCGTGGGGTTTGAGAATGCCCTTCAGTCTATGTCAGGGTCGGCTCTGTTATTGGGTTACCAGGGTACCTGGGCTGGTTCGTGAAAAAATGGTATCAGAGGGAGGTTAAGAATCTTACCTTGATGACAGTATGCATTTGAGTATTCTTGTCGGGACATAGGAGGTAGTTGTGATTGAGTGGCTGGTCATCTCTCACCGCAATGAACCTTAATTCACTAGGGTTGGTTACGGAAACACAACTTGTGGGTCAGTTCTAGTATTTTCCCAATTTTGGTTTGGATAGAGTGGAATCCAAATCTTGTTTATCCCTTCTATT
This sequence comes from Viscum album, assembly GCA_963277665.1. Lineage (NCBI taxonomy): Eukaryota > Viridiplantae > Streptophyta > Magnoliopsida > Santalales > Viscaceae > Viscum > Viscum album. The sequence continues at coordinate 1,284,772,168 of OY728133.1, forward strand.
AAGAATAGTTTTCCTTGTTACTCAGTTTGAGTGTTAATCTAATGTATTTTTATGTTGTGTAGCATCATGCCTTTGAGAAGACGTGGGAATTGGATCCAAAAAGAGGATTCTGCTGAATCTCAGCAAGTGAGTCCTATTGTGGATTCGAGTCTGATTGAGGATATAGTTCGCACTATCCAAGCTTTAGGACATGCACCACCTCCAGTTCTTGTTCATGCTCTAACTATAGATCCTCATAGTGATATTCACTGAAATCATTCTCAAGAGTTCCTATGCTAGAATCCACCAGTTTTCAAAGGCTCCACTGACCCTCAACATGCTGAGGAATGGTTGAGTAACATTGGACGTCCGTTTGGGTTCTTGGAGAAACCTGGTCTGATCATGGTGAATTGCACCACCTTCTTGTTGGAGGAACCAAGTAGGAGATGGTGGTACATGTTGGTGATGGCTGGGAAACCTGAGGGTTTGGTGTGGAATGATTTTAGGGTTCTTTTATCTAAAAAGTTATATCCATAATCAATGGTGTTGGCCAAGGATGTGGAGTTTTTCAAGCTTGAGCAGGCCAAAAAAATCGTGACTGAGTACTCAAATAGATTTTCTGAGTTGGTACAGTTTTCTTTTGATATTTTATCTAATGAGAATATGAAGTCTCAACTATTTGAGTTGGGAATTTGATTAGATATCTATTCTCAGGATTTCTTTCTGAAGCTACCCACTTATGCTGATGTGCTAGATAGGGCAATGATGATTGAGATAAACCTGGCAGGAAATTCCGGGTTGAAGGAAGTTCCTTTCCCTCCAATTGGCAGTGTTAGTTCCTTTAACTTAAAATGGAAGTGTGACGTTTCTCATGGTAGTTCTTGAAAAAAGATTCATTCCAGACCTCCAGTAGCACTAGGAGGAGATTCTTTGACTTTCTATCATTGTGGAAAGCCAAGACATTCTAAGAGGGTTTGCACTGAGGCACCCAAGAACTCTAGCTCCTGCAGACGTTTATGGGACTTACATAGATACTTCCATCACTTCTCTACTCCATGTAGTGGAACAGGATCATCAGCACCTCCAAAAACTGCGTGGAAATCAAATGCCTCTTGTACAAAAGGGTTCCAGCCACAGGAATCTAGAACAAACCTTCTTCACATAGTGGAAGTTTCACCAGAGGTAACTGATACAGGTCATGCAACTGTGAGAGGTACCATTACTATAGCTTCATCTATAGTGACCACTCTTTTTGATACCAGGGCATATCACTCATTTATTTCAACCCATATTGTTAATCTTCTTATTCTACCTATGGATATTTTATCTTGTGCAGTGGATATTACTAAACTCCTTGGTACAATGAGAGAGAAGGGTCTCCATAGTCCTGCATGTGTCTTCTCGCAATCAGATGTTGATCATTTTTGGGGGTTTTTGGTTCTCAGCATGAAATATTTTGAAATCATATTTGGGATGGATTGGCTCATTTCCAATAATGCTTGGATTGATTATTATCTTCGACGGGTCTATCGTACTACACCAAGTGGTGTGCCTCTTCTTTTTCAAGGAGAATGGTACTCAAGGTCAAGCATAGCTGGACCCTCTTATACAGAGTTGGGGAAATTTATATCAGTGATTTATTTTGATCTATTGAGAGATTCGATGTGTGGTGATCTTCCTCCAGTCATCGCTGAGTTTCCCGACATGTATCATTCTTACTTCTCTGGTTTTCCACCAGTAAGGGAGGTTGAATTTTCTATTGACTTAATTCATGGTACTCCACCGGTTTCTATTCCCTCTTACCAAATGGCTCCATCCGAACTAAATGAACTGAAGTCTCAATTAGATTATCTTCTTGAGAAAGGTTTTAAACGCCTGAGTGTGTCACCTTGGATAACACCCGTTCTCTTCGCCAAGAAGGCTGGTGGTTCTCTTCGCTTATGTGTTGATTATCAAAATCACAATCAAGTTATGATAAAGAACAAATATCTTTTACCACGAATTGATGTTTTGTTTGATCAACTGAAAGGGGAAAAGTGGTTTTTAAAAATTGATCTTCGATCTGGTTACCATTATTTGAGGATAAAAGAATCTGACATTCATAAGACCACTTTTTAGAGTGGGTATGGCCATTATGAGTACCGTGTTATGCCCTTCGGTATAAAAAATACTCCTGCTGTTTTCATGGATTTCATGAACAATGTTTTCCATGAGTATATAAATACTTTTTTGGTAGTATTTTTGGATGAAATTATTGTCTACTCCAAGTCTGAGGAGGATCATGTGCATCATCTGGGAATAGTTCTGAGTCTTCTAAGGAATCGCCAACTTTATGCTAAGCTTTCAAAGTGAAATTTCTGGATTCAGGAAGTAAATTTATTGGGACATGTCATGTCAGAACAAAGAATATCATTTGATCCTGAGAAGGTGAAGGCTGTTATTACTTGGGAACAACCACTAAATGTTTTCGAGATTCGGAGCTTCTTGAGATTAGTAGGATATTATCACTGATTTGTTAAAGACTTCTCAAAGTTAGCTTCTCCAATTACTGCTCTGACTTGAAAGGGAGTGAGGTTTTCCTAGAATGATAAATTTCAAAGTTCTTTTGTTGAGATAAAGAGTCTTTTGAATACTGCGCCAATTTTTACTCTTTATGAAGCTAGGATTGGTTATGTGGTCTTCTATGATGCATCGGGTTCAGGTTTGGGATGTTTCCTTATACAGGGTAATCATGTTGTTGCCTAATGATCTCATCAGCATAATACTTAAGAGAAGAACTATCCTACCCATGAGCTTGAACTTTTAGTTGCAATGCATGAACTTAAATGTTGTAGACATTAACTTTATGGAGAATGGTTTACTATGTATTCAGACCACAAGAGCTTGAGTTATATCTTCTCTCAAAAAGATTTGAATCTCGTCCAAAGGCTTTGGGTGGAGTACCTGCAATCTTTTGAATTTAAAATTGCCTATACCACGGGGATAGGGAATGTACTTGCAGATGTGTTATGCAGGAAAAATCCATCACATGCTGTGAAGGAATCATCAAAAGAGTGGAGTTTGATGGATCTTTTTGCTCAGTTGCATATTGGATTTTAGTGGAAGGGGAATTAAGTTTCTTCAGCCAGTGTCCAGTTGACCTATGCTCTTCTCAAGTTAATTATTCAGGAAAAACAACTGGATGATGAATTATAAAGCATTAGGTACTCTCTTTATGGTGGGGAGACCGACACCCAATGCTCGTTCTCCAAAATGGGTGTTTTGTGTTATTGAAACTGTTACGTTGTGCCATTAGTAGAAATGAAGCATGTGATGGGGGATGCCATAACTCTCAGTGGGTTTTGCACCCAAGAACCATGAAGACGTTCTATGACATGCAACGACAGTTCTGTTGGCCAGGTATGAGACGAGACATTGCTGAGTTTGTATCTCATTTCTATACATGCCAGCAGGTGAAAGCTGAGCACCAGAAACCTTTGGGTTTTCTTCAACCACTTCTAGTCCATGTATGGAAGTGGGATGAAATCTATAGGGACTTTGTGGTTGGGTTTCCTCAAACCCAAAGGAAGAAGAACATGATATGGGGTGTGATCGACATTCTGACCAAGTCACCTCACATTATACCTATTCGAGATACAACCAAAGTTGAGGAGTTGGGAAATATCTATGTGAAAGAAATTATTCATTTGCACAGAGTTCTGTCTGCTATAGTCTCTGATAGGGATCCTCAGTTTACTTCTTTCTTTGTAAGAGGCCATCAGGAGGCACTGGGATCTCAGGTCCGTTTGAGCACGGCCAACCATCCATAGTCAGAAGGCCAGACAGAGAGATCTATTCAGATCCTTGAGGATATTCTCCGCGCATGTGTTCTCGACTTTGGTGGGTTTTGGTTTGATCATCTGGGGTTAGATGAGTTTTCTTATAACAATAGTTATCATTCTGCAATAAAAATTGATTCTTTTGAGGCATTTTATTGACATCTTTGTAAATCTCCTTTCTCTCAGTCAACGATTGGTGAAAATTTCTTGGTAGGACCGAGTTTGGTCCAAGAGACGACAACTATGACCCAATAGATTCTTCAGAGAAAGTTGATAGCATATATTCGGTACAAGTTTTATGCTGATCGTTGCCATAAACCTTTAGATTTCTAAGTTGGTGACCAGGTATTCTTGAAAGATTCACCCTGATTTTGTCATCGATGGCTAGGGAAGAAAGGGAAGATTGCTCCTCATTTTGTGGGACCTTTCGAGGTTTTTGGTCATGCAGGGAATGTTGCATACCATCTAGCTCTACCACCACAGCTAACGTTGATACGTAACGTGTTCTAGGTATCGCAGCTAAGAATATATCTCTCTGATCTATCTCATTTTTTGAGATGGAGTTATATTCAGATTGAACCATATTTATCTGTGACTAAACGACCAGTCGGGGTTGTTGATTCTTAGACCAAGGTACTTCATGGAAGAATGATACCTCTGGTCCATGTACTATGGCAGCAAGGTTTTGATTCTCATGAAATGTTGGAAAGGGAGGCACTAATGAGAGAGCAGTGGCCTCATCTTTTTGACGTAGAGGTTTCTTTATAGGCTTTCTGGGGATAGAAAGATCTTATAGTGGGGAGTTTGTAACATCACGTTACATTTTTAGGTAATTTTGATGTTTCAAATTCCCTCTTTTTTGGAGTAGTGACTTGGGGTCCATTTGGGTGAACTTTTAAGGAAAACTAAAGGACAGTGAGTTGAGCACGGTTTGTGCGCGGTTTGAAAAATAATGCGACAAAACTGTGCCAACCATGCAGAACTGGATAGAGAGGTCTGAATGGTTTTCGGACGGTTTGAAAGACTGTGCGGCCAAACCGTGCTAACCTTGCCAACCTGGATAGTGGGTTCCGCATGGTTGGTGCATGATTTTCCAGACTGTGCGCCTGTGTCCAGGTAATCGTGCGTGCGGTTTTTTAATTTCGAGAATCCTTCTTAAAACCACCTGAACCCCCAGGACTTCTATGTTTCGACCTTATCTTGGTCTTGAAACATTATAGGTGTTTCCGAAGCCTCCTTGAGTGATTTCAAGGTGATCTGAACTTCTTCCTTCGAGAATGAAGGCTCATATTAAGGATCTTATCTCCTCCTAGTAAGTAGATTTCAACTTGTTACTTCTCCCTTTCTTTCCTCTATCTTTCCTTGATATTTTCATGGGATATTTCCACCATTTTCCATGGATTTAAACCTAAGATTTGAGATCTAGATCTAGTATTATGGATGGAGATCTAGTTTTACAAGAGCATGATGCCATTGATATTATTGTTTTGGGTTTTAAGGATTTAGATCCAGAACATGATCAACAATGTTGTGCCGCTCAGTTTTTGTGGTTTCTTGTTGGGATAACTCCCATAAATAAATCGAGGTGGGTGGTTCCATTCTGATTATCCAAATTGATTATCCTTGTTTTTCTTTATTTATTTCAACTGTTGATTTAAATTCAATTGCTAAATTTTTTTTCAATTAAATTGATAAAAATTCGATTCCAATGAATCGAGGTATATGAAATGGTTTTGGCATAACAATTTGGAAAAACCCTAATTCCATTGATTTGGGTGTGTTCATTGAAATTTGCTGATTTAAATTTTTTAATTTAAATTGTGTATTTGATGGAAATGATTTCAATTAAATTATTGAATTTAACTGTGGAAATAAATTGTGTGATGATGGAATTAGTTTTGATTGGATTTCAAACTTGTGAAAATGGCTTAAAATGATTTTATAGAAACCCATTGGTTATATCTTGTGAAAATGGAATTTTTTTTAATGAATCTAGTTTTTGTTTTAAATGGAAATAAATTGGAACTTTTGAAATGGAAGAATGGGATTCATCGTATTTTTAAGCATTCTTAAAATAGTTCTCCCATCATGTAAGAGCGCATGCAACACTTAGGTAGTTAGTGAGTTATTTGGATACATTCGACGCTACAAAAACATTCTTAAACATACTCGTGGCAGGTAACATACCCGATGGGTTGGTGAAAAGTCTCCTTTGGCCAGTGTCAATGGGACTTGTGTATACACATTTTTCTGAGTTCACATAGAGAGTGTGGAATCAAATAACTGGTTAATACTATTATACCTTTTGGAAGATGACCATGTTGCTCACTTGTTTATTTATATTTGAGATATATATGTATGCCAATTCTTTTGAACTTCATTACATTCCTGCTGAATTTATATAAACTATTTTATATAAATGTTTTATTTAACCCATTATTTTATAAATATTCCATCATTTGTAAAATCATTAATTAAAATATTTATCTCCATCATTTGAAAATTTATAGCATGTTTTGTTTAAATATTCTTTTGAATTTCCAAACCTGTTTATTTGAAAATTGAAAGCTTTTCTTTGGATAATATATATTTTTCATTTGTTATGGAATATTTGGTGGTATCTTACTGGGCTTAGGCTCACACCCTACTTTTTCTTTCAGGTGTTTGTATACCTTCTTATTCCAGGTTCGAGCAAAAGGAATGGATCTCTTTGAGGTGGATCCAGCTATTGATCTTTGGTCTTGGTGATTTGTGTCCTTAGGGACCTTGAGGTTTTTTTCACCATTTTTTTAATTGGTTTGTAGTACTTTGGGCTTTTTATGCCATGTTGTATTCTGGTACATCACCCCCAGTAGAGTTTCTTTTTGTTATGCATATTGTCTTGTTTCTTTCCTTCCGCATTTTTGGTGGAAAATTGTTCCCACATGCATGTTGTGTGATGCCAGGTGCTAGTCATCGACCTGTGGGGATCGGGAATTTTCTTTGAGCTATGTTAGGGCTGGCTCGGTTATCGGGTTACTAGGGTACCTGGGCAGGTTCATGAAATCCAGGTTCCATAACATGCGCATAATCATAGGATTCTGAAAGGAAATAGGAATAAGAGGTAGACTAAGCCAAACCGGAATGATAGGAGAGTCACGATTCAGATGGAAATCATAACACCAATGGAACAAATAAAATTCTCTACAGCCACACTTCCTGGGAGTATTCGACAACGCACAAACCAGATCCTTCGAAGTGGAACATCGAACCATCAGATGTCTTTTTCCCATAACCCAACGATCACTCGATCTTAAATCCTCCATGATTTAGATATGAAACTGTCAAAATCATCCACTGAAGTTTGATTTTTCTGAATCAAGAAACCAAAGTCAGATTCATGAGGTTCTCTACCTCTGTAATCTCCAGCACTGAAAGTGGAGTCATGGGCTCTCCATTCCGAGAACCGTGGACCTTTGGACCAAGATTAATCTCAGTGAAATGTGGAATTGAATCTGGATCTATGAAGCCGGGGAATCTGTTCCTTCGGCCAATGTTAGGAGGTTGAGAGTCCTCCTTCCCTCCCTCCCCCCTCCCATAGACTTGCAGTGAAGGGGGGAACGTCGTCGACCCCAGTAGGTTTAGACCGCCATCATTTTGAGCCCTACAGCACAACGAGCCCCCTTTCCCCTTGCAATTATTTAATATTAAAATACAAAAATATAATATAAATCTATATCTATAGAAAAACCCCTCATAACTGACTACATATTTCATCAAAAAACAAATAGGAATATAATATTTGTAATCATTAGTAGTTCAACCAAGTTAAAAATTATGGTCATCCGATATAAGAAAATAATTTTTTTATCAAAAATAATTGACATAATCATTATATTTATTTCCTTATAGAATCAATTTATTTACAAATCCTATGAATCACTCAATACATTATTCATTTAGTTACCAAACCTTTATGAAATTTTATTATTCCACACCACCTAGGGCATATTATGATGAAAAAATCAACAATAAATTTCATTGTTTGATCATGAAATATATCAAAATATTCCTATAAAAGTAGAATTATGTTAAAATATATTGGTCTAGTGGTTACCACAACATATACCATCTAATGATAAAATATTTATTCAATCATTGTGACACAAATTTTATATGATCAAAGTATATACCTTACATAATACCATAATTACACTAATTTTTCATTTTGATAATGTATTGGAACAATTAGTTCATCTATGTTTGAATGGGAGAGCCTAAAGATCAGCTCACTATGATACTTGAACCAAATTCCACCACAAGTTATGACTTTTTGTTGTTTTACCACACTAATAAAATCCTCACGATTACCAACTTAGGAATCCTTCAAAATTATAACACTAATAAAATATTATCATGTAATTGACCCATGTGATACATATATATTAAAATGATATTAAAAATGATATCACTCATCATACATAGGTATGGTAGTGTATTGGAGATAATATAAACATTATAATATTAAATAGGAGAGAATTTTAGTTTTTAAAATAAATAAAATAAAAACCATATATTATATATTAATATTAATATTAATGAAATTTTAATCAAATTCATGACCATTTATATATAAAATTGAATCCCAATTAAAATAGTATCTTAAAAATTAAATCAAAATCACTTTTAACATATAATTTTTATCAAAAACATAAATAGAAAATAACTATAGAGATCCCAATACATATGTGATAATGTCTACCAACACTTAACTAAATAAAATTTGTTATTATATATATAATAGAAGTAATTATAAATATAAAATGTGTTTACATTTTGATCACTATTATATGTTATCTTTAATAGTGAATAATAGTTTAATTATTGAATATAGTATTTTAAATATAATATATAATGAATGGGTATCAGTTTCATGATGCATCTTACAAAAAACATTATAAATATAAAATATATAAAATATATAAATCAAAATAAATAAAAATAACCCAAAATAATGACTCCAAATAAATATAGTAAGGTTTTATTAATGGATAATGTCTTCTTTAAAAAAAATATTTCTCCCTAGTGAGGAGAAAATAGAGTATTACTATCCATCATAACCAGTGATTCTCCTTTTGTATGTTATTAGGTGGAACCAAAATCAAATTCTTATAGGAGTTTTCATATAAACATATAACAATATATCATGTATTTAATAACAAAAATAGAAAATTATACTCTCAATTCTCTACCTGAATCCTAAATAATCTAATATTCTTTTGCATCGACCCAATTACCTTCATTGATTTTCATAACATTGCCAATACATTGAGTAACTTGTTTCTTAAATAATCACAATAAATTTACAATCAAAATAGTGTAAGTAAATTCTTCTTAATTTATCATTATCATATTGATTATGTTTTTCTAATATGATAGATCAATATCCCAAAACTATTATAAATCACACTATTAGTTTTAAATATGATTAGAATTTTTCAAACTATTATTTATAAATATTGTGACATAGATCCAATATAAGATATTATAATTATTATTATGAAATTATAAATAATATATGATTGTTGGAAAATGATCAATTTTATCAAGCGATAATCCAAATTTTGAATCCCAAAATATAGTTTAGTTTTAACAACTATCAAATAAATGGGATATAATTTAAATAAAACTAGTAGTTGGGAGTATTCAGATACCATTTCTCAAAACATAAAAAATAAAATTTATATCATACCAAATGGAATAAAAATAAAAATGTTTAATTCCATAATATTTCATGAAATTTCTTCAATATTGGCTGGATTTGTACTAATGCATTAAACATCAGGTTACCACTATATAATAATAATTACACAAAAATAATAGTTTAATAAAATGAAACTCTAAAATTAAAACAAGGATGTATCTATTTCAAATAATAAAAAAATAACATTAATTTGAGTTTATTAATATATTATAAAAAATTTAACATTAAATAAATTATATAATTATAAAAAAATTTCTACTAGGGAAAATGATTCACTCTAAAAAATCAATAGAAATAATACTCATTTCATTTATCTATTATCTCATAATATTTAACATAATATAATAATATCATAAAGTTATACCAAGAAAACCTTCAAATTTTGACATATGGAACTATATATTGATAATAATATACTTATGTCTATATTTCATATTTCCAAAATAATGTCTTTTAACATCATTATAAATTATAATAAGTGTAATCATAAGTAATTATAATTTGTTGATACGTTATCCTTAGTGATATATAGTGATAAAGTGGTAAAATGGTGTCTAATAAGTATTTGATTAACCATAAATGTAAAATGTGAAATGTTTATATAACATTATGCATGTATTATTAGTATTTTTACTTTGTTAATGGACCAATATATAGGTTACTTAAATTAATCGATGTATTGTATTTCTAAAGGATTTTCAATCACATGAATGGTGTTCTAATATATTATAAGACACTAGAGGTGGACCTATGAAATAAATTAGGGTTAGTTTGACATGGGAGGATTGTTAGAGTACTTATTAAATATGATAGACTTGATAGGCAGTTTATGTGAATAGTTTTCTTTAATAAAAATGTATTTATATTCATTTAGGATATGTTTATATGATTTAAATAATATATGAAGGTTGATAAATATCTAAAATGAGTCTATTGGTATTTAAAAAATATGGAGAGTAAGAGATGATTACTAAGTGTTATAGTGGACACATTTAGATACGTAATGATTTTTATATATTATATCATAGTTAAGGGAAAGAACATGTATATATTGGATTTCATTTGAATAACCATTAATTCTGATGATTATTAAAAACGTATTTTTGATAATATTATATAAAGAAAGGGTAATTTTCTATGTTAAACAACTCCAATAATTTAGGTTTTATTCCTAATGATTTAATTGAATTCTAGGATTCTATGGAAAATGGTCTGTTACAAGATAATGTGGGTTCTTATAATATTTTCACATGGATATTATCTATTTGTAATTTTTATTATTGAAACATGATGCGTTTTAGTTTCATAAATGTATAAAATATTTTATAATGGGAGACACATGTTTCATGGACCGAAAAAATATATTCATTTTTTTAAAATCAGAGGTAGATTTTAAGGTTTATAGATTTCATTCATTGAACAGTGTTACACCAATACTACATGAAATCAAAAATATATCATAGATTTTGATTGTGTGATGGAGTACCCTATGTAATGAATTATTTATAATGGATTTTTTTATATTGATCCTGAGTAATTTCATGAATTAAAATTCTTATAAACACAATGTTGGAATGTATGTTGTCTCATTATATTATCTTTATTGTGAATAGTGTGGTTTTAATGCACTGGAAATAATAGTTGAATTCAAAAATCATATTTTACTATGATGAAAATTATTACAAAAAATGTTTATCAATAGGATAGGAAACACATAATTAATTTTAATATTTTTAGTTTCTTATATGATTACATAGTGGAATATCATGGGATATTAATTGTGGAATCCTACTATTGATATATGCCTAAGGTGTGTTTAACTGTGATGTACGTGAATACTTTATATTGATGATAATGGTAAGTAAATGAGATCTAGTTTGGGATATTCTACCACTATGAATCTATGTAGATATGAAGACTTTATGGAGGGAAACAAATTTAATTGTAGGGCCTACCTATATATACTTTTCATAATTTGTTTTCACAATAAATTTATGATATCTAGATTGTGTGACCACTAATTTCATTTATTATATGTATGACAACAATGTCTCTTTCTTTTATTACATTCTACGGTTTAATTTTTATTATAATCCCATTTGTTTTATCTATTTTAATTTTGTTGGATTTTTATTATATTATTATCATTTGGTGGTTAGGAAATTGATTAAATAATCTCTGCATTGAATTTTTTAATCCCTCTTCCCTAGTAAATGAATTTTGAGGTATGGGGTGGAGAACAATAGGTAATGTAACATTTATGATCATCTTTGTAAATCAGTCGATGATGTTCCATAAATATTATTTTATATAATTTTCAAATTTATTGAATGATTTGATTTCCCAAGTGATAACATTTATGATAATTAAGAAACAAATTAAGGGTCTCATGAAATTAAAGATGATTATCTAGTGTATATAATATGGCTATATAATCCTAGAGTTGGTGGAAAAGTTGTTACATTATTATACGATATAAAAAAGTGTATACCATTATACCTAATATTATAGAAGTCTTGGTAAAATATATACATGTTTTATGTTCAAAATTCAGTTGAAAATATAAAATAAAAAATTTTATTTACTTTGATATCATGATTATTCTACATAGAAAATATTTTCATATCATTCATAGTACAATACATTACATCTAAGGGAAAGTGAATAAATTAAGGGTGAGATAATATCTTCAATTAAGGGTGAATATAATATAATATATGTTCATAAATAAGGATAAATTATTAAGGATAGGAAAATAAATAAAAAATCCATTTAATTAATATCATGAGAAAAAATAATAACATGGAAAGAATAAATTATGATCGACAAATTACATATATATAATCAAATGAACTTAAAATATATACATGGATGAATTAAATATTTGAATAATCTCATAGAAATGTATAATTTATTTCATAAATATGGATAGAATAATAATGTACATATTATCTTACTACTAAGGCCTCATGAAAATGAATCATCGACATACCACAAAGGCCTTATGCTAGGAAATATTACCAAATTTGTTAAGAAATTAGTAAAATACCCAACATATATTGTATTCTTAGACAGCTTGATACATAGAGGGGATATATGATTATAGAACGTACATTTCACAAAATAATCCATTTCATTCATCCCATGCATAAACAATGCAACTAAATCAACATGTCTTAACAATCTATAAGTATTTTTATTAGAAGAACTGGTATATGGAATGTCAATAATTTCCCTTGTAAATCAAATCATAAACCATCTAGAGAAATATTTGGGATGGTATCATTGCTTCTTATACACATTAAATCATTTGATTCGTCAAAATCAATTCACAAAAATGAAAATACATATAAAATACCCTAGAGAGTTTTCTTGAGGAAAATACCCTTTTAGGTTTGACATCTGTTATTAAAAATCTAAAAAATTAACAATATATTAAAAAATTAGACTTTAAAAATTAACATGGGAATATTTAAAGAAATATTTGAATATTAAAACTATCATGATGTTTTAAAAAAGTATTCATGACATGTATAATAAAATAATGATTCCTTTCTCATTTTTTGAAAAACGTAAAATTTAACTTGGTCAAAAATATTAACTAAATATTCATTTTAAAATTTAATATTTAAATAAAAATAGGGGTAAAAATTAATATATTAAATAATTTTATAATAATATAATCATAAATTATATAATTTAAAAGAAAATACGTATTTTTAAGAAAATGATTCTCTATTTAATATAAAATAATGTCACATTTCTATAAAAAATTTCATTCAATATCTTTAGTTCAAAATAGAGGAAATTTTAGGAAAAAAAGATTTAAAAAAATAATTATATGATAAAAAAATATTGGTTTTATTATAAATATAGTAAATTATCCCATAGTGGAGACTAAAACAAAAATAATCATGAATATTGGTGAGATTTTGAAATAAACACTTACATCTTTGGTAACCATCAATTAAAAATCCTTATGAAAGAGAAAATATATTATTTTAAAACCAACTTAATTTTAATCATAAGAATCATAATTAACCATAATTTTTTTTATGCAATTCACACTGAAAAAAATAATTAGTGAATATGTGGAATCCATCACACACAAAAAAGTGATATGAGGCACCCTTATATAAAGTGCAACATTCTCCATAAATTCATTTTTCCTCCTATGTAAATTTTAAATTTTTTAATAATACTACTACAGAACCAAATATATAAATTCAATAAAATATATTATCCACTTAAAAATTATCAAAACACATATATAAATATTTATTTATCGAAATTTTCATTTTTGAGTTTTAATTTTCAAGTATTTCATGTAAGAGTTCATTATGTAGTTTTTTTAATTCCTATTTATATGGGTTCCAAAATCCCCATAATTATAATCATTACATAAATATTATATAAATTAATTATATAAAAATATATAATCATTCATTAAAGGTGGACATAGAAAAATTAATTACATCGTTAATTGAGATATTAGGTCGTAAATAAACGTAACAAAGTTTTTACTTTTCAATGGATGTAAATAATGTTAAATAATAATTCTCCTTTGAAGAATCATTATTAAATAATATATATCATATATATTAATTAAATATATCCTTATTACCATACATGTATGGTGTAATTAAAAAATGAATCATATCACTTCATTGAGGTGGTTGTCTGCACATATACACAAGTGACATTATCATTTTGCAAAGGATTGGACATTAATAAGGTATATATGATATTATAATTAAATAATAAATATTATTTTCAAAATATGATATATAAATAGATAACAAATCATAATAACCATTCATAAAATTGGTTATAGATAATGAAATGTATCGCTACATGAAGGAGGTAGTTCACACATACACATGATTAATGCATATGGTTCCCATTTATAGGTAAAGAGGGTGAGTGATAGTAGATCAATATTTGTGATGAAATTTTAGAATATATATTATAATTTAGTTGTAATTATATTATTAATAACATTTAATTAGAAGATTTACTAGAAGATATAAATTAAAATTTTTTGTTAATATGAATACATTTTCTTCGCAAGGTCTCCTTAAAATCATTTTTAAGGAACAATGGAATATTATTATAATAATACCATTACATAAAAATAATGTATAGTATTGTTTAGAGGATGATTTTTATATTTTTTTTATTTATACAGATCAATGTTTTGTGAATAATTGAAATAATGGGTTTCCTTTTATAACTTGGGAAGAGGACACGCCTGGGATTTCATAAAACAATAAATTATTATAATGTAATTCTATATCCAAATTTCAAAAAATGTATAGATCCAAAAAAATTGTATATGATGAGGTATAAATATTAAAAAATAGGATTTAGACTTTTTAAATTGGTAAAATATACTTTATCACAAGGCGTAACACCTAGTAAACATGTTTTAACTTTAACTATGATAACAAACTTTTTAATCTTAAATGGTTAAAATTTGACTTATAATGTTATAATTAACCCATAAATGGAAAATTTTTATTTTTAATACCAATTTGAATCTTAATTATCATCTCTAAATGTTTTTAGAATTTTTGAATTCTTAAATAAAATATTATTTTTATAAAATTTCATTATTGTAATTTTTTACACTATTTATTTAATTTGAAGTTAGAGTCATCTTGATAAAAAAATTAATTCGAATATAAAATCTTTAACCTTTTATTATACATTATTTTTATCTATAAAAATTATTTGACACTATATGTTCCCAAAATAATAGTACCTTTGATGTTTTAAAATTCCATTACATTGGTTTTTTTACTGCTTTCAAGAGTGTTGTGTCATTTTCTTATATATTTTTTTGGTAGTTGTACCATTAATAAAAATGAAACTAAATAATAAAAATAAATTAAACATGTTTAAGATAAAATTTTATATTAATTAATAACACATTCCTTTCCCATTTTGAATATATAAGGGAAATTAATTAGCAAAATAGTGACATTTTGGAATTTTCCTTACATAAAATAATATAATGGTCATCATTAAGGGGAAATAGCACCAAAAATGAAATACATGACACTCATGGATGGATATGGTGGATTTACTCCCATTAAATGAAATCATGAAATGTTTTGGGTTGATTATGATACCTTATCCCTTAGTTTTGCCCATTTTTACCTATTTTACAATTACAGAGGTGACAATTATTTACCACAATTACTATTCATAGTGAAAAAAATAGAAATATTATAAAAACTTTAATATGCAGATTCCAAATATTGTATCCTTTTTTATGATTAAATCTATATAAATGTAATAAAATACATTTTAAATCATAAAAACATATAAAAATAATGAATTTATATAAATAAAATGAAATTAATTTGATTGTTATAAATTAAATGTATAATATTTCATATTTAGCAAATATAAAAAATTTAACGATTCTTGAAAATTATGTTACTTAATGAAATTTATTTAGAGTATTTGTAAAATCGGAATTTTTGACTATTCATTGAAATATTAATTATTTCAAGGATGTCACAAAATATAACCAGAAGTTAATATTGATAAGATTATTTTAAAAATTATTTTGGTTATATGAAATCAAATTTTTAATGGGGAATAAATTAATTAAAATATCAAGGAACAGATAAAATTAAATAATTTTTTAAAAAATGTATATTTACATAAACTGTCTTCACTCTAAAAATTGAGTTTATTTAAAAATATTTCATCAGTAATTTTTTTTGAATAGTACCATTATACATATATTTCAAAATATATAAAATAATCTTCATTTCCTCTAATTCAAATATTAGGTCACATTTAAATAATAATATTTTTCTAATATGTCACAATTAGTAATTATCTACGTGTTGTATGTTAAGAGTGTTATTGAAATTATCATTATTGAACACTAAATTTTCTAGGATTTACATTTTGTGAACGTAAGAACCTGGATCATCATTTCAAGTATAGATCTTTGTTTTGGGTATTTTTTTAGGAAAAAAGGATGAAATTGAAAATTTCTTAAGTACATGTCGTGTACTCTGGAGTACACGCCGTGTACCTGGTTTCCACGGGTATCCATGTGTTGGCCATGTAACGGCTGGGTACATGGATGTGTGTGTGACCTGGTATACTACCTAAAGCGGGGGCCATTTGAGGATAGTACATGATGTGTACACTAAATGAACATGTTGTGTACATTTATTTTTATTTGGTTAATCAACTCTGGGTTGTGTCTCATCTCCATAACTTCTTTCTTCTTCCCGTGTCTCATATAGGAGAGCAACGTACAACCGAAAATCTTCAAGCTCCTCTAGTTCCTTCGTCCAAGATATGATTGAGACATTGCTGGGTGTGTTGGATTCTCCAAGGTGAGTTCTCTATTTCCCTAGACCTTCCCTTCCTGATTTCTCATATCTCTTGTGTTATTGAGGGTTGATAAATTTTTTTCCTTTTCTAAGATCTACTTAATTATTGGATTATTCAAGGGTCGATGTTCAAGGTTGTTCATCATTCAACATCAAGGTTGGGGGTTCATTCCTTTCATTGGTTGTCTTTGAATTATATATGCTAAATGTTGTGAATAACCTTCTTTAGGGTATTTCATGTTTTGTAATTTAACCCTGTTTAATGACTGATATCATTTTTTTGATTGATAAAGGGGAATTAATTGTGAGACCTTATTGAGGTAGGGTCTTTTAATTATGATTTTTTATTGTGAATTACTAAAGGTATTGACTATGAGAGCTGTTTTGGGACCATTGATTAGGGGGGTTAGACCATGATAACTACCTAGGGATCCATTATTAAATGAATGTTGTACCATATGGTATTGACTATGAGATCATCCCAGGTTAATTCCATTTTATTTTTAATATGTGGACCATGGGGGTATTAACCGTGAGAGCTACCCAGGTGGTCTTTTGGAACTAATTAATACTATGTGGGACCAAAGGAGTTAGACTATGGGAGCTTTCCCATAGGGTAATTACGTTATTGATTTGATGATATGTTGAACCAGAGGGGTTCAGACTATGAGAACATTCCCAGAGAGTTTCTTATGAATGATTATTTGATTTTGATGAGTCTTCTAAGCCAGAGAGCATGTTTGGACTTGGTTTTACTTGATTATTATATGGTCATTAGAGACATCATTTTGTTATTGTAATTAAGGGGGATACAGAGCTTAGGCTTGATCATGAGGTTTCCTTATTCAATGGATAATATAATTAATTAATGTAAATGAATGAAATTGAAAACTGTAGGATTGTTTAATTTGAGTACTTCCTAGTTTATTTCTTCTTTTTCATATTACCTGAAATTTATATTCAATTAAATTTAGACATAGATCTTTTCATGGTTGCCTATTTGGATTCATATCACACACTGTTTGGGTCATGATTTTGGGCCCAAAAAGACTATATGGTTGCATGTATAGATAAGGGACAACGCCCCTCAACATCAGGTACTCGATTTCTAAATAGAGCTGGAGAGCATGAGACCATGTTGATACATGCGACGTTGTTGGAGTTTATATTTTTCTGTACATTGGTTTTAGTATAGTATTTCCAACATTGTGAATTGTTTATTTGCATTCCTATTTACATTTGAAATGCATAATTTATTTATATATGCTACAATTTTTTATACTGTCTGTCTTAGGCTATTTACTTATATTGTATGGTATTACTACTTCTTATTTTTCTATTATTGGTATTTTGTTGTGTATACCATTCCAATGAGGGCATAGTTTCCCCCATATTAGACCATGTCCCTCACTTCTAGTCATTAGCCTCTGGAGTTTGGGGAAATAAAATTTGTGGTTATGTGACCAACCTGGTGCAGGGAACTTCTAGGCAGCACTCAGAATTGGGGTGTTACAATAAATATCTAATGGGAGATATAAAATGGATTTAATGGAGTGAATTTCAAATATTAATCCTGATAAAATAATGATACTTATTGATTAATCATGAGATGATTGGTATTTAAATAATCTTTATGTATGGGGATAGAATATTTTTTATGGAAACATTTAGTGGAAATATTTTGTATATAGTTATATATTTTATTGGTAAACAAATATTTGGATTATTTTTGGATGTTGAGAAGTTGGTGTTTCCATTCACAGGAAATAGTTTGATAGATATTTCATTTTAATTTCATTATTGGTGCACAAAAGTTTTGATACTGGGATTCTATGTTGAATTTCATTTCTATCAAATCATATGATGAAAATATAGATATCTAAAAGGTTTGGAAATGTAGTGTTTTTGGTCATTTAGTGAACATTAAGAGAGTCATTATTTATTATTAATATAATCCATTAATAAGACTTTTTATTTCTATTTGTTTTTTATTTATTCATTGATATTTAATACTAACTATTTATGGATGATTCAAGAAATAAGATAATAATGATCTAACAAAACAAATTAAATTCACAGTTAAATAGATTCCTTCAATAATAGAGATCCATGTTTTTATCATATTCCTATGAATATTCATATTTATAATTTTTTATATATGAGTTCCATATAGGGAGATGGGAAATTTTTAAAAAAAAGTTATATTTATGGTGATATTTTACCTCTATCATGATTCATTCAGACATTAAATTTGACGTTACAAATTATACAATTGAATTAATCATAATGAATATGCTATAATTACAAGTGGTAATATATATTTTTTTCTCTACTAAACTATTGTGTTCATATTAGAAATTTGTTTTCTTGTGTGTTTTTTAAATGTGGGTATTATATTATTCATCCATGTTGTCTCTAGAAGGAGTAAAATTTAGTTCTAGTTGATATTATTTAACATGGTATACTGGATGAATGGATTATTAAAGTTTCTATAGTTCATAGAGAATGGATCATGATATTTCATTACCATATTATTTTTATTTGAGAATATAACTAGTTTGGATTGTATATATTAATAATTTACTAGTTTTTTTTTAAATGATGAATTTGTAAATCCTTGATTGGGGACACCCTTATACGTTTCACAATAATATCACTAGTGTTTCGGGATTTTTATTGAGTAGCAAGAAGAATGTCTGTTGTTTATTAGAAGAGTTAGTATATGAGGTTTTTCATTTAGTTATACAATAAAATGATAACAACTTTAAGAAAAATGATCCTGACATTAATATATATCGTTATTGAGGACTCAATGGTCAAGGTAATAGATGATGTAAAGAAATGTCCATATTCCATTTTAAATTTTTATGAGGAGATTCAATTTTAAAATGGTGGATGGTATGTTTTTATAATCGAGAGTTGAAATATCATTTTTGGAGTTAGAACAAAATAAATTGATGTTTAAAAATGATTTTTGGGAATTGAGAGTTAACTCAGGTTATTAGATATGTCTTGAGATCATTGGGGCATGAAATCATAGTTTTAGGGAAAATTCCTCATGGAGTATTTTTTGTAAAAGCATAGTGAAACCATTCACCTAAACCACGTGTCATATTTTTTTAAGTAATAAATGTTTTTTTAATCATGAAAGGGGATTTTGTATATTATTCTTTATCTATAAAAATTATATAGGTTCACATAGAGTTTTTCAAACAATGATCACTTATTGTTCATATTGATCAACCTCATACTGTGAAGTCCACATAGTTGGTTCATGGAATAAAAACATGTGTGGACAAACCCTGTTCCAAAAAAGAAGTTATTGTATATATATTTGTCCCCTCCATCCATTTATTTTTTTCACCTCCCATTTTTTACTCATTATGTTCAGGACATCCCATGTTCACACCAACCTTATTATCCACTATCCTTAGGGTTCTCCTACCTTTCTTGGCTGAATCAATTGTCTTTGCTTATGATAATGAGTGCATGGTGATTTTATGTGTCATAATATACCAATTATTATTTTATTTTATTGTCAAGTTATCATTGATTGTATATTTTAAATATTCCCAATTTTCATGCAGGGTTACACATTTTATATTTTCTCATGATATTTGAGGAACATGTGGCTGCTAATCTATTTTTGGACTTCTATAATGTTATGGTAGGTGGTTCATTACTTTAACAAGGTGTATTGTCTCTTTTAGGAGTTCATGAATGGTTTATTCAATATTTCTACAACATTCCCAAACCTCAGCTAAAATAATGATTTCTAAAATTAGTTTTTTCTAAATCAAATACATCTTAGAATACCATAACAATTAGAAATAGTACCCCATGTAGAGATACCTAACTTTGTGTAAACCTTATAATTTAATTTAAAATTTAATGTTGTATATAATAATTTAATTGTATTCAGAAATAGGGATAGTAAATTTAATTTCATTTTTCTGAAATGTAATTTCAAAACCATCGAATTTTTAGGTCGGATAAGAAGCATTATGTAGAAGAATGGTTCAACAAATGGTAAGTACATTTCAAAAATGTTACATTTATTGTGAAAATTTATTTGTATTAAAAATAGAAATTTATATAGGGAGGGATATGTTGAAAATGATTTTAAAATATTCATTTAGACAATTATGCAATTTTTTTGGAAAATGACCTATGGGATAATTAATTTATACTATTTAAAAGACACCTATGAGTGTGTGTATTTGATAACATAATAAAACATATATGAGGTAGTATATAATAACTATTTAATACACCATATGGTATTCCATGATAAAATTTCAATAATCCCTTGTAAGTATATTAGTGATAATTTATTGTCTTCTATCAGGGTTGAGAAAACACAAGTATTAGGGTGAACTATAAGAACTATCCAAACCCTATATAGAGGTATGTGAGAACTTTTTACATAAAACCGAGAAATTTTTTCTTTTTTCTAACAATAAAACACTCTAAATTGATTTTAATAAAAAAATTAAAAAATACATGGGTTTAGGTTTTGGATACTATTGTCTAACAAACCCTATGGGGGGATTGAGAGATTATAGTTGGAATGTGTTAATTATGTGATCAGATACACCATAAAATTGGATAATGTTGGTATCATAGATCATACTCTTTTTCCTAGATAAAAAAAATGTTTCAAACACCCACATATTTCAACATTAATCTTGGGATTCATAGATAAATTAATGTTTTTTAGAAAAAAATAATAATACCTTTTTAATTGTTTATATTGAGCACATCTTCATAAATATTCTTCTAAGATACTTATTTTATAAAATCCATTATTGGAGTCCTACTGAGTTATTCTCAAAAACTACATGGGGATACATTGAATATGGGAACCTAAGAATATAATATTGTTTGTCTTCGGAAAAAGTTATAGGGTGAGGATTGATGTTATTGATGTTTTTCATTTAATGTTAATATTGTTTTTAGTGATGGGACCATGAAGAAAATGGGGCCATTTTTCTGATGAGATTAGTTTCTATTAATTTTCTTTATTTTTTTATCTCAATTATATGAACCACCCATAGTGGATCCTGGATGAATGTGTTCCATACTCCCCTATTTTTTAGTTTATTATTCTATTAAGTTTTGGAACATTTTCTATTATATCTAGGATAATACGTATTTATAATATATATTCTCGTTAAATTTACATTTTATTATTTCATGGATAAGTTGGTATAGTATCTATACTATTCATCTTGAGACATGTATGTATTTTAAGAATCATCTAGAATATGACGAGGTACACCTGAGGTTACATGGTGATCATCGATACTGGAATTATTCATTGGCTCTGGGTAGTGGGAAGTTACAATGTTTTATTATATCCCATTTTCTTTTTTTCCATATTTTTGGAATATTATATTGGAGGATACAAATGATTTGGGTCATAGTTATAAGCCCATTTTTTGGAGTGATCTCCCCAAAAATTGGGTGAAACCCATGCTTCATGTTATGAGGATTGTGTTTTTATGCATTTTTCTTTTTAAAATTATATTTAATATTATACATGAATGATACATGTGATGTGTGTTTTTATTATATTATGTGATGTATAGCTTGGGACTAGTGTGAAAAGATGCGGTGGAAATGTGGGTATTTTCATCCATAATTTCAATCTTGTAGGAATTCTTAGTGCACACATCATTATAGGAACATGGGTTATTGATGTAGATTACATTCTACTTGGGATTTTTTTAGATAGATATTCGTGATGAAAACAAATTTTTTTTCTTTTTATATCAGTCTAAATTATGTCTTTTATGGTTTATAATTTATATGTTTTTAATGGGTTATTAAATAATGTTTCAGTAGTGTCGTATATAGTGATTTCTATATAAGTTTTTGTGGAATCTTACTTGATGAGTTTCTAGGATGGTCACATGACATATAGGATGTTATAAATGTAATTATTTTGGATTTTATTACATAAATTTTGTGTATGAAACCTGTTTATTTTTTACCTTTATATATTATTCATGTTATTCTACTTAACTATGATTCATGAAATTTCATAATTAGGTAGGTTTTAAAATCGTTAAAATCTAAATACTTTAGAGTTGAATTTTTTTTAAAAAAAATTTAAAAGATTTTTTGAAACCATTATGAAATTAAATTTAATTAAAATGTGATATTTTCTATAGATTTAATTTTTATATTTTTTTAATTTCCACAATTTATGTCTATGGAAATTAATGTAATATTGATATTCCTTGATAAATATGGGAAGTCATGTTGGTTGTGGTAACATATAGGCCTTAGATGTTAGGTTCGAATCAGTGTATATATTTTCAAGTTTTATTGGGTCCCCATGTTATATGACCTTATGATATAGTTTTGGTTTGACCGTTTTGTTGGTAATGATATAGTTTTCCCAATGTATATGTTACTGGGGGTAGATATAGATCCTGTATTGTGGGAACCCTAAGTTGGGTGTAGGAATATTGGATGATATGATACCATAATATGAGGAATAATTTTATCCCTTGAACTATGAACATTTTAATGTTTGGTGAAAGGGGTATATGGTAGCACCCAGTGACCTTTTAGTTGTAACTCTGGTTGAGTGATTCAATTTTTTATAACTACTATTTCTATCTTGGGAAATATATTGGCCCTCTTCAATTGAGATTCCTTATTATTGTGTGGTGAGCGGATTCTACAGCTCACATGATCAGTCAATACTTAGTGTTGTGATGATTTGGTATAGTTATTATGGTGAAACAATAGTGATGGTTACATTTTTATAGGGTTCTTCTAAAGGATAGGATTATTCAAATTCATGTCCCTAGTTTTTATGGGTGGGTTTTGGGTATGTGTTTCTTATGTGGTTAGATAGATTGGGTTTTATAAATGATGATCAAAATGATGGGTAGTATTTTGTTTCATGCGACGTTTTTATTAATTTTTTCCACATAAATTAAATTTTTATTGATATATTTCATTACACAAAACACAAATTTAATCTTTCACTACAAGAAACATTGGGTTAAGTTGCGATACACACAAAACTGATTTTTATAAAAACCACGATATACTACTAATATAGTAATTTAAAAACAACCCTTATAACCTATCCATTATATATATATTTATATATATATATATATTATTTAAAATATTATTTATAATAGTTTAATATAATGAAAACATATTTATAAAAAAGTACTTAATTATTAAAAAAGTCTTTAGATTTTCTGAAAAAAAAAACTATTTTCCAAAAAAATTGTTCTATTTATTTCATTTTGTGTAAAATAATATAATTAATTTTAAAACATATATAAATTTAATTTTATAAAATAAAAAGTATTTTTTAAATAATACTTCTAAAACTCTCTTTTGGTGAATCTTTATTTTTTATGAAAACCATTATTTTTTTACAAATAGTGAATGATACATAATTTTAATTGAATACTACCTTTTTGTTTAATTTATTTATAAATTAAAAAATATATGTTAAATTATTTTTAATTAACTATAGTTAATTTAGTAATCTAATAATCCAATTTATATTAGTGGAATCATGGAAATATTGAATTTTGAACAAATAAATTTCTAAATTATTGTACATTTAATCATTAAAATCTCACATTCTCATCACTTCTATAGGATTATTTTTACAATAAATTATATCACATATATGAATGGAATCAGGAAAATTAATTCCATATTTTGAATCATCATAATTTATATTATCTAATTAGGAAAATTTAAATTTTTATAAAATTTCATATTTAAAAAAGTAAAAACTATTTATCACAGTTAAGGTAATAATTGGTTCCCTAGGGGTAAAAATAAAATGATAAGGGTAAAAATGGGAAAAAGGATTCCAACCTACATTTTATAGACATATTATGACCATTTCCATTATATAAATGATAATTGTTCATTATTTGGTCATTTTCACTAAAAAAACATGGTTGGAATTGTTTATTTCAAAAATTTACATGTTTTCCACTCACCCCACTTAGAAAAGTCTACCCCTTCTCATATACTCTTCACACTATCAATCAATTTTAAATTTTCAAATCCCTTAACAAATCACTTTTGGGCATCCATAATATATTCCAACAGTCCATAGTTTGGGTATAAATCCATCAAAGGAATGATTTTGGTTTATTCCTATGGATGACACCCGAAGAAGGTTAATTTTGAATGTGTAGAATGTAAGTCAAGACTTATGGTAATGTATTTCTAGATTTGGATTCATTGTGATGTGAATTAGGTTATGCACCTATACTATTTAATGTGGTGTATACACATCCCATTTGACTTGTCAAATATTTATATTATTTATACATGTTATATTTTAAGTTCCATTCTATGATTGTAAGAACCTGGTTCTTATTTTCGAGGTACGGGTTTCTTCTTTTTCCTTTTCCTTAAGTGTTTTTGAGAAAATGTGGAAAATGTGGAAAATCCTAAATTTTGGAACTACACGCTGTGTACTTTTCCACACGCCGTGTACTTTTGGCCGTGTGGAATGGGTACACGGGGCGTGTAGCCATGTCGGCGACGAGGGGTGTAGGAACAGACTACACGCCATGTAGTGGTACCTTACACACGATGTAGTCAGTCGGAAGGCTTAAATAGTAAGGCGGTGGGGTCACCGCCAACTGGGTGACAGTACACGTCGTGTACTCGGGAGTACATGTCGTGTACTCATGTCGACAAATGTACAGTGTGGAGGTGCCGCAAGAGGAACAGTTAAATGAATGAAGTACACGCCGTGTACTCAGAAGTACAAGCCGTGTACGTTGTTTTTTCCGCTTAAAATAGGCAGTAGCCTCATCATTTGATAGAGGAGACACTTGAGCTGATTTGGAGCCAAAGGAGGTGGTCAGACCTTTGAAGATCCATCGGGTGTTCGTCTGGAATCGGTTTCCGCCTCGGACGATCCTGTTGGAACCGCACGGGTAAGGGCTTCCACGTCCTTGGATGGTTCTTACCAATTATTCTCCTAACAGGAGTTATTTAAATTTTTTGGTTTTTTTTCTTCGTCATATCTACGTCGTTCTTGGGCGTTTCTGGATTTGGTGTCTGGGTATAACATTCATTGGCATATAAGGTAGGTGGCTTGGTGTTAATTTCCAACGGTCGTGTGTTTTTGTCGATTCTCGTGCCACGAAACCATGTTGGGGTGTCGTGTGGCTGAGGTCGTTGATATATTAAATGCCTATAATTTCATAGGTCATTAAACTGTGATAATAAAATGCTGGTTGGGATCGTTGCTTGGATCTGGAACCACACCGGGGGTGTGTTTCACTGTTTAGCTGTTTGGACAGGATACTAGATGGTATTCCTTTAATGTAGTAATTGTAAAGTTTCCTTGAGAGGATTTTCTCATTTACTTCTTTTGACATGATGGGCATGGCCCGGTTACCTGTTTAGCCTGAGGGCATAGTCGTGATTAGCCTGTGGGTATTGCACTATTTAGCCTGTGGGCTGTAGTTATTTTGGCCTGAGGGAAACTTCTTCCGTGCCTGTGGGCAGGTGACTCTATGCCTGTGGGCGACACTTCTTACGCCTGAGGGAAAACTCTGTTATGCCTGAGGGCAGATTCTTGTGTTGGATACTCGTTACCCGAGGGTAGGAGTTTACATGTCTGAGGAAACTAGTTGTTTACTTCGAAATGCACTGTGGTGATTTATTATATGAAATTGATTAAATAAATAAATAAATGAAAATTTAACTGTTATGTTTGTTACTTTGTAGTACTGCTTACTTTATTGCATTTTACCACTGCACACTTTTGTTTCATGTGAGTATGCAGTTGGGCACGGGACTTTGGGGGGTGCCTACTGAGATATAGTTTTCACACCCTGTTTGGGTCACGCTTTTTGGCCCAAATAGATTACATTTCTGCAGGTGTGGAAAGGGGAAAGAGTCACTATACAGGTATTTTACTATTACTGTGGAGTAGGAGGGCATGGAATCGAGCCTAGGCTCGCGATGCCGCTACTAGCTGTTTGCTTTGCTTTGCTTTACTCTGCTTTTTGATGTACTGTATTGATGTATAACATGTTCTGGATGTTTTCTAAGAACATGAGACATGTAGCATCATTATTATAAACTGTTGATTATATCCACTTCTGTTGAATATTTCAGTTGTGTATGGTTTACTACTTCCGCCATTTGTTGTATGTTTTATTTAAATTCCACTACGCTACACTTTGACAAATGAGGGAATAGTTTCCCCACTATTAGACCTGGGCCCTCGCTGCTAGTCGGTAGCCTCTTGCATTTAGGGAAATGCGCATGAGGTCACGTGGCGAACCGGGTTCGGGGCACCCATTGAGTGGCACCCGGGTCCAGAACGTTACAAAGTGGTATTAGAGGGGTTTCTTCTCTTTGACTTACTATTTGGAGCCGTAGTTAGGGATAGGACGAACGGTAGTTGGTAATAAGTTGTGCCCAATCGTAGCTAACCCGTGTGCAGGGAAAAGCTATTCTACCTCGTATTTTGCAATTCTTTTGATTTTGCAAATTTTACAGTTGATATGTTTTCACAGTTGGGTGACGCACTTTGAGATTATGCAGTTTATATTTTATCTATTGGTTCTTTTTAGTTGCAACCCGATGAGATGAGGGTATGTATTTTCATACATCATATAGGCACATGCTAGAAATCACATTCCATGCATAGTTTCCATGCCATGTAGGTGAATTAGAAATAGCATGTTGTTGTGATAGCAGTTGTGCTAGAAAAATATGTTGCTTTGATAGCTGCTTGATACATACCAGCTCTGTGATAGGGTATTTTCTTACGTACGCTTGTTTATGGAATGGATGCCAAGCTTTGGTTTTTGGAGAGTATGGGCCCCATTGACTGGAATTTGGTTGATTATTGATTTTTTATTAGTTATAACACATATAAGATGTCAAACTCTGATTCTTGGGGAGTATGGGCCCCCACGGGTCGGAATTTGACACTTTGGTGTTGGTTTCAGTATTTTCTGGGTTTCGGAAAAGTTTCTGAGGCATACTGTCCGGAAACCCAGTATACACGTCGTGCAGTATTTTCATTCCCGTCGTGTGTGTTCTTCTGTTCGGGAAGAAAACCAAACTTTTTGAGTACACACCGTGTACCCGAAGTACACGCCGTGCAGTCTCTTCCCATGTCACAAACCGTGTGGGCGGCGACACGGGGTAGGGAAGGGATTGGGTAAAAAACATCGTGTACCAAATGTACACGTCGTGTAGTGTAGACCCAGAGTCCGGCCATGTAACTAACAACATGGATCGGAGAACTCCTTGACAGAACACGCTGCGTCAATGATGAACACGTCGTAAAGTGTGACCTGGGGACTCTTCCATGTAACTAACAACACGGGCCAGTGTCACCTCTCCTTGAACACGTTGTGTACCATTGGGACACGCCGTGTAGTCTTGTCTGGGGACAGACTGTGTGGTGTTAGCCATGTGGCTGGGAAACAGGATGGTGCACACGCCGTGTGCGGGTGTAACATGCCGTGTAGTGTCAAGCCGAGTAGTCAGCCGTGTCACAGATGACACAGGCAGTTGGGAAAAAACACCATGCACACCGTGTAGATTATTTACATGACGTGTAGTTTTTGTTGAACGGAAGCCGTGTGGATTAGCCGTGTAGAAGGACCCGGGTAGGGGAACGGAAGCCAAGTACATGATGTGTAGTCAGTGTACACGTCGTGTAGTCTTATTTTGCAAAATTTTGAATACCTTCTTCCTCTTGTTTTATTTGTGGTTCATTCGCTTTTCGGTCATAATAATCTTGAATCTGAGGCGGGCTTTTGACCCTGTAGTGTCATGTCGCCTAGACAACCGCGATTTTTTCGCGAGGAGAGCGGTGATGATTTTACTCCAGAGATGGTGGGCCATGGGATACCAGTTGATCCACCAGCAGAGCCAGATGCGGCACCAACTGTTATACTGGACACAGGCGCAGAGGCACAGTTCCGTGAAGGCTTTATGCGGTTCATGCAGACCTTTTAGGGAGCACCGCAGGCTGCCACATCTCTGGCCGAGCTGACACGTATCTTTCAACAGCAACATCTGCCTAATTTTTCATGGGATGGTAGACCACAGGCTACGGAGTCTTGGCTAGGATCGATGCAGACTACTTTCGAGCATCTTGAGATGCCTCTAGGGCGGAGGGTCAAGCTCGCGACTTACATGCTGCGTGATTCCGCCAAGAGGTGGTGGGATGTTACCACCCAGACAGAGCATCACAAGGACATGGCATAGGAAGATTTTCATGCAGTCTTATATGAATTCTTCTTTCCCGAGACGCTGAGGGCAGATAGATCTCGAGAGATCATGAATCTGCTGTAGGGCGCCATATCGGTGATGGACTATTCTACTCGTTTTATGGAGCTTCAGCGTTTTTCACCCGTGCTGGTGGGTGATGATACGTTGAGAGCCAAACGTTTTGAGGATGGTCTTCAGTATGAAATCCGAGCGTTGGTGAATGTTTTCAGGTTCCCTAATGTATACGCGATTGTGAACCAGGCATTGATTATAGAGAGGAACCTGCAGGAATCGAGTGGTGTGGGCCAGAACTATTCAGCACCAATTACTAGTGTTATTTCTACTGGCAAGAGGAAGAGACAGATGGACTTCTCTCAGGGCGGCAGTACTAGTCAGAAGAATATTTCTGGTGGCTAGGTTATGTTCTACCAGTGTGGTAGAGAGGGGCACAAGAGACCGCAGTGTCCACGATACCCAGTGGAGTGCCGAGCTTGCGGCAAGATGGGTCATCTGCAGCGCTTTTGCAGGGAATTTCCACCAGTGGCTAGTGAGAGGGGTTCTGTGTAGACTCCGCGTGCCAGAGCAGGACCAGTGGATTCTTACCAGTCAGGGAACTGGAATACATCAGGGCGTGCAGGTAGAGATGGTGGTCATGGCCTTGGTAGCCAGACACCAGGATCTCAGAGGCTGCAGGGCAGGACAGCTCAGGGTATCTAGGCTGTGTTTTAGGGCTGCGACACTGGGCAGGCATATGCAGTGCAACAGACCTAGCAGGTGTAGGATCTCGGACCTTCGACATTCGTAGGTACTATTCTAGTAGCTTCTGTCTTATCTTCAGTACATTTCGATACGGGTTCCACACATAGTTTCATATCTGTACCCGTTATGAAGATCATTAGGCTATGTGTTTCTTCTTCTTCCGATATCTTGATGTTAGACACTCCGTTGGGGACTGGGACGGCTGGTGTGCATCAGTGCAAGGAGTGTCCCCCTTGAGGTTGGTGGGTATCACTTCCTTTGGGACCTCTACGTCTTGGAGATGATGAGTTATAATGTCATTCTTGGGATGGACTGGTTGGTTCCCTTTCGAGCCTTTGTAGACTGCTATCGTCGCAGGGTGTGTATCACATCACCAGAGGGGGAGAGTTTCTATTCAAGGGAGAATGGGATGTTCAGGTGAGTCGAGCTGGACCAGAGCATCATAGGGGAGGTGGAGTTACATCCCAGATTTTGAGTTTGTATCTGGATGATCAGGGGACTTGTCAGATGGATTTCCCTCCAGTTGTTGATCATTTCAGGGATGTCTTCCTGGATGACTTTTCCGGTCAACCTCCGGAGCGACATGTGGATTTCTCTATCGATCTTGTACTAGGAGCAGCACGAGTGTCCATTACTCCTTATAGGATGTCCATGCGTGAGTTTCATGAGATCAAGATACAGTTAGAGGAGCTACATGCGAAGGGTTTTATCCGACCCAATACTTCTCCTTGGGGTTCTCCGGTCCTTTTGTGAAGAAGGCGGATGGTACCCTCAGACTTTACGTGGATTATTGGAAGCTGAATCAGTTGACGGTCAAGAACTGATATCCCTTTCCGAGGATATATGATCTTTTTTATTAGCTTCGTGGATCACGAGTGTTCTCAAAGATTGACTCGAGATCGGGATATCATCAGCTGCGCATGAGACCATCGGATATCCCGCTTACAGCTTTTCGAAGCAGATATGGTCTGTACGAGTACATGGTTATGCCGTTCGGACTGACGAATGCGCTAGCAGTTTTCATAGCTTTGATGAATCATGTGTTCCATCTGTATCTTGATTCTTTTGTGGTAGTATTCATGGACAACATCTTGGTGTACTCTTGCACTCGACACGACCATGCCACCCATCTTGTGATCGTACAGAGTACACTGAGAGAGCATCGACTATATTCTAAGCTCTCGAAGGCAGGAGTTGCAGTAGACCTAGATAAGGTTAGAGCAGTAGTTTCCTGGGAGCATCCTAAGAACGTGTTTGAGATATGAAGATTCTTAGGGTTGGCTGGTTACTACAGATGCTTTATACAAGACTTCTCTCTCTTAGCAGCACCATTGACAGGTCTGACTAAGAAGGGGGTGAAGTTTGTTTGGTCAGAAGCTTGCGAGATAGCTTTTCAGGACTTGAAGGGAAGGTTGACATCAGCACCGATCCTGATACTCCTAGAGCAGGGGAAGAGCTATATAGTTTACTGTGATGCATCAGGGATTGGGCTGGGAGTAGTTTTGATGCAGGGCAACCGAGTTGTTGCGTACAGGTCTCGGCAGTTGAGGCCACATGAGCGGAATTACCCGACACATGATCTCGAGTTGGCTGCAGTTGTGCATGTGCTGCGCTGTTGGAGACATTATCTATTGGGAGATCATTTTGTGGTTTTCACCGACCAAAAAGCCTCAGGTATATCATTACTCAGTGTGACCTGAATCTGAGGCAAGGAAGGTGGGTTGAGTACCAACAGTCCATCGATATTGAGCTTGCCTACACACCTGGTAAAGGTAATGCAGTAGCTGATGCACTGAGCAGGAAGACTCAGATACAGGCAGTGCTGGTGGCCAGTGGTGAGTGGGAGCTTATGGCCTTGTTCACTGAGATACATCTAGAGGTTCACGATAGTTAGGGGCAGACTTATCTTTCTTATTTAGCTGTGACTTCTACCCTCCTAGACAGAGTGAGGATGAGACAGCTATCGGATTCAGAAGGCCTGGTTCTACGGGAATCGTTGGAAAGTTAGGACCCCCCTCCTGATTGGACGATAGACGATGATGAGGTTTTGTGTTTCCATGGACGAGTATGGGTTCCAGGGGATATACGCGATGAGCTGATGTAGGATTTTCAGGCTTCAGCCTGGGCAGTTCATCCTGGGGTTACCAAGATGTACGGAGAATTGAGACGTCAGTACTGGTGGATGGGTTTGAAGAGAGAGATATCTGGTTTTGTTACGAGGTGTTCCACTTGTCAGCAGGTGAAGGCAGAGAACCAAAGTCCAGCTGGGCTGTTAGAGCAGTTACCCATTCCAGAGTGTAAATGGGATGATGTCGTGATGGATTTCGTGACGGGGTTGCCGAGGTCACCATGAGTCAATGATGTTGTGTGGGTTGTTGTGGACAGACTCAAGAACGTAACTCACTTATTTCCGATCAAGGAGACCTTCGGTGTGGACGAGATCATAAGGATTTATATCTGATAGATCGTATGCCTACATGGGGTCCCTTGTTTTATCATTTCTGATAGGGATGCCCACTTTACGTCTCATTTCTCTAAGAGTTTTCAGAGGGCACTTGGTACACAGATGCTTCTGAGCACAGCATACCACCCTTAGACCGATGTCCAGTCAGAGCGTATGATACAGGTTCTATAGTACATGCTACATGCAAGTGTCCTAGACTTCGGGGGATCTTGGGAGAAGCATATACCCTTAGTCAAGTTTTCCTATAACAGTAGTTTTCAGGCGATATTGATATGGCACCTTACGAGGCTTTATATAGTAGACCATGTCGATCACCTTTGTGCTGGTTACAGGCAGGTGAGGTAGCTTTACTAGGGCCACAGATTGTGTAGGAGACATCTGAAGAGGTCCAGTTGATTCGGAAGTAGATGGCTACCGCGCAGTCTCGTCAGAAGGCTTATGCTGATCGCCACAGATGACCTTTGGAGTTCATGTTCGGGGATCAGGTTTTTCTACATGTTTCGTCGAGGCTGGGACACAAGCGGATTAGGAGACAGGGTAAGCTTTCACCGAGGTATGTGGTTCCATTCGAGATTCTGGAGAGAGTCAGGCTGGTTGCTTATCGGTTTCAGTTACCGCAGCGATATCGATCCATGAACGACGTCTTCCACGTGTCTCAGTTGCGTCACTATCATTCAGACCCGTCTCACAACTTTCAGCCTGAGGAGGTTGAGATGGAAGTCGATGCGTCCTTTGAGGAGAATCTGATTCGTATCGTTGACATGAGCACGAAGGTTCTCCGAGGCCGGTCAGTTCCTCTCATACGGGTGCTATGGAAGCATGGCTGAGTGCAGGACGAGACCTGGGAGCAGGAGGCCGATGTACGTTCTCAGTGGCCAGAGCTGTTATGAGCTTTATCTTCTCCACCCTTGGAAGGGAAATTCGGGGACGAATTTCTATAAGGGGGGAAGTTTGTAAGAACTCGGTTCTTATTTTTGAGGTACAGGTTTCTTCGTTTTCCTTTTCCTTAAGTGTTTTTGATAAAATATGGAAAATGGAAAAAAAATCCTAAATTTTGGAACTACACGCCGTGAACTTTTCCACACGCCGTGTACGTTTGGATGTGTGGGATGGGTACACGGGGCGTGTAGCCATGTCGGCAACGAGGGGTGTAGGAACTGACTACACGCCGTGTAGTTGTACCTTACACGTCGTGTATTCAGTCAGTAGGCTTAAACTGTAATGCGGTGTAGTCTCCGCCAGATAGGCGACAGTACACGCTGTGTACTCGGGAGTACATGTCGTGTACTCATGTCAACAAATGAACAATGTGGTGGTACCTCTAAAGAAATAGTTAAATTAAATAAGTACACACCGTGTACTCAGAAGTATATGTCGTGTACTTTGTTTTTTTTTTTGGATTAAAACAGGTAGTAGCCTCCTCATTTGGCAGAGGAGACACTTGAGCCGATTTGGAGCCAAAGGAAGAGGTCGGACCTTTGTAGATCCATCGGGTGTTCGTCTGGAATCAGTTTCCACCTCGGACGATCCCGTTGGAACCGCACGGGTAAGGGCTTCCACCTCCTTGGCTGGTTCTTACCAATTATTCTCCTAACCGGAGTTATTTAAATTTGTTTGGTTTTTGTTCTTCGTCAGATCTACGCCGTTCTTAGGCGTTTCTGGAGTCGGCGTTCGGGTATAACGTTTGTTGGCGTATAAGGTAGGTGGATTGGTGTAAATTTCCAACTATCGTGCGTTTTTGTGTGTTTTTGTGCCACGAACCCATGTTGGGGTGTCGTGTGGCTGAGTTCGTTGCTCTATTTAATTCCTAGAATTTCATAGTTGATTAAATTGTGATAATAAAATGCTGGTTGGGATCGTTGCGTGGATCTGGAACCACCCCCGGGGTGTGTTTCACTGTTTAGCCTTTTGGCCAGGATACCCGAGGGTATGCCTTTAATGTAGTAATTATAGAATTTCCTTGAGAGGAATTTCTCATTTACTGCTTTTGACATGTTGGGCATGGCCCGGTTACCTGTTTAGCCTGAGGGTGTTATCATGATTAGCCTGTGGGAATTTCACTATTTCACTTGTGGGCTGTAGTTATTTCGGCCTAAGGGCAACTTCTTCCGTGCCTGTGGGTATCGGACTCTTTGCCTGTGGGTGAAAGTACTTACGCCTAAGGGAAAACTCTGTTATTTCTGAGGGAAGATTCTTGTGTTGGATACTCTTTACCCAAGGGTAGGAGTTTACGTGTCTGAGGACACTAGTTGATTACTTAGAAATGCACTGTGGTGATTTCTTATATAAAATGAATTAAATAAATAATTAAATGGAAATTTAACTGTTAAGTTTGTTAATTTGTAGTACTGCTTACTTTATTACATTTTACCACTACACACTATTGTTGCACGTTTTCATGCAGTTGGGAACGGTCCTTTGGTGGGTGCCTACTGAGATATAGTTCTCAC
The DNA here is from genome assembly GCA_963277665.1 of Viscum album. Taxonomy (NCBI): domain Eukaryota; kingdom Viridiplantae; phylum Streptophyta; class Magnoliopsida; order Santalales; family Viscaceae; genus Viscum; species Viscum album. The sequence goes on from OY728133.1 coordinate 1,284,807,003, forward strand.
ACCCTGTTCGGGTCATGCTTTTCAGCCCAAACAGATTACGTTTCTACAGGTGTGGATAGGGGCAATAGTCCCTATACAAGTATTTGACTATTACTGTGTAGTAGGAGGGAATGGGACCGAGCCTAGGCTCGTGATACTGTTTCCAGCTATTTGCTTTGTTTTCTGTACTCTGCTTTCTGTTGTACTATATTGATGTATAACATGTCCTGGCTATTTTCTTAGAACATGAGACATGTAGCATCATTATTATACACTGTTGGTTATATCCACTGTTGTTTATTATTTCAGTTGGGTATGGTTTACTTCTTCTGCCGTTTGTTGTATGTTTTATTTAAATTCCCCTATACTACACTTTGAAAAATGACGGCATAGTTTCCCCACTATTAGACCTGGGCCCTCGCTTCTAGTCGGCAGCCTCTGACATTTTGGTAAATGCGCTTGAGGTCACGTGTCGAACCGGGTTCGGGGCACCCGTTGAGTGGCTCTCGGGTCTGGGACGTTATAATGATTTTCCTTCATGGTGCTTATGATTAAATATTACTATTGTGTTAATGAGGTTATATTACAATATTATATTTTAAAGGGATTTTTTATTATTATGCTAAGGATGAGAAAACCTTACAATCCATATCCCTAGAAACTCATTAATTCTCATCACCACTAGTTATTCATGATATTTTCATATAATAGTACCAATTTTCAACTTTGTGATACTAAAAATAATTAAAGAAATGTTCTTAAGAAAATATGACATTATTTCCATCATTTGTTGGAAATATGTTTTCCTCAAAAGTTATGTATCCAAAAGTGTTCCAATTTTATTTATCATTCTCCTGTTATATTATAAATAAATTTTAACAATTTTTTAATTTAAAAAAATGTGTTGATTGTAATTTTCATGTAATTTTCAAAACAATGTGTGTTTGTCTTTTAACAAAAATGATAATGGAGTATTTTTTTTAGCATGCATGAAATTAATTATACTTACCACTATATGGACCATCATTTTCATTGAATCATTTTTTATATGTTTTCAATGATATTTGTAAATAAAATTTTATTAAAAAAATTATATTAATTTTTTTTTTCAAATTAGAAAGGATTTTTTTATCAAGAAATATTTTAAGCTATCAATCAAAATCATTTCCAACTATGATGACATCCTTTTATTCTTCATATGCCCTACTAGGGGTATGATACATGGATGCTATTATTATTCAATCTATCAATGGATTATTTTTATAATCACATGTATTTTAAAAAACCCTTTTCTCGGGAATATGATATACTAGGGAATCTATGGTTTGTGGGTTCCCATCATCCCCCATTGTGTAGAAACCTTTATTGGAGAAAATAAATCATTTTTTGATACATAACAAGACACATACAGAGTTGATATGTTATTTCTTTTTGGTTTTTATTTTAGTTGAGTTAGAGAAATCAGGCTTGGTTAATTAAATAATATGATCCACTATTGGGTGATTTTGTTCCATTTTTTAGAGATATAATCCTTATATAAATTGGATTTACATGTAGCGGTGAAATGATTTATTTATAAATTTTTTCATATTATATTCCATTTTAAAAATCAACATATGCTTGCTTTTTTTATCACAATTATAGATATTGGGGAGGATAAATCAAAATATATTTTTTAATTAGAAGATATGTTAAATTATGATGTCTTCAAGCCCTAATATATATTCAGGTGTAGAAAGGTAAATCTACCCAATTGGATGAACTAAAATTATTTTTGAAATGGTATTTTGACCTCAGGTTGTTGTCTTAATTTCTTGGATGTGTCTTGGGTAATTTCTAAGAATGTTAATTTTTAATAGATTTTATCAAGATTAAGTAAAAACATATTTTTCTTACCCACACGAATGGTGAAATTTTAAAAACCCCATTATCTTATATAAAATATGTTATAATATTTATAAAATATTATTGATTTTAATCATTTTTTTATTCCTTAAATTTAAGTGTCATGGGGATTTAGAGGAGAGGAAGTGTGTGTGTGTTTGTCTGTCTGTATACTAATGAAAATTAAGGAAGGAGATGTCAATATGTGACTAGTCCTACCAAATAGTTTCAAATTTTGTTCAAGGGTTTTTTTGATCCATTAGAGGTTAGTGTAACCGTGTGTTGTGGTTGATATTAGGTCATGGTGAAATGGGTGTTATTTCGGGTTGACATGTGTTGTTGGGTCACCCTTATGAATGGTATTATCATAGTGTAAGATGCCTAGGTAATTGTAACGGAGTCTTATTAGGTGTCCATCGTAGTGTCTCTATCACTATAATGATTAGAGAAACCATGGTTATGTCCAAGGCCCTTTTGTAACATGGTTATGTTTAAAAAAATTAATTAATTAATTAATAATGTTATATTAGAAAATTGTAACCCATTTATGTATTAAATCCCCCTTATAGCCTTTAATTTGTTTAGATATAAAAAATAATTAGATGGGAGATGATGTTATTGGATTGGGGGATCATGAAGTTGCTATATAAGACCTATATGGGGGATCAAAATATTACCGATGAATTAATATGTTCTTTAGTAATTATCAACATATTTTCAAGGTAGAGGTTTTCTATTTCTATAAAAATCTACTATTTCTTGATTTTTATCTTGGAATATCTATTGTGCATATGATTATTAAATTTTATGGTCCTGTATGATTATATGATTATATTTGGGGCCTAAAACTTGTCTTTTCATTATTGATCCCATTTTGATGAATTTTTACAACCAATAAAGGGTATTTGGAAAATTTAATTGACACCACTAGCTCCCTTTAATTATATTCCTTGGATTTACAATTCTCATTTAATCATGTATTCATCAATAACATTCACTAAGGTCGAAGGTATGGTATTCATTTTTTCCGATCATTATAGGTTTGAAATACATGAATATAGGTGAATGATTAGGGATTGGTTTTAGATACCTTATGTAGAGACTCGTATCTTGACGTACATTGACATTACATTACTTTTGTGGAATACTTAGTACATTACAAAAACACACACACAAGGACCGTAATAGTTTAGTGCCTTTGGAAACTCGGACTATAATCTTCTAATCGTGGTGAAAGATCTTCAAAATCTCCCATAAAGATCTTCCTTTTTTTTACCTAAAACCTTTCTTTATATCCTGGGGAAAAGAAAACATAAAAGGGTGAGCTCAAATGCTCAGCAAGGGCAAATAAAGGAAATAAAAATCATATCATATCTTTATGAAAATCAAAACTTGCAAAAGAGATCATAATATCTTAACATGGAATAAATCATAGAAGTGAAAATGAGATCCCCATAATCATAACATAAAACTTGAAACTTTGTGGCATGCACACATAATCATGGAAAATAATTTCTTGTTAGTCATGACTCATTGCCAAGACTATCTTAGTGGACAAAGTCCCTTTCTGAACCGAGTTCACTCCTCGTTTCAGTCCTGTATCACTGAACTGAAATAACCTTCCGTTCCAGCCATGTCTATCTCATGAGATATAAATCTTTACCCAATGCATTGGAGGGAGATATAGGTCTCACCCATCTTATAATGAATCCTTTCTTATGTGTGCCACATAATCATAAATCATACATCATCGCATAACACATGTAACAAAAATCATGACATCATAAAACAAATCATATAAGGCAAATGACTTCATAAAAATAATTCCCTCACAACATAATCAAATCAATGTAATTAAAGGGATAAAAACAGAACCCTTTATTATCTTAGATGGAAAATAATTTTGATAAAACACTTGAACTCCATTCTTGAGGAAAATATCCTTTCTTTTTCAAAAACACTTTTCTTTTCTTAACATGTCATACAATTATAAACTAAAAGAAGTTGATTAAAAATAAACTTGAAAACTTGTAAGGGAAGATTCTTGGAAATAATGTTTTAAAAATACATTCATGCCGTATAAGTTAAAAAAACATTCTTCGTACTTTTGTCAGAAAAGTCAAAAAGTACCTCGTACGAAAAAAACGACAAAAGATTCCTTTCATATCTTTTACTAAAAACTCAATGAAGGGTAAAATTGGATATAAACTATTGTAGAAGGATGGAAATAATATTACATATTGAGGGAACATGGATGTGGATGATAAAATACACCCCAGTAATTACCAAAGTAAAAACAATCTCGGATAAAAGTGAGATTGTGATATTTTCCCTTACCTTAAGTGCAATTTGCTTTGTACGTGTCTGAAGCTCCTCTTCTTTGGAACGCCTCTTTGAATCCTCCACTTAAGGAACTAAGATTGGTCTTTGGAGAAGACCAGGACCTCTAGGTTTATTCTAGGGAAGTGGAGAAGAGAAAATGGCAGGGGTTGGCCGAGCTTGAGTGCTCAAATTGGTGTGAGGAGGAGGGGGAGGAGGTGCCCTTTTATAAGGGAGGAGAGGGGCACCTTAGGGATATCTCAAAATATTATTTTATATTAAAGTCAAAATCGGTTTATAATGGTTCCAAAGGGTCTTATTTCGAAGCTAAAGTGGGTATGGGTCTAATTCCTATCAACCAATATGATTTAGACAAGTTTAGGGTATTATTTTAACCTTATCAATTAGATTTAACTCTAAGTTAAATAATTTAACTTTTACCGTGTCTTTTTGTTTTCTTTCACTATATGGTTAATACACTTACTATAACATGCCAAACGAACCCCAAATTGTTTATTATTAATATATATATCCTTATCTAAGTCATTTGGCCGAACCTTAGATTTTTAGGAATAAAATAATAATTAATAATATAATATTTTATTTAAAAACTATTTTGTGTCAATTTTGACACTATTTGATATATGATTTTTTTGAAAGTCATAACAGAATTATATGTTCTAACCAAGTTGATTAAAGCAACACTAATATATCATAGTAACCTAGAAAATTAGTGGAATTCATAAAAAGTCTCAAATTACATTTATTTTGGTGTTTATAACATCAATTATGTCAATATTTCATTAATAAGATAATTATTGCATCATCATTCTGTCATAAATAAATTAAATTATTTAATGTATAAAAATTACAAATAAAATACCATTATGTAGGAAATCTCTTTATCTTTCTAACGAATATTTATAGTCGAATTTATCTTATGTATAACCCCATATTAAAAATGTTTTAGTGAATAAACTTTGATTTTAACTCTTTTAACTCTTCTTTGAATTAAATAATAATAAATGTCCTAATCTAATCCAAGTGGGCCTAAATGATAATATTTTACACTTAAGGTTGTTTTGGGTCGAGATACACTTGTCCAATAGAATTAGGACATGTGTTAGGGTAATATTAATATCATATTTACCCTTAGTTACCCTATTTACTATTAACCGCGGTAAAAAAGTAAAAAGTTACTATTCACCAAAAAATTATTTTTATCTCATTGAACCACATTTTACTTACTGATATCAACCGTGTCTCTCGGATTTTTGAAATTCCATTCACAAGAGCGGTAAAATTAAGTTTTATAAAAAATTCAGTTTTTTAACTACCACTTAGTAGTTTCACTATTCATCAAAAAATGAAGGTTTTCAGAAAAATGCCAAAATTTCATCCTAAGCTATATTTCATATTCCGAATTCAAAAATGAAGTCTATTTTACCAAATTAATAACATAGAAGTTGCATTAATTAATTTTATAATTAAATCCCGCTATTAAAACAAATAGCGTGTTTTTAAGAAACAATATCTATCAAAAGATTGACACTTGTTTATGTCTGGTTTAAATGTGCAATTACATCCAATGACCAACATTGTATTAAATTGTAAAAATATATTCTAAATATACTTTAAAACTACTCCAATTAATAATTTATCGCTATTAATTATTTCGATTAAAAAAAGTTGTTTTTTAATTATAATTTAGTAATTTTCACTATTCATTAGAATATGAAAGTTATCCGAAATGTACCAAAATTTCACCTTAGGCTAAATTCGATACTCCGAATCCAAAAATTAAGTTCATTTTGAAAAATAAGATTTACAGAATTTCAAAAAGTGGTTATTACTATTCATAACGACTATTTTTAATAGAATATCGTTGTTTAGTGAAACTCGGTATTTCGTATTACACACGCTATCTAGGAAGGTCGCGATTGCGTGTAATGCAAGGCAAGTCAAGGATGTGTGTTGTGCAAGCTCCTTTTGGTGTCGCGTACAACACAAGACTTTAATAAAATTAAAAAGAATATTTTTTTTATAAAATCTTGGGCTGTTACATTCTACCCCCCTTAAAATGAATTTCGCCCTCGAAATTCGTCGGGGTTATAAATGGTTTACTATTCGAAAGCTTCTTTAATAGAAACCCACATCGTAAAAAGGAATATCAAAACCAATCTTTAGAAACAAAAGTATGAAACGTAACGGTTACCCAAATAAACTAATCATTGGGTTTCCACATAGGTGAAAATATGGATATGGAAGAGAAATCTAACCATCATGTTCTGATGGAGAGTGGTAGAGAACATGGCTATGGAAAATCCAGTAATCACAAATCCATAGATTTGTGATGATATAAGGTACCATCTGATTCATCAGGTATAAGATCACTAGGACAACATTTTTGGTTTTCAAGATCATTTCCCTAAAGTTGAAAATTTGAATTGGAATAAATACTTTCTTTATTTTGGTACAATTTCACTATTGTTCGTGCCTAGAACAATTTCCACTTCATCTCTTAAATAAATGAAGTTGAATTTGTTATTCGTGAAGTGTTAGCAGATCATGTGATAGAATGACGGGTCATTCCATCTGTCTCAAACAAAAGGTTAGCAAAAATTATATACATAAGTCGATCTATAGTGAGATTAATCATATATAGTTCCTAAAATGGACTTATACTTCATATATCATACTGCTTAATATAATAAAACTAGTTTCTACTAAACAGGGACTTCCTGTAGGCCAGTGGTAGGCGATAAAGGCCAGTCGCACTTCGGTTGTGGGTTCGATTCCCACAGCCTTGTCCGAAGCGATGGGCTGTCGCCCGTCCTACAGGTTGTCCTTTTTCCAAAACTATATAACATCCCATCAATAATATCGAAAAAACAAACAATACTAACATATGTCCAACATAATCCATTCCAATCTTTTAGGCTTATCCATAATACTGCAGTCGACTCTCATAATATAGTGAAAATGATTATCAGAGATTTAACACCATCATCGATCCCCATATATCATAAGATATGTTTTGTTGGTCACATTCCAAATATTCAAAGTCCTTAATCGTGTATTCTCTTGAATACCTTAGTGAAAACATGAATGCAGTTAAAAGTTAACACCTTCCACATACTAAAATCCTCAAAATTCTATATACTCAAACCATGATATCACTTAGTCCTTATATCAATCATTAGCTCATGAATACTGTTAAACATTTCATTTTCTCGTTTTCCCTTCATTATGCGCATAATATCTCAATCACTTTGAATACCACATTAGACCAATACATAAATATTCCAATATTCCAAGATACAACATTATTTTAGAATCCCATTACATAAACACTTAATCATTCCACCACATCGTTGTCATATTCAACATTGCCAATAGTGATCGCATGTGACTTTCCTTTGTCCTTTTCCTTAAGAGGTTGCTCATGTCGATCATCACTAACCCTTGGATTAGGGCATTTATTAGCATAATGCCCCATTTCCTTGCACTTGAAGCATTGAAGTGTTGGTTGTGCGTTCTCTGCAGTGTTTGCTTTATTCACTTCATTATAATCCCTTTTTCCATTACTTCGACACTCAGCTGCTCGATGACCTTCTTTTCCACACTTAAAACATTTTCTAGTCCCTTTAAGACAATCTCCACCATGCTTCTTTCCACACTTTGTGCATAAGGAAACATTCATCTTCTTTTCACCATTATTCTGAGATTTCTCCTTGAACTCCATCTTTCGTTTCTTGTCAAAACCATGAGATGGATATGTAACACCAACTTCCATTTCTACCTTGATAGCACAACGCACAATTTCTTCATAGCTACTGAAGTCTCTTATAGCTAATTCCCATCGAAGACTTGGTTTTAAGCCACTGAAAAATCGATCAACTTTACTTTCAGGTTGGATGATAATGCCAGATGCATACCTTGCAAGTCTTGTAAAATTCGCTTCGTATATACCAACAGATTCATCATCCTTTTTCTTTAGTTCAAGAAACTCCTTCTCCATCTTCGTTCGAAGAATATGAGGGAAGTACTTACTGAAAAAAAAATTCTTGAACTCATTCCATTCCATGGAATCAATTTCATCTCTTTGCCTCGTATTCTTGATAAGATTCCACCATTGATCAGCTTCACCTTCCAAACGATATACTGCTAAGATGACTTTATCATGTTCAGAACATTGAAGAACTGAAAATATCTTTTCAGTAGTACTAATCCATTGTTCAGCAACTAATGGATCAGTAGACCCACTGAAAGAAGGCGGACGCTGCCTCATGAAGGATTCAACAGAATGTTGCTCCTTCCTTTGCTCGTTTGGAAGTCCTGCATGATTCATAGCTTGAGAAAGTTGTGTGAGCATGGCTACAAGATTTTTCATTCCAGCTCCCATATCATTTGGTTGCTCAGGGGGACAATCATTGCATTGTCCATTGCATTGATCAACACGGTTCCTTCGGGTTCCAGCCATCGTCTAAAACCCCAAAAGAATAGTGTGAGAGGCAAAAATCATGCTAGGGAAAACAACATAATAAAGGGGTAGTACCCTCAATATCTAACATCTTAGGTTAAATTCTAAGATCGTTAGAGCAATTCTAGGACTATAATCTATACGTATACTTAACCTTAGAGACATCCCTAAACATACCTTAGAAATATCTCTAGGGATCTCACTAATGTTTTCGCATCCTAGTTTCCAAAGGTTGACTAAACCTTTCCTCTGATACCAACTGTAGAGACCCGTATCTTGACGTACATTGACATTACATTACTTTTGCGGAATACTTAGTACATTACAAAAACACACACACAAGGACCGTAATAGTTTAGTGCCTTTGGAAACTCGGACTATAATCTTCTAATCGTGGTGAAAGATCTTCAAAATCTCCCATAAAGATCTTCCTTTTTTTTACCTAAAACCTTTCTTTATATCCTAGGGAAAAGAAAACATAAAAGGGTGAGCTCAAATGCTCAGCAAGGGAAAATAAAGGAAATAAAAATCATATCATATCTTTATGAAAATCAAAACCTGCAAAAGAGATCATAATATCTTAAAATGGAATAAATCATAGAAGTGAAAATGAGATCCCCATAATCATAACATAAAACTTGAAACTTTGTGGCATGCACACATAATCATGGAAAATCATTTCTTGTTAGTCATGACTCATTGCCAAGACTATCTTAGTGGACAAAGTCCCTTTCTGAACCGAGTTCACTCCTCGTTTCAGTCCTGTATCACTGAACTGAAATAACCTTCCGTTCCAGCCATGTCTATCTCATGAGATATAAATCTTTACCCAATGCATTGGAGGGAGATATAGGTCCCACCCATCTTATAATTAATCCTTTCTTATGTGTGCCACATAATCATAAATCATACATCATCGTATAACACATGTAACAAAAATCATGACATCATAAAACAAATCATATAAGGCAAATGACTTCATAAAAATAATTCCCTCACAACATAATCAAATAAATGTAATTAAAGGGATAAAAACAGAACCCTTTGTTATCTTAGATGGAAAATAATTTTGATAAAACACTTGAACTCCATTCTTGAGAAAAAATATCCTTTCTTTTTCAAAAACACTTTTCTTTTCTTAACATGTCATACAATTATAAACTAAAAGAAGTTGATTAAAAATAAACTTGAAAACTTGTAAGGGAAGCTTCTTGGAAATAATGTTTTAAAAATCCATTCATGCCGTATAAGTTAAAAAAAACATTCTTCGTACTTTTGTCGGAAAAGTCAAAAAGTACCTCGTACGAAAAAAACGACAAAAGATTCCTTTCATATCTTTTACTAAAAACTCAATGAAGGGTAAATTTTGATATAAACTATTGTAGAAGGATGGAAATAATATTACATATTGAGGGAACATGGATGTGGATGATAAAATACACCCCAGTAATTACCAAAGTAAAAACAATCTCGGATAAAAGTGAGATTGTGATATTTTCCCTTACCTTAAGTCCAATTTGCTTTGTACGTGTCCGATGCTCCTCTTCTTTGGAACGCCTCTTTGAATCCTCCAATTAAGGAACTAAGATTGGTCTTTGGAGAAGACCAGGACCTCTAGGATTATTCTAGGGAAGTGGAGAGGAGAAAATGGCAGGGGTTGGCCGAGCTTGAGTGCTCAAATTGGTGTGAGGAGGAGGGGGAGGAGGTGCCCTTTTATAAGGGAGGAGAGGGGCACCTTAGAAATATCTCAAAATATTATTTTATATTAAAGTCAAAATCGGTTTATAATGGTTCCAAAGGGTCTTATTTCGAAGCTAAAGTGGGGATGGGTCGAAATCCTATCAACCAATAGGATTTATAAAAGTTTAGGGTATTATTTTAACCTTATCAATTAGATTTAACTCTAAGTTAAATAATTTAACTTTTACCGTGTCTTTTTGTTTTCTTTCACTATATGGTTAATACACTTACTATAAAATGCCAAACGAACCCCAAATTGTTTATTATTAATATATATATCCTTATCTAAGTCATTTGGCCGAACCTTAGATTTTTAGGAATACAATAACAATTAATAATATAATATTTGATTTAAAAACTATTTTGTGTCAATTTTGACACTATTTGATATATGATTTTTGTGAAAGTCATAACAGAATTATATGTTCGAACCAAGTTGATTAAATAAACACTAATATATCATAGTAACCTAGAAAATTAGTGGAATTCATAAAAAGTCTCAAATTACATTTATTTTGGTGTTTATAACATCAATTATGTCAATATTTCATTAATAAGATAATTACTGCATCATCATTGTGTCATAAATAAATTAAATTATTTAATGTCTAAAAATTACAAATAAAATACCATTATGTAGGAAATATTTTTATCTTTCTAATGAATATTTATAGTCGAATTTATCTTATGTATAACCCCATATTAAAAATGTTTTAGTGAATAAACTTTGATTTTAACTCTTTTAACTCTTCTTTGAATTAAATAATAATAAATGTCCTAATCTAATCCAAGTGGGCCTAAATGATAATATTTTACACTTAAGGTTGTTTTTGGTCGAGATAAACTTGTCCAATAGAATTAGAACATGTGTTAGGGTAATATTAATATCATATTTACCCTTAGTTACCCTATTTACTATTAACCGCGGTAAAAAAGTAAAAAGTTACTATTCACCAAAAAATTATTTTTATCTCATTGAACCACATTTTACTTACTGATATCAACCGTGTCTCTCGGATTTTTGAAATTCCATTCACAGAAGCGGTAAAATTAAGTTTTATGAAAAATTCAGTTTTTTAACTACCACTTAGTAGTTTCACTATTCATCAAAAAATGAAGGTTTTCAGAAAAATGCCAAAATTTCATCCTAAGCTATATTTCATATTCCGAATTCAAAAATGAAGTCTATTTTACCAAATTCATAACATAGAAGTTGCATTAATTAATTTTATAATTAAATCCCGCTGTTAAAACAAATAGCGTGTTTTTAAGAAACAATATCTATCAAAAGATTGACACTTGTTTATGTCTGGTTTAAATGTGCAATTACATCCAATGACCAACATTGTATTAAATTGTAAAAATATATTCTAAATATACTTTAAAACTACTCCAATTAATAATTTATCACTATTAATTATTTCGATTAAAAAAAGTTGTTTTTTAATTATAATTTAGTAATTTTCACTATTCATCAGAATATGAAAGTTATCCGAAATGTACCAAAATTTCACCTTAGGCTAAATTCGATACTCCGAATCCAAAAACGAAGTTCATTTTGAAAAATAAGATTTACAGAATTTCAAAAGGTGGTTATTACTATTCATAACGACTATTTTTAATAGAATATCGTTGTTTAGTGAAACTCGGTATTGCGTATTACACACGCTATCGAGGAAGGTCGCGATTGCGTGTAATGGAAGGCAAGTCAAGGATGCGTGTTGTGCAAGCTCCTTTTGGTGTCGCGTACAACAAAAGACTTTAATAAAATTAAAAAGAATATTTTTTTATAAAATCTTGGGCTGTTACACCTTAGTATATTGAAGAATCGTCAATATTTTGATGATTATTAAATGACCATTAATATGGATAAAAATATTGAATTTTAAAAACATGAATCAATCGTTATTGATTAATGATCACAAATTTATTTTCCTGTGAGGTATGTTAGGGAATAGATATCTTGAGCTATCTTTGTTTTGGAAGAATATTTTAGAAAATATTCATGGATAATATGAGTGAATGAAAGAATTGACAGTGATATTTCAGGTGGTATAATATAGATAGGTCATCATACTATGAAAATGTGAGTCGAAGAATAATGAAAAAACCAAGGGACATTCCTTTCTAAGTAATTTCATTTTATTAATACTGATGTTTTCAAGATGGTTATGTCTATTGAATATGTATATATATAGGTAATTTGTGATAGGATTTACTCATACATATGGTCATGATATGGTAAATTATGACATAATGTGAAGATCTAGTGAGGCTTGTGTGGCCATTACATGGTATGTACTGGCCACAGTATGATTATAATGTATTTTTTAGTTACACTTACTAAGGATAAAGTTGTCTATTTTTAGGACACCATTGTACTTCGCTATCATGGATTAACCAACCCCATCATGATAAGATGGTGTTCTATAAGGGTATGGGTATTTCTTACCTTAGAAAAACAATATTCCAATACACATTGGATGTTGTGGTTCACTTCTCATCCATGTGACAACTGAAATTGGAGGTGATACATTCATTTCATTATGTTTGGATTTATAAGGAAAATGATTAGGATTGAGTTTTGTAATCAAATCATTCAGGCATGGTACAGGTATCTTAATGTCGTATTTTATCTCATTATTGATTCAATACCTACAATAAGGGATGTGTTCCCCACTAATGTTTTAGATATGTGACCATCAACTTTTCATGGATATATGGTCTTGATTATAAGGAATCGTAATCACTAAGAAGACATTTATTATTGGTTAAGGATTAGGTTCTCCTGTATGATTCTAGAGTGATTACATGGTATTTTTATATATACCATTCCACACTCCTCAAAATATTTTTAATACAACATTGATTGGTTAGTCATCATTTATAGTTATTAGTGAATATTTTGATTTTACAGTAGTTTTGATGATTTTATTGTTTGAGGCATGTAAAATACTAGGAACCACATGTTTTCCTTCAAAATGTGAATCATAATTAGGCTATCTACATTAGGATTTGAGGTATTTTTTGTTCATTGAGAATCATTAGTTTTATATGAGATATTACCATTGGGGATTTCATAGTAATTATGTTTGAAATTTATAGGTCTGAATGAATTCTAGTGGTATAGATGTAACGACCCCAAGTTTTTCAATTGAAATTCCCTTCTTATAAATATTTCATAAAATAACATTAAAAGTCAACATAATGAACTACTAAGTGTCGAGTGACCTTCAAACATAAGTTTTTCACTTCTATGTTTAGAGTTTTGAAAATCCGACATACACAGTTGTGTTCAAGATGATTTTTGGAGTCTAATGAAACAAAAAAAAATTGGTGAACAGTAACATAACCTTATGAATAGTAACATACCCTTATTAATAGTTATATACCCTAATTAATAGTAACATTACCTATGATAGTATAAAAATAATATCCATGTGAAATTATGATGTACCAAAATTTTAGAATAAGTAAATGAATATTTTAAAACTGTTATTTAATAATAAACCATTATTTTATTTAAATATTAAATAAATAATATTTATAATATTATTTTTGAAAAATGGGCATCATTTTTTGATTCTACACATCGAAAAATTTAAGGGGTAATGTTTTGGGATTTTTCTGAGATACTTGAATTTTTGATGAATAGTGAAATACCATTTTTTATAAAATAACCTAAATATGCTAATTATAGAGTCATGTGTGATGTTCTGCTGATGTAATCCAACTTGGTTCGGGATAAAATGATAAAATTACTATTATTGTTCATTGAAGACTCACTATTCCTTGTCTTGGGTAAAATTAATAAACTAATGAATTTTATATTAAGGAAACCCCTCCCCCCTCCACTATAAAAACCACCCTTCACACCATCATTTCCTCACACCTCTCAAGCTCCAATACATCATTAATCTCTACCAAAACATCTTTCCAATCCCCTCTACCACGTTCAAGAGCTTATGGTATCATCAAAAGACCAAGCCTAGCTTCCTTAAGGAGAATCTCAAGAGGAGGATTTAAGAGGTAATTTCTCTCCCTCTTCTCCTTTAATTTCCTTTCAACTTCAAGTTCATTTCTTGATCTCTCCCCACATATATTCATCCAAATGGTAATGTAACTCCATCATTATACATATAATGTAATTTTATGATGCTAATATGATATTATATCATCCAACCCCCTTTCCCTCTTCCTTTTATTTTATTAAACACAACGTTGTTCGTGAGGTGTTAATTTATCACCTTCAAGAACGACATGTTTTCTTCTTCCATTTCTACCTTTAGATATGGTCATGAAACCATTTTTATGACTGAAACAGAACATTATATATGTATTATCTCCTATTTAAAGTTCTGTATCTAACTTATGAAAATATTTCTTATGATAGAATAAAACAATTTCATTATGATCGAAAAATCGCTCAAATTTACCCAAAGAATCATCATTTGATTCTTATATAATGATACATTCACATGGATATAATATAATTAATTATAAGATCATTAAAACTCATTTATTATCATTAATAACATGTAATATCAGTTCTCGATGTTTAACCATGTTCTACTCGAACATCAATTTAAGAATACAAGTGAACCACTCAAGAAAACCATAAAAACAAACATTCTCGGACAATGTTTTAAAACTCTATAACTCATCCAAAGTCACATAAAATCACTTAAAGAAACCATAATGAACCATATTAATGTACACAAGGTTCTGGATTTCTAATTAATGAATATAATGTCATTATACAGGACATTAAATAGAAGGACGCATTTGGATACAAGGTAAGGGGAAATTCTCGAACCCAACTTTCATCATTCTGGTTCTCCCTCTTTCACTCAATTTTTTATATGGTTACTCCTTAAAGATAATTTTTTCATCATTTTCCTTCCTTTTCTTGGATATACATGTTTACCACTATTGTTTATGTCAAACAAAAGGTTTTCCAAAAGAACTCTTCTTTTAAGAACTCACCTTTTACTTCTCATTCATGGTTGATGGTTCTTGTATCAAGTATGTTATTCTCTCTTTGTTTTGGGAACCCAAAGTTTATGAATGTGTTCTTATGATATGTAACCCATTCCTTTACATGGGTTATTTATGGTCACTTTTGATATATTTTCCATGTGGAAAGCATGATGATGATAATGTTATGATATGACGGGTGCACCCAGAATTATATAGCGCAATATGAATAATTGAATGTGACGGGTGATCATGGAATTATACAGTGATCCAATGAATTGGGTAAAGTGATGAATATCATTATTAAATGTGAAATTATGTGTAAAAAAGATTCTATCTTGGTTAATAATAATTTTTGTTAGTTTACCACTAAGACATGATGTTTCATTTTTATGAATTGCCACATTTCAAGTCTTATATTTATGCTTCCTCTCATGTTCATGGTCTTTTTCCCATGTTATTATTATGATCACCCCATTCTATATTATTCTTATCTATCCTATTATTGGGATTTTATCTCACCCCTTTTGATGTATATCCTCCGGTGGCTACATGTAATAAGAAGATCACAAGAGCCAATAAGAAGCTAGAGAAGAAGAAATTAAATAAATGTTTATGCTTGATGTTATAATTATTATGTATGGTCCTAGTTTTCCCAAGACACTAAACCTTTGGATCCTCTATGTGTAATAATATTATGTTTTTTATCTTTAAAATTATTTAATAGTAATGTATGAAAATTCAGGGTCGCTATAGTTGATATCATAGGAAAGGTTTAGTTAATTTGGGAATTAGGATTAGTAAACCCTAGAGAAAACCTCAAGCATGAGACTAAGTACAAATATGCACAGAGGAATATTTACATAGGGATCCCATATGTTATGTTTTTGGTATAAATTGTTTAAATTAATAAGTTATTCATGACTTTTTTACTTATGTTTTTTCTAACCCTTTTCTATTTTAGAAAATGGTGGGATCCCGGAGAAATCAGGCCAACAACTCTTGCGAGGGCCAGTGCAATGACTGCATGAACGACATCCCCAATGATTTAGGAGGTGGATTTCAGAACTTCATGGAGATTATTACCCAATTATCTCAGGTTATGAACAATAAACATAATAATGGGGAATATCCTCCTTCACCAAATAGGTAGAAACTAGCTATCGAATGTTTTATGTAGCAACGACCACCGATGTTTAATAAATCATCTAATCCACTAGCTATATAACAATGGGTAAACTTAATGGAAAAGATATTTTCTGTTCTTCAATGTTCTAAGACAGATAAGGTGACCCTAGCTGTTTATCATCTAGATGGAGAATCTGATCAATGGTGGGCTTTGATTAAGAACACCAAGCCACGTGAGGAAATTGAATTGATGGAATGGGAAGACATTAAGATAATGTTCCTTAATAAGTACTTCCCACGAAATCTTTGTACAAAGATGGAGAGATAATTCATAGAGATCAAGCAAAAAGAAAGAGAATCTGTCAAAACCTAAGAAGTGAATTTCACAAGGATTTCAAGCCACGCTTCGGGTTTTGTTATCAACAATGATAGAAAAATTGATAGATTCTTTAGTTGATTAAAACCACACCTTCAAAAGGATCTTGCAAATTGAGACTATGGGAGTTATGAAGAAGTAGTTCGATGTGCTCTAAAAAATGATATGGAGTTTGGAGAATCGTCCCATGGCTATGGGGATAAGAAATGAAAGATAGAGTCTCATGTTGGAGGATCTAATGACAAAAGTGGGAAGAAAACTCAACGACCGACATACCAAAAATGTGGGAAGTTGCACCATGGAAACTGCCTCAAAGGGACAGGGAAATGATTCAAGTGTGGTAAAGAAGGACACCACACTCAAGAGTGTCAAAAAGACATGAAAAATAAGGAAAATATAGCCAATGAAAGGAGAGAACCACTCATGGTTCAATGCTACAACTATAGGGAGCTAGGGAACTATGCAAGATAGTGCACTAAACCTAGAGTTCTCGAGGGTAATAAATGTCAGCAACCAGCAAAGGCAATGGAACAAGGGAAGTCTTATTCCATCACTACTGTGGAGGTGGATCATGATGCTGAAGTCATCAAAGGTACACTTTCTATTCACTCGAGAATGGAAAAAGTCTTATTTTATTCTGGTTCTATGCATTCCTTTATATATTGCTAGTTTGCTAGAAATATAGAATCGATGACCTAAAACCTTGAAGTAGAGATATCTTTAAAAATACGAAGTGGTGAAATCATTGCAACCCAAGTGTTTGAATCTTCTCCTGTTGGTGTATGTGGGAAGATTCTTCCGGAAAATCTCATAATACTTCCCTTGGTGAAATTCGAAGCCATAATGCGAATGGATTGGATCTCGTTATATAGAGCACATATCAACTGTCTGGAAAAGGAAATATATTTTCATATTCCGAACCATCCCATGATCCTTTACAAATGCAAGGAAGATCATGAATATCCTATGAAAAATCCTTCAATGGTGTGGCTATTGATTCTTTATGAAGAAGCATACCTCGCCCAAATGGTTGAGATGAAGTAAAGTTCCAACCTTGAGGAAATTCTCATTGTGAGGGAATACAGAAATGTATTTACTGAAGAGTTTCCAGGAATTCCCCAAGATCGTGAGGTAGAGTTATCAATTAAACTCATACACGGAGCTACTCCTATCTCGATGTGTCCCTATAGGATGGATCCTATCGAACTGGTGGAGTTAAAGAAGCAGTTCCAAGAGCATCTGGACAAAGGGTTCATACACCCTAGTGCATCACCTTGGGGTGTGCCAGTGCTCTTTGTGAAGAAGAGTGATGGAACAATGCGGTTGTGTATCGATTATCGGGAACTCAACAATATCACCATAACGAACAAGTGTCATCTTCCAAGGA
Source organism: Viscum album (assembly GCA_963277665.1). NCBI lineage: Eukaryota > Viridiplantae > Streptophyta > Magnoliopsida > Santalales > Viscaceae > Viscum > Viscum album. The sequence goes on from OY728133.1 coordinate 1,284,825,276, forward strand.
TTGAAGACCTATTCGATCAGTTAATAGGTGCTCAATACTTCGCAAAGTTGGATCTTCATTCTGGATATCATCAGGTAAAGGTGAAGAAGGAAGATATTCAGAAGACTGCCTTTCGATCAAGGTACAAGCATTATGCGTTTTTGGTGATGCCCTTCGGACTTACTAATGCTCCTAAAATATTCATGGATTTGATGAATAGAGTCTTTAGACATTACCTAGACAAATTTTTGGTAGTGTTTATTGATGATATTATCATCTACTCCAAGAGCAAGGAGGAACATGAAGAATATCTAAGACTTGTGTTGGCGACATTAAGAAAGGAGAATTTGTACGCCAAGTTCAGAAAGTGTGACTTTTGGATAAATCAAGTCATGTTCTTGGGACATGTGATCACAATTGAGGGAATTTATATGGATCCTTCAAAAACTAAGGCGATTGAGGAATGGCCCAGGCCCTCTAGTGTCACAGAAATTAGTAGGTTTCTTGGATTAGTAGGGTACTACTGACGTTTTTTGATAAACTTCTCACGATTGTCAAGCCCACTAACTATTTTAACAAGGATTGGGGTAAAGTATATCTAGATAGAAGAATGTGATGGAAGCTTCAAAGAGCTAATGAAAAGGCCGATCACTGCACCTGTACTCACACTACTGAAAAGTGGAGGATATTTTGTGATATACAGTGATGATTCAAAGAAAGGATTGGGTTGTGTACTCATGAAAAATGACAATGTGATAGCCTTCACCTCACGGTAGTATAAGATCCATGAGAAAAACTACCTGACACATGATCTAGAGCTGGCATCTATGATTTTTTCCTTGAAAATATGGCCTCACTGCCTTTATAGAAAGAAGTGTGACATATACACTGACCACAATAGCCTAATTTATATTTTCACACAAAAGGATCTCAACATGTGTCAAAGGATATGGTTAGAGCTAATCAAGGATTACGATTTCTCTATTAACTACCATCCTGAATAGGCGAACAAGGTAGCTGATGCTCTAAGCATAAAAGAACCCGCTAATCTATCCATGTTACGGATTGAGAAAGACTCTATCTTCTTAGATATGAAAAATCTAGATTTGGAAATCGTAAGAGAAGGGGAAACTTCCTACATTCCCCAAATGATTGCGCAACCATCCATCCAGGAGAAGATTAATGAATCACCAAGGTATGATGTGGAGATACAAAAAAGGGTGAATGCAGTAAAGAAAGGGAAGCTGAAAGAGTTCCATATCGGTGATTATGGTGTGATTCGGTTTGGAATGCGTCTTTGTGTTCCTTCATCACCTAGGATAAAGAAGGATATATTGTAAAATGCACATAGCTCAACATTCTCTATCTATCCTAGGATTACCAAGAAGTATCGTGATCTCCGAGAACACTTCTGGTTGGATAACATGAAGAAGGAGATTCCGGAATTTATATCAAGGTGCTTGGTATGTCAGCAAGTTAAAGCTAAGCAACAAAAGTCCAAAATTATGAGGCATCCATTACCTATACCCATGTGGAAATGGGAAAATGTTACTATGGACTTTGTCATGGGTCTCCCAAAGACGTTGAAGGGAAATAATGCGATACGGGTAGTGGTTGACCGACTCACCAAGACTGCCCATTTTATCGCTATTCGGGAAGATCTCTCACTTGAACAACATGCAAAGATATATGTGAAGTAAGTGGTGAGACTACATGGTTTTCCACTCTCAATTGTCTCTAATAGTGATCCAAGGTTCACATCTAAATTCTGGAGGAGCCTTCAACATTCTTTGAGTACTGAATTAAATTTCATCATGGCCTATCACCCCCAAACTGAAGGCCAATATGAAAGAACAATTCAGATTCTTGAAGATATGCTTAGATCCATCTCTCTTGAATTCAAAGGTGGATGGGATGGGCATCTCCCAATGGTTGAGTTCTCATGCAATAAAAGCTTCCATTAGAGTATTCATATGTCTCCATATGAAGCTCTATATGGAAAGAGATTTAGAACTCCAACCTGTTGGGATGAAGTTGGATAAAGAAAGCTACTTGGACCCGATCTTGTTCAAGAGATGACAGAGAAGGTTCATGTCATCCAGAAACACATCAAAGCTTCTCAAAGTCAGAAAAATAGCTATGCTGACAACCATCGAAGGGACTTGGAGTTCGACGTTGGAGATAAAGTCTTCCTTCGAATATCTCCATGGAAGAGAGTCATGTGGTTTGGAAAGAAATGGAAGCTAAGCCCAAGGTACATTGGCCCCTTTGAGATCCATGACAACATAAGTGTCGTGGCCTGTCGGCTTTCACTTACACGGAATACGACTCAATTCCATGATGTGTTTCATGTATCACTCCTAAGGAAGTACATACCGGACACCTCCCATTTACTAAACTCAGAGGTGTTACAGTTGGAAGGTGATATTTCCTATGAGGAAAAGCCAGTAAGGATTCTGGATCGAAGAGAAAAGGTTATACGCAACAAGACAACCAATCTGGTCAAAGTGTTGTGGAGAAACCATAATTTTGAGGAAGCAACATGGGAACTGGAAGAGGCAATGATGGAGAAACACCCTCACCTATTTGTGTAAAGTGAAATTTCAGGGGAGAAATTTCTTAAGGGGGGAAGAATGTAACGACCCAAAGTTTTTCAATGGAAATTACCTTCTTATAAATATGTCATAAAATCACATGAAAACATAACATAATGAATTACTAAGTTCTAAGTGTCCTTTAAACATAAGTTTTTCGCTTCTTTGTTTAAAATTTTAAAAATATGACATACACGGTTGTGTTTAAGATGATTTTTGTAGTCTAATGAAACAAAAATAATTTTTGTTGAATAGTAACCTACCCTTATGAATAGTAACATACCCTTATGAATATTTATATACCCTAATTAATAGTAACCTTACCTATGATAGTATAAAAATAATATTCAAGTGAAAGTATGATGTACGAATATTTTAGAATAAGTAAATGAATTTTTTAAAACTGTTTTTGAGTAATAACCCATGATTTTAATTAAATATTAAGATAGAAATATTTAGAAAATTATTTTTGAAAAATGGACTTCATTTTTGGATTCTACGCATCAATAAATGGTAGGTTAAATGTTTTGAGGATTTTCTGAGATACTTGAATTTTTTATGAATAGTGAGATACCATAATTTACAAAATAATCTAAATAAGATAATTATAGAGTCATGTGTGATGTTCTGCTGATGTAAGCCCGCTTGTTTTGGGATCACATGATAATATTACTATTCTTGGTCATTGAAGACTCACTATTACTTGTCTTGGGGGAAATTAATAAACTAATGAACATTATATTAAGGAAACCCCTCTCCCCTCCACTTTAAAAACCACCCTTCACACCCTCATTTCCTCTCACCTCTCAAGCTCCATGACTTCTCTAAAATCTGTCCAAACATCTTCCCTAGACCCCCCCCCCCCACCCCCCACGTTTAAGAGCTTCTGGTATGACCAAAATACCAAGCCTAGCTTCCTTAAGGGGAATCGCAAGTGGAGGATTAAAGAGGTAATTTCTCTCCCTCTTCTCCTTTAATTTCCTTCCAAGTTCAAGTTCATTTCTTGATCTCTCCCCACCTATGTTCCTCCAAATGGTATTGTAACTACAGTATTATAAATATACTAGAATTTTATGATGCTAATGTGATATTATATCATACAACCCCCTTTCCCTCTTCCTTTTATTTTATTAAAGAGAACGTTGTTCGTGAGGTGTTAATTTATTACCTTCAAGAATGATAGGTTCTCTTCTTCCATTTCTACCTTCATATATGGTCATTAAACAATTTTTATGGTTTCACCAGAACATTTTTTATGTATTATCACCTATTTAATGTTCTTGAACTAACTTATGACCATATTTCTAGTGATAGAATAAAACAAGTTCATTATGATCGAAAAATCGCTCAAATTAACCCAAATAATCATCATTTTATTCTTATATAATGATACATCCACATGGATCTAATATAATTAATTATAAGATAATTCAAACTCCTATAATATCATTAGTAACATGTAATACCAGTTCTGGATTTTTACCCATGTTCTACCTGAACGTCAATTTAAGAATACAAGTGAACCACTCAAGAAAACCATAAAAACAAACATTCTCAAACAATGTTTGAAAACTCTATAACTCATCCAAAGTCACATAAAATCACTTAATGAAACCATAATGAAACATATTAATGTACACAAGGTTCTATATTTCTAATTAATGATATAATGCCATTATATAGGACATTAAAGAGAAGGATTCATTCATATACAAGGTCAGGGGAAATTATCAAACCCAACTTTCATCCCTCTGGTTCTCCCTCTTTCACTAAATTTTTGATATTGTTACTCCTTAAAGGTCATTTTTTCATAATTTTCTTTACTTTTATAAGATATAAATTTTTACCTCTACTGTTTATGTCAAAAAAATGTTTTCCAAAATAACTCTTCTTTTAATAACTCACCTTTTACTTCTAATTCGAGGTTGATGGTTCTATTATCAAGTATGTTATTCCTTCTTTGTTTTAGGAACCCAATGTTTTTTAATGTGTTCATATGAAATGTAACACATTCCATTCCATGGGTTATTTATGTTCACTTTTTATATATGTTCCATGTGGAAATCATGATGATGATAATATTATGAGGTGCCAGGTGAGAAAAACATTATATAGCGCAATATGAATGATTGAATGTGACGGGGGTGCCCAGAATTATACAGTGCTCCAATGAATTGGGTAAAGTGATTAATATCATCAGTAAATGTGAAATGATGTGTGAACAAGATTCTATATTGGTTCAAAATTATTTGTGGTAGTTAACCACTATGACATGATGTTTCATTTTTTTGAATTGCCACATTTCAAGTCTTATATTTATGCTTCCTCTCATGTTCATGATCTTTTTCCCATGTTATTATTATGCTCACCTGATGCTATATTATTTTTATGTATCCACTTACTGGGATTATAGCTCACCCTTTTTGATGTATATCCTCAGGTGGATATATTTACTAATGATAGGACAAGATCCAATAATAAGCTATAGAAGAAGAAATTAAATAAATGTGTATGCTTTATGTTGTAATTGTTATGTATGGTCCTAGTTTTCCCAAGACACTAAACCTTTGGATCATCTCTGTGTAATACTATTTTGTTTTTTATCTTTAAATAGATGTAATATTAATGTAAGAAAAGGCAGGGTCAATATAATATAATATCGGGATATATATATATCTTACTCTTTGAACAACTTTTTCTAGAGTCAAATATGAATTTATTGTGTTGTACTCTATGGTTTTAGGGAGTAATAATATGTCTATGTATAAAATCCACTACATAGTATTTTTAACCCATGTGTTGTGTTTATAAAAAAATACACCATTATTATAATTTCCTGGTGGATATAAGGATAGTTAGGCAGGTTTATATATATTTTCATGTGAAATGTGGCATTAAATGGTGAATTTTGGTGGTTTTTAATGGTGGGAAAGATATTTCTAACTAGAGATTGATTTGGGAGTATATGAAGTAAAGAAGATCTTCCTATAGTCTTGTGTCTGTCAGAATAAAAGTTACTTTAAATTTTTATTTCCATTTTTCTTATTCCAATGTTGTGTTGTGCTTGTATTTAATGTCTAATAAATATGTATTATATAGTGAATGTTTATATTTTTGTTTTTTATATTGATTCTTATTTTATTTCATTAAGATATGTGTGTGTTATTTGGAAAAACAAGATATGTCCTCCCATGTTGTATTATTATCTCACAATTTGCTAGTCACCTACACTAGAATATTTGAGGTGGTATATGGTAGTCTTACTACTACCTTAAAAGGATCCATAGTGGGTATGGTCATGTCCATATTCTTGATGGATATATTTTCGAATAAAAAGAGTTGATAAAGAAAATACATTATACTAGCATAATATTTGAGGATTTTGAATAATTTAGATAAGCATTTTAAGAAGTCATGTAAATCCAAAAGATAAAAAAAATTAATGTGTGTATCGGATTTAATGGTCATATAAATTATTATAATGAGAGTTTAGGAATCAATAATTTCTTACAATAAGGTTGATTGGGAGAGAAACTCTTAACATTTCTTCTCACTCCCATGGATGAACATTAACCTCATTAATAGTAACCATAACCATCAAAATCAGTTATATTATAATCTTATTAAAATATATTACCATTTGTTCAATTTATTTATATTTTTTAGTATATATAGATTTATTTGTTCTATTTTATTCTCATTATCATATGATATATGTTTATATTATCTCATATAAATTCTAGTATAATGATATCATTCCGCATTCATTAATAACCAATTTATTATTATGGATTTATTTAAGTTAGAGGAATCATAGTATTATTATTATTTATTGGGTCCCATTTTCATTTGATGTATGGTATAGGTATGGTTCATAAGAATGGAATTCATGGAATGAATGACTCATGTATTGTAACCAATAATAGTGATTTACTATACAACGACCTTTAATTTTACTGTAACTCATCAAGAACCAAAATCATAACATACTTTACTAATAAATATATAATATTACAATAAATTATGTTTCTATATACATTTTTGAAATTATTAATATAATATAGATTCGTTCATGTTGGATACTAAACCAACCAAAATTAGATCATGTTATACTAATGTCAGAGATCGAGAAAAGAGTTTTATTATAGTTATACCATTTTTAAATACCATAAAATTTTTAAATAAATTCACTTGTATATATAATATGATTAAAAAATAGTGTAAAAGAGATTATATTTGAAAAAATTGTAAATAACTAGATACATGCATTGATAGAAACACCCCCTCTTATTACTAATTCCATCATAATGAATAATTTAATCCTCTTCCAAAGGAAAAATAATATACCTACACTAGAATAATATACATGGATAGGTAATTTTGGATGATATTCTAGGGTCATATAATGTCTATGTGTGGTCTAATGTGAGAAAAGGAGGGTTCCTTTCAAAGGTGTTTTTGACGAGTATTTTCTTTCACATTTATTTTATGATATGGGTCGGGATAAAATCTCATTGGACTTTGGTAATGAACATATCCCTTAAACTTAAGAATGACTCAAAAGCCTAAAAAATAACTTCTAAATATGTTTTATTTCAATTTAATTATTAAACTATCGATTTGTGTCATTTTATTACCTAACCATTTTATAATATTTATTTATTTACCATAGTATATATTTTTTATAAAAATATCACATATCACTTTGTACATATTTTTTATATGATTAATCAATAATTTTAGTGAATTTAATAAAAAAAAATAAAACTCTAATGATGATAAAATTATCTTCTAAAATTTATTCAATAAAATTTTAGGAAAATATACTTTATAAATGAATAATCTATTATAATATTTCTATTATTATTCTTATTTAAATTGAAATACAAATTATTCTATGATAGATATATGTATATATATATATATGTGTGTGTGTTTATTATAATTTTCTTTAACAATTATATATTTATTTTTATGATGCAATTAAATGGAAAATCAAAAACATTTGTTGGTAAAATTTATTTTCAACAAACTGTTGGATTTTTCTCTTATTTAGGACCAAATAAAAATAAATAATAAAATATTTACAAATTGTTTAATAAATATAAATAATAAATGTGGTTAAATTTCATAATAAAAACTTTAGGAACATATAATTTTAATTAAAATATATGATGCTTTATAAATATAATTATTCTTTAATATAAACCATTTTTTATGTAATAAATAATATTATATTAATTATTTGTCATCAAATATTTTGTTTAATATATGTTAAATATTTATTTTACATTTTAATATATGAATTAAAATACATTAATCGTCTAAATATATATATATATTATCATTATAACATTTATAATATAAAAATTAGTTATATGAATTCATAATTCACATATGTATGTTTCCAATAGTTAATTAATGTTCTTAATACCAATTTTCAGTCATACATATAACCTTGCATAAATATTTAAATTAATTCATCCTAAAAATTAAATTAAATTTTAAAATTCCCTTCATATTTCTATTATCATTCCTTCTTTATAAATATAAAAAATTTCAAATTATCATTATAGAAAAAATATGGGTGGTGATTTCAAATTTGTGTCGTTCGTATATAATTATGATTTTTTCCTTTCAATAATTTTAATAATGATATTTAATATTTATTTTACATTCTATCTTAATGTCAATATTGTATTGTAAATTTATTTATGAAAACATATTGTATTTTTTCTTTTTCTTCATTTTAAAAAAGATTTTCAAGATATAATATGAATGAACATATGGGGTGTTCCAGATTATTTTGAGGGAGAATTGGATTCTAGGGGTAATTATATTCAATTTAGTACTTCGTAATATGGATTATTCTTATTTGTATACATCTTGGGTAATTAAAAAAAATTATTTATACATTTCTAATTTGGATTGGGGTCAAACATAGATGTTACTAGACCCCATGATTTGGAATATAACTGATAATTGTTAAAATCAATAGTTTAAGTTGATAACATTGACTATAATGGTGGTGATGTATGCACATGATGACTAATTATTTTATTAATGGTTTTCATAATATTAATATTATAATATATATATGCTATCAAATATATATGTTGGTGTATCTTATTTGCTAATTGGTGGTTCCTAAATTTTTTTCTATGCACATGATCTATGTGGAACTTGACCTATTATTACCCCATTTTTATTGTGCTGATGTTTTATCTCACATTGAATATTCACCGAATTAAAACCTACTAAATTTTAGTATGGTAAATTAACTTAGTTGACAACCAAAATTTTATGGTTAAAATTTTCTAAGGATGTGATGTTTAGCATTGGGCTAGATTTTCACGTGATTCAATGAATGTGGTATTTTAAAAATACATTTCATATATATTACATTGATTTTTTATTCCCATGCCTATGAATAATAATAACTCCCAGAAAAGATTATTTATGGATATTTTTACATCGATATTGAGTCCCTAATTGATGGTTTTATCCTTGTTTGATATGAGACCCATTGTGGTTCTGGGGGAAAAGAAAGGCCTATCTATGGGTTATTAATTTTAATAGATGTGGGATATTATTCCCCTCTCACCATGGTATGCATTTCATTCATGAAACTGAAGGGAAACCAATTATCCCCTTTGAAGAAACTATAATATTAGGATATGGTGCTGGATAACATCCAAAGAAGCCTATTTGTAACACCCCAAGATTTCATAGTGTGTTATTTCTTCAAAATAATTCAATAACTTGCACTACACGCAACACCGAGTTCAATCACACCATGAATTACCAAAGGAAAAATCCATTCAAAAGAGGTTATGAATATTATTAACTAAATTTTAAACTTTATATAATCCTTATAATTTTAGAATCCATATTATGAGTTTCTTAGTCATAATGCAAGAACAGATTCATTTTCAGTATTACACTTTTATCAACTTTTAATAGTGAAACCTTTTTAAATACAATATTTTATACTTTTTGACTAAATGGGGACATCAAAAAATTTAAAATGAAACATCCCAAGCTTACACGGTACGCTTTCCTTTGAATAAAACAGTAGCGTGTGTTGTACGCAACTTCGAGTTTTAACACACACCACAACCGATCAAACTAGCCGTTATGAATAGTAATACCTAAATTTTGAAATTATATATATTTTATATTTGAAAATGGACTTCATTTTTGGACTCGGAATATCAAATTTAGCCTAAGGTGAAATTTTGGTACTTTTCGGATAACTTTCATATTTTGATGAATAGTGAAAATTACTAAATTTTAATTAAAAACAACTTTTTTAATAAAAATAATTAATAGTGATAAATTATGAATTTGAGTGGTTTTAAAGTATATTTAGAATATACTTTTACCATTTAATATAATTTTGGTCATTGGACATAATTTTACAATTAAACTGAACATAAACAAGTGTCAATCTTTTGATAGTTATTATCTCTTAAAAACACGCTTTTTGTTTTGACAGCGGGAATTAATTTTAAATTAATTTCTGCCACTTCTGTGTTTTGAATTTAGAAAAATGGATTCCATATTTGGAATCAGGATGTTCAAATTGTGTAAATAGGTAACTTTTATTTTTAGACATTTTGAATAATTACTGCGGTAAATATTTTATTTACCATGGTTAAAGGGTAAATCCGGTAAATAAGGGTAAAAAAATAATATTATAATAATACAAAATTACCCTAAAACGTGTCCTAACCTTATTGGTGGACACATACCCGACCATGGGCATCCTTGGGTCAATTTGGGGACCCCTTGGAGCCACTTGTATGTGGTAGGGACACATTATATTAATAAAGTTAAAGTAAAAATAAAAATGGCATAAGCTTACATCTTTTATAAGAACAATTTTTACATAGGGTTATATATGTTGGATTTTAGATTATAAATATTCATTAGAAATCTAAAAAGATTTCCTACATAATGATATTTTATTTATAATTTTTAGACATTAAATAATTTATTTTATTTATGACACAATGATGATGCAGTAATTACTAAAATAGTAAAAAATTAACATAATTGATATTATAAATACCCAAATAAATATAATATGAAACTTTTAATGAATTAAACTAATTTTCTAGGATAATATGATATATTAGTATTGATTTAATTGACTTTGTTCGAAGTAATCAATCTGTTATGAGTTTCACAAAAATCAACTATTGAATAGTGTCAAAATTGACATAAAAGAGTTCTTAAAACAAATATTATATTATTAATTGATATTAAATTCCTAAAAATCTAAGGTTCGGCCAAGAGACTTATATTATGATAGTTTAATCATTGATGGACCACTTGGGGGTCTCTTGGATGTATATAGTAAGTTTATTAACCATATTATATAAAAATACAAAGAGACATTGTAAAAGTGAAACTAATTAACTTAGAGTTAATACTTAAAGATAAGGTTAATATAAGTACCCAAACCTGTCTAAATTCTATTGGATGAGTTGTTTTCGACCTATCCCCACCTCATCCTTTGAATAGTCAACTTTTGAGCCTTTGGAAACCGAATATGAATTTATTATAAATTAATATTTCTAGCTTTTCCAAAGGTGCCCCTCACCCCTCTTATAAAAGGGCACTCCTCCTTCTCATTTCTTCACACCTCTAAAGCCTTTTGGTTCGGCCAAACTCTGCCCAAATACTCTCCCAACATCCCTCACTAAAACCTAGGGGCCTTAGTTTGATCAGAAAGCCAACCTAAGGAGCCCTTTTGATCAAATCAAAAGGAAGAACCCGAAGAAGAGGTAATGTTTTCACCACCCCTTTTCTAAGTTCATTTCTTCTTCCACTTCTTCTTCCTTTGTTCTTACCATTCTAAAATAATAAATCCAGTATCTCACATATACTGTGATGTTATTATAAGTATGGTACAACCATATTCAGTATTCTATCCACCCTTTGAATAACATGTCACCATACGTGCGTACGTACGGCTTACCGTCTCCACGTCGTGGTGTAATTGTTATTCAATATAATATTATTTGGATGGGTATAATAATGATGTGTAACTCATGTAAATAATAAATATAACATGTTAATGATTCTGTATATATGATATACCATTCATTTATATATTATTTTAATATCAAAAGAATGATATTGTCGCTCGTGCGTACGTACGGACTACCGTCTCCACGAACGCGATAAGATTCATTCTCCATCATATCCATTCAAGTCTTATTCTCATTTTGGGGTTAAAAATAATGTTAATATCATTCTGGATATGAATAAGATACAACAAACATGGCTTACGTAACAAAACATACAAAAGAAAACAAGTAAGTTAACACCCGAAACAACGATAATACTAAGATATTATTATCAAATCAATATTAAAAGATCATATATGATATCATATTAATATATATGATTCTTGTATAATTTAATAACAATTATTTCACCATTATACAGGAGGTTAACCTACCAAAACCAAGGAAAAGTACAAGGTAAGGGTTATTTCACAATCTCTTCATTATCCGAGGTTGTTTATACGTAATAATCTACTGGGATATCTTTATCATCCACATTCATGTTTCTTAAAAATGTATTTCAAAACATTTTTACTATTTACAAGAATATGGGTTAAAGTCATTTATACCCTTGTTTGACTTTTTATAAGAGGTTTATAAAGGAATCTTTCCGTCGTTTTCAAAACAAGGTCCTTTTTAACCTTTTCGACAGAATTGAGGTAAGAATGTTTTTTTTAACTTATACGGCGGGTGTGGTTATTTTCCGCCGTTATAAAATCGTCGAAGCTTTCCATACAAGCTTATAAGAATATTTTCAAAGAAAATGTTTTATTTTATATGGATCTTAAATGATTTCAAAATAAAAGGAGATACTTCTTTAAAAAGAATTTTGATTTCATCTATGTCAACATCCATTGATGGATTTTAAGATTATTCGAAGTTCATTTATTATGATACAAAACTTCTATATTGTATTGAAGGTTTTGTGATATGTTTGACTGTGGATGTGCTATTTTTATACCATTCATAGTTTATGGTGAAATTATTGACATTTCGTATGCTAGTTTTAATACGAATGTTTATGTTATGTTTAAACCTTTTCATATGGGAATGCATTGGACTTAATAAGTGACGGGTGGAGCCCGCTATAGCTCCTCGATGCATCGGTAGGTCTCATGAGACAAACTAGTGTCTTGGCACAAGGCCTTGACAAAATCTTATTTGTAGTCTTGGCACGAGGCCTTGGCTATGTGGTTATGATAGTCTGGCATTATGCATTCCAACATTATGAAAGTGGTTATTGATATTGCATGTGATTATTCGATTAGTAGAATATCCATGTGAACAAGTAAATGGCATTATTTCATTTTACTTTTGCCATACTATGTTGAAGTTCAATTTTAAAAGGCTTTTGTTTTAGTAATTCATTGCCTTAAATGTTTATGCTTATTTTGAATGTTCCGCTATATTGTTATCCTTACTGGGCATTTGAGCTCACCCCTTTTCTATGTTTTATTTTTCCCAGGATGTGAAGATGTAAGTTATGAATGACCTGCAGGGATATTATGAGGGGATTATAGTGTGGACTGTGGAAACATTATGTTGTTGTAGTAGTTTTTCATTTTATGATGTAATGTAAAACTTATGAATATATCTAGTGTTTCCAAGGCTACTAAACCAATCGGTCTTTCGAGATTTGATCTTCTTGTGATCATGCCAATGTTACGAAGTAATGCACCGACTCTGGGTAACTGGGGTCGGGGCGTTACAGTTGGTATCAGAGGAAGTTTAGTACAAACCTTGGAAGCTAGATTTAGATAAACTCTGATTAGAGCACGTAGACCTAAGATGAACTTTGAGGATTAGTATAGAAGAACTTCCTAGAATTTTGGTATTGTAGAGATTTTGTGAGTTTTCCGAGCAATACATCCCTGTCTGGATACGAGCAGGTAGAGGCGGCTCTGGCACAGATGTACCTAGGGGTAAAATCCGAAAACACCGCTTTGAGCTAGACTCGAACGGGAACTGGTGCACGACAACGGGCCTTGCTGCACTCTTGGTTACGACACTCCCGGGGGATATGCTTAGGATAACTCTCATTTTCTTTACAAATCATTTTGAAGGGATTATGAGTATATACTTCCTCAAAGAAAAAAATTCTTATGATTATGGATTATATCCATAAATAGTTCAATTTATGTTAAGTGTTTTATAAGTATGGGATTATGTATTTTGATTCATAAACTGATCTAGTTTATGCCATTGTTTAGAAATGGCGCCCAGTAGAAGGAATGAGAACTCCGGAAATGCACATGATCCAAAGAGAAGGAAGGATCATATCTTTCATGGTCTTAAGCTAGAATTTATAAGAGAAATAGTCTCCCATGTATTATCATCATATGAAGAAATAATATCATGTATTGATAAGATAAGTAAAGAGTTTACTGAGTCCTATGGCTTTGAAGGGAAGCAAGAGAAGAAAAGGATAGAAGAGAAAAACATGGATAAAGGGAAGAGGGAAAAGAAGAATTTTCCCATATGTGGTAACTGTGGAAAGAAACACCCTGGAACATGCCTGAAAGGAATGGGAGTTTGTTATAAGTCTGGAGGAAAAGGGCATAAAGTACGTGACTGCAAGGGCAAGAAAATGGTTTTAAATGTACAATGCTTCATTTGCAAGGAGTTTGGACACTACACGAACCTATGTCCTAGTCATCAGACTATGACGCAAATGATGCTATTGGATAATAATCAAGTTATGATACTACCACATATGAGGAGGAATGATTAGAGTTCTTATGTTGATTATGTCAATTGAGCTTTGTATCAACAATGTACTTGTTATAATAATTATGGAGTATATAAGGATTGTACTGCAGTACTATTTCATTAAGGACTTGAGATTGTGTGGAACAAAGAAAAGTGACTGAATAGCAGGATAAATTTTTGGAAAATATATAGTTGAGAGAATGATAAATCATAATATAGTTCTGATACTCAGGTGGTGATTTTGGAATAATATGTGATTGTTTTGGATAAATTATATTGGATATTCTTGACTACCTTGGAACTGATTAATGATTTGTACATTCCATCATTGTTGGAGTTTAAAACATTTTTGTATTAATGAAGTATATCTAGCATTCTATATGGAATAAGGGAGCATGAATGTAATCAATAAGGAATATGGTAATACATGATGAAGGTATTCATATGCTATTACGGGGTAAAAAGGATCTATATTATGTTTACCTTCCTTATAAATGTTGGACTGTGAGTTTGGACAGAAGTATTTTGGATAGTTCTAGTTTGGATTATTTTGGATTACCATAAAAGGACAACTCGGAGGTCGGGCAGCAACCCGTCGCGTCCGGAAAGGCTGCGAAACTTGAACCCGCAACCGAAGGGCGACAAGGGTTTATCACCTACCACTGTCCCAAGAAATGTCCTGGATTAAATAATGTAGTTTTTTTAAAAGATCTGGTAGATGAATTATATATTCGTTTATTTTGGAACCCTGTACGAATAGTATAAATAGAATTTTTTTACGAGTGAAAGATTAGTTTGTGGTAGAAATTTATTAATGGATAAAACTCTAATTATAAAGTAAGTATATCTCCTTATGGTCTTAGCCAATCTCATAAATAAATTCCTCAACATTAATAAAAGGAACATAGAACAAAAATGTTGTCCTAGATGGTACCTTAAATCATCACTAATTCATGGCTTTGGGATTTTTGGCCTTTTCATAGCCATGTTCTCTACCACTCTCCATCAGATAATTGATGGTTAGATTTCTCCTCCATATCCATATTTTCCAACATGGAACCCTAGTATGTGTTATTTTCGGTAATCTTCATACTTTCGACTTTTTATTTTAAATAGAGTCCTCATTAATTCATTTTTCGATGTGGGATTTCAACTAAGATATTTTGAAACGTCAAAAATGTGTTATCCTAATACCCTATGTTTTGTTGAACCGATGGTATTTCAAATCATCATAGATTGATGAATTTAAGGACCTCAATCTTACACTTGTTTGTGATTGATGACCTCAATCAATACCTATAAATATTTACATTTTTCCTCCAATTATATGTCTCTAAATGCCACCAATGTTCTCCTAATCGAGATCATAATTTGGTGGTGACCCTTTCATTTCTCTTTTCCTCATATTAAGACTAAATTTTAGTAACCCAATTTCCGATGTGGGTTTTCCCACAAATATATTTTCTATTTTCAACCTTTTATTTTCGAAGAACAATTTCGAATTGCGAGGACGCAATTTATTGAAGGAGGGGAGAATGTAACACCCCAAGATTTCATAGTGTGTTATTTCTTCAAAATAATTCAATAACTTGCACTACACGCAACACCGAGTTCAATCACACCATGAATTACCAAAGGAAAAATCCATTCAAAAGAGGTTATGAATATTATTAACTAAATTTTAAACTTTATATAATCCTTATAATTTTAGAATCCATATTATGAGTTTCTTAGTCATAATGCAAGAACAGATTCATTTTCAGTATTACACTTTTATCAACTTTTAATAGTGAAACCTTTTTAAATACAATATTTTATACTTTTTGACTAAATGGGGACATCAAAAAATTTAAAATGAAACATCCCAAGCTTACACGGTACGCTTTCCTTTGAATAAAACAGTAGTGTGTGTTGTACGCAACTTCGAGTTTTAACACACACCACAACCGATCAAACTAGCCGTTATGAATAGTAATACCTAAATTCTGAAATTATATATATTTTATATTTGAAAATGGACTTCATTTTTGGACTCGGAATATCAAATTTAGCCTAAGGTGAAATTTTGGTACTTTTCGGATAACTTTCATATTTTGATGAATAGTGAAAATTACTAAATTTTAATTAAAAACAACTTTTTTAATCAAAATAATTAATAGTGATAAATTATGAATTTGAGTGGTTTTAAAGTATATTTAGAATATATTTTTACCATTTAATATAATTTTGGTCATTGGACATAATTTTACAATTAAACCGAACATAAACAAGTGTCAATCTTTTGATAGTTATTATCTCTTAAAAACACGCTTTTTGTTTTGACAGCGGGAATTAATTTTAAATTAATTTCTGCCACTTCTGTGTTTTGAATTTAGAAAAATGGATTCCATATTTGGAATCAGTATGTTCAAATTGTGTAAATAGGTAACTTTTATTTTTAGACATTTTGAATAATTACTGCGGTAAATATTTTATTTACCATGGTTAAAGGGTAAATCCGGTAAATAAGGGTAAAAAAATAATATTATAATAATACAAAATTACCCTAAAACGTGTCCTAACCTTATTGGTGGACACATACCCGACCATGGGCATCCTTGGGTCAATTTGGGGACCCCTTGGAGCCACTTGTATGTGGTAGGGACACATTATATTAATAAAGTTAAAGTAAAAATAAAAATGGCATAAGCTTACATCTTTTATAAGAACAATTTTTACATAGGGTTATATATGTTGGATTTTAGATTATAAATATTCATTAGAAACCTAAAAAGATTTCCTACATAATGATATTTTATTTATAATTTTTAGACATTAAATAATTTATTTTATTTATGACACAATGATGATGCAGTAATTACTAAAATAGTAAAAAATTAACATAATTGATATTATAAATACCCAAATAAATATAATATGAAACTTTTAATGAATTAAACTAATTTTCTAGGATAATATGATATATTAGTATTGATTTAATTGACTTTGTTCGAAGTAATCAATCTGTTATGAGTTTCACAAAAATCAACTATTGAATAGTGTCAAAATTGACATAAAAGAGTTCTTAAAACAAATATTATATTATTAATTGATATTAAATTCCTAAAAATCTAAGGTTCGGCCAAGAGACTTATATTATGATAGTTTAATCATTTATGGACCACTTGGGGGTCGCTTGGATGTATATAGTAAGTTTATTAACCATATTATATAAAAATACAAAGAGACATTGTAAAAGTGAAACTAATTAACTTAGAGTTAATACTTAAAGATAAGGTTAATATAAGTACCCAAACCTGTCTAAATTCTATTGGATGAGTTGTTTTCGACCTATCCCCACCTCATCCTTTGAATAGTCAACTTTGGAGCCTTTGGAAACCGAATATGAATTTATTATAAATTAATATTTCTAGCTTTTCCAAAGGTGCCCCTCACCCCTCTTATAAAAGGGCACTCCTCCTTCTCATTTCTTCACACCTCTAAAGCCTTTTGGTTCGGCCAAACTCTGCCCAAATACTCTCCCAACATCCCTCACTACAACCTAGGGGCCTTAGTTTGATCAGAAAGCCAACCTAAGGAGCCCTTTTGATCAAATCAAAAGGAAGAACCCGAAGAAGAGGTAATGTTTTCACCACCCCTTTTCTAAGTTCATTTCTTCTTCCACTTCTTCTTCCTTTGTTCTTACCATTCTAAAATAATAACTCCAGTATCTCACATATACTGTGATGTTATTATAAGTATGGTACAACCATATTCAGTATTCTATCCACCCTTTGAATAACATGTCACCATACGTGCGTACGTACGGCTTACCGTCTCCACGTCGTGGTGTAATTGTTATTCAATATAATATTATTTGGATGGGTATAATAATGATGTGTAACTCATGTAAATAATAAATATAACATGTTAATGATTCTGTATATATGATATACCATTCATTTATATATTATTTTAATATCAAAAGAATGATATTGTCGCTCGTGCGTACGTACGGACTACCGTCTCCACGAACGCGATAAGATTCATTCTCCATCATATCCATTCAAGTCTTATTCTCATTTTGGGGTTAAAAATAATGTTAATATCATTCTGGATATGAATAAGATACAACAAACATGGCTTACGTAACAAAACATACAAAAGAAAACAAGTAAGTTAACACCCGAAACAACGATAATACTAAGATATTATTCTCAAATCAATATTAAAAGATCATATATGATATCATATTAATATATATGATTCTTGTATAATTTAATAACAATTATTTCACTATTATACAGGAGGTTAACCTACCACAACCAAGGAAAAGTACAAGGTAAGGGTTATTTCACAATCTCTTCATTATCCGAAGTTGTTTATACGTAATAATCTACTGGGATATCTTTATCATCCACATTCATGTTTCTTAAAAATGTATTTCAAAACATTTTTACTATTTACAAGAATATGGGTTAAAGTCATTTATACCCTTGTTTGACTTTTTATAAGAGGTTTATAAAGGAATCTTTCCGTCATTTTCAAAACAAGGTCCTTTTTAACCTTTTCGACAGAATTGAGGTAAGAATGTTTTTTTAACTTATACGGCGGGTGTGGTTATTTTCCGCCGTTATAAAATCGTCGAAGCTTTCCATACAAGCTTATAAGAATATTTTCAAAGAAAATGTTTTATTTTATATGGATCTTAAATGATTTCAAAATAAAAGGAGATACTTCTTTAAAAAGAATTTTGATTTCATCTATGTCAACATCCTTTGATGGATTTTAAGATTATTCGAAGTTCATTTATTATGATACAAAACTTCTATATTGTATTGAAGGTTTTGTGATATGTTTGACTGTGGATGTGCTATTTTTATACCATTCATAGTTTATGGTGAAATTATTGACATTTCGTATGCTAGTTTTAATACGAATGTGTATGTTATGTTTAAACCTTTTCATATGGGAATGCATTGGACTTAATAAGTGACGGGTGGAGCCCGCTATAGCTCCTCGATGCATCGGTAGGTCTCATGAGACAAACTAGTGTCTTGGCACAAGGCCTTGACAAAATCTTATTTGTAGTCTTGGCACGAGGCCTTGGCTATGTGGTTATGATAGTCTGGCATTATGCATTCCAACATTATGAAAGTGGTTATTGATATTGCATGTGATTATTCGATTAGTAGAATATCCATGTGAACAAGTAAATGGCATTATTTCATTTTACTTTTTCCATACTATGTTGAAGTTCAATTTTAAAAGGCTTTTGTTTTAGTAATTCATTGCCTTAAATGTTTATGCTTATTTTTAATGTTCCGCTATATTGTTATCCTTACTGGGCATTTGAGCTCACCCCTTTTCTATGTTTTATTTTTCCCAGGATGTGAAGATGTAAGTTATGAATGACCTGCAGGGATATTATGAGGGGATTATAGTGTGGACTGTGGAAACATTATGTTGTTGTAGTAGTTTTTCATTTTATGATGTAATGTAAAACTTATGAATATATCTAGTGTTTCCAAGGCTACTAAACCAATCGGTCTTTCGAGATTTGATCTTCTTGTGATCATGCCAATGTTATGAAGTAATGCACCGACTCTGGGTAACTGGGGTCGGGGCGTTACACTATTAGTGTTTGACTGGGTTTCAGTAAAGATATAGCACATATCTGATATTGAAGCATCTATAATTATTCTTGTGGTGGGAATAATTATTTAATTTTTTCTATAAATTTCATTTTCCTACCATTTTCCATCTATATTTTGGTTTTCTGTATACTATTTGATGGTTATATTATTATAGTGGGGCAGTTTTGGATGAAATAGATGTTTTGGGTTATTTGTAATGGGTTTCTATTGAGAAACCCCAATCACACAAAGTTTTGTTCAATAATACATACCTTTTAGCGTATAGAGTGATGAATTTTTAATTTCATATATATGAACCATGTTAATTATATGGGTAGTCATTTCGGTCCATAGACACATGACTCCTAGTGAATCCCAACACATATATGGGAACCCTATTAAGACACATATCATTTAACAATACACTAAATATATTGATTACATGTTATAACATGAGTTGAGATAAATGAATTGATTATACTATTAGTGTATATGAAATGTATTTATGGTTCATTCCATGTATATGGGAAGTAAAATCTATTTCAGGAATATGTACAATCCCTGACTTGGTAATTGTGTTCACTTTCCATGTTGCATATGGTACAAAAAATGTACCATCCACCTAGAATTTTTTTTCATGATTTTTATCTTCAACATCGTTTATGGAAAAGTGAGTAGAATATAAAATATAACATTTAAAATTTATTTTATTTGTGGGATGCACTTTAATATTTGAGGATATTAAGGAGATTGTTACATCTAGTTGTAAATCTCTTCTTCAACATAATGATAATGGGATATAGGAGATGATGTAGAGATAATGCGGGGATGGTTAATCCCATATATGTTATTTCAATAATGGAGTATGGAAACCTCTAATGTTTTGTAGATATTAAAATCTTTTGATTCTTGTTTCTAATTTTTTCTCCTCTTAGGATTGAGTTTTGTAAACATCATTGTATATGATAATTATCAGCTTTGGACACTTTTATATAAAGTAATTCAATGTAATTCAAATATGGATATAGAACTGGAGCATATTTACATCCATCGCATAAACCTAAGAGTTAGATTCGATTCCTTTTCTTGGAATTAGATTAATGGTAATTGAACATTCACTCTATTTTTTATATTTTCTATCATGTATTTTCTTTCTTGTAGATAGTAGGTAACTTCAATCTTTCATTATTTACCATAGGATTTGATCATATGAAACATAGATTGCCTAATTTTGAGTATTCATAGTGATTTAATTTCACCATTCCTTTTATTTAGATGACAACATGGCATGAGCGCTATGGTGATGGTACATAGTTACCCATTTAGTATTACAATATGAAATAAGGTGTACCCTATACTTTACATTAGTAGAGTTTGTATTCCCTTATATTTGTGATTTTTGGGTTCTTCCTTTCATGACCACGTTGGTTGAATCTCTATATTTGAGTATGGGGATAATAAATACATAGAACAAGATGACTTTCACTTTGGAAAATGTTTCCCTTCAGTAAGGAATGATTTACCCCTCATGGTTTTAAAATCACTCAACTAGTCTGTGTACTGCATGGAGATATGGATCCCCAATTGTAGAATAATAATAGTGTCTTTATGGTACTTTTATTCATTTTTTATAGGTTTAGGTATTTTTAGGATTCAAAGTGAATATGAAACTCATTTATTTTTTTTAGTTTGATGCTCTATGGTAACTCTACTAAGTGAGCATAATATGTAGTGATCCAAACCCCAGCAACCTTGAGTTAGTGTCTTATCACATTACATTGTAATAATATACAAGGAATCACATCTTGAAAGAAAAAATAGTTATTAACCATGGTAAACTAGATAAATTCATGAATATTAGATTACTTTTTAATAAAAAAATTATAAGATTAATTTTTTCTTCCTTTTGGACATTAAATTCCTTCTATATATCATATCCCTACATATCAGATGAAGTAAATTTCATAGAATTCAGTGAAAATGAAATATAATAATTGTGACATAAAATACTCAATGATGATAAAGTACAGTATAAGATATCATGAATCAATAAGCATAATGAACATGGAAAGGTAATAAATGAAGACATGTACCATATAATCAATAAACTAATAAGTACATGCATCCATAGATAACATCAAGGTTAAAATCACATGGGTAAAAATCCATATACAATGGTAAATAAAAAAACCCATTCCATTTAATAAATAAACTGAGTATCATACTTTGATAAGTAATAATTAATATGGATCAGTAAATAACTAATAATACATTCCATATGAATAACTTGATATGGAATAATCAATACGGCATGGAAAATAATTGATAACACATTATATTTAATCAATAAAGTGAAAATGTAATAAATCTATTGAATATATCATATTGAAAATTTCCAAGATAATAATAACTAGACTCTTAACTAAGAAAATTAATAATTATCTGATGTCACATCTAATTAAAAAGATACCTCTACCATCAATACCATTTACACGATGGCTTAAACTATTGTAAAATC
The DNA here is from genome assembly GCA_963277665.1 of Viscum album. Taxonomy (NCBI): domain Eukaryota; kingdom Viridiplantae; phylum Streptophyta; class Magnoliopsida; order Santalales; family Viscaceae; genus Viscum; species Viscum album. Next base: position 1,284,847,768 of record OY728133.1, read on the forward strand.
CATGTTTAATGGTAGATTAACTTGTTTGTCTCATTAAACCTACTAATGCATCGATGAACTATATAGTTTCAGGCCCCACACATCACATTAGTTCTAAATAAATATTTATGTAAAAAATAATAGATTTAATTGATAAATAAATATTCCATAGCATTAAATACCTATATTGAGTAAAGGATTTAGATTTTTCAATATTTTCCAAGTTAATAAATTAATATTCAAATAAAACAACATATATGGAAATGATATACTATTTAATAATTAAAAATATAAATGTTAAATAATATATATATTTAAGATAAATTTAATATCTACAGATAAAGAGAATGTTAATATTTCAGGGGAATTTGACATGTAGAAAATTAAACAAGTGAATTTAAATAATTTTGTTATTCAAATTGATCATAAACCAACAAGATGAAGAATGAGGATGGTATTAATTTAAGATATAATAATTTTAGTTATAATAAATCATTTATTTCATTTATGAAAATAAATTACATAAAAATATCATTAAAATAATTCTTAAGGAAAATACTCTTCTCATTATGATAAAAATTTTAAAAGTCCTTTTATTTGAAAATTAAATTTTAAAACAAATTTCTTAAAAAATCATCATATTCAACGATGTTTAAGATTCAATGAAATGAAAACCTTTTCGGAGAGTATTTACATAAATATTTTAAATGTAAAAAAACAATATTACTTTTGTAATAAAAAATATTTAAGAAATTTCCTTGTTAAAAAAATGATATAAAGATTCCTTTCAAATTATCAATATTCTATAAATGGGAATTATTTTGAAAATGACATAAATTATTTTGAGAAAAAATTAAAGAGTAATAATGGGAGAAAATTAATTTAATAAATCATTTTGAAAATTTTAAATAAATTTTTGAAAAAAAATTTAGAGATCATGGTTTTTTAAGAAAATTGATTTCCAACTGATGAGAGATATAAAGTCATGTTTTATTTAAAAAATAATTTATTATGTATAGAAACTATAAATACACATAAAAAAGTATAAATAAAATTTAATTATATACATAATAATTCTATATTAATGACAAAAATGATGTAATGTAAACTACTGAAAATAAATTTAATTATGATACGTTTTACCACATAGAAACTCTAAAGTTAAATACACATATTAAAATTGTTCAAATTTAAATAATTATATACAATTAATAGTGATGTTTTCATGATATTAAATGTAAAATATATAGTATATACAATACATAAAATTAATTATCTATATAACATTTCAATATTCCTCGATGAAATAAAATTGAGACGAAATCCATTACCATGTGCTTCCTTTTTTTGAACACTAGTTAACATCATGTATAATGTTGTTAGTAATTTTATTAACATATATAATAACCATAATAATATTTATCATATCATATATGAACCTATTATTAAATATTATATCCCATTCATTAAAAATCCTTCCTTATTTTCATTGTTATGGGTGTTAATTTCCTTATTTTCTTATTTGGTCATTTTCATGAATTGTCTTATTCTTATAAATATTATATAGTTATATCATATTAATAAAAATAAAAAATACATAATTATCATATTAATTATTTAATAAAACTTATATATAATCCATTAGGTTTGGTTATTAAAACAATTTCTCATGGTTTTGTGAAGGCAGTAGTCCCTACATACACTAATGATGTTATCACCTTTATATGAGTGAAAAAGAAAGGAAAAATTGATATAAATTATATTTATATAATGATAAAAATTGTATGAATATATTAATTATTTCATTTATATAAAATATAATCATTAACATTATCTTTATAACCTTCTAATATAAGCAATGTTGAAAGATGAATCACATAGCTTCATAAGTCTGTAGTTCTCCGTACACAAAAGATATGTTATCATATCACATACGGAGTGGTACATAAAAATATATTTATATGATATAGTGACTCTTGAAATTTAAACATACTAAAAATATCATATATGTATATATACATTATATCAATCACCATACAAAACTGAGAAATGTGGTAATAGAAGAAATAACAGCATCAGTTATTCCGGAGGTAGTTCTTCGTATATTAGAATGATGATTTTTTAACCCATTTGAGGGATGTGGGTACAATTTTATGACATCCCCTTAACATAATAAAATATATGTATAAAGAATATACCAAGGATATTATAAGATAATTTTTTGAATATAATTGAATGAGGTGTAGTTTAAAATAAAATAAAGTCATTTTTTGAAGAACATTATCTCTCATTTGAATATCCTCATAAGGGTTGAACTAAATCATTAAATGGTTTGATTTTTACAAAAAATAATCCTTCTGAAAAGATTTGAAGAAATTTTGGAAGGTATTAATTCTGGTATTATATTATCCAAAGTGGTTTTAAGGTTTTAAGATAAAAGGAGTGGGTATTACCTTTTATAAGTGGGGGAGAGGAAACACTTGGTATTTCTTAAAAGGAATTGATTAATCCCACATTTTGGGTATTGAAAAATGTTAAATAAATAGACCATTATTTATCCTTGAATATGGTATGGTTTATATATATTTATAAAATATTTTTTAGAAAAAATTGTAGTTCATCATTACCCCAATCATTTTAGTATAACCACCCAGAAAACCCATTTATACCTTAACCGATGTAATAATTTTTCCTTCATTCACTGTTTATTTTGGCCAAAAAATAAGATGAAATTTTTATAAATTATAATATATTGTAATTAAATATTTAAAATAAAATTTTCCAAATTCATGTCACATAAGTGGAATATTTTAATTTAAAACTAATCTCATAGACAGGATGGGAAATCGGGTTTTTAAGAGAATATGTTCCAAAGTATAAAAATATTTTCTTTCTATATTAAATTTTAAAATGATCCCAATGACCTAGATTTGGATTAAATGATTTATAATTTAACTAATATTACATTAATACAGATTCAAAACATATTTTAAAAATATAAATTATTTTAAAAAAATAGTTGTTTTAAATTAATATTTGAAAAATATAACTATTCATCAAAAAATAAATCTTTTTAGAAAAAACACCAAAAGGAAACATATGATAAATGTGATATTCAGATTTAAAAAATTTATTTTATTGGTCATAAAGAAATTTCTAAAATCGTTAAATGTTATCTTGAAATTATCTGTGTGAAACGTGACTAAACCCTCTTTTAGAAAAAATAGAGCTTTTCAGAAAAAATTTCATTTTCATTAAAATAATAATTACATTATTACTAATCAATAGATAATTAATAAAAAAATTAAACAATATATTTTAATATATTGTTTAATATTATTCATTCCCTCAATTTCAACAGCAAGTTGATAACTATCATATTAAATAATAATATTAATAGTATATTGTTATTTTTAAATACTTGGTCATGTGTCCAATGCAAGATATCGAAGAAAAATTCTGTTATGTTTATTGTAAGGTAGAAATTTAAATAACTCTTTTCTAAAAAAATTATTTTAATTTATTGGTGTGTTATATTTACTTCTAATATAAGGGCTTCATGTTATATATGTTATTCAAAAAATGTTATTCTTTTAGAAGTTTGGGGTGCTAAATTCTCCCCACCTTAAATAAACTATGTCCTCGCAATGTAAACATCATATCATTAATCATTGTATTAGTATTTGGAAACCTCATTCTGGAAAATCCCACATCATAATATTTTTTAACAAAATACCATCTTGATAAGAGATAAAGGGGAGTGAAATGTATATATGGTATAACACATGTCTCGGTTTCTCTACAGAAGAGAATTAGTGGCATGTGAATATATGTACATGGAGAAAATTAATAAACAATTATAGAGTGTGATTAAGGTCATTAACTACAAGAAAGCTAATATTAAATGGATAGTTAAGGGGCTCAAAAACTATAAATCTGTGTTGATTTAAAATAACATATGACTCTTCATATTTGAATGTAATACTATCACTTTTTATATCAAGATCAATTTCATAAATATGAGGAATTCATTTATTGTTCAAAATTAAAAGAAAATATAATTATGTGATTCATTTCTATTTTATAATATAAATTTAATCCTTTTTTACTTCAATTAATATCAATTTTATCCTTTTACTCCTGTAAATGAATATTGAAAAATTAATTTTCCTTTCTAAAGCAATGAGACTTACTTTTAACGTATTGTAAGATCCAATACGAGTGAAATGTTTCCTGGTAGTCTCTATATAATTTACCAAACCAATACGGTCAGAAGAATTTATAATACATTGATCTCTAAACCTCAAAATATATACCAATTGTTCATAATTTATTTTTATTTTTTAAATCTATTAACTAATTTCATATTAAACATAACATCACATAGGCTAGTTGTAGGCAGTAAACCCTTATCTTCCTTCGATCATGTTTCATGCCCCACACTCATTGGTAAATGGTATGTTTAAAACATAAAACTTATGGTCATCCTTAATATCATAACTATGACAGTGTTTATATCTCTCAAGTTAATGATGTAATATATTTTCCTAAAATATAATAAAATATTGTATGTTTTATAATTCATATAATGAAATACCATGGTAAAATACTTATACATAAATACTTGTAGTTGGGGTTTGGCTTAGTGGTAAGAACCCCATAATTCTACATGGAAAATGGGGGTTCAAAACCCATTGGGCGCAGGTACTGTAGCAGCACTATAGCACTACTGTAGCAGCCGAGATACTGATGCAACAGCGGCACTGTAGCAGCGGCAGGGAGTACTGTAGCGGCGGTAGAGGAAATGTAGCAGCGGCGGGTACTGTAGCAGTGTGGATACGGTAGCAGTACTATTCACAGAATGGGCTTTGTGCCAAAAAATTGGGCCTACGGGCTATGTAATGGGATAAATGCCCACTGGGCCTTCGAGCTATGTAATGGGTCTCCCTATACCCAATTAAAGAGGTCTTTGCTTTGTTTCAATAATAAAAATGAGGCTTCAGTCCCAACCTTTTAAAAAAAACTTATACACAAATACTTCATCCATTTTATTTCATGATAAGTAATTCCTTGGTCTACTATTTATCCATGGTCATTTATGATCATTATCTATTAAAACAATTTATAATGGTTTGTAAATAAAATTTGAGTTATCCTAAGAATATCCCCCAAGAGTGGTCAAATTATCTGATACTAACTTTTGTGACCCTAACCCCAGTAGCCTAATGAAACTTATTTATAATAGTACAATGGAATAAGATAAAAGGAATCACTTCCCAAATAACCAAAAAGTTTAATCGTCTTGGAAAACTAGATATATTTTAGAGTCTTACATCACATTTTAATAGATAAATTACAACATAGTTTTTTTTATTTTTGAAAATAAATTTATTCCATCTAGATTATCTCTTCACGTTAGTCATAGTAAACTTCCTGGGATTATGGGAAAATGAAATAAATTAATAATGCCAAGCTAAAATTCACTATAAGTGTTAAGTTAAGTGGAAGATATCATGAATCAATAATAATAATCAACATGTAAATCTGAAAACTAAATACACTTTCCATATAATCAATAAATTGAGAAGGAAGTGCATCTAGATATAATATTGAAGTGAAATATTGTGGATAATAATCAACATAGTAAGTAAAATAACTAAAATCACATGAAACTTATTAAATAAAATGAATATTATAGTTCGAAAAGACATAATTAATATTTAAAGCAAAAAAAATTGAGTCCAGATTCTATATTAATAATTGGATAGGGAATAATAAATATGGAAAGGGAAACACCTAAAAACACAATAAATATAATCAATGAAATCAAAATGAAATGCATCCATTAAAATATCATAATAAAAATTTCATGGATAATAATAACAAAAAACGTAATGAAAGAAGTTATTAATTATCAAATGTCATGTATGAGGAACATGATACCACTACCTTCGCAGAAGATGATGTAAAATACATGTAAAAACCAATTGAATACTAGCTTCACTTTTTTGTCTCATGAGACCTACTAATGCATCGAGGGTATATACAATTATAGGACTCATTTATCACTTCTCTTCTAAATCATTTCCCATATATTTAATATTATATTTAATTATTGATCAATATGCCATAACATAAAATATATAACGAGTAAATGATGCATAATTATCAATATTTCCCCAGTCAACCAAATAATTGTCAATTTAAATAACTGTATTCATAAATCAGATATATTATATAAAATAAAATATCCAATATAAATAATATAGATATTTATAGTAAATTTAAATTCATATGGATTATATGAACATGAATATTTTAGGGGGATGTTAATAACTACAAAATGAAACAAGTAAGTGAATGTTAATAGTTTCTTTAGTAAAAATGATCCTAAACCATCTAGATGAATATCAAAAAAGATATCAATATAACATATATCCATTAGATTAACAATAAATTATTGTTTTAATTAATCAATAGAAACAACATAAAAAGATTTTTAAAATCATTCTTGAAGAAAAAAATCATTTAATTATGAAAAAAAACATGAATGTCCTTTTTTTACATCACATTTTAAAAAAAATTCATTTAAACGATGCTCATAAACTTGAAGATGAATTATAAAATAAATAATTATCATTATATAAGATAATATTTTTCATTTAAAAATGGTAAAAACAACATACCTTTTATAATTTTAAAAGTCTAATGAAAGTTCATTTTTTCTGAAAACAACAAGAAGATTCATTTCACATTTTAATTAAAATAAAAAAAATATTTTGAAAATGAAATAAGAATCCATTGAAAAAATTATAGAGTTAAAATGGTTAAAATTTTCATTGATGAATAATTTCTACAATGTTACATGCATTGTTCAATACATTTTTACAAAACAAGGTTTTTGATGAAAAAATATAACTGGCTAAAGAGAGAAATGATGTTGAATTTTCATGAAACAATTTATCAATTACTTTAATCACAAAATAGTGAAAATGTTACTATTAATTAAATATATCAGTAATAAAAAATTAATAATTAAATTAAATGTGAATTTTAGGAAATGTAAAATAATTTCATTCAATCTAAATACAAGAATAAACAATCTTAGTTAAAGTGAGATTGAACTGTTAGCCTATAAAAAGGGAATAACATTGAAGTGAGAATAAACCATTGAAATTATTATGTGTATAAAATTTTAATCCAAAAAAAAGTTTAAATACTAAAAAATATAATAAAAAGTTATTATACACAAAATTTTATAATATTAACAGCCAGGAGGAGGTAATATAACATAGTGAGATAAATTGAATTGTGATATTCTTTACCACTTGGTAACTATTAAGTATAATCAAAGTATATTAAATATTTAAATATAAATCATAAAATACCATTAGTATTGGATTAGAAAATTGTATTACATGTCAAAGAGGAAGTATATACCCCACATGAAAGAAAGGGCTTTTAAATGAAGTTAAGATGAAATGTATTACCTTACGGTTACTCTTGGTTGAAGTCACCTTAACATCATTAATAATGGTTTAAATCATTTTATTATATTATTTCAAAACGAAAATAAAATGTACAATATCATATATGACCCTCTTATAACTTCTTGTCATAATTTTTTTGTAATATTTTATTACTTTCATTGTTTCTAGTGTTAATTTCCTTGTTTTTTAATTCATTCATTTTCTTGATCATTTCCGATCTTTTCCAAATTATATAGTTATATAATTTCTAAAATAATAATGATAAAATTATTATCACATTACTTATTCAATTATAATTATATATAATCTATTTGGGGTGGTGATGAAAATAGATTCACACCTCTTCATGAATGTGGTAGTTTGCACATAGATGAATGATGTAATCACATTAAAGTAAGTGAAAATTAATGAAACATAATGAAATATATATATATTAAATGTACATTATGATATATATGTAATTAATATCTAATGGAGTCAAAATTTGGGAAGAACAAGAACAAATGGAATGCATTAGGAGCTGCCTCGTGAAGCCTGTTCGTGGAGCCCCTGTGGCCCCGTGCTAGCACAAAGCACCTCCTTCCCGAAGCCACCATGCAGCGATGAGGCGGGATGCTCCACGAACCCCTTTGATGTTCGTGAACCTACCGTGAAGTGACATGGTGTGATACTCTATGAACCCCTTTGACGTTTGCAAACCCACCATGGAGCAACGAGGTAGGATGCTCCTTGGACCGATTTGATGTTCACAAACCCGTCGTGGAGTGACAAGGCAGGATGCTCCACAAACAGATTTGACGTTCATGAACCCACCATGGAGCGACGGATCAGGATGCTCTGCGAACCCATTTTACGTTCATGAACCCACCATGTACAAAGTTATGTCTTCGCACCGAGCAGGCTCTGCTAGCGACGGCTCTTGCCATTAAATATCGAGCTCCCCTCAAGCCCAAAAGATGGATCCCCCGACCTTTTTCCTTCTTAGCTCCCACATTGCAAAGCTATTTCTACTCTATGAATGATGAGATTTTTAAGGTACTTTTGAATCGCAAAGTGCCACGCCCTTTGCATGAATTCAGCCCCTCTTTCATAAGGGATTCCCTTCGCGGAGCCCACAGGCCTCCGCGAAGGAAGCGGAACCCCAAGGGTACTCGGGTCTTCGCAGAGAACTTATGCATCGTGAAGTAACCTCCATGAACATGTGACCCACTTTCTAAGGGAGTGTCATTGTGCTTCGCAAAGCACACTGCTTTGCACTACTACACTTAAAAAGTCACCCTTGCTTTGCAAAGCACTGCTCTTTGAATGCCATTCAACTTCACGAAGAACCTTCCCTATGCACCTATGCCCTATGACTAGGCTAGGCCACTTCACTTAGCTAAGAACACCCCTTCGTAAAGCCCCTCCACTTTGTGGAGAACCAGGGCTTAGCAAGGCTTCTACTTGTGAACCCCTTTTCTCTACAACTCCTTTCCCGTGCGACCCTCCATGTTTCAACGAAGTGATTTCAAATTCCCTTGGGCGGAACTTCCCATTGTGTTGCCTAGCATCATGGTTCTTCTCTTCGGCATGCTAACGGCTATTTCTTATTCGTATAGTCATGCTAATGTGGCCCTCTCAATGGATCACTCCATAACACCCCTTCACCACCAAATTACTGATTCCTTCCCTTCCCCAAGGGGCAGGAGGTAACAGTTATGTAATTCTTAAGGGGTGTGGAGTGAACCCACCCCGTCTGAGCTACCAGACATTAAACTACCAAGCACCATCGTCCCCAGCACATGACATTGAAATGTGACCTCACCCTGAGCACCGTATGTGGGGTTCCCCACCTTGGACATTTTGCACACCCACTGGCCTTCATGGGAGTGAAATCATTCCTCACATGGAATGAGATCCCCTTCATTGGAGTAGTGTCTCTCCATAGGGGAAGGGAAACCACCTTGGTGTAAGCCCCTGGCTTTTCATGTAAGAGGTAGTGTCCATGCTCCTCCTCTTTTCCTTGGTGCCAAGTACTAGAGAAGGGGGGATGTGAAATGGAGCCCTCCTTTCTTCGGTTCCAAATCCCTCTCCTGCTGGGGTTTTTCGCCCATGGGCCTCCACCCTAGAGTAAGTCCCAATCTTCATCTCCCAGGGCTACTAACCACTCCTAAGACCATGTTTCCTCTTTGGGCCCCCACCCTGGAGTAAGTCCCAATATCCATCTCCTCAAGCTACTAACCATGCTTAAGCCCATGATTCCTCTTTGGTCCCCCACCCTGGAGTAAGTCCCAATCTTTATCTCCCGATGCCGCTAACCATGCGTAAGACCATGTTTCCTTTTTGGGCCGCTAACCATGCGTAAGATTCCCATTCCACTTCCCACGGATGCACCTTCCATGATGTGATCTTCATGCCTTTTGTGCCTCATATTTCTCACACCAACCATGACTCATGTGGGCTTAGAGTAAGCATCGACTATGAAATCCTCTCTGGGCATCCTAGAGTGTAATACCCAAACACCCAATCATTCTGAACAATGTGTTCTTTGATCCTTTCTACGGAAAGGTATGTAGGAAGCCTCCTTGATGTTCAAGCCCACCATACATTGGTTCTGACCCCCTTCACATCGGTTCCCACTCCATTTGAACTACATGGTCTTTGATCTTTGTTATGGAAAGGTATGTAGGAAACCTCTTTGTGGATCAAGATCACCATCAATTGGATCTGACCCCCTTCACATCAGTTTCTACTCCTTCTAAACTATGTGGTCTTTGATCTTTTCAAAGGAAAGGTATGTATGAAGCCACCCTGAGGTTAAAGCCCACCATCCATTGGTTCTGACCCCCTTCATTTTGGTTTCCTCTCCTTCTGAAACTATGTGTTCTTTGATACTTGTTAAGGAAAGGTATGTAGGAAGCCTCCATAAGGTTCAATCCCACCATCCATTGGTCCAAACCATCATCAAATCGGTTCACCAAAACCCATTCTAAACTATGTGGTCATTGATTCTTACTAAGGCAAGGTACGTAGGAAGCCTACCTGAGGTTCAATCCCAACATCCATTGGTTTTGACCATATTAATGTCGATTCACCAAAACCAATTCTAAACTACTTGGTCTTTGATCATTACCAAGGAAATGTATGTGGGAAGCCTCCCTGAGGTTCATGCCCAACACCCATTGGTTCTGACCCACTTCACGTCGGACCACCTTCATCTCGTATGACGTTAAATTTCATGCCCCCTTTCCTTCCTGCATGACGTTAAACTACATCCACCATCTTGAACAATGTGGTCTTTGATCCTTATCTCCTAGACAATGTACGTAAGAAGCCTCCCTGAGGTTCAACCCCATCTAGTGGTAAGCCGTTGTGACCCCATCTAGCCGTAAGTCCTTGTGACCCCATCCAACAGTAAGCTATTGTGACCCCATCTAGTGGTAAGCCATTGTGACCTCGTCCAACGGCATGTCATTGTGACCCCCCATCCAACGGTAAGCCGTTGTGACCCCATGTCAGCGGAAAGCCATTGTCAACCCAAACCCAGCAGTAATCCGTTTTTGTCCCTTCTGTTGGGACCCATATTACTGGTATGTCCTAGTGGTGTAAGACCAACCTCAGGATGTTATCCATGCGTAAGCCCCAGTACATTATCGGGTCTCTTTTCTTTGTGCACACCCCGATTCTATACCCCCATCCTAATCTACGTAGACTTTGATTCCCTACCACGAGGATGTGTAGGAGGTCTCTTAGAGGCTCAAGTCCAACATCACTGTCACCCTTGAGTCGACTCCATATCATTCTCCATCTACTTCACTTACCCATCCATTATCCATCTTGATTTTTACCTAGGCTGCCACATCCTGGTGAGATCATGTCAATTCATCTCTTCACTACTCCTAGCAGTAACTAGGTCACTAACCATGAGTTGTCCCCGACATAAATGTTCCATCTAGGTATTTCACCCATCTGATCTACTCTAGTTAGTGTTCTAATCAGTCCGATCCATCTCTGCTAGACATTAAACTCACGACATACCCTGTGTTAAACATGGGAAACTGAGGAAAACCTTAGATACATGCCTATGGTATATAATTCCCCGCATTCGATGTGGGATGCCTCAGGATTCTGCACCCTTGAAAAGCCCTTTAATAAGGGGAAAACCCCAGAGGAACTAGTTTTCTGGTGTCCATACATTCCACAGCTGTCCAGCGTGACTACTCCCCTGACCGAAGGTTACTACCCTGAACAAACCCCTTCGAATATCCCTACAGAAGAACTATAATTAACCAAAGTCCACGCTGAAATGGAACTTGGAAGAGTCTCACGAAAAATGTCTTAGTCAATAAGGGAGACCCGGACTAGGTGATGAGTTCTGAGGAGGAATCCACAAAATGAAGAACTGACATCCCAACATCTAGTTTCAATCAAGGAGAAAACGTCCCTGAATAAGATATGTTTGCTTCCCACATTTGGAAAGTGGGAATGCGGGGCAACAAAAACGTGTCCTCCACCGATGGATGCGTTCGCCCCAGAAAAAGTTTCAAAAAAACAGAAATGGTGAACCCATCATGATGGTATTCTCCTCAATGTGGAGATTTGTAGCGTTCGAGACATCAGTGGATTAGCATGTCATCGGAACCAGTAATCTGGCACCGGGTCCTGCCAAGTAAATAATGGGCTTGGCGTGAAACTCACCAGACATTTGGGTAGTCAAAATGTTGGACATCCCAGTATGCAACGTAGTCAGTGTGGATCCTTTTTAGCAGCCATGGAAGACAGAATGGGGATGGGGAACTAGATGTTGATTTCTTTGTTTCCTCACTAATGGCTTAATCTTCCTTCTTGTCTGGAACCAATATGTTGCACCAAGAACCCAATCGCCAACTTCCCATGGACGTAGGGGATGGGAAAATGCCAACGTGGCAATCTCACATGGATCAATTGCTTCTATGACAGCTTCCACACCCACTTCCATTAGGAACCCACACCCCATATCCCCTACTAAATTCGTATAACGAAGGGTTATAAGCGAGCTCATATGATGATATGAGGAGGAGTGGATTATCCCGACTCATGATATGGCCTTCCATGATTTAGAGGCATATGCTCCTCATCGCCACTGCCACCCCCAAGGGCCGCATAGGGACCCACTGCTCCCCACCACAACATATAATCGTTTTGATAGCCTCTCCATGGAACCTCTCAAGGACTCCCTCCCCTACGCTGACGAGGTAGGGGATGTCTGGGCCAGCCCAGCTAGGGTCATGTTCTTAGGGCCCCCAAGTAGGGCCCCAACTAGGTCGTGCTAGCTCCACCACCCAGTCCCATGGGATGAAGTGCATGTAAGCTATGTACCTGCACCACCGGCCCCGATCCGGCTGACCTGACACTAGAATTGGGCGATGGTCGAGGAGGACTCCCACTAAGGGGCATCGACGTCAGCAACTTCTATGGATCAGGAAACTTCTAATGTGTTTCATAAGCCTTTTTTCACACTGAGAAGGGGCACTTATATACCCATCTCGGATCGAGGCCCCAACTACCCCACAGGCAGGATGGGTCGACTCTATCGGTCGCCAAAGTATGGAGCACCCACCGCAGACCGACCTGTGGCAGCAACACCCAGTATGGAGATCCTTCTCGTATAGCCACCATTGATAATGTGTGTCCTCCCCACATCCAAGATTAGTATGGAGGTATTCCCCAAGCTATATTAAATCCAAACAAGGGTCCTCCCCATGACAATGACACTCTGTACGAAATCCTAGCCCATGATCATTACATTGGGTATGGGTTCATTCCTCCTATCATGGACCGCCGATGTGGAGAAGTTAATCATCTGGTCAATATACAGGATGGGGGGGGCTTCACCATGTCCTTGAAGCAATTGGAGAATGTTATCCTCGCCTCAATAATCAGAGGAGTGAAGGTCAGCTTTGCTTCACCAGTCCCCAGCTTGGAGGTCCTACCTGTGTTCGGCTTGACCAGTACGAGTACCCTCCCCGTGCTGACACTACCATGGAAATCCAGAATAGAGGTCCTACTCATGCTCATATCAGCTCTAGCAGAGGTCCTACCCGCCCCAGCATTTCACATTGAGGTCCCCTCCGCACATTAGCTGGTGGACACGGAGGTCGTCCCCCTATTCCCTTTGATATCAGTCCAGGTTCTCCTTGCACCCTAGCTCACTCTAGTGGAAGTCCTCCCCTCCCTAGCACCAGTATGGTCGAAGAAACTCCTTGTGCCTAAAATCTACCCTGTCTTGAAGAACCGTCTCGGGTCAGGATGGAGGGTCATCTTCACCAAAAAAGGAATGTCGATAAGATTCAGAATGAGATCAAACTTGTCTAGTTCTCAGATTCTGAGGCGGAATACGGCTCAGTGATAGACCCCTCACCTAGATCCTCTATGTCAAGGGTCAGGGTAGGAACACGATGAATTAGCCTCATACTTCTCGAATGTTAGGTCCATCAGATCCCCACCTCCCTCTGAAGGTACATCCATGAAGATGAAAATTTTTCATCTCCACAAGTTACGACCGTACAATCACCACAATCATCACCAGAAGCACTCTCTACCTCGACTATAGATCAAAGAGAGCTATTTTGGGGACCAACAGTTGACGAGCAGCAGTGTAACCCATCACCAATATTCGTAGTACCTACGCCTGAAACTGCATTTGTCATCTCATCTTACCTTAATGTGGTGTCCAAATCACTACACTCTTTAGAGGATAGCCCATAATGTGGTGGATTGTCAGCTCGCTCACTGTATTATCTACTAGTTGGCCTCCCATCTCAATGGTCTACATTAGTACCACTACTGGTTCCCCAACCACCTCTAGTAGATGAGTGAGTCAATGTAGGGCTATACCCTAAATCTGGACCAAGGAGCATGTGGGATATCCTCACAGTGGACCATTTCCCCGAGATGTTCTGGCCAGTTGCAGCACCATATTTTAGGGCACCAGAAGCACTCACCCAGGAAGAGGTTGGATGATTTCTCCAAACCCTCTAAGAAACTCATTTTCTCCTTCGACTTCTATATGTGACCTACCCCAAGAGTCATCCACTCTTCAAGGATATCGTCCAACAATGTAGTTTGGCTGATTTGGCCGCACTCCTCGTTACCCAGTGCCCTGAGTCACAAGTCCTCCATTAGACCCTCCAATAATTGTGCATCCAGAGTTTTAAAGTGCTCCTCATCATAATCAAGGAGGCTTCTCCCCATGTTCAAATATGTGGCTAGGGGCAATACACATCCCTCTATTTCAGTTCCATCTTGCGCCAGCCTTATTTTTCAAAAGACATAGAGGATATGCCTCCAAGAAGGGTCGCGGTTAACATGGATGACCTATTAGAGGGAGAGAATGAGCTGGACCTCCTTGGTGGGGACTTACCCCCTAAGGGAGTGCCGTAACTACTGGATCCATTGGGAAGGGTCACTCGCCAATAGAGAAATCTATTGGGTCTTCCCATGCCCACCGAGGAACTATTCCTTAGCTGGAATCCCGACAAGGGAAAGGAACTCCTCAGAGTTGTCAAACCCTCCGACCAATCTGGCTCAGTGCAGATGGTGGATGATGACCCCAAAAAGCCATGTTGCATCAGCAACTTGCCAAACACAAGAAGGTGTTCGATGACCTCCTTGTAGAATTCACTGTGGAGCGATGGCACGACTATGTTGATCTTCGACTAGGGAAGTAGGGGCAGGCACAACATCCCCTTAACGAACTACCCCAGGCAACCCTGACCATCCTGCCCATGAAGATAGGGTTGAGGCTGGAACTTACAACAAGAGGTCATGGTATGTGTCGTCAAACCCTCCTGAATGGCGTGACATTTCCCGAGACCTATCTCGGATTCACCCAGCTACTCCACAGTTCATTCCACCAACCACTCCATGAGCCTCTAGGCTCGTTTATCATTTTGAAGAACCCACCAAAGCACTTGGGGTTAGGGATCCCCATCATGATAGAAATCCCTACTCATATGATCCAATGACGACACTCATCTCCCATCTTTAAGCTTTATATACTTCGGAGGTGGCAATCCCGCCTAATGGAAATCCTTATTCGGCATGGGTGGATGATATGATAGCACCCATGGGTTTCAAAAATCCCACTTTTTCTCCCTTCAATGGGACAGGGGGGCCGTCGTAGCACCTGAAACACTTTATCGCAAGTTGTGGTCCCATGTTGGGAACCCTAGTGTAGCAGGAAGCCGCCTAACTCAGGTGTTTCATACAATCATTGTAGGGGTCGGCATTCATCTAGTATAGACAGCTCCCCATCGGATTAGTTGCCGGATGGGCGGACCTCGGTAGGCAATTCCTCTACCAGTTCAGTTCCACCACTCAGAAGACAAGTATCACAGACCTCTTCAAGTGCAAGTAGAGGCCTGATGAGGTCGTTGCTAACATTTTCACCCAGTGGAAAGGACTCACATACTTTCTTGACATGTCGCTGACTCAAGAGAAATTACTGGCGATGTGCATAGGGAATGTCAATATAGAACTGGTCCCCTCTCTGATCACCCATAACTATCCTAGGGGATTCCGAGACTTCACTAATAAGGCCCAAAACCTAGATGAAGGCTTACAGTAGGCTAAGAAGGAACATCTGTTTCCTCCTACAATCCTTGCGAGAAAGGCTGTCAGTGCTGAGCCCACTGTAGTGGCTCAAATAGAGCCACCCAAGAAACTATTGTTTTTTTCCAGTGGAGCCACCTCAACAGCCTCCCAAAGGCCCCCAACCTCAGGTGTAGCCTCCGACCCAGCAGCGCCCACCTCAGAATCAGTAGGTTCCCCCGTGCAATGTTCTTCCACCATCTAAGTGAGATAACCAAGCTCTAACTCATCAGCAAGCACCTCCATCCCCTCTTCAGGGTCATGCTCTAAGGCTCCCCTTCCTGGACAGGTGGAACCGGACCTACTCATTCAATTAGGAAAAAGTCCTTGGTTATTTCTGAAGTGCCCTAGAGTAGGGGATTGCACATTTTCTTGAGTGCAGGAGGCCAGAAGAGGGAAACCTCACTGATCACCCTAATTACTACCCCTACCACTATATCTTTGGGAACACCCTCAAACAGTGCTATGTGTTTAAAGACTGGCTTCAAGATCAGGTGGATAATAACATAGTCTTGTTTAGTCCGGCTCTAGAACAGGTGGAATGCATCTTCGAGAGGTCAGACAGTAGCAGCCACAATAAAGTCGAGTGGCATTAGGTTTCTAGTCATGGCTCCCAGAATTATGATGACATTATGTCTTGAAAAATAGTCACCCATGCCCATGGTGTTATCTGTGCATGCCTAAATTAGCCAAATCCTTTAGAAGCCACAGCTACTATTTCTGCATCATCGTCTCATCAATCCTCTTCTCAGAAGAGCAAACGCTGGTGGCGTAAGGGAAAGAAAATTCCCCCACCAATTCCATTGTCATGCCATACTCTCGGTGAATTTATGCCGCTAGAGTTGGTGATCCCTCTAAGAATCCATTCAGTACTGGACGAATCTTTGAGTGACGGTGAAGGGTATTCCTCAGTTAATACTGTAGAGATGGTAAACCCCTACATGATTCCTGATGATGATGAGTACCAGAAGAATCCTCCCAACGTCCGCAGCTATCATCAGCGTCGACGGAGCCTGGCTTTTCACACGACCGAAACTAGGCAGAAGGCCCATTGCAAAGCTCAATCTATACATCCTTCTCATCTGGTGACAAAAGGTCTTCCTTCACCATCATTTGTGTTGTAGGATCAGGCAGAGCCACCTCGACTACATCGTGACAATCCACACTTTTCTACAATACGGTCTCAGTCATTTTTCCCTCATCCGGTAGTCACTACATAGGCTTTAACTAGTGAGATGTATGATATTACAAGCACCAGTCAGTCGTCAGCCCAGTCAGCAGGGCCCACCATACCTTCTGTCATAGAGCGACCTCCTGTAAGCAGAAGTTAACACTTGGCATGGAAGTATGTTGTTCTCAAACATCTTTTTAGAATTCCGGAAAATCTCTCCATCCTAGAGGCCCTTCGCCTGTCATCAGATACGCGTGAGGCCCTCGCCAAGGCTTTAAGAAGCCCCCTCTAGTTCAAGATAGAGGTAGCAGCTGCAGAAGCCTTTCATGATGAGGCAGTCGAGAATGCTGAATTCCAGGCCATCATCTCATTCTGAGGAGAAGATGAAGGCTCTCCCATATAGGGGCAAATTCCCCTGCTATACATGACCGTCCAGTTCAATGGCGTAGATGTTCGTCACTATATTGTCGACATAGGCTCTGGGATCAACCTAATCCCGAATCAGACTCTATGAAAGATGAGGTCATCTGAGGATGATATGAGTCCCTCTATCCTAAGAATCCAAGGTTATGATAGGATGTAATACAAACTGGTCGAAAAGATATATTTGAAGACCTAGTTTGGTGGTGTAATTGCCAGCACCGATTTTATGGTTGTCTCTTAGGATACCACCTACAATGCATTGATGGGTAGGTCATGGTTCCACCTACACGTGGTGTTTCTTCCATCATATCATCACTACCTTAAGTACTCCCTTAATTGTATAGTGGGTTTGATTCAAGGTGGAACATCCCCCTTTTCCTCTTGTGAATCTTGATATCTGGATGTCGATTATTATAAGAGAAAGGACAAGCAGATTCATGCTAACTAAGTCGAGCATGCTACGGCTATGACCAACCCATGGGTAGATCTAGATGACACCTAAATCTTTTCATTCGATCGATTGGAGTCTATAACGTCAGACATGGGATAATGCTTCATTGTTTCTAGAACAAGGGGAGGACACTCCCAAGTCTAAGAGATGTCGAAATATCACCTCATACTCCTACTCAAACCTGGATCAGGTGATCCTAGATCCTCATACTCCCATAAGGTATCGGGATTTGTACCCCATGGAAACCACAATACGTCATACTTTCTTGTTTCGTCGAGCCAGAATTAACTACATCAAGTTGACGTGCCACTATTGCTTCGATATCCTCATGTGTGGACCCTTGGGCTGAAGACTAGATGGGATTGGATCAATATCCTTCATAGATATGGTTGTGGCAGCACAAGAGTTCCCCAATGTAGTGTCCACTACCGCTCATGCTGGTACCAACCTCCAATCCAGAGCTGCTGACTTAGAGGAAGCTCCTACCACCGAGGATCCCCCATAAATAAGTGAAGAAGATGATTTATAGGATGCCCCCCCCTGCCTTTGAAGAGGGTGTCTTCGGCACAGTTAACAAGTTGGTACAGGTGATCCTCGGTAGCGAGGCAGACCCAAAACCCACAATGATCTGTGTCGCCATGCCCATCAAGGAGCAACAACAGTACATATAATTCCTTAATCAACATCATGTTATATTCACATAGAGTTATGATAAGATGCCAGGACTAGATCCTCAGGTATCCATCCACCACCGTGGTCTCCCGAAAAATCATCACGGGTTCAAGAAGCCTCCTAGAAAGATTCAAACTTCTCACAGTGCCATGGTTGAGGCAGAAGTTGATAAGATCATTAGAGCCAATTTTGTTAAGTAGTTACATTAACCCAAATGGATAGATAAAATTGTACATGTTAGGAAGAAGAATAGACATATCAGAGTCTGCATTGACTTTCGAGATCTCAAACATCACTGTCTAAAGGATGATTTTCCCCTTCCTATGATAGAATTCTTTATCGATGTTATAGCTAGATTCAAAGCCCTCTCCTTCATGGATGGGTACTCCACGTATAATGAGATCTGCATTTCCCCTGAGGATGAGGATTATACATCCTTCAGGTCACCACAAGGTACATTCTGTTACCAAGTCATTCCCTTCTATTTAAATAATGCGGGTTCCCCCTATCAACGGGCTATACATCACATATTTATGTCGATCCTCAGAATGATGTTGGAATGCTACATAGATGACCTGGTGGTCAAATATATCTAGAATCAGGACCATCTCAAAGACCTTGAGAGAGTGTTTTTCTTCTTCTGTTCATGTTACCTGTAGATGAACCCATTGAAGTGTGCCTTAGGGGTCACCTGTGGAATGTTTCTTAGCTTTGTTTTCAGATACAAGGGCATTGAGATCTACCTAGAGAAGATTAAGGCCATTAGCCATATGTCTCATCTGAACAACATTTAGGAGCTTTGTGGATTCCAAGGACACTTAGCCTACATATGCCGATCATCACTAATTTGTCCGGCAATTGTAATACCTTTTCTTAACTCATGAAGAGAGGCACCGTCTGTGAGTGGAATGAAGAGTGTCAGACTGATTTGGTGAAAATAAAGCAATATATGCTCCATCCTCCAGTCTTAATGTCATCCGTCTCTAGAAATCCACTGATCCTTTATGTGACCACCCTGGAGCGATTGCTCGGTGCCCTTCTCACCTAAAATAAAAACGATGGAATGGATAATAGCCTCTACTAACATAGATGCACACTCCTCGATACAAAGACTAGAAATTCCCCTATCAAGAATAACTACCGCACACTCGCATTCACAGTGCAGAAGTTATGACATTACTTGCAACACCACGAGGTGCAGATGGTGTCCCGAGTAGATCTGCTAATGTACATTCTGAACCACCCCATGTTGACAGGCCATCTTGCTCAATGGGCAGTGATTCTCCAATAGTTTGACATTTGGTTTGTCCCTCAGAAGGATATTAAGGGGAAAGCGTTGGAAAACTTCCTTGATACCCATCTAGCTCATGCCGAATAGTCCCTGGACCTTGATTTTCATGGTGATACAATCCTCTAGGTTTGCCAACCTATCCCATGTTGGAAAATTCACTTCGATGGTGCTTTCCGGAGCCCCACTGGTAGAAGGCTCAATGACCCCAGGCTCAATAGTGTAGGGATGGGTATCATCTTCATTACCCCAGCACAAGTTGTTCTGTTGTACTCATTCCTATTGTCAGAAGGCTTCACCAACAAGGAGGCAGAGTATTAGGCTCTCATTATAGTCCTTCAGTTGGCCTGTGAGATAGACGTTCCACATTTTCATGTGAAAGGGGACTCTGAACTAGTCATCAAGAAGATCAATGGTGACTATGTCATCATAAATCCGGAGCTCGTGCCATTTTTGGAGAACACTCTATATCTAGTGGCCCAATTCCCATCTTATATAGATGTTACTCATGTCCCTCGATCTTAGAACGGTTGAGTTGAGGCCCTAACTGGCCTATCTACATCATTTACGAAGCCCGAACAGGATGATCTGATTATTCACATCGCACGCCGAAGAGTCATTTCCTCCATCAATTCAGATGATGATGACAGCCCGCAGGTAAGCCGCCTTACCACTAGAAACTCCATGTCAGGACACCTAAGCCCCCTAGATGTAGTAATTAAAGTGACTCCTTATTGAAGAACATCCTTTATCATGTATCTCCAGAACGGTAATCTCCCAACAGATCGGGTCAAGTGCAAGTGTATCTGATGTCGCGCAATACATTTTACCCTCTAGGATGGTCCTAGTCATGAGCAGATACTCTAAAAGCGCGGGTTTGATGGGGTTAACCTCTGTTGCATTCAAGGAGTCTATATTTCCCATGTCATGCAAGAAGCTCATGTCAGTTCCTGTAGGACTCAACAAACTAGGCCAAAGCTATCTCACCAGATCCATAGACTGGGGTACTTTTATCCCTCTATGATCCATGACTGCATCGAGTTCGCCAAAAGGTGTCATGCAAGACAAATTCATGATAACATCATGCATCAGTCACTAGATCCTCTCCAATCCACCATGTACTCTTGGATATGTTCGGTATGGGGACTTGATGTTGTGGGACCATATCCATCGGTGATAGCTCACCAATGTAGATTCTTCCTAACTTCTACACATTTCTTCTCCATGTTGGAAGAAGCAGTTCCACTCAAGGGGGTCAAGGCCCGTTCTATTTTTGACTTTGTGAGATCCAATATCATCTACTATGTTGGAGTGCCTTAGGCCATCCCCACTGATAATGGCACAAACTTCCAAGAAGATGAGCTGAATAAATTGTATGCTAAGTACAATATTTGTTCTAACCATACCTCCCACTATCAAGCTCATTAAAATGGATAGATCAAGGCTTTTAACAAAACCCTCGTTACGATTTTGTAGAAAATGGTTCGTCAGAATTAGAATAGTTGGCCAAACAATCTCCCCAACACCCTCTGGTCTTATCGGACGATGACTCATAATTCCACCCAGGTGACCCCATATTCCTTGGTATATGGAACGGAGGTTGTCCTACCCTTTGAGATTCAATTTACCTCATTGCGCACAACTTTCTATGATCAGAAAGTTCTAAATAAAGTATCTAAAATCCATCTGGCTGAGTTGGAAGCACTCGATGAGAATAGGCTTCGTGCCCTGCCCAATCTGGAAAGGCATCCGAACAAGATAGCTAGAGCTTTCAACAAGAAAGTTCTTCTCCACTTTGTCTTACAATGTGACTTGGTATTGTCCCTAAGGGTACCAATGATACCTGGCAGGAAAACACCCATGTTGGAGCCCAAATAGGAAGTACCTTACGTCATTCACAAGGTTTACTCCAATGGCGCATACTCACTAATTACCATGGATGGTGAGCATATAACTCTTCCCAACAATTCCAAGGTCCTCAAGTAGTAATTTTCTTGAGTCCCTTTATGCCTTGGTCCCACATGGTCTTAAACTATATAGTCATGCATGTCCCCAAACTGTGTTACGGTCCTACATAACCTAAAACTGTACGATCCTATATGACCCCAAACTACGTAATGGACCTATATGACCCTAAACTGCATTAGGGTCCTACAGGACCCTAAACTGTCCAGTCCTACATGAACTTAAACTATGAAACAACCCTTATGACATTAAACTATGTTTCGTCCTACAAAATGTTAAACTATATCTCAAGAACTATGTATGGCTTGATTCCTATCTTCATGGGATACATAGGAATGCTCAGACGCCACATCCTGATTCCATCCCCACGCTCTTCTTGTTTGGGTACCCCTCCTGGTTGTAGATCCCTTAAGGGATATCATGAGATGTAGCCCAATATTATTTAGCCCCACTTGTGGAAAGATTATGAAGGTCGCTCCATGCACCCCTCCTCGTTATTCTAATCCTCCAATGTCATTATCGCATGACGTTAAACTACACTACCCTTTTATAACTATGTATGGCTTGATTCCCATCCTCATGGGATACATAGGACCACCCAGACATTTCATCTATAGGCCTAGCCCCAAACTTCAGGACCTCCCACTGGGTCGAAGAACATGGTGTGGTGCATGCTTTTTCCCTCATTCATGTAGAGTTCATCATGACTGTACCATGTATCGATCTTCCTGATAGATCTCTACCTCTTCTTCTATCAAGATTTTTTTGAGTTTTCACAAGAACATTTATGCTCTACACACCCCATCATTAGGGTTTCCATTATCTTTCACATCTGAAAGGGCCCCTAAATGATATGGATACCTAGCCTAAGGTCTCTCCTATCATTTCAGGCCAATGCCCTTGGGGATTTTGAACAATAAATTGATACAAGTCTCGCATTCCAAATATCATCGGTAGTCGATACTAATTTGGTGTTCCTATTTCAGGTTACACGACATGGATGTTGTGTTTTGAATATGGTCAACAGCTTTCCTTTATCTCTATAACCACACCCATATGTCCCAAATATTGAGTGTCGTGGGTCGTTCTTCCCCGCTATCTCTTCCAGCTTCGGTCGGCCTCGGACAAGTGAGTGATTCCTGATGTTAGACCCCTATATAATGGGTAGATCCTAGTACCACTCCTTCTTTCACACACCAAGCCTTTATCACATGGGCTTAAAAGATGAGGTAAGGAAATACCAAGATAAGTGGTGATTTGACTACAATTGGCCGTGATTCCCAGCCTCAGGTCCCTTGACGCTTTCGGCCCCATAGCCCAAGTTCTCATTTAGGAGTGTGTGTTTTGGTATGGACTCACATCCTTATTTGCATCTGGATATTTTGCAATGTTTCACATCCCCCCTTTGAGAAATCCCTTCATTTATCGTTATATTCACAAGCACATGCCTTACCGTGCTTCGTGAGCCCCATCAATTGGGTTTCCATTATCTCTCATATCCAAAAGGATCCCCGAATGGCATGGATGCTCGACCCAAGGGCTCTCTTACCATTACGGGTCAACGTCCTTGAGGATTTCGAGAAAAAAATTGATACAAGTCCCATGTCGCAAATGTAGTCAACAGTCGACGCTCAATTACTTTCTCCCAAACTCTGGTCACACAAGGGTGGATACTGTGTTGCAAACCTGGTCAAAAGTTGTCCTCTATCATCATTTCTGCTTTGTGTCCTTCCATATGAACAAAGATTCTCCCTCTTCACTCATTTTTTCCACGTATATGACATTAAACTACGCATCTATGGTCAGATCTCTATGACTTTAAACTAAGATCGGAATCGTCCTCACAGCAAGACATTAAACTGCAAGCCAGCTGTGACATTCTATCTGTGGCCTAGCCTTAGGTCCCTCAGTCTTCTCAGGTCCCTGGCCCAACTTCTCACTTAGGATTGTATGGTGTGGTATGAGAATATTTCTTCATTCACGTTTGGTTACTTGTCGTGTCATACACATCCCATGTTGGGGTATCTTTCCGTTATTTTTTACCTTTCTGCATGACGGTAAACTACACGTCATCCTTCTCTATAACTACATGATTCTTGATTCCCATCCTTATAGGATACGTAGGAATGCACAAATGTCTAGTCTTCGGGTCCAGCCCTATCTCATAGATACCTCCCTATCATCTTGTCCCCTTGTCCTATGTTCTTCTAGGAGAGGGGTATACAGTGTGGTATGGACTCACGTCCTTATTCACCTCGGGTTAATAACAACCATGCCACGTACCTATCTCTCCTGAGAACCCTTCTCTCCCTTTACCTACACTCATCTCTTTGAGTTGGATACCCTTAATTTAGGTCCCTCAACCCTCTTTGATGATTCGCCAATGTGCCCAGGAGTACTCTGGTTTAGAGCCTAGTGTTTCGGATTCTGCCTAGACATGCTTTGAAACGTTTTTTAGGATTTGTGTTTCCCTTTATTTGGGCTTCCATTATCTCTCACATCCAAAGGGACCCCCCAAATGGCATGGATTATTGGCCTATGGTCTCTCCTACCATTACAGGCCAATGTCCTTGAGTGTTTCATACAAAAAATCGATACAAGTCGCACATTGTGAATATGGTCAGTGGTCGATGCTCATTTGTTGTTCACATTTCAGGTCACATGATATGGGTACTGTGTTTCGAACATGGTCAAAAATTATCCTCCATCATCACGCCAACCCCTTCAAGCCTTAAATTTCAGTTACATGAATCAAATCATTTTCCACCTCATTGTGTCCAAGTGGAATTTCAACACACACAGTAATATCCCTTAGTGCGCATTAGCATGTTGGGAGGACAAAATAGTTGTAAGGAATCATTTGGGGCTCTGCACTGACTTCCCCTTGGCATGTTTTCCAGGTATTGCAAAAACCTCTTCCACCCTTGTTTCCTACACCGAGTTTGACTCACGTTGGCTTAGGGACCAGATCAAGGTATTTGCTCTCTTGGAAGAGTTTCACTTCTCCAGTAGTCTAATATCCAAGACAATAAACTAAGATCCTATTATACCTCATCTTCAACAGCTATGTATAACTTGTTTCCCATTATCATGGGATACCTAGGAGTGCCCAGACATCTCATATTTGGGTCCATCTTATGTTCTACTAATTTATCTCTTATGATCTGGATTTTAGGCCCCAACTCTTATAGGACCACGTGATGTGGCATATGTGAGCTTATGCCTTCATTCATGTCAGGTTTACAATTTCTGCATCATGTACTCCCCTTCATGGATCTAGTCCCTCCTACCTACTATCCCATATGAGATTAAACTATATGTTGCCCTGCATAACGTTAAAATGAACTTTCTAGATCTACGTATGGCTTGATTCCCATCTTCTTGGGATACGTAGGAATGCCCGAACATCTCATCTTTGTGCCCAACTCAATTGAGAGCTACTCTCTCCTGCCTCATATTTTATAAACCTTTTCTTGCCCCCTTGTCCTGAGGTTTATTTCTTGGAAATGCACACGGTGTGATGTGGACCACATACTCATTCACGTTGGGTATGATTTATCACATTGTGCCCATTCCCTTCTGATCCCCACCTCTATTGTATATGTCTAATACATATGACTCTATACTATGTTTCCTAGTACAAAATGACTTTAAATTGTTACGTATATATTGCACGATGTTAAAGTGCATGGTTGGTCCCATCACATGACCCTAAACTATGACATTATCATCCTGGACTCACGACGAAAAACGACACTACATTGTGGTGTCCTCACTCTAGGGGACATCATGTTTTGTATCATCCACAAACTGTACAATTTTTCAACTCCGGCATGCAACTTGATTCTTGTAGTGATTCCTAGACATTCTATCCTAGGTCCATCGCTGCACAAAATAAACATACATTCATCCTAAAGGACAAACAAGATTTATCAAATATTGCTTCTTTTGGCATGAGGGCTAGACCCGCACGAACATATTATATCCGGCACTAGTACCTTACCATGAAACATTTAGAACAATGTATGGCTTGATTCCTATCCTCATGGGATACGTAGGAATGCTCGTGCACTTTGCATCAGGCCAAGCCTGACTTTTTTTTTCCCAACCAAAAACATCCCCAAGGAACACATAGTGATCTGGACTCTAGGTCCTCACTCATGTTGGGTTTTATAATTACCTCACTATGTGTCTCTCACATTCCCTATCATTAATGATTCGAGCTCTATGAAAATTAACTAAGAACACTCTGCATCCTTGCCGCAAGACTTCAAACTGCATCACGCCTTCCAAAACAATGTATGGATTGATTCTCATCCTTATGGGATATGTTGGAATTCCCAAACATCTCATCTTCAGGTCTAACCCCTGGAATCTAGAATCATGTCCCCTTGCTTTATCCCCTTGTCCCTAAGGCTTTTGAGAGCATGTGGTGTTGTGAGTACCTCTAGGGTCCTCATCCATACCGGGTCTTGCAATAGTTGTACCATGTGCCTCCCATATCTTTTCCCGCCTTGGTCTGAGTTTTATGAACCTAAACTAAGATCTCTCTATGGGAACTGCATGTCACATTTGGCTACTACGCCACCCCGCACACAGTTCATTAAATCAATCCCCATTAATGGACCATACTATGACTATTATGTTTGATGCTTGCAACCTCAGGACCCTTGTCCTTGGAGGGGGACTCGACTTCCTCTATCTGATACATCTTGTTGTCGTACTCAGATGCATTGTGGCATTTCCTGAAGTGTGAAATTTTCACAGGGACATTCCCTCATTCCATGTCCAAGCTTTGTGGGCCCATAATTTGGATCCTCATCCTCTTTTATGTCTAAAGGGATCCCCTTTAAATCCTAGTTCAATGCCACACTGGCTTACCTACTATCCTGGGCCAACGTCCATGAGGACCTCAGACAACATTTACAACAAGTCCCATTTTTCGAACATGGACAGTGGTTGACCCTCATTTATCTATCCCCATTTCAGGATAATGCGAAATGGATAATGTGTTTCAAACATGGTCAACATTTATCCCCTATCGTCATTCGATAATCATTGTGGTCCAGATCTCGAGCATTATGATTCACATATTTCCACTTCCTTATGTTCAAGTGGAATTCCAACATACTCGGATTTAATCCTTCGTGCAACTAGGTGTGTTACATAGGCGGGTCAGCATCATTGGGATGTCATTCACCTAGCATCCCCTCACCCCTAACATGTTCCTTCCTGTTCTAGGAAATTCCTATCGCTACTCCTTGTTCCACACATCAAGCATTACTCATGTGGGATTAGTAGGTCTGGAAGGACGTGTACTGGCACAACCATGCCACACATGTCTTTCATTGTCCCACACGATGCTAAACTTCACTCTTTTGAACTACGTGCGGCATGATTTCCATCCTCATGTGATATTTAGGAACGCTTAACCACTTTTCTTTGGGCCCAACCTAACTTTCACTTTTGGTCCCTTGACCAAAAGAACTTCCTCTGGGGATACGTGGTGTGGTGCGGACTACTTATGTCCTCATTCATGTCGAGTTTATTTCAACCGTGTCACGTACTCCATTCCTGAAATCTTACCTTTCACTCTTCATACTATTGTATGACGTTAAACTTCATGAGCCCACATTTCTTTGACGCATGGCAATAAACTAGGGTTCTACCCTGAACAAGTTCAGGAAGCCCCGTGTTAGGGATGGGATGCACCAGATCCCTTGCCAGAGATGATTTCTCCTATTAGTGTTGACCTGCGGCCATGTCGTGCTTAAGGACTACATTTGTATTGATTCTCATACTTATGGGATATGTAGTAATGCCCAGGAATTCTGCCTCAGGACCAACCTTAGGGTCATTAAACCTTCTGGCCCTTCAAGCCCGATCCTGGTCCATGAATTATGACCTCAAAACTATCAGGACCATCCTCACCGAACGATTTTAAATTATGTATCTATCATCCTCATTATTATGACATAAAACTACATGTCATTCCAGGTCCTTACCAAAGAGGTCATGTTTGGAAGTAGGTATGATCCCGAATCAGACCAATGTGTCCTCCTAATGTGTCTTCATCACAGTGGCATGATTTTAAGATTGTTGGACTCCATTCGAACAATCCATCACTCCACACTCCATGCTTTTCATGCCCTTTATTTAGACCCTCATCCTCTTACACATCTAAAAGAACCCCCTAATATTAGGGATGCTCGTCCTATGGCCCACTTACTATCCTGGGCTAATGTTCTAGAAGACTAATGGATGAAATTTTGTGTTAGGCCCCATTTTTCGAACATGGTCAGCAGTCAACCCTCATTTGTTATCCCCATTTCAGTCTAACACAATAAGGATAATGTGTTTCGAACACGGTCAATATTTATTCTTCATTTTCATGTCATCCCTACAGTGTTATGAATTTTGGGTATCATGATTCTCCCCCTCCACCCCCTATGTTCATATTAATTCCAATGCCCCGGGCATTACCTTGCTTATTCACTAGAGCACACTGGGAAAATAATGATTCAACTGTTTTGAGAGCTTCATCCTCCCTTCAGGCCTCTCCCTTGCTTCTCAGAAATTTGGATTGGTTGTTCATACCCCGGATTCTTGGAGCTTGGTTTTCACTCTTATATTTATGTGTAATAATAAGGTGGTCATCCCTTGTTTCTCACATTGGGCCCAACCCATGTGTTCTAAGGGAATGATCACTGGATGTTCCCTGAATATAACGAAAAGGAAATAGACCAAAAAAGAATAACAGAATTCATGAATGCATCTAGCATAAATAGTCAAGAATAATAGTGTGTTCAAAAGTTACATGCGTCACAGTACCTGAGGATCAACCCCTCCCATGGATAGGTTGACCCCGTCAAAAGAATATTTTAGCTCTGCCACCCTCTGGCTTGTGGCGTCTAGGACTCGTTGTTGCCTATTCAGTTCCCATTCCTCTTCAGCAGTGAGGGGGTGAAGTTCTTCAGTTATGATCTGGGACCACTCTGAGTTGTTTCAGATAATGGTCATATCCTTAGGGTCTTGCCTCATGAGCTCTTTGGCCTCCTCTAATTAGGACTTCAACTGCGATATAATCTCCGACTTCATGTTGAGGGAAGTAGAATGTTCATCTTCCCAGATGTTCCCTCGCTGAATCTCATTTTCACCCTCCTGGATCCTCTTTATGTTTATTTCTTTTCTCCGCTGTAAACCCATTCCAAGGCCATAGTCATACTCCCAAATATTATCCTCCATAAGATATCGGATTAGCATGTGGAGACGTTGGGCATTCACACCCCCATCACACAGTTCACGTATTTGAGAACGAAGTCTCTCCATCTGGTCTATCCATTGTGCCTGAGGAGTGTCATCAATGAAGTTCTTGATTAGATTACATGACTGGTGATGGACTATCTTTATATCCTATTCATCAGAGGCTGTTTCTTTCCAATCTGTGGGGTTGGTAGGCTCATACGCATCAAATTCCCGAAAGAACTCATTAGTCAGGTCCACATCTGGTGTCTGATCAGGTATGGAAGGACTTTTTCTATCTGATCGATCTTCATCATCAGATCCCACTTTAATAATTTCAGGCCCAGCCCTACTAACAGTCACACCACTGATCGGGAGCACCGCCACTTGGTCTGTCTAGATATTTTCCTCCACAACCACTAGCATTTCCCCGGGAAAAGTGCCTCCAGAGGTACCAACCATCCTCTCCAAGGCATACCATTCCATTTGAAGAACTGTGCATACCTAGAAGTGCACGTATGTTAGTTAACATGATCAATGGGTGGCAGTAATCAATTCTGTTGAGGAGACTTATATAGATCGAACGCTTGGTCTTGTTCCTGGGTTGTTTCCATCGGGACCCCGAGGTGTGGCCCTCCGTATAATGTTGGAAGGTCTGAAAACTCTGGTGGAGCCACCTCAAGCGTACTAGCCTCACTAGATGCACTAATCATCATAACAGTGGGTGCGGAACCTGAAGGCCCTGCATCTACATCTTTTGTAGGGCAAGAACGATTTTTTTGTATGAGGTCCTCCTGCACAGTTCAAAAATTCATAAGGAATTCAAAATTACCTAGAAACGGACCTTGATAAAGGGGATTGGGGTGTTAACTCAAGGTACTCTACAAGTTCATCATGATCTAAGCCTTGGTCACCGACTTCTCCCTCCTCTAGTGGTCTCCCTCTACCGACCTCATCCCCTTAGGAGGACTCGTCTGATTCTGCTGGAAAAGGGAAGTTCTCCCTCAATTCAGAAGATGACAACTGCGAAGGGGTAGTTCGATCCAACAACACCTTCACCCCATCTATCATTGGACGTGGGGCACCTAAAGAGTGAGAAAATTCCACAAACACAGCCATGTATTGCTCCGCCTCAACCTGGGATACTACAAAGCCGTCTCTGATGGGGTTGATCCCCGAAAAATTCATCCAAAGGCGGTTCAAGTGTTTCCATATCTCGGACAGGTAGAGGAATTTCCTGTTGACATCACAGATGTCCCACACCGCCAGGAAGAAAACATTATCCGGCATGTCAATGTGGCGCAACCACTTCCCTGAAGCCTGAGTGGATATCCTGCAGAATCCCCTTGGTGGCCTCCCCTTTGGATATCTTTGGTCTTCTCGGATCTTTGGGTCCTCTACCACTGCAGGATCTGCTTCCGCTGCCTCCCCCTCAATAGGTACGGGCCTCACCGCCATGGAATCCCCTCCACTGCAGGATGTTCTTTACGCATTCTGACACTAGCCTTGAGGTTGGGAAGGCACACTATCACCGGCCCGAACAGTTGGCTGCTTCAACATCTCTCCCAGGTAGGCCGCCTCCTTGCATTTGGCATACTCTTCCACCAATTTAAAGGCATATATGGTGGAGGAGGCTCATTTCGCATCTTCCCATCTTCCCATGTGAACATGAGGCACATTTGACTCCTCGCATATGGTTGATCCTCCTGGTGCACCCCCAAATAGACATGCGGGGTTTGTCACTGCATGCAATGAAATTGCCTTGCAAATTGGTGTGTGGTGTACAAATCACAGAGGGGCTCATGGTCCAACTGTGCCACCAGGACTCCACCTAGAAAGGCCATGAGTTAGTACTAATGCTCTTCTGTCCTTTTTCCATCATCAGTGAATACACCCATTGGTTATGGGAATGGGTGAAAGTTGAACTCATCTACCATCCAGACCTGGTTCGGTACCGACTACATGGTCAGCTTGGCCAGAAAGCTCCTTGTGGCATTCAGAATGGACGAGTGAAATTTTGATCCTGGAGGGGAGATGGGGTCTAGATATTCATAGACCCCCTGACGTGAGATGCTATCCACCCATAAAAGAGGTGTAATGGCCCGCATATTTTATGTGGATTCATCCCCTCGCTGATATGCTACTGCTTCTTGTACAGCTTGGAAAGCATCGGGATCCCTAGGTTGACTCTCTAGAATTGAAGCCATGATAAATGTTCTTTATAACATGCCGATGTTTGTCTCTCTCACCGGCAGGATCCAGTAATGATGAGTGCTGTAATAAAGGCATCCAACCTGACTACCGGTTGCTGCCCAGAACTGATGCTGAATCCCCACATCCTCCACTAGCATTCCTCTAAGATCCTCCAGTACGAGTGCACCTTGCATCATTGATCCCCCTTCGGACAAGTTTGAGGACTCACTGGAAACTGCTTATCTTCCGGGAAGTTCTGGAATTGCTTTAACCATCACCTGAAATGGGCATCCCTCACTGATTCCTTGTCTTCTCTCGACACCAGGTTCATTAACACCATCGCCAGTCGTGGAATCTACTCTGGGTCTTCCCACACATTCATAATAGGGAGGAACTCATCATACATTTCCCTAAATATTGGGACCCCCGAGATCTGATGCAGATCCCACAGACTAATGCCGAACTCTACATGGTGCAAATGGAAGTTATTGGTCCTCGATGAACATATGCTCAGCAACTCTAGAATCAGCTACTTTGGCTGATAAATATGGAATTGGGAGGCCCAATCCGCCTCATATAGGCCCAATATCCTCAACTCTACCTAAAATTCTACACATGATGCACCTACCCTGTATACCCAAGCCCAGTAATCTGTGAAGTTTCTGCACTAGCGTAGATCCCACTCATCAGACCACCCCTTCCCTGGGTTCCTCAGGGCTGCCTTTAAGATAGTCTGGTATAACGGGGGAGATTTCTCTGGCGGTAGTTCCTTCCCATCAACATCATTCAAATGATTGTACATACAATCCGCATTGATGGGTGTGAAGTCCACCCAGGCATGACCGTCAGCCGCCCAAAACCACTGGTGCTAACATGACGTGCTCTTAAACCAGTAAGCTAGTTTTTCCCTACTCTCTTTAGGGATGAAGACGTCATCCATGAGTCCAAATCATTATAGATTCAGCCTCTTCCACAGTGGATAATTCTTTTGGATTTCCCAAAGCAGCACCATTAGTGGATTGTGGTCATAATGGCTTCAAACGAACTCACCTAGACCCAAGTTATTCACCATCATCTCTCTCCAAGTAGAATCCTCAAAGACTCCCTAGCATCCTCTTGGTGGGACATTTAGTTTTCGAGATTTGGTCATTTTTTTATGGTTCATGAATCTCTTTCAGGGAGCTCGTTTGTGAAGCCCGGTTGAAAAGGTAGTTCACAGAGTCCTGCCCCGGCCTTCAGACGCAAGTCGTAGAGCACACCGACGTGAAGTCAAAGTCTCATTGTGCACCGCGAAGCAGAAGGCCCGATTCACAAAGAGTAATCATGGAGTACGGAGAGTTTAGCGAGTCGAGAGAAATAAAGGAAAAAAACATAGCTAAGGGAAAAGAAAAAAGAGAGGTCAACTCACCTATTTATAGGCGAAGACCCCAGGCTCTTCACGATGTGTCCAACCGCGGTGAGCTTTCTGGCGTGTTCCTCCCACCTGTCGATGCTTCGCTTCATGAGCCTCCTTCATTAGTCTACTTCATGATTGATTGAGGGATTCTAGCGATTGAACCTCAGAAATTAACTCTCACTTTATCCTCGGCACCCAGTCTGAGGGGGGCATTTGTTGGCACCAAAATTTGGGAAGAACAAGAACAAATCGAAATCATAAAGAGCTGCCACATGAAGCCTATTCATGGAGCCCCAGTGGCCCTGCGCTGGCTCAAATATCCTCCTTCATGAAGTGGCCAAAAAGCGACATGACGGGATGCTCTAAGAACCCCTTTTTCATTCATGAACCTTCCATGGAGTGCTAATGATGGATGCTCCACGAACCCCTTTGATGTTCGCAAACCCACCATGGAGCGACGAGGTGGGATGCTCCGTGAACCGATTTGACGTTTGCAAACCCACCGTGGAGTGACGAGGTGGGATGCTCTGTGAACTGATTTGAATTTCACATACCCACTACGGAGCAACATGGTGGGATGCTCTGCAATCCCATTTGACGCTCGTGAACCTGCTGCAGACCAAGCTCTACCTTTGCGCTGAGCGGGCTCTTCTTTGTGGCGCCTCTTTCTTATAAAAACTGGGCTCCCCTCAATCCCAAAGAACAAATCCAATAACCTTTCACCTTCATAGATACCACATCACGAAGCAATTATAGCTCTGTGAACCATGAACTTTTCAATGTACTTTTGCATCGCGAAGTGCATCTCCCATTTCATGAATTCAGCCCTTCATCAAAGAGGGATCCCCTTTGCAATGTCCACAAGACTCCGCAAAGAAAGGGGATACTCAAGGGGAATTATGTCATCATGGAGCACTTATTCTTCGTGAAGTACCCCCATGAAAATTTTACCCACATGCTAATATAGGGTCACTGTGCTTCACAAATAACATTGATTCACAATGCTACGCTTTGCAAGGTACCCTTGATTCGTGAAGTACTAATCCATGAATGCATTTCCACTTCACAAATCACATTCCATATGCACCTATTCCCTATTCCTAGGCAAGGCCACTTAATTTCGTGAATAACACCCCTTCATGAAGCCCCTCCACTTTTTGGATCACCAAGGATTCACCGGGATTCTTCCTGTAAACCCCTTTTCTCTGCAACTCCTTTTCCCATGCGACCCTCTAGGTTTGCACGAAGTGATTTTGAAGTCCCTTGGGTGGTACTTCCCGTTGTGTTGACTCGCCTCATGCTTCTTAACATAGGTATGCTAACGGATATTGATTCTTCACATATCCATGCTAATATAAACCCCTCCATGGATCACTCCATAACACCCCTTCACCACAGCATTACTGATGCCACCCTTCCCCAATGGGAGGGAGGTATCAGTTATGTATTTCCTAAGGGGTACGGAGTGAACCCACCATGTCTGAGTAGCAGGAGGTTAAACTGCCATGCACCTTCATCCTCATCACATGACATTAAACTGTGACCTCCCCCTAAGCGACGTATGTAGGGTTCCCCACCTTGGACATTTTTCATGCCCACTGGTCTCCACGAGAGTGAAATAATTCCTCGCACGGAATGAGATCCCCTTTATTGTATCGGCTTCTATCCACAAGGGAATGGAAACCACCTTGGTGTAAGCCCCTAGCTTTTCTTGTAGGAGGTTGCACCCCTACTCCTCCCTTCTTCCTTGGTGCCAAGGAACAAAGAAGGGGGGATGGGCAACAGAGCCCTTCTTTCTTTGGAGCCAAATCCCTCCCCTACTGGGAATTGTCACTAATGGACCTCCACCCTAGAGTAAGTCCTAATATCTATTTCCCCAGCCTACTAACCACGTGTATGCCCCTGTTTTCTCTTTGGGACTCCACCCTAGAGTAAGTCCCAATCTCCATCTCTGTGGGCTACTAACCATGGGTAAGCCCCTATTTCCTCTTTGAGTCACTATCCATGTGTAATCCCCCCATTCCAATTCCCACATATGCACCTTTCTCCGTGTGATTATCATGCCTTTGATGCCTCTTGTTTATGACACCGATCAAGACTCAAGTGGGCTTAGAGTAAGCATTGACCATGACATCCTCTCTGGGAAGCCTAGATTGTAAGTCCCAAACACACACTCATTCTGAACTATGTGGTATGTTATCCTTGCTAAGGAAAGGTACGTACGAAGCCTCCCTGAGGTTCAATCCCTCCATCCATTGGTTCTGAACCGCTTCACGTCAGTTCCCACTCCTTCTAAACTACATGGTCTCTGATCCTTGCTAAGGAAAGGTACATAGGAATCCTCCAAGGGGATCAATCCCACCATCCATTGGTTCTGGCCCCCTTCACGTTGGTTCCCACTCCTTCTGAACTACGTGGTCTTTGATTCTTACTAAGGCAAGGTACGTAGGAAGCCTCTGTAGGGTGCAAGACCACCATCCATTGGTTTATACACCTTTCTCTTTGGTTCCCACTCCTCCTAAACTACGTGGTCTATGATCCTTGCTAAGGTAAGGTACATAGGAAGCCTCTTTCAGGTTCAAGCCAACCATCTACTGGTCCAGACCACCTTTAAGTCGGTTCACCAAAACCCATTCTGAACTACGTGGTATTTGATTCTTGCTAAGGAAGGGTACATGGGAAGCCTCTCTGAGGCTCAATCCCACCATCCATTGGTCCCGAACATCTTCATGTCGGTTTACCAAAACCCATTCTGAACTATGGATTCTTTGATCCTTGCTAAGGCTAGGTATGTAGGAAGCCTTCCTGAGGTTCAAGCCCACCATCCATTGGTCCTGACCATCTTCACATCCGTTTACCAAAACTCATTCTAAACTACGTGGTCTTTAATACTTACCAAGGCAAGTTAAGTAGGAAGCCTCCCTGAGGTTCAAGACCAACACACATTGGTTCTAGCACCCTTTACCTCAGACCACCTTCATCTCGCATGACGTTAAACTGCATGCCCCATTTTTGTCATGCACGACGTTAAACTGCATCCACAATCCCAAACTACATGGGATTTGATCCTTGTCTCATTGACAAGGTATGTAGGAAGTCTCCCTGAGGTTCAACCCCATCCAGCGGTAATACATTGTGACCCCATCCAGTGGTAACTCATTGTGACCCCCATCCAGCGATAAGTCATTGTGAACCCATCTAGTGGTAACCCGTTGTGATCCCATCTAGCAGTAAACTGTTGTGACCCCCATCCAACGGTAAGCTGTTGTGGCCCCATATCAGTGGTAAGCCATTGTCAAACCACACCCATTGGTAAGCCCTTGTCATCCCTTCTGTTGGGACCCATATCGTTGGTCTGTCCCTGTGGTGTAAGACCAATCTCGGGTTGCTAACCATTTGTAATCCCCAGTGTATCATCAGGTCAATATCCTCTGTGCACACCCCAATTCTATACTCCCCATACTAATCTATGTGGACTCTGATTCCTTACTATAGGGGATAGGTAGGAGATCTCTTAGAGGCTCAATCCCAACATCAATGTCTCCCTCAAGTCAAATCTATCTCATTATCTATCCACATCACTTAACCATCCATTATCCATCTTGATTCTTACCCGGGCCACCACATCCCTGTGATATCATACCAATTCATCTCTTCACTACCCCTAGTAGTAACTGGGTCACTAACCATGTGTTATCCTCGACATCAGTGCTCCGTCTATGGGTTTCACCCATCTGATCCACTATAGTCAGTGCTCCAATCAGTCTGATCTATCTCCACTAGACATTAAACTCACGATATACCATGTGTTAAACATGGGAAGCTATGGAAAACCTCAGATACATGCCTATGCAATATAATTCTCCGCATTCGACATCAGATCCCTTGGGCATATGTGCCCCCGATAAGCCCTATAATAAGGGTAAGAAACCCATACGCACTAGTGTTCCAGTGTCCAGACACGATGGTGATATCCAACGTGACTACTCCCCTGACCAAAGGTTATTTCCCTAACCAAACCCCTTGGAATGTCCCAAAATAAGCAGTGTAATTAAATGACGTCCATGAAAAAATGGCACATGGAAGAGTTTCACAATCAACATCTTAGTCTATAAGGGAGACCCGGACTAGGTGACGAGTTCCAAGGAGGAATCCACAGAAAGAAGAACTTACATCTCATCATCCTGTTTCGATCAAGGATAAGACATCCCTAAATAAGAGATGGATGTTGACCACCATTGGAAAGCGGGAATGTGGGAAAACAGCTATGAAGACCTTGAGAAAGGGTCTTGGGATATTACCTCAAGGGACATTATAAATTAATCAAGATCAAATCTTTGGTCACTGACTTCTCCCTCCTCTAGAGGGCTCCCTCAACCAGCCCCCCCCCCCCCCCCATGAGGACTCGTCCGGTTCTACCAGCAAAGCGAAGAGATCCCTCAATTCAGTAGCTGACAACTACAGAGGGGTCATTAGAACCAAATACACCTTCACCCGGTCTGTCATTGGACGCGGGGCACCCTCGGACTACACGAAGTACTCTAACTCAGCCAGGTATTGCTCTGCCTCCGCCTGGGATACTACAAAGATA
Source organism: Viscum album (assembly GCA_963277665.1). Taxonomy (NCBI): domain Eukaryota; kingdom Viridiplantae; phylum Streptophyta; class Magnoliopsida; order Santalales; family Viscaceae; genus Viscum; species Viscum album. Next base: position 1,284,885,239 of record OY728133.1, read on the forward strand.
GCCCTGACAGGTTCGATCCCCAGAAAATCCATCCTAAGTTGGTTCATGTGTTTCCACATCTCAGATGAGTATAGGAATTTCCCATTGACATCCTAGATGTCCTACGCCTTCGGAAAGATAGCATCCCATATAATCTCTATTTGGCGCAGCCGCTTCCCCAGAGCATGACTTGATATCACACGGAATCCCCTTAATGGCCTCTCCTCTAGATAACTCTTCTCTTCTGGGACTGTCAAGTTTTCTACCACTACTAAATCTACTGCCACTTCCTCCCCCTCAACTGGTATATGCCTCACTATCATGGAAGCCCTATCAATGTGGAGTGTTCTGGCCACCTCCTAACCGCGACCTCAATGTAGGGGAGGCACAACATCACTGGAACGAACGGTTGGCTGCTTTAGCATCTTTCCTAGGTAGGCTGCCTCCCAGATTTTGGTGTACTCCTTTACCAACCCAAAGACGTTTGTGGGTGGAGGCTGCTCGTTTTGAATCTTCTCATCTTCGAGTGTGAACGTGAGCCACATTTTTCACTTCACACATGGGTTATCCTCTTGGTGCACCCCCAAATAGACATGTGGGGTTAGTCACTGCATGAACCGAAATTGCCTTGCAAATCTGTGCAGGGTGTATGACTCATAGAGGGGCTCACAGTCCACCCGTGCCACCAGGACTCCACCTCAAAAGGCCAGGAGGTAGGGCTGATTCTCTTCCATTCCATGGCCGTCATCAGAGAATACACATGTTGGCTAGAGAAATTGGTGAAAGTTTAACTCTTCTATATTACAGACCCGGTTCAGTACCAACTGCACGGTTAGTTTGGCAAGAAATGTCCCTATGAAATTTAGAATGGACCTATGAAACTTCAATTCCAGAGGGGATATGGGGTTCGGATATTCATAGACCCCCTGACGTGTGTCGCTATCCACCCATTCAAGAGGTGGAATAGCCCACATATTCTCTGTGGCTTCTTTCCCTTGCTGATATGCCATAGTATCTTGTACAGTTTGGTGAGTTTCGGGATCCCGAGGTTGACTCACTCTCCTATCTCTATCATGGATTTCATGATAAACGTTTCCAGTCACACTCCCATGTTTGTGTCCCTCACCGGTGGGATCCATCTGCAATAAAGGCAACCAACATGACTACCGGTTGCTGCTCGGTACTGACTTTGAATCCTCGCATCTTCCACTAGATATACTCTAAGAGACACAAGTATGAGTTCTCCTTGACTCGTTTATCCCCCTTTTGGCATGTTTGAGGCCTCACCGGAAACTTCCTATCTTTTGGGATGTTTAAGAACTACTTGAATCATCGCCTGAGATGGAAATCCCTCACTACTTCCTTGTCTTCTCCCAGCACCGGGTTCATTAACTCCATTTCTAGCGATGAAATCTACTCTAGGTCTTCCCACACACTCATAATGGGGAGGAACTAATCATACATTGCCCCCAATATTGGGGCCCCTGAGATCTGATTCAGATCCCATAGACTGATGCCAACCTCTCCATGTTGCAAGTGGAAGGTATTGGTCCTCGACGACCATCTTCTCAGGAACTCCGACATCAAATGCTTCGGCTGATAAATATGGAATTGGGAGGCCCAATTCGCCTCATATAGGCTCACTCTTCTTAGATCTTCCCCTAATTATTCACACAAAGCACCTACCCTATAGGCCTAGTCATCTGTGAAGTTGCCTCCCTGGCGTAGATCCCACTTATCAGAAAACCCCTTCAATGAGTTCCTTAGGGGTGCCTTTAAGATAGACTAGTAATGTGGCGGAGATGACTCTAGTTGTAGTTCCTTCCGGTCAATGTTGTCTAAATGGTTGTACAAACAATATTTATTGACGGGTGTGATGTCCTCTCCGACATGACTTTCAGCCTCCCTGAACTACTGGCGCTGACACGACGTGCTTCTGAACTAGTTAGCTAGTTCTTACTAGCTTGCTTTAGGGATGAAGATGTCATCCCTAAGTCCAAATACATATATAGGAAGCCTATTTCACAATAAATAGTTGTTGTGGATTTCTGATGGCATCAACACCAGCGAATTATGGTAAGAATGGCTTTGAACAGACTCTCCTAGACCCAAGATATTCTCCATCTTCTCCCTCTAGGTTGCATCCGCAAGGGCCCCCCTAGAAGACTCTTGGTTAGCCATTTAGTTTTTGAGATTTGGACTTTTTTTTCTAGATCGTGAAGCTATTTCACAGAGCTCGTTCATAGAGATCAGTCACAAAGTCACTTTGCAGAGTCATGCCTTAGCCTTCAGACATAAGTCGTTGAGTGCACTGAAGCGAATTCAAAGACTCATTGCACACCATGAAGCAGAAGTCCTGATTCATGGAGATCAATCGTGTTGTACGCAGAGCATCGCAAATCAAGAGTTCTAAAGGAAAACCCATAGAGAAGATAAAAAAAGAGAGAGGTCATCTCACCTATTTATAGGTGAGGAACCATGGCGCTTCGCGGTATGTCCAACCATGGAGAGCTTCATGGTGCGCTCCTCCCACCTGTCTCCACTCCACTTCATGAACCTCCTTCGCAGGTCCTCTTCGTGATTAATCGTGGGATTTTGGTGATTGACCGTCATACATTGACCCTCACTTTCTCCTTATCTCCCAGTCTTAGGGGGGGATTTGTTGGTGCCCAAATTTGGGAAGAACAAGGAAAAATAGAAAGATTTATGAGCTTCCTTTTGAAGCCTGTTTGTAGAGCCCTCGTGGCCCCGTGCCGGCGCAAAGCTCCTCCTTCGCGAAGCCACCGCATATCGATGAGGTGGGATGCTCCACAAACCCCTTTGACATTCAAGAACCCACCACAGAGCAACGAGGCGGGATGCTCCATGAACCCCTTTCATGTCTGTGAACCTGCCACAAAGCAACGAGGCGGGATGCTCTGTGAACCAATTTAACGTTCACAAACCCGTCGCAGAGTGACGAGGTAGGATGCTCTGTGAACCGATTTGATGTTCACATTCCCGCCGCGGACCAAGATCTGTCTTCACGCTGAGTGAGCTCTGCTTTGCAACGCCACATTCCTATAAATATCAGGCTCCCCTCTATCCTAAAGGATGTATCCTCTAACCTTTCACCTTCATAGCTCCCACATCACGAATGAATTTATGCTCTATGAATCGTGAGGTTTTCAAGGTACTTTTGCATCACAAAAGTGCTTTCCCCTTTGAATGAATTCATACCCTCTTCAAATAGGGATGCCCTTTGCAGAGCCCACGGCCTCCAAATATTAATGGGATCCCCAAGGGTACTCAGGTCTTCACGGAGTACTTATGCTTCGCGATGTACCCTCCATGCACATGTGACCCACATGCTAAGGAAGGGTCATTGTGCTTTGCGAAGCACATTACTTCGCAGTGCTACGCTTCACAAGGCATCCTTGCTTAGCGAAGCACTAATCAAAAAATTCCTTTCCACTTCGCGAAGCACCTTCAATATGCAGTGTTTTTTATGCTTTCCCTGAGCCACGCACATATGTCTTATTTGAGGGTGGTGGCACTGTTTGTTGCCCCACATTCCCACTTTCCAAAGGCCGGAGGTATTCATTCCATGTTTAGATACGTTTTCCCCTTCATCGAAATGGGATAATGGGATGTCAGTTCTTCCTTCGGGGGATTCCTCCTCGGAACTCGTCACCTAGTCCAGGTCTCCCTTATAGATTTAAGATGTTGTTCGTGAAACACTTACTTGTGCCATATTTCATGGACACGAGTTAATTACAATGCTTATGTCAGTTCATTCTAAAGGGTCTGGTCAGAGCAGCAACCTTTGGTCAGTGGATTATTCACATTGGACATCACAATCATGTCTGGACATTGGGACACTGGTGTGTCTAGGTTTCTTCCCCTTATTATAGGGATTCTCGAGGGCAAGGAAACCTGAGGCATCCCACATCGAACGTGGAAAATATTACGCCATAGGCATATATCTGAGGTTTTCCTCATCTACCCATGTTTAACATAGGGCATGCCGTGAGTTTAACGTCTAGCGGAGACGGATCAGACTTATCAGAACACTAATTAGAGTGGATCATATGGGTTCAATCCCTGGTGGGAACACTGATGTTGGGGACAACGTGTGGTTAGCTTCCCGGTTGTTGTTATGGGGAATAGGGAATGATGTGGCATGATCCCACCGGGATGTGGTTGCCTGGGTAAGAATCAGGATGGATAATGGAGGGATTAATGAATTTAGTGGAGAATGAGATGGATTCCACCCTAGGATGGAGGTGATGTTGGGATTGAGTCTCAAAGAGACCCTACGTATCCCCATGGCATGGAATCAAAGTCCATGTAGTTCGGTCTGACGATGGCTCACCGCTGATTGGGGATTTCAATGGCTTACCGCTGGATGGTGGATCAAAATGGCTTACCGTTGAATGGTATCATAATGTCTTATCGCTGGATGGGATCACAATGGCTTACCACTAGATGGGGTCGAACCTCAGGGAGTCTTCCTATATACCTTTCCTTGCCAAGGATCAAAGTCCGCATAGTTCAGGTGGGTACAATGGATTACCGTTGACTAGGGGAACAATTACTTACCGTTGATTGAGGTCCATAGTTTAATGTCATGCAGGCTGGGGGTGAACCGACGTGAAGAAGGACCTGGTGCCCATATAGATGTTGGGCTTGAACCTCATGGAGTATTCTTACGTATCTTACCTTAGTAAGGATCAAAGACCACATAGTTTAGAAAGGGGTGTTTGGTGAAATGACATGAGGATGGTCGAGGCCAATGGATGGTGGTCTTGAACCTCAAGGAGGCTTCCTACGTACCTTGACTTGGAAAGGATCAAAGACCTCGTAGTTCATGGGGGGGTTGGGGCTTACACTCTAGGCTGCCCGGAAGTATGTCATCATCGATGCATGATATAGGCCCACATGATTCATTCTCGGTGTGAGAAACAAGAGACACCAAAGGCTTGAAAATCATGTTGTGAAAGGTGTGTCCGTTGAAAGTGGAGTGGGGCTTACATGTATTTAGCTCCCAAAAAGGAAATAAGGGCTTATGCGTGGTCTACATCCCGAAGAGGAAACAAGGTCTTATGAGTGGTTAGCAGCCCAAAGAGATGGAGATTGGGACTTACTCCATGGTGGAGGCCTGGGTGATGAAAAAGCCTAGTGGGAGAGGGATTTGGCACCGAGGAAGAGAGGAGGAGCAGGGGTGCTGCCTCCTATAGGAAAGGCTAGGGTCTTACACCAATATGGTTTCCCTTTCCCTGCAGACAGACGCCACTGTGATAAAGAGGATGTCATTCCATGTGAGGAATGATCTCTCTCTCGTGGAGACCAGTGGGCATAGAGAATGTCCAATATAGGGCACCCCACATGCAAGGCATGGAGAGTGGTCACAGTTTAACGTCATGTGATGAGGACAATGGTTTTTTGTAGTTTACCATCCTGATCTCGGATGAGGTGGGTGTGCACCCCACCCATAGGACTTACATAACCAATACCCCCCCACCCTTGGGGTATGGAAGGAATTTATAATTCCATGGTGAAGGGGTGATATGGAGTGTCCGATTGGGGGGTCCACATTAGAATGGCTATGCGAAGAAGTAATATATGTTAGTGTGCCAATGAGAAGAATCATGAGGCGGAGCAATGCAATGGGCAGTATCGTCCAAGGGAATTTGAAGTTACTTCATGCCAACCTTAAGGGCCTCATGAGAAAAGGAGTTGCAGAGCAAAGGGGTTCATAGGAAGCCTTGTGAAGCTCTGGTGCTCCATTCAGTGGATGGGCTTTGTTAAGGGATGTTCTTTGAAATGTGAAGTTTCCTAGTCTAGGAATTAGGCATAGGTGAATATGGGAGGAGCTTCGCAAAATAAAAAAAAGAATTTGTGAAGTAATGCCTCGGGAAGTAGGGGTGCCACACGAAGTAAGGTGTCGTGAAGCAATGTGCTTCATGAAGCACAATGACCCTACCTTAGCATGTGGGTCATGTGTGTGTGGAGAGTGTTTCCAAAGAATAAACGCTTTGAGATGACCTAATTCCCCATGGGGATCTCCTTCATTGGGAAGGCCTATGGGATTTGCGAAAGGCATCTGTCTCAAAAGAGGGGTTCAATTAAAGAAAAGGGGGAGGAACTTCAGAAAGAAAAAGTACCTTGAGGAGCTCATGGTTCACAGAGCAGGAAGTGCTTTTCGATTTGAGAGCTCAGAATGTGAAAGGTCATATGATCCATCCTTTGGACATTAGGAGATCCCTATATTTATAGGAAAGAGGTGTCACGAAGCAAAGATCGCTCGACACAAAGACAGAGTTTTCTCTGTGGAAGGTCGTGAACGTCAAATTCTGTCGTGGAGCCACCCACCTCCTTGCTCTATGGCAGGGTCATGAACATCAAAGTCAATCACGGAGCATCCCACCTCCTTGCTCTGTGGCGGGCTCGCGAATGTAAAAGTTGTTCATGGAGCATCCAACCTCCTTGCTTCACGTTGGGAGCGGGGCCATGGGGCTCTGTGAAAGGGCTATGCGAGGAAACCCTGGAGACTTCCCTCTTGTTCTTCTTCTTCCCAACTTTTGGAATCAACAAATTCGCCCTCATACTTGGAGTTGAGGAGACATCAAGGGTCAATGTCTAAGGGTCAATCGCCAAAATCCCTTGGTCTTCTGTGAATCTGTTTCATGAAGATGGATCACAAATCAGATAGGCGACGTGCAGGCTGCGCGTACCGCAAAGTGCAATGCGACATGGACGTGTCGTGAAGTTTTGAAGTTCATCGCCTATAAATATGGGATTTGACCTCTCTTTTGTTCATTATTTCCTCCGTGACTTTGGCTTGTAGCGCTCTCGATTTATGAAGCTCCACGTACTACCAATTTTCTATCTGTGAATCGAGGCTTCTGCATTGTGGTGCACATCGAGTCTTCGACTCTGCCACAGTGCTTAGAGACAAACTTTTGAAGGCCGAGGTAGGGCTCTGTGAACATTCATTGCAAACGAGATCCTTGACATTTCTCCATGAAAGGGATTCGAGAACCGAACATAGGAAACACCCAAACATAAAACTTAATGGCTCATCAAGAGGCTTCCAGGGGGTCCTCGCGGATGCTGCCCGAAGGGAGGAGATGGAGAACAGTTTAGGCCTAGGGGAGTTAATACGGAGCCATTCCGACAACAGTTCCTTGGTGCAGCTGCTATCAAAGATCCCGAGGAACAATCCACTATGAAAGAGGCTGCCTTTGTATAACTTCAGGCTTAGGGATTATGTCTTCATTCTTGAAGAAAGTAGGGATGATCCATCTTACTTGTTCAGAAGTACGCCATGTCAGTGCCAATGGTTCTGGGCGGCTGACAGCCATGCCTAAGAAGACTCCACACCCGTTGATGTGGACTACCTATATAACCATCTGAATAACGTGGATGGGGAGGAATTAAAGCCAAAGATGTCCCCCCTCTGTACCATACAATCTGGAAGGAAGCCCTGATGAACCTAGGGAAGGGATGTTCTGAGGAGTGGGACCGGAACCAGGGCAGTAACTTCACATATGATTGGGTCTGGGCCAACTGGGTAGGTGCCTCATGTGAATAGTTTGGGGCTGAGCTTGGGAGAGTGGGCCTATATTTGGCGTCTTGGGCCTCCCAGTTTCACATCTATCAGCCGAAGCAGCTATGCCAGAGTTTTTGAGTAGGTAGTTATCGAGGACAAATACCTTCCACATATACCATGGGGAGGTCAGTATCAACTTGTGGGACATGCACCAGATCTTCGAGGTACCGATATTGGGGGTTATGTATGATTAATTCCTCCTCTTCATGGGTGCATGGGAGGATCTAGAGAAACTGTTGCGGCTGGAGATGGTGTTGATGGAGCTGGTGTCGGGAGAGGACAAAGAAGTCATATGGGATGTCCCTTTCAGGTGGTGGTTCATGCAGTTTTTGAACTTCCTGGATGACAGACAGTTTCTAGTGAGACCTTGGACTTTCTCGAAGGGGTATCAATGAGGCAATGAGCACTTGTACTAGCGGCTCTTAGAATACAGCATGTAGAAAACCGTGGGATTTAGCATCAACATCGAGCAGCAGCCGATAGTCAGGCTGGCGGCATTCATTGCGGCTATCATATGTGGTTGGATCCTGTCGGTGGGAGATACAAACAAGGGCATGCGACACATCACATTTATCATGGCGTTCATGTTGGCGACAGGAAGGAGAGTCAACCTCAAGATCCAGATGCTCTCCAAGCTATACAAGATGTTGTGGCACATCAGTGAGGGGAAGAGGCCATAGAGAATATGCGGGCCATTCCACCTCCTGTATGAGTGGATAGCGGCACATGTTAGGGGGATTTATGAGTACACGAACCCCATCTCGCCTTTGGGGTAAAACTTTTTCCCTGCTATTTTGATCTTCAAAGGAAGCTTTCCGGCCAACCTGACCACACCATTGGTACTGAACCGGATGTGGAAGTTGGAGGAATTCAACTTTCACCCATTTCCGTTGAGAATGGGTGCTTTTACTGATGGCAGACAAGGAACGGAAGATCACCGTACAATCTCCTGACCTTTTGAGGTGGAGTCCTGGTGGCAGGGGTAGACTATGAGCCCCTCTGTGAGTCGTATACCCTAGACCGATTTGCCTGGAAATTTTGGTGTATGCAGCGACTGACCCCGTGGGTCTTTCTAGGGGTGCGCCACAAGGAACACCCATGTGTGATGAGGCATATGTGTCTCATGTTCACTCAGGAATATGGGAAGATGCGGAATGATATGGCTCTGCCTACTACTATCTTTGAGTTGGTAAAGGAGTATGCCCAAAGCTAGGAGGAAGCCTACCCAGTGGAGATGCTAAAGTAACTAACCATTTGGGTTAGTGATAGTGAGTATATCCAACCTCGAGACTGGGGCCGAAAGGTAGAAATGGCATCTCGTGGTGGAGGGGTTCCATAGCGGTGGGACCCACACCAGTTGAGGGTGAGGCAGTAGCAATAGATCTAACAGTGGTAGCGGACTCATCGGTTCCAGAAGAACAGAGCCACCCAGAGGGGAGGACACTGAGAGGATTCCATTGGATACCCACCCAGGCTCCGGGGAAGCGGTTGCTCCATATAGACATGTCAGAGAATTCTGTCTTCGCGGAGGTCTGGGACATTTGGGAAGTCAACCGACAATTCCTCGGCCTATATGAGATGTGGAAACACTTGAATCATCTCGGGATGAATTTTCTGGGTATATTCCCTATCAGGGAAAACATTGCGGTGTCTCGGGTGGAGGTGGAGCAATACCTGGCAGAGCTGGATGACTTCGTGCATTCTCGGGGTGCCCTGCATCTAATGACGAACCATGTCAAGGTGTTGCTGGATCATAGGGTCCCTCCACAGTTTTCGGCCGCTGAACTGATAGAGTACTTCCCTCTGCTGGAAGAATCGAACGAGTCCTCCCGGGGGGACGAGGCCGGTCGAGGGAGTCTGTTGGAGGAGGGATATGTCGACGATCAGGACTCGAACCTTGAAGAATTTTCAGAGGCCCTTGAGGTAAAATCCCAAGACCCTTCTTTAGTGTCTTCACCCAAGTCGTTCTGGACTCCTTTCTAGTACTTGAACTATGTAGGAGAGTCTCATATATGGAACATGTTCTTGTCCTTCAGTGGATGCAGATGAGGGGCCTTCTGGATCCACACATGTGGTTGCATCTATTGTTACGTCTAGAGGGGACAAGACACATCAGTTCACCCCTCTAGAGCTTTCAGATCTTCCGATAATATACAGGGGGCCATGCCTTGGGGTCCCAATGGCGTCAACCCAAGAACGAGACCAGGAATTCGATCTTTGTATGTTTCTTCTACCAATTTCATGGACATCATCAATTAACCATGTCAACTAACTTTCAAGACCATTTTTTGGTGCGCATAGTTCTTCAAATGGCATGGGTCACCTTAGTGAGGTTGGTTGGGGCTTCTGGTGGCGCCTTTCCCATAGGAATGCTGGTGATTGTGGGGGCGGATATCCAGACTGAATGAACTTTGGCGCTCCCGATCACTATTGGGACTGCCAGTGGGGCTGTGCCTAAGATTATTGAGGTGGGATCTGATGATGAGGATCAATCAGATAGCCGAGGTCCAACCGTGCCTGATCAAATGCCAGATGCAGACCCTGGTGACGAGTTCCTGAGGGCATTCCCCGTATATGATCCTGCCAACCGTGCTGACTAGGACGAGATGAACTCTGATGAAGAGGACTAAAAAAAATTCTGTCGTCGATCATGGAAGCTAATCAGGCACTTCATTGATTACACCCCCCCCCCAAACACTGTGGATGGATGAGATAGAAATACTTGGATTGTGACGGTGTGAAATGTGTGATGGGGGAGTGGACGCCCAACGTCCACACATGCTCATCTGAGATCTGAGGGCGGAGAAGATTCAGGAGTATGACCATGGCCTTGGTGTGGGATGGCAGTGGAGGAAATCAGTGAACATCTAGGTGCTTCGAGAGGATACAACGATGTTCAACGGTTGCAAGTTTGGGCGGATGAGCACTCAGCCACCCTTATGAGCAATCAGGGATGATATTTTGATTGAAGGTCCATCTAGCAGAGGCCGAAGAGGGCCTAAAGCGAGCCTTAGAATATATGACCATCATCTGGACTGACGAAGAGCGGGCCTAGATTGCAGCCGATGAATTGTTCCCCATCGCTGCCGAGGAAGAGTGGCAACTGATCAGGCAGCAGAAAATCTGGGATGCCACAAGCCAGAGGGTGGTAGATATGTAGCATTCTTTTGACTGGATTTACCCATCCATGAGAGGGATAGACCCTCGGGTGTTGTAGAGATCACAAAACCTCTAACTTATGTTCATGATTTTATTATTTGATTACATAGTGTGCATGAGTCCCATTATTAGTGTTTGTTTTACACGCATCTGTTATATTCGTGAAACACCCAGTGATCACTACCTAAGCTCACACGGGTTGAGCCCAATGTGAGAAACAAGCGATGATTGCTATGTTATTCCATCTGAACATAAGAGTGATGAACATATTTTAGGCATTTGGGGTTTGAACAACCAACCCGGATTTCCGGGAAGAGAAGGGGGAGACCTGACTGTGTAATAAAGCTCTCAGAATAGTCGAATTACCATTTTCCCAGTGTTCCCTTGTGCACGATTAGGGTAAAGCCATGGGTACTGAAATAAATCTAAACAAGGGGGAAAGGAAGGTGTGAATCACATTACCCAAGATTCGGAACACTGTAGTGATAGAATGGAAATTAGGAATGACTGTTGACTGTGTCTGAAACATAGTATCCTTATTGCGTTAGCCTGAAATGGGGATAACAAATGAGGGATGACCACTAACCATGTTCGAAACATGGGGCTAGGCTCAAAATTTAATCCATTAGTCTTCTAGAACGTTAGCCCATGACAGTTGTTGAGCCATAAGGCGTGCATGTATACTTTTAGGGGGTTCCTCTAGATGTGAAATTGGATGATAATCCAAATAATGGTTATGTAAAGCGTGGAGAGTGGAGTTATGAGTTTTTCGACTGGAGTCCAACACTCTTGAAATTACACCACCATGGTGAAAATGCATTAGGTGGGTACATCTGTCTGATAAGAGATCAAACATACTTCTGAACTGGATCTATCTGGTAAGGACCAAGAAAAATTTGTAGTTTTACATCATACGGTAAAGATGGTGAACATAGTTTAAATGTCATACTGCTAGGACCATGGTTAACAGTTTAAAGTCATGTTACATGGACTGTAGGCTCCTATTTTGAGGTCCTAGAGAGGGGACCGTGATTGGGGCGAAGGGCCCAAGAGGGTTAATGACCATGGGGCTGGGCCCAAGACGAAATGTCTAGGTATTGATACGTATCCCATAAAGATGAGAATCAATCCAAACGTAGTTCTTGGAGCACAGTGTGGTCACAGAACAACACTGGTAGGGAGAATCCTCTCTGGAGAGGAAACTGATGCATACCATGAGTAATATAGGGCATCCTGAACTTTTTTATGGTATAACCATAGTTTAGTTTCATGCGTTGAGGACATATGGAATCATGTAGTTTATCATCATAAGATAGGACGTGGAGTGAAAGTGAAGATCCTAGGAAGGGAGTATGTGGTGTAGTAGCTATAAAAGTGACATGAATGAGGACTTAGAGTCTGGATCACACCACGTATCCCTGGAGGAAACTCTTCCGGTCAAGGGACCAAAAGTGAAAATTATGTTGGGCCCAATGCAAAGTGCCCAGGCATTTCTACATACCCCGTGAGTATGGGAGTCAATCCATACGTAGTTATGAGAGCGTATTTTAATGTCATGCGGGAAGAGGAAAGGTACGCATGGCATGGCTGCACCAGTACATGTCCTACAAGAACTACTAATCCCACTTCAGTCATTCTTGATGTGAGAAACAAAATTTAGTGAGGGGACATTCCAAGAACAGAAAGGCACACATTAGGGATGATGGAACACTAGGTGAATGACATCCCACTGATGCTGACCCACCTATATAACCCACCTAGATGCGCGTAAGAGTAAAGTCGAGTATGTTAGAATTCCACTGGAACACAAGGAAGTGAAAATATTTTATTCATAATGCACGAGATCTAGACCACAATGATGGTGACATAACGATAGGGGATATCTATTGACTATGTTTGAAACGCTGTATCCATATTGTGTTAGCCTAAAATGGGGAAAAACAAATAAGGGTCGATTGTTGACCATGTTCGAAACACAGGACCTTTCGCAAATGTCGTCTAAGATCATTAGGGGTGTTGGACCAGGACAGTAGGTAAGATAGTGTGGCCTAAGACTAGGCCGCAAATGGGGTCCCTTCAGACATGGAAGAGGATGAGGATCAAAATGATGGGTTAACAAAGCTTGGACATGGAACGAGATGAATGAACCGGTGTAAATTCCATACATTAGGCTCTTTGTCGAAACACATCTAAATACGACTATAAGATGTATCAGATAGAGGGAGTCAAGTCCCTTCCCAAGGACAGGGGTCCTGGGGTCGTACACATTCAACTTAAGTTCCTAGGTTGGAAAATTAAGGGGGATTTATTTAATAGATTGTGCACAGGGTGGAGAAATAGCCAAACATGACACATCGTTCCCATAGGGAGATCTTAGTTTTGGGTCATAGAACTCAGACCAACCTGTGGAAAGATATGGGAAGAACATGGTGCAGCTGTTGAAAAACCCGACATGAATGAGATCCTAAGAGGTACTCGCCACACCAAATGTTCCCAAATGAGTTTGGGCCAATGTATTGAAAAATAAGGGACAAGATTTGTAGATTCATGGGGTTCGAGCCAGAGTCAAAAAATGCATGGGAATTCCTACATATCCCATAAGGATGGGAATCAAGCCAAACGTATCTCTAGAGGATGTCATGCAGTTTAACGTCTTTCAATAAAGACTTGGAGTGGTCTTATTGTATGGTCATAGAGCTTGGACCACATATGGTAGAAAATTAGGGACATGCGGTGATGTAATTACAAGACTCGACAGGAATGAGGACTCGGTCTGGATCACCGTGTGCTTCTTTGTGGAGGTTTCAGGTCGAGGGACCGAAAATGAAATTTAGGCTGAGCCTGAGACAAGGTACACAGACATTCGTATGTACCACATAAAAATGGAGATCAAGATGCACGTAGTTCTATAGATGGCACGGTAGGATACCAGTGCTAGGGATAATAAGGTTGTGCAGTTCTGGCCCATTCACCCAAAGAAGCGGTATTTGATATATCTTTTTTTTCCTTTAGGATGAATGGTGTTTCTTTTGTGGAGCAATGACCCTAGGATAGAAATTCCAGACATCTCCACAAGAATCAAGTCATATGCAGGTGATGAAAAATGGTATGGGGTGTGACTGAAACCAAACATGATGGCTCCTCGAGTGAGGATATCTTGGTGCAGCGCTGTTTTCCATCGTGAGTCTAAGACGATAATGTCACAGTTTAGGGTCATGTGATGGGACCAGGTGACATAATTTAACATCATATGACCTAGATGTATGTAGGAGAGATTCGGTTCAAGAGGGAATGTTCACGGTGTGATAAATCATACCTGATGTGAATGGGGATGAGGTCTACCTCACACCGCGCATGATTACTTGAGTGAAACCTCGGGCCGAGGGGTCAGAAATGTCTAGAGGCTATGGGACAGGAGAGGCTAGCCCACAAATGAACTAGACCGGAAGATGATATGTTCATGTGTTCCTACGTATCCCATGGTAATGGGAATCAAATTGTACATAGTTCTTGAAGGTTCCTTTAAACGTCGTGCGGGAAAACATACAGTTTAATGTCATATGGGACAGAAAGTCTGGGGATAACTCCCAGAAAGGGGAATACATGGTGCGGCTAATGAAAACCCAACATGAATGAGGACATAATCTCATACCATGCCACCTAGTCCCATAAGACTTAAAGCTCTGAAGGTAGAATAGAAGAGATAAATTAGTGGAACTCGAGTTGGACCCAAAGACAGGATGTCTAGGTGTTCCTACATATCCCATGGGAATGGGAATCAAGTTGTACATAGTTCCAAAAGAGATCTTAGTTTATGGTCTTAGAGCTCGGACCATGGAGAGGCGACATCCTTCCATATAGGTACAAACCTCATCTCGATCCCTAAGCCCAAATGAGTCAAACTCGATGTGAGAAACAAGGGTGGAAGGGGTTTTTTCCATACTTGGAACACACACCAAAGGGATGTCAGTACAGAACCCCAAATGATGCCTTTACTGTAGATTTTGTCCTCCTAACGTGAAAATGCGCACTGAGGGACAGTGCCAGGAGTGTCAAAATTCCACTTAGACCTGATGAGGAAGAAAATGATGTGAATCATGCGACCGATATTTTCAGCTTAAAGTGGTCAGCATGATGGTGGAGGATAACTGTTGGCCGCATTCGAAAAATAGCATCCATATCACATTAGCCTGAAATAGGGAAAAACAAATGAGCATCGACCGCTAACCATATTCACAATGTGGTACTTGTATCAACTTGTTGTCTGAAACCCTCAATGATGTTGGCACGTAATGGTATAAAATCCCTTAATCCTAGCATCAATGCCATCTGGGGATCCCTTTATATGTGAAAGATAATGGAAGACAAAATGAAGGGGAACACAAATCCTGAAAAATGGGTGAAAACATGTCCAGGTAGAATCTGACACTCCAGGTTCTAGACCAGAGTACTCATGGGAAAAATGGTGAATCTCCGTAGAGGTTCGAGGGGCTCAACTTGAAGGCGGACGATTTAAAAGGATGAATATAGAACAAGGGGACATAGAACAATTAGGAGAAATAGTCACATGGAGTGGTTGTTACAAACCCGAATTGAATGAGGGTGTAAACTCGTACCACACCATATACCCCTTTCCCAAGGGAAATTCAATCCATGGTGCCAAGATGAGGCTAGAACCAAAGACTAGACATTCAGGTGGTCCTACATATCCCATAAGGAATGGAATAAAGCCATATATAGTTCTACAAGAGATGCAGATAGGGGTAGGATACCCCAATGAGGGAGGTGAACGGCACGGTGAGTAACCCGATGTGAATGAGGATATAATCCCACACCACACTATACAACCCCTAATGAGAACTTCGGCCAAGGGCCTGAGAAGGACTAGGGGCCTGAGGCTCGAATGGAAATCCCCAGCCAGTTTGACGTTTAACGTCTTGTAGTGAGGACGAATGTAGGGGTAAGGTGTCTCATATGGGGATGTGTACGACACAACAAGTAAACCGACCTGAATGAGGAAATAATCCAGCACCACGCCGTACAGTCCTAAATAAGAACTTGAGCCAGGTGCCTGAAAAGGCCAAGGGGCCTGAGGCTGGGCCTCGGACTGGATGTCCCAGCCATTTTGTAGTTTAAAATCTTGCAGTGAGGACAAAGGTGATCTTAGTTTAGGGTCATAGAACTCAGACCGTAGAAGCTTCATTTAAAAGTGGAAGTGATGGAAGAGGACAATTGTTAATAGAATTTTCAACACAGCATCCATCCATGCATGAAGGGAGGTCAGTGGAAACAATATATCGTCAACCATTGATCATATTCACAACATGGGGCTTGTATCAAATTGTTCCTCACAAACCTTGAGGGTGTTAGCTCTTAATTGTAGGAGAGCCCTTGGGATGAGAATCTATGCCATTCAGGGTCCCTTCTGGATATAGGGGTGAGGGAAACCCAAATGACGGGTCATTCCGAGCATGGTAGGGCCTATTCTCATAGAACAAATGATTAATGAAGGAAGGGATATCTCAAGGGGATATGTGTGGTGTGGAAAAATAGCCTGACATGAATGAGTACATGAGTCCTTACCGCACCACTCAATCATAAATGAGAACTTGGTCCCGGGGCCTGAAGGGGTCGAAGGACCTAAGGCTGGGTGTCCCGACCAACTATATCCATATAACCACTTGTGCAGTTACTGCCTCATCATAGATCCTAATCCCACGTGAGCAGTGATCGGTGTGGGAAATAAGGAGTCAGATTCGGCTTTCCATATCATATAAGGGTATGATATCTAGCATCACCCGAAGGGAATCACAACTCGAAAATATAGTGGGAAGGATGAATTGCCACACTCAATGTTTGGGATCTATGGGGGTGGTGATAACAACAAAGGATATCCACTTACCATGTTCAAAACAAAGCATCCTTATAGTGTGACCTGAAATAGAAACACAAATGAGCATCGACGGCTGACCATATTCGCAACGCGGGACTTGTATCAATTTGTTACTCAGCATCCTCAAGGGTGTTGTACAGAAGTGGTAGGAGATCCCTTAGGCCAAGAATCCATTCCATTCAGGGGTCCTTTTGAATGTGAATGATGATGGAGTCCCAATCAAAGGAGTGGGTGAAGCATAGTTATGCCCATGCATTTTAATGTCAAGCAGGGCGGTGAATGTGATGGACATCTCTTGGGAGCGGGACGTATGGCGGGATCGAGATGAGCTCGACATGAAATGGGAAAAAAGCTCATACCATACCATGTCTCCCGACCCCAGGGGGAATTCTAACATTTGGGTTGGGCCAATAGACAAAATGTCCGAGCATTCCTACGTATCCCATGAGGATGGGAATCAAGCCGTATGTAGTTCCTAAAGGCCTTACAGTTTAATGTTGTGCAGTGAGGATGTGGGATACTAGAAGAACGAGGAGGGAGCACAGGGTTTTATCATCATAATCTTGACATGAACAGGGCTAAATAAGCCTTCACTACGCCATGTAAGGATCCTCAAAGAGGTTTACCCCTAGGGGAGGAATAGTCAAAGAAAAGAGTTTGGGGGACGAACTCTAGATGAAATGTTTGAGCGTTCCTACATATCCAATGCAGATGGAAATCAAGACACACGTAGTTCTAAGGGTGAAATTTAACACCTTTTAGGACGAAATAAAATTTAATGTCATGTTGTACGTTTTACAGTTTAAATTTCTGTAGGACCGGGTAGTTTAGGTCATGCGGGACCAAACAGTTTAGGGTCATGCTGGACCCGGTATTTTATGGTCATTCAGGACCAAACAGTTTAGGGTCATGCCAGACCCAACTGTTTAGGGTCATTCAGGATAGGATGGCTCACCCAAAGTATTGCTTGAGAAATTTGGTATTGGTGGGAGGAGTTATACGCTCACCATCCATGCTCACCGTTAAGTACGTACCATTGGGGTAAACCTTGTGAACAATTAAAGGTCCTTCCCATTTGGGCTCTAACTTGGGTGGTTTCTTGCCAGGTGTCATTGGTGTCCTAAGGTCCAATACCAAATCACCTTGCAGGAAGAGAATAGGCGAACCTTCTAGTTCAAGGCTCTAGCTATTTTATTTTTATGCCTTTCTAGATTGGGCAGACCATGAAGCCTATTTTCATAAAGTGCTTACAATTCATCCAGATGGATTTTAGCTAATTTATCAGGGGTCTTCTGGTCATAGGACGTTGTACATAATGAATGAAACTGAATCTCAGTGGGCAATATGTCCTTGGTTCCATAGACCAAGTAATATGGGGTCACCTGGGTGGAATTATGAGTCGTTGTCCGATAAGCCCAGAGGGCGTTGGAGAGATTTTCTAGCAAACTCTTCCTATTCTAACCAACCATTTTCTACAAAATATTTGAGAGGGTTTTGTTGAACGGCTTGATCTGTCCATTTTCTTGTGCATGATAGTGGTAGGTATGTTTAGAACATATGTTCTTCTTAGCATACAACATCTTCAACTCATATTCTCGGATGTTCATGCCATTATTGGTGAGGACAGCGTGAGGGACTCCAAATCGGTAGATGATGTTGGAAGTCACAAAGTCACTGATGGAATGGGCCTTGACCTCCTTGAGTGGAACTGCCTCTACCCATTTGGAGATGAATTGTATATCCATCAGGATGAATCTACATTGGTGAGATGTCATCGGTGGATATGGTCCCACGACATCGAGTCCCCATACCACAAATGGACAAAACTACTTGGTGGAGTGGAGAGGCTCTGGAGGCCAATGCATAAAGATATCATGGATTTGGCCTGCATAGAATCTCTTGGTGAAATCGATGAAATCATGGATCATGGAGGGCCAATAGTACCCTAGTCTTAGGATCTGGTGAGATAGCTTTGGCCCAATCTGGTGGGCGCCGCAAGAACCGGCATGAACCTCCTGCATGACCTGAGAAATATCCACTCCTTGGATGCAATGGAGGATAATACCGTCAAACCTGCGCTTTTAGAGGATCTTATCATGAATAGGGCCATCCTAGAGGGAAAAATGTAATGTGCGATGTCGAATTCACTCGCTCTTGGGCCGATCTGCCAGAAGACTACCATTCTGGAGATACTCAACGAAGGGGGCTCTTTAGTCGGGAGTCACTTCAACAACTACATCTGGGGGTCCTGACATGAAGGCTTTGGCGGTAAGATGGTTCACCTGCATACCATCATCATCATCTAGGGAGACAAGAGCAATGACTCTCTAATTTTCCACATGGATAATCAGATCATCCTATTTGTGTTCTGCAAGTGATGCAGCTAGGCCATCCAGGGCGTCAGCTCGACCGTTCTGAGATCGAGGGACATCGGAAACTTCCAGTCGAGGTGGGAACTAGTCTATTAGCTATAGAGTGTGCTCCAACGATGGTATGAGCTCTGTATTTCTAACGATATAGTCACTCTCGATATCCTTGATGACTAGTTCAGAATCCCCTTTCACATGAAAATGGGGCACATCAATCTCGACGGCCAGCTCAAGGCTAGTGATGAGAGCTGGATACTCTGCCTCATTGCTGTTGCAGCCTTCTAACAATAGAAATGAGTATGGAAGAATGGATTTTGTCGTGGTAATAAAGATGATACCCATGCCTACCCTATTGAGGTTGGTATCATTGAGCCTCTTGCTGGTGGGGCATCGGGAAGCACCATCGAAGTGCATTTACAAGCACGGCATGGCCTGGTCTACCGAGAGGATCACCTCATCGGGGAAATTGAGATCCAAGGACTAGTCAGCAGGATCCAGATGGGAAGCAAGAAAGTCTTCCAATGTTTACCCCTTAATATCTTTCTGAGGTACAAACATAATATCTAACTATTGAAGAATTACTGCCCACCGAGCTAGACGACATGTCAACATGGGGAGGCTCAGAATATACATCAGTGGATCGACCCGAGACACCAGTTGTTCCTCATGGTACAGCAAGTAAAATTGCAGTTTCTGTATGGCGAATACCAGTGCAAGGCAGCTCTTTTTGTTGGGGGAGTATCCGGTCTCTGTATCGAAGAGCATGCGGCTGAGGTAGTAATGGTTGTTCTTCGTCCCCTCATTGTTTTTCTGGGTGAGAAGGGCACCGACAGATCATTCCAGGGAGGTTACATAAAGGACTAGTGGTTTTCTGGTGACGGGTGGCATCAATACTAGATGTTGGAGTAGATACTTCTTGATATCCTCAAAAAAAATCTCACACTCTTTGTCCCATTTTTAAGAGGTGCCTTTCTTCATGAGCCGAGAAAATGGCTTACACTTTCCAGTCTAGTTCATGATGAATCGGAATATGTAGGCTAAGTGTCCTTGGAAACCACGAAGCTCCAGAATGTTGCTTGTAGGAGACATCTGGCTAATGTCCTTGGTCTTCTCTGGGTTGATCTCAATGCCCCTGTATCTGAGAACAAATCCAAAAAAATTACAGAGGTGACCCCAAAGGCACACTTCAATGGGTTCATCTTCAGGTGATGGAAACAGAGGATGCTGAACACTTTCTCAAGGTCTTTGAGATGGTCCTTACACTGGCGATATTTGACCACCAGATCATCCACATAGCATTCCACCAACATTCGATGGATCGGCTTAAATATGCAGTGCATAGCCCGCTGGTAGGTGGCACCTGCATTCTTTAAACCGAAGGGCATGACTTGGTAACAAAAAAATACCTTGCGGTGCCCTGAAGGGAGTGAAATCCTCATCATCGAGGACCATTCAGATATGGTTGTACCCAGAGTACCTATCCATGAAGGAGAGGTCTTGGAATCCATCTATAGTTTCAATCAAAAACTTCATCATAGGAAGGGGAAAGTCATCCTTCAGTCAGGGATGGTTGAGATCCCCTAAATTGATGCAGACTCTGATCTATCCATTCTTCTTCATGACTATCATAATGTTGGCTAGACATTTGGGGTACAGGACCTTCTTAATGAAATTCGCTCTGATGAGCTTATCAACCTCCACCTCCACCATGGCACCGTAAGAAGGATGCATCTTTCTGGGAGGCTGCTTGAACCTGTGAGAATTTGTAGGGAGACCTAGTCGATGGAAAACTACCTGAGGATCTAGTCCTAGCATCTCATCATAACTCTAGGAGAACACATCGTGGTGTGGTTTCAGGAAGTCTATGTACCACTGCTTCTCCTCGCGAGACATGGAGGCACTGATCAATGTGGGTCTCAGGTCTGCCTCACTACCGAGGTTCACCTATACCAACTCGTCGACTGTGGAAGAGAGGCCCTCTTCAGAGGAAAGGGAGAATCCATTAATCCTTTATCTTCACTTATATAGAAGGGGTCCTTGGTTGGAGGAATTTCTTCTAAGTTAGCAGATCCCGACGGGTGGCTGGTACCATCCTGAGTGGCAGTGGTCACTACATCTGAGGACCCCTGTTCTGTCGTAACCATAGCGATGAAGGCTGTTGATCTAATCTCATCTGGTCTTCATCCCAAGGGTCCTTTCTTGATGATATCAATGCAATAATGGTGTGTTGTCTTGAGATGATTAATTCCTACCCAGCGGAACAAGCGCATATGACGTATTGTTGTTGCGATGGGGAGGAAATCCCAATACATTATGGGAGTAGGAGGCTACGAGATCACCTAAGCCTGATTTTTATAAGAGTACGAGGTGATTTTACGCCATTCCTTAGACCTATTAATGTGTTCCCCCTACATCCCAGACACAACAAAACATTTTCCCATGTCTGAGGTTATGGCCTCCAATCGTTGGATTGGAAAGACGTAGACATCGTCTAGATCTATCCACGATTCAGTCGCAGCCGGGGCATGCTCAACCTCATTGGTCTAAATCTGCTTGTCCTTTCTCTTATACTAGTTGGCATCCAGATAGTGGGACTCAAAAAAAGCAAAGGGAGATGCGTCACCTTGAAGTAGTCCCACTTGACCATTAAGGGAGTACTTGAGGAACTAGTGATATGATGAGAGAACCATAACATGCAGGTGGAGTAATGTCATTCCCATCAATGCATTGTAGGCGGTGTCTTGGGAGACTACCATAAATTTGGTGCTGGCAACTAGGCCACAAAACTGGGTCTTCAAATGGATCTTACCGACCGGCCTCTATTCCATCTTGTCATAACCTTAGATTCTTATGTCTGAGGGACTCAGATCATCTTCAGATAATCCCATATTTCGCTGCGTTCGGGTCGTGATTAAGTTAATTATAGAGCCCGTGTCGACAAGACAATGAACAACCTCCATGCCATTGAACTGGCGGGTGATGTACAGTGGGTTAATTTTCCCCTCTATGGGGAGCCTTCATCTTCTCCTGAGAATGAGATAATGGCATGACATTCGGCATTGCCGACCACTTCAACGTGAAAAGCTTCTGCAGCTGTAACTTCGATATCAAACTAAAGGGGGATTCTCAAATCCTCATCGAGGGCCTCATGCATATCTAAAAATATGAGAAGGGACTCAAGGATGGAGAGACTTGCTGGAATACTTTTAAGATGCTTAAGAACATCGTACTTTCGTTCCATGTGTGAACTTCATCTTGTAGGAGGTCACTCTATGACAAGAGGCATGTTGAGCCCTGCCGACTGGACAGGCGGCAGACTGGTACTGGGAACATCCCACTACCCACAGTTCAAAGCATGTGGATTACCTACCATTCTGGGGCTAGCTGACTAGGACCGGTTCGAGGTGGAGCGTGGCAGATCATGACGAGGTCTAGGTGGTCATTCTTGGTCCAGTAGCACAAAGGAAGGTAGAGGCGGGCCTGATGACACCAGATGAGGAGGTTGTGCATGCTGAGCTCTATATTAATCTTGTTTCCTACATTCGGTAGCATGCACAGCCTAGATGGAAGTGCTGACTGAGGAACTCAGATAGCCCATATAGCCATGGCTTCGTCGACACTGGCGATGACTGGGGACGTTGGGAGGATTCACCCTTTACTATCACTAGAATAGTCATCCACTACAGGAGGGATTCTAGGATGGATAGCCATCCTTGCGGTCATGAAGTTGGTGAGATTATGGGATGATGATTCAATTAGTAGGGGACTTTTCTTTTCCTTATGGTGCTGGGGTTTTCTCTAATGAGAAGATGCCAGCTGAGACGATGATGCAGAAGTGGTGGTTGCATCTTTTGAAGCCTCTGGCCGATTCAGGCATGCCTGGATGACACCATGGGCATGAGAGTCTTTTTTGAGAGTCATCCAGTCATCATACATCTAGAATCCGTGACTAGAAACCTGATTCCAGTCGCCCTCACTTTCACTACTACTGTCTGGCCTCACAAAGAAGCATGCAACTAGAGCCGAGGATGGACCCAGCCAGACTATGTTGTTGTCGACCTTGTCTTGGATACAATAATTGAACACATAGAAATTATTGAGAGTATGGCCCAGGATCCAGTGATAGGGGCATTAATTAGGGTGATTAGTAAGGTTTTAATCTCCTGGTCTTCTATACTCAGGCAAACACACGATCCCCTGTTCCAAGGAAATGCGGAAGTAATCGGGGACTTGTGTCTCATTGAATGAGTATGTCTGGTTTCTCTTGTCCGGAAATGGGGGACATTGATCCTGACCCTGATGGGGGGCTTGAGGAGCCTGTCGAGGAGGTGGGCCTGATTTTCCCTCCTGGGTGGTGTCGGCGCATTACGCAGGGGCGCCTTCCAATTTTGAAACGGCCGCTACTGGGCTGGGGGATGCGCTTGAGGTAAAGGGCCTCTATGAGGATGTGTAGGAGAATCCATTGGAAACAACTCTAATCGCCCATGGGCCTCTATTTGGGCCACTATAGTGAGCTGGTCCTTGGCGTACTTCCTCGCAGGAATTGCAGGAGGCAACAGACGTGCCTGGATGTGCCTGTTGCAAGGCTTCTTCCAGGCATTGGGACTTATTAGAGAAGTCTTGGAATCCACCAGGGTAGTTATGGGTGATCAGAGAGGGAACCAGTTCCATCTTAACATTTCCCACACACATCGTCAGTAATTTCTCTTGAGTCAGTGGCATGTCAAGAGAATATTTGAGTCCTTTCCACCAGGCAACAAAGTTGGTGACGCGCTTATCAGGCCTCTTCTTTCACTTGAAGAGGTTGCCGACAGAGGTCCTCCCAGCCGGTCACTGGTCCGATGGAGAGATGACTATACCAGAAAAACATAGGGCCTTCCAATGTATGCACAAAACACAGGAGTTTTGCGGCTTCCTACTGCGTTGTAGTTCCCAACATGGGGCGACACCTTGAGGTAAAGTGGATCAGTTACTGTGGTGGGTCCCTTGTCCCCTTGAATGGGGAAATTTTGGGATTCTCAAAACTCGGGGGTCACTGGAATATCATCCACCCACACTATATAGGGCTTTCCATTAGGTGGGAGTTCCACCTATCACATTTATAATGCCTCAATATGGGCAATGAGTGATGCCATTGGATCGTCTAGGTAGAGGTCCCTATCTTGACAGGGATCCCTAACCACAAGTTTGTTGGTGGGTACTTCAACATGGTAAGCAGACCCAACGGCTCATGGATCGGCTGGTGGAATGACCCTCAGGGCAAGTGGGGCAACCCGAGCTGGGTCCCTTAAATTGTCACGTCATTCTGAAGGGTTTGGCGAGACATACCACACCATCTTGCTGTAAGTTCCGGCTTCAACCCAGTCCGTGGAGGCAGGATGGTCAAGGTCACCTGGAGGCAGCTCGGCGAGGGGAATTTATTCCTGCCCCTGCTTCCCTGGCCTTGGAATACGGTATTTTGGCTATCGCTCTGCAGCCCGTTCATCCAGGAGGTCATCGACCAACTTCTTCTATTTGGCAAGTTGCTGACGCAACGCGGCTTTTTCGGGGTCTTCCTCCATCTTCTGCCCTAAGTTGGACGGGTTGGAGGGTTTGGGGGCTCTGAGATGCTCTTTACCCTTACCATGATTTCGACTAAGGACTAATGCCTTGGTGGGCACGGGGAGACCCAGTAGGATCCTCTATTGATGAGTAACCCTCCCTGAGGGGTCCAATAGTTGTGGAACACCTTCAGGGGGGAAGTCCCCATCCAAGAGCTCCAAGTCATTTTCCTCTTCTGATAGGGTTTCCATGTTGACTGCGAATCTACATGGGGGCTTGTCCTCAATGTCACCTAGATATTCGGGTTGCCATCGAATAGGACTGAAGAGAATGGAAGAATATTTTCCCCATCCATGGATCTGCAATAGGGGGGAATCCTCATTGATAATCTTGTAGAGTACCTTGAAACTCTGAACGCATTTCTGTTGGAAGGCCATTTGGCGACCTGGTGACTTAGGGCGCTGGGCCACAAAGAGTACCGCCAAATAAACTAGACAGCATTTCTCGCCAATGTATTTAAAATGCCCTTGGCTCCCAAGATAAACCACTCACTGATGATGAAGACGAAAGTGCGTCACATAGAGGGTTTTATGGAAACACTCAACTTCTTCTTGGGTGAGGGATTATGGTGTGTGAAAATTCGGTGCTGCCACGGGCCAAAACATCTCAGGGATGTGGTCCATTGCGAGAATATTCCATAATCTCCTTGGCTCAGATTCAGGGTTTGGCCCTTCATTACCCCACTTGTCAACTGGAGGTGGTCAAGGAACCGATAGTGGTACCTAAGAAAACCATTGGGACGGTAGGCTGGCTGGTGGAGAATACGGCAAGCGAGCTAAAAAACCATCGCATCTCGGGCATCCTCCGAAGAGTGTAGCGACTTAGCCACCACATCATAGTAGGATGGGTTGATGGCAGCAGTTCCTGGTGTAGAGGCTACGACTACTGGCGATGGGCCGCACTACTGCTCACTCACCATTAGTCCCCAGAATAGATCTTCGTGATCTCTAGTCAAGGAATAAAGTGCTTCTGGTGATGATGGTGGTGATTTCATGATTGTAACATGTAGGGTTTCCAAATTTTCTTCCTCCTGGGTATACCTGCAGAGGGTGGTGGGAATTTAATGGACCTCGCATTCTGGGAGTACTAGGAAGATGTTCCTCGTTCTTGCCCCATCCCTTCACTCGGAGGAGCGAGGGGAGGGTTCCTGCACTGAGTCGTACTCTTCTTCAGAGTCTGAGAAGCAGATTGGTTTGATCTCTGTCTAAACCTTCCCAGAATTCTTCTTATGGAAGCGATGACCCACATTCCTACCCCTGGATGGATCTTCAGGATAGGGTGGATTTATGACATGAGGAGGTCCTTCAGTTGTACTGGTGCTGGGGAGGAGAGGGTTTCCACTTGAGTAAGCTGGGGTGTAAGGAGCACCAGGCCAGATAACAAAGGGTACATGGGGGGGACCTCTGTGGGTAGTGCTGGAGTGATTAAGACCTTTTCTGAAATTGGTAGGAGCATTGGGAGGACCTCCATGCTTGTTCCTCCTGGTGACATCAGTGCGAGGATGGTCCTCATACTGTTCGAGCTAAACATAGGTAGGACCTCCATGCTAGGTGCTGGTGAAGTGAAGTTGTCCCTCACTCCTCTGATTGTTGGGGAAAGGAGGACCTTCACCAGCTGCTACGAGGAAACAGGGAGGGTCCCCACATTGGAGAGTGACAAGATGAGAAACATCCCCATACCAACGGTCTATGGAAAGAGAAATGACTCCATCTCTGATGTAGTGGGCACAGGAGAGACTTCTGTACTGAGTGTCACCACAGTGGGGAGGACCCTCATTTGGATTGATTTCCAGGTGTAGCAGCATGGTTTCTGAAAGCAAATAGATTTACTCATCAGTGCTGGAAGGAAAAAAGGGAATCGAAGACCAGTGCCCCAACACCATTTCGTCTTCCATGGATGGTAAGATGGATCCATGCTGACAACATCATAGACCAAGACGTCCAACGTTCTACTGCCCCAACTTCTGGTGAGTTTCACGCCAGGCCGGCTATTTTCTTGGTGGGACCCAATTTTGAATAGTTGGATCCAGTGACACGCTAATCCACTGATGTCTCGAATGATACTAATATCTATATTGAGGAGAAGATCTTCACGTAGGGATCACCATTTCAATTTTTGACACTTTTTCTGGGGTGCACGTGTAATTCTTGTTGGAGGGAAGTGGTGCTATTTGTTTCCCTGCATTCCTGCTTTCCAAAGGCGGGCAACATTCATTCCTTTTTCAGGTACATTTTCTCCTTGATCGATACTGGATGATGGGATGTCGGTTCTTCCTACAGGGAATTCCTCCTCGGAACTCGTCACCTAGTTCGGGTCTCCCTTATATATTTACAATGTTGTTTGTGAAAATATTCCTAGTGCCATATCTTCATGGACACCAGTTAATTGCACTTCTTCTTTCGGTACATTCTATAGGGTCCATTAAAGGTAGCAAACTTCAGTCAGGGGAGTAGTCACATTGGACATCACTGGCATGTCTGGAGGATGGGACACTGGTGCGGCTGGGTTTCTTCTACTTATTATAGGGCTTCTCGAGGGCATGGAATTCCAAGGAATCCCACATTGAACACAAAGAACTTTATTCCATAGGCATGTATCTGAGGTTTTCCTCAGCTTACCATGTTTAACAAAGGGCATGCCGCGAGTTTAAAGTCTAGCAGAGACATATTAGACTAATCTAAACACTAATTAGAGTGGATCATATGGGTGAAACCCTAGGAGGGAACATTGATGTTAGGGCCAACATGTGGTTAGCCTCCTGGTTGTTGTTGAGGGGACATGGGAATGAGATGGCATGATCCCACCGGGATGTGGCGGCCTGGGTAAGAATTAGGATAGATGATGGAGGGTTTAATGAATTAAGTAGAGAATGATATGGATTAGACCGGAGGACGATGTTGATGTTGGGATTGAGTCTCAAAGAGACCTCCTATCTATCCCCATGGTAGTGAGTCAGAGTCCAAGTAGTTCGGTTTGACAACGACTTACCACCGAATGGGGATTTCAACGTCTTACCGTAGGATGGTGGACCAGAACGGCTTACCGCTGGATGAGATCAAAATGGATTTCTATTGGATGGGATCACAATGACTTACCACTAGATGGGGTCGAACCTCAAGGAGGCTTCCTACGTACCTTGTCTTGGTAAGGATCAAAGTCTATGTAGTTCGGGTGGGTGCAACGGCTTACCGCTGATTGGGGGAAGAACGGCTTACCATTGATTGAGGTCTATAGTTTAACGTCATGCAGAACGGGGGTGAAATGACGTGAAGGGGGACCTGGGGCCCATATAGATGGTGGGATTGAACCTCGTGGAGGCTCCCTACGTACTTTGCCTTGGAAAGGATCAATGGCCACGTAGTTCAAAAAAGGGTGTTTGGTGAACCGACATGAAGATGGTCAGGACCATTGGATGGTGGGCTTGAACCCCAGGGAGGCTTCCTACGTACCTTTCCTTAGCAAGGATCAAATAACTCATAGTTCATGGGGGGTTGGGGCTTACACTCTAGGCTTCCCGGAAGGATGTCATGGTCGATGCTTGCTCTAAGCCTATGTGAGTCATGCTCGGTGTGAGAAACAAGAGACAGCAAAGACCTGACAATCACGCCGTGAAAGGTGTGTTCGTGGGAAGTGGAGTGGGGCTTACACATATTTAGTGGACCAAAATAGAAATAGGGGCTTACTCGTGGTCCGTATCCCAAAGAGGAAGCAGGGGCTTACGCGTGGTTAGCATCCCAAAGAGATGGAGATTGGGACTTACTCTGGGGTGGAGGCCCGAGTGATGAAAAAGCCGAACGGGAGAGGGATTTGGAACCCAGTAAGAGAGGAGGATCAGGGGTGATACCTCTTACCGGAAAGGCCAGGGGCTTACACCAGGATGTTTTCCCTTTCCCTGTGGATGGACATCGCTTTGATAAAGAGGATGTCATTCCATGTGAGGAATGATCTCTCTCTTGTGAAGACTAGTGGGTGTAGATAATGTCTGAGATGGGGGACCATGCGTGCAAGGCACGGGATGATGTCATAGTTTAACATCATGTGCTAAAGACGATGGTGCTTGGTATTTTAACATCATGTAGCTCAGATGAGGTCGGTGTGCTCTACACCCCTTAGAATTACAGAACCAATACCCTCCTACCATTGTTGGAAGAAAGGCATCAACAATGCCGTGGTGAGGTTGTGTTATGGAGAGACCCATTAGGGGGTCCATGTTAGCATGGCTATACGAAGAAGCTATAGTTGTTATCATGCCTATGCGAAGAAGTATGAGGTGGAGCAATGCAACGTGTAGTATCATCCAAGGGATTTTTAAGTTACTTCATGAAAACCTGAAGGGCCACATGGGAAAATGAGTTGTCAAGGAAAGGGTTTCATAGGAAGCCTTGCAAAGCTCTGGTGCTCCATGAAGTCAAGGGGCTTCGTGAAGGGATGTGCTTTATGAAGTGAAGTAGCCTAGGCTGGGTATTGGGAATAGGATCATATGGGAGGATCTTCACGAAGTGGAAAGGCATTTGCAAAGAAATGCCTCGTGAAGTAGGGGTGCCTTGCGGAGCAAGGTGTCGAGAAGCAATGTGCTTCGTGAAGAACAGTGACCCTGCCTTAGCATGTGGGTCATGTGTGTGTGGAGGGTGTTTCACGAAGCATAAATTCTTTATGACGACCCGAGTCCCCTTGGGGATTTTCTTCCTTCGTGAAGGACCGTGGGATTAATGAAAGGAATACCTCGAAGAAGAGGGTTTCAATTAAAGAAAAGGGTGAGGCACTTCACAGAGAAAAAGTACCTTGAGGAGCTCATGGTTCATAGAGCAGGAAGTTCTTCTTGATTTGAGAGCTTAGAATGTGAAAGGTCGGATGATCTATCCTTTGGGATCGAGGGGAGCCCTGTATTTATAATCAAGAGGCACCATGAAGCAGAGCTCGCTCGGTGAAAAGACAGAGTATGCTCTGCGACAGGTTGCAGACATCAAATTTAGTCATGGAGACTCCTACCTCCTTGCTCCGCGGTGGGGTCACGAACATCAATGTCGTTCACAGAGCGTCCCACCTCCTTGCTCTACGGTAGGCGTAGGGCCATGGGGCTCTGCGAAAGGGATACATGTAGTATCCCTAGAGACTTCCATCTTGTTCTTCTTCTTCCCAAATTTTGGCGTCAACATGAACCTATACCCAATGACTAGGCTAGGACACTTCCCTTCACAAAGCACATCGCTTCACGAAGCCCCTCAACTTTGTGGAGCACTAGGGCTTTACGAGGCTTTTACCTATAAATCCCTTTTCTCTGCAATTCCTTTTCCCGTGCGACCCTCTAGGTTTGCATGAAGTAATTTCAATGTCTCTTGGGAGGTACTTCTCGTTGTGTTGCCTTGCCTCATGATTCTTCACATTGGCACGCTAATGGATATTTCTTATTCTCATAGCCCCGCTAATGTGGAACCCTCAATGGATCACTCCATAACACCCTTTCACCATGGCATTGCTGATTCCTTCACTTCCCCATGGGGTGGGAGGTATCAGTTGTGTATGTTCTATGGGGTGCGGAGTGAACCCACCTCATCCGAGCTGCTAGACATTAAAATTCCAAGCATCATCATCCTTAGCACATGATGTTAAACTGTGACCTTTCCCCGAGCGCCTTATGCAGGGTTCCCCACATCAGACATTCTACACGCCCACTAGTCCCCATGATAGTGAAAGCATTCCTCACATGTAATGATATCCTCTTTATTGGAGCATCATCCATCCACGGGGAAAGGGAAACCACCTGGGTCTAAGCCCCTATCTTTTCTTGCAGGAGGTAGCACCATTATACTCCTCTCTTCCTCAATGACAAGGACCAGATAAGGGGGAATGGGAAATGGAGCCCTCATTTATTCGGTGCCAAATCCCTCTCCTATTGGGCTTTTTCACTAATGGGCCTCCACCCTGGAGTAAGTCCAAATATCCATCTCTCCGGGAAGCTAACCACATGAAAGCCCCCATTTCCTCTTTGGGCCTCCTCCAAAGAGTAAGTCCCAATATCCTTTTCCATGGGTTGTTAGCCACACGTAAGCCCATGTTTCCTCTTTAGGAAACTAACCACACGTAAGACCCCCATTCCACTTCCCACGGACGAACTTTCTGCGACATGATTTCCTGGCCTTTGTGGCCTCTTATTTCTCACACCGAGGATGAATCATGTGGACTTAGAGTAAGCATCAACCATGATATCCTCTCTGGGAATCCTAGAGTGTATGCCCCAAACACCCACTCATTTTGAACTACGTGGACCTAGATCCTTGCTAAGGAAAGGTATGTAGGAATCTTCCATGAGGTTCAACCCACCATCCATTGGTTCTGACCCCCTTCACATCGATTCCCACTCCTTCTGAACTATGTGGTCTTTGATCCTTGGTTTGTAAAGGTACGAAGGAAGCCTCCCTGAGGTTCAAGCCCACCATCCATTGGTTCTTCCCCCTTCACGTCGGTTCCCACTCCTTCTGAACTACGTGGTATTTGATCCCAGGTAAGGCAAGGTACATAGAAATCATCTCTTAGGTTTAATCACACCATCCATTGGTTCTGATCCCCTTAACGTTGGTTCCAATTTTTTCTGAACAATGTGGTCTTTGATCCATATTAAGGAAAGGTATGTAGGAAGCCTCCCTAAGGTTTAATCCCACCATCAATTTGTTTTGACCCCCTGCATGTCGGTTCCCACTCCTTCTGAACTATGTGGTCTTTGATCCTTGCTAAGGAAAGGTACGTAGGAAGCCTCTCTGAGGTTCAACCCACCATCCATTGGTCCCTACCATCATCAATTAGGTTCACCAAATACCATTATAAATAATGTGTTCTTTGATCCTTGCTAAGGCAAGGTATGTAGGAAGCCTCCCTGAGGTTCAATCCCACCATCCATTGGTCCCGACCATATTCACATCGGTTCACCAAAAACCATTCTGAACTACTTGGTCACTGATCCTTTCCCAGGAAAGGTAAGTTGGAAGCCTCCATGAGGTTCAATCCCAACACCCATTGGTTTCGACCCCCTTCACGTTCGACCACCTTCGTCTCACATGATGTTAAATTGCATGCCTCCTTTTCATCCTGCTTGATGTTAAACTGCATCCACCATTCCAAAATATGTGTACTTTGATCCTTGTCTCCTAGAAAAGGTATGTAGGAAGCCTCTCTGAGGTTCAACCCCATCCACAAAAAATCCATTGTGACCCCATCCAGTGGTAATTCATTGTGACCCCCATCTAGTGGTTTGTCGTTTTGACCCCATCTAGTGATAATTCGTTGTGACCCCATCCAGTGGTAAGCCGTTGTAACACCCATCCAGCGGTAAGCAGTTGTGACCCCATGTCTGCGGTAAGCCGTTTTCAACCCAAACCCAATGGTAAGCCTCAGTTGTCCCTTCTTTTGGGACCTATATCTCTAGTCTATCCTAGTGGCGTTTGACCAACCCCAGGATGCTAACCACACATAATCCCAAGTAAATCATCAGGTTGTTGTCCTCTATGCACACCCCGATTCTATACCCCCATCCTAAAAGATGTGATCATTGATTCCATGCCTCTGGGATATGTAGGAGGTCTCTTAGAGGCTCAAGCCCAACATCACCGATGCCCTCGAGTCGACTCCATATCATTCTCCATCCACTTAACTTAACCATTCATTATCCATATTGATTCTTACCTGGTCCACCATATCCTAGTGAGATCAAGCCAATTAATTTATTCACTTCCCCTAGAAGTAAATGGGTCACTAAACCCATGTTATCCCCAACATCAGTGTTCCCTCCAGCGGTTTCACCCATCAGATCCACTCTAGTTAGTGTTCTGATCTGTCTGATCTGTCTTCACTAGACGTTAAACTCACGGAATACCCTGTCTTACAAATGGGAAGCTGAGGAAAACATCAGATACATGCCTGTGGAATATAATTCCCCGCATTCAATGTGGTATTCCTCGGGCTTTTACGCCCTCAAGAATCCCAATAATTATGGGAAGAAATCCAGATGCACTAGTGTTCCAGTGTCTAGGCAAGCCAGGGATGTCCAATGTGACTACTCCCCCGACTGAAGGTTGCTAACCTAACCAAACCCCTTGGAATGTCCCAAAAATATTAGTGTAATTAAATGGCATCCATGAAGAAATGGAACTAGGTAGAGTTTCTGGAACAATGTCTTTGTCTATAAGGGTGACCTGGACTAGGTGACGATTTTTGAGGAGAAATCCATGGAAGGATGAACCTAAATCCCATCATTCCATTTCGATCAAGGCGAAAACATCCTTGAATAAGCGATGTATGTCGCCCATCTTTGGAATGCGGGAATGCGGGCAACAGTTGCACTTCCTCCACAGAAAGTTGCACACGCCCCAGCAAAATCATTGAAATGAATATCTTAATTATGTCTTGTATATCACATTTAGTCATTAATACTATATTTATACCCTTCCATGTGAAGTGTTAGTTAAAGTAAAATCACATCACTTCGAGAGGCTATAGACATTCGTAGACATGAAATAAATTATAATATGTCCTATGCAATGGTCAGGTAAAAATATATATATATATATATATGATATAGTGACTAACTTTTTATAAGTTATTTCTAAATATCATATATATAAATATAATTTATTTAATTAATCAGACACAACTAAAAACTTTGGTCATTGAAGAATGAACAACATTTGTTTGTGATGCGGTAGTCTTCCATACACGCGAATGAAGATATCAAGACAAATTTGATAGAAGTGTATGGGTTTTTAAGTATTACCCATTACATAATAACATATCATTTTATGGAAGATACATAGGTTATTATATCAACATTTTTTTAAAATAATTGAATGAGGGGGAATCATAAATTAAATGAAAACACTTGTTGATGAATATTACTTTTCTTTTAGGTATCCTCATTAGGATTTCACAAAATCATTCAGAGATTAGCTTTATACACAAAATAATTCTTCATGGATGAGGTGAGGGACATTGGGAAATTTTTTTTTGTTCTTATACAATCCAATGTTCATTGAAGGTGTGTAGTAGAGATTATTTGGGGGTGGCCATTTATAAGTGGGAGAGAGATGACACCCATAATTATTTTAAATGAATTGAATGATCCCACATTTTTTATAGAGAGAAGGGGGAAAATTATATCATTATATATGATTTTACATATATTTCTCTAAATATTCCCCAAAAAAAATAGACATTTATATAAGTCATTATTACCCTTATATTTTTAGTTTAACCCCTAGTAAACCATTTATTACATTAACAACAATAATTAAAATTTACTACATTCACTATCCATTTGTGTCAAAAAATAAGTTGACTTTATAATAATTAATATACTATTTTTATTCCAAAAATTGATTCTATTTTCCAAATTCAATTTACATAATTTTAAAATATTAATTTAAATTTATACTTGAATACATTATGGGAAATAGGGGTTTTAAGGTGAATTTGCTCAAAATATTACAATGTTTTTTTTATTTAAACACAATATGAAAATTATTTGAATGAAAAAAATATGATTAATTGATATAAAATTGAAATATTTTTTCTTTAAAACCAATAAAAAATATTACTTAACATTAAAAAAAAATTAAATAAAAAAACATCTTTCAATTAAAATTATGTATTTTTAACAAATTATTAAAAAATTACAATTTCATAAAGATAAAAATAATTATATATTAAATAAATTTGATATTCCAATTCAAAAAATAAATTTATTCAATCATGTAAATTTTGAAAAAGTTTTAGAAATTAATTTTTGAATTATGATCATGAGGCACGGCAAAATGTCATTTATAAAAAAAATCAAAAATGTTTATTTTTCTTCTAAATAACCAATTTTTCTTCAAATAAATATATTATTAATTAAAATGGTAAACCGTTATATTTTCTTAATTTAATTAAACTTATTCATTCCATATATTAAAATGACTAAGAGATAACTATCATATTCAATAATAAATGTAACAATATATTTTTGTCTTGTAAAACTCTATCTTGTGTGCCAAACAAACAACCAAAGAAACTATTTTATTCAAGTATCTTAAGATTTCAATGAAATTAAATTTATTATTAATAAGTTATATTTCAAATTATTTGGGTGTTATATTATCTTATAATCAAGCTATTATATATCACATACTGAATTGGATGAAATCTTATTCTTTTATAATTTCTGGGTGTTACAAAATTCCACGCTGTTTTTGGTCAATTTTTTTATCATGATCATGGTTAAGTTAAAAACCTCATTTTTATAAAAGTAATTTATAAGGATATTTCAGCCCTAATGAAGGATGGAATTAGGAACTCCCTCAGGGGATGTGGTGCAGGTCATCCATATGGGGAACTGGTAACCCCATCGAGCATCGTATCATTCTTAGTGTTTGGGTATCCCTACTCGGTTATAAAATGTTTTTTGGAAATACTAAGTGGTATTTTATGATAGTATATATATCTAATTACTTTGGGGGGGGGGTAATGCTGTGAAATGTGAAAAACACATTTCCTAAAAGGTTAGATGACTCTTATTGTTTTCAAATGTAGTGTATGATGTGGATTAGTGAATTCCACATGGATGTGATATTTTACAAACACAATTCCAATGGTTGGATGTGGTAATTTTTTATAACTACTACTCTTTTCAACTATTTTTTGATCTTCCATGTCATGGATTAGTAGGTATTGGTTAACTTCAGAAGTGTGACTTTAATCTATTGTAGATTTTTTATGAGGTGATTCGCCCAGAGGTTGATTATCTAGTAGGTATTCTCCCCTAAGGAATAAATTTAATAAATGGGTACACATTACAAAAAATGATAATGAATTTTTTATTAATTATAATTATTCTTATGGGGTGATATTTATTTTATTTATTTTAAGTTAATCAATATAGTATTCCATGTAAATTCTTCTTCCCCTTTTATTGTATTATGTGGTAGTATGGTAATTCAGTAGGAGTCATGATGACCTATAGCCTTATTTTTCTTTCTATTTTTGGGGGAATTCTGCATGTTATTTTTATACTCACTAATGCATGGAATTTTTCCCACATACATGGTGTAGGGTGATATGGTATAAAAGTAAGTGGATGTTTGTTAGCATGATGTTTTTGTACTTTGGAGTTGAGTAAAATAATTCTAGGAGACTATTGGGATTCATGGTTAAAAATTATCTTGATGTTTTTTTCATGGAATAGTTATCCATATCATTTGATCTGTTTGATGTATTATTTCATTTTTATTTTTAGGCCTTGTATATTTTCACCCTTTTGTAAATAAATTCATATTGTACAACTATAATATTTTTCTAATGTATAAATGAATATTGTACTAGGTTAGTTATATATATCCAATGTGGTTATGGGTATTTTTATGAAATTTATGTAAATCTAATAATTTCTTGTATAGTTTAATGCCCCCTAATTTAAGACTTATCCTTTTTGTTCGATCCACCAATGCTTGGCCTTGTTGTGGTGGGCCTAGTGTGCATATTTGGCTCACAAACATCCTGGGTGGTGACCGAGTGGGTTAGTTCATCTTTTAATTGTATTATATCCATTTATGTATATATATGTTTCTTTTAAGTAATATAATCATCATTTTATCTTGATACATATAGACGGAAAATTTTTAATGTGTTTTAGGGATAGTTGATACACTAGGGAACCCATCTTGGGAATGGGAGCTGATGAATTCCTTTTGAAGGCTTGTGATAATTTATTAACAATCATTAGTATTTGGAGAATTTTTTATTAAGTAAAATTGAATATATTCATGACTTTTATAGTGTTCATTATGTGTTTGGTTTCACAACATGTTGTCATATTGGCAGAGATTATATTTTTGTAATGTGGATGTTGATTTTCCTCATGTAATTTATTTCTCTTGAGGTCCAGGACATAAATTTATAGAATGAAGAGTGATATATGGACCCTAATTGACATGTGATATCTAAGGGTGATGTTCTATTAATTAAGTACCATTATGGTGACAATATAATTCTCTTAATGTGACACCATTAGGTTTATAGAAATTCTGGTGACCTTGTCTGATTGGTTCAAATGGGGTTGGTAACTCCCTTGGGATTAACATTATTCTTGTTTGAGAGTACCCCATATGAGATTATCAAATTTGCTACTTCACCATTGATACAAGGGTATAAATAAAACTTCATGTGGTGTGGGTTCTAACAAACCAACCCGGGCCAACTAGACATGCAACCTGAACTGGCCCATCAAATGATATGGATAAAACATGATAATGAAAATTGGTCATGAATATAAGTAAAAAATACATAAAAATATATTATGAAGAAGAAATAGTGAATATTATACAAAAACATGCAATTCAAGATAGAAATTCAAAACTGGAAGTTAATTCATAACCCCATGTGACCAACAGTCCCCTCCAAACCAACCCAAACCAAAATCCAAAATAATAAGAGAAGACAACATGCTACAAGTTGATTTTATATTTACCAAAATATTTCAATTCTGCATTTAAAAACTCCAAAAGAAATATTTATGGTGTGTTAAAAATACTAGAAGGATACCATCACATTCTCTATACAATTTTATAATAATGAATTATATAATTCATTCTTTTAAAACAACACAGATTTAAAAAGAATTATAATAAATCCAAACAATTTATAAATAATTTTCATTTTTTATTCCATTGGTTTTCATAATGCCTTTCGTATTATCATACTAGAGATAAAAAACTAGAAGTGATTAAAAAAAGGAAACCATATCCATGAAATAAAATGAAAAAAGATAAACACATATCCATGAAAAAAATCACTAATACGAAGCTTTGGGATACAACCACATATAAAATAATACTTGATAATAAATCCTTTATGTAAAAATAATCATGTGATAAACAATGAAAAATGAAAAATGATAATTCACGTCACATATTGGGCTCAAGCCCATGGAAAAAATATATAATATACTCTCAAAAGTCTAAACATGCATATGTATGATCCCAATACTATAATGGCTTACCACTCAGTACAAAAAATGTTACCCCCTACTACTGCAACAAAGACCATGAATACCCCTATATCAATCATGGTGAACCCAATGTTTTCAATGTTAAATTCTCAAGTACATTTTCAAAACCATTCTCACACATTCATGAATCATTTTTAATTCTAATCTAATTCACATTGAAGATTGAAAACCCATTTCCAAATAAAAAAATACATTTCTAAATAAAACCCCACTTTTGAATTAATTTTCCTTTCAAATAATTTTTTTTAACCATTTACCAATTTATCTTAATGATCAACCCAAAGGAATTTATCAAGAACAAATTGCAATTCAAAAATATAACCCACTATATAGATTGACCTACCTCAACATGATAGATAACTTAGTTTCTTTCGACAATGGTGATTGAAAACCAAGAGAATATACTCCAAAGACATGGTTTGATAAGAATCTAAATATAATTGATAGAAAATACAGTTTGTTCATAAATATGTAGCTAAACCATAGTTGTAACCAAAACCAAAGAAGAATCAGAAGGAAAATAAAGATATAGAAACACTGAACAACTGTAACAATATGTTCTTAATATAATCTAAGAACCCATCACATCCTACAAACCTTTCTAGAACATGGTTTTAATCCTTGGATCCCTATCAAAAAAAAACTGTATAACGAACAAGTTGATGTCTCACAATTTATAGGACATACAATTATGAAAGATATTCAACTTTTTTATCCTCTTAGATAAGTAGTAAATTCACTGATTTCATTATTCGATCAATGATAATCCAAAATCACATATTTCCCACTATGATTCCATGGAAATCATATAAATGTCATCCCACTTCTATACCAAAATGGGTAAAGGTTACAAAAATTTGTAAGGGATCTGGTGGTCCACCTAAATTCCATTCCATGTGAGGCATCGTGAAAGAATATTCTCTATTAATTATCTAATACATTTACACCAATATTGATTTCTCATTTCTTGATACATCCTGGAATCACCAGGGTTCATGTATCAAAAATAATAGTTTCTACTATCAAATAACTCATGTCTCAAGGAAAATGGAAAAATCAACCTAATGTGGAAGTAAAAAATCTAACTAGGAGATGGATACATCTCGCCCAAGATCTCACTACACTAAAGGATTTCATTAAATAATTTTCACTATAGGTCTTCCTCCTTATTGAGCAGACACATCTCACCAAAATATGATGTATATCTAATCAAAGACAATAGATCATTTCCACCGAACGCTTCCACTCCCAAACTCATCTTAGGGAAAAAATCATTCGAGACCACTACTCAACTGAATCCTTTATGGATTATTTTTGTAATTTTATACTTAATGCATCAATAACCAAAGTTCAATTCCCCTGGGTATAAGAAATATAGAAATCAAAATTTTGAAAATAATCCACCTAGTGTCTCCATTTTAAATTTAGATTCCTCTGAGTAAAAATATATTGTGGGAACTTATGATCTAAATACACTATGTAACACTCTCCAAAGAGATAGTAACTCCACAATTTTAGTTCATGCATA
Source organism: Viscum album (assembly GCA_963277665.1). Classification (NCBI taxonomy): domain Eukaryota; kingdom Viridiplantae; phylum Streptophyta; class Magnoliopsida; order Santalales; family Viscaceae; genus Viscum; species Viscum album. The sequence continues at coordinate 1,284,924,392 of OY728133.1, forward strand.
AAATATTCAAACCCAAGATCATGGGTATGATAGTTCTTCTCATGGGAAAATAAATGGCATGATCCATAGCCTATAACATGTTTCACCGGAACCAAGACACATCCCAATCAAATACATGATGAATTGTGGAAAAAGTTAAATCCTAACCCCCATTCTTAAAGAATAATGTTTTTGGATGAAATCAACCACATCATTAGTTCCTCCAAAGATCTATCACACTTTTTGTTCCATCAAAACATTAATACTTTATAGGTAAAATATGCCATCGATGATGAAATCATGGAGAAGTATTAAACAAACCGTTTATAATGACCATCCAAACATAAGAAACTCTAGATATCAAACTAATTTATGGTAAGATAAAAAGAAATGACAACATTTAAAATGTTAGGATATACTTATATTTCACTCTCACAAATCAAATTCCCCTGAGACATCACTTCCAAGATCCAAAACTCGCACATTGAAAACTTACCATACAAATGATGTCCATTCAACTATTGGAAAAATGATGCTAAAATGTTCCAAATTCTACTTCTCTAAAATAATGTACTGTAAAATATCATCCACAAACATAATAAAAAAAATCTAAGAACTGATGAATGATCTGGTTAACCGTATCCAATAACAATACAGTAGAATTAGTATGGAATAAGAAGAAACATGAAATGGCCATATCGACTTATAAATGCTTTCTTAGGAATATAATTTTGTTCAAATATCAAATGGAGATACACTTTTCATATTTATATCATAGAAAACCAATGAGCTGCTATAAGATGAAAAAAGATATCATCAATCCTTGGAAAATGATTTTTTTTTCATAACTTTCACCCAATTTTACTTTTAGTAATCAATTCAAAGTCTCTAGAACTCATCTTTGTTGTCATCATAGATGATAGGATAATAAAATGGTGATATTCTATTTTTAATAAATATTTTAACCTCTATATCCTAAAGTATGAATTTATGTTCCACCAAGTCTATAGGTTCCATAGAATAACAAGACTTGGAAATAGTCATCATAGTAGGGAACATGGAAGTAGTAAACTCAACCTATCTTGGTAGTCGTAAACCATATAAATAATTAATAACGACCTTAGGTTACTCAATCACAACTGGGTGAAGTTTACTACCCCATAAAGGTTCAACTGTATAAAGAAACTTCTTTGAAAACTAGCACATGATTGTTCTAAAATAAGGAATAATGAGCCCTATTGTTCCCCATATAGAGTCCCACTCACACTAGAAAACATGACTGACTACATTATAATATAACAAATCAACCCAATTGTGATCAAAATATATCTAGTACTTGACACTTATCATCCAATCCATTCCAATAATGAAGTTTAAGATGTCATTATCAAGCACTAAAAAGTCCATCTCCACCTCAAATTCATTTACCATCACCCAATAACAGGGACATCTAATACCATGTTCATGCCTCTTTCCCAAAGGAATGTAAATATACAACAAGAAAGGCATATGTTATAAAATAATAACATCATTCCAAATAACATTGATGATATTAAAAAATGAGTAACACTCGTATCATTCAAATCTAGAACCATATAAGATGAAATAAACATTCCACCAATAACACATGATGGACCTGATTCAGATTTGTCTGGATTGAGGATACACCCTGAATAAACACAAAACCAAATGAATCCCCCACCCAAACCTGTCCTCCTAGCCATATCTTCCTCATATAATGAAACCTTTTCCCATACCTCCACACTGGTAAGAAGACCCAAGAGTATGAACATATATAGAATATTTGGCCTCAGTGAAAACTCAAACCTCTGATACTTCAGGTACTTATTAGTGAAATACATTGGTGCCATATGCACTAACTCACCAAAATGGGTAGAATACTCTAGAATGGAATGATCCCCATAATATGAGGATAGAAACTAGAAGTTCTTTGAAGAATGAAATGTCTCAATGTATATCATCTGGTTAATTCTTTTCATGAAGGAATCCTAGCTAATATCCTTATGCAACTTAACATTCTCTATAGTTTCCAACCATATCCTTCTCGTTACCTCAATCATATTCACGGAAAAACCCACTATATATTATTCTAGAGTATTTAATAATTTTAATATCCTTTTTATTTGATCAATACACTCTTATAATTTATTGGTTTCTTTTTCTATAAGAAATTCTAGTGGATGCTTCTTGGTAAATTCTGATCCATGATGAACTACACGTCCAAGGTTCCTGACACCCACTTCATCCAATGTCTAAACAATGTAGATAACTACTTCTACCAATGTAGGGTCAAATATAGGGTTCAACCATGGAACCTTTATCATGGTTTCCTCTTTCATATTTGGATGATATCTTCTCGTATGTATTATATCACAAAAGAAAAAAGACCAAACCACTCATGAGAAAATTCTAAAATCATTTGAGGAACTTTAGGCATTGATAATAATGATTTAAAACATTATTAATTTCACAAAATAAATAAGAACATTACTTTAACATAAAATGTTACTTTTAAATAAAATTCTAATAATTTTCATTCAAATGAACATAAACTCTATGTCTCAAAACCTGGTAAAAACCCTTGGCCACATATGGTAACTCAGTTTCAGTTAGTGAAGTGAGATGGCTAGGAACATTTTCCACACCCACTATATGAATTATAATAGTCCAAACTCCATTCTACCCATGAAAAAAACAACTATGTAAGTGATAACACACATAAGGCTAAGAATCTATTTGATACCAAATTGTAATGAACCAACCCAGGCCAATTAGACAAATATCCCAAACTGGAATGCCACATGATATGTGTAAAAAATGATATTAAAACCTATATTGAATATAATAAATAATCAAACATAAAATCATATTAAGAATAGGGAGAAAAATGATACCATAAAAAAATACAATCCAAGAGAAACTAGATAACATAGAATGTTTTTCATAACCCTACATGACTAACAATCACTTCCAACCCAACCTAATCCAAAAGAAATAGCTACAGGAGATTAAATCATGCTACAAGATGTTATTACCTTTACCTGAATATTGAAATACAACTTATAAACACACCCAAAGTCACATTTAGGGTGTGATCCAAATCATATTAGAATACCACCAATGTTCCTATAAATGATCTAATATCATGAATTAAAAAATTAATAATTTTAAAACGAAATATTTTACAAAGAATCTTTATATATCCATACTATTTATAAATAATTTCAATTTTTTCTTATTCCTTTAGTTTTCAAAAATCCTTTCACATTATAAAATCAGATATATGGTAAGTAAAAGTGACAAAAATCTGAAATTGCATCCATGCATCAAGAGGTTAAAAGGAAATCACAAATCAATGAAACAAACTATCATACAAAGTTATGAGATAATAACACTACTAAAAACATGGGAAGGAATTCATGATCTAAAACAAATCATGCAATAAATAACAATAAATAAAAATGGATTATAAACCACCTATATAGTTATCAAGATTATGGAAAAAATGGTTACTAGACACTCGAAATCCTAAAATGTATACATTTGATAAAAAGATATCAAATCCTATAAGTTGATACAAAAAAAGTCACTTCATAGTGGTGTAACACACACTAAGTCTGCATGTGTCTCTATCTCGACACACCAAGGGTTCCCAAAGTACAATTGTTCAGTAAATTTTTAAAAATGACCCATAATAAGAAAGAAAATTTAAATTCATTCCAACCTTCTTCGATTTTTGAAAACCCATTTCCAATTCAATAAAATCAATTTTCAAAGAAAATCTGCTTTTTGAAATCATGTTCCTTTCCAAGAAAACATTTGAAATCATTTATCAATTCACATCAATGATTATAAAAATTGAATTTATTAGGAAAAATACAATCCATAAAATAAACCAATTTGATATACTCACCTACCTCGATATGGTAGAAACACTAGATTTATTTGGAAACAGTTACTGGAAAGAACAAAAATACAAGGTATTCCAAGTAGCTCAAATTGATGGATATAAAACAATATTTGATCACAAATATACATCCAAACCCCAGACATAACCACAACAAAAAATGAACCAGAAGTAACATTTACCCAGAGAATCACACCACAAATGAAACAGTGATTAATATCTAAAATAATGATCTAAAAATATTTTAGGTCTCCATAATCATCCTTGATAGATTCTAGGTTGATAGGGAGAATGAATGGAAAATATGAAATGAAATGTTAGATGATAGGAAACCTAAGAACCCACAATCAGATAGTTTCATGGTGTTTAATAAGTTTACATGTTATGAAATTACTGAGGATAATTTATACCAAAACACCAAACACTTTTTAATTAAAAACATATTTTCTCCTTACATTTCTTTTATCTTTTACATAGCCTATAAATAATTTAGTATGTGTATCCATTTCATGAAATCTTATTAATGAACATTATATCAAGATTAATTCACTTAAATAACATGTAAATTTTATAAGAGAAGTAGAAACTAAAGTTTTTATGTTGAAAAATACAACAAATCTCTTGATTCACCATTATAGGTATCCTCAAAATTTCCATTTCATAATAATTCAACAAATGAGAAAGGAAAGAAAAATTAAATTTGAGAACATACCTAAAATTATGGTAATAGGTTGTTATATGGGTCTACCAGTGTGGAATTAGGTATATAATCATTTTATCCTTAGGAGTTGTTGGACCCCATACTTTAGTATGGTATTAATTCCCCATCTAGATGGGGTGTGTGTCCCCTAAATTATGTGGTTTGTGTTCATGATTATATGTGATTAGTTATTTTTTATGGATACATAAATTATGGTGACCTTGTATTATTGATTCATATGGGATTGGTTACTCCCTCCAGTTTTCTTTTATTCATGGGTGAGATTCCCCATATGAAATTTTTTAATTTGTAATTCCCCTATAGATTCAAGTGTATAAAGAAACATTCATTTAGTGTGGTCTTCCATTCAAGAATCTATATTATAATCCTTTGATTCTTAAATGTTGTAGGACCCTAATACTATTGAAGGGTATGACCTACCTAGAAATATAGGGTGTGGGTTCCCCATATTAACTATTAATTCATCTTGATTATATTAGATTGGTTATTTTTTGGATGAGATTATTTATACCATTAATGATACGCTAGTGTAGTGTAAAATCACTTAGGTGCTTGTCCTCTATGTGATGGGTAGTATACCACTTAACTGATTAATTTTTCATTTTAGAATGGGGTATGTATTCCATAGTTCTTTTTGGGGTAATCATCCACCATGGATTGGAAGAGTCGGTATACCATGCTTGTTCTATTTAGCACGGGTCAACTATTCGTGCTGCGATGAGACAATGGAAGATGGAATTTATGGTTTTTAGTTTCTGGGAGGAGCTTCACTTTTGTGGAGAGCGTTGTTTTTGAACTTGAGTTTTGGTCTTTGGAGACTTTTTTGTGTTTAAGTCTTGATGTCCTGGGTTCTCACTTTCCCTTAAATGTGTTTGGAAATAAAAAAGTAATTTTCTGCCAGATTCGCCATTGGTGAGGCTGGTTAACCCCCTAATCTATTAATAGGCACTTGTAAAGATGAAATTTATTAACCATAGTATAGTAACTCATAATATTTTGGATTATGTGTGATTCCTTACTATAATATCCTGGTTGAGATTGAAAATATTTTATGATCCACTAATATGGTTTGTAGTATAATATTGAGCTCGAACATATCTTATATTAAGAGTATGATGAACTAAATGTTTTTCTTTGGAGAATTTTCCAGATCGGGTATTTCTCCTCATGCGTGTGGGGAATCCACTCTGTAGAGATCATCTCATGGGTATTATAGTAATGATGGATGGAAAACTCTATGATGATTGTCTCATAGTGGGAGCTATATATGGATTTGATTGAGTAGTGTATGACATGGTCTGATTATTCAGTTTTAACTATAATTCCTTAGTTCTCATGATCGATTATCACTTGAGAAATCATTTCATTTGATATTTTGTAGTTTTACAAAGACATATCATATTGTAGACTTTATATATGTGTGGAATGGTTGGATACTCTTGCTGGATGCGGAAATATGACATCATTCATGATATCAGTATGATATGGATTCGAAAAATATGCTTCTACATGACTTTGATATATTAAAGTAGGGACTAATTAATATATTCGTGGTAAGGTATGATGACTATCAACTTATGTATGAATTGATAGATATCATTTTGTGGAGTTTTCACATAACAATATTCACACATAATCCATTATTTTCTAATTTCACTTTTAAGTGGAAAGTGTGAAACCTCACAAAATCCCACCATATTCAACCCATCCAGAAAGAAAAACGTCATTTTCCACAATAGAATTAAAAAAACTGATCCTAGAATATTTTTAAAATTAAATTAAAAAAAAGATTTCAAATAGATATGGACCACGTTTCTTTGTGCTGCTCGAGAGACCAACCCTTTATCTCCTCACTACCATCATCACATCTTCAGCATCAGTCATCATCGCCAACCACTGTCATAATATCACCAGATCCAAAAAAAACAACACCCACTATTGGAAACAGAGTTTTTTACAAAGTTTTTATACCAATGGTTTGAAGAAACCATTGGTATACTATAAAAAAGTCATTATTTCCCAACGTCTTGTTCAAACTGTTGGGAATATGTTATTATAATTAGGATTTCCAAACGGTTTGAGTAAACCATTTGGAAATCTATATTTTATCTAATATATACCAACAGTTTATTAAAACTATTGGTAAAGAGAATCTTTCCCAATGGTTTTTAAAAACCTTTGGGAAAATTTTCCCCCAAATACCCAGCAGCCCAGCTCCTACACCGCCTGATTGGAGACCCTAATCCGAAGATCATCCAAAGGGTCTCTCTTTACCCTAGGCTGTGAAACTCCTTTCAACCATATATCCATCTTCAATCAAGCATTTTTTTTCATTTCTATGCTTCAAATTAGTATGTGTTACCTTATTTATAATGTTCTACATCAATTTTTTCTGTTTTATGTTTTGATTTGGGAAAAATTTGAGTTCCTGCAGTCTCTGGCATACCGATCAATTTGATTTGTTTTTTGTTTTTTGTTCTACACTTCAAAGATTTTAAAGGGTTGGTTTAGTCATATGGTCTCAAGGTGGGTAATGGATATAAGGATAGTCCATGTGAATGGATTGGGAATGGTTGGGGTAGTGGTGTCGGTGGTTTTCCATTTTTTAGTGGGGTGATATGGTAGTTTCTATGGACTTTATTTTAGTTGAAAATTGGATTTGGATTTTCTATCTATAGTTTTTGTTCAAGTAATAATGGGAAGGGTATTGATATTGAGGATGAATTGGTTGTTGGTTGGGTGATGTATTGGAATTGTGATGTTGGTTGGATTAGGTGTAGCTAATTTATAAGGTATTATATGGGTATTGTCACCCCTGAACACCCCACCCCCACCCCCACCCCCTAGACACCCCCACACCCTGGATAGCCCCCACCCCCACCCCTTGGACATGCCCCAAGACAAACTCCACCCCATGAACCCCCCACCCCCAACCCACCCCCCAAACACCCCCACCCCCTTGGACATCCCACTCCTCCAACCCTGGACACCCCAACCCCCGCCCCCCTGGGCACCCCTCACCACCAATGGACACCCCCCACCCCCTGGACACCCTCCATCCCCTTGGACACCACCCCCCACCACCACCCTTTACACCCTACCCCCCTGACGCACCGACCCCCTAGACACCCTCCACCCCCTTGGATAGCCTTCCCCAACCCCCTTAGACAGCCCCCTAGAAAACACTGCACCACCTGGACACCCCCACACCTCCTAAGTGCTTGGCCCAGTTTCTAAATTGGAATTAACAATGTAGGTGATTTCCCCATTACCCAATGACATTTCTTATGTGACCCATAGAGAATTATAAATTTAATTTTTTATGTTTTGATAAATTGAGTTAGTCATGTTTTGATAAATTGAATTTTTCATGTTTGGATAAATGGAATGGGTTGTCTGGAATGAAATGGCTAATGCATGATTGTTTTCCTTTATTAATAAATAAAATGGTTTTAAATAAAATTACCCTAAGGGGGGTGTAGGGGTAGGGGGGATGTCTAGGTGTGGGGGTTGTCCAGGTGGGGGTGGGTTGTCCTAGGGGTAGGGGCTATAGGGGATAGGGGTTATAGGGGTGTGGGGGAAGGGGTATGGGCTGCCCAAGGAGGGGTGTGGGTAGTCCAGGGGGTCAGGGTGGGGTGTACTGCTAGGGGAGGGGGTGTGAGTTGTCTTGGGGGTGGGCTCTCTAGTGGGGGTGGGGGTGGGAAGTTCAAGTGGGGGAGGGGTGGGTTGTCTATGGGGTGGGGGTGGGCTCTCCAAGTGGGGGAGGGTGTGTGGGCTATCCATTAGGGGGGGATGTCCAAGTGGGGTGGTGGGGGGGGGGGGGGGGTTGTCCAGTTGGGGGTGGGGTGGGGGGTTTTCCAGGGGGGCTGTCCAGGGGGTTGTAGGGGGGTTGGGGACTATAGGGGAGTGGGGTGTGGGCTATCCAAAGAAGGGTGTGGGTTCTCCAGGGGGTGGTTGGTGGTTTATCCAAGTGGGGGAGGGGTATGGGCTATCCAAGGAGGGGGTGGAATATCCAGATATAGTGGGGGATATCCAGGTGGGGGTGGGATACCCAGGGGGCTGCATGGGGTAGGGCGATAGGGGAGGAGGTGTGGGCTGTCCCGGGTGGGGGTGGGTTGTCCAAGGGGTAGTGGGTGGGATATCTAGGTGGGGGAGGGGTGTGGGATGTCAAGGGGGTGGGCTGTCCAAGGGGTTGGGGTGGGATATCCAGGTGGGGGAGGGGTGTGGGTTGTCTATGGAGGAGGGGGAGGGATGTCCACCTGGGGTGGGGTGGGGTTGTCTAGGTGGTGTGGGGGGCTTTCCAGGTGGGGGGTTATAGGGGGTAGGGGGGCTACAAGGTTGTGGGGTTTGTGGGTTGTCCAGGGAGGGTTGGGTTGTCCACTCTGATACTCTACAAAAAAAAGGAATCACATAAAACCAATGTATATTTTCTTTCACTAGTTAATACTTTCCTCAAAATTCCATACAAACACTCACTCTTACACTTCCAAGAAGAAGTGATCTCTATCAAGAAACAACACTCAGGTTCTTATCCAATATCCATATTGATCTCATAAAAATTTAACATTCATACAACTCCATATCACCTAATGATATAACAAGGCTCATAGTCCAATAAGTAGTGTCCCATCGAAACTTGGCTCATATGCCTAAACAATATACATAGGATCATATTTGACACACACAACAATTTTGTAAACATACACCTTGTTTCACAACCTGGAATTAGCTCTTAGCTAGTCACTCAAGGAATCAATAAGCCACACACCTAGCTCAAAATTTGGAGGTGTTTTTCCAATAAGGTGTGTTTTTTTAGAATTCATGTATGATATTTAGAGTGGAAGATAAAATTTGTTCCACATATGATATTTGGAGGTGTGTTTACAATTAGGTGTGTTGTTATTTATTTGTACAATATTCATGGTTTACAACAATAGTCTTCTGGTTCATCAATAATAAGCATCAAAATATGAGAAAATTGGATAGATATTGGATTTTCCGACCCTAGTTTAGGGGAGGACACCCCCACCCCTTGGATAGCCCCCCAACCCCCCATGGACACCCCCACCCCCTAGACACCCTGCCTCCCCCAAGGACAGCCCCCATCCCCCTAGACAGCCCCCCACCTCTCCTAGACACCCCCACCCACCCCCTTGGACAACCCCCTGGACACCATCCTACCCCCTAGACACCACCCCTAGACGCCCCCTCCCCCAATGGGATTCCCCCACCCACCCCCCTAACAGCCCCACCCCCTTCGACAGCCCTATGCGCCCACCCCAACACCCACGCCCTGGACACCCCCACCCCCTTGGACAACCCCCCTGGACACCACCCCAACCCATGTACACCCCCACCCCACTCTCCTTGGATACCCTGGATATCCCCCCACCCCTCGGGATATCCCTCCACCCCTTGGACACCCCCCGGGCACCCCCGCCCCCTTGGTAAGTGTTTGTGATCACTCAAATAATCTACTAAAATATATAATTTCTTTAATATAAAATTTAATCAACTCATGAATAATTCTCCTCCACAAGTGTACATGATCTTGTACACTCATGTAAAGTTATTCACTGCTATTTTGTTATAAATATAGTATTTTTTTCCTTTTTTATTATGATTCTCATATAGAGTTGTGTGTCAGTTACAGTTTCATATAAAGTGAACAATTCTCGTTAACTTAAATATATTTTTTATGGAACTTCAATTATATTGAATTGATTTTGACGAAATTACTTATAACAATTTATTTTATAGAATGGATAGAAATTGGATGTATGAAACTGATCAGATATCGATCAATTTTCAAAACAATTTAGAGAGATTTTACGAATTTTCATTTCACAATGCTTTAGATAGTGCTCACATATACTTCCCCTATTACAATTGTGTTGGAATACCTAGCTTGAGCTATGAAGAAATCAGCTACCACATAGCCAAATATGGTTTTCAAGTAAAATACTCTGTGAGGTATCACAATTAAGGGAAAATGAATTCTCAATTGCTAATGATCCAAATGAGAGGACTCGGTTGGAGAATTTTTTATATGACTGGATTCCTTTTATTCAACATCATGAAAAAAGAAATAATTCTGACCAAGAAGATTTTGATATGAGAACACATGATGCATCAAGTGAAAATGATGTTGTTGACAGGGTGAAAAAATTGATTGATGCTTCCACAACTCCAGTATATTGACAATGTGGTAAAATCAAAGAGATGGAATTTTTAATCTAATTGTTTCATGGGAAAACTATTAATGGATTCTAATACTTCAATTGATAACATTTTTACCTTCTTTAAGTACTTAATTCTAGATGATGCAGATATTCCCTAAAACCACTATATGGCCTGGAAATTAGTTGAGGAAGTTGGATCTTGAAGAAAAAAATACATGTTGGCCCAAAATATTGTACTTTATTCTTAGAGGAAACGGAAAAACTAAATGATTGTATAAAATGTGTCACATACCGCCAGAATCCAAATGCTGATGGAACACCATCTTGTGTGCCACAAAAAGTAATGTGGCACTTTCCATTGATCCCTAGACTCCATAATCTTTTTATTTCTGATGAAATATCAACAATAATGTGATGGAATGATACTGAGAGAATGAATACTAATGATGATTTGGTTCACCCAGAAAATGTATTTTAATGGATGATATTTTATGCTCGATATCCTGATTTGTCAGCTAATGTGCGTAATGTGAGGCTGGGTCTTTCATGTAATGGTTTTAATCTATTTGGTATGTTGCTTACTTCACACAACACATGGCCGGTTTATATGCACATTTATAACCTTCCCCATGGTTGTGTATGAAAAACCTTTCACTTTCATGAGTATACTCATATCAGGCCCTTCTAATCCGAACAATAATATAGAAATATACATGAAACCTTCAATAAAAGAGTTGAAACTTCTTTGGGATGTGGGTGTGTGCACATGTGATGCATTTTTGAACGACATATTTCAGATGTGTTATGTGATTATGTGGATGATCGATGATTCTCCAGCTTATGCAATGATTTCTGGAGGAGCACAAATGGAAAACTATCATGTCTAGTTTGTATGAATAATACATGGTCCAGAAGATTGAAATATCACTGTAGTTTCAATTTTATGGTACATCGACAATTCTTGTCAACGGACCATCAATATAGAAATAATTGTCTAAGATTTGACAATACCATGGAGACCGATGATCCACCTCAGCATATGTCTAGAACTGATGTGCTTAATGAATTGAAATATTTCAGTTTTTTATTTGGGAAGGGTCAAATGAAATATGTAAAGAGAAAGAATGTTTCCACTAAAACCTATTATAACTAGAAGAAGAGAAGTGTCCTCTTTGATTTCCCTTATTGGTCAACCAATTTGTTACGTCATTTCTTAGATGTAATGTGAATTGAAAATTATATATTTTAAATGTTGCTTTTGATTCTTCTAAATTTTAAGGGAAAGACAAAAGATGATTTACAGTCTCAGTGTGACTTGGTGGATTGGGGAATCAGACCAGAATTGCATCCTGTGCGTATCAGTGAAAATAAATGGAAAGTTCCATGTGCTTCTTATGTGATGACACCTATAGAAAAAAGAAATTTCGAGAAGTACTAGACACTATTAAAGGTCCTGATGTCTATTCAAGCAACATATCTAAATGGGTCAACAGAAGAGAGTTGAAGCTAAAATATTTGTAGACTCATGATTATCACATCCTTCTACATGAGTTGATTATAATAGAAATCTTTCATCTTTTATCCAATAATGTAAGGGTGGGTTCTATTTGGTTTTGTCATTTTTTTAGAGATCTTTGTGCTTAGAATTTGTCCAAGTATTTCTTGCAAAAAATGATGGTATATGCCTCATTAATTTTTTGTGAGTTAGAGATAATATATCCTCCATCATTTTTCACATGCAAGTTGCATCTGAATATCCATATTTTAACTGAAATACTTCTCGGGGACCTTTTTTTTTATGTATCCAACTAAAAGAAATATGTACACATTGAAGTATTATGTCCAAAATAGGAATCATTCTGAAGGTTCTATCATGAATGGTTACTTAGCTCATTAATGTAAGGATTTATACTCTATGTATTTTTCTAATCATACTACAAGAATGAATTGACCAATGGGAAACGAATAAGAATGTAATGAGAAAATTGAACCAAGTATTCCATCACTTCCTCAAACAGGAAGGATTTTTGTATCATATACATTGACGACATTAAGCCTTGAAGTGCGGGAGATGGCACATCGCACAGTTTGGTTCAACTGTGATTTGTTCGATGACTACATCTTGTATGTAAATTGAATATGTATATCTTATATATATATATATATCTTTCAAACTATTTCTATATTTATCTACATGGAACATAATTTGATGATAAATAGAAAGCATCGTTCTTTATCTTTGAGATGGAGAAGGACTTTACATAAAAAAGAGTTTTCTGCTTGGTTAAAATTGAATGTAATAATATAACAATTTAAAATAATTAAAATATAATTAATTGATTTTAATATTCATTTATATTTTAGTTATTGTGTTTTCCTGCACACACTATTTCTGAGGAAATAAGAGCTTTTTATTTTTGTCATAATACCATAGTTCATGATGGTAAATCAATTGTTGTTAATGGGTACATATTTATTATCACTAAACGAGAAAAGAACACAAGAACACAACATGATGCTGTTTTGGTTACTTCCACAATAGAATGTTATGTCAGTGCATCAGATAGTAGACTGTGATTTTAGAATTTAGGTTATTATGGAGTCATTGAAAAAATAATAATATTAAACTAATACTCTCATTGACGATTCATGATGATGAAATTCCAGTGGTTTGATTCGATGACAAGGTAGGGAACATTTATTGATGATTATGGATTTTGAGTAATTGATATGATTCACAATTTTTCTACAGATGTACCATATATATTGGCATCAATAGAAAAACATGTTTTTTATGTAGAAGACCTTCTTCGAACTGAATTTGGTGTCATTATTGAAGTAATTACAATACATTTTCTTGATGATGGTGATGATGGAATTGACACCATCCCTACTGCCATTGGAAATGATCCATTTATTACTTTTGATGACTCATATAGCTAAATTGTCAGATTTGACTGTGGACATGAAGTTGTTGTCAGAAATATATAGAATCATCCATCCATGTTCTCAATTCTTTTTGTTTCTCTCAACATGGGTTGTTAAGGTTGGTACTACTCAAATTGATTTAATATTTAATACAAATATGTTGTATCCAACCTGACCATTATAGGATTTTTCAATGTTTATTGGTTGCAATCTTATTTTAATTGCATTATGTAATTTGGAATTGAACTATATTCAGACCTACGAAACCAACATTTCTAACTTGGATAACATTTCAATTCTTTAGTGACCATGTATAAACTTGTATGAATCTAAGACCTCATGTTAAAATTTCACTAGATAATGAACATGATGGTTTTTTTCTTCTGCAAAACATGTATAGAAACCTGCATCATCTACCTAGGCTAATGAAATAAAAAATTTCCTTATTTTCAACAAGTGTTTTACCCCTTATGAATCTGGTAGATATCTTATCCTTGTTCATATGTTTATATCATCAGTTTCAACTATCTTAAGGGTTTAATCATTCAAAATATATAGACCTATGACACTTATTAAATAACCCTCCTACTCAAAATTAAATTTTTTATTATATCTGGAATGATTTATTGAATTCATTATATATCCATTCAGTCTCACCTAAGATAATAGATAGTTAAATTATCCATGAATCCCCCTATTCCCTATCATATATTTTATTTTTTGGGTTATAAATTAGTTTTCCATTTTTAATTAATTCCATATTTGTTTTCAAATGCAAGAAATGCAACCAATTGCAGAGAGGTGACAGAAAAAGATGATGAACAATAATCGTCCCATGGATGAGATAGGAATTCCACCACTAGTGCATGTAGTGAGTATTTTTTTTCAAATATATATATTTAAATAATATATAATGTCATGTGATTACTTTTGTTTTAAACATTTTTGCAGGATCCACCTCTTAGGCGGCAATTATTTGATGAGCAGCCTAGTAGTGGTCCAAGTACCCAGGGTGTTCGTACGAGGGGGGTGTATGAGAGCTATCCAATTTGGTAGGTGTACCCGATTAGACCATGCCCCTCCTAGGTGGGGGTGGGCTGTCCAGGTGGGGGGGGGGGGCTATCCAGGGGGGCTGTAGGGGAGGGGGTGTTTGTTGTCCATGGAGGGGGATGGCCTATCCAGGGGGTGGTTGGTGAGCTATCTAGGTTGGGGAGGGAGTATGGGTTGTCCAAAGAGGGGGTGGGTTGTCCAGGTGGGGGATGGGGGATATCCAGTTAGGGGGTGGGCTGTCCAAGTGGGGTTGGGCTATCCAGTGGGTTATAGGGGGTAGGGGGTTGTAGGGGAGGGGGTGTGGGCTATCCAGGGAAGGGGTGGGCTATCCAGGGGGTGGTGGGTGGGCTATCCAGGTGGGGGGTGTTTTCTTTCAAGGGGGTGGGTTTTCCAAGGTGGGTGGGGTGTATAATCCAGGTGGGGGAGGGGGTGTGGGTTGTCCAGGGAGGAGGGGTGGGATGTCCAGGTGGGGTAGGGGGTGAGGCAGTCTAGGTGGGGTGGGGGGGCTATCTAGGTGGGGGTGGAGGGGGTAGTGGAGGGTGTGGGGTGTGGGGTGTGGGGGTGTGGGTTGTCTAGGTAGGGGGTGGATTTTCCACTCTAATACACTACAAAAAAATAGAAATCCCATAAAACCAATGTATAGTTTCTTTAACACGTTAAGTTATTTCTTGAAGGTCCATACTAACACTCACTCTTACCCTTCTAAGAAGAAGTGATCTCTGGAAGTAAATGCCACTCAGGTTCTTATCCACTATCCATATTTATCTCATACAAATTTAACATTCGTACTACTCCATATCACCTAATGATAAAACAAGTCTCATACTCCCATGAGTAGTGCCCCATAAAAACAGTTATTATATGCCTAAACAACATACATAGGATCATATCTGACCCAGACAAAAAAATTTGTAAACATACACCTTGTATCACAACCTGGAATTAACTCTTCGCTAGACTCTCAAGGAATTAGTAAGCCACTTACGTAGCTCAAAATTTGGATGTGTTTTTACAATTAGTTGTGTTTTTTTGAATCCATGTATGGTATTTAGAGTGGAAGATAGAATTTTATCCACATATGATATTTGGAGGTGTGTTTACAATTAGGTGTTTTGTGATTTATATGTATGATATTCATGGTTTACACCAACATTCTTCTGGGTCATCTATAATATGCTTGAAATCATGCTACAATTGGATTGAGATTGGATTCTATGACTCTAGTTTGGGGGTGGAAACCCCCACCCTCTTAAAGAGGCCCCCCCTAGACACCCCCCCTGAGACTCCCCCACCCCCCTTGACACCATGTGACCCCCAAAGATAGACCCCATTCCCCTATACAGCCCCCCCCCCCTCCCCTAGACACCCCGACCCACCCCCTTGGACAAACCCCCTAAACACCACACCACCCCCTTGACACCCCCACACCCATTTGGCATCCCCCTGGATATCCCCACAATCTTGGACCCCCCCCCCCCCCCGAACAACCCCCACCCCTGGACACCCCCAACCCCTTGGACACCCCCCCCCCAGACACAACCCCACACCCTGGATACCCCCACCCCTCCTGGATACCCCCATCCCCCTGGAAAGCTCCCCCCACCCCCCAGGACAACCCCCACCCCCGAGACACCCCCATGGACAACCCCACACCCTAGAGAAGTGTATGTCATCACTCAAATAATCTACTAAAATATAAAATTTCATCAGTCTAAAATTTAATCAACTCCTGAATAATTCTCCTCCATAATTTTACATGATCATTTACACTCATGTATAGTTCTTAAAATATATTTTTTTATAAATATAGTAATTTTTGTCTGTTATATTTTGATTCTCATACAGATTTGTGTGTTAGTTATGGTTTTATATAAAGTGAACTATTCTTTTTTACTTAAATATATTTTTTATGTAAATTAAATTCACTTGAATTGATTTTGATGAAATAACTTATAACATAATTTTTTGTCGAATGGATAGAAGTTGGATGCATGAAATCGATCGGATCTCAAGAATTTTTCAAAAAATATTGGAGATATTTTTAGATTATGCATTTCACAATGCTTCAAATAGTGGTCACATATATTTCCCATATTACAATTGTGTTGGAAGACCATGGGTGAGTCATGAAGAAGTTAGCTACCACATAACCAAATAAGGCTTTCAAGTAAACTACTAAGTGTCGTATCACAATGGGGAGAAAATGAAACCTCAAATTACTGATTATCCAAATGAGAGGACTGGATTGGAGAATTTGTTATATGACCAGTTTCTGTTTCTTTGTCATCATGAAAAATAAACGATTACGACTCAAAAAGACTTCTATATGGGCACACATGATGTGTCTAATGAAAATAATGATGTTGTCAGGTTGAAAAAATTGAATGATGCTTCCAAAACTCTAGTATATCGACAATGCAATAAAATAAAAAAGATGGAATTTTTAATCTGAAAGTTTCACCGGAAAACTATGTATGGGATTTCAAATAATTCCATCGATTTCATTCTTACCTTATTGAAGGACTTACTTTAATATGATGTAGATATTCCCTTAAACAGCTATATGGAAAGGAAGTTAGTTGAGGAACTTGGATTTTCGAGAAACAAAATTCATGGTTTCCCAAAAGATTTCAGTTTATTCTAGGAGGAAATGACTGAATGAAATGATTGTATAAAATGTTGAAAATTAAGCCAAATAATGATGGAACACCACCACATGTTCCATAAAAAGTAATGTGGTGCTTTCCATTGATCTCGAGACTCCAAAATGTTTTTATATCTAATGAAATGTCTATAAAAATGTGATGGCATGGTATCGAGAGAAGGAAGACTAATGATGAGTTGGTTCACCCAACTGATGAATTTTCATAATAGTGATTTGATGCTTGATATTCTGATTTTTTAGCTGACGTGTGTAATTTGAGTATGGGCCTTTCATGTGATGGTTTTAATACTTGTGGGTAGTTTCTTACTTCCCAGATCACATGGCATGTTTTTATACACATTTACAACCTTCCCCTAGTTTTGTGTTTGAAAAAACATTTCACTTTCCTAAGTATAATCATATCAGGCCCCTCTAATCTCAAAAATGATATAGACATATACATGAAACCTTTAAGAGAATAGTTGAAACTACTTTTGAACGTCGGTGTGTGAACATACGATGCATGTTCGAAAGACATATTTCAGATGTGTGTTGTGCTTATGTGGATGATCAATGATTCTACTGCTTACGAAATGATGTCTGGATAGAGCAGGAAGGGAAAACTATCATTTCTAGTTTTTATGAAGAATACACAATCCATAAGATTGAAACATCACTGTAGTTTCGATTTTATGGGACATCGACGATTCATTCCAATGGACCGTCCATATAGAAATAATTGTTGAAGATTTGACAATACCATAAAGACTGATGATCCAACTTAGCATATGTTTGGAACTAATGTGATTAATGAAATGAAAGTTTTTAGTTTTTCATTTGGGAAGGGTCAAATGAAATCTCTGAAGAGAAATATTTTTTTCACTAAAACCTGTTACAATTGGAAGAAGATAAGTATCTTATTTGATATTCTTTATTGGTCAATTAATTTTTTACGTCATTGCTTAGATGTAATGCACATTGGAAAAAATATATGTGAAATGTTGCATTTGATTATTATAAATGTTAACGGAAGTAAAAAAAGATGATTTAAAGTCTAGATGTGACTTGGTGGATTGGGGAATTAGTCCATAATTGCATCCTGTGCATATCAGTGAAAAACAATGGGAAGATCCATGTGCATCTTTTGTGATGACACATACAGAAAAAATCTTTGTAATTACTAGATACTATTAATGTTTTTTATGGCTATTCAAGAAACATATCTAAAAGGGTCAATAAAAGAGATTTGAAGCTAACATCTTTGAAGACTCATGATTATCACATCCTTCTGCATGCGTATATTCCAATAGAAATCCATCATCATTTTTCCAAAAATGTAAGGGTGGGTGTTATTTAGTTGTGACATTTGTTTATTGATCTGTGTTCTAAGATGTTTTCCAATACTTTCTTGAAAAAAAATGTTGGTAGATACCCCATTAATTTTTTGTGAGTTATGGAAAATATTTCCTCCATCATTTTTACATGCATGTTGCATATGAATATCCATATTCCAACTAAAATACTTCTTATAGGACCTATTTATTTTATTTGGATTTATCCAACTGAAAGTAATATGTACACATTAAATTCTTATATCTGAAACAGGAATCATCCCAAATGTTCTATTGTGAATGGTTTCTTGGCTCAAGAATGTATGGATTTATGCTCTATGTATTTTTCTGATCCTACTACAAGAATGAACATACCAATGAAAAATGAAAAAGAATAGTAGGAAAAAATTGAACCCATTTTTCTATCACTTCATCAAACAGGGGGAATTCCTAGATCATATACATTTACAGCATTAAGCCTTGAAGAGTAGAAGATGGCACATCACACAGTTTTGTTCAAATATGATTTTTTGATGAATGCATCTTATAAGTAAATTGAATATATATATATATAGTATATATATATATTTGTGTGTGTGTGTGTGTATGTTTATGTGTGTGTGTGTGTGTTAAAATATTCCTATTTTTATCTACATGGAACATAATATGATGATAAATAGAAAGCATCGTTCATTATAATTGAGAAGGAGGGAGACTTTTCGTAGAAAAGATTTTTTCCCTTTGTTAAAATTGAAGGTAAAAATATTACAATTTAAAATAAATAAATAAATATTTAATTAAGTTTAATAATCATTTATATTTCAGGTATTGAGTTTTTCGGTTGACTCTGTCACAAAGGAAATAAGATCTTTGTCTTTTGATCCTAATACCGTGGTTCGTGACTGTAAATCAATTTTAATCAATGGGTAAAAGTTTATTATCACTAAATAAGAAAAGAAAATGAGAACACAACATGATGGTGTTATGGTTATGGCAAAAAAATACTATTATTCTACTGCATCAGATAGTAGACTACGATTTGAAAATTTATATTATTATGGAGTCATTGAAAAAAATAATAGTATTGGATTATTACTCTCATGGACGATTCAAGATGATAAAATGCTAGTGGTTTGATTAAATGAAGCGGCAGGTCACATTTATTGATGACTCTGGATTTTGAGTAGTTGATATGACTCTCACTCTTGCTACTAATGAACCATATATATTGGAATTAATATAAAAACACGTTTTTATGTGAAAGATCATATTCTTTCTGAATTTGGTATCATTATTGAAGTAATTACAAGAAATATTTTTAATGATGGTGATTATGGAATTGACACCATTCATATAGCCATAGGAAATGATCCATTTATTACTTTTGATGACTCAAATAGATCAATTCTCATAGTTGATTGTGAACCTAAATTTGTGGTTAGAAATATATACAATCATCCATCCATGTTCTCAATTCTTTTGGTTTCGCAAAACTTGGGTTGTTAAGGTTGGTACTATTAAAATTGATTTAATATCTAATTAGGAATTGAACTATATTCATCCCTACAAAACAAACATTTCTAACATGGGGAAAATTTCAATGCTTTATTGACCATGAAAAAAATTAGTATAACTCTAAGACCTCCTATTAACATTTCACCAAATAATGAACATGATGGTTTGTCTTCTTCTATAAAACTTATATAGAAACCTGCATCATCTACCGGGGCTAAAGAAATAAAAATTTCCTCATTCTCGAAAAGTGATTTACCCTTTATGAATCTGGTAGATATCTTATCCTTGTTTATATGTTTATATCATCATTTATAACTATCTTAAGGGTTTAATAATTAATAATATATAGACTGATGACACTTATTAAATAACCATTCTACTAAAAAATTAATTTTTTTATTATATCTTGTATGATTTCTTGAATTCATTATATATCCATTAAATATCACCTAAAACAATGGATAGTTAAATTATACTTGAATCCCCATATTCCCTCTCATATATTTTGTTTTTTGGGTTTCACATTAGTTATCATTTTCAAATTACTTCTATATTTTTTTTCAATTGAAAGAAATAAAACAAATTGAAGAGAGATGATGAAAAAAGATGATGGACAACAATCGTCACATGGCTGAGATGGGCATTCCACCACTAGTGCATGTTGTGAGTATTTTATTTCCAATATATATTTAAATAATATATAATTTCTTGTGATTACTTTTTTTAAACATTTTTGTAGGATCCAACTTTTAGGCAACAATTATTTGATGAGCAGCCTAGTAGTGGTCCCAATACTCAGAGTGTTCGTACAAGGGGGGTGGTACAAGAGATAGTTGATCTGGTCAGCGTACCCGATTAGACCCTGCCCAAACCACTACCATACCATCTATCCCACATTCTAATCCCAGTGTGTTGTTATGGAAACATGGGATATTTAGGCCTCCCATGTCTTTAACACCTTTTACATATGAGCCTCTTCACCTGTCTTTACCATATTCGATGATGATTCCCCCTACCCATCTAGCATTCAGCCAACCATTCATGTCAGATTCATTTACTTATGCTTCCTTATCTATGAGCTTTTATATTCAATATTCTTCGACTCCTGCTCTTCTAGAGTCTGTCCCTATAGAGCATACATTTGGACCCACTCCACTTGTACAGGGTGTTCCTTCAATTTCTATAGATCCAGCAATGACCATTGATCAGACTACCGTAGGTATATTTATACAACCCTAACAAATATTTATATCCTGATTTATTTTCATTATAACATGTATTGATAAAATATTTGTTTCTATTTCATAAAAGATGCACCTACTGATAGGAGTTAGGGGTGGGGGCGTATGTGCATACATGCAGTGTGGAACCACCGCACGCATTTGACTGTGGACTATAATAAAGACAGTCAAATGATTGAAAAAACAGGACAGTAATGTCAGAGTATTTTGGTGATGCGTTCCAAATACTCCAACATCATTCATTTCATCCCACTCTCATGTATACCGCTTCCAAATGAAGTCATAGATAATTCTTGGGCAGATATATGGGTAAACAATATGTTGTATTTAATGAAATATATTAGTTTTTGTTTTTATGTGAATTAATATTTTGGTGTCAACTTCGGTTTAATTTCCCAGATGGTGAGGGTGTACGACCAGCACATCTAAATGTTTTAGGTGAGATTTGGAGAGCCTATAATCATGATTTGTATATTGGATAGTGTGATAAAGTTTACATAGAGTTAGAGGTTTTCCTTTTCATTGATGATTGTCCATTAGAACAATATCGGCAGATGATTACTCATTGAACGACAACCTAGTTTATGTTATTAATCACATTTGAGGTATTTAAATGAAAATTTTCAGTTTTTAAATTAATAATATATTTTTTATTATTGAATTTTTTTATGAATCATCCAGAAAAAAACATTGATGCTAAAAAATACCTCCACACGTTTGGATGTACTACGATGCCAGATCATGGGAGGAAGTTGGTATGATAGTTGTTTATATAATTTTAGTTATGAAAGTAATTATTGGTAACCTATTTTTAATTATAGTTTCCTATATTCAATATTATTTTACAGGAAAACATTGAATATTGAAGGATGTGTGCCTCGAGAAAAACTGTTTTGCTCGAGTAAAAGGAAGAAAGATGGAAGTGAGGTAAATGAACCGACTCAGCACCAGATTATATGTTTTACTTTGTTGATTTAAAATTTTAATAACTGTTTTGTAACTTAATAATCTTTTTATATTTGAAACATGATTCTTTAGAGGCCCTTGATGCCTAGGAAGCTGACAATTATGGTCCAAATGGTCATTTACATCAGTTGTTAGGAGATGAGCACCCTGGCAGAGTATGCTGCCGAATTGGGAAGAGTACAGTCCTGAAGAGGTATTGGCCCTCCTCAGGTATGAGTTGTAGTGCCATTGAGTACCAGATAGTTAAGGCACATGTAGAACAAGATGAAAACAGGGCCACAGAGAAGGAAGAATAGTCTATTAGGGAAAACACTAAATTTATGAAACTGTTGGATGTTTTACATCCAAAAATTCCACCAGAGGCCAGCACATCTTGTGGTGAATATATTTCGTCAATGCGTTCTACATATGGTGCACCAAGTGGAAGTTCTTGCAGTGGTAAAGACTATGGAGAGGAGGAGGGAGAGGTGGAGGAGGAGTAGGCCGATGAGTGGGTCGAGGCGGAAGAGGAGGGAGAGTACGAGGAGGAGGCCAAGGTGGAGTATGAGGGTGAGGAGGAGAGCATTGACGAGGGAATCGACAATGATGGGGACAACAATGAGTACGAGGGTGAGGCTGATGATGATGGTGATTATAGTGATGGTGATGAGGGACATATTGATCTGTTACATTTTTTTATTGATAATACTGACATTTGATGTTTGATGATTTGTTGTTCCAGAATATATGTGTGATTAGGTAGGTCACATTATCTTTATTTCTTTATCTATAAATAATAAAACTTGAATTTATGATTTTTTGTGACTGATTCACCCCTCCACGAGACACCCCCTCCCTCCCCCCACCCTAACACCCCACCCCTGGACACCCCCACCCCCTTGGACAGCCCCTACACCCCTAAACAAACCCCTGAACCCCTGGACACCTCCCTAGACACCCCATTCCCTCTTGGATAGCTCCCAATCCCCTTGGACCCCGCCCCAGATAGCCCCCCACCCCCCGGACACCCCCACCCCTGGAAACCCACACCGCCTAGGACACTCCAACCTTCTGGAAAGCCCCACACCCCCTAGGCAACCTCCCCTAGACAGCCCCCCCCCCCCCCCAAGCCCATGGACAACCCCTCCATCCCCCTTGGACACCACCCCACCCCCTAGACACCCTACCTGGACACCCCCACCCCCATGGACATCCCCTCACCATAATGGACACCACCTTCCCCCATGGGCAACCCCCAACCCCCTGGACACCACCCCACCTGCTGGACACCCCCACCCCCTTGGATCACCCCTTACCCCATGCACACCACCCCACTCTCTATACTAACCCACCCCTGGACACCCCCACCCCCATGGATATCCCCCCCCAGACACCCCCCACCCCCTGGACACCCCCTACCCCCTTTGACAGACCCACACCCCCGTGGATAGCCCGACCACCCCACCTGGACACCCCCACCCCCGGACTCCCCTGACCCCCCATGGACAACCCCCAACCCACTAGACACCCCACCTGGACACCACCCCACCCCATGAACCACCCCCCCCCCCCCGGACACCCCCTACCCCCTTGGACATCCCCCAACCCCCGAGACAACCCCTCCATCCCGCATGGGAACCACCCCACCCTCTGGACACCCCCACCCCCAAGGAAATCCCCCCACCCCCACCCCAACCCATGGATAACCCCCACCCACTAAACACGCCCCCCCCCCCCTAGACAGCCCCCTCCCCCACCCGCGAACACACCTACCACCTTGGACAACCCTCCAACCCCCTGAACATCCCCTCCACCCCCTGCGCACCACCCAACCCCTTGGACACCTCCCATGGACACCCCCACCCCCCGGACATCCACTACCCATTGGACACCCCCAATCCCTAGATCACCCCCACACCCATGGACACCACCCCATCCCCTAACCCCCCCCCCCCACCCCCTGGACACCACACCCCCTGGACACCCCCCCCCCCCCATCCCCATTGACAGCCACCCCTAGACACCCCCTACCCCTTGGACAGCCCCTAACCCCCTGGAAAGGCCCTCCATCACCCCTGAACAATAAACCCACCCCCTGGACACCCCCCAACCCTTGACACCCCCACCCTGATGGACATCCTCCACCCCCTAGACAACCCCCTAGACACCACCCCACCCCTTGGACACCACCACCCCCATGGACAGCCCCCAACTACCCTAGACACCCCCACCCCACCTAGACACTCCCCCACCCCCTAGACAGCCCCCCCCCCCCCCCCCACCACCCTTGACAGCCCCACCCCCCATCCCTCCAGACACCCCCACCTCACTGGACAACCCCCACCCCCATGGACATGCCAACCCCCTTGGACCACCCCCAACCCCTAGATATTCTCCACTCCACCTCCCATGTCACATTACCCTTTACTATAATATGGCATACCATATTATCCAAAATTTCAAATCTCATCTGAAATCACCCATGACTATGAACAAGAATGCCATATTCAAAACCTGAAACCTGATTTTCTTATATAGGGGTTATTACATTCCGAATTCTGAATTCAGAACTATATGTGTTATAGAGAATTAAATATTTTATGTATTCAATTCATAATTCTTTATTGCATAGGGTAATTGACTTCTGAATTCTCAATTGAATTTTGTACGTGTTAATTGTTAATTAACTTATGAATTATGAATTGTGAATTCTGTATGTGTGTAATTAAATATAGAATTGAAGGTATTGAGAATTATGTGTTTTATGATTTTTTCATGAATTCATACATAATTCTATATTTATTCTACAAGTATTGGAAATTTTGTTTGAATTTTTCACAGGGGGAGGAAGACCTATTGGAGGAAGTGATGTAGGTGCATAGGGGCGATGCAAGCTTGCGGCAGGTGTATAAAGCCTATTCCAATGGTTGTAAACTGTTGGCATATGTTTCTAAATAGAACATATACCAGCGGTTTCATGTACACTATTGAGAAAAGTATATACCAACGGTTTAAAAATCGTTGGTATAAAAACTTTTACTTTAATTTTACCAATTTTTTGTGGGGAACCATTGGTAAAAGTCTATACCAACGGTTTGAAAACCTTTGGTATTGACATGATGTTTGATATTTCCAACGGTGTTAAACCATTGGTAAATATTTATACCAACAGTTATATGAAAATGTTGGTATATAATACATTTTCCTTCCATATCTCAATGGTTTTCAAAGAACTGTTGGGATATATCTATCCCCACGGCTCCACATCTAACAGTTTGGATAACCGTTGGTATAGTTTATACCAATGGTTTTCCAAACTTTACCAATAGAATGAAACCATTTGAAAAGTATAAGTTTCCATTAGTGGTTGTCGACGGTCGAATCATCATCACCATCCACCTCCCTATGCCGCCTGATTATACTTGAATCCCAAAGACCCTTGTAGACCACCATGTAGCTCCACCTCATAAATAATGATGGAATCTGAATCTAGAGCAGAGAGAAGAGTGGGATTTTGCAGGCAAAAACAACTATAACCTTGTTACCATTGACGCAAAGGAAATAAAACACTGATGACACTATAATAGGAAAAATCAAAACAACAACATCCCACCTTGGATTCATACCCAACATCCATATTTTCGTCCCTTTACCTTTGACATCACCATCCATGCCGATTACCAACACATTAGAAAAGAAAATCATTGAAACTAGATGCCAAAACGACTTAACCTCCAATATAACCTTAAATGGAACAATAAATCGAAGAAAAAAACTACAAAACATTGTCAATAAAACTAAGGAAGAATACCCAAGTAGGTCTAAAAAATTGGAAACCATCTTCATGAGAAAAAAAAGACTCATCATGCACAGGGAGCATCGAAGGCCACTGAGCCACACATCCAAATATTTCAATGATACCCTCACGCTAGATCCACCTAGGAGAGTCGCAGAGGAACCTAATGTCATAGTAGGTATATTAGTACTATAGTAATCTTAACGCCAGCAATGTTGAAGATTCATAAGACTAAAATTTTCCAAGCAAGAGGAAACCGACTCTAGTAGCACCTGAAAACCCATCATCTACCAAACCAGAGAACCTAAATCCTGTTATAAACCACTACACCATCGTTGAATTGGAGAGGCATAGAGAATCATGAGGCCATAGTAAGATAGGGTGGCCATGGTCTTCCACAGCACACCAATGAATGAAAATTAAGAAGAAAAACAGGATGAGGAAGGTTGAAGAAGGGGGAGAGGGGAAGATCCATCACTGTCGAGAGGGGCTCGGAAACCCTAGGGGAGGAGCCACCAAGAGAGAGATAGGCTAGAAGAATGATGTTCCATGATTCAAGTACTAATTCCAATCCTCCACTAGATAACCATATTGGTTATGTAAACTATTACAAAAATTTGGGACCCCAACAATGAGCATATCTTACCTTCATGATTCAAAAAACTATTCTTTCATGTTTAGTTGTCATTAGTTCATTCACTATAGTTTTTTAGAATACTATTTCAGAATTTATATATCATGGAAATTTTACATTCCCTTGTATATTCCATAGTTGAGATTTGGGAGTTTGGAGTTAGCCTTTTGGGATTTTCCTACTTCAATTGTTTTTAGGAGTTAAAATGGAGGGTAATCTATTATTGTTCAACACAATTTCTAGATGATGGAGTTTTATATATAGTGATTAAATATTTTCTAGTAATTATCCAAGGATAATTTATCAATATAAAAGGGGACATATATCATGATTTTGGATATTTAGTATATCAAAATTATTAGTAGTCAACAATCTTAGACATTTTATCAACATGTGTGGTGTCGTATGAGTTTCAACGTGATACTTCATCTATTATGTTCATATTTTTTAGGAGGAAAAGTGAACCATAGTATTATATTTGAATAAGTTTTATATTTTTATGAATATTGGAATTGATCCTTAGAGTATATGGACTAGGATTTATATAGTTCATGAGAACTTCATTGAAGTATGTTTCGTACCCTCCTATTTGTTATAAAGGGAAGGATATTAACATTAATGATATCCTCAAGACCTATAATAGAAAATTTAGATGAATTTAAATTGTATTGTGACAATATGTAGTTGTTTTTAGATATTTACTTTGATATGGAGCTCATGTTTATACTCCCAATGGAAGATTATGATGAGGTTATGTTTTATAGATATTACATTCATTAAGGTATCCTGTTTTCAATGTGGTAAAATGACACCCCAATGGGAAATTCCTTAGTTAGAAGAATGTATCTATTTTATACTAATGGTTCAAGGAAACACATTATTCTAAAATTGATTAGTTTCCCGTATTTCATTTTATAATATTTTTTGTGAATAAAAAATGATTCACAAAAGATGATTTGTGAGGGTTTCCGGATCATCCCTTGTGGTGGTTTGAGGATGTTTGGTTGTCATCGAGGAAATGGAATCTTAGATTCAATGTCTCAAATCAATGTGATTGAAAAGGAATTCTCCCTATGGTGATGTTTCATCATATTTTCAAATATATCACTTGACCACTAGAAATTAGGGTATCTCGTTTTTGGGTGTATTAACTTCTATCATGAGTATCGTTTTCCAAGATTTTTTTAGATCCATTTTAGAATTTATTTCTCATGGGGAAAATACATTAAGTTAGTGAGGATGTAGTGACGTATATTTTTCTTATGTATAATAGTTGTTTTCTCAAATTGGAACATTGAAGGCCCATACCCTTATGAAAGAGAGTGTGGTAATTACTTAAAGGAAAAACTGCATTGAGAAATTTTCTAATTGTTCTTATTCTCATTGAGAAAGTAATATTTTCTAGGGATATTTAATATTTTTTAATTATGTATTGGTTTTTCTCATGATTATGAAGGTCAATATCCTTAACAGATCACATAATGGTAATTCCAACATCATAGTGTAGTCTGTTATTGATGGTTTTTCCCATGCATAGTAAAATAATCATTTATGTAAAAATCCCTACACTAGGATTATTTATTGGTAATTAATATGATAAAATGGGGGTTACTAGTTTCCCCATACCTTGAGTATCTATGTAATTATCATGAGTTTATGGGATCATTATATTCCTCATTGAGGCCACAAAATCATGAAAAAATGGTGGGGTCTCCTTTAAAGAGGCCAGTTAGAACCAGATCATGGTGTAGTAGTTGATAATAGGGGATATAATCTTAAATCTTCAACAATTAATCATAAGGTAATTTTTACGACTTTTTCCCCATAATAATTTCCCTTATATTTACATTAATAATTTATATTTTCTACTTTATATTCATTCTTAGATACTTTTTAATGTTTTATTTAGGTTGAATTAGAGGTTGCATGTTATTCTCATGTTTTTTTGTCTGAATAACCCAAATATATGGTGTAAAATTTAGAAACTCTTGATACTTGGTTCATTGGTGAAACTATGGTATAATATGTGGTATAAATTCCCAATTGATAATTACTCCATATTGTGTAGGGCCATCTATGAATGAATCAATGTGCTTCCCAGTATATAAAAGAACCCCCTTGTGAGGAACATGAAATGTAATAGTATACACCACATTGTGATTTCAAAACACATCGTTATATGGGGTACACATATATATAAATATTATATATTATACACTTATTATTCATCAAACATGAAATATAATATTAAAGGGGGTGATGGTTTAGGTAGAGGAGCATACCTGGTGTGGGGCATTTGGTTCACATGTAGGGTATGCACAGTGTACGTTCAACTAAGATGAGTTATGCATGATTTATCATATAAAATCCTATTACAGATAGTTTGGAATTCTATTACAAATATATATCTATGAAAATATGATGATGTGGCACTCAATATGATTTTAGGCCATTATCTTGATGAATCGGGGCTGTCTGTCGATCTAAACATTATTATGATGATGATGGGATGAAAATGATGATGCAAAGATATTGTGAGAATTGTGATTCCCCATGTATAAATTATGATGATAGTTCATTGGATCCTCATATTTTTTTTATAATCTCAGTATAATATTAGATATTATTGGATGTTGTCGACACATAGTGGATGTTGAGTCATGTACATAGGAATTAGGGATTATTTTTAGTGTTTCTATTTTTGAAGTAGGGTATTTTGATGGGACTTAATCAACTAAATGGTGATCAAGTATATTTAAATTTATCCAATGGACCAAAAAAATATATATAGTTTATATTTTTTAGTTTTTAGAATGGTGGATTTAATAATTATCTCCCTTTTTTGTAATTTCATTCAATGAAAAATTTTAATTTCATAGGGTAGATATCTTTTATCTTTCATGTTTCACATTGAGATGTGACCTTGAGAGATGAAGATTACTGGTTTAAGAGTATGCTCTGTGGACCCCTATCATCATACCACTTCTTCTAAAGTCAATGTTGTGAGGGAAGTAAGGATTTGGGACTTGTGTTCCCCCTCTGGATTTCATTATGAGTTGAGGTGTGGTGAATCACATTAATTAGTGGGGTTTGTAATACAATAAGGATGTTGTGTTTCTATCATTTATGATTCGATATGGTTTCTCAGAGATCAATATTGGATGTAGAGGATAACCCATATATTTATGGATATAGTTTTCTTTAGTAGAACTTAAACCTCGGTGATGTGCGAGGTCACCCTATGTGTTAGTAAGTCCATTGAATAGTCTGTGTACCCCAACCAGGTATGGGTCCCTCAATTATTGTATTCTATTACAATTTATGTTATGTAGGTATTTATTCCACAAGGATGGGTTTCTATTATATGGGAATATTTATTTCATTGGACACACAATTTTACCCTTCAATGTACCTCTCTTGGTGATCAGAGCCCAGAAGGAAGGGTTCCACATTATAGTTGGTTACATTTATCTTTATGAGAATGGTTTGTTGATTGAAATAGTTTTTTGAGGCTTTTACTGGATAAGGATGTGTTTTCCCTGGTCATAAAATGTGTAGAGAAGTCCCCCATGGGATGTGGTTGATGTAATTGATTTGTGGCTCTAGTAACCCCCTCCAGTGTCATATCATTCTTGGGGTATGTATTTCCTTCTTCAGTTGGACAATGAAATTTGAAATCAGTGGGATATATGTTAAAATGGAACTTCATTGGAACGAGGAGTTGTCATGTGGATAATGACACACCCATGTGGTAGGATCAGTGACCCTTGAGTTGTGTGTACATTAACCCACGATAAACAATAATTAATAATACAACACTTCCATAATTAAAATGGTACATCACACAAATAGTCTCACATCAAAAGGACCTAAAGGTATATTTTATTGGACATTATCTATATTAACATCTTAATATATAAAAAATGTATAAATTTATCCATATTTAGTCACCTATAGGACCTCTTTAAGATTTATCACACGATTTATTCATCGTCATAGCCTAGGGAATAGAAATATAATAAAGGGGATATCTATAAGGACCCAACCTTAAACCTTACTTAATCTTGAATTAAATTGAATAATTCACATTGAGGATATTTTCAGGTTTAGAGTTTTAGAGAATTAGGACATAACTACTACATCTCAAAGATTACAAAGTAGAAAAATCTACTCAGTTGCCATTTTTTCCACAAAATAAAAACTCTTGAACACAAGAGTCATGTCTAGTTCCTTGTTTTAGACAGCCTAACATTTCTTTGATCCCATCCATGACCCTATTCAACTTTATGTCCTGTGAAAAACATTTGAAAAAAACTTCGGATGAGCATAAAAAGCTCAGTAAATGTTATAACAATACGGAAAGAAAACATTAGTCCATGTATACATAAGAATCAACGAAATATTACTTTACTCATAAAACATAAGCAATTTAACATACCTCATGAAATCATAAGATTTATTAATAACTCATAGAAACCATAAGACATAAAGGTAACTTGAGGCATTCATATAATTCTTACATAGGGAGTAACCCTCATGGTTACGTTTGGAATACCCATCACAGTATATTCACTAAATCTCTTCGGAGAAACCTTAACGTTTAACTCCTTCACGTTACCCAATGCATTGGAGACCTATATCGGGCTCAACCACCCTTAGTTTATCACGGAACCACCCATCTTCATAAAAAATGCCCAAAAATCATAACATAATCATAGCACAAAACTTAAGCATAAATGAAATATAAAATTCCCACATTGCAATAACAATATAACATTTTAAGATATTGAAATAATAAATCCATTCTAAAACCATTTTCAAAACCACTTAAAACATTTATTAAAGAGATTTTCGAATCAAAGTGTCCCATACCACCTTGAAGCTTTTAACATTTTAAACAATTAATATCCATATAAATAAATCCTTAAAATCATTTTGAAAACATGGATATTAATGAGAAATATTTATAAAAATAAATCATTAAAACATTTTAAAATATATTTTAGTTAAACGGTTTTTAACAAAATGAGAGACACTTGAATACAATAATTGAGGAATGACATTTAATCATAACTTTATAATATCATGAGAATAAAGGTATTCATGATATAATATTCAAAAAGATAGTATATACACCATATAAGAGTGAATTGGTTCATAACAATAATTAAGTCTCAATAGAAATGTAAAATGAGATGAAATCCCTTATAAAGAAGGTATCCTTAAATTAAGGATAAATCAATCTCATAATTATGTGTGAAAAATATAAATACACCAAATATAAGTGGATATTAATTGTAAAAAAATCAAATTTCATTCACACATATTAAAAGGATGACATATTCAATAACTATATGTTGAACCCAAAGATATCGAAATTGGGTTAAGAAGTTCCCTTGGTAAAATTCGACAGCCTAACGGCGTCACTTTAAAATTCATAAAATTAGTTTATGAGAGAGAAAATGGTATCTCATCACTTGGACATAAAATATACATCAATAGAAGAATATACCCCAACATAAAAAGATGTAAATTAAAATACATAACAAAATAAGTCTTTCAAAAAGAGGAGGGTGAAAGGTTCCCTTACCGATTTGGGTAACTTTAGAAATATACACCCCATGAAAGAAGGACTATACAACATTGATGTAAATACTCATAAAAGAAATTATATTACACAAAGAGTAGAATAATGGGCAGTAAATATACCACTCAATGGAAATGGTGGAAAATGTAGCATGAATCTCACGGGAATAAAAAGTGATATGAAAATCCTCTTATGAAAAATTCAGCAGCCTAACGGCGCCACATAAAACTTCCAAAAAAATGGATTGATGAGATCAAATAGGGTATCTCATCATATTAACATAAAATTTATAGAAATAGTAATATAGAACAACATCCCCCAACATAAGAAAGAGGATCTTAAAATAAGTGACATAAAAGAGAGTACTTTAAATGAAAGAGAGAGGTTGGATCCCTTACCTCAAGTCTGACTTGTCTTGTTCATTTCTTTATATTCCTGAATAATAAACTATGGTAAATTTATAATTTCTTAAGTACATACATTAAAGTTTATTATTAAATTAATATCATATATTATCATTTTAAAATAATTTGATAAATTATGTGAGTTCATATCATACGTTTTGTCGATGTTCAGTACATGAGTAAAAAATGATCTTGTTTGAAAAGCATTGTCAATGTAGTTGTATGTACATTATATCTAGAATAGTATTAATGATGTAAATATCATATATATCCAGTATATATTCGTTTTATACTTATTCCATAATATTTGGGGATAAAAATAAATGAAATGCACCATTCATGGAGACGGTTGGCCGTACGTACGCATGAACGCTACATTCATTGCTTTGGCATATTAATTGAATTAAAACTAAATGAGAGATAAATATATATATTATAATTTCAGTATAATATATATGTTATATAGGTAACGTTTGTTCATTAATTCCATTTTTATACATTCCATGTATTGCATAAACGAGTCACATCACTTGAGGTGGCGGTAGTCCACACTTCCTCGTATGAAATTATCACATTTGCACAACATGAAAAGCATAAAGTTATGTTTTAAATATAAAATAAAGAAGCATATAGAAAACATAAATAACATTTATATCATATATAAAATACTGTGACATCATAATGGCCACCATGAAAGTTGTTAAGAGAATATTGAACAATCATCGTTTCGTGAGGCAGTAATTCGCCATCCACAAAAACATTATGTTCTTTAACCATTATACGGAGGTGTGTGTAAGTTTAGCTCGAATACATCACATAACAAAATCCTAGTATATCTAATATACTGGTTTTTTTATAAAAGAAAGGAATAAAAAGAGTTTAGGGGTTTGGAGAAGCAAAATAAAACAAAATAACACAAGTGAAGACATTACCTTTAAATCAGGTAACTCCTCTTGGTTTGAAGAAAAATGTTTTCTTGAAGAGTATTCTTCCAAATTTGAGGATTAAATGATGTATAGAGGGATTTTGAGAGATTAAATGGGCAGGTTTTGGCCGAGCCAAAGGCTTGAGAGGTGTGGGTAAGGTGGTAGAGGTGGGGCCTTTTATAAGAGACGAGAAGGGGCACTCTTGGAATGTTATAAAATATTACTTCATTATAAAATGATTTTCGGATTTTAAAGGTCCCAAAAGGATATATTTCTAGGATAAGGTGATAAGGTTTCTAAATCCACCCATTCAATAGGTTTGTGACAAGTGTAAGACTTATATTTCACCCTATCTTCTCATTTTATTTAAATCATTCATTTATGAGGTAATCACTACATCATCACGGTGTCATAAATAAAATAATTTTTTAATGTATAAAAATTATAAAAAAATTATCATGAGGTGGGAAATATTTTTATCTTTCTAATTAATATTTATAGTCAAAAATATGACTTGTATAACCCCATGTAAAAATTGTTTTAGTAAAATAATACATGTTTGTGACATTTTAATTTTAACTTTAAATAAAAAGTTATTAATGACATTTTCCAACCTAAGTGGCTCCATGGGGTCCCCAAGTTGACCCATGGATTTCCTCATTTGTCCATGACTCATCCAATAAGGTTAGGACATGTGTCAAGGTCATTTCATATTATTATAACATTATCTTTACCTTAAATTACACTAATTACCTTTAATCGCGATTAATAAAACTTAAAAGTTACTATTCACCAAAAAATTATTTTAATCTCATTGAACCACATTTTACTTCCCAATGACAACCATTTATGTCTTAGTTTTGAAAATAAAATCATAGAAGTGGTCAAGTTTCATTTAAACGAAAAATCATTTTCTTTAACTACCACTTAGTGGTTTCACTATTCATCAAAAATTGAAGTTTTTCATAAAAATACCACAAATTCACCCTAATATATATTTGATATTATGAATTCAAAAATGATGTCTATTTTAAAAAATTAAAAATATATAAGTTTCATTAATTAATTTAATAATTCATTCCCGTTGTCAAAACAAATAGTGTGTTTTTAAGAAACACTATCTATTAAAATATTGACACTTGTATAAGTCCAATTTCAAAGTGAAATTATTTCCAATGACCACCAATGGATTAAATGGTAAAAATATATTCTAAATAAAATTTAATCTCAATTAAAAAGATAATATATCCATATAAATAAATCAGATTAAAAGGAATTTTTGATTTAAAAAGCAACATTTTCATTAAAAATGATCTTTATCGGAAAAATAAAAAAAATTTACACAAAGTAAATTTTGATGTCCAGATTATAAAGAAGGATTTTATTTTTTCAAATACAACATGAAAAATTGTCAAAAGTATATTTAAAAAGGGTTCTCCATTAAAAGTCGGTTAATCGGCCTTTTAAAGAATATTAGAAGATTTATGCTTAAAATTGGATTCATTTGCATTTTGAACCTATAACATTTATTGGATAAATGTAAAAAATATTTGAAAAAGATATATAATAATTTTGTAGTTAGTTCCGTTCATTCCCTCCATTACAACGGCTAGGCATTAACTACCATTTAAAATAATATTAATTTATTATTAGAGTGCAACGTAAGATTTCAAAAAAACACGTTGTTGCGTATTGGGTACGCCATCGAGCATAGCGTTACCTTTAAAGTAATATTAATATTTTCTTCACAAATATGGATAAGTATGAAAATTTCATATTCTTTATTTACCTAGGGTGTTACATCCTTCCCCCCTTTTGGGAATTGCATCCTCACAATTTTAAAAAAATTAGGATTGGAAAAGTCATTGAATGCCCCACATCGGAAAAGGAGTAAATTAAACTGTCACTTGTAAAGAAAGAAAGGGAAGTACAAAGGTCACCCGAGTTAAAACATAATTGGATTCCATATTAGAAAACATGGATATCGAAGAAAAAACAAAGGGTCATGTTCTGAGGGAGAGTGATAGAAAACATGTTTAGGAGAATGTTAACCACCAGAAAATCAAAAACTTGTGATGGGTTAAATGGTATTTGATTCCCCAGTAAGAAAAGTTAACAGAAAAAATTTATGTTTTTATGTTACTTTTCATTGAGTAATTTTTTTTATGAGCCTAACTAAATCTTAGTGAATCATACTTACTTGTCATGTTGACTTTCAACTTTTACTAGATTTCTTACACGAACTCATATTTTCTCCAAAAGATGTGTATTTAGGATGACTTCTTCACATTAAGAGAGATATAATCAACTTCTAGAGAATAACCTAATCCAAAAAATAGAAATATATACTTCCCATGTCTTTAGACCTTAACCAAAACGAAAACCAAAAATGTTATTACGAGATCAGATAATACCCAAAAAGGATATTCTTTTTTAGAAAAATAAAAACTACTCTAAATCTCCAAAATTTGTCAAACAAAACCCAAAGTTCAACAAAGACCATTCAATAAAAATATATACATAAAATTATTCAAAGTAAACCAAACTAATATTGAAACCTAAATCTCTGAAGGATTTAATCACATAGTCTTCCAAGGTACAAATAAACATTTATCTGCAAATAACATCAGTTCCTCTTAAAGTATCATATTGAAAATTAATTAACCTAATCACATATCCACCATGGTAGGATAATAATTTCCATAGATAACACAAAATAAACTTATTCTAGATTCATAAGATCATCTAACTAAAAATAATTAGTCAAACTAACCAGGGACTTTACATAGTCCAGTGGTAGGCGATAAATACCAATCACACTTTGGTTGTGGGTTCGATTCCCGCAGCTTTGTCCGACGCGACGGGTTGTCACACGGTATGTGTGTTGTCATTTTTCCAAAACTATATAATTCTTAAAACATTCCCCAAAACAAGATAAAATATTCAAAAATAACCATAAAATAATTTATCCTCAAGTTTATCTCATGTCATTCATTTTCCATCATAACATATAGTAACCCATAATTACCTCAAAAGTAAGGATCATATAAACCCTAATGGTTACCTTTATAATTATTACATGAACTTCCATGTCAAGTTGGTTCTCTCGTACATGATGCATTAGATAACTCACCAAGGTTCAAGTGGTTGATCATGACTCCTGATAGTTGGTTTAGAATAACCAGGATATTTCTCATTGAATCCCCCATTTCATCCAGTCTCTTAATCAGAGAACCACCATAGTTTCCTTCAAACCCATTGTCACTTTGGTACTTGCTAGATCCATCCATTTACTAAAACCAAAAATGTCAGTGTGAGTATATAAACAAAATCATCATGTACTAATGAGGAAGATAAATAATAAGATATACTTACTCATTCACTTTATCTAAAAAAATGACTCTTTCTGAAATCCTAGCCATTATGGTAATGTCACTTATTCTTACAGAATACCCTAACCTCTAAAGTTTTCTAAACCGACCACTGATACCAACTAAAAGGACTCGGCCTTAAACCTTACTTAATCATTAATTAAATTGAATAATTCACATTTAGGATCTTTCCAGGTTTAGAGTTTTAGAGAAATAGGACATAGCTATTACATATCAAAGATTACAAAGTAGACAAATCTACTCAGTTGCCATTTTTTTCCCCAAAATAAAAACTCTTTAACACAAGATTCATGTATAGTTCCTTGTTTTAGAGATCTTGACATTTCTTTTATCCCATCCTTGATGCTATTCAACTTTATGTCCTGTAAAAAAAATTTCAAAAAAAAATCGGATGAGTATAAAAAGCTCAGTAACGGTTATAATAATATGGAAAGAAAACATTAATCCATGTATACATAAGAATCCATGAAATCATAATTTACTAATAAAACATAAGCAATTTAACAAACCTCGTGAAATCATAAGATTTACAAATAACTCATAGAAACCATACGACATAAAGGTAACTTGAGACATTCATAACATTCTTACGTAGGGAGTAACCCTCATGGTTACGTTTGGAATACCCATCACAGTATATTCCCTAAATCTCTTTGGAGAAACCTTAACGTTTAACTCCTTCGCGTTACCCAATGCATTGGAGAGATATATCGGGCTCAACCGCCCTTAGTTTATCATGGAACATCCCATCTTCATAAACAATGCCCAAGAAGCATAACATAATCAAAGAACATAACTTAAGAATAAATGAATGATAACATTCCGACATTGTAATAACAATATAACATTTTAAGATATTGAAATATTAAATCCATTCTAAAAACCATTTTCAAAACCACTTAAAACATTTAATAAAGACATTTTCGAATAAAAGTGTCCCATACCACCATGAAGATTTTAACATTTTAAACCGTTAATATCCATATAAATAAATCCTTAAAACCATTTTGAAAAAATGGATATTAATGAGAAATATTTATAAGAATAAATCATTAAAACATTTTAAAAGATATTTTAGTTAAAGGGTTTTTAACAAAATGAGAGACACTTGAATACAATAATTGAGGAATAACATTTATTCAGAACTTTATAATGTCATGAGAATAAAGGGAATCAGGATATAATATTCCAAAGGATAGTATATACACCAAATAAGAGGGAATTGGTGCATAACAACAATTAAGTCTCAATAGAAATGTAAAATGAGATGAAGTCCCTTATAAAGAAGGTATCCTTAAATTAAGGATAAATCAATCTCATAATTGTGTTTGAAAAATATAAATACACCCAATATAAGTGGATATTATGTGTTAAACAATCAAAGGTAATTCGCACATATTCCATGTATGACATATTCAATAACTACATGTTGAACCCAAAGAAATCGAAATTGGGTTAAGAAGTTCCCTTGGTAAAATTCGACAGCCTAACGGTGTCACTTTAAAATTCATAAAATTAGTTGATGAGAGAGAAAATGGTATCTCATCACTTGGACATAAAATTTACATCAATATAAGAACATACCCCAACATAAAAATATGTAAATTAAAAGACATAACAAAATAAGTCTTTTAAAAAGAGGAATGTGAAAGGTTCCCTTACCGATTTGGTTAACTTTCGAAACGTACACCCCATGAAAAAAGGACTATAAAACATTGATGTAAATACTCATAAACAAAATTATATTACACAAAGAGTATAATAATGGGAAGTACATATACCACTCAAAGGAAATTGTGGAAAATGTAGCATGAATCTCACGAGAATAAAAAGTGAGATGAAAATCCCCTTATGAAAAATTCGGCAGCCTAATGGCGCCACATAAAACTTTCAAAAAAATGGATTGATGAGATAAAATAGGGTCTCTCATCATATTAACATATAATTTATATAAATAGTAATATAGAAGAACATCCCCCAACATAATAAAGAGGAGCTTAAAATAAGTGACATAAAAGAGAGTACTTTAAAAGAAATAGAGAGGTTGGATCCCTTACTTCAAGTCCGACTTGTCTTGTTCATTTCTTTATATTCCTGAATAATAAACTTTGGTAAATTTATAATTTATTAAGGAAATACTTTAAATTTTATTATTCAATTAATATCATATATTATCATGTTATAATAATTAGTTAAATTATGTGAGTTCATATTATACGTTTTGTCGATGTTCGATACATGAGTCAAAAATGATCTTGTTTGAAAAGAATTGTCAATGTATTTGTATGTGCATTAGATCCAGAATAGTATTAATGATTTGAATATCATATATATCCATTATATATTCGTTTTATACTTATTCCATAATATTTGGAGATAAAAAGAAATGAAATGCACCGTTCATTGAGACGGTAGGCCGTACGTACGCATGAACGCTACTTTCATTGCTTTGGAATATTAATGGAATTAAAACTAAATGGGATATATATATATTATAATTAAAGTATAATATATAAGTTATATAGGTCACATATTTTCATTAATTTCATTTTTATACATTCCATGTATTTCATAAACGAGTCACATCACTTGAGGTGGCGGTAGTCCACACATCCTCATATGAAATTATCGCATTTGCACAACATGAAAAGAATAAAAGTATGTTTTAAATATAAAATACAAAAGGATATAGAAAACATAAATAACATTTATATCATATATAGAATACAGTTACATCATAATGGACACCATGAAAGGTGTTAAGAGAAGATTGAAGAATCATCGTTTCGTGAGGCAGTAATTCACCATCCACAAAAACAGTATGTTCTTTAACCATTATACGAAGGTGTGTGTAAGTGTAGCTCGAATAATTCACATAAAAACGTCCTAGTATATTTAATATACTGGTTTTGTTACAAAATAAAGGAATAAAAATAGTTTAGGGGTTTGGAGAAGCAAAATAAAACAAAAGAACACAAGTGAAGACATTACCTTTAAATCGGGTAACTCCTCTTGGTTTGAACCAAAAGGGTTTCTTGAACACCATTCTTCCAAAGGTGAGGCTTCAATGATGTATAGAAGGATGTGGAGTGATGAAATTGGCAGTTTTTGACTGAGCCAATGTCTTTAGAGGTGTGGGTAAGGTGGTAGAGGTGGGGGACTTTTATAAGAGAAGAGAAGGGGCACTCTTGGAAAGTTATAAAATATTACTTTATTATAAAATGATTTTCGGATTTTAAAGGTCCCAAAAGGATATATTTAGAGGTTAAGGTGATAAGGTTTAGAAATACACCCATACAATAGGTTTGTGACAAGTTTATGACTTATATTTCACCCTATATTCTCATTTTATTTAAATCGTTCATTTATGAGGTAATAACTACATCATCACGGTGTCATAACTAAAATAATTTATTTAATGTATAAAAATTATAAAAAAATATAATTATGTAGGAAATATTTTTATATTTTTAATTAATATTTATAGTCAAAAATATTACTTGTATAACCCCATGTAAAAATTGTTTTAGTAAAACAATACATGTTTGTGACATTTTAATTTTAAATTTAAATAAAAAGTTATTAATGTCATTTTCCAACCAAAGTGGCTCCATGGGGTCCCCAAGTTGACCCATGGATTGTCTTGGTCTTCCATGACTCATCCAATAATGGTAGGACATGTGTCAAAGTCATTTCAGATTTTTATAACATTATCTTTACCTTAAATTGCACTAATTACCTTTAATCACGATTAATAAAACTTAAAAGTTAATATTCACCAAAAAATTATTTTAATCTCATTGAACCAAATTTTACTTCCTAATGACAACCATGTATGTCGGATTTTTGAAAATAAAATTACAGATGTGGTAAAGTTTCATTTAAATGAAAAATCAGTTTCATTAACTACCACTTAGTGGTTTCACTATTCATCAAAAATTAATGTTTTTCAGAAAAATATCAAAAATTCACCCTAATATATATTTGATATTCCGAATTCAAAAATGATTTCTATTTTACAAAATTAAAAATATATAAGTTTCATTAATTAATTTAATAATTCATTCCCGCTGTCAAAACAAATAGCGTGTTTTTAATAAACACTATCTATTAAAAGATTGACACTAGTTTAAGTCCAATTTCAAAGTGAAATTAATTCCAATGACCACCATTGGATTAAATGGTAAAAATATATTCTAAATACACATTAATCTCAATTAAAAATATAATCTACCCATATAAATAAATCAGATTAAAAGGAGGTTTTGATTTAAAAAGAAACATTTTCACTAAAAATGATCTTTATCGGAAAAATAACAAAAATTTACACAAAGTGAATTATGATGTCCAGATTCTAAAGAATGATTTTATTTTGTCAAATAAAACATATAAAATTGAAAAAATTATATTTTAAAAAGGGTTCTCCATCAAAAGGTGGATAATCGACCTTTTATAGAATATTAGAAGATTTATGCTTAAAATTGGATTCATTTGCATTTTAAGCCTCTAACATTTATTGGATAAATGTAAAAAATATTTGGCAAACATATATAATAATTTTGTATTTAGTTCCATTCATTACCTCTATTACAACATCTAGGCATTAACTACCATTTAAAATAATAATATTTTATTATTAGAGTGCAACATAAGATTTCAAAGAAACTCGTTGTTGCGTATTGGGTACGCCATCGAGCATAGCATTCCCTTTAAAGTAATATTAATATTTTATTCAAAAATATGGATAAATATGAAAATGTCATATTCTTTATTTACCTGGGGTGTTACAATATCTCATATTCTCAATAAGGAAAAAACATTTAATAATGTAATATATCATAAAAATGAAGGATAATAAGATGATTGGATAAATACAAAATTAAATGATCCTAATATTATATATAAAAATCATAAAACATTTTATAGAAACATTATATTATAAAAAATCATTATGGAATAATAATAGTCATGATATGGACAAAATACATCTCAATAATCATAAAACATATGACACTGACATAATACTGTTGAATATTTTAAAAATATGATGTATCATGAAAACATGATGAGCATGAAAATGGAAATGATCATTTAGATGTGTAATATCATTATAAATAAACATAGAAATTTTCTAATTCCATCATCATATTAACACCTTTATCAGTCAACACATCCTGTACACGACTTTTTGAACAAAATCTTTATGTACATGCCTGAAAATGTGAGAAAACGCATTTTTCACTTTCTTATAGAAATAAAATATTATTCCTAATCCAAAATATGTCATGAGATATCAACATCAAGTAATTAATTAATGGTTTATATATGACCCATCCCACCATCGTCATTATATATGTGTTCCACATAAAATCAATCATCATCATATCTTAAAGAATCCCTGAAAAAATGGGTTTCATAAATCTTCCAAAAAAATAACAAGAATTTATGTAATGATATAATATCTAAAAAATAATTTTACTAAAGGACTAAAATAATAATAAAATATACATGGTTTTCATAACATCTCTTTATTAGAGATAAACCTCATAAAAACAA
This sequence comes from Viscum album, assembly GCA_963277665.1. NCBI lineage: Eukaryota > Viridiplantae > Streptophyta > Magnoliopsida > Santalales > Viscaceae > Viscum > Viscum album. The sequence goes on from OY728133.1 coordinate 1,284,967,151, forward strand.
TTGAACTCTCAAAATATAATTTTTCATAAATCCTTGTAAATAATTTTATAAAAGGTGATGTGAAAATGATATTAAAAAAATAGTGACAATTTAAGGAGAAGAATTTTGGAATCATTTTTATAAATTATTCCAAGTAAGGGATCCCTGAAAATAACTTAATTAATGAAGTTAATAAATATAGAGCCCTAAATAATGAAAAGAAGTGTCTTTATTATGATTTTTGTGTTATTAAAAAAGAAACCTAACCTCAAAGAAATGTTTAAATAGTTTCATTTCAATAAATTGGTAAAATAAAATATTAATAGTTTAAAATTTGAAATATTTTTTTCATTATGTATAGAAATTTATATAATAATTAAATGGAAATGTTCGAAATATATTCATTGGTATGAATACAATCTGTATTACCAATGTTATACATATATTTGATAAAAAACTCAAATATGTGGTTAGTATTATTAGTATTTAATTAAAATATAAAATTAAGTAATACATTGTAAAATCACGTAGGGTAAGGATATGTAAAAAGTTGAAAACAATATTCAAGTTTTAATTACTATGGCCAATTGAATCTAAAATTCATTTTATGAAACCCTTACAATAAATTATCTCTTTTTATATCACACTCAATCAATTTATAACATAATAATTATTATCTCAGTAACCTTATTAATTGACATATTTATAGATATATCATTTTATATACCCCAAAAATAACTTTTTATGGGTAATATATTAGTTAATTATGGAATATATTTAATATCATGATTAGTAATTTTTGGTTGTTTCATATTCATTTTGTAATGTCGATAATGATACTCATTCATTGTTATAGATTATATTATTCATTGATCATTTTTGGTACAATAATATATCAATATTTTTAAATATAATGTTATTATCTCATTCCGTGAGAGTATTAGCTATGTTAGTTGAAAAAAAATTTTCTAAAATTATTTATATGGAAATTCTTATCAAATGAAAGGTGGTGTATTAATAATGGTTTCAATCAAAATATAAAAATTAAAAAAACATAAAAAATTAATCATTTTGTTATTTAATTATAATAATATAATATTTATGTTCACATAGTCATCAATGACTATTTTTGTAGTATTGTTTATGTATGTGGTTATACCAACACAAACATGAAGAAACCATAATTAATGGATTATTATGGTTATGAAAGGTATTTCTTTTGTAATACTATAATTATTATATATGAATAAACATATTATATTGATACTATTAGTTTTTTGTATCACATTTGATGAAATTTTCTTGTATAAAAAACATGAGGAAAATTGATATATGTTACTTCGTGAAGGTGGTGGTCCACACCATTCATAATAAAAAAAATTATTTTCTAATGAATGAGATTAAATAAAGGTGAATTATAATTATTGTCTCCATAATTATAATTATATTGTAAAATTAAAATTAAAATTAATTCATTTATTTCAACATTTAACTATTGAATAGATGTTGTGGTGAAAAATGGAAGATGTCACATTATGGTGGAAACAGTACGAAGAAACAAATGGTATATGTTCTATTGTTTATTAAGTAGATGTTAAGTAATAAATAATTTCTTTTTCAATAATATATTAACATCTTAATATACTAATTATTCCAAGGTCATTATATTTCTACTCTTATTATTGTTTTGGGAGTTAAATAATAAGAAGAAAAGGTTAAGGATTGGGTAATTCTCACTTTGGGACCTTAAAAGGTTTCTTGAATGTATACATTAAAATAAATGGATTATGATCAATTATATAGGCCATGGTATATATTACATTCATGGGATTAATTTAAATAACACTTTTTTAGGTGTTCAAGGGTATTTTTAAAGGAATTTTGAGCATTAAATGCATTGGTGTGATCCTTTTTTATAGGTGATGAATTGGGAACATTGGACCAACTAATTCATACTATAAAATCCTTTTTATCAAATAAATTTTCTATGTTTTGGACCATATTCACTCACATTATTTATAAAAAATAATTTTTAGAATATATGAATCTCACCAAATAAAATTCTATTCATTTTATTATACCATTATATGTATGTTCATAATGTGGTTACTTTTATTAGTACATTTTAATTTAATAGTTATAATATAATTATTTTATATAATAATTTTTATATGGTATTGTGGTTTTTGTTTTAGTTCAATGTTTTTTGAAACATGAGTTATTGACAGGGTATTAAAGTTTGGAAATTTATATACTAAAATTTTAGGTTCTTACATTCAACCCCCTCAAAATAATTTCATCATCGAAATTTCATTACCTGGATGAAAAAATGTCGGGGTATTTTTCTCTCAACCCATCCTCGGGTTCCCATATAGGCTCCTCAATTTTTTTATTACACTATATAATATTTACTAAACATGTTTTCTTATTCTTCAGAACCTTATCTCTCCATTCCAAGATCACTACATGTTTTTCCTTTTATGAAATTTTATGTTCTAATTGTATAAAATTCTTGCCCTCTATGTGTTATGGATGCAGAGTATACATCCTTAAAAATATATAAGGAACACACTATGAACTTAATAGATTGGTGTATGGACGACTAATAGATATTTTACACCCCTACATGATTAAGAATCTCAAAGTGTTCGATGTATCATTTGCTCAGCTTCCCTTTATTCCAAAATCTCATAACCCTATCCCCTTTTGACAATGAAAGGATCACCTTGTCCCCAACTTCAAACCATGTATCTCATCTATTATTATCTACGTAATACAAATATTGACTTTTTTCCACATTCATATATCATCGAATGTTTTGAACAACCTCTATCGTTACATGGAAGAGGTTATGACCTCTCTTCTTTATATATCAAACATCATCCCAGGATATTGTTGTCTTACATATAATCCCATATAGAGCCACATATGGTTCTATTTTAATACTATAATTGAAAATATTATCAGATGATATCCATTTTATGGGTAGGTTTTCATCATAACATATTTAATTCCCTTGAATACGATCTCAAAATATAAACCATATTGTTAATATTCCTTTAGAAAAAAATCAATCTTAGTGTGACATTTCATTATAAAACTAAACATTTTAGCTAATTCATTCGGATGACACACTAGAACAATGAGGAAAACAATGTATCCCAATCATATACAATGAGTAGTTGTACACCTTGCATCCTTAACACCTCCAATATGTAAATTGTGGTCAATTATAAAAGAGTAAAATATTTTCAAATGGAAATAAAATGTTTTGAATTTGTAATGATATTGAATAGAACCCAAATGTAATTATGTACTTTAGATGTTTTGGGGTTTTATAAGATGAAATCCATTGTGATTTTATCCCATTTCGATAATTTTAGGGGTAGTTTTTGAAACGTACCCTTAGAACACCATCATTTATATTTAGTTTTTCTAGAATACCATGCATCATTACAAATATTTTTTCATTTATCTAGTCTTGTTATCCCATAGGATGTTTTTCTTCAGATATCAATAACTCTTTATGTTGCATGGATGAATAGAGAAGTTTTTTATACAAGAATCATCCAAATTTTTTTCTTAAAATCTAATTTTTATATAATACATATCCATGTTCCTAAATATTAAACTCCATATGTATCAATGATAACCTATTGAATAATAATTTCCATTTCCAAAGTTATGATAAATCCGCCCAGACTAGTTTCAAATTAATGTGGATGGATGTTAGAGAATTCAATTTGCAAAGATAGTATTTCTCTCTACCCATTATGACTTCATGATCTATCCTCTGAAAATTTGTGAATATTGGGTACTTATAATCCTTATCATCGATAGATAATCATAGTCATACAAGGTCAAACTATCAGCAACATTATTCCATTCCCCAGGTGGAAATGTGTAAACTTTTAATAATATTTTATCATTTTCAACCATTTATTTTGGAACATATTAAACTCATTATATGTGAATATTTATTTCATTCTCTTATGAATAATATATATCACCATTTTATCCATAGTTTAAATTCCACCAAATTTTTATTTCAAATATCACTAGTGCCATATCCAAATCATGTTCCCAGTAATTTTTCTCATGAGTCATGAATTGACATGACAATTAATAAATTAACTTTTCAATAAACATGATGTATCAGCCCAAACCTCTTTTCAAAGAATCCCTATATATTATAATTCCTTACCTAGTAAAAGGTATTGTAACTATATGAGTAGTTACCAAAATATTTTCATTTCATTAAAAAATCTGTCACATTCCCTCATTGTAAGGAATAACTTGTACTTATGTATCAATTTGGTTATTGTATTTAATATTTTTGTGAAATTTATCACAAGTCATAGATAATGTCCTCCCAAACCAAGTAAATAATGGAACTCGGTTATAATTTTTTGTCTGGATCATTTGATGATAACACCTACCACTTGAAGATATTTCTATATGACCTTGAATATGATTTCATGACCGATGAATGATACAATATATAGGTATAATTCTAACATGATAAATTTGGAATGAAGTTTACACTTTCTCATGGTCTTTAACATAATCAATAGACAATATTCATGATCTAAATTTGCTTTTGAATATAGAATAATACCTTCTATAAAGAGAACCACAATTTGATCTTGGTAACTAATAATAAAACTATTCATTCGATCCATCATGAAATGGGGGGCATGTGAATTTCCAAAGACAATTATTATAAATTAAAGCTATAACATCCTATGATTTTAATAGAGAAACACTATTATTGATAGCATGCATGATAGACACATCGAGTTTAAATGAATAACTAAATATTATTATTCATATGTCACTATTATAACCTAGACTTTAGAATGAAAGGTATGAACAAGATTAACAGAATTATAAAATTATGGTTAATACATGTATATATAATTAATTCTTAGACAAATTAATTATAAAATAATGTAAACCACTTTTTAATGTAAAAATAAATGTTTTTATTAATAGCTATTTAAATATGCACAAAAAAATTTTAATTCCAAATAATAAAAAAATAAAACTATTTTAATTAAATTATTTTTATATATTATTATTAGTAAATAGTTTTGTTTTGTTTTTTGATAATATGAATAGTTACATTAGTAATTTTTTATGACCACGGTCAATGGTAAATCTTGTAAATAAATGTAAAAGTAATATTATAAATATTTGAATATTACCCCCAAAACATTCCCTAATTTTACTGTATGAATATTTTTTGTCCCTAAGCATTAATGGATCAGATATGAGACCATTTATGGTGGTTGGGATAAGAATATAACATTAATAATAATTTATTCAAAGAAATTCAAAATTTTCATTATTTTATTTTTTAACAAGAGAAATATTTTAAATATGGGTTTATATAAGGGATTTGTTTTAATATATATTTTATTTCATAAATATAAAATATAGATATACATCATAAAAATTTTGTTATAATTTTTAGTTGTAATTGTAACACCCTAGGTAAATAAAGAATATGAAATTTTCATATTTATCCATATTTGTGAATAAAATATTAATATTACTTTAAAGGGAACGCTATGCTCGATGGCGTACCCAATACACAACAACAAGTTTCTCTGAAATCTTACGTTGCAGTCTAATAATAAAATAATATTATTTTCAATGGAAGTTAACGCCTAGCCGTTGTAATGGCCGGAATGAAATGAAACTAACTAAAAAATGATTATATATGTTTTTCAAATATTTTTACTTTTATCCAATTAATGTTAGAGGCTTAAAATGAAAATGAATCCAATTTTAAGCATAAATCATCAAATATTCTTTAAAAGGTCGATTAACTGCCTTTTGATGGACAACCCTTTTTAAATATACTTTTGAAAATTTTATATGTTTTATATGACAAAATAAAATCCTTCTTTATAATCTGGACATCAAAATTTACTTTGTGTAATTTTTTGTTATTTTTCCGATAAAGATCATTTTTAGTGAAAATGTTGTATTTTAATTCAAAACCTCCTTTAAATATGATTTATTTATCTAGATAGATTATATTTTTAATTGATATTAAGGTGTATTTAGAATATATTTTTACCATTTAATCCAATGGTGGTCATTGGAATTAATTTCACATTGAAATTAGACTTAAACTAGTGTCAATCTTTTAATAGATATTGTTTCTTAAAAACAAGCTATTTGTTTTGACAGCGGGAATGAATTGTTAAATTAATTAATGCAACTTATATATTATTAATTTTTTTAAAATAGACATCATTTTTGAATTCTTAATATCAAATATATCTTAGGGTGATTTTTTGGTATTTTTCTGAAAAACATCAATTTTTGATGAATAGTGAAACCACTAAGTGGTAGTTAAAGAAACTGATTTTTCGTTTAAATGAAACATTACCACTTCTTTGATTTGATTTTCAAAAATCTTATATACATGGTTGTCATTAGGAAATAAAATTTCATTCAATCAGATTAAAATAATTTTTTGGTGAATAGTAACTTTTAAGATTTATTAATCACAATTAAAGGTAATTAGTGTAATTTAAGGTAAAGATAATGTTATAATAATATGAAATGACCTTGACACATGTCCTACCATTATTGTATGAGTCATTTCTGACAGAAACAATCCATGGATCAACTTGGGGACCCCATGGAGCCACATTGGTTGAAAATGACATTATTAACGTTTTATTTAAAGTTAAAATAAAAATGTCACAAACATGTTTTGTTTTACTAAAACAATTTTTACATGGGGTTATAAAAGTCATATTTTTGACTATAAATATTCATTAGAAATATAAAAACATTTAATACATCATTATATATTTTTTATAATTTTTAGACATTAAATAAATTACTTTATTTATGACACGGTGATGATGTCGTGATTACCTCATAAATGAACGATTTCAATAAAATGAGAAGATAGGGCAAACTCTAAGTCTTACACTTGTCACAAACCTATTGTATGGGTGTATTTCGAAACATTATCACCTTATCCTATAATTAAATCCTTTTGGGACCTTTAAAATCCAAAAAACCATTTTATAATAAAATAATATTTTATAACTTTCCAAGAGTGCCCCTCCTCTTTTCTTATAAAAGGCCCCCACCTCTACCACCTTACCCACACCTCTCAAGCCTTTGGCTCGGCCAAACCATGCCCATTTCATCTCTCCAAATAAATCTCTTAATAATTGAAGCCTCAACTTTGGAATAATGCTTTTCAATAAACCCTTTTGGTTCAAACCAAGAGGAGTTACCCGATTTAAAGGTAATGTCTTCACTTGTGTTCTTTTGTTTTATTTTGCTTCTCCAAAGCACTAAAATCTTTTTATTCCGTTATTTTGTAACAAAACCAGTATCTTAAATATACTAGGATGTTTTTATGTGAATTATTCTAGCTACACTTACACACAACTCTGTCTAATTGTTAAAGAACATACTGGTTCTGTGGATAGCGAATTACTGGCTCACGAAACGATGAATGTTCAATCCTCTCTTAACACCTTTCATGGTGGCCATTATGATGTCACTATATTTTATATATGATATATATGGTATTAATGATTTCCATATGCTTCTATATTTTATATTTAAAACATACCTTTATGCTTTTCATGTTTTGCAAATGCGATAATTTCATACGAGGAAGTGTGGACTACCGCCCCCTCAAGTGATGTGACACGTTCATGCAATACATGGAATGTATAAAGAATGAAATTAAAGAACTTATGTGGCCTATAAAACATATATGTTATACTGGAATTATAATATATATCTCTCTCAATTATTTTTAATTCCATTAATATGAAAAATAAATGAAAGTAGAGTTCATGCGTACGTACGGCCTACCGTCTCCCTGAACGGTGCATTTCATTTATTTTTATCTCCAAATGTTATGGAATAGTATAAAATGAATATTTACTGGATATATATGATATTTAAATCATTAATACTATTATGGAGATGATTTATTTATAACTACATGGACAATCATTTTCAAACAAGTTAATTTTTGACTCATGTACCACACATCAACACAAACGTCTGATATGAACTCACATTATTAACCAATTATTATAAAATTATAATATGTGATATGAAATGAATAATAATATTTAAAGGAGGAACTTAAGAAATTATAAATTCACAAAAGTTTATTATTGAGGAATATAATGAAACGAACAAGATAAGTCAGACTTGAGGTAAGGGATCCAACCTCTCTCTTTCTTTTAAAGTACTCTCTTTTATGTAACATATTTTAGGCTCCACTTTATTATGTTGGTGGATGTTCTTCTATATTCCTATTGCTGTAAATTTTATGAAAGACTCTATTTAATCTCATCAATTCATTTTTGGAAGTTTTATGTGGTGTCGTTAGGCTGTCGAATTTACATAAGGGGATTTTCATCTCACTTTTTATTCCCGTGAGATTCATGCTACATTGGAAACTATTTCCTTTTGTGTGGTGTATGTACTGACCATTATTTTAATATTTGTATAATATAATCTCATTTTTGGGTATTTACATCTTCATTTTATGACCCTTCTTTCATGGGGTGTATGTATTGAAAATTACCCAAATCGGTAAGGGAACCTTTCACCCACCTCATTTTAAAAGACTTCTTTTTGTTAGGTCTTTTAATATTATTATGATGGGATATGTTATTATATATCCTTATAGCTGTAAATTTTATGTCCAAGTGATGATATACCCCTTTTTATCTCTCATCATCTCATTTTATAAAACTGTTAGGCTGTCAAATTTCTGCAAGGGAACTTCTTAACCCACTTTCAATTCTTTGGGTTAAACCTCTACTTATTGATTTTATTATGACAAGATTATGTGTGGAATCTCTATGTTGTAATTTCCAAAAACCATTGTGTGGATATACTATTTCTACACATAATAATCTCATTGATAAATTCTTACATCATTTATACAAACTTTTATGGGAAATCATAACTCAATCTCATTTCATTGAGTTAAATATCTAGGTCATTGGTTTTGTTTTTACAAGAGTATGTGTGAATGAACAATTATTGTTTTACACTTGATATCCAATTATATTGGGTGTATTTATACTTGTCACACATAATTATGTCATTGATTTATCCTTGCACTAATGACATGATCTTGATTGGGATTACATCTCAATTTCTTCTCATTGAGACATTTCTTAATGATATGCACTATTATTATTTTATAAAGTTTATATACAGCCCCTTTGACTTTCCATATCCATATTATGTCTATAATAAAATCATTTAAATGTTTTGAAATTGGTCTACTTTCATGTGGCTTATAATTTAAATTTTTAAAATGGAAAAGGACTCTTTTATTAAAACATTGTTTTAAATGGTTTTAAAGATTTGTTCGTTCAAACATTTATCATCCATGTCCATGTTTTAAAAAATGGGTTTAAGGATTTATTTATATGGACATGAATGTTTTAAAACCCTTTCAAAATTTTCAAAGTGGTATGGGACACTTTGATTCTAAAATCTCTTTTAAATGTCTTCTTTTAATATTTTCAAAGTATAAAGGGATTTTTCTCTCATAGGGTTTTAATGATTTTATTAGATGTTTTTATTTATGATAATATCATGATTTGATCTCTTGTGATTGAAATGTGGAAATTTTATGTGTCTTTTATGCATGTTTTATGTGTTATGATTTTGTTATGGTTCTTGGGAAATGTTTATGAAATCAGGTGGTTCTGTGGTAAACTAAGGGCGGGTGAGCCTAAGATAGCTCTCCAATGCAATGGGTAACGCGAAGGGGTTAAACTCTCAGGTTTCTCTGAAGAGATTTAGGAAATATACTATGATGGGTATTCCAAACGTAACCATGAGTGTTACTCCCTACGTAAGAATGTTATGAATTCCTCGAGTTACCTTTAAGTGTTATGATTTCTATGAGTTATTCATAAATCTTATGATTTCATGAGGTATGTTAACGTTATAATGTTTTATGAGTAATGTATGATTTCATGGATTCTTATGTATACATGGACTAATGTTTTCTTTCTGTATTGTTATAACCCTTACTGTGCTTTTTATGCTCATCCCAATTTTTTTTTGAAATATTTTTAACAGGACATAAAGTTGAATAGGGTCAAGGATGGGATCAAGGAAATGTCAGGATTTCTAAAACAAGGAACTAGACATGACACTTTTGTTCAAGAGTTTTTATTTTGTTAAAAAAATAAAAGCTAAGTAGATGTCTCTACTTTGAAATCGTTTGAGATGTAATAATTATGTCCTAATTCTCTAAAACTCTAAACCTGAAAATATCCTCAGTGTGAATTATTCATTTAATTTATAAATATGTAATGTTTTATGGTTGGGTCCATATAGTTATTATCAGAGGTCGGTTTAGATAACTTTAGAGGTTATGATATTCTTTAAGCATAAGTGACATTACCATAATGGCTAGGATTTCTGAAAGAGTCATAGTTTTTAGATAAATTGAATGAGTAAGTATATCTTAGGGTTTATCTTCCTCATTAGTACATAATTATTTTGTTGATATACTCACACTGACATTTTTGGTTTTAGTAAATGGATGGATCTAGCAGGCACCAAAGTGATAATGGGTTTGAAGGAAACTGTGGTGGTTCTCTGATTAAGAGACTGGATGAAATGGGGGATTCAATGAGAAATCTCGTGGTTATTCTAAACCAACTATCAGGAGTCATGATCAACCACTTGAACATTGGTGAGTTCTCTAATGCATCATGTATGAGAGAACCAACTCGACGTGGAAGTTCAGGTAATAATTATAATGGTAACCATTAGGGTTTATATGATCCTTACTTTTGAGGTAATTATGGGTTACTATATGTTATGATGGAATATGAACGACATGAGATAAACATGAGGTTAAATTATGTTATGGTAATTTTTGAAGATTTTATCGCTTTTTGGGGAATGTTATAAGAATTATGTAGTTTTGGAAAAAGGACAACACGTAGACCGTGTGACAACCTGTCGCTTCTGAGGAAGCTATAGTAATCGAACCCACAACCAAAGTGCAACTGGTAATTATCGCCTACCACTGGACTACATGAAGTACCTGGTTATTTTGACTAATTATTTTTAGTTACATGATCTTGTAAATGTAGAATAAGTTGATTTTGGGTTATCTATGGAAATTATAAACCTATCATGGAGGATATGTGATTAGGTTAATTACTTTTCAGTATGAGACTTTAAGAGTAACTGATGTTATTTGAAGATAAATGTTAAGGTTTATCTTGGAAGACTATGTGATTAAATCCTTCAGATATTTGGGTTTCAGTCTTAGTTTTTATTACTTTGATGAATTTTATGGGTAGATGTTTATTGAATGATCTTTGTTGAACTTTGGGTATTGTTTGAGAAATTTTGGAGATTAAGAATATATTTTTTTTATAAAGGATTATACTTTTTGGGTATTATCTGATCTCATACAAACCTTTTTGGTTTTATTTTTGGTTAAGGTCTAAATACATGGGAAGTATATAGTTCTCTTTTTTGGATTAGGTGATTCTCTAAAAGTTGATTATAGCTCTCTTAATGTGAACAAGTCATCCTAAATACTCGTCTTTTGGAGAAAATATGAGTTCGTGTAATAAATCTAGTAAAATTTGAAAGTCAACATGACAAGTATGTTTCCTTATGTTTTAGTTAAGCTCATAAATAAATTCCTCAATGAAAAGTAACTTAAAACAAAAATGTTGTATGTTAATTTTTCCTACTGGGGAATCAAATTCCGTTTAACCCATCACAAGTTTGTGATTTTCTTGTGGTTAACTTTCTCCTAAACATGTTTTCTATCACTCTCCATCAGAACATGACACTTTGTTTTCTCCTTCATTTCCATGTTTTCCAATATATAATCATAGTATGGGTTAACTCGAGTGACCTTTGTACTTCTCTTTCTTTATTTTAAAGTGATAGTTTTACTGACTCCTATTCCGATGTGAGATTTCCAATGATGTTTCCAAGCCTAATTTTAAAATTGTGAGGATGCAATTCCAAAAGGGGGGAAGGATATAACACCCTAGGTAAATAAATAATATGACATTTTCATATTTATCCATATTTGTGAATAAAAATTAACATTACTTTAAAGGGAACTCTATTCTCGATGGCATACCCAATACACAATAATGAGTTTCTTTGAAATCTTATGTTGCACTCTAATAATAAAATAATATTATTTTAAATGGTAGTTAATGACTAGCCATTGTAATGGTGTGAATGAATGGAATTAACTAAAAAATGATTATATATGTTTGTCAAATATTTTTACTTTTATCCAATAAATGTTAGAGGCTTAAAATGAAAATGAATCCAATTTTAAGCATAAATCTTCTAATATTCTTTAAAAGGTCGATTAACCGCCTTTTGATGGAGAACCCTATTTAAATATACTTTTGAAAATTTTATATGTTGTATTTGACAAAATATAATCCTTTTTTAGAATCTGGACATCAAAATTTACTTTGTGTAAATTTTTGTTATTTTTTCGATAAAGATCATTTTTAGTGAAAATGTTGCATTTTAATTCAAAACCTCCTTTTAATCTGATTTATTTATATGGATAGATTATATTTTTAATTGATATTAAAGTTTATTTAGAATATATTTTTACCATTTAATCCAATGGTGGTCATTGAAATTAATTTCACTTTGAAATTGGACTTAAACTAGTGTCAATCTTTTAATAGATTTTGTTTCTTAAAAACACGCTATTTGTTTTGACAGCGAGAATGAATTATTAAATTAATTAATGCAACTTATATATTTTTAATTTTGTAAAATAGACATAATTTTTGAATTCAGAATATCAAATATATCTTAGGGTGATTTTTTGGTATTTTTCTGAAAAACATCAATTTTTGATGAATAGTGAAACCACTATGTGGTAGTTAAAGAAACTGATTTTTTGTTTAAATGAAAATTTACCACTTATGTGATTTTATTTTCAAAGATCCGACATACATGGTTGTCATTGGGAAGTTAAATTTGGTTCAATAAGATTAAAATAATTTTTTGGTGAATAGTAACTTTTAAGTTTTATTAATCGTGATTAAAGGTAATTAGTGTAATTTAAGGTAAAGATAATGTTATAATAATATTAAATGACCTTGAAACATGTCTTAACCTTATTGGATGAGTCATGGACGACCAAGAAAATCCATGGGTCAACTTTGGGGACCCCATGGATCCACTTTGGTTGGAAAATGACATTAATAACTCATTTATTTAAAGTTAAAATTAAAATGTCACAGACATGTATTATTTTACTAAAACAATTTTTACATGGGGTTATACAAGTTATATTTTTGACTACAAATATTCATTATAAATCTAGAAATATTTCCTACATCATGATATTTTTTTATAATTTTTAGACATTATATAAATTAATTTATTTATGACACCGTGACGATGCAGTGATTACCTCATAAATGAAAGATTTAAATAAAATGAGAAGATAGGGTAAAATCTAAGTCTTACACTTGTCACAAACCTATTGTATGGGTGGATTTCAAAACCTTATCACCTTATCCTCGAAATATATCCTTTTGAGACCCTTAAAATCCGAAAAAGCATTTTATAATAAAGTAATATTTTATAAATTTCCAAGAGTGCCCCTCCTCTTCTCTTATAAAAGACCCCCACCTCTACCACCTTACACACACATCTCAAGCCTTTTACTCGGCCAAACCCTACCCATTTCATCTCTACACATCCCTCCATCATTAAAGCCTCACCTTTGGCAGAATGCTTTTCAAGAAACTCGTTGGTTCAAACCAAGAGGAGTTACCCGATTTAAAGGTAATGTATTCACCTGTGTTCTTTTGTTTTATTTTTCTTCTCCAAACCCCTAAACTCTTTTTATTTATTTCTTTTGTAATAGAACCAGTATATTCAATATACTAATATGTTGTTATGTGAAGGATTCTATCTACACTTACACACACCTCCTTCTAATGGTTAAAGAACATACTATTTCTGTGGATGGCGAATTAATGCCTCACGAAACAATGATTGTTCAATCTTATCTTAACACCTTTCATGGTGGCCATTATGATGTCACTGTATTTTATATATGATATATATGGTATTTATTTTTTTCATATGCTTCTGTATTTTATATTTAAAACATACCTTTATGCCTTGCATGTTTTGAAAATCTGATAATTTCATACGAGGAAGCATGGACTACCGCCCCCTCAAGTGATGTGACTCATTCATGAAAAACATGGAATGTATAAAGAATTAAATTAATGAAATAATGTGAAATATAAAACATATATATTATACTGGAATTATAATATATATATCTCTCAATTATTTTTAATTCCATTAATAAGACAAAGAAATGAAAGTAGCGTTCATGCGTACGTACGGCCTACCGTCTCCCTGAACGGTGCATTTCATTTATTTTTATCTCCAAATGTTATGGAATAGTATAAAATGAATATTTACTGGATATATATGATATTTAAATCATTAATACTATTCTGGAGATGATTTACTTATAACTACATGGACAATCATTTTTAAACAAGTTCATTTTTGACTCATGTACCAAACATCGACAAAAACGTCTGATATGAACTCACATTATTACCCAATTATTATAACATTATAATATGTGATATTAACTGAATAATAATATATAAAGGAGAACCTTAAGCAATTATAAATTGACCAAAGGTTATTATTCAGGAATATAATGAAACGAACAAGACAAGTCGGACTTGAGGTAAGGGATCCAACCTCTCTCTTTCTTTTAAAGTACTCTCTTTTATGTAACTTATTTTAAGCTACTATTTCTTATTTTGGGGGATTTTATTCTATATTAATATTGATTTAAATTATATTAGAGACCCTATTTTATCTCATCAATCCATTTTTGGATGTTTTATGTGGCACCGTTAAGCTGCTGAATTTTCATAAGGGGATTTTCATCTCACTTTTTATTCTTGTGAGATTCATGTTACATTGGCCACTATTTACTTTTGTGTGGTGTATGTATTTCCCATTATTTTAATATTTGTATAATATACTCTCATTTATGGGTATTTACATCTTCATTTAATGACCCTTCTTTCATGGGTTGTATGTTTCGAAAATTACCCAAATCGGTAAGGGAACCTTTCACCCACCTCATTTTAAAAGACTTCTTTTTGTTAGGTATTTTAATCTTATTATGATGGGATATGTTATTATATATCCTTATTTATGTAAATTTTATGCCCAAGTGATGAGATACCCCTTTTTATCTCTCATCATATCATTTTATGACGTTGTTAGGCTGTAGAATTTCTGTAAGGGAACTTCTTAACCCACTTTCAATTCTTCGGGTTAAACCCTACTTCCTGATTTTATTATGCCAAGATTATGTGTGGAATATCTATGTTGTAATTTCCACAAACCATTGTGTGGATATACTATTTCTACACATAATAATCTCATTGATAAATTCTTACGTCATTTATAAGAAATTGTATGGGAAATCATAACTCAATCTCATTTCATTGAGTTAAATATCTATGTCATTGGTTTTTTTCCAAGAGTATGTGTTAATGACCTCTGATTTTTTTACACTTTATATCCACTTATATTGGGTGTATTTGTACTTGTCACACATAATAATTTCATTGATTTATCCCTGCACTAATGACATGATCTTGATTGGGATTACATCTCAATTTCTTCTCATTGAGACATTTCATAATGATATGCACTGTTATTATTTTATAAAGTGTATATACAACCCCTTTGACTTTCCATATCCATATTATGTCTATAATAAAGTCATTTAAATGTTTTGAAAATGGTATACTTTCATGTGGCTTATAATTTAAATGTTCAGAATGTAAAAGGACTCTTTTATTAAAACATTGTTTTAAATGGTTTTAAAAATTTATTCTTTTAAACAATTATCATCCATGTCCATGTTTTAAAAAATAGGTGTATGGATTTATTTACATAGACATGAATGTTTTAAAACCCTTTCAAAAGTTTCGAAGTGTTATGGGACACTTTGATTCTAAAATCTCTTTTAAATATCTTCTTTTAATATTTTCAAAGTATAAAGGGATTTTTCTCTCATAGAGTTTTAATGGTTTTATTAGATGTTTATATTTATGATAATATCATGATGTGATCTCTTGTGATTGAAATGTGGAAATTTTATGTTTCTTTTATTCAAGTTTTAAGTGTTATGATTATGTTATGGTTCTTGGGAAATGTTTATGAAATCGGGTGGTTCTGTGATAAACTAAGTGCGGGTGAGCCCGAGATAGCTCTCCAATGAATTGGGTAATACGAATGGGTTAAATGCTAAGGTTTATCTGAAGAGATTTAGGGAATATACTATGATGGGTATTCCAAACGTAACCACGAGGGTTACTCCCTATGTAAGAATGTTATGAATGCCTCAAGTTACCATTATGTACTATGATTTCTATGAGTTATTCATAAATCTTATGATTTCATGAGGTAACACATGCTTATGTTTTATGAGTAATGTATGATTTCATTTATTCTTATTTATACAAGGACTAATGTTTTCTTTCCGTACTGTTAAAACCTTTACTGAACTTTTTATGCTCATTTTATGTTTTTTTTTGAAATGTTTTTCACAGGACATAAAGTTGAATAGGGTCAAGGATGGGATCAAGGAAATGTAAAGCTATATAAAACAAGTAACTAGACATGACTCTTTTGTTCAAGAGTTTTTATTTTGTGAAAAAAATGGAAGCAGAGTAGATGTGTCTACTTTGAAATCTTTGAGATGTAATAGTTATGTCCTAATTCCTTAAAACTATAAACCTGAAAAGATCCTCAATGTGAATTATTCATTTAATTCAAGAATATGTAATGTTTTAAGGCTGGGTCCTTATAGTAATATAGTTACCTTAAATGGTGACACAATTATGATGCAATAATTGTCATATTAATTGAAAAATCAAATAAATGATATTACCAATATTAAAATAAATATAATTTTAAATAATTGATATACAAAAAAATTATGTATGACTATGACATTTTAGTGATGAATTAAAGGATTTGGTTTTAGGAATTCATATTATTATGATATTTTTAAATATTCGAGTGATGAATAGTCTCACAATTGGAATTAATGATATATTAAAATAAATATTATTTTATTATATGGTATAAAATCTATAAAATACTAAAATTATTCCATCATATTTTTATATGTATTAAATTTTCATAATTGTCTCATTTAATGTTTTTTTTCATTTTTTTTGTAAATATATTAACCCTCGAAATGTAAATTACATGATACCATGAAAAGAATTTAAAGGGTTAAATAAGGATTAAACCAAAAAGAAAAACAATAAAAAATTATGAAAACTTTTATATTTTTATTAGATGAATTGATTTCAACCAATAATAATACTATATTTGATATAAATCATTTTTTTGTAATTTGGAACAAGAATATATTTTATATTAATTTAATAAATTGTGTAATTTCAAAAGCGGTCCTCCTCCCTCCTATAAAAGAGAACCCATTATTATCTTTCATTAACAAATAAAAACAAACTTGGTTCTATCCATATCTACAAACACACCTTCCTAGAGTCTCAATACAAATTTTATAGGCCTTATTCTTGGAAAAATACTCTACTTAGTGGTGTTATTGTGTTAAATAAAAGAGATCATCCAAAGAAGTGGTATCAATTTTCATATAGGATTTTTATTTTATTTCTTAGTAAATTTCCTTAAAATATTCTTCAAACATTATGGAATTATAACTATAGTATCATCTATATAGTTAGATTTTATTATGTTTAAATCATCACCTAAATCAATCTCCACATCTATCGAAGGGAAAAATAATTATCGTCCGTGTGTGTGGTGAACTACCACCTTATAGACCGATATAAATTTTTTTCATCAGCATCTCACAAGAATATTTATAATTTTGGAATTAATATTTACATATTTAATTAATGAAATATATATCATTATTAAATAATAATATCTCATTTATTTTCCTACCTTTCCATGCACATGAAAATGATAATGTCATTTGTTTGTATGTGTGAACTATCACCTCCTCGAATCATTATGATTTGTTTATCATAACAAAATCACATGGATGATATATATAAGTATACTTAAATAATTAATATGATATAAATTACATTATGAAAATTATGGAAAGATAAAATAATAGTTACCCATTTTTATAATGATCATTGAAAAATTGAAACATTAATCATGTGTACGTACAGCTTACGGTCTCCATGATTTAACGTAGTTCATTTTACATATCCATATATAATATATGTATTTAAAATTATAATTGATATAAAAAATTGATAATTATTTAATGATTAATTTTCTAGAGATGATGTACTTATGATCACTTTTAATATTTAAATCATTAAAATTCGTTTTGGGCTCGAGCATCGAATATCGTCAAAATGTCCTGCATGAACTTAAATAGTTATATAGTTTTAATAAAATTATAACAATATAATAATTTATTTAAAAGTAATAATAAACCTGAAATTTTTCTCATGAAAATAAATTAATAACATATTTTTATTATTCATGATGAAAATGGACATACATGACGAATGAAGCTCACGGTAGGGAACCTCATCTCAATCTCCTTTCATTGAGGAATATTTTGAAGTTTTACAACCACCTTATTTTATGAGGTGTATATAGAACCCCATTTTCAAAAAGTATCATGAATTTATGTATTCTCATTTTATTTAATGTTTTTTAATGTTATTATTATCTTGTGATTTAAATGCTCAAAGTGGTATGGGACAGTTGGAATGTTTAAAGTTTTAATTATCAAATATTTTTCCATGTCAATATTATTGATATTTTTTTATATATTTATTTATATTGATATAAAAACAATATAATTGGAATTTTATGTTCATATTTATTTTAATTAAAATGTTTTCAAAAGGAATATTTTTACATTTTTTATGCGGAATGTTTTGAAAAACAACAAAAGGAATGTTCTATTCTTCTAGTACATGGTTGGAACAATTTTTTATCCACATGGACTATTTTTTAATTTCAAGATTAATTTTAATGTTTAAAGATCTTATTAAATGAAAAAACCTCTTCTGATCTATTTTTGGATTCTTAGTATTGAAAATTTGTTTTTTAAAGAAAATGGTATTTTTTAAATGAAATTATTCATTATATCGGATTAAAAGTGTTTTCAAATGGTTTTATGAGGAATGATTTTTATTAATGATATGATAATTGAGAATTTATGGAAACTAATTAACTATATACAGCTTATATGTGGGGTAGACCAGCTATCAAATGGTAAGCGCATTATATCTTAACATGGTTTGTCACAAACAGTGCTGGGGAAGCCTATTACACCATAACGTGAGGTGTCCTAGATAACACTGAGGAAGAACATTACGTCTTAACATGGGGTGGCCTAGATAGTTCCATGTAATCCCATAATAAATTAATTTTAAAGCTTCTATATAGTTATTCCAATTGAATGGGTTTTGAAATGGTTTTATGTATATGATTATCTAAGTCATCTAAATGAGTTTACAATTATATTTATGGGTTTTAAGGATTTTATTTGAGAAAAAATTGGGTTTTTATTTCATTTGAAAATTATTTAGTGAATATTATCAATGAATTTTAAATATATTTGTAAATTTATTTGAATTTTCATATTTTTAAATAACTAATATTTTCCTTTCTTTTTTATACCCCTTTATAAGATTTTTCAGTTATCCCATGTTTTAAAATGTTTTTTCAATGGGTTTAAGGAAGATTTGGTTAACATATGATATCAAGGGAAAAATTTTATGATAAATCATCTTATGAAATCATGTTTTATTTTGATGATTTTTTTATTAAAAAACATGATACTGACAATAAGGGTCAATAAGTAATGTATGGGTTTAATATGTGGGATTTTCTACTAATTTTATAAAACTCTAAAAAAAGTTATTTGTTAATAAACTATGATTTCGAGTTTCAAACTAAGTATGAAACATAATGTTTATGGTTGGGTCATTACGGTTGGTGTCACAGAAATGTTTAAAAAACATTGAATATTTGGATTTTTTCAGGAGAGTTAGTTAAATAATCATGGGTTTATAATTTTAAGCATGATCATAAGTTCAATATCATAGAAACCATTTTAAGGATTTATGTTATGAAATTTTAAGATAGTTAACATTAATTTTAGAGACATTTATTTTTGAGTTAGTTAAGGGTTTTTTATTTTTGGGACGCAAAAAGGGATGGTATGAGGTAAAATATGATGTTAAAAAATAGTATGGTTATCTTTGATGACATTTTCATATATTTGGTGTCTAATAAAAAATATATTGTTTTAGAAAAAGGAATACCCATTAGATGGGTGACAACCTATAACATCTTGAAAGGCCTAGGGAATCTAACCCACAACTTAAGGGAGACAAGGGTGCATCACCTTCTATTTGCCTATGTAGAGTACCCATTAGTATGACTTTCTATTTTTATTTAAATGAGATTCTAGATTAAAAATAAGTTTATTTTGAGAATATATGTTTTATTTAATAGTTATCCTTGGGATTGGGAAATGATTTGGTGATTAAGTGATTAATGTTGTCTCATAATTTTTTTTCTATTTTGGGAATCCTATAAGATTAATAAAAATAAAATACTATGGGATTTAATTTTAGAATTAAAGGTTTAATTGTAAGTTGGAATAATCTATGTTTTTATTTTTTATTTTTTGGTGATTTAGGTTATTTATGGAAATGGTAATCATATCTTCAGGATTATTAAGGAAATTAATTTTTTGTTTAAGACTTTATAAAAAATTGATTTTATTTGAAGATAAATCATTAAATTTGTCTTGGAAGACTATGTGTCACACCCCAACCTATTTATTATTTTTATTTTATTATTTTATTTGGATTTAAAGATTTTTTTCGAGTTTCGGCTTGAATCCCGAACAATATTACTAAGTTGTCAAAAAATGCGTGATTTTGAGTGGACATCACTCAGTGCCTGGGCGGAGAACATTTTGGAGACCCCGCGCGGCTTCGCCAATGCAACAGCGTGTCCATTAATTAATATTATTACTATTAAAAAGATATTAATTAATTTTTTTTATTATTTTATTATTAAGGTAATTATTATTATTATTATTATTATTTTTATTATTATTTTATTAAAGGAATTTTATTATTAAAATAATTTTTTATCATTATTAGGCTTTTATTAATGTTATTAATATTATTTTATTAATAATAATATTATTATTAGTATTTATAGTCATATTATTATTATTTATCTTTTTATTTTCCTTTTATTTTTCTTCTTCCTTTTTCTTTTTCTTTTTTTTCTTATTTCTTTTTGTTTTTCCACGCGGCAGCTCTTCCTCCCCTTGTTCTTCTTCCGCCATACCCATAGGACCTCGCCCCCCTGGTTTGTTCCCCAGCCACCGCGCCCCAGCGGAGCACCTTCCTCCCTGTTTGCCACGTCCCGTGCCACCATACCGGAGCGCCCTGGTTCCCTCCTGTCCGCCGGACTGCACTTCCGCACGGTGCCCTCTCCTGCTCCCCCTTGGCCCTCCTGCCTCTCCCCCTACCCAGCCAGTGCGCCTCCTCTCCCCTTCCTGCCTTCTTCCCTTAGCATGCACCCGCATGACCCACACCAACTTAGCAGCGGCTCCGTCCCCCCAGCACCGCAGCAGCCTCCTGTGCACCCTATACTGGCCTCTGGCGCCTTCTGGGCTGCCCTGCGAGCCACTACATCGGTTCCCCCACACACTGCTCTTCCCTGCAACCCCCATGCGTTCTTCAGATCCCCCATACCCTGATCCACCTCCTAGCAGCAATAGCCGACCACCACCGTGCTTCAGCAGAAGCGCCGCCCTCCAGGCATGCGTGTCGTCTCCCCGCCTGCTCAACCTCCAGCGGACTTCCGCCTCCCAATCCAGGGCCCTCCTGTTGTCCAGGGCCCCTCGCCGCACACCTCACCTTGTGCTCCTCCTGCCCTGCGCTGCTCTAGCGCTACACCATCCTTCTAGCTACATTTTCAGCCTTCATGGCCCTGCGCACCCCGTCCCATCCTTGTCTGGCCACTACCGCCGCACCCCATGTGAGCTTCTCGCTGGTTCACCCTCTGATGGTTTTCGCGACACCCCACGGCGCAACCGCCCTATGTCGGCATTGCACCCCCCTATCTGCTCCTCTATCCGCCTCCCCTTCTGGCCATTGTATCCCTTTTTTCCGCCCTCTCCAGCCCGCTGTCCTCCTGGGGATGCCACGTAACCTTCGACCTTCGTCTCTAACTGGTGGGACCTCTTCTCAGCCACCGCACAACTCCAACCAGCTGGTACCCTTTTGTTGTGAGCCTTCCAACTCATCATGTTCCCTTTAACTGGTCGCAAACCCTTCCCGGCCGCCCTTCCCCCTATCAGTGACTTTTCCAATGCCCTGCATCCCCTCGCCTCCCCTTTCCGAAGGTCTCATCACCCTGCTGGTTGAGCGCGTCTGTGTGCCAAAGTGAGGTTTGTGCTATTTTTGTTTGAGTAGTAAATAATTATTTCAGAATGTGTGGTGGTTATTTATATAGGTGTAAATTTATTTTTAAAATAATTGATTTTTGTTTGTGTAAAGCTATGATTTACTTTTTGAACTTTGTTTCATAAATCTTAATGTGGTTTAGTAATAATACAGACAATGCAAATTATGTTTTCAAAACATGTTGAGCTATTTATTTTGCGTTGTTTGTTTGTTTGGATCATTTTAAGTCTGTCTTTATGTATTCTAGTTATCTTTTCAGTTTCAGCACATTGGAAAGGCTTTTTCGCGGTCCAATGATCATCATCTTGCGTGTTCTTACGCACCCACTCGGGGCATGTCGCGTCATCATGCTTGGAATGTGAGTCGAGGTAGTTCCCCCGTTGTACTCAGCTTTAAATTTAGAATTTATTAATTGATTGATGTTTTATTAATTTTAATAAATATAAACTAATATAAGATGATTAATTTTTAAATGATTATTTGGAGTAAAATGATCCGTTTATTTTATACATGACACTTAAAATATTTTCTTGACGAGCAGACACATAGTAGTGAAAGAATACCAGTTTGGCCTTTAAACATAATTCATGGAATTTCGAATGAGGTTCTGGTTTTAAATTTAAATGATTTCTTCAGAACAAGTGTTTTGGGTTTTTGTGAGAAACGGGGTTTTTCTTTAAAGTTGGTGAAGGCCCATTTGGCACTTTAATAAAAATAAATTATTTTGGGAAAACTCTCTTTGTGGTGACTTAGGGGTGACCTTTGGTGTATGTTGACTGCATATGTTGTGTGTGATGTTTGTGCTACTTGATTTACTTTGTTGAAACACCCCATTCCTTTTTATTGTATGTGTTGACATGGGAACCTGACATAGTGAGTGAATCTTCTGAGAACGATTGTTGCACTAGTTTAGATTACGCACTGGCTAGTGGCCCCATAGCAGGGGAATAATGAGTTATTGATGCTATGGGGATTGGGCCCCTCGTTTAGGCCATGTAGGGCTATTCCGAGTGTTTGGGCGATATGACGTCATCGAGTTAGGGCATGCCTTCAAGATGAGTCACATATATAGTATGTTATGGATTGTTCATGATCTCCCAGGTTCGACCCATGTTTCCTTTAGTATATATTTATGTCCGGTAGACGATTGAGATGTCTAGATCGGTTACTGGCCCATGTGCGCCATTTTCCCCATTTCCCTTGGTGTGTGTTGTGTGTTATGTGTGGTCTTCTTTTTGGTTAACAACTGAAGCCTGGATTTCTAAATTGTTTGCAGAAAATGTTTTAAAATGAAATGTACCTATTTCTTTAAAACATTAAACATTTTTTCCTTAAATTAACAAGGCCAATGGACTGATACTTTTTTTTAGAAATGAAAGTGTGTGTGGAAACTAATAATTTATATAATTTAGTTCAAAGATGAAATTGGTAAATTCTTTATTTACAGGTAGTGCATTGGGAATAGTTTGTTGGGAACGCCTATTGAGTTTTAATACTCACGCCTATAGTGTTTTACTATTTTTAGTCTTGCTTCAGGTTTGGCTCGAGCTTGCTCTCCGTGGGTGAGAGTTGGTTGTGGACTAGTGAGCGACTCTCAGAGTCGGGAGGAGTTTTGGTCAAGACCAGGTTAGTGTGTTTTGTGGGTCATTCTTTCTTTTCAGGGTCATTTATTTACTATGCATTGTTCTAATTTTCCGTTAATTTATTTTATTTTATTGGGAAAAATTGTTCCCACTTGTTGAGTTTTGATTCCCGGCAATAGTTGTCAGCCCATGGGGATCGGGAACACCCTTCAGGCCAGGTCGTGGGTCGGCTCGGGTGACTGGTTCAGGGTCGAACTGGGTTGGTTTGTGACAAAATGGTATCAGAGGTGGTCGCCTCTTGAGAGGACCTTGTTTTTCAGAGCATCCATTATTATTTGGGGTTGTCATGGTAGAAGGAGTAGGATTTTCAAGACTTGGGGCGTACAAACAAGAAGGATGTCATGAACCCTTGCTCGTTCCAAACCTCGAGTTACTATGGTATGTTTGGGTTGCCATTGTCTTTTGATTCTTATGGATTTTTTTGGTATTGGGAAATGAAATGAGAGTCAGGAAAGTGACCTCCGTGAGCTCGCATGGTCTAGAAAGCCATGTGGAGCCGGGGAATTTACCTTAGAATACTCTCAGTGATGGTAGTGTTACTGGCGTATGGCCACCAACCATATGGCCGAGTCACCCATCATCACTAGTTTCCCCTAGTGAATCATTCTAGTTTTCCTTCATTCTGAAAATCATTGTGAAATTTTTTATTTTGGTATTTGAAATGATAATAACCATGTTTGACCCATTTTTTTTGTTTTCTTCTTCCTTAGTGTTCACCCCCACGATGGTTCGATGGATGCCCAAGGTGCAGCTTCGAGTGGTGAATCCTTAGCAAATCCTTCAGTTGATCAGTCCATGGACTATGCCCTTGAGTTTCGGAAGATGAACCCTACCCTTTTTTTATGGGCAAGAGGATCCTATTTAGGCGAAGGAGTGGCTATGGAAGATTGAGAGGAACTTTTGTTCTCGCGCGTCACCCGAGTCATTAAAGGTGAAGTAGGCTACCTTTATGCTTGAAGGTCTAACCTGGAAATGGTGGTAGTCTGTGTCTCAAAATAAACCTCAGAAAGATCTCACTTGGGAGTTCTTCATGAATTCATTCATCTAACAACACTTCTCTGGAGTGAAAAAGGTGAGGAATAGGATGGAGTTGTGCGGTCTCCAACAAGGTGTCGGATTGGTGTTGGAATTCTTTTGTCATTTCCTTGGCCTGGCTCCATATGAACCGGGGTATGTTGGAAATGATCCCATGAAAGCTCGGCATTTTGAGCTTGGATTACGTCCTGAGCTTCGGTTGAAGGTGAGAGAGTTCAACGTGATCACCTTCCCTGATGTGGTGATACAATCTTTCCTCGTTGAAGCTAAGATAGCAGGAGTACATGAGGTGAAAAATCCTCCTCCGGCATTGGGAAGTAGTGCAGGAGATAGTGAGAAGAAGAATGGGAAGCGATCTGAAGGTGGTGGAACTGGTAGAGGAATCAAGAGGCCTTCAAATCTTTATCCTTCTTCATCATAGCGCAATGCCTTGATCTGTCACCAATGTGGTAAGCAGGGCCATAAGAGGCCAATGTGCCAGAGTGTTCTGCCGAGGTGTTTCCAAGAAGTGAGCTAAAGACAAACCTGGATCGTCGAAGGTCACCTCACCCTGTCGGCAGGAGTAGCGCGATGATTGTGGATCAGTTTTATGTTTTCTCTTTGTGGTGTTCTTTGGATGTAGTAGTTGTCACATGTACCATTTGTGGTGTCTCTTTTCTTTTAGTTGTAAGAATTTTTGTGGTTGAACCCCTTTTAAACCATTGTTCTAATGAATGTGTGTGTTGTTTAAACTCTGCTTCATGTGTCATGTTTGGGAAATTTTGATGCCTGACTGTGGGGTAGGAGATGCTTCAATCAACCGAGCTCCAGCCATATGTCTCGGAGTGAATCTGTCACATAGTCAGGTGAACCCTAGCAGTGTAAAACAAATACAGTGCTATAATCTCATTAATTAGTGTAGTGTGGTCTTCCGAGGATGTGACATCGGTAAGGTGGTGGTGATAGTAGTTTTGATACTCTTTTGGTTGGACCTTCCCTCCCCTACCCTTGTGGTGGGGTTTTTGGATTGTATGGAAAATCTTAGATTTCAGTTAATCTCATCAGTCCTTATTATGGGGAGTCCCATTACAGGTCTCGTTGAATTCAGTTGGCTTGTTTCTCATGGTGGGGAGTCCGTTCGGGCCTCCCCATGTCAGTGTCATATTTTTCCTCAGCTTTCATTTTGGCTGGTGTTTAAATTGTTCATGTTTTGAGGATAAGTTGTGTGTCATGGGATTTTGGGTTTCGTTTGGATCGATCAACTAGATGCACTTAATGTTTTGGGTGTGAGTGACACATAAGGAGTTTCATCTTTGGGTCTTGGTCTTATTGTGGCTTCCAAAGGACGGGAAGCATTATGGTGGGGACAATTGTCACACCCCTACCTGTTTATTATTTATATTTTATTATTTTATTTGGATTTAAATATTTTTGTCAAGGTTCCAGTTTAATCCTGAACAATATTTTTAAGTTGTCAAAAAAACGAGTTCTTTTGAGTGGACATCGCTCAGCGCCCGGGAGGAACACGTTTTGGAGACCCCGTGTGGCTTCTCTAATGCAACAAAATCTCCTTTCGTTAATATTATTACTATTAAAAAGATATGAATTCATTTTTTTATTATTATTGTTGAACTCTCTGTGGAATTTTTGTTTTAATAATCACAAATCTTAGTTTTATTTATTTCCTTTTAGTATTTTGATCAACTTATTCTAAAGTTGTTTAAATCATATCTACAAATGTTTATCAATGATCAATGTATGGTTATGATTGACTGGGAAGTATTCTGGATTGAACAGACATTTTGTAAGAATTCCATGTCTTGACTCACCGATAGACATTTTCCTGAGTCAATGATGATGAATGGTAGCATCGATGATGAACGGTCGCACCGATGACGAATGGTCGCACCGATGATGAACGGTCACACCGATGATGAACGGTCACACCGATGATGAATGGTCGCACCATTAACTATCAAAGTCCCAAAGTGACACTGATGCTAATATACCGATGCTAAGCTACCGATGCTAATCTACTGATGCTAAGCTATAGATGTTAATCTACTGATGCTAATCTACCGATGAAAATCTACCGATGCTAAGCTACCGATGCTAAGCTGTAGATGAAAAGACACCGATGCTAAGACACCGATGTTAAGATACCGATGCTGATGCAACCGAAACTAATGAAGATTCAAAATGTCTCACCGATCTCATGACTCACTGATAGTCATGAAAACTATTTGAATCTCTATAAATTCGTATTTAATTCAAACGGTCATAATTGATGTTTTTAATGCCATTAATTATATTTAATTTTATTTGTTGGCAGGTCAGGAGACCATACCTCATATCTATGGAAAGGTAATCATTCCCATTTCCAGAGCTCGTGGAATGAAAAGGAAGATCGAGCTGTAGTAAAAGGGATGGATGGATGCGTGAAAAGGAAAAAAGAGAGAATTATTCCATGAATATACATGAGAGACTGAAGAAAACACGACAAAGTGGAAGAAGGGAAATTTTCAAGATCTAAAGAAAACTCTTATGCACGTAATCCAGCACTACCGATGAACATATGAAGAACACTGGAAATCAGATAACTCACTTGCCTGTGAAGGACATCAAGCTGAATCACGATACTCTATTTTTAATAGCAAAACCACATAAGGACTCAGAGGAATCTCTGCTAAATCCAATGAGTCCAGAGCTGCACTACCAATCACTAGATATTTCTAAACTCTGATACATTCTTCCTTTAGTGAATCTATCTTTACATTTTGAGCAGTGTGTGTACCCTATTTATTTTACACACACACTGTCTCCTAAGCTAAACTGGAGGATTCTTAAATCCTCACTCGAACTTCATAACTCTTTGCTTCCCACTGTGGAAAGTGGTAGAGGTCGAGTAAGACCTGAACAGCCTGTGTGCTATTGTTTGCTTTTCCCACAAAGAACTGTGGTAGAGGTCCCTGTGTGACTTGGACAGTTGTTCACTATTGTTAACCCCGATACAGGGTGTGGATCAATTTATTTAAATTATTGAGAGGACTAAGTCTCGGCTTGAGACTGAACCACTTGGTTAACTCTTCTGTGCATTTTATTTTAATTCTATAAGTATTACATATATATTTTACATATTCCACTACTATTACTTTGAAATATAAAACTATTTTAAAGCTACTTTGATAGTTAAAATAGAAAGTGTTTATATTTATTGTAAACCTGTAAGTTAATTTCAAAAGTTAATTTAATCTTCAAATTAAGTTAACTGAGACCTAATCTATCATTGAGAAACTAATTGAACCTTTATACTCTGTATAGATTCACTACAATTTAACTTTGTTTTTAAATTGGTGGATTTTAAGAGAAACATTTTTTAACAGAAATTTTAATTGGAACTCAATTCACCCCCCCTCTT
The DNA here is from genome assembly GCA_963277665.1 of Viscum album. Classification (NCBI taxonomy): domain Eukaryota; kingdom Viridiplantae; phylum Streptophyta; class Magnoliopsida; order Santalales; family Viscaceae; genus Viscum; species Viscum album. Next base: position 1,284,995,785 of record OY728133.1, read on the forward strand.
GAGTATCCACTCAGTCCAAAATTTGGTATCAGAGGGTATTGTTTTTTTTTAATGATTTTTGAAATACTCTGTCTTTCAACTGTGATTTTAGTTTCATCTTTAAAGATCTTAAATTTCTATTAGTTCTAAATTTTATCTCTTTAAAACTATTCTCTAAAATCTAGTTATGGATAATAGACTAGAGGGTCCTGATACTAACTGGACACCTTTCATCAATGGTACAAACTATGCTTAGTGGAAATTAAAAATGAAAATTCATTTAGAGAGCATGGGTTTTGATATTTGGAATGATATAGAGACTCAATATAAAATTCTAGAAACAGAAAGAACAACTTGGGATGAACCTACTAAGACTGCTTACAATAATAATTGTAAAGCCATGAATGCTCTGTACTGTGCTCTAGGAGATGAGGAATTTCACAGAATTTATGCTTGCAAAACTGCTTATGAAATATGGGATACTTTATGTGTTTCTCATGAAGAAACAACTAATGTTAAATAAATGCGATTGAATACTTATACTATCAAATATGATAATTTTAAAATGAAAACTGATGAACCCATTTCTGATATGTATCTCAGGTTCAATGAGATAGTTAATACAATGAATTCACTTGATAAAGTTGTTCCAGCAAAGGAACAAATCATGAGGATATTGAGATGTCTACCAGATCGATGGAGAGGCACATCTGTTTCAATCAAAGAATCATGTGACATTGGAGCCCTTCCTGTCAAAGAACTTATTAGAAAACTAATGATGTATGAGGAAGAAATAAAGATAAATAAAGAGGAATATGATGAACCAAAAAGGAAATCAGTGGCATTCAAGACTACTTCTTAAAAGAGAAAGGAAAAAAGAAAAGGCTCAAATATAAACAGATAGTCCAACAAGTGAAATTTCAGACTCTAATAGTGATGCTGAAATTGCTTCGATAGCCAGAAGGTTTAAGAAATTTTATAGGGTGAAGAAATTTTTCAGAAAATCAAATTTAAAAGGAAAGTATGACAATAAGGGACATTGGAAGAAGGACTAGAAAAATCTAAATAAAAGTGAAAAAGTTGTTTTCTATGAGTGCAAAAGAAAAAGTCACATTAAAGAAGACTTACCAAAGTTAAAATTCTAGAAGAAATATGATTACAGAGATAGTAAGTACAAGAAAGAAATGAATGAAATGTGGAGTGATTCAGAAGATAGTACAAGTGAATCTGAAATGTCTGATTCTGAAAAGAATCGAGCCAACATGTGTTTCATGAAAAACACATTTGAGGTAACCTTAGATACTCTAGTTTTAAATTCTTATTATTCTGGAGATGATGCAGAATCTGATTTTGATTCTGAAAACATGAATAGTAAGGAATTATTTGAATATTGTAATATGTTGGAAGATACATGCAATGAACTTAAGGATAAATAAAAATCATTGATGAAACATCATGCTATCGTTACTACTATTAAAACCAAACTTACTATTGAAGAAGAGAAAAATTCTCAACTGTTAAAAGAAAACACTGACTGAAAATGTCTAATGAGCAACTTAGAAGAGACTTAGAGAAGTTTACAAATGGAAAGGATACACTAACTCAAATTCTTGGAAATAAATTAGCTCATAAATACACTACTAGAATAGGATACAAACCTGGAGAGAGACAGATTATTAAGAATAGATTTATTTCTAACTCTGGACAGAATACTGGTAATTCTAGTTCTGTACATTTATATGCCTCAACTAGTAATTCACATAGTTATAGATCAATTAAAGTTTATCTTTCAAAATAATTTTATTCTGTAATTTGTATGAAATACATAAGACAAATGTGGGTACCAAAATCTTTGATTTCTAACCTGTCTGGACCCAAGAAGATCTGGGTACCAAAGTCATTTTCCATCTAAATCTGTTTTGTAGGAAACCTGTTTGAAGAGTTCTCACAAGAGGGTATGGTACTTGGATAGTGGATGTTCAAGACACATGTCTGGATATTACTCATGCTTTAAAAGTCTAATCAAGATTGATGGAAGACATGTCACCTTTGGTGATAATTCTAAAGGAAAAATCATCGGCCTAGGTAAAATTGGTAACACTGATTCAGTTCTAATTTCTAAAGTTTTATTTGTTGATGGACTGAAATATAATCTATTAAATATTTCTCAATTGTGTGATGATGGTTTTAATGTCAAATTTGAAAATGATTTTTGTAATGCTTTTAATTCTGAAAATGTTTTAGTCTTTTCTGCCTTAATAAATGAAAATGTTTATGTAGTGTATATAAATTCTTTAGCCAAGAAAAATGTTACTTGCCTAAATTCTTTTCATAAAGAGTCTTGGCTTTGGCACAGAAAATTAGGACACTGAAACATCTATTCCCTTAGAAAACTGACTAGGAAGAACTTAGTTAGAGAACTACCTAAACTTAAATTCCCAATTGACAAAGATTGGAATCCCTGTAAAAAGGGAAAGCAACATAAAGTTTCTTTTAAATCAAAGAAAAAAGTTTCTACTTCTCAACCTCTCAAGTTGGTTCACATGGACTTGTTTGGACCATCAAGAGTTTCTAGTTTAAATGGGATGCACTATGTCTATGTTCTAGTAGATGAATTTTCTAGATATACTTGGGTATACTTCTTAGCTCACAAAAGTGAAGCTTGTTCTTACTTTGTTAAATACTCCAAATCTGTAGAAAATCTTAGTGGACTTAAGATTAAATCCCTGAGAAGTGATCATGGCCGTGAGTTTGAAAATCAAGACTTTGAATCTTATTGCTCACACAGTGGCTATAGTTATAACTTTTCTTCTCCTAGAACACCTTAGTAGAATGGTGTAGTATAAAGAATAAATAGAACCCTACAAGAAATAGCTAGAACCATGCTTAATGAGTATGACCTGCCTATTTACTTTTGGGTTGAAGCAGTCAATACAGCTTATTATATCATTAATAGAGTCGTAATTAGATCAGTTCTTAAGAAGACCCCATATGAGTTGTGGAATAATAGAAAACCTAAAGTTAGTTACTTTAGAGTCTTTGGATACAAAGTTTTTATTCGTAATACGAAGGATAATCTGGACAAGTTTGCCTCTAAAAGTGATGAGGGGATCTTTCTTGGTTATTCTTTAACTAGAAAAGCCTATAGAGTCTTTAATAAGAGAACCAAATGTGTGGAAGAATATGTTCACATAAAGTTTGATGAATCTTATCCACATGAGCCTAAAACCTCTCTTGAAAATATTGAAAAAGATTTGAGTGTTCTGGACCTTAATAACAAATCTAATGAACCTGTTATAAAGACAACCAGTTCTGGACTTATTCCAGAATCTGCTCCTAATGAACCCAAACCTAGAGAAGAGCCTTAAATTTCTAGTCCTACCTTTACTAAATCAACAAGGATTCTAAAGAATCATCCTTTGGATGTTGTTGTTGGTAATCTTGATATAGTGACACAAACTAGAGCTTCTCTAAGAAATCAGGTTGAACATCAAGATTTTCTGTCACAGCTAGATCCTAAAAAATGTCAATGATGCTATCAATGATGAATTTTGGGTAATGGATATGAAATAAGAGTTAAATCAATTTGAAAGAAATAAATTCTGGGAATTAGTTGACAGACCTAAGGACACTTTAACAATATGAACAAAATGGGTGTTTAGAAACAAAGTTGATGATTCAGGAAACATAGTTAGAAACAAATCTAGGATAGTTGTACAAGGATATAGTCAAGAAGAAGGTATAGACTATGAGGAAACCTTTTCACCTGTAGCTATATTAGAATCCATTAGGATCTTACTTGCATATGCTGCTCATCTAAATTTCATGTTATATCAAATGGATGTCAAAAATGCTTCTCTAAATGGTTTTATTGTTGAAGATGTTTTTTTTAACAACCACCTGGATTTATTAATCCTCATTTTACAAATCAAGTTTTTAAACATTCTAAAGCTTTATATGGTTTAAAACAGGCTCCACGAGCTTGGTATGATAGACTTAGCAATTTTCTTATTTCAAAACGTTTTACTAAAGGGATTGCTGATCCAACTCTTTTTATTAAAATAATTTCTAAAGATTTTTTAATTGTACAAATCTATGTTGATGATATTATTTTTGGATCTTCTAAACTTTCTTTATGTACTGAATTTTCAAAGAGTATGAAAATTGAATATGAAATGAGTTTAATGGGAGAACTTAAATAATTTCTCGGATTTCAAGTTTTTCAAAATTAAAATGGTATTATTTTGAATCAAAGTAAATACATTAAGGATCTTCTAAAACGTTTTGGTTTGGATAGTATTAAGTAAAGTGATACTCCTATGAGTACAATCTGTAAATTGGATACAAATGAAACTGGGATACCAGTGGATCAAACCAATTACAGAGGTATGATTGGAAGCTTACTGTACCTTACTGCTAGTCGACCAGATATTATGTTTAGAGTGTATAAGGCCGCAGCCTTAAACATTACTTAATCTTGAGTTACTTCAATAATACATGTTGAGGATCTTTTTAGGTTTAGAGTTTTAGAGAATTAGATCATAAAATATGCACTACATTCCACATTTAAACAAAGTGGTTACAGAAAAGATAGTACTCATTTTTCCCATCAATGGAAACATTTTTAAAATAAAATGTGGATTCATTCTTGACACTTCCTTGACACTATCATCACATCATGTACCTTTCCCTTGACCTGTGAAAAACATTTCAAAAACTTGGGATGAGCATAAAAAAACTCAGTAAGGGATATAGAAGTACGAAAAGAAAACATTAGTCCATGTATGAAATCATACTTTACTCATAAAACATAAGCATTTTAACATACCTAATCATATCATGAATAAATCATAGAAATCATAAGACATAAAGGTAACTTGAGGCATTCATAACATTCTTACGTAGGGAGTAACCCTCATGCTTACGTTTGGAATACCAATCAAAGTATATTCCATAAATCTCTTCAGAGAAACCTTAACTTTTAACTCCTTCTCGTTACCCAATGCATTGGAGAGCTATATCGGGTTCCCCCGCCCTTAGTTTATCCCAGAACCAGTCGTCTTCATAAAAAATGCCCAAGAACCGTAACATAATCGTATCATATACAACATGCATAAAGGAAACATAACATTTCTACATTTCAATCAAAAGATATCAATAAAACACATTGATATAATTAAAACATTATGAAAACTATTTTCAATACCAAAATAAAATAAAAGTAAAACATGGTATTTATTTATCATTTAAAAAAAATTATGGCGTGTAGAGGAAGCCGAAACTCAAATAATGGTTAGGGCGGCGGAGAAGTCGTTGTCGCCGCATACGTATGACAAAAAAACATTCCCTTTTGTTGTTTAGTAAATGCTTCGTAAAAATAAGATTACTTTTGAATAAATGTAAAATTCAAAAGGGATTATAAACTGTATAAAAGAAAGTTGTGTATAAAACAAAATATGCCTCAATGAAAGGATATTGAGACGAAGTCCCATACCTTGTATCCGACTTGACTTGATCGTTCTTTAACCTCCTGAATAATAAAATTGATTAATTTCTACTTGATTAAGAACCTTTTTCAAGTTCATTATTCCTTTTATATCACTTATTACCATGTTATGAACACTATGTAATTATTAATGTTAATAATGGTCATTTTGTCGATCATTGGTACTTTAGTCAAAAATAAACTCTTTATAATTACAAGTTGTTCATGGGGTAAAATATACATTATATCCAGAATTATATTCATGATGTAGAAATCATATATATCATATATATCCAGTATATACATTCATTTATAAAATTACATAACATTTAGAGGTAAGAAATGAAATGCACCGTTCATGGAGACGGTAAGCCGTACGTACGCATGAACGCTACTTTCATTTCTTTTTCTTACTTAATGGAGTGAAATCATAATTATATAAAGGTATATTATAATTCTAGTATAATATCATCTATAATATCATTAAATCTATCCTTTATACGTACCACATATGGTATTAACGAATCAAATCACTTTGAGGGGGCAGTAGTCCGCACTTCCTAAAATGAAGATATCGTGTTTACCCATAATGGAAACCATAAAGGTATGCCATAAATAAAAAATAAAGAAGCTTAAGTAAAACATAAACATATTATATATCATATATAAATATAGTTTCATCTTAATGCCCACCTTTAAATGTGTTTATGAGGGTTGAACAATCATCGTTTCATGAGGAAGAAATTCGCCATCCACGGAAACAATATGTTATTTAACCATTAGATGTAGGTGTGTGTAATTGTAGATCTAATCCTTATTATAACAACATCCTAGTATATGGAAAATACTGGTTTTGTTACAAAATAAATGAATAAAAAGATTTTATGGGGTTGGAGAAGAAAAATAAAACCAAAGAATACAAGTGAAGACATTACCTTAAAATCGGGTAACTCCCTTTGGTTTGAACCAAACGGGTTTCTTGAAGAGCTTCCTGCCTAAGTTAAGGCCTCTAGGATGAGGAGATGGATGTGGAGAGACAAAATGAGCAGATCTTGTCTGAGAAAAAGGCTTGAGAGGTGTGGGTTAGGAGGTATAGGTGGGGGCCTTTTATAAGAGGAGAGGAGGGGTACTCTTGGAATGGTATAAAATGTTACTTTATTTTCAAATGATTTTCGGATTTTAAAGGTCCCACATTGATGTATTTCGAGTATAAGGTTATAAGGGCTCGAAATCCACCCATCCAATAGGTTTTTGACATGTTTAGGTCTTATATTTTACATTATCTTTTCATTTTATTTAAATCGTTAAATAATGAGGTAATCGTTGCATCATCATGGTGTCATAAATAATTTCATTTATTTAATGTCTCAAAATTATAAAAAAACTACTATGATGTAGGAAATACTTTTATATTTCCAATCAATATTTATAGTCCAAAATATCATTTATTTAGACAAAATTAAAAATGTTTTACTCAGGTGATACATTCTTTGTTATATTTACTTTCTTTAAAAAATAAAAAGATAAAAAGTCATTATCACACAAAAGTGATTCCATGGGATCCCCAAGTTTGGCACAAGGAATACCATGGTCGGAAATGACACAACCAGTAGTATTAGGACACATTTTGGTGTCTTTTTTTATTATTATGATATTATTTTATTATCCTTAACTACCCGATTACTAATTAATCAAGATAATTAACGATAATTACTGTCGTTACTATTCACAAAGTCCAAAAACATAAGAGTCTTAATTACATAATTTGGACCTTCTGATTCCAAATATGGAATCCATTTTACCAAATTACAAACAAATAAATTTCAATAATTAATTTAAAAATAATTCCCGTTGTCAAAACAAATAGAATGTTTTTTTGAAACAATATCTATGAAAAAATTTCCATTAGTTTATGCCCAATTCCAAAGTGAAATTAATTATAATGACCACTATTGGATTAAATGAAAATAATATATTATATTTACACTATTAAACCAATTAAAAATATAATCTAACCATATAATTAAATTAGATGAAAAAGCAGTTTTGATGTAAAATGCAGTATTTTTCACTATTCATTAAAAATGAACATTGTCAGAAAAATACCAAAAATTAACCCAAGGTAAATTTAAATGTACCAATAATAACGAATATGTTTATTTTGACAAATAGAGATTATAAAGTTGTCAAAATTTTGATTTAAAAATGGTTTACCATCAAAAGGCAGTAAAACAATCTTTTAAAAATATTAGTGTATTCCATGCTTAAGATTGGATTTATTCTCATTTTAAGCCTCTAAAACACTATATAATTCATACATAGACATAGATAAAAATATCTATTATTCATTACTTACTTTGGACGTTACATCCTTCCCCCTTTAGAAAATTTTGTCCCCGCAATTTATTTACTTATCGAATAAGTGGGGTTATTTATCCCTCATTGCATTTTCAGATTCCCATGTTTCATCTTCAATCATGTGGTTTTTCCACAAAACCTTTATTTGAAGAATCACCTTATTCCAAAATACATGCACCCTGTGGTCAATAATCTGGATCGGTTTTTCCTCATAAGATAGATTCTCTTCCAACTGAACTACCTCTGGACTAAAACATGAGATGGATCTGGCATGTACTTCCTTAACATTGAAACATGAAAAACATTGTGTACCTGAGATAAACTCGGAGGTAAATCCAATCGGTATGCAACTGATCCAACTCTCTCCATAATTTCATATGGTCCAATGAACCTTGGACTCAACTTTCCTTTCTTACCAAATCGGATCACACTTTTCCATGGTGATACTTTGAGAAAAACATGATCACCTACCTCAAAAGAGAGATCCTTCCTTCTGTTGTCCGTATAACTCTTCTGCCTTCTCTGAGCTGTTCTCATGTGTTTATGTATCAGCTGAACTTTTTCTGCCAACTCTTCAACCAATTCTGGTCCCATCAACTTCTTTTCACCCACTTCATCCCAGAAATCTGGAGTTCGACACCTCTTCCCATATAATGCCTCAAATGGTGCCATCTGTATACTGGAATGAAAACTCTTATTATAAGAAAACTCATCCAAAGAAAGATGTTGGTCCCAACTTCCCTGATAATCCATCGAACAAGCACGTAGAATATCCTCCAATGTCTGAATTGTTTTTTCTGACTTCCCATCTGATTGAGGATGAAAAGTTGTACTAAAATTTAATTCAGTACCCAACGACTTCTGAAGGCCTTTCCAAAAGTTGGAAGTGAACCTGGGATCACGGTCAGATACAGTGGAGAGAGGAAATCCATGTAACCTGACTATCTCTTTAAGATAAAAACGAGAATGTTGATCTAGGAAAAAATTATCTCGTATAGCATGGAAATGATCAGATTTAGTCAAGAGATCAATAATAACCCAGATTGCATTATTACCTCGAGGTGTCTTTGGCAATCCCACAACGAAGTCCATGGATATATTCTCTCATTTCCACTCTGGTTCTGGTAGAGGCTGAAGAATCCCTTTCGGTAACTGCCACTCTGCTTTAACCTGTTGACAAGTAAAACACTTCACAATAAAATAAGCAATATCCCTTTTCATTCTGTCCCACCAGTAATACTCTCAAAGAACTCTATACATCTTAGTACTTCCTGGATGAACTAAAAACGGAGAACTATGAGCTTCACATAACAACTCTCTCTTCAACTGTGAATCACAAGTCACACACAATCTCTTCAAAAATCTCAAAACACAATCATTATCAATGTTGAATTCAGGAAACTTACCCTTCTGAACTAGCTCTACCTTTTTCTGGAACTCACTTTCTTGCTTATGTGCTTGCTTAATTCTGTCTGATAGAGAAGATTTCACTGATACCTGAAACAAAACAGAAGGACATCCTGCACCAAAAAATTCTATGCCAAATATCATCAAATCCTTAACCAAAGGATCATGTTCCAAATGCAACATTGTTAATGAAGCATTACTTTTTCGACTTAAAGCATCATCCACTTTATTTGATTTTCCCGGATGGTAATGAATTGTACAATCATAATCCTTGATTAATAATAGTCATCTCCTCTGTCTCATGTTCAATTCTTTCTGAGTGAATATATACTTTAAACTTTTGTGATCAGTATATATTTCACACATTACACCATACAAATGATTCCTCCATATTTTTAAAGCGAAAAAAACAGTAGCTAATTCCAAATCATGTGTAGGGTAATTTACCTCATGAGTTTTCAACTGACGTGAAGCATAAGCAATTACCTGATCATTCTGTATTAGGACGCAACCAAGTCCTTTCAATGAAGCGTCACTTTAGATAACAAACTCCCCATTCCTGGAAGGTAGTGCCAAAACTGGAGCATTCACCAATCTTCTTTTCAGTTCCTAAAAACAATCAGCACATTCTTTTGTCCAGATAAACTTAACACCCTTCCGAGTTAGCTTTGTCATTGGACTAGATAACTGGGAGAAATTTCTAACAAACCTTCGGTAATAGCTTGCCAAACCAAGGAAGCTACGAATCTTAGTTACATTTGTGGGTCTTGTCCATTCTTCAACAACCTTTGTTTTTGCAGGATCAACAGTTATTCCATCTTTAGAAACAATATGACCAAGGAAAGAAATTTGTTGCAACCAAAACTCACACTTGTTGAATTTACCATACAATTTATTTTCTTTTAAGGTTTTCAAGATAACCCTTAAACGACTTTCATGTTCCAGTTTTCTTTTAGAAAACACCAAAATATTATCAATGAAAACAACCAAAAACATATCCAAGAACTCATGGAAAATTCTATTCATTAAGTCCATGAATACAGCAGGTGCATTGGTTAGCCCAAAAGTCATTAATACAAATTCATAATGTCCATATCTTGTACGAAACACGATCTTCAGAATATCTGCTTCCTTTACCTTCAACTGATGGTACCCCGATCTTAGGTCAATATTTGAAAAATACTGAGCTCCCTGGAGAGGATCAAACAAATCATCAATATGAGGCAAAGGATATTTGTTCTTATCAGTGATGTTATTCAAGGATCTATAATCAATGAAAAGTCTCATAGAACCATCTTTCTTTTTAAAAAATAAAACTGTAGCACCCCATGGTGATGTGCTAGGTCGAATGAAACCTTTCTCTAGTAAATCTTAAAATTTCTCCTTCAACTCTAAAAGTTCAATTTGAGCCATTCAATAAGGGGGTTTTGAAATTTTCTTAGCATCATTAACTAAGTCAACAGTAAACTCAACTTCCCGATCTGGTATTATTTCAGGAAACTCATCAGGAAAAACATCAGGATACTCATTTACCACTGGCACATCATTAATCTGAATAGTTCCCATGTTTTCAACAATATGTGCAAGGTAACATTCATTTCAATATTTTACAAGTTTCCCAGCCTCTTGATATGTTATCAACAGTAAGGGTTCATTCTTGTACACAAACTGAAAGTCTTTCTGAAAATAAACTTCTTTGGCTCTACAATCAATCTTATCATGGTAAATAGAGATCCAATCTATACCCAGGATAACATCAAACTCTACTAGAGGTAAAACAATAAGGTTTTCAAGTAGGTTTTTTACACAGATAAGGATAGGAAGATTCTTATAAATCCTTTTTGCCTCAAAATTTCCCCCAGGTGTTTTTACCAAAATTTCCCGAGTTATTTCTTGAGATGGTATTCCCATTTTACTAGAAATGTTTTCAGAGATGAAAGAATGTGTAGACCCCAAATCAAATAACACACTGGCAGAATCTGAAAAAACTAACAAAGTACCTGATACCACTTCATTTGATGGCCCAACATCTGCTGAAGTAGTTTCAAAGGATTTCACCACCCCTTTCTGCTTGTATTCTAACTACTTCCCATCACTCAAGCTCTTTGTCGGACACTCGTTTGCATATTGACCCATCTCATTGCACTTAAAACATTTCACTAATTGTAAATCAAATTTGGTCTTACCATCACCCTGATATTTTTCAGTGCAATCACGAGCCTTATGTCCCATATTACCACATCGGTAGCACTTTACAGAATTCAGAAGATATTCCCCAGCATTCCTTTTACCACACTTATCACAAACTGGAAACATATTTTTCTTACCATGAGACCTTTTTTAAGAATTCTTCCCTTTCTCCTGCCACCTCGGTCTCTTCTTCTGTTGGTTGTTATAGAACACTTGATCATTGGAAAACTCCATTTCCACCTTCTCAACACATCTAACAAGCTTTTCATAGCTCTTGAACTTTCGAGAAGCTAAAGCCCTTAGATATTTTGGCTTTAATACTGAGTAAAAATGATTGATTTTACTATCAAGGTCTCGGATAAAATTTGGAGCATACCTTTCCAATCGAGTGAACCTTTCTTCATAGGCAGCCACTGAGTCTTCGTCTTGCCTCAATTCAAGGAATTGTTTTTCCATCCTAAGTCGAACAGCCTTAGGAAAATACTTCTCAAGAAACATTCCTTTGAAATCATCCCAGTCGAGAGCATCAATATCATCAGCATCCCTGATATTTTTAACCATCGACCACCACTAATCTGTTTCACCCTCCAAATGGTAAATAGAAAGACTAACCTTTTGATTGTATGAACACCCCATGACATCGAAAATCATTTCCTGTTCTTTAATCCACCCTTCAGCTAGCACAAGGTCAGATGATCCTCTGAATGATGGGGAATGTTGCCTTATGAAATGTTCCACCACTGACATGTTCCTCTGCGGTTGATCTTGCTGATCTCGTGCATGAATACCACCACCATTGATCGCTTGATTCAACTGCACAATTACTGCAACAAACTGTTCAGTTCCAATTCTGACCATCTCAGGATGCTGATTCAGAAGGTCATTTCCTTCTGTATTCCTTCCTAGCACTTCTTCCCTGTTTCCTCTGCGGAAAATCATTCTGAACAAGCATGTCTTAGATAAAGCAACATGGTAATCTTCGAATGCTATATTTTTTCAATTTGACCATAAAATAATATTTTTAGATAATCATTTAATAGAATTATAACTCCTAAAGTTATCTAAAATGACCTCTAATACCAACTATAAGGCCCCATCCTTAAACATTACTTAATTTGGAGTTACTTTAAGAATACACGTTGAGGATCTTTTCAGGTTTAGAGTTTTAGATAATTAGATCATAAAACATCCATTATATTCCACATTTAAACAAAGTGGTTACATAAAATATAGTACACATTTTTCCCATCAACGAAAACATATTTAAAATAACACATGGATTCATTCTTGACACTTCCTTGACACTATCATCACATCATGTACCTTTCCCTTGACCTATGAAAAACATTTCAAAAACTTGGGATGAGCATAAAAAAGCTCAGTAAGGGATATAGAAGTATGAAAAGAAAACATTAGTCCATGTAAGAAATCATACTTTACTCATAAAACATAAGCATTTTAACATACCTCATCAAATCATGAATAAATCATAGAAATCATAAGACATAAAGGTAACTTGAGGCTTTCAAAACATTTTTACGTAGGGAGTAACCCTCAGGGTTATGTTTCGAATACCCAACACAGTATATTACCTAAATCTATTTAGAAAAACCTTAACGTTTAACTCCTTCATAATACCCAATTCATTGGAGAGCTATATCGGGTTCACCCACCCTTAGTTTATCACGGAACCACCTGTCTTCATAAACAATTCCCAATAACCATAACATAATCGTATCACATAAAACATGCATAAAGGAAACATAACATTTCCACATTTCCATCACAAGATATCAGTATAACACATTGATATAATTAAAACATTATGAAAATTATTTTCAATACCAAAATAAAATTAAAGTAAAATATGGTATTTATTTTTCATTTAAAAAAAATTTATGGCATGTAGTGGAAGCCGAAACTCAAATAATGGTTACGGCGGCGGAGAAGTCATTGTCGGCACATACGTACGACAAAAAAAACATTCCCTTTTGTTGTTTAGTAAACGCTTTGTATAAAAAAGATTCCTTTTGAATAAACGTAAAAGTCAAATGGTTTTATACATATTATAAATTAAATTTGTGTATACAACAAAATATGCCTCAATAAAAGGAGATTGAGATGAAGTCTCATACCTCGTATCCGACTTGACATGATCATTATTTAACCTCCTGAATAATAAACTTGAGTTAATTTATACTTTATTAAGAACCTTTTTCAAGTTCATTATTTCTTTTATATCACTTATTACCATGTTATGAACACTATGTAATTATTTATGTTAATAATGTTCATTTTGTCGATCATTGGTACATGAGTCAAAAATAAACTCTTTATAATTACAAGTTGTTCATGGGGTAAAATATCCATTATATCCATAATTATATTCATGATGTAGATATCATATATATCATATATATCCAGTATATACATGAATCTATAATATTACATAACATTTAGAGGTATGAAATGAAATGCACCGTTCATGGTGACAGTAAGTCGTACGTACGCATGAACACTACTTTAATTTATATTTCTTACTTAATGGAGTAAAATCATAATGATATAAAGGTATATTATAATTCCAGTAGAATATCATATATAATATCATTAAATATATCCTTTATACATACCACATATGGTATTAATGAATCAAATCACTTTGAGGGGGTGGTAGTCCGCACTTTCTAAAATGAAGATATCACATTTACCCATAATGGAAACCATAAAGGTATGCCATAAAAGAAAAATAAAGAAGATTAAGTAAAACATAAACATATTATATATCATATATAAATATATTTACATCTTAATGGCTACCTTTCAAGGTGTTATATGATTGATGAACAATCATTGTTTTGTGAGGTAGAAATTCTCCATCCATAGAAACAGTATTTTCTTTAACCATTAAATGTCGGTGTGTGTAAGTGTAGCTCGAATCCTTATTATAACAACATCCTAGTATATTTAAGATATTGGTTTTGTTACAAAAGAAATTAATAAAAAGAGTTGAGGGGGTTGGAGAAGAAAAATAATACAAAAGAACCCAAGTGAAGACATTACCTTAAAATCGGGTAACTCCCTTTGGTTTGAACCAAAAGGGTTTCTTGAAGAGCTTCCTGCTTAAGTTAAGGATTCTAGGATGAGGAGAGGGATGTGGAGAGACAAAATTATCAGATCTTTTCCGAGCCAAAGGCTTGAGATGTGTGGGTAAGGAGGTAGAGGTGGGGGCCTTTTATAAGAGGAGAGGAGGGGCACTCTTGGAAAGGTATAAAATGTTACTTTATTTTCAAATGAGTTTCGGATTTCAAAGGTTACACATTGATGTATTTAGAGTATAAGATGATAAGGGTTCGAAATACAACCATCCAATAGGTTTTTGACTTGTGTAGGTCTTATATTTTACATTATATTTTCATTTTATTTAAATTGTTAAAAAATGAGTTAATCGTTTCATCATCATGGTGTCAAAAATAATTTAATTTATTTAATGTCTAAAAATTATAAAAAAAATACTATGATGTAGGAAATATTTTTATATTTCCAATTAATATTTATAGTCAAAAATATCATTTATTTAGACAAAATTAAAAATGTTTTACTCAGGTGATACATTCTTTGTTATATTTACTTTCTTTAAAAAATAAAAATCTAAAAAGTCATTGTCAAACAAAAGTGATTCCATGGGGTCCCCAAGTTTGGCACAAGGAATCACATCATCGTCCATGACACAACCAGTAGTATTAGGACACATGTTGGTGTCATTTTTTATTATTATGATATTATTTTATTATCCTAAACTACCCGATTACTAATTAATCATGATAATTAACGATAATTACCGTCGTTACTATTCACAAAGTCCAAAAACAAAAGAGTCTTAATTACATAATTTGGACCTTATGATTCTAAATATGGAATCCATTTTACCAAATTCTAAACACATAAATTTCAATAATTAATTTCAAAATAATTCTCGTTGTCAAAACAAATAGAAGGTTTTTTTGAAAAAATATCTATGAAACGTTTGGCATTAGTTTATGCCCAATTACAAAGTGAAATTAATTATAATTACCACTATTGGATTAAATGGTAAAAATATATGCTATTTACACTTTAAAACCAATTAAAAAGATAATCTTACCATATAATTAAATTAGATGAAAAAGCAGTTTTGATGTAAAATGCAGTATTTTTCACTATTCATTAAAAAATGAACATTGTTAGAAAAATAACAAAAATTAACCCAAGGTAAATTTCAATGTCCCAATCATAAATAATATGTTTATTTTGACAAATAAAGCTTATAAAATTGTCAAAAGTTTTATTTAAAAATGGCTAGCCATCAAAAGGCAGTAAAACAATCTTTTAAAAATATTAGTGTATTCCATGCTTAAGATTGAATTTATTCTCATTTTAAGCCTCTAAAACACTATCTAATTCATAAATAGACATAGATAAAAATATTTATTATTCATTACTTACTTGGGATGTTAAAGTGTGTGTATGTGTGCAATATTTCAAGCTAACCTGAAAGAATATCATTTACTTGCTGTTAAAATAATTTTTAAGTATCTTAAACACACTGTAAACTTAGGCTTGTTTTATCCAAAAAGAAAATATTTTGAGTTAATCATTTATTCATATGATGACTTTGCTGGTTTCAAGTTAGATAGGAAGAGCACATCTGGAACATGACATTTATTGGGAAAATCCTTAGTATCTTGGTGTAGTAAGAAACAGAACTCTGTTGCATTATCTACTGCTGAAGAAAAATACATTGCTACTGGTAGTTGTTGTGCACAAATTTTTTGGATGAAACATAGGCTTTTGGACTATGGATATGTTTTTAAGCATATTTCACTTAACTGTGATAACACTAGTGCAATTAACATTTCAAAGAACCTTGTGTCTCACTCTAGAACCAAACACTTTGATGTCAGACATCACTTTGTGAGAGATCACTACCAAAAAGGTGATATGACTCTTGAGTTTATAGGAACTTAACATCAATTAGCCGATATTTTCACCAAGACCTTAAATTGTGAAAAGTTAAACTTGATTAAACATAAGTTAGGTATGATAGATCTGTGAAACCGATCTATCAAACTGATCTGTCAAACAAATCTGTCATGATTGTTAGTGCTATAGATTGGGTCGTACTATTTTTTCAAAATTATTTTTGTCTGTTTAAAATGAAGTTTTCTTACTTAATCAATATTTTATTATTTATAACCCTAAATGATCCAAATAATGAAATGTGGCTATTCTATTCTCTAAAGACTGTTGACCTTCCATTTCCCGCTGAACTCTCTCCTCTCTTCTCTGTAACCCGAGCCTTTTGAATCTTTCCAAGCCTCTCGATTGTCTCAAAACCTCAAAATGGCCAAGCAGAAGAAATAGAGCAAGGATTCTGAAAGAACTTCACCTGCCAGGTGTGCTCGAGGTGATTCGACTAGTACGTCACAGAGGTCTGTGAACGCGGAGCTAGAAAAAGGAGAAGTTATAGCTGAAAAGGAAATTTGTTCTGAATGGATTTTATCTAGAAAGTATGTTCTCTTGAAAGTGTTGGAAACTCGAGGCTGGAAGGAGTGGTTCTGTAATAATGATAGAATCTTTTACCCGAAGCTGGTGCACGAGTTCTACTTGAACCTGGATATAGATTTGGACAGAGTAGAGGCTGCGAGATTGTCTTCTATAGTAAAATGGAAAAAGATTACGTTTTCATCAAAACAATGGGCTGGATGTCTAGGAGTACCTCACAGTGGAAGATATGAGTACTATTCTGGCAATATTCCTCCCACAACTGATTAATTTTCTTATGAGTTAGCCCTGGAGTTTTTGACTGGGAAGTCTGAATCGCGTAGGATAATTGCTGCTGAGTTGGATGGTGAGAACCGAATCCTATTCAAATTTATTAAACATCAATTATGTCCAGGAAAATGTGATTTTTCTGCAGTAAAGTATCAATATGTTTTTCTGGTATTTATTTTTCTGAATGGTGAAAAGATTAATTTATGTAGATATTTTTCCGAGCATATTGTTGAGATGATAAAACCTTCAAAGAAAGCTACCACTTTGTTTTATTCTAAACAAATTTTTTCCATGCTGAAATTCTTAGGCTGTGTGAATGATGGAGATGAGTGTATCTCATCAGTTAGATTTTGTTTCAACAAAGTTATTTGTAAGAGAATGAAAATCAATTAGAACCCATTGAATAAAGATTGGGTTGTTGATGAAGAAAATTTATATGAGTCCTTCAATCCTACTGATCATCCAAGGAGACCAAGGGAAGTAAGGGATCCTAGCTTAAAACCTGGTGAGGAAGTGATCTATTCGGATGAAGAAGAGGAAGTGGTTGTTCCTAAAGAAACTGGTGAATCTATTAAGAAAGTAATAGAAGAAGAAGAAGAAGCTAATGAGAATCTAAATGCTGAAGAAGAGGCTGAATCATCTCTTGATGAAAGGAGTGATCCTGATACGGTTACCCTAAAGAGGAGAAAGATGGAATTTGGTTTAGCAAGTCCTCCTCTCAATTTACCAGAAATTTAACCGCTTTTATATGATGAAGAAGAAGGCGAGACTACTGAATCAACTTATAAGGAGTATGAATACGGAAGTATGGACAGTTCTAGTGAGAGATCAGTTAATGATGATGATGATGATGATGAAGGTGGTGATAATGATAAGGGTGATGCTGATGGTGATGGTGGTAGTGGTGACAGTGAAAGTAATGGACATGTTTCTGATGATGATGAAGCTGATGCTCGACCTATTGAAGGTCAAAATGTGATTTTATATGATCCTCAACCCCAACCTATTGAGCAAGAAAATGTCCCTGAGGCCAAGAGGACAGAACAGTTGGAGAGTGATGAGGATGGAGAAGTCCTTCCTGAAAATTCTGGACGAGATCAGTTTGTGAAACCTGTATACCCTTCATGCAAAGCGGCATGGGAAGAGCATCCAGGTCTTGTTGTTCTGGAATTGGACTACCCAGAGGAAGAGGAAGATGTATAAGTGGATCTTGCGAGCATAAGTGATTCTATTAAGGCTCAACTTGTTGCCGAGTTTTTGCAAAGAATAGAGGTTAGACCTGATCCTTCAGTATCTCAAGGTATACCTGATCTGGCAGTTACTCAGTCAGATTTTCATAATTTCAAGGTTGAATTGATTCAATATGTTTGAGAGACTGTGAAAAGTGAGTTATCTCATATTCCTTTTCATACTCCCTTGACTTTATCTGATGCTTCTATGAATGATTTGGCTCGAAGAGTGGAAAGACTTATCAAACCAGACCTGTGCAATTACAGGGAATCGATTGGCAGGCATATTACCTCTTTGAATCAATCACTTATGGAGTTAGGAAGAAATATTGTTTCTTTGTCAGATGAGTTCAAAACAACCATCTCTGGTATGATGGAAGCTTTAAGAAATTTGATAGAACATTTGAAGAAAGCAGATTTGAGGAAGTTACAAGCTGAGATTTATCAGGTTATTGCTCAGGCTGGCAATGCCAAGGTAACCAAGATCACTGGTCGATAATTAGATACCTTAAGAGATGTTTTTAGAGAAGAGCTAGCGGCTCTTGTAAAGATTTTAGATTTAGATTCTTTGAAGAAAATGAAAGATCCTAGTGATCATGTGCATAAAATGGTATAGTTGTATCCAGCTGATGCTACAAAAGCTCAAAAGGATATTAAGGAGAATGTAGATCATTATTTCTCTAAGATCTACACAAAGCATGAGTTGAATCATCATTTTAATGTACTGGCTGATAATATGAGACTCCCTCCAGTGACTCAAGATTTTAAAGCTAAAGTTTAGCAGTTAAAAGAGTTTACCCCCACTTTAGAAAATTTAATGCAAAATAAGGATGATTTTGAAAAATCCATGATGTACGGTGGAGAAGTCATTCAGGACTTCATCAACTTGCTAAAACCCTACCTTCATGTGAAAGCAAAAGCTATTGTTTTTCATATAGCTGAGACTCTACAATCATCAGATGTTGCTCTCAGCCAGATGTCTGTTTCTCAAGCTTTTTCCAGTATTAGACCAGTCTTTCAACAGCAACCTTCCGAACGACCTTCTTCGCAACAAGTGACCACGAAACCCACAGTTCGTCTATCTCAAGTCGTCCTACCTCCTTTCTCTAAAAGGCCAATTCCACCTTCTACCCGACAAACTTCTAGACCTTCAATTCCTCCTACTGCTAAAGGGAAATCTCCCTTGCACCCAGAGAAATAGTTGTTACTGTCAATTTTTTGATAGGGTGTTTGTTTTCCAGAACTATTCTCTCTTGTTTGTAATATGTTTACTATTTTTTGGTATGAAATCTTCTTTCTTATCTTTCTTTATCTCTTCTTTTTGATAATCCCTAAGGGGGAGAGAAATCAAGGAGATAAAACAGGTGAATCATGCATGCATATGGGAACTCTGGATGCATCATCTCTGGGTGCATCATGTCTGGATGGGTGACCTGAATGCCCAAGCTAGCTATTTATCAGATGCATGTATACACATGGGAGTAATGTTAAAAGAGGAGAATGCCTCAATTATATATATGTTCTGATTTCTATTCTATCCATGTTTTATCTTTTGTCATATATTCTTTTTTATAGGGGGAGCATAATTAATGACATACTATATTCTCTCTTCATTTATGCCATTGATTTGTGATTATCAAAAAGGGGGAGATTGATAAACTCTCTGTGGAATAGTTTTTTTAATAATCACAAATCTTAGTTTCCTTTATTTCCTTTTAGTCTTTTGATCAACTTGTTCTAAAGTTGTTTAAATCATATCTGCAAATGTTTATCAATGATCAATGTATGGTTATGGTTGACCTGGAAGTATTCTGGATTGAACTGACATTTTGTAAGAATTCCATGTCTTGACTCACCAATAGTCATTTTCCTGAGTCACCGATGATGAACAGTCGCACCGATGATGAACGGTCACACCGATGATGAACGGTCCCACCGATGATGAATGGTCACAATGATGATGAACGGTTGCACCGATGATGAAAGGTTGCACCGATGATGAATGGTCACACCGATGATGAACGGTTGCACCATTAACTATCAAAGGTCCAAAGTGACACCGATGCTAATCTACCGATGCTAAGCTACTGATGCTAATCTACCGATGCTAAGCTACTGATGCTAATCTACAAATGCTAAGTTACCGATGCTAATCTACTGATGTTAAGCTACCGATGCTAAGCTATCGATGCTAAGCTACCGATGCTAAGACACCGATGCTAAGACACCGATGCTAAGATACAAATGCTGACGCATCTGAAACTGATGCAGATTAAAAATGTCTCATCGATCTCATGACTCACCGATAGTCATGAAAACTGTTTGAATCTCTATAAATTCGTATTTAATTCTAACGGTCATAATTGATGTTTTTAATGCAATTAATGATATTTAATTTTAGTTATTGGCATGTCAAGAGACCGTACCTCGTATCAATGGAGAGGTAATCATTCCCATTTCCAGAGCTCATGGAATAAAAAGGAAGATTGAGCTGCAGTAAAAGGGATGGATGGATGCGTGAAAAGGCAAAAAGAGAGAATTCTTCCATGAATATACATGAGAGACTAAAGAACACACGACAAAGTGGAAGAAGGGGCATTTGCAAGATCTAAAGAAAACTCTTATACATGTAATCCAGCACTACCAAAGAACATACGAAGAACACTGGAAATCAGAGAACTCACTTGCATGTGAAGGACATCATGCTGAATCACGATACTCTATTTTTAACAGCATAACTACATAAGAACTCAGAAGCATCTCTGCTAAATCCAATGAGTCCAGAGCTGCACTTCCAATCACTAGAGCTTTCTAAACTCTGATACATTCTTTCTTTAGTGAATCTATCTTTACATTTTGAGCAGTGTGTGTACCCTGTTTATTTTACACACACACTATCTCCTAAGCTAAACTGGAGGATTCTTAAATTCTCACTCGAACATCATAACTCTTTATTTCCCACTGTGGAAAGTGGTAGAGGTCGAGTAAGACCTGAACAGCCTGTGCGCTATTGTTTTCTTTTCCCACAAAGAACTGTGGTAGAGGTCCATATGTGGCCTATACAGTTGTTCACTGTTGATAACCCCGATCCAGGGTGTGGATCAATTTATTTAAATTATTGAGAGGACTAAGTCTTGGCTTGAGACTGAACCTCTTGGTTAACTCTGTTGTGCATTTTATTTTAAGTCTATAAGTATTACATATATATTTTACGTATGCCGCTGCTATTACTTTGAAATACAAATCTATTTTAAAGCTACTTTGACAGTTAAATTAGCAAGTGTTTATACTTATTGTAAACCAGTAAGTTAGTTTCAAAAGTTAATTTAATCTTCAAATTAAGTTAACTGAGACCAAATCAATCTTTGAGAAACTAATTGAACCTTTACACTCTGTATAGATTCACTACAGTTTAACTTTGTTTTTAAATTGGGGGATTTTAAGAGAAACATTTTTTAACAGAAATTTTAATAGGAACTAAATTCACTCTCCTCTTGAGTATCCACTCCGAACAATAATTATATTATTATTATTATAATTATTATTATTATTATTATTTTATTAAAGTAATTTTATTATTAAAATAATTGTTTATCATTATTATTATTTTATTAAAGTTATTAAGATTATTATTATTATTAATATTAATATTATTATTAATTAACAGTGATATTATTATTATTTATCTTTTTATTTTCCTTTTATTTTTATTCTTCCTTTTTATTTTTATTTTTTTTCTTCTTCTTTCTTTTTGTTTTTCGACGTGGCTACACCCCCTCCCCATGTTCTTCTTCCGCCTTACCCGCGGGACCTCACCCCCCTGGTTCATTCCCAAACCACCGTGCCCCAGCGAAGCGCCGTCCTCCCTGTTGGTCAGGTCCCACGCCACCCAACCAGAGTGCCCCAGTTCCCTCCTGTCTGCCGCATTGCACCGCTGCACGGTGCCCTCTCCTGATCCTGCTCGGCCCTCCTACCTCTCCCCCTACCCAGCCAGTGCGCCTCCTCTCCCCTTTTTGCCTTCTTTCCTTAGCAGGAACCCGAATGACCCGTACCAACTTAGCAGTGGCTCCGTCCCCCCAGCGCCGCAGCAGCCTCCTGTGCACCCCATACCACCCTCCCGCACCTTCTGGACTTCCCTGTGAGTTACTGCATCGGCTCCCACACACCCTTCTCCACCTGGAGTAGGCCCTACGTGCTTCGGTTCCCCCACACCCTACTCTGCCTCCAAGCAGCAACAACTGACCACAACCGCGCTCTTGCGGAAGCGCCGTCCTCCAGGCCTGCATGCCGTCTCCACTTCCCGTTCGACCTCCAACAGACTTCCGCCTCCCGATCTAGCACCCTCCTGTTGCCCAGGGCCCCTCTCCGCATGCCTCACCTTGTGCTCCTCCTGCCTTGTGCTACTCTAGTGCTACACCACCCTCCCAACTATGTTTCTAGCTGTCGTTCCCCTGTGCACCCCGTCCTTGCCTTATCTGGCCGTCGTCGCCGCACCCCACTTGAGCCTCTCACCAGTTTACCCTCTGCTAGCCGGCCTGACCGCCCTGTGCCGGCATCGCCCCCCCCCCCCCCCCCTATCTGCTCCGCTATCCACCTCCCCTTCTGGCCACCGCAGCCCTTTTTTCCACCCTCACAAGCCCGCTGTCCACCTCGGGCTGCCCCGCAACCTTCGACCGCCATCTCTGACTGGAGGGACCTATTCTCAGCCACTGCACAACTCCGACCAGCTGGTACCATTTTTTACGCATGCCTTCCGACTCGTCACGTGCCCTCAAACTTGTCAAAAAACCCTTCACAGTCGCACTTCCCCCTACCGGTGACTTTTCCAGTGCCATGCATCCCCTCGCCTCCCCTTTCTAATGGTCACGTCAACCCGCTGGTCGAGCGCGTCTCCGCGCCAAAGTGAGGTTTTCGCTGTTTTTGTTTGAGTAGTAAATAATTATTTTAGTGTGTGTTGATGTTATTTATATTGGTGTAAATTTATTTTTAAAAAAATTGATTTTTGTTTGTGTAAAGATATGAGTTACTTTTTGAACTTTGTTTCATAAATCATAAGGTGGTTTAGTAATAATGCAGACGATGCGAATTATTTTGTCAAAACATGTCTAGCTATTTATTTTGAATTGTTCATTTGTTTGGATCATTTTAAGTCCGTTTTGATGTATTTTAGTTATCTTTTCAGTTGCAGCGCGTTGGCAAGGTCTTTCCGCAGTCCTACGATCGTCAGCTTGTGTTTTCTAGCACACCCACTCGGGGCATGTCGCATCATCCTTCTTGGAATGCAAGTAGAGGTAGGTCCCACGCTGCACTAACCTTTAAATTTAGAATTTATTAATTGATTGATGTTTTATTAATTTTAATAAATAGAAAATAATATAATATGATTAATTTTTAAATGATTATTTGGTATAAAAAGAGCCGTTCATTTTATACACGACTCTTGAAATATTTTCTTGACAAGCGGACACCTAGTAGTGAAAGAATGCCAGTTTGGCCTTTAAACATTATTCACAGAATTTCAAATGTGGTTCTGGTTTTAAATATAAATGATTTCTTTTGAACAAGTGTTTCAGGTTTTCTTGAGAAACGAGGTTTTTCTTTAAAGTTAGTGAAGGCTCATTTGGAACTTTAATAAAAATAAATTATTTTGGAAAAACTCTCTTTAGGGTGACTCAGGGGTGAACATTGGTGTATGTTGACTGCATATATTGTGTGTGATGTTTGTGCTACTTGATTGACTTTTTTGAATCACCCCTTTCCTTTTTATTGTATGTGTTGACATGGGAACCTGGCATAGTGAGTGAATCTTCTGAGAATGATTGTTGCACTAGTTTAGATTACGCACAGGTTAGTGGCCCCATAGCAGGGGAATACTGAGTTATTAATGCTATGGGGATTGGTAACCTCGGTTAGGCCATGTAGAGATATGCCGAGTGTTAGTGCGTTAGGATGTCATCGAGTTAGGGCATGCCTTCAGGATGAGTCACATGTATAGTACATTCTGGATTGTTCACGATCTCCTAGGTTCGGCCCATGTTTCCTTTAGTATTGATTTGTGTGTGGCGGACGATTGAGAGGTCTAGTTCGGTTGCTCGCCCATGTGCACAACTTTTCCCATTTCCCTTGGTGTGTGTTATGTGTTATGTGTGGTTTTCCTTTTGGTTAATAACTGAAGCCTAAATTTCTAAATTGTTCGCAGAAAATGTTTTAAAATGAAATGCACCTATTCCTTTCAAACATTAAACTTGTATTTCTTAAATTAATAAGGGAAATGGACTAATACTTGTTTTAGAAATGAAAGTGTGTGTGGAAACTAAAAATTTATATAATTTAGTTCAAACCTGAAATTGGTAAATTCTTTATTTAAAGGTAGTGCATGGGGAATAGTTTGTTGGGAACACCAACTGAGTTTTAATACTCATACCTATAGTGTTTTCCGGTTCTTACTTTTGCTGCAGGTTTGGCTCGAGCTTTCTCACTGTGGGAAAGAGTTGGTTGTGGGCTGGTGAGCGACTCTCGGAGTCGCGAGGAGTTTTGGTCGAGACCAGGTTAGCGTGTTTTGTTGATCGTTCTTTCTTTTCAGGGCCATTTATTTACTTTGTGTTGTTCTACTTTTCGGATGATTTATTTATTTTTATTGGGAAAATGTTTTTCCACTTGTTGTGTTTGGATGCCCGGCACTAGTTTCCAGCCCGTGGGGATTGGGAACACCCTTCGGGCAATGTCGCGGGCCGGCTCGGGTGACCGGGTCATGGTCGACCTGGGTTGGTTCGTGACATATGTGATCAAATTATTATGGATTTTGGATTTCAATATTAGATTAGATTATTTTTTGAGGAATTCTAAGGACACTTAGGTATGAAGTGGTCTATGTTGAACTATGTGTATTAGTGTTCAAATTTTGGAGATTAAAGTATTTTCTCTTCTTATTTCATTTAATAATTTGTAGGGATTTATTTTACCTTATCCTAATCTTTTTTTTTTTGGATTAATTTTTTATGATAGGGGAAATAGATAGTCACTCTTTTCTAGATTATGTGATTCTCCAGAAGTTTATTTTTGTTCTTCAATCATAAAAAATTAATCTTGAGTAATAATCATTCGAAGAGAAATATTATTTTTTAGTGGAAATTGATTAAATGATAAAACCCTATTTTTTATTTAAGTATGTTTACATATTTTCATAATCCTAGTAGTATAATAATTTTTCATTAATATGAAAAGTTTCTTCAAAAAAACTTTAACTATTTATTTTTATTAATTGAATTTTGACCCATGTCATATTTATGGTTTTCTAATGGTTAAATTTCACATGATCATGTTCTCTATCACTCTATATTATTCTTTTACCATAAGATTTATCTTTCATGTCCATGTTTTTAAATAGGGAAACCTAGTATGTGTTATCTTAGGAGACCTTCATACTTCCCTTTATTTCTTTTTATATGGATATTTTATTAATCCTTTTCCGATGTGGGATTTTGATAAATACATTTTGAAAAGTCAACCCATAGTTACTGATCCCAAATTAGAAATTACAAGGACATAATTTCAAAATGGGGGAATGTAATAGCCCATGATATTAAGAAATAAACACTATGATTGATAGCATACATAATACACCACATCAAGTTTAAAGGAAAAACTACATATTATTATTTAAATGTTCATGTTATAAACTAGGAATTGCAATGAAATTTATAAAAAGGATTAACTAAATTTTAAAAATATGGTTTACACATGTATATATAATTAGTTTTTCAAAATTTAATTATAAAAATAATGTAAAACTATTTTTAAAATAAAAGGAAAAGTTTTTTTGAAAAACTATTTAAATGTGCAGAAGTGTTTTTTACCAATAAATAAAAAAATACCCCATTAAGGTTATATTAATAAAAAAATATATATATATATATATAATCTAATGATTATATTTCATATTAAGTGTTTTCTAGACATGATATATAAAAAAATTTATGATTTTACTTATAAAATATGTATTTTTAAAAAATGGAGTTTTCCACCTTTTGATGGAGCACATGTTTTAAATCTAGTTTTTGAGACTTATAAAAATTATATTTTATAAAAAAATCATCTAATTTAAAATCTTAATATAAAATTTTTCCTTGGTGGAATTTTTTGTATTTTTATGATAAGTTTCATTTTTAATGAATAGTGAACAAATACTACATTGTAATTGAAAATATCTTTTTCATAAAAATAATGTGTAGTGTTAAATTATATTATTTAGAAATAATCCTTTAATAGTGAGAAGGGATTTTTAATTTCTGTCCACACCCCTTTCAAGGGATGAGGGGGACCCCTTACGAGGCTTGTAGGCTTGAAGATTACATGACCCATATGCCATAGAGGAAATATATCATCTATAACTACATGGAATTGCTCCTTCCCATATTCTATGTCATGATGTTATCTCTCCATCATTGCATGTCTATTCGGCTAGGCTTCCTTTGCATGAACAGGCTGGTCCCGATGGTAATACCACACCCTCACTTTCTTCCAAATCCATTAGCTTCTTATCTGGTTAATGTGCCTACTATGAATCCTCATTTGGATTCTACTCCTTGTAGAGTCAACTGGTCTATTAAGCACAATTTTAGGTGGACCAAAATCTATGAGGGGACCTGAAGGCCTTGAGGTGGCCCAAAGTCCTTTAGGTGGCACAAAATCCTTGAGGTGGCCAGAAATCCTTACTGGACTGAAAGCTTTGGGTTTCCCAAAGGCCTTAAAGGACCCGAGGACCAAAATTATGGCCCAAAAGCCCAAAGAGATGAATAGTTCCAACTGCTATAGTACATCTTACACATTCAGTTACATTACTACTATAGTAGCCCAAGAATTTATGCCTCTTCCAGGATTTTTACGTTGGACTCTTGGATGCACTTGATGAGTCCTCACCAACCAAGATGACAATCTTGTGTAAGTATATTATTTATTGGATTTAAAGTATAATTAGATCAAATTTTTAATATTTAATTCAATTTAGTTTACTGGAATAAATTTCACATTGACATTGGTTATAAAAACTTTATGACCTTTTAAACATTTATACTTTGAAAACATGCTTTCTCATTCCGTCAAAGGGATTAATTTTTAATTAATTTCTTCAATTTATGGTTTTTGATTTTTTGAAAATCCAATCCATATTTTGAATAATATGTCCCTTTTATTTGTGGTCATTATGAATAGAATTTTAAGTAAAAAATTACTACCATAGATACGGGTAAATCATGTAATTATGGGTAAAAATAACATTTAAAATATTAGAAAATCACCCTATCACTTGTACTAATTTAATTAGATCTGTATTATTCATCCAAAAGAATGAATTTATTAGTTATTAGACCATTTATGGACTTATGTATGATAATATCATATGTTTAATGTTATATTCAATTTAAATTCAATTTTTTCTTTAATTTTTTTAACAATAAAGATTTTTTAATATGGGGTTCATAAGGGATATGTTAAATAATTATTATTTTTGAAGATAAAATTGTTATCTATAAAATTGTAATTTATTTATAGTTTTTAGTGATTATATAATTATCATAAATTGAGATACAATGATGACGTAGTACATGATTAATTAATTGAAGAAACAAATAAATGATATTCAAAATATTAAAATAAATATAATTTTTTATAATTAATGTCATTAAAAAAATTTCTAGACTACTATAATATGCTAGTGATGATTTAAATTATTATTTTTAAGATATCATATTTTCATGATATTTTTAAATAGTTATGTGTCAAAATTGACATAAATAATACATTAAAATAAATAATATTTTATTATTTGATAAAAAATTAATTAAAATCTAAAAAAAATCAACTGATTAAGAGGATTCTTAAAATTTCATCAATGATTAGTTTATGGGTCTTCGGTATTTTTTTCATATTATTAACCCTAAAATTGTGAATTAAATGATATCACGTAAATAATTTATAAGGATAAGTAAGGGATTAAAAATATAATGTTTGAAAATATACAAAACATGTCAAATGTTCATTTGATGGAATAATTTCGATATATAATCATCCTAGATTCTAAATAAACTATTATGGAGCCATTTATAATAGAAAATAATTTATATTAATTCAACAAATTGAACAATTCAAAGAGAGCACCCCCTTCTTATAAAGGGGACCCTATTATTCTCTTTAATTCGCGCATTAAAACCTATTTGGTTTAGCCAATATCTACCAAACTCCCTTTCTATAATCACTCCCTACATTATAATGGCCTTATATTAGTAATAACACCATCCATATAGGTGTTAAGGTTTTAATCGTAGGAGATCACACGAATAAAAAGAGGTATCGTTTTTAATTAAGTATTCTTACATTATTTAGTCTTCCACTTCCTTCCAATATTATTCAACCATGATGAAATAATTACTACATTATCCTCAATATAATTATTTGTTATTATTTTAATATCATCACCTAAATCCATCACCAATTCCATAAAATCAAAAAAGATTTATCATTCGTGTGTACGGCGAACTACCGCCTTGAGGGCTGATATAATTTATTTTCCATACCATTTCTCAAGAATGGTAAAATGATGAAATAAATATTTATATATGATATTCATGAAAAATTTATCATCATTAAATAATATTATATCATTTATATTATAACCTTTCTATGAACATTAAAATGATAATTTCTTTCGTGAGTATGTGTGAACTATCACCTCCAAGAAGCGATGTGATTCCTTTTTCATCACCACATCACATCAAAGATATATATAAGTATACATTGATTATTAATATAATATTAATGGTATTATTATCATTATGTATATATAAAATAATACTTACCATTTTTGATAAAGATCATTGAATAATAGAAACGTTACCCATGCTTTTGTACACATTATCGTCTTCATGATTATAAAGTAGTTCATTTTTCATATACATATATAATGGATGGATTTAAAAATATAGTTGATATAAAACATTTATCATTATTTAATGAATATTAATATGTAGATGATCTATTATGAGCAATTTTACTATTTATATCATAAAAAATTTATTTTGGACTCTAGCACCAAATATGGTCAAATCGCCTAACATGAACTGAAATAATTATGTAATTGTTACAAATTGATGACATGGTAATAAGTTATCTAAAATGAGTAATTAAATGGAATATATTTTCAATAATATAAATTAATAACCTAATTTTATTATTCAGAAATAAAAAGGACATTCATAATGAATTAGACTCAATGTAAGGAACTTCACCTCAATCTCTTTTTAGTGAGGCATATTTTGATTTTATACACCAAAATTAATTTATGAGGTGTATATAAATTCAATTTGACATATAATATAAAGAATTTATTTATTTTAATTTTATTTAATTATTTTTTAAAAATTTTATTTTTTCTTGGATCTTATCATGTAAATATTCAAAGTGGTATCAGACACTTTGAATTTTTAATGATTTGGTTATCAAATATTTTTATCCATGTCAATATTCTTGAAATTATTTTACTTATTTATTTATATGGATATAAAAATATTATAAATGAAATTTTATGTCAATTATTAATTTCATTTCAAGGTTTTCAAATGGAAATTTTTATTTGTTTTATGCAGAATGTTTTAAACATTGAAAAAGGAATTTTATATTCTTAATGTAGATGGCGATAAAGACTATTTCACCAATATTAATATTATTTAATTTATAAATTCCCTTGAAATATTAAATTTATTATTAATTTAAAAACATTATTCCCTTCCTTTTCATATTTTTTTATTAAAAATGTGTTTTTTAAAAGAAAGTTTCATTGTTTATAAAAAAAAATTAATATGGGATTAAAAGAGTTTTGAAAGGGTTTCATGGTGAAAGTTTTTTATTAATGATCTAGTACATGAGAATTATAGGAAATTAGTCAACCAAATATATCTTATATATAGGGTGGACTAGATAGCATCAGGTAAGTCCATTACAGCTTAACATGGGGTGGACAAGGTAGTAAAGGGTAAACTCGTTACATATTAACATGAGGTGGCCCAGATAGAGTCGGGGAAGCCCATTGTAGCTTAACATGTGGTGGCCTAGATAGTGTTAGGTAATCCCATAATATATTAATTTTAAGTCATACATATGGTTTTTTCAATCGAAATTCTTTTGAATGGGTTTTATGTATGTGATTATCTAAGCCACCAAATTGAGTTTTAATTACTTGATATGGGTTTTATTGATTTTTTTAGAAAAATGACTCTTTGTTTTTTTTTTGGGAAGATATTTTATTTCATATTATCAATGAACATTGAATATAAAGAAAATTTTCATTTGAGTTTTCATTTTTTTAATGAACTAATGGTTTCCTTCCTTTTTATATCCCTTACAATTATTTTTGAGAATCCCAAGTATTAAAATAATTCATAGTGTTTAAGGATGAGTTGGTTTAAGGATGATATCAAGGGATAATTGGGAAGATTATTTTTTATGAAAAAATGGAAGTATAATTGTAAATGTGTAATTTATGGGTTTATTGTGTATGAATTTTTTCTAATTCTATAAAACTCTAGAACTCAAATATCATTGGGAAAATTATGTTATTTTTTTTAAATCACTAGAATATGTAATGTTTAAGGTTAGGTCCTTAAAAAAGATTCCTAACACCATGAAAAATGTTTTTTTCAAATATCCTTCCTTTTAACTATTTAATAAAGATATTCAGATCAATGTTCAATCAACATGAGGTATCAATCCCCTCTAATTTGATTCAATAGATCACTAATGTAGGATAGAGGATAATTGTTGTTGATCATTATTTTATTTTGATTATGATAGTCAATGAAATAAATAATTGAGATATCCTTCATTCTACCATAGAGGATATATTCACCCACTAATGAAGAACTATGATCTTTAAAAAACCTAATTATATTATCTTGAATTTTAATCATTAATTCTTCCAATTCAACGTGAGTCATTCTATAAAAACTATTTGTGATAGGAATAGATATAAGTATGACTTCTATTGAAAACTCAATCACACACTCTAGGGTAAGGCTGTAAATAGAATATTGATATATATTAGTATACCTATATACAATAGGTATTTTATCAATGTTGACTTCTTCCCCTATCATTTGATCCTAAATTACCAATTGGTTGTTATCATTTCCAATATTATAGAGTTTTATTTCACATGGATTTCACAATAATCATGGAATTAATAATTATAACCCTGATGATTTTCATTATGAAATGACATATCCTTATCCTAACATTTTATATGTGATTAATACATATAAATGACCCAGGCATAATATTACATCAAGTTCTATCAATGGATGTATAAATGGATTTATAGGGAGTATTTTCCAACAAATTACGATTAAAAAGAGTTATATATCTTGGAAACAATCATCATGTCACCAAAAGGCTTCATAGATAATTCAATATAAGTTTCTTGTAAAGGTGAATCTAAATTATTAGTAAAATTTGGTAATATAAAATAATGTAAAGAACCATAATCAAATAATGGATTTGTGGATTTGGAGTGATGGATTAGTGTAAATTTCACTAAATAATTTTAATGATACATCTCTATCTAGGCCCTATCCTTTTACACATATCATTACATGATTTTAAGAATAATAAAACATCATATTATATTCCAAGGATCGTAAAGTCTAGTGTCTTGGAAAACTAGGTACATAAAACTAAGAACATGGGACTAGGTAAAACATTTATTTATTTAATATTCATAAAGATCTCATAACTTCAATTGTTATCACACATCTTCATAGGATAACTTGGGGATAACATTAATAATCGGATGAGCTAAAAATGATAGTAATAGAATAAACATAAGAATAAATATTTAGCACATGGGTTAGAAGGCATGACATAATGATATAAAAAGGCATGGATCATGTGTAATAATAAAATATAAACATGGGATCATATAAACATGGAGTCATAGTAATTTGGCAGAAACTTAAAACATCACTTTACCATGATTCAATGATCATTTCACATAAAGGATCACAAGTCAAGTTTAACCACCAAAACTGTTGCATATGGTATCATGAGTCAAGGATAACCACCAAGACTGTTGCACATAACGACTCATGTGACTCAACATTCCACAATTAATTGGAGCACTATCCAGGTTGACCCATCATAACATGTTCATGAATATTATTTTCACATATAGAATCATACATAATCAATCATACAAAAACATAAGGGTTACATGTGGTAAGAATTGGGTATCATAATCAAGTCATAAAGTAATAAAATGGTAGTATTAAAAAAATATCCATGGTTGAAAGAAATTAGATCATTAGTGGACAATAATAGGTTGAAATATGAATATATCATGAAATTTTATGTCTAATTTAATAAATAACATGTCAAAAGAGTACTTATGAAACTTTTGTATTGAACCATTTTAGTGCGGTTAAAGGAAAATGTCATAGGTCATTTAAAACATAAAATGGTATAATAATTTATATAAAAACATAAGTGAAGAAAATGTTTTTTCATAATTAAAATATAAGTTTTATAAAAATAATTGTGTCTTAAAATATATTATAGAGTGCTCTTGAAATTGTTCAAGAATTCGGGAAGTTACCTTAAACACGTTAGATTATCATGAAGTATATAGGACAGAATCACTTTAAAACATGTACATACCCAAAATATAATGATGAATGGACCATGATATATGAGTTTGGGTCATTTATAGATAATTTATAAGATGTACATAAAAATAACAGATAACATAATTTGGGTAAAATGAATGATAGAGAAACCCGATGGAATAATGGAGGTTTCGGTAGAATCCCTTACCTTAAGTGTGACGGGGTTCTTCACTTGATCTTAATATCCTAGATAACCAAATTAAATTCATTAATTAATATTTCTAGAACCAATTATACATGTTATTTATTTATTATAACCTTATTAAGTTCATTCGTGTCCTTTTTTGGTGGGTTAAGAAATTCAATTTCATTATTTTGGGAGTGTTTATTTCCTTGGTTTTCAGGATTTGTTTACTTATATACATATATGGATAAACATTTAAGTTGAGAATGTTTGTAAAAAATTGTATTTATATGTAATTATTTAACATAGAAATTTTTACATGTCTATAAAACTAATTTGGTTATTTTATGTGAAGATAAATAATTATATAAAACATTAATGATAACTATTTTGGTTAATTGGCAGTTTTTGATCACTTAGAACACAGTTTTAATTATAAATTACTATCATGTGTAAAACATATTTCATAACCATAAATAAATTATAATACATATATTATATTCTGTTTGAACCATCAAAATGGTTTTATGTCCATAATTTAACATGATAAAAGAACATAAAAACTCACCATCCTTGAATGTGAAAAATTAACACATCTCAGATGGTATATTCATTTCTATTATAAAAGTACGGGACAGGAGAAATGATGATGAATTATTCCATTACCATAACAATATTAGAGTACATGTAATTTAATGTAGTTATCTTATCATTTGGCTGAAAGGAGGTGAGAAAATCATAATAAACAAAGGAACTTGAATGAAAATGAAATAAATGAAAAGGAGAATTTACCTCTTGAATGTATCTTCCTTGAGAACCTCTTTAGGTGAGAAGATTTGGTCTTTTGATGATAAAAAGGCCTAATGGAAGTGGTATAGGGTATTAGGGAGATAGTTTAGTAGAACTTGGACTGAGGACAAGTCTTGAGAGGTGTGAGGAGATGAGGTAAAGAGGGGTGGTATTTATAGTGGAGGAGAGGAGGGGGTTCCCATTATTTTAATCATTTTTTTAATATTTTTCTCTCAGGACTACAAATATTCTTGATTATTGTTACCAAAACATTAAATATATCATTTGAGTTTGAAACACTATCCATCTACATCATCTGTGACTCGAGCAAGATTTAGAAATTCATTTATTTATCATTTATCGTAAATTATAGTATTTTACTATTCACCAAAATTCATGTATTTTATAAAAATCCCAAAAATTCACACTGACTATATTGTGACATGTAGTATCCAAAAATGAACTCAATTTAATAAAAATAATTTTATAAATATGATAAATTTAATTTTTAATTAAATTAAAAATTTACATGAAAAAATAAAATTTAAAAATTTAAACTACTTTTCTAGCACTTTGAAAAATTAATTAAGGTCTCATAAAATTATATTATACTAATAAGTAATAAAAATACTTATTTATGAATACATTTTATGCAAATAAATTTTCTTTTAAAATTTTAAATTAGTCATAATTTTGTAGTTAAATATACATGACTTACAAAAATACCAACACTTAACTAATAGTTTTTATAAAATTTACTTACTTATACTGTCATATAATTATATGATATTTTAATTTATAAGATGGATAAATTTTATTTATACTTTCATTAATGACTTTACTATTCAATTGTTTGGTTAACTATTCATAAGGGTCACATTACTATTCCAAATGTCAAGTTACTATTCCATCGGTATATGTTCCTTAACTACTATAGATAACTTTTGTTTCACTCATTATTCATTTATTAGGTTTTTATTTTGTTATATATGTAATCATATGTTATTATAAAATAAGAAATAATTATAATAATGGAACTTCATGGATAAAACTTTGGGTCATTACATATTTACCCCCTTATAAAATTTCTCCCTCAAAATTTTGTTTCACATTCTATACTAAAAACAAGTGTAGGTACTTTTCCTTCATTGCATCCCCCAGTTCCCATGTTTCCTCTTCATACTTATGGTTTGACCATAGTACATTGACCAGGTGAGTAGTCTTTTTTAATATAACATTATATCTATGGTCTAAGGTCTTCATTGGACACTCTATGTAAGAAAGATCATTCTGAAATGTACCACCTATGGAGAGAGTACACGTAAAAGGTTTGGTATGCACTTACATAAGAGGTATATGTGGAATACATCATGTACTTTATACTTGGTAGGAGGAAGTTCTAGTCTATAGGCCATAGCTCCAACATGATCAATTATCTCGAAGGGCCTGATGTACCTAGGACTTACCTTTCCTTTCTTCTCAAACCCCATGACCATCTTCCATGGAGATATACTAAAACTTAACATGTCTCAAAATTTAAACTCAATATCTAATCGTTAATTGTCTATATAGCTATTTTTTCAACTTTGGGATTCCTTGAAGTGATGCTAAATTGTTTTCACTTCCCCCCCCCCATTTCTTCGACCATTTTTAGGTTTTAGAAGCTTACGCTCACTGCCTTCATCCCCAAACGCCAATGTTCTACACCTTTTTTCATAATTTTCTTCAGATGGTGCCACTCTGATGCTCGAGTAGAAATTGTTTTTCTAGAAGAATTAGACTAGTGGAATATATTTTTCCCACCCTACTTTGAAGTCCATAGAACAGGAACTTAACATATATTTTAATGTTTTAATAGTTCTTTAATATTGGCCATCATTTTGAGGATGATAGTCATACTAAATCTCATCTCAGTGCTTAGAGAATACTGGAGACTTTTCCAGAACTTCACGGTGAATCTTGGATCTCTATGGGATTAAATAGATAGTGGTACTCTATCAAGCCTTACCACCTCTTTGATATATATCCATTCAGGTTGATCCACTAAGAAATACTCTTTAATTGTGACAAAGTGAGCTATATTTTTAATACAATCCACAATGACCCATATTTCATTGTTTCCTCTGGATTTCCTTATAAGTCCAGTGATAAAGTATGTGGTTATTTTCTCCCAATTCTATGTTGGTATAGGTAGTGGATTTATCATCCCCTTAGACTTTTTCCTTTTATCCTTCACTTTTTGACGTACCAATAACTTTGATGTATACTCAACAATCTCCTTCTTCATACTGTCCCGCCATTAATTATCCTAGAGATCCTTATTATTATTTGTGATCCCTGGGTGAATAGAGAAGGTTGAGCTATGTGAATCATTCAGAATATCCTTTTTTATCTCTATATCATATTTTATACATAATAGTGACCCAAATCTCAGGACTCCATCATCATCGATATTAAAATAAGAGGATTTACCATTTCTAATTGCATCCACTCTTTTTGGAATTTTCACATCATTTATTTAAGCATCCATTCTTTTCTCCAAGAGATATGGTTTAGAAATAATTTGATAAAGGATTGATGATGTTCATCCCTTGATGTTTCTCATTTCCATCCTCTACAAATCTAATAATATAGTATAATTTTCAGTTATTTTCATTTATAAAGACGTAAGATCCATTCTACATAGAGAATTTTCCACCCTATTTTCCATACTTGGATGGTAGTGAATTGAGAAATCATAATCCATAATGATATATATCCAAATTCAATAGCACATATTAATCTCTTTCTATGTGAATATATTTTTCAGAATCTTATGATTAGTATATATCTCGTACTTCTCCCCAAAGAGATAATGTTTCTATATTTTCAATGTAAATACCACAATTTCCAACTCTAGATCATGCATGGGATAGTTTTGATTTGGGATATCCAATTTCCTTGAGTTCTAGTCTATAACTTTATCATTTTCCATCAGAACACAGCATAATCCCTTTTATGAAGCATCACTATAAACCACAAATATTTCTCTACTTATAAGGAGTGTGAGTACAGGTGCAGCGATAGGCCTCTTTTTGAGTTACTTAATAATTTCCTCACATTCCTGAGTCCAGATGGACTTCACTCTCTTCCATGCCATCTTGGTAATTGAGTTTGAAAATCGTGAGAAGTAATTCACAAATTATTAATAATACCCAGCTAGACACAGAAATCTGCAGATCTCCGTCACAGATGTTGTCCTAGGACACTCTTCAATTTCCTTTGTCTTGGAAAGGTCCACATATATTCCTTTTATAGTGATAAAATGCCCCATGAATGATACTTCCTCCATCCAGAACTCACATTTAATATACTATTCATAAATATTCTCCCTTCTAAAATTCATTAGCAAGGTATTCAATTTCTTCTCATATTCCTCTTTTCTCTTAGAGTATATCATAATATAAATGATAAAGACTACCATAAATCTACCGAGGTAATCTCTAAATACACTATTAATTAAATCCATGAATATTTCTATAGTATTATTGATTCTGAATGGCATCACTTTGAACTCAAAATTTCTATACCTCGATCAAAAGGTTTTTTTGTGAATATCATAATTCCTCACAATTAATAGGTGATATCTCGAATGAAGTCCTACCTTAGAGAAATAATTGGGCCCATGTAGTTGATAGGTCAAGTCATCTATCCAAGGAATGTGATACTTGTTATTTATCATGATTTTATTGAGATAATGATAATCAATGTAGAGCTAAATTGATCCATCCTTGTTATTAACAAAGAAGATCGGTTCACCCCATTGTGAAGCACTCGGGTGTATAAACTCCTTCTCTAGATTCTATTATCACTTATTCTTCAACTCTTTCATATCAATGGTTTCCATTCTATAAGGTTTCTTTGATATAGGTAGGGATCTAGGAATAAGTTCAATTGAGAATTCAACATCTTGATTAAGAGGAAGACCATGAAATTATTTAGGCAATACATCATTATAATCCCTCATGATGAGAGTATATTTTAGAAGTATCATCTTCATTGTCTTAATCATTTGTTCAAGATGTGATTTCTCAAAAGGAAACATCACCCACACATGAGACAATGATTCTGAAAGAGATACATCTTCCTCGTTACACTTTTATAGGATTGGTGGATACTCTAGGATGTGAAGAGTGATCTCCATTTCATGATAGTTAAGGTTGTATTTTTATAAATATATTTAATCCATGCTCAAAATATCATATTACTCCACCAATGGAAGTATGATAAGATTTTCTAGAAGTTTGAGTAAAAAAAAATTTACCAGGTAGGAGTTATATATTTTGGATGCGATAATTGCCTTCTTTTCTATTATCGCAGATAACTCAATCTCTAAATTTTGAGGTGGTTTTTGAATGTTTATACTAAAAATACATGATGTGAAATAATGTGTAGCACCGGAATCAAATAGTATGTTTCTTATTCTTGAATGAAAAACTAGAATACCTATCACCACATCATTTTCCAGCTCCATCTCAGCAATAGTGATAGCATAATCCCTCCCATGTTTCCTTTGAGGTTGTTGTTGATTTCCTCTAATAATCCTTGTCTTAGGGAAATTGTTTTCATAATTCCAATATTTCTTTTAGTTGAAACACAACACTATTGGATGAGTGTTGATCTAAACCTTCCTTTACTCTTCCACTTTATTTGGATTCTCCAAATCCATTCTAGATTTCTAATCTAGATGTCCCATTCATCCATATTTGATGAAATTTTTGGTTCCCTTTAAGTAGTTCCCAGGATGTTTCTTCCCACAATCTTGACATTTGAGATGTTTGATATTATTTCCACCATGGGATTTATTTTCTGAACCACCCATATTAGACTCCATATTCCACTTTTTTATCGATGTTCCCATGAGAACAATGAGATTATATGATCTACATTTCAACATTGAGGGCACAACGTACAATCTCCTCGTAAATTTTGATGTCTCGAATCATTAACAATTTTCATAAACACTGCTTTAGTCCCCTAAAGAGGTGATCAACCTTGCTCTTAGTTTTCATGAAAAAGACGGAGGTGTATCTTGAATGTACTATGAAGTTTTTTTATATGCACTGATAGACTCATCTTCCTTCTTATTAAGTCTAAGGAAATATCTTTCCATCTTGAGATGGAGGGCTCGGGGAAATATTTTTTAAAAAAAATTTCTTTAATTCCTCCCAATCTATGGAATAAATATCCTCCTCTGACTTCTTATTCTTGATTAGTGTCCACCATTGATTAACTTCCTCATTAAAATGATAGACCACTTATACGATATTTTATTCTTTCGGGAACTAGAGTAAAGATAATATCTTTTCAATGGACTTAATCTATTATTCCATGAGGAGGGGATCAGAAGATCCACTAAACATGGGATTCCTTTTCCACATGAAAGATTCTATGTAAACTTTATGTTTCCTTGGATGAGGAGGGAATTCCACATTATTCAAGTTAGTTTTGATAACTTCATTTAGTTTAGAAAGTACTATCATAAAATATATGAGTACGCGTTCCCATCATATCATTCGTATCGTAATGTAAATCTTCACATTTCTTATTAAATTGATTATTGGCATGTGTTATTATATTTCCTTCCATTAACTAATAAAAATTAAATACAATTATGGGGATTTAATACATTTCTAATAATCATAAAAAAGGAAACTTTAAACTTAAAAGGATAAACTCTTAAAGGAAAAGTATATCCTAACTTGTGATTTCATATGTTTTAAACCTGGTTATCCATGATCGATTTCCTAAAATTTATTCTTATGTGATTTTTTTTGTTCCCTTAATAATTTTTCATACTAATATTATGGATTTACCAAATCATATACCATGGGAGTTTCAAAGTAGGTATGTAGCATGGCCTGTTTCAATGCACCAGTTCTCATTTGAGTCTACCTCAAAGTGGTGTTTTCAGGTTTCACATGTAGATAAATCTATGTTAGATCCACATCCACTAGATCATATCTAGACCATAATGTGTTTTCTTAATAATCCACTTACTCTATACAAAACAAAATTTCGGGATATTTTCTTATATTTAGCCTCGTCGCTAAGTTTATTACAAAAGTACTCTTTTCTTAATATCTAGAAATAACAAGACTGTCATTTGGTACCAACTATAGAGACCCTAGCCTTTTAAACATATCATTTCATGATTTTAAGGCCAATGAAACATTATATTACAAGCTAAGTATTTTGAAGTCCAATGTCTTAGAATACTAGATACATAAAACCGAAAAACAGGACTAAATTAAACATTCATTTATTTAATATTCATAAAGAGATATTAACTTCCACTATGCTTATTCATCATCATAGGATAACATTGGAATTACCTAAAAAGAGATGAGCTAAACAATCTAGTAAGTGAATAAACAAAAGAATAAAGCTTTATTAAAATGGTTAAAAGTCTTGACATACTGATATAAAAAGGCATGGAACATATGATATAATAACATATAAACATAGGATCATATAAACAATGAGTCATAGTAATGTGGAATCAAAATAAAAAATTACTTTATCATGAGTCAAGGATAGTTTTACATAGAGGATCACAAGTCCCAGTTAACCACCAAGACCGTTGCACATGGTAGCATAAGCCAAGGCTTACTGCCAAGTTTGTTGCACAAAACATCTCATTAGACTCAACATTAACCAATTAATTTTATTTCTATATGGGTGGAACCATAATTACATGTTCATGAATATTTTTTATATATATATAATATACATAATCAATAATACATAAACATAAGGCTTACCTATGGTAAGAATTGGTTATCACAATCATGTCATAAAGCACAAAAATGGGTGTATCATAAAAATGACCATGAGGGAAAGGAATTAGATCATTCATTGACAATAATATGGTGGAAAAGGAATATATCTTGAAAAATTATGTCAAATTGAAGTAATAACATGTAAAAATATTACTTATGAAACATTAGAATTAAAACATTTTAGTGAAGTTAATGGAAAGTATCAAAGGTAATTTTAAACATAAAATGAAATAATATTTTATATAAAAGATTAAGTTAACCAAGAATTATTTCCTAATAAAAATATTTTTTTATATAAATAATGGTTTCTTAAAATAGATTATATTGTTCACATGAAATTGGGTAAGAATTTGGGAAGTTCCCTTAAACTAGTTTTCTTATCATGAATTATTGAGGAGGGAACCACTTAAAAACATGTATATCACAAAAATATAATGATTAATGGACCTTGATAGATGATTTGGTATAATTTACATATAATTTATATTATTTACATAAAAATAACAGATAAATTCATTTGAATAAAAAGAAAGATAGAGAATCCCAATGGAATAATAGAGGTTCGGGTAGAATCCCTTACCTTAAGTCTGATAGTGTCTTCACTTCATCTTAATGTCCTGGATAAAAAATTACATTAATTAATCAATATTCATAGAACCTATTATACATGTAATATATTTAGTATAACCTAATTATGTTTATTCATTACCATTTTTGGTGGGTTAAAAGTTTCAATTTCATTATTTTTGGAGCGTTTGTTTCTGTGGTTTTCATGATTGGTTTACTAATATACATATAAGGATAAAAATGTAAGGTGATAATGGTTATCAATATTTAGAGTTATATCTTATCAATAAACATTCAAAATATTACATGGTTATAAAATACAATTTGTTATTTTGAGTGGAGATGAATCATTATATAAAACATTAATGATAACTATTTTTTAATTGGTGATTTTTGATCACATGGAACACATTTCGATTTATAAATTAATATCATGTGTAAATAAAGATTTCATAACCTAAAATAAGTTACAATACATATATTATAGTCTTTTTCAACCATCATAATGGTTTCATGACCCGAATTGAAGATGTTAAAAGAAGTTGAAAACCCATTGTCCGTGAATGTGATAAATTAACACATCTCAGATGGTGTTTTCATTTCTAGTTAAAATGATGGGAAAAGAAAATATTTTGTTGAATTATTCCATTATCATAAAAATAATATACTAAATTTAATTTAATGGATTTATTATATCATTTTTATTAAAGGAGGTTAATAATGAAAAAGAATGAAAGGAACATGAAATAAAATAAAATAAATGAAAAGAGGAATTTACGGCTTGAATATATCTTCCTTAAAACCTTTTTAGGGGAGAGGATTTGGGATTTTAAAGATACCAAGGTCCTTTGGAAATGATATTTTCTTAAGGAGATATTTGAGCATAATTTGTACTAGGAATAAGGATTGAGATGTTTGAGGAGAGGAGGTAAAGAGGGGAGGTAATTATAGTTGAGGAGAGAAGGGGTTTCCCATTATTTTAATCCTTATTTTAATGTTTTTCCATGACTATGATTATTAAAAATTATT
Source organism: Viscum album (assembly GCA_963277665.1). Taxonomy (NCBI): domain Eukaryota; kingdom Viridiplantae; phylum Streptophyta; class Magnoliopsida; order Santalales; family Viscaceae; genus Viscum; species Viscum album. Next base: position 1,285,038,285 of record OY728133.1, read on the forward strand.
ATGAATAAAATAGTAAATAGAGAATGTCAGTTTGAACCACAGGACATTTACCTCATCGATGACTCAAGCATGATGCAAAAATTCATTTATTTAGTATTTATCGTAAATTATCATAATTTACTATTCGCCAAAAAAATCATGTATTTTAGAAAAATACCAAAAAATAACCCAAACCATTTTTCAACCAATAGAATCCCAAAATCAACCCAATTTTATAAAAAAATATTATAAATATGAGAAATTTAATTTTTAATTAAAATCGTAATTTACTTGAAAAAAAAATTAAATTAAAACTAATTTTCTAACACTTTAAGAACTTAATTAAGGTATCATAAAATTATTTTATAATGATAAGTAATCCAAATACTTATTTATGAATACATTTTATACAAATAAATTTTATTTTAATTTTTTAACTTAATCATAAATATTTAATTAAAACATAAAAAATGCAAACACATAATTAAGAATTATTAAAATATTTACTTACATATACTATGATATAATTTTGTCATATTTCCACTTATAATCTGGATAAATTTTATTTATACTTTCATTAGTGAGGTTACTATTAAATTTGCTAGTTTACTATTCATAAGGGTCATATTACTATCCAAAAGGTAAAGTTACTATTTCATCGGAATACATTCCTTAACTTCTATATATATGTTTTGTTTAAATAATTCATCATTTATAAGTTTTGTATTTTGTTCCTTACATAATATTATATGATTATAAAATAATATATAATTATAAAATGGGAATTTCGTTGATAAAACATTTGGTTTTTAAAATCTCAGTAGTCATAATAGTGTATACTCTCCCTTGTTCTTTTAGTTTATGATATTTGTGGGCTCTATTTTTTTATTTTCTATATTATTAGGGAATTTATTTATGTGATAAAATAAATCCTTACATTTGAAGAATATTAGTGTGTGTGGTTCACTAAAAGGGGAAAATTTCTCCTTTTCGATATTAACCAATATTTAAGAACTACTTTAGGAGTTATGAGATTTTTTTCCTAATATACAACACTTAAAAACCTATCTAATATTTTGAAAAAATTACCTAGGTTCTTCCTAAAAAAAATTTACATGTATGAAATTTTAATTTATTTCCATAATACATCTTATAATCAAAGATTCCATGATACACCACATTATTTTTATTTTCCCCAAAATAATGATATTTTTTGCTTCCTCTTAAAAATTAAGTTTACAATGAAACATTTATTTATATATTCCAATGTCACTTATGGTAAACTCCCACTGAAAAAAAAGTATTTATGACATTAAAGAAGATTTTTATTTTACTTTTTGTATCTAAGATGAATCTATAGTCATACATCATGAGTCTTAAGAATTTTTCTTCATAAGTTCCAATATATTATTGATTTATTTTAATAAATTATAACAATACCCACTAAATTTTCATTTTCATAGTCTCATGAAAATAATTTATGAAAAATATCAAATTAAACTACTCCTATTAAATAGAGACTACCAACTATTTTTCCATGGTATTTTTAGTGGTATTTTATTATTGGTCATAATGTAATTTTAAATGTTAAACATCCATAACCAACATCTCATGTTTTGAGAAAAATATAATAGAAAATATTTGTTTCATTTCATTGAACCGTTACTCTATAATAACTGGATTACAGGACCCCAAAAATAGGGTGAATGCTACCTCATGAATGAATCTATATTGATTTCTTCCATCGTTTTTTACATTGGAATATTAACAAGATATTCAGTGTTTTTCAGTTCTTGAGATACATTTTAGTGAGTATTAACATGAGTATTTATATCCCAACCCCAATCACATCTAGTTTTATATTTGGACAATCTCTTCATTGTACATCGCACCAACTGATAACTTGCTTCATTTGGGTTCCCACTACTACCTTGACTACATGAAAATTTGGAATGAGTGTACATTAATTGATGAATATAGAAATTAGGAATATATATATATATAGGAATCCATAAATTAAATGCATATATTAACCTATAAATCATAAGGTCTCAATATATATTATCCTTTTTTATCATTGTGATTAATGTACTTGTATATTAAAATACTCAATATTATTGGATAAATGTAATATAAATTAATAAATCCATATTATTCATGAGTGTCTCTCTTGTTGTGTTCTCTTTTTCCAATTAATCATGTAACTTTGGTGAAAATTGATTCAATTAACAAGAAACCTTTTTTGTGTGATTACACATCAGTGCATCTATTCCATAACTGTATACACTTCCTATTATCCATAAATGGGTTTAATTTTTAGGATAACAACACATTATCTAATTCACCAATACATCATGATGTGATTCTATAAATATTCTTAAGCCTTATACCTATTCCAAGGGTTTTCACTTCAGTTATCTCATCCTAATTCCCAATAATAAGTAAACCAATCCCATATAATTATGAAACAATAATATGATACCCGCTACTATGATTCTAGTTATACATCCATAAAGAATATATCACATCGATGATTTAAGTAGTGCATCCAATAAATATTCTCACTTCCCAATGATGAAATATTTTTTTGTCTCATAGTTTATATATAAAAGCATATAATTTTTAAACTCTTGTAAATATTTTTCCATAATATCTCACCTCTATTAAATTTTATAGATTTCTCACATGATATAATTATCTTCATAACGTGGTAAATAGAAACATAATAATGTAATGAGATCATATTCTTAATAAATGAAAAAATAGCATAATGTATCATATCAGAAACATGAATAAGAACATAAGGAGAGAAAACATTTATAGTTAAAATATCATAAAACTGCAGATTAAAATCATAAATCATGGTATAGTATCATAAGATCCTAATATGGTCATTACAGAATCAAAAACATCGTGACATTTCTAAAAAATACATCTCAATAATCATAAAACATATGAGAATTACCTAACATTGTGTAATATTTGAAAAACAAGGTGTAACATGAAAACATGGAATATAATGAAAATGAGAATAATGGTGGAGATTTGGAAAAACATAATAAAAACATGGAAATGTGGAATGACCATTTGTATAAGAATACATTTGTGAGAAAATTCCTTATTATCATGCCTTTTAAAAAAAACTCATTTTAGCCATGCAAAAAAAATGAGAGGAAACTCGTTGTACCAATTCCTATGTTAAAAAATTCAATATGTCCATGTATAATTATATCATGAGATATCAAATAAACTAATTAATTTTATAGTGATATAGTACCCGACCCATTATCATTTGAACATAGTTGTTCTACTTAAAAGCAATAATCAATATATCATAAGGAACCCCTAGAAAATAAATGACAATATAAACATTCAAGAACATAACTTAACATAAAAAAATAAAACATAGGATACCAAAAAACTCATTTTACTAATGGAAATATATCATAAAAATATATATATGGCGATAGAAACATCAATTCTCTTTATATAATCCATGAATAAAAAATAGATGTGTAAATAAAAATTCATTTCACAAAACCATTAAATCATTGGTATAATAAGTGAAGTAAAAATTATGTTAAAAATTATACAAATATAGAATAGAAGGATTTGTATAACCCTATTATAAATATTTATAAATAAGAGATCCTCCAATATAAAAAAGATTCACGCCAAAAAATATATAGCCATAAATAATGAAAAGAAATAATGTTTCTATGTATTTTAGGAAATTATAAATAAAAATACACATTGTAGACTTGTTGGAAGAAATAGATTTCAAAAAATGTTGTAAATAAAAATATTTGTAATATCAAACAAAGAATATATTTGGAATTAACTAAAGAAAACACTTTCAATAAGATCAAAATGGATATGGAATGAAAATAATAATTGGAAAGAAAGGGGTAATTATTATCAATGATATACATTTTATTATGAAATATTTAATCAAATAACTTGTTAATGTAAATTATAATTAATTCAATCAATAAAAATTATGAAATACCATATAGTATAAGGGACAGACAAGATCAAATAAATACTGAAAATTATATTCATGTAAGAATTATTATGACCCGTGAATTTGAAATTGGTTTGATGAAACTCTTACCTTGAGTTCCTTCTTAGTTAATTACAATATAACAACATTAAAAATATAAATCTATCTTAATTAACTATTTTTGATAATTATTTCCATATATTTTCTTTTTAGATACATCAATTATAACTATTTATGGAAGATATGTAACTTCTCTGACCTGGATACCACTCAATAATGCACGGAGCCCAATTGGTCACAAGGCCTCGTGCTCATCTCCCAAAACTCAAGATGATACCGACTAGAAACTAGGCCCTATGCGAGTTCTTTGGGAGACTATTCCATTATCACCAGAGTGTAACACATCATAATCATCGACATAAAAGAAACAGAATTATTATAATAAGCATATATATAGTAAATAATGGAATACTATTAATATAAACAAATTCATAGCTTATCTCATATCAAAAATGATTCTACTTGTCTTATGTCTCTAGGAAAGAATCCAAAACATGTATGCACTGATTATATACAATACATCATAAATATTTAAAAAAGGCCAACAATATCTATCTAGCATCACTAGCCTCGGCCCAGTCCGAATCATCCCTACTCTTACTAGAAATCAAGAACCAGTATTAGGGTAATTTTACTTATCGACACATACAATAATATATTATGTTTGGGTACCCAAAGGTGGACCGAACAAGGTTAAATATATGATCCCAGTAGGAAACCACCCATGGAAAGGTTCTAATAAGTCATTGAATTCATATAATAGAGATTTTCCCCAAATAATAATAATAATGCATTGATGTACTCAAAAGTAAACATACTATAAGTTCTACGTTCTCATTTTTAATCAAACTTATTTATTTAAATTCATTTAAAATATAAGTCTCTGATTTAATAGTTAGGCATATGTCATGTATAAAATCCTCATTTAACTAATAGTTAATTTAATCAATAAGTCTCATAACCTAGAATTAACCCTATCGTTTCCCATAAGCACATGTCTCCAAGGATGCCTAAATATGAAATTTATAACGGTGTAGGTCAGGAACGAATCCAAGATTATGCTTTGGGCTGTAAGAAATTACATATAATTAATTTCCTTCTTTATTCAATTTATAACCTGAGCCTATCCATGTAATTCTAATGTTTGAATCCAAGTATCACTCATGGGGTAATGTGAACCAACACCCTACAATCCCATCTGTGGTGATCCTTAAGAATCCCGGTATTCCTCAAGGTGTAGTATAACATCCCTACCAATTGGGTCCATCCTTGGTGCACCACTAAGGGTTCCCAAGTATTAACCGAAGCATATATGATCAAATTCCATTTATTCCAACTTTTTAAATCCATATGGATTCCATGTATCACTCAGAATTTAACAGCAATTCTCTTACGAGTTCATCCTTGGAAGTCTAAGTATCACTAGTGCATGATATTTAATAGGCAAATGAGTCCATCCATGGTATTATCATATCAATCCTTGTGCCACCAATATCTATTAAGAATTTAACCAATTTAAGTATCATTTAATAACAACATTTAACATGTCTAGGTTAAATCAAGAACATCTCCTTCACTACTCACCTAAGATGGTGACTCAAGTCGTCAGACAAACTCAGATGGTTTGCCAATCAATTACTCACCAGGTCAAAAAACAATTATAAGAATTAATACATGCTAAAATTCTATTAATTGGAATTTTATTTATTCAAATCACATGGGAATCACATAAAAATAGAAATTCAAGATTACTCAAGTATTAACATAGTATGGGACAAGGGTCACTATCATTCCATCCCTTCCTATTAAATAATTAAATTTAATTTTTTATCATTATCTAACTCAAATAAAAATTCATCAATTGACAATTATATTACAATTTTCAATTCAATATTCACATCCCATTACAAGGGGAAAAATGGTACACCCTATGGTATCTAATTCCAATAACCATGATAATGTCCATTTAAATAAACAACACACCAAAAGGGGTGGTTCTAGTTTCATGTTCATATACCTATAAACAATTAATAACAACCATCTTTAATTACATAGGTCATGCATAGAAATATAAGTATTTAATTTAATTTCAATGTGATTCCCATAAATTGGATGCACAATAGAATGGAATATATAAACTCCATGACTTGTAATGAAATCCATGATACCACCTACCTTGGGTCTGTAGTCGATAGCTCTTCCAGTATCATCTCTTGATTCAGATAAGATCAGGATAAAATCTAATAGCGGACAAAGAACCTATTAATTGGGAAACTTTTCTTGAACTGAAATAGTTTCATTGATACCAAACCAAATGGGAAAAAACTAAAAAGATATGTATATCATATCGAGATATATCTAATGATTCAAATGGATCATGATTCCATTCTCAGACAAACATGTATCCTTGAATTGTACATTAGTCATCTAATAAGGCTTCCAAAAGAGTGTTTTCTTTCATTGAAGAAAATGGATAAAATATTTAGAAATAGATTTTAATTTTGGTGAATTTTGGTTATTCTACCCAAAATATCTTGGTCTCACAGTATGGATCATGGTTTGAAATTTTTTTTGCCACCTGTGCGTAGTTGGCTATAGGGAAGGGGACCTACATGGTTTCTCCCCATAGTTTGACTAACAACATGAAAACCAGGCCAAACCCTAGTGTCAAAATTACAGAATTAGTTGCACGACCATGCACCCCATTTTTCAGGGTTTCACTAAACCATTCACCTCTCCCTTCCCTCATTTTATGTATCACATGGTTTGTTAGATCATGAAGTCTACTATACACATTCTACACTAACCATGAACCATGCATTTTTCACCCCAAAAACTATGTTTTGGTCTTCTAATGAGCCTCATCCACCCATGTGACCTTTATAATCTCCTAGGGAATTCATTTTAAGACTTATTTAATCATTTAAAATTATAATTTACCGAATGTTAAGGATACGTACCTCAAACAAGATTATGGTTCTTAAAAAACCACCTTATATAATTACATTTAGGAATTTACTTCCCATGGGTGGTCAAACATGAAATTTGAATAACTCCATGCATTGTGATTGAACATTATCTTCTCGCTCATGTATCTCACTCTGCACTCGGTCATGTTGTCATAGCACCCATACTATAGGAATACAATGGCCTTGGAGAACTTTCATGATACAATCCACAATACAAATATGATTCTCCTCAATGTATTTATCTACCTAACATTTTTGAATAGTAATGTTGTGGCTAAAAAACATGGAAGATTATGTGCATATCTCGGTACATATAAGGTAACTAAAACAGGTAGGATTTTGGCATCACTATATCTATAATCTCAAATAGACCGACCTAATACAAAAAAACCATACCATACCATATATATGTAATCTCTCATGTCCCATCCTCAGTGAAACATGTATGAAAACTTGATCCCTGACCTCAAACTATAGAGGTCATCTTCAATGATCGACATTTGATTTCTGATGAGACTATGCAGTATCCATCCATTTCTGAATCAACTGCACCTACTTTATTGTCTCTTTAATAAGATGAGGTCCAACCATAGCTGACAATCTTTCCTCTAACCAAAATAGGGGTGATTGGAAGGCCCTTCCATTTAAAGCCTCATAAGAAGCCATCTAAATAGTATCCTAAAGTCAATTATTGAAGATGAATTAAACTAGGGGTATATTCTTATCCCAAGAGCCCTGAACTATAGGACACATTCCTATAATGTGTCCAAAAGCACTTGAGTTGTGCGCTCTGAATTTAGAATTGTATATGGGTGTTATTTTGTGCTCATATGCACCCATGTATCTAACTCCTACTATAGAACTTTCCAGAACATTGAAGTAAACCAGGCATCCCTATATAAAATTATAGATTGTAGGACACTGTGAAGTTATACTATCCCATGGATATAAAACCGTCCAATCTCTTCCACACTGAAGGATCCCTTGATCATCAGGAAATTTGAAAATATTGTGATCCTATCAACAAAAAACCATACGAAATCACTACCACAAGGTGACCTCGGTAAACTAGTAAAAAAATCCATCACATATAAATTCTATTTTCACTCATGAATTGGTAATTGCAGTAAACACCTAGTTGGTAATTGGTGTTCCACATTGATCTACTAAAAATCCAATCATCTCATTAGAAAACTAGTTACATATATTTTCATACTTTTCCAACAGTATAGTCGATGTAAATCTTGGTACATCATGGTGAAGATGGAGTGTACTTCACATGAAGAATAATAAAAATCCCACATCATCTCCTCACCCACACCTTCTGATACCCATACACACCATGAACATTTAAAATTTCATCTTCTCCTACAATCCATCCAGTATTAGTGTCCTACCCTTCCACACTCTTTGATAAGACTAGGAATTCTGAGCCTAACATCATCCTCTTACAAAATAAATCTATATTGGTAGAGGTGATAACTAATTATGATGGAAAAGTATTTCTCTTAATGTCATTCACATCCAAGTGCATCTCAAGGAAACAATACATGAACTTCCACATGAAACTCACCTATTGAACGTCTTGTATTTGAGTCCTCCTGCACAATGAATCAACTAGTGAATTCCATTTACAAGGAAAATAGGCAAGTTAGAATTCAATAGAGCAAAGGTATTAAAACCACCTTCGTTGATTCAAATTTAGATCACACTATTCAAATATAAACTTGAGTATTTTTTGGTCTGTGTACACCGCAAAACACTCTCCATGTGTTTAATGTCTTCAATAACACAATGTGCTAACAACCATAGCTAACATGAGATCATGCATATAGAAATTCCTCTCTTGTGGCCTCAAATTTCTACCCTGGTGTTCTATGACTATATCCCCCTTCATAATAAATATTTCTAGCCCAATACCTGATGTATCATAGTAAAATTTTTAAATCTTGAACGAATCTAGAAAAATAAGTATCTACATTGAAGTCTATCTCCCTTTCAACTCCTAAAAGGTCATCTCACAGGAATATGGCCATATAAACATTACACCCTTATTAGTCAATCATGAAAGTGATGCTTCTATACATGATAATTCCTATATAAAACTCTTTTAGTAACCTTGTATCCCTAAGAAACATCATAACACAATGAATTTCATGGTAATATCCAAGGAAACTACATCTCTCACCTTCTCTAGGTCAACTAATACTCCTGACACTATGATAATTTGACACAAGAACTGAATATGATCCATCCAAAAGTGGGACATTGTGATCATATAATATAAATGATTCATACTTAGTGTATTCAATACGTTTTCAAGAATTTTGGCATGGTCATGTTGATTTTAAGAATACCCTAATATTTCACCCATGATAAACACCCCAAACAAATTGAGATAAGGAAATAATACTCATTTCATCAATTCCATGAGGACTGATGGAGCATCCCTGAGACCAAATGACATAACCAAATACTCATATTGACCATATATGGAACTAAAGGTTGTGTGAGGTATGTTTGATGGTATAAGACGTACCTTCTGATAACTGGGCCTCAAATTTGTATTTGAGAGGACTCGTTCTCCTTAGAGCTGGTAAAAAAGATCATATATGTGTATCATAGGATAATTGTTTTTATCGATCATCTGGTTCAATTATTATTAATCCACACACAGGCTAGGTGTTCTTTACATATTTTTCTCAAAAAGGATCGAAAAAACCCCATGGATAAGTATTGGTTTGGATAAACCACATTGAATTTAAATCATATAGCTACCTCTACAGCTCTTTCATCTTAGTTGTAGTCGTCTTGTAATGAAGGATGGATACAGGTGCAACTCCTAGAATAAGCTTGATAGATAACTCTACCTCTACCACTATAGATCATCCAGAAAATTCATAGGGGTGACATCTATAAAAACCCAAACCAGTATTAATGAAAACTCATCTTGATCTGGTTAAATGTATTATTATGTTAAATGGTTATATAATACGCAATCACTTCCTTGGTTTTAAGTTTCTGGATTTTAAAATACCATTATGAATTTTTACCATTGCTAATATAGATATTGAATAGTGATCACATGATTAGTATAAATATATGGCTTTAACAAATCCAATTTACTTAGACAAAGGAAGTGATGACCATATCCAGTAGAATTTTTCTATAAGAATCCCATTTTTCGGAGCTCGGAAAGGAGGTACCATCATTGTGCCTCTCTCTTTACCATGTCCAAGTCAAGCTTCACCACGTTAATCTTGAATGGAATCGCCTATGTGAGAAATGGATGTTAATAGAGATTACCACCCAATAGATGTTATCCAAGTCACCCCAAGATTCTATCACCCTCACACACCTTACCCTTAGGTTTTTTGTGCGTGTTATAAGGGGTTATGTAACAATATCCTGGCACTTTGATTATGTGTATTGTTTTTGTATAAGGAATAAACATTCATTTTATTATTGTTATTTTGTAAATGGGTTTTAAAGTACAAATAGTATTTTTAGTTAATATTCGATTAAGAAATATATTTTGATGAATTAATGTATTTTTGAATTAAATAATATTTTAATAAAATATTATTACTAAATTAATTTTTATTAAATATAAATGATCGTATAATTTTTAGGAATATAATTGTAATTTCTATTAAGGTTTGAAAACTGTTTTTGTCAAAACCCATGAATTTTCAATAAATGTCAGTTTTTATTTAAAAAATAGAAATTATTATATTGATAAGATTATTTAGATAAAATGAATATCATTTTTGGACTCAGAATGTTGAAATTTTCTAATGGTGAATTTTTCATAATTTTCTGAGAGAGTCAATGTTTTGGGTAAAAACTAAATACCGTTAAGATATATAATGTGTTTTATGACATCATAATGACCCAATAGTGATGTAATAAAATACTATAAAATTTAAGCTCACACAATAAATGTTGTACCTCTAAAATAATGTGATTTTATATTTTTTTAATTAATTTGATGATGGCTTAGTGGACCCTCCAATAATATTAAAATAATTTAACATTTTAAAATGATTTCCTTGAGAGTGTGACTCACCTCCACATAATCAAGCCTAATATTTTAATAATTTCGACCATTAGCCCTATAAAATAATGTTTTCTACTCCCATTTTTCAAATACCATGGGAAAAAACCATGGTTTGGTTTGTGGTTTTGAGTATTTTAATGTGTAGTGTCCAAAACCTAAATAATAAACAATTTCCTCTCCTTTACTATATAAACCCACTCAATATACAATTCCTCTTCACTAAAAACCTTTAAAGATAAACCAACCTTGGAATAACTCTCTTTGAAATCCTTCTAAGGTACCCTAATCTCCCAATAATCCTCTCTCAAGCCTCTCTCAATCCTTTGGGACACACTTCCAAGTAAGGGGTCCTTGCTTTCCTTCATTCCTTATTTATGTCCAAGTTTTCTTATATTGTTATACCCTATTATTTTTAATTGAAAATGTTGGGGTATGATTTATCACCTCCCATATACTTCCCTCCTTATTTTTTAAGGATTATATATCCATTTCTCTCTCATTAATGCCTCATGTGTCCACCCATTACCGTGTCGAAATTCCGTAAGGGGTTTCTTCCTTTCTAATTTTTTTACAAATTTTTTTATGTTGTTATACCCTTTTATTTTCAATTTCAAATTTTGGGCTATAATTTTAAACATCCCCCATAATTCCCTCATTATTGTGGAATTATGAGATACCTCTTTATCTCACATTAATGCCTCCCATGTCCACATGTTAGCATGCCAAAATTCCTTAAGGAATTTCTCTCTTCTCATTTACATTCAAGAAATTATTTTATATTATGCATATAAATTCCATTACATATGTTGGAATATTATGTTCCATGACCCCCTTATTTTCCATTTCATTTATAAATGATGAGATACCTCTTTATCTCTCATCATCCCATTTTATGATTTCTATTTGAAGTCGTTATGCTGCTGAAGTTACACCAAAATTTCCATGCCAAAATCATCATATATATGAATACCATTGACATTTCTCTATCAAGGGTGTTAACCTTTATGCACATGTACTTATTGATTGAGAATATACATTTATGTATTCCATGTACCTTTTTTTGGAATAAATCATGATTTTTAATGAATCCATGTGGTATGATCTATGTGGCACACTTATGCATGAAATGAAATTATTAAGAAAGGTGAACACTGATAGTTCTCCAATTCATTGGGTAAAGATTAGTATCATGATACGTATAGTGAAATGATGGTTTAATCAATATAATTAAATTAAAACGAAGATTTAATCATGCTAATTCAAGTGAAATAAGGGTTTACTCATTCTCCTTGTGCAATGAGCCTTGGCTCATGCTAATAACATGTTAAATTTTGTTTCCACATTTCCGTGTTATGATAATCATGCTATATCATTCCTTTATATTAATTTTTCTCTTGTGCTCCATTGATATGTCTATTTCCTAACATGTACTATTTTCTTCATGTTATGCCTGGTTTACTCCCTTACTGGGATTTATATAACACCCTTTCCTTATGCATTTCCTCAGGTTATCACATGTAATGTTAAGTACACAGGAATGTTGTGGTCATGTAAAAGAAGATTTCGATAAAGATATTGTGTTTTATGTTCAAATTTGTTATGTAATGTTCCTAATTTTACAAGACACTAGACCTCTCAATCCTCATAGTTGTATTAAGCGAATGTTTATGTAATAAATCTTGTTTATGTCTGAAATAAATAGTAGGGTTGTTATAATGTCCCTGAAATGATAACTCGTTGGAGGTAAATATGCATGATGTGTTCCCTGGTCATCAAGATTTAAACTCTCAATCAAGGATATCATCCCACCCAGCCCAAGATGCTTGGGTCCAGCTCATCTCTCCATGACATCCCGTTCAACCATGTGACTAATCTCTCCAGCCTATAGTGATGTGAAGGTCACCCTATGGTGACAACAGTCAACAAAATCATAAAAGGGGACCAACCATTCCATCCTAAAAATTATGGAAAAACCTATCATCTAGATGATATAGTGGTCTCATATGAAGTGGAACCCATCAATATCATGGAGTACTTTCTTCACTAACATAATCCTTCCATTCTAATCCCTAATGGGGTTTCAAGCATCATTAAACCATTAGAGGTTTTAACATTGAGCCCAAGGCTCTCCAAAATGGGCACTGATATAAAGATATGGGAATCCCTTATATCAAAATGTGTCGAAGCTAATGTAGAGGGTTCTATAATATTACCTTGAATAGTATAAGGTATTTGATACTAATTATCAAGGGTCTATTCCACTATATATTCATTTCCTGACTTATGGCCATCTGATACTGTATAGCTTCCCTGAGCAGATCCACCTGGTTTTCTCTATAAAACTGGAGTCTGACTATGATGAAAAAAACCACCTCCTTGTATTGATATTCCTGTTATAGTGTATCTCTATACCTAATGAGAAGATTCTAAACCCACTCATGAACACAGATTTGGTACAGACCATATCTCACTGGTTTGTAGTGGAAAATTAAGGGAGAATCATTATAGATAACCCATCTTCCTACAAGATCAGCACATGATTGGGTCCCTCATACACTGTGGCATCATGTTATCTATCCTACCTCAATGGTATCACCTAATCAGGATAACTAAGTATGTGATCTAACTACTAATATCACCATGTCGATGTTCCAGACAATGATTCTTTCTACCTGTTGATGTCTTACCATATTGATATGTCAAACCGCCCTGGCTCATACCTACATCCTCTCTCGGGTTACGCTCTGTGATCAACACCTGATTCACTATTACATAGATATGAGTTAGCTAAAAAATACATTGACATAGGATTGGATGTCATGCCTATGACTATAATTGAATCTCTTAGATTTTTATAACTTAGCACCCATTAGAATAGTTGTAAAGCATCGAAGCTCAGTAAAATGGGCCAAGTAATCCAAAATGGATAGTGCACCAAAATCATGGTGAAAGAACTCTCGGGATCTATCATCCCTCAATGTCTCAAGATATAAGTTATCATAGAGGAAAATATGAATCTACATCTAGGCCAACTTCTGATGGTGATCCATATGATTTATAACATCCACCATATCTTGGAGAAACCACGCAGCACATATGTAGTGATAATTACCCTCATCTCAGGAGGTATCTATGGATACTCATAGATAGATATCATGGACTCTATCCACGACTCCATAGCCTCTGGTCTACAGCCCCCAAAAACATGGGTGGATGCTACTACTAGAACTCACACGTCAAATCTTCTAATGTTAGATAAGGTGATGTTATTAATATTTCCATTACTTTTTATATACTCCCTTTATAGATTTTATATGAAATGTTCATAATTTGTGTGAAATATAAATGTTTAAATTTTAATTATAATTTTTGAACACTATCTGAATTAATCTTGATTAAAGTATGTTTAATGTTTTAATAATAAATATCACCCAATATATCCAAATTCCATGAATTTTTGTTTTTTAGGGTTACTTACTCAAATGAAAACATTTCATTAGAAGTAACCTTTGGCCAAATCCTCCATTTGGAGGGTCATATAGTCCACACAAAAAGGCCCAAATAATCTGGGAAGAAGTTAGAAAATCCATGAAGATATATTTACTGGGCTCGCCCCAGAAGTCAAAATCCTTTAATTCTCCTCCAATGGTCAGGGGACAATTCAATACATCTTTGATACAAATTTCAAGGCCCGAATCCAAATACAAGGGGTAGAACTGGTGCTTTCATGTCTAGACCACAATTTTGTACAGAAATTAAAATCTGGTTACTATTCATGACATAGCTCATGATGTAATTATCACATCAAGCTGATATTTTTCAGTGTGAAAGAGTTGATATAGGCAGATGACCTTTTTGGAGAAATAATTCAGAGTTTAAGGCATATTACTATTGATAAACCCATTCACATTTCAGACTTCTAAAAGGTGTGGATTGAAATGTGCACTTTAACTTTGTTTAATAAAATCGCCATAACATTGGTTATATAAGTTAAAATGACTCCAAATTTTGATAAAAGTCGGCCGCCATTATTATCTATAACATTCAATAAGTGGATGTCTGAAGATTTGGCTGTCTGAATTTCCAAATTGGTGACGCAATTGGAGGGAAAGATTGGGAATGCAAACAGTCTACTTCCTTGGGCTATAAATACATCCTCATCCTCTCCTTCAAAGGAGTTGGCATTTTAGAAGAGAGCATAACATATTGACATGACCAAATCCTTTCCAAAGGATTGGGAGGACCTTCGATACTCAATTTTTAAATTGAGATACCCTTCATCCTCTCTTTGTTTCCTTTTACTTTTGTGTTCTTCTTTGTTGTAATCTTGTAAGTATTTGTTTTTGTAATTCTACTTTAATGAAAGTTTCTTCTTCTTAATCTATTATTCTCCTCCACATTATATTAAATAATTTTATTGGTCTTAAAATAATTTAAATACAATTGAACCCCCTTCCCTTATTATGCTTTCTCATTCAATCTAAATTCAGTATTGACTTCCCTTCACTATTTGTGTGTGTGTGAGTTCGACACACAACTCTTTTCTTATCCCTTTCTTTTCGTTCTATCTATAATTCATTATCATAAACATTACAACCTCACTATTAATGAAAACAATGGATATGTAAATCTACCATTGGGGTTAGTTTTAATTTGTGGATGTTAATTTATTGAGACCATTTTCTTGATGGCTATTCTTTAAATTAACATTGTGTATGTTAAACAAAGAATTTTGTGGATTAATGATATGATTTTCTTAATGTGTGGTTTCCATGGATTATTGGAACCATAAATAAACTACTATCAACAAGATATGATTGAGATTAGAATCCTAAGATAATTATAGGCTTGGATTAAAGCCTTAACACTTAGGAATTCCAATCAATGTTATCTTGTTAAGTGGGTGTACATTTAAATGCAATATAAAGAAAATCTCAAGGATATCACAAGATTAACTTAAAAATAATGAACTCACCCAAATATTTATAAATTTTTTAAATCAATATTAATAAATCAATCATTTCATAATCTCTTCCAACAAATCCCCCAATCATAATACAATCAACTAAAAACAATCGACTATTAAAAAGTATCCTCGTCGAGGATTCGACCCGAGTGCTACTACACACATTAGAAGAGCACCATAACCTTGACCGGCCGAAATGATACAATTTATAATTCTTTCAAATGGAATCATTATCGGGGATGGTGATTTATGTAGTCATAAGTTGTAAGTTATTGTAAAAAAAACAAAAACAAACAAAATTTAAAAAAAATTGAAAAAAAAACACAAAGAAAACCCCATATTCTCATAAGAATCATGAATTGGAAAAACACAAAGAAAAACCCATATTCCTATTTCTTCCAATATATCTCTAAATGCCCTATAGCATCCCAAATGATCCCTTGAATTTTTTTTGACCCTGAAATTGAGAGAACTCTTCGCCAACTTAGGATGAACATTAGGGACAATCAAATAATTCAAGAACCAGTCCTTGTCCAACCAGTTGAAATAGAAATGGATATTCCAAGGGAACAAACACTTAAAGAACTTTTTACCCCTGATATGTATTACCAACCTATTTTTATCCAATATCCAAACATAGAGGCTGACTTCAAACTCAAATCGAGTTTGATTCATCTTCTCCCTCATTTCCACGGGCTAGCCGGGGAGGATCCACATCTCCAACATAAAGAGTTCCAAGTGTTGTGCTCCACTATAAAGCCTCAAGAGGTTTCATAGGAACAAGTAAAACCTTGAGAATTCCCTTTCTCTCAATCTAAAACTACCATGTCATGGATCTACTACCTTCCTCCTGGTTCCATAACCACATGGAATGATATGAAGCAAGTCTTCTTAGATAAATTCTTTCCTACTTCTCGTAATAATTCTATCTGAAAGGAAAAAAGTAGTATTCAGCAATTCACAAATTAATTGCTCCATCAGTATTAGGAGAGGTTCAAAAAGCTTTTTATAACCTGTCCACACCACCAATCCCTAACCAACTCTTGATCCAATACATCTATTAGTGGTTATTGGATATGGAGAGAACTCTCATCGATGCTGCAAGTGGTGGTGCTCCTGTTGATAAAACTCTCATAGCTGCAAGATATCTCATAATCAACATGAATGCAAACACACAACCATTCCATATTCAAGAACATGCTAAAGTAAAAAAATCCCAAGATAATCAGTCAATAGAGCTGAACAAGATGACATAGTGGATGAGTGAACTTACATGTCTTGTGCGACAACTAGTTGTATCAACCAAAGCCCCAACATCATCTTCTCCACAATCAACGTTTCATGGACCTGTCAAAAAATGTGGAATATACAACTCTCCATCTCATCCAATATACACTTGTCTACAACCTCAAGATAAACCATCTGATTCATCTAGACCAATGGAAATCAATGCAGTATATGCATAGCGGAACCCTAACCCTCAACAATTAGGTTAGTTTGTTAGAAACTTCAACCAACCCCATTCTCAGCCCTTCTCTTCTACAAATAACCCTAACTTCAGATATGGGAATCCCATTTCTAATCCCCCTCAATACCCTCATCAAAACCCAAACCAGTTCCAATATGGTCAAGGTATTAGTAACTTCCAACACCCTTACCCTTTTGTTCCTCAACCACAAAGGATCAATCCTCCTCTTCCTCCTCCAGGGTTCCATTATCCCAGTGAGCCTTCCCAATTCCCAAACCAATACAATCGCTTTCGAAAGAACAAAAATCAAGGAAATACCAATCCAGGACAAGACTCTTCTTCCAGGAAACCATGGTAATGTGAAGTTGAAGATCTTTCCTCCTTCACCCGTTCTAGACTTTAAAATATTAAAACCCAAATTGGTCAACTTTCATCCCACCATAGCCAGCCACAACAATAAAATTATTCCAAACTTCCAACTCAACCATTACCCAACCCCAAGGGTAATGTAAGTGAAATTCCAAATAAATCAAGAGAGAAAATTTCTATGCCTCAAGATAAGTCATCCAACCCTCCTTTGAATGTTGACCAAGAAAATTAAAAGAAAACAAAACTTCAAAAGGAACCTAAAACCATTCCCTCACCTCCTTACATTCCACTTAAGAAAAAAATTCCTTTTACTCAAGCCATTTATAAGAAAAATAAGTTCATTGAACCTGATCCTGAAATTATCGACATGTTTAGACATGTTGAAGTCAACATTACCATATTAGATGCCATAAAAAACCCAAAGTATGCCAAATTTATTAAGGAATTTTTCACCCACAAGAGGAAACTTAGGACCCTTGAAAATGTTTCCACCCAGTATTCTGTTATGATAAAGTGCAATGATCCAGGGACCTTTATAGTTATTTGAAAAATTGGAAGTTCCAACTTCTATGATGCACTCATAGTCTTAGGAGACACAATTAATGTCATGCCTAAATCCCTCTACTCAAAATATAGTCTTGGTCCCTTGCACCCAATAGGTGTTGTCATTCGGTTAGCCAAACGAAGCATAGCCAGTCTTGAGGGAATATTTGAGGATGTCCTTGTCTGAGTAAATGATCTTATCTTCCCAGATGACTTATATGTCCTTGACTTGGAAAGTGAGACAATTTCCTTCCAATCACCTCTGATATTAGGAAGACCTTACCTCATGACATATAAAACCAAAATTGATGTCCATACTGGCATCTTATCCATGGAATTTGGTGACCAACTGGTCAAATTCCATATTTTTCAATCCATGTGATACCCATCATGGAATTAATCTGCATTCTCTATCCATTCTTTTGAAACCCTTTATGAGAGTGTCTTGAATACCAATCCATCATGTTCTTCATGTTCTACTAAGAGTGGGGTTTGTGAATATTGCATCCTCATTATCCAAGTCATGAATGGAGAAGTTGATGTTTACATTACAAATGTGAGCTTCATTGATCTAAAGGATCTTGAAAACTCTTTGAAATATCATCTCACCTTTGACATCCATTGCTCCAACTTGGACAATAATGGGGAAAATGAACAATCATGTTCATTTTTTATTCAAAACCGAATGTCTAACATTCATCATTTCCTATCCATGATTCTGAAAATTATATTATATGTGAGGTGAACCCTAAACCAATGTGTTTATTTTATCATGATGGTAGTGGTGTTTGTGATAGTTGTTCCCTAATTAATAAAGTTATCATTTGTGATGTTGAAAATGACCACTCTTTGGAAAAAAACATTTATATTAAGAATATTGAAAATTTTATTCTTTCTTATGACTCTAATGATCCTCATTACTCAACATTAGTAAGTGATGAAATAAATGAGTCAAAAAAATTGGGATATCATACTCTTGTTTTGTGGTATATGATCCTTACATAAATATACAATCAGAATTGAAACATCTTCCTAAATATCCAAGCATAGAAAACCATCACTTTATGGATAAAATCATTCCTCACATTAAAGACTGAAGGGAGGACAGTCATATTCTCTTTCAAACCCCATTGAATTGCAAGCACCAAAACGAGGAAGGGGTGAAATTATCCAATGAATCATCAGGTATCCAAATAGAGAAGCTTTTATGGAAGCACACAGGAGTATAGAAAATATGGTGTACAACATCAGACTATGGGTAGTCCACTATAATTGTCTAGCTTTAGACAAAATAAATGCAGCACTTCTTGGGAGGAAACCCATGTTTTCTTTTTCTTTTATTAAATTTTAATTTCTTTTTAGTTTTTCATTATATGAATAATAATTTTTCTTTTTTAGGTAACATCCCACATAAGGCTCATCAACTTCCACTGACCTATCACCGGATGTAGATGGCGACCCACCATATCTAAACTAGGGGCACTTCTTTCCCTTTAACTCTCTCTTTACCTTTTCCTATATCTCCCTCTTTATTCTTCTTCCTATATCATTCATTTTTTACCACTTTATTTATCCAACCCTTTATTTTTCTCATTCTCTTTTATGTGGGTGTGTATTTTTTGAAAAACCCTAAAAAATTAAAAAAAAAATCTTTTTTAAAAAATATAAAAAACCCCAAACGAGTCATACTTACTCACCTTCCAATTTTCAAATTTTTTCCCACCATTTTTTGGAGTCAAAATACATGGTTTCATCTCAAAGATTTTGTGGTGTCTTTATGACTTTAGATAAAGAATATTGTGTCAAAACCAATAAATTTTGAATGCTCAATTTTTTATTTGGAAACTAATTTTCACCACCCATGAGGAACACCATTTGATTTCATGCCAAATCCACATATGGACATATTATTAAAATATGTCTTTTTTCACCTCAATTTGTGATTCATGAGTTTGTGGACCTTCAAGATAAATTTCCTTCTTTGGTGTGAATTAATATGATAGAGGCATTTTCTGAATCACATGAGAATTCAAATATCCAAATAGTCTCCCATTTCCCTTACATTAATCCTCCTTTTGAAAGCCCCTTCGAGCCTATGAAAAACTTTTCTTTGAAAGCCACATTAAAATCCCAATATGTTATCCCACCCAATATCAACATGGATTTTCATTGCATAATTTTTTGAAATTTATGTGTGGTGGAAATGTATATTCATTTTTTGGGTTCCCTTTTCTTTTTTTTCAATGAGTTATCATATGTTTGAGGGAAGGCATTAATTTAAGTTTGGGGGCGAGGTTTTCATTCAATGAGTTTTGGAGAATTTAATGTGCTTTTATTTATGTAATTTTGTAAATGTTATTGACAAGTGTTAAGAAAAACAAAAAACAAATCAAAACAATCAATAAAATGAAAATAAAAATGGGTTATGTATTGGGTGGGTCAAAATCACACTTCCTCAACTTTTGATCAAGTTATAACTATTACAATTAGTGTCATGAGGAGATCAACTATGGGTTGGGATATGAGTGCGAGATTTTTTTCAAGTTCAACTTTAGAAAAATGAAAAAGAAAATAAAAGGAAAGAAAAACCAGAACACTTATGTCATTGGGAGAAGTTTTGTGTTTTGTAAATATTTCATCTTCTCATCCCCTTCAAATTTTCATCCTATCTTTTTTCTTTATTCGCACAATCATTCCCTTGTAAATATGAATTTGAATTCCCTTTCGTGTTTTATTTCAAAATAACTGTGCATTTTTTCCATATTGGTGTTTTACCCCCTTTTTCCTATCTTTTGGACACCATATTCCTACAATACCATAGCCACAGAAAAACCCCTAAAAGACCTCTTGATTTTCAAGCACATTAGGATCAGGATTGGAATCTGAGATCTCTTACAAACTCTAAGATTTTCACTTTTGGGTGGTGAATGAGTGAAGCTCCATATATAAATTTTATCATCTTGATAGAAATAAGTTTTTTGATCCATCATTTTCCATTTCTAAATTTGAGCATGAAAATTGAATTATTTTTGGAAAATTATTTCTATAACAAATTGTGGGTAAATTCAATTTGAATGAGTGAAATTTTCTAAACCTTCCCAGAGTGGGGAAAACAAATTTGTAATATTTCTTGGTAATTGAAAGTGGTTTTTTCATGTTTTGTTATTTGTTTCAAATGAGGACATGCACAAGACTAAATGTGGGGGAGTTGATGTTATCAACATTTTCATAACTTTTTATATACTCCCTTTCCTAATATTATATCAAATGTTCCTAATTTGTGACAAATATTAATGTTTAAATTTTAATTATAATTCTTGAGAACTATCTGAATTCATCCTAATTCAAGTATGTTTAATGTTTTAATAATAAATCTCCCCCTACTTATCCATATTCCAATTTTTTTGTTTATTTGGGTTCCTTATCCAAATTTCAACATTTCATTAGAAGGAACCTTCAGCCAAATCATCCATTTGGAGGGTCATATTGTCCACACAAAAAATCCCAAATAATCTGTGAAGAAGCTGGAAAATCCATGAAAATATAATTATTGGGCTCCCTCTAAAAGTAAAAATACTTTAAATATCCTCCAAATTTTTGGGGATAATTCAATACATCTTTAATAAAAATTTCAAGGCTCAAATCAAAATACAATGTGCCCAACTGATTCTTTGAAGTCCAGCCCACCATTCTGGTTGGAAATTAAAATCCAGACACTTTTCATGATATATCTATTGTTGTTATCATCATATCAAGTGGAGATTTTTCAGTTTGAAAGAGGAGATATAGGAATCCGACTTTTTTGAAGAAAGAATTCGTATTTGAAGGCATCTTCCTATTGATAAACCCATTCATATATCGGCCTTCTAGAAAGTATGGTTTGAAATGGACAGATTAGATTTGTTTAATCAAACCGCCATACCATTGGCTCAATAATTTAAAATGACTCCAACTTTTTAAAGACGTAGGAAAAAATTATTATCTAAAACTTTTAAGAAGAGGTTATCTCGAGATTTGGATTTCTGAATATCTGAATTGGTTATGCAATTGGGGGGACAGATTGGGAATGAAAACACTGCATTTCCTTAGGCTATAAATAAATCTCCCTCCTCTCCTTCAAATAAGTAGGCATTTTAGAGTATAGGATAACATATTGGCATGACCAAAGACTTGAAAAAGTCTTGGTAGGACCTTCCATACTCATGTTTTCACTTGATATACCCTTCCTCCTCTCATTTTTTCCTTTTACTTTTGTGTTCTTCTTTATTTTAATCATGTAAGTCTTTGTTTTTGTAATTCTATTTTAATGAATGTTTCTTCTTATTAATCTATTATTCTCATCCACCATCTATTAAAGAATTTTATTGGTCTTAAAATAGTTTAAATGCAGTTGAATCCCCTTCCTTTATTGTGCTTTCTTATTCAATCTAAATTTAGTATTTAATTTCCTTCACTGTTTGTGTGTGTGTGTTCGACGCACAACTCTTTTCTTATCCCTTTCTTTTTATTCTATTTATAAATCATCATCATAAACATTACAACCATATTATTAACAAAAAAAATGTTTCTGTAAATACACCATTGGAGTGAGTTATAATTTATGGATGTTAAGTGGTTGAGAGAATTTTCTCAATGGATATTTATTAAATTAACATTATGTATGTTAAACATAGAATATCGTGGATTAATGACAAGATTTGTTTACTGTGTGGTTTCTAGGGATTATTGGAACCATAAATACACTACCATAAACAAGATATGATTGATATTAGAACTATACTATAAGAAAAGTCTTGGATTAAATCCTTAACACTTAGGAATTCCAATCACCGTTATCTTGTGAAGTGGGTGTTAATTTAAATGAAATATAAAGAAAATCTCAAGGATATCACAAGATTAACTCCCAAATAATGAACTCACCTCAATATTAATAAATTTTTTAAATCAGTATTAATCAATAAATCATTTCAAAATCTCTATAAAACAAACCCCCCAATCAGAATTCACTTATCTAAAAATAATTAACTATTA
The DNA here is from genome assembly GCA_963277665.1 of Viscum album. Taxonomy (NCBI): domain Eukaryota; kingdom Viridiplantae; phylum Streptophyta; class Magnoliopsida; order Santalales; family Viscaceae; genus Viscum; species Viscum album. Next base: position 1,285,061,733 of record OY728133.1, read on the forward strand.
CAAAGTATCATCACTGAGGATTCGACCCAAGTGATACTATACACATTAGCAGAGCACTGGAATATTGACTGGTCGATAGGAGACAATGGGACATTCTTTCAAATGGCTCTGTTGCTAGGAATGGTGATTTATGTAGTCATTAGTTTCTGGTTACTGTGAAGAAACAAAAAAAATATTAAAAATTAAAAAAAACACATAAAAAACCCACCTTATAATAAAAATAATAAACCGAAAACACACAAAGAAAAACCTGTCTTTTTCTTTCTTTAAACATCTCTTTGAATTCCCCATAGCCTCCCAAACAATCCCTCAGATTTGTTTGACCCTGAAATTGAGCGTACTCTTTTCCAACACAGGAGAAACATTATGGACAATCAAATAAATCAAGAACCAGTCCTTGTCCAAACAGTTGAATTAGAAATGGTCAATCCTGGGGAACAAACACTTAAAGAACTTGTTTCCCTTGATATAAATTACCAACCTCTTGGTATTCAATATCCAAACATAGAGGCTTACTTCAAACTCAAATCAGGTTTGATTCATCTTCTCTCTCAATTCCATTTGCTAGCCAGTGAGGATCCACATCTCCACCCTAAAGAGTTCCATGTGGTGTGCTCTACCATGAAACCTCAAAGGGATTCTAAGGAACAAATCAATCTATGAGCATTCTCTTTCTCCCTAGATGACACTACCAAGTGGTGTACTATACCATGAAACCTCAAAGGGTTTCTTAGGAACAAATCAAACACTCAGCATTCCCTTTATCCCTAGCTGAAACTACCAAGTCATGGATATACTACCTTCCTCCTGGTTCCATTACCACATGGAATGACATGAAGTGACTCTTCTTAGAGAAATTCTTTCCTGCTTCTCTTACTACTTAAATCTGAAAGGAAATAAGTGGTTTTCATCAATTCCAAAGTGAATCACTCCATGAGTACTGGGAGAGGTTAAAAAATCTTGTTATAACCTGACCACACCCCCAAATCCCTAACCAACACTTGATCCAATACTTCTATGAGGGGTTATTGGCTATGGAGAGAACTCTTATCAATGCCGCAATTGGAAGTGCTCTTGTCGATAAAACTCCTGCAGCTGCCAGAGATCTCATAAGAAACATAACTACAAACACACAACAATTCCATACTCGAGCACATGCTCAAGTCAAACAAGCCCAAGTGATCAATCAACAAATCCGAACAACATGACAGAGTGGATGAGTGAACTTATAGGTCTTGTGTGATAACTAGTTGTGGCTACCAAAGCCCCAACCTCATCTTCTCCCCAATCAATGTTTCTGGGACCTGTAAAATATTTTGGAATCTACAACTCACCAGCTCATCCAACAAATACTTGTACACAACCTCAAGATGAACCATATGATTCATCTATAACAATAAAGCTCAATGAAGAATATGCTAAGCGGAACCCCAACCTTCAACAATCAGGTCAGTTTGTTAAAAAACATAAACCAACCCCATTATGATCCCTTCTCTTCTATATATAACCATAAATTGAGATATGGGTATCATATTTCTCATCCCCCTCAATAATCTTATCAAAAACCAAACCAGTTCTAATATTGTCAAGGTGTTGGTAACTTCCAAAAACCTTACCCTTTGGTTCCTCAACCTCAAAAGACCAATCCTCTTCTTCCTCCTCCAAGCTTCCACTATCCCAGTGATCCTTCCCAATTCCCAAACCAATACAATATCTTTCCCAAGAACCAAGATCAAGGAAATCCCAATCTGGGACAGGCATCTTCTTTCAAGAAACCATGGGAAAGTGTAGTTGAAGATCTTGCGTCCTACACCCATTCTATTCTTAAAAATATTGAAACCCAAATTGGTCAAATTGCATCCCACCTAAGACAGAAACAACAATAAAATTCTTTCCAACTTCCATCTCAACAATTACCCAACCCCAAGGGTAATGTAAGTGAAATTACACTTAGATCGGGAGAGAAAATTTCTATGCTTCAAGATAGGTCCTCCAACCCTCCATTGAATGTTTACCTAGAAAATGAAAACAAAAAGAAACTTGAAAATAAATCTAAAACCATTCTTTCACCTCCTTCTATTCCACATAGAAACCCAATTCCTTTTCTTTAATCCATTTATAAACAAAATAAGTCCTTTGAACATGATACTTAAATGCTTGACATGTTTAGATTTTTTGAAGTCTACATTCCCATATTAGATGCCATAAAACAAATTCCAAAGTATTCCAAACTTCTTAAGGAATTGTGAACCCACTAGAGGAAACTTAGGACCTTAGAAAATGTTTCCACCCAAAAGTATATTCTGATAAAGTGCAATGATCTAGGGACCTTTATGGTTCCATGCCAAATTGGAAGTTATAACTTCAATGATACACTCATAGACCTAGGTTCCTCAATTAATTTCATGCCTAAATCTATCTTTTACAACCTTGGACTAGGTCCCTTTCACTCGTCGAGTGTTTTCATTTAGTTACCCAATCGAAGAACAGCCATTCCGGAGGGAATAATTGAGGATGTTCTTGTCCGAGTCAATGATCTTATATTCCTAGTTGACTTCTAGTCCTTCACATGGAAGGTGAGACAAATTCTTTTCAATCTCCTCTGATTTTAGGAAGACCTTTCCACATGAAATCTAAAACCAAAATTTATGTCAATTCCTGCATCTTATCCATGGAATTTGGTGACCAATTAGTCAAGTTCAATATTTTTCAATCCATGCGATACCCGTCAGATAATGAATCTTCATTATCTATACATTCTTCTGAAACTCTCTCTGAGAGTGTCTTGAATCCCAATCCATCACATTCTTCATGTTTTACTGATAGGGGAGTTTTTGAATCTTACATCCTCATTAACCAAGTCATAAATTGAGAAGTTGATGTTGACATTACAAATGAGAACTCCATTGATCTAAAGGATCTTGGAAACTCTTTGGAATACCATCTCACCTCTAAAATCCACTGCTCCAACTTGGACAGTAATTGGGAAAATGAACAAGCATTCTAATTTTTTGATTCAAATCTGATTATCAAACATTCATCATTTCTTATCCATGATTCTGATAATTATGTTATATGTGAGGTGAACCCAAAACCAATGTCTTTATATTGTCCTGATGGTAGTGGTGTTTCTGATATTTGTTCCCTAATTAATAAAGTGGTCATTGGTGATGTCGAAATTGACCACTCTTTAGCAAAAAACATTGATATTAAGCATATTGGTAATTTTATTCAGTATTATGGCTCTAATAATCCTCATTACTCTACATCAGTGAGGGATGAAATAAATGATTCAAAAACAATTTGGATCTCATACACTTGTTTTGTGTTATATGATTCTTACATAAACATGCCATTAGAATTGAAACATCTTCCTAAATTTCATAGCATATAAAACCATCAGTTTGTGGATAAAATCATTCCTCACATTAAAGACCAAATGGAGGATAGTCATATTCTCTTTCCACTCCCATTAAATTGAAAACACCACAACAAGGAAGGGGTGGAATTATCCAATGAATAAATAGGAATCCCAAAGGAGATGTTTTTATGGAAGCACACCGGATTTGAGAAAATACGTTGGCCACCATCAGACTATGGGTAATCCATAGCAATTTTCCAGCTGTAGACAAAATAAATGCAAATCCACTTGGGATAAAACCCATGTTTTCTTTTACTTTTTTGAAATTTCAATTAATTTTTTTTTCATTAGATGAATAATAATTTTTCCTTTTCAGGTAACATCCCACATAAGGCTTATCAACTTCCACTAAATAATCACTAGATGGAGATGAAGACCCACCAAATCTAAACCAGGTGAACCTATTTCCCTTTAACTCTCTCTTTACCTTTTCCTCTATCTCCCTTTTTCTTCTTCTTCCTCTATCATTCATTTTTTTACCACTATCTTCATAAAACCCTTTATTTTTCACATTCTATTTTGTGTGGGTGTGTATTTTTTTAAAAAAACCTAAAAACTAAAAAAAATAATTTTTAAAAAAAATATAAAAAAACCAAAGAAGTCATACTTACTCACCGTCCAATTTTCAAATTTTGTCCAACCATTTTGTGGAATCAAAATACATGGCCTCATCTCAGTTTTTTTTGGGATTCTTCGTGACGTTGCATAAAGAATATTGTGTCAAAACCAATAAATTTCAAATGCTCAATTTTTGATTTGGAAACTGATTTTCTCTACCCGTGAGGAACACCATTTTCATTCATACCAAGGCCACCCATGGCCATCATTTTAAAATGTGTGTTTTTTTAACCCCCATTTCTGAGTCTTGATTTTTTGGACCTTTGAGCTGATTCTACAACTTTGGTGTGCATTAATATGATAGAGGTATTTTTAGAATCACTTGAGAATTACAATATCCAAATATCCTCCTAATTCCCTTACATTAATCCTCCTTTTGAAATCCCCTTTGATCCTATGGCCACATTACAACCCCAATACCTTATCCCACACAATATCAACATGGATTTTCAATTCATAATTTTTTTTTAAATTTAAGTGTGTGGGGAATTGATTTCATTTTTTGGGTTCCCTTTTCTTGTTTTTCAATGAGTTATAATATTCTTGAGAGAAAGAATCAATTTAATTGTGGGGTATAGGTTTTAATTTAGTGAGTTTTTGGGAATTTAATGTACTTTCATTTATTTAATTTTGTAAATGTTATTAACAAGTGTTCAAAAAAAACAAAAACAATCAAAACAGTCAAATAAATGTAAATAAGAATGGGTTGTGTCTGGGGTGTTTCAAAAATCACTCTTCCTCAACTTTTAATTTTGTTATAACTATTAAAATTAGTGTCGTGAGGAGATCAATCATGGGTTGGGATATGATTATGAGATCTTTTCCAAGTTCAACTTTCAAAAAATGCAAAAAAAGAAAAGAAAAGAAAAGAAAAACAAGAACACTTATGTCATTGGGAGAAGTTTTGTGTTTTGTAAATATTTCATCTTCTCATCCCCATAAAATTTTCTTCCTATATCGTTTCTTTCTTCACACAATATTTCCCTTGTAAATATGTGTTTTTATTTCCATCCTTGTTTCATTTCCAAAAAGAATTTTCATTGTTTTTTTCCATGCCGGTGTTTTACACCCTTTTTACTATATTTTGGATATCATCTTCCTATCATCCCATATCCATAGAAAAACTTCTAAAAAGACCTATTAATTTTTATCACTTTAGGATAGATAGTGGAAGCTGAGATCTCTTATAAACTCTAATATTTTCAATTTTGGGTGGTGATTGAGTGAAGCTCTATAAATTAATTTTATCATCTTGAGAGAAGTATGTTTTGTGTGCCGCCATTCCCCATTTCTAAATTTGAGCAAGAAAAAATGAATTGGTTTTGGAACATTTTTTCTGAAACAAATTGTGGTGGAATTAAATATGGTTGAGTGAAATTGTCTAAACCTCCCCTGAGTGGGGAAACAAAATTATAATATTTGTTGGTGAGTGAAAATGATTTTATCATGTTTTTATATTCGTTGCATATCAGGACATGCACAAGACTATGTGTGGGATATTTTATGTTATTAATATTTTAATAAATTTTTATATACTCCCTTTGTTGATTTTTTATGAAATGTGCATAATTTTTGGGAAATATTAATGTTTAAATTTTTATTTTTATTTTTAGCACTATTTGAATTCTTCCAAATTCAATTACTTTTAATGTTTTAATAATAAATCTCTCCCTACTATTCCAAAGTGCATGATTTTTGTTTTTTAGGGTTCATTACCCAAATTGTAACATTTCATTATAAGGAACCTTTGGTCAAATCGTTAATTTGGAGTGCCATATGGTCCATACAAAAAGGCCCAAATAATCTGTGAAGAATTTGGACAATCCATGAAGATATAGTTAATATGCTCCATCCAGAATTCCAAACCCTTTAATTATCCTCCAATGGTCAGGGGACAATTCAATCCATCTTGGATAAAACTTTCAAGTCACAAATCCAAAGATAAGGGGCCCAACTGATGCTTTGAATTCCATCCCACCATTCTTGAAAAAATTAGAATCTAGACACAATTCAAGAAATTTATCATGATGTAATTATCATATCAAGATGAAATTTTTTTGTTCTGAAAGAGGAGAGATATGAAGTCAGCATTTTTTATGAAAGGATTCGGATCTAGAGGCATCGTCCTGTTGATAAACCCATTCACATTTCGGCCTTATAAAAAGTAAGGATTTAAATGGACAGTTTAACTTTGTTTAATCAAACCACCATAATAATGGATCCATATTTCAAAATGACACCAAATTTTGAGAGAAGTCGGCCACCATTATTATCTAAAACATTGAATAAGAGGCTATATCGACATTCAGCTTTCTAAATATACAAATTGGAAATGCAAGTGGCGGTACAGATTGGGAATGCAAATAGTCCACTTCCTTGGGATTTAAATACACCCCCCTTCTATATTTAAAAGGAGATGGAATTTTAAAAGACAAAAGCGCATATTAGCATGCCAAAATCCTTGAAAAAGGCTAGGGAGGACCTTCCATACTCATTTTTTCACTTTATATACTATTCCTCCTCTCTTTTTTTCCTTTTACTTTGTTCTTCTTTGTTGTAATCTAGTAAGTCTTTGTTTTTTGTAATTCTATTTTAATGCAAGTTACTTCTTATTAATCTATTATTCTCAACCACCTTCTATTAAATAATATTATTGGTCTTAAAATAGTTTAAATACATTTTAATTTTATTCCCTTATTGTGATTTTTCATTCAATCTAATGTTAGTATTTAATTCCCCTTAATGTTTGTGTGTGTGTTCGATGCACAACTCTTTTCTTATCCCTTTATTTTTCTTCTATTTATAATTCATCATCATAAACATTACAACCAGATTATTAACCAAAAAAATGGTTGTGTAAATCTACCATTGGGGTGAGTTATAATTTAGGGATGTTAAGTGACTGAGAGAATTTTCTCGATGGATATTCTTTAAATTAACATTGTGTATGTTAAACATAGAATGTTGTGGATTAATGACATGATTTGTTTAACATGTGGTTTACATGGATTATTGCAACCATAAATACAATACAATAACAAAGATCTGATTGAAATTAGAACCCTAAGACAAGTAAAGTCTTGGATTAAATCCTTAGAACATAGGAATTACAATCAACGTTTTCTTGTGAAGTGGGTGTTAATTTAAATGCAATATAAATAAAATCTCAAAGATATCACAACATTAACTCCCAAATAAAGAACTCACCCAAATATTTACAAATTTGTTAAATCATTCTTAATCAATCAATCATTTTATAAGCTCTACAAACAAACCCCCCAATCAGAATACAATCAACTAAAAACAATCTACTACTAAAAACTATCATCGCAGAGGATTCTACCTGAGTGAAACTATACACATTAGTAGAGAACCGGAATATTGATCATTCAATAGGAGACAATCGGCCACACTTTCAAATGGCGTCATTTTCAGGGATGGTGCTTTATGTAGTCATTATTTTCTGTATATTGTAAAAAACAAAAAAAAACAAAATTTAAAAAAAAATTGAAAAAAAAGAAAAACCCGGCTTCTCATAAAAATCTTAAACTGGAAAATCAAAAAGAAAAACCCATCTTCCTATTTCTTCCAACATCTCTCTAAAAGCCTCGAAGCCTCCTAAACAATCCCTCATATTTGTTTGACCATGAAATTGAGTGAACTCTTCACCAACTTAGTAGGAACATTTGGGATAATCAAATAAATCGAGAACCATTCCTTGTCCAACCAGTTGAATTAGAAATGGCCAATCCTAGGGAATAAACACTTAAAGAACTTACTACCACTTATATGAATTACTAACCTCTTGGTATTCAATATCCAAACATATAGGCTGATTTCGAACTCAAATCGGGTTTGATTCATATTCTCCCTCATTTCCACGGGCTAGACGGTGAGGATCCATAACTCCACTTTAAAGAGTTCCAAGTGGTGTGCTCTACCATGAAGCCTCAAGGGGTTTCTGAGGAACAAATCAAACTCTGAGCATTCCCTTTCTCCCTATATGAAAATTTCAAGTCATGGCTCTTCTAACTTCCTCCTAGTTCCATAACCACATGGAAGGACAAGAAGAGACTCTTCTGAGAGAAATTATTTCCATCTTCTCATACATCTTTTATCCGAAAGGAAATAATTGGCATTAATCAATTCCTAAGTGAATTGCTCCATGAGTACTGAAAGAGGTTCAAAAAGAGTTTTTCAACTAGACCACTCCACCAAATCCCTGACCAACAAGTGATTAAATACATCTATGTGGGGTTATTGGATATGAAGAGAACTCTCATTGATGATGCAAGTGGCAGTGCTCTTGTTGATAAAACTCCTATAGTTGCAAGAGATCTCCTAAGAAACATGGATGCAAACACACAAAAATTTTATACTCGAGCACATTCTAAAGTTAGACAAGCCCATTATAATAAATCGATAGAGCCGAACAAGATGACAGATTGGATGAGTGAACTTACAGGTATTGTGAGACAACTAGTTTTGGCTACCAAAGCCCCTACCTCATATTCTCCACAATAAATGTTTCCTAGACCTATCGAAAACTATGGAATCAGCAACTCACCAGCTCATCCAGTAGACACTTGTCCACAAGATCCAGATGAACCATCTTATTCATCTGGACCAATGGAGCTCAATGTAGTATATGCTCAGCGGAACCCCAACCCTCAACAATTAGGTCTGTTTGTTAGAAACATCAACCAAAACCATTCCAAACCCTTCTCTTCTACATATAACCCTAACTTGAGATATGTGAATCCCATTTCTCATCCACCTCAATACCCTCAACAAAACCCAAACCAATTCTAATATGGTAAAGGTGTTGGTAACTTCCAACAACCATACCCTTTTGTTCCTCAACCTTAAAGGATCAATCCTCCTCTTCCTCTTCCAGGCTTCCATTATCCCAGTGAGCCTTCCCAATTCACCAAAAAATACCATCACTTTCCCAAGAACCGAAATCAAGGCAATCCCAATCCGGGACCAGCCTCTTCTTCCAAGAAACCATAACAAAGTGTAGTTGAAGATATTTCCTCCTTCATCTATTCTAGCCTTAAATGTTTTGAAACCCAAATTGGTCAAATTGCATCCCACCTAATCCATAAAAAACAACAAAATTATTCCCAACATCTAACTCAACCATTACACAACCCCAATGGTAATGTAAGTTCAATTGATTTTAGATCAGGAAATAAAATTGCTATGTCTCAAGATAAGTCCTACAAACCTACTTTGAATTCTGACTTAAATAATTAAAAGAAAAAGAAACTTGAAAATGAACCTGAAACCATTCCCTCACCTCCTTTCATTCCACTTAAGAAACCAATTCTTTTTTGTCAATCCATTTATAAGCAAAAGAAGTCCTTTGAACCTGATCCGGAAATGCTTGACATGTTTAGACATGTTGAAGTCAACATTCCGATCTTAGATTCCATAAAATAAATACCTAGTAATGCCAAATTTCTTAAGGAATTGTGCACTTATAGGAGGAAACTTAGGACCTTCAAAAATGTTTCCACCGAGAAGTCTATTCCGATAAAGTGCAAATATCCAGGGACCTTTACGGTTCCATGCCAAATTGGAAGTTCCAACTTCGATGATGCACTCATAGACTTAAGAGCCTCAATTAATTTCATCCCTAAATCCATCTTCTCCAACATTTGTATATGTCCCTTACACCCAATGGGTGTTGTCATTTAGTTATCCAATCAAAGCACAACTAGTCTTGAGGGAATAATTGAGGATGTACTTGTCCGAGTCAATGATCTTTTCATCCCAGATGACTTCTTAGTCCTTGAAATTGAAGGTGAGACAACTTATTACCAATCACCACTGATTTTAGGAAGACCTTTCCTCATGACATCTAAAACCAAAATTGATGTCTATGCTGGCATCTTATCCATGGAATTTGGTGACAAACTGGTCAAGTTCAATATTTTTCAATCCATGTTATACCCATCAGAGAATGAATCTACATTCTCTATCCATTCTTATGAAACTCTCTCTGAGAGTGTATTGAATCCCAATCCATCATGTTATTCATGTTTTACTAATAGAGGAGTTTTTGAATATTTCATTCTCATTAACCAAGTCATAAATGGAGAAGTTGATGTTGACATTACAAATGAAAACTCCATTGATCTAAAGGATCTTAAAAACTCTTTAGAATACCATCTCACATCTGACATCCACTTCTCCAACTTGGACAGTAATTGGTAATATAAACATGCATGTTCATTTTTTGATTTAAATCCGATTATCCAAAATTCATCATTTTCTATCCATGATTGTTAAAATTCGGTTAGATGTGAGGTGAACCATAAACCAATGTGTTTATATTTTCCTAATGGTAGTTGTGTTTGTGATATTTGTTCAATAATTAATAAAGTGATCATTGGTGATGTTGAAACTGACTACTCCTTGGAAAACAACATTGATATTAAGGATATTGAAAATTTTATTCAGTCTTATGACTCTAATGATCCTCAATACTTTACAACAATAAGTGATGAAATAAATGAGTCAAAAACAATTGGGATCTCGTACTATGGTTTTGTGTTATATGATCTTTACATAAACATGCCATTTTAATTGAAACATCTTCCTAAATTTCCAAGAATATAAAACCATCACATTGTGGATAAAATCATTCCTCACATTGAAGACCAAAGGTATTATAGTCATAATCTATTTCCGCCCCCCATTGAATTGCAAGCCCCACAACAAGGAAGGGGTGAAATTATCTAATGAATCATCAGGAATCCCAAAAGTGAAGTTTGTATAGAATCACACTGGAGTTGAGAAAGTATAATGGCCACCATCAGACTATGGGTAGTCCACTACAATTGTCCAGCTATAGACAAAATAAATGCAACACTTCTTAGGAGGAAACCCATGTTTTATTTTACTTTTATGAAACTTTAATTTTTTTTTAGTTTTTTATTAGATGAATAATGATTTTTCTTTTTTAGGTAACATCCCATTTAAGGCTCATCAACTTCCACTGACACATCACTGGATGGAGATGGCGACCCACCCAATCAAAACCAGGGGCACCTTTTTTCCTTTAACTCTCTCTCTACCTTTTCCTCTCTCACATTATTTATTATTCTTCCTATCTCTTTCATTTTTTATCGCTTTCTTCATAAAAACCTTTCTTTTTATGTTTCTCTTTTTTGAGGGTGTGTATTTTTTTTAAAAAACTACAAAACTACAAAATCATATTAAAAAAAATTAAAAAAAAACAAGTCATACTTACTCACCTTCCAATTTTCAAAATTTTTCCAATCATTTTAGGGAGTCAAAAGACATGGTTTCATCTAAAAAATTTTGTGGTTTATTCAAGACTTTGGATTAAGAATATTGTGTCAAAACCAAAAAAAAATTAATGTTCAATTTTTTATTTGGAAACTGATTTTACCCACCTGCGAGGAACACCATTTTCTTTCATGCTAAGGATATCTATGACCATCTTTTTAAAATATGTGTTTTTTTCACTCCCATTTGTGCGTCCTGAGTTTGTAGACCTTATAGCTGAATTTCCAACATTAGTGTGCATTAATATGATAGAAACATTTTTTGAATCACATGAGAATTACAATAGCCAAATAGCCACCCATTTCCCTTACATTAATCCTCCTTTTGAAAGTCCCTTCGAGTATATGAATACCTTTTCTTTTATAGCCTCATTACAATAACACTACCTAATCCCACCCAATATCAACATGTATTTTCATGGGATAATTTTTTGAAATTTAAGTGTGGGGGGAATGGATTTCATTTTTTGGGTGCCCTTTTCTTGTTTTTTAACATGTTATCAAATGCTTCCAGGCAAGAATAAATTTAAGTGTGGAGGAGAGTTTTTCATTCAGTGAGTTTTGGGGAATGTAATGAAATTTCATTTATGTAATTTTTTAAATGTTATTAACAGGTGTTCAAAAAAACAAAAACAATCAAAACAATCAACAAAATGAAAATAAGAATGGGTTGTGTCTTTGGTGGGTCAAAAATCACTCTTCCTAACCTTTTAATCTTATTATAACTATTAAAATTTGTGTCGTGAGGAGATCAATCATGGGTTGGGATATGAGTGTGAGATCTTTTTCAGGATCAACTTTCAAAAAACGAAAAAAAAAATTAGAAAAGAAAAAAAAACACTTATGTCATTGGGAGAAGTTTTGTGTTTTGTAAATATTTCATCGTCTCATCCCCATCAAATTTTCTTCCTATCTTGTGTCTTTCTTCACATAATCATTCCATTGAAAATATGTGTTTTCATTTACTTCCAAGTTTATTTTCCAAAACATAGTGCATTGTTTTTTTCCCAGTTGTCTTTTTACCCCCTTTTCCTATCTTTTGGATATCATCTTCATATCGTCTCAAAGCCATAGAAAAATTCCTAAAAAGACCTCTTGATTTTTTAGCACTTTTTTATAGGGAGTGGAAGTTTATAGCTCTTACGAAATCTAATATTTTCACTTTTGATTGGTGAATGAGTGAAGCTACATAAATTAATTTTATCATCTTGAGAAAAGTATGTTTTGTGTGCAACCATTTCCATTTCTAAATTTGAGCATGAAAAAATTAATTGTTTTTGGAACATTATTTCTATAAAAAATTGCAGTGTAATTCAATATGGATGAGTGAAATTGCCTATACCTCCCCTGAGTGGGGAAAACAAGATTTTAATATTTTTGGTGAGTGAAAATGATTTTTTCATGTTTATATATTTGTTGCACATGAGAACATACACAAGACTATGTTTGGGGGAGTTTATGTTATTAATATTTTCATAACATTTTATATACTCCCTTTATTGATTTTATAGGAAATGTGCATAATTTTTGTGAAATATTAATGATTAAATTTTAATTATAATTTTTTAGCACTATTTGAATTCATCCAGATTCAAGTCTATTTAATGTTTTAATAATACTTCTCACCCTAATTATCCATATTTCATTATTTATATTTTCTACGGTTCCTTACCCAAATTCAAACATTTCATTAGGAGGAACCTTTAGTGAAATCGTCCATTTGGAGGGTCATATGGTCTACACAAAAGGCCCAAATAAAATGTGAAAATGCTGGAAATCCATGAAGATATAATTATTAGAATCCCTCCAGAAGTCCAAATATTGTAATTGTCCTCCAAATGATGGGGTAAAATTTAATCCATCTTGGATAAAAATTGAAAGGCCCAAATCTAAATATAAGAGGTCCAACTGATGCTTTGAAGTCCATCCCACCATTTTGGCCAGAAATTAAAATCCAGACACTATTTATGACATAGATCATGATGTAATAATTATATCAAGCTGATTTTTTTTTGTGTAAAATAGGATATATAGGTGGCCGACATTGTTGAATAAAGTATTCAGATTTGAAGTAATCTTACTATTGATAAACACATTCACATTTCAGCCTTCTAAAAAGTATGGATTGAAATGAAAAGTTTAACTGTTTTTAACCAAATAGTGATGACATTATCTCCATAAGTAAAATGACTCCAAATTTTTAGGGAAGTAATCCAAATTTATTATATACAACTTTGAAGAAGAGGCTATCTGGAGTTTCGGTTGTCTGAATAGCCAAATTGGCGATGCAAGTGGAGGGACATATTGGGAATGAAAACTGTCCACTTCTTTGGGCTATAAATACACCCCTCCTCTCCTTCAAATGAACTTGAATTTTAGAAGAGAGTAGAACATATTGGCATGAAAAAATACTTTCCAAAGGATCGGGAGGGCCTTCCATACTCAATTATTCACTTGATATACCCTTCCTCCTCTCTTTGTTTCCTTTTACTTTTGTGTTCTTCTTTGGTGTAATCTTGTAAGTCATTGTTTTTATAATTGTATTTTAATTAAATTGTATTCTTCTTAATCTGTTATTCTAATCCACCTTATATTAAATACTATTAGTTGTATTAAAATAATTTAAATACAATTGAATACCTTTCCCTTATTTTTCTTTCTCATTCAATCTAAAGTCATTATTTAATTCCCTTCACTGTTTGTGTGTGTGTGTTCGACACACAACTCTTTTCTTGACCCTTAATTTTTCTTCTATCTATAATTAATCATCATAAACATTACAACTGAATTATTAACCCAAAAAATGGATTCATAAATCTACCATAGGGGTGAAGTATAATTTGTGGATGGTGAGTGATTGAGAGTATTACCTCAATGGATATTCTTTAAATTAACATTGTGTATGTTAAACTAAGAATATCGTGGATTAATGACATGATTTGTTTAACGTGTGGTTTCCATGGATTATTGGAACCATAATTACACTACCATCAACAAGATATAATTGATGTTAGAACCAGAGGATAAGTAAAGTCATGTATTAAATCCTTAACACATAGGAATTCCAATCAACGTTATCTTATGAAGTGGGTGTTAATTTAAATGCAATATAAAGCAAAGCTCTAGGATATCACAAGATTAACTCCCAAATAATGAGCTCACCCCAATATTTATAAATTTGTTAAATCAATATTAAACAATAAATCATTTCATAATCTCTACAAACAAACCCCCCAATCAGAATACAATCAACTAAAAACAATCGACTATTAAAAAGTATCATCGCTGAGGATTCGACCTGAGTGCTACTATACACATTAGCAGAGATCCCGAACCTTGACCGGTCGATAGGAGACAATCAGACGTGCTTTCAGAACTTATTGGTTCTCCCTAATAGTTTGTATGAACTTCAAGAACCCATTACGGAACTATGAATCAACTCGTACTTTATATACAATTACCTTTTTTCTAGCTATAACTACTTGAGGATCGAGGAGTAGCCTATGGTCTACCATCTCTAGAGTACAATCATCACCACCCTCCTAGCATACAATTAGATTTCATCTTGGTGGAATGAAAATAAAATTCCAAACACACACATAGATTCAATATTGTTATTAATGTTTAAAAATCAAATGGTAATATACTTTAATAATATAGGTATAATTCTTAAAATATAAGAACACACTATACTTCCTTCTCCTAGAGTCCGGTTCAGGCATCATACATATCGTATATAATCAAGATATACTACCTAATTCCCACTACTATGGCATGGTCGGGTCATGTTCACTACTTTAATCGGTTTTAGTTTCCATTTCATTCTCAATTGATTTCACATATTCATTTACATTTCAATCAATAGTTATTCAACTTTATATCCAATTCAATTTTAAAAAACTAAAAAAAATAATTTTCCAAATTTCAATCAATGATGACTTGTACACCTTAGGAACCAAATTCTAGGATCCACCTAATTCACACCATAACATCTTCCATAATACATATCACAAAAACCTATATATCTATCTTGGTAGCTATAACAATAGCATTCAATAAGTAACGTGTCTTAAATGGAATGGCATAATTCTTGTCGTGTGATTCATCTAAGGTGCCTTAAATGATGAATGAGATTTAATAACCTTATCTCATCATTTATCATCAAAATAGAACCAAAAATCACATCAATAATAACATCAACATACATGTTCATCATCTAATAGTAGAATCAAATCAACTGTAATGGTACAAATCAATAAAATTGAAATTCTATTCAAGGAAATTTGGATTTTTCTAATATGAAATAAATCTCCTCCTAGGAAAAAATCATTTCCAAACTCTTATTCCCTTCTATCCCTTTATATTATCTCCAAATAGTAAATATAACTTGAAAATAATTCTCTTGTACCACATTGTAATGACCCTGACCTAGATTCCACTCTATAGTGCCCAAGCTCGATTGGTCACATTGCCTCAAGCACATATCCCCAAATGATAGAGGTATTTAACTAGTTTTTGGGATTATAAGTGTCCTTTGAGAGACTATTTCCTCATAAATAGAGTGTAACATAGAAAAACTATCAACAAAAAAGTAGCGAAAGTAGTATAATAACCAGACATGTAGTAAACAGTGGATGAGTGATACTATAGAAAATCCAGAAGTCAAATTATATCCAAAATTATGATACATATCTTATATATCTAATAAGTCATCCAAAACATGTACATAAGTAATATATTTAATACATGTAACAAAATAAAAAAATCAAAAACTATTTATCTAGCATCACAAGGCTCATCTCGGTCGCATGCTCCCTCGCTCCAAGAACAAATCAAGAAACTATATTAGGTAACCTTCCCTTGTAAACACCTACAATCATATATTCAGTTTGAGTACAAAAAGGTGGACCACATAGGGTGTGAGATATAATCCTAGTACAAAACCTCCCAATTTCAAGTTCTAATCAATCAGTGAATATATATAATAGAGTGTTCAAGAAATAATAATTATTTTTAAAGGTATTACTAAAAAGTAAAAATCCTATAAGTAAGAGGTTCTCATTTATAATCAAATTCATTTAAACTATGCTTATAATATTTATCTATCAGTTATATTTCATTTATAACATGATCATTTAACTAATAGTTCATTTAATCAAAAAGTATCAAAACCTGGTATTGAGACCAGCATTCCCCAAAAGCACATGTGTCCAAGGATTCCAAAACATGCCATCCATAATGTTTTATTTCAAGATTGAATCTAACCTTGTGATTTGACATGGAATATGAATCATATAATTCATTTCTTTCTATATTCAATAGAGAAAATGATCACATCTTTGGCATTCCTATGTTAGAATCCATGTATCCCTCCATGTGTAATATGAACCTACACCCTACCATCCCATCCATGGAAATCCTCATGAACTAAGGTATCACTCTTAGTGTGGTATGACATCCTTGTTAATTGATTGTATCCTTGGTATTCCTCTAAGGGAGGTCATGTCACATGCATGGCATATATGATTAAATTTCCTTAAGTTAGTCCTTAGAAATCTATATGGATTCCAAGTATCATATGGAATTTAATAGTTGAGACCATACATTTCTTTCCTTATAATTCCAAGTATCACTCATGCATAAAGGTTACCATCCACATGATTTCGTCCATGTAATTCTCATATGAATCCATGTGTCACCCATCGCTAGTAAGAATTTAACCAATTTAGTAATAATTTAAAAAAAAATTAACTAGTCATTGTTAAAACAGGAACATCTTATTCAAAACTCACTAAAGAAGTTGACTCAATAATTTCCCAAACACATATGGCTTTAACATCAATAACCAACATGTGAAAAAATAATTACGACAACCATTACATGCTTGAGTACAATTATTTGATATTTAATTCTTTCAACTCACATGTAAATATTAATATAAAGAGTAATTATTTCTTACTTGAGAGTTTACATAGTATGAGAGAAGGTTCATGGTTATTCCCTCCCTTTTTATCAACCTATTCTATTTCAATTGACATCACAATCCATCTCACATAACAATTCACCAATATGAAAACTCAATTACAATTTTCAATTAAATATTCACATCCCATTATAGGGTAAAATGGTAAAACATGTGGTATCCAATTCCAATAACTTTCATAATAGAAATTTAAATTAAAAAATCACTAAAAGGTGTGGGCTCAGTTTTAAGGTCCTCATCCTAGAAACAATCAATAATAATACTCTTTAATTACATAGTCCTTGCATAGAAACCTAAGGATTTACTTTATTTTAAAAGGCATGTTTGGAAATTGGAAATTCAATAAAACTTCATATATAAACAACTTTAATTTTATTGAATTTCACAAGACCACCTACATTAGGTCTGTAGTTTACATCTCATCTAGTATCAACTCTTGATTTAGCCTAGATCGAGAGAAAAATGAAGAATGTATAAAGAAACTATTAATATGGAAAATTAGCTTGCACCTAAATAAAATCAAAAATGAAAAACCAAATGACGAATGGCTAAAATAAAATAGAGATCTTACCAAGATGGACCTGATGATTTTGAAGATTATTTATTCTACACTCAGATAAAGAAGGTTCCTCAATTACTAGTTTAGTCTTTGGAGAGGGATTCAAAAAGGGAGGTTTTAATTCTATTTATTAAATTATATATAAGAGTTACAAATATATTTTAATTTGGGAAATTTTTGAAATTTTGCCCAAAATATATGTGTCATGAAGTTTAGGTTCATTTTTTGAAAAACCATTCCCCAACTGTGTACAGTTGACTGTAGAGAAGGTCCACCAACATAGTTTATGTAAATGGTTTGAATAACCATGCATAAAACATTCCAAACCCACCATTAAATTTTCAGACTTGTAAGTATTGATGTGGGACACATTTGGATTAATAGTGTGGCCTCCTAGTGTTTTTTTTCATGTCAAACAATGTTTTTTTGACCATATGGAATTCCCCACATGATTTTCACTATCTATGAACTAGGAAGTTTCCACTACAAAAACAGGGTTCCATGCTTCAAATGATCCCCAAACACCCATGTTACCTTTATAAATTCCATTGAAATATAATATTAGGCTATATTTAAAAATTTAAAAAGAGAATTTATGGAATTTAATGGCTCCATACCCAAAATAAGAACCAATTTATTATAAAATACATTAGTTATTAATGGATTATTTTTACCCTCAAGTGTTAGTAATTATTTATAGTTTCATGCCCATTTAATGATGATAATACTGATAACCATAAATTGATATTAATCATATTATTCCAAATATATTATATGATAAATTAAAATATATTTTTCATTGAATTATAATTTTATTATCCCATTCCATGATAGTTTTAGTTATGTTATGTGTAAAAGGAATCAGTGAAAATGTTTTTTTTTGTAATTAATAATGAATGAAGGTTAGTGTATTAAAAATGGGGTAAATAGAAATTTGAAATTTGAAAAACCATAGACCATGTATGATTTTTTTAATAAAATATAATAATAATAATACTTGAGTTCAAAAATTTATCCATCATAAATTATTATAGTGTTGTTCAAATAATTTGTTAGACCATCCAAGACATGAACATACCATTATTAATGTATGATTACAGTTATCAAAGTTTTTTCTTTTGGAATAAAATCATTATTAAATAGGAATTATAATGTTAAATAGATATTAATACTATTTTTAATAATTTTAAGAGTGATTTTAATGCATAATTAATAAAATATATGAAAAATGTTATATTTTACTTAATGGATGTGGGAGTCTCCACAACATATAGTTCTTGTTTTTATTTCCAATTGATTCTAAGAAAATGATTATGGATTATAATTTATCTATTTATAATCATAATTATATTATATAATTATAATTTATTCTTAATTTCCAACCTCACAACCATTGAATAGTGGTGATGGTGAAAAATTAAATATGTCCTTTAATGGAGGCATTGGTCCGCATAAACGCACCATCGATGTTCTTTTGTATTTATAAGTGGATGAGAATGAATAATTAATTTATTTTAAATTAATATAATTAAAATTAATAATACAAATTAGACTAATTTAATTATATTATTTATATAGGATATGTTTTTTGAAAATATTATTAATTATCGGATAAAGATTTAGTAATATGTAGTTTGGGAAATTGATCTTTCACTTAAAATTATCCTTGAAAATGAGGATCATATGCTAAATTATGATGATGATTGGTATTTTTTTAATTCGAGGGGGATTATATGAGTGTGTACTCTTGTACTATTTAAGGTAAATTTTTATGTGCATGTTGATAATTGAAATGGTTGAAATGATCTCCTATTATAAGTAAAAAAAGGTAACTTTTGTGAATACACATTAATCTTAAATGATATCGTTATGCTTTCAAAGTGTAAATGAATAAATAATCATTAAATAATAAATTTTTCTATGATATTCTGTATATAAAACATAAAAAAAATTAAGATACATTTTATATATTTCTGTAGTCGGTTAATCTTATATTTACTAGGTTTATCCTTTTTGTTTTTACATGGGTAACTGGATTTCTCAAAAGTAACTGATTTTTTACTAAAAATATAAAATAACACGTTTTACCATATTTTGGTGTTATGAAACTACATTTAATGTCCTTTTAATCGAATTCCAATTTTTAATATCTGAAAATTAAAAATTAAATTTTAACATTATACATATAGAAGAACCTTTTTAAAAGAAAAGTGATTTATTACCTTTATGTGATCTTCTCCTTAGTTATCATTGATTACAAATATTATTTCAGTAGATATAATTTTATATTGGTTTGAAAAAAATTATATCCTAAATTTTAAATAATTTAATTTAATTTATTACTTAAAAACTCACATAACCTTAATAAGAAAAATCTTTCAAAATAATTGTATATCAAATATCACTATAATTAACTTCAATATTTGTAATAATATTTTTTCCTAAAAATAAAATATTATTTTTTACTTAATTTGGACATACTAATTCAAAATATGGAATACATTTTATGTATAAAAAATTTAATATAGAGAAAAAATTATTTCCAAATTTACACACTTAATGCGTAAAAATGATTTTATAAAAAGTGTATCTCTAAGAATTAAATGTCCATTACTTTATTTTAAATTCACATATTTTTTAGAAAGTGGATTACTATTTTTATTTAATCCAGTTTAAAAGAAATAATTAATATTATATTTTTAGTAATTTTATTAATGTGATTTGATTTTTATTTTATTTCTACTTTTTTATAATACAATATATCCATAGAGAAATAAATTAAGTAAATTTTTTTAATAAAATAATTATTCATTACATTATATCGACTATTAATGATTTTTTCCTTGAAACTTATCCCTTCTAGGAAAAAAAGTGAGGTTAAATTACTCTCCAAAAATTCAAAGTTTCTCTTATGGATTCCTCAAATATATGATTTTCCTGTATAACATTGAATTTATTATTGGTTATATTCCCTAGAACTATGTATCATTAATCCATGATATCTGTTATTTTTATTTAGATGAGAGGCTATCATATAATTTTACAACTTTTGAGCTCAAAAACTGTGATGGATCAAGAATTTACATCCAATAAATAGATCTTTAGAACACATATTTCACTTAATATAGGAGTGAATGGAGTGCTATGTGAGAGTTTATGACCCCCACCTGATCCGGGTTCTTGAAGTGGATGATGTATTTGGGGCTCAACTTTAAATTCTTTCCAAATATCATAAACCTCATTCTTTGAGATATTTGAAGAAACTCCTTGTAAAAAACATCAAAATATTGATCTCATTTATGATTCTCTACATATCCCATTTGAGAAATTTTTTTCATCCACATATGCCACTAAATTGATTAAACCTACTTCACCATTTCTTAGAAAAGGTCAAGAAATATCATCTTCTTCTCCTTATCATAATTGTTTCATTTTGGAGTCCTATATCATTTCCCATAAATTTCTCTATATATCTCCATTTTTTCTAGAATGAAAACTTTTATTATATAAGAACTCTACTAAATAGAAGTGTTTATACAAACATCATTGTAATGCCATGGAATAAGATCTTATAATATCATCTACAGTTGGAAATGTACTTCTAGAATTAAAATATATCGATGGTTGATAAGTAGTAAAAAAATCACTATATATCCATTTCATTCTCATTAATACTCTAAAAAATTAAGGTAAACATAAGATACCGATCATAAAAAATGTATAATTCTACACCATACAGAATTACTTCTTCTCATATGTATATCATAGTAGTTTAGTTGATAGAGAAATATTATTTCTAGTATTAAACATATGATCAACTTGTAATGAAATTTTCTACAACCAAAATTAAATTATGTTTTTTTTATTTCATGTGTATAATTATGAAATAATAAATGATTATAACATACACAGAGAATCTTATTATTCAAACATAATATAATGGGTTTTCATGTATCGAGATAGATATTATGTTATTTTTCTCTTCATGTTAAATCTTTACATATCTATAGATATTAATGTATTGTGAATAAATATATAATTATTACCATTTATCATAATAAAAACTATTTTACCCATTTTTGTTTTTTTTAGACCACATATTCTAGATCTGATCCTTATAACTCAGTCTTTATTAATGTTAAAATTCAGATTATTCACTCCATTTTTCTGTAGCTCAATATCATCTTCATGGGATTCTTTGATCTTCTCATGGAAGGATAGTTGACCAATCAATTACTAATGATAGGATTTATCTCCCCCGATTATGTATTGATGATTCATAATTTATTAATTCATGAGTATGAGGGATTTTAAACAGATATCAAGGATACAGTATCGTGGTATTTTTTTCCTTGAGCATCAACCACAATATTTTCCCCTATTGAGTGGTAATATACTAGGAACTCATAATATTTTATCAACTCCAACCTTCTCCTTTGTTTCATATTCAACATATTCAGTGTGAATATATATTTCAAGATCTTTTTATGGGTACATATATCAAAATTTTCCCTATATAGATAATTCTACAAAATCATCAATGAAAATTTCACTATCGCTCGCTCCAAATCATACATCAGGAACTTATTCCCATGATCCAATTATTTTTATGAGGAATCATAAATTACATTATCATTCAATAGGAGAACACAATAGGAACTCTTTTTAGAATAATCACTTTATATTATAATGAATTCAATCAAATGGTAATGTAAGTTGAGGAGTGGTGACAAAACTCTTATTTAGTTACTTATAAATGCTTCACATTACTTCATACAATGGATATTCACTCCCTTCCATGTTCACATGGTTAGTGGATTTCATAAAAATAAGTAATATCTCAAATAAAATTTATCATATCTTTTTATCATAAAAAATTATTGATCTCAGTTTAAATGGTTGATGTGGGACATTTATCGATAACTTCCATCATTTATGTATATACCAATATTCCTTTTCATTTGATTATATGACATTATAATGATATTTTCTTCTTCCAAAATTCACACCTGATAAATTTTGAATACATTTTATCCATTATTAATGTGAATAAAACAATTTGAAAATGATTTTCATGTTCTTTCATTCTCATTGTATATGTAATAATATCACTTACAATGTTAACTAGATATTAATAAATGTAGTCATTAAAGACACTATTTATTAGATCAATGATGATAGTGGGAGAATTCATAATTCTAAAGGGAATAACTATAAATTCATAGTGTTCATACCTCATACAGAATTATTTCTTTGATATATTCCCCCTTTTAACCCTTAACTGATGATATCATGAATGAAGGTTATTCTTTAAGTTGTATCTAGGTCCTCTATATCAAAACCCATATTTTATCACACCTTTATTCATCCGTTCATACATAAATATATAATTAATTAAACCTTATAAGATCATGGGGATGAGAATATTTGTTAAATTAGGTACATAGAACATTAACATGAAACATGGTTATAACATCATTAGTTAAAACGATTGAAACATGACCTTATATTCCTATGATCTTCTAAAACTGCCTGGGATAACCTATAGATGTACAAATGAAAGGGTTGAGATATAAATCCTAGAAAGGTAATAATAAAATAATATCATGATGAAATCAAAAAAATGATTCTATAGAAATATAAATTATAAATAAAGGGTGATATTCATAATCATGAACAATGAGATACAATATAACATGATAACATCATGGAAACAAAGGGATATGAAAAAAAAATATAAAACAAAACATAATCATAAATAAAGTATTACTGCCAATAATATATGATATGGTTGTCAAATTCTCATAAATTATTTTTTCACTTCATAAACATATAAATAATATCTCATGAGACGAAAACATTACATAAGGCATTATAAAACTATATAATTCTGGACCCACCCATCACAATCATATCATGTCAATGCATAAGGGTTTTGTATATATAATATAACATAAATAGGTATTTCCACAATTTTAATAGTATTATTTTTTTATAGAGTTATATGTGCATATAATTTACCGATCAATGATGGATAAGTATATCATGATTAATACCGTTGAATGAAAATCAGTGTGGGTATTCTCAACATAATTATTTTATTGAAACATAGCTGGATAATTTTGACAGCCTAGTAGTGATACATAATGATTCATATAAATTATTATTGATAGTTAAAAGTATATCTTATCACTTTGAAATGATATGGTCATTATGATGGATATGAAATAACATAACCAAACATGAAAAATTGGAAAATTAAAAGGCATAATACAAAGAAGGTTCTTGAATAAATAAGAGATGGACTGAATATGTTTCAATGAGAGGGAACTCCTAAAATATTAGAAGGTTCTTCTTAAGAGGCAGGTAAAATATTAGGAGGTCTTTTAAGAATTATGTTAAGAGTCACTTCATGATCCATGAGTTTTCAGTGATGATTATTAGGTGTTTGGGTGGGTTTATATAAAATAGTAAGGATAATCCTTTATTAATTTTCAAACATTGGTATTGTAAAATATGAAAATTTAATCAAACCACAAAATATTCCTTTGGTTTTCCCCATTATTTCTACCAAAGTGGTGTGGTTTCAATTAATTTATAATGTTATGTAGAAAAATCATTAAAATAATACACATGGTGATGTGGAAGTATGTTATGTTTATAAACAATTTATTTTAAAACAATAGAATATAATATAGGCTTTGGAGGATTCATTAGGGGTTTATAAAATTAATCAATTAAATTCCATAGAACTTTGTTTTAACGGTGAACATAATTCTTATGTAGAATTTTTTTTATTAAAAAACATTTCATATTTTATGAAGTCATTATACATATCATATAATTTTACCATATTTAATTTTAATCCAAAAATTTTACTATCTCTTAAAATAATGAATAATTTTAATTTTTTTATTTCAAAAATAATATTTATTTTATAAAATAATTTCTAAAATTTTAAAATCAACACAATTAATTAAAAAAATTCAATTTATTTAGAAATATGGGTTTTTTTGACCAAATAATTCTTTGGCCCTAGTAAAAATATTATTTTACATCATATAATAATAATATAAATTTTTAAAAAATATATTTAATGATAAATTTTATTTAAATATTATTTATTTCTAAATTTCAGGAATTCATCATAAATATTTACTTGATTGAAACTATACATATCCCAAAAATAAGATTTATGTATTATAAAATACAATTCTAATTTTTATCAATCAAATTATTTAGTCAATATAATTTAATAATTAATGATATATGCAAAAAAAATTTATATAAAAATATATAAATTAATACTTTTACGGTCTACATACATATCCTTTTACTTCACCAACTAATTCCCTAAGGTATGGTGCGTGATATTGTAATATTGTTTAGGTGGTTCGGTGAGCATGGTTTTGGATGTGATCTTGATGATCTTTAATATCATCCATAAATGGTTTACTCTAGATTTAGTTGTTAAATCTCATCCAAGACTTAGTCCTGGGAAATTCCCATTGATTCCATCTCCCTTCGATGCTTTGATAAATGAGCTTCATAGTTTGTAATCTTATTAGTTAATGACATCAATTCATTTTCCTATGTCAATTGGATTTATCATAACACTATATATATATATATATCACACAATCAATGTATAAAAACTACATGATCAATGGTTATAATTCATAAAATACATCAAAATTTGATAGGATAAAACTTATCATTGTTCAGAATAACCTAATTTTTTCATGTGTTTTCTATAAATTCATTACAAATAAGGAATTAAAAAATTTATAATGGAGTCTAATTAATAAAAAATAAACTCCTTAAATTCTCCCCCCCCCTTTAAAAAGTTCACTTGTAAAATTTTCATTCCATATAATAAAATTTGTGGGGGTATATCTATTTTATTTCCTCTACAATTTCCCATGTATCTCCCTCTAACATGTTGTTTTGAAAAAACACTTTGACCATGTGAGATATCTTTTTTTATAGAAAATTTACTCTATTATCAACTATTTTGGCATGTTACTCCTCTTATAAAGTTTAATTCTCTAATAGAAACCTCTCTGAATTTTGTGCTACTAAGTGTTCTAGTATGTACTTTTTCATGAGGGATACATGGAACAAATAATGTACTTGAGATATGGTAGGTCGATGTGAAATTTGAAAGTCCAAAACCTTGAATAAATCTATGATCTCATAAGGGATAATGTATCTTGGAATAATATTTCCCTTTATCTAAAACCTCATTAATTTATTCCATGGGGAATTTTAAAGTAACACATTATTTATAACATCAAACTATATATTCCTTAGATGATTTTCTACATAGATTTTATGTAAAATTATTTAATATTTCATATGATGTTGAATGGTTTGAACTTTATCTCTCATTTCATGGATAATATAAAATACCTCCATCTTCTACTATCTAACTTCTTCCTATCATGAATGAGTCCAACACCTCATCCCTTACAGAGACTCATAAGGTTCCATTTGAATATTAGAATGTAAAATAATATTATATGAGAAATCCACTATGGTAAGGTGTTACTCCAAACATATTTTAAAAAACATTTAACCTGATCTTAGAATATCCTATAGATTTGGAATGTTCCTTTCATGCTGAACATCCATATGAAAGTGATATGTAGTGAAAAATCTTATATCATTATCCAACAATTAATAAAGGATTCTCTAAAACCTTGATGAAAACCTCAGATCTCAATTGTATACTATAGATATTGGAACTATATTTAGTATTCCCACATACCATATGTATATATTTGAATGTTGGTAGAGATAAATATTCATTCATAAAAATAAAATGTGAAAACTTTATAAGGGGTTGACTACCACCAAGATGAATTTGTTGTATTTAGGTGTCGTGTGTATTCATAAGATGAAATCCATAATGTTTTTTTATAATTTCTATACTAGTTTATGAAATTTATTCATCATACCCTAAAACTTCAATTATTTAGCCTTTACATTATTGTATACCAAGAAACATGATATAAATCCAGAAATATATCTCTTCATATTATCCCATCAGAATTGTTTCTTAAAATAACTATACATATTATTGATTCCTATATTAAAAGAGAAGTAAAATTTATATAATTATCTACAATTTCAATTTTGATTAATGTATTTGATGGGACACATATCCATGTCACAAAATTTAAAGCACTTTCATTTGAAAAAGACTCTTCAATATTCACTAATGTTTTTTGTATAATGACATCATCATTCTAAGACTCCTTCACCCTCTAAAAAATATATCTTTAAGTTGCAATTTGATTATGGTTGGGTGAATAAAATTTTATTATTCCCATTTACATTATGTATTTTTTGAGAAGATTTGATCATATAAAATTCTCATCATGGAATGGGTTACAAGAACCTTTCTACTAAGAGAATATGCCACTTTTTTCACTTCTAGGGATGGTAATAGATTGAAACTCATGATAATTAAGAATATTTATCAAACATCTTTGGTGAATATTGATCTCCTTTTGAATTAATATACACATGAGGGTTTTATGAACCATATATATGTCACACTACTCCTTGTAAAGTTAATGCCACCAAATCATCGTCGTAATGATCATTACAGCTAATTATAGGTTGTGTGTTAGGTAGTTCTTCCCATAGATCATTAATTTTCAAGAGGCATGTGATATTAATTTTTCATCTTTCATTAGTACCCAACCTAATCCCTTTTTCCTCTTCTTTACCTCCTTAAATATTTTTTCATAATCATCAATATTGAAAATAGAAGCCCATTAAATGTAATATTTACTAGTGGGATTTAAAATCATGATATTGTTCTCACAAATAAATGATACTACCCATCTGATCTAGTGAAACTAAATTTTTCAATCTCATATGTTGGCCCAAGATATCCTTTGATTTCATTTTTTTGATATATCCTCAGATATAACTTTTTTTATAACCATACCCTATAAATATACATTCTCTAAAAAAGTCACATTTATTATACATTTCATATACCTTTTCCTTATACAAGGTCTTCTTTATAGTATTTAAATACTCCATATAATCTTTCTTGGATTTGGATAAGACATGAAAACAATCTATAAATTACAGAACATTTTTTATAGGTAATCCATAAATTAAACATTCATTAATTCCATGAGTATTTTTGGAGAATTACTGAGTCCATTATAATCACTAAGAACTTATAGTTCACATAACTTGTATGAAAAAATCAGTCTTGGGAATTATGTTCTTCTTCACCATTACTTGATAATATATTATCCAATGATCAATAGTAGAGATAAACTATGATCCATGCAGTTGATTGAACAATTCATAAATCTATGGTAGAGGATACTTTTTATTTATCAAGATCATTTTTATCTAATGATAGTCAATTTATATATGCATTAACCCATCCTTCTAATTGACAAAGTGGAATGTTTCACCCCACGGTGAAAAACCTAGTCATGTACTCCCATTATACAGATTATCCTATAATTAATTATTCATATCCTTGAATTTGACAATAGACATTCATAAAATATTCAGGGATATTAGAAAATCTCCATGTATAACATTGATTGGGATCTCAAATTCTTATCTTGGATCAAGACTAGGGAATTCTTCGAGAAACACATCAATGAATTCCCTTCCAATGTCTATGTCTTCAAAGATGATATTTTTATTATTCAGAATCATTTTCTCTAGAAAAACACACTCTAAAGGAAATAATATCAATTAATTATATGATTATATAAAAATAGATACATTCTCCTCCTTGAACATGTATAGAATCAGAGGGTCATTTGAAATATGGAGGTCGGTTTCCACCACTTGAGAATTTATGACATCTCTATACAAGGAATTAAAATCCATCAATAAAATATACTTGAATTCTACAAAAGGAAGTATCATAATATTTTCATGGATATACGGTCCACAGGTTTTGATAGGGTATGAGTTATATTCTTGGGATGCAACAATTGACTCATTTTTTGTCTTCATTGACAACTCGACTTCCATTTTTTGAGGTGGTGTTTGAATAGTCCAACTAAAAATTTTATGATAAGAAAGAATTAATATAAAAAAACAAAATATTATGTTCTCTATCTTTTAATGAATAAAAAACATAGTAATCACCAATTCATTGTCAGGATCTATATCAGCAGTTTTTATGTAATAAGCTCTCCATTCCTCTCTAGGTCTTAATGGTTGTGGTCATTAGGTTTTTCAACAACCCCTGTCTTAGTGAATTAGTTATCATATTTTCCTTATTTATTGTATTTTAAATAATAGAAAATTTTATGAGGGTAGACTAGGGAATTATTTTCTACCAAAACATTTGTGGGATTATCCCATAGATAATCACTAATATGGTTCCCTTCCTTCTACACCTAAATAATTTACTATTCACCTCTAAGCAATTTAAAAAATTCTGATTACAACACATGTGACAATTGGGATGTTGTAATTTATTTCTATAGTGATTTTTCACTATCACATTGGTAGAATTAAAATATATCCTTCACTTATTATCTCTAGACCCATAAGAACCTTGAGATTCAATGATCTCTATTTTGTAAATGACGACGCATAAGAAAATTTCCTTGTAGTTGTAAAAGTTTGAAACCACAAAATATTATAGTTGTCTCATATTTATCCTACTAAAGTAGTAAAAAATACATTCATGGGATTGAAAAATATGGAGGTGTATTATTCATATCTTTTGAGGTTTTACACATAATCCCTTATGGATTCATAATCTTTTTTATTATGTTTATGGAAATGCCACTCCATTTTTATTTAGTGAGTGTGAAAAAAAAACTTTTTAGAAATTCATTTCACTCTATATTTTCAATATAATCCTCAATAATCTTAATTATTAGTAACATCAACCATTTATCATATTCTCCATCAATATGATAAATAAATAGCCTGATATTCTCTTACTTAAAGAACTAGAGGACAAATAATATCATTTCAATGGAGTATATCCATTGTTATTTGAATAAGGGGTCATTAGATAAACTAAAATATAGAGGCCATTGTCTGGTAAATGACTCAATTTCAAATTTATATTTATTAGGGGTATTAAGGTGGCCTTTATAAAAAAATTGTTAAAAAAGTTGATTAAATTGAAAATTTATTGACATGAAGTTCATAACTCATTCTCCTATCATGTAGGGAATCTCATTTGGGAAGTCATCATGTTTCCCCTCACATTAGTGGTCGACTGTATTTTTTCAATTTCCTATTATTAACAAAAAAAAAGTAGAAATTAGTTATGATAATTTTAAAATATTAAATAAATAAATGAAAAACTATGAATATCAATGGGATTTATCATATATTATTTTACCAGTGAATTTTTAGGAATCAATCTAATTTATCCACGATCATTTTCATAACATAATATTTTATGGGAATTTTTTCCAACAA
Source organism: Viscum album (assembly GCA_963277665.1). Lineage (NCBI taxonomy): Eukaryota > Viridiplantae > Streptophyta > Magnoliopsida > Santalales > Viscaceae > Viscum > Viscum album. The sequence goes on from OY728133.1 coordinate 1,285,092,074, forward strand.
TAATGGTTCAATAAAATCTCGTGAATCTAAAAAATCATACCCCTTACTAGTTTCAAACTATGTGTGTAGAAATGATCATTTTCATTAACTAGGGGATGACTGAGTCTAGTGTAATATTCTCATTTTAGGGTTATTACCCCTATGTACAGCTTTTCTATAGCCACATCCACATATAGTATCAAGAAATGAATGAATTTTCTTTGAAACCACTTAATATAAAATTTATCAAAAAAATTGGATGTTTTCTGATATTTAGAATTGTGCCTAAATATTTTACTATAGTTTTCTAATCATATTCCCTGTAAATAACTATACAATTATCTTATAGTAAAAATTAAAACCTATATGTTATTACACCTTATGTAATGATTATTATGTAATGATACACATAATACAACCCTAGAAGATTATGAGGCATAGTGCCATTCTATAATTTGATATGTATAATATTAACTCAAATAATGGGTACATTAGAATTATTTAAAAATATTGAAACATTAAATTGTATTACATGGATCTTTTAAAACGGAATGGGATAATATAGATATATAAGTGAGAGAGAGGTTAGCTATAAAAACCAGTAAGGGAATAATAAAAGAATTACATGATGAATAGGACTCAATAGTCATATCAATGATACAATAAAAATGTGAGAATCAAAATATTTATTGATGAGGCATAATATATCATGATAACATCAAGGAAACATAGGGATGTAGAAACAATATAAAACATGAAATAATTATAAGTCAAGTTTAAGTTCCAAGACAATATGACATGGTAGAAAAAATACCACAATAGATCAGCTTCACTCTATAGTCCCATAAATAACATCTCATGAGTCAAAAAAAGTTATTGAATTCATTTAAGGGTCACTTAATTTTGTACCCACTAGTCCCATTAATATTATGTACATACATAAGTTTTTCACATATATCATAAAACATAATGACATCTTTCATGACATGTCATCCCAAAATTAAGGAGTGTGAGGTTCATACATAGAAGTTATAATTAAATTATAGATAGTTACATCTAGGTGAATACCCATGATTGTAAGTGGGGATGGGTATTCACTACACAACTACTTGGTTTGAAAATTTATAGGACAATTTCATTATCATAATAGCATTACATAATGATTCACTGAAGAGATTAATGAGATTTATATGGGTCTATCATCAGATTAAAATCATAAGTATATTAGAAGGGATATGACAAAAAATAACCCAACTTAGAAAATTATAAATTTAGTCTTGAAATACAGAGAGGGTTCTTGAATATATAGGATGAGAGGATCTCTTACTATGAAAGGGTACTTAAAAATTATTGGTAGTATATTCTTAAGAGATTGGGGCACATTTGGAGGGCTATATAAAAGAAAGGAAAAAAGTATCATTATACTTCATTATTTTTTAGTAATAGGAATGTGACATTGGGTTGGTTTATATTTCAAATGATAGGGGAATTAATTATTATTATTTAAATATACGTTCCTGATAAAATAGGATAAAGTAATCAAACCCACAAACCTACCAATATATTTTTTCCATGGTTTCCACCAAAGTGTATCATTTTTCATTATTTTATAGGGATAATAATCAAACAAATTAAAACAATACTCTTCTTGATGTGTAAATGACTCATTATTATAAATAAGTGATTCTAAAACCATAAAATATGTTATTGGTTTTGGAGGATTCATTAAAGGTTTATAAATTTAAAAAATAAAATAAATAACTAATTATTTTAAAGGTAACAAAAATTATTTTTTAGGGATACACTTTATAGTATTTATTATGTCACTTTTTTAATTTATGATTTCATAATACATATCAAATTATTATAGAGTATTTGATATTTACCAAAAACTCGACTATATTTAAATTTTTTTTAAAATTATTCATTTGTTATTTAAACATGTTGAATTAAATTGTATTATTTATTTTATCAAAATGATTCCCTAAATTTTATAATTTACACTTTTAAATCAAAAATATAAATTTATTGTAAAATAAATGTTTTTTAGAGAAAAATAATTATCTTTCTAGTATTTCGCTTTATAAAATTCTTATATCATTTAAATTTACTAAATATTATTTAACACATGTTATTTAATAAAACAAAATTTATTTAAAAATTATTGAATGCATAAAAAATATTTTATTGATTGAAACTATATATATCCCCAAAATAAATTTCGTTTTGTCATGTAAAACTCTTATATTTATCAATCATATTAATTAATCATTGTAATTTAATAATACATTTAATGTACAGTACTCTAGTGAGCTCCGGTCTACAATTTTACTTAAGAAAAAGAAATAAATCGAAACAAAATATGCATATAGAATAAAAATAAACGCTATAAAAGAAAAATACAAAAATACTACCACCCAAAAACACCTAATAGTCCAAAGACCCAAAAAAGAAACCTATAGTAAAGTCAAGAAAAAATATATGAAATTATAGTGGATATGTGGCCCAAATATATCCATTAAATAATCTACCACCCAACTAGATAACCATCATAAATCATCGAGGACCTACATCAAATGGTCTATAAATTGGACCCACACACGCCCGTAGCCTTTAAGTCACCACATCCCTTGCCTTGAGATCACACTAGGTTATTACCTGGAAGTCATCAAAACCCATATGGTCATTGTAATCATTCATCTTCATCTCTCTCTTTCACCCCTATATCGAGTTTCTTTTAATACTCACAATCAACCAGTTTGCTACCATTGCGGGCTGCACCCACAATGTTGGCCTGGATACGATCCCAGACGAAACCCTCGATCCATACACCTTACCATCTCCAGTCCCATCAACTATTTAATTTCATGCACCAAGAGATCCAGTAATCATCCATAAATAATTAAAAACACAAGTCATTCCCACCGTCGAACCTCCACCGTCACCTACCATGCTGCAAAAATATTCCATATGAATCCCACATAACTGAATGCATTCACCAGTCGACTGGAAATCAGGTCGCCGATATATCTCAAATATTCCATCCTAGAATCACCAGGGACCCTGGACACCACTATAGAGATACAGATCCCCACTGTTTGGAGTGCCTCTCCATTGGTACAATCCGTAGATGTTGCATCTAAGTTTCACCAGTTGGTCGTGTCTTCCCCTGATGAGCGGAGTTCTCTTCCCATGCCACAGTCTACCAAGGTCCCAAATCAAGCTTACCACTTGCTGATTAATTAACCGATGAAAGTATCTTCCCAGAACACCTTTGTCCCCATACATCACTCATCATCACCTCCCGACTAGGCCATAGTACACTTCAAGCATACCACCATTTTCACAGGATTCAAATAAAAGGACTTATCACATGTCTCTAGTGTGACATCCCTTCTTCATCCTGAGCATCACTCATTTCCATATCTAGACCATACCAGAATCAATTGTTGATGCCCTGCTATCATCCATGATGTTATCTCATAGACATCTCTCAGCTGGACTAAACTCTTCTATCTCCAGTTGAGTGATAATTAGAAGATCCAATATATGATGGATCTTGATCATTACTTGATAAGCCTACCTATAGATGCCACATGTAGAAAAAGACTCAAAATGACTTACTATTACATAAATATCACATTTTTATTGCTGAAGAAATCACCCAGGAGATCAAGAGAGAGTCTCTCTATCATAATATAATAATAAAAGATAAATATAATCATTAATTTATATAAAACTATACAAATTAATACTATTAGGTTCAACATACATAGACTTTTACTATACAAGGGACTAAAATAAGGGTATAGTGTTTGATTCTAAGATTCCATTGGGGGTAGTTCAGTGATCATGTTTGGGAGAATTATCTCTATTATATTGGCCTTATTCCAAAAAAAATCCAATCATGATTTATTATTTCAATATAATATTGGGATTAACTAAGGGAAAATCCAATTTATTTTGTCTCCCTTAGATGCTCTAATAAATTGGATTTATAGGGTATGATCTTACTAATAGTGGAAATCAATTCATTTTTCTATGTCAATTAGAATTATCAAAACCCTTTCCATATATATATATATATCAAAAAATCACTTTATAATGGATATAAAATCAAAATTTATTATCCATAACAATATTTTATATCATATTTGATATAACTAATAATGGTGAAAAAATTTACAAAATTAGTACACATGATTTGTATAAATTCATTCCCTAATATGGTATTTACTCATTTAAAAATGGGTTTTCATTAATAAAATATTTGGTCCATACACTATTTTTAGTTCAAATATATAATTGATAAATAGAAGAAGGTACTTGTTCTTGATTGTAATATGTACTCCCAGGTATGTCAAGAGGATGTATTCTTGTATATATTACTAATTTAGTAATGTGTCTACTAAGTGGATATGTATATTTTTTTTAATGGTTATTTATATCTTTTACTAGATGTATATGATATTAGACCCACCCATATTTTTTGTATTCCATAATGGTGCTAGTCACCAACCCCAGGAGTAGTTCACATAGGTCAGGGGTTGTACTCTCATCTCACCACTAATATATGTGGTGACACTATGATTTTGTTCATGTTATAATGAAAATATAGATATTGTGTTTCTGGATACAAGTTCGATAACGAGATCACGTATAAGGGTTTTATATAAATAAATGAAAAGTAAATCAATATTTTACCATGGTGAGGATGATCTCATTTATATTGGAGAATTATTATATCCTTTCTTCATAAAACATACCCTATTTTTTATTTTGGTGATTGAAAAACAATTCTTTTTAGTATATGTAGTATTAAATGGAATGGGATCCTCTTTTAAATTATGGTTTATGTTATTTTTTATACATGGATACTGGGTAAGAATAAATAGTTATATATTGATTTTTGTATAAATGGAATTATATTATTTTATGGGTTTTATATTCATCTAATTGGAAATATATTTTTTGGATCTGGACCTCACCAATACATTGCATCAAATAGTGTAAGAAGTGAGATTAATAGTATCATATATTATAGTAATTTATCTAGGTATAATTTTTTGGATGTTTCAATAATCCTAAATTAATTAATTTATAATATTATAAATGTTCATACACTTTATATTTTTTTGATCCTTTTTAAAATTACCCTATCAATGTTAAATTCATGAAATGTTCAGTATTTTCAATATTTCATAACTTTTAATGTCCATCATTGTATTAATAATTCTTATTGATCATTCATTATAAGATAGCTAGAAACTCCATAGAAATTTTTATTATATAATTCCTTCCCTAATGATTTTATAGTTTAATTTTACTAAATCACAGATTCTTATATCATATACAAAGATAATAATAAAAATAAAACCACAATTCATTAAACTCAATTAATTAATAATTATAGTTTCATTATATAGTAGAAAACTAATATTTAAATCTTCTTCTATAATCATATCCAATAATTCAATACACATTATAAATAATACATTATGTTAAAATATATGTTCAATATATCATGTTCATTTTATATATGTTTTATATTTATCACCCCATTCCCTATAGTGATAATAATTACATTACATTAATGAAAATATTTCTACTTCAATATCCCTATTATATTGATGTGTGGTTTTTTAACACATAAGGAAATTGAGTTTTTAATAGTTTTCCTAATGTTTGCAAACAAGATGAGATTTTTTTCTCAAATTTACTTCTTGATATGCACTTTAAACTAAAATGACACATACATATTAACAACAAGTACTTCGATTCATACCAACAACATTGTCTATATGATTTATGTTTTTTCAATACCTACATGTCAAAAATGAATTGTGGATCACTTTCCTAAATCATGAAAATAATATGATCGTTTGTTCCTTGTTTTGGATATGTGATGCACATTTTAAACTAAAATAATATTAAAAACAGCACATTTATGATTCAATGACTAGATCGCATGTCAGATTGATTTTTTTTCAATTACTACACATCAAAAATTAATTTTGTATCATTTTACTGATGTTTGAAAACAATTTGAGGTCAAATTCTTGGTTTTTGGTAGGTGACACTTGTTTTAAACTAAAAACGATCCTCTATATTGAAAACACTCACGTCAAGTATTACTATCACCTTTTTTGTAATATTTATATATGATAAATTCCTACAAGTCACAAATGAATCATGGTTCATTGTAATAATGTTTGAAAAAAATCCATGAACATTTACTTGGTTTTGTCTATGTGATGAATTTTAAACTAAGATGACACATTTATATTGAAAACAATCATATTGAGTCATGTTGAAAACATCATGTGTCATAATTTCATACAATCAGTTCCTACACATCAAAAAATCTAATATGAATTTATATTATATGGTTTGGTAACAATTCATTCCATTTTTCCTAGTTATGGCCATGTGACATGTTTTAATCAACAATAACACTTTTATATAGTAAAAACATACATTGATCCATATGAATCACATAAACTTCTTGATTATTGTGTGTTTGATTCCTACATTTCACAAATAATTTCTAAATTAGTTTCTTGATGTTTAAAATCATTCTAATCTCATCTTATGTGAGGTCAATTGTAACACATAAAAATGAAATAGGGATTATTTTCCTAAAGATTCAAAACAATATAAATGTGTTTTATTTGTTTTGAGTATATCACATGTGTATTGAACTAAAATATGATCTTAAAATAAAAAAAAACACATCAGGTCATAACGGGAACACCTTATCCCAGATATATGTGTGGTTGAATCTTACATGTTACAGATTTGCAATGGATCATTTTTAAAAATTATCAAAAAACAGTGAATGTGATTTCTTGGTTTTTGAGTATGGGGAAAACTTTTTTATCAAAATTATAAATTTTAAACTAGAAACATTCTCTTTGAGTAATATGTGTCCCATAATCTATTGAATTTATGTATATTCAATTCCTACTCATAAAAAATGAATTAAGATCTATTTTCATAATGCTTGGAAAAATTACTTACTTATTTTATGAATTATGGCTACGTGACAAATGTATTAATCTAAAATAATTATTCTATATTTAAATCACACACTTTGAGTCATACCTACCACATATTCTATCAGACATAAATAAATCTAATTCCCATATCCAAAAAATTCATTAAAGATCATTGTCCAAAATTTTGAAAAAAATATGACCTCTTTTCCTTAGTATTGGATTTATGATACTATTTTTAAACTAAAATGACACTTTTATATTGGAAAAACACACTTTGAGTCATAATAGATTCATCATGTGTTATATTGATGTGTGGTCTATTCCTACATGTCAAAAAATGAATTATGAATTGTTTTCCTAATTCTTAAAATCAATCATAGCGTGTTTTAATTGTTTTTACTATGTGTCACTTGTTTTAAACATAAATGGAACTTCTATATTGAAATCATGAACATCGAGTCACACCAACCACATAGTGTGTTGGATTGGAATGCAGTCTATTATTACACTTCACAAATAACATATAGATCAATATCCTAATATATCAAGAAAATATTAATATGTTTTATCAGTTTTGAGTAGGTCACGTGTCTTATGAATTCAAATGTCAATTTTAGCTTAAAAACATGCACTTCATTTCATTCCAGGTGCATTGTTCAGTAGATCATGGTACTGTTGATTCATAAAATCCACTAAGATGGTATATATTTTTGTTCTAATGTATCAAAACAATTTAAATGGGTTTTCTCTTTTTTTGTATGTGTTTTTTTGTTCTGAAAAATACTTTCACATTTTAACTAAAAACCTACACTTAAATTCATACATAAAACACCATGTAATGGATTTGGTGTGATTGATTCCAACACATTTCACATGAAATTTTCTATTGTCATTATAATTTATCAAAATAATCATAATTTGTATACCAATTTTTTATTATGTCACATGCGTTTTGAACTAAAATGTCAATTGTAAACTGAAAACAAGCACGTTGATTAACACCTGACACACTCAGTATTGTATTGAGGTGTTATTGATTCTTACACATGGAAAATAAAATATGTATCATTTAAATAATATAACAAAAAATTTGAATGTGTTTTCTTATTTTTGAATATGTGATGTGTATTTTGATCTAATAAGTAAGTTAAAAATTAAAAATACACATATTGAATTATATCTAAGACACCATATATCAAATTAATGTGTAGTGGATTCATAAAAATAAAAAATTATTTATAGATCATTTTTATAATGTATCAAAAAAAATTAGAATATGTTTTCATTATTTCAAGTATGTCACTTTTGTTTTGAAATAATATGTCAATTTTAAAAATATCACCCACACATTGAGTCATAATGAACACACCATGTATCGGATTGTGGGTCAGTTTATTTCTACTCATCATAAATGATATATGGATAATTTTCATAAAGTATAAAAATATTAAGAAATCATTTGATTTGTTTTGATCATGTTATGTTTATTATTAAATTATTAAATTATAACCTAAAACATACAATTCGATCCATTCTAACCATAATGTGTTTCAGATTGAGGTAATGATGTGTGTTTTACGGATGATTCCTACACAGTTTAAGGAAATGCAAATAAAAAATATTTTTGAGGATTAATAATTTCCCTTAAACAATATAAAAATACCTTGGTTGATGAGATCTTCTATTAAAACTGCAGTGTCACATTCAAAAAAAATTAATGTGATAATAGATTTTTTAGATACATCCTTACAAATCACATAACATTTCATGGATCATGTAGTTTAATATTTCTTCCAAAAGAAACAATTTCTCTCTTTTCTCAATTAATTATTTTAGTTAAAAGAAAAGTATAACTTCCCAAAAGTTATAATAATGAAACTAAATAATTATATGATAAAAATGATAAGGAAATTAACATAAAAGTAATATATAAAATGATGGAAAAAATTAACCTAATGAGTATTAGTAAATTACCTATACCTGATTTCTATAAATATTATTGAACCATTTCTCTATCATCATTATCTCAGTTTTAGTCCTGAATTCTATTCTCTCATGAGAATTAGAATCATAGAACATTTTATTATCTTTTCCATAGCCAGTAGAGTGTTACCATCAGTTATTATTCTTCTTGATAAAAAATTAAAAAATAATATATAAGAATTATTATTGTAATTATTCACATCCAAAATGTATCTCAAAGGTCATAGCCTATAGTAGACCACTATCATGATATTTTATAAATAAATTTTAAGGTCGAAATATATTCTGACGCCATTTACCTTGTTTCAAACACAACCTAATCATTGACCAAAATAAATAAAATTTTTTGAAATATATTTTAATTGTTAAACGTCACAATATATACACTTTTCAGTTAGATTTATTGAAATCAATATTATTCTAATGTTCAATCACTGAATTAATACCATGATTTCGCCAGTATTTTTAGATCACCATGCCAAAAAAATGCTCATTAAAAGAAAAAACTGAAAGATATAATTCGATGTTTATTTATAAATTTTTTATTATATTGAATTACATATTCAAGATAGTAATAAATATAGTTTGGTTTTATTTAAATACATTCACATGAACCAAAAAATAAAGATTTTGGGTATCAAAATTTATTATGATCAATATACAGTGCATCAAAAAAACAAAACAAAATGTATTGAATGAATTAAAAATATATTTAATAGTAATAAATTATATAATTTTAACCATGTATTGTAGACCGAAAATGTGTTTTCCATTTCATATTTTCTACTCAATCTCATTGATTAGATTTTCCTTTCTATTTTCCATTTCATCCAATTCCAATGAAAATTTATCTATAAAAATAATACACAGATTAATGAGTCTAAATCATTGTTCACATGGTATTACCTTTATAATATAGAAATATACATTCCAATATAAAATAAAAATATTTATTAACTATAATGAACACAGTATATAATTGTTTGGATAAAAAAATTATGAAAAAGTTCATCAGGTATGTATTGACATATGAGACTCCAAGACATGAAAACATAATAATATATTTTATATACAGCATAACTACTATGTCTATAGTCAAATTTACAAATATTTCATCTTCATGTTGAATGTATTACATATTTCCATATTTAAATGTGGTTTCTACATGTAATTGAAATTTTAATATATATGGTTATAGTTCTATTTGGGAGACGGAACACCCAAAAGTACATTTTCTTTTCTTGGTCGATTCACTATATTGTATTGATCTCATCATAAATTTTGATGACTTTATATCCAACTATAATATCATACCTCATTTAAAACATTTTTCCATAAAATGTTAAAGGTTTTTCATTTAAAACACTATTTTAAGGAAATACCTCATGTATAATTATAATATTATACAACAGTGATACAGAAGTTCGGATAGCATCATTGGTCATTATAACATATACATCATCAAGTGGAATAATAAACCTTATTATTGTATTGTGAGATACCTTAATAAAAACTTTATTGTTAGGTTTGAGGAGGTATTTTTTGTGTTTAATGTCTCCTATGATATTATACCCTACACACCTCACAATAAGGCGACAAATGGGTGTTGATATATATAAATCACTAACAGCTACAACCAGTATAATTTTACTTATATAAATTTATTGGAAGTTGATTGATTCAAATTTTGGAGAAAGAGTAATGAAAAAATAAATTAAATTTTTTATGGTACATGGTTGAGTGTAATAGATAACCATAATTCTAGTGGGGTAATGTATATCTTTATGTAATGATCATTATTCCACCACTAGTTCACTTTGATACTTTCGTATATATGAGTCCACACAACTAGAGAGGAAAATAAAATATTTAAAATACTATATCTATATATGATTTTATTTCCTAATATCTAATGTATCGCCTTGTATAATTGTATTATAAAAGTATGTTTGAGGTGACACTCAAAAATCATCACCTTTATAGCGGCCATATTGTCTTTTAAGATTAAAATCTAGTAATATTATATGTTCTTCAAGCATTCTCAAAGATGATTCTAGTTTATAAACCAAATAAAAAGAATATAAACATAAATAGATATTTTTTATGTAATAATGTTATATGAGATAATTAATAATATTTCTTTCAAACATACACATTCTTCCCAAACTACTTTTTTCATCAACTATTTTACCCTTTTTATTTACACTGGCCTTTTTAAACAGCACATGACGTGGGATGGATGTTGCTTCAGATTTTGATTCTTCGATTTTCATATAAAAAAATAAATATGATTCCTCAAATGACATATAAAGTTAATTTTAGATTAAAAATAAATAATATTTTCAGTTAATTTTAAGTGTATCACATTCATGATTTCAGGTAGGGGTACAACAGGTTTTTGAATATTGTTTATTTTCATCACTCCTTTTTTTAAAATTTACAGTATTAAATCCATGTGGACAGAATAAATAATTTCAAAAAAAATATTATCAAATAAATTCCACTAGAATTAATTTCTTCAGACAATGAAAAATATATTCTTTCCATGTATCCTATATTATTTTGTGTGCATACATATTTTTTGGGTGTGTCTTTACCTTCCCCTCATCATCACTCAGTTAGTTCTCTTTAAGTTATGTTCGGAAGACATTATGAGAATTTTTTGTTTCCATAACAATATATATCTTACTAAAATAATCTAAAATAAATGAACTATGCAAGAGATAATGAAAATTAAATCAATGTTTCGTTGTATAATTATTTGGAATAATAAACAATGCATTTCAAAATAATACATTAATATATTTTCAAAGGGTTTCCTTTGATACAACCTGTACATGGTGCCACATATCTATACAAATTAGAACAATAATTCTAACTATGACACCAACATAAATAATGAAAATTTATTTTTTGTGTTCAATAGTTTGGTCACATTGATTTTATCCCTGCTCAAAATTTTATACCCTTTCTCCTTGCATTGATAATTTTATTTAACATAGTGATCATATGTTGTTCTTGTTTTTTTCTTCAAATTTTTTTTATAACCGAATTTTTTTTTCATTTCATCATTAACCATTTGGTCATACATTGGACTGGTAACATTATCATATATATAATTCTTTACCTTTATGAGTATTCAATAATTTAATTTAGATTACATAAATTCAGTATATAACACGTAATATTTGGACAAAAATCATAGTATATTAAAAAACAAATTAACCATCCCATTGAAATATCTTATTTTTTTATGTTTGAAGGGGTTTGGATCCTCTATCAAGTATCCAAATATCAATTTTTTTCCCCTAAAACATACATAGAATTGTCTACATTAGGACTGTAGTAAAATAATAATGATATTTTAATGACTAGGTCATCCTCAATTGAATTTTAATCTGACCCTATAGTTCCTTTAGTTGTCATCATGATAATTGTAAAATTCTTGTTTGTTGGATCAGAGACATAAAATACATGCACATTATGTGATTCCCTTATGAATGGATTGTATGTATACCCTTCCTCGCGGAAATTGTCTTTAACAATGTACAATTTATTAACTATCACTACACTCCTTTTATCAAACCATTTTCAATAGAAAATTGATGATTCGTGTTTTTTATAATCTAACTTATATTTCAATAAACTGATGCCAAAATATGGAATATTCACATAAATTGTATTTCTATCCTTATGACCAGATATGTGAATCACTTACCCAACAAGAGTAACTCCGCTATTTTTCATCATGTTGTGTTCATATAATTTCGTTTTATAGAATTTATAACCATTAATTACAAACCCATAATGAGATATAACATTTATTTTTTCTTCCATGGAAAGCACATGAAGTCATTCGGTAATTCAATTCATATTTTTAGGTAACTCCCTGTAAATATTATCTCTTAACCATCATATAAACTATTTATTATGTTAATTTTATATCCATTCATAACCCTGTGATGGATTCACATTTCTAAGAATTACATTATGGGATTCAATGTGTATAAAAACTTATACACTATTATGTAAAATGTAAAGGTACTCTTTATCCCACTCTATGATCATAATTGTATCAACAACTATTTCAAAAATCAATTGTTTCATAAGTATTATTGTGTAATAATATTTTGGGATACTCATTCAATCAACATATGATATATAATCAATATATAATTCAACATCATCTTGAAAAATATTTCAATCTACAACACAATATTCTTATAGAAATCAATTCTGGACATAATGGGAAAGCTCTAAATATACCTTGAAATCAAATTCCTATTATTTACCTTCCCTAATCATATATATATTATCATTATTAAAATTTATGATTTCTATCTTTAGATTACATGTTTCTAATCACCATATTTTCTTCCTGTATCATCTATAAACCTTTCCCAAAAAATTCATTCCACTAAAAAAATAGATGGATATTTACACTATGGCCAAAGGTAGTATGAAAAAATTTGGAAAATTAATGATGTATCATTTATTAGTTATTTAAAAAATTCATTATCAAAATTTAATCTCTTAATGAATTCAGTGGATAGGAAAATTTCACCAAGTCTATGTGAAACCCATTATGCTATCATCAACAACATCTATGAATTTCTTAAAAAACCAATATATATTCCTCATGAAAATTATTCACAATAACACATCTAAAACTAGAGTAATGAATTCCATGGTTTTTGGAAATTAGATGGATGCATTTGAGGGGATAATTTTACATGTAAAATTCAACTTGTGTTGGCCAATATTTATGAAATATTATTTTTTGTTAGGGAAGATAAATCTAATATCTACATATATAAAACTATTTTAGTGTATGTAAGAGAATGAATATCCAAATACACTTTATTAGTGTCTCTCATCAATGAATCATGAAAATTCATATATTAGGATTCCATATTATATATATTCATTGTTGGAAACATCCAAAGGTATTGATGCTGATTATCGTGTATTCTAAAATGATTTTATAAAAAAATATATATATTCATTATAGTTTTTTCCATATTTATGAAATGAAATTTGATAAGGGATGATTAAAATAAAAAACTACATCATATTGAAAAATAAATATTTTGAAAATAGAAGTATATTTCAAAACCCCCTAAATTATCTCATTTCACATGTATAATCCATACCAGGAAACCTATAAGAGATAGATACCATAGGTGGCTGAACGCGGAGATGTGAAGTATGCATGAGGGAGGTGACATTATTTGAGGATAGTATAAGGAAAATGATAAATTATAGAGTAGTGTAAATAATAACATACCTTAGGTTTTCTGAATCTTGATTCAGTCGAGAAGGTCTTGGGGGAGCAGTGGCAGAGGTAGACTTCCATGAGAGCTTGAATGGAGTGAGTGAAATGGATTCGGTTATGGCTAAATTTATATGATTGTAATGGGTTTTAACAACTCTTTTATAAAATCCCCGATAAAGAGGGATTTAAGCAAATCTAAAATTACATGTGCTGATAAAACCATTCTATATCAGTGCAAGAATATTAACACTTATAAAGATATTTTTTATCTATGCTTTATTTTAAGGCATTGACAAAGACCAATATTTATTAGTGAAAAAACTAACTAATAAAAAAATATATAATCAATATTTAATAATATGATTATCATAATAAAAATATAAATCTATAAAATTATAAATAAATTTAACTATATATATTTAAAAATAAATATTTATATAATTATAAATATATTTAAAGTATTGTACATATATATTTATAAATATAATTATAAATAAATCTTAATTTATGTAATTATTAATAAATAATTATTTATATAATTAGAAATATATTTAAAAAAATATAAAGATATAATTATAAATATACATAAATATATATCTTTTTACAAAATATTTTTAGATATGTGTATCTAGTTATACATATATTTATATAAATATAAATATATATATATATATATATTCATTAACATATAAAAATATATATTTATAAATATAAAAAATATATTGATTATTAAAATATAATTATTATAATTTTATAAATATTTACTTATAATTATTTAAATAATTTTAAATATTTATAAAAATTTATAATTATTAATAAATAATTTAATATGTGTAGTAAATATACATTTATAAATATATTTATATATAAATAAAATTATATTTATATAAAAACATTATTTGAAAATATATTTTTATAAATAATGTTTTAAAATTATTAATTAATATATAATCATAAATGCTTGCATTTTAAAAATGTATGAAATTGAATAATTAAAAAAGAATAAAAATTCACACTATTAAAAAAATGTATAATTTTTATCAATTTTTCATATTAATAAAAAATTATATATGGATATATATTAATATGAAGATTTATACATATTAAAAATATTAAGTTATGTTTAAAAATTATGTATAAATGTATATTAATAAAATGATAAGTCTCTAAAAAATGGAAAATAAATAATTATTATAATTGATTAATTAATATTAACTATGCTAATACTAAAAATGAAATATTAAAATATAACAAATGAAATAAAAATATTTTAAATATATTATGATACTAAATGAAATTCTAAAATTATATTTTAAATTTAGAAAATTACATAAATATTATGTGTCTGTGATTCTATATAATATTATATAAATTACATTAATGTGTCTTTGAAATAAATGTGTGGGTATATATAGCAGAATTTTGATATATGATAAAATTAAAAAATGGAAATATATATTTTGAAATTTATATTGAAGAAATAAATAATTGTAAGAATGAATAAATAAAAAAATCCATAAGTGTTATGAAAAATACGTGTTATTAAAAAAATGATAATTTATAAATAAATTATTTTAAAATTAAAATGAAAGTATATTATTTATATTTATTAAATCTATATTAAAAAATAAACATCAATGAATAAACATGTAAAAATAGATACTAAAAATAGATAAAATTAAAAAATATATAATATTAATAAAATGGAAATCAATAAATAACAAAAATATTAAAAATAGAAATTAATATAATTAATGAATAAAAAATAATTCAAATTAATAAATTTGAAAAAAAAATATTAAAAAATAATAAATAGAATAGATTGAATAAATTTATAAAAAATATTAAATTTTACAGATTAGAAACATTATAAATAATAAATATTATATGTTACTAAATATAATTCTAAAGTGAATATTAAAAATTGACTAAATTACTGAAATATAATGTTTGTATCTATTCTATATTAAAATTCCTTCATAATATATATGTATGTGTGAAATTAATCTAGCATGCATCTTATATAATCAAAATTGAAAAAAAAATTGACATTTAATTAAGCATTCATTACTCGATACAATAAGTCAAATGTTCTGTTTAATATTAATTTATAATTATAAATCATTTGCACTAGTTATATGTCTTATTTAATATGACATATATAATTTGTATTATATAAATCATATTTAAGGAAAAACTATATATATATATATATACATATATGAATATATTTTTACATTAATAATATAAATTATATTAATGAATAATTATGCATTAAAATAATAAAAATGGACCAATTTCAAAAATATAAAACAAATAAATATTTCCAATATTTAAGGTATACAAAATAATAAACAAACTCATAACATTAAAAAAATAGTTGAAAATAAATGAATACGGGTAAAAAATTAGTAAAATTTAATTAAAAATGAATATATTAAAGAAATATAAAAAAATGAATAACTGATTAATTTCTTTTTCAAAGTTACATTTTATTCATTTTATATATTTATTTTTAATATATTTATTTTTAATTTTTATAATAAATATGTATATGTATTTTTTATATTTATAAATTAATTAATAATAATAGTTCATAAAAAAAATTTAATATATTTATAATATAGACCTTTTTATTTTTTATTTTTTCATAGTTACATTTTAATTAATTTAAATTTTTATATTTAATAGAATCAATTTTTTACCATTTATATTGTATATATATATTAAATATATTCATTTTACTAATAATTTTTTAATTGATAAATTCTTAATTTTTTTGTAATTTATTTGTTTTTATTTTTTATATGTATAATTATTTCTTTTTTTAATATTATTAATATTTATATCTTTTATTTTTCTATTAGAGTATATAAAAAATTATCCCAACAAATAAATGGCAGTTTGGAAGGTGGGCCACTGATAGACCCACATGAGAAAGGGGTGATGTTCGCCCGTATGTAGATGGCATAGTTATAACAACTATGTAGGTGGGCCAACGCCTGGGGGAGTCAGCCTATGTGGCCCATGTGTGTGAATAAACATGTTGGTGGACATACCCACAACCATTGTAAAGACTCGGAAATTCCGTGGAAATTTTTTTCCTAAATACATGGGAATTTTATGAGTCCGTGAAAATTAACAGCGCATGATTCTGAGGCCCAATGTGCCCGAAATCAATTTCTGAAGTTTTAGTCGGGTACATTCAGTAAATGTACAAGCAGGTATTTATAACTTTTGAACCAGTGCTCGAAACTGAAATTTGAGGGCACCATTGAACTCGCAGTGCCGGTATTCATGTAAGAAGACTTTTACTTCGATGGTAGTGAGTCGAGAGTTGAGGTTAATTTTTGGGTGTTCTTAAAAAAAGTGTAGCTACACATTATTTTATTTAAGCTTCCTAGAGAGTGGTGGTGGTTAAAACCTTCTCATCGGACTTGGAGGTAGAACCACCACACCTTAACCTCCCATGAGAGGTTATGGTGGTGGGGTCTACCCGAACATAACCTCCCGTGAGGGGTTACGACGTGGGGACCACCCAAGACCGCATAAACTCTCATTAGAATAATAGGGGTGGGGACCACCCGACTCCTATTGATGAAGGTGGATAAATACTCTCAACTCTCCCTCATTAATGAGGGAGAGCCTCTTGATCTCCCCTAAATTAATTCATGCCAACTCTCAAGCTTTAATGAGGTGGAGCCATGTAATTAATTCACCACTTTTGAATTGTTGTGCCAACAAAATAATAGACAAACTCATTATTCTATTATTTTCATTTGGCATTTGGGAAGGAGAATTATTTGGAGAAAATAGAATTCTTTCAATGAAGAATGAAGAATGAAGAACGAAGAATGCATTCTTCCAATGAAGAACGCTGGGGATGATTCTTCTTCGACTTCCTTCTCGGATCCTACCGACATAGAGCGTCTTCCAGATCCGACGCAGCTTGCAATTAGAAGTGTGTGGTAGACGCAACGAACGACGAGCGACTTCGTCTTCTTTCTGTGACTTCAACATCGAGGCCCGACAAAAAAATATAGGGGTTTTTTTTAGTGATATTTCAATTCTCTTTCTCATCTTCGAATGAAGGGAATTGATTCAGAGTTTGTCAATAATTTTTGTTCATCTTCTTTTCTTAATGAAATAATTGATACGACCTTAAACGTGGAGGATGCGGGCCAACCTAACATGGCCTGACACCCTCCATCGATTTCCTTCTTGTGGTGTTCTTCGTCATGGCGATCAGGCGATGAGGCGACGAAGGCGGCAACGACAAAAGTTGCACTACCTGCGGCCTCCGCAAATTGTGACGCCCCCGCGGTGCTCCGGTGCTTCCGGCTGAACATCGCCGGCCCGCGCCGGCCCGAGCCGCGCCGAACCGGCCTGCCCTGCCACCGCACGACCACCTGCCCAGCGCCCTGCGCACCCTACCCGTGCCCTGCCCGGCACCCCGCATGCCTTGACCACACCCTACTCAGTGCCCTATCGGCCTGCCCGCGCCCCGCGCACCCTGCCTGGCGCCCTGTTGGCCTGCCCGTGCCCCGCGTGGCCTGCCCACACCCTACCCGCGCGCCCCGATGATCTGCCTGCGGCCTCCCGCGCACCCTTCCAGCCTTCTCGTGTCCTCCCGGCACCCTTTCGGCATGCCCGCGCACTATCGCGCCCTACCCAGCTCGCCCACGGCCTCCCGCGCGCCCTGCCTGCATGCAGCCGGCCTCTCGAGTTGGCCCGCGGCATCCTTCACGGCATCGCTGGCCGAGCCGCCATAGCCGCACCCCACATGGTGCTGGTTGAACCAGCCCCAGACTTCGGACCGAGCCACCTACTCGGCGAACTCCTGGCTGAACCGCCCCCGCAATCCACTGGGCCGAGCCCAGTGGACTGGGCCGAACCTAGAGGGATGACCCACCCAACGGGCCGGGTCAGACCCAACAGGTCTGACCGGGTCGACCCAGACTGATTCAACCCAGACTGGGTTGGGCCATGTCGTTCCGATTGGGTCGGACCAGACCTGGGTCCACCATCGGCCTTTACTTTCTTTGTCCATATCTTTGGCACCAGACGTCCGTTTCACGAACCATCAGCGGCACTGTTTTTCTTGGAGCACGACAGTCCCTTTGAGTATACCCCACTGGAGTTTGGGGTAAGGTTGAGATAATATCATGTTGGATTATACACGAATCCAACCGGGCCCCCGGGAATAAAAAGAATATAACTCACAGATCGGGTGTCCGATTGACGTGTCGTCTTTTGCGTTGAGACCCCTATGACAAGGTGGAACTTTAAGATACTTCTACATGGGACGTCGAGATAGTTGGAGTATCTACCTGTAGCTCGTGGAGCGGACTTTCTAGGAGAAAAGTGAGAGAAGTAAGGATACCTAGTAGTTGGTTGAGACCTAATGACTTCTTGACCGATTCGACTCTGAGTGATTCGACTAGCCTGGTGGGGAGATCCTGGTTGCGGAAGCAGACCAACGGTAGAGGAGTTCCTAGTAGTTAGCGGAAGACCTGTGGTACTTGATAGGAGGAGTACCTCTATAGGTTATTAGGGGGAGTGCCTGGTAGTTGGCAGCAAACCCATAGTGGGGAGCACCTCTGTGTGAGCGTGGCAGACCCACTGTACTCGACAGGAGGAGTACCTCAACAGTCCAAGGTTAGTGGGAAGCACATGGTTGTGGCGACAGGCCCATTTTACTCAATAGAGGAAGACTTCTCTAGCAGTCGTTGTTTCGATAATAAAAATCCTGGTTATGCTGAGTTTGTAACTTTTTTGTTTAAATCATGATTGATATGGATTACTTGATAACTTAGGTATATGTATGGGCACATACCTAAGTGGGGTTATCTGTTGATTTCTTACCATGTGGTTTATCCATGTGGGATTTTATGAGACCTTGAGGTTCTCGAGGTCCCTACTGAGTATCGTTATACTCACCCCTGCACAGGCTATGACCGCACCTCGTTGTGTTGGATGGTAACGACGAACAACACTGACTGAGGATGAGTGGACTAGGACTGGACGGTACCTGGAGGTGGACCACATGGCATGATGGTACACGGAGGAGACGGAAGGACGTTGAGTTCTGTGGAGAAAATCTGTTCCTACCCTTCAGGTAGTATCCATGGCGGATGATCCAAGAGTTGGTTTACACCCTTCAATTGTTTTTTTCCCTCTTCAGTTGTACTTGTACTTTACAATTGGGTTTGTATTTTCGGCCCCTTTACTTTTCAGCACTTCTCTTTGTATACAGTTTTTAATTAGTTTTTGCTTCCAGTTTGTACTCTGATTGTGTGTGTTTACAATTTATAAAGGCAATGCCTTCCCAACATAGGAATTTACACCTTTGGTTCTAGTCTCCAACCCCTGGCCTATGGGAGGCGGGCTTGGGGTAGTCACGGCCCGGGCCCCGGGGAATGGGTCGTGACAAATTGGTATCAGAGGAGTCGGTTCTACCGCAGAACTTAACACTCTGATATTTTCTGTGAAGCAATAGTGTTAAGGGTGCTAAGTGTGGTTTTTAGTTCAGAGAGTCCAGTGTTGGTGCATTGGCCGACGTATCCATACACCAGAACCCTGACTACTGATCTCTGACTCAGTGGACGAAAACACTGACTGCGTGTGTGTTTTCAAAAGTTTTGTTTATGTCAGCACAACTAGGTCAGCTCACCAGGTATAACTTTTTTACCGAGTCACATCTGTTCAGGATGACTTCACAAAGACATACAATTATAGTTCCAAGAGAGTACACGATGATGTCCCACTGAGTGATGAGGCTCTGGAGTAGGGCCCTCTTACTATGTTGGCACCTTTGGGTGGTGTACCAGCATCACCACCACCTATTGTGCAGAAGATGCCACTAGCCACACTGGCTAATGGTGCACGCTGACTGAGCGCATTGCAGGAGTTCTAAAAGCAGAGGCCTCCGAGTTTATGGGGCGATACAGATTCTCAGGCAGTAGAGGACTGGCTGGAGGCGATTTCAAGAGTTCTCCGCCTATTTGAGACACCCATAGAGCAGATAGTGATCTTAGATACTAGTTTTTTCCAGTGAGTGACCATGAGGTTGGTCCTCATAAGTGATGAGGCTTCGGTACATGGACCGTTGCACGAGATTGTACCTTCAGGTAGTGTGTCAGCTATATCATTGCCTGTTGGTCAGCAGTTACAACTGGTGGTACCGGTATATGACACATGTAGTCTTAGTGCCTTACACATGTTTCAATATCAGATTGACCTCAGGTTAGAAGGCGATCCCGACTCATAGGAAGCTGAGGACTGGCCTGAGGAGGTGGATGAGAGTTTTCTAGAGATTATACAGCTTCTTCAGGACGACATTTCAGTATCTAAGTATTCAATCAAGGTGTACCGATCATTCCCAGTACTCAATGAATACGATATGATCAGTGCTTTGGGGTTTAGACTACCAAGTGAGGTGTGTTTTAGGACATCCGAGTCATCACCTTTTCTCTACATGCTAGAGAGAAACTTTGTGTTTTAATTTTCTTTGGATGAGCAGATACAGCCAGTGAATGTTAGTAGTGGGAAAGAAAGAAACTGGCTCTGGTCTCAGAGACTTGGGAGTGCAAGAAGTTTCAGGAAGAGTATTTGATAGGGACAGATGAATCTGTTGGGTAGCATACATTGATGCAAAGCTAGGAGAGCAGCATGAGATAGTGTAAATTTTGACATGTTACCACCACCTGCCTTTGTAGTCTCCTCCAGGCTCAGGGAGCTAGAGGGCATGGGAATAGAGTAGCTGAATACGATCTAGGAGTGTGACCCAAGGGCTCTAGGAATGATTTGAGGTATGGTCTGTGTCTACTACTAGTTGTCGTATCAATAGAAATAGGTACCAATCATTCATTCCTTCCATTAATATTGTCCCAGACCTAGATTTTAATGTTAAATCATTTACTTGAACCTCACATCTGGAGATACCTTTGGGAGGAGACTCAATAATCACACTTACGCCAACAGTGTGATCTGACCCATGAGGCGAGAGTTTCGGTTGGAACCTCTTAGTGGAAGTGTCTAGGCCTTATGACGTTAGTTTGGGTATGGACTGGGAAACCACAGTTCATTCATAGATTTATTGTATTAGGAAAAAAGGTTGTGGTTTATCTACATTGTTGGGATGAGGTTTTCCTTAGTTAGAGAAAAAGGAAACTCAGGTAGCACATATTAAACTCATGCATAGGAGGGTGTAGCTGATCACTCTTGAGTCGGCCAGCCTTACCCTCGTGGAAGTAGAGGATTTGAGTTTTCAGTTCCAAACAGGAGTGACAGAACATGGAGACATATTTTAAAAAGATGTTTCTAGGATTACCCCCACCCCCCTTCAAATGGGGAGGGAAGTATGCTTTGGCTAGATATTACCAGAGGATCGTTCTAGACTTCTCTAGAGTTGAAACACTGTTATTAGCCTTAAAAAAGAAGGGGCAACCTTTCATGTGGACGGAGAGATTCCAACAGAGCTTTCAGGAGCTGAGGTAGAGACCGACTAGTGCCCCCATATTGAGGCTTCCAGAGGAAGGCGTAGGGTACATAGTCTACTGTGACGCATTAGGGACCGGAATCGGGTGTGTCCTGATTCATGAGAGAGTAGTGATCGCATATGTTTCATGACATATGAGACAACATGAGCAGAACTACGCTACCCATGACCTAGAGTTTGCAGCAGTGGTTTTCTCCTTGAAGATGTGGCGACACTATCTGATGGGTGAGTGATTTACCATGTACTCTGATCACAAGAGTCTCAGGTATATCTTCTCTCAGATGGACCTAAACCTGAGACAGCAGTGATTTCTTAAGTTCCTCTAGGACTATGACTTTGAGATAATCTATACTCCTAGAAAGGGGAATGTTGTAGCAGATGCACTCAGCAGGAGATCTAGTATACGGCTGCTAGGGGAGGTGACAGGGAAGCTTGCTGCCTCACAGATATCCTTTTTCGATAGAGATGAAGCAGCCTTTCTACGGTCTCTTGTAGTCACTCCCCCACTTCTTTAGCGAGTTAGGGAGGCACAGCATAGGGAAACTGACTGCAAGACACGACGTTCTCAGATATCCACAGGACAGGATCCTGATGGATTTTCTGAAGGTGAGGAGCACATCCTCCTCTTCAAAGGATGTACTATGGTTCCAGTGTCACTTTATGAGGAAGTTTTTAGGGAGTTCCACACATCCCCTCTAGCGGTACATCTAAGAGTGGCTAAAATGTACCAGGACCTTCGACAACAGCACTGGTGGCCAGGTATGAAGAAGGTAGTAGCTGAGTTTGTCTCTCTATGCCTCACTTGTTTGAAAGTAAAGGTGGAGCACCAGGTACAAGCAGGCTTGGTACAACCTTTAGTGCTCCTAGAGTGGAAGTGGGATGGGATATCCATGGATGTCGTGAAGGTTCTTCCACGTATATCATGGAGTCACGACTCGGTTTGGGTGATCGTTGACTGATTCACCAAGTCAGCCCACTTCCTACCGATCAGATTGTAGGGTTCAGTAAAGATCTTGGGACGCCTCTATGTACATAATATTGTGCGGCTACATGGAGTACATTCTTCTGTTGTCTCTGATCGTGATGCATGATTTACTTCACGGCTGTGGAAGGGGTTGCTCGAGGATTTCAAGACACATCTTCGCTTAAGCACTGCCTTCCATCCTCAGACAGATGGATAGATAAAGTGGACCATTTAGACCCATGAAGACATGCTACGTGCTTGTATCCTTGACTTCGGTCGCATCTAGGAGAATCACTTTCCTTTAGTAGAGTTTCCATACAACAACAGTTATCACTCCACCATAGGGATGTCACCCTTCGAGGCATTATAAGGGTGGCTTTGTAGATTATCCTTGTGATGGACTGACCCTGGAGAGTCAGCACTAGTGGGACTAGAGATGGTACGAGCTTCCACGGAGAAGGTGTAGATCATACAGGAGAGGATGAAGACTGTACAGAGCAGGCAGAAGTCGTATGCTGACAGGAGATGGAGACCTATGGAGTTCGAGGATGGTGACCACGTCTTCCTACGGGTCTCATCTCGATGAGGTATACGAAGATTTGGCCAAGGCGGAAAGTTATCTCCGAGATTCATCGGACCATTCCATGTCCTCAACAGAGTAGTCGATGTGGCTTACCACTTGTCTCTTCCACCTCAGTTGCACCGGGTGCGCGATGTCTTCCACATATCTCAGCTGAGGATATACGTGCATGGCCCTTCTCACATCATCGACCATAGGGAGCTGGACGTCGACGATGGGGAGACATTCATGGAGGTTCCAGTGGAGATTGAGGATCGACAAGGGCGGGTCATTCATGGACGTTCGATTCCTCTGGTGCACATACGCTGGTAGCATGGGAACCTCAAGGAGAGAACATGGGAGAGGAATGCTCAGATGCGTGCTCAGTACCAACACTTGTTCCCTTAGTTTGAGTTATAGCTTATGGGGGCGTAAAGCCCCGAGGTGCGGAGAATGTAAAGACCCAAAAATTCCGTGGAAAATTGTTTCTTAAATACATGGGAATTTTACGAGTCCATGAAAATTTATGGCGCATGATTCCGAGGCCCGGTGTGCCCAGAATCAATTTCTAAAGTTTTTTTGAGTACGTTCAGTAAACGTACGAGTGGGTTTTCATAACTTTTAAACCGGTGCTCGGAACTGAAATCTGAGGGAACTGTTGAACTCGCAATGCTGGTATTCCCTTAAGAATACTTTCACTTCAATGGAAGTGAGTCAAGAGTTTTGGTTAATTTTTGGGTATTCTTAAAAAAATATATAATAAAATAAAGTGTAGCTACACTTTATTTTATTTAAGCCGCCAAGAGAGTGTTGGTGGTTAAAATATCCTCATGGGAGTTAGATGTGGGACCACCACACCTTAACCTCTCATGAGAGGTTATGGTGGTGGGGTCCACCCAAACATAACCTCCCATGAGAGGTTATGACTTGGGGACCACCCGAGACAGCAAAACCTCTCATTTGAATAATATGGGTGGGGGCCACCCGACCCCTATTGATGGAGGAGGATAAAACCTCTTAACTCTCCCTCATTAATGAGGGAGAGCCTCTTGATCTCCCCTAAATTAATCCATGCCAACTATCAATATTTAATGAGGTGGGGCCATGTAATTAATTCTCCACTTTTGAATTGTTGTTCCAACAAAATAATAAACAAACTCATTATTTTATTATTTTCGTTTGGCATTTGGGAAGGAGGATTATTGGGAGAAGAGGGAATTCTCCCAATGTAGAGCAAAGAATGAAGAATGCATTCTTCCAATGAAGAACGTCGGCGACGATTCTTCTTCGACTTCCTTCCTAAAATCCTACCGATGTGGACCATCTTCCAGAGCCAACGCAGCTTGGAAATAGGAGTGCATCGCGGATGCGACGAACGATGGGCAACTTCATCTTCTTTTCGTAACTTCAACGTCGATGCAAGGAAAACAAAGGTAGGGGATTGTTTTTGAGTGATATTTCAATTATTTTTCTCATCTTTGAATTAAGGGAATCTATGTGGAGTTTGTAAATAATTTTCGGTCATCTTTTATTTTTCATGAACCAATTTATACGACCTTAAACATGGAGGATGCGGGCCAACCTAACATGGCCCGACACCCTCTGTCGATTTCATTCTTGTAGTGTTCTTCGACATGGCGATGGGGCGACGAGGCGAAGAAGGTGGAAATGACAAAGTACACGCTACCTACAGCCTCTGTGAATCGCACCACCCCCGCGGCACTCCAGTGCTTTCGGCCGAACCCCGCCGGCCCGCGCTAGCCCGAGCGGGGTCGAACCGCCCTGCCCGGCTTCCCACCCGCCTGCCCGCGCCCTGCCTGACGCCCTTCCAGCCTGCCCGCGCACACCGCCGGCCTTCCGGCGGCCCCCCACGCACCCTGTTGGCCTATCCGAGACCTGCCTGGTAGCCTGCTGGCTGGCCCGCGCCTCGTGCGACCTGCCTACGGCCTCCCGCTAACCCCACGTGTCCTACTTATGGCCTCCCGCGCACCCTGCGTCGCCTGCTCGCCGCCTCCCGAGAGCCCTGTCGGCCTTCTCGTGGCTTACCCGGCACTCGTCCAGCCTGCCCATTCCCTGTCGGCCTACTTGCTGCCTGCCATGCTCTGTCGACCTGCCTACGGCCTCCCGCGCGCCCTGCCCTACTACCGCTGGCCTCCTGGCCTCCCGAGCCGGCCCACGACGTCCTTCGCGGCATCGCTGGCCGAACCTGATCATCTTTCCGGGCTGAGTTGACCGAGCCATGTCGCGTGTGGTTTTGGTCGAACCGGCACCGGCCTTCGGACCGATCTGCCTATGTGGCGACCTCCTGGCCGAACCGCCCCCGCAGTCTGCTGGGCCGAGCCCAATGGACCAGGCCGAACCTAGTGGGTCGTCCCACCCAACGGGCCGGGTCATACCCAGATGGTCCGACCGGGTTGACCCAGAACAGGTCAACCCAGACTGGGTTGGGCTAAGTCGGTCCGACCAAGTCAGACCGGACCCGGGCCCACCACAGGCCTTTACTTCCTTTGGCCATATCTTTGGCACCTGATGTCCGTTTTTCGAACCGTCAGCGGCGCTGGTTTTCTTAGGGCACGATGGTCCCTTTGAGAATACCCCACTAGAGTTCGGGTAATGTTCAGATATGGTCAGGTTGGATCTTACACAATTCCAACTGGGCCCTCGGGATAAAAAAGCTTATAACTCACATATCGGGCGTTCGGTTGACACGCTGTCTGTTGCGTTGAGACACCTTTGACAAGGCGGGCCTTTGAGATACTTCTAAGTGGGACTTCGTGATATTTGGAGTTTCGACCTGTAGCTCGTGGAATGGACCCTCGTAGAGATGAGAGAGCGGAGTATGGAGACCTAGTAGCAGGCTGAGACCTGACGACTGCTTGACCGATTTGACTCGGAGTGATTTGACTAGTCCTGTGGAGAGTGTATGGATACGGCGGTAGACCCACAGCAGAGGAGAACCTGGTAGTTGGAGGTAGACCCATGGTACTCGATAGGAGGAGTACCTCTACAGGCTATTAGGGGTAGCACCTGATAGTTGGCGGCAGACCCACAGTGGGGAGTGCCTCTATATGAGTGCGGTAGACCCACAGTACTCAACAAGAGGAGTACCTCAGTAGTCCAAGGTTAGTGGGAACCGCCTTGTTGTGGTGGCATTCCCACTGTACTTGATAAAGGGGGAGTTCTCCAGCAGCCATGGTTTAGATAATAAAAATCCATGTTGAGTTGAGTTAGTAACTTTTGCATTTACCTCATAATTGAGATGGATTACTTCATAACTTCGGTATATGTATGGGCATATACCTAAGTGGGGTTATCTATTGATTTTGTACCTTGTGGTTTATCCTTGTTGGATTTTGTGAGACCATGAGGTTCTCGGGGTCCCTACTGAGTATCGTTATACTCATCCCTGCACAGGCTATGCCCGCACCTCGTTGTGTTGGATGCAGATGATGGACATCGCTAACTGAGGCTAAGTGGACCAGGACTGGATGGTACCCAGAGGTGGACCACACGGCGTGATGGTACACGGAGAAGACGGACATATGTGGAGTGTTGTGGAGGCTATCTATTTTTTTAGGACACATGAAAACTCTTCTTGAATTTGATCTTCCAATTAAATTTTTTCAACCATTATATTTTCATATAGTAGATTTAATTTTTCTCTTGGGATATTACTGCTTTTAATTAATATCTACACCTTAGATAAAATTGTTCCTAAAATAAAATCAAGCAATTGATAATAATAACTACTATACTTTTCCATGATTATTTTTCTTTCACATCAATGATTTAACTATTAAATTTATTTATAAAATTGTTTCAAGTGACCTTCACACTTATTTTCTACTCTAATCAATTAAAGTTATTTTAAATTGTTTTATGATGTGGGTTTCACTAACTTTTTTAATGGACTTTAATTGTTTTATTTTGGATTATTGTTCAAAAAAAATCTATTGTTTTTTAAAAAATTGTCCTCAAATGAAAACTTCTACGGAATTTTAAGATTATATACAGCTATATATAATTTATTTAAAAAGAATTAAAAGAAAATATTTTTAATGTTTTCAATGTGTGAAATTTTCAATGGAAGAAATTTTTTTCCATGTTTTAATGGGAACAAATATTTGGACTGACTTTTTATTTTTCCAAAATATATCCTCTCTTCTCATTCAAGTTTTTTAAAAAGTAAATTTTTATTCTAAAGGTATAATAAAATATTGTTTCTGAAAAATTAATGGATAATTTACATTCTTAATTTCATTGAAATTTTCAAAATTATTATAATTTTTTATTCATCTATATGGTATAATTCGTGAATGGTGTTCTTAAAATCATACTATCATATTTATTTAACATTATAGATTACAAAATTCTATTTTATGTTCATCAGAAGATCTATCAAATCATTTTTCATTCATAATAGTATGTCTGTATATGAATTATTTTCTACCAATTCGATCCCAAGTGAATGGTCAATGTTATAAAACATTGATTGAAGTATTTTCACCTAGATTCTTAATATGTTTATTGATTGGGGAAATTTTTGTCAAAACATTATATCATTTTATTATATTATATAAATTCCATAATGATAATCATTATTTGTGAGTTTTATTTACCATGAATGATTCCTAATATAGTTGTGTACCTATTTATTTTATATTTTCTTATCATGATATGTATATTGATGGAATTATGAATACATCATTAGGGATCCACATGAAAATTTTATAAAACCCATTTTCCTTCCATTGGTTTATAAGATATGTCGATTGACTTCATGTGGTACACATATATATGATTTTCATTACATGATAGTTGGGCCAAAAATTATATAGTCCTCGAATGCATTGGTTAATGTTTCTATCTCATGAGATATCATGGTATGTGGGTAGTGATCTTAGACAACTATGTAAGTGGGTAGTTATCATATACAATTATGTTATGTTAATGAAACGAGTAACCTTGATTTATGTGTATGATGTATTTTTTACGTTGTTTCAAAATTATTATGATATCATGATGTTATGTTATGATCATTATTAACTCTAGTTTTTTCCTATATCATAACTTTATTACATATTATAGAG
Organism: Viscum album; assembly: GCA_963277665.1. Classification (NCBI taxonomy): domain Eukaryota; kingdom Viridiplantae; phylum Streptophyta; class Magnoliopsida; order Santalales; family Viscaceae; genus Viscum; species Viscum album. Next base: position 1,285,121,422 of record OY728133.1, read on the forward strand.
CATACCATAATTTTCATTTTGATATCATGTTATGACTCACTCCTATCATGTTATGAATTATTACATTTATTACTCTTAAATGGTGTTTGAGATCACCCTTTATTGTTTTTATCATTCCCTGGTTATGAATGATTGTATTATCTATAATAAGCCTAGATGTGTATCTCATGTGGATAATTTATCGACCACATTAATGACTCCTCAGGGATTTTGTATCTTCTATATAATGTAAAAAAGTGTACATTTGATGGGATTCCTGTAGATTTCTTATTTTGATGACTTATATTAATACTACAAAACTCTAAACTAAATGGTTCAGGATTATAAATTTTTTAAAGACATTGGAGTCATATATTTGTATCAAATCCACTGTTTTAAGATATTTATTTTTTCACCAGATCCGGAAGTGTGGGTTTATGATCACTACACTAGAAAAACGTTAAATATTTATAGTTTATAAAGAAGCTAATAGATAATATATTTTATATTTATATTCCAATAGAGGAGAGTTGGTTATTTCAATTGACTATAAGTTCCCCATTTCTGTTATTAATCAACTATGAAATGATATAAAAAATGATATAAAATAAATTATTTTTAAAAAAAATTAAATTATCAAATAATTGTGTGGTTATGTTTTGTGAAGTATTCTACTAAACCTTTCAATATAAATTTCAAATAAAACACATTCACTGCATCTAAAGAAAGGTTTTTAAAATAAAACTCAAATAATCTTCATGTTTAAGAAAAAAATTTAAATAAATTTGATCACCATTATTATATAATAACATAATATTTTATATGTCATAATTTATGAATATATTATTTAAATTCACAATCAAATCATTATTTTTCTTGAAATTTCTCATGAAAAAAATGGAATTGTTGACAAGAATTCATCAAAATTATGATTGGTAGATGTCTTTCATCCTTATTTTGTATCAATGATACTCTGATTGAATTTAATTATTTGAAAAATATAGTTCACATAAAATAAAATAAAATATATCATTAATTATCATAAAATAAAATTTTACAAGTTACAATTTTTTTCATCATTATGCAACTAATATATTTTCCCACTAAAACATAATTATTTATCACAATGATAAAAAAAATATACATATATAAATTAATGATTAATTTATTTATGTGATCTTAAAATTTCAAAAATATATCCTCTAATTTATCAATAATTAATCTTTGTTATTAGTTAAGTAATAGGAATTAGATAAAAGGGTTCAATTATCAAATTTTTTGTAATTTAAGAAAACAATTTGTGTAATACATCTACAGGAATGCAGAAATTAATATATCTACCATCATTAATAAATAATTATACTCTATTATATAGATTATTTATATATACCAATCCATATATAATAATCATTAAATTTAATTGGAATATGTTATCAGTGAAATTTCATTATATTTTATATAATTTCTCAGAATATATTTCAGTTTTTTATCAATGTGTGGAATTTATTAAAAAAATCATTTCCCATTTAAATGGGAGTTAATTTATGTATATAATGGAATAAATTTCATCAATGGGAAAAATATTTCATTCTAATATATTCTCCTTATTAGTGGTCAATAAAAACGTTATTATGTGAGTGGACATTATTAAATTGTTTTTTGTTTTTATTTATAAATAATACTCCACTATCTAAGGGGCAACTCATATTATTCGTGAATTTTAAAGATGAGAAAGAAAGTATTGATCAATAATTTAAATCTTAATATTACAATAATGATCAAGAGAATATAATAAGTTAATAAACATCATTGGTATACTCATTTACAAATTTAATGTTTGTATATACAAGATGTAGTGTTTTCTCCTTCCCATGGGTTAGAGTTCCCCCATTATCCTTATCCTTCAACGTTTAAATTCCTCTGTTTTTATTTTTCTTATATCCCAACAATTCTACATAATCAGGAATATTGAGCGGTGACCCTTATCAGTGATAATGAAAAGGGATGATAAATGGGTGACTTTATCAGTGCCAAAAAAATAATAAGTATAACCTTTATCATCACTAAAATTGGCATTAAAAAATGTACCAAATTTATAATATATTTATTAGTGCTAATCATGATAATATTTATATATTGTTTTTCTAGAAATACTAATAGTGTCCTTTAATAACATGTGTTTTAGAATTATAAAAGGTTGTCTTCTTAGAAAAAATAATATATTGTTAAAAATACTATTAAATATAGAAGTAGATTTATATTGATACACACATATAAATATATATAGTATTTTAATAAATATGAATTATATAATATCAAATATGTATGTCTGCTTATTCTATATATAATATATTTTATAATAAGTAAATTAATAACTAATATTATTTAAAAATATTGACTAAATAATAATAGGCCTTTATTAAAAAAAATAATACCAATTCTTTTTTTTCAATTCGACCAATATATTGAATAATAAATATTTAGATATTAATTGACAAAAATGACTACATATGTATAATTATACTTAATATGAAATTCAGTAATTTTACGAATACATAATGAATTCAATTTTAGAAACATACATACACCCATAATAAATTAACTTTTAATTTTAAAATTTTATTTATAAATAGTTAATATTTTATATATATTATTTATTTGATTTTTTTTACTTTAATCATTTTTTATATTCTTATATAATTTATACTATTTATTGTATATATATATATATATATATTAATTTATTCATTTTAATTATTCTTTATTACATTAACAAAATATTATGATATTTTGTAAGTAATTAATTTATTAATGTTTATTTATGAACAAAATTGTAATATTATTTGTATTTAATTTATTAAACTTTATAAATTTAATAACACTTCTTAATTTTTTAATATTTTTAAATTTATTCAATTTTTAATTAAATTTAAATAATTTTTTTATTCCTTACATTGAATATTATTTTTTCCTTAAAAATGTTAAGTGTTTTTAATATTATTTATAATTATTTCATTTTTAATATTTATTCATTTAATATTTTATAAATTAAATATTTGTAATATTATTTTATTACTAAAAATCCATTAATATTGTTAAACATTTGCATATAAAAAATATTCATATTCATAAATATATATATATATATATATATATATATATATATCAGTATGAATATATAATGTTTCCAAAATAATTATTTATGTAATATAAAATATGTTTTTGCAAATATATATATATATATAAACTAAATAGGTATTCATATTTATATAATTAATAATTGTTACCAAGTGTTTTTTAATTTTTTTCACCTTATTAATTTTTACATTAAATTTAACAAATTTTTTAAATTCATTCATTTTTATTATTATTTATTCATTTTTATTGTTAAGTACTATATACATTTTTATATAATTTATTAATTATTCAATTAATATATTTTTAATATATTGATCTCTAACGTTATTTTATATATGATTATTCATTAATATATTTAATATTTTTAATATCAAAACATATGTATATTGATATATACATATATTTTAGGGAAAATGGACTATAATTACAAATTAATATTTATTAAAATTATGACTAATTAGTATCAAGTAATGTACTTTTAATGTGAATATTATATAAATTCCACTCGTTTCTCAATTTTATATATCTTTATGTTACATATTTATATACATTAATTTCACAAAAAAATATACTTAATTTATGAAAATATTATATAGAAACACAAACACATACATGATATTTCTATAAATTATTCATTTTATAATATTTATTTTATAATATTAGTTATTAACATAATATATATATATTATGTTTTTAATAAGTATCTTCTATTCAATTTTATATTTTTATTTAATATATACTAATTATTCATGTTTTAATATTATTTATAGATAATTACTTTTTAATATTATTTATTCACTAATATTATTATTATTTTTTGTTATATATTCATTTGTATATTTTATTCATTTAAATATTTTATAATTTTCAATTGTTAATTCTTATTTCTTCATCATTTTTTTAATAATAATATTTTTAATATGATTATTATTTTTATAATTAATATATGTTCATTTTCATTTTAACATATACTAATTTTTATTTTTAATAATATATAAAATTAATAACACATATTTAGGAAAACACTGTAGATGAGTCGTACATGGCTATGGAACTACACCCTAGGGTCGGGGATCAAATCCTCACCGCAATAATTTACACCCCCCCCCCCCCATTTTAAGGATGGTGGATTTTATTAGCAAGCACACATGCATAGGGACTACGGAGAGTGTGATTGGATAACATGGGGAAGTTATATGAGGAGGACATTATTCATGAGGGTTCACAGTGCATGGGGTTACCAGTGATTATGGTGGGAGAACGAAGGGGAAGTTGCAGGATTGGTACAACCACTACAAGGGTCTTTCAAGGACTGTTGCTGGTGAATGTGGGGCGAGTGGTAGGAGTGGCGCACAATATATGGGGTTTCATCCTTCGAGAGTTGGAGCATAACTGAATAGACACATGATGTAGAGACCTTCGATAGGTGGATCCGGTCTTAGAAGCCACTTGATGTGTGGTGTAGGTTCTGGGTAGGCTAAGAAATAGCAGTCTTGGTGGGCTAGAAGCAGTATAGGTCTTCGGGATAGGTCCTTAGGATTATCCTTTTGGCTTACTATCAATGGGACATTTGGAATATTTATTTTAGGACCCAACCTTAAACAATCCTTTAATTGTAACTTTATAAAATAATTCACTTTCATTGATTTTAATGATCTTTTAAGTTTTACAATTTTATAAAATTAGGTCATAACTATTACCTAATATACCCATGCATTAATGATTTGAAATATTCTCTTATTGTTTATTTTTACTAAAATACAAAAAAATTAAAATACAACATGAATTCTTTAATAAAAAATCACTACGATTTCCAACTCGATATCCTCTATGATCCCTCTCATCTGTAAACTATATGAAAAGCATAAATTAAAGAAATATATAAGGGGAATAAAATGTTTGGAAAGGGGAAAAATGTGATAAATACTTTATTTTAGTAGAAAGCATAAAAACTCCTAAAATTTTTATCATTTCAAAAATATTCTTTAAGCCTATGAAATAAATCATATCCATATGAAAAATGATAACTTTTTTCTCAAATAAATCCTTTAAAACAAATTTCAAGAAAATAAAAACCTATTTAGGAAACTTGGAACAACATATTCATACCCATGGTTCACTAATTTTTGAAATAAATTGACCCTAGTCAAATCTATAAGATAAACCACCGAGCTTAGAACCATCCTTCAATCCATTGAAAACATGTAACTTTAACAAATGATTAGAGAGCTATATCAGGATCACCTATTCGTATAAACATTATCAATCTCACCCATTCTTATAAGATGTATTAAGCTCACTCAACATATAATATTTATCGATCTCACCCATAATCATCTATAAAACTCTTGTTTCATAAATGAAACATGTTCTTATTGGGGGTTTTCATATTAAAATCCTTGAACAACCCTTTGCAACTCATATGGAAAACATTTTTATATATCAAAATACCCTTTCCTTTTAAAATGATATTTTCAAAACTAAAATACCCAAAATAACGGGAAGAAGTTTTTTTCATTGAATAAAAACGTGGAACCATTTAAAATAATTAAAACATCAAATAATGGTTGCCTTAATGGAAACATAAATTGAGTCTTTTTAAGTTAAAATTAAACACTACTTTTTAAAATTATAAATAAATTCAAAATATTTCAAATAAGTTATGTAAAAATATTCCTTTTGAAATTTTTTTATATAAAATTCATATGATACGTTAAATATAATGTATAATTCATTTATTTACATTTAGATAGATCCATAAAATTTTTATGAATATGTACAAAGAAGAAATATATTTAGAAAATAAATCTTTCAAAGATTCAAAAAAAATTTGAAAGTTAGTGTTCCTTACACCGAGTCTGACTCATGAAATATATCCATTGTCATATTGAATAATAAAAATATGTTAATTTTTTAATTTCATAATAAAACATTTCATATTTTCTATTCCTAATATTTTATTTATTACCTTTTTAGAGTTAATTACTCAGTCAATTAAGGTCACATTAAATGTTTTGATGATATTCAGCTCATTTATCCAAAATGAATTCAATAGGTTAACTATAGTTAAATAAGTTATTACTGCATAACCTCTATAAAAATAATTTTAACATAATTATAATTTTAATTTATAATTTTAACTTTTAAAACCCACCATGAAATATGGTTATCCAAAATTAACTATGTTACAATTAGGGTGAAAAAAGGTCGTACGTAAGTACAAGAAATGTTTCTATTTTCAACCAAAATGATTGAAATAAGTTAAGTATTATTTTACCTTTATAGAATGAAAATTATGTTTAAAATATCTTATAATCTCTTTTAATACACTTATATATAATCCATGTGATGTTCTTATGTAAAATGAATCACATTACTTTATTGAGGTGGTAATTTACACCTACAAACGAACTATGTTTTCATATTTCAATTGATGGAAAGGTAAAAAATAGATGATATATTATTTTTATAAAATTAAAATGATGTCCTTAATATTGTATTTATATATATAAAACATCATTATACCCATCAATGATAGGGAATAATGGAAAATTAATTACATCATTTCATGGGATGGTAGTCCATCATACACACAAATGAGGGTTTCTTTTTCCATTTTATCAGAGGGGAGTTAGATACATGTAATTACATTTTAGAAAAGAAACATCATTATATTGAAGATAATTGTTTAATATTTAATCAGGTTTTATGTATATTTCAATTCTAAAGAAGAAGAAATAAAACTAAAACCTTCCGCTAAAAGGTATATCTCTTATTCGAACAACATCCATTGCAATACTATTTAATCCATCAAATGTTCGTACTCTACCCAAATTCAGTTCTCTAGAATGTAGGGAGAAAATTTTGGAAGGGATTTTGGTAGGTATTTTCCAACACAAATGGTTCTTTATCTGTAAATAAAAGAGTAGTTGGTGCTCCCTTTTAAAAGTGATGGAATTGATATTATTGGATTTTATTAAAGTGTTAAATTATTATAACAAATTTTTCATGTTCAAATAGATTCAAATTGATACAATTTTAATTCAATATTATTATGAGGCTAAAAAATATCATAAAAATAAATTTTAACATGTTTAAGTAATGTGTCCACTATTATAACATTGTTTTAATCCATGTTAACCCTTTTTACAACTATCATGAAATCAATGTTAAAAACTATTTTGAGATCATGAATGTTAAACTAGAAGGGAAAATGACCAATAAATAAAACATGGTTTATATTTTCCACCGTATCACATACAACTTACTAAATATAGTATTTTCATGAATTTTAATTCATTTAATAAAATATTGTTTAATATAAAATATCATTACTATAATTTTTGGAATGGCATGAAATAACATAATATAAAATGAGTCTACCACAAATAAAATGGTTAAAAAATGAATTATTTTTAACATAAGGAGGATATGGTCTTAAAATAATCATCCAATCAAATATAGAAAATTTTAGATATCATTTTAATCCTTATCTTTTAGTTTTACCCCTTTGTTAACAAATTTTAACCTTAATCATTATAATGAATTTTTCAAAATTAAAAGGATATAAATTTATTTATATCATTACAATTGGATGATAAATATAAAAGGGATGATTTTTTAGAACATTTTTACCCTAATTATCATCTTGAAGTTTTTTATATTTTTTAATAATTTTATTAAATAAATTTATCATAAAATACTATTAATGTTTTTTAAGAACTATTTAAATAATTTTACATTGAAAGCAACATTAATATAATGGAATTAGGATCTAAAATCTTAAATAATATATAATCTATAATATTTATCATAAAAAATTTGGACACAATATATATCACCAAAAAATATTACTTTTATAGTTTCTAAAACCATTTACCTGAATTCTTTACTATTTGGAAGTGCATTGTGTTAGCGTTACACAAGCATTTAAGTTAATTGTTTAATTACTAAAAAATAAAAATAAATTATCCTAATAAAATAAATTATCTTTAAAATAAGAATTTATAGGACTGCATATGTTTTTTTATCAATTTTATAAAAAAAATAAATATTAAAAGTTAGAAATTAACATATTTTACTTTACCTTTATTTAAAATATTAAGGTAAGAACCTAAGGGAAATATAAAATAATGGTCATAAATTTTTTTTGGTATGATTATATATGAAATATAAAAAATTATTGAAATTAAGTAAATTTTTGGAATGAATTTTATGCATAATAAATTTATTTTTTACCATAATTACCCCATTTTACATTAATTATGGTAATATAAATTTAGTATAATTACTATTCATAATTTTAAACAATTATAGAAAAATATTTAAAAACAAGTGGTCTAATGATTCCAAATATGAAATATATATTTCAATGTTATCTTTTTATGAGTCGTATATTTAATTTTAATTTTATCTAGCAAACCGTGATGAAAAAAATTGCAAAACTTTATTTTAAGTATCAAAAATATTTTTATACAAAATTCAATTATAAATTTAATCCCAAACACCATAAATTCATTTTTTTTAATCAAAAGTAAAATATAAATATTTAAACTAATAATATATAAAAGTTTACATTTTTAATAAGTGAAATGAAAATTATGATTCCAATAAAAATCAATAATTTTAACTATTCATTGAAAAATATATTTTTCCAAAATATTCTAAATAACTAACCAAGGGTAATTTGGATATGATTATTTTAAAATTTATAAACGTTTTTTAAAATTTAATTTCTAAATGTTTAGTAAATTAATTATAGTATTCACTCACAAAAAGCAACAAAACCTCGTTTTTTGAAGAAAATATATTTTCAAAGCATAAATTGACATTACTGAAAATTAAGTTCCTATTTCCTAATCATTAGTTAATATATTTTTATTTATTGATAAAAATATATATATTAATATGAGTTTATTCTTATTCATACCCTTCATTTTAACAGTTATGGTACATCAGTCGTTAAATAGTAATATTTCATAGTTTGTTTAAGATCAGTGTTTCATGTCATATATGATATCGAACATAACGTTTCTTTTTAAGAACATTGAGATTTTAAATTATACATTTAAAAAAATTCCCTCACAATTTGATCAAGATTATGGTAATTAAAGGTTTGATATCCTAAATTTCTATTTTTGAAATCCCACATTGTAATATGGGTTAATAAAACATGCTATTAAAAATATGGAAAGGGAATGTGAAGGTCATCAAGAATAACATATTACTAAGTTTACAAATATGATAAAATTAGTGGTATGTTGTAAGATCCTAAACATTTATGGAGTTATATCAGTCTTTAATTCAGGAACATTTCATGCTTATTTAAGTACCTTTGTTTGTATTTATGACTTGGGGTTTGTTTGGGTGTAATTTTAAGAAATTTTGAGAAAAAGTGTCTGTGCATGGTTGGCACACTGTTAGGGTAAACCATACACCCATCCCAGATAATCGTGTTACCTAGGTAGATAGGTTCACACAATTTGTTCATGGTTTGAAAAAACATGTGCCAAAATCCAGGAAAGCGTGAAACCCTGAATGGAAATGTCTACATGGTTGGCACTCGGTTTTTCCTAACTGTACATCCCTACCCAGTAAACTATGTGTGTGGTTTCTTTTCACCCAAAAATTAGTTTTAAAATCCCTCAACCCCCCCCCCCAATGCCTCTTATTTGACCTTGTCTTGGGACTTGAAGATTTCGAGTGATCCTAGAGCTTTCTTGAAGGGTCCAAAGGTTTTCTGACCTCTGTTCTTTATGATCTAAAGCCCAAATCGAAGATTCTCTCTTCTCCTTGTATGTGTATCTCATCTCAATGATTATCCTCTCCCTTTTATTGATCTTTTATAAAAGTTTATTCATAGTTTATTTAGATCTAAACCTAGTATGTGAGATCTAGATCTTGGATAGTAGATCTAGATCTAGATTGATATGATCATGATATATTTGATCTTGATTAAGGGATTTAGATTCGAAACTCAGATCCACATTATTGTGTTGTTCAGATTTTTGGTATTTCCATTGAGAGAAAATCCATCAATGATATGAGTTATGTGGTCTAAAATCTCATTTTTAAGGTCAAGGATTTGATATGGATATGAAAAATTGTAGAATTTTTAGCATCCTTTAGTAATTTATTTTTATAAATTTGGTTAATTTGGTGGAGATATGGATTTATCGAGGCATTGTTAAATTAAATAATTAGTTGTGGAATTAATCATTTGACTAAGGGGTTTCTATAATAGATAATTAATTTGGGAAATTGATTACAAGATTTAGGGATTATAATATAGATAATTAATCAGTCGACTAATTATGATATATTGAATTGGTTAAGTATAGAATATTAATTATGTGCTTTAATATTGTGATCTAGATAATTAATTGCATGATTAATTGTGATGAGTTTAGATTTATAATAGGATAATTAATTCATGAAAAAATAATTATTGGGATATAAATTGTGATATTGATTAATTGATTGATTGAATTAATTAACGATGATTGAAATGTTTAGTTAATTATTGAGTTAACTAATGGATTTTTTGTATTTAATAAATCATGGAATTGAAAATTTAATTAATTTGGATAATTAATTATGAATTAATTATGTGTGAATGAATGGAAGCATGTTCATTCAAAATTAAGAAGTAAAAAATGGTAACATGGCTATCATACTAATGAGTAAGAGGATGGGAACATGGTCATTATAATGAGAAGTATACATGGTAGCATAGTCATTATACTTATTAGAATGTGAATGGGAACATAGTCATTATATTCATGAGTAATTATGATTACATGGTCATCTTAATTTCATTTTTGATATTGGTAACTTTTTCAATGTGCCTTATAAATGATAAAGTAATGAATAAAAATAATGGAACTTTGAGTTTTGGCATCACATGAGAATATTTTTAACTCTGACATCAGTCAAAGTAGGTACTAGATATCATATTTCCTTTGAATACTTTTATCTCTAGCAATAAGTGATTATTAAGATATGATATTACCTAGGTAACACTTTGGGGTCTGTCTTGAGACAAAACTAGTATTGGGTTACGGGTCTCCTTTAGAACCTTGGATTAAATGTAGTTAGATAAGAATAATTGAAAATGTAATAACAGGTTATTTATGTATTGTACTTGTTTCTTATATAACTTTATATACTATCTTTTTACTAGACTAGTTTTAGAAACCATTGGTGGTGGCCTACTGATTTGTACTCAACCCCTATTCAAGCTACCTAATCAATACCTGAATAGATTATATTGTTACATGATAGGATAAGGGAAAAGGCCTTGGGATGGATTGATAATTTTGGATGGATCTTGGATGAGGGGAAAGACATGGTTCGGAACCCTGTTGGGGAATCGTAGTGTCTTTATTTTCAGTTTCATTATAAAAACTTGAAAATTTTATTTTCATATCATGTTTTCCCTTTCAGTTGAGTATTGTTTTCCTATTTGATTATCTTATAAAATGAGTATTTCTCTGGTTATATAAGAATCCAAATTTGGTTAATTTATTTTTGATGGTGTTTTACTCAAATAAATGAGGGTATAGTCTCCCTATTACTGACTTACTAGACCCTTACTTCTAATCAGTATCGTCTAGGTTACGGGGAGGTGCGCTTGGGGTGATGTGGCGAACCAGCTCAGGGCACCATCATACGGAACCCAGGTTGGGATGTTACAAAGTGGTATCAGAGCTCCAATTTTAATTCTTATTCTTCTATCTTACTATTTTTGGAAATTTAGATAAGAGACTAAGAATATCCTATGCTTGGTAATGAGATCGTGTATGGGAGTTTCAAACCCATGAACGGGAGAAAACCCAAGTATATAAGGTGGTATTTTTGTTATTGTTGGTTTCGATTACAGTTGAATATTACTTCAACTTGGGTGATGCACTTATCATGTTATGTGATTACTATTTCTATGAATTTTTTATTATTGATTCATGGCCCAGAATGGCATGAGAGTTGAGTTTTTGTGCATTATTCTAGCCACTCGGGGTTATTGTTTCATGCATCATATTAGGCACACACACAAAAATAGGTTATGGGTACATTGTTAAACTAGAACTAGTTTCCTTTTATTGTGAGATTAAAATGAAAAATGGTTCCTAACATGAATTGAAAAAGGTTGTAAAAAATGATGAGAAATAATAATAATTGGGTGTCTAAATGATAAAATTTATTATGAAAGTGTGTTCTCCTATGTTAACCAAATCATGGGAGTAGGATGGTTAAGGGTATTGACGGGGCATCGATTTGACTGTGTTGTGAGATTTGGGTGAAAGACATGTTGTGATCTATGGTGATTATTTCATCTCACATAAATTTTATAAGGTCATGATATGATTCCTAAGACGTGTGTTTGTAATTGTAGAGAGTATGCCACCATGAAGATTGTTGAGGGGACGACTGAGGAGAGTGCCTAGGAATGATTCTCCCATTTGGGAACATGAGGTACTAATCATTCTATATTAATATTAAAAGGATTAGTTTTCATAAAAAATCTCTCACTTCAAGAAATTTAGGAAATGATATCCAGGGTGAGTTGTGATAAGTATGTCTGAGTGGAAAACACTGTTTCAGCTGCATCAACCTCTGAATATTAATATATATTGTGGAAAAGAGGGAGCTGAATTGTGGAATGAGTCCATAGATACAATACATGACCATTTTGAGGCTCTATATGAGAGGAGGGTCATGTTAGTTACTTATATGTCCTAGGTATTAGAGAAGTGTTGGTGGGACATTCTGGAGTGATCTTGACATACTAAAAGTATGTTTTGGAAGGAATTCTTGAAGAGGTTCTTAGAACAATTTTCTCCAAATACATTGAGATAAGAGAAATATTCTGAGTTCATGCATCTAACAAAGGGGCTCTTTTCGGTGATGGACAATACTGGATGCTAATAATATCTACAATATATTTCTCGAACGTTATCATGAGATGATGTAATTATGGATAATCATTGTTAGGATGGAATTAACTATATTATTAAATCCTAAGTGAATATATTTTGGATGAAGAATTTTATGTAAGTGGTGTTTCAGGCTCTCAGAGCTGAAGGTAACATGATGGAGGCTTCCAGTTTTGGAGAGGTAGTTTTTAAAGGATGATCTGGAGGTGAAAATTCTGAGAGAAGGAATCTTTATTAGGAAAAATTTATCCAAGGAAGTGGGAATAAAAGTACGCAGATAGGAGTTTTAGTTATATTGGAAATTATTGGGATGATATGTCATCAGTTTGGCAGGCCAGGACATTATTTTGAACTCTATTCCCGACCACCAGTAGAGTGTCGATCTTGTGGAAATTTGGTACCTCAAAAAAAATTTTGTTGGTCACAACGACAGACTAGTTCTGAAGGATCATCATGATAGAGTCAAAGTATGGTAATAGGATCTTCAACACCATATCGGGCTGGAAGATGGAGTTTTAATAACCAATGCAATAGAGGTATTGGACATGGTGCTTTTGGTAAGGAGCTCCCACATCATCTTAGTAGTGCTACTTAGGGAGTCCAACACTATCCCAAGGAATATGGGAAACAAATTTACATGTAATATAATCTACACTTTTTGATAGAGAGGATGGGACATCAATAGTGAAAGTTACTATTCTAGTATATTCTACTTTATAACAAGTTCCTTGATTGATATTGGTGTCTCTCATTATTTTATATCTGTAAATTTTTTTGATGGTTTGAGCCTGACGATGGAGTTTGTGAGTGGGTAAATGACTATAAATACATCGTTGGGAGTGTGCACTAGATATATCTATCCATGCATGGGATTTTCACTAGATATAGAGGAATATTTTTTCCTATATGATCTTTATGTTCTTCATATAATGGGATTATAGATGATTATAGGTATGAAATGGATAGTCACCTAACTATCCCACATTGATTATTACCATTGGAGAGTGACATGTGTGTCTCCTAAGGGTGAATAGTATATTCATTGCAGAGAGTGCGATATCTAGGAAGGCCGAGAAGGTCCAATTACTTAGTAACTGGGAGAGATAATAGCCCATGTTTCTAGTATATTGTTGGATGATGGGTGTGTTAAAAAATATGTCCTTCCACCAGTAGTAGAACTACTTCAGGATGTTTTTTCTGAACGCTTCTCTGGGATACCACTAGAGAGTAATTTAGAATTCATTATTGAGCACATTCCAGGGGTTTAGCCAGTATCTATTCCCACGTAAATAATGGAACCGGCTGAGATTCAAGGTCTTAAGACTCAGTTGGAGGAGTTGGATGATAATTTATATATCCTTCCAAGTATGTCTCCTTAAGGATCACCTATTTTGTTCACAAAGAAGGCGGACATGAGTTTACGTTTGGTTTTCTATTACAAGAAGTTGAAAAAATAATTGTGATGAACTGATATCATATTCTGTGTATCTATGATTTGTTTGATTAATTGAAGGGAGATTGTTCATTCTCAAATATCAATTTGAGATCAAGGTATAATTATTTTAGTGTACAGACTTCAGATATATCGAGGACTTCTTTTTGAAGTAGATATGGCCTTTATGAGTTTTTTGTAATTCTGTTTGGGTTAAAAAATGAACCAACGGTGTTTATGACTTTGGTGAATATAATATTTCTTCCATATTTAGATCAGTTCATGGTGGTATTTGTAGATGAATTCTTGGTGTACTCTAAGACTTGTGACAATCGTTCCCAACATCTTGGCATCGTCCTAGGTACACTGAGGGATCATCAGTTATATGCCAAGCTATGTAAGTTTTAGTTTTGTATTGACCAAATAAACTTATTGGGAAATGTCATATTGGAGGAAGGTGTGTTAATGGACCCAAAAAAGGTTCAGGAAGTGTCTTCTTGGGAGAATCCCAAGAATTTTTTTAATATCTAAAGCTTCCTGGGATTTGCTAGATATTACAGAAGATTTTTCCAAGAATTTTCCTATTTGGAAGCACCTCCTTCAGGATTGACCAAAAAGGGAGTAATTTTTTAATGTTAAGAGGCTTGTGAGAGAAATTTTTACTAGTTGAAGAAGGTCTTAATAAACAACAGAAATTTTTACCCCAAATGAGTTTTAGTAAGGAGTATATGGTTTATTATAATGCTTCTCGAATTGGAATTGGAGATGTGTTGATTCAAAAAGATCGACTTGTGGCATATGGGTCTCAGTAGTTGAGTCCCCATGAATATAATTACCATACACATGACCTCAAGTTAGAATTGGTGGTTTATGATCTTATGGGTTGGAGACATATATTTTGGGAGAATTTTTACAGCCTATACAGATCAGAAGAGCTTGAAGTATATATTTTTACAATGTGATTTGAATACTCAGAAGTGGAGATGGGTTGAGTATATGAAATCTTTTGATTTTGAACTAGAATATACTCTTGGTAAGGTAAATAGTGTGGATGATTCCTTTAGGAGTGAAACACAGACTTAGATGGTTCATGAGTCGAGTGTGGAATGGAAGATAATGACCATGCTGGCTAAAATGCATGTGGTGGTTCAGGAGAGTCAGGAGTAGATGACTCTAGATTAATTTGTAGTGGAGTCTAAGCTTTTGAGATGAATTAGGGATAGAAATAATGAGGATCTGGATATCTTAGTCTTTAGTGAAATCTTTGAAGTTTGGGTGACCTCTTTATAATGGTTGATAGATGAGGATGAGATCATCTATGTGAAGAATCAAGTTGTGGTACCTACGAGCTTGCGAGTAGAGCTCATGATGGGATTTCATGCCTCAACATGGGCGGTGTATCTAGGTGTAAAAAAATGTAACATGACCTACAATGATAGTTTTGGTGGACATGCATGAAAAATGATATAGCAGGCTTTGTGATAAGATTCTTCACTAGTCAGTAGGTAAAGGTGAAGCATCAATGACTTGGAGGTTTACTTCAACTGTTGACTATCCTAGAATAGAAGTAGGATGATGTGACCATGGATTTTGTTGTGGGTATACTAAATACCCTTTGTAAGAATGAGTCTATTTGGGTCATTGTGGATTTACTGATAAACATTGTGCATTTTATTCCTATATGTGAAACCTTTATAGTAGAACAATTGGGAGAACAGAATGTGTGGGAGATAGTCTATTTGCATAGAGTGCCAAAGACTATTGTTTCATATTGTGATTCATGATTTAATTCATTATTCTTTTAGGCCTTACAGAAATCACTTGTCACACTAGTATTATTAAGTATGGCTTTCCACCCACAGACAGATGGGTAGTCAGAACGTACTATAAAGGTTCTTGAGGATATGCTAAAAGCATGTCTGGTTGACTTCGGTGGATATTGGGAAAATCACTTAGTTTTAGTGGATTTCTCCTATAACAATAATTATCATGAAACTATACAGATGGAACCATATGAGGCTCCTTATTGTAGGCTATTTAGATCACTGTTATGCTAGATGGAGGCTGGTGAGTCAGAGTTTTTGGGGATGAGTCTCATACCAGAGACATCGGAGCAGGTACAGTTCATTCAAAAATGTATGGGTATGACTCAGAGTAGATAGAAGTCATATGCTGATAGACAGAGAAGACCCCTAGAGTTTACAAAGGGTGATCATGTGATCCTCCAGGTATCATCTAGGTTGGGTCACTATAGGATATAGAGGCAGGGAAAGTTGGTGTATAGGTTTGTTGGACCCTTTGAGATAGTGGATAGAATCGGGCTGGTGCCATACCGATTGGATCTTCTATAGAGAAAAGGGAATATTCATGATATTTTCCATGTATCAAAACATTAGTGGTATCTCCCTGACACTTCTCATGTGATCGATTTGGATGAGGTTGATCTTCAGATAGATGTGTCCTTTGAGATGTATCTAATACGTGTGTTGGATCATAGTGAGAATCTATTGTGGGGAAAGACCATGTTGAGAGTTCATTTGCTAAGGAAACATTGATGTGTACAATAGGAAACATGGAAAAGAGAAGCAGATATGAGGGCTCAATGGCCTGATATTTTTGCTCTGAATCTTATAAAAGCTTGGAAGTGCAGCTCGAGGATGAGGTGTTATAATAAAGAGAGATTGTAAGATCTTGATCCTTTCTCGAGTTATCTTGGGCTTCAATTTAGGTACATTTTTTATTATTTAAGTACTTTTTTTGGATTCATGTCTTGAGGTTTTTTTGGGTGGATTTTTTTAGAAATTTTGATAAAAAGGGTTTGTGCATGGTTTTTGCATGGTTATGGTAAACCATGTGCCCATCCCAGCTAACTGTGTGAACCTAAGAAGAGAGCTTTACAAGACATACACATGATTTGAAAAACTGTCTGTCAAAACCTAAGAATGCATGCAACCCAATATAGAGAGGTCATCACAGTTGGCATATGGTTTTTCCTAACCATGTGCCCCTGCCCAAGAAATAGTGTGTGCGGTTTCTTTTCACCCAAAAATTTGATTTAAAATCTTATAAACCCATGAATCACATCATATTCCATTTTTTCATGGGGTTTTATGATTTTGGGTGATCCTATAGCTTTTTAGATGGGTTCGACAACCCTCCAACCTCCATTATTCAAGATCCAAATCCCAAATCGAAGATCCTCTCTTCTCTTGATAAGTGGATCTCATCCCTATTCCTATCCTCTATATTTCCTTGAAATTTTGGAGGATTTTATTCCATGTTTCCTTATATCTAAACCTAATTGGGGAGATCTATATTGAGTATTGAAGATCTATATCTATATTGATAATATCATGATATATTTGATCTTGATTTTGTGATTTAGATCCAGAACTCATATCTACGTCGTTGTGCTGCTCAGATTCTGGGGATTTTTGTTGAGCGAACATCTGTCAATAATTTGAGGTAGGTGGTCTAAAATACAATTCTAATAGCAATGGATTTAATTCGTATATAAATAATTGTAGAATTTGTTGCATCCTTTTTCAATTTATTTTCTTAAATTGAGGTAATTAGGTTTACCTATTGATTAATCAAAGCATTGTTGAATTAAATTATTAGTTGAGGAATTAATCATGAGAATAAGGGGCCTATCTAATAGATAATTCATTTGGTAAATTGATTACCAGATTTAGGGAATGTAATCTAGATAATTTATCAGTGGATTAATTATGAGATATAAAATTTGTTAAGTATATATAATTTATTGTGAATTAATTATGTGATTTGGAATTATTATCTAGATAATTAATTGCGGGAAAAATTTTGATGAGTTGAGATTTAGAATGGAATAATAAATTCTAGAGAAACTAATTATTGGGATATGAAATGTGACATTGATTAATTTATTGATTTAATTAATTAATGATGATTATAATGTTTTGTTAATTTTTGGGTTAACTAATAGATTTGTTGTATTTAACTAATTGTTGAATTATTAATGGGATTGATGGGAAAATTAAATATGAATTAATAATGTGGAAACGAATTCGAACATGGTTATTCAAAACTAAGAAGTATAATTAGTAACATGGTCATCATACTTATGAGTAAGGTAATGTAAACATGATCATTCTAATAAAAAGTGTACATGGTAACATGGATATTATTTTTATGAGTAAGATAATGGGAACACATTCATTCTATTGAGGAGTTTTTATGGTAACATAGTCATCTTACATGCATTTTTTATATTGGTATCTTTGGAAATTTGGATTATAAATGAGAAATTAAATAATGGAAATAATGGAAATCTGAGTTATGGCCTCACACGATAATATTTAAAAATCTAGAATGAGTCACATTAGTTACTGGGATATCATAGCACCTTTGAATACTCCGACCTCTAGTAAGAAGAAGGTATTAAGATATGATATTACCTAGGGAAAACTTCAGGCTCCATTTTGAGACAAATATAGTATTTGGGTATGGTTCACCTTCAGAACCTTGTAGTAAAAGTATTTAGATAACAATAAATGAAAATTTAATAACTAGTTATTTCTCCATTATAATTATTTCTTATAGAACTACATACACAATATTTTGACTGGACTAGTTTTAGAAATCGTTGGTGGTGGCCTACTGAGTTGTACTCACATGATATTTGGGATGCCTGATCAGTACCCAAATAGATTATATTATTTCAAGATAGGATAAGGGAAAAGGACATGGGATAGATTTCTTATTTGGGATGAATATTGGATTAGGGGACTATAAATGGTTCAGAACTCTCTTGGATATTTATAGTGTCTTTATTTTAAGTTTCATTATAGACAGTTGACACATATATTTTAATAGCATGTTTTCCCTTTCAGTTGAGTATTATTTTCTTATTTTATTATCTTTTGAGATGCATATTTTTCTTGTAATATATGCTTCAACATTTATTTATTTTTTTCTATTGTTGTTTTACTCTGATAAATGAGGCTATAGTCTCCCCATGACTGACTTACTAGAAAATCACTGTTAGTCGGCATCCTCTAGAGTATGGGGAGGCACACCTGAGGTCAGGTGGTGAACCATCTTGAGGCACCGTCACGTGGAAACCGGTTCAGGACATTAAAAAATTGATTATGGAGATCTCATATTGATGTAGGAGGAGCATGAAACACCACTTTATAATGTGGTGTGGATACCTCTCCCATTACGAGGCCTTTTCCTGGGGGATTCCTGAGGGCCAAGGGAAAGATAAACCATGAAGGCTGGTCCGAAAGAGGAAAATATCATGATCATGGGATGGACTTGGCCATCACAAATGGTATCAAATCCATTGTACATTTCATGTTCTAGTAAGGACGGTGGGCTAAGGGGGTGGGTTATGGAAATCTTGCATTGAAGGAGGAGAAGAATGAAGCACCACTTTAAAATTTGGTGTGGATACCTCTACCATCATGAGGCCATTTTGTGGGGGATTCCTAAGGGCTAGAGCCCAGTGAAAGTAAAACCATGTGGGCTATGCCAAAATCGGACAATATCATGATCATGGGCTAGATTGGGCTATCACATATGTGAAAATATCAAATTGGAGGAAAATTAAATATACAAATAATGATTGAAAATAACAGAGAACATTGATAACAATAATTTTTATTATTGTGATAAATTTAATGACCAGCAACACATAATCCAATTAGGTTCAAAGGAGACTACCGATTCATTATAAAATAGGGTCAAGGTATTTTTTTAAAAAATATTTTTTTATAATACTTGATAATTATTTTCAGAATTTAGTCTATGAAAATAAGATAATATACTTACATTAAAAGTATAATTTCTTCCCTTAATCTATTTTCAAAAAAAATATTTTTTTTCTCTAAATGAAGAGTATTAACGATGACATTTTCAAGTATGATGCATTAAAATAGACTTCTAATAGGTCACATAGAAGAAAAAAATAGAAAAATATATTAATCATATATTTGTATGTTAAAAAAGGAAAAATTGTTTATACAGGGTAAAATAATTCCTAAAATGAATAAACCTTTATATAAAAAAACAAAATATTAATCACCAATGTCTCAACTGTAACACCAAAAGTTCAAATTAGATTATTTCATAAATAACTAACCATAAATGTTTTCAAAATATTATTGATTATGACTGAAACCCATAGATTATAATGATTTTATCATAAACTATTATAATATAAATTTGACATGTATCACTAAATAACATCAACCACTATTAATATATCATACAAAAAAAATAATTCCCTAATTATATAATATACAATATATGATAAAAATTTCTTTAAATATACTATACATCCCTAAATCAAGGTTAAAATTATATATACTTCAAAAAGATGCTTCAAACAATATTCCTCTAATAAAATAACATAATATACATGTTACCTTTATTATATAATATTCCATAAAAATATTTTTATCCTCAATACATATAAATTTCAATCCCATTTTTATCTATATGATAAAAAATATTTTAAAAATCTACATAATATCTACCGATCAAATCATTTAAGTAAAATAAACAATGTTATACATACCAGGACATCACATAGGCTAGCGGTAGGTATTTCACCCTTATCTCCAATCATTTTTTGGTTCAAGACACATGATATTGAACATGTGATAGGTTGTCTCACACATATGGTAAGTTATTTTTCTACAACAATATTAAAATTATTCCTATAAAATTAAAAAAAAAATTGTGAAAACCAATAAAAATAACATTAATAATATCAAAATTCACGAATTTCATAGCCTCAAATGTCATTTCATACCTATCATCTTACATCCCCAAAAATTTAATAACATTCTTCTAATGTAATCCATCATGTTAGCTGTAAGGGTTAAATGTCCCTCAACCCAATAAAAAATCTCCCAAAATATAATTAGTCACTTCAAAATAACATAACATAAAACCTAAAAAGGGGTTTTTATGCCTTTGAACTTATGATAAACCATTAAATTATAAAACTTTGATGTTACTCATAACAATTAATTTAATATCACAAGATTAAATAGTAATGTCTAAAATTATCTAAACCTTTCATTTGGTAAAAAATATAATGATTTTGCCTTATACAGTCCCAAAATTTAATCTCTAGAAAAGTATAAAATTTATTTCATTTCTAGGATCTGTTTAGTATTATAGATTTATAAAATTAAATCATTACTCTTATATAACAATATAATACATTATTAGTGGGAAACAATCTCATATTATAATTTTTTTACAAAAATAAAAAACATTTAAAATAAAATGTGTTATCATTCATGAAAAATATTTTCAATTATTGACATGAATTATTCTATATTCATAATCATCATTAATTACGGTGAAAAAAAATGAAATGTGGTATGAGAATAGAAAACTCAATAAGGGTAATAAAATTAAGAAATATACTTATATAGTGAAAATCATGAAAACAAATAAAATATCTACTTTTATGATGATATTCATTGAGGATGTATAATAAATCATATACATGTGAAAAACAGACACATATTTCTTAAAAACCAAATAAATATATTAGAAAACCATGTAAAAACTTTGAATCATCATATTCATAACCCATATTCACTCGTTTCATAAATAACTATATTGATGTTAAATACATAGGAGAAACCAACACAATTAGAATACTCCTTGAATTTTAAGACAATATACATTACCCAATGCATTGAGATCTGTATCAGGATTACTCATTCATATAGGTAATATATGGATTATTCATTCATATAAGTTAGGCTCTCCAATTTTATAATATATAGTTGGCTCACCCATCATCTTATATAATTATTAATAACTACATAATTAATTTTTAATAACTCCCATTTTCATCTTAAAACCATTGGAAGAATATTTTTTACTCATTTGAAAAACTTTTTCAAATATAGAAATACCCATTCCTTTTAAAACCCCATTTTCAAAACTCGGAAACCCAGAAATAAATGAAAAAATGATTTTTATTGAAGAAAAAAATAAATCTTGTAGTGGTAGAAAAATATCAAATATTAGTTATAGTGTATGAAGAATCCTTCTATGTCATATATGTTAAAATAGAAAATTCCATTTTTCATTTTCTAAAGAAATTAATATCATTATATATAAAATATATAAAATGAATCATTTTGGAATAATACAAAAAAAATTAATAAAAATTCCCAAAAATTTATTAAAATTTATTTATTTCATTATAAATAAATCCATAAAATAGTGATAACAATATGGAGATTAATGAATAGGAATTATAAAATAAATCTTAAAACTGATTAATATGATTTTTTATAGTTAATGTTTCCCATACATCTAGTATTAATCATTACTTATGTTATTTATCTTCATGAAATTTAAAAATATGTTAATTATTTAATATTTTAGGAATCATTTTATATATTATTATTCCCTTCATTTTATTTATGAAAATGTTATAATTATTTATATAATCAATTAATTTAATGTTAGACTTTTTGATGATATTCAAATGATATATCCAAAAGGAATTTGACAGGTATAATATAGTCAAAGAGTTCAATATTAAATATTAAAAATAATAATTATCATGAATAATAATCATTATAGTACATAAAATATAAATTTAAAACTAAATAATATTGATGGTTATAAAAAATGAACTGAACTAAAAATGGAGATAGTAGGTTTTTTATAGGCATTGGTAGCATTTTCTTTTCTCAAACAACAAGATTGAAAGAAGATAAGTATAATTTCATATTTCAATAATTATTATTATATAATTAATTTCATATCATTTATTTAAATTAACTTATATATGGATTTCATTTTATGTGGTTATGAAAAATGAATCACATCACTTCATAGATTTGGTAATCCTCGCATTCACATGAATGATATTAATTTTTTAAATGGATGGAAAGATATAAAAATTGATTATATATTATCATTAAATACTTATAATTATGTAATTAATATAATACATATACATTAAATATATCATTATTACCCTATGAGAGAGGTGATGATGGAAAATATATTAGATCGATTATAATCATGGTATTATTCCCTACACATGAATGGTGGTTTATATCCCATTTAATGGAAGAAGAGATGGTTATATGTTATTATATTGACATAAAAATATTGCATTATATGGATTATATCAGTGTTATTTTCCTTGAATTATGGAATAATATTTTAATGTGTTTGAAGAAGAAATAAAACTAAGGCATTCAGTTAACAACTCCACCTCTTCTTTGGACAACCTTGTTTTCTATGCACCATAATCCCACCTAATGTTGGTATTCATCCAAAAAATAAGAAATATAGAATGTGGGGATAGATGTATGGGAAGGTATTATATCAGGTAATTTATCAATAATATAGTTCATAAAGTGTGAATAAAAGTGTATATGAGGCCCTTTTAAAAAGCGATGGAAGGGGAATTCTTGGAATTTTATTAAGTAATAATTTAATATAAATTGTTTTTTATGTTAAAATAGATCCAAATAGAAATAATTATAAAATAAGATGATTATGAGTCATAATAATCTCATCCAATAAAATATCCCAAAAAATTAGGAGTTGTTTTCACCCTCGTCACTTTGTTTAAACACCATGTTATTCCTTTTGACAATTAAAACGATATTTATGATTTTTACTATTTAGGGGTCACAAAATTTTTTATAAATGGAAAAAATGACCCATAAATGGAAACTGGATGATTAGTTCAATAATTTCACATTTACTAGACCAAATATTGGTTTTTTATAATTTTAAATCTTTTAATAAAATATTATATATTATAAAATATTATAAATTTATTTTTTAGAAATACATGATATTTAATAATAAAATGTATATATATATTTATAACTCATGTAAAATCATTCAAAATAAATTAAATTAAAATAAAAATAGGCAATGGCCTTAATATAATCATCCAATCAAATTTATACATTGTTAGATATCATTTTTAACTATATTTTTTGGTTTCCCCCTTACATATCTAATTTTAACCATAACCGCGATAATGACTTTTTCAATATTAAAGGGTTATAATTTTACATTTAAGATAGAAAATGGGTAATAAATCAATGTTTTACAACATTTTCAATCATTTCACATCAATGTATTCCACTTTCAATATTAATATCATTTTAAAATTATTTAATAAAATATATTAAAATAAAATACTATTAATATCATTTCATATAAAATTCACATAATTTGAATTTGAAAACAACATGGAAATAATGTAATCTAAATAAAAAAAATTAAATCCTCCAGAATATGGTAAAATTGTCTTTAAAATACATTGGAAAAAATAACTCACCAAAAATATATCTATTATAGTTCTTAAAATCATTTACTTTTTTTAATTATTGTTTAAGAATTGTGTCAATATTAGATAAGAATTTAAGGTAATTATTTCATAAAAAAATTAAAATAAAAAATCATGATAATAATAATAATTAATCATTTAAATAACTATTTATACAAAAAATATGTTTTTATTCATTTCCAAAAAATATATAAATACTAAAACCAATAAAGTGATATTTTTGACATTGCTTTTACAAAATATATTGAAAATAACAAAATCAATGATAATTTAAAACAAAAAATAATATTATCAATGTCTAGATAAATATGGATGAAATAGACTCGTAAAATAAAATTAATTCAAGTGTTTGAATGAATTTAAAGTCTTTATCAAAAAACATTTAACCATAATCATCTCCTAATACCTTTATTGTGGTAATAGAAATTTACTATGTTAACTATTCACAATGGAAAAAAAATATATACATTTTAAAAAATATGGGCTACCTAGTTATAAATATGGAATAAATATTTGATGAATCAATTTAAATAATTATTAGATGTTAATTTAATATTATTTATACAAACATGGTAAAAAAGGGATTTGTATAAAAATTCCTTTTAAGTATAAAAAAAATTTGCACAAAATTCAAGTATAAGATTCACTCCAAAAACCATAATTTAATTATAGTTAATAAAAAGGAACCAATAAAATTTTAAAACTAATCCATAAAACAATTTGTGTATTAAAATACTTGAAATAAATATAATGATTCCCATAAAAATAAGTATTTTTTACTATTCATTGAAAAATGATGCTTTAGAAAAATATAAAAAAATAACACTAAGTTAATTTTGATATGATTATTTTATAAAAGATATCCTTTTTATCATATAAAATTTCTAAAATTTACAAAAATTAATTATAGTATTCTCTCACAAAAATGAATAAAACCCATTTTTAATAAAACATTTTTTTGAAGTATAAAATGACTTCACTAAAAATTGGATGCTAATTTACTAAGAAATAATAAATATTTTTTATTCATGTTGACCATTATATATTATATAAAGTTTTCAATCATATTCAGACCTTTAAATTTCAGGGTTAGGTAAAAACTATCATGAAATAACAATATTTAATGTGTCATTTAATCTCATTGTTGTGAACCATATACACTATATAACATTGTTTTCATTGAAAAATATCCAGATATTATTTTTTTTATCCGACAATGGTTTGTTGGGTGTGCTTCGATGGTCCTTAGGGCCATTTTTCATGGTCCTTAGTGCTCTAGTTCATTCATTTCAGGTATTTCGTTTCCCCTACCAAGAAAGAAATACATTCTTCATTGTTAAATAATAAACGAAATAGTCAACCCCGCCATTAATAAATTATCAAATATTTATTTTTTAATATTTTTTATAATCAATTAATTTTTTAATAATTAAATATTACCTCTTTTTAACGTTCATTTATTTAAAATTATTTAAGATTAATTATTCACAAATATTGTGAATTATATTCTCAAAATTTATTTATTTTTCATATTTATTCCTATAATATTTTTTAATTTTTTTCATTTTTAATATTTATTTACACATATATATTCAATAAAATTTTATTATTTTAATATGGTTGTAATGTTACAATCAATATTTATTCATCATAACTTAAATATATACTCATATTTTAAATTTTTAAATAATTTATATATTTAATAGAATTATTATTATTATTTTCAAACAACTTTTATTAGTGTGTCTTTGAAATCACTAATAAAACTCTTCTTTGTCTCTTAAAATGAACCCTAATAGAATCCCACTCTCTCAGGCCATTTTATATCCCATGGAACTCAACCTCTTCTGATAATGTTGCTAGAACTTCTTGGATAAATTGACCTCTTCCATTGATCATCCTCATTATTATTAGATGTATCCGCCCTCTTATAACAAATGTTTTATGATTCTTTATACTAATTTTTAGTTTATCATGAAATGTTTCAAAAACTTTAGTTCTTATTTTAAAGTGTATCATACCACCCCACTATTCTAGGCATATCGGATTGACTAATTGCAAATGATCGAGACCATCATGATTTCAATAACCCAGGATATATTAGTCAAATTATTCTATGGTTATTTGATTTTTCATGATTACAATGGTTTTAGATACACATGTTTTTGTATTTTTAATTTTCCATTTCTAGAATTTTATTTTTTAGGGACATCATAACAACTTCATCCTTAAACTTTTCGTCTAAAATTAAATAATATATTTCTTTTATATTTTTTTGACAATATTATGAAAATTACAATTTCTTTCAAGGTCAAACTACTCTATTAGTGTGTGAAGGTTTTGGAATATGATTTTAGATATAAAACAAAATGGTTTTTTAACAAAAATATAAAATTAATAAGATTATTCATAAAAAATATATAAATTAAAATATAAAAAAAATGGACTTCTTGGTAACCTACGAAAATGGTGCTAATTTTATAGGGATAATTTTATTAATATGTCTCAATGGGAGTATTTTTTATTTAAGAATAAAATATATGTGTACTAAGGTTCCTCTCATGGCGGAATATAATATAGTTATTTATCAATTAAAATAGTAATCCGTTAAAAACTAATAGATTTAGATTTATTAATAATATATTTATCATGTAATTGGAATTTTTTATTGGAAAATGAGTGTGAAAATAGTCGGTTTTGAATAATAAAAAACACTTGAAGGTGTGACAGACGGTTCAAAATGGAGTAATAAATATTTTGATGTATTTAATAACTAGATATAGGGTAGTGACCTCAATAATATTCAAGTTATGAGTATCCAGTTCTCAATTTTCCAAAATATTTATTTCAATAATTTATTTTAATTACATAATCCATAATTCTGATCTAAGAATTGATATTTTTAAAATTGAATACATTCATTAATTTAATAAAAAAATTATTTATTTTAGTAAGATTTATTATTTAATCAATTATAGTAGATAAGAAGTCTTAAATATAATGCTAATGGTGCACACTACTTTAATTAGGTATTGGTAAATTTAAATATTTTTTAAATAATATATTCAATTCATATTCTTCTCTAAATTATCATAATATAATTTTGTGCAATAATATTTCAATCAAACATATTCAAAGAAATGAATGTATAATAAAACATTAATCAAATTGGTTAGGAAGAAATAAATAAATTGTTCAACTAAATTTAAACATTCCCAAAATAATGAATATAAGATTTCATAAAATATGGTTACCATTTTTGAAGATATTTCTAATGTTTAGGTCATTATATTATTATCCATTGATGGTCATAAAAAACATAAATTCAAATTTTTATAACATTGTTTTCATTTCTTCTTTGAGTGTCCAAAGGTTTAATGAAATTTTTATTAAGAAAATAATCAAATATAATAGAAGTGTCAATAACATTCACTATTGATTATGAGAATCAGAAAATTATTTAAAACCTAATATTTATAAAAATATAAAAAATGTTTTGAAACACACATATATACAAATATATTTTTATTTTCAAATCCAAATACATTATTTAACTATCAATGTATATATACATTACATGGATACATTATACCTCTTTATTTTTTATAAAAATGAATATTCGAAAACGTAATAAAATGAATGTGAATAAAAAAATAAATGCATTCTAATCATATAACATTTGATAATGATGATTTATTTAAAGATTTTATCATGTTTGTAATAGAGAGTATACCTAACCTTTCTCAAATCCTTTATCTGGGTTTACATTGTTTCTATTCAAGAAAAATCCATCTAAATGAGTTTGAAGAACTTTTTATTTTTAATTAAATAGATCAATGCATTAAATGATGTAATAAAACTTTTGAGAAATATAATCTATATATTTACTTGGTTGATACTGCAATTTATTGATCATTTTATATGGATATTGGATTAAATAGAGATTGAGAACATATAAAATATATGAAAATGAAAATTGAATGTGACCATTGTGATTATCCAGATATGTATGAGAAGATATATAGTTATACAAAGAGTCCATTGTATAATAGTTGTACAAAATATATTAAATTTTCCTTTGTTTTGAAGTTATATAATTTGAAAGATAAAAGCTAGTGGAGTGACAATAGATTTTCCTAACTATATGGTCTTCTAATTGATATTCCAACATAGTATAGTGATCATAGTTTTGAAATATATTACACTAAATTATTTTTATGCTTAGTGGGTATGCTCTTTGAAAAAATAAATTCATGTTATAATGAATATATATTGTCTTATAAGGACCCTGAACTATTCAGAAAATGACATCTATATGGGGAAGATTGATATAAGTAAGATGAATCATGTATTTTAAAAGTTGTGTGATACATACTTCTCATTACACAGTTTAAATGAATATATAGATGTTTGAAAGCCTTTATACATTTTAAATTGAACTCGTTCAGAATAATTTATGATGGGAAATTGTGTCACCTATTTGACACTTCTCAATAGAAGAAAATTGATTATGAGTTTCTTGAATTTCAAAATTGAGATGATAAACTTCTATATTGTGTTATATAAAAATATAATAAATCCATTTTCAATATAATGTATTAATAAGATTACTGGGATAATTATTTTGGTAAATTTTATCTTTCAATTATGGTTATGCATGTTTTATATATACTTTATATTGTCTGTTTTTACATATGGACCAAAATAACCAAGTAATGATATTGATGTCTACATGTATCCATTGATTGATGACATAAATTTAATGTGGGATACAAGTGTTACATTATATGATACTCATTGAATTGAAGAGTTCTCATTGGGAGAAATTTTGTATGTAATAATAAATTATTTTCCTACTTATGAATGATTTTCTATCTATATTACTAATGGAATGTAGGGGTTCTCCATTTGTGATAATGGTGTAGACTCGGTTAATATAAAACATTCCTTATAGACTTTATTTTTAGAACATTTTAAATTCATACCCTAAAACATAAATAAAAATCAAAGATGGCATCATTCAATGGAAATAATAAACATGGTATAGCACTATCTCCACTAATATGTGATAAACTCTTTGAGAGAGTACTGAATTTAAAAAAAAAGTAAACTTTTTAAAAAAAATTAAAATCAAGTTGAAAAAAGTGACTAGTTCTCATTGAATTGATATACTATAAAAAATTTTACATTAAAAATATTATTGATTTAATGTATGTGGAAAATATGTATACGATAATTTTTTTGGAATGTTAATAAATGAACCATGAAAAAATATGGAAATAAGGCTTAGTTATACATGGTTGAAATAAGGATGAGGGGTGATTTGGAACCTGAGAATGTTAAAATGAAAAACTTGTCTTACTCTATAAAATTACACTTTCACCTAATAATAAAAATATTTAAATTTTAAACTTCATTAATTGTGAAAAAAATCCATAGGGTTTTACATCAAATATCATGAATTTCATGTGAATGAATAATTTAAAGTTATTGGGTTTATAATCACATGAATTTCATTTGTTAATGTAATATTTATTTATAGTTTTATTTATATTTCATTATTAAAAAAATTAAGACATAAATTAACAAAACATTCCATATTTTTAAATTTCATATGTGGTAAATTTATAGAACCATTGATGTTTGCAACCATGAATAACTAAATTTTAGTTAAATTATGTGGATTGGATAGGTTTTAATTATAGTATATCATTGATATGATGGTTAAGAAAATGCATTAGTTGTTTATATGGATTAAAATATATGGTCTAATATAATATATATGTACATTCCCCATTGAACTATATATAAATGTTTTGAATGGATATGTTGTGAATCAAAGTCATCCATAATTTTTTATTATAGGTGGATATATTTTTGAATAAGCTGTTGAATTTTATACTAATTATTTATCACATGTTGGTGTCATTGGTCTTCCAAAATTTCTTCACAATAGGTGCCTTATAGGTAAAATTATTTAGGAATTAGATGTTGTAATAGTTAACATTATAATGATAGAGAAATATCACCGTTTAATTTTATGTAAGTGTCTAGTGGTTCCTCTGTAAATTGAATCCCAAAAACAAATTTAAAGAAATTTTAATATAACAAGGGATAAATTAATGCTATCAAATTCACATAATCCATAAATTATTGGATGGTTTCAATGTCATATTGATAAGTATTTATCTACTTATCTGATTTTTGTTTCTGAGTGACTTGCATGGCTATATAAGGGACCAAATGTCAATTTATTATCTTACAATGGTTTTTTGATTAATGATTATACATTCTATATGAAGGAACAATGAGAAATAAGATAAATACAATATCATGGAAGTATTCTTATAGTGGATGTGATGAAAATATCATATTAAAATGATAAAATTCAAATGTATATGCAAATTTCATACTTCATTATCAAAAAAAATTACTTTTATTATACACCATTTAAAGTGTTGCTTTTCGATTGAAAGTGGATTGAAAACCTTAGTGTAGTTAAATCCAATGAATTGGGGTTTATGAAGGTGAATTTTAGTTTGATGTTAATAATAATGAACAGCTCATAATGGAATCAAAATAAGTGCAAGAATTTTTTGTACCAAAAATATAAAATAGGAATTTGTCAAATGTTATATAGGTGAATAAAACAACTATAGGGTTAGGTGAAAATTCAGTTGAGTATGACCCTTTCATTAGGGTATCATAATTATTTCTTGGTGTTCTAAATATAGACATTATCTTGTACAATAGAGGGGATGATAAGGACGGGATTTGGATACTGAATAAAGGATCCAAATCCTTAAAAACTATAATGAAAAAGTGTGCTCAATGATTATGTTAAAATTTTAATTAATATAGCAGTATTTTCCTAATAATATTATAATTTCAATATTGTCTTTATGTGATCTAAATTAATTACTTAACTACACATACAGATAATGACTACTTCACACGCTGATTTTACTATTACCAATGAAGAAAAGTCTATCAATACAAAAACTACGGAATTATTAAGGGATCATATACACATTGATGAATAAATATCAATGTAGTATCACTATGTTAACTAATTTTATCAAGGACATAGGAAAAGGTATAAAATATGTAGTTGGATGGAATCAATTTAGCCCATATTTTGACCCCAACAAGAAAAGTTGCATTAGTCACATCGGGGTCCCAAATCAAGTGTATGTGTAAATTGATAGAGATTCATGGAGAAATTTCATTACTAAATTTAATTCAACCTCTTTGGAAGATATTATGGCAACGTTGTGATATACATTATCAATTTTAATGATATATCATATACTAAAAATTTTATTTAATTTTCATTATCCCTTATATTGTTCAGTTATTTTAGAAAATTTTAAAATTAATTTTATATCATTAGTCAATAAGAAAGATCATGTAGCCTTATAGAAACTTTTGAAGAAGTTTTGTTTTATGTATTATATGGTAAAGTAAAACACCTCCCATAAGATCCATATATAATCATTAAAAACCATGATACACAGAAGGATTTTATTATTTTCCATGACAAGCAATAATATTAGGTCAATTGTAATTGATAATATTTTATTTGAAATTAATTATTTTATCCACCTTGATTCAAAAATATTAATTTATGGAACATCATAGAATTTTCAGAATTATGAAGCATAAAAAACAATGGTCCCCTAATATAAATTAAGTATGTGTTACATGTCACTTCAGAAGAAAATGGAACATATTTTAAATCAATAGAAAAATGTGATATGTGATATGAATCAACATATATTCTTTTATATATATATATATATTGATGATTCCTAATCCAAATATATTTTTATCTTTTTTTCATATGCTATTGAAGTAGGCTCATGTAAATAATGAGGGAGAATAGTAGTTGAAAACACACTAGCGGTATTATAATCATGTGAAAGAATACCATAATTATAATTTGATAATATTTTAATAATATTACATTAAAATATATATTTATATTTAGATGTTTATTATATGGTTTAGGAATAAGAATCATCATAAATTTTACAGGAAGAAAAAATAATTTTAGGATCTTTAAAGAAGCCAAAACATTATGTCTGGGTTAGAGGTGTAGGTTTTGGAGTGTCCCTAATATTTCAAGACAAAATAATTTCAATTATATACATATGATATGAGGAAAGTTATTTATGAACATAGAGATTCATTAAAAGATATTATTGATATGTCTTGTTTGGAAGTCCAGTATATTCAAAATGTTCAAATAGAACTAATGGTAGAATAATAATTATTATATAATGAGAATCATGACCCCACAATAATTGTGGCTATCCTCACCCCTCATCCACATTACATGACTAATTTAATCAATATTTTATATCCCATTCTACTAAATGTGCATCAAATTACCACATATAACTTTATATTACTCAAAAAACTAGGGTGTAATTATATGTGATGTGTATCTATAAACACCCACACACCACCATGTTGTGAGGGGTATGATGTACAATATACTATGAGACATGATAAAAAATAATAAACTCTCAAAAGATCATGTGAGATTTAGAATTGAATAATAATAGTAGGTTTCATTTTCCTTTTGATGATATGGATGTCACCATGGTCGATAATACTATTGGAAGATTCATATCATAGTTGTTTAATCTTATAAAGATACATAGTGATGAGAAGTTATCTACATTACAGTTTTTTAAAATGAAATCCATTTTAATATTTATGAAAAATTATTGAATGTGTAATGGTATTAAAGATACAGAAAAATGGTTAAAAATTAGGTCAAATCAAGAAAATCCAGTGCATCTACCATGAAATCAAAAGGACCATCTCAGAGTACCTTCACCACACAAGTTCCATTATAACTTATTTTATATTTGTATGTTTATGTGGTTCAAATATAAAATGATAAAAATGTGTCCAATATTTAATATAAAGAATAAATATTAGTAGATTCCATAATAGATCAGATTAGTCTCAATAGTAAAAATGAAATTGGCATGTTTGAATGGTTGGGAGTCTCAATAGCGATGGCATGTATGAGGTAAATTTGCAGATCCTTTTTTATTGAAAAAATATATTCTATGTTCATTTAAATTAATAACTATTCATATTTTTTTGAGTATATATTACTAATATATAATGGAAATCCCCAATGAAACATAGTTTCAAACCATTAATCCTTCTTTAATTTCTATAACAGAATTTAATTTGAATATAGATGAAATTTATAAATGAAATATGAACAAGGCGTGTTATTTAGAATAAAAATAAAAAATGATAGGCTCTTATTAATTCCCAAAATTTCAAGGTAAAAAAATTTAATCAAATCATATAAAATACAATTTTTCATTAATTATTTGAGTTTTTAAGAATCATTTGATGCTCATAATAGTCAATTTGGATACTTAGAATATTTATCTTTTAGATCCAAGTAATGGATTTTCAGAAAAATTGACCACACATGATGTCCATTAAGAATTTTTAACACACTATAAACAATATTTTTTAAAAAACATCAATTTATACATTTCAGTTTATTTTTAACTAATAATTTTTTATGCTAGGTTAATCTATAAATATCATCAACATCATGGTATAAGATTTGTGACTATACATTTTGAGATGGTGAATTTCTCAAAATAGATAAAAATTAAGATATATATAGTAATATTTACTAATCAAAACATAAATCATAGCAATTTATATATTTTGGTTGATTATTCTATATATTTTGAAGTAAAATATCATCAACTATTGTCTATATTAAAAATGTAAATATATGAAAGATATCATGTACAATCAAAAACTTGAACACAAGAAGTATATTTTTTAAGGTAATTAAAATTTTATTTAAAATATTTATTAATAATTTTGATTTTCTTTATTTTTTCAGTACTACGGGGACTAAAAATAGTCTACATGATCAAAAAAATATTTGAGATGAGAGGTCAAAGTATATAACATCCAAATGTTTACCCACATCAAGTAGAGGTGATTACCTATTATATTTCTTATTTAATACAAATAATTTCCCAAGAGATATATCAGTGATGTGATGTATTAGTATAGTAATTCATATATATTAATTTTACTAAAATAAAATCACATAAAATTAAAATTATATTTATTATATTTTTATTATAATCCCACATTTTCAAAGTACCTCATATAAGTTTTTCATATTTTATTATCCTATCATTATAAAGGAATTAGATCCCAACAAATTATTTTCTTCCCCTCCTGTGTGGGGTTATATAATTGATGATCCTCTCCCACATGTGGTTCCTTACCTTGATGGACCTGGATTAAATTTATGATTGTGTGTGTTGTAAAATAAGAATCTCATTGTGGTAAACTATTTAAGTTCCTCTTAAGAGAAAACACATTTCAAGACTTTTAATTTTTTCCTTACAGGGGGAGATAATAATGATTATTATGGAATGAATTTATGGGATTATAAGAAAAATAATTCAATAAAATGACATATCTTGATGGGAAATCATTTTATAATATTATGAATATAAAAATTTGCACACTCTTTTTTTAGATGAACTGAAGATTGAACTCATACTTTTACATAAATTTAATAAACCTACATCTCATATGAGTACATAAATATTCCTATTTTTAATATAATTTATTAATTATTATAAAGGTTATATGTGTATTTCCCAAATTTCTTGTATTTTATATTCAACTCCCCAAAAATTTCCTTCTTTTAGGGATTTGGATTGGTTTATAGAAACATAAAAACCTTTTACTAATGAACCTACAAAGAAGGAATTCCTAGAGCTATTTCTCATGGATATGTATCATGTAGGGTTACACTCTATAGATTTTGGTAGCATAAGTAACATTTATGATTCTACTCATGCGGATGGGAGTTCATACTTTGAGGTTGTATATATGATTATGGTGAGAGAGAAATGGGTCAAGGAACCTTCTACCAACATGTTTATAGACATATTAAAAAAATTTGGGATACAGTTCACCCATTGATATGCCTTGTTTTCATAATTTCGGGTTATTTTTAATCAATTTAATCAAGGTATATTAATTTTTTAGGTTTATTAATATATTATTCATTATGGTGTTCTCATTTGTGCCAGAAATATAGGTTAGCAAGGATAAAGATTTAGCAATGAAGAAAGGTAACCAAAAAACATATGATTTTCAATGGAATACATCCCATATTTTATATAGGAACATTGATATTAGTTCCCCTCATATGGTAAATCATGTTCCATTCTCTTATCCCCTTAATTTTTTTATTTATCTCTTTTGATGAGTTTTTTAAAATGGTTTGGCCATTTTTCGCAGTCATCTTACACTCCATGATAGAGAGGTTAGATGGATTCCATTAATTTTAGGTTTGATACAACCAAATAAATGGAATTAAATCATACAGTAGATTCTAATAGATATGTATCACCCATATCCTAAAATAATTATGATAATAAAAATGATGAATCAACATAAAATGATGTTAAAATGAGATTGGATATTGAAAATTCTGAGAGGTATGATGATACCTATAAGTTAATTTAGATTAAAACAAGCATCATATTTAAAAAAAGAAAATTATATTGTTTTTAAAACATTGGTAAAATAATAAATAACTAATTTTTGGCATATTGGAATCAATTGTACGTGAATCAGACACATGATGTGCGTTTAATGACTCAAATTGAATGTTTTTAATATAAAGTTCATTTTAATTTAAAATACCTTTCACATTGTAAAAACCAATAAAATGATCTTAGGTTATTTTAAAAAAATTGTGGAAATAATAAAAATTTTATTTTTGATATGAAGGAATTGGCCTCATTTCAATCTAACACACAATGTGGCCAATATGACTAAAATTGAATGTTTTCAAAAATAAAGTTTCATTTTTGTTTAGAGGAAGGGCCACATTTCCCAAACCATGAAAATTATCTCAAATTGTTTTATAATATTATGAAATATGATCTATAATGTATGTGTGATATGTTGAAACTGAACTAAAATCAATCTGAGATGGGTTTTGGCTTGTATGAAAAAAAATCATGTTTTCACAACAAAAGTGTCATTTGACTCTAAAACACATGTCATATAACCAAAATAGAGTAAACAAGGTCATATTTTCCTAAAATGTTAATAAAATGATACATAATTTATTTTTTATATTTAGGAATTGATCAAACATCTCTCCAAAAGATGATGTGTCTTGTATGACTAAAATTAAATGTTCTAACATTAAAAGTGTCGCTTTAGTTTAAAATTCACATCGCCAAGTCAAAAATATGAAAATGATATCAGAATATATTTTTACCATAAAAAATGGTTCATAGTTTAATTTTTATGTGTAGTAACTGAACTCACTTAAATCTCAAAACATGATGTGGTCAGTCTGACTCAAATTTCCTATTTTCAAATTAAAAGTGACATTTTACTCTAAAACACATGTCACGTAACCAATATTAAAAAAATATTTTTTAATTTCATGAATATGTGGTTTTTAAATAAATTAATTTATTTATGTCATGTAAGAATTAGCATCAAATCAATCAGACACCAAATGTTGCTGATAGGACATAAAGTTCATGTTTTAGGTATTAGTGTCATTTTAGTTTGAAACAAGAGTAAAACTATGAAAATAAAAAAAATCCTGAATTGTTTTTAAACATTAGAATCATGATTCGTATATTATTTTTTACATGTAGGTATTGAACTAATGTCAATTTGACACACTATATTCTTAATGTTACTCAATGTGCATGTTTTCAATATATAAGTTTCATTTTTGTATAAAATGCTTGTCAAATTTTCAAAAAAAAATAAAACGAGATTGGATTTTTTTTTAAAATAGTTGAATAATCCATAATTAATTTTTAGAATAAATTAAATGAATCCACGTCAATTAGACACAATATGTGTTCAGTATGACTCAAACATCTTGATTTTAATATAAAAGATTCATTTTAGTTTAAAATAAGAATAACATTGTCAAAAAAAATAAGCATGGATTGTTGTAAAAAATTAAAACAATTATCCATTTTTTTTCATGTGTAAAAATAAACTATAC
This sequence comes from Viscum album, assembly GCA_963277665.1. NCBI lineage: Eukaryota > Viridiplantae > Streptophyta > Magnoliopsida > Santalales > Viscaceae > Viscum > Viscum album. The sequence continues at coordinate 1,285,159,320 of OY728133.1, forward strand.
ATCAATTCAATAAATTATGTGGCTAATATGACTCTAAATTTTGGGTTTCAATATTAAACAATCATTTTAGATTAAAATGCATGTGAAATTTTCCAAATAATGGAATTAAGCTTGTATAGTTTCAAACTGTAATATAATGATCCATAATTCAATTGTGATATGTAGGAATAGATCTCAAGTTAATCCAACACACAATATGGCTATTATGACTCAAAGTAATTGTTTTTATATTAAAATATTAATTTTACTATCAAAAGTACCTCACATAGCCAAAACCATGTAACAAAGATCCTATTAACCTAAATATTTGGGGAAATAATTCGTAATTAATTTTTTAATGTATAACAATCAACCATAAACCAATATGGCACATGATGTAGTATGTATGACTCAATCTATCTATTTTCAATATAAAAGTTTCTTTTTAGTTTAAAACATGCTTCAAATTTTCAAAATTGAGAAAATGAGATTGGATTATTCTCAATATCTACAATTTATTTTTCTTTATAGGAATCAATAACACAACAATATGACAAATGATGTGGACGGTATGACTCAATGTTTTTGTTTTCACATTAGAAGTGACATTTTAGTTTACAACACATGTAACATTTTCAAAACCTCAAAAATGGCCTCAAATTGTATCTACACTATAAGAAAATGACTCGTAATTAATTTGTAACATGTAATTAGTGATTATACATCAATATGACAAATGATGTGGTTTTTGTGAGTCAAAGTGAATGTTTTCACATTAACTATCCTTTTAATATAAAAAACATGTCATATAGACAAAACTATGTAAATGAGCTTATATTCTCTTTAATCCTTAGGATAAAAATACATATTTCATTTTTGGAAAGTTTAAATTTATCACACATAAACCGGACACAAGATTTGGATAATATGTTTCAAAGTGCATGTTTTCAATATAAGTGTCATTTTAGTATAAAATAGGATTTACATTTTCAAAAATTAGAAAAAAAATGAAATTATTTTCAAAATTTATGAAAATGATCCATATTTAATTTGTGATGTATAATAATAAACCTCACATAAATTTACACTATATGTTGTCTCTATGACTCAAAGTTTGTGTTTTCATGTTAAAAGTGACATTTTAGTTTAAAACATACATTACCTATCAAAAACCAATTAAACGTGTTCTAATTATCTTGAAACAATATGAAAATGTTAAATGCTTCATATTTCACATGTAGTAATTTTATTTACATTAGTTGAACATATGATGTTGCCGATATGACTCAAAGGGCATGTTTTTTATATAAAACTGAAATTTTATATTAATGATATAGTTATTGAAAAATATTTTAAGTAATTAAAATAATTTAAAACAAATAATTTCCCTAAAAATTCATAAATTAAAAATATAAGTTATATAGGTTATTAATTAACAATTTAATTAAAAATTTCATAATATAATTATTAATTAATTGAATAATCTATAATTATTATATAATTAATAATATAATTATTAATAACATAATTAGTTGTATAACTGATAACATCATTAATATATTTTATAATTTACAATATAATTTATTAAATGAGAATTATATTATATTAAATATATAAATTCATTATTTTTTGATATACTATAATAAAAACAAACATTGAATTTATTATAGGGTCATGGTTTTTTAAAGAGGTTGATCATCGAAAAAATCTTCCTATAAGAGTATTTTTTTTTTATATTAGGTTGTAATTTTTTTATTTATCCTATATGTGTTATCAATTTTAATATTTTTTATGTAATTATTGAATGTAATTTTTGGTGAAATGAAATATTTTTATTCCCATCTATTTTTTTTATATTTCTACTCCAAACTATTTATGTATTGTAATTTTGTTTTTTGTTGTACTCTCGCTATTAGGATACAAAATTTTAGTAGCTAATATGACATTTATCTATGATAAAAAAATAAATGATAATGTCCAAATTTACTAGTTCTAAAAAAACATTGATTAAAGAACAATTTATCAGCACTAAAATAAGTCACTGAAAAGGGGGTCTTTATGAGCGTTTTTTTAACACTACCAAAGTACACAAGAATTTAATGGAACATATCATATCAATTATGTTTAGCACTATAAAAACCCTTTTAATGTTGATAAATATTGTTTCTATAGTATTTCTATATTTGTTATAAATTATTATCTTATAGGTTGTTTCCTTCAAATAATTTATTGGGTTCCATATACAATTATGGTATTCTCTTTTCAATGATGGTTATATTACTTGAAATGGGTCATATATTGGTTTTCATTGAGATTTTTTATTTATATCACACTCTAGGAAATTAGTCATCATCTCTATTCAAACATTTTTTGGAATTCAAGACTCAAATGATTCTTTCTTTTTTTTCTCTTTTCATTCATGATTGACACTATAAAATTCCATTGCATATCCCACTTTTTCTAGTTGATTGTGTATTCTATGTATTATGGATTCAATTTTTTTATTTGAAATGAATATAATAATAATTTTTAGATTATGTGATGGAGGATGTGTTTCGTAAGTGTATTTAGTGGGATAAACTCGAATTGTATTAATTTATTCAATTTTAATATATTATTTAAGTGATTTTGATATCTTGAATCTCCCTCTTCATTGTTCTTGTTATCATTTTCACCTATTTTATAAGTTGACACTATGGTGATGTCGTATACTACAACCAACCATTTAGTTTCTATGGTTTTGTTTCATATAATACCCTCTCCATTTAAAATCTACTCTTAGAATTTTCATTATTTATTCTTGGATTTTTAATCCTATAGAGTTAAAGAGTTTTAAAAATTGTGGTGACGTATGTTAGAGAAGATCATATTCTGTGGTGAATTTCCATTATGATTGGAGGATAATAATCCTTCATTTGGTGAGTGCAATCTCTATTTAATCTTGTTTTATATAGTAGTTTTGTAGATTATTTTGAATTTCCATCGGTTGTAGCTTAGTTTAATGGATTTAATATAGGTGATACTAAGATATTGATAAAAATGGGGGTAGTTAAAAATGATTAATGTGTGGTACATCTTACTAAGGATTTCACTCATTGTATTATTATGATTTTACTAGTAGTGACTAGAAGAGACCATAATGTATTGAATTGGTATGCTTGATGTCGATTGAATTATACCGTAGAACCAAATTGGTAATTTCTTCAACTAGATTCCATGAAGAAAAATTTGGGTAAGTAGTTTATTTATTTATTTATTTTTAAATTTTCTAAAATATTTTTTTTATTGGAATATAGTATGAACTAGCATGAAATGAATTTATGTATGACCACTTAGGTGGATGGCATCAAGTCATGTAATTATTAGGATGTTATGGTCCCTACATGCACAACTTCAGAGGATTGGGATGATAATTCCATCATGAATATATAAACAATAATGAGTCCCTGTGTTTTTTCACCACACCGATACTTATATTATACTCCCAATTCTATATGATCCTTGGATGAATCCATAGTCACTGAAGAAGTAAAGTAAAATGAATTCAACCAAAATATTATCATGACCCCTCCCTCCAAGGATGACCCTCCTGGGATGAAAATATTTAAAGGAAGATAGCGACCCCCTGAGTCCCGCCTCTAATATGTCCTGATTAGGCGACTAGCACCAATGGTATATGGATCTCACAATATGGGAGGCATTACCCATTAAAAGAAACATGAACATGAGATAACATAGTCCATCCCCAAAATAACTCTAGGATATATATATATATATATATATTAGGATTCCAAAAACCACCTCGCATGCATGTTTAAAATTGAACTACTACATATATAATAAAACTTCAAAGCAAAAATACCCAAAAGAAAGATAAAGAAGTAGCCCAACAACTATCTAAAATCCTTGGATAGTAACGCCCTCTATGGTCCATGTAATCTTCCTAGAAATTTTAATGAATTTTTATATATAAAGGGTGATCATAAAAATATACTTAGTAGGAAAACCAAAGTATCTAATGCACATGTTAGGGAAGCATTCCAATGATCCTGTGGGAAAATATCATAAATGAACAACACTTAACTGGTACACTAACTAGCCCAAGATCACCAAGTCATGTTCACCAAATAACTCAAGTCAAATAATGTAATATAATTAAATCACATCAATGTTAGGATACTCTACACCACTTTACCAATGATTAGCCACCCTCACACCCAAAAAAAGACATCATGGTACTCCTACCTTTTCTAAAGATGCCCCTTCAAAACCCACCCGAACATAACTTGGACACAAACCACATCATATACCACCAGCAGACACTTGGGACACAAACCGCAACACATCCCACCCACAGACAGTTGGTCCACAAACCACAACACATGTTTCCTGTAGAAACATGAACCCCAAACCACATCACATCCTGCCTACAGTCACCTAGGCCACAAACCACACCTCATCCTGAAGACATATGGGTAAGCACAAAACATCTCATACCAAAGACACTTGGGAAAGCACAACTCACCCACATATACTTGGGACGCATACCTCACCACAATCTACCCCAGGAATATTAGGCTATCATTGCCTAGAAGTGGGATCATGGAAGAGTGGTTGACCACCCATTTATCTTCCCACTAGGATATGTGGGAAATACAATCTCTTCTGGGAAGATAGGGGTGTTCGTAACATTGTTCTCAACTAGGGTGGGTTCATATATAAATAATAGGGGAAAATACAATTATATACATACATGATACCAAACACTCCATCCTAACCTATGGGTTCTCATATAAAAATAATCCCATAATACTACAACCTTTATTCCTACCTCTAAATGAAATTATCAGTATCCACAACAATCATTTCTGAAGGGAAAGATCCACGTAACTAATGTGGCTTCAAATATCCCCCACATTTAACACCCATTCATCATATTTCATTAACCATTTCTATTATTTTATCCAAACCAACACAAGCCTTTCAATATTTAATAAATGATTGTTTATTCATCCATCACTACATAGGAAACTATCAGGCATGACACAAATAAGAAAAATATAAACAAGAAATTGAGAATATGAGGAACACTAAGAAATAATTAAAATGACTTCACATTAATAAAACATTTTACCATGTCCTGTAGATATAGGGTGAAGCTTTCTGAATTTTACTCATAGAGAAAATCCAGGTGAATTCCTTATACCAACACTACTGTTTTCATTCAATCTTATCTTTCATAGATTATATATCGATGAAACAAAAACCAAATCACAACCTCGTCTAATAACACATTACTGCACAACCAGTTCGCAGCCCTGTTGTACAATATTTATCACCCATCCCACAATAAATTAATCTCTCATCCTAGGATTCCATTACACCACCCAAGCCATCTCGCAACACACAACATTGCTCAAAACCATACTACAACACAAACAAAAACAAACCCACATATCATTTCACCCCATATACAAAGGAAAAAACACAATTATAGATTTAAGAGGTTATCCTTTATTTAATTACACTTATTATCATAGAAACTATATGATCCTAGGGAATCCATTAATTAGCCGAATATATGTGATTAACTGATTTCCATATGTTAGTTTCCAACCAAAAATGAATAGTATTCATTCTATAAATCATTTAGAGTGTAACCAAGGTCCCAAAACAACCATGATATTCAATAGGTGCTTAGCCCATTCAAATAAAAATATCAACCAGAAATAATAACAAACCAAGATCATGTGTCACTTTTCCCTACCCCCTGCATATTGATCTAAAACTGGTTCAATTATCATTGTTAATTCATATTGAACTATCTTCATATGGAAAAAATATATATACCTGGCCCGCATAAGGAACAAATATGAGGTATTAAGGGAACCCTACCTCAATTGGGTGTCAAAGTTCATCTCAAGAGAACATACCACTCAACGGATCTCATATCACCTCTCCCATAGGATATGCATCCATCTAAGAATTCCCACGACACTACCTCACCAAAAAAACTAAAGAGAACATCATTTGAACCAACCTATATCATCCTCAATCACATCGAGAAAAAAATGTAAGGAAATGAATATCAATCCAGAAGAAATCACAAAAATATAGGAAAAACACACCTTGAATTGAAGGAAGATTTATTCTGATCGAAGGAGATAAGTTAGGAATCAATCCTTCGTATAGGTTTCCTAAAAACACTGAATAGGGGTCATCTAGTCACCCAAGATCGAGGGAGAGTCACTTAATCCATAGGTTTTTACAGCCCAAGAGGCTAGAAAATACTTAAAATATTAAAGCAAAGGCAGATTACAAGATGTGTAATCCACTTTCACATCATGTAATTCCTCAAGGTTAGTTTCCATCGATAAAACTACTGCCTTTTAATCAATTTTATTTTTTTCAAACCCTGAAATATTATATTCCATGAACCACCCAGTACAATCCATGAAACTATGGTTCACATCTTGTAATATACATACATGATGTGTATGCCTTGAAACAACTTTTTTTCATCCCCAACTCCAACGAAAACTCCCGTGAAATCCTAAAAACATCTTAAACAACCAAAAAACCATAAAATTAAAATCTAGGATGTCATGGAATGTTACAATAGATACTTATCAAATGATTTTCATCGTTGATGATCAAAAAACCTAGAAAGAAAGTGGTCTGAACAACCACCCCATAAGATACTTGTCAATAATCTCACCACACCTCAAATGGTACCGCCAATCAAACATGCCAAACCAAATGACCTCACAGACACTTCACGTGACCACACTATAATAAGTAAAAGATTCATCCTATCACACAACTACACAAACACAAAACTACCTCAAAACCACTTCTTTCAATGAACTGCACATTCATGAACATATGAATTAGGTAATTTCATCCTCCATGTCAAGATACTATCCACTATGGGTGACACTCACTTGCCCGAATGGGTTTAATCACATCGTAGTTAATGTATATCAGATAGTAGTCTCATATTCCCCACTTGATATGTTAGGAATTTATCACACCAAGGATATCTAAAACTAAGGGAAATACTCATTTTATAAAACAAGGTTCAAACATCACATTTCCAAACATAATAAAGAAAAGAAAAATTCAATACAACTTTGGGTACTAGGCACACATTTGTGTTTCTCGGTCCAATGTGCTCTTCTCCGGGCCACCATGCCTCTACAACACATGAACCAACGGAATGGTCAATACACACAATGCCATCTCTTGATGATTCTAGATCTCTACTAACAGCTCCAAGAATGTTGCATCATACTTTATATCCAACTCTCCCCAGTCAAGGACATGGGTTTCATTATGAATATATTGAAAAACTTGAGAGATATGGAAGACGTTATGGATCCTCTCCAACCGTGGTGGAAATGAAAATTGGTACAACACCTTGAAAACTCACCCCAACACCTCAAAGGGGTCAACAAACATAGAAGAAAGAATACTCCCTCTACTGAACCTCCAATGCCCATGTCAAGTGGAATCCTTCTAGAACACGTGTTCACCTACCTCCAATTCCAAGGGCCTCCTTCTGCAATCAGAAAAATATTTTTTTGGTCTTTTTCTGCTTTAAACCTCTATTGAACAAGATGAAAATTTTCAATCATGCTATGCACTACCTTGGGACCTAGAACAACTACCCACCCAATCTCTACCCAACACAATGAAGAAGGGCGTGACATTCTGTACAAGGATTCAAACAAGCCATTACAATGGAATAGTGGTATCTATTATTATAAGAAAACTCTACCGAAGGTAGGTGTTTTATCAAAGATCCACTAGAATCCAAGAAAGAGGCTTGAAAGATATCCTCCAGTAGATGGATAGTCAATTCTATATTCCCATTTTTCTGAGGGTGGAAAGAGGTGTTGAGGCATAACTGGGTTCCAAAAGCATACTGTAATCCCCTCCAGAATTATGAGGTAAAATGTGTGTCCCGATCTGAGAAAATGGACCTTGGAACTTAATGCAGCCGCACCACCTCATCCATATACCGCTTTTCCAAGGAATTTAATACGCTTAACTCCTTGATAGCTAAGAAGTGAGTTGATTTCACTAGTTGATCCACCATCAACCAGATAGTATCACAACCCCCTTGAGCTCTGGGTAACCATGTGATTAAATCCATTGAGATTTCATACCACTTCTACAAGGTAAAATTAAAGGGATGCAATAAACCTCTAATAAAACAATGTTTGGCCTTCACCTGTTGTCAAACCATTACTCATTCTATAAACTCTTCCAAAACTCATTTCATTTTGGTGCACCAAAACTACATCTTTGAGCCATATTATTTCTTAGAAACTCCTAGATGTACCTCCAAGGGTGAGTCGTGAGACACAAAAAGGACTCTACTATGAATTTCCACTGAAATAAACAACTTTCAATGAAACAACATCTAGTTTTAGCCATCCTCCGACCACCCATATGGAACATCACCATGGACAACACAATCGTGAAACACCTTCATTCTAAGTCCCCCCACTAAGGCACCCCCACCTACTACATCAGATAAGGTTGCAACATCATATGAAACAAATATCCTCTTTAATATTACATTCATGAATCTATGTGTAATGATGAAAACTCATCCATCTACCTCAATGAATCCATAGAATCATGTAAACCATATTTCTTCAAATTTAATCTCAAAGAATCGGCCACGAAATTCCCCTTCCCTAATTTGTATGAGAACTCAAAATCATAGTCCTGAAGAAACTTCATCCACCTCTGATTTCATAAGTTCATATATCGTAGGAAAAAGATATGCATCATGATCTTGTGATCCATTAATACCACAAAGCACTCAACTATGAGAGAATGTCTCCACAACATCAATAAAAACATGATAGATGATAATTCCAAAAATGTGTGTGGGATAGTTACACTTGTTAGGATGTCACTACCTAGACTCATAAGAGATCACTTCCCACTACCACATCAAGACGCGTCCCAAGCCCATATGGGAAGCATCATGGAACACCTCCAACATTACCCCTTCCTCATGAATCTATACCATTGTAGCACCAACCAAATTCCCTTTCAAATAGCCAAACAATTCCTAACGTTGATCACTCCACACAAAATCATGAACCTTCTTAGTCAAATCTATCAACAAAGTGGTAAAGTGAGAGAAATCGTGTAGAAACCTCTAATAATAACATGAGATACCAAGAAAACTACTAACCACTACCACATTCTTAGTTGTATCCCAATAATTACCATATTAAACATTATACGAGTCTAATTTCATTCCCTTCTAATACACCTCATTCCCAAGGAAATAAACCTCTTGTGTATAAAACTTACACTTGAACAACTTTCCATATATTTTATGGTGTCAAAGAACATGTTAGATAGTTCTAAGATGTTCAACATGATCCTAATTTGACATCGAGTAAATTAAGATGTCCTCGATGAACATGATGATGAACCATTCCAAGAAATCACGAAACAATGAGTTCATAAGTCCCATGAACATGAATGGAACGTTCATAACACCGAATGACATGACTTAAAACTTAAAGTTCCCATACATGCATTTGAAATAATGCTTCGGGATGTCTCCCATATTCACCATTATTTTGTGATATCCATACCTCATATCAATCATAGAAAACCAACTCTCCCCTCTCAACTGGTCAAAAATATCATCTATCCTCAGAAGGGTGTAATGGCTCTTGATTGTCACCAAGTTCATCCTATGGTAGTATATACAAAACATTAGACCACTATCCTCCTTCATTGAGAACAACACTAGATCAACCCATTATGACACACTAGTATATATAATAACCTTATACATTAGATCATGTATCTAAATAATTAGTTCCTATAACTCAGAAAGTTTCATCTGATAAAGAGCCATTGAAATCAGAGAATAACTGGGATGTAATTCTATCCTGAACTCAACATCACAATGAGGGGTTAGTGTCATAATCTCCTATAAGAAAACATCCTAGAACTTCAAAACAACTATAAGAAGCTATACCATCCCATAATCTACTGATTCTACTGAAATCATAACAAACAAATAGATAAGGGGCTCCACACACCGACTGCCCACCTGGAAACCCCGCTCACCAACAAAAAACCACATACTGGACATCCAGGTATGATAACATAAATATCATTTGGAATTAGTAGATAAAATCACATAAAAAATAAAATCATTAGATACCGAGGATGAAAATGTATGGTTTCATCAATAACAATAAATGATTCTCATAGGACTAATGTGGTCCCATCATCAGTCTACACCGCCAACACACATAAAAAAAGATGTTATAGTCTTCGATTTATGTACTCAACACCAGGGGTATGGGAAGCCTCCCTATATCTAGTTCCATAGAATGGTCTAGAGAGGTTTTAACAATGGAGTGTGAATATACTAAATCAAATAAGGCATAAACAATTTCTTTAAACAAAAAAGTCATACATATGACGATCTTAGGCCCCTTTGGAATTACTGCCTCCACTATGTGCAACTAACCATGCCCATACCCTCCACCTCTTTGTTGATGACCACCTCCACAACCAAAATAATTACATGGTACATTAATGTGAAGAAAATCCTGAGGTCGGTCACTATCTGATCCATCTCTCCTCGATGGAGCGTGAGTCTACTACCCTTGATGCTGAAAGGGATTGACTAGAAACTACTTCTAAGGCTAGTGCTGAACTTGTACACCTCCACCAAAATAAGATCAAATAGCTTCTGGGAATTGATTTTGAATATGGATGTGAGCTCTACAAAAGAAATAGTTTATCCCATGTAAAAAAGGAAAGTAAAAAAATACCAAAATAATGAAAAGTATGTTGTTGAGGATAACTTCCTATCGTTTGATGCCTTAAAGGTCCTGGTTCCTAAGACCTACTGATGGAAACTGTGCCTCTCTGAGAACTCTTTTGGCTCCCATATCACAATAAAAATCTTTGAAATTGAATTTGGTTTATCACATCTTCCTTATTCTGAACCATGAGGTACATTGGTAATGTAAAAGGAGTAACCCCATATTTGATAGAAGGAAAATGTTCCTCCTCAAGATGTCTTGAATGATACTCCTCATCATGAATGAGATCTGGGGAAACACAAAGGATATCATTAAACATGATCAACAGATCCCTCACTGACATGCTCCCCTATTGAAGGGAGAGTAGATCCTTCCTCTTCTTAGCCCTATTGGACAATGAAAATAACTCCCCTCAAAACACATTCTCAAAGTCGGCCCACAAAACTCTTGCCTATTTACATTCCCCTAGATATATCATCTTCCACGAACATGTAGCTCCCTGTATCTATCTAACATCCAAATTATCCCAGTACTCCATTGGGTCCCAAATAAAATTAAAGGTGATTCCAAGCTCCTTGATCCATCTTTATGTGTCCATGTCTGAAACACTGCACTCATACTTCCCTAAATCCTACCACTGAAAAGTAAGAAGCATCCTCTACCACTGATCATCCTCCCCAACTGGATAAACCCTCTATCAATTAGTTGAAACATCCTATAAAATCTCCACTTACTACGAAACATTCAGATGATGACTAGTAGCCATAGATGAAAAGAGAAAAAAAATTCCTATGTCCGATTAGTATATAATTTTATTAAAATTTATTTTAATTTAATTTACTAATTTTATCCATTTTAATATTCCCAAAACAAACCAATTCAAACAAGAACTCTAGTCATTATGATGCATGTACATATTTTATAGTCTATACCCTAGAAATGGTGTAGCCTCACTTGGTCATTCAGTAGGCTTATAGTCATTTCATCGGATCATGGGGGCAAAAATCCAGTATCCTAGCTGGTCTTCCTTGGACTATATCATGAACTAAGATAACCTTACATTGTTTCCCTATCAATACATGAAATACTCATCATGAATAACTCCAAAATCTATGCTACCTATCAACCATCACTTCTGATACCATTTTGTCATGACCCCCTCCCACCATGGATTCCCCTCCTATGATGGAAATGAAGAAAGGGATATAGTTACAGACTATGTCCTATCTCTAATAGGCCTCGGGTTGGTTACTAGAACCAAGTGCATACAGGTCTCATAATATGGGAGGCATTACCCTTTAAAGGAAACAAGATCTGGATATATGATGTTTCATCCCCAAAAAACTCTAGGATGTATATATATAAGAGAAATCCAAAAAAAACATCACACAAGCATGTTTAAAATAGAATCGGTACAAATATAATAAAAATCCATAGTAAAAATACCCAAAAGAAATCTAATGAGATGAATCAAAAAAATATCCCAAATCATCAGCTAGTAACGCCCGATATAGTCTATGAAATCCTCCTAGAAACCTAAAAACAATTTTATATATATACGGTGAGCATATAGGGATACTCAGAATGAAAACCAAACTCTCTCGTAAACATGTGAGGGAAGAATACTAATACTGCTATGAGAAAATAATAGAACCAAATATCACATAATAAGTACACTAACTATCCCATCCTCACCAACGAACACTCACAAAATAATGCAATTCAAGTAATGCAATATAAGTAAATCAATTTTATGTTAGGGTACCCTGCACCACTTTCCCATTGATTAGCACCTCTAACACCCTAATGAAAGACATCCAAATGCTCCCACCTCTTCTGAAGATTCCACGTCACAACCTTCCCAAACACTTGGGTCACAAACTACATCACATCCCACCCACATACACATACACCACTAATCACAGTGCATCTGTCTTGTAGACACCAAGGCCACAAACCATAGCACATCCCTCTCGTAGACACATAGTCTACAAACCACAACACATCCAGCCAGCAAACACCTAGGACACAAACCACACCTCACCCCGAATACACCTGAGAAATCATAAAAAATCACAAATCAAAGACACTTGGGGAAGCACAACTCGCCCCCACACACCTGGACTTACACCTCACCACAACCTACTCAAAGAATCTATGGCAATCACCACCTGGAAGGGGGCTCAGAGGAGAACGGGTGGCCATCCATCCATCCCCCAACTGAGATTTTTTGGAAAGACACCCTCCCCTATGACGATGTGGGTGTTAAACACATAGTTATCAACTAGCGTGTGGTTTATATATAAATTACAAGGAAAAAATACAAGTATATACATACATAATATCAAATAGTCAAGCCCAACCTATGGTTTCCCAAACAGAAATCAACCCAAAATACTATAACCTTTTCTTATACCACTAAATTCAATTATTTATACCCACAATAACCATTTCATAAAGAGAATATCCCGATAACTAATGTGGCTTCACATTTCTCCCATGTTTAACACTCATTCATGATATTTAATTAACCATTTATATTCCGTTATCCAAACCAAACTAATTCTTTCCATATTTATTAAAAGATTATTTATCCATCCATTACTATATGAGAAACTGTCAGGAATGAGAAAAATTGGAATCAGAGTAAAAAACATAGAATAAGATGAAGAGTTATGATAAAGAATTAACATGACCTTGCATTAAAACATGTCATACCACATTCATTAGAAATGGGGTGAATATTTTTTCATGTTACTTGTGGGGAAACTCCAGGAAAGTTACCCATACCAACACTACAATCATATTCCAAACTAATCTTGAATAGATGACATATCAATAGAACCAACCCCTATGCACAAACCCATCTGGTTACACATTACCACACAACCAATTCACATAACTTATGTATAATAATTCTCAACCATCCCAAAATCAATCAATCTCTCAACTCAGGATTCCATTAAACCATCCAATCCATCCCACAACCCACAACCATTCTCACAACCATACTATAGTACAGACTATAAAAAACCCACAAATCACATCACCCAATTTACAAGGCATAACACAATACAATATTTAACAAGGCATTCCTTATTTAATTCCACGTGTTAATTTAGGGTTTATCATAAAAACTGTATGATCTTGGGGAATCCATTCATTAGCAAAATATTGGTGATTAACCAATTCCATATAAAATTTTCTAATTAAAAATGAAAATATGAATTCTATAAATCATTTAGTAAGAAAATAAGGTCCCCCAAAGGCCATAATTTTTAGTGGGTATTCATTCCATAAAAATTGAAATATTAACCGAACATAATAACAATGCATGATCTTTAATAACTTCTCCAAACCCGTTAATATTGATCTTAAAAATGTTCAATTATCTTTTTTGAATCAGTATTAATCTATCATCACAAGTATAATATTCATATCCACACCACAAAAGAAACACAAATAGGAGGGACAAAGGGAAACTTGGATCAAAATGGTTTCAAAGTTCTTCGCATGAGATTGAACCAATTGAAGGATCTCTGATCACCTCTCCTATAGTATCAACATCTATTTGAGGATTTCATGGAACCATTGAACCAGAAACAATCATGTAGAACCCCATTATAACCAAGTGAGTTCATATGCCATCAAATGGAAATAAGAATGGGAGGAAGCAGAGATAAACCTAGAAGAAACCACAATAATGGAGGAATAATACACCTTGGATTGATGACGGATTAATACAAATCGAATGACAGAAGATATGAATCAAACCATGGAATATTAATCATAAAAACACTAAGGAGGGGTCACAGGGTCACATTGGAGAGGGATATTAATTGCAGTCTTAGGGTTTGTCAACCCGAGTAGATGAAAAATACTTATAACATTACAACGGTGGGATATTACACGACATCTAACCTCATTTCATGTTGTGTAATTCCTCGAGGTTTGATTCCTCTAAAAAACCCATCACCATTCGATTTATTTAATTTTTTTCAAAACATAAAATGTTACATGGAATGAACCACCTAAAATAAGATGTAGAACCAATCTTCATGTCGAGTAATCTACTTACATGATTTGTAATCCCTATAGTTGCTTTGTTTCACCCCCCCCCCCAAAATCCCATGAAAATTCCCAGGAGCACCTATAAGCATCTCCAAGAACCTAAATAACCAGAAAAGTATGGTCCAGGATGGAACAAACTATTACAAATATAATAGTGGATATTGAGAAAAATAACACTATGTCATGTACAACAATGATTGAAAAAAATGTATATAGGCCCAAAAATACTCTATGAAAAAAATATTAGGTGCTGAATGAATAGAGGATGAGCCACAAATCAAAGATGAAATTAAAATCATTTCTTGGGATTTTGATGACTCGGTCATTTCTAAAAGGGTTTGTTTCCTTATAATCAGTCCTTATAAGAACAAATCATTTCTCTTTAGGTTGTTTGATCAAAACTGGATACTTATCTCCAATATTTCTATTCATGAATTATTTTTCTACCATATTCTTTATTTCCATAGGTTCACCCTTGAGGTCAAAAAACTATGAGTTTTAGTGAATTAAACTCTAGAATACTTAAGATGGATTGGATATAGTGAACATAAATTAATTTGAGCTTTCCAAAACATGGGAATTATTATTTTCTTCAATATAATATTTTAACCTAACAATTATCAATATTATAAGAAAAATTAGCCTGAAATTGATCCAATGAATTGAAATTACTATGGGGAACTGGTGTTCCTTGGGAGAATTTAATATCATTATAAATATGGATGAAAAAATTGGTGTTATCGCCAATTCCATCTCATCTAGGGAATTTATAAGTTGTATTGAACAACACTTTATATTTGAGTTCCACCTTGTGGGTGATAAGTACACTTTGAATAGGAAATAACTCAACTTAATGGTTTCAAAAAACTAGAAAGATCATTTATCAATGATACATACCTATATGTTTTTCACTACATTTATAACACCATCCTATCAAGTATTAACTCAAACCAACACCATATTTTGGTAATCATTGAGATAGTATACATCATTCCCCATCTTCACTTCATGTCCAATAATCTTTGTATTATACATTTTAAATGCATAAAATTTGTTTAAGGATGTTTGGAAGTCGACCAGATTTATGAATGATGCATTTTCTTACATAATCACTCTTAAAATTCTCAATGGGAAAATGAAATCATGGATCAAATGGATATTTATATTTATTTAAAATTATATTATATTTATTGACAATTTTCTTAAATAAATTCAAGAACGTATAACTTGATGTGATTTCACCCATGGAACTGAAAAGGAGGTATAATTTTCCTTAAAAATAAATAGTCTACATAAGTTGAAGTAAGATATACAAAAAGAAATTTTTAAATAAAAAATGATCAATTGTACTGACATGAACCCTATGTTCTTTAACTCCCTTTAAAGATCATGAAATGACCAAAAAAATCATTTCTCCATGATAATGAAAATTTAATGGAAAATTGGAAATCCCTTTCAACACATGGGGTATCTAACTTAAAACTCTATTTAATTTCACCCAAATAGATCAACCATAATTAGTGGATTCATAACTAATCCAGTGAATCATGATGAAAAGTCAAATTTCATTTTAATTCCCACGTAATCATAAATCAATTATGTTTTTTGGGCCCTAACTATAATAGCTCGCCTGGCCTGAATGATTTCTATAATAGGGTTTTTAAAAACATTTGGGATATTATTCATTTTGATTTATACATTTCAATCCATATCTTTTTCTAAGGGGTATCTTTTACTCAATGATTTAAAACCTGGTTTCATGCTAACATTTAAAAGGTTTAGAATTCTAAAAAAATACATCTTTTCAAACTAGTTTCCATATTCCACGCAATTTATATAGTTATTAGAAAAATTCACTCAAATAGAATGGATGATATCTCATGTAAGGTAATCTCTCTAAATATTTCTGGATTTATCAAAGGAAATAATATTATATACCTCCTCATCACTTCTTCTAAGTGTGTATACTTTCATAAAAATACCACTAGGGGAGTTAACATTGCACTGAATCATGATGTTAAAAAATATTTTGATGTGATGTATTTGAATTTTATATCAATAGTGCTAACAAATTTTGATTATGATGAAATCTTCATCAATTGGGTAAAAAAACATATTGACTTCATACTGAATATATCTATAGATTATTGTGCATCCAAAAGGGTTCATAATATGATATAGATGTGTTATGTATGGATTCCCTCTTTTAGATGTCATCTTATGAATTTTCAATTATTATCTTTGTTGGATCATTTATAAAACAAAGATGTGTTAGGACATAAAATCAGTTGGAGGGAGTCAATAAACTATTTTAGAAGAAAGATTACTTATTCTAGGATAAATTAAATTCTCAATAATTTTAGTATTCAAGAAGGTTAATTCACTTTAATCATTCATAGTGTTACCATATTATGTGGTAAACTAAAAAATTATAACTTTATATAATTATTGGCCAAATTAAAAGGCATCTTGCCTCTTTGAATGGAAAGTCTATGTCCATATATTGTATGATATCTAATCAAAATTTAGTTATCAATTCAAAATTTATATACTCATTAATGTTTTATCAGTGTCTAGGGTCCCTTCTCAAAAATATTAATACCTCCTTGATGTACATATTTTTGGGATCTAGAGAATTATTGAATGAAAACATATGAAAAATTCTTTGAGAAAATTATATAGTACATATGATCATGAGAGTGTGGGAATCAAGAATCATTGAAGATATAATCAATTATTGTAATCTCACATCAGGTGGAGGCTCATAGATAATGATTTTATTTCAATTGGATTCCTTATAGACAATTTATTGAGAATTATTTTTAAAGAAAACCATAATTACATGGACTCATCTATTGGACCTACTCTCATGGACTCTTTCATAAGTATTAACTCTTAGTATATAGGTAATACGTGTACAGTTTCCTATCTAAAATTCAGGAATCACAATTGGAATTAAATAAACTTAATAGAGTTTTCCTAGGATTCTTCCACACCTATAGACATGAATTTATACATTAAAATATAACTAGAAAACACCATATAGAGCATACATAATATGGTTCAAAACACAGTGAATAACTGTTACTTCATGCATTGTATGGAATTTTTAGTGTGGGGGAATACAACCAATGGTGATCCGTCATCCATGATTTTTTCTAGAAATTAGATTTATCGTTATGCTACTCATTAAATGTGTGACTTCATGTTAAGTAGGGGATCCATAAAACAATACAGATTTATGCTAGTTTATTGGATTGTTAATGATATGATTCCAATCAAATCCTAACGAAAAGTATTACAGATTTCAGTATTTTTGCGATGTAATCTCTGTTATTAGAATATTGTTGATTTGAATCACATTATCTTATTTTAGATCACTACATCATCTATATGTGGTTATCTATTTGAAAGTTTCTAGATCCAAAGTACTCTAGCCAAATCTATCTGAGAGCTTCTCAAAAGTTTTTTAGATATCCCTCATTCCCCATAACATATGAATTTATCACATTTTGTAGTGTTTGTATTAGTGTAGATCATCTATAGTAATCAAAAATGAAAATCAATTATAATATCTCATTTATTATCTAGGGTTTGATGGTCCATGTTATTTCCAAAATCATGGATCTAGATCATCCTAGAAGGGAATTCTATCACAATTCCATCCATGACCTCTTAGTGATTAGATGTATGTGAATTAATTTATATTTCAAATAAAAATCATATACCTTAAATGTTATTTAGAAACCCCCTTCATAAATATGAATTAAATCCAACATGGATAGCTCATTAGGAGGAAACTCGGGACCAAAGGGATATAGATGCACTTTTAGAGATATTTCTAGGAATTCAGCAGGATGTCTTTATAGACCATGCAACATCACTAACTCCCTAAAATCCATGACTCTTAGAGTTATCAACATCATTGATCAATAAAATCAACATTATGGGAAAAAACTATGGTTGGAAAGCTACACTACCACCATCGTCCATGCCATTATAATGGGATCCAACAATCTCTCTTGGAAGCTGACTTCTATATGGATTAGATTTCTGGATTCTCTACCATATAAGGACTCTATTTTCACTCATACCTATATGGATGAAAACATTTTGGGTCGACGTATTTCCATCAATGGTTTCAATTGAATTAAAATACCATCATATAGTGACATACCAGATGATCTGATCCCTCTTACGAAAAGGTATCATTGTAAAACTTCTTTCTTCACACTCATGTAATATTCTTTACCTTACATTTACTAAATGGGCCTTACCCACACAAGAACAATTTCACCCATTCATGTTAATTATTAATTGTTAATGAGTAATGTATAATATAAATTATCAATTATTATTAATTATATTAATTATAATGATTATATAATTAATAGTTTAATTATTTAATATTTTTTTTATAAATTATGAATTATTATTTATTATAAAAAAAGTAATATTTACTATATTATTACTTTTTAATTTTAATATAATTTATTATATATAAAATGTGGAAGATATAATAATTAGTTGCCTTTTTAATTATACTTTCTTATTTACGTATTAATATAATTAAAATATTATAATTAGGGTGATAGAAAAGTGAAACAAAATTCCATATAGAAAATTTGTTATAGATGTCAGGGTCCCATCCCCAATAAAAGGTTGTCGTGGGTGGATTTTTTTTATATTTTTGAATTACATAAAAGTTAGTAATTCTGAATAAAAACAATATTTTAAGTAATTTGAAATTATTATTATATATATACATGACTAAAAAACAAGAAAAATTTAAAAAATAGATTCTTGGAAATTATTTAATTTTTTTATTTATATATATAATTAAAATTATATAAAATAATTTTTAAAAAATAATCAAGTGGGGAGAATCAATTGAATTTATTCTCTTTAGAATGATAAAGAATCTCAAATTCATTTTAAACTCCATAATCTAGGATTCTAAATAAAAAATCTACATCAAGAAATATTTAAAAAAATAGAAAATCCATTTATTAAAAATTAGAAACGAAATGATAATTTGATCATATAATGTTTCTCTTTTACTATCTACCATAATCAATTAGTTCTTTTGTATTTGGATTTGAATGCTATTAGTTTTTTATGATATTTTAATGGGTTGTTGTGTGATTGAATTTTTATGTCTATCTTGTTAGGTTATTTCTAGCACGAACTACCTAGGACCTAATCCCATTGTCCATGGTTGTCACTAATACTCAATGTGTTTCATTAAATAACAAATTGAATTCAGAGGATTCCAAATATTATAAAAATTATTTGATGTTTTAATTTTATTTTTTATATTAATACAATATCATCTTATTATATTCTATTATATTAGTCATCGTTAAATTTTTAAATATAGATTTTTAATGTCATTGAAATTATATTGCAAAATGATATTGCCATTTCCTATTATTATTAGATACCCCAATATAATAATGGGTTTCCAAATATTCTATTTGTGCATTTATATCATAATGAAAATTTTCACCATAACTCTCAAAATTTAAATAGGTCATGTCCTTTAAAAAATTAATTTTTATGATTTAAAATAGTATTTTTTTTTTAATTTTAAAAATCATGAAGGGTAATGGAGATCTTTTCTCTATTAAAAAAAGAGATTCGATTTGTTTGATTTCTTGGATATTTCTTCAATGATTTTAGCCTTATGTAGATTACCACAAGAGTAATATTTGAAGATTATATCATTGGTTATCATGAAATGTTTGTGTCATGCAGTGGCCTATGTTGATATATAGACTTTGAAAGTATCATTATTGAATTTGATAACGGTAGAATACGTGTTGTTGTTAATATGATACACTCTACCATACAAACTAATAAGTCTGAGATTCATAGTATAAAGGTATCTAAAAGTTATGGAATTTGATTTCAAATTGATTGCATATGCGATCAATATATCAGTGTTTTATGTTTTTTGTGATCAATGTTATTTTTGTTATTCCTACAATTTATTGGTTTCGAATAGTGTGATTATAAGACCTTAACGGGCCTATGATGATAATGGACCAAATGTGATGTCTCTAGGGGTATAGATCCCCATCATCTAGGAGGTGGTTTGTGAAGATGTGGGGATGGAGATGATAGATAGTCACTTTCTCACGTAGTTATTGATAGGTGTCCTACCTTAATAGAGGGGTTAGAATGTTGCCAAACCAGACATCATGTGGATGGGAACATGAGGTTCATCCAATAAAATGAGATTTCTGATGATGGGGGGTATATTCCTTGCATGAATACTGTGATGAAACCTCAAAATGGTGGCTGGTGACGGCACCTCGATGATGGTGGCTACCGATGGTTCCTCGAAAGTGGTGGATGCCAATGAATCCTCGACAATAGTGTATCGTGATGATGACTCAATTTTTTTTGTATGGAAATTTAGATTCACAGAGCATAGGCTAAATATTCTATATGAATTTATGGATGGATAAGACCTTATCATACATTCAATAGAATAACTCAAAATGAAGGGTAGAATTTGATAATGACCTCGAGAGGTGATACTACAAGAAGGTTGGTGAAACGTTGGAAATAACTTAGGCACTTCAAATGGAAATAAAATGGGTGATGATGAATTAGGATGGATAGGTGAGGGCTGGAGAGGGGAGGAAATGAGATAATCAGTATCATTATGGTGCATGGGCTCAAAATAGTCCTTCAAAGGAATTAAAATATGATTGGAGACAATGTCATGCCAATGATCATGGACTATGAGCTTGATCTATGCACATACATTTGGAGGCATTTGGATGTGTCTATCCTTTAGTACATGTAACATGTTACATATCCCAATTTTATTCTTATACATTTTCTTTAAATACATTTTTAGGTCATGTTTTTCGGTCTCCAAATAAATGGAAGTGTAATATTGAATTAAAATATTGAATTACTAGAAATCAAGTGTTTTTAATTATTTAAAATATGTTTCATAAACTCCAAAAGATTCATCTTCTATTTTCATAAGTTGTATGAATTAATAATATATATTCATCCATAACAAAAATTTTAAATATTATACTTGAAATAGAATATTTAAATATTCTTATATCATATTTTTTAAAATCAACCACAACTTTTACAATCTTCATACGCATTAACCAAGAATCCTCTTATCATTTTTGGCATAACATATTTATTTTTACCTTCTTTTCAAATAATTCCTTCTAATATGAATATTTTTTCTTTATACTAATTTATCCATTTATCCATAAGTGTGTTCATGAAACCATTAAATAAAATTTTAAACTCACATTTAAATTATTCAATTTACAATTTTCCCGAATATTATGAATTATAATAGGGTAATTTTTTATAAGTATTATACTTGACATATGTACTCTAAGATATTTTTTAGGGTGTTTTTACTCCAATAACATTTATATTTCAGTATAAATTGTTCCAATCATTGTATTAAGAACTACCATTATTATATTTTTGGTTTCAATATTATAATTCATTATCTCATCCTTTATGAAAATTCCAAGGAAATTCTATTAAATACCATTTTATTGTCTTATATACTACAACTCATTATAAATAAAGTTGAATTTGAAATTTTTATTCAATATTTATATATTAGTAACTCTTTTAATACAACTCTAAATTATGTTATTTTAGATCCATGTTTTAAAAACTAATAAAAAAAATTATATATTTATTTTACATGAATTTTTATTATCCATATATAAAATTCCAGGTAATTTTTTATTGTAATATAAATTTTAATAGATAATTTAAAATATTTATTACATTAATTTTATTAAAAACATATTTCAATATTATAATTTATTAATAAAATTGTACATAATAAAAAATAAACTCCAATTTAGATATATCATTTTATAGATATTTATTTAAGATAAACATAATTCACTGACCTTGTATCCTTATTTATTCATGGTTCTTTGTTTAAAAAAATAGGGTGATTTATTTCATGGACCACTCATAGTGGGAATTTCTATAAGTCTATATGTGAATATTATGGGGACCTTCAATTCCCTCCTCAAGTTGGAATGGTTTGGAAATTTCATTATGCGTATAAAAGACAAATGGGAAGGAATGAAGAAAATAAACCAAAAATAAATCAATATAAAAAAATTGAAAAAAAAATTATTTCCATGTTATAAACAAAAATGGCCTCCAAAATTAAATAAAAAGGATAAATCATCTTTGAAATTTACTCTAATCACAACTCAAATCCTAGATCTAATAATGACCAACTTAGTCACCAATTCCCTCCTAAAAACAGGTAAAATATTTTTGTGTGTGTGTGTGAATGTAACTATAGTAAATTGGATTCTCCCAAAACCCACCCATAATTTTGAAAAAGAACAAAAATGAATCAAAGAGTAAGAAACATAATCCAATCTTGCAAATGCATATTTAAATATCACATAAGTTACAGTTACCCCTATTTTTCATATATAAATATTACATCATTATAGATAAATAATCAACACATTTTAAAATAGTATAGTTTTGAAGACTATATATGTTTAGCGTATTTGGAAACAAGGATACATAATAAACGGTTACATAGAAATAACATTTCTGATTATGTTCCTCACAATCATTATCACCCTAATAAGAAGTATCATACATAAAATCATTCTATATAACTTGGGAAAGTGATGCCTAAGAAAGGGAGAGCACAAGTTCTTAATAAGGATAACCATAATAGATATTAATAAATGATAATATGTGAAAATAATATAATCATAAGAGAATTAGTACATGATTAGGTCTTATAATAGTTATACCCAATCAGTCAAAGATATTTAATCATTGATCATGGAATGTGGTTTTGTTAAAAAAAATGACATAAGATATATGGGTTTGAAATCATCAATTGTCAATCATGAGACATATTAATATCTATGAAATATAATATACAAGTATATAGAATAAAAATAAGTATAGAAAATAATTTACATACATGGGGTTCACATCCAAGACTATCATGTTGGACAAATTCCAATTCTGATCTTGGTTTACTTTGCATTCCAGTCATTATTATCTCTAAAGATATTCATTATTACCCAATTCACTGGATAATTAAAATAGAAATATAGTACCATAGATTATAACATAACCACTAGTTCATGTACTATAAAGAAACCACTCATCACATAATAAAAAACAATACATATGTGTTCTGAAAGATCATAAAACATTCATCATATCACTAGGTCATAACCAATGAAAAAGATAAAAAATTCATAAATATTTCATAATCATAATAATAAAAAATACATAGAAATAATAAAGATGATAACATTGGATTTTATCCCTAATAAATCATAAGAAACATCTAATGATATCTCAATTATTAAAAATTCATTTAAAATACCACCAAAACATTTCTTGACTAAAATACCCTTTTCATTTTGAATTCACCTACATAAAATTAATTAATTTTGGAAATATTGTGTTTTTATTTAAAAGAAATGTGTAATTTTATAAAATTATAATTCAATTAAATGATTATGTGCAATTCCATTCATGTGGTGTACCTTAAAACAAAAATTCCTTTCACATTTTCTATAAAAATTGAAAAGTTTCATGTTTGGAAAATGGTAAGACAATCATTTTAATCCATATTAATGAAACTAAAATATATATTAATATAATTTAACTAATTTTTATAGAATATTAGAAATATTCTTTGACATATTTTTATGAAAACTAAGACATATAATATAAGATTCCAAACTAATGGGAAAGACAAGGATTATTTCCATGAAAAAATTATTTAATTATCTTGAGTACTAAAAGAGAGGAAAATAAAAAAAATAAAAAAAATTCTTTAAAAACACTTAGAAAAATAAAATACATATGATTTGGGAGAGATATATCATACAATTGCATCATCAGAAAATTAAAGAATATATAGTCCCAAAAAAATGAGATGGTAAAATAAATGTATATATTAGGTGCTTGGGGGTACAATTACATTAAACACACAGTCCGAAAAGAAAATACATAGCCCACCCCAGGATATATCCCACAAATAAAGACTTATTTATTGGGTATATATCCCGAAAACTCAGTGGGAATGAAGCACATTACATGGCCCAAAGGCCCACAAACCACCCTGAAGGCCTAGTGCAGCATCATTCCTACATCATGCCCACATCACTATCTGCTTTCATCATTACTACATCACTTCCTGATGACCTCATGCATGTGTCACCACCTGCCTATGGAAATTTTATACCACCCAGATTTTAACTTGGTTCTGGTGTAAAATTTCGAGGAGTCTTTATCACATGGGAAAACCTCAAACTGTAGATAGTAAAATAAAAAACATTCCTAATGTTTTTAATTATTTATAACTACTATTAACTCATGTATAATAAATAAAAATTTATTATAATTCTATAAATAACTATAATAATATCCATAAAACCGTATGTGGTTTAATTATAATTATTTATCAGCTGTTAATTAACATTTTTTATTACCATCATCAATCTAGGTATTAAATGCTTGTTTTTCATGTATGATTTTGTTCGATGATTATGGTTCAGGAACTAACATCATGGTTATATCATCTACATAATTTTAATAATCATATAAAAATATATATCCATTATATACATATTTATTAACATTAATATAATATGATGATGAAAAATGAATTACATTACTAGTTGGAGATGTTGGCCTGTATGTATGAACGAGTAATGTTTTTATTTTTGATGGATGAAATGAAAGAAAAGAAAATATTAATTCACCATTAAAGAATAATTTTTCATAAATAAATATCATAAAATAAACTAAATCTATCATATTAACCCACAATGAATGATTGTGGTGGAAAATGAGTCGTATCACTACATCAATGTGGTAGTCCACACGTACGCACTAGAAATACATTCACCCCACATTAGATTTATAAGAAGTGGAAAATGGTTATTCCTTCATCATAATCAAATACTATTTTATTTATGATTCTATTTTCATCAGGTTTTTATAGATACAACATGATTATATATAGTAGATGATGAAAAAATACTGATGGCACTTGGTTAGAATATGTAAAACTTCATTAAGATGCCTCTTTTAGCTTACACCTTATATCAAGAAGGATTAGTTATAAGAGAACAAAGAAAGCTATATAATTAAGTTAATGATTTTGGGAAGTTTTTTGGTATGAATTTTTTAAACTATAAGGCTTAAATGAAGTGAATAAGTGGGGAGATGAGGTTCCCCTTTATTAGCAAGGGGAGTTATACACTTGAAATTTCTTAAAATATTTTAATGATTTAAGGTCACATTCCTAGTAAAGTGGCTCTAAATAGAATAATATTCATAGTAAGGATAATATAAGGTTTTAATCTTTTTACCCAATAATTATTTTATGGGTTTGGGTGGTAATCATACCCTTATGTCATTGTTGAACCCCCATAGTGACCAAGTTTTAAATTTAACTATGGTAATGATTTTTTCCTGTTTTTATGATGAAATATGAGCCAAATTTAATTTGACCCTTTTTAATTAATGTAATTATGCTAAATAAATATATGGAATCCTTTTTACCATATTCAATCTGTTCAATTGGATTAATTTAATTAAACAATCATATAGTAATGAATACCTATTTTTGTAAAATGATGTTTTGAGCATAGAACCTAATTTATATCCTTTCCTTTCCTTATAAAAACCATAAAATTATTGAGGAAATAGTATATTGAATATATAAACAATATATGTCATTAAAACAATAAAAAATATATAAAAAATTAATAAATTAATATAATAACAAATTGTGTGCACAAAAACAATTTTTAGAAGTATGTGTTCTAAGCACAAAAATTAACTTATACCAAAATATAGTATAATGATGTATCCTGTGTATTTCATTATAATATTAATTACTATATTATATTTAGTATAATTTAATTTCAAATTAAAAACATACTGATATATTTACATGAAATAAATAAAATTTTGACAAAAAATTGTATTTTCACTATTCACTAAATAATAAAACTTTTTAGAAAAAATCCAAAACATTATCAAGTATCTAATATTTAAATTATGAATTCATAAATAATATTTATTTTCACAAAAAATTATAAAAATGGTATTCATTAATTATAATTTTCAGGTGCATAAATATGATAAAAACCATTTTTTAAGAAAAAATAAATTTATGAAGAACCAAATGACATTACTAAAAAAAATTACTTGTATATTATGATTTAATTAATAATTTTTAATTATTAATAAAATTTATAAAAAAAATTCAAAAAATGGATAATAATAATATTTCATTCCACTTTAATGGATAGGTTATAACAGTTTACTATATAATAGTTCATATCATCTCGGGGTTGTGTGTATGGAAATCTATTGAATATATAATGTTTCATTTAAAATAAATACATATATATCATATGGTGTTCTATTTTATCTCCCTTAAAATATATTTCACACTATAAATCTTTTCACTCTAGTAAAAAATGAGTATATCTCTCCTTTATCACCTCCTCAGATTCCCATGTAGCTTTCTAAAACTTCTGATTCATCTAGATATAATTAACAAAGGGAGTAGTCTTATTTCATTCAAATTATTATTCATGATCCATTATTTATAATTATTATAATTTATAATAAACACAAAATTCCAAAATTGTTACAATTTTTTTATTACATTTTAAGGATTTGGTATGTAATTTTTAAATATATATATATGAACCACATCATAAACATTATAGAGGTTTGTTGGGGGTAACACGTGATAATATAAAATCACTACATAATAAAGAATAATAAATGGACCAAAATGCCTAGGTATTAGCTTTCCATTCCTCCATAATATCATTACATTCTTTCATTTGAACATTAACAGAAAAACCTTCTCACCATCATCGATTTTCATATTTCACCAATGATTTCCATAATAAATCATCTATCTACTAAAATATTGCTTCAGGTGATGTTTATTATCTCAAACCCTATATACTATTTTATCTGTGTGATCTTTTCCAAATATATTTATTTATGAATCCTTATCCATGTATGTTGGAGTACTAAAATTATTTCCATAAAGGGATTCATAAGGACCATATGAATGCTCGAGTGAAAGATATTATTGAAAGAAAACTTTAATAGAAAAATATTTTGATCTTAACCAAGTTTGAAATCAATATAAATAGATATAGACATATCCTATAGGGTTTTAGTGGTCCTATTACACTAGCCATATTCTGTAGGTTGATAAGAATTAATAAAACACAACTTGATATCTAGATCTTACTGAAGACTTTGATAGAATTTCTAGGTAAACAATGATTCTTGATCAGATACAATTGAATGATTTACCCCATATAACCTTAACACTACCTTAATTTATATCATAGTTATATGATGATGATTTAAATCTTCTCTGACATCAATGAAGAGTGGAAACTTTTTAAGGTGATCAATTAAAACCCAAATACCATTATGGCCTTTAGATTTTTTGGAATAAATAAAGATGGAATCTAAGGTGATGTTTTCCCATTTCCATTCTTGTATGGGTAATAGTTATAAATCCAATTATAATTATAAATACTAGTGTCAAATTTTTGATATACCAAGAAACAAATATGAACTCTACAATATCACTCTTCATGTTTTCCTAATACAAACAATCCTTCAGATCTATATACATACTCATACTTCCTATAAGAATATATAATCATGAGCTATGAACTTGTTCAAATAGTTTATTCTTCAGGTCTAGTATTCATGGGACACATACTACTTTCTTTAACCTTTTCAATCTATTACAATCATTCTTAATCTCCAGAACATATATCAACTTTTTTTACAGCTCCAATCATCCTTCTATTCCTTGTTAATTATTATATGGGTATATGGTTAAACACTAATTTGGGAAAGATAATATTTCACCCCTTTTATCAAGATTATATAGTACATCCTTTATAAGTACATAAATATTTGATCTTTTGTGTTCCTCATCATAGATAAGTAACTACGGTCATATATACTCTAAGAATCAACCACCTTGTTAGCATTCTTAGGGTGGTGATTTATTAAGTTCTAATAATTTATAGTCAACATCAACTAACCTATTAGAAAAATATTCAACTCTTTCTAGGTGAATATTCAATTTAAATTTTTATTATCAGTATATATGTAACTCCTTTCACAAGAAAGATAACATCTATTTGTATTTAATTGATATATTATTATTGATAACTCCAAATCATGGGTAGGGTAATTTTATTTTGGAACCATGAATTGGAGTGATGTATAAACCATCACCGTGTAATTCTATGTAAGAAAACACACCAAACAACTTTCGGTTTCATCACTTTAAATAACATACCCTTCTTTACATCTGTGTGGTGTAGGAAAAGGTGCACCGATTGACCTTCTCATATTTTCCTTCATATTTTCCTCACATTCATTGGTATAAAAGTACCTAAAACCCTTCTAAGAAAACATGGTTATTGGATTAGATATCAATGATATATCCTTCTAAACTAATTGATAATACCCATACAATATAAGATAACTATGGATTTATGTCACATTTTTTCATCTATGCTAATGATAAATAACATTCTTCATTGATGTATATATTTATATCCTTGATTCAAATTGAATAACTCAAAAATGAAACATTATGAAGCCAAAATTCACACTTGGTAAATAATGAATAGAGCTTCTCCATCCTTAGGGTCTTCGCTATAATTTAAAGGGATATATATGATTATCCTGGATTTTGTAATATATAAGAATATTATCTATAAAGACTACCAAAAACTGAACATGGTAACCTATAAATAAACTATTAATTAAATTAATGAAGATATAGGGGGATTAGAATGACCAAATGGCATGAAAATTAATTCATAGTCTTCATACATTGATCTAAAGGATATCTTGGTCATGTCTTCAATTTTTAACCCTAATTGATAGCATCTAGATTGAAATTCAATCATAAATAAATATTGAGATTTTTATAATTGACCAAAAATCAATAAAGTTGATAGGATACTCCTTCGTGACCATGATCTTATTAAATTTACAACAAAAAATGTAGAGTCTCATTGATCCGTTTTTCTTTCTAACAAAAAGAACAAGTCCACCACTAGGTGATAAAATATTTTTAATGAATCCCTTATCAATAATCTCCTAGATCAACTTCTTCAATTATTATAACTCTATCAGGTCCATTATATATTGACACATTAATATAGGTATCATTTCGCGTATAGTTTTTATTGAAAACTCAACTTTATAATTCAAAGGAATAATCGGTATCTCTTCTATAATAGCATCATCAATCTCCCATAGATTAAGTATGTCACCGATGATGTGGTTTCCCTAACCATATTATATAAATATATTATTTGAATAAGAATAAATACACATGATGTGGAATTAAATTACATTGGATTTTTATATTTGTCATTAAAAATATAGAAAATCATTTTTTATTATTAAAATAAAATGTTACTTCACTTATTCAGTAATGGATATGGATTTTATATCAATAAATTCAATCCATTCCTAAAATCACATCAAATTCAACTTAATTGAGAATAATAATATTTATAGTGAGCACATTCCTATAACAGTAAATTGAAGAATAATTATAGACTTGAGTTGTGATGATCATACCATTTGATGTTTTTATAGATAATTAAACATCTAGTAATTGGAGATATAGAATAACATTCCTTAAGAATTTTATTAACATAAAAAAATTGTATATCTAAGATCAAATAGGGTAATCTAATATTTTTTCATACCTATAAACACATAAAATTTATTGTTCTGTAATTTATCCCTTTCTAAAATAATAATGGTTATCATAACCATTGAGAGTCATTAATCAATGTGATTAATCATGAAAAATAATTCACAAGATGTTTAAATATTGGCCCATTCATCTCAATCATTGACATTGTAGGTTTAACCTAGTCCATATATGGTCATTATGTTTTAAAATCCTTTATACTTGATCATAAAGAAAAGATCAATTAACCTAAGAATATCCCCTAATAGTGTAAATCTAGGTGTGTAGTAAGGGTCCATTCCCTATGCACCCTAATGGTGGATGAGAAATAATCAACCAAATCATTTATGGGTTATTACCTATAGACACATATTTTACAAAATACATCCACTATTGGTATCCATACTGGGATGTATTTTCTTAATAAAGTTATAATACTTATTTTAATAACATTATATTTTCTCATATATATAGGCATATCCTATGGGATTTCACTAAATATTCCTCATAAAAGTTTATAAAAGCTATTAAAACTTCCTCTTATACCAACTATAGAAAACTCTAGTTTTTATACCAAAATGTTACATAATTTTAGATGAATATTCAATACCTTTCACAATAACACATTTCTCTAGTCCAAAGAGGTTTTTTGATTTTAGAAACTTGGATACATAAAACGAAGCTACCTAAAATATCTAAACCATTTAATATTATTTTTATAAAAACTATAACCCTTCTTATAAATATCATACTTAACTTTTATCATAACCTAGGGAAGGAAAACATATGTATGGATAAGCTCAAATTATAAATATTTTTAAACATAAGAGATATCAATCAATGATCATAAGTGAAAATAAGATAAGAATAATAACATGATTTCATGATCAAGAATTACTAGAATCATATGCCATTAGAGAAGTATCTTTAATCAAGAAACATGGTGTAATGATTATTCAAACAAATGACATATGATATAAGATTGCGAAATTATATATAATAAATCATGATCTATGAGAAAATATAAAAATATTAATAGATTATTTTTTGGTATATACTTAAGAATAAAAAATAATTTTAGTAGTCAAGCCTCAATTCCAAGAGTAAAATAGTCTATTAGGTTCACCCCTCATTCCATCATTTCCTTACACTATTTTCTCTCCCAATATAATATTATTGGAAAAGCCTCTTACGGGACTAGGTTTAGTCTCCATTTTATCCCACATTATCACAAAAGATATCCATATTTATCTTATGCATTATATGGATATAATAGAACAATGGGGCCTTGGATAATAACATAACTACCAATCTATGGTATATAAAGAAACCACAAATAACATAATTAAAACTATAAATATGTGTGCCACGAGATCATAAAACATTCATCATATCACCATTTCATGAGAATTGAAAATGATTCGAGTTTTATAAAAATTTTATCTTCATAATCATACACTATCAAAAGAAATAATAAATATGGTAATATTGGACCGTATCCCAATAAAATTATATGAAAAATCAAATGATGTTGGTATAGATTAAAATTAGTTAAAAAGATAAATATAAAATGTCTTCAGGAAAATATCATTTTCATATTGAAATCACTTACATAAAATGAATTTTTTTTCCAAAACATTTTGGAAAAAAAATTATTTCAAAATAATCAAGACACGTATAATTTAATCTTCAAATATAATAGTGGTCATGATGGATGAGAAAACCATTATTGTGTTTTTTTTTTAAATAAAAAATCATTTCAAATTTCCATTAAAATGTAAAAAGGACAATAATTGGAAAACAACATGAACATTCATTTTAAAACTTCATAAAAATGTAAAATATAGAAAAAATAACATTTAATAATATTTTTATAATAGAAAATAAATTCTTGAAAACATTTTATAGAAAATATCAATACGAAATAAAGGATTTCTAACTGATGGAAAAATTCTAGTTTTCAATAAAATGTTATTTTAGTGACTTGGATATATAAATCATGGATAATTAAAGTAAAACATGAAATATTCAAAACAATAAAAACATAATAATAATAAAAATATTTGGGATATATATATCATTGGATTTAATTTTTATAAAATTTAAACATAAATAGTTTCAATTAAAAAGAGATTGTAACATAAATCCCTTACCTCATGTCTTTCTTGATTCATAAGACCTCTAACCTCATGTATTATAAATTTAAATTATTTATACTTATATTCTAGAACCATATCATATTAAAATACCATATACGTTTTACTTATAGTATCTTATAACATGTTCATTAACAATCATCCATTATCATATTTATTTTCGGTGTTAACTGGTTTGTTCTTCATATAGATGTTCATTAAGAGGTTATAGACCTTTCACATTTAATAATGTTACATTATCTATATAATTTTATCTATTATATAAATATACTATTTTTAGAGACCCAAATCTTGACGTATATGGACATTAAATTACTTTTGCGGAATACTTAGTACATAACAAAAACAGACACACAAGGACCGTAATAGTTTAGTGTCTTTGGAAACTCGGAATGTAATCTTCTAATCGTGGTGAAAGATCTTCAACATCTCCCATAAAGATCTTCCTTTTTTTTATTACCTAAAATATTTCCTTATATCCTGGGGAAAAGAAAACATAAAAAAGGTTGAGCTCAAATGCTCAGTAAGGGAAAACATAGTGAACATAAAACAATTTATAAGCATTTGAAAGCAAAAACATAAACATGAAATTTAATCATCAAAATCTTGAGCAAAGACATAAATAGTGGAAGTACATAAGGTATATATCATAATGGAACATCAACCATGATAAAATATAATGGGAATAAAACATGTTATTTTGGAAACCATTCAGCACATGTCATGATTTCCATAGTAGCCAAGGTATTGCTGTCAAGACCATCTTAGTGGACAAAGTCCCTTTCTGAATCGAGTTCACTCTTCGTTTCAGTCCTGTAATACTGAACCGGATTAACTTACCGTTCCAGCCATGTCTATCTCATGAGATAAAAATATTTACCCAATGCATTAGTGGGAGATATAGGTCCCACCCATCTCATAATGAAATCATTCTTACTTGTGACACAAAATAAACAAACATCATTCATAATAACCCAACGAATAAAATGGGTTTCATAAACATCATCCCCTCATCACATAATCCATATAAAAGAAATGGATATCATTTCATAATAAGAAAAGTGAAGCCACGTAAATCATAGAGACATTATAATTGAAACATACACATATGAAATAATGTCATCTTAAATGGAAAATGGTTTTGATAAAACATTTGAAATGAATTCTTGAGGAAAATATCCTTTCTTCTTCAAAATTATTTTCTTTTCACAAAATGCCATACACTTTTTAAAATAAAAGTATTTTGTTGAAAATAGTCAAAAAAAAATTTGTAGGAAGCATCATGAAAATAAGGCTTTATAAAACTGTAAAAATCTTTTCATGCCATATACATTAAAAAAACATTCTTCTCGTACTTTTGTCAAAAAAAGTCAAAAAGTACCTTGTAGGGTAAATAAAAAAAAGATTCCTTACATACCATGGGGTAAAAGTAAAATGGGTAAAAAGGACATTAAACATACATGAATACACTTTTATAAAACATGGACATGGATGATAGCAATAACCCCAGTAAATACTTACGAATAAGCAATCTCGGATAAAAATGAGATTTTCACAATTATCCCTTACCTTAGGTCCGATATGTTTTGTATGTATCCGAACATCCTCTATAATGATTTAAATAATGTCATTTACTTATTTAAGAATCATATTCATTGTTATGATATCATATATGGTTCGCTTATGACTTTATATTACCCGTTCTTTTGTAAATTCCATGTTAAAGATCGTTTTGGGTAAAATCGTTTCATTTGTCATCCGTGTTTTGACTTCGAATTATTCATATGATTACTTAGATCATGATTACTTAATTCCAGAATATAAAACATGATTTATATATAATATATATTCAGAATATACATATATATAATAGATCGATAAATGGAAATAAATACACCGTTCATGGAGATGGTTGGCCGTACGTACGCATGAAGGTTATTTTCGTTTCCTCATTGAATTGAATGGAATTAATTGGATGACATACATATATATATAAATAAATCTAGTATTATTATTATGTCATATATTTCATGATTACTTATTATATATACTTTATAATCATTCATGAATAGTTAATCATTAAGAATGAATCTCATTGCGTCGTGGAGACGGTAGTCTGTATGTACGCATGAGCGATGATATCGTTTCCATAATTATTGAATTGAATTGGAGTGGATGATACAATATATAAGAATCAGTATTATGTTATAATAACTATTTATAGTTATTCTTTACACCATTATAACCATCCAAGTAAGGTGGTGTTGGAAAAACATATTACACCACGACGTGGAGACGGTATTCTGTACGTACGCACGCGCGGTGATTTCGTTTTCCGTAGGATGGATAGATGGTGAAATACAGTTGTTTCATACTTATAATAACATATATGTATATTAGTGATACTTATGTTATTACTTCATAATGAAACAACTAAATAAGAAGAAGTGGAAGAAAAAAATAAAGTTGAAAGAATCGGTAACAGACATTACCTCTTCTTTGAAGCACCTCTTTGAGACCTCCTTTTAAGGCACTAAAATTGGTCTTTGAAGAAGACAAGTACCTCTAGGATGTTTCTAGGGAAGTGGAAAAGAGAATTTTTCAGGGTTTGGCCGAGCATGAAGGCTCAAATTGGTGTGAGGAGGAGAGGGAGGAGGTGGCCTTTTATAAGGGAGGAGAGGGGCACCTTTGGAATAACTAAAAATATTATTTTATTATAAAGTCATATTCGGTTTTTAATAGCTAAAAATTGAGTTATTTAGAAGATAAGGGTGGGATGGGTCGAAATACTCTCATCCAATATAATTTAGACAAGTTTAGGTTTCTATTTTAACCATATCATTTAGATTTTACTTTAAGTTAAATAATTTTTCTTTTACCATATCTTCTTGTTTTCTTACACTATAAGGTTAATAAACTTACTATAACAAGCCAAACGAACCCCAAGTTGTTTATTATTAATATATAAAACTTTATATAAGTAATTTGGCCGAACCTTATATTTTTTAGGAATAAAATAACAATTAATAATATAATATTTGTTTTAAAAACTATTTTATGTCAGTTTTGACACTATTTGGTAATTGATTTTTGTAAAAATCATAACAGAACGATTAGTTCGAACAAAGTTAACTAAATCAATAATAACATGTCATATTAACCTATAAAATTAGTGTAATTCATAAAAAGTCTCAAATTACATTTATTTGGGTATTTATAACATCAATTATTTCAATATTTCATTAATAAGATAATTACTGCATTATCATTGTGTCAAACATAAATTAAATTATTTAATGTCTAAAAATTATAAATAAAACACCATTATGTAGGAAATATTTTTATATTTCTAATGAATATTTATAGTCGAATTTATCTTATGTATAACCCTATATTAAAAATTATTTATTTATTAAACTTTGATTTTAACTATTTTAACCCTTCTTTAAATAAATTAATAATAAATGTCCTAATCTAATCCAAGTGGGCCTAAATGGTCATATTTTATTCCTAAGGTTGTTTTTGGTCTAATTACACTTATCCAATAGAATTAGGAAATGTTGTAGGGTAATAATAATATCATTTTTACCCTTAATTACCCTATTTACTTTTAACCGTGGTAAAAAAAGTAAAAAGTTACTATTCACCAAAAATTACTTTCATCTCATTGAACCAAATTTTCATCCTCGATATTAACAGTGTCTTTCGTATTTTCGAAATTCCACTCACAGAAGCGGTAAAATTAAGTTTTATGTGAATTTTCAAATTCTCCTATGAGGTGAGTAAAAGACGATGAAAAGTTCAATAAAATTTTTATATATCTAAAATTATTATAAAATGACTCCAATGACATAAATTGAACTTATATAGGTATTATGTATCAATTTTGACCTAAAATAAATTTAAATAAAATAAATAATTATTTAAATAAAAAGTCGGTTTTTGAATAGTAACCCAGTGTTTTCACTATTCATCAAAAATTGAAAGTTTTCATAAAAATACCAAAAATTCACCCAAGGATAATTTCGATATTCTGAATCCAAAAATTAATTCCATTTTTAAAGATAAAATTTATACAATTTCAAAAATTCGGTATTACTATTCATAATGGCTAATTAATATTACATATCGTTGTTTAGCGAAACTTGGTATTGCGTACAACACATGCAATCGTGGAAGGTCTCGATTGCGTGTAATGCAAGCCAAGTCAGGGATGCGTTTTGTGCAAGCTCCTTTTGGTGTAGCGTACAACATAATACATTAATGAAATTAAAAAGAATATTTTTCATAAAATCTTGGGGTGTTACATTTTACCCCCCTTAAAAATAATTTCGCCCTCGAAATTCGTCAGGGTTATAAATGGTTTACTACTCGAATGTTTCTTTAATAGAAACCTGCATCGTAAAAAGGAATACCAAAACATGGCTTTAAAAACTAAAGTATGAAATGTAACGGTTACCCAAATTAACTAATCACTGGGTTTCCACATAGGAGAACATGGGTGAAAATATGGATATGTAAGAGAAATCTAACCATCATGTTCTGATGTAGAGTGGTAGAGAACATGGCTATGAAAAAGCCAACAATCACAAAGCCATATATTTGTGATGATCTTGGGTACCATCTGATTCATCGGATATAAGGGCACTAGGAAAACATTTTTGGTTTTCAAGATCATTTCCCTACAGTTGAATAATTTGAATTAGAATAAATACTTACTTTATTTTGGTATAATCTCACCGTTGTTCATGCCTTGAACAATTTCCACTTAATCTCTTTAAGAAATGAAGTTGAATTTGTCTTTTGTGAAGTTTTAGCAGATCATGTGATAGAATGATAGTTCATTCCATCTATCTCAAACATAAGTTAGCAAAAGTTATATACATAATTCCATCTATGCTGAGATTAATCATATATGGTTCCAAAATGGACTTATACTTCATCTATCATCCTGTATAATAAAATAAAACTAGTTTCTACTAACCAGGGACTTCATGTAGTCCAGTGGTAGGAAATAAAGGCATGTCGCACTTCGGTTGTGGGTTCGATTCCCACTGCCTTTTCCGATGTGACGGGTTATCGCTCGTTCTGCAGGTTGTCCTTTTTTTCTAAAAAAACAAAACTAACTTATGTCCAACATAATCCATTCCAATCTTTAGGCTTATCCATAATATTGTAGTCCATTCTCATATTATAGTGAAAATGATTACCAGAGATTTCATATAACAAGCATGTTAATACCATCGTTGATCCCCATATATCATAAGATATGTCGTGTTGGTCACATTCCAAACATTCGAAGGCCTTAATCGTGTATTCTCTTGAAAAATGAATACCCATTGAATCTTAGTGAAAACATGAGTGCTGTCAAAAGTTAACTCTTTCCACATACCAAAACCCCAATATTCTATATACTCAAACCATGATATAACTATTTCCTTATATCAGTCATGAACTCATGAATACTGTCAAATATTTCATTTTCTCCTGTTCCCTTCATTATACGCATATCATCTTCTTTACAAAAATATCTCAATCACTTTCCACGGTTACTGGTACCATAAAATTATTGAAAACCAAAATAGACCAATACATAAATATTTCAATATTCCACGATACTAAATACAACATTATTTTGGAATCCCATTGCATAAACACTTAATCATTCCACCACATCGTTGTCATATTCAACATCGCCAATAGTGATCGCATGTGACTTCCCTTTGTCCTTTGCCTTAAGTGGTTGTTCATGTCGATCATCACTAACCCTTATATTAGGGCATTTATTAGCATAATGCCCCATTTCTTTGCACTTGAATCATTGAAGTGTTGGTGGTGAGTTCTCTGCAGTCTTTTCTTTATTCACATCACTAGAACCCTTTTTCTATTACTTCTACACTTAGCTGCTCGATGACCTTCTTTTCCACACTTAAAACATTTTCTAGTCCCTTTAAGACAATCTCCACCATGCTTCTTTCCACACTTTGAGCATAAGGAAACATTCATCTTATTTTCACCATTATTCTGAGATTTCTCCTTGAACTCCATCTTTCGTTTCTTGTCAAAACCATGAGATGGATAAGTAACACCAACTTCCATTTCTACCTTGATATCACAATGCACAATTTCTTCATAGATACTGAAGTCTCGTATAGCTAATTCCCTTTGAAGATTTGGTTTTAAGACACTGAAGAATCGATCAACTTTACTTTCAGGTTGGATGATAAATCCATATGCATACCTTGCAAGCCTTGTAGAATTCGTTCCATATATACCAACAGATTCATCATCCTTTTTTTTAGTTCAAGAAACTCTTTCTCCATATTTGTTTGAAGAATACGAGGGAAGTACATATTGAAAAATAAGTTCTTGAACTCGTCCCATTCCATGGACTCAATTTCATCTCTTGGCCTCATATTCTTGATAAGATTCCACCATTGATCAGCTTCACCTTCCAAACGATATACTGATAAGATGACTTTATCATGTTCAGAACATTGAAGAACTGAAAATATCTTTTCAGTGGTACTAATCCATTGTTCAGCAAGAAGTGGATCAGAAGACCCACTGAAATAAGGTGGACGTTGCCTCATGAAAGACTCAATAGAATATTGTTCCCTTCTCTTCTCATTTGGAAGTCCAGAATGATTCATAGCTTGTGTAAGTATAGAAATAAGATTTTTTACTCCATCTCCCATAACATTTGTTTGTTCAAGAGTACAATCATTGCATTTTCCATTACATTGATCAACATAGTTCCTTCGGGTTCCATCCATCGTCTAAAACCCAAAAAGAATAGTGTGAGAGGAAAAAATCATGCTAGGGAAAACAACATAATAAAGAGGGAGTACCTTCAATATCTAACATCTTAGGTTTAATTATAATATCGTTACCGTAATTCTAGGACTATAACCTACACTTATACTTAACCTTAGGGACATCCCTAGACATACCTTAGAAATATCTCTAGGGATCTCACTAAAGTTCTCGCATCCTAGTTTCCAAAGGTTGACTAGACCTTTCCTCTGATACCAACTGTAGAGACCCAAATCTTGACGTACATGGACATTACATTAATTTTCCGTAATAATTAGTACATAACAAAAATAGACACACAATGACCGTAATAGTTTAGTGTCTTTGGAAACTCGGAATATAATCTTCTAATTGTGGTGAAATATCTTCAACATCTCCCATAAAGATCTTCCTTTTTTTCTTACCTAAAACCTTTCCTTATATCCTGGGGAAAAGAAAACATAAAAAAGGGTGAGCTCAAATTCTTAGTAAGGGAAAACATAGTGAACATAAAACAATCCATAAACATTTGAAATCAAAAACATGAACATGAAATTTAAACATCAAAATCTTGATCAAAGACATAAATCGTGGAAGTATGTAAGGCATATATCATAATGGAACATAAACCATGATAAAATATAATGGGAATAAAACATGTTATTGTGGAAACCATTCTGCACATGTCATTATTTCTATAATAGCAAAGGCATTGCTGCCAAGACCATCTTAGTGGACAAAGTCGCTTTCTGAATCGAGTTCACTCCTCATTTTAGTCCTGTAACACTAAACCAGATTAACTTACCGTTCCATCCATGTCTATCTCATGAGATATAAATCTTTACCCAATGCATTGGAGTGAGATATAGGTCCCACCCATCTCATAATAAAATCACTTTTACTTGTTCCACAAAATAAACATACATCATTCATAATAACCCAGCGAATAAAATGGGTTTCATAAACATCATCCCATCATCACATAATCCATATAAAAGAAATGGATATCATTTCATAATAAGAAAATTGAAACCATGTAAATCATAGAGACATTATACTTGAAACATACACATATGAAATAATGTCATATTAGATGGAAAATGTTTTTTATAAAACATTTGAAATGAATTCTTGAGGAAACTATCCTTTCTTCTTCAAAATTATTTTATTTTCACAAAATTCCATACACTTTTTAAAATAAAAGTATTTTGTTGAAAATAGTCATAAAATCTTTTGGAGGAATCTTCATGAAAATAAGGCTTTATAAAACCGTAAAAATCCTTTCATGCCATATACGTTAAAAAATCATTCTTCTCGTACTTTTGTCAGAAAATTCAAAATGTACCTTGTAGGGTAAATAAAATAAAGATTCCTTCCATACCATGGGGTAAAAGTCAAATGGGTAAAAATGACTTTAAACATACATGAATAAAATTTTATAAAACATGTACATGGATGATAGCAATAACCCCAGTAAATACTTACGAATAAGCAATCTCGGATAAAAATGAGATTTGCACAATTATCCCTTACCTTAGGTTTGATATGCTTCATACGTATCTGAACCTCCTATATAATGATTTAAATAATGTCATTTAATTGTTACAGAATCATATTCATTTTTATGATATCATATATGGTTCACTTATGACTTTATATTACCCGTTCTTTTGTAAATTCCATGTTAAAGATTGTTTTGGGTAAAATCGTTTCATTTGTCATCCATGTTTTGACTTGGAATTATTCATATGATTACTTAGATCATGATTAATTAATTCCAGAATATAAAACATGATTTATATAATATATATATTCAGAATATACATATATATAATTGATCGATAAATGTAAAGAAATACACCGTTCATGGAGACGGTAGGTCGTACGTACGCATGAACGTTGTTTTCGTTTCCTCATTGAATTGAATGGAATTAATTAGATGAAATACATATATATATACATAAATACATTATTATTATTATTTCATATATTTCATTATTACTTATTATATATACTTTATAATCATTCATGAATGGTTAATCATTGATAATGAATCTCATCGCGTCGTGGTGACGGTAGTCCGTACGTACGCACGAGCGATGATATCGTTCCCATAATTATTGAATTGAATTGGAGTGGATGATATAATATATCAGAATTAGTATGATTTTATAATAACTATTTATAGTTATTATTTACACCATTATACCCATCCAAGTAAGGTGGTGTTGGAAAAACAGATTACACCACGGCGTGGAGACGGTATTCCGTACATACGCACGCACGGGATTTCGTTTTCCGTAGGATGGATAGATGGTGAAATAGGGTTGTTTCATACTTATAATAACATATCAGTATATGATTGATACTGATGTTATTACTTCATAATGAAACAACTAAATAATAAGAAGTGGAAGAAGAAATAAAGTTGAAAGAATCGGTAATGGACATTACCTCTTCTTTGAAGCGCCTCTTTGAGACCTCCTTTTAGGGAACTAAAATTGGTCTTTGAAGAAGACCAGGACCTATAGGATGTTTCTAGGCAAGTGGATAAGATAATTTGGCAGGTTTTTGCCGAGCATGAATGCTCAAATTGGTGTGAGGAGGAGAGGGAGGAGGTGCCCTTTTATAAGGGAGGAGAGGGGCACCTTTGGAATAACTAAAAATATTATTTTATTATAAAGTCATATTCTGTTTCTAATGGATCCAAATTGAGTTATTTCTAAGATAAGGTTTGTATGGGTTGAACGCCTCTCATCCAATAGAATTTAGACAAGTTTAGGTTTCTATTTTAACCTTATCATTTAGATTTTACTTTAAGTTAAATAATTTTTCTTTTACCGTGTCTTCTTGTTTTCTTACACTATAAGGTTAATAAACTTACTATAACCATACAAAAGAACCCCAAGTTGTTTATTATTAATATATATAACCTTATCTAAGTAATTTGGCAAAACCTTATTTTTTTAGGAATAAAATAACAATTAATAATATAATATATTTTTCAAAAACTATTTTATGTCAATTTTGACACTATTTGGTAATTTATTTTTGTGAAAATCATAACAGAATTATTAGTTCGAAAACAGTTAACTAAATCAATACTAACATGTCATATTAACCTATAAAATTAGTGTAATTCATAAAAAGTCACAAATTACATTTACTTGAGTATTTATAACATCAATTATGTCAATATTTCACTAATAAGATAATTACTGCATCATCATTGTGTCATAAATAAATTAAATTATTTAATTTCTAAAAATTATAAATAGAATACCATTATGTAGGAAATATTTTTATATTTCTAATGAATATTTATAGTCTAATTTATCTTATGTATAACCCTATATTAAAAATGATTTAGTTATTAAACTTTGATTTTAACTATTTTAACCCTTCTTTAAATAAATTAATAATAAATGTCCTAATCTAATCCAAGTGGGCCTAAATGGTCATATTTTATTCCTAAGGTTGTTTTTGGTCGAATTACACTTATCCAATAGAATTAGGACATGTGTTAGGGTAATAATAATATCATTTTTACCCTTAATTACCCTATTTACTTTTAACCGTGGTAAAAAAAGTAAAAAGTTACTATTCACCAAAAATTATTTTCATCTCATTGAACCACATTTTAGTCCTTCGTATTAACCACGTCTCTCGGATTTTTGAAATTCCACTCACAGAAGCGGTAAAATTATGTTTTATATGAATTTGCGAATTCTCCTAGGAGGTGGGTAAAAGATGGTGAAAAGTTCAATAAAATTTTTATATATCTAAAATTATTATAAAATGAATCCAATGACATAAATTTAACTTATATAGGTATTATGTATCAATTTTGACCTAAAATAAATTTAAATAAAATAAATAATTATTTAAATAAAAAGTCGGGTTTTGAATAGTAACCCAGTGTTTTCACTATTCATCAAAAATTGAAAGTTTTCAAAAAAATACCAAAAATTCACCCTAGACTAATTTCGATATTCTGTATCCAAAAATTAAGTCCATTTTGAAAGATAAAATTTATAAAATTTCAAAAAGTCGGTATTACTATTCATAATGGCTAGTTTATATAACATATCGTTGTTTAGCGAAACTCGGTATTGCGTACAACACACGCTATCGTGGAAGGTCGTGATTGCGTGTAATGCAAGCCAAGTCAGGGATGCGTGTTGTGCAAGCTCCTTTTGGTGTAGCATACAACACAAGACATTAATGAAATTAAAAAGAATATTTTTCATAAAATCTCGGGGTATTACAC
This sequence comes from Viscum album, assembly GCA_963277665.1. Taxonomy (NCBI): domain Eukaryota; kingdom Viridiplantae; phylum Streptophyta; class Magnoliopsida; order Santalales; family Viscaceae; genus Viscum; species Viscum album. The sequence goes on from OY728133.1 coordinate 1,285,203,216, forward strand.
TATTTATATTAATTATATATATATATATATATCCATTCATATAAAGTGGTGATGAAAATTGAATTGCATCAGTTTTTTGTGACGATAGTCATTATGTACACACGAGAGATGTTTTGATTTTTTGATTGATTGAATGAAATAAAGATAATTATAAATTAAAGTGTATGGAATAATTTTTTTACATAATTATAATATATAAAAATCAAATCTATCATAAAAACTATCCAAGAATGATGGTGGTAGAAATTGAGTTGTATCGTTGTATAGATGTTTTAATCCACACATACGCGCAAGAAATAATTTCATCACCCATTGGGTTGAGTAGAGAAGGTTAATGGTCCAAAAATCATCATAATAACATCTAAGTATGTTTATTATATTTTATTAATCATGTTTTAATGTATATAATATTTTTATAGGAATTATAAGAAGAAATAAAATTAAAATAGCTTGGTTAAGATCTATAACCCATTTTGAGAGACCTCATTTGGCTTACTCCCTAATCCTTGAAAGAATAGTCTTATAGGAATGAAAAAGGATCTATGATTAAGGTATAGATTATAGGATATCATTTCAATATGTATTTTCCCAACAATAATTATAAATTTTTTTGTATAATGGAGGAGAATATGTGTAATTTTTAAAGTAAGAGGATGGATAAAAATGGAATTTCCTAAAAAATTCAATTATTTGAGGTAAAATTCATGGGAAAAGGCCCCAAAATTCTAGGAATTGAAATGAAATATAATTTATGTTATAAAGATCTTAAATCATTAATAATTAGATATATTGGGCTGGAAATCCAAACCATATGTATTTATTTAACACCTTTTGAACCATGTTTGTCCTTAACTAAGGTATCAAAATTTTACCATTTATACCATTCACTATGGAAAAAACATATTTTAAACTATTATGTTATTTTAAATAGGATGAATAATAATATGAAGCTCATTTTTTTATATTTTTTTATAAATTTGTAAGAATTAATTTTAATAATGTGTGCAAAAAATAATAAAAACCCATTTTTGAAAAATGATTTTTCTATGCCTAAATCCTAATTTATCTGGATTTATTTCATTTTTTAAAAAATAAAAGTATTGTTAAAATATAATATAGAATATATAATCTATAAATTTCCTTTAAAATACTAAAAATAGAGATTAAATTAATTTATTAATATAAAAATATGTTTCATGCAAGAAAATAGTTTTTAAGAAAATATAATTTTAAGCCCAAAAATTAACATATACCATAATAAAGTATAATAATTATTCAAATTTAATTAATTATATTTTCTAAATATGTATATATATGTTAATTTGATATCAAATTCAAAAAATATTAAGATATTATATGAATATAAATGATATTTTTTACAAAAAACAATTTCTTTATTAGTCAATGAAAAATAAATAATTTTAGAGAAATAATAAAATTTCACTATAATATAATATTTATATGATGATTTAAATTTTTTCAAATATTTATCAAAAAAAAATTTATCAGGTGTTATAAGTTAGATGTAATTTTACTATGAAAATTTTTATATAAAATACATTTTTATGAAAATATATTTCTGAAAAGTAAAATGACATCACTAAATTATGTTTACATAATTATAATGACATATTCAATAAATAATCATTCATAAAATTATTTATAAATATTTCTAATTCATTGGATATTATAATTCATGATTTAAAATTTAATAATTATGTTATAAAAAGTTACTATATCATATTTGATATAAACTCGAGAATCTATGTAAGAAAAAATATCAAATACCTCAAGTTTTAATTCAATGGGAAATAATACGAAGCCATGGGGTGTTAAAAAATATCATGAATGATAACTCACCTAATATAAAATGTAACACCCCAGGTAAATAAAGAATATGACATTTTCATATTTATCCATATTTTTGAATAAAATATTAATATTACTTTAAAGGGAACTCTATGCTCGATGGCGTACCCAATACGAAACAACGAGTTTCTTTGAAATCTTACGTTGCACTCTAATAATAAAATAATATTATTTTAAATGGTAGTTAACAGCTAGCTGTTGTAATGGAAGGAATGAACGGAACTAACTACAAAATGATTATATATGTTTGTGAAATATTTTTACTTTTATCCAATAAATGTTAGAGGCTTAAAATGCAAATGAATCCAATTTTAAGCATAAATCTTCTAATATTCTTTCAAAGGTCGATTAACCGCATTTTGATGGAGAACCCTTTTTAAATATACTTTTGACAATTTTATATGTTTTATTTGAAAAAATAAAATCCTTATTTAGAATCTGGACATCAAAATTTACTTTGTCTAAATTTTAGTTATTTTTCCGATAAAGATCATTTTTAGTGAAAATGTTGCATTTTAATTCAAAACCTCCTTTTAATCTGATTTATTTACATGGATAGATTATCTTTTTAATTGAGATTAAAGTTTATTTAGAATATATTTCTACCATTTAATCCAATGGTGGTCATTGGAATTAATTTCACTTTGAAATTGGACTTAAACTAGTGTCAATCTTTTAATAGATGTTGTTTCTTAAAAGCACGATATTTGTTTTGATAGCGGGAATGAATTATTAAATTAATTAATGCAACTTATATATTTCAAATTTTTTAAAATAGACATCATTTTTGAATTCGGAATATCAAATATATCTTTGGGTGAATTTTTGGTATTTTTCTAAAAAACTTCAATTTTTGATGAATAGTGAAACCACTAAGTGGTAGTTAAAGAAACTGATTTTTCGTTTAAATGAAACTTTACCACTTCTGTGATTTTATTTTCAAAAATATGACATACATGGTTATCATTAGGAAGTAAAATTTGGTTCAATGAGATTAAAATAATTTTTTGGTGAATAGTAACTTTTAAGTTTTATTAATCGCGATTAAAGGTGATTAGTGTAATTTAAGGTAAAGATAATGTTATAATAATATCAAATGACCTTAACACATGTCCTAACCTTATTTTATTAGTCATGGATGACCGAGAAAATACATGGGTCAACTTGGGGACCACATGGAGCCACTTTGGCTAGAAAATGACATTAATAACTTTTTATTTAAAGTTAAAATTCAAATGTCACAAACATGTATTGTTTTACTAAAACATTTTTTACATGGGGTTATACAAGTAATATTTCTGACTATAAATATTAATTATAAAGCTAAAAATATTTCCTACATCATGATATTTTTTTATAATTTTAATACATTAAATTAATTAATTAATTTATCACACCGTGATGATGCAGTGATTACCTCATAAATGAACGATTTAAATAAAATGAGATGATAGGGAAAAGTCTAAGTCTTACACTTGTTACAAACCTATTGGATGGGTGTATTTAGAAACCTTATCACCTTATCCTCAAAATTTATCCTTTTGGAACCTTTAAAATCCGAAAAAGCATTTTATAATAAAGTAATATTTTATAACATTCCAAGAGTGCCCCTCCTCTTCTCTTATAAAAGGCCCCCACCTCTACCACCTTACCCACACCTCTCAAGACTTTGGCTCGTCCAATACCATCCCATTTAATCTCTCCACGTCCCTCTCTTCATCATTTAAGCCCCAACTTTGGAATAATGCTCTTCAAGAAACCCTTTTGGTTCAAACCAAGAGGATTTACCTGATTTAAAGGTAATGTCTTCACTTGTGTTCTTTTGTTTTATTTTGCTTCTCCAAACCCCTAAACTCTTTTTATTCATTTATTTTGTAATAAAACCAGTATATTAAATATACTAGGATGTTTTTATGTGAATTATTAGAGCTACACTTACACAAACCTCCGTCTAATGGTTAAATAACATACTGTTTCTGTGGATGGAGAATTACTGCCTCACGAAACGATGATTGTTCAATCTTTTCTTAACACCTTTCATGGTGGACATTATGATGTAAATATATTTTATATATGATATATATGGTATTTTTGTTTTCCATATGCTTCTTTATTTTATATTTAAAACAAACCTTTATTCTTTTCATGTTTTGTAAATACGATAATTTCATACGAGGAAGTGTGGACTACCGCCCCCTCAAGTGATGTGACTCGTTCATGAAATACATGGAATGTATAAAGAATGAAATTAATGAACTTATGTGACCTATAAAACATATATATTATACTGTAACTATAATATATATATCTCTCAATTATTTTTAATTCCATTAATATGACAAAGAAATGAAAGTAGCGTTCATGCGTACGTACGGCCTACCGTCTCCCTGAACGGTGCATTTCATTTCTTTTTATCTACAAATGTTATGGAATAGTATAAAATGAATATTTACTGGATATATATGATATTTAAATCATTAATACTATTCTGGAGATAATTTACTTATAAGTACATGGACAATCATTTTCAAACAAGTTCATTTTTGACTCATGTACCAAACATCGACAAAAACGTAAGATATGAACTCACATTATTAACCAATTATTATAACATTATAATATGTGATATAAACTGAATAATAATATTTAAAGAATAACCTTAAGAAATTATAAATTTAACAAAGTTTATTATTCAGTAATATAAAGAAACTAACAAGATAAGTCGGACTTGAGGTAAGGGATCCAACCTCTCTCTTTCTTTTAAAGTACTCTCTTTTATGTAACTTATTTTAAGCTCCTATTTATTATGTTGGGGGATGTTCTTCTATATTAATCTTGCTGTAAATTTTATGAGAGACCCTATTTTATCTCATCAATCCATTTTTGGATGTTTTATTTGGCGCCTTTAGGCGGCCGAATTTTCATAATGGGATTTTCATCTCACTTTTTATTCCCAGGAGATTCATTCTACATTGGCCACTATTTACTTTTGTGTGGTGTATGTACTGCCCATTATTTTACTATTTGTATAATATACTCTCATTTATGGGTATTTACATCTTCATTTTATGGCCATTCTTTCATGGGGTGTATGTTTCGAAAATTACCCAAATCGGTAAGGGAACCTTTCACCCACCTCATTTTAAAAGACTTCTTTTTGTTAGGTATTTTAATCTTATTATGATGGGATATGTTATTATATATCCTTATTGCTTTAAATGTTATGTCTAATTGATGAGATACCCCTTTTTATCTCTCATCGTCTCATTTTATGACGTTGTTAGGCTGTTGAATTTCTGTAAGGGAACTTCTTAACCCACTTTCAATTCTTTGGGTTAAACCTCTACTTATTGATTTTATTATGCCAAGATTATGTGTGGAATATCTATGTTGTAATTTCCACAAACCATTGTGTGGATATACTATTTATACACATAATAATCTCATTGATAAATTCTTACGTCATTTATACGAACTTGTATGGGAAATCATAACTCAGTCTCATTTCATTGAGTTAAATATCTATGTCATTGGTTTTGTTTTTCCAAGAGTATGTGTGACTGACCTCTGATTGTTTTACACTTGATATACACTTATATTGGGTTTATTTATACTTTTCATACCTAATTATTTCATTGATTTATCCTTTCACTAATGACATGATCTTGATTGGGATTACATCTCAATTTCTTCTCATTGAGACATTTCTTAATGATATGCACTGTTATTCTTTTATAAAGTGTATATACAAACCCTTTGACTTTCTATATCCATATTATGTCTATAATAAATTCATTTAAATGTTTTTAAAATGGTCTACTTTCATGTGGATTATAATTTAAATGTTCAAAATGGAAAAGGACTCTTTTATTAAAACATTGTTTTAAATTGTTTTAAAGATTTATTCTTTTAAACATTTATCATTCATGTGCATGTTTTAAAAAAAATTTAAGGATTTATTTATATGGACATGAATGTTTTAAAACCCTTTAAAAAGTTTCTAAGTGGTATGGGACACTTTGATTCTAAAATCTCTTTTAAATGTCTTCTTTTAATATTTTCAAAGTATAAAGGTATTTTTCTCTCATAGAGTTTTAATGATTTTATTAGATGTTTTTATTTATGATAATATCATGATGTGATCTCTTGTGATTGAAATGTGGAAATTTTATGTTTCTTTTATGCGTGTTTTAAGTGTTATGATTATGTTATGGTTCTTGGGAAATGTTTATGAAATCGGGTGGTTCCATGATAAACTAAGGGCGGGTGAGCCCGAGATAGCTCTCCAATTCATTGGGTAATGCAAAGGGGTTAAATGATAAGGTTTCTCCAAAGGGATTTAGGGAATATACTATGATGGGTATTCCAAATGTAACCATGAGGGTTACTCCCTACGTAAGAATGTTATGAATGCCTCAAGTTACCTTTATGTCTTATGATTTCTATGAGTTATTCATAAATCTTATGATTTCATGAGGTATGTTAACGGGTTTATGTTTTATGCGTAATTTATGATTTCATTGATTCTTATGTATACATGGACTAATGTTTTCTTTCTATATTGTTATAACCCTTACTGAGATTTTTATGCTCATCCCATGTTTTTTTGAAATGTTTTTCACAAGACATAAAGTTGAATAGGGTCAAGGATCGGATCAAGGAAATGTCAGGCTGTCTAAAACAAGGAACTAGACATGACTCTTTTGTTCAAGAGTTTTTATTTTGTGAAAAAATGGAAGCTGAGTAGATGTGTCTACTTTGAAATCTTTGAGATGTAATAGTTATGTCCTAATTCTCTAAAACTCTAAACCTGAAAAGATCCTCAATGTGAATTATTCATTTAATTCAATAATGTGTAATGTTTTAAGGTTGGGTCCTTATAGTTGGTATCAGAGGTCGGTTTAGATAACATTAGAGGTTAGGGTATTCTTTAATCATAAGTGACATTACCATAATGGCTAGGATTTTAGAAAGATTCGTAGTTTTTAGATAAAGTGAATGAGTAAGTATATCTTAGTGTTTATCTTCCTCATTAGTACATAATGATTTTGTTGATATACTAACACTGACATTTTTGGTTTTAGTAAATGTATGGATCTAGCAGGCACCAAAGTGACAATGGGTATGAAGGAAACTTTGGTGGTTCTCTGATTAAGAGACTGGATGAAATGGGGGATTCAATGAGAAATCTCGTGGTTATTCTAAACCAACTATCAGGAGTCATGATCAACCACTTGAACCTTGGTGAGTTCTCTAATGTATCATGTATGAGAGAACCAACTCGGCGTGGATGTTCATGTAATAATTATAAAGGTAACCATTAGGGTTTATATGATCCATACTTTTGAGGTAATTATGGGTTACTATATGTTATGATGGAATATGAACGACCTGAGATAAACTTGAGGTTAAATTATGTTATGGTTATTTTTAAAGATTTTATCGCTTTTTGGGGAATGTTATAATAATTATGTAGTTTTGGAAAAAGGACAACATGTAGACTGTGTGACAACCTGTCGCGTCTGACGAAGCTACGGGAATCGAACCCACAACCAAAGTGCGACTGGTATTTATCGCCTACCACTGAACTACCTGAAGTCCCTAGTTATTTTGACTAATTATTTTTAGTTAGATGATCTTATGAATCTAGAATAAGTTGATTTTGGGTTATCTATGGAAATTATTAACCTATCATGGAGGATATGTGATTAGGTTAATTACTTTCCAGTATGAGACTTTAAGAGTAACTGATGTTATTTGGAGATAAATGTTAAGATTTATCTTGGAAGACTATGTGATTAAATCCTTCAAAGATTTGGGTTTCAGTCTTAGTTTTGATTACTTTGAAGAATTTTATGGATAGATGTTTATTGAATGGTTTTTGTTGAAATTTGGGTATTGTTTGACAAATTTTGGAGATTAAGAATAGATTTTTTTTCATAAAGGATTATCCGTTTTGGGTATTATCTGATCTCATAATAACATTTTTGGTTTTTTTTGGTTAAGTTCTAAATACATGGGAAGTATATAGTTCTCTTTTTTGGATTAGTTGATTCTCTAGAAGTTTATTATAGCTCTCTTAATGTAAACAAGTCATCCTAAATACTCATCTTTTGGAGAAAATATGAGTTCATGTAAGAAATCTAGTAAAAGTTGAAAGTCAACATGACAAGTATGCTTCCTTATGTTTTATTTAAGCTCATAAATAAATTCCTCAATGAAAAGTAACTTAAAACAAAAATGTTGTCTGTTAATTTTTCCTACTGGGTAATCAAATATCGTTTAACCCATCACAAGTTTGTGATTTTCTTGTGGTTAACTTTCTCCTAAACATGTTTTCTATCACTCTCCATCAGAACATGACCCTTTGTTTTATCCTCCATGTCCATGTTTTCCTACATGGAATCCTAGTATGGGTTAACTCGGGTGACCTTTGTACTTCTATTTCTTTATTTTAAAGTGATAGTTTTACTGACTCTTGTTCCGATGTGGGATTTTCAATGAAGTTTGCAAGCCCAATTTTAAAATTGCGAGGACGCAATTCCCAAAAGGGGGGAAGGATGTAACACCCCAGGTAAATAAAGAATATTAAATTTTCATATTTATCCATATTTTTGAATAAAATATTAATATTACTTTAAAGGGAACTCTATGCTCGATGGTGTACCCAACACGCAACAACGAGTTTCTTTGAAATCTTACGTTGCACTCTAATAATAAAATAATATTATTTTAAATGGTAGTTAATGCCTATCCATTGTAATGGAGGTAATTAATGGAACTAACTAATAAAATGATTATATATTTTTGTAAAATAATTTTACTTTTATCTAATAAATGTTTGAGGCTTAAAATGCAAATGAATCCAATTTTAAGCATAAATCTTCTAATATTCTTTCAAAGGTCGATTAACCGCCTTTTGATGGAGAACCCTTTTAAAATATACTTTTGATAATTTTATATGTTGTATTTGACAAAATAAAATCCTTATTTAGAATATGGACATCAAAATTTACTTTGTGTAAATTTTTGTTATTTTTCAGATAAAGATCATTTTTAGTGAAAATGTTGCATTTTAATTCAAAACCTACTTCTAATCTGAATTATTTATATGGATAGATTATCTTTTTAATTGAGATTAAAGTGTATTTAGAATATATTTTTACCATTTAATCAAATGGTGGTCATTGTAATTAATTTCACTTTGAAATTAGACTTAAACTAGTGTCAATCTTTTAAAAGATATTGTTTCTTAAAAACACGCTATTTGTTTTGACAGCGGGAATGAATTATTAAATTAAATAATGAAACTTATATATTATTAATTTTGTAAAATATAAATCATTTTTGAATTCAGAATATCCAATATATCTTAGGGCTAATTTTTGGTAATTTTTTGAAAAACTTCAATTTTTTATGAATAGTGAAACCACCAAGTGGTAGTTAAAGAAACTGATTTTTTGTTTAAATGAAAATTTACCTCTTCTGTGATTTTATTTTCAAAAATCCGACATAAATGGTTGTCATTAGGAAGTAAAATGTGGTTCAATGAGATTAAAATAATTTTTTGTTGAATAGCACCTTTTAAGTTTTATTAATCGCGATTAAAGTTAATTAGTGTAATTTAAGGTATAGATAATGTTATAATAATATGAAATGACCTTGACACATGTCCTACCCTTATTTTATGAGTCATGGACGACCAAGACAATCCATGGGTCAACTTTGGGACCCCATGGAGCCACTTTGGTTGGAAAATGGCATTAATAACTTTTTATTTAAAGTTAAAATTAAAATGTCACAAACATGTATTGTTTTACTAAAACAACTTTTACATGGGGTTATACAAGTAATATTTTTTACTATAAATATTCATTAAAAATATAATAATATTTCCTACATCATGATAGTTTTTATATAATTTTTAGACATTAAATAAATTAATTAATTTATGACACCGTGATGATGCAGTGATTACCTCATAAATGAACGATTTAAATAAAATGAGAAGATAGGGTACAATATAAGTCTTACACATGTCACAAACCTATTGGATGGGTGGATTTAAAAACATTTTCACCTTATCCTAGAAATATATCCTTTTTGGACCTTTAAAATCTGAAAAATCATTTTATAATAAAGTAATATTTTATAAGTTTCCAAGAGTGCCCCTCCTCTTCTCTTATAAAAGGCCCCCACCTATACCACCTTACCCACACCTCTCAAGCCTTTGGCTAGACCTAAAACTACCCATTTCATCTCTACACATACCTCTTTTCATCATTTAAGCCTCACCTTTGGCAGAATGCTCTTAAAGAAACCCTTTTGGCTCAAACCAAGAGGAGTTACCCGATTTAAAGGTAATGTCTTCACTTGTGTTCTTTTGTTTTATTTTGCTTCTCCAAACCCCTAAACTCTTTTTATTACTTTATTTTTTAACAACACCAGTATCTTAAATATAGTATGGTGTTGTTATGTGAAGGATTCTAGCGACACTTACGCACACCTCCATCTAATGGTTAAAGAACATATTGTTTCTGTGGATGGCGAATTACTGCCTCACGAAACGATGATTGTTCAATATTCTATTAAAACCTTTCATGGTGGCCATTATTATGTCACTTTATTTTATATATGATATATATGGTATTTATTTTTTCCATATACTTCTGTATTTTATATTTAAAACATACCTTTATGCTTTACATGTTTTGCAAATGCAATAATTTCATACGAGGAAGTGTGGACTACCGCCCACTCAAGTGATGTGACTCGTTCATGCAATACATGGAATGTATAAAGAATGAAATTAATGAACTTATGTGACCTATAAAACATGTATATTATACTGTAATAATAATATATATCTCTCTCAATTATTTTTAATTCCATTAATATGACAAAAAAAATGAAAGTAGCGTTCATGCGTACGTACGGCCTACCGTCTCCCTGAACGGTGCATTTCATTTCTTTTTATCTACAAATGTTATGGAATAGTATAGAATGAATATTTACTGGATATATATGATATTTAAATCATTAATAATATTCTGTAGATGATTTACTTATAACTACATGGACAATCATTTTCAAACAAGTTCATTTTTGACTCATGTACCAAACATCGACAAAAACGTCTGATATGAACTCACATTATTAACCAATTATTATAACTTTATAATATTTGATATGAACTGAATAATAATATTTAAAGCAGGACCTTAAGAAATTATAAATTTACCAAAGTTTATTAGTCAATAATATAAATAAATGAACAAGACAAGTTGGACTTGAGGTAAGGGATCCAACCTCTCTCTTTCTTTTAAAGTACTCTCTTTTATGTAAATTATTTTAAGCTCCTCTTTCTTATGTTGGGGGATGTTCTTCTATATTCTTCTTGATGTAAATTTTATCAGAGACCCTATTTGATCTCATCAATCCATTTTTGGAAGTTTTATGTGGCTCTGTTAGGCTGCCGAATTTTCATAAGGGGATTTTCATCTCACTTTTTATTCCCGTGAGATTCATGCTACATTGGACACTATTTCCTTTTGTGTGGTGTATGTACTGACCATTATTTTACTATTTGTATAATATACTCTAATTTATGTGTATTTACATCTTCATTTTATGACCCTTCTTTAATGGGGTGTATGTTTTGAAAATTACCCAAATCGGTAAGGGAACCTTTCACCCACCTCATTTTAAAAAGACTTCTTTTTGTTAGGTCTTTTAATATTATTATGATGGGATATGTTCTTATGTATCCTTATTGCTGTAAATATTATTTACAATTGATGAGATACCCCTTTTTATCTCTCATCATCTCATTTTATGATGTTGTTAGGCTGTCAAATTTCTGTAAGGGAACTTCTTAACCCACTTTCAATTCTTTGGGTCAAACCTCTACTTCTTGATTTTATTATGCCAAGATTATGTGTGGAATATATATGTTGTAATTTCCACAAACCATTGTGTGGATATACTATTTATAGACATAATAATCTCATTGATAAATTCTTACATCATTTATATGAACTTGTATGGGAAATCATAACTGAATCTCATTTCATTGAGTTAAATATCTATGTCATTGGTTTTGTTTTTCCAACAGTATGTGTGAATTACATCTGATTGTTTTACACTTGATATCCACTTATATTGGGTGTATTTATAATTTTGACAAATAATTATGTCATTTATTTATCCTTGCACTAATGACATGATCTTGATTGGGATTACATCTCAATTTCTTCTTATTGAGACATTTCTTAATGATATGCACTGTTATTCTTTTATAAAGTGTATATAAAGCCCCTTTGACTTTCCATATCCATATTATGTCAATAATAAAGTCATTTAAATGTTTTTAAAATGGTATACTTTCATGTGGCTTATAATGTAAATGTTCAAAATGGAAAAGGACTCCTTTATTAAAACATTGTTTTAAATGGTTTTAAAGATTTATTCTTTTAAACGTTTATCATCCATGTCCATGTTTTAAAAAAATGGGTTTAAGGATTTATTTATATAGACATGAATGTTTTAAAACCCTTTCAAAAGTTTTTAAGTGATATGGGACACTTTGATTCTAAAATCTCTTTTAAATGTCTTCTTTTAATATTTTCAAAGTATAAAAGGATTTTTCTCTCATAGAGTTTTAATGATTTTATTAGATGTTTTTATTTATGATAATATCATGATGTGATCTCTTGTGATTGAAATGTGGAAATTTTATGTTTCTTTTATGCATGTTTTAAGTGTTATGATTATGTTATGGTTCTTGGGCAATGTTTATGAAATCGGGTGGTTCTGTGATAAACTAAGGGTGGGTGAGCCCGATATAGCTCTCCAATGCATTGGGTAACACGAAAGGGTTAAACGCTAAGGTTTCTCCAAAGAGACTTAGGGAATATACTGTGATGGGTATTCCAAACGTAACCATGAGGGTTACTCTCTACGTAAGAATGTTCTGAATGTCTCAAGTTACCTTTATGTCTTATGATTTCTATGAGTTATTCATAAATCTTTTGATTTCATGAGGTATGTTAACGTGCTTATGTTTTATGAGTAATGTATGATTTCATTGATTCTTATGTATACATGGACAAATATTTTCTTTCCGTATTGTTATAACCCTTATTGAGTTTTTTATGCTCATCCCAGGCTTTTTTGAAATGTTTTTTACAGGACATAAAGTTGAATAGGGTCAAGTATGGGATCAAGGAAATTTCAGGCTATCTAAAACAAGGAACTAGACATGAATATTTTGTTCAAGAGTTTTTATTTTGTGAAAAAAAATGGAAGCTTAGTAGATGTTTCTACTTTGAAAACTTTGAGATGTAATAGTTATGTCCTAATTCTCTAAAACTCTAAACCTGAAAAGATATTCAATGTGAATTATTCATTTAATTCAAGAATATGTAATGTTTTAAGTCTGGGTCCTTATATAAAATTAATGAAATATAACATATTTCTACAAGAAAAGTCTAAGGAGGCACCACACATACACTTCCCTAATGATCTAGTACACTATATAAAATAGAAAAATTCATTATGGTTTTTTATATATTTCGTTGTTCAAAATAGTACTGATTATTTCCTATAAATTTTTAAAACATACACATTTTATTTATGTTAATAAAATTTCCACATTTTAATTCGACATTTTTTCTGTGTAACCATTTCAGAACCTGTATTTAGTGATGGTTTTAATAACTAAAATGAAAATATTTTATGGATATCATTGTTGGTGGTTGAAACCACCACATAATCATATTCTAATGGTCAAAGTTAATATGGAAAATTTTCCTTATATAGTAATGATTAAAACCACCAATAAATATTTTCATAGTAGTTATATATATTATAGATTTATAGTAGTGGTTATTCAGTTTATACGAGTGGTGTTAATTTTTTTAACCAAGATGTGGTTGTTAACCTTGATTAGAGACGGTTTGAACCACTATGGATAATGAAATTAATTCTCAAATATTCACCTAAATATCATGATATAATAAAAAAATCAAAACACATGATTACAAATAAAATCTGTTAAAAACAATTGAAATTTACATTTTTAAAAATCTTCAACTATGTTACAATATTTCAGACACATAAAAAAATCTGAAATAAGTCATATGGTAATTAGAAAAATAATAAATTAATTAATATGTCAAACAAAATAGAGTACACGTCAACATAAAACCAAATAAATGATCATAGACTGGTATTGCATCTATATCACTATGGATTCCTTGATATGATACCCACTCCTCATCATGATGACTTCTTACCTATGGTTCCTACAGTAACATTATTTAAATACAAATATTTTGTTATGTTAAATAAAAAATAAAATAGTTTTAATTGATGAGGTTGTCATATCATGGATGAATTGGCCTCGAGAATACTCCATATCATGTCCTAGAATAATATTTCCAAATATTCCCTCAATATAGAAAATTTATCATCTCAGGTTGTCATACATGACTTCTTATCCTGTATTGTTTTCACAAATATAATAATTGTTTTGGTGATGCGAGATCATGGATGCTACTAAAAGCCTTGGATAGAGAAGGAATCATAGTGAATAATGTGGTAAACATACCAAATTTTTTTATGGGGATTGTCTAGAACCCATCATCCAAACAAGGAATAGATTATAAATTCTTAGAACCTGGGTAATAACATCACTCTACGTGATTAGTGTTGAGTTCAAGGTATTTTAAACCCATGTCTCCTTAATTTTATCTTTTATAATGTAGATTATAAAATTATAGTTTTAGAAAAAATAAAATACTCATCAAACAATTTTACGACTCTGTTATGAGATGAATCATTTAGATGACATCCATATGATGTTATATTTATATAAAAACACATCTCGGTCCTCCCAACCTGATGACCAACATCCAAGTCCAATGTTAATAAGGAACATAAAAAATTTGGAATCTTAATAGCATTAATTTAGACAAAAATATTTGTCATAATAATTGAAATATCACCTTGATCAATCATTTCCTTGTGAAACCCATCTACCCGACTGTGTGTGGGACTAAATACCTCCCTATACTCATAATTCTAGTCTTTTAAATTTTCTAAAAATTACATAAAATTATTATAAAATTAAATATTATTAAGGAAAAATAATTTAATTTAATGACTAATAAACATATAATATGAAATTATATAATTCCTTATATGAATAAGTCAACATCTTATCTAAAAAAATACACCCAATGTTATTTGTGTACTCATAAGTTACATCATGATACATTTATCAAACACTTAATGAGTTGTCACAACACACACACTAATCTATTTTTGAAATATTTCTAATCATTTCCTAAAAATTTCAATGTACATAGAAAAAAATTGGCATCGTCTATGTGAAAATGCAAAACAACTTATAAATAGGAAATAGCAATTTATGAGTCCAATATTTTTTAAAAATAATAAGAAATTAATAAATAGTCAATAAATATTTTTTTCATTTATATTTACTTGATTATAAAAGATATAATATTTATAGTTTAAATGAAAATGACCTAAATAATTATATGTAAAGGAAAGGGTCATCTACTTAGATCCCAAATGAACTAAAAATTGATCATACATATCTCTAAAATTTGTTTTGGGTACTCCAAAATAGTCATAATGCAAAACAACTATTAAATTTTATAGCATCCAAACATATTGTGTTCCCATATTTCATTCAATTAATTTTTTATTTATATCACTAAAATAAACATATTAAATAGCTAGTATAAATATGATATAAATAATATATTCCCAAATGACATACATACCAAAACTTTTCACCAACCAATTTACTCATATCAACATGGGTGACGAAATATGATTAGTCAAGTCTTTCTCATCTACTATCTTAGATGATGTCACAACATTCACTTTTACTAGCCTTGTATTAGTTTCAACTCTTCCAGTTTTTCTAAGAAATTTACCTAATGGAATTAGGACTATTATTGATAGTGTAATGTCACCTAATTGTGTTGATCAATTATGATCCACGAACCATGTCATAATTTTCATTTATCCTAAAAAAATAAAAAGTGAAAGTAGTTATAAAATTATAAAATGATACCAAACATTAATAAAAATTTTGACTTAAAATTAAAATTTACCATGTTAATATTTTCTAGTAATTTAAACAAATTTAAAATGTTGATTTTAGGTTTAAATATAATGATTTATGTTACTAAAATTTTAATTTAGTTATATATTTTAGTGTAAATCATATAAATAATCAGTTTTAAGATACACTCTAATTTCTATCTTACATATTTTAAGACATGCAATGTACCAATTTATATAAAAATAACTAGTCATCATTATAGTTAAATGACATGAATAAGTATTTATGAAATTAGATATGAAAAATGAATATTCCTTACAATCCAAATATGGAATTAGAAGTAACCTAAATAATAAAATATAATACGTCCAAATAGATGGTAAGAGTTATTTATCCAACTGATTTTTCATATATAATTATTTATATAATCCATAGATAAAGATTTTCTATACATGATAAATATTTACCTATGTTTCAAAAATTTAAAAAAATATATGGTAATTCACTTTAATCATTTAATTTATAAAAATGGGTACATTTTCTTAGATAAAATGTATGTTTTATTAAATAATGATAACTAATGAATTTGAAAGCATTCTTGTTTCATAATTGTTAATCAAATAGTTTATATCTATATTCTAAAACAAAATTCAAAATTATTCTAGTATTTATAATGTTCGTAGTTTAGTAAGAAAAGAAGTTAAAGAGACTAAAATATTTTAACTATAAAACAATTCATTCCCACATAATAAACCCATAAACTATCTTAGAACTAAATAAATATCAGAAAAAAATATATTCAATAATTGATTTACAATTTATTTATATTTATGTTTCATAAAATTAAATTCCATTTGAAATAGGATAAAGGCATAAGGAATCATGATTTATTAAAAAGTAGCTATACCCTTATTGATTTAGGTTTAATCAGAATTATTTTTAAAAAAGTACTGGATTTATCTTAATATATGTGTTAGAATTTGAAATTTTGGCTCAGCATGAATTGTATATTAAAATAATATGTGTAACAATTTAAATGTATATACAATTAATTTATCTTAAGAGTATTCTTATCAAATATCTCATATATACCTTTTTGGCTATAAATAATTAAAAAACTTACTAAACATAACCATTATAGTTTTAAAAAAATACATGATAAATGAATTATAGTTAAACTATTATTTTCATTAAAAAAACATAAATATAATAATGGAACATTTTTTATGATGCTTATAAAAGACATTGATAGTAAAATAAATCAATGTTTTAAAAATAAAACAATAAATAATGATAAATAGTACCAAAAAACTAAATGATAAATCATTTACTTCGATAATAACCACTATAAATTGTTACAACATAGGCCTAATGTACCATAGAAACCAAAATCTAGAAGTTGGAATCAACACCACTGATTTAGTGTTCAACCAAAACCCCATTCAACAAGGAGATAGAATAATAAAATAATAATAGGAAATGAAAAAATAAAGAGATGATGAATTAGAAAATGACTCAAATATTTGGTTGTGAATCTTGAAAAATAAAAGGATAATCATGAGAGAGATGTTACGAGGAGGGGAATGAGGAATGTAATGGATTTTTTGGTGATAGAGGTGTATTTTTGGAGTGGATGGAAGGACCTTCAGGTTGATTTATATTATTATTGGTGGAGGTTATAATTAACTTCCAAAAACCATAGATTTAAGTAAGTTATATTATAAATGACCACAAAAAAAATTATATACAATTTATTATCAACAATAGTACTAAATAATTTACAAATATTTTATAATAGATAATTATTTATAGTTATTAGAAACTACCTTGAATTAACAATTGATAATATATCAAATCCATATAGTGGTCATACTCTTGACCTGATGACATTACTCATGTGCTAATTTCCCATCCATATATAAATATCTAGAAATCACATTTCATATATTAAAAACCACCAATCACTACATCCCTCATTGTCAAACCACAACTAAATTTCACATAAACAACATAATAGTGTGTCATTATCCTAAAGGACAAAAAAATTTCCCTTATCCCACTATACCCAACTACCACCATTTATTCACATAAAAAACTATTCCATTAACAAATTGTAGACAATAACTACTAACCATTATGTCCATTATTTGAATTTTTATGATATTGATACAGCAGATCTCATACAATGTTTGAAGGGAATGTTTGGTTAGGGAACAATATGATATATATTCTCACTACATCAAAAATGTTATGGAAAATTACTAGAATCTAAATCCTCAAATGGGAATCATTCAAGTTATTGGACTCTGGTGTTTTTTCATATAGAATAACAAAAAAATTATGAATATTTTTTTCATACACATTCCCATCCAAAGGTTTCCCCAAAAAAACACAACTATAAACCACAAGAAACACCTCACTATAACAATAAATCATTATCATTTCATTATACAAATATAAAATAGTTATCCTTCTTTTGCTGAACATTCCTAAAAAATTCATTATATCCAAGAAACTCATTAGTGTTCATTAATATTTATTACAGCGTTTAAAAGTTTTATCTATTCCACCCATAAATTATCAACTCTTATTAACCTTTACCATCCCTATCAGATTCATTAAGAAAAATTTATCCATTGTTACGGTTAAAATTGTAGTACTAAATATTTATTACTACATCACTAGAGTAAATCTATTTTATGATAAAAAAATAATTGTAAATTCTTCTAACTCTTACCTGAATTATTAATTCCATCTATCGCAACCCAAAAATCTAATTTAATATAGATTGCTTTTATCATTAATCCTAGCTCTAGGAAACTACACTGTAAAAAACCCCAATACACAACATTAACTACTAAATTTCTACAATAAAAGCCCCATTTATATATGAAAAAAATGAAATCCAAAACCTTAATAAACCACCTTCCCAATTTAAACATTCCAAAAAAAACCATGCTAAATCTTCACCAAAATATACTTCCTCCAAATCCTACTTCAAAAAGAAAACAATTATTGATAAAAATTTCTAAAAAGAAACAATGACCAATATTAATTATGATAATAAGGAAAATGAAAACTCCCCCATTAAATCACTGTTTCATTCGGTTTTTTATTGGGCTTATTCACAAAAGCATAAACACCCAATGGATTTTATATCCACTAAAACAGTTGTCATTGTGGAACTAAATTAAAAAAGATGAATTTCACAGGGTTTTCTGAGTAATGACACTTAGTAAAATTCATTAGTTGAGAGGTTGGGAGTTCATGCACATAGTATCTTTTGGGATCAATTATTACCTACTCTTAGAATATCTTATTGAGTAAATATTTATTCTTGAGTCATTGCAAAATTTAATGGAAATTCATTTTTTACCATGTTTTATTGACTAGTTGTTGACATATATGGATGTGGACATATTCTATATCAGTGGTTCTCAAGAATTAGTTTAATTATAAATTTAACTTAAATTTTATGGTATAAATACACACAATAGGGATATATTATTTTTATTTACATCACGAGATGTTATGGTTGTAATGAAATTAGGATCAAGCTCTTGAAAATGGATTCCTATATATCCATTTGAATGGAATCCGATCCAATGTAGTTTTTTAAAATATAACTTGTAACATAATTCATTTCAATATAATATGACATTGTCCAACCCATATAGTTTAATTTCATATGGTAATGAAATATAGGAAAAATATTCCTATAAATTATTAGTTTATTAATTTCATATGAATAATACATTATGGTTAACCTTAATGGGAATATGTCCCAATGACTAAATATGAAAATACCTAGAGAGAATATTTCTCTCTTGATGGGTATTATTTTATCTGGGATATAGACAGATGATGAATGTTTCTGGTGGATATGGCCCTACAGAAAGGGATTTTCAAATTCATATGAATATATCCACATGGTGGAAGGACATAGAGGATAGAATGAGTTATATTTCCCCAAGGGAATTAGTTAGAGGATATATAACATTGGGATTAAACCTCATAGAGGAAACCTATGTATCCTTTTGAAACATGATGAAATGACTGTATAGTTTGATTTATATAGTTTAGGTTCATGGTATAGAACTACACCATGATATTTAACATCATATTATATTGACATTTTCATGTATATTTATTTCATGCGACTGGGATTTTCATTTTGTGAATGATATTATAACAAATTATTTATTATTTTATACAAATATAGGAATTTACTTATGAATCTCACTAACAAATAATAAAAATGTTATTATCAATGAATTCATGGTTGATCAGGACTTACACCAAGAGAGGAGGCCTGAACATGAGCTAACATTATTATAAAAATTGAATGATCAACTCATATCCATAATTGCAGAAAACTCATCTTGGTGTTATAATCAATAGATAGATTATCAGGACAATTAAAAGATAGTGTTAAATGAGGGTTAGATTTGGATTTAATATTGACATTTCCCATTATGGGTAACTATTTACCAATGTAAGTGTCAACAATTGAAACCATATAGTGTCTGATGGTAAATATCTCAGGTCTTATACCCAAAGTTGAATCCCATCTTCTTATCTTTGTACTTATTTATGGGAGAGGGTAGTGCATAGTGATAAAATATTATCTTACTATAACAAAGAATAAAAGGATTACTCATATATGGATGCTCTATCTAGACCAGTACATCATATGGAAAAGAAATTCATCACTGAGCTAGGAGAGATCTCACTAGTATATTCTCAATAAGGAACCTCATTTTCAGAGGAATCAATGATTATGATCCCCTATAGGGTTTTACCAATATCATATGACAACCATGATCCTACTTTTAATGAGGGAATCCATGATTTATGTAGGGAATGCTGGTGTGAATGACCAAATAATATGGATCTTGTGGTTTTGAATGAGCCTAAAAGTAAAACTATTATAGGAATCGGCTTTGGAAAGTAGAATATATAAATATCTTTGGGGTATCTTTAACCTAGATAAATTTATTAGATGAAGGTAGTGAAATAAAAGAAGTATTATATTCTATTTTTAGTTTTGGTGGTGGAACCAATATAGATTACATAGCCTTATGTATGTGTGAAAGGTCCCTAAGCTACACATTATGAGAATACCCTATTTCTTATAACCCTGGGAATATATCCTAATATGGGAATCCCTTAAGGGAGGATGGTGGGATAGATATGTTCTTTTTTTGTCCTAGAAAGATGATAGACATAAGAGGGATGGGTAAAATTTTTACATTTCAAAACATAAGATAAATTTAGAACCAATAAATCTTGATCTTGGAATGAAAAATGGAATCATTTATTTAATAAGAGTATATGGAAGAATATAAATTAAAGGTACAAAAATTATAGTGGATTGGGGAACAAAGATAATCTACTCCACTGTTATCCCAGAATGATGTTAATGGCACAAGAAGTTGGTGAATTGTGTCATTTTTATAAACAATTGAAAATTTACAAATCAATACAATATACACATGGAAAGTGAAACATTTCTCCTTTATATAAAATATAATATGTAAAAAAAAGGTAAATAGTTTATTTATTGTATTTTTACAAAAAAAATGTATATCCTACACCACTAACACTCTCTCCAAAAACATAGTGATTATCAATAATTTATCCTTCACCAAGAGATCATGAATATTGAGTGTCATCAACTAGAACATGTAATAATATCATTTTTAGGGATTTATAGTGTACTAAAAATTATTTAAGACACCCCACACCAGAGTTTCTAGAAACAATATAAATTGACTTTGGTTAGAGTGATTATCTATGAAATCATTATCATACAGATATTTAAAGTAACACATTTTGAGATCATCAATGAAATATATAAATAACATCACAGTGTATTCCTCAAGAATAGTCATTGAAATTTTAAAAGAGAATACTTAGATAAAGAAGTAGTTGCAACTAACTCAATCTATCTAGTTTTATAATGAACATTAAAATATATTAATATACTATATATGACACTAAAGTATAGTCCTAAAAAGATTCAATGAAAATTAGTAGAGGAATCATAGGAACATATAAACAAATTAGTAGTAGACATAATACTCTCTTCTCTAAATGGATAAATTAGGTGTAATTTTAGATTTAGGTATTCAGGTCATCGATCTTTAGATATTCTGATAAATAGATAAAAATTTCCAAAGTTTATCTAGTTATATTTGCTAAAATAAACAATAATATTGAATTAATTCTATTAAAAATGACCCCAAAAAGACACAAAAAATCATGATTTTAAAAATTCACAATGTATTTGAAAACGATTTTTATTATCCATGTATTAACATAAAAAATATTAAAAATATAAAATATTAATTAGTTATTTAATATTTTATTAAATTTATTTTTAATCACTTTATCTAGAGGTTTACACTAGTGAAATTATAGAAGAAAACTAATAATACTTTAAAATTAAAATCATATATATGTCTAGATCAATCTAGAAATAACCCTTCTTGATGTTGATTTCAAAAAAAATGACTTCCAGCATATGATCATTTCCATATGTAATGTTCTGGAACATGGAGTATAATACTAACATTTTATTCTCATCAAAAGGTATATTACTAATGTGTGGCCTCTAATTTTAGGTACATATGAAATGTTAAGTACCTAATAATTATGTTCCTTACCAAAATTTAGGTTCTTGAACATAAATTTCATGTATAACATGGGGTTCCAAACAATGGTTATATTACAATCATTAAGTTTCAGTATCACTTTTTGAAATGTGATTCAATACTCTTTTAAATACACCATGTAATTTTCAGAATAAATATTATCCCATATATAAATATTACTACTAAATAAAAGTCTTATATAATTCTAGGGAAATTAAATAATTATTTAATTAAATATAAACTTAAAACCCACCTGACATAACATTAATAGTACAATAATCTAAGGTATTTTTGATCATCATAATAAATGAATATTTTTTTAACAGTCATGTTCAAAAAAATCTCCACATTTTTGTGGATAAAAAACCCATAAAACCAATTAAATAAAAAAAGACACAAAAATAATTGGTTTTTAAATATTAAAGAAACTAAAAAATTTAAATATGATATTGTGAAAGTCTATTAGTAAATTTATTGATGATCCATATTTATCCCCATTTTTATTATATCAAAAATAATGTGTAAAAATGGAATAAAACACTTTTTATATTGGATATAACTATATGTTGATGTTAAATTAGAGATAAATAAGTACATTCAGACATTGAGACACTTGAAATAATAACTAAACAAAATAAATAAAATAGAATGACAACAACAAAATTTTGAAATAAATTTAGTTCTATAATTGATTCCTGATTAGAAGATTATTATCATATAATTATAATTAAAGTTCAAGTGCTTTTTTTTGAGGACTAGTTATTGTTTTAGAATAATTTGAAAATTGTAAAAATGTTTTTGAATATCATATAGGTTTCAGAACTATTATTAGTTAAACCATCATGTATTTGATGGTTCGGTTTAATAGAGTAGCCCACTCTCTCAGTAGATACCTAAAATCCAAAATAACCTTTAACACTTCAACCAGGATCACCTTTAGAATGTTCTAAATAATCTTAGATGATTGATCATACTTCTCCATCATTACACATAACATTTTCATAAGATCTATAACATTGGGTTCTTCATAAGTTAATGTTATGATTCTATATTTATAATTCTCTAAATGAGTGTGCATAGGCACAATATCAGACTAAGTATTTTGGATAATCTCATCGAAGGAAAAATAAATAGAAAATAAAACTCCAACCTTCACTAAATTTAAATATAACCTTTTATAATTGAATAATATTCCCTCCCATGATTTTTATTATATGAATTCATAACCTAAAACTAAATTTATAAAACTGTATTTAGGGATATAAATTATTATTATGATATTATATATCTTTTTATCTTTCCATATGTGTCATTAATATCTCTTTTGAATTCATCGAAATGTTTTCATGGGATTCAATAATCCATTAATTTGTGATACATAGTCTAAATTGAGTCTAATTTTTATTTGTAAATAGAATCAATTTATTTAATTTTAAACTATTTTTAGAACTCTCATGTTCTCGTTGCATCTTTAAAACATAATCCTTTAACAAATAAATCATATAAACCCTCATAGATTTAAAATTCTATGTAAGAGCCTCAAACTAGATTCATTTTCAGATGCTGAAGACTCCCTATCAATACATCACAATGGTTCTACAACTTCAACCAATTAATGGGATTAAACTTCTAAGAATTCACCATAGAGATATGGAAACTCTCCAAGATAATTTATTCTCTCAAAAAAAATATTCATCTGTCTTTTCCAATGACCTCCCAACTCATAAAACTGAATGATCCTTAAGAAATTCAGTTGAATATGAAACGTGTACACTAACCTGATTCGTATTATAAAATTATTATCTTCTTTGTAATTATGAAGAATGAGAAAATTCAAAATTTCGTTTTTCCTAAAAATGAAAAACTTTATAATCTATTTCCTTGAAAATAAAAAAAGGTTGCCCAACATATCTTATATTTGATTCAACAACTCATTTAACTGTTTTAAGTTCCTCTATCCTCAAGAGACTTTGAACAAAAATAGTTTTAGTATCATAATTAATAAAAAAATTAGATATACCAATTAGAAGATGTAGTATTCCTTCGACTCATTAAATAATGTTTTCATCCATGAAATTATTTCATCTAGTTCTTATAGAGACATTACCTCAATCAGTTTTAGAATCCTATTACCCTAAAACATATCATCTAGGAACTTGTGACTTACCAAAACCACCTTATACACTAGAATTAAAAATTTCAACAAAAATAACATTAGTTGATCAAGCTAAATTTAGACTCATATTATGTACGAACATGGGATCACTAGATGGTTCATCCACTGAAGCACCAACTGATGTATGATTATATCTTATAAAACTCCAAATGAAACCAATCTTCCTCTGGTTATTAGCTGAAAGAAGATTGTTATTATAACACCCCAATATTTTCCTAATGTAAAAAATCATTCCCCTATTATAATGAATAGGATACTCCAGTTTTCCAAAAGGATTTGAAGGCATCATTACAACCTTATGTTTATAATATTTTAATTACATAGACAATAACCAATAAAAATTTAATATTATATAACTCTACATGTGTAATATAATATACATATCAGGGAAAATAATCTTCTCTAATTCAGTAATCATATGAATGATAGAAGTTTGAATAAAATTGGCAAGTACCTTATGATTATTCTCTAATGTCATCAATATTATGTTTCTAACTATAGTGTTCATGAATTGTAATTAAATAATATCCTCCAACTTATTAAGTATCTCTATAATCATCCATAGTCTTATACATAAATTACTTTCATGAGGGAACTATAAAATATAACATGGACCCAATGATGAAATAAAAAACTCTTTATCTTTCACCTTTTAACAGAATACATCTTCAATGTCCTCAAATCTGAACTGTGAAATCCATAAAAACTCCCTAACCTCACTGTCAATGACGTATTCTAAATTTCCACCATCAAATATATATTTGTGAATGTGAAATATTAAATATTCTTCAACACAATTTTCATTTCGAACATCAATTTTAAATTGATGACCTTCCCTTGAAGCATAATTTGATCTAAATTGGAAACTCTTTGCCACTTTCCACTATTGGGACATAACTCACTAGTCTTAATTTTATTTTCTATTTCATGTAGAAGATGAATGATTTTAATTAAAATATTTTACAGTTCGATATATTTAAAAATCAACAGGTCTAGGGATTAAAGGGGAGAGAGGGATGATATTATCTTTGATGGAAATAAGTTACTATTGATTTTATCAAGCTGGTAATTCAGTGTAACGATTATTTATTTTAAAATGAAAATATAGATTTGGAAAATATAAATTGAAATTAATATTTTAATAAAACAAAATAAATAAAATAATCAAAAGAGTAAATAAATATTTATTAACATATAATTTTAAAGATAAATTTAATGAAAAAAATTATTTAAAAAATATTAATAAAATAGGATTAAAAACTACTTAAAAAATAAACACAACCCCCCAGAATAAAATGAAAACAATCATTGAAAATAGTTTTAGTGAATATATCTACAATCTGATATTTATTGTTAAAAAATTATAAAGAGGTAAATCCATTTTAAAAATAAACTCTTATTAAATTATATCTATAATTAATTATATTAATTATGGAATAGATAACTGGATTTCATGATTTATTTATATCATTTTTATTATCATATAAAATATGGACATGATCATAATTAACTCCAAATTTATATAGTGTGTGTTTAATTCCCATATTTTCTTCACAAAAATACCAATATTAATGTATTATGCTTCATCATTTAATAATGAAACTAAATTTTTCTTCTTATTATACGATGAAACAAATGAAATTCTTAAAATGTGATAGGTTCCTATGTCAGTTTATCTATCGAATCTACTAAATCTATGTTTAGCACGTGGATATGAAATTAATCCAAACAAGAGATTTATTGATAATGAAATGATAAATAAATTATTCCATTTAAATATCTCTAAATCCTTTTACAATAATAAAATTTTATTATTTTATATTTTATTATACTATAAAACATAAGAATACATAAAAACATTATTTTTAATCTATTAGTAAAAATATATATAAAACTACCATGTATACCTTAATATAACTAGTTGTCAAATCATTTTTCAGAATCATTCAAATCATGTTTAACATTAGTAAACATAATAATGGTGTATTGAATATAGATTTCAAGAAATGTTTTTATCAAATAATTATTATATTTATATTTATTTAAAATATTTCCAACATCCTCTTAAAAGATTTAAAATCCAATAAAGAAATTTAATTCTCCAACCATAATCATTCCAAACTATTTTTTCATATGATTTGAAAATATATTAAATATTTTTTTATTAGTAGAATAGAAAATGACATCATCAACATAGATTTGAAATTAAAAGTATTTGAATAAGATATTTTATTAAAAATATTAGGATAATACAATCCTAAAAAAACATTTTTTCTAATATAAAATATCTCAGCAAGTCTTACCATCCCTTGGAACGTATTTAAGGTAATAAAGATATTTAGTAAGATTAATTTGAGAATTGAAAAATAAGAATTTTCAAAACCTTGGGTTAGTTCAGAATAAAAATCCTCCATTAAATAAATATTTAGAATATTGGATTTAACATCCACCTAGAATAATTATAAATTATGATATGATGAATGCGATACATGGTTCTTAATGGCTTTAGGACCAGAAATAGGGGAAAATGTTACCATATATTCTATACATTCCTCTTTATTATTTCCCTTAGAAGATAATATAGATATTTTATAGTAAAAACTCATTGATCATGTTTTTATTTCTAAATATCAATTTAGTTCTTAATACATGATGGTTCAAGGTCATGTCAACCAACTCCCAAACATTATTTTATTTAAACTAATTTAAGTCCTCATATATTTCTCATTCAAAACTATCTTCATCGAACAATTCTAAAAATATTTATGTTCAAACAAGTATATAAAGGTAGATAAATCAACTAGGTTTCTGAAATTCTTCCTAGTATTTAATCCTTTATATATGTCTCTAATAACAGTCAAAAAATGATTATCCTTCAAAGTACTAGAATTATATTAATGAGACATTTTCCTCAGTTTCATTTTATTAAAAACTAGATTTACTATTATCATTTTCTAATTTAAATTCACACATATAATTATACGAGTCATATCTCATGTTATTTAGAGTATAGGTAGCTTCATCTATTTGTATTTTCTTATGGTCAAAGTTTTCACTTTCATCAAACATCACATAAACAAATTATCCAATGAAATAATAAATTTTAATAAACACTCTATTATATTTGAAGTAAAAGAATACCCATGAAATAGTAACTTGTTATGTTTTTTATCAAATCTACTATGGTTTTTCTTTGTATTAAATACATACACCTTTCATCCGAAAATAATGATGTTCTAAAATTATGGGTTTTCATTATTCCATAACTTATAATGTTTCTTTTTAGAAGAGTTATAATTAAAACTCTATTAATTATATAGAATTTTATATTAATGTATTCTTCCAAACAATATGTGGGTAAGATATACTCATTATCAATGTTCTGTCCATTTTATGAATTATCTTATTTCATCTTTCAATATTTCCATTTTTAAGTGTTTTTATAGTCAAAAGCATTTTCTTAATAAAATGATTAGAGAAAAATGATTTAACTTCTTCATTCCAAAATTTCTTTTGGTGATCACATATTAATGACACTTTTTATATTTTTTCCATTATGAAATAACATTAAAAAAACACATAAAATGAATAAGATTCTATTTAAATTTTGAAATGTAAAACAAATAAATATTAAACAATTCATGAACTAAATCGAAAAAATAATAATATTTTTTCATGACTTAAACTATATAATGTACAAAAAACCTTTTGGATAGGTTCTGAAGCTTCACATGTGTAACATTGTTGATTTATTTGAATTATGAATTTTTATTCTTACATAGATGACATACCAAAAGGTTCGAGAGACAGGCAGAAACCTGCTCCCAAAAAACTATTATAAAAAAAGAGTAATCAGTATAAAACAACATAGAAACATGAACCTTTGCAAAGACGTGTATACAGAACACCATCCCTATCATTGCTAACCAAGGTGTCACTATAAAAGGTCAGAACAAACGACCAACTGGAACCAACCTCCATGATGGCCCTTTTGGAGAGAGCATCAGCAACCTGGTTAGCTTCTTGATAGACATGCGAGACAATAAGGCATAAACATTCAGCGAAACTGAGGCAGGAGATCCAAGCAGACAGCATCCTCCAAGGAACATTCTGAGAAATATCTTTTAAAATCTACACGACAATAGATGAATCCGACTCTAACCAAACTCTACGCCAACCATAATGCACTGTGTACCTGATAGCCTTGATCATAGCCCACAGTTCTGCTTCAATCGCATGAGAATACCCCACATAATGGAAGAAGCAGCCTTTAACGAAGCCCCGATGGGTTCGGAAGACTCCACCACACCCAGCAAGGCCCGGTGTGCCAGAGACCGCCCCATCCACATTAACATTCAGCCACTCTGAGATTGGTGGAATCCACCGAATATACTTGACCATTCCGGGCTTCCTTTCCCTACCACTAACACCAAGAGTTCTCAAAAGGAAAAAGTCTGAAACATCATTGTTCATGGATCCTCTATGATTCATCGAGGTAAGATTAATGCTTCGGTGTATCATTGAAACACCATCCCAGAAATAAGGCTTAGAGTTGTTGAAAATAGAATTGTTCCGAGATTTCCAGATATAAGAAAAATCTGAGACAGTAGGAGCAATAAAAAAATATTGGATTTGATCAGTGGAATCAATCTTCAAGGCATAACTTAACAGTGAATCAACATAGCAAAGATAAAGGCAGTAGTGAAAAGTAGTTTGCACATAGGTCCATAAACGAGCAGAAAATGGACACTAGATAAATATATGTAAAAGAGATTCATCACTGTTAAGGAAAAAGTGACATACCGAAGCCAGATTTATTCTTGTGCGCTGCAATACACACTGTATGGGCAGCTTATTTTTCCAAATTCTCCAGATTAACAATGTATCATTAGGGAGTATGAAAGGCTTACAAAAACCATCCAACCAAGGAGGAACTCCAGAAGAACCACCACACAACATATTATAACACTCCCTGCTGGAAAAAGAGCCACAAAGAGCAGGTTTCCATATTAATATGTCAGTGTCAACATAAGCATAATTAATAATCTTCAAACGAATATTACTAGGGATGATATCAAAGGCAGCAGGATTCTCCTTCAAATCCGAGATAGGCATAGTTCGCAGAGAAGAGGGGATAGTAATGGAATCGTTTATTATGGAGGACATCCAAGGGATGTTCCTGCAGTTTAAATGAGAACCAGGACATAACAACCATATAGATTGAGACATGATGTTGGAATAAGCACTCCTTATTGAAGGCCCCATAGAGGATTTCATGTAAAATCACTTACTATTATGGATTCTATCAACAAACCTGCCAACAAGAAATTCAAGAGAGAAATCATGCTTGGAAAGGAGCCTCCAAGTGAAATTTTGAAAAAGTGCATTTTTAAAAACTCTGACATCCTTAAGTCCCATTCCTCCCATATTAACTGGCTTTATACAATATTTCCAAGAAACAGTAACTAGTTTTCTCTACTGAGTGGAGCCAGTCCAAATGAAATTTTGTATCATGCCACTCATTTTTTTAATAAGATCTGCTAGCCATATATATACAGAGAAGGAGAAAACAAACATAGAAGTGATGATAGAGTTGAAAAGGCAAACTCTTCCATCCTAAGACATGTTCTTCCCTTTCCATCTCTCCAACTGATTGATAATTTTCAAAGCGATGGCCCCTAAGTGATCATGTTTCACCCTTCCCCAAAACAATGGAATCCCAATATAATTAAAGGGTAGTTTCCCTCTCTTGACACCAAGCCTACGAGCAACCCTGTTCTACTTCAGGATCCAAACTCCTTCACCAAAGATAACAAAGGATTTACCCCAACTGATTACCTAGCCTGCTACCTCTTCATAATGTGAGAAGATTCTCTTAATGCAAGAAATTTTCTTCCTGTCAGCCTTACAGAACAACAGAATGTCATCAGCATTGAATAAATGAGAGGGAGCAAAGGAGGTCATGCCTACCCTCATTCATTGATAAATACCAGTGTTGACAAGTTCATGAAGACACACTCTCAGATAATCCTCATCCAAAGAGAACAGAAGCCCAGATAAAGTATCACCTTGCTGACATATTCTTAGATAATTTATTCTTAGATAATTTATATAAGAATAATATATTATAATTACAATTACATATCTTCCATATCCAAGTTTTATATACATTATCACTAAAAATTTTACATATTTATCACCTAAGGAAATACAGTCTAATGTATAAATATTTTTTGTTCTACGGAGAAAAAACAAAGAAGTTTATTCTTAAAAATAGATATGATTTATTTTAAAAAAATAATAGTCAAAACCTTATTGGAGTGTTCAAAAACACTGATAAGAGCATGCTTCAACCCTTGAACATAGGGAATATTACTGATTTTTATATGTGTTGGATATCTAAATGGCATAACTCCAATAATTTTTCCTTTATTATTGTCAACAATGGAGACCAACCCTCTATCAACATTAGATAGTGCATTAAATATTGAAAATTATCAAATTATATGTATTAAAAAAATATCCATATACTATAAGGAATTTGTGTTCATGTGTTTTTCACCAATAATAATGTCAAACAAGAATTTGTTTTGTTACCCAATTTCTTTTGGGTCTTGTATTGTCAACAAGTAATATTCTAGGTAACCATAAAAATTTAATTTTACTATAAATTATTGAAATAATTTATATAAATAACTAGTTAGAGATGATCTCTTAACACTACAAATTTGAGTATTACTTAAGCTAAAATCATTAGCATAGTGAACATTAATACCATAATAAAAAAGTAACACCATACATGTTATGATTCATTGAGTTTCAACGAAAATATCTTCTATATATTTTATGTTTCTCTCTATTACTACATATTACATATATTTAATTCTTTTTCATAGTCTTTCCAATGATTTTATTCAAACATTGTTCACCTTTAGTAAAAACAATATAAGTACTTTTTAGGGATTCTAGTTCTGTAAGATACTCACTAATTTTTATTTCATTTACAACACAACTTGAATCTAATTTTTTTAATTTATTATTCAACTCAAGGTATAGTTTTACCATAATATCATTCTCACATAAGACAAAATTTTGAATATTAGTGAGAGAATTATTATTTTTCTACATGATTCCAAATTGTTTTCGATAATTTATAAATTTTCAACTAACATAGTATTTGATTATTTTCAGTTTCAATATCAAAAATAGAGAAATAATAAGATTATAACTTTTCTTCCTCAGCTGTAAAGCACGTGTCTACCTTTTGATTTTATATCTCTTTTTTAGATTAATAAATTATAGAACTGTTGGAATATTAATATAAAATTTAGTTAATCGACACTTATTTAAAACATTTTCCAAATCTTCATATTTCATCTAAATCTTCTTTTCATTTTTTTTCATTTTCATCATCCCTTATATTGTAGGATATCTAGTTTAATATATCTGAGTGATATATATTCATAATATCTAAATACTTTTAGTCATTGACTACAATTATTATTATTAGTGAATGACATCATAAAACATATTATTCTATAATATTTTAGGTTGAATATTGTGACCAAATTTAAAAACTCCTTTGAATGTGAAAGGATTTATTCCTCATTGGAGAATATAGTATCTTTCTTTGAATTAATTTAAACTATAATAATATAAAATCTGAGGTATTAATTTTATGTCTTGTTCATTCAATAATCCTCAACCTCATCTTACATCTTTTCTTCAAACATCATTATAATGGAAAAAAAATTACTTCATCTTTAAAACATTAATAGCATTTGATTGTCCAATTGTATCTGGACTACCATTCCATATAATAGGTAAATATATAAAATGTTGAATGATAAATCATATTCAGACACATATGTTTAGAGATAAGAACCACTATTTACTATCATAGTTAATATTCAATTAATATTAGTAACAATTGAAACCGCTTGAATTATAAAATCAAAAACCTTTGATTTAAAATTATTGTATATTAATTACATAGAATTATCAATTTCTTCATAGGTAACAACTTTTGTTTTCCACACTTCAAGGGAAGTGGAACATTAAGATACATACTTTAATTTTTCTGGTACATGTACACAAATAATTTCATTCAAGGATAGTGAATTTAAATTATATATAGCTTCTTTGAAAGAATAACATTTTTTTTGTCTATCCTTTTTGGTTTGATATATTTTATTACCCTTTAGGAAAAATTTAAGACTAGGATTATTTAAATATATAACCATTTAGGCTTCCCAATATCCATAATTTTCACCATTAAAATATATTTCCCTCATAATACACATAACTTATTTATGTTCAACCATAAATATAAATCTTTATTAATATATATAACTCAATATTTCTATATCTATAATAAATATTCAATAATAACCCCTCTATTACTTATTTCTGTATCAAATTGATGATAAATGCATTAGAGGGGTGAATTTTGTCCTTTTTAAAAATAGTTAGCAAATTTAATAAAAATCCATCTTCAACATTGAATGTGAAACTATTTTCATTAATTAAAATTAGAGAATACATCATAAAATAAAAAGAAAATGATACGGTAGTTTTTATAGTGGTATAAGGTATAAGAATCCCTTGGTACACTACACCAACACTCTATCTTCAATATTAGTTATTTCCCCTAATATATTAGTTTTTAAGGGATATATATATTTGAGTGAAATAAAATGAAACATGGTATGAAAACAGTTACAATGATGAAAACATGACTACAAATAATCCAAAAAACACTCCTCGCATAACTGTTTAGAAAAAATAGATTGAATTTGGTTAGAGAGATTATCTATAGAGGCATTCTAATACAGATATTAAAGATAATTGATGATGAGATATTTAATGGAATATATTAATAACTTCAAATTGTAATCCTATTAAATGTTTTCTAATAATTATATGGAAAATATTCAGAAAAATTAGTATTAAAAACTAACTCAGAATTAATAATAGTAGGACAAACACATAGTATTTTCTTTTTATAACAGGTATGGGTCAAAAGTGTAGTCCAAAAAATATTTAATGTAGTGTAAAAATGTGTCATAAGAAATTATAATAGTAATAGTAGTATAAAAATGATATATTATTTAAATGGAGAAATATGAAATAATTATAATGTATAGGTTTCATATACTTAACCTTTATAGACGATTAGAGATAACTAATTAGATTAACCACTGATCCAAATATATACTTTTAGAATAAAAAATTGGTTTAAATTAATTCAAGTCAAGAAGGACTAAAAAATATTATAGATAAATCTATTTTTAATAACATTATATTTATTTAAAATTGAATTATATTAGGCAATAAAAAACATAACAACCCTTAAAAATTAGAACAAATTAATTTGTTGTTGAATATTTTTTGGAACACCCATTGAATATCTTTATGAAGAGAATTAATAATGTGAAATCATAGTAGAAATATCTTAATAATTCAATATTAAATCTCACAAATGACTAGAAAAATGTGGGGATAACCTTACATGAAGATGATTGTAAAAAAATGGATCTAAATATATAGATGATTCCAAAAGTAGGGTTCTATAATGTTGAGTATAATTCCAAAATTTGGTACACAATGTGAGCTATATATCTGAAGTGAGGTTTTTTTAGGTACATGTTAATTGTTATGTACCAGAATGTGATGTTCAATAATAAAATTTTGGTTCCTAAACAAAATATTCTTCCCAAATGTGGGGTTCCAAAAAAAGGATTGGATACAAATATTGGGATTCAAATTTAGTCTCTGAATAGTGAATTATTAATCATTTATAACATTTAGAATAGCTTATAGAAAGAACATTCAACCAGAAATAAATTTCCTAACTTGATAAAAATATTCTTAATTTCCCTTAAAATAAAAATAATTATCCTATTATTTATTAACCTGAAATCAACTCAAAATAACTGTATTAGTAAAAAAAGTTGTTTTCTTAAAATCAATGTTAATAAAGAACATGTTGGTTTAACATTCATATGATAGATATACACTCCACTAAAACTCTCTTTGGAATCTTTGTGATTCTCAAAAAACATCATTTTTCAAGGTAAATCGACTATTTAGTGCAAGAAACTAAAACTTTTTACAATATATTTTACAAGGGTTTAAGTTGGACTAAAAATAGCCCTCAAAATACTACACAGCCGACTGTTTAGTATCCAAATTAATTGTATTTGGTTTGATAAAGTCCCTATAAATGTTTTTATATATAGATGATACATTTGAAATATTAATAGATCTCAAATAAATATATAAATAACCTCATAGCCTAATCCTTATAAAGAACCTATACACTATCTTGTGGTAGAGAATATTCAGTTAAAAGAGCATTAAAAACAAAATCAACATTTTTAAAACTAGTATAAACACACAATTGTAGTGTGATGGAACATTTATGTCTCAAAAGAGTAGTAAAAAATATATTTCACAACCTATAGTATATGGATCATAGATATATTGAAAACGGTAACAATATATAGAATAGTCACCTCTGTAAATGAAAAATATAATGTAATTTCAAAGTAATAGATTCATATCACTAAGATTTTGAGATTCTAATTGTTAACTAAAAATAGTTTTAAAGGACATCTAGAAGAAACCATTAAAGATAAATAAGATTCCAGATTAAAATAAACTCTAACAGATCTAAATTATATACTAGATAAATATTGATTTCAAAACAAAAAATCACATTTAAAATTCATATTATATCAATCTTGGAAAATAATAAATTCCTTTAGATGTTAGAAAAAATTAATTCATTTTTTAATATCTTATGAAATGGTCTTCGATTTGATTTATCAATTGATTTACCCACATTAAATTATATTATACAAACTAGAATAATTCAAAATTTAAATCTTATAGAAAACTGGATCAACATGGGGATTGAATTGTGTGAGGTTGACTCCAAACGTATGGTTTCCAATGTTCTATTTATTTCAAATGTGGTGTTCTATAATATTAAGTATATTTCTAAAGTTTGTTTCTTTATGTGAGGTATATTACCAAATTTTGGTTACATACATGAACTACATATCAAACATTAGTCATCTGAATATGTGGTTTATTAAAAACAAATCTAGGTTCGTGAGCATAATGTTAAACTTATACATGGTGTTCCAAACATGTGGTCGGATAAAAACAATTTATTTCGATATCACTTTTTGAACATTGAATCGGGGATCATTAAAAACATATAAAATACATAGTACAAAAAAATAATTAAAAAATATAAATATCATTCAAAAATCATCCCAAATATTTATTTCATTAAATATTTAGCTAAAATATTCTCAAAGTAGGTTTATCATTAACTAATTTAATGGTATTTGTTGTAATTAAAATCAATAAATAACATATGGTTCGAAATTCATATTCCCAACAATATATTCATTTTATTTATCACAAAGCCCATAAAATAATATAATCAATTGTATATACAAATGAACTTATTGGTTAATAGTTATTAAATTTAAAAATAAAAAAAATGGTAAAAAAACAAACTTATAGTTTTGTAATTTTTAACTACCAAACTATGAAAATATATTGATCAATAAAAACTAATTATTAATGATATAGATTTAATTTTTGTTTGGAAATTTTATGTTTATCCACATTTATCCCCTTTTATGTTATAATAAAAAAGAAATGTATAAAAATGGAGTTTAGACTATTTAGTTTCTTCCTTAATTGTATGTGAATTATATGTAAGCCAAAAATAAATACACTACAATGTGGATAGACTTGAAAATATAGAAAAACAACATATATAGAATATAAATATAACATAATAGGGTAATAGAATATAATTTCAATAAATGATTCTATATTATAATCATTATTATTATCTCAATAAAAAATATTTTGATTCTATATTTGATGGATGATTGTTAGCTATGTTATATTCTTTATAAAATGTGTTAGTGTTTATGGAAACTCAAAAAGTTCTATGTACTTACTTGAATTCCACTGTTAAATCATTAAAATTTTGGTTAAATGGAGAATCCATCCCCATCTATAGATTCCTCGAATTTGGATTTAACTTCAAAAATATATTATTTTTACCATAATAATGTTCCAAAATATCGTGGATGACTAAATGTGCTTGTTTATCATACACCCTCATTAGTAAGGGAAATATTTAAAACTAGTTTATATAGAATATAATTTGAAATTATAACATTTTGATTCTCCAAAATAGTGTACATAAGAATACTTCCATACAGAGTATTGTAAATCTTCTTATCCATGGTAGAAAGATCAAAATAAAAAAATTCCTACCCCCGTAAAACATCACCATAACCTACCCCAGTATATGTAGAGGTTATCCCTTAAATTTAATTGGTAGATATAACAGTTTCAAAATGACTTTTTAAAAACTTATCCATGTCATTTATGTCAAACTTTAAAATTATAAATTTTTTCCTTATAATGTTATCATATATGTATCTTTTTTAGTTATCAAAATATTTTATAGAAATGGAAGCCTTATTTAAATTGTAGAACTATTCTTGAAGAGGCTCATATTCTAATTTGGAAAACTACTCACTTCTCATGTATTTAAAAGACTTATCAGAACTCTCATGTTCTATATAGAGATTAAAAAATAATCCTATAACAAGAAGATTTTGGTAAACATACTCACAATAAAAATCTGAGTACAATTATTAAAAATAGAGTTATCTTCTAAATATGATAAAAAAAACTCTTAAATATTATTTAATATTCTTTAAAAAGTATCAATTGAAGATATTGAACTTTTAATCCTTCAAAATAATTAGAGAATAGTTCCCTAAGACCCTTTATAAATTTAGCAATTATTTATCCAATCCATCCCAAGGAAATATCTTGTAATCAAATTGATTTTTCTTCAATCAATTCCATTGAAGAAGAATTTTATATTCTTACATTATCAATAGAATGAAATTATTATGTTCCTTCAAACTATGATGAATGAGAAACCTATAAAACTAGTACTTCTTTAAATTGAACAACCTTTTATATTCTTCCCTCTATAACAAGAATATGAATCACAGGTTATATTATAAATTATTCAACAACATTATCAGTAAGTTCGAGATGTTATATATTATAGGGAATTTAAACTCACATAACTACAACTACTATCTCAGGAGACTTTTTGTACTATATCATTGAAAATTGAGGTACTCCCAGAACTCTTAAATAAATTTTATCATACAAGATTATCATTCGTTTCATGATTTTAGGGAATTTATATACACTAATATTTAATTCCTTTGGTAGTATATCTTCACCAACAACCACTAATGGATCCATAACACCTCTTTCAACTCTATATTCCATAATTTTCTCATCACTAAAAATAGAAGATCCAAATGACTATAATCATATATGCGTTCTGGAAACAAGATCACATGATATTTCATTACATTAGCTTCCACTAGCATAATAATCTTTTTATAACACTACAAGTTATACTAAAAATTAAAAAATTTCCCACAAAATTAACATTGATTTGATAAAAAATCAAACAGATCTTGATGTCAGTAATCAGTCCTCTCCTGTAATAAAAAAGAGACACCAGCCTTTGATATGAGTAAAACGACATTCTTGCATTAGTATGTATATAGTGTTTCATATACCGCAATATATTTAAAAATAGATTTAAGTTGATATCACACATCACTGGAAATATAATATACATATCATGAAAATAATATTTTTTTACTCAAATGGAAGAGGAACAAAATCCATTTTAATGAACCTGACAAGGATCCTTTGATCAACCTATAAGTCATTCACCATCAACTTTCTATCTTGATATATTTTATAGAGACCAATAAATTCCATGAAAAAATATTAATTCTTATTAGATTAATAATTAATACATAACATTATTATCCATAATAGACCTATAAGGGTTCTATTTCATTGCAAACATTGATATATAAACTAATGATTAATAAAATATCTACAACATCTCAAACTTAGTTATTCAAAACTAAAACCCTTCTTAGACACATCATACATAATAATTTTTTTATCATGGAGAAAGCAAAACATAATAAAGGGTGAGATTAGTTTCTTAGTGAAGATAAACAAGACAGATATTAATGAGAATTTAAACATAATATGAGCATAATTGGTTTGAGAACATGATCATAACCATTAAAATAATAAGCAAAAAATTATTATATCATAAACTTGATTCAAATAATATTTCCTTGTAGTTTATATGAAATTAATCATAATAGAACAAAATAATATGATCCATCAAAGAATAGCATTAGAATAGAATCATATCAAAAAAGACTACCATAAAGTGTGTCATAAT
Source organism: Viscum album (assembly GCA_963277665.1). Classification (NCBI taxonomy): domain Eukaryota; kingdom Viridiplantae; phylum Streptophyta; class Magnoliopsida; order Santalales; family Viscaceae; genus Viscum; species Viscum album. Next base: position 1,285,242,362 of record OY728133.1, read on the forward strand.
AATAATCATAGAAATATTTTCTTAAGGAAACATGATTCTCACTCAAATTTACCCAAGAGATAAAGGTAAAACGGTCCTTGTAGTCTAGTTTGGGTTGTCGAATCCACAGAGACCTAAGAAGTAACCTATAGACACGCACATTCTATGGATTGTTTTCAGCTATGAAGTGGCCAACTTGGATTGATTTTAGATGATTTTAGAGGATATCTAACAGATTTAAGTGAATTCAATTTAAAATAATGAGTTGATCCTAGGTTATCGCTCGGGGTGGATTGGACGTATTTCCTTTTCAAAGATTTCAATTTCTTATATTTGAGATGGGTTCATTTAAGAAGATAAAACAACGTCATCACTTACTGGTTCAATGCCTACACCCTTTAATACTAATCACCTAGACACTTTAAGGATCAAAGATCTGATCACTTCAAGGTAAAGGTTCGTTTTAGCACATGAAGTGTGTGGCCTTAAATTCAACAAGGATGATAGAGTTTAAAAATCATCAAATAAAAATCTCAATTTAAGAAGTGATTATACATTAATGGGGTGATAAATAACATCCAATCCAGCCCCTTGATACTCCCTTGGATCAACCCATAAGTGGGTTAGCCCTTCATTGATTCTATGGTTTCAATGGAAGCAGAAAGTAGACTCATGAGGGAGGACATGGAGAAGTAAAGAAAACAACAAAAATAAAATGATCACTCCACCGTTGTATGAATAATTTCTCAAGATTTGGTTTGAATAAATTCACACCATGAGACAACGGTATCAAATTTAGATTTAGAACAACATAATAAGAGGATAATAAGAACTTTTATTAAGAAACTAAAGTGAATTGAACAACTTACAAGTGAAAGACAAATTTGAGACAACAAAATCGCATCATAACATTACAATTGAACCAAGCACCAAATATCCTTCAATACTCCAAAACCATTGCCTTAAATAGGCATTTTTGATGCCTTGGGTCGAGTCTCCAACAGTCCAAGTCTCCTCAATTAATTGTGGTAGGCCATAGGTGGGTGGAAAGTAAGGGAGAGTTGATTTTTCCACCCTTGACCCGAGGTGGGATCCATCTTTCCTTCACCGAACAGACTCGTTTGTAAGACCTTCCAGATGGCCAAATCAGAGTGGTCCATAGAAGAAGAAAATGGAGCTCCGTATTTCTTATAAGTGGCTGTAAAATTTGGGCCCATTTGGATTTTTGGATTCTGAGATATGATCAAATTAGTAGACTGTTTTTCTGGCCCGCAGAATCTGTCCCCGAATTGTATCTCTAACTTGGTCCGACTTAATGACCACCATAGAAGCCTAATTAGCATTATCTCATGAAGAGTGATTTGTTCCTCAACATTTCTTATGTCATCCCACAAAATTTGGAATTCATTGGGCCTGTAAGTTGGGCCCCACTGTCTCATAAGTGGGCTGGTGTCCAATATGCCTTCTCTAGAATTGCTTCCATTCATCTCCAAATATCTCCATCATCGTTTATGAATCATCCATCGATCCCTGAATGAAAAATGTTCAAATCTAAGTGTAGATATAGTTACCAAAATATCAAATTAAAATATTTATAATTACTTTCCATATAATTAGATAACTCATTGGACCTAAATTGGTGTATATTAGGCATGAAGTGCACAAATGATGAGAATGGATGTTCATAATGAAAATGCACTAACTCAAGCCCATAAGATCAAAAATGAACATTTAATACCACTAAAATGTAATTAAAATATATGTTTTTATTGGATAATAAAAACCCAAAAAGACATAAATAAATTATTTATCTTCGTTTAACCACCCTATACCTACATTGAGAAAGGGATAACCTCCTATGTACCTTCTTTTATCATTGTATAACCTCTCATATACCCTCTTTCAAGCATTATATTAACTCCCGTATACCCTATTTTTGGTGTTGGGATAATCTCCCATGTGAACATTAGACTCATAGAACATTAATTTATAACCAAATAATTATAGGGATATATAATTCAAAAAAACATCACATAATCATAAAACCATTCGTTTTTACTCTAAAAGATCATTAAAATAATCATCATAATTTAACCAATGGAAAGGAAAACATGTATCATCTAAATTTAAACATCATAACCATAAAAAATTGATATAAATAATAAATATGGTATCATTAGATCACATACCTATTAAATCCTATTTTATAAATAGGATCTTTTCATAGATAAAAAAATCCATTAAATGTTCATTGGAATATATCTTGAGAAAATACACTTTTTCTTTTTAAATTTTATATAAAAATTTCACAAATAACAAGGAAAGAATTTAATTTGAACAAAAAATAATAGAAACATGAAATTTAAGATTTAATACATTATGATTTTATTTTGGAGGAATATTTTATTCATGTGTTGTATGATAAAATAATTATTCTTCTCACATATTCAGTAAAGATTCAAAAGTACCTCATTAAAAAAATGAGAAGAGTATTCCTTTTAAACCACTTTTTAAAAATATAAAATATGTAAAAAATGAATTTATAAAATAATAGAATAATATTAAAAAATCTTTAAATATATTTTAAAAACATAAATATGGAATAAAAATGGTGTTCGACCGTAGAGAAAAATAATGTTAGTTTTCCTTAAAAAACAATTTTCAGTCTATTGAGAACTTAAAGTAAGGAAAATGAATGGAAAACATATATTATAAATAAATTATTATATTATAAGAAAATTAATGTTATTATTGAAATATATATCATGAAATTTTACCATCAGAAATATAACCATAAATACTTCGGACAAACAATGAGATTATATAATAAAACACTTATCTCAAGTTTGATATGCTTCAAATGTGATTTAACATCGTGTATTATAAATTAAAATTTTTCAAAATTATATAATATATTTTTATAAAAAAATTTAATATCATATATAATCAACTTATACCATTTCAACTCCCATTTATTAATAATTCATTATTTAAATCTTTGTTTCTAGGCATTTAGTTGTTCTATTTTTCTCGAGATTTTTTGTATGTTGGATATGATCCATCTAATTTGATACTTTTTCCATATTTTCTAAAATATTACTTGTGATATAAATAACAAATATATTAATTATTTACATATTTATAATATTCCAAAAATTATAGAGATGGAAAAATGAATTACATCTGTCATGGAGACATTTTTCAATATAAACACATGAATGTTGTTTTCACTTTTCAATGGATATAATGAAAGAAAGGTATATAATAATTAACATTTCAATATTAACTATTATATTTGAAATATCATATATATTCATTAAATTTATCCTTATTTTTATCCATGTGTAGAAGAAATGAAAATATAATCACATCACTTCATGGAGGTGGTAGTCCACACGTACGCATGTGTGATGTTATCATTTTACAACAGATGGTAATGTGAGAAGATAGGTTAGATGTTAATATTTCACAGTAATAATTATTTCATAAATATCATATATTAAATTTAAACATATAAAACCCAGAGTTTTATGAATTTTTTTATCTAATGAATTTACTTTCTTTGATAACTTATGTTACACGCAAATTGATTTTTAACAAATCACAATATACTATTATTATTTAATCATGAATAATATAACATAGTTTTTAATCATGTTTTTATGAATAAAAATAAACATATTATTAATACACAGCTTAAGGGTCTTAGAAAAATAATTTTTTTTTAAATGAGTACTTAGTTTTCTGTAATGTTTGTATGTGATTTTAAAATAATTTTTATCAAAAAATGTTTTTTGTTACATTTTGTGAATAAATAATAATTTTTTTAAAAAAAAACAGATTTTTATTATTCAAATTTAACTCCATTTATATAATTATCCTACATAAATTATCATATGGTGACTTTTTTATAATTTTCTGAAAGGATTGATTTTTTATTGAATATTGAAAAATACAGATTTTTATAAAAAACATATTCATATAAAGAGTATAACCATATCGATATTGTTTAAAATGTTTTAAAAGTAAAAAAGTAAAATTATATTATTATTAAACCAAAATAGTTCATCATAATCAAATTTATATTTTATTTTGATATTAAAAAATTATATACCTATGAAAGATATTTCTTTGGAAACCCATTTTGTCATCATGTCTACAGGTTTAATTGTATATTATAATTTTATAATTATATTAGTGGAATTTAGAAAAATGGATTTCATATTAGTAATCATAATAATTGATATTATATTATAAGTTAAAATTATTTTTTGTTCAAAATGAATAGAAAAAATATTAGAAATTAATTATTGTGTTTATGGGTAAAATGAGTTAATAGGGTGTTAAACAAAAATGATAAAGATTAAAATTACATAAATAATTTTTCAATTCATTTTTTAGGGAAATATTTAGACCATATCTAATGTAATTTTATATAATGAACATTTTTGGATCTTTTTTCATATAGAGAATATGGGTATACATTTTTCTTTTGAAACATTCCAACTGTGTCATAACCACCAATTATAAAAGGGATCATCCTCTCCTATCCACTTAAAACATCTAAAACCATTTACTTTTTCCAATTAATTATATAATACATTCCTTAGATACCTAATAATATCATAGTTACCTTATATATATTATTAAACCCTCCTATGATGGATTTTGGTATATAACTAATGAAGTTCTCTCAAGAAGAGGTAAAATTCATAAACATGAGTTTTCTTATTATTTCTTCTTCCACATATTTAAAATAATATTAAAATATGAAGATACATAAATAACTATATATAAAATATACTAATATTTTATTATTTTATTTTTATAACTTATAACCATATCCTCTTCAATAAAATGGGAAACGAAACCAACGATATTGTGTATGGCAGACTACCGCATCACGAACCGATGTAATGTTTTCCATCACCACTTCTCATAAAATAGATATAATGACGTTTTTAATGTTTATATATTATTTTCAATAAATGAATTATTTCTTTATAAATGAGAAAACATGAAAATTGATGCAGTTAGTAACTGAAACATGATTTTAACATCAAATTATTAATATACAAGTAATAAAAGTTCATAGGTAAATATCATATGATAAAAATTGATTTGGTTCTAGAAATTTTTTATAATAAATGAGTATTTATTATAAATTAGGTAAAAATTTATACGAAAGAGTTCTAGATTGGAGGTAAGGGATTTCTTCTAACTTTACCATTTTTGGGAGACAAATTCCATATTCACCACTTGTTTAATTTTTTTGGTAAATTTACTACAAATTTTAAATATTTTATCATCATTCACCATATTTTCATGATATTAAATTTTTTATTATTATTATTATTTAATAGGGATGATTATTCAAAATTTATCGAATTAGTAAGGGTACTATGATACAGTATCATTAGTAATCAAGAATGTTTGTGATTTTTCTTCTAATACTGAAATATTATGATATATATCTTAATAAAATCATGGATTTTTTTATCCACTATTAATTTCATTAAAGAAAATTTTTTCCTTTCATTTTACTCCCATGATATAGTCAGGAGTCCAAAATAATTTTTTAATTAAAAGTAAACTTTATTTAACTCTTCGGCCAAAATTAATTTTTCCTCCATGTCCACATTTTCTAAAACTATTTTTACAAAAATATTTTAATATTACCAAATAATTTTTTATATAAATTTTTACCCATTATTTACTTTTTTCAAAAATAATTTTTTGGAATATTCTTTTCATTTTCTTAATGATGTTATTTTGACTTTTAACTAAAATTTGAAAGTAATAATTAATTTAACATGTAGAGAATGAAAAGTATTTTATTCCCTAATGACCACTCAATATTATAAATAATTGTTTATAAGGTTCTAATTATATATTAAAATAAAATTATTTCTTTAATTTTCTGTTAAATTCTAGTTACTGAAAGGTTTTTTTAAAAGTAGAAATGTTATTTTCCTCTGGAAATGTTCTATATAATCTGTTAAAATATTTTCCCATCTAAAATAACATATTATGATGTTACATTATCTTTAATAGTTATATAATACAATGATAACATGATTATTATTTATTAGGATGGATTATTGTTATGATGAAAAGATGTTTATGAAGCCCATTTCTTTTCATGGGTTCTAATATGATAAATGTTTTATGATTTTATGGTACCCCTAAGTGTGGATTTCATTATTTTATGGGTGTTACATTATAACTAATGATGGTGGAAACTTTACATCCATGGTGTTGGTTATGTTATAACCATGTAAAGATTATATGTTAATACCAATGATAGTGGTAAGTAATAATGATGGACAATAGTCATGTTATAACCTAGGATGGGTGGAACCTATATATCATTCCAATTTATTGAGTAAAATTTGATATCTCATGAGATAAATATGTCTATAATGAGGTGTGAAAAATTTTAGGTAATAGAATTTTTCCACTATGATAGTCTTGGCAGTGAAACTTGACTACAAAAAAAGTCTTGTTGAGTGAACCCATTTCACTATGATAGTTTTGAGAGTAATCTTTGACTACTGAGGAAATGATTTTTTGTGCTTATGTGTATACCAAAAATTTATGTCTTATTCTAACATTATTATCTAATGGTTCATGTTCATTTTTTTAAAAAAAGTGAGACATGGGAAGGTTTCCCAACCCATATCCTTGAAGAATTTATTCAAAAATTAAAGAGTTACAAAGTAGTCTCGAGGTGTAATGAAGCTACACCAACAAGGAAAGGAACTAGATACATGGGGATAGGAAAAAATTTAAAACAGGTACTGATTCAAAAAAGAGGAGCTGCAGATCTTCAAGCTTGTTCACCATTCATCTGTGTCCATTCCACCTCAATCTTATAGGGAATTAGAATCAAAGCATCTCAACCAAGCAGAGAAGCCCCAAACTCCTGGTTGTTGAACATTCTAGCCAAATAAAACCTTCAAATCCAGAAACTAAAGCAGATGACCATAGAAACAGAACAAACTCAAAACTGAATTAATGAGGCAGATCCAAATCATCCTTAATCAGACAGAGCAGATGAGAGGACAGTCCAAAAAAAGCAATATACAGCATCTCAAATGCAGAACCAGCCCAGGTAAGCATGCACAACCAGGATTGTAGCAAAAACCAAGAGTGTGCTTCACCAGAAGAGATGGAGGCATCAACCAAAAACAAGCCAGAGCAAACAACAACCGATGTAATCAGAAAGTCTCATAGTAGAAAAGAAGATTCAACAGCTTTCAAAACTTGCAGGAAAGTGAAAACCTGCACTCCAAAAAAATAAAAAGTCATATCCAGATTATAACTCTCAGCCAAAACAGAGGAGCAAGAAGAGGCCAATAACCATAAAAGCATGAGACAAACCAATCCAGCAATCAAAATAGTGAGACAGTAGCTTCACCTGAAAATAAAACAGCACCTCAAGAGAACTAAAACCGAAAGGAGTAAAATCTTCCAGAATTAAGATGATTTGATACTCATCTTTGATTTTTCCTCTACAATGGATCTTTTTATACTAAGGTATTCAGCAGATGAAATATTATTTTCTTGAAATTCTTGATGGGAAATTCCATGTTTCCTATCCATATACTGAGTCCACACTTGTATATATTGTTCATCAAAATCTTGTGAAAATTAGTACAATAGAGTGCTAGAAGCAGCAACCTAGGTATTTTCTTGAGTTTTCTCTGCAGGTTTAGGTTTGTAAGAATAAACAAAAAAAAATTCCTGAGGGACATCAATAGGTTCAGACTTGGAAGCATTCACTGATCTGGTCACAATTGTGCATTCTGTGTTCGAGTAATCCTTATGTCTTTTATATTTTCTTGATTGTGGGGTGATGAACCCATCCTCATCAACCAGGGGTTTCTTACCTTTTTTCCATAGCATTTATAAATGTTTCTTCAATCTGTCCTGGTTTATCATTATAACCAGAGGGCTCAAGATCTCCTTTATCTTCATTCTTTTCTAGAGCTTGTGTGTTATCTTGATTCGAGACAAGTCCTTCATTATTACTTGAGGTAGGGAAATTATCACACCCTTTTTCAATGACCACATTAATAGGTTCCTGTAAAGTAGCCTGATTAGGATCAGTAGTCATAGATGTATCCTCTGAGACAGCCGTGAAAAAAGCCTCAACTTGATTCTCATCAATGTGATTATCTTTCAAGCTATCTCCAGACACCAAGTTTGAGGTTAAAGAATCAACAGAATCAACCATTACTTCCTAAGCAGCATTCTTGATAGAAATGGTTTGATTGTTTTGAAAACTTGGATTTTGTTTTTCAACCCATGTTGTCTTAGAATGTATTTGAGTGACAACTTTCCCACAGTCTTTATAAGAGTGACCTGCTTTGAAGCATTTTTTACAAAAAGGTGGTAGGTTCTCAAAAACCACATCCTGGACAAAGCCGCTCTCACCATTTTGGATCCAGAAATAAGAGGGAAGATCTTTGGATAGGTCAATTTCAGTGAAAACTCTAGCAACTGAAGGCCGAGTGAGATTCAAAGTGGCATAATCTAATTTAATGGGAGTTCCGACTAGCATGGCAATTGAAAATAGGGACCTCTTTTTAAACAGGTGAATCGGCAAATCAGGAAAAGCTAACCAGATGGGAGCAATGGGGGACTCAAGTCCCGAAACAAAATCTGGAGACCATTTATGAACTTTCATAGTTTCCCTCCCAAAAGACCATGAGCCACACATCCAAAAACGGTAAAAATCAGAGTCCGAAGAAAATCTAAACAACACATTCCAAGAGTTTAAGAATCCAATGCTAAAATCACCAAAACCAATCCTTTCTAATGTCTTGTGCAAGAACCGAAGCGAGGGACGATGCTTTGAAAATTCCCCGACCAAGGAAAAATGAAGATCAGAGGTAAGAGAGCTTACCTCAGCTTTCGAGAAGGAAATAGCATATAAACCTCGATGCTTGAAAACCTTTGGCGTGATAATCTCCTCCTTCTTCAGAGAAGAACTCGAATTTTCACCTTCAACCACTTCATCAAAGGTTCGGACATCCTTATTCCACCCTAAATTAGGGTTTTCGCCTTGTATGTCGCCGCCCAATAGGGCCCTCGCTTCGGCCATCCCTGGTTCATGTTCATTGATTGCATTATTATTCATGTCTTATAAACTACCATGATTTACTCAATGACCTATGTTTATAGACAATGATATGAAGGGTATGGATTTAAAATCTTATTCTCTTATTCTTATACACATATGCTCATGTTAACTTGGTATATCCATTTTTACCCTTACGTATTATATTATCTCACCATTTATTAACTTTTCAATCCCCTAGTAATGAGTAAATATATTATGTATGATATTTCTAAGAAAGGTGATAGTTATGAAGAGCATAGTGAGATATTATTTATTTCAACTATGAACTAGTTGTTTTTGAATTCATGTATCTAAATCCACTATAGTTATATGATTATAGCAATGATAAGTATGTTATTTGATGAATATTTATCCATTAATATGTAATATATATATATGGGATGTTTGGTAATTTACATTATATATTAGAGAAACATTTAGATAACCTTAGTAAACTAGGAAGAGAAATAATTAGTGAGTACCCATATGATAATCCTGTGTATATGAGAATGTTAAAAGTTGTGGTAATCAAAGAAGTGTGATTTTCCTATTAAAATATCCATTTATAGATACAAAAAGTGGATGTGTCTTGTTTTAATTAATGGAAATAACACTGAAAAAGATGACATTTAGTTGAACTCGATCATTACCTGATGCAAGAAAATGGGCCTTGATGCACACCTAGTATGAAACTCTCAAGGTATATGTTTATGAAATTCAAAAAATATTTATGAACCATCACAATGGATTTGAATACATTAATACCATCAACAAATTATATTAATACTATGGTTTCATTGATTGAAATTAATTTGTAATTATTTTGAAAAGTTATAATGGATTATTCATGATTAATCACACTAATTAATGAATCGTTATAGTTATTATAACCATTTGGGTTTTACCATGGGATTGAAGATAGAATAATGAAGTTGGGTTGGAGGCAAGTATGCTCAAATATTTATGTATCATATTTGATATTAGTTATGTTAATTACCCCATGTCATTAAAAGTATATAGGAATTTCAACTCCTATCCTCAACGATAAGATTTTGAATTAGCATTGAAACCCCTTAATGGTAAAATGATCACATCTAAAGTATATGATTCTTATATAGTTTATGTTTATGGAAATTTTCATCATGAAAACCTTATTCTTACTCTATTTGACTTTGATATTATGTCAGGATGGATTGGAGTTCTCTATATAAATCCCACAACAATTTCTAAGGATGTAAATTTACATTTAATATTACAAACAAGCCTATGACCATCTATTAGTGCGATGATAGATGTGAATATTATATGGAGATCACGTCTATTTTATTGGTATAGATTTCCTTCCCAAAGGGGAAGTTTTCATCAATGATTGGGAAAAAACTCAAAAATGATTATATTATTATTGTGTGTGAGTTTGTAAATGTCTTTTCAAAATAATTTCAATTTCTTCCACTGAGTCTTGATGATGATATTTCAATTCAACTCATACCTAGTTCCAATATTTTTTCAAAGAATACCAATAGAATATTCTCGACTAATATGTAGGAATTGAAGAGGAAAGTCTATGAGAACCCTGATAAGGGATTCATTCAGCCAAGTGTGACACCATGGGGTAAACCTATTCTTTTTGTTGTGATGGAAGAAGGATAAATGTGAATTTTTACTGATTATCATGAACCGAACCTGATCAAAATCAAGAACAAGTGATCTTTATCGTATACTGATGACGTGTTTGATCAACTTCATGGAGATAACTACATTTTAAAGATTCATCTTCATTAAGTATATCATCAATTGTGGGTCTATAAGGAGGATATAATCAAGATAGAGTTCTATACATGGAATAGAAACTATGATAGTGTATCTCTTCCATTTTTTCATTCTAATTCCCCCATTATATTTATAGATTTAATGAATAAACTCTTTAAAGATTACCATGGTCAGTTTATAGTTGTATTTATAGATTAGATTATTATATTTTAAATGTATAATAAAGATAATTAATATCACATGTAAATTATACTAATCAAGCTAAGATAGGAAAAAATCTATAAAAAATTTACAAACTATAATCTTTGGCCAAAAAAGGTTTCATTTTTGGGTCATATAATCTCAAGAGAGGGTATAACGATGGATCCATAAAATATAGATTCTATTGAACACTATCCTAGACCAACCTATTAATTGATATCCCTCTTTCTCATTCTTTGGATGAATTTTATCAACTATTTGGGGATAATGTTTCATGAAAATATAATCCACTTACAATGTTAACTCGAAAGGGATCCAAACTCATCTGGATAGATTAATGAGAGGAAAATTTCAAGGTATTTAAGAGAAGGTTTTTCAAAAAACATTTTCTTACATTACCCTATAGTAAAGAATGGTTTTTAATCTGTAGTGATGTATCAAATAAGGTATTTGGATTTTTTTTCTCATGCATAATGACATGATACTAGATTATATATCATGGAAATTGAGGTTTCATGGGAAAAAATACCAAACATATGATTTGAAGTTACCTGTGGTATTTTTCCATCATTGATATGGATGAATTATCCTTATGGAAAAAATTAAGATATATATAATAATAATAAATATTGAATTAAATATTCCCACATATATATTTCAACTGGTACAAGAGAAAATGGATAAATATAATTAAAGTTTATGAATTCTTAATATGTTACCACTTTAGAAAAGAAAAAAATTGTTGTCAATTCTTTTATTTTTATGGATCATTATATCTAATACTGAATAATGATAAAACGATCGAATATTTATGGATTTGAAAATAATGTATATGGAAATCCTGATGAAAGAAGAGAAATATTATCATTCTCAAATGAGTGATTAACCGTATATATAGGTGAAGATTAAAGAGGCATAGAAGGGGGATATGGAGATTTAGAAGAAAATATGAATTTCTCCTAAGTTTAATCATGATTGTAATGAAGTAATAAAGTCCAAGAAATATGTTTTTGTCCCCTCAATATCAGTTTTGAAGAAGGATATTTTAGATTAGGCTTATAGTTCTTCTTTCTTTATTCATCCTAGTAGTACAAAGATGTATATAGATTTAAAGGATTATTTCAAGTCGGATGGAATTAAGATAGATATAGTATAATCAGTATAATTTTTCTTAGTATGTTACAAATTTAAGGATAAAAAAAATTATAAGGAGATGTTACAACCAATAACCATACCATAATGGAAATGTAAAAATAACATCATATATTTTGTCAATGGACTTTGCAAAACATATAAAGGGAATAATTTTATAAGGGTTTTCCTTGATAATCTAATAATGTTATAACAATTCATTCTGATTAGAGGGGATTCCTATTTGAACTATCTTTTTGTTATATACATTTATTAAGTCTTAAGGATTTAATGATTACCAAATCCCATTATTTTAAATCAGGATTTATAGTTTACCTTGAGGTTTTGGTGAAGTCTTCGATAGGCCCTTGATATAAAGATGAGTTTTTTCATTGTTTATCATCCTTAGATAAATGGTCAGTCTTAGTGTAAAATTCAAACACTAGATGATATATTGAGTTCTTATTCGGTGGATTTTAATGGTTTTGGTTATCAAATCCTTCACTTAGTTTATAATTATTACAATAATAGCTTTCTCTCAAGTATTTTGATGGATCCTTGTGAAGAACTCAATGGAAAAAAGTGTATAACCCCAATTTTATAGGATTATTACAATGAAATAAAGATATTTGGAAAATATCTAGAGTAGTAAATGAAAAAAAAGGTTATATCGCTTTCGAAACAAAAAAAGGTGGAACAATTTTGGTAGAAATGTGAAGATGACAATCAATGACATTATATAGAATTTGAAATTTTTTATGAAGTGTTTCTAAGAATATATCCATGGTAGAGGGTAATGATATTTGGAAACAAGTTCAAGATAATCCCTTGGTATATTGGTCCCTTTTAAATTATTGACCAAATTGGGATGGTAGATTATCGATTGGTGGTTCCATTGAACCTCTCTTCGGTTCAGGATGTATTCCTAATATTATTTTAAAGGAAGTAAATACATAATCAATTGAATGAACTAGACTCAGAGGTTGTAACATTGGAGAATGAAATTCCTTAATAGGAATAACTAGTGGAGATTATGGATTGGGAAGAGAAATTAATATCAAACAGAACCACTCACCTCGTCAAGGTTTTATGGAGAAACCACCTTCTTGTAGATGCTATACGAGAACATGGGGATATAATGAGGTAGAATTATCAACAGTTTTTTGTACCAAAATAATTTAATTTCAAGGGATAAATTCATTTTAATGGGGATAGGATCTAACAACTCACATTTTTGTGAAATTCTTTCTTCAAATAAATCTATTCTATTTGATAAATTCCGGTGCACACAACATCGAGTTTTAATAAACAATAATATCATATAATTATTTAAAAATTAATACTATAAAACTAACATTAAATATCGATGTATGAATAAGAATAAGTATATTTAGAAAATTATGTATCAATGTTTTAGGTAAAGAAAATAAATTTATATATAAGTACATAATTTTTAGTAATGTATTAATATGATTTGAAAAAGATTTTTCCCAACAAAAGATTTTTATTTATTTTATTGAAAAATTAATACTTATTTTTGGAAACTTCTGGAAATATATTTGAAGAAATTAACACATTTTGGAAAAAAACTCAAAATTATAATAGGGAAATTTTTTAAAATTTTCTAAAAATATGAATTTATATGTGAATAGAAAAAAAATATCTATTAAAAACTACATTTTAGTTTAAAGAATATAAAAAGTTAAATCCTGTTATAAAATGGCTTAAAATATAATTAGTTCAATTCTTTTATGATTAAACCAATGCAAATAATTGGAATTAAATTCATATTTATTTTTATGATAAAACATGATATAAATATGAAACATTCTCCTTTGTAAAAATGTTTCTTTTGTCCCATATATAGTTTTAATACTAAATTATAGTTTTAAAATTATTTTAATGAAAATAGAAAAATGGATTATATATTTTTAAACATAAAAATTAATATTATATAATAATTTGAAATAAATTTTTGAGAAAAATTAATATCAAAAATAGTAAAATTAATTAACATGGTTATGGTTTAAAAAAGTTTACCTGGATGTTAAAATAAAATGGTTAGGGTTAAAATAATCTAAAAAATGTCAAATTCCTATTTTGTGTAACTATTTAAACCTTATATCTTCTAAATATTTATAATGAACCATTTTGCAGCCTTGTATAGTGTTTAATACATGGCTATGCCTTTTATTTTAAATAATATTAAGTCTATCCTCTCCCCCACTTATAGAAGAGAACCAACTCTTCTCTCCTCCTCACACATCCAAAACCATTCACATAATGAAATCTCTAATTAAATTACTTAACTCACACAAAATTAAATTTTTATTCAGAGGGAAAAGAAGTAATACAAGGAATCTCAGACCCACAAAGGCATATAAAATGGAATCAAGGTCTAAGGGGGACTAAAGTGATGAAATCCAAGGTCATACCCTCTAATAATATTGACCCCTTCCAGATCTAAGGTATTCAGGTCATGGAAAGATAAATACTCATTACCAAGAATAACCACTGAAGCTAAGTAGCTTGACACCTTCTTTCCCTCTTTCCAAATATGAGATACCATGATGTTGTCCCCCAGAATAGTGCAACATTTCTGGATGACATAAATAATTGACCATGGAACAACACCCACACCATGAAGGGCATTGCATAGGATCATTGATTCTATTTCAACTTAATTTATATTCAAACCCCTTTGTCTGCAAACTTCAAGCCCTTTAAACGTGGCCACTACTTCTTCCTAAAGGGAGGACCCCTGCCCAAGACTGATAGGAAATGCCATCTTGACCAACCGACTATTATCATGCACGACCCTTCCATATTTAATGAAACCATTCACATAGGATCCATAAATATTGAGATTTGGCCCTCACTAAATGGTGTCTCCAACATACCTAGTTTCTGATGTATTGATCATTCCCCTAAGAAGAGATTAGTGGACCTGAAATGAAACATTATAGGGAAGGGTCCACTCTCTATTTACCCAGAGCCTTGAAAATTTTGAGGAGCAGATTCATAACCCCGATGATAATATGTCATCCATTATATATCACACCCTCATAGAACCACTTATTTATGTCTTTCCACAAACACCAGAAACCTGCACAAAAAAACATGGTATGAGAAGATCTCTCCATGCTTCCCCTTCCCGAGTCATGGTACCAATAGTCAAAGAAGGGATGATCATCCGTAATTGGATTAGAAATAATAGAAAACTCATACATATATCCCAACACCTCATTCACCCACTCACTCTTAAAGAATATATGATCCAATATTTTCTCCTTGTGCTCCTTGCAACAAACACATATAGAAGCAACACAAATCTCGCACCTCATAATGTTATCATCTCTAGAAATGGCTCTATTTCTAATCCACTAGGTAAGGAAGTTGAAATTGGTAGGAATATTCTTTTCAAAAAGGATTTTATTCCATGTATCCCCTTGAACCTGCATGGTCATGGTCTGACGGTAGCCCTATATCATGTACTTTTCAGAAGGGGAAGAAATAAAGACACACCTATCTAGTTCAAGGGATAGTTCAATAAGGTTTCACATATCAATTTGGCCCCTATTCAATACTACCTTTTTAAACACCGAGTAATCGCATGAATCTTTGAATGTGATTTTTGTATCAGGTAAAAAAGGATAACCAATGATCTCCCCACTCTATTAGTGATGCCAGAACAAGACCTCACCCTTCCCAATGATCCAATGTGGGTAAGGTCTAAGAGCACCAATTATGGGCCTAATCACAGAAAATTGTGGACAAGTATATCCATCCAAATCAGCTCGATATCCCAAAGAAAATACATACATGGTGTTCCCCCATAGGGTACTTTTCTCCAACACCTCCCATTCTAACTTAGCATGCATGCAGTGCAAGGAATCTTCAAGGTTGTGAAGGTTAATCCCTCCCTCAGAAACCAGTCAATCCATCGTGTTCTACACAACCCAATGTATTTTACCCTCCACCTTGGGATCCTATATTAAATTGGAAATAATTCTATCAATGTTTTTTACAAAACCTTTTGGTAATTTGACCAAATATAGAGTGTGAATCATGGTGGCCAATAGGACGCTATTCGCGAAGGTTATTCTGCTACCAAAATGATTTTCCAGATGAGTAACCTATCAATGATACTAATGATGATAGGATCAAAGTATTAAATATGGAGAATTATTTAGGAAATAGAAGCCCCCAAATAATCGGTGGGAAACTCCCTTCTCTACATATCTAGGATAAGACCTATAGAGGCAATCTGACTCGAAGGTCGATTATTGGAGATAAAGAATTTTCTTTTGCTTTTGTAAAAAATTTGGCTGCTCTAATGGAGGTAAATATCCAACACCTATTCAAGATCCATAAATATCTACTTGAATAATTAATTAATATCATATTATCATCCATGAACATTATATGAGACACTGATGGGAACCCCATTCTTCGAAATTATGGGACAATATCTCTATTATTCATGCTCTTGTAAAAAAGACAACATAGAAAATCATGGGACATGATAAAGATACTTGGGGATATGGGTAACCCTTGTTAAAGACCCATGTTTTTCTTAAAGGATCCATAATATTTTCCCATAAACAAGTTAGCCAGCCAAGAAGAGCTAAAACAACAAAAAATAATGTCAATATTCCAAGAAGATAACCCCGTATCTGCCAAGATTTTGTTGATAGAACTACATTCCATATGATTGTATGCTTTGTCCATATCAATCTTAATAGAAATTTTGGATATCTGTGTTTTGAGATTTATATACCAGATCATTTCTTAGGGAAAGGCTAAATCCCATGGAATAGATCGCCCCTTCACAAAAGCATGTTGTTCCATTGAAATCCAATGGGGGAGATGGGTCAACAACCTAGAATTGATTATACTAGTAAGAATATTATATAGAAAATTACACATTCTAATAGGTATAAAATGTAGGATGGAGGTAGGATTATTGGATTTGGGAATCAACACAACCTTAGTGGCACTTGCAACATGAGGTAAGAGCCCACCCCGAAATAACTCTTGAATGGATAGAATCAGATCATCCTTAACAATATCCCACAAGGCTCTATAAAAAGAAGAAGGAAGCCCATTAGGACCAGCCTCACTATCTGTAATGTGTTTCATAATTTCATTAAAGAACCATGTCTCCTATGGGAGAGCACCCATCCATTCATTATCACTATCATAAACACAGTTCAGAATCACATCAAATAGATCTGTAGGTTCCCCCATATATCCATTGGGTAATTGCAAGTTAGGACTAGCAAGAAGGTCCCTTAGGTACTTATTATCCAATGCACATACTACATCCATATCATATATAAATGAACCATTATCTATCCATATGTTTGGTTTAAAAATCATTTTCCTCTCCTTGATACATGCATTAAAATATGATGTATTTTTATCCACTTCTTTTAACCACTTGATCTTCATGTTTTCCTTAGAAATATGTTCCTTATTTAGAAGTTATCCCTATAGATATTATTTTTTACAAACCAAATCCTCAAAAACCCTGATCATCCCAAGCCTCCCCTATAATTTCTTCGAGATGATCAAAAATCTTGCATGATGACATCTAGTTCCTTGGCTGGGGGAGAGAGATCCCCCGATCACTCCTTAATGTTGTTCTTAAGACGCCTCAGTTTGTTATGAAATTCCAACCATGTGTTCCCTTGATATAGATCACTCCAAGACGATCAAACCATGTCATGATAACTAGGATCACTAAACCAATGATGAAAATATCTAAATCTCTAATGATTATCATTCTCAGAAGAAATAGTGATCAGTAGCAGGGAATGATATGAAATACCACGAGTCATATGAACCGCCCTGGTATTTGCAAACATGGAAATGGATTCCATGTTAGCCAAACATCTATCTTGGGAGATCTATAATCTTTGAACTCCTCTTTGATTATATACCTCCCAACATAATGGAGTCCATTTTTTATTATGAAACCCTCCATAGAAAGCATTACGTGTAATCCTGAAGTTGTTATTTGAAGAAGAGGTAAAATTTATAAAATTATTTTTTTGTTTTATTTATTCTTACGCATATTTAAAATATTATAAAACTATGATGACATAATAAAAATGTATATAACATATAATGATATATTATTATTTTAACTAAATAACCTATATATTCCTCCTATTCCATCAAATGGTAAATGAAACCGTGGATCCTTTTAACAGAAGACTACTGCCTTATGAACTAATGTAATTATTTTTCCATAATCACCTATCACAACTAAAGATAACGTCAGTTGTGTGTATGTGTATACTACCACCTCCACAAAGTTATGTGATACTTTTTCATCTTATATTTATTTTGATGTTAATGAGGATATATTTAGTAAATTTATATGATATATATGAAATAAAAACTATTCTTCAACTTTTATATATTATTTTCCCTTATTTTGTTCCATACATAGAGGAAATGAAAAAAACATTAATTTGTATGCAGGACCTACGGTCTCCATGAATGGTGTAATTAATTTTAAATCCCTATCATAAATAGATATATATAAATAAATATATAATGAATATATGTGATATTTATATATATTTTAAAATATTTGAGTTGATTTTACCATGATAAATTTAAAAGGGCCAAAAATACAAAACCAAAACCTACATGAAAAATGTTTTTTGTATTACCTATAATGTGATTTTAATGTGGAATTGTTAATAAAAGGGCAATAAAAGTTCATAGGTAAATAGTATATGGTATGATAAAAATGATTATGGTTCATTAATATATGTAATGTAAAAATATATTTAGTATAAAGGATGACTGAACATGTATAAAGTATATTGATACTTCAAGAAATTGATTTCAATTATCTCATTTATATGTGGGATAAATATGCAATATTCACCACTATTTTATTTTTTGTTGTGCATAAATTGACCCTTTTACATGTTATATCATGAATATCAATATTTTAATTATATATAATTTTCAATTTGATGATTATTCTTGAATTTTTCTTAAGACTCATATTTTACTAATGTGGTAATGGTTTAATGATACAATCTCAATTTTTATTGGGAATGATTATGATTCTAATTCCATTGATAAAACATTTTAAAATATCTCATAATAATATCATTTATTCTATTATCCTTTGGTTATTTCTTGAAAATACATGTTTTCCATTCATTTTATCCCTTTATTTACTCAAGATTCTAAAATCTCATTTCTAAGAAAAATGTACATTATTTATCTCTTTGGTTGAAAATTATTTTTCTTCCATGTCCATGTTGTTTAAAAATGAATTAAATAAAATATTTTATATTTAAAAATGATTTTTTAAATACATATTTACCCTGTTTTGAATTTTTAAAAAATTGTTTGGTGATAATCTTCTTTTCGGTTTCTGAAAAATGTGATTTTGAATTTTATCAAAATGTGAAAGGAATCATTGTTTTAATGTGTATGGATTGAATAATAGTGTGCATAGTCCTGAATATTAAATGTTATAATTCATCCTTTATAGAATCCAAAGGATATTTTCAAAGAAAATTCTTTCCATAATGTTATGTCAAATTCTACATTTTGAAAGGTTATTTTTAAATTGGAATGGTTACATTCCTCAAGAAATGTTCTAAGTGGTCATTCAAAATTAGTTTCCATCTATGGTCAAATACTATGATGATACATATGATTCAAAGGGGATATAATCCAATGATAACATCCTTATTTTTTATTAGTTTAGTGGATGACAATTATTAAAATATTTTTATGAACCCAATTTCATTTAATGGGTTAAAATATGATTCATGGTTTATTATATTGTGGCATACTTATGTATGGTGTTCATTATGTGATAGTGGCTACATTATAACCAAACACAATAGTTTCATTATAATCAAGGATGATGGTTATGTTACTACCAATTATATTTGGTTCTTTATAACAAAGGATAGTGGATACAATATAACCGATGATGATGGCCTTGTTATAAAAAATGATGTGTTGAACCTATATCTCCCACAAATTCATTGGATAATGATTGATATCTCCTTAGAAAAACATGAATGGAATGGGGGGAGAAACCAACTCAGTAAAGGACTTTTCCACTATGAAAGTTTTTTAAGTGATCCTTGACTGTTATAATGTCCTAGAGAGTGAACCTATTCCACTATGATAATTTTTTAAATGAATCTTGAACACCAAGTAAATTATTTTAATTTCTTATGTGTATTCCATAAATATATTTCATATTCCAATGTTATGATTATTGGACCATGTTATTTGATTTTACTAGTATTCACTTCTTATGAACTAGAAATATTTATTCCATGATTCATGTTTATAATATATTGTATGTAGGGTATTGCTTTTAAATTTAATTATATAGTTATAATACCCTTAAGTACGTATTATTTTGATATCTCCCTTGATTAACCTTACTGTAACATCCCTCCCCTTTCTCATTGGCTTGAGAAGGTGGTGAAATGATACTTGGCCTTAGGAGATGTTCCCAAGGCGCCAAAGGCTGATAATAAATGTTGAGGGATTCAAGAACAATTGGGGAATTTTTTTCCCTTAGATTAAAACCAACAAACCAAATAAAGGAATAATAAACCACAACTACATGATGCATCTCAACAATTTAAACCATGATAACACATTACTAAGAGACAACCAAATAACCAAACTCTTCCATAACAATTCCAAAAAACCAACACAAATAAATCACAAAAATCCTAACATCAAAGTACGAGGTGGAAGACTCGTCAAAAAGACCAAAAGGAAACCATAACACACTCCATAGCTCCACACCAAGCTCCAGGCTCCAAGCACCACAATACATCCCAAACATCATGATGAACCACTATAAAAATGATATTCTTTACCATTTCTTGTATCTCGAAATACCACATCTGAAAAATCACCCAAGTGACAAAGCAGGGGGTGAGTAATAATACTCATTATGTTTTACCAAAATGAATTACCTTCACATTCCAATAGGATAGAATCATTATAAAATTTATATTAATCAGTTTATATAAAACATAAAATTGTGAAACAATTTCCAGCAAGCCAAACAAACCCATACAAAGACATTTTTCAACCCAAATACACACAATACATGGAAAATCCAACAAACAATCCATAATATAGTTTACCATAACATATTAGCACAAAAATTTCATCTTTCATATCCACACACATAATAAAACATATCCATAAAGTTTCACACACTCAACCTGGTGTAACAGTCATGATGGAACTTCTCATCCAAGCTCGTTTACTACATTCCCTATCTAGTGGTACTTCCCACCCACTTATCCTTGATAATAGTCCTTCCATCCACTGTACATACCCTTTTTATAGCATCAATCCCCACCAACTTAAAATCCATTTCAATCATATGCATAATTAATTGAAGAACAAACAAGCATATATCACACCAAGGCCACAACATTATGAAACAACCATTTCCAACCCAAAAAATCCATTAAGACATTATCCATGACACAATACCTTCTAATAAAATAACCCATTTTATTGAAAAAAAATTCACAAACCATTTTCATAAATCAAACCAAGCTACTGATTTTAAAATCTACATTTTGAAATCCAATATCAAGAACATTTCACCCCAATACACCATTTTCCTTAAAATACACAAGTAAACACAAAATGAATTTCCATCAAGAATTGCACATAATAATCAAAACCAAATTCAATAAAAAAACAACCAATTTAAGACTATTCTTCTTGTTCTAGAAAAATGGTGTCGAGAGAGTAGCTAGAGGGTTTTGGTGAAATTTACCAACTCACAATCATAGCACAAATCATGGTGAAATCTCCACCAAAACCACCTTAGATCTATTTTCCTAACATAAAAAAGACTAAATATCCAAATTATAGGAAACAAAAACCCTATATATACATGTGATGGAAGTAGATATTAAAAACTGAGAGAGATGGAGGACTATATATAAGGAAAACCAATAAGGACCCAAGTGAGGAGACTTACCGGAGAAGAATCACCTTTATCGTACTTTGAAAACCCTTCAAAATGCCTCCAATAAAGTGGGAGAGCCCCTATAACCCTTGAGAACCAAAAATCATGAGTAAGGATCGTATGGTAGAGGAGATAAGTGATTTAGGGAAAATCCTAAGTTACCTCATATTAAAAAACAAATTTTAATGCCCTGCACGGTTAGCTCGCATGGTTAATCAAATTGTGCGCTAACCGTGATCCTACTACTATACAAAGGGCACCCACATAGTTACCCCCACACGGTTAGACAAACCATATTCAAACTGTGTTAAGAACGCTATCTCAAGTTTCACAATTACCTAGGGATTCTGCATATTTTCCCTTAATAATACTCAAACCGTGTTCCCCTAGAAAAGCCCTGAAACATCCTCAAAACCCTTCAAAACTCTCCCAAACATTACCCAACCACTTTAAACACATAAAAATGAATAAAAATGTTACATAACTCAAATTTGGGGTGATACAATCTCCCCACCATTGGAATTTCCATCTTTTAAAAGTACATAACCATCACTTTACCAAAATATCTCGGGCCATTGCTCGACCATCTCTTTCTCCCACTCCCAAGTCCCCTCTTGAATATTACCCTGCTACCAAAAAACCCAAAATATACCAATGATTTTTTCATGCAATACTTTCTATTTTCTATACACAATTCACACTAGAACATGCCCCAAGGAAGCATTCGTCTCTATCTCAACATGACCCCATTGAATCACATGGTTTGGATTCGGCTAATACTTCTTTAACTGAGACACATGAAACACATTGTGCACCGTAGTAAACCATAGTGGTGAATCCAATCAATAATACACCTATCTAACCCACTCAAGTGTATCAAAAGTACCAATATACCTTGGGTATTACTTACCCTACTTTCTAAACCGATGATATCCAAGCCTAGGAGAGATTCTCAAGAACACATGATCACCCACCTAGATTGACAACGACCATCGGTCATGGTCCACATATAATTTCTGATTAATCTGATCCATCTCCATTTTCTTCCTAATCACCATGATATTTTCTATAGTATCTTGGATAAGGATTGGCCCAACCACCATGGTCTCACTAGTTTCCACCCAACAAAGTGGAGAACAACATGGATGCCCATACAATGCTTCAAACAGACCTATATGAATCGAGGCTTGATAACGTTTATTATATGAGAACTCCACCAATAGCAAGTGATCCTCTCAAAAGCCACAAAAATACATCACACAAGCCTCTAACATATCTTCAAAATGTTGTATCATCCTCTCATATTTCCCATCCATCCTAAGGATGGTATGCCATACTCATTTTCAACAGTGTCCCAATGGATTGGTGTAAGGATGACAAAAAAGATATGAAAACCTCAGATCTCTATCTTATACAATCGAAACTGGAAGACCATGCCTCTTTACCACCTCACAGATATAGATTTTGGATAGACCCTCCACCGTATGAGATTCATAAATAGGGATAAAATGGGATGAAATTGTGAGACGATCCACAATCAACCATGGAATCATGCTTTCTGACCATTCTTGAGACCCTATAACAAAATCCATCACTATATGTTCCCACTTCTATATAGGGATAGGTAAATATTGAAACATACCTTCTGGTCATTGATTCTCTGCCTTGATTTTCAAACAATTTAAGCATCTTGAAAAAACTCTACTACTTTCCTGTTCACACCAACCCAACAAAACTATGCTTTCAATGACTTATACGTTTCCTGAATTCTAGAATGGACATCCCATATGGAATGATGATAAGCCCTAATAATGTTCTCTTGTAAAGCCACAGGTACAAAAAATATTATTTTGAAAAAAAATTGAATGCCCATTTAGTTCCCATCCCTCAGTGGTCTCCACACCATTGAGTTTTGACCTCATCATTATACACTCTGAATCAGACATATGCACCTATTTAACCAAGACAACCAAGTCAAGAACCAATGAGACTAGAAAGAAACCATCTCTATCACCCCATACATCACATTCCAACAGCATTTCGGTTATAAATGACATCAACTGACACTAATACGATGCATGTTTCAACACCTAAGCATACAACTTCCTACTAAATTAATCTACCACTGAATTTACCTTACCTTGTGTGTACATTAAATCAAATTCAAGCATTTAGAGATACTTCATCCATCTCCTTTTCCTCATGTTCAAATATCATTATGAGAAAATATTCTTTAAACTCTTATGATTAGTAAAAACCGTGAATTTCTCAAAAATTAATAATTATTCCATATTTTTAAGGCATGAACCAATGCCTCCAACTCCAAATCGTGTGTTGGGTAGTTATTCTAAAGAAACCTAAACTTCCATTATCCATACACAACCTCATGATCCCCTTTCATGATAAAACAATCTAACCCTGATCTTGATGCATCACAATACACCACATACTCTTCTTTGGTTCTTACAAAACCAAGATTGGTGTTGATGTAAGGCGACCCTTAATCTGTTAAAAATATTTCTAAAACTTATCATTCCATTGAAATGGAACATTATTACTATTCAAATCTATCATCAATTAGGATAATAATGGTAATTCACAAACAAAATGATGATAATACCTAGTTAGACCAAGGACACTCTTTATTTCAAAGACATCTTTTGGGGTTTCTAAGAGATAAAAGCCTCTATCATTTCTGGATCAACTGAAACACATTTCTCAAAAATAACATGGATGAGGAAATGAACATATTGTATCCAAAATTCACACTTTGACAATTTGGCATTCAACTGATGATCTCTCAAGATCCCTAATAGTTTTGTCAAGTGTTTCTCATCCTCTGACCTTGTCCTTGAATACACCAGTATATCATCCATGAATACCCCCCTCAAATGAATCCAAATATCTCATAAATATAAGATTCATAAATTCCATGAACACCACTAGTGCATTCATAATGCCAAATGGAATAACTAGATACTCATAATGGGCATGTCTACTTCTAAAGGTTGTTTTCATAATATCCTCCTTCTACATCTATAATTGAATATATCCCGATCACAAGTCAAAGTTGGGGAAACACTGATCTCCCCTCAACTAATTGAATAAATCATCAATTCATAGAAGTGGATATAAGTTCTTTATCATAACCTGGTTAATACTATGATAATCAACACAAAAACCACAAAGTTTCACCTGTCTTTTTAAAATGGGTGAGGCCCATGGAGATGTGCTAGGCTAAGTGAACCATATGTTTTATAACTCCTTAAAATACACTTTAAATCCTATAAATTATTTTGGTTCAATATAGTAAGATAGAAGTGAGATAGTAGTACTCCCCATAAGGAGTTAAATCATAAACTCCACTTCTATCATGGTTGGAAACCCTAAGAATTATTTGAAAAATACATCCTGAAACTGATCAACAACTGATGAAAAATTATCTACTCATCTCCTTCCATTAATTCCAAAAAAAATACCAAAAACTGATATGGGATCATTCCAATGACTGGTTCCAAAAAAAATCCACTTCACCCAAATTTTAATTATTATATCCTCTCAAGAGATCATTGACACTATTATCAATCATGAAGCTAACTATTTGTGCATAATAGTCGATGTGAGCCTTAAACACTTCCAACCAACCCATTCCAAGGATTATATCATAAGAATACATCTCATTAACTGAGAAATCCCACATAAACTCAACCCCATCTACAACTATACAGCATGCTCTTCCCAAAAATGCTCGACACACTTTTTGACCCAGAGGAGTTTGATGCTCTAAAACAGATGGCATCGCTTTCACACTTAAAACCATAAAAATAATATCACAAGAAAAAATAATAGAATGTGAATAACACATATCAAACAACAAATCCATCAAGGTATAATTTAAAATAACCATACCTCGCATTGTGGATGGTCCTGACTGATCATCCATCACAACCTGATCATCTCTAAACAACTGCTTGCTTGCCACACTCGGCTCTTTATTTCCCTACTGAGGATTCATGTTATTCATAGAATCACCGTGACTAACTTTTCTCTACTGGTGAGGGGTATGATACTTCTCATATTCCATTGAGGCATAAGATTCGTGTGACCCCTAATGAGTTTCATAAACTCCTGAACTCAAAGCATTAAGATAAAAACACGGAATATTACCCATCTTCTTATAGTTATGGCATGCTTGAGGTTGTGTCATACAATCCTACTTGATGTGCCCTATACAACCACACTGAAAACATCTTGGATTACTATAAGGATTTGGAGTAATATTCAATGATCCTACTATAGTATTATGATCCATACTCCCACCCAGCAAATAAGTTTCCCTCTTCTATTTAATCATAGTGTTAGAGTTCCCACCATTTCCAGTGGGTACCAAAATGGTTCCCCAGCCTATAGCCCCCAAAATATCCAATTCAAAAACTATTTCTCTATTTATTATTTTTATGTAACCATTTATAAATATCATCTCTATTTTATAATTAATTTACGACTTCAACAAAGCTTCAAAAATATGTGATTTCAATGATGTACTACTCGCCAAATCGGGTGAAAACCGCACTGTATTGATAAACATAGCAGCATATTCCATTACCGAGAGGATTTGTTGCTTTAAACAAAATAAATCTATTATTCAATGAATTATGAATGTATGAGGTTAAATTTTTTGTTAAAAAACTCCTCAAACCCCTATCATGTAATACTTTGTTCTGTTCCATATTAGACTTCCAACTCCCACCTCTAATGGGAAAGATCATCCAACATGTGCATTACTAACTTCACTTTCATCTTTTTTAGTGTTCTAAGGAATTAAAATATCCTATTTATTTTGTTCAACCATGCCTCTTACTTTTATAGTTCGAAATCACCCCTAAGGAATGGTGGATTCTTCTTTTGAAACTAAATCATGTGATCCACATGCTTTGGCTCATACACATTATTCTCACATTCCATAGCTTTGAAAGGTTTCACTATACTCTGCACTAGCTTCTAGTTCCTGTGGGGTTAGGTGCAACCACATTTTCAACATCATCCTCTAGTTGGTCTCTATGATACTTACATGGTTCCATTTCTATCAACACAAAACAACCATAAGTCTCACTCCCTTATCAAGAAAATCATTAAAATTTAAAATTCAATTAGATTTCAACTATCGTAACTAGGCCTTCCACAAGTTCACATTTCCCATTTGAATCATTTTGGAAAACTTCACCATGTTTTTAAAATTTAACCATTTTCAAAACACCATAACCATTCTCTTTTCAAAACCATATATTTAAAAGGAATTTATAGATTTTCCAAAAATCAACACATTCATATCACAACACAAATAATTATTCCTAATGAAGTATGAATCCTAGTGGGAATTCATTTCTACCAAGCATGACATGATCATCTCCTTGGTTATACCCGTGATAATGATATCACATTCCTATAAGTGTATCGAAAACACTTATGTACAAAAATCCCTAGTAACATGAAGTTCATCATAAAAGGGTTATTTATGCCATTTTATGATATATATTTCACGTTCTGACAATCATACACCTTTCTACCATCCCCACTCAAGGAATAGACCAAGAACTAATGCCAATATAAAAAGATAAAATAAACACAAATGAACCAAACAAACATTAAGATTGTAGACCAAAAAAACCGATACCACTTGTAACGTCTCTCCCCTTCCTCATTGGCATGAGAAGACGGTGAGATTCTACTTGGACTTAGATGATGTTCCCAAGGTGCCAAAGGCTACCAATTAATTATGAGGGCTTCAAGGACAATTTGGGAATGATTTTCCCTTAGACTAAAAAATACTAACCAAACAAGGCATAATCAACCACAACCACATGATGCATGTCAAAAAATTAAACCATGATGACACATTACCAAGAGATAAACAAACAACCAAACACTTCCATAACAATTCCAAAAAACCAATACAACTAAATCACAAAAATCCAAAAACCAGAGTACCAAGCAGAAGAATTGTCAAAAATACCCAAAGGAAACCAAGACACACTCCATATCTCCACAACAAGCTCTATGATCCAAGTACCACAATATAACCTCAGAATCACGATGAACCACTATAAAAATGAGATGTTTTACCTGTGCATGTATCCCAGAATACCACATCTATAAAATCACCCAAGTGCCAAAGTAAGGGTGAGTAATAATACTCAGTAGGTTCTCCCCAAATTACATCCCTACACATTACACTAGGATAGAACCGTTATAACATTTTTATAAATATTTTTATATAAAACATAATGTAGTGCAAAAATTTCTAGCAAGTAAAACACACCCTTATCAATCCATTTTTCCAACAAAATCCACACAATACAAGGGAAATCCATCAAAAAATCCATAAACAATTTTACCATCACATATTAGTACAAAAATTACATCATTCTAATCCAAATTCATAATATAACCAAGACATAAAATTTCAAACACTCATCCTAGTGTAATAATCATGATGGAACTTCTCATCCAAGCCCATTTACTACTTTATCAATATTGTGGTACTTATTTCCCACTTATCCTTGATGGTGTCCCTACCATCCATTGTCCATCCCATTTTTATAGTGGTAATACCCACCCACTTCACATATATTTCAATTAGTTTCATAAACCCTTTTTTTAAAATTATTTTCATAAATAAACCCAAGAAACCAATTTTAAAATATGAATTTTAAAATCCAATATCAAAAACATTTCACCACTGTACCCCATTTTCCCCAAATTCCAAAAAACATAACAAAATGAATTTTCATCAAACTCCGCACATCATATTCAAAACCAAATTCAAGAAAAACAAAATAATGGAAGAAAATGATTCTAGTTATTGAAAAATTGAATCAATAGAGAATCCATCTACCTTAGGGTTTTGGTGAAATCGACCAAATCACAACTGCACCACAAATCAAGGTGAAATATCCCCCAAAACCACCTTAGATCTCTTTTCCTAACATCAACAAGCCCAAATCTCATCATTATAGGAAAAAACCCTAGATATAAATGAAAAGGAAGTAAATATAGAAAAACATGAGAGAGGGAGAACTATATCTATAGAAAACCAAGAAAGAACCAAGAGAGGAGACTTATTGAAGATGAATTTCCTTTATTACACATTAAAACCCCATTGAAACGCCTCCAAGATAAGTGGGATAGCCCCTATAACCCTTGAGAACCAAAAATAATGAGTGAGGATCATATGGGAGGGAAGATTAATGATTTAGGGAAAATCTCGAGTGACCTTGTATTTAAAAACAAATTTTAAAGTCGCGCATGGTTAGCTCAGACGATTAGACAACCCATATGCTAATTGTGATCATGATACTTTATGAAGGTAACACCACAAGGTTACCCTACTTGGTTATACAAACCATTCACAGACCATGTGAATCCCACTATCCCATGTTTTAGGGTTACCCAAGGAATTTTCATGGTTTCCCTTAACCATGCTCAAATCGTGCACCCCTTAAATAGCCCCAAAACATTTTCAAAATTCTTCCAAACTCTCCCAAACATTACCCAAAAACATTTAACAAATAAAAAGACATAAAAATTTTACATACCTCAAACTGGGGGTGCTACACTTATAGAGAATTTTGGATCACCCTTTTTTATATTTCCTTTCCCAAGATTATGAATAAAGGTATTAAGTATGATATTTCTAGTAATGGTTATAGCTATGAATAACCTAGTGTGAGATGATGTAGTACACCTATTAATAAGTTATTTATATAACCAAGTTCCCAATATCACTAGAACAATATTATTCTAGCATTGATAATTATTTTATGTAAAGAATATTCTCTATTAAAATGTAATATACATCTATGAGAATTTCGGGACTTTACAAAACCAATCATGATAATCATCCATAAACGATGGTGATAGAAAATGAATTATATCACTACATAGAGGAGATAGTCAATACATATATATGAGTGATACATTCACATACCATTAGAAAAAAGTGTTTTCATAATCATAGTTCCATAATATAACATTTCATAATGATTTAGATACTTAAGAATCTATCTTATGATGAATACCATAGATTTAGATAAGGTAGAGAAATAAATATATTAAAAGTGTCCAGGTAGGTAGATTACTTAATCTATGGTAGGGTTCCTTTAAAAACATTCTTAAGGACAATTGGAATGGTCCTTTAGGAAGATCATACCCTATAATTATGTTCTATGGATTTTTATAATATAATAAAATAGGGATTAGATGATATAGATGGCTTAAAATAGTGTAATGGAAATAGATCATGTGTTTCTATTTCTAGCTGAGGGAAATGAAACACTTGGAATCATTAAAAATATTAAAATATAATTGAACCATTGTGATAAAAAATGCATCCAAATGGATAGATATTATATTCAAAACTGGATCTGTTCTATATAGCATCATCCATTGAAATTTAGATTATATTTTCTATCATTTTAAACCACATGTTTTAGTTTAGCCCTTTGGTTACCAAATTTTAATATTAACCATGGTAATAAATTTTAAACATTAAAGGGTTATTATTTTACTTATAAGTTAACAATTATCTTATAAATGACCAAGAGATGACATTTTAGACCCTTTTTTATCATAATTTCCCTCTTTTTAAGTTTTTATGATTGTCAAATAATATAATATAAATAATATTTTTATTATAAAATACTATTAATGAAATTTTTATAACTATTCACGTAATTTAACATTGAAAAAGACAAGATAAAAATGGAATATTAATATAATACATACATACATTACTAATATATTATATAAATCTATTAAATTTGTTTGATACATTAACTCATTAAAAAAATATTAATTTATGGTTGTTTTTAAAACTAATTACATTATTTTTCTATTTTTTTCCCAAGTAATGTGTTGATGTTGAGTCGGATTTAAAAAAAAAATTATTTCATCAAAAATAAATTAAAATAATATCATGATAAAAAAATAATTTATATATCAGAGAATTATTTAAAACCAAACATATCCACTTTTTATTCTTATGAAAATAATTTAAATGTATTAAATTCATGAGAGTGAAACTTGTTATTTAATCTCCTCACAATTTAATATAACGGCAATAATCTTAGATAAATGGAATCGAGTGGCCATATATTATATATTTTTATGAAATAGGACAAACTCCACCCATCCAATGTGATAAAGGAAAGTATTTGGTTTATTTCTAGATAGTATCTCATCATTTTAACCCTATTTTAACCATTTTTCCATATTTAGGTAACAAATATTTACAGAGGTTACTATTCATAAGGACAAAAATTGACTGATTTTATCAAATCTAAACATCTAAATTTAAAATGTGTTATCCATTTTTAATGATTTATAATCTAGAATTAGCATAACTCATTTTAATATAAATGAGTAGAATGTATTGAGTTTGTTACTGAAAAAATGCACCCTTCTATATTAAAATTATCTTATATCAAAATGAAAAATAATTATAATTCAAAAATAATTAATTAATTTATTCTAAATCAAATTTAATATATGTTCCATTAATATATAAAAAAATATAATTATTATTTAAAATTAATTGATTTACTAAAATGAAATTGAAGTGTTTGAAAAAACTATATTTTTTCACTTTTAAATAAAAACAATCCTTTAAAAAATATACCAATATTTCACCATAAGTAAATTTTGATATTATGACTTAAAAAATATAGATCATTTTTTGAAATAATATTTTGTAAAATTTTATGAAATTAATTTTATTTTGTTTCTTATAAAAATAAATAAAAATCACTCTTTTGAAGAAAATATATTTTTAAAACATATATCATCTATAGTACAAATTGATTTATTATTTATCAATATTTTTTATTTATTTATAATTTTTATACATGCTTCTCTAAAAAACCTTCTTATTCAATCCACCTTTTTAACAAATAGGTTATAAATTTATACTATATTAAAGTTCAGTTATCCTTGTAGTTTTATATATCGTAAGAAATCAAAGAAAAAAATTATTTAAAGAAAAATATATCATAAAATATCAGGGTGTTATAGGTTCCAAAGAGAAAGGATATGGTATCTTTAGATTTTTAAATTCCATCTCTAGTTTACCATAAGATAAAGATGATATTCCCTTCATGGGGGAATTGAAAAAACTAGTTGTGACCACCGATGGAATGGAAAACTCTTCATCATTAACCTTTGTAGATTAGATATCTTTATTTCCTCCAAAAAAAAATTGGTTAATTTAAAAAAACTACCTTACATACCTTTTAATGGAAATTTTATCATTTATCCCAATGAACATAAATTCTAGGTGTTGAAATTTTAATTATTTCATTATTAGTATATTCATCTTGAACAACAATTCAAAATTATCTAGGCTCTATTACCGCACCCTTCAACCTGAACTAGAAACTCTTTTACTTTTCATACTACTAGGGAGAACTAATCATTCTAAATTATCATTACCACCAAAAGAATAACTATAAGGATTATGGTTCAAAAGATATAATATTCTAAATATTGAGATAAAAATGGGGGGAATTGAGAATAAATGGTTAGAAGGTTGAACAGAGAGAGAGATAGATAAATTAAAGATGGTATTCTCATTGATGGTTTTAAGGTGATGATTTGGTTTCTTGAGATGAAAATTTTATATACTAATTTGGGATAAAAAAATGAAAGGTTAGTTTTTAAAATTAAATTACAAAACTATATTTTAATAAGTTATATTAAAATCTAAATATTAAATGGAGTAAATTATGCTTTCCTAACAACAAATAAATTAATAAATTAAAATATAATTGAATAAAATTAGTAACTAAATTAAGATTGATAAGATATGGGCACAAATTACATAAAGTTAAATATACATAACTTCCACATAATAGAATAGAAATATTCACTGGTAAGAGGTTTTGTAATATTATCAGCATGATAATTTTTAGTGTTATAAGATTCTAAAGAGATGTCTCCATTTTTGACATGATCTATATTAAATGATACTAAATAAAAATATTCATAGATCTATAATGGATCACTAGATTTTAAAAAATATTTATAGTACCTATATTTTCACATAAAATAGGAACATGGCCAAAATTAAGCCCAAAGTCTATAGGGGTGTATTTTTTATAAAACACTTGTTCATAAAAACTGCCAATGATATGTATTCTATGTCAGTAGTTGACAGTGAGTCTAATTATTTCTACGTACTAGAGAAGGAAACCCAGTATATTCATAAAAAGTGATATGTTATTTAGGTAAGTTTTCTATATAATATATATCCTCTAAAATCAGCATCAAATATAACATTAAATCAAAACCAAAGGTTTTTAGATAAATAAATTTTAAAAAAAATAATTACTTTTAAATATCTCAAAATAATTTTAAAATAAATAAATCGATATTATTTTGTATTTTATTTAAAAATTACACCCAAAGAAATAGAAAATAATATATACAGTCTACTATATGTAAGATATAACAAACTACCAAACATACCACCATATACATTATTGTCAACATGTTTTTAAGTTTCTTATAAATCAATTTTTATATTAGTAAACATAATAGTTGTATATAAATTATTTTATTCATGTATAAACATTTTTCAAAAAAGAAAAAATATATTTATACTAATTCAAAACATTTAAATTTTTTTGTTTGAGAGATTTTAAATCCCAAAATTAAATTTTATTCTCCCATCACACTAATTTAGAGAACATTTTTTATATTTTTTGAAAAGATATTTAAATAATATAGATTAATAAAAATAAAAATTATATCATTTATTTAAATTTGTACTAATAAAATATCAAAAGAGGGTATTTTCTTAAAAATATTTTGAATAACCAGTCCTATAGAAGACCCATTTTCTAAAAGAAAAGATCTTAACCTCTCATATCTCATAATAATCCATTGTTTATTGGTAAAAAAATAAATATAATTATTATTCTAAAAAATAGAATTTAAAAATTGTATATTTTAAAAAAATTGTTATTATAAACTCCATTTATTAATCATCTATTTAAAAAAAATATTATTAAGCATCCATATGGTATAATTTAATACTCATATAAGATCCATATATTAAAAGGATTATAATGTATTAAATAGTAGAAAATTGTTAATGGTTTCCCCATAATCTATTCATTTCTCTAGATTTTAACCCTTAGAAACTAACCTAGCTTTATTCCATGAAATAAAACCATATCCATTTATCTTATTTCTTAAGACCATTTTAATTACTATTATAAGATGGTTCAAGGACCTATCGAAATAATTTCAAACATTATATATTTTAAATTTAGTAAATACTTCTTGAATACCTAATACCCATATTCCATCATTTAATTATTTTCTATATATTTAGGAAAAAATTGGTATAGAATGGTTGATAACAACCAAGATTTTAAAATTTCCCTAATTTTTAACTCCTTTACCAGAATATCCTATTACTATATTTAAATGATGGTTCTTTAATTTCATAGGTTTTTTAAGAGAAAATTTAATGTTTCTCAACATACAATTTTCCGAATATGATTTATCATGATCTTACTATAATTTTTATTCACACTTAGCATTAAAAGAATGAAGTATCAAGCGATTTAATGAATCTATAGATTCATCTATTTTTATTTTTTGGTGATTAAAGGGATCAATCACATTCATATTCACCTAAAAATTTTATTAAACTATTATTTACATATTATTAAACACTCTATGAGTATTATATGTAGTAGGATTTCCAGAGAAAATTCCGCAATCATGTTTTGGATCAAAATTACAAATATTTTATTTTTTATTCATGATATAAACCTTTAATCCAAAAAAATTATAATAAAAAACATTAAGTTTAAAAATATTCCATAATACATGAGGTTTATCATTTAAAATACATATAATTAAAACAATATACATAACATGGAATGCAGTTTTAATATATTCTTCCAAAAAAACTAGGTAAACAATACTCATTTAACGTAGGAAAGTTCTTTTCAATATTATTCATATTTTTTATTTTAATAATAATTTTCTATGAGATGTTCTTGGAGACTAAAAATTATTTTTCACTCCCATATTTTAGAAAAAGGAATGAAAATAATGTTTCTCAAATTCTCCTCTATGGTAACTTCTTAATGAAAATATTTAAAAAAAATCAACTAACATACAAAAATTCATAATAACAGAACAAGATTTACTTCTAAATTTTAAAAATAAATCCCTTGAAATCATTAGAAAAATAAACTAACACAAAAAAACATTCCAATTAATAATTATACTTTAAAAGGTCCAAATAATCCCATGTGGATATGTTTTAGAGGTTTCTATATAGAATCATTATTGAATAGCTTGAAAGATAACATGTGTTGATTTACTATTTGAAATGTATTAAAATATATTTTCCCATAAAACATAGGATAATTTATACCACAAACTAAATTCATATTAGTTAATTTACAATGAACAAACCTTCAATGAAATATCTATGATTCTGTTATTCTATCATTTAAACATTTTACATTTTTTCACACATGTAACTAATGTACAAATTGTAATTATTTTCTTTTCCATATAATATAACATAGGAAATTTATTCTCAAAAAATAAAACATGAATAATTATTAAAATAAAAAGTAAAACTATCATCATAGGTTTGATAAATACATATCATATTATTCTTTAACAATTAATGTCATAGACCATTTTTTGATATGTATATATTATTGATCTTCAACGGATCTAACTCCTATAGTTTTCCCTTTAGAATTATTCCTAAAGGTAACCATACATCCATAAACTTTAGATAGTACATGAGTGGTTGATAATATTCATAGATATTCCTTGAAGAGAAAATGGGCATATACCATATAGAAAATTTGTTCATATGTCTTTTCTTGTGTTAAAATATTAAACAAAACATGGTTTGGTACCCCAAATGATTTTGAATGCTACAGTTTCTACAAGCATGGATATGAGAAACCATATAAATTTAAATTTACCTAAAACTCAAGAATTAATAATAGATATATATATTTATTAAAATAATAAACTTAACACAAATAAATTAATGATTACTTAAGAATCAATCATATGTATGGTGACCTCTAATTACTTGATAAAAATATATAACTTCATACATGCTATGATTATTTAAGATTGGAGAAAAATAATTTATGTACAGTTTAGGTTTCTCGTGATTACTTCATATTCCATATAATTCCTTCTTATTCGTAGTAGTTATATGGATTATATTAAAATATTAATTTTTTTTAAATAAACTACAAACACTTCATAAGGATTTTATGTCAGTATGCAAATTGTAAAATATAAATCATGTTCAAAAATTTTGTAAGAAGAATTATTTAATATTTCTTTAAATTTTTTGTTCTCTTTTAGAATTACATAATTATCATATATGATATCATTGGGAATATTATTAGGATATTTATGATTTTTCATTCATATTTCATATATTTTTTCTAATATGGAGAAGTGTTAAATTAAATTATCATTGGATCAGTTTTTAGAATCAATATTATAAATAGAATAATAATATAATTAGACCTCATCTTTTGAAGATATAAAGAATGTGTTTTCTTTATGAGTGTTTTGTTCTTCATTATTTTTTTAACTTTAATAACTTATTAGTTCATCAGATATAGCCTTGATATCCTTTTTTTATTTCAAAAATTTTTGTACATAAATATATTTCATTTAAAATATTTTATCCTTCAATTCATTTTTTCCCTTCTATTCATAATTTATTCGAAATAAGGTTTTATATTTCAAAACTAATTTCACTCATAACATTTTATTTCCATTATCCAGTGACTAATTTTATTATACTCATTAATTGATTTTTCAAAACCTTAATTATAATATATAGATATCGACCTATAATGGACATTAGTGATAGTTTCTTTGAGGGGGTGAATCAAGATAAGAAACTCATTCTCATTTCCCCACATACCAATGAAACTATCACAGTCCTAACTAATATTGACCTCACTTGTTAGTAGTTTAACTATATTGATCACCTATTAAATGTTGATATAAAAAACTATTATTATTATATTTACCTTTTTATTATTTTACCAATGATTTCTCAACCTGCATATACTAATGTTTTTCCTATAGAATATAATAAAATAAAGAACACAACAAAAAATATCATGATTGGCCTGCACTAGGCTACAACCAAGGATAACATAATGAAACTATGTCGATGTGACAAAATCCACTAAAAACGTTTCTATGGTGTATTTAGGCTACGTCACTCTTATTTCATGGGTCACGGACCTTACAAGATTTTGGGTCGGCCAACTGCCACCCAAGGTTCATTTCTTTTACATGTTTTGGGTTGACTAATAACAACCTAAGGGCCAATCCATTTATCATCTCCCTTTACTCACAAATTCAGGAGGGAATACTTTTTGTCTCAAATACCAATTCACAAACTAAATTTTTAATTGTTGATATATTTCCTTATACATGTTGATCCCTACACTACTCTTTCACAAAGTGGTTATGAACATCACCATTGTATTAGCTTCACTTTCTATATTGAACTACTCTTCAAGGAATATTTACATCCATTATCAATGTTAATAGTGAGTTCTCGTCAATTCCTATATCTTCACCTTAAGATAATGATCAATGTACACCTTCAAGTGACTTTCAAATCCTTCCTGAAACCATTACCTTCATGAATGATTCTAGTTATTCTTGATGTTTTTCTCCTTCTGGAATTGCAGAACTGTTCCCAAAGCCTAGAAAATGTTTGTAAAACTCCCTTAGTCATATTGACACATGTACTTTAATAATTAAATTAATGTTATTTTTAATTATTCATAGAATAAAATACACTATAAAATTATTTCATTAATTCAAAGCCTTTATATATTCAACAATTCATGATAGCTAAAATGAGGAGGGGTGGCATGTTATGTCCATTTTTTCCCCTTTGTGAAAACTACAACCACATTTTACAAAACACATCATTATATTCACAAAACACCATTGATTCATGAAACTTCATAGAATATATACCGTTCATGTATGCATCTAAATAACATGGAATCTTAACATAACTATTCGCCATCATGAAACTTACAACCATCATAAAAGTCACTTTTTTTAATCAATCAATATTTTAATTATTCAATTAAATTTACATATTTTAATGAGATAGTATCAAAAAATAAATATCATAAAACTTTTTGAAAAATATTGTTCCATTAATAAAACATACATCCTTGATTAAAATCACTTTCAAAAGTCAATCTATCATTCTGAAACATAATACCCTTGCCAATTTTTTATGAGTCCCTATTTGATCTTTAATTTCACAAAACATCATGTAAATATTTATGCCTTTCAAGAAACTTTTCTAATTTTGTGAAAATCATTCCTTTTATTTTTATTTTTATTGATATGTCTTGGAATCAACATTTTTGCAAAACATATAATTTATTTGGTACTTCTTCATTTTCATTTTATTCATATGAAAACATCCAACACACACTCAAACACTTGTAGACCCATTATGTGATAAATAAATCAATTTCTTCATGATACTATAACTTCTCTATGAGATTTGAATGATTCTTCCCAATTTAGGTTCTTAGCCATCATTTATTACTTCACCCCCATCTCTCACTGTTTTCTTGATCAACATGTGGTTCTCACATAGTACATCATTCAATCAACCACATTCCCTTTATTGGGATCATCATCTTATCATGCAACTATTTAAAATGTAAATGGAAAATAAAATTTCCTACACCACACCATGATAATGGAAAAATATAATCCAACACACCAACACATTAGGGATGATTTTATAGTGTTTCCAATGAATATAACACAAAACACATGGAAAACCCATTTTTCATTAGTTCCATATAATCTCCCACTTTATATTTTTTGTAAATAATTTCATGAATCATTTTTCCTATAATGACTCAACCTCATAAAAAATTATAGATATAAACTATCTATGAATACCAATAACAATAATTGATTTTTTTATAAATTTATATCAACTATTACATAATATATTCAACATGAGAATACCACTTCTTCAACCCCACTAGGAAACTACATTCATCATGATATTATTCCATAATTTATCTTCATTGAATGTAAATCTTTTTTATTTCCATAATTATAAACTTAACTTACTAAACCCACTGTACATGGCTGATAATAAGAACACGTGGATTCATGATCCTTTATTCTTTAGAAAACACTACATAGGGATTCATGATCATTTATTCTCCCATTCAACATCAAATAAAATCTATACCTGGTACTATATATATTTATTAATTAATCTCTATAAATATGTACCTTAAGAAAAAAGGGTTTAACTTCCCACATTTTCATTATTCTCCACCCATCTTCTTGATGTCAGAATATATAAGATTTAAACTTTGATTCCGTTGAGACAATTAATTAGTTTATTTAATTCTACATCCTTTATGAATGATGTTCGTTGAGATATTTCTACTCCCCCCCCCCCGTAAAAAAAAGTTATTTGTGATAGATAAGGAGATAAAATTTCCCCTATGATATGTAACATCTCCATTTGTTAGGCCCTCATGTTAGACCCAAAATTTAAATTCTACTCTTGAATAATATATTCACATGTGACTTTAGGTTTTACTTATTTCTCTTCTTCAAAATCATATTTATATTGATGATACATTCATAAATATTTTTAGTGGGTGGTCTTACTAATTAGTAAAGAGACATTAATTAAATATCTAAGCCTACTGAGTTGATACATGGTGTGGGAAACAAGGTTTATAGGTAATATAACTATCATTTTCCATTTCAAAAACTTACTTTCATGCATCTCAAGTATCCATTTAACATTATCTTCCTTTAAATAATTCTTACCTACAAAATGTAGAAATAATTTTTACTTCCTATTATATTTCTCACCTCCTGAAACAAAGATGATACAAAATGTAGAAATTCATACCTAATATCATAGATACAACCATATTGGATGACACCAAATGGTTAAATGATGACTCATTTGTTAGGAATTTGAGACCACTACCTAAACTGTACATGGTAACTGGTCTCTTCATTAATCCACGGGGCTTGATTACTTATTTATTGGGGAAACTATATTTCAAATGTTCATTTCAAAACATCCCCATAAATTCTCAATGATTCCAAAAAATATAGAACTATAATTTATCCAGAGAGTTATCTATCTATATAAATCTTTTATATACTAAGAATAATAGGATTATATCATATGTTAGATAAAAAAAACTAATGAATCATGAGAGCTCATTTTTTTACTACTTCCCTATTTTTCTATCCTCATGTTCTTAAGTAATGGGTATCTAGTTCTATTGTCCAAAAATGCTTCATGTATATTTATACCACTTTAGATTTATTGAAATATCAACATTCATATCCTAATTCCATTTATTTTTACTCCTTATTAATTCTCTAATTGTTCTTTATTTCTCATTAATTGTGATTCTAGTTACAAAAAAAATTCTACATGTACAAATGTGAATCAATTGGAACACTGGATCATGTCACACAACAAGATTTCATATTTTGATTAAATATATACATTAATCATATCTCCCCAAAAAATAAAACTATTAATCATCAATAAATTTTATTTAGACACATGGGGATAGGGGTTGTTTCACATCCCCAAGTTGAGGAATGAGGC
Organism: Viscum album; assembly: GCA_963277665.1. Taxonomy (NCBI): domain Eukaryota; kingdom Viridiplantae; phylum Streptophyta; class Magnoliopsida; order Santalales; family Viscaceae; genus Viscum; species Viscum album. The sequence continues at coordinate 1,285,283,309 of OY728133.1, forward strand.
TGGTCTTTGTGGACCCCCATAGATTAAGACACTCATTTTATCCTTTTTAAAATTCAAGGAATGTAATGACATTAACTAATCCACTTCTTCTTCATAATGATTATTTATGATATGCCTATTCATTTGTTGGGAATTGTTTTTATTCATCAACCTACTCACAAAACATTCATCATTAGATATTCTAACTGAAATAGATCTCCTCAAATGATAATGGTTAGATCCCTCCTCTTTACATCTCCATATATATCTTTTTCACTGCCTGATTTATCAACAGTCAGGACTAATGTCTATTTTTTGGGATTTATACTTCACATAAGAGTACTTTCTATCATATCATTTTTACAAATATTCTTCTTATCATTCCAGGAATAATTCTTCTAATATCCTAATGTGAAACTTCTATTTATATCAAAAAAATTATTTTTATTGGATACTCCAATGGGTTTATTCATCTCTTTATTTGACATATATTTTGAAAAACCACTTAGGCATGCCTCATTCCAATTCTATTAAACAACTAATAGATCATTGTTAGATATTTTGTTTTTTGGGGGACCCTTCTTCTCATGCTCTTCCAACTTTCTCAAATTTTTATTTTTTTCATTATTATTCCTATAGAATTTTTGTATTTGATTATAGGAGAGATTTTGTGGGTAAACCGATGTTAGTGCTTGATAAAAAAAATTTGAGGTCAATTATTTTCATCCAGAATAGTAAATGGGTTCCCCAACATCATATAATTTCATGCATTGAAACATTTCTTAACATTAGTCATAATAATGGAGGAATTACTTGCGACATATAAATTTTTCTTTTTTCTACAATTCAAACCCATATAACCATTTTTAACATAGATAAATCACATCTTATTAAAACCATACTTCATATATGAATTACATGGATTATGTGTTATTTCAGAAAATTCAATTCTTTATTTGAGTACTTGGGATTCTGAGAAGACATTGAAAGTATTTTACATTATTCAATAGTAGAAGAACATATTGATGAAATTTTACTAAGAGTGTTATCTTTCGGGTTTGGAAATATGATTCCTCATACATAGTGATTCTAGATTTACATATTTGTGGAATCCACTTGTTTATTCTACCATGGGTGTGATATTTTTTCCCATTTCAAGTTTTTATCCTCCATTTAATCTTTTTGATATTCACATACATATCCTTTAGTATGGTGTTCTTATTCCTCATAGATATTTATGATTCATTTCATTATTCTGACCTCTCTTACAGTTTTTTATATGAATAATCCTATCTTTCATATCCTTATATGTGTCTATTTTATTTTAAATTTCATGTTCATGTTCTTCAAGTAACTCACATTGACACTTAATTTATGAACCCATCATCACAATTTCTACATTCCAGCCCATCTAAAATTTATGTAGCCATTGGTTCTATATAATGTACTCTTCTATATGTGAACCCAATTCATTATTCTTAGCCCTATTATTTGGATTTTAATTTGAATCAAGAATCTTATATTTAGAACCAACATTACACTCTTCACATTCAATGTTATATACCCTAATTCTTTATTCAGGGTATCATTCTTATCCCTTAGACCTGTAATGAAACCAGTTATTCTATGATTGTGAATTTTCAGTTTGTTGACCTCAATTTTTTTATATTTCAACATTGATCCCTTGATATGTTTCTTCATTCACTACTCTATGTTTTCTTCATTTATTTGTGGATCATGCGTCTTTAATATATGGATTTCTTCCACCATAAAATATATTTATATATCATCAACATCAATAGTCTTAATATCACTTGGAATATCAGGACCCTCACATTTCCCTATAAAATCATTGTATTAAGGATTATACACAATCTGATCTATCCATACCTTTTATTTATGAAATTATAGGCCCCTTTAGGTAATTAAATAACTATCAAATACTATTCCATTACATGAGATTCCTTTAGTCTTTCACTTATCTATATTCATTCTCCTTCATATGATATATGAGAATATTAGATTTGGAATATCAATACGAATCAAATCAATTCCACAAAATATATAACAATATAAACCTACTCAATGATACTAATTCATAGACCCATAGGGTATTATAGTAAGATATACACTTATGGGGGTGAATAAATGTATTACACTCATTCATGATTCCCAACCTACCCACCAAACTCTCATAATGTTTAACAATCATTGACCTCACTTGTTAGTAGTGTGACACATGTGTTCACATGTTACAAGATGATTCAAATAACTGGTGAGTTTATCATAGAATTATTTAAAAATACCAATTATATCTAAATCAATATGAACTGATTATCTTTCTATAGAATATATACAACAAACAATACAATTCAAAATAATGTTAATTGGATCACCAACACCAAGACATGTCAAAGGAGGAAACATAAATATTTTTTTTATGTTCTAAAATCCCCTAATAATAATTTAGTGGTGGATTTAGAATATGTTTCTCCTATTATTTTGTAACTACCCTTATAAAATTGGGGGCTGGATCAGTATCACCCAAGGGTCACTCCTATTAATCCCACACGTTACTCCCTTTATCCCTTTTATTTTCTCACTAATTTAAGAGGGAATTGTTTTTAGATTGTATTAAAATAAAATAATTCACTATCTAATATTTTTTTATCAATAAATGCATGTTGATCTTCACATTTCACATTCAAAAATGGGTTGCAAACATCACTATTAGGGAATCATCACTTTCCATATTAAAAATGTCATTAAGGAATATTGGATTCCATTGTAAAGAACGTAATGGACTTCTAACCACTTTTGGTACTATTTTCTGATGAATATTGCAAATAAAAAACATTCAATAAACATTTCAAACCATCACAAAAAAATTACAATTTCATGAGATGCTCCAATTCTTATTGATATATTATACATTCACAGAGCTCATAACATTTCCTGAACCTTACTAAAATTTTGTGAAATAGTATTGGGTATATTAAAGGAATTATTTTCTTTACAGAACAGATATTCTTATGAATTCATCATATAAGTGAAACCTTCATGAATTTATTTCACGAATTCATAGCCTTACAATAATTAATGATTCATGTCATCTCAATGGGGGTGGGGTAGCGGACTATTTAAGTACATTAGCACACCTTCATGATACTTTCTATTTAACCACTATATTTTGAAAAACAATTGATTTTTTCCATGACCCTATCATTCTTTATAAATCATGTGGTAATATATTTAAATTATGTATGATTCCAAAAAACATGTAACCATCATATAGCATAATATTTCATAAAAGTACCTCATTCAAATAAGTTAATTTCATAATTAAATAAATCTTTCATGAATTACATGTAATTTTCATATTTTAATTAGGTAGTATCAAAAATTCATTTTAGCTAAACTTTGTGAAGCTCTCTCTACCTTTCATGATACTTGTTTCGTTCAAAAAAACTCACATCCATGAATAAATCAATATTTCCATAAATTTTGGCCTTTCCCATTATTTGATAAATCCCTCTTGAATTTTTAATTTCATAAACATTTTTGAAACACTTTTTTTCTTTTACACAAAATTTTCTCTTGTGTGAAAATCCTTCCATTGAAATTTTATTAGATATCTTGGAATCACTATGTTCACAAAACATATTAGTTACATGATATTTATTACTATGCTTAATTTTCCAAGGAGAAATTACAACACCCAATTTATAATTTCATTACCACTTTTTTCTATATAAATCATGTTACTCGTTGTTCTGGAACTATTCCATGAAAATTTCATGACACAAACCTATATGGGTGATCATCTTTCAATAGTAGCCTCAACTCACCTCTCATTATTATCATGAGAAATATTCTAACCACACATAGTAAAACATTAAATATTCTATTTTCACTTTATTAATAACAATTCCGACTCATGAAATGGTTAAAATGATGAAAAATAAATCCAGCGTGCATGACCACACCATGATAATAGAAACACTACATCCAAAAGACTAGCACAGTAGGGTTGATAGTGAAAGTGTTTACATAGAATCCAACACACACAAAATGGAAACAATAATTCTCAATGGTGTCCACATATAGATTGTTGAATATTCTATACAACATTGAATAGTCCAATATGGAATTTGAAATAAATGAATCATTATAGTATACAAAATCCACCTTTAACTTATTTTCACATTTTGTAATTGAATATTTGAGACATGTATTTTCTTTTTTCGTCATTCTATGATGGTTAGATTATAGATTCATCTCATTATCATCCATAATTAGAGGGAAAAAATTCCATAAAATGTTAATATTTATTAGGATTTTACTATCTAATTGATGATGAAATATTATTCCATCTCCTAAAAAACACTGAGGACCTTTAAATATTGGTCAGGTTCTGGTACAGATGTTCTGAGAATAGAAAAAACATTGAATATATTAGTCAATATTATATTAATCTAACTGATACTTTTATCTTCTTGTATTAAATAAGTGTAAAACATCAACTTAACAATACTTTATATAAATTATATACCATTATTTATTCATTCACATGAGAAAATTATTATTATATTACACATTTTAGTAGCATCATCGCATTAAGAGAAATATTTGATTTTATTTGTCCCATGTCGATTAATAATTACATACATAGATATTTAATTGAAATAATATTCATTTTCTATAGTAGAATCCCATATTCCTAGTTTATCCATTCAGATTTCATATAACATGATTGGATTCAGATAAAATTTCAAAACAAGATATTTCAAATATATAATCATGTTATATTTAAATAATAAATAACTTTTACCACTAAAATATGGATTCATGATCATTGAAATTCATAATTTAAGGTCCTAAATTGGAATCAATCTTATACTAGAGATTTATTACATGCTTTTAAGTGATAAAATAAATTTTCAATAGATAAATTCTATGATACCAATTATTTTCTGAGAATGATGATGAATATAGAAGAGGTGGTGAGTTTTATCCTTAAAAAATTGATAAATTAAAAACAAATACTTGTTGATCATGGAAAGAATAAAATATTCTCTTTTTATTCATCAGATTATGTAGTGGAAAATAAAATAATGGGTCACAATAGTTTTTATAGATGTTCTAGGTATAAAGATCTGTTAGTTCACTCCACCAACACTCTCTCTGAGAGTTTTTTTGATTTTTCACTAGTATATAATTTTCAAAGAAATATAAAAAGTTTATTTTAAGAAATTCCACCTTATTATAATGGATTTTATGTTGATTTTAGATGATCTAACTACATCCCTTAAAACTATGCCCACCTGATTGTTTAGAAACAAAAGAAACTAACTTTCGTAAGATAAATTCTATATAAAATAATTCAAATTCAGATTATCTAGTTGAAATATAAATATATATTGAGTGGAATATTTGAATAACATAAAATAATATTCATTAGTAATATAATCCAAACATTCATTAGATAATAATTACAAAAATAATTATAAAAAACTAAATAATTATTTATAGAATTAGGATGGACACAAAACAATATATTTATATATAATGTATGTGTCCAAAGTGATGTCATAAAAATATTTAATAAACTAAAATATATGTGTCATATACATTTATGGAAAAAAAATAATTGAAAGAATAATATTTTCTATAAATGTAAAAATATTTCATAATTTTAAAGTAATAAATTAAAATCATTATGCCTCATAAAGTCAGATTGATAGCCAGAAAAAAATTATTGACCATCCATATGAAAATAAGGAAAATAAATTAGTATCTTAAATAAATTCATGTCCAATAGATATGAAAATAACACCATATAAATAATGATTTAGAAAAATATGGTATTTTAATTTTTAATTTTATCATGAATGGAAAATAATAACTTCCCTTAGAAGTCGAAACAAATTAATCTATTGTTGCAGATCTTCTCAAATGGTCTTTGAGTAAAATTATTGAAGATTTTCCCCCCTAAAAATCATATCAAAAAATGTGAAATCATTTAAAATTTAAACTCAACAAATTATTGATCTAACATGGGGATTGAACTTTATGAGGATGTCTCCAGATGTATGGTTTCCATTGTATGGTTGATTCCAAACATAGAGTTCCAGAACATAGAGTATAATACCAACATTTAGTTCACTACATGAGGTATATTTCCACTATTATGTTAATTAAGTTAGGTACATATCAAACATTATGAATATGAATTTTTGAAATATTGATAAAAGAAAACTTCATGAACATAATATTTAGCTCAAATGTTGGGTTCCAAACTTGGGGTAGGATTTTAAAAAAAAAATTCAAATTCACTTTCTGAATAATGATTCCAAACTCCTTAAAAAATTACAAAATATTTAGTAAAAATTTTCTTAAAAAATATAAATATCATTAAATAGTCTTCATAAATTCATGGATAAAATAATTGATGAATGAAATATAAACATTAAATTCACTCAATGTAACTTCTTTGGTAAAAAAATGATGGTACATGTGAGAATCAAAATCAATAAAGAACATGTATTATCAACATTAATATTCCCATAATCCTAATATAATTTTATTAGGATATCCCACTAAATGAAATTCAAAAAATATAATTCACCAAATACATATCCCTTTCCAAATTTCACCTCCAATAGTTCATTTACCATAACTTTATTGTTATATTTCACTTACAATAGTTCACATAGTGGTATTTATAATCATTCAATCTCTCTTGATGTATCAAATCGACTATTTAATATTAATTCATTTTATATATTTCCCCTTTTAGAGTAGTATTCTATGAATTTATAGGCATGGTTTGGGTTATTTTGACCACGTTGTATATGGTTTTTCTTAGGAATGGTATATGAAAGCACCATTATTCACACAATCCCTTTTCGAAAATCATGTTGGTGGATGAAATTTGATAACCTATAGGAAATTTTTAATGTATCAAATATATAAACCTAGGATTAAAATACATGGATATTACATAATTTTAGATGAATATTGATCACATTATAAAAATATATTCCCAAGGACCATAATATTTTAGTGTCCTTGAAAACATAGAACAAAATATTCTAACTTGGAGAAGTATCATCAATGTTTTCCAAAATTATCTTCCCCTATAGTACATCTACTTTAAAATTTTCATCATAACATGAGGAAAGGGCACATAAGAATGGTGTGAGCTTATTAAGGGTAAAAAAAGGATATGTATAAGCATAACATGAGCATAAGGGTATGAGAATATGATAATAATATTAAAATATTATAAATTGTGTATCAAAGATCATATACATGTGTCATGGAATGAATATTAGTATCTCATAAGACATGATTCAGGATGGAACCAAGAGCATAATACATGAGACCATAATAAAGGAATAATAAATTTAATTTTTGGAAAACACATAAGCATATAAAATTATTTCTGTAGTATTCAAGGAATCACTGTTAAGGCCATCATTGTAGTATGGGTTCACTCCCCATACCATCTTGGTAGTCATGGTTCATTCCCATGACAATATAATTAGTCAAGGATCACTCCAAAGATCAATATAGAAGAAAATGTACTTTACTACACTGAGTTGACTCCCTACTCTATCCATGTCTATCACATGAAATATAAATCATTACCCAATGCGTTGGAGGGATATATATGTCCGGCTATTAGAACCTAGTTTTTCACTCAGGCATGGATCATTTAATTTTTAGTATAATTCATTATTTTGGTTATAATATAGATGAATAATTGGTTAGTGAAGGTCCCAAGGGTTTATGGTTCTTGTTCATAGCTTGTAACCCCTCTTTTTGGGAAAACAGGCATGGTGCATGGTTTATATCAAATTGCGTGGGAAGGCTACCTGGTTATGACAAGTTGTACGAATGGTGACTTTTTGGACAGAGCTTTAATGCACAGTTGGAACACGGTTTCCCTGACCATGTGACCTAACCGTTCAAGTTCCATTTTTTCCAAGTACTTGTGCATGGTTTTCACATAGCTTTTCAAACCATGCGGAAAAACTGTGCATAGGTTAATTTTTGGGTAAAATGACCTTTTGGAACTTAATGATCTAATTAAGCTTCCTCTTCCTCCCAAATCTGGAATCTAGTGGGATTGACTTATTTTTATTTTCTTTTGGATCTATTTGAAGGTATAAGGTTGGGATTGAAATATCAGCTTAATCTGGGATATAATCGAGCTTCTGTTTGTCACTTTGGATGTGAAATAGTATTTAATCGAGTCCTTTTTAGCCATTCTTCTCCTATCTTAATCTCAGCCTAGTTATTGAGGTGTGAGTGTTTTTTTCATTTTTCTTAGATCTAATCCATTATAAGCTTAATTAGAGGCTAATATTGAAGTAGAAGGATTTTACAAGCCTAAGGTGGGTGGTTTATGAATCATCCCTCAAGTTCGTTGATTTTGGAATTATCATGTGAGGCCCACCGATTTCATCAGTTATTGTTTATTGAATTTATATTTCATGATTATAATCATTATAATTTTATGATTATGCTCTCTCCATATATTTGATTTGTTTTTGGTGGTTACACCCACAACTGCATCCTTCCCATATTGGATGAGATTCCATAATTGAGATTTTAGTGTTTTGACTCTCTTGAGCCATTGTTTGGATGTGCTCAATATTGACCACACTAATGGTTGGAATCCTTGTCATAAATTTTTGTTGTATCATGTAATGGTGAGTAGAAAGTAAAATGTAAATTCAACTTGACCCACCTATGTTAAGTGCTTCAAATTGATAATTAAATGTGAAAGGTAAATTTGAAAGTATAAAAAGTATATAACTAGACCAGATTAAATGTGATTGATTAATAGGTTTCATGTCCTTAACATCTCTTATCGCATTTGTGGAAGGTATAAGAATGAACCTTAATTGTCGAATATTCCTTGAATGGAATTAATAAAGTTTGGATTCCACTTTTCCTTGTCATGATAATTAAAGGAAAGGCTTAAATTAAATGGACTTATTGATTAATTTTGACATTATTAAAAGTTTCCATGCTACTTGAACTTATCACACTAATGAAAGGAAGGGCTTGAATCAAATTAACTATTGCATGAAATCATAATTAAAAAGGAGTGTCCTGACTCGATCTCACCATGGATTTATAGCAGGTAATTCCTTGAGCACTGGGGAACCCCATTATGATTCGAGGATATAGATTAATTAGGTTGAGACCCACAAAGATATTGATCCTTGTCTATTATCGGATGCCTGATATGACACCATAGAATCCCTCACATAGTATTAAAGTATTCCTTGGATATTCTCCTTGGATCAAGCATTGATATGTTGGTTCCACTATTAAATCCCATAGGGCCTAGTCACTACATAGCCCCATTTTACCTTGGATGATCACCTTGGATTCGGTAGGAATCTTATTGTGGAATTTCTAAGAATATGATCCATGGATTACACTCTTACCCTTATCCAAGAAACAGTTATCACTGAGTTGGTGACCCTTAAGGTCTACATTGCCTTGGTTATTACCTTATAACTTCATTATTAAATATCATTACAGGTTTGCTTGTACTAACATAAAACCTTCACTATTTTTAACATGTGACTTATTTATAAACTAGTGGTAATAAATTAGTATATTGGTTATGTTCAGACGCCATCCAAGGGCCAATGCTGGTGCTTAGGTATTTAGTTATGTTGTGCAGATTTACTTTATATATGTATTCCTTCACACTGTTACATTTCCATTACATGGTCCATATGTTATAGACACCATTGGAGGTGACCCAGTGATATTTATCTCACACTCTCTATGGGATCCATTTGGTACCCTGGGGAAAATTACATGTATGAAGGTGCTGAAAAAGGGAAGCATACAACTTTGAACACTTGATTTCTTGTTGTTTAGGATAGATCTTAATAGTAGATGATCGAGATGGAGCTCAGGATACTTGGGATAGTCTTTGATTTCCTTTATACTATGTGTAACATGTTATTTATACTATTTTGAATCCATGTTTTCTAGATTTCTAGATACATGACATATCATCATTAGTTGTTGTATGTTATTTCATTTATTTTCGTTGTTGATTCTATTTTTTTTTTGTGACTTATGTTTACAAGTATTTCTTCCTATATTTACCTCTATTATTATTTATCCATTATGGAACACTCTATAAATAAGGTAATATTCTCCCCATAAACACACCCAATTCCCTTGCTTCTGTTAGCAGCCTCTAGATTTTGGGGGGATGATCTTGTGGCTATGTGGTCCACCAGACTCAGGGCACCCATTAAGTGGAATTCAGGTTCAGTACATGACATAGTGGTATTATAAGTGGTTCATTTCTTTGATTACTATTTGAAGACAATATATTGGAGATTATAAATGCTTGGGACTTGGTCATAAGTCGTGATTGGTCTTCAGAAACACAGTTTCAGGGTAAAATTCATGTTACCCAAATTATAATTGTTATTCTGTTTTTCCTGTTACAATTGACATTATTTAACCATTGGGTGACGCAGATGTTATGTGGTGTTATTGATTATAGTTCTAACTAATATTCTATTTCATCCTTGGCCCCATGAGAAGAGGGAAAGGAGAATTGTTACATGCATCATATAGGCACCTAGAATTTACATGTAATACATATTTCTATGCAATACAGGTTCATTTCACTGCTTTGTATTTCTTGATATGCTTGTGATTGTTGAGTGATGTTGTGATGTTGTGATATTTAACTTATTCTTTTATTATTTTTGGTTGTTATTGATTGATTTCTTATCTCAATTCATGAGGTGTATGGGCCCTCATGGGTTGGGATGAGTAATTTACCGAGTCGAACCATTATGTTGTAAATAAATGGGTGTCATTTAAAGTGATAAGGTGTATGGGCACCGATTCACCATGAATGGATTTCCATTATAAAGTCAATAATGACATTCAAAATGAATTTCTTGCACATATTTATCCTTCCTTGTCATGTTTATGAAAGTTAAATTAGTGAACATGGTAATTAAATTTAAAAAAATGAAACATATACTTGATCACTTACCGATAAATGGTCATCTAAGCATGTAGTTGTGGTAGTATTACTTAGGTAGTGAGACTTCATACATTCTGATTCTACTAGATATGCTATATTTTTTCTTAAGATAGTTCTAAGGAATGTTCTTGGCCTTTCTAGACCAATTCTTCCATGACATCCTTGTATCATACGCTAGAAAGGTGGTGACGAACATGCTCTAGACCTGGTGGTCCCTTAGCCACCACTCTTACCATCAAGATTGCCACTTGAGGGAACACATGTTGTACCTGATATGGGAACTGATAACCACGTTCTTGATATCTTCCTACAACTATTTCTGTGCATGTATAGTGCTCCATGTCTTGCACGTGCGATGGCTAATCTGACTCTTGAGTTCTAACAGTAGAATCCTCATACTTTCTCAAGGAATGGCATTCCTCAGGCTACTGATTCATGGCTAGAGGCCACCCTATATATCTTTGATAATCTAGATATGAATTTAGAGTGTAGGTTCATGGTTTCCACATACATGATTTGTGATTTGACCAAGCGCTGGTGGGATGTGATTACCCAGGTTGGTTGTCATCAGGTCATGTTATCAGTTGATTTATAGATTACCTTATATTATCAGTTCTTTCCTTAGATGCTAAGAAATGAAAAATCCAAGGAGTTCATTCATATTGCACAAGGTTCTATGTATGTTATGGAATATTCAACTCATTTTTTGGATTTTTAGTGCTTCCTACCACTTCTAATCAGTGATGAACTTTTGCATGCTAGACATTTCGAGGATGGCCTCTAGTATTCCATCCATACATAGGTGAATGTATTTCAATACATTAACTTTTATACAATATTCAATTAGGATCTTATAACAAAGTGTAACTTTATGGATGACAATAGTAATGGTAAAATATGCCTAGTGTCGTGTCAGTATAGTAGTTCTTCCAGTTGAATGAAGCGTTCTCTCGATGTTTCTCGTTTGGGAAGTGAAAACTAGAGTGACTATTTTGATAGCTCTAAAGTGTGTTATAAATGTGGATTAAGGGACACCTAAAGCCTCATTTTGATGGAGACACAATGGATTTCCAGGCTTTCTGATTTATGGAGAATCTTCTAAGGTTATTCTGGACCTTCCCATCAACTTTGATTGGAAAAGCATCTGTGCTAGATCCACCTTCAAGAGAATGTTCTTTTACGACATGTTGGGTGGGGAGTTGGAATATCACTGGAAGGACTGGATGAGGAAGAGGTTGTGGTCATGGAATTCATACCCCTAATCACAATCTGAGCCAATAGAGTAGTTATGATCGTGGTAGTCCATTGGTTGGACCGGGTCATGGATCAGGTCAGTTGTATTCGCTATAGACAATACCAGAGGATCCAAATGTGGGACCATCCACAGTATGAGGTACTATTCTTATGGAATCTACCATAGTATCTTCTTAATTTGATACTTGTTCTTAGAACTCTTTTCCTGTTTATCTATCCTAGAATATCTCAGAATGCAGATACAGTACTACTATGGTGTAATGACCCTAGATACGCCATTAGGTGTATGAACAGAGGGTATACGCCAGTATAGGGACTATCCCCTTAAGGTATGTAGTTACTATTTCTTATTGAGAATTTTTTTATCAAGATGAGGGGATTAAATGTCATTCTAGGTATGGATTGGTTGGTTCAGTATCATGATTTTATAAACTTCTATCACTAAAGGTTATTGTTTACATCCCCAGTGGGAATAATTTATCTACATAAGGGTGAGTGGGATGTCCAGTCTAGTAGAGATGGACTAGAGAATCATGGGATAGGTGGAGTGACCGTCCAAATTAAAAATCTCTTCATAGAGGATTAAGGTTTACAACAACTTGATTTACCTACAATAGTGAATCGTTTCAGGGATGTCTTTCCCAAAGATTTTTATAGCTTAACTTCAGAGATATAGGTATATTTCACAATTGATCTTGTTCAAAGAGTAGTTCTAATGTCCATTCCTCTGTACATAATGGAACCTACAGAACTTGAGGATCTCAAGAAGAAGTTATAGAATTTAGGGGGAATGGTTTTATATGACCCAATACATCCTCATGGGGTTTGCCGAAGATTTTTTCCAATAAGGTGGATAGAATATTATGTCTATGTGTAGATTTAATTATGTTGAACCATCTTACGATCAAGAATCAGTAACCACTTCCTTGAATAAATGATTTATTTGTGTATCTTTGATGATATAGGATCATCTCTAAGATCGAACTAATATCGGGTTATCATTAGGTGTGATTTATACCATCATACATTCTTCATACAACATTATGTATCAGGTGTGGTCTGTATGAGTACATAGTTATGTGTTCGGTCATACTAACATGCCTACCATTTTCATGGATCTGATAGATAGGGTGTTCCACCCCTATTTGGATTTTTTGTCATGGTCTTTGTGGATGACATCTTGGTGTATTCTCACACTCATAGTGACCATGAAAATCATCTTGAGATCATTTTGAGTACACTAATAGAGAATTATCTATATGCCAATATTACTAATTTCCACTTCTGGATCAACAAAGTTTACTTATTGGGTTATATTATCTTAGAATCATACATATCTATTGACCTAGAAAAGGTTAGTTTTGTAGTTTCTTGGGAGCATCCTAAGAAAGTGTTTTACATATAGATTTTCTTAGGGTTTGATGGATATTACAATAGTTTCATACAATAATGATCACATCTTTCTTCACCTCTTAGTGGCCTTATAAAGAAGGGTGTCAATTTCCTTTGGTCAAAAGCGTGTGAGAAATCCATTCAGGAGAAGAAAGGGAGGCTTGTCTCAGCACCTATTCTAATTCTTCCCAAGTCACTTATAGGTTACACCATCTTCTATGATGCATCAGGCGTCATCCTAGAAGTAGTGTTGATGTAGGAAGATAGAATCATTGTATATGGATCTCAACAGTTAAGGCCTCATGAGAGAAATTACCTGACATGGGACCTTGAGATAGTAGGGGTTGTTTGGGACTTATGTTGCTAGAGACACTATCTATTAGGTGAGTGATTTGTGGTGTACATGAACCATAAGTTCCCAAAATATATCTTTAATTAGCGTGACATGAATCTCATAAAGTAGATATGGGTCGAATATCTACAGTCCATTGATTTTTAGCTTTCCTATACACTTGGGAGGGGTAATGTGGTTACAGATGCAATGAGTTGGAAAACTCAGGCATAAGAAGTATGGGAAGCTTGTGAGGATTGGAATTTAATAACCCTCTTCTCTGAGCTGCACTTAGAGTTTCATGATAGTCACGAGTAGTATTATCTCTCGTCATTGGTAGTTACCTTTTCCCTCCTTGGTAAAGTGAAGAGTATATAATTTTCAGATCCTGGATTCTTGGTACATTGTGAGAGTATATTAGGAGATAACCCGCCTCTGGATTAGTCTGTATTCATAGATGAAATCCTAAGTATCCATGGACATGTCTGGGACTCTATAGATTTCAGATATGAGTTGAAGAAAGAGTCGCATTCCTCTCAATGGGATGTTCATCCAAGCATCTCAAAGATTTATCAAGACATGGGATGCCAGTATTGGTGGGCTAGGATGAAACAAAATATAGCAGGTTTTATCAATAGTTGTTCCATTTGTCAGCAAGTGAAGGCGGAGCACCATAGACCTACAGGCTTGTTAAATCCTTTTCCATCCCTATAATGGAAATGGGAAGATGTTGCTATGTATTTTTTAGTTATTTTACCTATTTATCCTAGAGGTAGTGCATTTGTATGGGTTTTTAGTGATATAATGGTGAAATTAGCCCACTTCATTCCTACTCGGGAGACTTTCTTGGTTGATGAGATGAAAAAATTATATGTCCATGAAATCATACAACTCCATAGGGTCCCTCATAATATTATTTTAGATAGGGGTGATCATTTAAAATTATTGTTTTGGAAGGTATTCCAAAAGGATACAGGAACATAGGTGCTTCTAAGCACCGCTTTTCACCCTTAGACCAATGGACAATCAGAATGGACAATACATTTTCTAGAGGATATGCTTCGAGCATGTGTTTCTGATTTTAGTTATTCTTGGGAAAATAATATCCCTATCATTAAGTTATAATATAATAATATATTCCAAGAAATGATTCAGATGGATCCTTTTGAGTCCTTATTTTTTAGTCCATGTCTTTCACCTCTGTACTGGCTGGAGGCAGGTGAGGCATCCCTACTAGGTCGGCATCTCGTTCAAGAGACATCAGAGAAGGTTTAGCTAATTAGAAATCATATGACTACTTATTAGTGTATAAAAAAATAATACGCCAATCACCATAAAAACCACTAGATTTTGATGTTAGGGATCATTTTTTCCCTTAGGTATCTCCCAGGCTAGGTTAGAGATGGTTACGAAAGCAAGGGAAGTAGTCGCTTTGTTGCATAGGTCTGTTTGAGATCCTAGAAAGAGTTGGTATGTTAGCATATTAGTTGCTACTACCTATTAGGTATTGTTTAATGAAAAATTTATTCCATGTTTCATATCTTTTCCAGTATCATGTTGACCCATCTCATACCTTTGATCCCAAGGAAGAAGAGTTAGATGCTAATTCTACCTTTGAGGAGTATCCAGTATGCATCGTCGACCAGATCACAAAGGTTATATGACGTTGGTATGTCCCTCCATTATAATTGATATGGTAGTATGGCCACATGTAGGATTATACGTGGGAGTGAGAGGTAGAAATATGTGCTAAGTGGCAATAATTGTTCTCAGACAATATTTCTACACCCTTGGAAGGTGAACTTAGGGATGATTTCTTTTAAGGGGGAAGACTGTAAGAACTCAGTTTTTTTACTCAGCTATGAATCCTTTAATTTTTTGTCTAATAATTTATTTTGTGCATAATATGGATGCATAATGGGTTAGTGAAGGTCCCATGGGTTTTAGGGGCTTGATTGGAGCTCAAAACCCATCTTTTTTGGAAAAACAGGTCTGGCACATGGTTTAGAGAAAACCGTGCCAGAAGGATGCATAGTTATTGAAAACTGTATAGATTATGAATTTTTGGATAGATCCTTACCACACTATTGGAACACATTGTCCCTAAAAATTCGATTTCCCTTTTTCCCTAGGTACATGTGCATGGTTTGTGCATGGTTTTTCAAACTGTTCATTGGATAATTTTTGGGTAAAATGACCTTTTCACCCTTAATGATCTAATTGAGCCTCCTCTTCCTCCCTAATACATATTCCAGTGTTATTGACATATTTTTCATCCCTTTTTTATATATTTTAAGGCCAAAGGTTGGGATTGAAAGATCTCATTCATCTGGGATCTGATCGAGCTTTCGTCCATCATGTTGGATGTGCAATGGTAAGTACTCGAGTCATTTTTAGTTGTTCTTATCCTCTCTTACTCTCGACCTAGTTTTCGAGTTGTGATCATTTTTTAATTTTCTTAGATATATTCCATTATAATATAAATTATATGCTAATATAAGAGGATAAGGATTTTAAAACCATAATTTGGGTGGTTTATAACTCATCCCTCAAGTTCGTTGATTTTTGAATTATTGTGTGGGGGCACTGATTTCATTAGGTGTCGTTTATTGAATTTATATGTCATGTTTATAATCATTATAACCATATTATTATGCACTTTCCATATATTTGATTAATTTTTTGTGGTTATTCCAAAAACTCTACCTATCATATGTAATATGATATTCCATAATTGGGTTTTTTGTGTTTTGACACTTTTGAGTCATTATTCGGATGTACTCGAGATGGACCACACTAATAGAATGCCTTCTCATAAAAAATGTTTATTGTACTGTGTAATGGTGATTATAAAGTAATATGTCACATCCACTTGACCCGCCTAAGGTAATTTCTTCGAATTGATAATTAAATGTTAAGGGGAAATTGGCATGTATACTAAGTATATGACCTGATAAGATTAAATGTGACTGATTAATAGGTTTCATGTCCATAGCACCCCTAAAAACATTAATGGAAGGTAGAATAATGAACCTTAATTATCCAATATTCCTTAAATGGAATTAATAAAAGTTTCATGACACTTTTCATTATCACACTAATGAAAGGTAAGGCTTGATCCAAAAGGAGTTATTGATTAATAATGACTTGATTAAAATGTTTCATGTTGCATGACCTTATGAAACTAATGAAAGTAAAGTCTTGGGAAAAATGGAATATTACATGACTTTATAATGAAACAGGAGTGTCCTGACTCAATATAACCTTGGATTCTTATCGGGGAATGCCTTGACCACTCAGGAACCCCGTTTAGATTAAAGGATACATATTTCTTATGTAGAGACCCACCTAGATCCCAATCCTTTTATATTATTGGATGCTTGATATGACACCGTTGGAGGCCTCACATAGTATTAAAGGATTCCTTGGATACACTCCATTGATCCAACATTGATAGGTAGGTACAATGGTTAAATACCACGGGGTCCAGTCATTTATTAGTCATGTTTTACCTTCAAAGTTCACATTATATTCAGTAGGCATATTTTGGTGGAATTCCTAGGAATATGCCACTTGGATTACAATCTTACCCTTATACAGGCTATAGTTATCACTGAGTTGGAAACCATTGAGCTCAATTATACCTTGGTTATAAACTTGTAACTTCATTATTAAATGTCATTATAGGTTTACATGTCATAACTTGGAACATTGACTATTGTTATCATGTGACTTATTTATAAACTGGTGGTAATCAATTATTGGAATGGTTATGTTCATACGCTAGTTGACAGTTGAAGCAGGTACTTGGGTATTTTGGTACATTGTGCTGCTTTTACTTTATATATGCATGCTTGGACACTATTACATTTCCATTACATGGGTCAGATGTTATAGACACTATTGGTGGTGGCCCACTAAGATTTATCTCACACCCTCTCCGGGTACCATTTGGTACCCGAGGAAGATTACATGTATGCAGGTGTTGAAAAATGGAATAATACAGCTTTGAACACTCGATTTCATTCTGTTTAGGATAGAGATTGTATAAAATGATCGATCTGAAGCTTAGGATTCTTGGGATAGTCTTTTATTTCCTTTATACACTGTGGAATAAGTAATGCATGTTGTCTTGTATCCATGATTTCCAATTATCTAGATACATTACATATAATCATCAATTGTTGTACGTTATTCAAGTTATTTCAATTATTTTCAATGTTGTCTCTATTTTTTTGTGGCTTCTTTTTACCTGTATTGTATCTTCTATTTACCTCTATTATTATTTATCATTTTGGATACACTATAGTAATGGAGGAATATTCTCCCCACAAATACACCCAATTCCCTCACTTGTAGTTGACAGCCTCTGGAGTTTGGGCAGATGCGCTTGGGGCCATGTGGCCCACCGGGCTCGGGGAACCCAATAAGTGGAATCCGGGTCTGGGATGTCACACCCACAAACCTCATAATGAAATAATACATACATGTTCCACAAGTTCATAAAAACATAAAATAACCGATGAAATGAAATGGCTATCATAAATATATCATCTTATTATATCCTATAGAAAATAGATAGGTTTCATCACATTTTCCTCAAAGCATAACATGTGAAAATAAGTGGTTTTTATAAACATATAACCCATTAAATGTAAATGAGTTTCAAATGCATATAACATGTGAAAGAGATATGGGTTTCATAAACATCATTATATAAAACCATAAACCATTTATAGAAAAACTATGAATGTAACCATTGGATCATTTACTTAAAAAAGGCATGAGTAACACCAACATATGTACTCTAAGATGTAAAATAATTTGGGAAGATCCTTTAAAATTATTTTATGAAAAAAAATATCCTTTCTTATTTGAAAAATCAATTTTAAAGCATAAATAATTTTGAAATCCTTTTTCTTTGAAAACATAATAAGAAAACATGAAAATATGTTAAAAAAATTCTTTCAAATTAAATTTGAAAATTAATAGAATAGAATCTTTAAAATCATTGAAATATTTTTATTTAAAAACAACTTTTTCAAAACATATAATTTGAGCTATGAAAATAATTTAAATCTATTTTTATACATAAAATATTTTTTAAAAAATAATTGAAAACTAATTTAAAATAAATGAATGTCAAAAATATTAGGAAAACTCATTATTTGAAAATAAAAATATAAACATGTAAAGTAATGTTTAAGTAAATGATGATCATGATGGTTGGTAAGTCAGTACATGTCAAACATTCCTTTTGCATCGTAAAAAGTTTAGTAAAGTTCCTCGATCAGAAAACAACATGAACATTAACTTTTTAACAATTTTTATTAATTAGTAATAAATTGGTATATGTTTTTAAAGGAAATATAATAATAGTGGAAAGTTTTTGGATAAATTTTTAGAAAACATGGTTTGAAATAACATGGATTACCGACCAAAGAGTGAGATAAATTTGGGTTTTTTAAAAAAATATTAATAATACTAATTACCAAACAGTTAAAAATGATAATAAAACATGAAGATATTATTACTAACCATTGAAGAAGTAAATTAATTAGTTTTATTGATATATGTATCATATTATTTGATCAGTGGTATCATAATGATAAATAATTCCAATAAATGATCAGATTGTTTCAATAAACTCTTACCACTTGTTGACCTTTAATTGTACTTCCCATGTAAGAAAATGAAATTATATGAAGCTTACCATATCATGAAAATAATAGGATTCATGATATAACATGTCAAATGGCGTTATGTAAACCTCTTATAAAAATATAGGTTCATGACATGGCATGTGTTTCATGGAAGGTAAATTGAGACAAAAATACTTTATCAATTTTTTAACATTGGAACCATAATACCCGTGAAAGAAATATAATAAAATGGATATGTAAATAAAAATAAATCTAAATATAATATTCTTAGACTAAATTCATGGGAATTATATACACCACATAAAATAAATTATTGGTTAACATGGCATGTATCTCATGGATAAAAAAATTAATATGGGAAAACCCTTTACCTCATTTCATAACATTCTTCTCACATTCTTAAAACTCATGTATAATAAATATATGTTTATTATATATCTAAAAAATAACCATATTATTATATTAAATACCATATATTATTTTATTATGACTTTATATTACCCATTTATTAACAGTTCCATGATAATGTTACATTTTAGGTAATATCCATGTTGTTTTTCATATATTTTTTGATTTTTTATTCTTGATAATATTACATAGATCTTGATTTAATTATTTAAATAATGTAAAACATGATATAAATATAATATATATTAATTATATAAATATTTATAATAATATATAAAATATAGAAATATGAAATGTAATACACCATTCATGGAGATGGTAGGTCGTATGTATACATGAACGTTGTTTCGATTTTCTTGTTTTGTTGAAAGAAATAATTTAAATGAAAGGTATATATATAATAGAATTAAAGTATAATTGTTATGTCATATATATAATATATTTTCCCTAAAACCATATTTAATACATTCAATGTAAATTGTGAATGAATAACATCGCTTTGAGGAGGTGGTAGTTCACACATCCACAAATGAAGTTATCCTATATCCACAATATGGAAAAAAAGAAGGTGTGTTTTATATAAAAATTAAAATATCATAGATAAATAATAAATATCATATATATCATATAAAAATACTATTCCTATTTTAATTCCCACACAAGATAGGTGGTATAGTAAAAGTTAATAACATCTTTTCATGTGGAGGTAGTTCACCATACACAAGAGCGGTAAGTTCTTTACCAATTACATGTATGTTGGTATAATTGTAGGTAAAAAACATAGATTAAAAATATATAAATATATTTAGGATATTTTAGTTTTAGGTGGTAGAGAATGAAAAGAAAAGATAGGCACCTGATGATGAATGTTACCTCCTCTTTAGGTAACTCCATTTGGTTTGCACCAAAAGGATTCTGTGGATTCATTTCTTCACAAAGAGTGGATTCTAGGATTAAGTAAGGTATTTGGGAGTTTATTTTATAATATTAATGTTTATACAAATGGTTTTATATTTTTTAATAAGTGGGAGGGGTGAGTGACCTTTTATAGTGTTAGAGGAGTGGCATTCTTGTAAATTGTTGAATAGGGAATACCACCCACATATTCCCCATGTCGAGTGGCTCCAATAATGGTCCAAATTAGATACAATGGTGGGTATAGTCGATTTAGGAACATAAAATGGATTTCATACAAGTTTATATGTCATTTAATTCTTTAATTTTAATGTTTATTCTGTTTTTAAGCTAATTTTTTCTTAATCACTATCATTTATTTTAATCACATTCACAAATATTATTGGTATAACACTAAGTTAATGTTACTAGAAAATATAAATTATTCTTATTTAAAATATATAATCAATTTTTATAAATTCAAATCACATAATTGGATAAAATTAATTTAAAAATAATCATGAAAACATGTCACGATAGCGGGTTTTTTAACAAAAATGTTGAAAAGTTTATGATTTTTTTATATCCAATTTCAATTTGAAATTGGATAAAATGACCTAAATTGGATTAATGGATTTATATTTTATCAAGTTAAATGTTACAACCAAAATTAAAATATAATTCAACAATATAGATAAATTATACGATAAAGTGGTTTTGAATTAAAATTCTCTAGTTTTCACTATTTATCAAAATATCAAACTTCTCTAAAAAATACCAAAAAATTTACCTAGAGTAAATGTTTATATACCACAATAAAAAATAAAGTATATTGAGTCAAAAAAAATTAAAGTTTCAATAATCATATTTATAATGGTTTCTCTATTAAGAGGTGGTAAAATTACCTTTTTGAAAAATAGATCTTTTTATTCATAAAATTGGATTTACCTTATACCTATGAAATATATTGGATGAGTATCAAAAATATTTATTTAATATACAATATAAAAATTTTATTGAAAACATTAATCAAAAGAATATTGTTTAATTTTTTGAGATATATTTTTGTTTTTACATAGAAAAATAGTTTTCTTATAAGAGTAATTTCTTTATTTTCAAATACATATTACATTCACTTATAATTTAACACCACAAGCTTCTACAGTACGTTTCCCTTTGAATAATGCAATAGTTTGCATTGTACACAACTTCGAGATTCTAACACATCGTAACCAATCAAACTAGCCGTTATGAATACTAATACCAAATTTTTGAAGTTTTATCAATTTTATCATTCAAAATGGAATTCATTTTTGGGTTTGGAATATCGAAATTAGCTTAGGGTGAATTTTTGGTATTTTTCTGAAAACATTCAGTTTTTGATGAATAGTGAAAAATACTAAATTTTAATTAAAAACAACTTTTTTATTCAAAATAATTTATAGTAATAAATTATACTATTGAGTGGTTTTTAAGTATTATTAGATTATATTTTTACCATTTAATCCAATTTTGTCCATTGGATGTAATTTCACATTTAAACTGGACATAAGCAAATGTTAATCTTTTGAAAGTTATTATTTCTTAAAAACACGTTTTTTGTTTTGACAACGGGAATTAATTTTAAATTAATTTCTACCACTTTGGTGTTTTGAATTTAGAAAAATGGATTCAATATTTAGAATCAGGAGGTCCAAATTGCGTAAATAGGTAACTTTTATTTTTAGACATTTTGAATAATTACTTCAGTAAATATTTTATTTACCATGGTTAAAGGGTAAAGCTGGTAAATAAGGGTAAAAAAATAATATTATAATAATATTAAATTACCCTAACCCATTTTCTAACCCAATTTACTGATAAATTTCTAACCATGAGAATCCTTGAGTCGATTTTGGGACCCCATGGAGCCACTTGTAAGTGATAATGACACTTTATATAAATTAAGTTAAAGTAAATACAAAAATGACATAACCATATATCTTTTAGTAAAACAATTTTTACATAGGGTTATATATGTTATATATTCAACTAAAAATATTAATTAAAAAGATAAAAAAAATTTCTACATAATGGTATTTTATTTATAATTTTTAGACATTGAATAATTAAATTTATTTATGACACAATGATTATGCAGCATTTTCCTTATTAATGAAAGAATCAAATAAATGGTATTATAGATGTTAAAATAAATATAATTTGAAAGTTTTGATGCCATAAATAAATTTTCTTGGTTAATGTGACATGTTAGTATTGATTAAATAAATTTTCTTCTAAGTAATGATGTTGTTAAGAATTTAAAAAAAATAAAATAGAAAATAGTGACAGAATTGACATAAAAGGGTTTTTAAAACAAATATTATATTATTAATTGATATTCTATTCCTAAGAATCTGAGGCTCGACAAAAGGTCTTAAATAATATTATATATGTCATTAATGAACTACTTAAGGTTATCTTAGAAGTTTATAGTAAGTTTATTAAACATATAATATAAAAATACAAAGAGACATGGTAATTGTCAAACTAATTAACTAAGAGATAAATCTAGAAGATAAGGTTAATATATTGACCCAAACCTATCTAAAACCTATTTATTGAGTGGTTTTAGACCCATACCAACCTTATACTCTAAATAAATTATTTTGGAACCATTAGAAACCGAAAATTATTTGATTATAAAATAATATTTTAATCTTTTCCTAAGGTGCCCCTCACCCCTCTTATAAAAGAGAACTTCTCCTTATCTCAAATCCACACCTTAAAAGCCATTTGCCTCGGCCAAAACCTATCCAAATATACTATAAACTTTCCTCCCTTCATCCTAGAGGCCTTATTTTAGTCATAAATCCAATTTAAGGATCCATTTTGATCAAATCAAAAGAAAGATCCCGAAGAAGAGGTAAATATGCCATCACCTCTTTCAAGTTCTTTTCTTCTTCCACTTCCTCTTTATTTGTTTTTTCCATTATAAAAAAAATACATTATATTATATATAATTAGATGTTATTATAAAAATGGTACAACCATATTCATTATTTTATCCATCCTAGGAATGACATGTCACCATATGTACGTACGTACGGCTTACAGTCACCACGTCGTGGTGTAGTTTGTTATTCAAACACTTAATCATTTGGATTTGTATAATAATTTGTATAAATGATTTAAATAAAAAAATATAACATGATAATTATTCTTTATATATGATATACCATCCAATTTAATATGATTTTAATATCAGAAGAATGATATTGTCGCTCGTGTGTACGTACGGATTACCGTCTCCACGAACGCGATGAGATTCATTTCCCATCGTGTCCATTCAAGAAAAATTTTCATTTGATGATTAAAAATAATTTTTAAAGACATAATATCATTATGTATATGAATAATATACATCATATCCATAAAAAACATTACTTATGTAACAAATCATATAAAGTAAAACGAATCAGTTAACACCCGAAACAATGAAACTACTGAAATATCATTAAAAAAGCAATATTAGAAGACCATATATAATATCATATTAATGTATATGGTTCTTTAATAATTTAATAACAATGATTTTACCATTATACAGGAGGATAAACTACCATTGACCAAGGAAAATAACAAGGTAAGGGTTAATTTCACAATCTCTTCATTATCTGAGGTTGTTTATACGTAATTATCTACTGGGATCTCTTTATCATCCACATACATGTTTCTTAAAATGTATTTCAAAACATTTTTACTATTTACTATACAATGGGTTAAAGTAATTTATACCCTTACTTGACCTTATACATTTTTATTGGAATCTTTTCGTCATTTTCCATACAAGGTACTTTATGACCTTTTCGACAAAATTAAGGTATGAATGTTTTTTTTAACTTATACGGTGGGTGCGGATATTTTCCGACATTGTAACATAATAGAATCTTCCCTTACAAGCTTATAATAATATTTTCAAAATAAATTTTTTTCTTTATAATTATGTGACTCTTAAATGATTTTAAAATAGAAAGATATATTTCTCTAAGAAAAGGTTTTGATTTCATCTATGTCAACATCCCTTGATGGATTTTAAGCTTATTTGAAGTTGATTTATTATGATACAAAACTTCCATATTGTATTTAAGGTCTTGTGTTATGTTTGACCATGGATATGTTATTTTTAAACCATTCATGGTTTATGAATAAAGTATTTAAATTTCTTTTGCTAGTTTTAATATGAATGTTTATGTTATGTTTAAACCTTTTCATATGAGGAATCCATTGGACTTAGTAAGTGATGCGTGAATCCCACTATAGCTCCTCGATGCATCGATAGGCACAAGGCCTTGACTATGTGGTTATGAAGTTTAGAATTATAAATTCCATCATTATGAAAGTGGCTATTGATATTTCATTTGATTATCCAACTAGTAGAATATCCATGTGAATAAGTAAATGGAATTACTTGATTTTATCTTTTCCATATTATTCTAAAGTTCAAGGTTAAAAGGCTTTTATTTTAGTCTTATACATTGCCTTAAATTTTTATGCTTATTAATGAAATTTTCTGCTATATTTTTATCCTTACTGAGCATCTGAGCTCACCCATTTCTATGTTTTATTTTTACCAGGATGTGAAGAAGTATATTATGACTGACCTACAGGGATAGTTTGTGGGATATGAATGTGGATAATGAAGACAATTTTGTTTTTGTTTTTCATTTCACGATATAATGTATAACTGGTGAATGTATCTTGTATTTCCAAGGCTACTAAACTAATAAGCCTTTTGAGACTTGATCTTTTGTGATCATACCAATGTTATGTAATAATGCATCGACTCTGGGTAACTAGGGTCGGGGTGTTATAATTGGTATCAGAGTAATTTTAGTACAAACCTTGGAATCTAGATTTAGATAAACTCTGATTAGAGTACATTACCCTAAGATAGACTTTGAGGATTAGTATAGAAGAACTTCCTAGAATTTTGGTGTTGTGGAGATTTTGTGAGTTTTCCAAGAAATAAATCCCTGTATGGATGCGATCAGGTATAGGCGGCTCTATCATAGATTTACCTAGGGGTAAAACCCTGAAACACCACTTTAGGCTAGACTCAAACGGGAACTAGTGCACGACAATGGACCTTGCTGAACTCTTGGTTATGACACTCCTGGGAGATATGCTTAGGATAAATCTCATTTTCTTTACAAACCATTACGAAGGGTTTATGAGTATATACTTCCTCAAAGAAATTTTTTTTATGATTATGAATTATATCCATAAACTGTTCAGTTTATGTTAAGTGTTTTATAAGTTTGGAATTATGTATTTCGATTCATAAACTAATCTAGTTTATGACATTGTTTAGAAATGGCTCCTATTAGAAGGAATGGAAACTGTATCAACATATGAAATCCATGTAGGGATTTCCCTCCTACTCAAGATAATTATAGTGGAGCTGGTGAAGGAACTGGTGATGATCATCTTATCACCATACTGGGACAACTCACTCAGGTTATGAATAATAACCCTACCTGTATAGAGCACCCTGATCCACAACATAGAGGATCAATGTTAGATCGCTTCATGAGGCAACAACCAAAAACATTCAATGGGAGTACAAATCCATTAGTAGCTGAGAAATGGATAAATTCCTTAGAGAAAATATTCCACGCCTTGGGGAGTAGTGAAAGGAAAAAATTTGTCATGGCAGTTTACCGCCTCACTGGAGATGCTGATCAATGGTGGTCATTAATTCAAAACAAAAAGGAAGACGAAGTATCAAACATGGAATCGAGGGATTTTAAAGAGATTTTCTTAGAAAAATACATTCCTCATGACCATTGACAAGATATGGAAACACAATTTCTGAGTCTGAGGCAAAAGGAGGATGAGAATGTCGCAAAGTATGAAGCTAAATTTACAAGGTTAGTGAGGCATTCTACAGATTATATAAGTAACCTAGAAAGTAATATTGATCATTTATTTTATGGGATAAAACCATTTCTTCATCGAGCATTAGTCTCACAATTCTTCTCGTCATACGAAGATATTTTCTAATGTACTATCAAGACAGAAAAGTAATTCTCTAAGTCTTGTGACTTTAAAGAAAAGTAAGAGAAGAAGAGATTTTTTGAACACTCTAGAAATGGAAATAAGGGGAAGATGGGAAAAGTTTAATATCCATCCTACAGTAAATGTGGGTAGAAACACCCTGGTGCTTGTCTTAAATGAATGGGATTTTGTTAAAAGTGTGGTGAAAAAGGCCACCAAGCTCGTGATTGCAAGGGGAAGAAAGAGGATGTCAATGGTGAATGATACAATTGTAGAGAAAAGGGGAATTATTCAAATGAATTTCCTAAGTTCAAAGGAAACTTACCTCATAAAATAACAAGGGATCAAATCCAAGCTTATTTTATCACTACTGCTAAGTTTGAAGCTCCAAAAGACGTGGTGTCATGCAATTTAATGGTTTCCTCAAGTTTAGCAAATGCTTTATTTGATTCTGGATCATCGCATTGTTTCATATCTTCCAAGTTTTCTAAGAAAATTACATATTTCCAATTTGATTTAACAATGGAGTTTTCAGTCAAAACTCCTAAGGGATGTATCATTGCAACAAAGTTTTGTGAATCAGTCCCCATTAGGGCATATAAATGTTCTTTATTTGCTGATCTCATCATCATACCCATGATGGAATTTGATATAATCCTCGGTATGTATTGTCTTTTAGACCATGATGAAAAAAATTATTGTAAGAAGAGGTAGGTTACTATTTTTGATGATGATGATAAAGAACACCTTATCTTTAGAGAAGAATCATCACCACCTAATTCTTATCTAGATCCACCCCCAGTAGCTCAACTAAATTCAATTATTTTTGGATGAAGAGAATGAAATAACTGTGGGTGAGGAAAAGAATGTTCAAATAGAATATGTACCTATTGTTCAAGAAAAAGTTGATGTGTTTTCAGAATATTTACCTGGACATCCTATAGAACGAGAAATTGAGTTTTCTATTGATTTAATTCCTGGTTCAAGGCCCAAATCGAAGACCCCTTATAGAATGGACACTATTCAATTAGTGTAATTAAAGAAACAACTAGAGGAATTGAGTAACAAGGTATTTATTATCCCTAGTGTTTCTCCATGGGGAGCCCATGTCCTTTTTGTTAAGAATAAATATGGATCTATGAGTTTGTGTATTGACTACAGGGAGATCAATTCTATAACAATAAAGACTAAGTATCCCCTACCTCGCATTGATGATTTATTTGAACAACTTAATGGAGCTCAATATTTTTCAAATATTGACCTTCAATCTGGATACCATTAGTTTTTCATGAAGAAGGAAGACATTCTGAAGACAGCATTTCGAACCAGGTATGAGCATTACGAGTTTACAGTAATTCCTTTTGGATTGACTAATGCACCCTCTGTCTTCATGGATCTAATGAATAAGGTTATCAAGGAATATCTTGATGAATTTGTAGTGGTATTTATTGATGATATCTTGGTATTCTCCAAAATATATGAATATCATGAAAATCACTTGCGCGTTATCCTGAAGACTCTTAGAAGAAATGAATTATATGGGAAGTTTAGAAAGTGTTAATTCTGGATTTAAGAGATTTCTTTTCTTGGTCATATTGTCTCTAAGGATGGAATATCTGTTGATCCTTCAAAGACCAAGCCAATCCATGAATGGCCAGCACCGACGAGTATAACTGAGGTACTCAATTTTATTGGTTTAGTAGGTTATTATCGGTGTTTCGTCCAGAATGTGTCCTGATTGGCTAACCCATTAACCAAGATCACACGTAAAGGGGTTAAATTTGTTTGGACAAAAGAGTGTGAATAATGTTTTGAAGAACTGAAGAGAAGATTAGTCAATTCTCCTATATTGACTTTACCATCGGGGAATGATGGGTTTTTTATTTATAGTGATGCTTCAAAGAAAGGACTTGGTTGTATCCTTATGCAGAATGATGGGGTTATTGACTATGCATCACGATAGCTAAAAATTCATGAGAAAAACTATCCTACTCATGATTTTGACTTAGCAGCTGTAATATTTTCTTTAAAGATATGGAAACATTATCTCTATGGTGAAAAATGTGATATTTTTACTAATCACAAGAGTTTGAAGTATATTTTCTCAAAAGAAGAACCCAACATGAGGCAAAGGCGATGGATTGAAACACTCAAAGAATTATTATTTAAATATACACTACCACCCAGGGGAAGTAAAATAAGGTGGAAGATGCTTTGAGTAGAAAGGATCATGGAGTTTTGAACAAGATGAGAGTTGAAAAGGATCCTATATACATGGATCTAGTAAATATGGATATGGGAATAACCACGATAGGTGAAACATCAAAACTTTTTCAAATTTTTTCCAAACCATATTTACTAGAAAGGATAAAAAGTTCTTAGTCTGATGATGATGAGTTTCAAAAGAAGATTAGAGTTATAAATAATGGGACATTGAGTGACTTTATATATAAAGATGGAATTTTGAAATTTGGGAAGAGACTTTGTGTTCCCGATATACCTGATCTAAAAAGAAAATTATTGGATGATTCTCATAGCTCCAATTCCTCTATACACTTTAGGAGCACCAAAATGTATAGAGA
This sequence comes from Viscum album, assembly GCA_963277665.1. Lineage (NCBI taxonomy): Eukaryota > Viridiplantae > Streptophyta > Magnoliopsida > Santalales > Viscaceae > Viscum > Viscum album. Next base: position 1,285,312,901 of record OY728133.1, read on the forward strand.
TTTGAAGGAACATTTTTTGTGGGACAACATGAATAGGGATATTGCTGATTTTTTGTCAAGATGTATGGTTTGTCAACAGGTGAAAGATGGAAGGTAACGGCCTAGAGGAGTTATGTGACCTCTTCCCATACCTGAGTGGAAATGGGATAATATTGTGATAGACTTTTTCATGGGACTACCAAAGACTCCTAGAAGGAGAGATACAATATGGGTCATTATTGATCATCTTACCAAGTCAGCACATTTTCTTGCTATAAGAGAAGATTTACCACTTGAACATTTAGAAATACTATATATTAATGAAGTTGTAAGACTTTATGGAGTACCCCTGTCGATTGTGTCTAATCGTGATCCCTGTTTTACATCAAGATTCTGGAAAAGTCTTCTGAAATCCCTGGATACTGAACTTCGTTTGAGCACTTCTTACCACCCTCAAACTGATGGACAATCAAAACGAACTATTCTAACCTTAGAAGACATTTTGAGATCTTTCTCACTTGACTTTCAAGGTATGTGGGATCAATATTTACCTCTTGTAGAATTTTTCTATAACAATAGCTTCCATTCAAGTATTCAGATGGAACCATATGAAGCGTTATACATAAAGAGATGCCGCACACCAACTTTTTGGGATGATTTTGGTGAAAGAAAACTCTTTGGACCATAACTTTCTAAGTAAATGATGGAAAAGGTAAAGGTAATATAAACCCACATCAAAGCATCTCAAAGTAGGCAGAAGAGCTATGCTGGTAACTGAAGGAAGGATTTCGAATTTCAGGTAGAAGATCGTGTTTTCTTGAAGGTATCTCCATGGAAGGGTGTTATATATTTTGGTAATAAGGGTAAATTGAGTCCCTGGTACATCGGACCTTTCGAAATTCTAGAACGAATTGGGGTTTTATCTTACCGTTTGGCAATTCCACCAAGTCTCTCCAAAGTTCACGATGTGTTCCACGTATCACTGTTGAGAAAATACATGTCTGACCTAATGCATGTACTTACCTATGAGGAATTAGATCTGGAACCTGATCATTCTTATTATGAAGAGCCTGTAAAGTTTCTTGATACAAGAGAACAAGTGTTGAGAAACTGGACGACTCGTCTGGTAAAAGTTCTATGGAGAAACCATAAGATGGAAGAGGCAATGTGGGAACCTGAGGAACTTATGATGAATAACCACCCGAATCATTTTATGCAATAATATTATAGAAATTTTGAGGATGAAATTATTTGAAGGAGGGGAGAATTTAACACCCCAAACTACCACGGTACGTTTCCCTTTGAATAATGCAATATCTTGCATTGTACGCAACTTTGAGATTCTAACACATCGTGACCAATCAAACTAGCCGTTATGAATAATAATACCCACTTTTTGAAATTTTATCAATTTTATCTTTCAAAATGGAGTTTATTTTTGGGTTTGAAATATAGAAATTATCTTAGGGTGAATTTTTGGAATTTTTCTGAAAACATTCAGTTTTTTTATGAATAGTGAAAAATACTAAATTTTAATTAAAAACAACTTTTTTATTCAAAATAATTTATATAGATAAATTATAATATTGAGTGGTTTTTAAGTATAGTTAGATTATATTTTTACCATTTAATTTAATGTTGGTCATTGGACGTAATTTCACATTTAAACTGGACATAAGCAAGTGTCAATCTTTTGGTACTTATTATTTCCTAAAAACACGCTTTTTTATTTTGACAACAGGAATTAATTTTAAATTAATTTCTCTCACTTATGTGTTTTGAATTTAAAAAAATGGATTCCATATTTCGAATCAGGAGTTCCAAATTGTGTACATAGGTAACTTTTATTTTTAGACATTTTGAATAATTACTTTGGTAAATATTTTATTTACCATGGTTAAAGGGTAAATCCGGTAAATAAGGGTAAATAAAATAATATTATAATAATACTAAATTACCCTAACATGTGTTATAACTCTATTTTTTGATACATTTCCTACCATGGGCATCCTTGGGTTGATTTTGGGACCCCATGGAGCCACTATTAAGTGATAATGACACTTTATCTTAATTAAGTTAAAGTAAATACGAAAATGACATAAGCATATATCCCTTAGTAAAAAAATTACATAGGGTTATATATGTCATCTCTTTGACTATAAATATTAATTATAAATCTAAAACTATTTCTCACATAATGGTATTTTATTTATAATTTTTAGATATTGAATAAATAAATTTATTTATGACACAATGATGATGTAGTATTTTCCTTATTAATGAATGAATCAAATAAATGGTAATATAGATGTTAAAATAAATATAATATGAATGTTTTGATGCCATCCACGAATTTTATAGGTTAATGTGACATGTTAGGATTTATTAAATGAATTTTTTTTCAAGTAAAAATGCTGTTAGAAATTTAACAAAAACAAAATAGAAAATAGGTTCAAAATTGATATAAAAGAGTTTTTTAAAGAAATATTATATTATTAATTGATATTCTATTCATAAAAATATAAGGATCAGAAAAAGGTCTTAAATAATATTATATATGTCATTAATGAACCACTTGAGGTTATCTTAGAAGTTTATAGTAAGTTTATTAACCATATAATATAAAAATACAAAGAGAAATGGTAAATGTCAAACTAATTAACTAAGAGTTAAATCTAGAAGATAAGGTTAGTATAGTGACCCAAACCTATCTAAAACATATTGGTCGAGTGGTTTTAGATACATAACCACATTATGAATGAAATAAATCATTTATGAGACATTAGAAACCGAAAATTATTTTATTATAAAATAATATTTCAATCTTTTCCTAAGGTTCCCCTCACCCCTCTTATAAAAGGGAACTTCCCATTCTCTCAAATCCACACCTTCAAAGCCATTTGTCTCAGCCACCCCCTGTCCAAATATCCTCTCAAATTTCCTCCCTTTATCCTGGAGTCCTTCCTTTTTTCAGAAAGAAAACCTAAAGATCCATTTTGATCAAATCAAAAGGAAGATCCTGAAGAAGAGGTAAATATTTCATCACCTCTTTCAAGTTCTTTTCTTCTTCCACTTCCTATTTCTTTGTTATTTACATTATAAAAAATAAATCCAATATATTCTATATACTGTGATGTTATTATAAAAATGGTTCAACCAAATTCATTATTTTATCCATCCTAGTAATGACATTTCACCATACGTGCGTACGTACGGCTTACCGTCTCCGTGTCGTGGTGTAGTTTGTTATTCAAACACTTAATCATTTGGATGGGTATAATAATGAGTGAAAATGATGTAAATAATAAATATAAAATGATAATGATTATTTATATATTATATACCATTCAATTATATACAATTTTAATATCATAAGAATGATATTGTCGCTCGTGCGTACGTACAGATTACCGTCTCCACGAACGTGATGAGATTCATTCTCCAACGTATCCATTCAAGACTAATTTTCATTTGATGATTAAAAATTATGTTTAAAGACTTAATATAATTATGAATATGAATAAGATACATCATATCCACAACAAACATTACTTACTTAACAAATCATATAAAGGTAAACGAATTAGTTAACACCTGAAACGATGAAACTACTGAAATATCATTAACAAAGAAATATTAGAAGATCATATATGATATCATAATAAATTATATGGTTCTTTTATAATTTAATAACAATGATTTAACCATTATACAGGAGGTTATCCTACCCTTTTACAAGGAAAAGAACAAGGTAAGGGTTAATTTCACAATCTCTTCATTATCTGAGGTTGTTTATACGTAATTATCTACTGGGATCTCTTTATCATCCACATCCATGTTTCTTAAAATGTATTTCAAAAAAAATTAATATTTACTATACAGTGGGTTAAATTCATTTATACCCTTATTTTACCTTATATATTTTGAAAGGAATATTTCCGTCGTTTTCCAATCAAGGTACTTTTTGACTTTTTGACAAAATTAAGGTATGAATGTTTTTTTAACTTATACAGTGGGTACGGCTATTTTCTGCCATTATAACATCATCAAATCTTCCCTTACAATCTTATAATAATATTTTCAAAATAAATGTTTTCTTTATAATTATGTGACTCTAAAATGATTTCAAAATATAAATATATATTTCTCTAAAAAAAGGTTTTGATTTCATCTATGTCAACATCCCTTGATGGATTTTAATCTTATATGAAGTTGATTTATTATGATACTAAAATTCCATATTGTATTGAAGATTTTTTTATATGTTTGACTGTGGATGTATTATTTTTACACCATTCATGGTTTACGGATAAAGTATTGACATTTCGTATTCTAGTTTTAATATGAATGTTTATGTTATGTTTAAATCTTTTCATATGAGGAATGCATTGGACTTAGTAAGTGACGGGTGGAGCCCTCTATAGATCCTCGATGCATCATTAGGTCTCATGAGACAAACTAGTGTCTTGGAATAAGGCCTTGACAAAATCTTATTTGTATTCTTGGAACAAGGCCTTGACTATGTGGTTATGAAGTCTAGAATTATGCATTCCATCATTATGAAAGTGGCTATTGATATTGCATGTGATTATTTGACTAGTAGAATATCCATGTAAATAAGTAAATGGCATTATTTGATTTTATCTTTTCTATATTATGCTGATGTTTAAGTTTAAAAGGATTTTTTTTAGTCTTATACATTGCATTAAATGTTTATGCTTATTTATGAAAGTTTATGCTATATTGTTATCCTTACTGATCATCTGAGCTCACCCATTTCAATGTTTTATTTTTCCTAAGATTCGAATAAGTATATTATGACTGACCTTCAGGGATAGTTTGTGGGATATGAATGTGGATAATGAAGACAATTTTGTTGTTGTTTTTTATTTCATGATGTAATGTAAAACTGATGAATATATCTAGTATTTCCAATCACACTAAACTAATCGGTCATTGGAGACTTGATCTTTTGTGATCATGCCAATGTTATGTAATAATGCACCAACTCTGGGTAACTAGGGTTGGGGCATTACATATAATAATTGACAACCAAAGGATTCATTTTATATAAATGTGTATATTATATTTTCTTTATTTCTTTACACTTATTTGTAACATCCATTCCAATGGCTAGATACTGGATATAATTATATTTTAATAAAAATATTAACAATATCTTTTAGTTCGATATAACTCGACCTTTCATGTAACAAAATCTATTAAAGGGACTCAGTATGGTGATTAATACAATCCAAACATAGTTTTGTGTGTTCCATAATCTAATATATTCATTTATTTTTGTGTAATATTGACTTATTTTTTTTGTATAATTTAATCCACACTTATTTATTTTGTATAAAAAAAGCTATATTTTGTGTTGTGTGAAATGAAAAATATCAAAATATTAAATTAATTCAAAAAAATATTTCAAAAAATTTGTGGTGTCACATTCTATCACACTTAAATGAATATTTCCCTAAAATGGGTTATTAAAAGTTTTATACATGAAAGTCCATTTTATAAAAACTCACATCATAAAAATGAATACTAAACCATCTTTTAAAAAGGAAATGTTTGAAACATAATGTTTAACAAAATTAACACACAAAGGAAATGATAAGTTGGAAGTGAAATCATGGACGTGGAAGACAAACCTAACTATCATGTTCTGATAGAAATTGATAGGGAACCTGATTAAGAGAAATTTGAAGATCATAAATCCATGAATCTATGTTCATATTAGGGGCCATTTGATTCATCTGAAACAAAGGTATTAAGATATCATTTTTGGTTTAAAGATCCTTTTTCTTAATGTTAAGTAATTTCACAAGAATATATACTTATTTATTTCATTCCGTTCCATATGAACAATCTCACCCTTTGATTGTTCCTTGATTAATTCCCACTTCATCACCTACTACAGGGAATGAAGGATAATTTTTCATTACTTAAGGTCAAATAGATCTTGAGATCCATAAAAATAATGATAAATCAATCCATCATTAATTTGTTATAAAAAAAATAGATAGAATATTGCTATCACCAAAAAACGCGTCTATATAATTCACCTAGTGCCTCCATTAATGATCTTGGAGCTTAGCTCATTTTATAAGCTTCGATTTGACTGGTCGTGGAGTCTGAACGGAGTGATGAATCAAAAGTTATGGCCATTCAAAGTCAGGCTTCTGGAAATGGCCATCTGGGATGATTTTGGGGCAAAGTACAATTTTGCGCGCAAGAATTGAAATGTTGAATGCAAGAATGACGAGTTTTCGTGAAAGAAGTGAAATCTTGCATGCAAGAATGGAATCTTTCATGCAGCAGTAAAATCTTGTGTGCAACATGTCACGCAAACCTTTTACACGACCAATGAGATGTCATATTTTGCCCAGGCCACCTGGAAAACGTCTAAGGAAGGTGCGCACAAGTTTTGTGAGGTGCGCGCTAGATTAGAATTCACGCGCAAGATTCTTCCACACACAAGGAAATTTCAAACACCCCTTTTTATGTACACCCATCGTGGGGTGCACGTAAGATCACTTCCATGCCCGGAATCTTACGCGCAACCGCTCCCGAGTTTTCCGATAAATACAAGTGCATCCCCCACCCCTCGAGAGAGCTCTATGGAGGTTGTACACCACTCTGATTCTCATAATACCACCTCTTTCATGACCATGTAGAATAATGGAACCCTCTATGTGAGATCTTTCACGACAGGTCCCATATGGGTCAGCTTTCGTGCGGGCCCATAGTGGTTTGATCCTCGCCTGGCATATTTTATTCCTAAGTCTGGTGCGCAAAAGATTCCATGATTATGCGAAAAACTTCCAATATTCTATTAAATACTTCAATATTGTGTGCAAGACTTCAATATTATGTGCACCTATGTCGCCCAGTCCAATCTTGCGTGCAACCCTCCCCTTTTGCGCGCAACCCTGCCCTCCTGCATGCAACCCTTCTATCTTGCACGCAAACCTTCCCTCTTACACACAATCCTTCCATCTTATTCACAACCCCTCTTTATTGCATGAAACTAGTCCTTCTTGCATGAAACCCCTCTGTCTTGTGCACAACCACTCCATCTTGCACCCAATGTTTCCCTCTTGCGTGCAACCCCTTCGTCTTGCATGTAATCCTTGCATCTTGCGTGCAGACCTTCTATCTTTCCCCCGGCCCATTCTATTACACCTTCTTCATGTGATGCCCTCGCCTTAAGGAACCCAGTCTGAGCCCCTCTTATGCGCAACACACCTACTTCATGCACTCTCTTCCTGTGCGGCCCCTCAAGTTTTCACAGAGCAATTTCAAAGTCCCTCGAGCGGGGCTTTCTGTTGTGTTTCTATGCCTCATGCTTCTTCGTATAGGCATCCTAACGGCTATTCCTCCTTCGCATAGCCACACTAATGTGGACCCCCATTGGATCACTCCATAACACCCCCACCAACAGAATTGTCGATGCCTTCTTTCCCTCAAGGGCGGGTGGGTGTCGGTTATGTAATTCCTAGGGGTGCGGAGTGAACCCACCTCGTCTGAGCTGCAGGACGTTAAACTGACAAGAACCATCATCCTCATCACATGACATTAAATTGTGACCATTACTTGTGTGTAGGACGCAGGGTTCCCCCACCTTGGACATTCTGCATGCCCACTGGTCTCCACGGGAGTGAGATCATTCCTCACATGGAATGACATCCTCTTTATTGGAGCAGTGTCTGTCTGTGGGGAAAGGGAAACTACCCTGGTGTAAGACCCTAGCTTTTATTGCATGAGGTAGCATCCCTACTACTCCTCTCTTTCTGGGTTCCAAATCCCTCTCATTCTGAGTTTTATCACCACCCAGGACTACACCCTAGAGTAAGTCCCAATCTCCATCTCCCCGGGCTACGAACCACACGTAAGCCCATGTTTCCTCTTTGGTTCATTAACCACACGTAAGCCCCCATTACACTTCCCACAGACGCACCTTCCACGACATGATAGTCAGGTCTTTTCTGCATCTTGTTTCTCACACCAAGCATGACTCATGTGGGCTTAGAGCAAGCACCGACCATAACATCCTCTCTGGGAATCCTTAGAGTGTAATTCCCAAACCCCTCTCCAAAATTACGTGGTCTTTGATCCTTTCCAAGGAAAGGTATTTAGGAAGCCTCCCTAAGGTTCAATCCCAAAAACCATTGGTCCTAATTCCCTTCACTTTGGTTCACCCAAAACCTTTCGGACTATATGTACTTTGATTCTTTCCAAGGCAAGGTACATAGGAAGCCTCCATGAGGTTCAAGTCCAACACCCATTGGTACCGACCATATTTATGTCGGTTCCCACACCTCTCCTGAACTATGGGGAATTTGATTCATGCCAAGGAAAGGTACGTAGGAAGCCTCCCTAAGTTTCAATCCCAACACCCTATTGGTCCCGACCATCTTCACGTCGGACCACCTTCGTCCTGCACAACGTTAAACTACATACACCATCCCAAACTACGTGGGATTTGATCCTTGTCTCCTGGATAAGGTACATAAAAAGACTCCCTAAGGTTCAACCCCATCCAGTGGTAATCCATTGTGACCCAATCCAGCAGTAAGATATTTTCACCCCATCCAGCAGTAAACCGTTGTGACCCCATCCAGTAGTAAGCCGTTGTAACCCCATCCAGAAGTAATTCGTTGTGACCCCATCCAATGGTAAGCTGTTGGGACCCCATCTAGCAGTAATCTGTTGTGAATCCATCCAATGGTAAGCTGTTTTCAACCTCATTCGATGATAAACCATTTTCGACCCCATTCGGTGGTATGCTGTTGAAGTCCCCAATCGACGTCAAGTCATCATCAGATGAACTACGAGGACTTTGATTCCCTGCCATAGGGATATGTAGGAGGTCTCTTCGAGACTCAAGCCTGACATTACTGTCATCCTCGAGTCGACTCCATCCCATTCTCCACCCACTTCACCTAACCATCCATCATCCATTTTGATTATTACTTGGGCCACCACATCTATGTGGGATCATGCCACTCCCATTCCCTTTAACAACAATCGGGTATCTAACCATGTGTTTGCCCTAACATCAGTGTTCCCTCCAGGTGTTTCACCCACCTGATCCACTCTAGTCAATGTTCTGATCAGTCCAACCCGTCTCTTCTAGACATTAAACCTATGGCATACCCTATGTTAAACATAGGAAGCTGAGGAAAACCTCATATACATGCCTATGGAATATAATTCCCCACATTTGACGTTGGATTCCTCAGGATTCCACACCCTCAAGAAGCCCTATAATAAGGAGAATAAATCTATAAGCTCCATTGTTCCAGCGTCCTGACACGCCAGTGATGTCCAACATGACTACTCCCCCAACTGAAGGTTACCGCCCTAACCGAACCCCTTGGAATGTCTCGACGGAAGTAGTGTAATTAACTGGTGTTCATAAAGATATGGCATTGGGAAGAGTATCATGAACAACGTCTTAAGTCTATAAGGGAGACACGGACTAGGTGATGAGTTCCGAGGAGGAATCCACGGAAGGAAGAACTGACATCCCATAATCATGTTTCAATCAAGGATCAAATGTCCCTGAACAAGGAATGGATGTCGCCTGCCTTTGGAAAGCGGGAATGTAAGGCAACAAACAGCATTTCCATCCTCAAACAGATGGACACGCACGCCCCGGTGAAAGCTTCGGAAACAGAAATGGTGAACCCGACATGAATTTCTTCTCCTCAATGTGGAGATTAGTAGCGTTTGAGACATCAGTGGATTAGCATGTCACCAGATCCACCTATCTGGTGTCGGGTCCCTCCAAGCAAGTAGTGGGCCTAGCGTGAAATTCACCAGAAGTTGGGGGAATTCAAAATGTTGTACATCCCATTCTGTGACGTTGTCAGCGTGGAACCATCTTACCAGCCATGGAAGATAGAATGGTTTTGGGGCACTGGTCTTCAATTCCTTTCCCTTCATCACTAATGGGTTAATCTTCCTACCTTTCAGGAACCAAGATGCATAAGGAAGTCGATCACCGCCCGCACACCGATGTAGGGGAAGGGGCAATGCCAATGTGGCAGTCACGTGTTTCTCCACCACTTTGGTGACAATCTCCACACCTAAAAATGTCAGGCACCCATTCCCCATCTCCCCGTCTGAACTCATTCAGCAGATAATGATCAAAGAACTCGTATGTCGGTATGAGGAGGATAGGATTATCCTGACTCATGATATGTCCCACCAGGATCTCAAGGCATCTGCACCTCATCACCATAGCCGCCCCCAAGGGCCGCGCAGGGAGCCACTTCTCCCCACTCCAACATACAATCGTTTCGGGAACCTCTCCCTGGAACACCTCAATGACTCTCTCCCCTACGCTGACAAGGTAGGGGATGTTTGGGGCAGCCTGTTTGGGATCTTGTTTTAGGGTCCCCCAAGGAGGGCTCCCACTAGGTCGTTCCAGCACCGCCATCCAATCCCATGAGTCGAGGAGATGGTAAGCCGTGCGCCTACACCGTTGGCCCCAGTCTGGTTGACCCAACACCAGTGTTGAACACAGGCCGACGAGGACGCCCTCCAAGGGGCACCAATGTCAATGACTACTATGGATCGGGCCACCGCGGATGTATATCATCAACCCCTTGTGTATGTTGAGTAGGGGTGCTTGTATACCCGGCCCGGATCGAGGCCCCAACCACCCCACGGGCAAGTTGGGTCTACTCTCTCGGTCGCTGGTGCAGGTAATAACTACTGCCAGTACGGAGGCCCTCCCTGTACCACCACTATAGAGAATGTGGGTTGTCCCCACTTCCAAGCTCGACATGGAGGTTCACCTCATGCTACCCTCAGTCTGAATGAGGTATCTCCCTATGATGGTGACACCCAGCACGGAAGCCTCTCTCGTGCTCATTACATAAGGTATGGAGTCATCCCTCCTGCCACAGACCTCTGGGGTGGGGACATCGTGCATCTGGTCAATATCCAACAAGGGGGGCCACCCCATGTTCTAACAGCAGATGACAAAGGTCCTCCTCACCTTAGAAACCAGAGGGGTGAAGGCCATCCTCACTTCACCAACACCCAACACAGAGGTCCTACCTGTGTTCGGCTCGACTAGTATGAGGACCTTCCTTGCACTGATGTCGCCAGGGGAAACAAGCATGGAGGTCCTACCCATTCTCCTATTAGCTCGAGAAGAGGTCCTACCTGCTCCAGCACTTCCCATAGAGTTCCTCCTCGTATCCCCTTTTATATCTTCCGCAGTGTTCCTCACACCCCGGCTTACCCAGATGGGAATCCTCTCTTCCTCAAGACCAATATGGTTGAAGTTCCTCCTCGTGCCGAAAATATACCTTGTCCTGAAGATCCATCCCAGGGTAGGATGGTGGTTCGTCTCTGCCATAAAAAGAACACTGAGAAGATTCAAACTGATATCAAACCAATTTTCTTCTCAGATTTTGAAGCCGAAAACGACTCAGTGATGGAACCCTTCCCTAGATCCTCTATATTAAGGTTCAGGGCAAGAACAAGGTGCATCATCCTAGCACTCCTAGTATGAGAGGTCCATCGAATTCCCACCTCCCTCCACAGGTATATCCAGAAAGACAAAAATTTGGTAGCTTCACAGGTTACATCCGTGCAATCACCTCCATCATCACCAGAAGCACTATCTACCTCAACTAGAGATCATAAAGAGCTATTATATGGACCAATCATGGAAGAATAGCAGCATGGTCCATTTATAGCAGTTGTATCCCCCGATCCAGAAACTGCGGTCATCAGCCCATCTTACTGCGATGTTGTGGCTAAGTCGCTACACTCTTTAGAGGATAGCCTGAGATGCGGCAGTTTTTCAGCTCACTCATTGTATTCTCCAGCAGTCAGCCTATCGTCCCAGTGGTCTGCTTCGGTACCACTACCTGTTCCCCAGCCGCCTCCAGTTGATGAGTGGGTCAATGAAGGGATGGACCCTGAATCTGAGCCCATGAGATTATGGGATATCCTTGCGGCAGACCACTTCCCTGAGATGTTTTGGCTGGTTGCAGCGCCAAATTTTTGTGTGCCAGAATCCCTCACCCAAGAGGAAGTCAAGTGTTTCCATCAAACCCTCTGGGTGACTCATTTCCATCTTTGTCATTAGCGAGTGGCTTACCCTCAGAGCCAAGCTCATTTCAAGAACATTGGCGAACAATGTTGTCTGTTTGATTTTTCCGCACTCCCTATGGCCCAGTGCCCTGAGTCACCAGGTCGTCATAGGGCCCTCCAAAAATGGTGCCTTCTGAGCTTCAGGGTACTCCAAAGGATTATCAAAGAGGCTCCTCCCCACATACAAATCTGCAGTTGAGGGCAGTATGCTTACCTCCTCTTCAGTCCTATCCAGTGAAAACCTGATTTTCTAAGAGACATAGAGGATATTCCTCTAGGAAGAGTATCGGTTAACATGGAGGACCTGCCAAAGGGTGAGAATGAGCTAGAGCTTCTTGGAGACGACCCCCCCCCCCTCCGAGGGGGATTCACACTTCTAGGATTCATCAGGAAGGATTAATCATAAATAGAGGAATACACTGGGTCTTCCTGTGCCCACTGAGGCACTAGTCCTCAACCGGAATTCCAACAAGGGCAAGGAACACCTCGGAGCTACCAAATGCTCTAACCCATTTGGATCAGTGCAGAAGGTGGAAGACAACCCTGAAAAATCCGTGTGGCATCAAAAACTCACCAAATAGAAGAAGGTGGTCGATGAACTCCTCATTGAACATGCTGTAGAGCGACAGCTAGACTACAGTGATCCTAGGTCGGGGCAGCAGGGGCAGGCACCGCTTCCCCTCGGCGAATTGCCTCCAGTTGACCCTAACCATCCTACCTACACAGACAGGGTTGAGGCTGGAACCTATGTCAAGAGGGTGCAGTATGTCTATCTCAATCCTCTTGAATGGCATGACAATCCTTGGGATCCAGCTCGGATTCCCCTAGCTGCCCCGCAGGTCATTCCACGAGCCGCTCCACGAGCCGTTAGGCCGCCTTATCATGTTGAATAACCTTCCAAAACACTGGTAGTTAGGGATCCCCATCAATATAGGAATTCCTGCCTAGATGATCTAATAGCGGAACTCATTGCCCGTCTCGAGGCATTAGATATGTGACAGGTGGTGCTCTCCCCTGATGGAAAGCCTTATCTGGCATGGGTGGATGATATGCTAGCACCCTCAGGTTTTGTAAATCCTACTTTTTCCCCCTTAAACAGGACAAGGGACCCACCACATCACCTGGCCCACTTTATCTCAAGGTGTGGCCCCATGTTGGGAACTCCAGCGTAATAGGAGGCCGCCAATATCCAATGTTTCGTATAGATATTGGAAGGGCCTACGTTTGTCTGGAATAGTCAACTCCCCATCAGATCAATAGTCGGCTGGGAAGACCTCCATAGGAAATTTCACTACCATTTCAGTTCCCCCATGCAAAATATGAGTATTGTGGACCTCTTAAAGTTCTAGTAGAGGCCTGATGAGCGTGTTTCCAACTTTGTCGCCCGGGGGAAAGGACTCATGTATTCCCTTGACATGTTGCTGACTCAGGAGAAATTGCTGACGATGTGCATAGGGAATGTTAAGATGGAGTTGGTCCCCTCTATGATCACCCAAAACTATCCTAGGGGATTCTGATACTTCTCTGATAAGTCCTAGTGCCTAGAGGAAGCCTTACAGCAGGCTAAGTAGGCACGTTCGTTGCCTCCTGCAATCCCCACGAGAAGGGCCGCTAGGGCCGAGCCCGCTGCAGTGGCTGAAATAGAGGCCCCCAGGCAACTAGATTTTTTACCAATGTAGCCACCTCCATAGCCTCATTGTGGCCCTCCACCTCAGGCACAGCCACCGACCCAAAAGTACCCACCTCATAATCATCAGGTTCCCCCGTGCAACACACCGCCATTGCCCAGGCGAGATAACCAAGTTCCACCTCCTGGACATGCTCCTCTATCTCCCCGTTAGGGTCAGGATCTAATGGCCCCCTTTTCGTACAATATAAACCAGACGTACTCGTTCAATGAGGCACAGGTCCCCAGTTACTTCTATAGTGCCTTGGAGAAAGGGATTCTATGTTTGCCTGAGTGCAGAAGGCCGGAATAGGTAAACCTCACTGATCGCCCTAATTACTACCCCTATCACAGGATCCTAGGGCACACTCTTAAGAAGTGCTATGTGTTCAATGATTGGATTCAATACTAGGTAGATAAAAACATAGTCTAGTTAGTCCCAGCTCTGGCATAGGTGGCATGTATCTTCGTGAGGCCAGACGGCAGTAGTGACAGCGAGGGCGAGTGGCATCAGGTTTCCATTTGTGGATCCCATAAGTATGATTACTGGATGGGGCATAAAACAATTGAATGTTCCCATGGTTTCATCTAGGCGTGTCTGAATCGGCCAGAGCCTTCAGAAGCTGCAGCCACTGCATCTGCATCGTTGTCTCAGTCGACCTCTTCCTAGAAGAGAAAACATCAGCAAAGCAAAGGAAAAAAAAGTCCCCCACTGATGTCATCGTCATCCCATACTCTTAGAAAATTCATTCCCTTGGAGATGATGATCCCTCCCAGAATTTGTCCAGTAGTGGATGACTCTTCGAGTGACGGACCAGGTTAAGCCTTGGTTAACACCGTAGAGCTAGTAAATCCTTACATGATTCCTGATGATAAGGAGAGCCAGGTGGATCCTCCCAACATCCCCAGTTTTCATTATCATTTACGGAGTAGTGGTTATATGGGTCATTGGAGTGCCTCAATTATCACTTCCATCCAGGATATGCATGCTACCAAAACTAGAAAACATGCTCAACATAGAGTTCAGCATGCACAGCCTTCTCATCTGGTGGCATCAGGACTACCCTCGCTACCGTTCATGTTGCTGGATCAGGAAAAGCCACCCTGACCACGTCGTGACCAGCCTCGCCCTGCTACAGGCTAGTCTTATTCATATGGACCTCATTTGGTAGTCACTCCATAGGCTTCGACTAGTTAGCAGCGGGATATTCCCAGCACTAGTCAGCCGCCAGTCCAACCGGCAGGACCCACCATACCTCATGTCATAGAGCGACCTTCTATAAGCAGAATTTAATGCCTAGCATAGAAGTATGATGTTCTTAATAATATTTCTAGTATTCTAGAAAGGATCCCCATCCTTGAGGCCCTTATCCTATCGTTAGATATGCGTGAGGCCCTCACTGAGGCTTTAAGAAGCCCCCTACAGTTTGAGAAGGAAGTAGCATCCATAGAAGCCTTTCATGGTGAGGCGGTCGAGAATGTTGAATGCCAGGACATTATCTCGTTCTATGGAGAAGATTAAGGCTCTCCCATATAGGGGAACATTCTCCCACTTTACATCACCATCCAGATCAATGGCGTGGAGGTTCATCATTGTATTGTCAACACGGGCTCTGGAATTAACCTAATCCCGAATCAGGAACAGCGAAAACTAGGATCATCTGAAGATTATCTGAGTACCTCTAACCTAAGAATCCAAGGTTATGACATGACGAAACAAACACCGGCCGAAAAGATCTGATTGCAGACCCATTTTAGTGTCCTAGTTTCCAGCACTGAATTTATGGTAGTCTCCCAGGACACCACCTATAATGCATTGATGGGAAGGCCATGGATCCACCTACATGCAGTAGTTCCCTCATTATATCACCAATGCCTCAAGTACTCCCTTAATGGTTGAGTGGACGTGATTCAAGGTGATGTGTCTCCCTTTGCCTCTTTTGAAGCCCTCTATCTAGATTCAAACTACTACAAGAGCAAAGACAAGCAGATTCATGCTAATGAGGTTGAACATGCCATGACTGCGACCGACCCGTGGAAAGATCTAGATGACGGCTACATATTTCCAATCCACCGATTGGAGGATACGACCCCAGACATGGGACAATGTTTCATTGTTTCTGGAATGAGGTGGGAACACATTCCCATGCCTAAGCGATGCCAGAAGATCACCTCATACTCCTATACAAATCAGGCTCAAGTGATCTCGGAGCCTCCAACTCCCATAAGGTATCAGGATGTCTGCCCCATGGCAACAGCAATATGTCATACTTGCTTGTTCTATTGGTTCGGGATTAACTGTATCAAGCTAACGCGCCACTATTTATTTGATATCATTAAGCTTGTCCCCTTGGGCCAAAGACCAGATGGGATTGGATCAACATCCTTCATCGCTATGGTCACGACAGCACTGGAGTTCCCCGATGCAGTGTCCATTGCCGCTCAGGCTGGTACCAGCCTCCCGTCAGGATCTGCCGACTCAGAATAAATTCTTCCTAATCATTATCCCTCCTCTATAAGTAGAGAAGAATATATAGAGGATGCTCTTCCTTCCTTCAAAGAGGGCGTCTCTGCAACGGTTGATGATTTGGTACAGGTGGACCTCAGTAGCAAGGCAGACCTGAAATCCATATTGATCAATTCCTCCATGCCCATAGAGGAGCTACAGTAGTACATAGAATTACTAAAACAACATCATGATGTATTCACCTAGAGTTATTACGAGATTCCAGGACTATATCCTCAAGTAGTCATCCACTGCCTCGGTCTCCCGGCAAATTGTTGCGGGTTCAAGCAGCCTCCCATAAAGATGCACCCTTCCCACAGTGCCATGGTCGAGGCCGAAGCTGACAAGATCAACAGAGCCAATTTTGTTAAGGAGGTCCAGTACCCCAAATAGCTGGCCAATATTGTACTATTCAGGAATAATAACGAACAAACAGGGTCTGCATCGACTTCCGGGATCTCAACCATTACTGTTTGAATGATGATTTTCCCCTTCCTGTGATAGAATTGTTGATTGATACTAAAGATGGATTCCAATACCTCTCCTTCATGGATGGGTACTCCGGGTATAAACAGATCTGAATGGCCCCCGAGTATGAGGAGTTCATATCCTTTAGGGAACCACGAGGTACTTTTTGTTACCAAGTCATTCCCTTCAGTTTAAAGAATGAATGTGCCACTTACCAGTGGGCTATGCATCACATATTTAATTGAATCCTTAGAAAGTTGGTGGAAGGCTATGTGGATGATATGGTGGCCAAATATTGCCAGTGTTAGGACCATCTCAAAGATCTTGGGAAAGTTTTTGGCTTCTTCTATTCCCATCACCTGAAGATGAACCCATTGAAGTGTGCCTTCGGGGTCACCTATGGAAAGTTTCTCGGCTTCGTTGTCAGATACAGGGGCATTGAGATCGACCCAGAGAAGATCAAGTCCATTAGCCAGTTGTCTTCTCCGAGCAACATTCAGGAGCTTCGAGGCTTCCAAGGCCACTTATCCTACATACGCCGATTCATCGTGAATTTGGCCGGCAAGTGTAAGCTATTTTATCAGCTCATGAATAAAGGCACACTCTATGAGTGGGACGAAGAGTATTAGACTACTTTTGAAGGGATCAAGAGGTATCTACTCCAGCCTCCGGTTTTAATGCCACCCATCTCTGGAAAGCTGCTGGTCCTTTATGTGACCTCCCTGGAATGATCTCTCATCACCCTTCTCACCCAAAAGAATAATGAGGGGAAAGATAACATCCTTTACTAACTTAACCTAATGATCCTTAATATGAAGACCATATACTCCCCCGTCAAAAAGAGCTGCCTTGTCCTGGTATTCATAGTACAAAAATTGAGACATTACTTACAGCACCATGAGGTACAGCTAGTGTCCCAAATAGACCCAATAAAGTACATCCTGGACCTCCCCATGTTGAAAGGCCGACTAGCTCGATGGGCGGTAATCCTCCAGCATTTTGATATCAGTTTTGTCCCTCAGAAGGCTATTAAAGGGAAAGCATTGGAAGACTTCCTCGCTGCCCATCCATCTCCTACAGAACAGTCCCATGATCTTGATTTCCCTGATGAGGTGATCCTCTCGATATACCAAGACACACTATGCTAGCTGATGCACTTCGATGGTGCTTCCCAGAGCCCCACCGGCAGAAGGCTCAATGATCCCAGACTCAACAGAGTAGGCTTGGGTATCGTCTTCATTACTCCGGCACAAGCTGTTCTGCCTTACTCATTCTTTTTGTCATAAGGTTACACCAACAATGTGGTAGAGTATCAGGCTCTCATCACTGGTCTCAAGCCGGCCCTCGAGATTTATGTTCCCCATTTTCATGTGAATGCGGACTCTGAACTAGTCATCAAGTAGATAAACATTGACTATGTCGTCAGAAATCCAAATCGCGTACCATTATTAGAACACACTCTCTAGATGATGGCCTAGTTACCATCTCGGCTAGAAGTTACTCATTTCCCTCAATCTCGTAACGCTCAGGCTGATGATCTAGCCAGCCTAGCTGCATCACTCGCAGAGCCCGAACAGGATGATCTGATTATCCATGTGGCACACTGAAGAGTCATCGCTCCTATCACCCCAGATGATGATGATGGCCTGTAGGTGAGTCACCTTTCCACTGGAGCCTCCACATTAGGACCCCCAGGTCCCCTAGATGTAGTGATTGAAGTGACTTCTGACTGAATAGCTCCCTTTGTTGTGTATCTATGGAATGGTAATCTCCCAGCATATCAGGTCGGGCGCGAGCGAATCCGACACCGCGCGTTGCAGTTCGCCCTCTAGGACGACCCTAGCCATGATAAGATCCTCTACAAGCACAGGTTTGATGGGTTTCTCCTCTATTTCATTAAAGGAGTCTATATTTCTCAGGTCATGCAAGAGTTTCACACCGGTTCATGTGAGTCTCCACAGATCGAGCCGAAACTATCTCACCAGATCTAGAGACTGGGGTACTTTTGGACCTCCATGATCCATGATTGCATCAAGTTTTCCAAGATATGCCATGCGTGCCAAATTCATGCTAAATTTATGAATTATACACAAGATATATCCACTCTACCAAGTATTCTTGGCCATTTTCAGTGTGGGGACTCGATGTCATGGGACCATATCTGCTGGCGATAGTTCACTAGTGAAGATTCATCCTGACTGCTATGGATTTCTTCTCCAAGTGGGTAGAGGCAGTTCCGCTCAAGGAGGTAAATTCTGGTTCCATCATTGACTTTGTGAGCTCCAACATCATCTACTAATTTGGAGTTCCTCATGCCGCCCTCACTGATAATGGCATGAACTTATGAGCGGTTGAGATGAAGAAATTGTATGCTAAGTATAGGATCCATTCTAACCATACCTCCCGCTATTATGCACAAGCAAATGGAAAGATAGAGGCATTAAAAAAACCTTCACTAACATTCTGCAGAAAATGGTTGGTCATAATAAGAATAATTTTCCAGACAATCTCCCCAATGCCCTTCGCGCAAACCGGACGATGACTTGTAATTCCACCCAAGTGACCCCATATTTCCTGGTATATGGGACGGAGGTCGTCCTGTCCATTGAGATTCAATTTCCCTCATTGAATACTACCATCTATGATCAGAAAGAACTATATTAAGTAGCTGAAATCCGTATGGCTGAGTTGGAAGCGCTCGACAAGAATAGGCTTGGTGCCCTGCATAATCTGGAAAGGCATCAAAACAAGATAGCTAGATCTTTCAACAAGAAAGTTCACCTTCACTCCTTCTTGCAAGACGACTTGGTATTGGCCCTGAGGGCACCAATAATACCTGGAAGGAAACCACCCAAGTTGGAACCCAAATGGGAAGGACCTTACATCATTCACAAGGTTTACTCCAATGGCGTGTACTCGCTAGTTACAACGGATGGTGAGCGTATAACTCCTCCCACCAATGCCAAGTTCCTCAAGCAATACTTTTCCAGAGTCACCACTATATTGTACGTCTTTAAACTGTATGGTCCTATATGAATTTAAACTGTATGGTCCTGCATGACTTTAAACTATACGGTCCTACATGACCTTAAACTGTACGGTCCCGCACTACCCTAAACTGCATGACGGTCCTGCATGACCTTAAACTGTGTGGTCCTACATGACCTTAAAATGTGTGTCGTCCTAAAAGACATTAAACTACATCTCCATAATTATGTATGGATTGATTACCATCCTCATGGGATATGTAGAAATGCTCAGACGCCTCGTCTTGAGTCCAGCCCCAGCTTCCTCTTTGACTATCCCCTCCTAGGCATAGTTCTTTTGGAGGATCTCACATGGCGTCGTGTAGGATTCTTTGGCCTCACCCATGTCAGGGTTACGATGATTGCACTATGTGCCCTCCTTTTCACATACTAGTTGCATGACATTAAACTGCATAACAACCATCGTCTCAGACACATGATGTTAAAATGCGAGACAATGTCTTGGTCACATGACGAAAAACTACAACAACCATGGTCAACGAAACGCGACCTAAAACTGCAGCAACCATGGTCAAAGCTATTTGACCCTAAACACCAGCAATCACTAGTCCTAGATACATGATGTCAAACTATGTACCAGATCCAAAATCTTGGACCTTAAACTCAGAACATTTTGTCCAATAAATAAGACCTTAAACTATTTGCAATCCCAGTGTCTGTTACTTTGAGTCTAGCTACATCTCCCCACTAACACGCTCTGATGTGCTATAGTGTAGACCCCAGAGTGTTGGACTCCAAATGAACATAATCACAATCCATATCCACACTTTTTAGCATCCCTTTATTTGGATACATGCATTATTTATTATTTAAAGGGACCCTTTAATAGTACGGATACTCGGCATGTGGCTCGCCTACTGTCCTAGGACAATGCTCTAGAAAACATTGGATGGAATTTTGAGACAAAGCCTATGTTTCTAACATAGTCAGCGGTCGACCGTCGTTTTTCTATCCTCATCCCTGGTAACATGATATGGATGTTGTGTTTCGAATGCGGTCAACATCTATCCTCCATTGTTACACCAATATCATTATGATCCAGATATCGAACGTTATGATTCACCCTTTTTCACCTCTCTATGTTAAGGTGTAACTTCAACACCCTTGGTGTTACCCTTCTGTGCATCTTTTCATGTCGAATAAGTGGGACAGTATCGCTGGGATATTTCCAAACTAACATCTCCATTCCCATTTCTTTGTGCTTCTATGTGTCAGGAAAATCCCATCATTACTTCTTGTTTCCCACACCGATCATGACTCACATGGGATTAGTAGTTTTAGTAGGATGTGTATAGATATGGTTGAGTGACACAAACATCTTCTTCCTGCATGATGTCAAATTGTTCATCTTCATCCCATGATGTTAAACTGCATCATCGTCCTGTATGACTTTAAACTGCATCAGCGTACTGCATGATGTTAAATTGTTCATCTTCGTCCGACATGAGGTTAAACTTCATCATCATCCTGCATGACTTTAAACTGGTCACCTTCATCCTACATGACATTAAAATATTCACCTTCGTCTTTCATGAAGTTAAACTGTTCATCTTCATCCTGTATGATGTTAAACTACATCATCGTCCTGCATGACTTTAAACTACATCAGCGTTCTGCATGACTTTAAATTGTTCATCTTCATCCTACATGACGTTAAACTACATCATCGTCCTGCATGACTTTAAATTTCTCACCTTCATCCTTCATGACGTTAAACTAAATCATCGTCCTACATGGCTTTAAACTACATCATCATCCTACATGATGTTAAACTATTCATATTTATCTTACATGATGTTAAACTACATCATCATCCTGTATGACTTTAAACTGCTCACCTTCGTCCTGCATGATGTTAAACAGTTCACCTTCATCCTACATGACATCAAATTGTTCATCTTTCTCCCACATGAAGTTAAACTGCATCATTGTCCTGCATGACTTTAAACTGCATCAGCATCCTGCATGACGTTAAACTGTTCATCTTCGTCCTGCATGACGTTAAACTGCATCATCGTCTGTCATGATGTTAAACTGGTCATTATAATTTTGCATGACTTTAAACTACTTACCTTCATCCGGCATGACATTAAACTATTCATCTTCTTCTGTCATGGCGTTAAACTTATCATTATCGTCTCACATGATGTTAAATTGTATCTCATCCTGCATGATGTTAAATTGTATGTCGTCTTGCATGACGTTAAATTGTATGTCATCCCACATGATGTTAAATTGTATGTAATCATGCATGACGTTAAACTATATGTTGTCCCACATGACGTTAAATTGTATGTTGTCCCGCATGACGTTAAACTGTATATCGTCTCGCATGATGTTAAACTGTATGTCGTCCCGCGTGAAGTTAAACTATATATACGGTCCAACATGACCTTAAACTGTTTCGTTTTCACCCATATGTTAAAATGTGTGATCTATCCAAACTGAAGGATGTAAAACCACTCATCACTCGTCCCATAAGACAATACACTACAAACTGGTCGAGACTTTTCGTCTGAGGCCCAGCCTCAGGTCCCTTGACCTTTTTGGCTCTTTGGCCCATTTCTCATCTAGGATTGTACGATGTGGTATGGACTTATGTCCTTATTCACCTTAGGCTATTTTTTACATGCCAAACACATATCCCCTTGATACATCCCCCCTTCATCTATCATCCTTTCCGCAAGCACAGGCCCCCCATGCTTTGTGTGACCCATCATTTCGGTTTCCATCATCACTCACATCTAAAAGGGCCCCTAAACAACATGGATTTTAGGCCCAAGGGATCTCCTACCATCTCGAGCCAACATCCTCAAGGATTTTGGATGAAAATTTGATAGAAGTCTCGTGTTGGGAATATGGTCAATGATCAATGTTCAATAGTCTTCCCCCATCTCTAGTCACACAATATGGATACTATATTGCTAAAATGGTCAGAAGTTATCCTTAATCATTGTTGTCATTTTGTGGTCTCCCACATAGAAAGTGTGATGATTCACCCTTTCAACCTGTTTTTCCCTTTCGCATGAAATTAAATTGGGAATCTTCGGTCCGAGCTCTAAGACCTTAAACTAAGATCATCGTCATCCTTAATGTAAGACGTTAAACTACAAGCTGGTTGTGACATTATGCATGTGGCCTAGCCTCATGTCCCTCAGCCATCTAGGGCCCCTATCCTGAGTTCTCATGTAGGATTGTATGGTGTGGTGTGGGATTATGTCCTCATTCGCATCGGGTTACTCATCATGCCGTACACATCCCTCATTAGGGTATCATGCCCTTATTTTTTTCATCCTCAAGGTTCTCTCCCTCCTCTCTATCGCTGGTTCTTAGTCTTCTCTCTTGGCTCTGTCTCCTCTGGCTTAGCGTAGCTTTTATCTAGTCACCTCACTACGCTCTGACCTCGTCTTCCACCAATCCTCTCCAGGTCAGATCTGGAGTGATGGGCACACCGCGGATTTTGGATTGTAGTTTGGCGATTGTAGGTCCTCTCGGAGTCCAATTTTCTTCTTTTAGGGTTTCAGCCCCCGGTTCTTCTTTGGGTTTCATTCCCATTTCTCTTTTCTCGTTCTCGGCCAGAGTGTTCATTCCCCACCTTCTTCAGGGTTTTCCTCGGTTCATGTCTCCCTTTTTTGATTTTCTTTATCGGTGGCGGTTACTATTTTCGTTGGTGGTATCTTTTTCTGGCGGTGGTTTTTGTGGCGTGAAGTTGTGACTGTGGCCCTGTTGTTGGTGATGATGGTGGATTGGAGTTGATTCTATTGTTTTTGTAGGTGGTGTGTTGTGGCTGTTGATTTTTTCAACATGGCGGTGCTGCTCGAATGGATGTGATGATGGAAAAGTTTAAGCGATGGCGGCATTTCGTCCTGCCTCTGTGTTCTCGTTTCTCTAATCTGGTTCTACGTTACCTCCCATCTCTTCGAGGCAGAGTAGCGTGGTGGTCTCCACGATCCTTTGGGACGTGAGTTCGAGCGGCCAGATTCAGGGTGTTTGTCGTCGATGCCTTCCTGTTTCGGCGTTGATGGTGTTTGATTCATAGTGGTCGGAAGCGATGAGGCATTAAGGTTTAAAGCTATGATGGTTCTCATTGGAGGATTGTTGTTTTTGATGTTCGTTGCGGGGTGTGTGATGTGAGGTCCTCTATTGAACCGCGGTCCGCTCAACTCTTCCCTGGCACCCTGGTTCAATGCCTCGTTCCCAGTCGGTCTGGTGCAATGTTCTCCAAGGGGGTTTTGGGAGGTGTTGTTGAGTGGTCATCAGTTTTCAGGAGTTGGGATTTGTGTGCCTTCTGCTCAGGAGTTTTTGTGAGTGATGGTTTTGGTTTTCCCGTTCCTTCCTGTTTCTCTCCGGTGAACCTTATCGAAGCTAATGCGGTTTGTAGGTCTGGTGTTTCACAGTTCGCCGGTGATGGCTGGTTGTGGCCGCTGGTGTTGTGGATGATGGTAAGTGTTTATGAGGACAGTGCACTTTTGATGAGGATGTATCGGTGGAAGGTAATATAGGAGGTGGTTAGAGGTACTCTCGCGACCTGAGGAGTGATGATGACGGGATCGTGATTTTTAACTTTTTTGATTTTTTAAATCTTGAATGGTGGTTTGTGGCCCAAGGTGGTTTTATGGTAGGATCTAGGTGATTGCATGGTAGTACAGTGCTAAGTTTGAAATTTCCTTTTGAATTTTGAATCTGATTGGTGTTTTGTGGCATGGTAGCTGATGTTTCAGATGGTTCAGATTTTGAAATTTGTATTTTGGCTTTTGTTGCAGAATTATGTTTGTCAGGTTCCCACTAACCCAAAAAGTGGTTTATTAGAAAATGAAAAAAAATATTTGGAGGGTCCATCCCTATCTCTTAGAAACCTTCCTATCATTTTGTCCCCTTGGCCTGCATTCTTCTAGGATAGGGTTATATGGTGTGGTTCAGACTTTTTATGTCCTCATTCATGTCGGTTTTATAACAACCACGCCACATAACTCTCTCTCCAAAGTGGACTTCACTCATCTCTTTGATTCAGTCGCCACTAAGTCAGGTCCTTCGACCCTCTTCGGTGATTTTCCAATGTGTCCAGGAGTACTTTGGTTTAGAACCTGGAGTGTCAGATTCTACCTGGACATGATTTCAACCATTTTTTAGGCTTTGTATTCCCCTTCATTTGGTCTTCCATTATCTTTCACATTCGAAGGGACCCCCAAATGGAATGGATGCTAGGCCTATGGTCTCTCATACCATTACAAGACAATGTCCTCGAGGGTTTCAAAAAACAAATCGATACAAGTCCCGCGTTGCGAATATGGTCAGCAGTTGATGCTCATTTATTGTTCCCATTTTAGGCCACACAATATAGATGTTGTGT
Organism: Viscum album; assembly: GCA_963277665.1. Classification (NCBI taxonomy): domain Eukaryota; kingdom Viridiplantae; phylum Streptophyta; class Magnoliopsida; order Santalales; family Viscaceae; genus Viscum; species Viscum album. Next base: position 1,285,338,043 of record OY728133.1, read on the forward strand.
TTCGAACACGATCAACAGCTATCCTCCATCATCACACCAACCCCCCCCCCCCTCAAGCCTTGAATGTTAGTTACATTATTCACATTCTTTTCCACCCCATTATGTTTAACTGGAATTTTGACACTCCTGGCACTATCCCTAGTGCGCATTTACATGTTAGGAGGACAAAGATGTTGTAAGTCATTATTTGGGGCTCTGCACTGATTTCCCTTTGGCGTGTATTTCAGGTATTTAAAAAACCTCTTACGCCCTTGTTTCTCACATCGAGTTTGACTCACATGGACTTAGGGATCGAATTGAGGTCTGCACTTACTTGGAAGGATTCTGCTTCTCCTTGGTCCAAGTTCTATGGCCAAAAACTAAAATCACTCTATGTCCTTGCCACTTGATGTTAAAGTACATGACATCTTCCAGAACTACATATGTCTTGATTCCCATCTTCATGGGATACATAGTAACGCCTAGACACATTGTCTTCGGGTCCAACCCTAGGAATCTAAATTCTTGTCATCCCTTTCGGTCCCTCAACCTGAAATCTCTTGGGAACATGTAGTGTAATGATTACCTCATGGGTACTCGTTCACGTCGGGTTTTGAAAAATTTGCACCATGTTCCTCCCATGTCTTTTCCCGACCTGGTCCGAGTTCTATGACCCTAAACTAAGATCTCCATATATGAACTATGTGTCGTTATTAGATACTTCGCTACCCCAATAACAGTCTTTTATATTCAGGTCCCCCTTAATAGACCATCCTAAGACCTTAAGCTAGAAGCAAGCGACCCCAGGACCATTTTTCTTGAGAAGGGACTTGACTCCCTCTATCTGATATGTCTTATAGGCTTATTCAAATGCATTTTGACAAAGAGCCTGAAGTGTGTAATTTTCATGAGGACATTCCCCTCATTCCATGTCCAAGCTTTGTGAGCTCGTTATTTGGATCCTCATACTCTTCTACATTTGAAGGGACCCCTTTATGGATTGGTCTCATGCTACATTGGCTTACCTACCGTCTTCATCCAACATCCCTGAAGACCCTGGTTGACATTTGAGACAGGTCCCTTGTTTCGAACATGGTCAGAGGTCGACCCTCATTTGTTTGTCCCCATATCAGGCTAACGCAAAATGGATACTATGTTTCGAACATGGTCAACATTTATCCCCTATCTTCATGCCACCATCATTGTGGTCTAGATCCCGAGCATCATGATTCACGTATTTTCACTTCCTTATGTTCATGTGGAATTCCAACATACTCGGCTTTACTCCTTTGCACATCTAGGTGCATTTTATAGGCGGGTCGGCATCATTGGGACGTCATTCACCTAGAGTCCCATCGCCCCACCATGAGTCTCCCTATGCTAGGAAAGTCCCATCACTACTTCTTGTTTCCCGTATTGAGCACGACTCACGTGGGCTTAGTAGTTCTGGTAGGATGTGTACTGGCACAGTGATTCCACACATGCCTTCCTTTATCCCACATGACGTTAAACTACACTCTCAAAACTATGTATGTCTTGATTCTCATCCTCATGGGGTATGTAGGAACGCCTGGGCACTTTGCCTCGGGCCCAGCCTAACTTTCACTTTTGGTCCCTTGACCTAAAGAACTTCCTCTGGGGATACGTGGTGTAGTACGGGCTCTGTATTTCCTCATTCTCATTGGGTTTATAGCCACCACACCACATAATCCCTTCCTAGGATATTCCCTTTCACTCCATGTCCTATCGTATGACGTTAAACTACACAAGTCCACATGTCCTCGATGCATGACATTAAACTATAGCTCTGCCCTGAACAAGTTCAGGATGCCCCATAATAACTATGGGATGCATCATATCACTTGCCAGAAAATATTTCCCCTATCCGTGTCGGTATCTGACCACACTGTGCTTCAAGAACTACATTTGTCTTGATTCTCATTTTTATGGGATATGTAGCGACGCCCAGGCATTCCACCTCGGGCCCAGCCCCAGGGTCATTAACCCTCCGGGCCCCTCAGCCCCAATCATGGTATAGTCTCTATGACCTTAAAATAGGAGCCCACAGTCCATGTACCATGACTTTAAAATGTTAACCTTTCTCCAGGAAGTATGACCATAAAACTATGTGCAAACGTCCTGGTCATATAACGTTAAACTATTCCATTCATTGTATGAATCCATATGACATAAAACTACAGATCATTCTAGGTCCTTGCTAGAGACGTCCTATTTGGAAGTAAGTTTGATCCCTAATCAGACCAATGCACCCACCTAATGTGTTTCCACCATAGTGGCGAGCTTTCAAGAGTGTTGAACAACCCATCACTCCACACTCCACGCTTTGCATGCCTTTTATTTGGACCCTCTTCCTCCTTCACATCTAAAGGAAACCCCTAACAGTATGGATGCTTGGCTTATGGCTTGCCTACTGTCCTAGGAAAACGTTCTGGAAGACTAATGGGAATCATTTTGAGTCAGTCCCCGTGTTTTGAACACGTTCAACAGTCGGCCTTCATTTGTTATCTCCATTTTAGGCTAATGCAATAAGGATACTGTGTTTCAAACACGGTGAAAAATTATCCTTAATTGTCATGCCACCCCCACAGTGTTCCAAATCTTGGGTATCATGATTCATAATTTCCAATACCTTATGTTCAGATTAATTCCAATGCCCCTGACGTTACCCCGCTCGTGCACTAGAGCACACTGGGAAAACTGCAATTCGACCGTTCTGAGAGCTTCATTCTCCAGTCAAGTCTATGTATTTCTTCCTATAAAACTTGATTTGATGTTCAGAGATCCCCGTTCTCTATCTTCAATCCCTCCTTTAGGATGCTCCTAATGGTGATCGATTTTCTAATCTGATCCCCTCACACCTTCTATCGTTTAGTACTCTCGTACAGGTGAATGGTCTCCTATTATCTCTTGTTCCTCGCACCCAGCATGGCTCACGCAGGCTTAGAGATTTATTTGGATATTTCATCAATGTGATCAAAGTACAATGGACCCCAAGGAATGCGTTTTCCTCAGTTTTTTCCTCGGAATGCGGCTTGCCTCACCCTCTTCGTCGTCGTTGGACCCCATTCATAGAGGGAATTTGTTGGCACTAGAAAACGCATCCATGTAATTCATTGAATTCTTTCATGCATGATTTTGGAGTGTAGATCATTCCATAATATTTTATTTGATTAGTCGTGGAACCTGAACAAAGTTATGGATCAAAAGTTATGGTTGTTCGAAGTTAGGCTGCTGGAAATGGCCATCCGAGACAATTCTGTGGCAAAGTACGGTTTTGCGTGCAAGAAATGAAATCTTGCATGCAAGAATGACAGTTTTGCGTGCAAGAAGTGAAATCTTGTGTACAAGAATAGAATCTTGCATGAAACAGTAAAATCTTGTGTGCAACATGTCACAAAAACCTTTTATGTGACCAATGAGATGTCATATTCTGCCCAGGCCACCTAAAAACTTCTAAGGAAGGTGCACGCAAGTTTTGAGAGGTGTGCACAAGATTAGCAACATCCTGCAATATTCTTTTGCACCCAAGGTGACGTCAAACACCCCTTTTCACGCACACTTGCCTAAGGGTGCACGTAAGATCACTTCTGCGCCCGGAATCCTACACGCAACTGCTCCCAAGTTCGCCGATAAATACAAGTGCAGCCCCCACCCCTCAGAAAAGCTCTCTGGAGGTCGGACAAAGCTCTGCTGCACGTAAGACCTCCTCATTCACGCCTGTGTAGAAAAATAGAACCCTCCATGTGATATCTTTCATGACAGGTCCCATATGTGTTTGCTTTCACGCGGGCCCATAGTGGTTTGATCCTTGCCTGGCATATTTTCTGCCTAAGTCCGGTGCGCGCAAGGTTCCATGCTTGTGCACAAAACTTCCAATATTGAATGAAAGACTTCAATATTGCGTACAAGACTTCAATCTTGTGCGCACCTTTTCCACCCAATCCAATATTGTGTGAAACCCTCCCCTTTTGCGCGCAACCCTTCCCACTTGTGTGAAACCCTTCCGTCTTGCGCGCAAACCTTCCCTCTTATGCACAGTCCTTCCATCTTGCATGCAACCCCTCCGTATTTCATGAAACCAGTCCTTATTGTGTGCAACCCCTCTGTCTTGCGCACAACCAATCCATCTTGCACGCAACATTTAACTCTTGCGTGCAACCCCTTCATCTTTCACGCAATCCTTGCATCTTGCACGCAGACCTTCAATCTTTCCCCCATCCGATTCTCTTATGCGTTCTCCATGTGCTTCCCTAACATTAAGGCACCCTGTCCAAGCCCCTCTTATGTGAAACACATCTGCGTCATGTGATCTCTTCCCATTCATCCCCTTATGTTTTCATGGAGCAATTTCAAAGTCCCTCAAGTGGCGCATTCTGTTGCATTGCTTCGCCTTATGCTTCTTTGCATATGCATGATAACGGTTATTGCTCCTTCACATAGCCACATTAATGTAGACCCCCCCCCCAACGGATCGCTCCATAACACCCCCACCCACACACACACACCAATGTAATTTTCTATGACTTCCTTACCTCAAGGGCAGGTGGGTATCAGTTATGTAAGTCCTAAGGGTACAGAGAGAACCCATCTCATCCAAGCTGCAGGATGTTAAACTGTCAAGCACCATCTTCCTCAGCACATGACTTTAAACTGTGACCACACCCCGTGCATCGGACGCGGGGTTCCCCCACCTTGGACATTCTTCACGCCCACTGGTCTCCACGAGAGTGAGATCATTCCTAACATGGAATGAATTCCTCTTTATCAGAGCAGCATCTGTCCATGGGGAAAGGGCAACCACCCTGGTGTAAGCCCCTAGATTTTCTTATAGGAGGTAGCATCCCTTCTCCTACTCTCTTCCTGGGTGCCAAATCCCTCTCCCACTGGGCTTTGTCACCACCCGGTCCTCCACCCTGGAGTAAGTCCCAATCTTCATCTCCCCGGGCTGTGAACCGCGCGTAGGCCCCTGTTTCCACTTTGGCCCACTAACCATGCATAAGACCTCGTTCCACTTCCCACGGATTCCCCTTCTGCAATGTGATCATTAGGTATTTGTTGCCTTTTGTTTCTCACACCGAGCATGACTCACGTGGGCTTAGAGCAAGCACCGACCATGAAATATTCTTTGGACTGATTTAGAGTGTAAGCCCCAAACCCCTCTCATGAACTACGTGGTCTTTGACCCTTGCCAAGGAAAGGTACATAGGAAGCCTCCCTGAGGTTCAAGCCCAACAACCATTGGTCCTGATTCCCTTCACATTGGTTCACCCCAAACCTTCTGAACTACGTGGACTTTGATTCTGGCCAAGGCAAGGTACATAGGAATCCTTCCCGAGGTTCAAGTCCAACACCCATTGGTACCGACCATCTTCACGCCGGTTCCCACACCTCTCTTGAACTACGAGGACTTTGATTCTTTCCAAGGAAAGGTATGTAGGAAGCCTCCCTAAGGTTAAATCCCAACACCCTATTGGTCTCGACCATCTTCATGCCAGACCATCGTTGTCCTGCACAACATTAAACTACATCCACCATCCCTATCTACGTGGGATTTGATCCTTGTCTCCTGGATAAGGTACATAGGAAACCTCCCTGAGGTTAAACCCCATCCAGCGGTAAGCCATTGTGACCCAATCCAGCGGTAAGCTGTTGTGACCCAATCCAGCGGTAAGCCATTATGACCCCATCCAGCAGTAAGCCGTTGTAACCCCATCCAGTGGTAAGTTGTTGTGAACCCATCCAACGGTAATCCTTTGTGACCCCATCCAGCAGTAAGTCATTGTGACCCCATCCAGTTGTAAGTCGTTGTCAACCCCATTTAGCGGTAATCCATTTTTGACCCCATTCTGTGGTAATCTATTGAAGTCCCCAATCAATGGTAAGTCATCGTCAGATGAACTACAAGGAATTTGATTCCCTGCCACAAGGATACGTAGGAGGTCTCTTTGAGACTCAATCCTGACATCACCATCTTCCTTGAGTTGACTCCATCTCATTCTCCACCCACTTCACTTAACCATACATCATCCATTTTGATTCTTACTCATGCCACCACATCCTTGTGGAATCATGCCACCTCATTACCCATTCCCTTTAACAATAATTGGGTAGCTAACCATGCGTTAGCCCCAACATCAGTGTTCCCTCCAGGGGATTCACCCACCTGATCCACTCTAGTCAGTGTTTCTATCGGTCTGATCCATCTCCACTAGACATTAAACTTACGGAATACCCTATGTTAAACATAGGAGGCTGCGGAAAACCTATATGGCATATAATTCCCCACATTCGACGTGGGATGCCTCGGGCTTTCACGCCCTCGAGAAGCCCTATAATAAGGGGAATAAATCCAGATGCACCAGTGTTTCAGCATCCAAACATGCTAGTGATGTCCAACATGACTACTCCCCAGACCGAATGTTACTGCCCAGACCGAACCCCTTGGAATTTCCTGACAGAAGTAGTGTAATTAACTAGTGTCCATAAAGATATGGCACTGGGAAGAGTTTCACGAACAACGTCTTAAGTCTATAAGGGAGACCCGGACTATGTGACAAGTTTCGAGGAGGAATCCATAGAAGGAATAACTGACATCCCATCATCCCATTTCGATCAAGGATCAAACGTCCCTGAATAAGGAACGGATGTCACCTGCCTTTGGAAAGCGGGAATACAGGGCAATAAACAGCGTCGTCTTCCTCGAACAGACAGATTTGTGCACCCCAGCGAAAGCATCAGAAAAAAATATGTTATCCAATATTCATAAATAATCATATATAGATATAATACTTTAATATCTAAAACCTCATCTAAAGTTTAATAAAAATCATTCCGTAAATATTTAACCTTATAACACATCTAAAAGTTGAAATTCTAAAAAATTAGAAATATTGTCACTAAATAATCTTAACATTGATCATCCATATATCATAATGTATCTCAAGGTTGTCACATTCCAAATATGTGAATACCTTTATCTTATTATCTCTTGAAACATGGTAATAACTTGAATTTCCATAAATCCTTTTGGAAAGAATACATTCTTCTTTATTTCAATGATTACTCAATATATTCCTTAAATATAAGAAGTTTTTGACTTAATCCATGATAACATATAGAAAATTTTCAACAAATACTTTATCGGTTATGGGACCCTAAATAATATTCAATTACTTTATCCAAATAAATCATCTCATTATCCAATATAGACACAATTTTCTCAGCATCTTGAACAAATTAAGGGCTACCTTCCCTTAACTGAGAATTATAATTATCCATTAAATCACTTTTATAAGTCTTTATCACCATTATAAATATAATTTTCAATCCTTAAAAAACTTATACTAAAAATACCTATATATTTTAGTATTTACATAACATGATCACTTTATTCAAAAACAAATACACATCAATAATATAAAATTATTCTGAAAACATTACTCGGGTTTCATCATGCTCTTCCTTAATACCCATTTTCCTACAATATGAAATATTAATCATGTATTATGGTTCTTCAACCTATTTCTAATCATTATTATTAATTTTAATGTAAAAAAATATGATTATAACATATCAAACCTTTCACATATTTTTTGTGGTTTCATTATCTTCAGTAGTATATCCTATACTCATACCAACTTCTTGATTATCTTATTATGATCTCCAATTAGGACATCAATTTTTATAATTCTCAAACATTCCATATCTAAAACATTCAATATTAACCTAGTTACTTCTAATTCCTGTTATTGACTAACACTAAAAAGAATACTATGAGCAAAACTTATAATTGAAGAAAACCACATAATAATGAAAAATGATACTTATAGGATGTCTAAATCATAGGATATACTTTCTTAATCTATGAAACCTTAGGTTTACCAAATGTTATTCCTAGCCATCCTATATTTAAATACTTCATTATAGTTCATAAATTTTTTTTTTAATTCCAAAATCATATCCCTCATGAGTGTCAAATCAGGTGTGCAACAAGGCTCATTTCCATTTACTAGGTTATGCTTGGGTCTTCCCCAATGGACCTTTTTAAAGATGTAACCCCTGTGTAGATATATTCCAGAGTCACATCCACTTGTATAATCCCTACATGGATGTATTTATAGAAAACCACTCACTATATCCTTTACCAAAATTCTAGGACATTTTCCTACCAAAATTCTAGGACATTTTCCTATACTTTTCCTTATCGTACAACTTATCCTTAGAGATATACCAAGACATATCCTTATAAATTTCCCTAGGTATATCGCTATAGTTTTCTCATCCTATTTTCCAAAGAATGACGAGAAATTTTCTTTGATACAAACCATACTTACCCAGTCTCAACATACAAGTGTATTATATAATTTTAGATGAACATTCAACACATTACAAAAAATAATTTCCTAAGAACCGTAATAGTTTAGTGAATTTTGAAACATTGAAAAAAATCATTTATCTTGGTGAAAGATCTTCAATGTTTCCCATAATGATCTTCCCCTTTAGTAATTCTACCTAAAACCTTTCTTCATAAATTTGGCAAAGGAAATATAAGAAAGGGGTGATCTTAGGTTCTTATTAAGGGTTTAAAAAATAGATTCATAATTATAACATTTGCATAAGGATATGAGAACATGAGAATAACAATTAAATATCATACCATGAATATGAAATATCATATACATGAGTCATGTAATAAATATTTTCAGTTCATAAGACATGAATAATAGGGTAATGAAGAGTATAATGCATGATATCTTAACATAGGAATAAGACATATAATTTCAGTCAGATACAAAATAATATAATATGATTTCCATTGTATTCAAGGAATCACTACCAAGGCCATTTTAGTAGTATGGGTTCACTACCTATACCATCTTAGTAATCATTTATCACTCCCATGACCATATTATCAATCAAATATCACTCCCAAGACCGTATTAAGGGACAATGTGCTTTACTAAATTGAGTTCACCCCATGTTCTAGCCATGTCTATCTCATACAATATAAATCTTTACCAAATTCATTAGAGGGAGATATAGGTCCCACCCATCTCATAATGAAACCATACATACATGTTCCATGGGATTATAAAAAACATATCATAACCCATGAAATTATATAGGTATCATAAACATGTAATAATATCATAACCAATGGAAAATAGATAGGTTTTGTAATCATTTCATCAAAGTGTAACCCATGAAAAAAATTTAGTTTAATAAAAATATAACCTGGGAAAGTGAAATGAGATTCTTATACATATAACCCATGAAAGAGAAATGTTTTCTATAAATATAATTCTATAAAAACAAAAAACATTCTGATAAAGAATATGAATAGATCCTTTGGTCATTTTCCCAACAAGGCATGAGTAACACCAAGATAGGTCATCTTAGATGGAAATTAAATTGGAAATATCCTTTAAAATCATATCTTCAAGAAAATATCCTTTCTTCATTTGAAAATAATTTTTAAAACATCAATACTTTTGAAAACATTTTTATTTGAAAAAATATTAAGGAATATTTAAAAGATGATGAAAACCATTTTAATTGAAAATAAATTTTAAATTTTATAAAAGAAATGTTGAAATATTTAAAAATCTTTTCTTTAAAAACAACCTTTTGATAACATATAAATGGGGATTTGATTATCATTTTAAACAATTTTTAAACATAAAACCATTTTGAAAACATTTTTGTTTGAAACACACTTAGAAAATAAATAATTTATAGAGTATTAGGAAAAAAAATTCCTTTAAAATAAACATGTAAACTTGTAAGGTATATATTCAAGGAAATGATAGTCATGACAGCAAGTATTCATATTCCATACATTCTTTTTTCTCCATAAAAAGTTTACAAGTGTGCCTCGATTATAAAAATAAAAGATTATTTTTGTAAACCATTTTTCATAAAAGGTAAAAAAAAGGGTGAAGATGTCTCTTAAATATCATATATGAATAATTGAACATTTTTTAAAACATTTTTTGAAAACATGGTCTGAAATAACATAGATATCCAACTGAATAGAGTTATAAAGTCAGGTATTCTGGGGAAAAAATCTTATTAATATTCATAAGAAACAAATAATGGTAAATTGGTTCTAACACATGAAGATGTTATGATAAACTAGAGGAGAAGGAAATTATAGAGTTTTCTTTATAAATGGATTGTAATATTTGATCAATTGAATCGTAATTATAAATAATCCTAATAAATGATGATATTGTTTCTATAAACTCTAACCACAAGGTAACCATGTATCGTATTCCCTATTTAAGAAAATAAAATTACATGAATACTTAAATATCATTAATCGAAGGGGATTAATTATAAGATTTTAAAAATGGTAGTATATACACATATTATAATAATATATGTGAATTACTTGACATGTTTCTCAAGGAAGACAAATTGAGACAGAACTAATTTATCGATTAGGTAACGTTGGAACAATAAACCCCATGAAATGAAGATCATAAAATTGATATTTAGATACAATTAAATTTAATTATATGTTTTATATAAAAAATTTATTATCAATATATACATGAAACAAAATAAATGATTGGTAAAAAATGCATGTAACTAAAAAATATAAAAAGTGAGACATCAAAAACCCCTACTATAAGTCTTGACTTTCATAGTAATCATTCAATCATCATGTATAATTAATATTTATTTATTATAAGTATACATAATAACTTTATTATTATATATAATACCATATATGGTTTTATTATGACTTTATATTACCCATTTATTAACAATTCCATGTTGATGTTATGTTTCGGGTAAAATCCATGTTGTTTTTCTTATATGTATTGTTTTGTTATTCCTGATAGTCTTACTTGGATCATGATTTAATATATTAAAAAATTTATAACATGATATAATTATCATATATAATCATTTAATAAATATTCATAATAATATATAAAATAAGTAAATATGAAATAGAATACAAATTTAATGGAGATGGTAGGCCATACGTATGCATGAACATTGTTCCCATTTTCTTGTCGTATTGAAATAAATAATTTAAATAACATGTATTTATATATATATATATATAATATTTATAGTGTAATTATTATGTCATATATATCATATATTTTTGATGAAAATATCCTTAATATATTCCATTTAATGTGTGAACAAATCACATCACTTTGAGGAGGCGATAGTCCACACATCGAAAAACGAAGTTATCATATATCCAAAATATAACAAACATGAAGGTATGTTTAATATAAAAATCTATAAGAATAAATACATAATAAATAAAATATATATAAAATAAAAATAGAGTTTCCATTATAATTTCTAACCATGAGACACTCTAAAGGAAAAGCGAACAACATTGTTTCATGAGGCGGTAGTTCGCTATACACTAGAATAGTCATTTCATTACCCATTAGATGGAAGTGTGTGTAAGTTTATGTATAACCCATATATTTAACAAAAATATCAATATATTAAGGATAATTATGTTATTATATAATCATTTAATAAGTAGTGGTGAGGTGTTAGAGAGAGAAAATAAAATAAAGCAGCTTGAGGAAGGATGTTACGTCTTCTTTGGGTAACTCCTTTTGGTTTGTGCAAAAGGGATTTATTGGGTTGATTTTTTAACAAAGGGAGGTATATAGTATTAATAGTGGAATTTTTGTAGCTTATTTTAGAATATTTTGAGTGATCCAAATGGTTGTAGAGGTGTGAATAAAGGGGAGGACTGATTTCTTTTTTATATTGCAGGAGTGACATTTTGGAAATTTTTTGAAAAGGGAATTACAACTAAGTTTTTTCATGTAATATTTCCCTTATAATGGTCCAAATTCAATAAAATGGAGAAAGTGAAAATAGGAACATAAAATTTCTTTTGGATAAGTTTTATAATCATTTTGGGATTTAAGTATAAGGTTCAGTCCTTTATTAAGATAAATTTTCTCTTAATCACTGTAATTAGATTTAATCACATTGAATAATATTTTTGGTAAAAAGCTATTTTTACCTCAAAATAAAATATAAAATTTATAGATTAAAAATATATAATCCATTTTTCTAAATTCTAACATCATAATTTGTAGAAATTAATTTAATATTAATCCCACAGACATGTCACAACAGTGGTTTTTTTAAGAAAAAATGTTGAAAATATTTGGATGTGTTTATATCCAATTTCAATGTGAAGTTTTTTATAATGAAGTAAATTGTATAAATTGATTTATATATGATATAATTAAAATTTAAAAAATATATATATAATTTGACATTTTAAATAAATTATCCTAAAAATTAGTTTTGAATTAAAATTCAGTATTTCTCACTATTCATCAAAATATAAATATTATATGAAAATAAAAAAATCACCCAAAGTAAATTTTTTATTCTGCTTTTAAAAATATATTTTATTTTTTCAAAAAAATTATACAAGGGTCAAAATAATATTTAAATTGGTTTCTCTTTTAAAAAGTGGTAAAAATAACTTTTTAAAAATTTATATTTTTATTTACAAAATTGGATTTAACTTATAACTATAAAATTTATTGTGTGGGTATAAAAAAATATTGATTGAATATATACTATATAAATTTTATTTAAATCCTTAATAAAAAGTGATTTTTTTATTTATTTAAATAAAAATTATTTTTTACATAGAAAAATAGTTTTCTTAGAAATGTGATTTCTTTATTTTCAAATAGTTCGTACAGTCACTTATAATAATTGACATACAAAGTATTCATTCTATATACAGGTGAAAATCATATTTTAAAAAAAATAGTTAATATTATTATTAACATCCATTCGATTATTTTGGTGGTAAAAATAATAATCTTTTAATAATAATAGAAATAGTATTATGTAGTCTGATAAAACTCAAACTTACGTGTAATACAAGCTATTGAAGGGACTTGGTATGGTGTGTAATAATAGGAAGACATAGTGCTCCATGTTTCATGATATAATCTAAGTGTTTCATGTAGTGAAATATTTACATGGTTTTTCAAATAACATAATTCACACTTAGTTATTCTATATAATAAAATATATATTTAGTGTTGAGTGAATTGAAAAATATGAAAAGACTATATGAATTCTAAAAAAATAATTCAAAAAACTATGGGAAGTTACATTATATACTTGGTCCTCAATCATGTACCTAAATATAATATATTATTAAATATATGATAATATTAAATTCATAGATATGAGGTTGGAAAGAATGTGATTAGACATGATATGCGTAAGATATTTGTTTGATGCACCGCATAACGAGAATGATCACCTATTCAGCCAAAAAATGTAAATGGAATTTTGCTGATAGATAATAGGATTCCTATGGTAAAAACACCATATATTAAATCATGGGTTTGTTATATTGTACCATTAAAAAATATTATATTCTGAGCTTGATTTCTAAAATCGTTATCTGAGATCGCCTGAGTCTTTGGTGGACAATTTCAAGCTTGATTCTGTTAGAGAAAAACCAATCATGTTGGGATTTTTCTGAGTATATCTAATAATTTTATTCATATCTAGTTTGAATTATATAAATCACTAGGAATGAATGATTTATTATTAAATTATCACATTTAATTAAACTTACCCTTTGATAAAATGTATAGTCAACATGCCAAAATGTAGGCCATCTTAAAAAAACATAATTTTGAACTGTAGGTTTGTTTTGGCTCTATGAGTTATAAAATAGAATCTTTTTAGGTGAACTACAGTACTAGATATATCATATAAACCAAATATATATTATGAGGCCAAATGATTCCAAAAAATATCATAAATAGGTTTTCCAACATATACATCCTTTCTTATCAACATCTGGTGAAATCGATTGCATATAGCCATGGGAAGGTTCTCACCACTCGATCACCATACTGTTTATCAATTAATATGAATATTCATACATCCTTGTGTGATAAATCATGAAAAACATGGAGATAAATCTATATTCTTCCTCATTTGTGGATATTATTTTCTACTTAAACTCTACATGATTTTTCTAAGTGAGGATGATGACAAAGATTTTTTGGAAATGTGTGTGGAAAAAATTTACCAGTTCCATCAATTATAATTATACATTAATTAGTCACCTCATTAATAAAAACATTCTCATACTTCTATTTATTTATAAAACACAATTCATTACAAGCATTAAGTCTCTATACTATTTTGAAGGGTTATATATTTTATCATTCATTAGTAAAAAATTGAAAACGTGTAAAAATTTAAATAATATTTCACTAATTATCCATATAATTTTAATTATAAATGTATTATTTATTTAAATAAAATTATTTGTTTCCACCATTTAATTATTATCCAATTTTTTTAGGTGATCATTAAATCATAGGGTAAGTAAAGAAATGTTTATATATAATAATAATCAACCAGGATATTTAAATATATGAAAATAACATGGAATAATTTAAAGAATATGAAAATTATCATATTTTGCCATCAATTAATATAAATCTTGTTTTATCATTCATTTGGTTATTATAGGTATAACCTAAATTAAAAAAAAAATTAATACAAACTAATAGAAAAATAATTAAATATAAGTATTCAGTCTCATACCTTCACTGAAGAATTGAATAACATTGAGTCATAACATTGAATAATTGGGGGTCATATTCCATCAAACTAGAAAGGAACCACCATGGGACATAATATTTGAAAAATCTCATCATGAACGTTGATAAACACTACCAAATAAAAATAAAAAACATCCACAATTTGATGAGAAGGAGAACTTGATCAACAAGAGAGGAGGATGAAGGGATATAAAAATTCACCTTGAATTGATTTAGATTATACTACATGAATAAAGATATATAATTCTACATTGAAATGACTATAAATATCCAAAAAAAGGACTTTTGGTTATTAAGTCTTGAGGGAAGGATGGAATGATGAACCAATTAAGAGTTTGAACTTATTTATAGAGAAACATCGGCCAACCTCCACTATAGTGTGTTTTATCAAAGACTATACATTGTATGATCAATTAAAGTAAAATTTGAAATCATGGGAATTTTAACTAGTTATATCCCATGAAAATCATATTCAATTCAACTATATTGAAAACAAAATTGGATGAAACCAATGCATGGTGGATCCCAAAACTACCATATTAACCTCAACCTCAATTAAATTTAATGATTGATCCTAGTTCAGATTTATTTCTATCATGATTTCCATACTCCAACTATAACAAATCATGCCTAAAAATACATATAACCAAGAAATAATGCCTCTATGAACACCAAAATGGGTGGTATAACCCTCTTTGTTTTAAAAATAGGCATCCATAAGTCCATAGGGTTCCATGATAAGAAAAATAATAAGATCTACTATGTGGGTTTCCTAAATGTGCATAGTAAAACCAAAAATATTCATAGCCACTCAAAACCACTACAAACACACTACTATCACATTCACATATTAATCATGGCCTCTTAAATGTACAAATACTTCCAAAAAAATATTCTTGAGCCCTATCATGGAAAATCACATAACTCCCCTCTAATTAATCTCCCAAACACCAAAATTAGATTTCTATCAACAAAACACATAAATGAATAGTCAAAAAATGTTTGGGATGTTACTTTAGATACATATAAATAATTTTACTTCCTTAATATAGAAAATCAATACCAAAATGAAACACTAACCACATAACTGGACATCCACATAACATATATCCCAACTATAACAACACCACTATTTCAAATTAATCTTACAAAAATAAGAAATTACATTACTAACATCAAAATAAGATTTTTAATCTAAACATTAAAATAGTATTAAAAACAACATCAGATGATGAAAAATAATTTTAACATCATTCTCCCAATCACTTTCCCCCAATTCACCATGAATACCATTGAAATAAAATAAGGTATTTTTTTCAATAGAAACGCTTTCAAAATGATCTAGAATCTCATCAAGACACTCTATTAATTTCATGTCACCCCTATCCAAATAATCTCAATAAAACATATGTGAATCATTTTGAATATTTAAGAAACTATATTATATATAAAATAAATCATTGATCTGACCCAACTATAGATGATTCATTAAGTGATATTCCACCTCATTGACGCCCTCTCACACAAAAAAAGAATTATAAACTAAGTTGTAAACATACATCCTTATACCAAACCCCACTACCCATGAGAAGGGGAAACATTAATGAAGACATGATCTCTACCACCTTACATTAGAGGTCTCCTTTTATAAGAATAATACTTATGATGATCTTGCATGGATAAAGAACCATGGATACACAGTCCTAAATCTACTTCTCAATATACAACATTACATAAATTTTTTATTACCAACTTACATGACCTAATAATAACATAATAATATTATACATAATTTACATAATTCAAACATTTAATCTCACAAATTCACAGAATCCAAGATCATAAAGGTTAAATGTCATTGGGGATTAACTAAACTATATTATTATTCTTAAATAAGAATTAATCATTTCTCGTATAAATTTTTATCATGTCATTCCATTTTATATGGATCATACATAATACCCATCTTCATAACCTAGATAATGGAATCATATGAAAGGGGTGAGATCAGATACTCGGTAAGGTTAAACATAATAGATAAAAATGGAATAATAAATGTGTGTTTCATTTGAGTATGTGTGTATGAGAATATTATCAAGGTTCGTGAACTTAACCAAAAATAATTAAATTCATCCAACTTGTATGATAAAATCATGGGTAATTCCTTATATCCTTTTTCATAACATAAGAATTATGACAAATATATGTGGAAATGTTAACGAATAATCATTCTAAATAGATCATAACATAAACATGATGTATACCATAAATATATGGTATATGAATAATCATTAGAAACCATAACATGAGATAAAACCCAATCATTCCCACACATATTGTAGTGAGAAAACCTAATAATTCCAACACATTTTATTATGATGAATCCCAATTAATCCCATGAATTATGATGTGATAAAACTCAATGTTTCACAAAAAATATATTTTAAAAAACCTATTTATTCAATTTAATTATATTGTAAAAAACCTAATGATTCAAACAAATTGTGTTCTATTGAAACCCAATGATACCCCTTTATATTTTTGTGATAAAACCTTATGAAACCTATACATTATGTTGTGAGAAAACAAAATCATTCCCATGAATTATTTAACAATATATAACACATATCCCAATGCATTGGAGTTCTATAAATTACCCACTTGTATAATTACTATAAACCATAAATATATTTTTTAATGAATATAAAAACCATCATAATTAAGTCATTGAATTTTTACCCAAAAAATAAATGACTTTCATCAAAATTTACAAATGGATTAACCATATGACATATATAAAAATAAGATGGGTGATATTATAAATAATATATCTAAAGAAACATAATAAATATTAAAGGAAAATTACATAGGTAAAAAATAATTTAATGGAAATAGAAAATTCCTCAAAAAATAAGGATAAATAAACTTTAATTTTGATAAATTTTAGTTTAAATGAATATAATTTGAAAAAAAATTGGGGGAAATTTTAATAAGAAGCCCATGAAAACATGGAATAGAAATTTTTTACATAAAATTATATAATATGATTTGAAAATGAGTTCATTAATATAACATTCAAAAATATATTATTTTAACGCATTGGTAAATAAAGTCAAGTCAATAGAAAATCACCCATATACAAACTAATTAAAAGTATTACTTTTTAAATTTTTTTAAATAAAGACCAAAATATTAGAAAATGAACTTTAAAAATAATATAATTAAATAAAATGGAATCCATAAAACAACATATGGAATACAGACATGGATGGTTATGTTTTTTGACAAAATGATGAGATAATGTTGGATCCTCCTAAAAATATCATTTTAGATAAAATATGACCCAAAGGGATATGAAAAGGGAAGGATACATGTAAACAAAATATATAACCAAAGGAAAAGACAATAAATTGAGGATTGTAGATAAGTAATATACAATTACTCCTAATGGATGTTAAAATATAAACACTCTCAATTTCAAAGTAAGATTTGAAAGTAACCCCTTATGACATTTATAACTTTGGAAAAAAAATAGAAATAAAATTAAAAAACATGATATAGATCAATATATTCAATGAATTAAAATAAAATACTATCTATTATTTTATTTGGGGTGTATATACATCATATAATGATATTATTTGTTGAATATAGAACATATCTCAATAAGTGATAATTGAGATGAGAAAACCCTTACTTTGAGTCTTGTTTTCCATGAAAGATCTTTATCCTCTTATATGATAAAAATATTAATTTTAATAAAATATTTAAAAACATTATACTTATGTATTACACTTTATACACTTTACTTACAATCATTCATTGCACATAATTTTGGTAGGTATTGTTTATTTTCATTATAATTTTTCTTACTTCAATTATATCATACAAATTTCAGAATGGAGAAGGAAGTACTAATTAATATAAATAATCATCATCCAAAGAGTAGTTAATATAGTGGAATTATTGTTTTTAAATAATTTATTAATTTCCCTTTTAATTTTATTGAAGGTATGGGTATGGTTCGTGAGAATAGATGCCCTGAGTAGCATGTTTAGGTAATTGACCAATTACATCATGTTATTTTATATTTATTATTAATTTTTTATCACCATTATAAAACCATAATAAAGATAAAATTAATATTTATTATCATATATTACAAGTGTTAATGTCTTTATTACTATTCCTGATGAAAATAATAATGTTGGTTTTTTATCATTCAAGTAGGTGGTTGAACTGACCCAAATAGAAACATGCTAGAAGAAGGAATGAATAAGAGTTCATACTTTTATAAAAGTAATATAATTTTGTTAGATGAATTATATTGTTAATATAAAATCTTTTAATTATGGATTAATATTTTTGAATATTGTATATGAATACTCCATTGACAATGCTTGTGAAGAAATAAGTATATACATTGATGAATTAGATCCTTCTTGAAAAGGGTCCCTTAAAATTGGAGTATTCAAACATCATTCATGTTAAAATATTATGAATAATGTATAATAATAATTTATTAGAGTAAAAATGGGTAGTAATTCTAGATATTTTAAAATGAAAAGAGTGTTCTAGAAGGATTATAGAAGGGTTCCTTTTATAGGAGATGGGGGTTAATGTCGTTTAAATACTCTTTCATCAATATTAAAGGAATGAAATTTCCAGGGTGATTTGATCAATAATGCACAATATATTAGGATATGTAGTTTATTATCTCATCAACACATTTTTAAATTATAATTTGGATACTTTATATCATTTATACTTAATTAAACCCAATTTTCTTGTCTTTTACCTTTACTGTGGTGATAAAATTTTCACCTTAGTAAAAAATATTTATAAATAAAATTGAAATTGATATAATTGCCTAATATAAATGCACAGATTATAGGTTTTTAATATATATAATCTAATTTAACTCTTGGGTATGAGGAATTTATCTACTTAAAGAAAACATATAACATATAGAACAAATAGGTTTTATAGATAATAATTTTTTTGACATTAATCATTCTGAATCCCATTTCACATCAATAAATTATTAAATTAACATAAATATTTTTTTATACATTGAAACATTACATTACAGTCACCATATATTAGTGTTTAATTTTTTACTTGAAAATTTAAATACAAAACACATGAAAAAATTTATTTGAAAAATATAAATTTTTAATATTAAATAATGTTAACTATATCTTACTAAAATTATATATTTATATAACAATATATATATAATTATTTAGTATTATAATCATTATTTCAATTTAATATGTTTTTCAGATAATTTTTTAATAATACTAATAATAATATGTATGTCATAAAAATATAAAAAATTGAACTAAATATTATATTAGTGTTACATTATTTTTAATTTTTGAATTATAGTAATTAAAAAAAATTATTAAAAATTTAAAAACTGTAGTGAAAGTACGGGTCATATACACACCAAATTGCCATGTATTAAACCACCGTATTTCCAACCACCTCAATTCAAATGACTATATACATAACAGTCATATTTTAATCATTTATACAACCTTACTTATATCACTAAAATCATGATTCCTTTTCATTTGGTTCTAAATTTACATGATGATTATATTTATAATTATTTTAATTGTTTCCATAGTTGTATTCTGAGTGATGATATTCATGGAAAATAATAATGGTAAAGATTCCATATTCATTGTATTTTCATTTTCTATAAAACTATTCAACATGAATTTTTTTAATAACGTTTCTTATTATAATATCATTGTGTGTTGATTTTTATCAAGTAGTTTAATTTTTATCTCAATAAAATATACCATTTTTTATTTTATTTATGTGTTTTAGGTGAAATGAGTAATTCTACACAATTTTCATTTAATCATATTTTCCTAATAAAATAACAGTGTCACATTATACCGCTTATAAAAATTGTTTCACTATAATTTTAATTATCTATACCTGATTAAAATATCTGAGGATTTCCAAAAGATATAGAAGACTTAAGATATATTTATTATCTGATATCAACCTCACTATCTTAGGTAAAACTGAAAAACATATCTTTTCCATTATTATGGAAATATCACCAATATTGAATTTCTTGCTGACAAACATAGGGTGTATACACTCAACCATATTCAAATATATTATCATAGTTTAATATTGGAAATGATGTATTAATTTCATATCTCAATAAATAATATGAAATCTCGGTTGAGGTAGCTAATAAGTACAATAAATCATATCAAATTCATCTACTAAGATAATAATAATATAATTTAGAAGCACATTCCTACAAATATCATTCAGATAAGAGTTTTAAACTTGAGATTATATCATAATAAAATTAAACAATTTCACTGTAAATTCAATAAATAATCATTAGGGTTTTGATTTGAAAATACTAGAGAATATCCCAAATATAAAGAAGTCAGTAGATCCATGATCAAACAATATATTTGTTATAAAATTTTAACACATATTCCACAAATCCAGTACCCCAATCTAGTTCGACACAATCCCATAAACACAACTCCCTATATTCCATAGGCTACCAACTAGTATTGAAGGTCTATAGTGGAAAAGTTGAAATAAAATACCATTAGAGTACAAAATAATTGAAATAACTAAATATCATCCATACAAGTAAATAAATAGTGTGTAAAATTATTATATAACTAAAATATAAGCACACTATATTAATAAATGAAATGTTACAAAATATTAAACATTCATTTCATAAATATAATATTGACTTTCCAATATGATGATCTCATATATAGAAGTAGATAAAATTAAAAAAAAAACAAGTATCTGATTCTATCTCTGAGCTGATCCACATACTTGATCATCACATACACATCTGAGAAAACCTACTTGATTAGTCTCAGGTCTTGACCCTACCAGTTTATGCAACCAAATGAATGTCTACTTGGGTACCTCAGTACAATGGAATCCCAAACAAGGTGTGACTATAAAACATAATAAGGGACCACTAATGTGATCATGTATATATCTAGTAGTATGCAGTGTATGTATATGTGAGATACCCATTAGGATTATAGTAATAATAATATGATAAAAAACTACTATAAAATAAACTTAAAGGCAAGTCATGGAAGGAATGATTAAGAAAAGTGATCAATATAGTTGAGACGCAACAAGAGATTAAAATAAATAAATAAAGTGAAACCATGGATGATCCATGGGTATCTGATCTTAGTCGATTGGGAAATGTGAAATCATATATAAATATAAATATTTTTGTGTGTGTGTTTGTGTTTATATGTACATTCCCATAAATATATGTACAAAAATATTTATATACATGAGTAAGGTGAAAAATACCATAAATAAATAGGAATCAATCTTTTGGTCTAGTCTTGATCATCTAGACATCTTTTGAAAAGGGTATTGAGATGGATGTTATACCAATCATGTCAAATATAATTAATTCGATTCATGGTTCTATAATAATGATTGAAAATACCTTCCTCATCTAGCCCTATAAATATCTCTCAAAAATATACATCACCACAAAGGGATAGTTTTCCTAACCCTAGGTTCATCGCTTCTTTACTCCAATCACTATAATATAATGGATTACATGTATCAACTATATATATTTTAAATGTGGAATTGAGCTAGATTTCATACTAATCAGTCCATATGTTATAAGGAATCAGACCTAAACATTACATAATCCATAAAATTCCCTTAATAATTCCCTTATTTACATTCCCATAGATCTTTTTGATTTGGATTTTTATAAAGTGAGGAGCTAATTCATACATATCAACCAACAACCGTAAAAGTGGGTAAAACTAAAAAAATATCCATTTTTTCATAATACTAAAATTTATAATAAAAACATGAATTATTTTTATAAAAATTATTCAAAACATTCATCTTCGCTTATCCTTTTATCTTACCCGTCATTAAACCCTATGAAAACCATTTTAAAACATGGAATGAGAACAAAAAACATGTAAGGGATATAAAAATAATGAGAGAAACCATTAGTCCATGAATACTTATAAACATATGAAATCATTTTCCCAAATACAAACTTCTCACCCATAAAGTATCATATACATACTTTGTGAAACAAAATATTTCTATAAAATGTAGAAAAACATAAATAAAACATATTGGTAACATGGGATATTAATTACTTAATATTTTAACCCTCACAGATGCCTTATGATTTGTATCCCCTACATCTACCTTAAAATGTAACCCTCATGACTACCTTATAGTGTAATCATCACAGTTACACTTGGAGTAACCATTCGGACGAACTCTAATATAAAAATACCCAATGAATTAGAAGGAGATATAGGTCCAAAAATAATCATAAAAAAATACCCAAGAATTATAATATATTCATATAATAATAATACATTCATTATAAAAATCATTCCTATTGAATTTTGTAAAAAGAAAAAATAAAAGAGGATTTTTAAATAAAATCCCCTTAAAAATACCCTATCATTGAAGTGAGAATTAATCAAATGAAATGAATATTTTTATTAACTATAAATACACATAATACAACATAAAAATGAAATTAATTTCAGAAATAATATCAGTTCCACATAATTAATGAAGTAAAAGGTTAACCTAAAGAATGGAAATTTGGTTAATAATTCCCTTACCTTGGGTTCATCTTACTTAAGATGTGTTTAAACCTCATGGATAATGGTTAAAGGAGTGTTATTAATTTTTTACGTAAATATATTTATTTATATCACCTTATATGATCATTTTATAACATCATTTTTCCCATTTATTGATAATATTTTGTTATTTTTATTTTTTGGGTGTGTTCTTTACATGGTTTCCATGGTCAGTTCGAAGAGTATTTTCTTATCAAATGGAAGCCAAACTCAAGAATTAGAATGAAATGTTGTTAATATGTTTCAAAAATATTAAATTATACCATAAATTTTTTTTTCATATATGATGATGAATCATTAGATAAAACATTAATGATTTTTTAGCAGTTATTCGATAATCACAAACTAGTTTCATTATATAATTTAATATTATGATTAAATGTTAATTATATAAAAAAAAGTAGGTTATATAATAAAATTTAAAAAAATAAACAATTAAAATCGTTTTATTACTAGACATAAATGAGGTAATGAAAATTTAAAACACATTGTCCACAATGTCGGTAAATTGACACATCACAGACGATGTTTTTATTTTTAGAATAAATGGGTTATGAGAAGAAGTATGATGATTAATTTTTCCATAAACCTGATAAAATTATAGTATATATAAGATACAATATTTTTGATTCCTCTTGGATAATAATAGGTTAATAGAGTATAATAAAATAAAAATAATTGAAAAGGAAATAAAAGAAAATGAAATTGGATTTTTACCACTTGATCTCTACTCCTTGAGATCCTCCTAAAGGCCATTGGATTTGGAATTTTGGTAATACCATAAGGTCATGGAAATGGGGAAGAGTATTGGAAATTTTATTGGTTATAACTTGAAAAATTATCAAATATTTAGATGTGTGAGGAGAATAAGGGGTGAGGGGTGGTATTTGTAGTTGAGGAGAGGATGGTTTTTTATTATTTTATTCATTAGATTATTATTTAATCTCAATACTATGAATATTTTGAGAATTATAACTAAATATATTAAAAAAATTGTGGTATGTTCCTAATTATTATTCTTATATCATTCTTGATGTTCGAAATAATGTATTTAACTTATAATGTATATATACCGTAAATTGTTGTATCTCACTATTCTCCAAAAATTCATGTATTTCAGAGAAAATCCAAAAAATAACCCCTACTATTTTTCAACATGTATAATTAAATAAATAACTCAATTTTACCAATATAATAATCTAAATATGATAATTTTCAATATTAATTTAAATCATAATTTATTAAAAAATAACAATTTTAAAACTATAACAGATTTTATAACACCTTGAAAAATTAATCAAGGTCTCATAAAAATATATTATAGCCATAAGACAATGAAATATTAATTTATGAATCTATTTTATGAAAACAATCTTTCTGTTAAATTATGAAATTAATTATAAAATTTTAATTAAATATTTATGACTTAAAAAAATTCCAAAACATAATTTATCAATTCCAAAACATTTATTTACTTATTCTTTGATATAAATATATCATGATTACACTTATAAGATATATAAATTTAATTTAGACTCTCATAGGTGAAGATAAATTTATGTTCTCTAAATTAATATTCATAATGGTCATGTTACTATTTCTAAGGTCAAGTTATTATTCCATCAATATAAATTTCTTGATTTCTATAAATATCACTTATTTCATTATAAATTTATAATGAATGTAACTATTTAATTATAGAATGAAAAAAAAATCTTTTAAGTAACTGGTTTGTTACATTCTCCCCACCTCCTATATATTGTTTCCTCTCACTTTTTATTTACTTATTAAACAAATGATGATACTTTTCCCTCATGGCATTTTCATATTCCCATGTTACTTCTTCAACCATGTGGTTTCTCCATAAAATATTCACTTGGTGAATTACCTTATTCATCAATAGTTTCTCTATATGATCAAGAAACTAAATAGGGTTCTCTTCATAATAAAGGTTCTCTTCTAGATGTACTAATTCTAGGCCTAAAACATTAGATGAATCTAGAACATACTTTCTTAACATCAAAACATGAAAAAAAAAATATTGTACCTGAGATAAACTTAGAGGGAAAGCTACCTGATAAGAAACTTATCCAAATTTCTTTAACATTTTATATGGTCCAATGAACCTTGGACTTATATTTCCTTTATTAACAAAATATATAACATGTTTCCATGGATATATTCTAATAAAAACATGATAACTTACCTTGAAAGAAAAGTATTTCCTCCTATTATCTGCATAACTTTTCTGCCTAATTTTGAGTGGTCCTCATGTGTTACTGGATCATCTTCACTTTCTCAGCTAATTTCTATATTAATGGGGGTACTATTAACTTCCTTTCCCTGATATCATCTGAAAATGTGGAGTTTGACACTATTTTCCATATAATTCCTCAAAATTAGTGATTTATATACTAGAATGAAAATTATTATTATAAGAAAATGCAACTAAATAATGTTGTTGATCCAAAATTCCCTAGAAATCCATTAAACATGATCAAATAATTCCCTCCAACATTTTAATTGTTCACACGGTCTGTCCATTATATTGAGGATGAAAAGAAGTGATGAATTTTAATTCTATTCCCAAGTACTTTGAAAGGACCTTCCAAAAGTTAGAAGTAAAATTGGGATCATTATTAGATAAAATGTAAATATGAATTCCATATAAACTACAGTCAAAAAAACTGATCCAATGATGTAGTATCTCAAAAAGTACAAAAACTTATAGATTTAGTTAGTTGATTAATAATAAAAAATGTTTCATTGTTACCTCGATAAGTGTCTGGTAGTCCCACTATAAAGTCCATGTATATATTTTCCAAATTTCAATATATTACTAAAAAGTCTAAAGAACCCACATTGGTAATTGTCTCACTTCTTTTACATGTTGACATGTCAAACATTTCATGGTAAAATCAGCAATATATCCTATCATTCCATCCCACCAGTAATACTTCTAAAGATCCATATACATCTTAGTATTTCCATGATAAACTAAAAATGGAGAACTATGAGCATCACACAACAATTATTTCTTCCAATGGGAATAACAAGGCACACATAATCTATTTCCAGATATTAATACCCAATATTTTTCAAGGTTATTTTCTGGAAACTTTCTATTTTTTAACCAATTATACCATTTTATAAAACTCATAGTGTTCCTTCTATTATTTCTTAATTATTTTTAATAGAGATGACTACACTGAAACCTGAAATAAAATAGATTAATTTCATGCACCAATAACTTTTGATCCAAAATTCATCAAATCATTAATCAAGGGGTCTTTTTTGAGATATAATATAGTTAATGATGTATGATGTTTTCCACTCAAGGCATCAGCCACTTTCTTTTCTTTTCCAGGTTGGTAATTGATCTTGGAATCACACTACATTATCAATTCAATCCATCTTATCTTCCTGGTGTTTAATTCCTTATGAGTGAATATATAAATTATAATTTTATAATCATTATATATTTTCCATTTGTCTCCATATAAATGATACCTCAAAATTTTCAAATAAAATACCACTACTGCTAATTCCAAATCATGTGTGGGATAATTAAACTCATTAGGTTTTAATTTTCTAGAAGCATAAGTAATTACTTGATCATTCTTCATCACAACATAACCAATTCTCTTCAATAAAGTATCATTTTATATGAAAAACTCTCCATTTCTAGAAGGCATGGCTAAAACTTGAGCATTCAAAAATATATTCTTTAGTTCCTAAAAACAAACATCACATTATTCTGTCTAATTAAATTTAACCCCATTTATTATTCACTTAGTTATCATGCTAGATAACTGTGAATTTTTTTAAAAAAATTATCATTAATAAACAAATAATCAAAGAAAACTATGAATCTATGAAACATTTATAAGTTATGCACATTCATCAACAACTTTTGTTTTTGCAGGATCAACTCTTATGCCATCCTTATTTACAATATTCCCAATAATAAAAAAAATTTGTAACCAAAAAACACATTTTATAAATTTACCATATAAAATCATTTCTTTTAGAGTTTTCAATATAGTCCTTAAATTGTTTTCATGATCCTCATAAATTTTTAAAAATACCAAAATATCATTAATAAAAACAACAATGAAATTATCCAAATATTCTTGGAATATTATATTCATAAGATCAAGGAATACAATAGGGGAATTTTTAAAACCAAAGGGAATAACAAAAAAATCATAATGCCTATATATAGTATGAAATTATGTTTTCGAGTTGTTATCCCCATTCACCATCATCTGATGGTACCCAGATCTCAATTCAATCTTGGAAAAAATCCTGAGATCCCTATAGATGGTCAAAAAAGTCATCGAAATTAGGAAATGGATACTTATTCATAAAATTAATGTTATTCAAATCTCTATAATAAATGAAAATTCTCATGGAACCATATTTATTTTGAACAAAAAAAATAGGGTAACCTCATGGTGACGTTCTAGGATGAATGAAGCCATTATCAAGAAATTCCTACAACTAATTTTTCTATTAAATAAGTTTCACTTGATCCATTCAATAATTGGGTTTTGAAATTGCCTTAGAATTATGAACCAAGATAATAATAAATTAAAATTATATATCAGATATAATACTGGGAAAATCATCAGGACAAAAATCCATGTATTAATTTAATACTGGAACATCATTAATCTGAATAGTTCCCCTGATTTCAAAAATATGTGAAAGATAAATTTTATTTCCATATTTTAATAGTTTCTAAGATTCCTGATATGTTATAAATTTTATGGGTTCATTATTGTTTAAAAACTGAAAAAATTTCTAAAAAAAACTTCTTCATTTATACAATCAATATTAGCATGATAAATAGAAATCCAATCCATACCTAGAATGAAATCATACTCTACTAAGGGTTAAAGATCAATTTTTTTAGGTAGTGTATTTACACTGATGCTAACTTGAAGATTCTTATAATTTATTTTTACTATAATATTTTCCCTTAATTCTTTGTCCATAAGTTCTAGTCTCATTTCTTGAGGTGAAATTTTTGATTTACCAAAAAAAATATCTAAAATAAAGGAATGTGTAGACCCCATATCAAACAAGACATTAGAAAATTCTAAGTAAACAAATAGAGTACATGATACCACTTCATTGGATGTCCCGACATCTGTTAACATAGTCACAAAGGATCTCACTTCACCTTTATTTTTATAATATGGATACTTTCTATCATTTGTATCTTTATATGGGAATGTATTTTCATAATGACATACCTTACAACAATTAAAACACATTATAGTTTTATTATTGGAATTAACATTAAGATCATTTTCATTGAAAACTCAATCCATATGTCCAAAAAAACTATATTGAAAACACTTCCCATTTTTGGTAAGTCATTCCCTAGGGTTATTTTTAACACACTTTTCAAAAACTAGAAATTAGAATTTTTTACCTTCAGATTTCATTGATTGATTCTTACCCATCTCCTTCCATTTTGACCTCTCCTTTTTCATATTGTCAAAGTACATAAGATCATTAGAAAACTAAATTTCTACACTCTTATCAAATCTTTCAAATTTCTCATAAATTTTTAATTCACAGGAGGCCAATGCCTTTTGATATCTTAGATTGAATCATTAGTAAAAATGATTGATTTTATGATTAAGATCCTAGATAATATTTGGAGAATACCTTGCTAATCGGGTAGAGTTGTCTTCATACACAGCCAATAAATCTTATTAATTTTTCTTCAATTCAAGGAATTTATTTTCCATCCTATTTCAAACCACATTAGGAAAATATTTTTCAAGTAACATATTCTTAAATTCATCACGTTCCAAGGCATCAATCTCCTCATTATCCCTAATATTCTTGACCATTGACCACCATTGGTCATATTAACATTAAAAACGATAAATGGAAAGGATAATATTTTTATTATCTAAAAAACCTATAACATTGAATATATTATCAATATTTTTAGTCCATCCTTCAGCCTCTACTAGGTATGAAGATCAATCGAAAGTAAGAGTGTGATACCTTATAAAATGTTACACTATCATCATGTTTCTTTTTGGTAGTTATGGTTGTTCTATTGCATGGATTCCACAACTATTTATAGAATTTTTCAACTAGTCCATTACGGTCAAAAAAATTTCAGTTTCAATTCCCACTATTCCCAGTTTTATATTTAGAAAGATATAAATCTCTTGGTTCCTTTATACTTCAGCTTTCCTATTTTTTATATGGAAAAAAACTATGAACATACGTATATTAGATGAAGAAACATAGTAATATTGAAATTATATATCATTTCAATATATAAATAAGAAAATAATCATATATAGTGTTATATTAACATCATCCTAACCCCTAATGATACTAAATTGTGTAATGATGCCAACTATATGTACCTAGACTTAAACATTACATAATCTTGTAAATTTGATTTACAATTAACTTCTTTACATTCTCAAAGATATTTTTAGTTTAGAGTTTTATAAAGATAGAAAATAATTCATAAATATCCACCCACATGATACAAAGTGGGTAAACCTAAAAAAATAATTCTTTTATAATGAAAAAGTCTATAATAAAATAATAAATTTTTTTCTTAAAAAGTATTCAATAAATTCATATTGGATTCTATTTTTCTCTTACCCATCCATTAAACCTATCAAAGCCCATTTTAAACATTGGATAAGCACAAGAAAATTTATTAAGGGATATAAAAATAATAATATAAACCATTATTCCATGAATACTTATAAACACATGATATCATTTTCACAAAGACATACTACCCACCCATAAAGTATCATATACATACATTGTAAAATAATAGATTTACATAAAAAATAGAAAAATATATATAACATAAAGGTAACATGGGGAATTACTTATTTAATATTTTTACCCTCACATAAACCTTATGATCTTTATCCCTCATGCCTACCTTACAATGTTACCCTTATAGTTATCTTATGGTGTAACCATCATAGTTACACTTAGAGTAACCATACGGTCAACCTCCAACTTAAACATACCAAATTAATTAGAGGTAGATATTGGTCACACCATTCATCATAACAATTTCATAATAACCATAAAATGATCATATAAGTAATACTTTCATCATAGAAATAATTCCTTTTGAATTTTGTCAAAAATAGAAATTAAAAGCCAATTTTCAAAGAAAAGTCCCTTAAAATATCATATAAATGAAGAGAAAATTAATAAAATGAAATGAATATGTATATTCAATATAAATACACATAATTAAACATAATAAAATTAATTTAATTTCAAAAATAATATAAGTACCGAATAACAAATGAAGTATAAGGTTAACCCAAAGAATGGAAATTGGGTTATGAATTCCCTTAACTCAGGTTTGTCTTAATTTAAATGAGTTCAAACCTCCTATATAATGGTTAAAATAATGTTATTAATACTTTAAAGAAACATATGTATTTTTATAACATCTTATAAGATCATTTTATAAAATTATTCCACCCATTTATTAATAATATTTTGTTATTTCTATTATTTTGGGTTTGTTCTTTACAAGGTTTTCATGGTCAATTCATAAAAGATTTTGTTTTCATGTGGAATAGAAACTCCAGAAGTATAATGGAAAGGTATTAATATGTTTAAATATTATTAAATAGTACCATAAATCATTTTTTCAGATTTTATGATGAATCCTTAGATAAAACATTAATGATACTTTTTTAGATCATTTTGGCGGATCTTTGATAATCACAAACTAGTTTCATTGTATAATTTAATATTATGTATATATTCTAAATACATAAAAATAGGTTATATCATAAAATTTAAAATATTTTTCAAACATTAAAATGGTTTTATAACAATCCATAAAGGCGGTAATGGAAATTCAAAACACATCATCCACAATGTCAGTGAATTGACACATCATGGATGGCGTTTTTATTTTTAGAATAAATGGGAGATTATAAGAAGTATGATGATGAATTTTTCTATAAATATGATAAAATAACATTATATATAATATAATGGAGTTTTAATTTCTATTTTATAAGGTTAGTTGAAGAGAGTATAAAAAAATAAAAAGAATTGAAAAATAAATAAGAGAAAATGAAAGAGGATTTTTACCTCTTGATCTCTTCTCCTTGAGATCCTTCTTAAGGCCCTTGGTTTTGGAATTTTGAAGAGAACAGTTGGTCTTGTATATGGGGAAGAGGATTTAGATAAGTGTTGGATATAATTGGTCATTTCTCAATCCTTTAGAGGTGTGAGGAGCATAGGGGTGAAAGGTGGTATTTATAGTGGAGTAGAGGAGCATTTTTTGATTATTTTATTTGTAAAGTCTTGGAAATTTCAAGGGAAATTTTTTCTTAATTTCTTTGGAATTTTAAGAGTATGCAGTTTCTAACAGAACCTGAATCTGAGGACCGGTGTGCGTGGAATCAATTTCCAAAGTTTAGCTCTGGTATGTTCAGTGAACGAACGAGCGAGTTTTCTATCTTTTGAACTGGTGCTCCGAATTGAAATATGAGGGCACCGATGAAATCGCAGTGCCGGTAAATGCTTAAGGGGACATTTACCGCAGTTGCATTTTAAGCGGGTTGAATTTTTATTATTTGGGGATTTAGTTTAAAATAAATAAAATTGTTGAACAATTTTATTTTTATATCTTGGAAGTTAAACTATCCTAAGTGTGGAAGTTGGGGTGGAACCACTAGTTGCTAACTAACCAAGTGAGGATTAAGGTGAGGTGGGGCCCACACAAACCCCAACCTCTCATCTCCCTTAACCTTCCCTAAAACCCCTTTAACACCCCATTCATTTAATTCTTTGACAAATCCCCTCATTTAATATGAGGAGCCTTTCCACCTCCCCCACTCTCCCATTAAAATTTGCCAACTCTCTTAATTAATGGATTGATTCTTTTGAATTAATTTGAATTAACATGGCAATGGAATATTATGGGAGAGCCTTGCTATTATTCTAGTCTTGGCTTTTTTTGTGTTGGGAGGATTTTTGTGGAGAGCTCAAGAGAAGAAAAGTGTTCTCCCTCAGACGAAGAATGAGACACCGACCGTGGAGACCAACGCCAACGAAAACATTCTTCTTCTTCCTCTGACGTAGATGGAATCGATACTGTTCTTCTGCGACGCTCGACTACCGCGGCATTCGTCTTCCGCGACTCGACGACGTGCGATGTCAATTTCGAGGTAGGTGTTTGATTTTATAATGTTAATATTCTCATTATTGTTCCCTTCTAAACAAAGAACGTGGATCAACTCATTATCAAGTTGATCTGTGAATGTTTTTATTTGCGATATGGGAATATTTAATTACGAGAGTATTGTTGGGAATTAGGTTCAATTTTAATTGATTAAAATTGTGACTCATTAGTTGTTGAAATCATGTGTTGATTATTTCTAATTGGTAACACCTAATACGGAGGGCGCGGGCCAAACAAACACAGCCCGACAACCCTCCGCAGATTAGTGTTGGTGCGCGGATTGACGGCGACGATGAAATGGGACTGCAACAGTGATTTGAGGCCTTCGCGATAAAGTACGGGACCTGATATGACCGTCGGCGCAGACAAAAGTTGAATCGGACCACCAGAGCAACTCTGGTGGCCCGCAGAACCTCAAGGAGGTGCGGGTCGCCGGCGCGGCAGCACCGGCAACCGAAGGCGGTGGCGCCCCAGCATGCTGCCGGAGAAGACCCATCGTGGCTGTGTCGCGGCGGCGAGGCGATGGATCCTGGGGACACGTGAGATCCTGGGAAGACGGCGGGGTGGCGCCAGCTGGCGTTGCTGGTGGCAATTAGCGGTGAGGGTTCGAGCCCCCTTACCCCCCCCCCCCCGCTCTACGGCGTCCACTCGGCCACGTTGGTCGAGCCTCAACCGGCCGGGCCGGGCCGCCAGTATCTGGCCGGGCCACCAGCGCCGGTCTAGGCCGCGCCAGCCAGACCGAGCCACGCCCAACCGGGCCAGACCCGGACCCGGGTCGAGTCAACCCGGTTCGGGCCGACCCAGGGGGTATTGGGCCGGGTCGGACCGGGCCCAAACCCACTATTTTCAGACCAGGTTTGTTTAAAAACCCATATCTTGGGCTATAGACCTCTGATCAATGCACCGTCAGTTGTGTAGGGATTCTTGTACTGAGACGGTCGTTTCGGTATATTACACTCAAGGTTTTGGTGAACTTTGGGTATGGATGGGTTGGTTTGAACCCGAAACCAACTGGGCCCTCAGAGCGGAAATGCTTATAACTTGAGCTATAGACGTTCGATTGGCATTCATCGACTTTTTTGGATTCCTCTTGGAGAGACGGTTCTTTTGGTATACTTCACCTGAGTATTAGATGCAGTTGGAATATGGACGGGTTGGATTTTACCTGAAATCCAACCGGACCCCTAGAATGGAAAAGCTGATAACTTTCAGACCGGATGACCGTTTGGTGAACCTTCAGTGGTGTTGGTAATCACATTGAGAAACGGTCCCTTTGAGTATACCCTCTGAGAGTTAGCGGTATAGTTGAGATACGGTCAGGTTGGTTCGTACACGAAACCAACCGGGCCCCCAGGACGAAAAGGCTAATAACTCACAAACTGGGCATCCGATTGACACGTCGTCTATTGCGTTGAGACCTCTTTGACGAGGCGGTCCTTTGTGATACTTCTTCATGGGAATTTGTGATACTTGGAGTATCAACCTATGGCTTGTGGATCAGACCCTCCCGGAGATGAGTGTATGGAGTAAGGAGACCATGTAGTTGGTTGAGACATGATGATTGTTTGTCCGATTCGAGTCGGAGGGACTTGTATAGCCCAGTGGGGAGCACTACTGTGTTTGGGTGGCAGACCCACTGCGGGGAGCACTACTGTGTTTGGGTGGTATACCCGCGGTAATCGACAAGAGGAGTACCTCTGTAGGCTATGAGGGGGAGCACTATTGTGTGATGTGGGAGACCCATGGTGGGGAGCACTACTTTTTGAGGTGGAAAACCCACAATACTTGATAGGAAGAATACATCAGCAGTCTAAGGTTAGTGATCCGCCCCTCGGAGTCGCGACAGGATCACTGTACTCGACAGAGGAGGATCTCTTCAGCAATTGTGGTTTCGATATCATTAATGAAAATCCTGGTTTGAGCTGAGTCAATGACCTATGTGATTTCCTCATGATTGAGATGGGTTACTTGATAACTTACGTATATATATGGGCATATACCTAAGTAGTGGTTATCTATTGTGAATTCCTGATTAGACTGGTTGTGATTTTCTGTGTGGACTGGGTTGTGATTTCTTGTGTGGACTGGGTTGTGATTTCCTGTGTGGACTGAGTTGTGATTTTCTGTGTGGACTGGGTTGTGATTTCTTGTGTGGATTGGGTTGTGATTTTCTGTGTGGACTGAGTTGTGATTTCCTGATTGGATGGGGTTGTGATTTCCTGTGTGGACCAGGTTGTGATTTCCTGTGTGGACTGGGTTGTGATTTCCTGTGTGGACTGGGTTGTGATTTCCTGTGTGGACTGGGTTGTAATTGGGCTCATGAGTTGTAGCCGAACTGGGATTGAAGACTTAGGTATATGTATGGGCATATACCTAAGTAGAGTTGGTTGATACTATGTGTTTTTATCTTTTCTTTGCGGTTATCCTTGTTGGATTTAGTGAGACCTTGAGGTTATCGGGGTCCTTACTAAGTATCTTTATACTCACCCCTTCATGGGCTATGCCCGCACCACATTGTGTTGGATGCAGATGATGGAAAGTGCTGACAGAGACCGAGTGTACGAGGAATGGACGGTACCTGGAGGTGGACCTCACGATGAGACAGTACCCGGAGGTGGACTTCATGAAGAGACAGTACCTGGAGGTGTACTTCACGACGAGACAGTACCTGGAGGTGACAGATGGACGTGGAGAGCTGAGGTGATCATATGTACCTACCCTTAAGGTAGGAACTCCAGAGGACGATCCTGGAGCATCTCGACAACTTCCTTTTGTTTTTTCTTTTCCTTTTACTTTGTTGTTGGGCTTGTATTCTGACCCCTTTGTACTTTCCGCAAACTTTTTATATTGCTTACTTAGTGTTTTCTTCCGCTTGTACTCTGGTTGTGTGTGTGTGTTTACGTTTCATAAAGTCAATGCCTTCCCTTTTTATTGGGATTTATGCCTTTGGTACAAGTCGCCAGCCCCTGGCCAATGGAAGGCGGGCTTGGGGTAGTCACGGCACGGGCCCCGAGGATGGTTCGTGACAAATTGGTATCAAAGGAGTCGGTTCTACCGCAGAACTCATGACTCTGATAAATCCTTTCTATGAAGAAATAGTGTTAAGGGTACCGAGTGTGGTCTTCAGTTCAGGGATTCCAGTGTTGGTGCGGTGGCCGACGTATCCATACACTAGGACCCTGACTACTGGTTTCTGACTTAGTGCATGAAAACACTGATTGCGTGTGTTTTTCCAAAAAAAAATCAAGTCAACTCAAACCAGGTCAGCTCACCAGGTATAAATTGTTGATCGTGTCACGTCTGTTCAGGATGTCTCCACAAAGACAGTCAGTTGGAGTTCCGAGAGAGTACTCGATGACAGCCCACTGAGCGATGAGACTCTGGTGTAGGGCCCCCTTTCTATGTTGGCACCTTTGGGTGGTGTACCAGCTGCACCACCACCCATTAGGTAGCAGATGCCACCAGCCATACTAGTGGACAGTGCATGCTGACAGAGCGCCTTTCACGAGTTCCAGCAGTAGAGGTCTCCGAGGTTACAAGGCGAGACAGATTCCCAGGCAGCATTGGACTGGATGGAGGCGATTGTTAGAGTTCTATGCCTAGTTTATACACTGTTAGAGCAGATGGAGATCTTAGCTACTTGTGTTTTCCAGAGAGAGACCATGAGGTTGGTCCATATAGTGATGGGGCTTCGGCACGTGTACTTAT
Source organism: Viscum album (assembly GCA_963277665.1). Classification (NCBI taxonomy): domain Eukaryota; kingdom Viridiplantae; phylum Streptophyta; class Magnoliopsida; order Santalales; family Viscaceae; genus Viscum; species Viscum album. Next base: position 1,285,374,270 of record OY728133.1, read on the forward strand.
TCCTGAGATAGTACCATCGGGTAGTGTTCCATCTATATCACTACCTGTTGGTCAGCAGACACTACCGGCAGTACCGGTAGAGGATACATGTAGGCTTAGTGACTTACTTATGTTTCAGCACCAGATATCCCTCAAGTTCCGAGGCGAGCCCGACTCATAGGCGGCTGAGGACTGGCTTGAGGAGGTAGTGGAGAGTTTTCTAGAGCTTATATAGCTTCGGTAGGATGACATGTCGGTAGCTGAGAATTCATCGGGATGTACCAAACCATTCCTGGTACTCGATGAATACAATGCGATCAGTGATTCAAGGCTTGGAATTCTGAGTGAGGTGTGTCTAAAGGACATCTTAGTCAGCACTTCTTTCTCTATGCATTCCTACTTATGCTAGGGTGCTAGTGAGAACCTTTTGGTTGATAATTCATTGGTTGAGTGGATGCAGCCAGTGAAGGTTAGCAGTGGGAAAAGCAGAAAACGAGCGTTAGTCTTAGAAACTTGGGCATGTAAAAAGTTTCAAGAAGATGAAGTGAAAAGGACAGATGAATCTTCAAGATAGCAGACGTGGAAGCAGAGCTAGGAGAACAGCATGGGGTGGTGAACATTTTGACATGTTGCAACCACCCTCCAATGTAGTTCCCTCCAGGATCAGGGAGCAGGAGGGAAGGGGAAGAGAGTAGCTGCATGCAGTCAAGGAGTGTGACCCAGGGGCTCTTGGAATGATTTGAGTTACGGTATGTGTCTACTACAAGCTGCCATATCAATAGACATAGGTACCAATCATTCCTTCCTTCCATGAATCTTGTCCCAGACCTAGAGTTTTCGGTTAAGCTGTTGACTTGATCATCACGTCTAGAGATACCTTTGGGAGGAGACTCGATAATCACACTTACGCCGAGGGTGTGATCTGACCCTTGAGGCGAGAGTTTCGGTTGGAACCTCTTGGTGGAAGCGTCGAGGCCTTACGACGTTAGTTTGATTATGGACTGGGCAATCACAGTTCATACACAAATTGATGGTATTAGGCAAAAAGGTTTTGGTTTATCTACAACTTTGGGATGGGGTTTTTCCTTGGTCGGCGAAAAGGGAAACCCAGGAAGCACAAGGATAAACTCATGCTTAGGAGGGTGCTGCTGATCACTCTTGAGTCGGCTAGCCTTACCCTCGTGACAGCAAGAGCTTTTAGTTTTCAGTTCCTCCAGGACTAAGACTTAGAGATAGTTTATACTCTTGGGAAGGGGAGCATTGTTGCGGAGGCACTCAGTAGGAGGACTGATATTCAACTGATAAGGATGGAATGACAGCAGGTGGCCACATTTCAGATATCTTTTGTTAATATTGATGGAGTCAGCATGTGTAGAACCATAGATGGTTCAGGATATGACGAAGAAGGTGCAGATCATTCAGGAGCGTATGAAGACTGCATAGAGCAGGCAAAAATCCTATGTTTATAGGATACAGAGACCACTGAAGTTCGAGGATGGTGACCACATCTTTTCTACGGGTCTCACCTTGACGAGGTCTACAGAGATGTGGCCTAAGCGGAAAGTTATCTCAAAGGTTCAATAGACCTTTCTGGGTCCTCATTAGGGTAGGTGAGGTGGTTTACCGCTTGACCTTTCCACCTCAGTTGCACCGGGTGCATGATGTCATCCACGAATCTGAGCTAAGGAGATACGTGCATAACCCTTCGCACATCATCGACTACAGGGAGATGGAAATCGATGATGGGGAGACATTCACAAAGGTTCCAGTAGAGGTTGAGGGTCGACAGGAGCGGGTTCTACGTGGACGGTCGATTCCTCTAGTGCGCATTCGTTGGCAGTACGGGAACCTCCAAGAGAGCACATGGGAGAGGAAGGCTCAGATGCGTGCTCACTACCACTTTTCTTTTCCCTAGTGTGTGTTGTATCTTTACGGGGACGTAAATCCCTGAGGTGTGAGTAATATAAAGTCTCAAAAATTTCAAGGGGAATTTTTTCTTAATTTCTTTGGAATTTTACGAGTACACAGTTTCTGACGGCACCTGAATCCGAGGCCCGGTAGGCCCAGAATCAATTTCCAAAGTTTAGCTCATGTACGTTCAGTGAACGAATGGGTGAGTTTTATATCTTTTGAACCAGTGCTTGGAATTGAAATCTGAGGGCACCGATGAACTCGCAACATCGGTAAATGCTTAAGGGGACCTTTACCATAGTTGCGTTTTAAGCGGGTTGAATTTTTATTATTTGGGGATTTAGATTAAAATAAATAAAATTGATGAACAATTTTATTTTTATATCTTAGAAGTCAAACTATCCTAAGTGTGGAAGTTGGGGTAGAACCACTAGTTTCTAACTAAGTGAGTATTAAGGTGAGGTGGGGCCCACACGAACCCCAACCTCTCATCTCCCTTAACCTTCCCTAAACCCCCCTTTAACACCCCATTCATTTAATTCTTTGAAAACTCCCCTCATTTAATATGAGGATCCTTTCCACCTCCCCCTCTCTCCCATTAATATTTTCCAACTCTCTTAATTAATGGATTGATTCTTTTGAATTAATTTGAATTAACATGGAAATGGAATATTATGTGAGAGCCTGGGTATTATTCTAGTCTTGGATTTCGTTGTGTTGGGAGGATTTTTGTGGAGAGCTCAAGAGAAGAAAATTGTTCTCCCTCCGATTAAGAACGAGACACCGACCGTGGAGACCGACGCCAACGACAACGTTCTTCTTCTTCTTCCGATGTCGACGGAATCGATACCATTCTTCCGCAATGCCTGACTATCGCGACGTTCGTCTTCTGCGACTCGACGACGTGCGACGTCAATTTCCAGGTAGGGGTTCGATTTTAGAATGTTAATATTATTGTGATTGTTCCCTTCTAAACAAAGAACGCAGATCAACTCATTATCAAGTTGATCTGCGAATGTTTTTATTTGCAGGATGGGAATATTTAATTAGGGGAGTATTGTTGGGAATTAGGTTCAATTTTAATTGATTAAAATTGTGCCTCGTTAGTTGTTTAAATCATGTGTTGATTATTGCCAGTTGATAACACCTAACACGGAGGGCGCGGTCCAAAAAAACATGTCCCGACAACCCTCCGCATATTGTTGTTGGTGCGCGGATTGACGGCGACGATGAAACGGGACCGCAATAGTGATTTGAGGCCTTTGTAGTAATGTACGGGACCCGAGATGACTGTCGGCACAGACGAAAGTTGAATCGGTCCACCAAAGAAACTCTGGTGGCCCACAGAACCTAAAGGTGGCGTTGACGACCAGAGGTGGAGGTCGGAGCCTTCCGGCCACCTGGAGGCGGCGGCGCCCCAGCGTGCCGCCGAAGAAGACCTGCCGCGGGTGTTCCGCGGTGGCGAGGCGATGGATTCCGCGGCCGCGCGGGATCCCGGGACGACGGTAGGGCGGCGCCAGCTGGCGCCGCCGGTGGAAATTAGCAGCGAGGGGCCGAGCCCCCCCCCCCCCCCCCCCCCCCCCGCTCTACAGCGTCCGCTCGTCCATGATGGTCGAACCTCAACTGGTTGGGCCAGGCCGCCTGCGCCAAGCTGGGCCGCCAGTGCCGGGCCGGGCCGCCAGTGTCGGGTCGGGCTGCCAGCGCCGGGTCGGGCCTCCAGCGCCGGGCCGAGCCGTGCTATACGGGTCGGGCCATGCCCAAATGGGCCGAACCCAGACCTGGTTCGGGTCGACCCGGTTCGGGCTGACCCAGGGGGTATTGGGTCGGGTCGGACCAGTCCCAAACCCCCTATTTTCGGACCAGGTTAGTTTAAAAGCCCATATCTTGGGCTATTGACCTCCGATCGATGCACCGTCAGTTGCGTAGGGATACTTGGATAGAGATGGTCATTTAGGTATATTACACTCAAGTTTTAGGTGAACTTTGGGTATGGCCGTGTTGGTTCGAACCTGAAACCAACCGGGCCCTCGGGGCGGAAACGCTTATAACTTGAGCTCCGGACGTCCAAGAAATGCTTATAACTTTCATAGGGATCCTGGGATCGAGACGGTCATTTAGGTATATTACACTCAAGGTTTCTTCTTGCATGACCAAGAAACTAATGAATCTCTTAATAAATGAAAAGTTATGGATTTACTTTTCCTATCCATTTTTCATCCACCAAAATTAGCATTTGAAAAACTTTTTAAAACAAAATCATTTCCAGAAGAATATAAAAGTCCTAAATATATGGTTCCTTTTAAATAGTGAAAAAAAATCACAACTTATAAATGGGATTATTTTGTATTATATTGATATCTTGCACATAATAATACTTAAAACATTAATTTTGGATGACTAGCTATTAATTATAATAAACTTTCTATCATACCTCTAAAATATGTTTGATCTATTGGTTTTCCAGCTTTATCAAGATCAAGAGAGTTTGAGGTACCAATTGGAGTACTTATACTTTTAGTGTTTTTATATCCATACTTCTTAAGAATATATTTAATATACTTATGTTGAGATATATAAGTTCCTTCTAGTTTTTGATAAATTTAAAAACCAAGAAAAAATGTTAGCACACCCATCATACTCATTTCAAACTTAGATTTCAAGAGATTCGTAAATGAACCAGTTAAATATTTCTCAGTTGATCCAAATATAATTTCATCAATAAGTTTTTGAACAATCAAAACATTTTTATAATATTAATTTATAAAAATATTTGGATCATAATTTCGCTTAACATAATTTCTTTGTAACAAAAATCATGTAAGTTTGTCATACCAGGCACTAGGGGCTTGTTTAAGTCTATATAAAGATTTTGTAAGTCTGTAAACATATTCAGGATGTTTTTTGTCTTCAAAACAAGGAGGTTGTTCAACATAAAATTCCTCTTGAACATATCCATTAAGTAAATCGCACTTCATGTCCATTTGAAAAGGTTTGAAATTGAAAATGTTGCAAAGACTAGTAGAATATGAACAGATTCGAGTCTAGTTACTGGAGCATAGGGTTATGTATAGTCTTTTCCTTCTTATTGATTATAGCCTTTAGAAACTAATCTTTGTTTATTTACTACAATGATTTAATTTTCATCACATTTATTTTTTAAGACCCACTTTACTCCAATTATAGAAGTTTCTTTAGGTCTTTCAACCAAGGTCCGGACTTTGTTCCTTTCAAATTCATTTAGTTCATCTTCCATAGCTTTAATCCAATCATCTTCACCTAATGCTTCATCAGTGATTTTAGGTTCTAATTGGGAAAGAAATGATAGATGTTCTATTTCATTTCATAGATAACTTCTAGCCCTTATAGGTTGATTTACATCACCAATGACACAATCAATGGGATTATTCTTAAGAAACAACTAATTTGGGTTTTGTAAAACATGTTCATCAACATAAGGTAAAAAATATTCTGGAGTAAATAATTCTGAAAAAAATTCTTGAGTATTTTTATTATTAGAGTAATCTTCCAAAAAAGGTTGATAATTAGTTTTTGAAAACAAATCTGAAGATGTAGGTTGGGGTTGTTTAAAAACAAAAGTATCAGTTTCATCAAATTTAACATGTACTATTTCTTTAACTGTGCAATAATTTTTTGTAAAAAAACTCTATAATACTTAAAAGTAGTGGAATAACCTAAGAAAATTCCTTCATCGTATTTGGATGAGAATTTATAAAAATTAAATTTAGTATTCAAGATGAATACTTTGAATCTGAATACTTTAAAGTAAGAAACTTTAGGTTTTCAACTATTCCATAACTCAAAAGGTTTTTTATTAAGAAAAGGTATAATTAAAACTTTATTTATAGTATAAAAAGCATTAATAATAGTTTCAGAACAAAAGTGTTTAGCAATAGAATATTCACTCAACATGGTTCTAGATATCTCTTGAATAATTTGATTTCTTCTTTCAAAAACACCATTTTTTAGGAGTTCTTGGATCTTATAAGTTATCAGTAATGCCTTTCTCACTACAAAAAGTTTGAAAATATTAACTTTCAAATTCTCCCCCATGATCACTATGAATAGTTATCAATGGAAGGTTTTTATCATTTTTTAGGTTAGCTAAAAAATATTTAATATAATAAAAGGCTTCTTGCTAGAAAATAGACCCAAGTAAATCTTGTGTAATCATCATCTAAAACAAATACATAGTATTTTCCTCTAATACTTCCAGTTTGTGTTGGACCAAAAAGATTCATATGCAGTAGCTATAATGCATCATAAGTTGAGACTTTCACTAATTGATTTAAATCTATAATTATATTTCTTTCCATATTGACATGGATCACAAAATTTTGAAGAATCAAATCTAAGCTCTAGTAGATCCTTAACAAGTTTTTTCATTGAGAATTTTTATAAGTTCATAAGATTATAGTGTCATAGTCTTCTATTACATAACCAAGATTGATCTTATATTGTACTAAGGAAAGGTAGGTCTTGGATCCTAAGGTCCTCTAAGTTTGGTGTATAAACATTCTCATGCCTATGGGAAGAGAAAATAAACTCTTCCTTGGAATTTTGTACTAGACATTTATTATTCCTAAAATTCACAAGGTAAACTTCATCACATAATTGGATTATGCTTATAAGTTTCTTATTAAGACATTTAACAAATAAAACATTTGAAATTAAATATTTTCTAAGAAGAACAATGTTACTTATGCCAATAATTTCTCCTTGAGGATTTTCTCCTAAAGTTACTTTTCCACATTTCATATTAATAATATTTGCAAATAATTATTTTTTACTAATCATGTTTTGAGAACATCCACTATCCATGTACCATGTATTATTGTTGGCACCTTCTTTGTTTTCCTAAAAAAAAATAGGTATAATTTTGGAATCCAAAATTGTTTAGATCGATAATTGGTAGAAATTAAAATCTTAGGTATCTACATTTTCTTAGAAAAGTATGCTTTATGAAATCCTAAGGATTGGATTTTATTCAAAGAATAACTTTTCTCCCAATTTACACCACATTGACACTTAGTGAAAAAATGATCACTTTTGGGAACAAAATAATTAGGACTAAAAACTATTTTTTAACGAGTATAACAAATAGAGAACTATTCCTAAGAGGAAAAAGTTGTGAATACATTTTACCAAATTCTTTCCTTCTAGAAGTGAAATTTGATAAAATTTTCTTTAAGGAAAATATTTCATATTTTGGTCTGATGACTAAATTCTTATCCTCATAGTAGTTAGTCTTAGAATTAAAGTTAGTCTCTACAACATTTTTCTTAGAAATAACATTTTCAAGATCTTTAGAATGTTTATCCTTCTCATAATTAAATTCCTTAAGTTTTTTTTAAATATTATCAAAATAAAGAGTTTTCTAATAAATATATTTTCAAATATCTAATACTTCTTTTATTAAAATAGATATTCTAGAATTTTCTTTCTCTAACTTCTTTTTTATCTTATAGTTCTCAATCTCAAGTAATTTAGCAAATCTAGATACTTTTTCAAATGAAGGTAAGGTATTATCTTATGATGCGGAATATTCTTCATTCAAATATTCATAAATTTATTTATCATAATAATTATAATTTAAATAAATATTGGTTAAAGATTCATCATTTTGTACCGTAGACATAAGACAATGATTTTCAATAGGTAATATGGCTATAAAACCAATATTCTTATGAATAGAAGATTCATATTCTAAGGATTCATCTGAAGAGTCACCAACATTGGCACTCCAGGTGTCATTAGCTTTCAATAATTTCTTAGCCTTAGATTTATTGTACTTATTTTTGTTCCTTTTAGAATGGTTATCCTTTATGTCTTTTCTCTTGAGAATAGGACAGTCAGGTCTGATATGTCTAGCCCTTTTGCATTCATAACAACTTACTTATTAGTCTTTATTTTCCATTCTATCTTTATTATTATATCTTTACTAAAAATATTTCTTTCCCACAATCTTGTTCATCATTTGATCTAGATTGGCTAGTTCATTATCATACTAATCACTATCACTTGGTTTAGATATTACAACAGATCTCTTAGCTTTAGATCTAGTTACACTTTCTGGAGTCTTGGATTTTTTTGTTGTGGTGAAATAAATTCTTCCATTACCATTATTCTTCTTATTAATTTATACATATATTTTCATTCTTGTTTCATACTAAAAAATAGTTCAAAATAAATTATCAAGAGTGATTTTATGTACTTTCCTATTTTCGTAAATAGCTATCATTTTAAATTCCCACTCATTGGGCATGATATCAATTATCTTGTTCACAAGTATTTCATCATCAAGTCATTTTTATCCCATATATTCAAGACTATTGACAATAGTCATAAATCTATGTTTCACTTTTCAAGATATTTCTCTATAAGAAAATAAAAATCCATGATATTCAGCTCTAAGCATAGCTCTTCTTGGTTCTATCACTTTTGAAGTTCCAAAGTGTGTAACTTCAAGTTTCTTCCATACTCTATTGGAAGATTCATAGGAGGATATTTGACTGTAGATATTCTTATTCATGGAACATAAAAGAGTATTGCATGTCGTGTATTTTAGTTTATATTCTTTTTTTCCTAATTTTTGAATTACCTGATTTCTTTGTCAGGAATCATATATTCACTAGTAAGTATAAAAAATTTATCCACACTCATATTGATAATAAAACTATCCATCCTATCTCTCCATTAATCATAATCATTCCCATAAATGTTTGGAGGTCTAGTAGGATTTAAATTTTCTATTGATCCAATGTTCATTCCTTCCATTATATAAGAAAATGAAAAATATATTTTCCAAAAAAAAAGGATTAGTAATAAAAAATTTCAAACAAAAAAAATATTTAAGAAAAACTCGAACAAGTAAAGTTAAGAAAGAAAAGTTGAGAAAGAAAACTTATATACAAGTATAATTATTTTAGATACCTCTTATGATTCCAATTGTTGGATTGAAATATAGATGTATATGATCAATTATAATAGGGGGTGAATTTCAGGTTTAAAAACTTTTGTTTTTATCCTTAAGAAAATCTATGTTTAACAAAGTTAAACAATGTGGATTCACAAACCCTCTTTTTTTCTTAACTAATAAACTAACTTTCTTAGGATTTTATAATATGGATATGATAAAGAAACTTAATAAAAGTTTACTTAGGGAAATATTCTATCTTAAAGCATATGGAATCTTATTTATTAGAGTATACAAATATAATAAAGTATAAGAAAGTTATACTTTCTTTCTTTAACAAAAATGCAGTTGAATTAAAACTTGTAACAAAATAGAACAAGTATAAGAAATCTTTTAACCCAAAGATAATGGTATCCAACAACCTTGTATTAAGGACCCTTGATTTATACTTTCAATAATGTATGTCTTACCCACACTAGGGTAAGCCCTCGATATGAATATTGGAATATTTCTCTCTATCCCCACAAGCCCTCGATCTTTAAGGTGATCGGCACCCCTGTATTCCTATCCCTGGAATCCCTTGATTGATTAGCAACAATCAGAATCCCACTAAGCTAGTTGAACAAGATGTTCATGGTTGAACAAGTGGTTCACTACAATTGCACAAGGTATATTTGAGTAGAGATCTCATAGCACAAATTCTCTCTCTAGAATTCAGCACGATCGTTTAAAACTCTTCAATTGAGCTCATTAAAATGGCTGGGTATTTATAGGAATGGACTCCAACGATTGAATTCCTCCTCTAATGGTCATAATTTTTCTTAAATTCCAGAGGGACATGTACACGTTTCACTCATCCAATGGTTAGTTAAAAACAAATTATACGACATCGTTTCAAGTAAGAAAAACTTGGGAAAAATTAACTTTTGAAATAAACAATAATATGTATGGAAAAACAATTTAATCTTAAGAAATATTAACGTGTTAGGATTTTATAAAATGAAATACTACTTTATGGAAATTAGGTAACTGTGAGAAAAAAAATTAATCAAATTCTTAAGAAATTGAGAATCAGAGTCTAAAAATATGAACAATCAGATTTTGAAAAAATAGAGAATAGGAGTCTAAATTATGATGAATTCATAATCTAATTTATGAAGAAATCAGAGTCTGGTTTCAATAGAAATTGAATTCTGATTTCAGAAGAAATCAGAGTCTGGTTTCAGAAGATATTGGAGTCTGGTTTTAGAAGAAATCGGAGTCTGATTTCAAAAGAAATCAGAGTCTGATTTCAGAATAAATCGGAGTCAATTTCAGAAGAAATTAGATTTTTATTTCAAAAGAGACAAGAGTCTGATTGTAGAAGAAATCAGAGTCTAATTTTAGAATAAATCAGAGTCTGGTTTCTGAAGAAATCAGAGTTTGATTTTACAAGAAATAGGAGTTTGATTTCAGGAGAAATCGAAATCTGGTTTCAGGAGAAATCGAAGTCTGATTTCCAGAGAAATCATAGTCTGATTTTACAAGAAATTAGAGTTTGATTTTATGAGAAATCGGAGTCTTATTTTAGGATAAATGAGATTCTGATTTCATAATAAATCAGAGTCTTATTTCAAAAGAAATTGGATTCACAATTCTAGGAAAATTGGATTCTAATGAACTGTAATGTTCTCAGTTAGATAAAGATACAATTTTTTTACTTAAGAAAAAAATGGTTAGTCTTGGTTTAATAAAATATTAGATAAGTTATTTAAAAAAAAGGGTAATGAAAAAAAATTCATAGAGGAAGAAAATTTTCCTTGAGAAAATAATTCTTAGAGAAAGATAAGTTTCCTTAAAAAAATGTGTTTGTGATTTTCAAAATATAATGGAATGGAAAATTCATAAGGACAATTATTTACTCCAAAATTTTTGGGGGATGGTAAACCATAGGTTGTGAAGTCACGGATAGAGGTCATGTTATCTGTCTTCAAGAATTTAGATATGCCTTATAAGAGGTGGTTAAATATCGCTATGTATATGATGTTTAATTCATCCAAGTGATACACAGATGGAATGTTAATGGGAGATAGCTTAGAGATATTTTCATTTGGACTTGTATGATAATTTATATCCTGATACATTGAGGGTCAATATAGTCCATGGTTTCTTCTACCTAGAGCATGACGTGTCATAAATTATGGATTATTCTGCCCATCTTACTAAGCTCTAGGGAATAATACCTATTCTGATGGGTAATGAGTTATCTATATCCAGGAGATTTGCGGATGTCCATAGATATGAAATTATATCATAGGTGAATGTACTTTGGATGAATATCATTTTAGGAATAATGAATACATAAATTATCACATATCACTAACTAAGAGAGAATGGGGTGTGATTCATTTTAGTTCGACATCTCGATTTGATATTGCATCGACTGGTAGAAGGAAGCATCATCTGGAACTTTCACACAGTGAAATTAGTATCTATATAACATACTCAGGTAGCTAGGTGAGGTTCTAATAGTGTAGTCGGTCAGGTCATACAAGGGCATGGTGTATGAGGGACACATTCAAGTGCCTTTCATGTGGCAAGATGGGCTATCTATAGTGATTCTATATAAATTTTCCTCCCGCCACTTGTGAGAGGGGATCTATACCGACTCCACATTCAAGAGCGCGGCCAGAAGATTCTCCTTAGGCATGGAGCTAAATTATAGTTGTCTGATTCGGATGAGGTGGGGTTGTGGTAATGGTAGTTAGACCCCAGTTTCACAGTGATAGTAAGGTGGATCTACTTAGGGTATCTAGGCAATATCATAGAGCTGCGGTTTAGGCCTGATATACATAGTGAAACAGACACATGAGGAGCAGGATCCTTGAGAATCTACTTTCATAGGTACAATATGAGTACCCTCTACTTTATCTTATAAACTTTTTAATATAGGGGGTTTTCATAGATTTATATATGTGCCTTTTTTATAGAGCCTTGGACTTAGTGTTTAGTCTTATGATGGTTTTATGATTCTTGAAACTCGTTTAGGGATTAGAAAAAAGGTTTTACATCAGTTCAGGGAGGCCCCCCTTAATATTGGTGGGTGTCACATCATATTTGACCTATTTTTCCTTAAGATGATAGGATTTTACATAATTCTCATAATGGACTAGTTGGTTCCCTTTAATTCTTTCATTGATTGAAATCACTGCAAGGTGTCCTTCACATAACTAGAGGGGGTGAGTTTATTCAAAAGGGTGAATGGGATTTGCAGGAAATTCGATATAGACCCTAGAATCATGGGCTAAGCGAAAGGATATCCCATATTGAGAGTTTATATGTAGATGATCAGGGAACACGTCAGGCATATTTCCCTCCAATGTATCACAGTTTCACAGTTGTTTTTCCAAGACACTTTTTAGGAATACCTATAATGAGAGAGGTTATATTCTCTATAGATCAAGTTCCATGAGCTGCACTAGTATCCACTCCTCCTTATATGATGGATACTACTGAAATAAAAGAGTTCAAGAGTAAGGTAGTTGATTTTGAGGCAAAGGGGTTTATTCAACCTAATTCTACTTCAGAGGGTTCACCGGTCCATTTGCGAAAAAGACAAATGGTTCCCTTAGGCTATGTGTTGATTACTAGAAATTGAACCAACAGATGGTTAATAAGTAGTATCCTTTTCCATAAATATATGATCTCCTCAACCAACTACAAGTAGATCAGGTTTTCTTAAATATTTACATGAGATCCAGTAATCATGAGGTGCATGTTAGACCATTATACATACCTATCATAGCATTTTGTAGTAGGTCTGGCCTATATGAGTATTTGGTTAGGTCGTTCGGTCTCTCGAATACACCAGAAATCTTCATGGCACTGATGAACTAAGGGTTTCATCCTTATCTATTTCATTTGTGGTGTTTTTCATGGATTATATCTTGGTGTATTCTCACAATGGACATGACCATGTCAAACTTCTTGATATCATATTGAATAAACATAGATATCATTATTTATATTCTATTCACACAAAGTGACACTTCTAGATGGATAAAATTATCTTCATATGTCACATTATCTTAGATACATGAGTATCAGTATACCTAGAAAAGTTTAGATCTGTATTTTCTTGGGATCATCTAAAAAACATCTTTGAGATATGATATTTCTTGGAGTTGGATGGTTACAACAGGCATTTCATATAGGACATATCATGCATAGAAGTTCTTCTTATGGGATTGTCTAAGAAGAGTGTGAAGTTTGTATAGTCAGAGTCCTATGAGAAGAACATTTATAAGTTGAAAGGGATATTTACTTTAGTGTTAATACTAATTTTAATATATCCAAGAAGGAGTTGCACTATTTATTGTGATGCATTAGGTATCAGGGTAGGAACAGATCTTATGCAGACAGGTAGGGTGGTGGCGTATAGGTCTTTTCCATTGAGGCCACATGAGAGGAATTACCTGATGCATGGTATCAAGTTAGTTGCAGTTATTCACACATTACAATATTGGACACATTAATAACTTAGAGATTGTTTTATGGAGTTCACAAAACATAAAATCCTTAAGTACATATTTACATAGTGTGATATGAATCTAAGGTAGTGAAGGTGTGTTAAATACCTACGGTCTTTTGAATTCAAGATTGCCTACATTCATGGAAAAGGCATTTCAGTGGATGATTCACAAGCATTAGGACTCAAATAAAGGTTGTTCAATAGGTCATTGGTGATTTTTAGCTTATGTATTTGTTCAATGAGATGCACTTAGAGGTGAAGGTCAGTCAGTGATAGACTTTTCTATCATCCTTAATTGTGACCTATACCCTTCTAAATATATTTAGGATAAGGTAGCTATCAGATTCTGATATCATAGACTTACAGGAGAATGTGGAAGTTGAGGGAACTTATCCCATTTAGACCATAGGTGAGGATGAAATTCATAGATTACATGGTCATGTATGGATTTCAGTAGACATGCATGAGGAGATAATGTGAGACTTCCATGATTTAGCCTGGGCAATGCATCATGGCATCACCAAAATGTTTCAAGAGTAACATCGCTAATACTACTAGTTAGGTATGAGTAAATATGTAGCTAGTTTTTTACTTAGGTTTTACATCATTCATTAGGTGAAGGAAGAACAACAGTGACCAGCTAGACTATTACAGAATATACCCATTCTAGAGTGGAAATGAAATGATTTTTTGATGGTTTTCGTGATAGGTTTACCATGTTCGCCTCGAGGTAATGAAGTTGTATGGGTTTTTTTACTAGATGATGAAATTTTCACATTTCCTTATATACAAGGAATCATTTAGTGAAAATGAGAATGAAGGGTTTTATATTCGTGAGATAGTATGACTCATTGGGGCCCTACACACTATCATTTAAGATAGGAACACCAGGTTCACATATCATTTATGGATGTGTTTACAGAGATCTTGTGTACATAAGTGCTTCTGATCATAGTATACCACCTTTTGACCAATGTCAAGTCATAGCATAAGATACAAGTGCTTGAGGAAATGTTGCGGGAATGCATCTTGGATTTTGGGGGCTCTTGGGAGAGGTATAAACCCCTTTTTGAATTTTAGTATAACAATAGCTTTCAAGCTAATATTTTGATGGAGACTTATGAGGATTTGTATGGTCTATAATTCGAATCACCCCTATGTTGGTTAGAGGAATAAGAGATAACTGTGGTTAGACCTTATCTTGCTTTAGAAACCATAGACCAAGTGCAATTGATTTGGAAGTGGATGGATACTGTCTATTCTTGACAGTTATCAAACACTGATCACCATAGATGACCTCTATAGTTAAAGGTCTGGGATTCATCAAGGTTGGAACATAGTAGGAACTGAAGATAGGGTAAAATTTCATCTTGTTATGTTGGGTCGTTTGATATTTTAGAGAGATTCAAGATGGTATCCTATTGGTTGAAGTTAACTCATAGGTATTGAACCATGCAAGAAGCCTTCTGTGTTTCTTAGTAGGGATGTCATAATTAATATCCATATCATTATTCTCAACCTGAGGAAGTTGAGTTACAAGCACATGTGTCCTTTGAGGAGTATCCTTTATATATTTTGGATCAAAACATGAATGTTCTCTGAGTTCGGTCAGTTCCTCTAGTACGGGTGATATAGCGGAACGACCATGTACATGACAAGATCCGGGAGTGGGAGGCCGATGTATGAGCCCAATGGATGGATTTATTCATAGATTATGCTTCACCAACCTTGGAATGTAAATTCAAGGATGAATTTCTTTAATGGGTGGGGGATTTTGTAAGAACCCTTTTCTTTCTAAAGGTATAGATCCCTTAATTTCTGTCAATTCTCAGTTTAAATGTGTAAATGTGTAATAATGTTAATTCCCATAGAGGTTACGCACAAGAGCCTCAGCCCAGTTGGTGAGGACTCGCTAGGTGCATCCAAGAGACCCAGGATCAAATCCTGGTGGAGGATTATTTTCTGGGCACTGTAGCAGTACTGTAGCAGGCACTGTTCGGTACTGTAGCAGACGGAACTATTCATCCATCTAGGCCTTCGGGCCACTGGTTTGGTACTCGGGTCCTGCAAGGCTTTCGGGCCACCCAAGTCCTTCGGGCCAGTTGATTCTCAAGGCCTTCGGGCCACCTTAAGGCCTTAGGTCCACCCCAAGGCCTTCGGGCCACATGAATGCAGGCCCAGACACACTACAAAAAAGGAGCAGCCCCAGAAGAGGATTCAGAGAAGGTACACTCACCAGAGCAGAGCCAAATGGATTGTCAGAAAGAGAGGGTATGGCTATGCCATTGGTACCAGCCTGTGCTTGCACGGGAAGCCTAGCCAGACGGTCATGCAAAGGTGGAGTGCTACTATCAAGATGCAGATGCTGGGGAGGGGCAGCTCCTTGTAGATAGTCTGGTTGAATTCCCTAAGGCCTTCGGGTCATGTAATCTCTTAAGACTACGGGAAATGTAATCTCTGAGCCTACGGGCCTTGTAAGGGTTCCCTCTCATCCCTTGAAAGGGGGGTTATCAAAATCAATAAAAAAAAATGATGGCCTTCGGGCCATTCAGGCATAGAGGTTACAGCAGTATCATGGGTTTTTTATGCTATTTTGGAGCTAAAACCCGCGTTTTAAGGTGAAATAATCCAGGTTCATAGTTAGTTGAAACAGTATGGGTAATTCCACATGGTTAGTTAAAATTTCATAAGGATGGATAGTGGGGAGATATAGGTTGCACGGTCAAATACAATTGTGTGATTTTGGGTGCACGACCATGCCTCCATGTATACAATTTTGACATTGTGATTTTTCATGGTTTATGTATGGTTATTTAAAACATATAAGGAAACCATGCCATGTACTCCTCCCTATAGCTAAGCATGCACAGTTGGAACACAGTTTGGACAACCCATTTGAAAAAACTATGTGAAAAAATTATTTTTGTATAAAATTATGAAACTACCCTTAATTAATTATATTTCCAACCCTATTATACCATTCATTGTGCACACAACAAACTCAACCCTTTGATTCTCCCTTTGATGAATATTCTTATTTTTTCCACTGAATCTCCATCTGATCTGGTATTAAAGAACCATTTGTCTTGTTTGATACACATCAGTGAGTTCTCAATTCATTTTTTATTGCTCCTCATTTGGTTTGGTATCAGTTATTCTATTTATGAGAAAGATAATTTTCTTTATTTATAGGTTCTTCATCAATTCTTTAATTTTTTCTTGAACTGAGGTGAATATGAAGATAATACTAGATGAGCTACCCACTTTGAACCTACGGTAGGTGGTATCATGTCTTTCATTAAATGTTGAAGTGTTTATATATATTGTTGTGTCGCGTTCCCAATTCTCAGGAAATGCATTGAATGAATTTTAATCCATCTATTATATTTCTTGGTATGGACAATGTAATTAAAGAGTCCTGTTAATGGATGGTATAGGTTGAGGACCATGATTTTAAACCACCCATTTCATGTGTTGATTAATTAAATGGACCACCATGGGTGGCCTATGATTGGATAACATTGAGGTGTTTCCATTATACATTTTCATGGCATGTTAATATTGAATTGATAATGGTTGATTTAAATTTTTAATTGATATGTAAATAGAATTATAATATCAATTGGAATTGAGTTTACAAATAGGAATGGTTGAATGACTATTCCCTTGGACATGGATTCTCAATAGATTGTATAATCATGTGATTATAGTTGTGATGAAATTCCCATGTGATTTAAATTTAGGGAAATCCTTTTTATCCTGGACATTACTTTGATTCACATTTTGAGTTGAGACTGAATTGAAATGTTCTTGGAAATGAACTTGAAATGTTTAAATGAAATTGATTAAATGGTATTGAATAATATTGAATGTTTATATGCCTTATTTTACAAATTCATTCAAATGAAGAATTCCATGGAAGGACACATTTGGCATTAACCATTCTAATGAACAAGTGACACTTGGTTTCATGATATGGTTTTCCAAGTATGGACTCAATAGGGATGAATATTATATGTTAAGTGATACTTGGAATTCCGTATGGATTTACAAGGAAAAAATAAAATGGAATTTGATCTTATAAGATATCAGTGATACTTTGGATTTCTTAGTGGACCACCAAGGTTGGACTTGAGTGACATAGATATTATACCAAACCTAGAGAGATACCCAAGTCCTTGGGAGGATTTCCATGGATGAGTTTTTAGGGTATTGGTTATTATTATACCAATATTTAAACCTGGATTTCAATTTAGGAATTCTATGGATGAGACCAGGTTCATAAATGAATAAATAATTAAATAATTTATATGACACATCTTCAAATCCAAAGAAAAATCTTGGATTCGGTCCTTGATTCTACTTTATGGATGGCATATTTAGGCATCCTTTGTCAACCTGTCTTCATGGGGGATGTTGGGATGTGCGCCAGGTCCCGGGACATATTAATTAAATGATATTCATTTATTAAATAAACCTAAAAAATAACATAGGCATTACTATTAATCAAAATACTTATATAATTAATGATATTGATTTAATGAATTGGTTATAAATGAGAGCATGGAATTTATAGGGTGTTTAATTTTAGTACTTCTTTTACTTGTTATATCACTTATAACTCAATATGACTATTATATATTAATTGACTGGATGGAACATGACCTTGGGTGGTAACCTAATGGGATTTAGTCTCACACCCTATTTGGTCCACCTTAGGTATCCAAATAGACTATATGATTGTAGCTATGGATATAGGAAAGCACCCTACTATAGGTTTTTGACTGCTACTTAGGAGTAGGGGAGAATGGGACCAATCTGAGGCTCATGATTCTAGATGTATAATTTTTGTCCTTTTTTATGTTTTTTATTTATATTGTAGGCCTCCACATATACTAGATTTTTCAGTTTTTTATAGACATATTATATTTATCAACACCATTGTATGTGAGACTCTGTCTATAATTATTTATATATTTATGTCATGTTCATATATCATGTGATTACATTACTTATTCTAATACATGTTTGTTATTGATATTCCATTATCCTCAACTTTGGTGATGAGGGAATAGTCTCAAAAAAGTCACTCCTAGGCTCTCGCTACTAGTTGGCAGCCTCTCACGTTTGGGGAGATTCTCTTAAGGCCATGTGGTCAACTAGACTTGGGGAACTTTTGAGTGGAATATAGGTATAGGATGTTACAATATGGATACTATGAGTATATAGTGATATAATAATTCCTAAATAATTCCACTACAACCATTATGGATTTAATGAATAGTGTCATTAGAGATTACCTTATTAAGTTTTTAGTGTTCTTTAGAGATGATATTATTATATACTCAAAAACAAAGACATATTATGAAGACCACTTGAATATTTCATTAATGACCCTAAGGAATATGAAACTATATTCAAAATTTACAAAGTGTGTATTTTGGCTATAATAGGTTTCAATATTGGTTCGTATAATCTCAAGAGAGGGTATATTGGTGCATCCATCAAAGATAGAGTTTATTGAACATTATCCTAGACCATCCACGATAACTAAGATATAGTGTTTTCTAAGTTTAGTTGTATAATATCATTAGTTTTTGAAGAATTTATTCAACTATCTAATCTACTCACAATGTTAACTCAAAAGGTATACCAATTCTTCTAGATGGATGAATGCGAGGAAAATTTCAAGGAACTAAAGGTAATATTATTCAGTGAACCAATACAAACATTACCTTTCAGTGGATAAGGGTCTCTAATCTATATTATAATTTCCAAAAAGGTATTAAGATGAATTTTAATGAATAATTAAATGGTTACAGATTATGAATTATGAAAATTGATGGCTCATGAGAAAAATAACCCAATTCGTGATTTGAAGTTATCTATGGTAATTTTTTATTTAAATATAAAGATAAATTATATTTAGGAGTAATGTGTGATATATTTACTGATCAAAAAATTTTAAATTATATTTTCAGATAGAAGGACTTGAACATGAACCCAATATGATGGTTAATGCTAATTAATGATTATGACTGCTCAATATATTACAATTCTTGGAAAGTGAACTAGGTTCCATATTATTTAATTCAAAAGGACTATTCTTTATTATCCATGATGAGTATCACCAAAGATCCAATATTTTTATATTTTCAAATGATATATTTGGAAATCCTAAAGGAAGGGTATAAGTCTAATCTTTTAAAAATAAGTTTTCGGCCATCTCTTGAGGTGATTATTAACAAGGAATATAAGGTTGATGTGGAGCTAAAGAAGATGACAATAAATGTTCCTATATTTAATCTTGATTTTTATCAAGTAATAATGTTCAAGAACCATATATTTTCCATCAATACATGTTTTGAATAAGTAGATGTTAGCAAAGGCACATAATTCTACATTCTAAATTCATCCTAGATGTATAATAATGAATAGAGATTTAAATTTTTATTTCTTGTGGTAGGGAATCAAGATAGATATCACAGATTTTGCATCTTGATGCTTAGTATTTCAGAAATTTATAGTTGAGAAAAAAAAGTATAGTGTGATGTTACAACCAAAACCCATACCACAATAGAAATGCGAAAGCATAAAAATATAATTTTTCATTAGACTCACAAAAATATCTATAGAGAACAATTCAATATGAGTTATAATCGATCTCCATAAACATGTAGCACACTTCATCGCTATCAGATGATATTTCTATTTTGATCAACTTTCTATTAGATACATTAATGATGTTGTAAGGTTTCTTAGATTACCCCATTCCGTTATATATGATCAGGATCGAAGTATTACCATAATGTTTTGGAGATGTATTTGGAATTATCTCAATACATAGTTGAGTTTTAGAACTACATTTTATTCTTGGGTATATAGTCAGTATAAGAAAACAATTCAAACCCTTGAGGATATTTTGATATCTTTTTTATGGATTTAAAAGGTGGTTGTGATCCACAATTTACTACATTTGAGATTTATTACAACAATAGTTTTCACTCAAAAATTTATAAGGAACCATATGAATCCCTCTATATAAAGATGTGTAGAAATACAAAATTATAGGATGAATTTTGAGATATAAATCTACTAAGACAATAGTTAGTGGAAGAAATGGTAGAGAAGGTTAGAGTTATTCAGCTATACATAAGGGTATCACAAAGTTGACAGAAAAGATATTCTTATAATTTTCAATATTAGTTGGAATTTATAATTAGTGAGAATATGTTTCTATAAGTATCTACATTGAATAATTTTCTGATATTTGGAAGGAATGGAATAATAATCCATAATAATATCATTCCTTTTTAAATTCTTGATCATATTGTGATTGTATCTAATCACTTGTCACTTCCACCAAACCTCTCTCAAGTTCATGATATGTTCTATGTATCTCTCTTGAGGATGTAAATTCTTGATCCATCACATTTACTAAACTATGAGTTTATAACATTGAAGAATGATATTTTTTATGAGGAAAAATGAGTTGAGATATTATAATGTATAGAAAAGGTTCTAGGAAACAACACCACTCACCTGGGAAAAAAATTATAGAGAAACCACGAGCTTAAGGAAGCTACATGGGAAGTTCAGGATGTAAGGACGTAGATATATCCTAGGTTTTTTATAATAATATGAAGGAATTTAGATAGATAAATTAATTTTCAGGGGCTAGAATGTAACACCCATATATTTTATCAAATATTTTTTTCAAACTAATTTATTTTCATCAATAGTTTTCATTATATGCAACCTCAATTTATAATGAATCGTGATATACTAGTAATATTATTATAATCATTATAAAATGGTTGTTATAATTAAAGGAATGAATATAAATAATGATATTTTTAAAATTAAATATAATTTTTTAAAATAATTAAAATATATTTATAAAAAAGTACAAAATATTTATTATAGTCTTTAAATTCTTTTAAAATATTGTGTTTATTAAATAAAATATTTTTATTAACAGTTTTGAAAAAATAATGAAAATATGATTTGAAATTTTTTTAAAATTTATATTATGAAATAAATTTAATTTTTTAAATCAATAATTAAAAATTAACTTACAGTGAATTTTAGAGAATTTTTTGATAAGAATAAATTTTCAATTGAAAGTGAAAAATACTAATTTATATTAAAAACATCCTTTTGGTTTAAAGTATTTAGAAAGTTAAATATTGATTAAATATTTTTTAAGAGAAAC
Source organism: Viscum album (assembly GCA_963277665.1). Taxonomy (NCBI): domain Eukaryota; kingdom Viridiplantae; phylum Streptophyta; class Magnoliopsida; order Santalales; family Viscaceae; genus Viscum; species Viscum album. The sequence goes on from OY728133.1 coordinate 1,285,395,819, forward strand.
ATTAATTCAATTATTAGAGTATTAATCAAATTTAGGTCAGTATATTAAATTTAATATGGCTTTTGATATTAAAACAATGTCTACATATTAAAATTTTCTCTTTGGAAAACCAATTGTCTATCATGTCTACTGGTTTTATTTTAAATTAAATTTATCAACTTATATGAATGGAATTTGAAAAATTTTATTAAATATTTCCAATGATAATGATTAGTATTATATAATAATTTAAATATATTTTTTGGTCAAAATGAATAGTATAAATAATAAAAAATTATTTATAGAGGTTATGGTTAAAATGGGTTCACTTGGGGCTAAAGTAAAAAAGATAAGGGTTATAATGACCTAAAAACTTGTACAATTATTATTTTATGAACATATTTCGACCTTATATCATTTATGGTTTAGAAAGGATCCATTTTGGAGAATTTTTGGAACACTTGAAATGTGGGTATACCTCTTTCAATCCAAAAATTACAACTATGTCATCTCCCCATGTTATAGAAAGGGAACCCACTCTCTTATACACATAACACATCCAAAATAAAATGTTTCAGATAATACATACCCAAATTTCTTCCTTAATTCCCTAACCAAATCATGGATTCCTTATTCTAATTAGGAAACCCTACTAAGAAGGATTGATGTATATACCAAAAGAGGTTCTCTGAAGATTAAGTAAAATTATTAAACCTGTGTTTTGTTTTGTTTTTTCTTCCACCCATTCCAAATATTCTTCAAATATGATGATAAAATAACACCATAATCTCCCATATAATGTGATTTTATTATGTTAATTGAATATCCAATATCATCTTCTCTTCCATTAAATGAGAAAAAAATTTGTCGATCTTATGTATGAAATACTACCACCTCATGAACCAATGTAATTCGCATTCCATCTCCATCTCTCACAACATGAGATAACAATAGATTAAATGTTTATATATGATATTTATCAAATTATTATATTTCTATTATTCCATTGAACTTCATACCTTATAATACATTAGAAAATGATAACATTTCTCATGGGTATGTATGGACTGCCACCAACACAAAGCAATGTCAAATGTTTTTTATTTTATTTTTACATGGATGGTAATATATTTTTTATACATTTTTAGTAAAAAATAAACACTAAAATCCCCATACATTAATTTTTTTAAAATAATACTGAAAATAATCAAGGAATATGATGCATTTCAATTTAATTAAAAGGAAACAACATCGTTTCTGCATTTTCCACTCCTCTAATTAGATCAATGACATGGAAATGATGATATCTGTGAGGGTGGATTTATCCTAAATTAATAAAAAGGGTGTTATCGATGATGCTACCATTTCCCCAACCCCCTATAAATATTCACGCATCCCTCCCATATTTTATTCACTCAATTTTGTTCCCTCTCTATAATTATAATCCCTCTCTATCCTATACATTTACCGATATTTGATCCCTTGGGAGTGACATTTTTGGTGACCTAAAAGAAGTTTTAAATTTTGAAAAGAATAATTTTGATGTATTTTTTTCTTTTTTGTTTTCATTTTATTTATATTATTTATTTATATCATTTTTTAATTTTTGAAAATTTCATTTACTAAGTTGTTTAGTTAGTTATATATATATTAGAAGTATTATTTCTTATTAATAAAAAAATATTATTATGAATTCATGAATTTTGAGTAAAGAATTATTATTAGTCTTTGCAATGGGTTTATTATTATTAAAAATAATTATCTAGTTCAGCATAGTTGTTTTTAAATGGTAGTGACAAAATTAGGAATTAATATTAACTAGACGATGAATAAATATTAGTGAAATAATAATTTACAAATTATTAACTAATAAATAACTAATTATTAACTAATGGTAATGTAATGATTATGTATGGATTAAGTAATGGATAGCACATGGTTAAATAATGATTAGATAACGAATAACCTAGGATTAAATTATGAATAAGTTATGATAGTGTAATGATTAATTAATGATTAAATAATTATTAACTAATAATTAAATAATGATGAAAATTAATTAACAAATAAATAACAATAATGTACATAACTATTTTTTGGTAATGATTAATGAAAGATTAACAAATGTGTAATTCACAATTATATTAGGATTAACTAATGTTTAATTAATGATAGGTAATAATTAACTAATGAATAAAATATGAGTGACTGCTGATTAAAGAATGAGTAGCTAATAATTACTTAATGATTAAGTATAAAATAATTATTTATTTACTATAATGTAACTACTTAATATCTATTAATTATGTATTGATTAACTAGTGATTAATGAATGATTAATGAATAACTCATTTAGGATTACCCAATGCTTAACAAATGATTATGTATTGATTAACTAAGGATTACTGAATGATTATTGAATGGTAAAATAATGATTAATGGGTGATTAACCAATTATTAATAAATTATTAAAGAATGATTAACATTAGATTAATTTATCATGAAGTAATGGATATCCAATAATTAAGTAATGATTAATTGTAAATTAACTATAAGATAACTCCATAAATAATTATTTCATAGTAATTAACTAATAATTAATTTTAATGTAGCTACATAATAAATATTATTTGAGTAAAATTTAAAATGTGTTTAATGAATGATTAAGGTGTTGTTAAAATAGTATTACGTAATGAATAATGAATGAAAAAGTATGGACCATGTAATAATTATTCAATTATTAAGTAATGACTACCATAACAATATTTACTGATGAAGTGGAAATCAAACAACAATTATCTAATTATTAGCTATTAATTAACATTAAACTCACAACTTAAGAACTATTAGTTAATGAATGCTTCAAAAATTATTAACTAGTGAGTAATAATTCATTAATGAATGATTAAGTAATTATTAACATTGGAATAAGTGATAATTAAATTATAAATAAGTAATTTTTAACATAGGATTAAGTAATTCTTGAATTACGATTAAATAATGAATAATTATTATTTAACATTAAACTAACTACTTAAGAACTATTAATTAAGATATGCTTAACGACTAACCTAGTAATTATTATTTAAGGTTTAACTTACTATAAAATATTTATTATATATTGATTAAATTTTAATTAACATAGAATTAACATATGATCAAATAGCGCTATCAAATATAGATAAATGTATGAAAAATAGGCTTAACTACACAACTGATTTGTTACTCCCATGGTTTAGAATATTCATAACTTTATGCACACCAGGTTTGATATTCATGATGGATATGTTTTAAATTATTTGAATTATCTTTATAAACCTATGAATATACCTTTAGGAATATTAAAAATTCTACTATGAAATAATATTTTTTATCTTTTTAGATATAAGAATACAGTATAAAATTTTGGAAATATAAATATTATGGGGTTATCTAAATAATAAAATCCATGTCTTGGAATTACAAGTGGATATTGATTTGTCACATAGGTATATAGGGTTAAAAAATATGAAAAGGGTGATTGGGATAGACCTGATCATCACCCAGTGGATGGAAACGTGCCTTTCTTAACACCTAGTTTGACTCTCCTAAGGGATATGATTTAGATGATTGAAATTATCTTTATAAACTACTGAACATAACTGTAGGAAGATTAAAAATTTTAATTTTAAACAATAATTTCATCTCTTTGGATAAAATAATATGTTCTAAAATTTATATAAAGTAAATATTTTTTGGTTATCTAAGAAATGAAGTCCATGTATGGATACTACAAGTGATTTTTGATCTCCCACATAGGTACCTAGGGATAATAACCCCAAAAATGGAAATTGATCTGGAGTCGATCATCACCTAGTGCAAAACAATGGACCTTATTGTACACCTTGTTATACACTCTCTTGTGATATTCTATAGTTAGTTCACATTCTCTTTATAAACTACTAAACATACCATCAATAAGATAAAAAGTTTTTTTATGAAACATTAGTGTCGTCTTTTAGGATATTTGAAGTCAATCTAAAATTTTAGTGATGTGATGATTTTTTGGTCAATGTTGCATGATTGTTACCCATTGTCAATATTATTTATAGTATTGGCATCTTGATAAAAAAATCACATAGACAATAATGTTTTCTTGTGTCTACTTCAACAGGGTGGTTATTCAAACCGATGAAGGATATTGTTATAGTATAGAACCATCAACAATGGCTATGACATCTGATTGTGTAACCCAAAGAGAACATAAATAATTAATTATTGGTTTCTTAAATCTAGAACCTAATTAAGAGAACCTTTTTATTAGTATAGGCATTTTCAATTCATGGATACTCTATGGAATCTAGCTTGTCTATGTAGGATCCGGACACAGCAGAAGCACAATGTTGGGTTGGGCCCAAATTTTCCTTTGCCATAATTGATGACCAATATAGGATCAATACGAAGATGAACGCTAGTATCCATGGATTAAAATAAAATATTTAGACAAAAGAAGAAATACACTGGATCCAAGAGATAAAGGATCTTGCACATCATGTTTATAATTAATTTAATTAATTTCATAAAGAAAAAAATACCTGGATCTTTGGTACTTTCTTCATTGATGATGTTGATCATCCGGAATGACCCTTCTAGATTATCTCATTGTGCTTGTGATGATCCGAGTCAGAATCCCTCTAGTGGTGATCCACATGCACTCCAATGGACTCTGATCGATACCATTTGTTCTCTGGGTGCTAGCACGGTGAAGAGAGTGTCTTGTGTCAGTCATTCTTGATTGCATGTTATTCAGTCTTAAAGAACATATCTCATTCTTGATAGGGGAGGGAATAGGATTATAGAGAGAAATCGTTTATCTTAATAATTCTCAATTCACTAGGCGTATAGTTCGGTATATGACAAAATAGACGTATGTGTCTATTTCTCGACATGGGGCTTAAGTTACAATATTTAATTATGTAAAAACAATTAAATACATCCATAACCTTATCAAAAACCCATTCTATTAATAATAATACTACTTCATTATTTATGGTGTGCCAACTTGCGCAAAAGGAAATTATAAATAAAATTATGCATCATAAAATAATGGCAGCGTTATTATTATTTTAACTTCTTCCAACTAGTTAAATAATTATTTATCATATTTAAAATAATTATTTTACTATTAGACTGGTATTGGTCGGATCAAACTCCACTTCCGTTTATTGAACACCCGAATAAATAAATAAATAAATTATTCTCTTAAATAAATATTTTATTTACAAACTAGTAAATAAATATTTATTAAATGTTCAATAAAATAAATATATATATTTTACAAACAATCCTGTGAATAAATATTTATTTAATTTATGCAATCATTTTAACTTGAATAAAATTATTCAATAGTCTTGAGAATAATATTTATTTATTTAATTAAATTAAAATAGACTTTAACCAAGACAACCAAAAACACTTAGTGTGGACCCTCTATGATTATTTCTCATTGGCTTTAGGCGGGTTTGCCTAAAGTCCAAGAGTACTGTCTAGAAATGGGTCAAGGCACCCAGAAGAAAGAAATTAAAGTCACAATAATGACATCTACATACGAACGCTCACTATGTAATATAATACTTTTTTCTCAAAATCTAATCAAGCAAGTTTCATGACAGTGTCATCAAACTTTGTGCATGATATGTTGTTCTTTGAATACTTGAAATAAAATCATCATTACTCCATGGTGAGGGAATTTTGTGTGATGGTTCTATTTCAATCAAAGCTCTAAGATAACAACTTCGATAAATGGAATGTAAAAATCCTTCCTCAACTTATCCATTAATAACATGTCATTTGTGACGCACCCAACGAACCATACAACCCACCAACATATGGTGTGATGGTTTTCATCTGTAAATCAATGTGTGCAAGTAGTGACATGTATTAATTATAATATAAAAGTCTAAGAACCATTACACATGATCACAGATAGTAATATCCGATGACACCAAAAACATGTGAAATTACTACTGGTGGGTCGATTCTCATTATCTCCCATCTTGGAGATTACCAAGTGAGAACATCATGAGAGGAAGTCTCATCTTCTAATGTGTACTCTCCCCTGATGGTTTGAATACTATGTGTCCCATTATAGTATGTCATCCAACTGTAGAACTATATTTAAGAATATTGTTATAGCATTTAAAGGTTTTCATCATAATGGGGAACTGCCATGACCTTATCAATGAAACAAATACTCTAGGACAATATTACATCATAGTCATGAAGAACAGTGAAAAATATATAATAAGATGTTTAATATTTAAATACATTAAATAAATATATAATCAATGTACAAATATTTGGTTCTAGGACAGAAACTCTAACAAAATCCCACTTAGACTTGATCCAACTGCCTACAATTGTCAGTCTTCTAGACCTCACATGATGATCATGTTTCTGCTGAGTCACGGATTTAGTCAATGGGTCCACCACATTGTCTTCCTTAGAAATACTGCTCCCTATAACTTTACCTCTCTGAGAAAAATTCCTCAAGATATGATACTTCCAAAGTATGTTATTCATCTGCTCATGTGACCTTGGATCTTTTTCAAGAGCCAACACTGCAGTATTATCACAATAGAGTGTTATGGGGTCTTTACTCTAGGTACCAGATGAAGATTTTCATCCAAACTACTTCTTTGGCTGCCTTAGAAGCAGCAATATACTTGAACTCCACTGTAGAATCTACAAACACACTCTTCTTTGAGCTCTTCTAGATCACAACACCTACATTCAAATTGAATATGTATCATGTTTGCAACTTCATGTCATCCTGATCAGTTTGTAAACTAGCATCTGCCTATCCTTTGATGATTAGTTCCTTGTTTCCTCCATAAACCAGGAACATATCCTTAGTACACCTCGTATACTTAAGGATAGTATTGACTACCATAAAATGGAAGTCACATGGGTCAGTTTGATATCTGTCTACCACACTCAATGCATAGGAAACATCTTGCCTAGTACGTAGCATGGCATACATGACTGACCTAATTTCTGATGCATATGGAGTCCTTGTCATTCTCTCTCTTTCCTCATGTGTCTCAAGACACATTTTCTTGGAAAGATGAATGCTATGTGATGCTAGAAACTATCCCCTCTTGAATTTTTCTATACTGAATCTCTTTAGTATCTTGTCAATATAAGTACTTTTACTTAGGCCCATCAATCTCTTAGATCTATCATGATGGATCTTGATCCCAAGAATATATGATGTCTCTCCCAAGTCCTTCATGGAGAATCATTGATTCAACCAAGACTTAATAGACTGTAAAACTAGTATCTCATTTTCAATGAGTAATATGTCATCAACATATACTATTAGAAAAATGACCGCACTCCCACTAAACCTTTTGTAGACATAAGGATCACATTAATTCTTAATAAAACCAAATTTTATTATGGATTCATCAAAACAAATGTTCCATGACCTGGATTCTTTCTTTAATCCATAAATGAATTTCTAAAACTTTCATACCTTATCGATATCCTTTGGAGTCACAAAACCTTCAGGTTGTGTAATGTAGGCATCTTCCTGAAGGTTCCTATTAAGGAAGTCTATTCTTATATCCATTTTCCAAATCTCATAGTCATGATAAGCAGTAATAGACAATATATTTTTAATGGATTTCATCATTGTAACTCGTGAAAAGATTTTCTATTAGTCAATGCTTTGGTGTTGTTTAAACCCTTTTGCAACCAGTCATGCCTTATAGGTACTAACTTGTCCTTCCATGTCTAGTTTATTCTTGAATACCCATTTTCAACCAATAGGATTTACATCAATTGGAGGATCTACCAAAATCTAGAATTGGTTTTGGTACATGGAATCCATTTCAGAATTCATGTCTTATTTCCAATTGGAAACATATGTGCCACTTACTACTTCCTTGTAGGTTAGAGGATCATTATTATCAACCAATAATGAGTCATGATCCTCGATAACTAGAAAAATTTACTATTCTGGCTCTCTAACCTCTCTTGTACTCCTATGCAGTACTTGTGTCTCTAGAATAGATTCTTCTTTCACAGGGCTTTGTGGAATCTTTTCTTGTATAAACTCTTGTATACCTTGAGCCTTGACTTCATCAATGTTTATCTATCTCCCACTATCTCTTTTGGAGATGTGTTCCCCCTAAAAGAATATGGCATGTCTTTCCACTGTAACCTTTTTTAGGGATTTTATAGGTAATATACCCTTGTTTCCTTAGGGTAACCTATAAATTTATTGTGCCTCAAGGTGAAAGTTTGTTACCTAAAGAGGCCTTAACAAATGCTTTGCTACCCCACACATGTAAATTTTATAACATGTCTTTTCTTCCACTCCAAATCTCGTATGGAATACCATTTATCTATTTAGTTGTTACTTGGTTTAGTATGTGTGTCGATGTTTTTAATGCATATCCACAAAAGGATAATGGAATATTTTCATGACTCTTCATTGATCTCACCATGTACAACAAGGTGTGGTTCCTCATTTCACTTACACCATTCCACTATGGTGTGTAAGGAGGAGTGAGTTGGTATAAGATCCCAAACTCTTATAAGTAATCAATGAAGTATTGATTAAGATACTCTCCACCTATGTCTAAGTGGAGTTTCTTAATCTTCTTACCAAGATGGTTCTCAAATTCATTCTTGTATTCTTTGAAGTTATCAAAAGAATCCAACTTATACCTCATTAAGTAGATATATCCATATCTACTAAAATCATTAGTAAAAGTTATTAAGTATGATTACCCACCCCTTTCTTCAATTGTAAACGGTCCACACACATCGGTATGAACCAATTCAAGAAGCTCTTTGGATCTTTCACCTTTCCCTCTAAATGGGGATTTATTCATTTTTCCTTGTAAACATGCATGACATATGCCAAGTGTTTTTAGTTCAAAATAATCTAAATATCCACCGTGATGTAACTTTTTCAAGAATTTCTCATTTACATGACCTAGTCGATGATGCCAAAGTTGGGTGTGGTGTGATTCATGAAAACTGTCTTTTTTATCTATTTGCATTACGTGTTTTGTGTGACCTAACATGTAATGATCATTGTATAAATATTCCCTACCAAAAAAAATGATACACTACTGGAAAAAAGGCCTATACCCATGGTTCAAAACCGTGGGTATAGCCTATGCCCACAGTTTTGAGAACCGTGGGCTGGAATGGCGTCGGTATAGGTCCCCAGCCTATACCCACAGTTTTCCAAAACCGTGGGTATAGGTGTCCTTCCACCGTGTCACCGAAACATAGCCAATTTCCACGGTGTCAACGTCTTTTACCCATAGTTTCAAAACCGTGGGTATAGGTCCTAAAATAATGCAGGCGCCGAGTTTTGATCCCGCAACCTCTTCGCTGCAAACACCGCGTCTAACCACTACCCTAAAATGACCTATATGTATATATATATATATATACATATAGTTAAATATATTTATAAAAATCGTGGGTATAGAGGGAAGAACCGTGGGTGTAGGGTTCCCGCCAAAAAAAATTTCCTTCCCGCGGAAAAAAAAAATTCTCGCGCACACAAAAGTGACCTATACCCACGGTTTTTCATAACCGTGGGTATATTTATTTTAGCCCAGACCTATCCCCACGGTTTTCTCCAAAATCGTGGGGATAGGTACCCCTATACCCACATTTTTGGAAAACTGTGGGTATAGGTCACTTTTCAGGACCTATCCCCACGGTTTTGGAAAACCGTGGGGATGGACCCCCCTATACCCACGGTTTTGGAAAACCGTTGGGATAGGTCCTGAAAAGTGACCTATACCCACAGTTTACCAAAATTGTGGGTATAGGGGTACCTATCCCCACTGTTTTGGGGAAAACCGTGGGGATAGGTCCATTTTCCAATAGTGATATCTTGGTAAAAGTAGCAACATTCATTTCCAAACTTGAAAACAAATCCATCTATATCTCGTTTGGATACAAAAATAATTTTTTTTGTTATAGAAGTTATATAAAAAACCCTTTAACACCAAGATCATATCAGTTTCAAATGTGAGGTGGCAGTCCTCGATAGCTACAGCAGCAAGTCTGACTATAGTGGATGCTCATAGATCTACCTCCCCTCAGTCAATTTTCTTAAATCTACTTAGTTACTATATTTGAATACATATGTGAGAACCAAAATATTTATCCAATACCCAATTTGTAGAAATAGATAAATTTCACTTGATAAAAAACACACCTGAATCTTCCCCTTGCTTCTTTGGATGGGTGTAGTTTTTCTTCCAGTGGCCCTTCTTGCCACATACAAAACAAGCAGCCTCTTGTTCCCTTGCCTCCCCTTTGATCTTCTTTTTCTTTTAAGGGTGTGAAGAAGCTTAGGGATTAAATCTGTTTACCTTACCTTTACTCTTATTCACCATAAGGATAGAAGGATTTTCTTTCATCATATCTTTGTCCACTAGGCGAATTAGGATAAGAAGATCAGATAGAGACTTCTCAATGTTGTCCATATTTAAATTAACAACAAATCTGGAGAATCTCTGAGGGAGTGATGTGAGAATAATATCGATGCCTAGTTCTTTGGGGAGTTTAAACCCTAGAACCTCCAGGCACTCAATGTAGCCAATGATCTTGACTACATGAGGCCTATCTAGGTCACCCTCTCCAAGCTTACTCTGAAAGAGTGCTTTGGATATCTCAAACCTTTCCTTTCTTACTCTCTCCTAGTAAAGACCATAGAGGTTCTTGAGCATGCTATAGGAAACCATGTTTTTGTGAGACTTCATGATCTCACTAGGCATTGATGATAGCATAAAACATTGAATGTCGACCGCGTCATTCATATTTTGATCATAGATGAGGAAATATTGATCACTCGCCTCTTGGGAAGGCAGATCAGGTAATGATGACTTCATCATGTAAGACTTTTTTTCATGGCGCAGAATAACCTGAAAGATTCTAAACCATTCCTAGAAGTTACTGCCAGTGAGGATGTTGTCTCTATCTAGAATTGATCGCAGGGATAGTGTGGTTGACAAGATTTTCATTTTATTCTAAAATTAAAATATAAGATCATTGGTATTTTCTTGATTGCATTTTATGAGAAATAATAATTTAATTAAGTATCACACTATTTTATCAAGTCCCAATGGTCCTCACCATTGAACTCATAATGTCCAATTTCCATGACATTCTAGTGGAAGGGATCCATATTTCCCTTTGCATAACCCCAAAAAGGGTTGGTCAAGATATTTGAAGGTATTTTGGTAGGAAGGTCTTTTCCAACTAAGGGGTTTCATCTCCTTGGTCTATTGAGTGGACTCCCCATTCATGAAATCCTGATTTGGATTTTCTCAACTCTTACCTCTAATATTACACCAAGTCTAGCAAGGAGTACTCCTATTGATTCAATATGGTTAATTCAACCTGAAACCTTTCATAAGGTCTTCTTATATAAAAGTATGTATCCCAACAAGGTTTAGTCAAACACATAGTTTTATTGAGTCTTTCCCTTAATCAAGTAACGAAAGGCATAGTCTGACGTAATATTTTATTGAGGGATTTTTATCTCTTTTGCCCAAATTGATTACTATCTTTATCACATGCTTGTTAATATTAAGTGGAAATTATTTAAGTGATTAACTGTGTCTTGATAATATTTACGCATAATCCTAGTTTATTTTAGTTCCATCCTTCATGCTTATTAATTCATTAATTATGTGATCACGACAACACATCCACAATGAAAAAAACCAGGCAACTGACAAAAATAAAATAAAGTAAGGGGAATGATCATGATCTTTTCTAATGGTTAGTTTATCTAGCAGTTGATAAACTAACCCTGGACTAGGGAATAAAAACCTTGAACCTTTTGGGTTCATGTTTACATCTTTCTACTTTTCCACCTTTGTATCTCCTAGGATTGTTTGTAACGACCCAAACTTTCATTAATGGAAATCTCTCTTAATCAAATTAAATGTCTCTTTATGTAAAATGTTTATATAAAATTTCAACTTATTTGGTTTTATGTATTTGTATTTTAAAATACTGTTAAGAATTGTGACCATTATTAATATATTCGTTGAATAGTGATCACATGATTAGTATAAATATAGGTCTTTAACGAATCTAATTTACTCAGACAAAGGAAGTGATTGCCTCATATAGAAGATGTGCCCCATACGAATCCCATTTATTAGAGCTCAAAAAATAGGGGGCGTCATTGGGCTTCTCTCTTGACAAAGGCCAAGTTGTGCTTCAACAGGTTAATCTTGAGTGGGACTGCCTATGAGATAAGTTGAAGTTGATAGCGATTACCACCCGAGCAATGTTATCCGAGCCACCCCAAGAGTCTGTCACCATCGCACACCTTACTCTTCAATATTATGTGGGTGTTATAAAGGGTTATGTAACAATACCTTATCACTATGGTTATGTTCATTATTTTTGTATATAATAATTAATATACTTTCATTTTATTATTTTTACCTTGAAAATAGTTTTTAAAGAAAAAATAGTATTTTTAGTTAATATTCAACTAAGAAATCTATTTTGATGAATTAATGGATTTTTTTGTATTAAATAATATTTTAATAAAATATTATTATTATTATTAAATTAATTTTTATTAAATATAAATGATTGTATAATTTTATGAACGCAATAGTAATTTTTATTAAGGTTTGAAATCCATTTTTGTCAAAACCCATGAATTTTCGATAAATGTCAGTTTTTTTTTAAAAGTGAAAATTAACATATTTAGAAAATTATTTAGATAAAATGAATATTATTTATGGAATCAGGATGTCGAAATTATCCAACGGTGATTTTTTCATAATTTTCTGAGACAGTCAAATTTTTGGGTAAAAATTAAATACCGTTTAAATATATAAAGGGTTTTATAACATCATAATGACCCAATAGTGATGTAATAAAATACTATAAGCCTTATTTTCGGACAATATATGTTTTAACATTAAAATAATTTGATTTTGGGTTTGTTTGACTTATTTTACAAAGCATTAATGGACCCTTCAAGGCTTATTAAACATCTTGTCTTTTTAAATTGTTTTACTTGGGAGTGTGACTCACCTCCACATAAGAAACCCCGTTATTTTAATAATTTCGGAATTTGGCATTATAAAATATTATTTTCCACTTCCCTTTTCCAAAAACCATGTGAAAAACCATGGGATGGTTTGTGGTTTGGATTAGTTTAATGTGAGGTGTCTCAAACCTAAATAATAAAGAATTCTCTCGCCTTTCCTATATAAACCCACCCAAGCTCCCACTTTCTCCTCACTAAAATCCATTGGAGTTCATCAAAACTCTTCCATACTCTCTCTATAATCCTCCAAAGGTTCCTCAAGCTCCCAAGAAGCCTCTCTCAAGCCTCTCTCAAGCCTTTGGAAGCACACTTCCATGTAAGGGTTTTTTCTTCCATTCTCATTTTTTTCTAATTTTCATTAAATTGTTATGCCTTTTAATTTCAATTATAAATGTTGGGGTATGTTTTCTCACCCCCCCCCCCCCATAATTCCCTCTTTATGTTTGAATGGTGTGATACCCCTTTATCTCTCATTAAATTCCTCCCATGTACACCCGTTACTATGTCGAAATTCTGAAAGGAATTTCTCTCTCCTCTTTTACATTCAAGAAATTCTTTTGTATCATGACTCTAAATTCCATTAAAATTGTTGGTACATGTATCTATATGACCCCCTTACTGTCCATTTCATGTAAATATGATGATACACCTTTTTCTCTCTCATCAACCATTTTTATGAATTCTTACGTCACACCGTTATGCTGCCGAAATTGCACCGATTTTCCAAGCCAATGTCATTGTGTAGTGAATACCATGCCCATTTCTCTATCAATGGTACTCAACTTTATGAACATTTACTTATTGATTATAAAGTTTCATGTATTTATTCCACATTCCTTTATCATGGAATAAATGATTATGTTTTATGAATCCATGTTATATGATTCGTGTGGCACACTTATGCATAAAATGAAATGTTTAAGAAGGGTGCACCCTTATAGCACTCCAATGCATTGGGTAAAGCATAGTATCATGATACGTCATGTGCAATGGGTGTTTACTCATACTAAATCAAGTGAAATTAGGTTTTACTCATGCTTCATGTGCAATGAGTATTTACTCATGCTCCATGTGCAATGAGCCTTGGCTCATGCTAATTCCATGTTAAGTGTTGTTGCCACATTTCCATGTTATGATTATCATGATTTATCATGAATTTATGTTTATGCTTCTATTGTGATCTAGTGATATTCCTATTGTCTAACATGTATTTTATTACTCATGTTACTCCATGTGTATTCCCTTATTTAGCTTTATAGCTCACCCTTTTCTTATGCATGTCCTCAGGTTATCCTATGCAACGCTAAGTACGAGGGAATGTAGTCGTAAAGTAAAGGAATTTTTCAATAAAGATGTTGTATTTCATGTTATAAGTTGTTATGTAATGATCCTAATCCCCAAATACACTAGACCTATCGATCTTCCATGTTTTATAAAGTTAATTTTATGTAATAAATTATGTTTAATTGTGTAATAAAATATTAGGGTTGTCATAGTTGGTATGAGAGGATAGGTTTAGTTATTTTTGGGATTAGGATTAGAAAACCCTAGTAAAGACTTAGAGACAAGACTAAGTATAATAAAAACATCCCTAAGTTTTGGTGAGTATTGAGTAGGTGGTTTATCAAGCAAATACATCCCTGTCAGGATACGAGCAGGTAGAGGCGGCTCTAGCACAGATGTATCCTAGGGGTAAAACCCGAAAACACCACTTTGAGATAGACTCGAACGGGAACTGGTGCATGAAAATGGGCCTTTTTGCACTATTTGTTAGGACACACCCGGGGGATATGATTTGGTAAATTCACAAGCTTAGAATAAACCATTATTAATGGATAGAAAAATGCCTTAAGAATATATGTTAGAAAGTAGATCATGGATAACATAGACTGAAGCTAATAGATTCATATGTTAAGGAAATAAAATTTATTTATAATTAATTAGTTTTTTCCTTGTATTACCCTTTATGTGTTACCCTTAACTTTCTTTTTATTCCATACAATGTTCGGTAATAGGAGGACTCAGGCTAACAACTGATGTGAAGATCAATGTTATGATTGTACTAATGAGATGCCCAATCCAATGGGAGCTGGAATTGCGAACTTTGTCATGCTTCTCTCTAAGATAACTCAAGATTTGAATAGAAACATGGATCAATAGGAATGTTCAACCCCCCCCCCCCAAGAAAGAACAAGTCGCTATTGAGATCTTCATGAGACAAAGGCCTCCAACTTTTAATGGATCATATGATCCCTCAATCACTGAACAATGTATCAACTCCATTGAAAACATATTATTTATACTTCAATGTTCTGAACAAGAGAAGGTTCTTCTGGCTGCTTATCATATAGAGGGTGAAGCTGATCAATGGTGTACATTGATCAAAAATACAAAACCTGAGGAGGAGATCGATGCGTTGGAATGGAAGGATTTCCAGAAGTTTTTTTCGATAAAAAATTTCCTCGCACCCTCCGGCTTAAGATGGAAAGGGAGTTCCTTGCCCTCAAGCAAAAAGATGATGGATCTGTTGGAGCGTATGAGGAAAACTTCACAAGGATTTCACAATACGATTCCATATTTGTCATTACCCTCGAATGAAAGGTTGACCGCTTCTTTGGTGGGCTAAAAACTAGCCTTTGAAAAGTGATGGCGATATGTGACTTCGATAGCTATGAGGAAATTTTTCGTTGTGCCCTCAAGGTTGAAATAGAGATCGAATAATCTCAGGGGTGTCATGGGGATAAGAAGCATAAGGTGGAATTCAATGTTGGTGGTCCGATGGATAAATCCAACGGTGCTAAGAATATCCAGCACCCCACTTGCCAAAGGTACAGAAAGAAACACCCTAGAAATTGTCTGAAGGGAATGAGGAAATGCTTTAGGTGTGGAAGAGAAGGGCACCTAGCTGTAAATTGTCGACAAGAAAGACTTGCAGCTATTACAGAGGATAGGAATGCTTTGTTTTAACCTCAGCGCATGGTTCATTGAAACAACTACAAATAACCAAGGCATCTTTCAAATCAATTCCCTGATCCAAGGGTTTTCAGAGGCAACCAACAACCTCCAAGGCAGCAAAGGCGAGCTTTTTCCATCACTACTGCCGAAGTGAACCCCGAAAACGAAGTGGTGATAGGTACGCTAGTTATTCATTCAAGAATAGAAAACATACTTTTTTATTCTGGTTCTACATATTATTTTATATCTCAAAAGTTCAGTAGAACAATATCATCACCACCACAAATCATGGAAGTGGAGATGTCGGTGACTACGGAAAATAGGGAAATCATTGCATCCTATGAATATAACTCCTCCCCTATCATAATATGTGGATTAAACTTCCTAGAGAACCTCGTCATACTCCCTCTGGTGGAATTTGATGCAATTATAGGCATGTATTGGATTTCCTTATATAGATCCAACATAAATTGTTGTGAGAAAGAAAATACTCTCCATGTGGAGAATCAACCCCCGATTCTTTACAAGTGCAAGGAGGAAGATGAATCTTCTTTAGATACATTGTCTCAAGAATGGATATTACTACCCTATGAGCACGTGTATCTAGCTCAGATGATTGAGTCTAAGAAGGAAACCATCCTAGAGGACATGCCTATTGTGAGGGAATTCGATGAAGTGTTTCTCGAGGAATTTCCTGGTCTTCCGCCTAGAAGATATGTTGAAGTATCAATTGATCTTATACCTGGGGTGTTACCAATATCCAAGACTCCGTATAGAATGGCTGTTGTGGAGCTTTAAGAGATGAAGAAAAAACTACAGGAGAATCTATATAAAGGATTTATACGCCCAAGTGCTTCACCATGGGGTGCACCAGTCCTCTTCCTCAAGAAGAAAGATGGGTCAATGCACCTTTGCATCGATTATCGTGAGCTTAACAAAATCACGATAAAGAACAAGTATCCTATCCCACAAATAGAAGACTTTTTCGATCAGTTGTGTGGATCACAATACTTCTATAAGGTGGATTTTCGGTCGGAATATTTTCAAGTAAGGGTGAAGAATGAAGATATCCCCAAGACTGGTTTTCATACAAGATACGGGCACTATGAATTCATAGTAATGCCTTTTAGACTAACTAATTCTCCAGAAATATTCATGGAATTGATGAATAGAGTCTTTAGAGATTACCTTGATAAATTTGAGGTAGTATTTATAGATTATATTCTTATATACTCCAAAACCAAGGAGGATCATGAGGAGCATCTGAGAACTGTACTAGAGACATTGCGGAAGGAGAAGATATATGAAAAGTACAACAAGTGTGAGTTCTGGTTGAATGAGGTCTGATTCTTAGGTCATATCATCACAAGCAATGGGATATCTTTGGATCCCTCCAAAACAGATGCAATTGAGGGATGGTAGAGTCCAACATTTGTAACGGCTATCCGTAGATTCTTGGGGTTATCTGGATATTATCGACGATTTGTGAGAAATTTTTCACGATTTTCCAACCCTCTTACCAAGATAACTCAGAAGAGAGTAAAGTTTTCTTGGAGTAATGAATGTGAAGAAAGATTCAAGGAGTTGAAAAGGAGGCTTATCACTGTGCTCGTGCTCACTTTACCCACAAGTGGAGAACTTTTTGTGGTATTCAGTGATGCTTTGAAGGAGAGCCTGGGATGTGTGTTGATGAAAAATGAAAAAGTCATTGCCTATGCTTCAAGGAAATTGAAAGTTCATGAATAGAACTATCCAACACATGACCTCAAGTTGTCTACAGTGATCTTCGCTTTGAAAATTTGGCGACACTATATCTTTGGGGAGAAGTGTGAAATATATACGGACCAAAAAAGCCTCAAGTATATATCCACACAAAAAGAGTTGAACATTCTCCAATGAATATGGTTAGAACTGATCAAAGACTATGAATTCTCAATCCATTACCACCCTGGGAAAGAAAACAAGGTGTCGAATGCCCTAAGTACAAAGGACTCAGCGATTCTATCATTGATGAGAATTAAAAAGGATCAAATCTTCTTATATTTGATGAAGATGGACATGGGAATCATAAAGAAGGGAACATCATCAATCCTTTCACAAATGATTGCTCAACCATCACTTTTGGAAAGTTTAAAAGATGATCAAAAAGATGATGTGGGAATTCAGGAAAAAGTGAAAGCTATCGGAAAAGGGAAATCCTCAGAGTTTAATGTTAATGAAGAAGGAATTGTGAGATTTGGGAAAAGACTATGTGTTCCATCAAGTCCGGAGTTGAAGAAGGAACTTTTGGATGATGCACATAGTTCAAATTTCTCTATTCACCCAGAAAACACAAAGTTGTATCGAGATCTCCAAGAGCATTATTGGTGGGATAATATGAAGAAGGAGATCGTTGAATAAACATCAAAGTGCCTGGTGTGTTAGCAAGTGAAGGAAGAGAGGCAGAAGTCTAAGGGGATGATGCAACCATTGCCCATACCAGAATGGAAATGGGAGAACATCACCATGGACTTTGTCACCAGACTTCTGAAGACATCTAAAGGCAACAATGCAATCTGGGTTATTGTGGATCGTCTTACAAAGGCCACACACTTCATTTAGATTCAGGAGGATTTCTCATTGGATCAACTGGCACAAATATATATTAGGGAAGTGGTAAGGCTGTATGGAGTACCACTATCTATTATGTTCGATCGAGATCCAAGATTCACCTCTAAGTTTTGGAAGAGTCTTCAAAATGCTCTGAATATTGAAATGAACTTTAGTATGGCTTATCATCCTCAAACTGATGGCCAATCTGATCGGACTATCCAAACACTTGAGGACATGTTGAGAGCATGCTCAATGGACTTTAAAGGAGGATGGGATCAACATCTTCCTCTGGTTGAGTTCTCTTATAATAACAGTTTCCACTCGACCATCCAAATGGAACCATATAAATCCCTTTATGGGAAAAGGTGTAGAACACCGGAGTGTTTGGATAAGGTCGGTGAGCATAAGCTGCTTGGACCAGAAATGGTCGAAGAAATTGTGGAGAGGGTGAAAACCATTCAGCAGCATATCAAGGCATCCCAGAGTTGACAGAAGAGTTATGCATATAACCATCGATGAGAGCTTGAGTTTAAAGCTAGAGACATGGTATTTATATGCATATCTCCGTGGAATAAGGTCGTGAGGTTTGGAAAGAAAGGGAAGTTAAGTCCAATGTACATCGGCCCCTTCGAGATTCTTGATCGTGTCGGGGTTGTGGCCTATCGACTAGAACTTCCACCTACCATGGCCAAAGTACATGATGTCTTTCATGTATCACTCTTAAGGAAGTAAATACCGGACCCTTCACATGTACTCTCTTCAGAGGTGGTACAGTTAGAGGATGATCTTTCTTATGAGGAGTAACCAGTGAAATCTTAGATCCTATAGATAAAGTTCTAAGAAATAATAAAATGCCCCTCATCAAGGTGTTGTGGAGAAACCACAAGTTTGAAGAAGTAATGTGGGAATCAGAGGAAATGATGAAGCAGAGTTACCCACATCTGTTTTAGTGTGAGAAAAGGAAATTTTGAGGGCAAAATTTTTTAAGGGGGGAATATTGTAACGACCCAAACTTTTATTAACGGAAATCCCTCTTGATCAAATTAAATGTCTCTTTATGTAAAATGTTTATATAAAATTTCAACTTCTTTTGTTTTATGTTTTTGGATTTTAAAATACTGTTAAGAATTTTGATCGTTGTTAATATAGTCATTGAATAGTGATCACATGATTAGTATAAATATAGGTCTTTAAAAAATCTAATTTACTCAGACAATGGAAGTGATGGCCTCATTTAGTAGATGTTCCCTATACGAAGCCCATTTGTCAGAGCTTGGAAAATAGGTGGTGTCATTGTGCTTCACTCTTGACCAAGCCCAAGCCGAGCTTCAACATGTTAAGCTCGAGCGGGACCGCCTACGAGAGAAGTGGAAGTTGATAGAGATTACCACCCGAGCAATGTTATCCAAGCCACCCCAAGAGTCCATCACCATCGCACACCTTACTCTTCGGTCTTATGCTGATGTTATAAGTGGTTATGTAACAAGACCTTATCACTATGGTTATGTACAATATTTTTGTATATAATAATGAATATACTTTCATTTTATTATTGTTACCTAGTAAATAGTTTTTAAAGCACAAATAATATTTTTAGTTAATATTCAAATAAGAAATATATTTTGATGAATTAATGGATTTTTTGTGTTAAATAATTTATTAATAAAATAATATTATTATTATTAAATTAATTTTTATTAAATATAAATTATTGTATAATTTTATGAATGCAATAGTAATTTTTATTAAGGTTTGAAAGCCATTTTTTTCAAAACCCATGAATTTTCGATAAATATCGGTTTTTATTTTAGAAGTGAAAATTAACATATTTAGAAAATTATTTAGATAAAATGAATATTATTTCTGGAATTAGGATGTCAAAATTATCCAATGGTGATTTTTTCATAATTTTCCGAGACAGTCAAATTTTTGGTTAAAAATTAAATACCGTTTAAATATATAATATGTTTTATGACATAATAATGACCCAATAGTAATGTAATAAAATACTATAAGTCGTATGTTCGGACAATATATGTTTTACCATTAAAATAATGTGATTTTGGTTTTGTTTGACTTATTTTACAAAGCATTAATGGACCCTTCAAGGCTTATTAAACATCTTGTCTTTTTAAATTGTTTTTCTTGGGAGTGTGACTCACCTCCACATAAGCAACCCCACTATTTTAATAATTTCGGACTTTGGAATTATAAAATATTATTTTCCACTTCCCTTTTCCAAAAACCATGGGAAAAAACCATGGGATGGTTTGTGGTTTGGATTAGTTTAATGTGAGGTGTCCCAAACCTAAATAATAAAGAATTCCCTCACCTTTCCTATGTAAACTCACCCAAGCTCCCACCTTCTCCTCACTCAAATCCATTGGAGTTCATACAACCACTTCCCTGCTCTCTCTATAATCCTCCCAAGGTGACCCAATCTCCCAATAAGCATCTCTCAAGCCTCTCTCAAGCCTTTGGAAGCACACTTCCATGTAAAGGTTTTTTCTTCCTTTCTCATTTTTGTCCAATTTTCTTTAAATTGTTATGCCTTTTAATTTTAATTATAAGTGTTGGGGTATGGTTTCTCACCTCCCCCATACTGCCCTATTTATGTTTTAATGATGGGAGACCCCTTTATCTCTCATTAAATACCTCCCATGTACACCTGTTACTATGCTGAAATTCCGAAAGGAATTTCTCTCTCCTCTTTTACATTCAAGCAATTATTTTGTATCATGACTCTAAATTCCATTACAATTTTTGGGACATGTATCTATATGACCCCCTTACTGTACATTTCATGTAAATATTATGATACACCCCTTTCTCTCTCATCAACCATTTTTATGAATTTTTACGTCACATCGTTACGCTGCCGAAATTGCACCGATTTTCCAAGCCAATGTCATTGTGTAGTGAATACCATGCTCATTTCTCTATCAAGAGTATTCACCTTTATGCACATTTACTTATTGATTATAAAGTTTCATTTATTTATTCCACATTACTTTATCATGGAATAAATGATTATGTTTTATGAATCCATTTTATATGATCCATGTGGCACAATTATGCATGAAATGAAATGTTTAAGAAGGGTGTGCCCTTATAGCGCTCCAATGCTTTGGGTAAAGTATAGTATCATGATAAATCATGTTCAATGGGTTTTTACTCATCCTAATTCAAGTGAAATGAGGTTTTACTCGTTCTTCATGTGCAATGAGTATTTACTCATGCTCCATGTGCAATGAGTCTTGGCTCATGCTAATTCCATGTTAAGTGTTGTTGCCACATTTCCATGTTATGATTATCATGCTTTATCATGACTTTATGTTTATGCTTCTATTGTTCTCTAATGATATGCCTATTGTCTAAAATGTATTTTATTCATCATGTTACTCCATGTTTATTCCCTTACTGGGCTTTATAGCTCACCCTTTTCTTATGCATGTCCTCAGGTTATCCCATGCAACGCTAAGTACGAGGGAATGTAGTGGTCATGTAAAGAAAGTTTTCAATAAATATGTTGTATTTCATTTTTTAAGTTGTTATGTAATTATCCTAAGCCCCAAAGTCACTAGAACTCTCTATATTCCATGTTGTATCAAGTGAAGTTTATGTAATAAATTATGTTTAATTGTGTAATAAAATATCAGGGTTGTCATATTGTTTTTGTCTCAGCTCTAGCCTGAACTACCTCCACTATCTTGGGAGCTCCATCCATTTGATATTCTTTTTAACTCAAATGTAGGTGAGGGGTAAAAGGGGTTTACATAAAAGAAACCATGGGAATGCATGCCCTATATATTAATGAGAGATGGTGCACATTCCAACAATTAATTTAACAAATAAATTAAAAGGGAAACTAATCACATACAAGGTCTGATCTAGCTTATGATCATCCACATATATGCAATGAGTTACACATTTAATAAAACTAGCATTCAATTCTTTAATCATTCTTATTAATATAAATTTTTCTCGAACCGATTAATTATTATCTTTAATTGATCAATCCTTTTATCTTAATCCTTTTATGAATTTTATTGAGATTATCATCCTTGTACATAAATGAACCTTGGAGGTAACCTAGTGAATACATGTTTGAATCTAACCTACATGTATTATATTCATATAATGTTCTACTCTTATGACATAATCCATACATGATGCTTCAATGAATAGAGTAACAACATGTAGTATGATTTATACATGATAAGTAGTTATGAACATTACATGGATATTAAAGTTTTAACTTTGTGTAATTTGGTAAAGTACACAACGTGTAGTTCCGACTACACAACGTGTACTACCTTCACTATCTTTCCTGAAGTACATGCATAGGGACTTGGCATGTGAGGTGTACTTTGGAAACTTCAGAGTACACGGTGTGTATAGTGGGATACACATTGTGTTGTCTCCACATTACATGGTTACCGGTCATCTCAATCCGTGTATGGGATACACAACTTTTCCCTTGACCTGGAGGGACTACACAATGTGTTTAATGGACCACATGGCATGTAATTCGGTAAGTGTGTTCCTATCTATCCCAGTAAACTTGCGGTGTAAAATTAATTACATCGCATGTAATAAATGCACATGTCTTGAGTAATTGTATAATTACTCCCGATGCGTTGAACATGACTACACGATGTGTAGTCCGGATTACACGGTGTGTATGGTAGAGAACACGACATGTAGGTTCGAACACACAATGTGTACTTTTTTCACCTAGAAAAAATCATCTCCACCTCTAGATGAGTTCATAATTTTAATTTTAATCCAAAAATTATTCATTTTTGTGAAATCTGCGAGAAACAAAAAAATGAAGAACATATCTCAAAATTTCAAATTACAAGAATGATTAAACCTTGAATTGACAAACTAAATTATTAAAGCTTAAATCATCAAAGATAATTAAATAATTATAAATTATAATGATCTCCCTCTGATACCACTTGTAGGATCGGGACACAGTGGAATCATAGCATTGGGTGGGGCCCAACTTTTCCTTTTCTGTAATCGATGACCAATCCAAGATCAATACGACGATGAACGCCAATATCCACATATTAAAATCAAATATTTATACAAAAGAAGAAAGAAATTGGATACAAGAGAGAAAGGATCTTTCAAATCATGTTTATAATTAATTTATTTAATTTTATAAATAAAATCATACCTGGATCTTCATTACTTTCTTTGTTGATGATGTTGCTTGTACGGAATGACCCTTCTAGATTGCCTCATTATGCTTGCGAGGATCCAAAACAAAATCTCTCTAGCGGTGATCCACACGTGCTCTAATGGCCTCTAATTGACACCACTCATTCTTCAAGTGCTAGTGTGGAGAATCGATTGTCTTGTGTCGGTCGTTCTTGATCATTTTTTCTTCAGTCTTGAAGAATGTCTCTCGTTCTTGAGAGGGGAGGGAAGAGGATTTGAGAGAAAATTTGTTTAGCTCAACAATTCTCAATTCACCGAGCATGTAGTTTGGTACATGGAAGAATATACATAGGTGTATATTTATAGACATGGGGCTTCGGTTACAATATTTAATTGCATAACATCAATTAAATACATTTATAACCTTAGAGAAAACTCGGGCTCTTAATAATAATATTGCATCATTATTTATGGTGCTCCAACTTGCACAAAATGGAATTATAAATAAAATTCTATGTCATGAAATAATAGAGTCATTATTATTATTTTAACTTATTCCAACTAGTTAAATAATTATTTATCATCTTTCAAATAATTATTTTACTACCAAACCGGCCTTAGTCAAATCAAACTCCACTTATATTTATTGAACACCTGAATAAATAAATAAATAAATAATTATCTTAAATAAATATTTTTATTTTCAAACTAGTAAATAAATATTTATTAAATGTTTAATAAAATAAATATATATATTTTACTCACAATCTGGTGAAAAAATATTTATTTAATTTATGCGATAATTTTAACTTGAATAAAATTATTCCACAGTGTTGAGAATAATATTGATTTCATTAATTAAATTAAAATACAATTTAACTGAGACCACCAAAAACACTTAGTGTGTGACCCTATATGATTCTTTCTCATTGGAATTAGGCAGGATTTCCTAATGTCCAAGAATATTGTCTAGTAACGGGTCAAGCCACCCAAGAGAAAGAACTTGAAGTTGCAACAATGAAATCCACATACGAATGCTCACTATAAAATATAATCACTTTGTCTCAATATCTCATCAAGTTGGTTTCATGATAGTGTCATAAACCTTTGTGCTTGATACGTTGTTCTTTGACTAACTGAAATAAACTCGTCATTACACCATGGACATGGAATTTCGCACGACAGTTCTTTTTCAATCAAAGCACCAAGATATAAACTTCCATAAATGGAAGGGAAAATCCTTCCTTGAATTATCTATTAATAACATGCCACTTGTGATGAACCTAATGTACCCTACTTTCCAACAACATGTGGCATGATGATTTTCATCAGTAAATCAAAGTGCGCGATTCGTGAAACGTATTAATGATAATCTCAAAGTCTAGGGGCCATTACACGCGCTCACAGATAGGAATATCCGATGACACCAAAAACATGCATAATTTCTACTGGCAGGTTTGTTCTCATAATCTCCCATATTGGAGATTACTGAGTGCAAACTTCATGATAGGAATTCTCATCTTCTTATGATTACTCGCACCTAATAGTTTGTATACTATGTGTCCCATCATAGTATGTCATCCAACTGTAAAACTATATTTTAAGAATATTGTTATATCATTTCAAGGTTCTCATCATAGTGGGGAAATGTCATGACCTTATCAGTCTGACAAATACTATGGGACATTATTACATCATAGTCATGCAGTACAATGAAAAATATGTAAAAAGATGTTTAATATTTAAATACATTAAATATCTCTGTAATCAAAGTACAAACAGTTGGTTCTAGTACATGAACTCTAATAGTCCACTAAATGTTAATGAGGATTGGGTCCATCAAACAAATATATCATCCTAATGTTCATATGGTTTCATAATGGAGTTATATGTTGGTTTTGGTAGTGTACATCAATAGTGTCTAATTGTACGAAGTCATAGATAAATAATAGTGGTTGAAGAAGGTCCATCCCATGAAAATGGGTATATTTTATATGATGTGAATGAAGACAGCCTTATTGATCACTTAGATATATAGAAACACGTTTTTTGATATTGAGGGGGTTTCTAATGATGGAAAAGATAGAAAAAATAGTGGTGATGTGGTGGAAGGTTTAGAAGTTGGGGATGAAGTTTCAAGAAAATAGCAGATTTATAGAATCCTCAACACACAATAAATCAACCACTACTATTTCCATCTTGGTCATAAGAAATAAATTTTTTTTCCTGAATTTGAATAGAATTTTATCACACCTACAACTAAGATTTAAGTAATATTAGAGGATAGATTTAGTGAGTTGTACAAGCCTTTATACTTTGGATGTGATTTTCCAAGTAATGATGCAATAAATAATATAATTAAAATATTTAATATTGAGAAACACTACAGATATTTAGTTTAGTATTAAATATATACAAAATACATTATAAAGTGCAACAAATATGGGTATGATTATAGATTTCACATGAAGTGAATTCCTAACATTGCATTTGGAGGTTGGAAATTTTATATTATTGAGGAAGCTCATACTTTCATTTATCCAAACCAGACATAAGATCATAGACCATTGGATGTAGAATTTGTGTCATCTATTATCATCGATTTGATCATAACCTACCCTGATTTTCCTATATCCCTTTTGTAGGAGGGGATAAAACAAAAATTTATTATATTATTCACTACAATAAGGCATGGATGTAGAAATAGGTTCCAATTTCCAATGTCAAAAGTGATTGATATGACTTTTATTAGGTTTTTCTATAATTTCTTTTCATAATGAGAACAAAAAAAATTGTCTTCCATTTCAATAAGAATGAACATGTGTCTCAAGATAACCAACTTGATCTATATCATGTCAGATTTCATTATCTTTATGGGGATTGCTTCAATTTATTTTCGTGTTTTGTTTCTTTAAATAGTTATTAATAATTGATGGTACATTTGTATATAGAAAATACATGGTTGTATTATTGATTGAGAAAACCAAAGATGGAAACTGTCCACCTCTACTGCTTGAATTTTCCATTGTGGAGAAGAAAAATTATGAATCAATGAGTTGGTTTTTATTGTGTATCTGCAACCGTTTAACATACATTTTTGGTGTTTGTTTGATATATGATCATAATCGATAAATAAACATGGTGATAAATTCATATCCTATTACATGGAGACCATTTAATACACATCATACGTACTGAATCAGATGCATTTTTAGAAACATATGAAAAACATTTCATGATGAACCCATGAAGAATTAAATCACTAGGATTGGTATACAATCTATTTATTATTTTTTACTATTTTAATGTTTGATAAAATTAATTTATGTGAAATATGAACACTTTCATGTGGGATATGATCTAGATCAATGAAGGTTTAAAAACTATTAGAGGGAATCCATAGGGATAATCAAGGATCAATGAAAGTTTTATCATTTTTTCATGTACATGGTTGAAAAAAGATAACAGGCTCTGGATGAGATTCTGCATGGGTTAAGGTATAGATCACACATTCAATAAGAGGTTGAAATGAACATTGAAGAATTTTATTCTTATTGAGTGGGAATTTTTCATCGAGAATAATATCGATTTTAAGTGGTAGATTTTTAGGACCCCATCATATGTGGTAGTGGTCATGTCTTAATGGTATTACTAGAAGAGATGGATTATCAATTTGTAAAAATCTAAGAATTTCAATTTCCACGTTCACATGACATTGCATAGTTCATTTATATGAATATATCATGGGAAGAATATATTGATCTAGTGATCCTTTAGATGCCAAGGATAATGGATTTTTTTGCACCATGGGTGGCTATTTGGTATTTTTGACATTTCACAGTGCCTGAAGACCATCTGATATTAATACTTAGAATCAATAGTTAGTGTAAGATAGAGATACCAAAGGCCATCAGTATATGGAATGATATGGAATAACCTCAAGAATAATGGAATCATTGGACATGCAACATATTTCATTAGAAAATATATAACAAGAAATGATGACCTAAAAATATTGGATTGAGTTTACACTCTCATCCAGAATTATGTAATGCCTCCAATGTGAACTTATCATTTTTTCTATTACATGGTGTAAATATAAACTCTATATTTTTTTAGAAAATTTTAACGTTTTTTTATTAATTTTATTATCAAAAATAATCAATTTATAATTTATACAACTATTTACATAAATCACATAAAATATTAACATTCCTAAATGTTACGTCATTTTAATAAAAACACAACACAAAAATGTAGATCAAGAAATATGGATATCACCCTAAGATGTCCCCATTGAAGAAAAATAATTTTATAAAATAATTATTAATATGCTCTGAGAATCATGAAGATATTCCCTTTTCTTTTAGTAAGAAAAACTTCATAAAATAGTTGGAATAGGCATGTTTTGTCTAAAATTCTACCATTCATAATATAATCATTACTATTACATTATATTTACATTTTATACATAATTTTTATTTCATTGTATTATATAGAGTTGGAGGATATTATGCTATTTACTAAGCAGTATAAGATTGTTTCACGTGATGTTCTTGTGGTTGATGAGTTTTGACAGATCATAGATCATAAATAACACCATTATCATCACATTCTTCCTCTATCATTCATTATACTGTAGCTACACTATGTTGGCCTCTATAGAATTAATGTGTCTGACTATACCTTCATTGATCATCACCTCCTTTATTTCATCACCAAGAGATAGATACATGAGACACACACATTCTACTTTCCTGAGAGAGAGATTGCAATCACCATCGAATATATAGTAGATCTACTTAGTCTTCCTATCCATGGGGGTGAAATTATAGGACCTTCTCTAGGAGACTGGACTAAGTATGTACAATGATTTCTAAAAGTTTATATTTTGGGTGATGATGATGGCCAATGAGCCTTTACCCAAGTGGTATTGGCTCCTTCATGGAATTCAGGAGACTCGGGTTCAAAAATAGGTGGGGATAAATTTCTGGATTATTGTAGTAGTACTGAAGCAGTATTGTAGCAGGTAATGTTTGGTACTATAGCAGCAAACACTATTCATCTGATTTGTGCCTTCGGGCCACCGGTTTGGGCCTACAGGTCTCATGGACTTTGGGCCACCAAATACCTTCGAGTTGTAAGGGCCTTTGGGCCACTAATAGACTTCGGGACACAGGTCTTTTGGTCCACATAAAAGACCAAGAATCATCGAGAAGACCACATAGGAGCAGGCCCTGATGGGGATTCAGAGAAAAAATAGCAACACCCAAAAGCAGAGCAAAATGGATTGGAAGAAAGAGGGGGTATGAAAACTACCATCAGGACTAGGCACTATGCAGCTCTGCACGGGGAAATGCTAGCTGATCATCCATGTGAGGTAGAGAGCTAGGCACCTTCAAGATGAGGATGATGGGGAGGGGTTGTTTCAAGTGTGTTGGGTATTGATCCCTTAAGGTCGTGTATTGGGTCGTGTATGGGCCTTGTGCCTTGGGCTTATGGGTCGTGTAAGGGTTCCCTTTCAATCCTTAAAAGGGGGATTATCCATAAATAAATAAAAAAGAAGGCCTTCAGACCATTTGGGTGATGATGATGATACATATGTTGGGTCAATATCTATGAGATGACTTGAGATGCACTTTTCAAAGACACCCACTAATGCAAACAAGCAGTCTATCATGTGTCACACCCATGAATATATCTTGTTGATCATGGGAGGACCATAGTGGATTGATCACTCTAGTATGCATGTCTACATGATGTATCTACAGTTACTGGAAGATTTTGATTAGTCCAGGATATGTAGTTTAGGATATGAATTCTTTCCATATACTTAAAGAGCATTATGCATGGCATGCTGATCAAATCTCATTGATCTTTGTGGTTGTTTTATCCTATTCTGATGTGGGAATAGGAGTATATCCCTCCCTTATCCCGTATTGTTGCTGGTAATAAGATTCACATTGATGTGATTCTTGACACTTCATGTGGATGTTGTTATAATCACACATCATTATTGTTTCAAGATAAGACAATAAATTATTAGCATTCATTTCATATTATTTATCAACATCTATGTTGTTCGTTATAGGTGAATTTTGGAACATCGCTTTTTCGAGATGTTGAGGCAAAACTTATGTGAATATAATCTCATGTTGGATATTCTAGTACCTACCAATGTAAGTATATACATGTAAGAGTTGGTGTCCTAGAACCAACTGTTTGTACTTTGATTACATGGATATTTAATGTATATAAATATTAAACATCTTATTATATATTTTTCATTGTTCTGTATGACTATGATGTAATAATTTTCTAGAGTATTTGTTACATTGATAAGGTCGTGGAAGTTCCCTGCTATGATGAGAACCTTGAAATGCTATAACAATATTCTTAAACATAGTTCTGTGGTTGGATGACATACTATGATGGGACATATAGTATACAACTCGTCTGGTGCGAGTACTCGTAAGCAGACAAGACTTCCTCTCATGAATTTCACACTTGGTAATCTCTAAGACGGGAGATTATGAGAACAGATCTGCCAGTAAGAATTCAGCATGTTTGGTGTCATCAGATATTCCTATCTACGAGCATGTGTAATGGTCCTTAGACTTTAGGATTATCATTAGTACGTGTCACGACTCGCACACTTTGATTTATTAATGAAAATTGTCACACCATATGATGGTGGGAAGTAGGGTATGTTGGGTGCGTCATGAGTGAAATGTTATTAATGGATAAGTCGAGGAAGAAATTTTCCCTTCCATTTATGGAATTTGATATCTCGGCCCTTTGATTGAAATAGAACTGTCACGTGAAATTCCATGGCCATGGTGTAACGACGAGTTTATTTCGGATAGTCAAAGAACGATGTATCAAGCATGAAGGTTGATGACACTATCATGAAACTTTCTTGATGAAATATTGAGACAAAGGGATTATATTACACAGTGAGCGTTCGTATGTGGATGTCATTGTTGTGACTTTACGTTCTTTCTCTTGGGTGCCTTGACATGTTGCTAAACAATACTCTTGGATTTAGGCAAGCCCGCCTAATGCCAATGAGAAAGAATCCTAGAGGGTCACACACTAAGTTTTTTTGGTGGTCTCATTTAAATTCTATTTGAATTTAATTAATGAAATAAATATTATTCTCAAGACCATGGAATAATTTTATTCACGTTAAAATGATAGCATAAATTAAATAAAATATATTTATTTATTTTATTGAACATTTAATAAATATTTATTTACTATTTTGTAAATAAAATATTTATTTAAGAGAATAGTTTATTTATTTATTTACTCGGGTGTTCAATAAATGGAAGTGGAGTTCGAGCGGACCAAGGACGATCCGGTAGTAAAATAATTATTTGCAATACTGTAAATAATTATTTAAATAGTGGGAACATGTTAAAATAAAAATGACGTTGTAATTATTTTGTGACGTGGAATTTTATTTATAATTCTGTTTTGCGCAAGTTGGTGCACCATAAATAATGACACGTTATTATTATTATGAGCATGGGTTTTCTCTAAGATCGTGAATGTATTTAATTGTTGTTATATAATTATAAATTGTAACAGAAGTTCCATGAATATAAATAGATAAGTACGTCTATTGTGCTAGAGTGAACACACCACACACTTGGTGAATTGAGAATTATTGAGTCAAACAATTTCTCTCTTGAATCCTCTTCTTCACCCTCTCAAGAACGAGAGACGTTCTTCAAGAATGAAGATGAAGAGATCAAGAACGACTGACACAAGACACTCGCTTCGCCGTGATAGCACTCGAAGAACGAGTGGTGTCAATCGAAGGTCGTCGAAGCATGTGTGGATCACTACTAGAGGGATTCTGGTTTGGATCCTCGCAAGTGCAATGATACAATCCGGAAGGGTCATTTTGAACGATCAACATCATCAATAAAGAAAGTACCGAAGAAATAGGTATCATTTTCTTTGTGAAATTAATTAAATTAATTATAAACATGATGTGAAAGATCCTCTCTAAAGGTTTCGGGCCTCTTCCCTATTTATCTAAATCTTTGATTCTATTCTGTGGAAACTGTCTTTCATCATCGTATTGATCCCAAAATAATCATTGATCATGGTAAAAATTAAAGTTGGGTGCCGACCCACCATGCTTCCACTGCGGCCAAAACCTTCAAGTGGTATTAGAGTGAGTTTCATCAACATTTATAATTATTTAATTATCATTGATGATTTATGCTTTAATAATTTAGTTTTTCAATTTAAGGTGTAATCATTCTTGTAATCTGAGATTTCGAGATATGTTCTTCATTTTTTTTTTGTTTCTCGCAAATTTCACAAAAACAAATAATTTTGGATTAAAATTAAAACATGTAACTCATCAGGGGGGCCTGAAGATTCTCTCCAGGTAACACAAAAGTACACATCGTGTAATCCGGAATACATGATGTGTAGCTGTGTACAATGCATCGTTAGTAATTTGGTAATTACTCAAACTGTGTGCATTTATTACACGCGGTGTAATTAATTTTACACCATGTGTTGATCAGGATAGATAGGAACACACTTACCAGATTACACATCGTGTGGCCCATTGGACACAGCGTGTAGTCCCTTCGTGTCAAGGGCAAAGTTGTGTATCCCATACACGGATTGAGCTGACCAGTAACCGTGTAACACGAAGGCAACATGGCATGTATCCCACTATACATGTCGTGTACTCTGAAGTTTATGAAGTACACCTCACATGCCGAGTCCTTAGGCGTGTACTTTGGGAAAGACGGTGAAGGTAGTACACGTCGTGTAGTCGGAACTACACGTCATGTACTTTACAAAATTATGCAGAATTAAAACTTTAATTTATTTATAATGTTCAATCTGCATATCATATATAAATTGTTATACAGGTTGTTACTCTATGCATTGAAGCATCTTGTATTCCATATTTCATTAGAGTAAAACAGTATGCGAATATAATACATGTTGGGTAGATTCGAACGGGGTATTCACCAGGTTACCTCCAATGTGCATTTATGTGTAAGGATGAGAATCTCAAGGAAATTCAAAAAAGGATTAAGATAAAAGGATTGATTAATTAAAGATAATAATTAATCGATTCGAGTGTGATTTATATTAATAATAACGATTAAAAAATTTAATGGTAGTTTTATTAAATGCATAACTCATTGTATGTATGTGGATGATCATTAGCTAGACCAGACCTTGTGTGTGATTGGTTTCCCTTTTAATTTATTTTTTAAATTAATTGTTGGCATGCGCATCATCTCTCCTCATTAATATGTAGGGTCTGTGTGCTCATGGTTTCTTTTATGTAAACCCCCTTTTACCCCTCACCTGCATGTGAGTTAAAAGCATATGTAATAGATGGAGCTCCCAAGCTAGTGGAGGTGGTTCAAGCCGGAGCCAAGACGAGACCAATCCCAGGAGATACAAATGTGGACAGGTGGATATCTTTAAACACAAACCCAAAAGGTTCAAGGTGTTTCTCCCCAAGTTCAGCGTTAGTTTATCAACCTCTAGATAAACTAATCATTAGAAAAGCTCATGATCATGCCCTTTATTTTATTTATGTCAGTTGTATGGTTTATCATTATGGATGTGTTTTCGCGATCACATAATTAATGAATTAAACAAGCATGCAATATAGAACTAAAATAAAATAGGCTTATGCGTAAATATTCTCAAGACATTGTTAATCACTTAAGTAAGTTCCACTTAATATTAACAATCATGTGATAAAGATAATAAGTAATTTATGCATAAGTGATAAAAATCCTTCAAATAAAATATTAAGTCAGACCAAGCCTTTCATTACTTGATTAAGGGAAAGACTCAATAAAACTATGTGTTTGACCAACTCTTGTTGGGACACTTACTTTTATATAGGAAGCCCCTATGAAAGGTTTCAGGTTGACTTAACCATATTGCATCATGAACAGTATCCCTTGCTAGACTTGGTGTAATACTGGAGACAAGAGTTGAGGAAATCCAAGTCAAGATTTCAAGATTGGGGAGTCCACTCAACAGATCAAGGAGCTGCAAGCCCGCAGTTGGCAAAGACCTGCCAACCTAAATACCTTCAAATGTCTTGACCAACCCTTATTGAGGTTATGCAAAGGAGAATATGGATCCTTGCCACTAGAATGTCATAGAAACTAGACATTCCGAGTTCAATTTTGAGGGACATTGGGACTTGATAAAATAGTGGGAGACTTAATAAAATTAATTTATTATTTGTCATAAAATGTAATGAAGAAAGTACTGATGATCTATTCTTTTAATTGTAGAATAAAATGACAATCTCGTCAACCACACTATCCCTGCGATCAATTCGAGATAAAGACAAAAACATCACCAGCAGTAACTTCCAGGAATGGTTTAGACGCCTTCGTGTTATTCTATGCTATGAACGGAAGTCTAACGTGCTAGAGTCGTCATTACCTGATCCGTCTTCCAAAGAGGTGAGTGATCAAGATTTCGTTGTCTATGATCAACATATGAACAACGCGGTCGATGTTTAATGTTTGATGCTATCATCTATGTCTAGTGAGCTCATGAAGTCTCATGAAAATATGGATGCGTATAGCATGCTTGAGCAGCTCCATGGTCTTTACCAAGAGAGAGAAAGATAGGAAAGGTTTGAGATCTCCAAGGCACTTTTTCAAAGTAAGCTTGGAGAGGGTGACCTAGTTGGGCCTCATGTAGTCAAGCTCATTGGCTACATTGAGCGTTTGGAGGTTCTAGGATTTAAACTCCCTGAAGAACTGAGCACCGATCTCATTCTCACATCACTCCCTCAGAGCTTCTATAGCTTTGTTGTTAATTTCAATATGAACAACATTGAGAAGTCTCTATCTGATCTTTTTATCCTCATTCACCAAGTGGACAAAGATATGAAGTGCGACAAGTCTTCTGTCCTTATGGTGAATAAGAGGAAAGGGAAGGTGAAGAGCTTTAAGCCCAAAGCTTCTTCACGACCTTCTAAGAAAAATAAGATCAAAGGGGGGTCAAGGGAATATGAGTTTTTTTGTTTCACATGTGGCAAGAAGGGCCACTGGAAGAAAAACTGCACCCAACCTAAGAAGCATGGGGAAGCTTCAAGTGCGTTTGTTATCGAATGCAATATATCTATTTCTAAAAATTGGGTATTAGATACAGTTTGTGGTGCTCACATATGTATCCAAATACAAGAACCAAGTAGATTTAGAAAAATTGGTCGAGGGGAGGTAGATATACGAGCATCCAATGGAGCCAGACTTGCTATTGTAGCTATCAGGGACTACCATCTCACGTTGCCAACTGAATGATCTTGGTGTTAAAGGGTTGTTATTATGTGTCGTCTGTTACTAAGAACATTATTTCCGTATCTAGATTAGATACATGTGGATTTGTTTTCAATTTTGGAAATGAATGTTGCTTCTTTTACAAAGATAGCATTTGTTTTGGTAGGACACATTTATACAACGGTCTTTACGTGTTGGATTACACAAACCAAGTAATGGAAATCAATACCAAAGATATTTCACATGACTCGTATCACACCCAACTTTGGCATCACCGGCTAGGTCATGTAAATGAGAAACGCTTGACAAAGTTACATCAAGATGGATATTTAGATTCTTTTGAACTAAAACCATTTGGCGTATGTCATGCATGTTTACAAGGCAAAATAACCAAAGCCCCATTTAGTGGGAAAGGTGAAAGGGATAAAGAGATTCTTGAATTGGTTCATACCGATGTGTGTGGGCCATTTCCAATTGAAGCAAGGGGAGGGTACTCATACTTCATAACTTTTACTGATGATTTTAGTAGATATGGATATATCTACTTAATGAGGTATAAGTCAGATTCTTTTGATAAGTTCAAAGAATACAATAATGAAGTTGAGAACCAGCTTGGTAAGAAGATTAAGAAACTCTGCTCAGGCCGAGGTAGAGAATATCTTAATCAAGACTTCATTGATTACTTACAGGAGTTTGGGATCTTATCTCAACTCACTCCTCCTTACACACCCCATTGGAATGTTGTGAGAAAAAGGAGGAACCACACCTTGTTGGACATCGTGAGATCAATGATGAGTCATGTGAGTCTTCCATTATCTTTTGGGAATATGCGTTACAAACAGTGCCACACATACTAAACCAAGTACCAACTAAACCGATAAATGGTGTTCCATATGAGTTCTGGAGTGGAAAGAAAGCCATGTTATCAAATTTACATGTGTGGGGAAGTGATGCATTTGTTAAGGCATCTTCAGGTAACAAAATTTCCCCCTGAGGCACAAAGTGCACCTTTATATGATACCCCAAGGAAATAAGGGGATATTACCTATACAACCCCTCAGACAAAAAGGTTATAGTGGAAAGACACGCCATATTTCTTGAGAGGGAGCACATATCCAAAAGAGATAGTGGAAGCGAGATAGACTTTGATGAAGTTGAGGCTCAAGGTACACAAGAGTTGGTACAGGAACAGATTCCACAAAGCCCTGTGGAAGAAAGAACTGTTCCAAAGACACAAAAACTGAATAGGAGTAAAAGAGAGGTTAGAGAACTGGAACGGTATGGTTTTCTAGTTACCGAAGAAGATGACTCGTCATTAGATGATAATAATGATCCTCTAACCTACAAGGAAGAAGTAAGTGGAATAAATGTTGCCAAGAGGCAAGAATCCCTGAATTCTAAAATGGATTCCATGTACCAAAACCAAGTCTGGATTTTGGTAGATCCTCTAGTTTATGTAAAGTCTGTTGGTTGCAAATGGGTATTCAAGAAGAAATTGGACATTGAAGGACAATTCAGTACCTATAAGGCATGACTGGTTTCAAAAGGGTTTAAGAAACGTCAAGACATTGAATACGGCGAAACCTTTTCACCAGTTGCAATGCTGAAATCCATCAGAATTCTATTGGTCATTGCCGCTTACCATGACTATGAGATTTAGAAAATGGATGTCAAAACATCATTCCTTAATGGGAACCTTTAGGAATATGTCTAAATGACACAACCTGAAGGTTTTATGACTCCAAAGGATGCCAATAAGGTATTCAAGTTGCAAAAATCCATTTATAGATTAAATCAAGCATCCAGATCATGGAACATTCGTTTTGATTAAGGCATACAGAATTTGGTTTTATCAAGAACGAATGTGAGCCTTGTGTCTAAAAATGGTTTAGTGGGAGTGTAGTCATTTTCCTAAAAGTATATGTTGATGACATATTACTTATTGGAAATGAGATACTAGTCTTACAATCTATTAAGGCATGGTTGAATCAATGCTTCTCCATGAAGGACTTGGGTGAGGCAGCATATATTCTTGGGATCAAGATCCATTGTGACAGATCTAAGAGATTGTTGGGCCTAAGTCAAAGTACATACATTGATAAGATACTAAAAAGATTCAGTATGGAACAATCCAAGAGGGGATTGTTGCCAACATCACATGACATTTATCTTTCCAAGAAAATGTGTCCTCAAACACGTGAAGAAATAGAGAGAATAGAAAGGATTCCATATGCTTCAGTGATTGGGTCAGTCATGTATGACATGCTATGTACTATGATAGATGTTGCCTACGCATTGAGTGTGGTAGGCAGATATCAAGCTGACCCAGGTGACCACCATTGGATGGCGGTCAAGACTATCCTTAAGTATATGAGATGTACTAAGTATATGTTCCTAGTTTATGGAGGAGATGGAGAACTAATCATCAGAGGATATGAAAATGCTAGTTTCCATACTGATCAGGATGACATGAAGTCGCAGACAGGATACATCTTTACTTTGAATGGAGGTGTTGTGAGCTGGAAGAGCTCAAAGCAGTGTGTGGTCGCAGATTCTATAGCAGAGTCTGAGTATATTGCAACTTCTGAGGCAGCTAAAGAAGCAGTTTGGATGCGAAGCTTCGTCCAAGAGCTGGATGTGGTACCTAGTAGTAAAGGTCACATCATACTTTATTATGATAATACTGCAGCGGTGCTCTTGCAAAAGAGCCAAGGTCACATCAGTGGAAAAAACACATACTTTAGAAGTATCATCTCTTGAGGGATTTTTTTCAGAGGTGAAGTTGCAGTGAGCAGTATTTCCACAGAAGACAACGTGGAAAACCCCTTGACTAAATTATTAACTCAGTAGAAACATGATCATCATGTGAGGACTAGAAGACTGAAAGTCGTAGGCATTTGGCTCTAGTCCAAGTGAGAGTTTGAAAGAGTTGGTGTCTTAGAACCAACTATTTGTACTTTGATTACATTGATATTTAATGTATTTAAATATTAAACATCTTATTACATATTGTTCATTGTTCTATATAACTATGATGTAATAATGTCCTAGAGTATTTGTTGCATTGATAAGGTCATGGAAGTTCCCCGCTATGATGAGAACCTTGAAATGCTATAACAATATTCTTAAACATAGATCTGTGGTTGGATGACATACTATGATGGGACAAAATAGTATACAGACCATCGGGTGCGAGTACTCGTAAGCAGATGAGACTTACTCTCATGAAATCCGTACTTAGTAATCTCTAAGACGGGAGATTATGAGAACAGACCTGCCGGTAGGAATTCCGCATGTTTGGTGTCATCAAATATTCCTATCTGCGAGCGTGTGTAATGGTCCTTAGAATTTAAGATTATCATTGGTATGTGTCACGACTCGCGCACTATGATTTACTGACGAAAATCGCCACACAATATGATGGCGGGAAGTAGGGTATGTTGGGTGCGTCACGAGTGACATGTTATTAATGGATAAGTCGAGGAAGGATTTTCCCCTTCCATTTATGGAAGTTGATATCTCGGCCCTTTGATTGAAATAGAACCATCGTGCGAAATTTCATGGTCATGGTGTAACAATGAGTTTATTTCGGATAGTCAAAGAACGACGGATCAAGCATAAAGGTTGATAACACTATCATGAAACCTGCTTGATGAGATACAAAGGGATTATATTACACAGCGAGCGTTCCTATGTGAATGTCGTTGTTGCGACTTTACGTTTTTTCTCTTGGGTGCCTTGACCCGTTGCTAGACAATACTCTTGGACTTTAGGCAAGTCCGCCTAATGCCAACGAGAAAGAATCCTAGAGGGTCACACACTAAGTGTTTTTTATGGTCTCAGTTAAATTCTATTTGATTTTAATTAATGAAATAAATATTATTTTCAAGACCGTGGAATAATTTTATTCAAATTAAAATGATCGCATAAATTAAATAAAATATATTTATTTATTTTATTGAACATTTAATAAATATTTATTTACTAGTTTGTAAATAAAATATTTATTTAAGAGAATAAATTATTTATTTATTTATTCAGGTGTTCAATAAATGGTAGTGGAGTTCGAGTGGACCAAGGCTGGTCCGGTGGTAAAATAATTTTTTGCAAGATGGTAAATAATTATTTAACTAGTTGGCACAAGTTAAAATAATAATGACAATGCTATTATTTTGTGACACAGAATTTTATTTATAATTCTGTTTTGCGCAAGTTGGCGCACCATAAATAATGATGTGGTATTATTATTATGATCATGAGTTTTCTCTAAGTTCATGAATGTATTTAATTATTGTTATGCAATTAAATATTCTAACTGAAGTTCCATGCATATAAATAGACAAGTACGTCTATTGTGTCAGAGTGAACACATCACACGCTTGGTGAATTGAGAATTGTTGAGCCAAACAATTTCTCTCTTGAATTCTTTTCTTCCCCCTCTCAAGAACCAGAGATGTTCTTCAAGACCAAAGAACAAGCAATCAAGAACAACCGATGCAAGACACTCGTTTCGCCGCGCTAGCACTCAGAGAAAGAGTGGTGTCGATCGGAGGTCGTCGAAGCACGTGTGGATCATCGCTAGAGGGATTATGGTTTGGATCCTCACAAGCGCAACGAGATAATCCGGAAGGGTCATTCCGAATGATCAACATCATCAATGAAGAAAGTACCGAAGAACCAGGTATTCTTTTCGTTATGAAATTAATTAAATTAATTATAAACATGATGTGCAAGATCCTCTCTAAAGGTTTCGGGCATCTTCCCTCTTTATCTAAATCTTTGGTTCTATTCCGTGGAGACTGACGTTCATCATCGTATTGATCCCGAAATAATCATTGATCGTGGTAAAAATTAAAGTTGGGTGTCGGCACAACTGTGCTTCTGTTGCGCCTAGAACCTTCAATACAATCGTTACATGATTAATAAGTTTCAAAATATTATATATATTTTTTAGTAACAATTTTTTTTTAAAATATCACATGTAATTTCAGATTGCATGAATTCCCTACTGGGCTATATTTGAGCAGCTACCAGTATACTGAAATGATTTGCATCATGATTCAATGTATTTCGTTCCTCTAATTAACTTTTATATTGTCGAGTGGCAGAAGCTTGATAAATTCATGCGCCGGTTTGGATTTGTTAAGCATTTTACCTTTCCACCTAAACACTCGGAAGTTCTTTATTCTATAAAGCTGAAAGGGATGCTAGATGTTGAATGGCCCCAACGACATGCAGATAATCTGGACCACAGGGATATACAAGAGTCATTTCATATCGAGGGTATGCATATGATGCAATTCAGTCTACCATAGAAGCTCAATAATGATATATGATATAGATTGAAGTCTATAATATATCTTACTCCACACGACATAGGAATTAATGATCTCGTAAGTAAATAAATTTCCTTTAGTTTTGTGTTGTACATATTAAATTCATTTTTAATCTATTTATATCTTACTCGATTGCAAAATATTATCTACTTGTCTGATCTAGAGGATGGGGAAAATTTTAGTCGGGCTGTGTGCTATGTTGCAGCATAGGGGATGATGCCAATGTATAATTTTCTACATGATAATATATGGGATTGTCCACCATGGGGAGATTATTTTCCTACCCAGGGAGTGGATGATCCTTTAAAGGAACCTCCTCTAGCATCTTCTGATTTTGATGATCCATGATCACGACAACGTAGACTGCATCGTGTTACACGTTAGGCCTCACATGTTCTATGGGTAGAGGTCGCATCTCTAGAAGTCCAGCATCAGCTGATCAGGGATGTGCATAAAGATGAATGGGATCCATTTTTGGTGTCCAAATGCCCATAGTTGTGTTTGGGTACAACTGATCCGAGCTTATATCATGTTTCATTTCCAACGCCTCCACCTTTAGTGCCTGATCGTTCACAGGCCTTATGGTTCCCCTAGCTGAAGATGACAAGTTCTTCCACTGACACATTGGGAGAAGGATCAAGTGCACATGATGACATCCAGATGCCTCCTTCCAATGAGTGACAGGCCGAGAATTAGATATTCGAGGTTTCATCACTTGAGGATGATCCCTCTCCAGGTCCCACCAAATCACAAATGACGACGATCTCAATACAGGCAACTCATTCACACAACATCATGTGGGATGGGACCTCATCACAAACAATGACTATATTCAACCATATATTTTTTCTCTTTAGATAAAGGATTTGAAACAAAAATGTATACTATCCCTTATATGATTGTCTATCAATTACATTGATGAAATTATTTTTAAAGTCATCCATTTTTTACAAGTGTATCCAATTTTTAAATTTATATTTATATTTTATAAATAGTTTAACTTTTATAAGAAAACAAATTCAACTACTTAAAACATTGGAAAACTTATTAAATTCCATGTATGTAACATTAAAAGCATATAAAATATAAACTATAATAACAATCTAATTAAATCATAAAACATTTCATAAACATCTAAAAATTTGTTGACAACAAAAATAATTTCATTAATATTATAAACCAAAATTAATTTACAAAACACGTATAATAAGGATTTCAAACAAAATATTTTTAAATTGAAAAATAAATTCACATAAATTATTGTATAATTAAAATCTAAATGAAATTTATAATATTTACTACACATAAAAAAATTATTGAAAATTAAAATAATTTGTAAAAAACGTATAAATACAAATGTAATTTAAAAAAACAATTTTGTGACGCTAAAATTACATATCGTTAATTGTTTTTATGAATTTTTTTATTTTCATTTTTTATATGGTAAGGGAGTCAAATTTCATTTAGATTGTATTTCTACTTTATTATTTATAGATATCCAAATCCACCTACTTGAAACATTATTATGTTTCATATTGGTGAAGTTGAAAACATATAAATTATAAAATTTACATTCAATTTAAATGAAATCATAAGAACTGAATCAACATATGAAACATAATTGAGTGAAAAAAGCATAAATTTAACAAACAGAAGATAATTTACCATGCTACAATTTTTTTTTCTAAAAACCATAACATTTCACTTTCAAATATTAATGGACATAATTCTTATAGAATATTATATTATTAATTACATTACTATTAAGTATTACCAAACAAGTCTAGCCAGAAACCCCATTTATTAAAATGATAAAAAAAAAGCACATGGGAAGCAAGCGGGGTCAAACAAAGAGGTTTGTCCTCATCCGCAGACAAAAAAAAATCAGAGATCATAAAAAGACATGTCATTTCCATACTCAATCATCAAAACTTTCCCACTTAAATTGGGACTTACCTGTATTGAAGATCTTCAAGATTTTT
Organism: Viscum album; assembly: GCA_963277665.1. Lineage (NCBI taxonomy): Eukaryota > Viridiplantae > Streptophyta > Magnoliopsida > Santalales > Viscaceae > Viscum > Viscum album. The sequence goes on from OY728133.1 coordinate 1,285,438,240, forward strand.
GCACCAACATTTTTTGATAATTTGGAAGATGATCGGGTAGATATCATCTGTGGTATGTTGGAATAGTCCTTATGTGGTCTTCTCTTCGAAGGGGCAGGAGTAAAACCCTCAGTGCCAGTCACCTTTGTCTTCCCATGAAAGAATGAATCCTTAAGAGGTGTGAGTTGCCATAATGGGGGTATTGCCATTTACCCCTTCATTATCAATCATAACATTTTTTCCTTTGAACAAAGTCCAGCTAAATGATGATTTTTTTGGAGAATCATCCTCAATATCCTCCCACCTTCAATGACTACCTTGAGTTTCCCGCAATTTATTTATTTTCTCTTGAATCCTTGAAATTCTCCAACCATCACTTAGGTTTTGCTTCCCCTCAATGACAAGAGCGAAATCCCGTGAACACTAATCCATTTCAAAAATCACTAATCCATTTCAAAAAGCACACCCAGATTAAGATTGCCATGATCCACATGAGCCCATTCTTTGAGCTCAAGCATCAGGATCATGGCCAACTCAAACCCATGAGTCACCTGTGTCATCTTCAGAGACAACTCTTTATCCATTTGTGATGAACTAGCACGCACATTGCCCTTGTCAAGAGGCTTTTCAGTGGAAGCCACATTATTATGTGTAGTTTGTTTTTTCAATTTCTTCATGTAAGAAGCTCCATGATGTCCCTTTAAAGAGAAAAAAGAATAAAGTACATTCCTGCGACATTGATCCTTGACATGACCAAAGATTTGACACTCCGAGCATAAGTCAAGAAGTCGTTCATATTCCACTTTTAAAGAGAGATATCATCATCTAGTGCTAACAAAACAACATTATAAATCAAGCAAGAACTCAAGTCAATTTCTATCAGGATCCTCATAGTGACTGAATTTAGCAACCTCGGTATTCCTATACATTTTGATCAGAATACCCACCGCAGAGGCTATATCAAAACAAGATCTTGGGATGCAACAAGATCCAATTCAAACCTATGATCTTCATCCAGACTTGAGCTTTATTATTTTTTATGAAAAAAAGGACTGAAACAAAAATCCCACTCTTGAAGGCATACCATACCTGATTTTAAAGCAATTGAACCGATTCTCCAACCTGGACGCTTCAAATACTCGGGAAAAATGATGTGAAAAAAACCTCACCCATGGGGATACATCTCCGATCAGTGAAACCCCATATAGATGACAACTTTCAAACTAAATCATCAATTTTTCAAAACTATGCTTCAGTGGGAAGAACCAGTCAGGCAATAACAGAGTGCGCCCATAACTTAAATCTGTCAAGAATAACCTCTTTATTAGCAATCACAAGGGTTGTGTCACCTTTCTTTGCTGTACGCTCCGGAGCCACCGCCGAGGGTCGAGGGCCTCGAGCCACCACCGCCGAGGGCCCCGCCGTATACCTATGATCCCCGGCCATAATCATCGCCGCAGATCCATGCTTACCATCCAACGCCGCTTTTGCGTTGTTCAATCCAGTCGAAGGCAAACCATTCCTACGAGATCTAGACAGATCCGATCCTGGAACGTCCGTCACGTGAACAACCGTAGATCTAGGGCTCCCGGCCACCACCACCGCATGACCCGCCGTAGATCTATGTTCCGCAGCCATCATCATCGCCGCATATCCAAGGCCACCGTCCGTCGCCGCCTTCGCGCTGCTAAATCCAGTCGACAGCAAACGAGATCCAAAATAGATCCGAGCCCGGAACGTCCGCGACATGGTAAGTAGCCGCTCGCCGGTAAAGGACCATCACCGCACCAGCCAAAGCCTTCAGCGTGTGCCTTTTTTCCCTAACCCCATCTGCATCCGATGCCTTAGACACCAGCCTATGACCTAAGAAGTGAGGAATCATAGTGGAGAAGGGAAACCCTAGACATCCGCGACGCCATGGGAGAGCTCCCTTCACCCGCACCCGCATCCCATCCCCCTTACTTTAAGTATAAATAATTATGTTATTATAATTTAATTTTAGTATTTACATTATCAGTATATTTTAATTATAGCATTAAAAATTTACAATAATTAAAGTAATAAATCTTAATGATGATGTAAATAATATATTTTTTAACGTAACAAATAAAGTAATTAATAATATATTTTCAAAATAAATCATGATTATATTAGTAATATAAAGAATTTAATTACTAATAATAATGGTATAATTAACAAATTATTTTTATATATATAGAGGTAAAAATAAATTAAATATATATAGTAAATATACAAACATATATATTTTTATTTTTTATGTATTTTTTAAAATTTGGGAATTGATGGCATCGGTTTTTCCATTTTTGGACAAAAACCCAATTGCGTAAAAGTCGATGCCACCTTTCTTTGTTACTTTTACAAAAAAAATTAACCTAGGCTGATTTTTATTTTTTATTTTTTCAAAAAAAACGTATTAAAAAAATCATGGTAATAAAGATATATTAATTAAATATATATGATATATATGATATAAAAATTATTATCTAATGTTGATATATTATTTACCTTTATTTCATTCTATACGTCGAGGGAATGAAAATAGTGTTCATTCATGTATTCGGCCTACCGTCTATATAAATGGTGTAATTCATTTTCTATATCTATATTTGATGGATTAGTCTAAATAAATATAAAATAAATATTTATGATATTTATATCTTGTTAAAAATTATTGTGACAATGGAACCAAGACCAAAGTAAAAGGATTGAAATACCAAACCTAAACGTAAGTGAAAAATGAATCATTTATTACCCAAAACGTAATTTTAATGAGGAATTGTTTGTAAAAGGGAAATAAATGGTCTTAGAAAATCCTATATAGTATTACACACACACACACACACACACATATATGGATCATTAATATATGTATAGTAAACATATATTTTTTATATATGATGATCGCTACATAAGTAAAGGGATTTCTACTCTCTCTTTTATTGTTAGGTGACATGTTCCATATTCACCACCGGTTTCTTTTGTGTGGTGTATATACTTCCCCTTTTACATTTTATAACATGAATCTTATTATTTTAATGATATTTAATGTTTCATTTTATGATTATTCATTAATGGGGATTACTGTTCAAATTTTTGATGAAGTAGTATGGGTTCATCTCAAAATATTCTTCTTTGAGACACATGTTATATTATATAACTAATTTATTTATATGGTGTATATACTGCCACATTACATATTAAATCATGAATCAATCATACATAATGCTATTTTGTATAACAATTCATCTAATTCATTCTTTGGAGGTTATTATTCAATATTTACCAAAGTAGTAATGGTTTGCATTTCAAATATCATTTTAATTGGGTTTCTTTATGCCTGAGTATCAGTTGAAAGAAATTATTTGATTAATTCCTAATAAAACCCTTTGATTTTATAATCATATTGTTATTTCATGAAAATAAACGTTATAATATCACTTTCTTCTCTTTTTTTACTCAAGAGTCGAAAAGAATTGTTTTAAGAAAAATCACATTTATTTTTCTCATCGAATAAAAATCATTTTTCTTCCATGTTCATACTTTATAAAAATGTTATAAAGAAATGTTTTACTATTTTACATTAATTTCATAAATAAAATTTCACCCATGTTTAACTTTTTAGAAATTGGTTTAAAATGAATCTTCTTGTTGTTTTTCAAATGAAGTAATTTTGAATTTTACTGAAAATGTGAAAAAAAAAATTCGTGTACGACATTAAGTTTTTTTTGTTTTGTCATAACCAAACATTGTCTTGAATATTCATATATATGATTCCATGGATATTTTCAAAAAAAATTATTTCCATAGTTTTATCGGGAATTCTAGTTTTTAAAAGGTGATTTTGAAAGTGGGAAGGTTATTTTTCTCAATAAATGTTCCATGTGATCTTTCAAAATCATTTTCAATCTATTATAACACATATTGATGATACATAAGCATTACCGGGGATATAATCCAATGATTTCATCCTTCTTCTTTCTCTATATGGTTTATGATTATGATGAAAAGATGTAAATAGGACCCATTTCTTTTCATGGGTTTTGATATGATGACAGTTTTATGATATCATGGAATTACTATGTTTGATCTTTATTATGTGGTAGAAGTTTTGTTATAACCAAGGATAGTGGTTACATTATATTGAAGGATGATGTTTAATTTATAACCAAGTATGATGGTCACATTATAATTGAGGAGCGAGGCACCTATATCTTCTTCCAATGTATTTGGTAAGGATTGATATCTCATGAATGGGGAGTGAGCCTTGTTCAGTAATGTACATTTTCCATTACGATAGTCATGTGAGTGAGCGTTGACCATTATGATGAATTGGTGAGTGGACCCATTCAAAATTTATAGTTTTTGAAATTAGCCCTGACTAACAAGGAAATGATTTTTTATACTGATGTATATGGAACAAATATATTTCTTATTCCAATGTTATGTTCTCAAGGTTCATATTTTTAGAAAAAATACTCATGGAAATATTATCAGAATAGGTAACATTGTTCTTCTTGGTAAATCAATAATTTCAAATGTTTTTTTGTTAAAGGTTGTAAGCACAACCTTACAAGAATAAGACAATTATGTTATGAATTCTACCTTGAAAACTGTAGAAATGATAAATGTTTACTATATAGTTCAAATGATGAATTCATTCATTCTTTCCGTCGGCATGAGAATGTTTATACACATAACATAGAAGACCATAGGAGACAGGTCTTATGTTTTCTTAGTGAAATAGAAGATCAATCTTTGTTATGGGATATAAAGATATGAAATTTTAACATTAAAAACATATATATATTGAATAATAAAGGACTTGTAAATTATTTATCGGAACATAGGTTTGAATCTTCAAATCTATGTGAACCTTGTCAATTTGATAAGAAAAATAAGTGAAGTATTAAATTTATTAGTGAATCCTCAACTTCTGATGCTTTATAGTTAGTGCACATATACATAATTTCACTTACAAAAACATGGAGTATTGGGGTAAAATACTATTTATGTTTCTTGGTTGATGAATACACTATACAGACCTGTGTCTAATTTCTCACAATAAAATCTGATTCCTTTTTTTATTTCAAAAATTTTTGCAGCCAAAGTAAAAAATGATAAAAACCTCCCCTTGTTATCTATTCATAATGATCATGGTAGAAAATTTTAAGATTATGGTTTTGAATCTTTATGTAGTAAGAAAGGTATAAAGCATAACTTTTCATCTCCCATAAACATTTAGTAAAATGGTGTTATTAAAAGATGAAATATAATTCCTTAAGAAATAATATTAACCATTTTGAGTGAATAATCAATTGCTAAACATTTCTAGGCTCCATTATTTATTGTTACCTTCTATTCTATAAATCAAATTTTAATTCCACGATTTCTTAATAAAACTAATTATGAGTTGTGGAAAGGCCAACAAAATGTTTCTTACTTCATATTATTTGGATATAAAGTATTCATCTTGAATGTGAAAGATAACATACATAAATTTTCACCCAAATTCAATGAAGGAATATTTTTAGGTTATTCCCCTACTTATAAGGTTTAAAGAGTTTTTAATAAAAATTATTGTATTGTTAAGGAAACAATACATATTATGTTTAATAAATCCAAAACTTTTTTCAAAAAACCTCTACCTACATCATCCTCAAATGTTATTTCAAAAAAAAATTATCCTTTTTTATAAAATTCTTATCATAAGGATAAAACTAAAGAAATTGTTTCTAATGATATTACTCAGAGATATTTTTTACCTTATGTTAAATAATAGATGTTTCGAAACCCAAGAAGTTAGTTGTTTCATAGGAATCATCATAGTAAGAGTATCATTGGTGATTTTGATCAACCGGTTAGGACTAGATGATCCTTAAGAAAATAAATTGAAGATCTTAAATTCATTTCCAAATTTGAACACAGGAATCCTGATGCTTCTTTAGGTGATGAGGATGGAATTAAGGCTATGGAAGATGAAATCAATGAATTTTAGAGGAATGAAGTCTAGAATTTAGCTGAACGACCTAAAGAAACATATTTAATTGGGGTAAAATGGATTTTTAGAAACAAATATAGTGAAAATGGAATAATTATTAGAAATAAAGATTGACTTGTTCCAAAAGTTATAACCAACATGAAGACATAGATTATGAAAAAACTTATTCTCCAGTAGTAAGACTAGAGGCTTTCTAATTATATTAGCCTTTTTAGAATTATTTAATTTCAGTGTTTTTTAAATGGATATGAAGTGTTCTTTTATTAATGGATATTTCTAGGAGGAAGTTCTTTTTGAATAACCCCATGGTTTTAACAATAAAAAACAACCTGAATATTTTTTTTCATCTTACTAAATCCTTTTATAGACTTAAACAATCCCCTAAAACCTGGAATGATATATTAACAATATTTTTGTTACAAAACAAATTTTTTAGGAGATATAAGGATCTGAATCATTATATAAAATAAGTTAATAAAAATATTATGGTTGTAAAAATCTATATCGATGACATAATATTTAGATCAACTCAAAAATATTTAATAAATTCATTTGCGGCTCTTATGAAATATTAATTTGAGATGAGTAATATGGATGAGTTAACATATTTTATAGTTTTTATAATATCACAAAAACGAGAGGGGACTTTTATATCTCAACATAAGCACATAAAATATCTTCTTAAAATGTTTGGATATGACAATACTAAAAGTATTAGTACTCTCATCGGTACCTCCAATACTCTTGATCTTGATGAGGTTGGGAAACCAATTGATTAAAATGATTTTATGGGTATTATAAGAATTTTACTATACTTAAATGCTAGTCATCCTTATTTAATGTTTTCTTCATTTTAATGTTCATGATATCAGTAAAACCCAAAACAAAATCCAATTTAAAAGCTATAAAATGAATTTTTCATTATCTAAAGGGAATAATGGATTTATGACTTTTTTATTCTTCTAAAAATGATTTTGAATTTAAATGTTTTTTGGATGATGACTTTGGTGGTTGTAGAATGGATAGAAAAAGCACATCTTAAACCTTTCATTTATTAGGAGAATAATTAGCTTCATGGTCTTATAAGAAAAAACACACAATGTCACTTTCCATGACAGAATCCAAATATGTGGTAGTTAGACGTTTTTATGCTCAAGTGTAGTGGATGAAACACACACTCACTCACCATGGATTAAGTTTTACTAATACAAATATACTATTTCATAATACTAGTTCCAATGTATTAAGTTATATCCCAAAACATTGGAATGATACTCATATAGGTTATTGAAATGACAATTTTAACGAATTCCATTAGATTGGATTAAGTTTATAATCATATTATAAGACTTATTTTAAATGTAAGGAATAAATTTTCACTATAATGGTGTAAACCAATATGAATTTGGTCAATTAGATATTAAATATATTTATGAGATGTCAATTTCTAGGTGTCTATGTTGTTGTGACAAACTCAGGAAAATATGACCATTGGGAAAGAAATATGACTTTTGGGAAGATACCTATAAATACCAAGTCATTTGAAGTTTTTGAAGCTAATAATCCTAGATAATTACTTCTAATTACATTTATCTCTCATATTCTTCTAATGATTACATAGTGTGAACATCTTGTTCATAGTCCTTTGTAATTATCTAGAGAGAACCTTATAATGGAAACCTTGACAGGTTGTCTCCTTGAAAATTTTGTTGTAATTATGACTATTCCTGATCATCTTTACAATTAAGGGATTTTGGGGATAAGAAAATAGAGAATCCAATACATTAGATTAAGGTTTTTTTTTGGATAGGAAGACAAATAATATAATTTATTGGATCAAGGTCTTTCTTGGATAGAAAGATAGGGCCTTTCTAATCATCATATAAAGGGATTTCCTTGGTATGGAAATAAAGATATTCTAGTAAGTATAAAATATGGTATACCTTTAGTCTAGGTTATAGAAAACCCTACTCTTAAGGTTATAATATGTTACTATTTTAATAGCTTTATAAGTCATTATTATACTTGATAGCTATTGTCCTACTTTTTTATTACAAGTTTATTTTCCTCCTTCACTTTTAATAGAAAGTGAATTATCATATTCATATTCTATTCTAATTTTATTATCATATTAACATTGATTATGATAAAATATTAGGATTAATTAGATCCATATTCAATCCAAATTTTAACTATAACAAATCATATTCTATGAGATTATGATTTTCACTCAGATTGAATCATATCATTTCTGAATAAAATTTTGTTAATTAGACTGAGGGATGAGTCTGATAAACATTATTAAAGAGGTTTTGTGTTTTTTAGTTTAATTAATTTAAACTAAGTTTTAAAAGTACAATTCACCCCCTCGTGTATGTTATCCATAAATAACATACTCTTACGATCCTAATTAGTATTAGTACTATAATAATGATCCCACACATATTCTTTTAAAAGTGTAAAAATGAAATTATTCATAATCAAAAGTAATTATTGTGATCAATTTAAACTATATTTTAACATATTTATAAATGTTTTAAAATTTATACTTTTAATTATTCGATAGAGGTAGATATTGACATTCTTTAAAAAAAGTGGGAAAATACAGAGACTATGAAATTTAATGCTTATTAAATATCTTTTATTGGTTTCCAAAGATTTTAAATGAATATTGTATTCCCATTTTTAATGGAATTTTTAATTTTTTTAACTTTTCCAAATGTTAATTATATTTCCTATAATTATTATGAGATAAAAAATTGTTTTTCTTTATAGTTGAGGATTCCAATTTTCATGATTTTTGTAATTAAATTATAATACACTATGTGTTTTATTTTTTTTATATTTATTTGAAATTATATTTTATTATAGGGGGGTATTATATAACTCTCCAATGAATTGGGTAATGATATTTTCTCCATAGTATATTTTTTTTATTAACAAGGTAGGCCATTAAATTTTAAGGGTTTCTGTAAGTGTTCATGTATGGGACATTGTATTGATAATCCCTCAAAACGACTATATGAGTTTCAATAATTTCTATGTTATTTAAATTAATTTTTTTAATTTCATGATGTTATAAGATGAACTCTTGATTGAAGGAATTTTTGATGATATTCTAATGTGGAATGGTTTTTTAAAGGAAAATATTTCATGAGTTTTTATTTTCCCCCAATAACATTCATGAATATTATTTTTCATTCATACTTATAATAAAAACAATCATAAAGAACTTTTGGCATTGAATATTATTTCCTGAGTTTTTAAATTGGTATTTGAGGTCATTTTCTACATAAAATTGAGAACTTACTTTTGGATTTTCTTATTTTTCAATTGAATAACTTTTTCCTATATTTTTTATTCCTTAATAATCTTTTTTCTCATTAATTGTTTTCAAATGAAATTTGTAGTGCCTCAAGATATATAGAAACTATATAATGTTATATATTTTAGTAAAAAAATACTTTTATTGAAATAAAAAAGAGTGTCAAGAATGAAAAATTAGTGTAAAATTAAGAAATATTTTTATAGAAGAAATGTACTCTATGTGGAATTTTAAATTTTAGTATGTAATGGCTTTCAAAATTCTATAACACACTAAACATAAAATATCCTGGAAATTTACAAATGTGAAACCCTTATTATAAATCATGTAATTTGGTGTTATTTATGTTACATGTATTTATAGTTGATCCCAATATAGGGTTCAGTTAACATCATATATTATAATATTGTTAGTAAAGGGTACTTAAGGGATCATAATTTATGGTTATATAGAAATGAAATAGTATTTGTGGGATTAAATATTTCCTTTTCAAATCTATTAATGTTTTGAAATGGTTTTATATAGAAAAAACAAGGTGAATGAGGTAAGAATGAAACAAGAGTATAATATACATTATAACTAGTAACTTGAAATAATTAAAATTAGAGAAGGGTATTTTGTGGCTATGTTAACTCAATTTGACATGCTATTAATGGTGGAACCCATAAAATAGTGGGAAAGAATTTACCATTTAGGAACATGTCAATTTTATATATTTTAATTAATCAACAACTCTAAACATTGGTGGAAAAGTAGATACAATAGTAGTTGAAGGATAGATAAATTATTTTGAGAAGAAATTTGATGATTTTTAATGTTTAGATAATCAAAATGTTATTTTTTCTTTTACCATCTTGAAGGGGAGTCTGAGTAGTGGTGATCTCTGATAAAAATTAATGTGGAAAGGAAAATATTGGTTCTATATAAAAGATTATATTTAATGATTTTTTACATGATAAATATCTTCAGAATATTATTTAACTTAGTATTGAAAGGAATTTTTTTAATTTTAAAGGAGATAATAGTGGAATCAATTTTCATATATGAATAAACTTTTACCAAATAGCCGATTATGTAGAAAATTTTATTCTAAACCATAATAGTGAAATAACTTGATTTTACTAAGGATTACAATCTTGTTTAGGATGGGATTTTTATACTCATGAGTTTGGATGTTATGAAGAAATATTTTTATATTCTCAGAAGATCGAGATGGAGACTGTTTTTAAATTAAAAAACAATAAGTATAAAAAGTTTTATAGGTGTAAGGAAATGTGGAAACAACCACTGAAAAGATATGAAAGTAAGGAATTTAAAATAACTTCTTATGATAAATTTGGTAATAATAATTATAGTGAATGACTTATAATATTTGAAATGTATTGCATGTATAGTATACTAGGACATCAAGATAAATACTATAAGGAAAAAATAAATGGTAATGGTCATAAAAATATTAAAAAAATGTAGTGTTATTTTTAAATTTCAAGGATATAATACATTAATAATATTCATGATCGAAGAAAATTATGAAGGAAAAAATTAATTAATATCATTAATAGAAGAGTGTAGAAAACATAATATCCACCTCCATTAAAATATTTGGACCATCAGTTAATATTTTGATATGTACATTATTTTTTTACTCAAATTATTCTATTATATTGTTTTCTTTTGGATATTCACATTATTTTATTTCAAGGAAATTTTATATAGATATTGAATTAACACCTCAACATGCAGTTGCATAATTTTTTGTAAAAACTTCAGGTTAAATATTAAAGTAAATTTCTTTATAGGAATATGTCATTATCATCTATAGAATAGTTTTTCATAGAAAAATATTTTCTTTCCCATATTATATTTTTATGTCACCTTAGGTATGGATTTTCATTCAATTTATAATGATAATATAGATTTTAGATCCAAATAAATAACATCCAATTTCAATAGGAAGAATCTTATATCATATTAATTTAATACATGTGATTACATATCAAGAAGCTATTTTTTTTTTAAAAAAATGGAGGTAAAGTTTTTCTTGAAAATTTTAATGAAAATGGGGACTATTCATATTAGTTATGTTCCTATTATAAATGAACATTAGGATGTTTTTCTTGATGATATTATTGAAATTATTCCAAAATAACAAGATGATTTCATCATCAGCATCATTCCTGATTCTATGCTGATTTGAAATCCTCCATATCAAATTGAATTCATGGATGTAATAGTATTGAAAAATAAATTAGATGAATTAGATTATAAGTTTTTCATCCGCCCTAGCACTTCATCTTGGGGATAAACTATTTTGTTTGTTAAAAATAAATAGGTTCAATGAGGTTTTTCTATAATTATAGATAACATTATAACATTAATTTAATGAAATAGTATTGTTTCCCACATATCAACAACTTATTTTATCACATATAGGGTGATTAGTATTTTTAATGTTTGACTTATGGTCAAGTTATGATCAAATAAAGGTAATGGATGGAGTAATTTTGAGGAAAACAATTCATTATTGGTGTGGCCATTATGGGATTGTGGTTATTCCCTTTGACATGAAAAAATGAACCCATTTTATTTATGTATCTTATGAATAGATTATTCCATGAGTAATAGGTTAAATTTTTGGAAGTGTTTACTAATGATATTATGGTTTGTTATAAAATTTATATATATTATAGATAATATATATGGATTATTCTGTAGACAATAAATGAAAATAAGTTTTATGGGAAATTTTTCAAATATGAATTTTAGTTACAACTTATTTCATTCATTTATAAAATTTAATCTAAATATGGAATTATAGTTGGTCTTAATAAGACTTAAGTGCTTAAATAATGGATAAGACCTTCTAATGTAAATAAAATTCGATGTTCACTTTCACTAGTGGGTTATTACTGATTGTTTTTTGAAAACATTACTTGGTTAACTAAAACACTGACCAATTTAACTCAAAAGGAAGATACATTGATTTTAATAAAGGAATGCGATTAATGTTTTTTAATTAATAGTAATATTGGATAATTTTCTAGTATTAGGATTATAATAAAGTAAGGAGAAAATTATTTTATATAGTGATGTTTATTTGAGATGATTTTGTTGTATTTCGATATAATAAGATTATGTATTATGATATACATCATAATAATTTAAATCCCATGGTAATAATTATCCAACACATCACCCTGATCTTTTTATATTCATTTAATCATTAATAATTTGTTGGAATATTCTATATTTTTATTAAATTTGTTATATAAATGGATTATAAAAAAATATATAAATTAATTGAAGAATAATTGAACATTTAGAAGAAAATATAACTAGATCTAAGAGAGGATTATGATTGAAAAATTTACTACCATCTAGGTAAATATTATAGGTTTTTAGATAAATTTAGTTGAAAGGATAACACATTTTTAACCATGCCATGTTTGGAATATGATCTAGTAGTTAATGATTTAATGAATCCTATAATATATATTTTTTATATTGAATCCCTTTTTCATTTTGGCTGAACTATCATTATAATAATCCTTGTTCAAAAGAATTAAGAAGTATCAAAATGAGGATTATGGATTTAATGAATGAATATAATTGGATAGGGATGAATAATTTAATGATTTTAATGTTTATTATTAATGTAAAATATTATTTGGAAAAAGGATATGTGTTTTGAGTAATTTTTAGATGAAAAAACATTTTAGTGAATCACAAATATATATGTATTATTTTCACCATATTAACAATAATATGTATGGATTCCTTACAAAATATTTTTCATTGGAAGGAATGGAGAAATATATTTCTAATTTTACTAGAAAAATGATTGATTATTCAACATGTTAAAGCAAAATGACAACTATCAAATTGGATTCTTTAGTAATTACCCATTCTTTAATGGAACTGGAAGAATATATACAAGGATTACATGGTAGTTTTACTGAAGGAATCTCATGGAAATGATGTGATTTGGGTTATTACATATCATTTGATTGAATCTGAAAATTTTCTTCTTATTCAATACATTACGTCTCTATATCAGGTTTCTATACTCTATCTGAATGTGATTATCGAGTTACATAAAGTTCATCTCTATATTATATAGTATTTTGATCCTTGGATTAAATATACTTTTTAGAAAGGATATCAAAATTAATTGAAAAAATTGTAATGTTTCAGTATATTATTTCACACTCAAACTGATGGATTGTTAGGGAAGATAATTCCAAAATTTGTGGATATGCTCTGTTATTTCTCTTTGGATTATCAAGGAAGATGAGTTCAATATCTCTCATTATTAGAATTTTTATAATTATATATATTTTAATTCTTATACATAGATTTAACCATTTGAAACATTATATAGAAAATGGTGTTAGACTCTATCATTTTTTGACCAATTTTAGATTGGAATGTTTTGAGGATAAAATTTGGTACAAGTCAGGTTTAAAAAGCTAAAAATGACCTATAATTATTTGAGGATAACTCATAGAAGGAAAAGATTTATTAGTATTACTAGATGAAAGATGATTAATTTGAGGTAGGAGACTCAGTATTTCTTAAAATATCACCATGGAAAGGTGTGATGCATTTTGTAAGAAAATGAAACTTAATTCTATGGTTTAATGGTTCTTATGAAATTCTGGATAATATTGGGTCATTTTTTTATGGAGTAGCCTTACCTCATAGTATATAATAGATATGTAATGGGTTTCATGTTTTAATGTTATGAAATCATGTACCTGAAGCAACTCATGTTTTGAGGCCAGAAGTAGTTCAGTTGGCAGTGAATATATATTATAAGGAAATTCCAGTTTAATTTCTTGATTGTAGAGAGAATAATTAGAAGAATAAGGTTTCTCACTTGGTCAATTTTTTGGGGAAGAACCATATGATTTGAGAAGATACATAAGAATAAGAAAAATTCTAGGTGTGATACTTTGATATTTTAGAATATATTTCCCTTTAAATAAATTCTATTTCATTGATAGATAACGTTATAAGAAACACTAACCGCATTGTACTATTATAATATTAGTTTTCAAATATGACCATTATAACCTGCCCTGTAAATTGGAAGGTATGAATAATATAAAATAAATTATCAAATATATATAATGGTTCAATTCAATATTAATTTTTGGATAAATTATTAGTAATAAGTCCTTAATTTTTTAGTAAATTCATTTTATTCATCAAAAATAAGTTTTCTTGAAAAACTATATTTTTTTTGTGAGAAAATTTTCAATTTATTTTTTGTTAATTTTTTTATTTTTTTATAAACTTTAATTTATTAATTAAATAAAATAATAAAAATTAACATAGGTTTATGTTAAGAGATTTTTCTAAAATGATTGATTTTCACTGAATAATGAAAATTACTGATTATCAAATAATGTCATTTTTTTCAAAAAAATTAGTAATTTAAAGGTCCAATTATATTTTGGATTTGGTCTAAAAGTTACATATGATCCATATGATTTATAATATTTTAATTAATTTCATTATAATCATTAATTTTTATGATTTTTTATGAATATATTTTTATTCTTAAAACACGTTTTTTCTAAAAATTGTTTGTAAGTCCAAAAAGTTTTACCATTTTAATTAAATAAAATAAACCCTAAGGAGGAATGAATTAAATGAAAATTTTATGTTATATATCTATCAATATAAAATTAAATTAATATAATAATTAACATAATTCATAGAGTTAATGTAAAATAATTTTTACCTTGAAAAATGCATTTTCCAAAAAACTGTTTTCACCCCTTTTTGCGCACTTATTTTTAAATTAATTTTTTCAAATTTTATAATATTTATTCCAAAAAATATATATTTTATTTTTAACTTAATATAATAAAATTATCTTATAGTTAATTTTATATATTTTTCAGAAAATATCATCTTTTCAATCAATAGGGAAAATGATGTTTTTTATTAAAAAATGCCTTTAGGTTTCGAAGAATTTAGAAAGTTAAATTATATTTAAAATGATTTAAAAGTAAAATTAATTATGTTATATTATTATAAGTTAAATATGGAATATTTATATTTTTTTATTTTTATTTAAAAATATATTATACATATGAATTTTTTTCATTATAAACCCTCTTTCTTCATATCTTCAACGATATTAATTTTAAATTAAATTTTGAAAATTATTTGAATTGAACTTGGTAAAATTGATTAAATATTTGGAATCAGTAGAATTAATATTGTTTAATTTAGTTAACTTAATTTTTTTATAATTAATAGTAAAAGTAATAAAAATTTGTTTGCATATTTTAGGATAAAAAAGTATTTTCAGGGGTTAAACTAAAGAAATAAGGGTTAAATGACTAAAAAATAGTATAAATTCTATATAATGTTTATATATTTACCATACCTAGTCTAATAATCTGGAATGTTATATTTTTGATTCTTTTAGTGTGATTAAAATTTGTATATATTTTATTCTTTTTATAAATTTTAAGTGTGTCCTCTCCCCCACTTATAAAAGGGAACACCCTATATTCTCCTATTAACACATCAATTACCATTTATTTTATAGAATTACTAAACAAATACCTTCATTATATCCCTTACCAGAAGCTGGAGTCTAATTTTTTATGAAAAAAAATTTATGAATTCTTTTGGTGGAAACCTAAAGTGGTTATCTGAATAAGAGATATCATTCTTAACTAAGAACCACTTTTTATTTTTTTATATGACTACTTTAAATATTATACAACTATGTTGAAATAATAAAACCAGTGCCTTCCAAATATTGAGATTTTATAAGGATAATTTCATAAAATAAATCCATCTTATCTTCTATAAAATGAGAAACAAAACTATCAATCATTTGTACGATGAAATACTGCCCCGTGAACTGATGCAATTTGTTTTCCATCATTTACCACCACAAATAGATATGACATATTTAATCTATTTATATGATATTTATGAAATAATTATACTTAATTTATTATAGTATAACATCTTCAATCTTACCTTCCAATCTATTGGAAAAAAATAATGACTCTCATGCGTACGTGTGGACTACAACCTTCACGTAGTTAGGTGATATGATTTTCATTTCATTTTGAAACAAATTCTAATAAGGATTTATTTAATAAATATATATGATATTTATTATATAACACCCTAATGCTTTAATTTTTTTTGAAATGAATGAAACACTGAGTCTCTAAATAATGAAACTTTTTTTAAGGGGATAATTATAAACTAGCTACTAAACTTAATTTTGTTTCTTCTATGATTTGAATTTCAAAAAACATATATCTATAGTTGTGATCATTAAGTTATTTGGACTTTGATAGAACCAACTGTTTTTTTATGAATAGTAATATATCATTATGAATAGTAATATGAATATTAATATGACCCTCATAAATAGTAAATCGTATTATTATTATATTTTATTAAGGTTATAAGATAATGAGACATTTATTACTTTTTCAAGGTGTAATAAAATCAATTATAGTTTTAAAATTGTTATTTTTGGAATAAATTATGATTTTATTTAAAAAATAATTTTCTCTTATTTAAAAAATTATCTGGATAAAATTGAGTTTATTTTTGAATTCTTCAAACAAAAAAATGGTTAGGGTGACTTTTTGGATTTTTTCTAAAATACTTGAATTTTTTGTGAATAGTGAAATTTAGTAATTTATGAAATATGCTAAATAAATTAATTTATGCATCATTATTGAGTCATGACTGATGTAAATGGAAATTGGTTCGAACTAACATGAAATTATTTCTATATTGGGTCACATGAATAAATACTATTCATAGTATTGAGAAAAAATATTAAACTAGTGATTAAAAAAATGGAAAACCCCTTCCCTCCCCCACTATAAATACCTCCCTTACCACCCTCTTTCTATCACACCTCTCAAACATTTAGAATTGTCTAAATTCTACCAAATTCACTTACCAAGGATATTCCCCACGTCCAATACCTATTGGTCTCACCAAAATGCCAAAAACAAAGGCCTTAAGGAGGATCTCAAGGAGAAGAGATCAAGAGGTAAAAATCCTCTTTCATTTTCTTGTGTTTTCTTTTCAATTATTTTCTTTTCTTATACTCTCTTCACCTCCCCTTATATAGAGTCATGAAAGCTCCAGTATTATATATATATATATATATATATTCTGTATTTTTATCATGTTTATGGGAAAATTCATCACCATTATTCCTCTCCTCTTCCTCTTATTCTAAAAATAAAAACATTGTTTGTGATGTGTCGATTTACCGACATCGTGGATGATGTGTCTTCAATTTCCTTTACACCCTTCAATTTTTTTTGTAAAAATATTTTAATGGTTAAAACAGTTTTTAATGTGTATTTTATAACCTCTCTTACATTCTATAATTAACTTATATTCATAATATTAAAGATATATAATGAAACATGTTTGTGATAATCGAAGAACCGCCAAAATGATCAAAATGAGTTTCACTAATGATTTATCTAATGATTCATCCTCATAACATATAATAAAAATATTTTATGGAATAATTTAATATCCTAGAAGCATATTAATTCCATTTCATTCCACTTTAAGAGTTTCACTTCCAGTCGATAAGAAAATTCTGTACGAACCAACCATGGAAATCATGTGAAGCACACACCCAAATCAATGGAAATAAAAAAATGTTATTAATAAATGGGTCGAATGATGTTATAAAATGATCATATATGGTCTTATAAACATTAATATGTTTTTTTAAAATATTAATAATACTATTTTAACCATTATACAGGAGGTTTAAACAAGTTTGAAGTAAGATGAACCCGAGGTAAGAGAGTTCTTAACCCAATTTCCATTATTTGGGTTAACCTTCTACTTCATTAATTAAGTTATATTGAGATTATTTGTGTAATTAATTTTATTTATATTATGATTTATTATATTTATTTATAGTTTATACACATAATCCTTCCATTATATTACTTCTCACTTCAATTATATGATATTAGTAAGGGATGTTCCTTTAAAAATCCTCTTTTAAAATTCTATTTTATGAAATTAAAAAAAGAAATGTTTTTATGCAATTATCCATGTTTTATGATTATATTATGGTTATTGGAAATTGTTTATGATGAAGGGTGGGACATATATCTCCCTCCAATTCACTGGTTATGTGTAATTTGGAGGTCGGGCGTATGGTTACTCTAAGTGTAACTGCAATGGTTACACCATAAGACAATAGCGAGGGTTACATTGTAAGTTAGTCGTGACAATTACTAATCATAAGGTAGCTATAATGGTTAAAATATAAGTAATTAATTCCCAAATATAGATTTATGGTTTTAAATATTTTATCTAATGTTTTATGTAAATATCATGTTTCACAAAGTAAGTATATAAGGGTGAGAAGTATGTCTTTGTGAAAATGATTTTATATGCTTATAAGTTTTCATGGAATAATGGTTTCTTTCCTTTTTTTTATACACATTACTGAGGTTTTTATTCTCATACCATGTATTTAAATGTTTTTTACAGGTTATAAGTATGTGTAAGAGAAATAAGGAATTCAATTTAAATGTCATGATGTTTTTTCAAAGAAATCATGTTATTGTTTTGTGTTAAAAAATTTATGTTTTCAAAGAAATGGATATTGTATTAATGATAGACACTTTTTATTATTATGGTTTGATATGTATGAGTTATGTCCTAACATTCTAAAAGTATAAACCAAAAAGATATTTTGGAATGATAAGAAGTGAAATCTAGTTGAAATAGATAGATTATGTAATGTTTAAGGACATATCCTTATAGTTGGTATCAAAGCATGATTTAGATAACTTTAAAAGTTAGTATGATGTTAACAGAATACCATAAATTATTTTTACCTTATTTTTATGTTTAAATGTTATAGAATTTAAATATTACCATATTTTTCATCTAAGATATGTCTATTCAGAATGGTTTTCCATATAATAAAAAAGGAAGCTAAAGTTAGAAGGAACCGAGAAGCAAATATCAATCTGAATCCGCAACTGGGAATTGTGGGAATTGGAATTGATCCGTTTGTGATAGTAATGTATCAGATGATGTAGGCAATAAATGGTAGTGGCATCAATGCAAGAGAACAACCATAACTACTATAAAGGAACATTATGATAGTGGAACATTTTATGAGGCAATAACCTCCTAATTTCAGTGGATCTTCTGACCTAGTAGCGGCTCAAGGATGGATTAAATCCATTGAAATGATATTATATGTTTTGTGATGTTCATAAAATAAAAAGTTTAGTCTTTCCATTTATCGTTTTGAAGGTTAAGATGATCAGTGGTGGTCAATGGTCAATAATATCAGGGATATAGAGAAAATTTAAGTCTTAGAGTGGGATGAATTTAAAAGTATTTTCCTTGACTTTTTTCCTAAGGTTGTTTGAACTAAAATGGAGAAGAAATTAATTGAATTGAATTAAAAAGAGTAATATTCAATGGACATGTATGAGGAAAAATTCACCCGACTCGCAAGGTACACACCAAATATTATTTGGGATCTTGATAGGAAAATCAATCACTTTTACTCCAGATTAAATCCAAGATACTGAAGGGCATTGGCCTCCCAAGAATTCAATAGTTATGAGAAACTTGTCCAATGTGTTGAGAAGGTAGAAATGGAGTTCAATGATGATCATGTGTACATTGAGAACAAATAGAATAAGAGGTCTAGATGGAAAATGATGAGTAAGAATCAGTTAGAGAAATCTAATGGTAAGAAAGTCTAGTTTATAGTTTGTGAAAAGTGTGGTAAAAAGCACCCTAGATAATATCTTACTAAAACTAGGAAGTGTTTTTGATGTAGTAAGAATGGAAATATGGCCTGATATTGTAATTAAAATGATATTAATATCAATTCTGATATGAAAACTAAAATGTGTTTCAAATGTGGTGAGATAGGTCATTAAGAAAATAACTACCCAAAGAAATATCTGAATGATTGGAATCAACCAGACTATAAGACGAAAGGTGTAGTGAGATCATTTGTGACTATGTCAGTATATTTCAGGACATTCAATGAAGTGTTATCATATTATTTATTTATTTACTCATATTTTTATAAAGTCTTGTTTGATACGTGGTCTACACATTCTTTTTTTTGATAAATGCACTGGTAAATTGGAAATATCACCTCAACAAATGAGACCATAACGTATTGTTAAAACACTAGGGGGAAATGTTTCAAAAAAAATGGAATTTTAAGAATCTTCTTATTGTTATCTATGTAAATTCATTACCTTCAAAACTTATTTTTTTCCATAATAGAGTTTTATGTCATTTTAGTTATAGATTGGATTTCTGTTTATCATACTATGATTGATTATAGAGATAAAGAAGTTTTTTTTCAGAACAAGTTTCAGTTTGTATACAAGAACGAACCCATATAATTGATAACATATTAGGAAGCTGAGAAACTATTAAAATATGGAAATAAAATTAATCTTTCTCTTATTGTTGAAAACTAGGGAACTTTTAAGATTAATGATGTGCCACTGGTAACTAAATACCATGATGTTTTTCCTAATGAGTTACCCAGTGTTATACCTGATTGAGAAATTGAATTCACAATCGACTTAGTTCCTGATACTCAGCTAATTTAAACCCCCCCTTTTGAATGGATCAAATGAAACTTCTTGAATTTAAAAATAAGTTGTAGTAGTTTCTTGATAAAGTTTTTATTTGTCCTAAAACTTTACAAGGGGGAGCCCCTATTTTGTTCATTAAAAAGAATCATGGTTCCATAAGAAATTTCATTGATTATAGAGCTTTAAAAATATTATTGTTAATAATAAGTATCATTTTCTTCACATCGATGAATTGTTTGATCAGCTCTAGGGAGATCAGTATTTTTCCAAGATTGACATGAGATTCGAGTACCATCAGCTGAAGTTGAAGGAGAATGACATTCCAGAAACACATTTTCAAACCAAATATGGTCATTATGAATTTATTGTTATGTTTTTTGGGTTAACAAATTCACATTTTTTATTCATGGATCTTATGAATAGAATGTTTCATGATTTCTTAGTTAAGTTTTCAATTGTGTTTATTAATGACATTCTGGTATATTATAGAAGTAAATAAGAGCATGAAAAACATTTAAGGGTTGTTTTGAAAACTATAAAAGGAATGAAACTGTATGGAAAATATTGAAAGTGTGAATTTTGGTTACAAAAAAATTATTTTCTTGGTTACATTGTTTCTAAAGATGGAATAATTGTTGATCTTGATAAAATTAAAGTTGTTGAAGAATGTCCAAGACCCACAAATATAACTGATATTCATAGTTTTCTTGGTTTGGAAGGCTATTATAGGATGTTTTTTGAAAAATTGGCATGGTTATCTAGTAAACTGACTATGTTAACTCTAAATGATGTTAAATTCATCTGGAAAAAAGAATGTGATGATTGTTTTAAGGAATTGAAAAGATTATTAGTGAATGCTTCAGTTCTGACCTTAACATCCATTGATGGTGAGTTTTCAACTGTAATGACACTTCATTAAAAATAATTGGTTATGTTCTGATGCATAATGATTAGTTAATTTATTACGATTTAAGACCACTAAAACCTCATGAGTTAAATTATCCCACACATGATTCATAATTAGCAACTTTGGTTTTTTGCTTTGAAAATTTGGAGGCATCATTTATACGGAGCCAAATGTGAAATATATACTGAAAATAAAAGTCTGAAGTGTATATTCACTATAAAGGATTTAAAAATGAGGTAGATAAGATGTATTTTAATTGATAAAATATTATTATTGAATAATAAATTACCATCCTAGAAAATCAAAAAAATTAGAAGATGCCTTGAGTCTAAAACCTCATGCATCATTAAGTACGTTACGTTTGGAACATGACCCCTTGATTAATGATTTAATGAATTTCATCTTGGAAGTTATTGGTGTAGGAAATTCCTATGTTTTATTTTAGGTTTTAGTGTAGTCAACTTTGTCAGATAGAATTAATAAAGTATAGAAGGAATATGGGGAGTTATAGAAAAAGGTATAAATCGTTAAAATGTGTAAGTTTCTAGAATTCAACATTGATAAAGATTGTGTTTTGAGATTTGGAATAAGAT
This sequence comes from Viscum album, assembly GCA_963277665.1. Lineage (NCBI taxonomy): Eukaryota > Viridiplantae > Streptophyta > Magnoliopsida > Santalales > Viscaceae > Viscum > Viscum album. The sequence goes on from OY728133.1 coordinate 1,285,460,693, forward strand.
TATGTGTGCCTTGTGATTATCATATAAAGAAATAATTGTTGTGAGAAGCTCATAGTTATCCATTTTAAGTTCATCCTGGTAGTAAAAAAATGTATAGATACCTTCAGGAGTATTACCAGAGGGATGGAATAAAAAGAGATATTGCAGAGTTTACCGTGACATGTTTGAAATGTCAACAGGTTAAAGTAGGGTGGTGGTTACTGAAGGGGATTCTTCATCCCTTAGCTATTCTAGAGTAGAAATGAGAAAATATATCCATGGAATTCATTGTATGACTACTAAATAACTCTTGAGGTAATAATGCAATCAGGGTTATTGTTGATCGACTGATTAAATCTACTCATTTCCTTCCTATTTGATATATTATATCTTTGGATCATCTTTCTTGACTGTACCTCAAAAAGATTGTTAGATTACATGGATTTCCTCTTTCTTTTGTATCTGACTATGACCCCAAGTTCACTTTTAACTTTTGTAAAGGACTTTACAAGTTGTTGGGAACATAATTAAATTTCAGTAAAACTTTTCATCCTTAATCAGATAGGAAGTCAAAACGGACAATTCAGAATTTGGAGGATATGATTTTAGCTTGTTCAATGGATTATGAGGCATGTTGGAATATTCAAATTTTGTTAGTTTAATTTTCTTATAATAACAGTTTTCATTCCAGTATACAGATGACACCTTTTGAGGCATTAAATGGGAAGTGGTGTCAAACTCCATCATTTTGGGTGGAAGTTGGGGAAAGGAAGTTTATGGGACCAAAATTAGTAGAGGAAGTGGCTGAGAAAGTGAATATGATCCAGTAACACATGAGGATAACTAAGAGCAGTCAAAAAAGTTACTCAGATAATAGGAGGAAAGACATTTCTTTTGAGGTAGGTGATAATGTTTTTCTCATAAGATCACCATCGAAAAGTGTTATGCGTTTTGGTAAGAAAGGAAAGCTAAGTACACGGTTCACTGGAACATATGAAATCATAGAGAAAGTTGGACTAGTTTCCTACTGAATAGAGTTTCCTCCTAGTTTATCTTAGGTACGCAACGTTTTTCATGTTTCTATCTTGAGAAAGTATGTGCCATATTCATCTCATGTTTTAATCCCAAAATTAGATTAGTTAGAAGAGAACCTTTCTTATAAAGATAAACCTATTTAGATTCTTTATTGAAGAGAGAAAATATTTTAGAATAAGGTAATACAACAGGTAAAGGTTTTGTGAATAAACCACATAGTTGAATAAGAAACTTGAGAATATGAAAATACTATGAGGGAAAGGTACCCTCACTTGTTTAACAAGTAAATAAAATTGTGAGTATATAATTTCAAGAAGGTGGTGTGAATTTAACTCCCCAAGGTATTAAAAATAAATTTAAATGCATCAAAAAATAATTTTCTACATAATGAAACTTCTTTTTGAAAAGATATTTATAAACTAGTTGTTGAACATAATTTTGCTGCTTCTGTGATTTGAATTTCAAAAAACAGACATCTACGACTGCGATCTGTAAGTTATTTGGAAACTGATAGAACCAACTTGTGTTTTTTGTGGATAGTAACATACCCTTATGAATAGTAATATGACCCTTATGAATATAAAATCATATTATTATTTTATTGTCTTAAGGTTATAATATAATGAGACCTTGATTAATTTTCAAGGTGTTATAAAATTAATTATAGTTTTAAAATTGTTATTTTTAGAATAAATTATGATTTTATATAAAAAATAATTTTATCCTATATAGAAAATTATTTTGATAAAATGGAGTTTATTTTTGAATTATACACTTCAAAAAATGGTTTGGGTGACTTTTTGGGATTTTTCCAAAATACTTGAATTTTTGGTGAATAGTGAAATTCGGTAATTTACGAAATATGCTAAATAAATGAATTTCATCATCATGCTTGAGTTATGGAAGATATAAATGGCCATTTTTTTGAACTCACACGAACTTATTAGTGTTTTGGGTCACATGTATTAAGATTATTAGTAGTCTTGAGAAAAAATATTAAACTAATGAATAAAATAATGGAAAACCCCTCCTCTCCTCCACTATAAATACCACCTTCAACCCCTCTTCTTCTCACACCTCTCAAGGATTGATAATTGTTTAAATTATTCCAAATTCTATTCCCAAAGATCTTCCCCATGTCCAATACCTACTTGTTTAAAAAAAATCCAAAACCAAATTCCTTAAGGAGAATCTCAAGGAGAAGAGATCAAGAGGTAAAAATCCTCTTTCATTTTCTTGTGTTTTCTATTCAATTCATTTCTTTTCTTATACTATCTTCACCTCCCCTTATTCAAGAGGCATAGAAGCTATAATATTATATATATTCTGGATTTTTATCATATTTATGGGAAAATTCATCAACATTCTTCCTCTCTTATTCCTCTTATTCTAAAAATAAAAACATCATCTATGATGTGTTGATTTACCGGCATCATGGACGATGTGTCTTCAATATCCTTTACTTACTTAAAAGATGGCTGTAAAACCATTTTAATGGTTAAAATAGTTTTTAAATTTTATTTAATTACCTATATTATGTTTTATAATTAACTTATATGCATAATATTAATGTATATGATGAATCAAGTTCGTGATAATCGAAGAACCGATAAAATGATCTAACTGAGTATCACTAATGATTTATCTAATGATTAATCCTTATACCATATAACCAAAATAACTTATGTAATCATTTAATATTCTAGAAAAAATATTAAAACTATTTCATTCCACTTTTAGAGTTTCTCTTTCATTCGACAAGAAAATTATTTACGAACCAACCATTGAAATCATGTGAAGCACACACCTGAACAATGGAAATAACAAAAAGTTATTAATAAATGAGTTGAATGATGTTATAAAATGATCATATAAGGTGTTATAAACATTAATATGTTTCTTTAAAATATTAATAATACTATTTAACCATTATATAGAATATTTACTCAAATTTTAAGTAAGATGAACCTGAGGTAAGAGAATTCTTGACCCAATTTCCATTCTTTGGGTTAACATTCTACTTCATTAATTAAGTGATACTAATATTATTTATGTAATGAATTTGGTAATATCCTGGAATTTCTATGTAATATTTTTAATTATATGAAATTCTTTTGAGACAAGAAGCCTTGACGACACGTGATTCCGAGGCCCGGTGATCCCGGAATGGAATTTTGAACTTTCTTTAAGTTTGTTTAAGTAAACATGCAAGAAAGTTTTTATAACTTTTAAAACAGCATTCAGATCAAAAATCTGAGGACACTGTTGAACTCGGAACACCAATATTCACCTAGAAAGGACTTAACTTTGACCGGAGAGAGTCGACCGAAAAAGATATTTTTCAGAATTTTTTGGAAAATAATAAAATAAATTAAAAAGTTATATTACTTTCATCCCTCACTATTGAGCGGCCAATGGAAGTGATGTGGTGCGGTGATGAGGCACATTAACTAAATCTCATTAATAGATAATTTTTGTGTAGAGTAATGACACATTAACGGAAGCGTAACAAATAAACGGTTTCATAAATGAAACAACATAATGACGCGATGTTGTAGCGTAACAGAAACAATTAAACATGTTTTCTTTTAATGAGTTAATGTGTTGGAGAGTTGAGAATCAAAGAGTGTAATTTTCTATGATGAACTAACGGTGATAACTCTCTCCAAAGATGAACAAAAAACATCATAGGATCGTTAACGACTTTGACGCATCTCGAAGAACATGACCTATGAGTGAAAAAGGCCTTAGACCTCGTGAATCTTCACAGGTGGACCACTTAAACATTGAATTGCTTCAAGGTAGGGGTTTAAATTTTTTAAGTTTTCCCCCTTCTTATTCTAAAACAACAAACGCATATCATCCGAAGAACAGGTTAATCTGGGGATCATTTGTTCTTGCATGAGGGTGGTTTACTTTGGGTTTTTGCACTAGGATTGATGATTATACAATAGAACTATGATCCAAGCCTCCTCTATTTTTAAAATTTTAACACGGAGGGTGTGGGATGACACGAATAAGGCCCGAGCCCCTTCTCCTTGTGCGTTATTCATGATCGAGAATTTAAATTGACAGAAAGGGGAATTCAAGGTCTTCATAGGGAAGGATACAACCCACAGATGCCAGAGGTGCAGGCGGTACGAAGAACAGACCACCAGTGGTCCGTGGCGGCAGCAGCAGGCTAGAGGCGGCGCACCACGAAGGTGTGTCAGGAGGAGCGTCGTACCTGGTATGGGCCGCGGTAGTGCAGCAGAAGCTACCGACTGGGTCGTCAGTTGGCAGAAGGACGTGGAACCTCAGCCGCATCAGTGGAGTGGCCAACAACCATGAGCCATAGTTCTCAAAGAACATAGTCCCCTGACCACCTTCAGAAGGTCTGGATAGCTAATTAGCCGACCGTGTGATGGTGCCCTAGACCCGCTATGCGTCCGGGCTAGAGAAGGCGGCCTCGAGGAAACCTACGGGGTAGGAGGGTAGACGCCCCCACCTGCCGCATCCCAGACAAGTGAAGAACCAGTCCCCTTTTGGCGGAATGGGTAGGGAAGTAGGCCGGACCCACGGCCCAAATGGCCAGACCAGATTGGATTGGGCCAAACTAGACCCGAACTGGGTTAGATCAGGTCAGTCAAACTAAACCAGGGCATGTGGGGCCTCGGGTTGGGTTGGATCGAGCCCAGACGCTACTAACCTGTGTTTACTAAAATGATAATAACATGAAAACCGGGCGTCTGATTGATGAGATGGTTGCGACGTTAGAACCATCGCGATGAGGTAAATATTTTGGTATAATATTTGGAGGTGTTTCATGGATGTTTAAATTATATTAATGACTTGAGGATAAGTTCTCTCTGAATCAAGCACACTACGTGCGGAAACCCTACGGTTGGTTGAGACCTAAAGGCTACTGACAAGAGACCCTGTGTGGATCAGCTACTATAGACCAGTGAGAAGCGGATTCTATGTGAACCAACATGACCATGATGGGGAGTGGATCTGTGTGACCTGATAGACCCATGGTACTCGACAAGAGGAGTACCTCATTATGGACAAGGTGGGAAGTAGATTCTGTGTGACCCGGTATGCCGATGGTGGGGAGATGCTTATGTGTGACCCAACATAATCTTAGTAATCATAAAGGATGAGTACCATAGTAGTCCAAGGTTAGTGGGAAGCGTCTTCTGTGTAACTTGGCCAGCCCACCGTACTCATTGAGCAGGATCTCTCTAGTAGTGCATGGTGTTCGATGATGTGACTAATGGTTATACTTTCTTACTGTAAATTATACATAGTGTGAGTTGTCTTGCTTCATGATCAAGATTCATTCTTTATTTTTTGGATTTCTTTGTGGTATTTTTCTTTGTGTTTCAAGATCCCTACTGAGTATTTTTTTACTCACCCCTGCACAGGCTTCACCTGCACGTGTTGTGTCTGGGGAAAATGATTGATACCTTGATAAAGGACCTGATGGCCTAGGACTCGGTGGTTCCCAGTGAGACCAGGCAGGCGTGGCACACATCTATGGCTTCCAGCAACTACTCTTTACTTATCCATCAGGCGGGGTTTCCAATGGAAAATTGTTAGAGTTTCCCTTATACATTCCTATTTTTATTTTATCTCTTGTTAGGCTTGTATTCTGGCCCATTTGACCTAGAATTTGTTATTTTACTTAGTGGTTGTTTAGTGGCATGCATGTTTAATTTTCTAGATTTGGGACGTGGTTGTGGGTGAATGCGTACAGGTACTCATGAAAATTCCTCCCACTTGTAGTTTGATGCCTTCAACGCTAGTGGCCAACCCCTGCCTTTCAGGATGCGGGCTTGGGGTATGTCACAACACGGGCTCCGGGGGATGGGGAGTGACAAAGTGGTATCAGAGGTGGTCGGTTCTACCTCAAATACCAAGAGTCCGTTGTTTGGTTTTTGGGGAAACAATGTTGAATGATTCAAGTTCGACTTTCATATTCAGGGAGTCCAGTGTTGGTGCGGTGGCCAACGTATCCATACACCAAGACCTCGAATTCTACTTTTCAGCTCTATACATGAAAACACTGGTTACATAAGTGTCTCCTTATGATATTTTTGATTAAGAGTCATCTCACGAGGTATAATCTCCTAACTGTGGTACATCTTGATCTATTTCAGGATGCCTCCATACAGATATCCATCTAGGCTTCTGACACGTGGTCATTTGGACAACCCCCAGCGATGAGGAATTGGTTCAGGGACCAGTTCTAGAGATGGCACTGCCTGATGGTGCACCGGTGTTGTCACCACCTATTGATTAGTAGTTACTACCGGCGTTACCGATATTGGACGTATGCAGACTCAGTTCCTGGCACAAGTTTCAGATACAAATACCTCCCAGGTTCAGGGTAGAGACAGATTCTTAGGTCGCTGAGGACTGGATAGAGGCAGTGATGCAGGTCTTCTGCTTAGTGAGGACGCCTGTAACACCCCGAGATTTTACGAGATATATTCTTTTTAATTTCTTCAATATATTCTATTGTAATATACACCAAGATTATCTTGTAGTATATGCAACAATATACTTGGCTTGTGTTACACGCAAGAGTGACCTTCCTCGATAGCTTGCGTGGTATGCAATATCGAGTTTCACTAAACAATGACATATTATAATATTATTAAGAACTAGACATTATGAATAGAATTTACCACATTTTGAATTTTATAACATTATAATTTATCTTACACATTTTCTAGAATATGGTATGAGAACAAAATCATTTTTTCGTATAAAGGAAGTATTTTTTAAAAAATGCAGTTTTGCCGTCTTTTTATGGCGCACCCATTTTAAATAAAACTTTTGACAAATTTATAAGTTAAATTTGAAAAATTAAACTTCTTATTTTGAATCAGGATATAAAAATTTATGTTGGATAAATTTTTTACATTATTCTGATAACCTTCATATTTTGATGAATAGTAAAAATACGCTAAATTTTAATTAAAAACAACTTTTTTCATTGAGATAAGTTATATGGTTAAATTATAATATTAAGTGTTTTTAAGTATAAATAGAATATATTTTTACCATTTAATATAATATAAGTCATTATCATTAATTTTACATTAAATTCATAGGTAAAAACATTTCAATATTTTGCAATGTTTTAACTTTTAAAACTCGTTTTCTCAACATCGAGATTAATTTTAAATTAAATACTACAACTTCCGTGTATTGAATTTGGAAAAATGGATTCCATATTTTGAATCAGTATGTCCAAATTATTTTAATAGGATAATTTTTATTTTTGGGCATTATGAATAGTAGCTACGGTAAATTTTATTTACCACAGTTAAAGGTAAATCAGGTAATTAAGGGTAAAAATAATATTATAAAATTACCCTAACACTTGCCTTGATATAATTTTTTGATTATATTTCTCCCTAAAATATACTTGGGTCGAAAAGGAATCTATTAGAACACACTTGGATGTGATTAAGACCTTTAATTTATTTTATTTAAAGAAAAGTGAAATATGTCTCACTCAAACTTTATTAATTAAATAATTTTTAATATAAGGTTATACCGAATATAAATTAAATTATAAATACTCATTTGAAAGATAAAATTATTTTCTTCATCATGGTAATTTATTTTTAATTTTTAAGAAATATATAATTACCTCAATAGCTTATACATTAATGATGCAAAAATTATTTATTTAGTGAAAAATCAATAATATAGTTTTTATTAAAATAATAATACCTATAAAAAAGACCAGAAACTTTCCCAAACCTTATTGGTCGAGTATATATATACCCTAATCATCCAAGGGTCTACTTGTGGACCATTTGGAGCCTTATAAAACAAATTATGACATTTATATTATTTTATTTTAAATGATGTCAAAGTTTTCACTGTCATAATTTAATAAACATATCATTTTAAAAGTTAGATGTTTTAGAAGATAAATTATACTAAAAGTATTATTATGAAATATAATATATTTAACTTCATCATAGTATTTTAGTTTTAATTTTTATGCAACAAATAAGTGTATTAAATAATTATACGAAAATGTTGTAGTAATTATTTTATTAAGATAAATATCAAATAAATGGTTTTAAAAATATTAAAGTAAATATTAAATGAACTAATTAATGTACTACACGAATTTTATAGATAAATATGACATGTTATTAATCTATTAAATATTTTGGTTTGAACATATCTTTTGTGTAGATGTTTTTTAAATTCAAATAAACGAATAGTATCAAAATTGACACTATTGATATTTTATAAAAATAACATATTATTAAATTATTTAAAAATCACAAAAATATTTAAAAATTAAAAATTTAAATTTATATTGTCGAAAATTTCATAACCTATCTAATTATGGACAATTAACAACACATAATAAAGCATTCATAACTATTTAAAATTTAGAATATTATTACCACAAATAAAATAAAATAGATTAAATAAGAATAAATCAAAATGATATGGTTTAAAATAAATTCCAAAAATGTATAAATTTTATTAGTTAATTATATTAAAACTCTATATAATCTCATATTTTAATTGAGTCATTTTAGGATGTTTTTATGTGGGGTTTGAGTTTATTATAAATTAATATTTTTGAGGGTTCCAAAAGTACCCCTCTCTTCTCCTATATAAGGGAACCTCCTTACCTATTATATTCACTCCATTTTAAGCCTTAAAGCTCCACCAAACCCTGACCATTAATCTTATAAAATTTCCTAGTAACATTCTGGAGGTTCTGGTCTTCTCAAAAGACCAACTCTAGTCCCTTAATATGAAGTTTAAAGGAGGTGCGTCGAGGAAGAGGTAATTTCTTCTACCAATTCTTTCAAGTTTCTTTCTTCTTCTACTTCCTATTATTTAGTCGTTTCATTATAAAGTAATAAAATCAGTATAACTAATATATTGATATGTTATTATAAATATTAAACAACCTTATTTCACCTTATATCCATCCTATGAAAAACGAAATCACCGCACGTGCGTACGTACGGCTTACTGTCTCCACGCTGTGGTGTAATATGTTATTCCACCACCACCATACTTGGATGGGTATAATGGGGGAAATAATAACAATATATTATTATTATAACATCATACTGAGTCTGAGATATTATATCATCTACTCCAATTCCATTCAATAATTATGGGAGCGATATCATCGCTCATGCGTACATACAGATTACCGTCTCCACGACGCGATGAGATTCATTCTCCATGTTAACAATTCAAGAATGATTATAAAGTATATATAATAAATAATCATGAAATATATTATATAATAATGATACTGGATTTATGTATATGTTATTTACTTACTTCCATTCAATTTAATAAGGAAACGAAAAAGCGTTCATGCGTACGTATGACCTATCGTCTCCATGAACGGTGTATTTCATTCCATTTATCGATGTATTAAATATATATATAATATTCTGAATATATATTATATATAAATCATTTTGTACATTCTGGAAGTAAGTAATCATGATCTAAGTAATCATATGAATAATTTGAAGTCAAAACACATACGACAAATGAAACGATTTTACTCAAAACACTGCTTTAACATGGAATTGACAAATGAACGGGTAATATAAAGTCGTAAGTGAATCATACATGATATCATAAATATTATTATGGTTATTTTACAAGTTAATAATATGTTTAAACCCACTATATAGGAGTCTCATACACATACATAAGAAATTGGACATAAGGTAAGGGATAATTATTCCAATCTCATTCTTATTTGAGATTGTTTATTCGTAAGTATTTAATGGGGCTATATTTATCATCCATGTTCATGTACTTAATGATTTTCCACAATTACATGTTTTATTCCCATGATATTTTATCATGATTAATGTTCCTTTATGATCTATGCCTTACATACTGCCAAGATTTATTTCACGACTTAAGATTTTGATGTTTAAACTTTATGTTTATTTTTCTAAGTTCAAATGTATATGTTTTTTTTATTTTCTCCATGCTTACCCTTAATGAGTATTTGATCTCACCCTTTTTATGTTTTCTTTTCCCCGGGATATAAATAAAGGTTTTAGGTAAGAAAAAAAAATGGAAGATCTTTATGGGAGATGTTTAAGATCTTTCACCATGATTAGAAGATTATGTTCCGAGTTTCTAAAGACACTAAACTATTATAGTCCTTGGGTGTCTGTTTTTGTTATGTATTAAGTATTCTGAAAAATTAATGTAATGTCCATGTATGTCAAGCTTGGATCTCTATAATTGGTTTAAGAGGAAATGTTTAGTTAACCTTTGGAAACCAGGATGCAAAAACATTAGTGAGATCACTTGAGATATATTTAAGGTATGTCTAGGGATGTCCATAAGGTTAAGTATAAAGTATAGGTTAAAATCCTAAAATTATGATAACGATCATGAATAACCTAGGATTAAAGCTAAGATGTTAGAGATTGAAAGTAACCCCCTTTATTATATTGTTTTCCTAGTATGATTTTTTCCTCTCACACTATTCTTTTTGGGTTTTAGAAAATGGCTAGAGATAGGAAGATTCATGTTAATGGAGAATATGATGGACAATGGAATGATATTATTCATGAGCAACCAAATGAAACAGGATTTGGAAGTCCAAATATCGTTATTATGCCTAATCAGCAATCTCATAATATGATCAATAATCTCAACTTTGGTAAGTTTCTCGAATCATCTAATAAGAGAAAGATGGAGTTTCATGATGATCATAGAGGAAAGAATGTTCAATTTCCATCATGTAAACAATGTGGGAAGAAGAATCAGGGAGAATTTTTCAAAGGAACTAGAGGATGCTTTGGGTGTGGAAAAGAAGGACACAAATCCATTAATTGCAAAGGAAAAGTTTCAGTTAACACCATGGACAAGGATAATGGTATTGCTAAGACATCAAAAACGGTTAAATGTTTTAAATGTGGAATGTACGGGCATTATGGAAACCAATTCCCTAAGGGAAAATCTTATGAAGAGAATCAACATGGTCTTATGGGTAGTATTTATGTTGATGATGATGAAGATACTACAAATGATATATGAGATGAAAGAAGTTTTGAGGAATAAAATGATGAAGCTTGGTCAATGGTTTAAGAAGGTAGTGGAATGATTGCATGTTTATCAAGAGTAATTTTGTATAAGTAATCTCACGGTACTATGGAATAAAGAAACATATAAGGATTGGTACACTATTGTTTTTACTTATGTTTTTGAAAGTATATGTTGAATGGTTCTGGTATCCATGAAATGTTATTCAGATATTTTTGGAAATCACCTAATATGCGAATAATGAAGGGATAAGGAGATAATGAAATGTTTTATAGTATTAATGAGCTCATGACTGATATAAGGAAAAAGTGATATCATGGTTTGAGTATATAGAAATTTTGGGATTTAGGTATGTGGAAAGAGTTAACTTTTGACAGCATTTATGTTTTCACAAAGATTCTATGGTAATTCATGTTTCAAGAGAAAACATGATTAAGGAATTCACATGTTTGGAATGTGACCAATAAGATATATCTTATGATATACAGGGGATAAACGATGGTATTCAATGCTTGGTAGATGAACTTTCTAGTAATAATTTTCTTTATACTATGATATTGGACAGAAGTATTTTCGATAAGCCTAAAGGTTGGAATGTATTGAGTTGGACATCAAATAGTATTTTTTAAGGCTAAAACTTTTTTTCTAGAATGTTATAAAAGTATAGTTTTAGAAAAAAGGACAACCTGAATGACAAGCGACAAACTGTCACATCGGACAAGGTTGTGAGAATCAAACCCACAAACGAAGTGTGACAAGCCTTTATCGCCTACCACTGGCCTACAAGAAGTATCTGGTTAGTAGAAATTAGTTTTATTTTATTAAGCGGTATGATAGGTGAAGTATAAGTCCATTTTTTGAATCATATACGGTTAATATCACCATAGAAGGACTTATGTATATTTAATAATTTGTGCTAACATTTTTGTGATAAAGATATATGGAATGACCTATCATTCTATCACATGATCTGCTAACACTTCAAGAATGAAAAATTAAACTTCATTTCTTTAAATAAGAGATGAAGTGGAAATTGTTCATGGAATGACCAACAATGATATTACACTGAAATCAAGTAAGTATTTATCCTTATGAAAAAATTCATCAACTTTAGGGAAATGATATTGAAAACCAAAAACGTTGTCCTAGTACCCTCATATATGATGAATCAGATGGTACATTATATCATCACAAATTTATGGCTTTTTCAAATCCATGTTCTCTACCACTCTCTATCAGAACCTGATGGTTAGATTTCTCTTCCATATCCATGTTTTCACCTATGTTCTCATATATGGAAACCCAGTAATGAGTTAATTTGGGTAACCGTTATTTCTCATTTTTTATTTTTTAAAATTAAGTTTTTTTATTCCTTTTTACGATGTGAGTTTCTATGAAAGAAACTTTCAAGAAGTAAACCATTTATAACCCCGAAGGATTTCGAGGGAGAAATTCATTTTAAGGGGGGTAGAATGTAACACCCAGAGATTTTATGAGATATATTCGTTTTAATTTCTTTGATATATTCTGTTGTATGATACACTAAGATTAGATTTTATTATACGCAATAATATACTTGGCTTGTGTTACACACAAGAGTGACCTTCCTCAATAGCTTGCGTGGTACGCAATACCGAGTTTCCCTAAACAATTATATATTATAATATTATTATGAACTAGCCTTTATGAATAACATTAACTACATTTTTAATTTCATAATATTATAATTCATCTTACACATTTTCTAGAACATGGTATGAGAACAAAATCAATTTTTCGTATAAAGTATTTTTCAAAAAATGCAGTTTTGCCGTCTTTTTATGGCGGAACCATTTTAAATAATTTTTTTTTGCAAGTTTATAAGTTCAATTTGACAAAGTAATTATTTTTAATCAGGATATAAAAATTTATGTTGGATAAATTTTTGACATTATTCTGATAACCTTCATATTTTGATGAATAGTAAAAATACACTAAATTTTAATTAAAAACAAATTTTTTCATCGAGATAATTTATATGGTTAAATTATAATATTTAATGGTTTTAAAGTATAAATATAATATATTTTTACTATTTAATATAATATAAGTCATTATCATTAATTTTACGTTGAATTCATAGGTAAAAACCTTTCAATCTTTTGGAATGTTTTAACTTTTAAAACCCATTTTCTCAACAGCAGGATTAATTTTAAATTAAATACTGCAACTTATATGTATTTAATTTGGAAAAATAGATTCAATATTTTTAATCAGTAGGTTTAAATTATGTTAATATACTATTTTTTATTCTTGGGCATTATGAATAGTAACTACAGTAAATTTTATTTACCACAGTTAAAGGTAAATCAGGTAATTAAAGGTAAAAATAATATTATAAAATTACCCTAAAACTTGTATTGATATAATTTATTGATTATATTTCTCCCTAAAATATAGTTGGGTAGAAATATAATCTATTAGAACCCACTTGGATGTGATTAAGACCTTTAATTTATTTTATTTAAAGAAAAGTCAAATATGTCTCACTCAAACTTTATTAATTAAATTATTTTTAATATAAGGTTATAAAGAATATAAATTAGATTATAAATACTCATTTGAAAGATAAAATGTTTTTATTTATCATGGTAATTTATTTGTAATTTTTAAGAAATATATAATTACCTTAATAGATTATACATTAATGATGCAGAAATTATTTATTTAGTGAAAAATCAATAATATAGTTTTTATTAAAATAATAATACCCATAAAAAGGACTAAAAACTTGAACAAAAATTATTGGTCGAGTATATATATACCCTAAGCATCCAAGGGTAGACTTGTGGACCATTTGGAACCTTATAAAATAGATTATGACATTTATATTATTTTATTTTAAATGATGTCAAAGTTGTCACCTTCATAATTTAATAAAAATATCATTTTCAAAGTTGGGTGTTTTAGAAGATAAATTCAAATAAAAGTATTCTTATGAAATATAATATATTTAACTTAATTTTAGTATTTTATTTTTAATTTTTATGCAACAAGTAAGTATATTAAATAATTATACGAAAATATTGTAGTAATTATTTTATTTAGAGAAATATCAAATATATTTTTTAAATTAAAATAAGTAATAATGAACTAATTAATGTGCTCCACTACTTTTATAAATAAATATGACATGTTAAGAATATATTAAATATTTTGGTTCGAACATATCTTATGTGTGGATTTTATTTAAATTCAAATAAATGAATAGTGTGAAAATTGACACAATTGATATTTTATAAAAATAATATATTATTAAATTATTTAAAAATCACAAAAAAAAATTAAAAATTAAAAATTGAAATTTATATGGTCGAAAATTTCATAAATTATCTAATTATGGACAATTCACAACACATAAGTAAGCATTCATAACCATTTAAAATTTAGAATATTATTACCAAAAATAAAATCAAATATATTAAAAACAGATAAATCAAAATGATAAGGTTTAAAATAAATTCCAAACATGTATAAATTTTATTGGTTAATGAAATTATAACCCTATCTCATCTCATCTTCTAATTGAGTCATTCTTTAGGTTTTTATGTGGGGTTTTATTTTATTATAAATTAATATTTTTGAGGTTTCCAAAAGTGCCCATCTCCTCTCCTATATAAGAGAACCTCCTTCCCTCTTCTATTAACTTCATTTTAAGCCTTAAATCTCGGCCAAACCATACCCATTAATCTTATAAACTTCCCTATTAACATTCTGGAGGTTCTGTTTTTCTCAAAAGATCAACTCTAGTCCCTTAAGAGGAAGTTTAAAGGAGGTGCGTCGAGAAAGAGGTAATCTCTTCTACCGATTCTTTCAAGTTTCTTTCTTCTTATACTTCCTCTTCTTTAGTTTTTTCGTTAAATTAATAACATAAGTATCACTAATATACTGATATGTTATTATAAATATGAAACAACCCTATTTCACCTTATATCCATCCTACAAAAAATGAAATCACCGCGCGTGCGTACGTACAGCTTACCGTCTCCACGTCGTGGTGTAATATGTTTTACCACCACCACCATACCTGGATGGGTATAATGGTGGAAATAATAACTATATATTATTATTATAACATCATAATAATTCTGATATATTATATCATCCACTCCAATTCCATTCAATAATTATAGGAATGAAATCATTGCTCGTGCGTACGTACAGATTACCATCTCCACGACGCGATGAGATTCATTCTCCAAGCTAACCATTCAAGAATGATTATAAAGTATATATAATAAATAATAATTAAATATATAATATAATAATTATACTGTATTTATGTATATGTTATTTACTTACTTCCATTCAATTTAATAAAGAAAACGAAAACAGCGTTCATGCGTACGTACGACCTACCATCTCCAAGAACAGTGTATTCCATTCCATTAATCTATCTATTATATATATATATATATATATATTATATTATGAATATATATTATATATAAATCATGTTTTATATTCTAGAATTAATTAATCATGATCTAAGTAATCATATGAATAATTAGAAGTCAAACCACGCACGACAAATGAAACAATTTTACACAAAACACTGCTTTAACATGGAATTGACAAATAAACGGGTAATATAAAGTCGTAATTGAATCATATATGATATCATAAATATTATTATGGTTATTTTACAAGTTAATAATATGTTTAAACCCACTATACATGAGTCTCAGACACATATGAAAGAAATTGGACATAAGGTATGGGATAATTATTCCAATCTCATTCTTATCTGAGATTGTTTATTCGTAAGTATTCACAGGGGTTATATTTATCATCCATGTCCATGTTTTATAAAAAAAAGTTTTCATAAAGTTTTTACTATTCTTTCATGTATGTTTAAAGTCTTTTTTACCTCTTTTTGACTTTTACTATGTGGTATGGAATGAATCTTTATTTTGTTTACCACACGAGGTACTTTTTGACTTTTCTGGAAAAAGTACTAGAATAATGTTTTTTAACTTATATGGTATGAAAAAGTTTTTACGGTTTCATAATGCCTTATTTCCATGAATCTTACTCTACACGATTTCATGATTATTTTCAACAAAATCATTTTATTTTAAAATTTCAAGTCATTTTGAGAAAAGAAAATGATTTTTAAGAAGAAAGGATATTTTTCTCAAGAATTCATTTCATGTGTTTTATCAAAACTATTTTCCATATAAGATGACATTATTTAATATGTTTATGTTTCAAGTATAATGTCTCTTTTATTTACATGGTTTCATTTTTCTTATTATGAAATGATATCCATTTATTCCATATGGATTATGTTATGATGGGACGATGTTTTTGTAACCCATTTTATTCATTGGGTTATGATGAATAATTTATGCTTATTTTGTGGCACACGAAAGAATGATTTCATTATGAGATGGGTGGGACCTATATCTCTCTCCAATTAATTGGGTAAAGATTTATATCTCATGATATAGACATGGCTGGAATGACATGTAAAATCTAGTTCAGTAATACAGGGCTGGAACGACAAGTAAACCCAGTTCAGTAATGGAATTTGTCCACTATGATGGTCTTGGCAGCGGTGCCTTGGATACTATGGAAATCATATCATGTGCTTAATGGTTTACCATAATTACATGTTTTATTCCCATGCTATTTTATCATGATTAACGTTCCTTTATAATCTATGTCTTACGTACTGCCAATATTTATTTCACGACTCAAGATTTTGATGTTTAAAATTTATGTTCATGTTTCTAAGTTCAAATGTATATGTTTTTTTTATTTTCTCCATGCTTACCCTTACTAAGAATTTGAGATCAGCCTTTTTATGTTTTATTTTCCATAGGATATAAAGCAAGGTTTTAAGTAAGAAAAAAAATATCTTTATGGGAGATGTTGAAGATCTTCCACCATGATTAGAAGATTATGTTCCGAGTTTCCAAAGACACTAAACTATTACGGTCCTTGGGTGTCTGTTTTTGTTATGTATTAAGTATTTCAAAAAATTAATGTAATTTCTATGTATGTCAAGCTTGGGTCTCTACAATGACACTCGACCATATGGTGATCTTGGCCATGAGACTTTTACAGGGCTTGTCTAGGAGATAGTGGAGCTTGGCCATCCAGATGCATGATGAGGTGACCCTCACCTAGATAGACTTCAAGCAACTTTTCGGGGAGGAGTTTTTCCTTGTGATTTTTCACTCTATGAACATTTAGGAGGTGCTTCACCTACAATAGGGCAGCATGTCAGTGGCTGAGTACTCTTCAAGGTTTACAGATCTCTCTTATTACTCTATAGACATGGTGCATGACCCTTTCTTCAGGGCCTAAACATTTTAATAGGGACTCAAATGGGAGATCGGGCATCCATGGTGTCTCTCATCATCCCCACTAAGGATGGAGTGCTAGAGCGAGTCCTTCTTGTAGAGATATTCCTAGTAGAGCCGAAACTGATAGCCGGAGTCACCATCATACATCAGGAGGTAGTATATTCATTGTTGAGAAGAAGGCAGCAGACGAGGGAACCCAAGCGGGTAAGATCATTCAGGGGATGACCCCAGGACTCGGTGTCGGTAGTGTAGGGATCTCGTATTAGAGGGAGTAAGTAGGGAACCAGGCTGTGATTCATGTGAAGTGGGCCGAGACACATGGCTCACGAATGCTCGACCCATCGTACCGACGATCAGTAGACGGTCGAGGGACCGCCAAGGAAAAGGCATAGGTTTGGGAAATGAGGTCTACAAGGCGGCATAAATTGTAGGGGAGTAGGCCAAGTAGTATTCAATAGACGACGGTTCGAGGTGCTACCACCACCACCCCCAGGTGGTCCACCACTAGCTTAGGGAGCCAGCAGACATGGGTGAGGCCAGCTTCAGGTGATGGAGGCCTATGGACACGACACTCTAGAGATGATTAGAGGTATGATTTGTGTCTTCTCCACCTTAGCTGCAGTTCATATATACACTGGTTCCAGTCACTCTTTCCTTTCAATCGACCTTCTTTGAGGCTCAAAGATTCCAATGGAGCTGTTGGCTCGATCATTATGTTTAGAGACTCTTATGGGATGGGATTTGACAATTAAACACTGGTTCTGATAATGTGTGCTTACTGTAGGAGGCAATAGCTTTGTCTGGGATCTCCTAGTAACGGTGACGACGCCTTACGACTTCATCTTGGGTATGGACTGATTATCTATAGTCAGTGGTCAGATCGACTGTATTAGGCGCAAAGTGCGGTGTGTCTGTGAGGATGGGACGAGGTTTTCCTTCACCGGTGATATGGGAACTATTGAAGCACATGATGGACTTTCTCAGAGGAGGGTACCTCCAAACAATCACCAGTTGGATAGCCTCAATCTTAGTGTGGTGGAAGAGAGGATTCCAAGGTTTCCTATAGTGGTGGATAATTATGAGGATGTCTTTCCTGAGGATGCTTCGGGACTACCTCCTCATAGGAAGGTAGATTTCTGCATCGATCTGTACCCAAGGACGACACTGATATCCACACCAACATATTTTATGGATCTTGTGGAGCATTGGGAATTGAGGGTATAGCTGGAGGACTTGAAGGAGAAGGGCTTCATGAGACCCATCATTTCAACATGGGTAGCCCCAATGTTATTTTCCATGAAGGAAAATGGGAGCTTGAGGCTATGCATGGACTTAGGGTGCCTGAACTAGGTGATCGTGAAGAACAACTATCCATTGTTGAGGACTGAAGACCTCTTTTACCAGCTGAAGGGAGAGAGGCGGTTCTCAAATATTGACCTCATATTAGGATATCACCATCTTCGGGTATGTGATGAGGATGTACCGAAGCCAACCTTTAGGTGCCGGTATAGACACTAAATGTTTTTGGTGATTCAGTTTAATGTGACCAATTCCCTAGTAGTGTTCATGGTAATCATGAATAGGATATTCCATCCTTAACTCAATTTTTTAGTGGTGGTCTTCATTGATGACATCTCGGTGTACTCGGCGTCAGAGGAGGAGCACGCTACACACCTGAAGACAATCCTGGATACACTCTATGATCACCATCTTTACACTAAGCTCTTGAAGTGCTAGTTCTAGATTTGGGAGTTCCACTTTCTAGGACACGTCATCTCAGAGGCTAGAGTTGCAATGGATCCAACGAAGATAGAGGCTGCGCTGGCTTGGGAGCCACCCGGGAGCATGACTAAGGTGTAGGGTTTCTTAGGGTTGGCTAGATTCTACCAGAGGTTTGTGCCCAAATTTTCTAGAGTAAAAAAATCTTTATTATCCTTGAAATTGAAGGGAAAACCCTTCGTGTGGATGGAGAAGTGCCATAAGAGTTTCAAAGAGCTAAGGCAGATACTAACAAGTTCCCCCCATCTCGAGACTACCAGAAGAGGGCGTTGGGTATGTAGTATTTTGCGATGCATCAGGGAACATATTAGGTTGTGTCCTAATACAGGAGCGAGTAGTTATCACTTAAGGCTCACAGAAGTTTAGGAAACATGAGAAGAACTACACAAACCATGACCTGGAGTTAACATCGGTGGTCTTTTCTTTGAATATGTGGAGACACTACTTGATGGGTGAGCGGTTTACCATTTACTATGACCAAAAGAGTCTTAGGTATATCTTCTCATAGAAGGAACTTAACTTGAGACAACGGTAATAGTTGGAGCTCCTCTAGGACTATGAATTTGAGATAGTCTATACTCTTGGGAAGGGGAATGTGGTAGCAGACACGCTTAGAAGGAGGTCTAGTTTACAACAGTTGTGTGAGGCGATACAACAGCTAGCTATGATGTAGATATCCTTTATGGAGGGAGATGAATCATCTTACCTTCAGTCAATGAATTTCACTCCTCCACTCATACAACAAGTCAAGGAGGCACAACTTGTGGATGTTGACTGTGAGGCCCAACATGCTCAGTTATCCTCAAGACATGCACCTGATGGATTTTCAATAGGTGGGGAGCATGTAATCCTTTTTAGAGGATACACCTTAATACCAGTGACATTACGGGAGGAGGTGTTGAGGGATTTCTATACATCCCCTTTTGTAGTACATCTTGGTGTGTAAAAGATGTACCAAGACCTCCAACCTCAGTACTGATGGCCAACGATGAAGAAATCGGTGACAATGTTTTTTTTCATGATGCCACACTTGTCAGCAAGTGAAGGCTGAACATCAGGTCCCAATAATCTTGGCACAACCACTTGAGGTACCAGATTGAGAATGGGATGGTATCTCAATGGAATTAATGATGGGGTTACCACTCATGTCTAGGGGCCATGATTCTATATGGACGATCATTGACCGAATCACCAAGTCAGATAACTTCCTACCCATTTGAGAGTAGGGATTAATAGAGGGATTAAGACACATCTATGTTCACGGGATAGTGCGGATTCATGGGGTGCCTTCGATGATCATCTCATACTGTGATTCATGCTTTACATCTTGGTTGTGGAAGGTATTGCAGGAGGTGTTGGAGACTCAATTGTGCTTGAGCACCACCTTTCACCCTCTGACAGATGGTCAGACAGAGCGAACCATGCAGACCTTGGAGGAAATTCTTTGTGCTTGAATTCTAGATTTTGGTCATAGTTGGGAGGATCAACTGCCACTGATGGAGTTTGTATACAACAATAGATATCACTCCACCATTGACATGTAACCGTTTGAGGCCTTGTACGGGTGGTCATGCAAATAACCTCTATGCCAGACAAACCCATGGGAGTCATCACTCATGGTTCCAAAGTTCATATGGGCTACCAATGAGAAGGCACAGATCATCCAGGAGCAGATGGGGACTGCACAAAGTATAAAGAAATTGTATGCTGTTAGGATGTGGAGACCCTTGGATTTTGAGGTGGGGACCATGTTTTCCTTCGGGTCTCACTCCGACGGGGATTGCAGATATTTGGATGGGGTGGAAAGTTATCTCCTAGGCTCATTAGATATTTTTAGATTCTTATTAGAGTTGGAGAGGTGTCATACCACCCAGCTCTTCTCCTAAAGATGCACCAGAGGCACAATGTTTTTCACGTGTCACAACTGAGGAGGTATGTGCATGATCCATCATACATCATCGACTGGGGCGAGCTGGAATTTGACAATGGGGAAAAATTTACAGAGTTCCCAGTGGAGATAGAGGATTGACAATATTAGATCCTTCATGGACAGTCGATTCCTTTAGTACATGTTCGTTGGTAGCACAGGAATCTCCAAGAGAGCACATGGGAGCAGGTGGCTTAGATTCATGATCAGTACCTCCATTTGTTTGATTAGCCTTTGTTTTGGTTTTTGAGGATGTAATTCCCTAAAGTGGGGAGAATGTAATATCCCAGAATTTTCGTGTATTGTTTTTAATTATATGGAATTATTTCAAGACAAGACGCTTTGATGGAACGCGATTCTGAGACCCAATGAGCTTGGAATGGAATTTTGAACTTTTTTAAGTTTGTTTAAGTAAACATGCAAGTGGGTTTTTCTAACATTTAAACCAGTGCTCGAATCAAAAATACGATGGCACCGTTGAACTCGAAACACTGGGATTCACCTAGAAAGAACTTAACTTCGACCGACAAGGGTCGACTGGAAAAGATAGTTTTCAGACTTTTCGAAATATAATAAAATAACTTAAAAAGTTATTTTACTTTCTTCCCTCACCGTTGACACTACTACAAAAATAGCCTTTATCAGCGCTCAAAATGGGCTTTAACAGCGCTAAAAAAGTATTGTGAAGCTCAGCGCTAATATAGGGGGGGTCCCTTTTATTAGCGCTTTGAAAATCACTGATAATGGTCCCTTTTATCAGCGCTAAAAAAGTGCTCATAAAAGACCCCTTTATCAGTGCTTTTTTAGCGCTGATTAAAGGGACCTTTATCAGTGCTTTTAAAAAGTGATAATAGAAGTCAAAAAAAAAAAGAATTATAAATGCGGGGGGATATCTTTTAACAACACTTGACCCCCCCTTTATCAGTGCTAGGCGGTGCACTACCCTTCCCACACATCCTCACAGGCGCGCACCCCTTTGCTTCCACCTGAACTTGAACCCGTGACCTCCCCCCTTTTGCGACTACACCTTTACCACTAAGCCATTTCATTTTGTTCTCTATTTAATGATATATATATTTATATATATAGATATATTTATTCGTATATTGATATAGATTTATATTAATATAAATATATTTATTCATATATTAGTATATATATTCATTCGTATATTAATATATATTTATATATATATTTTTAGTTATAATTTTTTATTCGCATATTTATTTGTATATTAATATATACTTATAAGATTAGTTTTAAATACATTTATGAAAAAATATATTTTTTATGTGTGTTTATAAATAAATAAATAAATAAATACATATATATATAACACACACACACACAAAAAGACACATATATATTTACGAATAAATACACATATATGTATATTTGAAAATCCATAGAATGTTAAAACAGCCATAAATTATAATCTAGAAGCCCGTTTCAACTCCACAACCAGTCAAATCGAAGAAAATGAAACAATATTCGATATGATATGTGGTACAGGCCTAAAGGACATCTGAATCAGAAGTTATACTTGTTTAAATGTTAACAAATCTGGGTATCCCGACTAAAAACTCAGTTTTGGAGGCCTTATGGGCGTTTTTTGCCTCAAAAAATGTGATAAAAGCTTTGCTTGGGTCATTAGCGCGTAGATCTCGTCGAAGTATTCAATTTGATATGCTGTAGATCTCAAACAGACATCCGGATCAAAAGTTATGGTCGTTTGAAGTTTGAGTTACATTTTCAACTTATTTTAGATCTTTTATTAACTGTTTTGATTTTTTGTGTCTTGAAATTGTTATTAAATGATTTTTAATCAATAATAATTAGCAAATTATTAATTAATAATAGTTTTTTAAATATTTTAAAACCATTTTCACTAAATTTCTTATATATTAAATGTAATAGTCTATTTATACATATCTAAAACATATTTAAAAAATATATATTATATTTATATAAGAATAAATATACTTATATAACAATAATTTATTTTTCATGATTTCTTTTGAAATATAAATTTTATCAATGCTAATAAAGCCCCCCTTTATTAGCACTACTAAAAGAAGCGCTGATAAAGAGGTAGCGCTTCACTTGCCCGTTTTTGTAGTAGTGTGAGCAGCAGACGGCGATGCTGCAGTGCAACAATGAGGATCATTAAATGAAGCTCATTGATGGATAATTTTTGTAAATTGTAATAATAAATTAATTTAAGTGTAACACATATGATATTTCATAAATGAAATAGCATAATGACGTGATGTCGCAGCGTAACAGAAATGCTACGATGTGTTTTCTTTTAATGGGTTAACGCATTGGAGAGTTGATAATCAAATGGTGGAATTTTCTCTAATGAACTAATAGAGAGAACTCTCTCCAACAGTGAATGACGAACACTGGTGGATCATTAACAACTTTGACACATCTCAAAAAATGGGACTGGTGAGGGACGAACATCTTAGACCTCTTGAACCTTCACAGGAAGACCACTTTCAACGTTGAACTAATTCAAGGTGGGGGTTTAATTGTTTTACGTTTTTCCCATTCTTATATAAAAACAATGAACGCGGATCAACCCACAAATAGGTTGATTCACATATCATGTGTTCTTGAGGGATGGTGTTTTCCTTGGGATTTTTACACCAGGATTGATGATTATCTGATTGAAATGTGATCCCAAGCCTCCCCTATTTTTAAACATCTAACGAGGAGGACGCAGGATAACACGAACAATACCCGAGCCCCTCCTCCATGTGTGTTCTTCGTGGCCGATCATTCAAATTGGAGGAAAACTAAATTTTAGGCCTTAGTTGGGAAGGAGACACCCCACGGAGGCCAGAGACACAGGCGGCGCGAAGAACGAACCACCAGTGTGGACTCAGTGGTCCACGGAAGAGCCCACCAGCACGTTGGTGCTGCAGAAGCTACTGTCCGGGCTGACAGCTGGTAAAAGGATGCGGCCCGCAACCACATGCTACAGTTCTTAGGGAACACAGTCCCCTGACCGCATGCGGAATGTTCGACCGGCTAATTTTCCGGCCACGTGATGGTTCCTTGGACGTGCTATGCATTCAGGCTAGAGGAGGCGGCCCCACAAGGCAGGGGGTGGATGTGGCCACTGTAACACCCCAAGATTTCATAATACGTTATTTCTTCAAAGTAATTCAATAACTTTCACTACACGCAACACCGAGTTCAAGCACACCACGACTTAACAAACTAGCCGTTTAAAAGCGGTTATGAATAGTAATAACAGAATTTTGAACTTTATATAATCCTTATAATTTTAGAATCCATATTATGAGTTTCTTAGACATAATATAAGAGCAAATTCATTTTTTTCTGATAAAAGAATTATTTTTTTAAAAATGAAATTTTACCACCTTTTAATGGAAAACCATTTTTAAATACAATATTTCAAACTTTTATATATTAAATTTGACAAAATAAACTTTCTCTTTAGAATCGAGACATAAAAATTTAGTTTTGATAAATTTTTGTTGTTTTTCTAATAACTTTCATATTTGGGTGAATAGTGAAAAATACTAAATTTTAACTGAAAAAAACTTTTTTAATCAAAACAATTTATAGTGTTAAACTATACATATGAATGGTTTGGAAGTATAATTAGATTATATTTTTACCATTTAATCCAATGTTGGTTATTGGAAGTAATTTCACTTTGAAATTAGACATAAACAATTGTCAATCTTTGGTAGTTATTATTTCTTAAAAGTACGTTTTTTGGTTTTACAACAGGAATTAATTTTAAATTAATAAATTGAATTTCTATGTTTTGAATTTGGTAAAATAGACTTCATTTTTGAATTCGTAATATCAAAATTATCATAGGGTGAATTTTTGATATGTTTCTGAAAACTTTCAATTTTTGAAGAATAGTGAAAAACAATGCGTTATTGGTTAAAATTGAATTTTCATTTAAATAATTATTTATTTAATTTAAATTTATTTTACGTCAAAATAGATACATAATACCTATATATATTCAATTTAATTAATTGGAGTCATTTTTTAATAATATTAGATATATAAAATTTTATTGAACTTTTCAACGTCTTTTACCCACCTCCTAGGAGAATTTGCAAATTCGTATAAAAATTAATTTTACCGCATCTGTGAGTGGAATTTAAAAAATCCGAGAGACACGGTTGATATCAGTAAGAAAAATGTGATTTAATAAGTTGAAAATAATTTTTGGTTAATGGTAACTTTTTACTTTTATTAACCACGGTTAAAAGTAAATATGGAAATTAAGGGTAAAAATGATATTATTCTTACCCTAAAACATGTCATAATTCTATTGGATAACTGTAATTCGACCAAAAACAACCTTAGGAGTAAAATATGATCCTTTAGGTCCACTTTTATTAGATTAGGACATTTATTATTTTTTTATTTAAAGAAGAGTTAAAAGAGTTAAAATCAAAGTTTAATAACTAAAACATTTTTAATATAGGGTTAAACACAACATAAATTCGACTATAAATATTCATTAGAAAGATAAAAATATTTTCTACATCTTTTTATTTTATTTATAATTTTTAGACATTAAATAATTATATTTATTTGTGACATAATGATGATTCCGTAATTACCTTATTAATGAAAGAATCAAATAAATGGTATTATAAATATTGATATAAATATAATTTCAAAGTTTTTCTGACGTACACAAATTTTCTTGGTGAATATGAAATGTTAGGGTTTATTAAATATATCTTTTTTGAATCAATCAAGTTATTATGACTTTCACAAAAACCAAATACCAAATAGTGTCAAAATTGACATAAATTAATTTTTAAAACAAATAATATATTATTGGTTGATATAATATTCCTAAAAATCCAAGGTTTGGAAAAAGGGCTTAAATAATATTATATATGTAATTAATTAAACACTTTATATTCTCTTGGAAGTTTAGAGTAAGTTTATTAACCATATAGTGTAAGAATACAAGAAGACACGGTAAAAGTTAAACTATTTAACCAAGAGTTAAATCTAAATGATAAGGTTAAAATAGTAACCTAAACATGTCTAAAACCTATTGGTTGATATTATTTCAACCTAAAACCACCTTATACTCGATATAAATCATTTTTGAGCCATTAGAAACCGAAAATTATTTTATTATAAAATAATATTTCAAGTTTTTCCTAAAGTGACCCTCACCTCTCTTATAAAAGGGAACTTCCCCTTCTCTCAAATTCACACCTACAAATCCATTTAGCTCGGCCAAACCCTGCCTGAATATCCTCCCAACTATCCTAAATTCATCCTAGAGGCATTATATTGGTCATAAAGCCATCCCAATGAGCCCTTTTGATCAAATCAAAAGGAAGAACCTGAAGAAGAGGTAATGATTTCACCACCCTATTTCAAGTTATTTTCTTCTTCCACTTACTCTTTCTTTGTTATTACCATACCAAAATAATCAATCCAGTACCTTATATATACTGTGATGTTATTATAAAAATGGCACAACCATATTCATTATTATATCCATCCTATTAATGATAATTTCAGCATGCATGCATACGTACGGCTTACCGTCTCCACGCCGTGGTGTAATTTGTTATTCAACACTATGTTATTTGGATGGATATAATGATGAGTAATATTTATATAAATAATAAAAATAACATGCTAATTTCTCTGTAAAATTAATATACCATCAAATTTTACACCTTTAAGGAAATGATATTTTCGCTCATGCGTACTTACGGATTACCGTCTCCACGACGCGATGAGATTCATTTCCACGTTCACTATTCATCGACGATTATAAAAATATATATTACTAATAAGTATGTAATATATGAAATAATAATGATATAGGAGATATATATATATATATATATATGTTTTTATGTACTTACATATAACTTATTCACTAACTTCCATTCAATATTATATGAAAACAGAAACAACGTTTATGCGTACGTACGACCTACTGTCTCCATAAATGGTGTTTTACATTTCATATATCTATCTATTATAAATATTTATATTCTAAATATGTATTATATATAAATCAAGGTTTATATTGTGTAAGTATTTAAATCATGATCTAAATGATATGATCAAGAATAACAAGTTAAAATACGTACGATAAAGAAAGCGATTATTACCCGAAATGTTAATTTAACATGAAAATCATTATTAAATGGGTAGTATAAAGTCATAAATGAATCATTTATGATATAATAAATATGAATATGGTTCTTTTATAATCTAATAACATATTATGGTCATTATACAGGAGGTTAAACGTGCCCTCGACCAAAGGAAAGTGCAAGGTAAGGGTTAATTTCACAATCTCTTTATTATTAAAGGTTGTTTTTACGTAATTATCTACTGTGACTTCTTTATCAGCCAAATCAATGTTTCTTAAAAATATATTCCAATAAATTTTTAATATTTAATAGATTGTGGGTTAAAGTCATTTATACCCTTGTTTTAATTTTTATAAAATGGGTTGAAAAGAATCTTTCCATCGTTTTCCAAACAAGGTACCTTATGACCTTTTTAAGGTAAGAATGTTTTTTTAACTTATACGGTGGGTGTGGATATTTTCCACCATTATAAAATCGTTGAAGATTCCCTTACAATCTTATAAGAATATTTTCAAAATAAATGTTTTCTTTTATAATTATACGACTTTTAAATGGTTTCAAAATAGAAAGAGATATTTCTCTAAAAAAGGTTTTGATTTCATCTATGTCAACATCCTTTGATGGATTTTAAGTTTATTTGAAGTTGATTTATAATGATACAAAAAATACATATTTTATTTAAGGTTTTGTGATATGTTTGAACATAGATGTGTTATTTTTATACCATTCATGGTTTATGGTTAAAGTATTGACATTTCATATGTTAGTTTTAATACAAATGGTTATAGTATATTTCAACCTTTTCATATAAGGAATGTATTTGACTTAGTAAGTGATGGCTGGAGCCCGCTATAGCTCCTCGATGCATCGATAGGTCTCATGAGACAATTATACATGGAATTGGATGAGGCATTTCCCAATTTGATATATGGTTTTGGCTGAGGCCTAAATCATTTTTAGACGTCTTGGCCGAGGCCTAGACAAGATGTTTCAGAATGTCCAGCATTATGCATTACCTCATTATAAAATGAGTTATTACATGTGATTATTTGACTAGTAGAATATCCATGTGCATGTTTATATGGTAATGTTTGATTTATTTTTTCCATATAATGTTCAAGTTTATGTTTTAAAGGATGTTGTTTTTATTACACATCTTTCCTTAAAAGTTTATAGCTTCCGCTAAGTTATTTACCCTTACTGAGCATCTGAGCTCACCCCTTTCTTAAGTTTTATTTTCCCAGTATATGAATAAGTTAGTTATGAGTGACTTGAAGGCATAATCTAGGAGTATTGGACATTTCTAATGGAATAAATTACTATTGTTTTTCTTTTCAAGTTGTAATGTTGAACTTCATGTATGTAATATATTTTCAAAGACTACTAAACTGATCGGTCCTTCGAGACTTTATTCCTTGTAATCGTGACAATGTATTAAAATAATGCACTGACTCTGGGTAACTAGGGTCGGGGAATTACAGTTGGTATCAGAGGAAGTTTAGTTAAAACCTTGGAAACTAGATTTAGATAAACTCTGATTAGAGAACATTATCCTAAGATAGACTTTGAGAATTATTATAGAAGAACTTCCTAGAATTTTGGTACTGTAGATATTTTGTGAGTTTTCCAAGAAATACATCCTTATCTAGATACAAGTAGGTAGAGGTGGCTCTAGAACATATGTAACTAGGGTTAAAACCCAAAAACACCGCTTTGATCTAGACTCAAACGGGAACTGGTGCACGACAACGGGCCTTGCTGCACTCTTGGTTACGACACTCCCGGAGGATATGCTTTGGATAATTCTTGTTTTCTTTACAAACCTCTATGAATATTTTATGGGTATATACTTCCTCATAGAATTTTTTTTTATGATTATGGATTATATCCATGAATTATTCAATTTATGTTAACTATTTTATAAGTTTTGAATTATGCATTGCAATTCATAAACTAACCTTGTGTATTCCATTGTTTAGAAATGGTGCCCAGTATATGGAATGAGACCTCCAGAAATACGCATGATCCAAAGAGTAAGAATGATCATATATTTCATGGTATTAACCATAAATTTATAAAGGAAATAGTCTCCCATGTATTATCATCATATGAAGAAATAGTATCATGTGTTAATAAGATAAGTAAATAATTTTTTGAGTCCTATGGAAAGAATCACCTTGGTAAATGATTGAAGGGAATGAGAGTTTGTTTTAAGTGTGGAGAAAAAGGACACAAGTACGTGATTTCAAGGGTAAGAAAAAGGTTTCAAATGTAAAATGATTCATCAGCAAGGCATTGGGACACTACGTGAATCAATGTCCCAGTCATCAAAGTATACCACAAATGATGCTATTGGATAATAATAAAGTTATGATACTACCTCATATGAAGAGGAATGACTGGTGTTCTTATGTTGTTATTATAGAATTATTTCATTTGAGTGTTGTATCAACAATATACTGGTTATATGAATTATGGATATAAATAAGGATTGTACTGCAGTACTATTTTATTGAGGATTTGAGATTATATGCTTCTAAGAAAAGTAACTTAATAGTAAGCTACACTTTTTGGAAAATAAATGGTTAAAGGAAAGGTAATCCTTAATATGGTATTGATAATGAGGTAGTGATTATGGAATAAGAGATGGTTGATTTGGATAAAATATATTGGATATTCTTGACTTCCTCGGAACTGATTAATAGTTTGTTTATTTCATCATTGTTGGAATATTCAAAATTTTTGGATATAAGAAATATATCTAGTATTATATAAAGGATAAGGGAGCATGAATGTAATCAATAAGGTTTTATGGTAATTCAGGGTGTTACCATGTTATAAAATAATACATGATGAAGGTTTTCACATGTTATTACGTGGCAAAAAGGATCTTCATTATGTTTAAATTACTTATAAATTTTGGACTGTGAGTTTGGATAGAAGTATTTTGGATAAGTCTAAAGGTTGGAATGGATAAAGTTTGAAATTGGATACTGTTGTTAAGGTTATTTTTGTTTTGTTATAAAAAGGACAACATGCAGATTGTGTGACAATCCATCGCATCAGACAAAGCTGTGGGAATTGAACCTACAACCATAGTGATATTGGGATTTATCGCCTACCAATGGACTGCATGAAGTCCATGTATTGTATAATATAGTTTTTTAAAGGTTTTGATAGGTGAATTATAAATTCTTTATTTTTGGTACCCTATACGATTAGGATAAATAGAATTTTTTTGAAATAATTTGGAGTGAAAGATGAGTTTATAGTAGGAATTAGTTGAAGGATGAAACTATACTTGTCAAGTATAAATATATATATAATTTTTTTCCTCTTATTCTATGGGTAAATTAATTATTAGACTTTAGGGAAGAGATCTTAAAACCAAAAATGTGTTATCCTAATACTTTATGTTTTGTTGAATCGATGGTATTTTAAATCATCATAGATTGATGGATTTGAGGCCCTCAATTTTACACTTGTTTGTGATTGATGACCTCAGTCACTCCCTATAAATATTTACATTTTTTTACAATTAAGTGTCTATAATTACCACCAAATTTCTTCTAATAGAGATCATAATTTGGTGGTGACCCTTTCATTTCCCTTTTCCTCTTATTAAGACTAAATTTTATTAACCCAATTTCCGATGTGGGTTTTCCCACAAAGGTATTTTCTATTTTCAACCTTTTATTTTTGAAGAATAATTTCAAATTGAGAGGACACAATTTTTTGAAGGAGGAAAGAATGTAACACCTCAAGATTTAACAATAGGTTATTTCTTTAAAGTAATTAAATAACTTTCACTACACGCAACACTGAGTTCAATCGCACCACGACTTACAAAACTAGCCGTTCAAAGCGGTTATAAATAGTATTAACATAATTTTGAACTTTATATAATCCTTATAATTTTAGAATCCATATTATGAGTTTCTTAGACATAATATAAGAACAAGTTCATTTTTTTTCAGATAAAAGAAGTATTTTTTTAAAATGCAATTTTACAACCTTTTAATGGAGAACCATTTTTAAATCCAATATTTGAAACTTTTATATAATAGATTTGACAAAATAAACTTCTTCATTATAATCTGGACATAAAAATTTAGTTCTGATAATTTTTTGGTGTTTTTCTGATAACTTTCATATTTGGGTGAATAGTGAAAAATACTAAATTTTAACTGAAAACAACTTTTTTAATCAAAATAATTTATAGTGTTCAAATATAAATATGAATGGTTTGTAAGTATAATTAGATTATATTTTTACCATTTAATCCAATGTTGGTCATTGGAAGTAATTTCACTTTGAAATTGGATATAAACAAGTGTCAATCTTTTGGTAGTTATTATTTCTTAAAAATAAACTTTTTGGTTTTGACAACAAGAATTAATTTTAAATTAATAAATGAAATTTATATGTTTTTAATTTTGTAAAATAGACTTCATTTTTAAATTCATAATATTAAAATTATCTTAGGGTGATATTTTGGTATGTTTCTGAAAACATTCAATTTTTGATGAATAGTAAAAAACACTGCGTTATTGGTTAAAACTGACTTTTCATTTAAATAATTATTTATTTTATTTAATTTTATTTTAGGTCACAATAGATACATAATACCTATATATTTTCAATTTAATTCATTGGATTCATTTTGTAATAATATTAGATATATAAAATTTTATTGAACTTTTCATCGTCTTTTACCCACCTCCTAGGAGAATTTGCAAATTCGCATAAAACATAATTTTACCGCTTCTGTGAGTGAAATTTAAAAAATCCAGGAGACACAGTTGATATCAGTAAGAAAAATGTGGTTCAATAAGATGAAAATATTTTTTGGGGAATAGTAACTTTTTTACTTTTATAAACCACGATTAAAAGTAAATAGGGTAATTAAGGGTAAAAATGATATTATTATTAACCTAAAACATGTCCTAATTCTATTTAATAAGTTTATTTCGACCAGAAAAAACCTTAGGAATAAAATATTATCCTTTAGGTCCACTTGTATTAGATTAGGACATTTGTTATTATTTTATTTAAAGAAGAGTTAAAATCAAAGTTTAATAACTAAACCATTTTTAATATAGGGTTACACACAATATAAATTCGACTATAAATATTAATTAGAAATATAAAAATATTTCCCACATCATTGAATTTTATTTATAATTTTTAGACATTAAATAATTAAATTTATTTATGACACAATGATGATTCAGTAATTACCTTATTAATGAAAGAATCAAATAAATGGTATTATAAATATTAAAATTAATATAATTTAAAAGTTTTTATGACATCCACAAATTTTATAGGTGAATATGAAATGTTAGGGTTGATTCAATGTATCTTGTTTTAAGAAATCAAGTTGTTATGACTTTCAAAAAAACCAAATACCAAATAGTGTCAAAATTGACATAAATTAATGTTTAAAACAAATACTATATTATTGGTTGATATAATATTCCTAAAAAATATAAGGTTCTGTAATTATATATGTCATTAATGAACCACTTGAGGTTCTCTTGGAAATTTATAGTAAGTGTATTAACCATATACTATAAGAATACAAGAAGACACGATAAAAGTTAAACTATTTAACCAAGAGTTAAATCTAAAAGATAAGGTTAAAATGGTAACATAAACATGTCTAAAACCTATTGGTTGAGATTATTTCAACCCATAAACACCTTATACTTTAAATAAATAAATTTTTATCCATTAGAAACCGAAAATGATTTTATTATGAAATAATATTTTATGATTTTCTTAAAGTGACCCTCACCTCTCTTATAAAAGGGAACTTCCCCTTATCTCAAATTCACACCTCAAAATCCATTTGTATCAGAAAAAACCTGCCCAAATATCCTCCAAACTAACATAAATTCATCCTAGAGGCATTAAATTTGTCATAAATATAACCTAAGGAGCCCTTTTGATCAAATCAAAAGGAAGAACCCGAGGAAGAGGTAATGATTTCACCACCCTCTTTCAAGTTCTTTTCTTCCTCCACATACTCTTTCTTTGTTATTACCATTACAAAATAATAAATCTAGTACCTTATATATACTATGATGTTATTATAAATATGGAACAACCATATTCATTATTCTATCTATCCTATGAATGATAATGTCACCATGCGTGTGTACGTACAGTTTACCGTCTCTACGTCGTGGTGTAATTTATTATTCAACACTATATTATTTGGATGGATATAATGAAGAGTAATATATTTATAAATAATTAAAATAATGTGATAATGTCTCTTTAAAATTAATATACCATACAATTACATACCTTTAAGGAATTGATATTGTCGCTCGTGTGTACGTACGAATTACCGTCTCCACGACGCGATGAGATTAATTTACACGTTCACCATTCATCGATGATTATAAAAATATATATTACTAATAAGTATGTAATATATGACATAATAATAAATAAATAAATAAATATATATATATATATATGTATTTATGTACTTACATATATCTTATTCACTTACTTCCGTTCAATATGATATAAAAACAGAAACAACGTTTATGCGTACGTACGACCTACCATCTCCATAAATGGTGTTTTCCATTTCATATATCTATCTATTATAAATATTTATATTCTAAATATGTATGATATATAAATAAAGGTTTATATTTTGGATGTATTTAAATCATGATCTAAATGATATGATCAAGAATAACAAGTTAAAATACGTACGATAAAGAAAGCGATTATTACCCGAAATGTTAATTTAACATAAAAATCATTATTAAATGGGTAGTATAAAGTCATTAATGAATCATTTATGATATAATAAATATGAATATGGTTCTGTTATAATATAATAACATAAAATGGTCATTATATAGTAGGTTAAACGTACCCTCTACCAAAGAAAAGTGTAAGGTAAGAGTTAATTTCACAATCTCTTTATTATTCGAGGTTGTTTTTATGTAAGTATCTACTGGGACTTCTTTATCATCCATGTAACATCCCGGATCTGGGTGCCACTCAATGGGTGCGCCAAACCCGGTTGTTCACATGAACTCAAGCACATTTCCCCAAATGCCATAGGCTGCCGACTAGCAGCGAGGGCCCAGGTCTGATAGTAGGGAAACCATGCCCTCATTTGTCAAAGTGTAGCGCAATGGAAAAGATAAATAACATACAACATAGGAAGCAGTAAACAATATTCAACTGAAATAGGGAACCAGCCTTTATATATATGAAGATGCAACATGTCACTAATTCTATGAAAGCATCTAGAACAGGATACACTGCAATACAATACAATACAACTCAAAGTACAAGGTACAACCAAACAAAACAAAGTAGAGTAAACAAAACGTAGCAGCATCGCAAGCCTAAGATCAGTCCCATGCTCTCCTACTACTTGGCTACAATCATTTACCTATGTAGGGACCCTTTTCCCTATTAACACCTACAGTAATATAGTCTATTTGGGCCGAAGACATGACCCAAACAGGGTGTGAGAATAAATCCCAGTAGGCACCCACCAAAGGCTCGTGCCCAACTATCAGTGAAAATATACAACAGTAGTGTGCAAAAGTAAATGCAATAAACTAAGCAGTACTAAAAAGTAACTAACTCTACCAGTTATATTTTCATTTTAATATTCATTTAACCATGCCAAGCCTGTTCTTTAACTTGGAAGGTATAACATGTGAAAATCACCATGGTGAATACTCATGATAACACTGTCCTCAGACATACAATCCTTACCCTCAGGTAATCAGAATCGAAACTCACAGGTGTCTTCCCATAGGCATAACATATATTTCCCATAGGCGTACGAGGTGTCACCCATAGGCACAAAAACTACTGCCCACGGGCACCAAAACTACTGCCCACATTCATGAGAAAGGTTGTCCGCAGGCTAAACGAAACACTGTCCTTAGCCTACACAAGTAACTAGGCCAAGCCCAACACATAAGAAAGAAATTATATACAATCACTCTAAAGGCTATTTAAAAACATGCTAAAATTCATGGTATACCCACATATATTCTGGCCAAATGGCTAAACAGAGAAACGCAACCCTGAGGTGGTCCTGGATCCAAGCAGTGATCCCAAAAAGTAGTTTAAAATTATCATTAGATTATCTACAAAATTCTAGATATCTTTTCAGCAAAGGCCTCAACCATACGACACCCCAACATGGGTTCGTAGAACAACGGTACACAATTTCAACTCAACAGTTGTAAATAAACACCAGACCACCTACCTCGATCGTCTATGATTAGTATACGTGAACGAAGCCTCCCAAAACTTCCACAAACTACATAGATCTGGGATAAAATATTTCTCGTTCAAATGTAAATAACTTCTCTTAGAGGAATAATTGGTAAGAACAGTGAAAAGAGAGGGGAGTACTTAACCGTACAGTCCCAACGTGATCGATGGAGGCAGAATTGGATTCCCAGTGCGTGATTGGGTTATCCTCTAAGGTTCGGCCGTCCTCCTGAGCTCTGAATTACGGTTCTTCCTTCTCTCTCGAATGAGGAGGCTACTGCCCATTTTAAGCGAAAAAAACAAACTACCCGGCGTGTACTCTCAAGTACACGGCGTGTACTTTTAATTTTTTAACTGTTCCCCTGGCGGCTTCTTTCCACCGTGGCACTGTTAACCTGTCGACATGAGTACACGATGTGTGTTCCTGATTACACAACGCGTACTGTTGCTTCGCTGGTGGCTACCTCCACCATCTTACTGTTCACCTGCCGACTGATTACACGGCGTGTAAATACAAGGTACACGGCGTATAGTCAGTTTTTACACCCTTTATTACCGACAGGCCTACACGCCCTCTGTACTCATCCCACACGGCCAAAGTACATGATGTGTGGAAAAGTACATGGCATGTACCCAAAAAATCTGGGATTTTTCCCTATTTTCATTATTTTCTCAAAAACACTTAAGCAAAAGGAAAAAGAAGATACCCGTACCTCAAGACAAGAACCGGGTTCTTAAAAACTTCCCCCCTTAAAGTAATTCATCCCCAAATTTCCCTTCCAAGGGTGGTGAAGATAAAGCTCAGAACAAATCTGGCCACTGAGCACATACGTCAGTCTCCCACTCCCAGGTTTCGTCCTGCACTCGGCCATACTGACATAGTAGCCGAATGAGAGGAACTGACCGACCTCGGAGAACCTTCATTCTACTATCAACAATACGAATCATATTCTCCTCAAAGGGTGCATCGACCTAAAGCTCAACCTCCTCGGGCTGAAAGATGTGAGACAGGTCTGAGTGATAATGATGCAATTGAGATACATGGAAGACGTCGTGCATGGCCTGATACCTTTGTGTTAACTACAACCGATAGGTAACCGACCCAACTCTCTCAAGAATCTCAAACATCCCCTCATATCTCGGAAAAAGTTTACCCTGTCTCATGATCCGCCTGTGTCCCAACCTCGACAAAACACGTAAGAAAACCTGATCCCCGAGCATAAACACCAAGGGTCGTCTGCGAAAATCAACATAATATTTCTGACGAGACTATGCAGTAGCCATCCACTTCTAAATCAACTGGAGCTGCTCAGAAGTCTCCTACACAAGATGTTGTCTCAGTAAAGCTGCCTCACCTACCTCCATCCAGCACAAAGGTGATCGGCATGGATTACCATATAAATCCTCTTAAGGTTCCATCTCAATAGTTACCTGAAAACTGTTATTGTAGGAAAAATCGACCAGGGGTATGTGCTTCTCCCAAGAGCCCCCAAAGTCTAGGATGCATGCACGCATCTTGTTCTCTAGCACCTGTATCATATGCTCTGATTGGACATTAGTGTGAGGGTGGTAAGCTGTGCTCAGAAGCACCTATGTACCCAGTTCCCTCTGAAAACTCTGCCAGAAACGAGACGTAAAGCGGGTTTCCCTATCTAAAACGATAGAACGGGGGACCCCATGAAGGCGTACTACCTCTCAGATATAAAAATTCCCGAGCTTATCGACACCGCAGGTCTCCTTGATTGGAAAAATGTGATCTACCTTTGTAAGTCAATCCATGACAACCCACACGACATCACTGCCTCGAGGTGACCTTGGCAACCCAGTCACGAAGTCCATCGCGACATCATCCCATTTCCACTCCAGAATGGGTAACTGCTGTAACAGTCCATATGGCCTCTAATGCTTTGCCTTCACCTACTGATAGGTGGAATATCTCATAACAAAACCAGCTACCTCTCTCTTCATACCCAACCACCAATACCGACGTCTCAAATTTTGGTAGCTCCGGGATGCAATGCCCAAGATGAATAATGAAACTCCTGCATCAACTCCTCACGTATATCCCCAAGAACTCACACTCATCCATGGACACACAATACCTCATCACCGCCTATCGTCCATCCAAGAGGAGGGTCCTCTCTTGCCACTTACTCCTGTAGAACTAGGCCTTCTGAATCCGATAGCTGTCTCATCCTCACTCTATCCAGGAGGGTAGAAGTCACAGATAAGGAAGAAAGATAGGTTTTCCCCTAAATATCGTGCACCTCCAAATGCATCTTAAAGAACAAAGCCATAAGTTTCCACTCACCACTGGCCTCCTGCACTGGTTGTGTCTGAGTCTTCCTACTCAGTGCATCAACTACTGCATTACCCTTACCAGGTGTATAGGCAAACTCAAAGTCGAAAGACTGAAGGTATTAGACCCACCTTCGCTGTCTCAGATTCAGGTCATGCTGGGTAAAGATATATTTGAGACTTTTGTTGTCCGTAAAAACCACAAAATATTCTCCCAAGAAGTAATGTCTCAAACATCACAACGCATGAACAACTGTAACAAACTCGGGGTCATGCGTCGGTTAATTCCTCTCATGTGGCCTTAACTTCCGAGACCCGTACGCAAAAACTCGATAACCCTATATCAACACTGCTCCCAGCCCAATGCCTGATGCATCACAGTAAACTGTACAGCTCTTCCCCTGCTCTAGAAGTATCAGGACTAGTGCTGATGTTAACCTTACCTTCAAATTCTGAAAGGCTGTCTTGCAATATTCTGACCAAACGAACTTCACACCCTTCTTAATCAAACCCTTCAACGACACTGCTAAGTGGGAGAAGTCCTGTATAAAATTCCTGTAGTAACCAGCCATCCCCAAGACACTTCATATCTCAAACACGTTCTTAGGTTGCTCCCGGGAAAATAATGCTCTCACCTTCTCTGGGTCTATAGCAACTCCTGCCTCAGAGATAATATGACCCAGGAAGTGAATCTGGTCCATCCAAAAGTGGCACTTAGAGAGCTTATCATATAAATGATACTCTCTCAGTGTAATCAGTATGATATCAAGATGGGTGGCATGGACGTGCTGAGTGTGAGAGTACATGAAGATTTCATCCATGGATACTAACACAAACAAATCCAGATAAGGATGGAACACATGATTCATCAGAGCCATGAAAACTTCTGGTGCGTTCATGTGTCCGAACGACATAACCAAGTACTCTTATAGACCGTATCTGCTCCGAAAAGCTGTAATCGGTATGTCCGATAGCCTAACCCGTAACTGATGATATCCAGATCTCAAGTCAATCTTCGAGAACACTCGTTATTCTATAATTTGATCAAAAAGATCATCAATCCTTGGAAAGGGATATCAGTTCTTTACCGTAAGCTGGTTCAGCTTCCGATAATCCACACAGAGTCTGAGGGTACCGTCCAACTTCTTCGTAAAAAGGACCGGCAAACCCTAAGGAGAAGTACTGGGTCAGATAAAACCCTTTTCCTAAAACTCCTCTAACTGCCTCTTGAGCTCCTGCAACTCTGGTGTAGCCATCCTATAATGAGGAATGGACATCGGTGCAGCTCCTAACACTATATCAATAAGTAAATCTACCTCCCGCTTTGGAAGAAGACCTGAAAAGTCATCTGGGAAGACATCCCTGAAACGATCAACCACTAGAGGGAAAACCTTCTGAAAAGTCCCCTGATCATCCAGATATAAACTCGCAATTTGGGTTGCCACTCCACCTCGCCCACAATGCTCGGGTCCAGCTCGACTCGCCTGGACATCCCATTCGTCCTTGTATAGAAACTTTCCGCCCTCTGGTGACATGAAACTCACCCTGCGACGATAGCAATCTACAAAGGATCAAAAGGGTACCAACCAATCCATACCAAGAATGACATCATAAGCTATCATCTCTAAGACATAGAGGTCCCATAGAAAGTGACACCCACCAACCTCTAGGGGGAACTCCCTGCACTGATGCACAACAACCGTTCTAGTTCCCAACGGAGTGTCTAGAATCACAACATCAGAAGAAGAAGAAACACAGAGGCCAAGGATCTCCAAAATGGGCACAGATATAAAGCTATATGTAGCACCCGTATCAAAAAGTACATAAGACAAAACAAAAGCTACTAGAATAGTACCTCTGATAGTAGAAGGTCCTGGATCCTACTCCTGTTGGGTCTGTTGCACTGTATTTGCCTGCCCAGTGCCACGGACCTACGACACAACCTGACTACCCTGAGCTGACCCGCCCTGCTGCCACTGAGATCCTGCTGTCTGGCTACCACGACCACGACCACCATCTTTGCCTGCATGCCCTGACATACCCCAATTTCTTTACTAGTAAGAAACTAATGGTCCTGCTCCCACAAGAGGAGTATGTATAGAACCCCTCTCACTAGCCACTGGTGGAAACGCCCTACAAAAACACTAGAGATGACCCATCCTGCCGCAAACTCGGCACTCCACTGGGTCACGTGGATACTGCGGTCTCTTGTGCCCCTCTTTAACACACTGGTAACACATGACCTGGCCAGCTGAATTATTCTTCTGGCCAGTACTTCCACCGTGAGAGAAGCCCATCTGCCTCTTCCTCTTATTGGTAGAAATAGTACCAGAAACTGGTGTCGAACTGCCCTGGCCCACACCACTAGCTTCCCACAGGTTCCGCTCAGTAATCAGTGCCTGGTTCACAATAGCATGCACTGTAGGCAACCTGAAAACATTAAATAGTGATATGATTTCATATAGAAGTCCATCTTTAAACCGTCTAGCCCTCAACATCTCATCACCCACCAGAAAAAGTGAAAAACACTGAAGCTCGGTGAAGCGGGCAGAATAATCCATCACTGACATGGCGCCCTGCTGCAGATTCATGAACTCTTAAGCTCGATCTGCCCGCAACGTCTCGGGGACGAAGAAGTCATAGAAGGCAGCCTGAAACTCTTACCACACCATGTCTCGGTGATGCTCAGACTGGGTGGTAACATCCCACCACCTCTTGGCGGAATCACACAACATGTATGTAGCGAGCTTGACCCTCCTCCCAGGAGGAGTCTCTAGATGCTCGAATATCATCTGCATCGAATCCATCCATGACTCCGTAGCCTATGGTCCACCATCCCCTGAAAATGTAGGCAGATGCTGCTGCTGGAAGATACGCATCAGCTCCGCCATAGATGTGGTGGCCTACGGTGCTCCCTGGAAGGTATTCATGAACCGCATGAAGCCTTCATAGAACTGCGCATCTGTGCTTGTGCCTAGTATAACGGCCGGCGCCGCATCTGGCACTGCAAGAGGATCCACTGGTGGACCATGTCCCACCATCTCAGGAGTAAAATTGTCACCGCTCTCCTGGAGAACAACTAGTGGTCATCTCGGCGGCATGACTCTACAAGGTCAAACAAGTGCCTTAGATTAAGGTCATCAAGGGCTGAAAAAAAGGAGTGTAAGAAGGGAACATGATAAGAAAAGCATTCAAGATTCACAAAACTTGACTACACAGTGTGTATAAATACTACACGACATGTTCTCATAGGCCATCCACATGGGCATGTACTCCTACTAAAACTGGTCTTGTAACACCCCAAACACACGGCGTGTCTTCTGAATACACAGCGTGTATGTGAATTTTCTTCCCCTTCCTGAGTCCCCCTACCTGGATTAGCCACACGACTCTCCTTTAAACAGTACTAAACGGCGTGTATAAAACCTACACGGCGTGTATCTGACAAGCTCTTCACTGGCCCATGTTGTTCGTGACATGGCCTGTGTACCCAGGTCACACTACACGACGTGTTCCAAAAAGACGCAGCATGTACAAAGAAGTCTCAAACCGACCCATGTTTCTCACTACATGAATGGATTACACGACTGCCACTACACCACGTGTCCCACAGGCACACAACGTGTCTCACAGGCACATGGCATGTACAAGGTAAGGAAACATTGACCCGTGTTGTTAGTGACACGACCGGGTACCTGGGTCAGACTACACGGTGTGTTCAAGGTCGACACAGTGTGTATTTATTAAGTTCCCACCCTCTGTGTTGTTAGTTACATGGGAAGATACCGAGTCCACACTACACGACGTGTACAACTGGTACACGACGTGTTTCCCCCAAAACTTCCCTATCCTGTGTCTCTGCCCACGCAGCCTAGGACACGGTAAGAGAATACAAGGCGTGTACTTAGGGTACACGGCGTGTACTAAAAAAGTTTCCATTTCTTCCCAAATAGAAGAACACACGGCGTGTGTCCATAGAACTAAATGACGTGTATGCTGGGTTTGTCCAGGCAGTAAGCCTCAAAAACTACTCTGGAACCCAGAAAACATGGAACAAACACCTACATTCCAAATTCTGATTTGTGAGGGCCCATACTCCCTGCGAAACAATGTTTGGCATCTTTTATATGTTATAACAAGGAAAAAATGTTAATGATCCACTAAATTCCGGTC
Source organism: Viscum album (assembly GCA_963277665.1). Lineage (NCBI taxonomy): Eukaryota > Viridiplantae > Streptophyta > Magnoliopsida > Santalales > Viscaceae > Viscum > Viscum album. Next base: position 1,285,502,722 of record OY728133.1, read on the forward strand.
ATTTAGGGACTATACTCCTCAATAAACAAAGTTTGGAATTCATTCTATCAAAACCTCACACCAAAATACCCTAACAAATAGTAGGTATTTATCAAAGCAGCTATCACAACAACATGATCTTCTAGCACATCCACTATCACAACAACATGAAATTTATAATGCACATACATGGCATGGAAACTATGTATAGCATGTGATTCTAACATGTTTCTAAATGATGCATGAGATGAAATACCCTCATCTCACCGGGTTGCAACTAAATAGAACCTAGTATAAAAATAAACAACACAAACACAAGTGCGTCACCCAACGGTGGAAATCAAGTCAACTATAAAATTGAAAAACCAGTAATAATTACAATAACGAGGTAGACTGTATTTTCCTTGTACACGGGTTAACTACTCTTGGGCATAGCTTATTACCAACTACCATGTCCGTCTTATCCCTGAATATGGATCTAAACAGTAAGTCAAAGAAAATAACCCCTTTGATACTACTTTGTAACATCCTGGATCCGGGTGCCACTCAACGAGTTCCCCGAACCCGGTTGGTCATATGACCTCAAGTGCATTTCCCCAAATGCCAGAGGCTGCTGACTAGTAGGGAGGGCCCAGTTCTGATAGTGGGTAAACTATTCCCTCATTTTTCATAGTGTAGTGCAATAGAAAAGGTAAATAACATACAACAACGGAAGTAGTAAAAAATATTCAACTGAAATAGGGAACCCATAGTTATATATATAAAGATTCATCATGTCACTAATTCTATGAAAGAATCCAGAATAGGATACACTGTAATACAATACAATACAACTCAAAGTACAAGGTATAACCAAACAAAACAAAGTAGAGTAAAAAGAACGCAACAGCATTGCAAGCCTAAGCTCGGTCCCATGCTCTCATAATCCTCGTCTACAATCATGTACCTGTGTAGGGACCATTTCCCCTATCGACACTTGCAATAATATAGTATATTTGGGCCGAAGACGTGACCCAAATAGGGTGTGAGAATAAATCCCAGTAGGCACCCACCAAAGGCCCGTGCCCAAGTGTCAGTGAAAATATGTAACGGTAGTGTGCAAAAGTAAATGCAATAAACTAAGTAGTACTCAAAAGTAACTAACTCTACCTATTATATTTCCATTTTAATATTCATTTAACCATGCCAAGCCCGTTCTTTAACTTGGTAGGTATAACATGTAAAAATCACCACGGTGAATACTCATAACACTGTCCTCAGACATACAATCCTTTCCCTCAGGTAATCAGAATTGAAACTCACAGGTGTCTTCCCACAGGAATAACAGATATTTCCCACAGGCATATGAGGTGTTGCCCACATGCACAGAAACTACTGCCCATGGGCACTGAAACTACTGCCCACAGGCATGAGAAAGGTTGCCCACAGGCTAAACGAAACACTGCCCTCAGGCTACACAAGTAACCGGGCCTATCCCAACACATAAGCAAGAAATTATATACAATTAATCTCAAGGAAATTTAAAAACATGCTAAAATTCACGATATACCCATATGTATTCTGAAAAAATGGCTAAACAGAGGAACGCACCCCCGGGGTGGTCCTGGATCCAAGTAGTGATCCCAAACAATAGTTTAAACTTATCATCAGATTATCTACTCAATTCTAGATATCTTTTTAGCAAAGGACTCAGCTATACGACACCCTAACATGGGTTTTTAGCACAACGGTACACAATTTCAACTCAACAGTTGTAAATAAACACTATACCACATACCTTGATCATCTCTGATTGTTATATGTGAACAAAACCTCCCGAAACGTCCAATAACTACATAGATCTAGGATAAAATAATTATCGTTCAAACGTAAATAAATTTCCTTAGAGGAAGAATTGGTAAGAATAATTGAAGGAGAGGGGAGGGCTTACCCGTACGGTCCCAACGTGATCGACGAAGGCGGGATCAGATTCCTGGTGCGCGATCGAGTGATCCTCCAAGGTTCGGCCATCCTCCCGAGCTCCAAATGGAGGTTCTTCCTCCTATCTTGAATAAGGAGGCTACTGCCTATTTTAAACAAAAAAACTACAAGGCGTGTACTCTCAAGTACACGATGTGTACTTTTCATTTTTTAACTGTTCCCATGGAGGCTTCTTTCCACCGCAGAACTGTTCACTCGTCGACATGAGTACACGACGTGTGTTCCTGATTACATGGCGTGTACTATCACTCCGCTAGAGGCTACCTCCACCACCTTACTATTCACCTGCTGACTGATTACACGGCGTGTAAATACAAGGTAAATAGTGTGTAGTCAGTTTTTACACCCTTTATTGTCGACAAGCCTACACGCCCTGTGTACTCATCTCACATGACCAAAGTACACAGCGTGTGGGAAAGTACATGGTGTGTACCCAATTTTTTTTGGATTTTTCCCCATTTTCCTTATTTTCTCAAAAACACTTAAGGAAAAGGAAAAATAAGAGACCCGTACCTCAAAACAAGAACCGGGTTCTTACAATCCACTTCTATGTTTCTTAAAAATATATTCCAAAACATTTTTACTATTTAATAGACTATGGGTTAAATTCATTTATACCCTTGTTTTACTTTTTATAAAATGGGTTGAAAGGAATCTTTCTTTCATTTTACAAACAAGGTACCTTATGACCTTTTTAATGTAAGAATGTTTTTTAACTTTTATGGCGGGTGCAGCTATTTTACTCCATTATAACATCATCAAAGATTCCCTTACAAGCTTATAAGAATATTTTCAAAATAAATGTTTTCTTTTATAATTATACGACTTTTAAATGATTTAAAAATAGAAAGAGATATTTCTCTAAAAAAGGTTTTGATTTCATCTATGTCAACATCCTTTGATGGATTTTAAGTTTATTTGAAGTTGATTTATTATGTTACAAAACATCAATATTGTATTGAAGGTTTTGTGATATGTTTGACTATGGATGTGTTATTTTTATACCATTGATGGTTTATGGTTAAAGTTTTGACATTTCGTATGCTAGTTTTAATACGAATTTTTATGTTATATTTCAACCTTTTCATATAAGGAATGTATTGGACTTAGTATATGATGGGTGAAGCTCGTTATAGTTCCTTGATGCATCGGTAGGTCTCATGAGACAATTATACGTGGAATTGGAAGAGGCCTTTCCCAATTTGATATATGGTTTTGGCTGAGGCCTAAATCATTTTTAGACATCTTGGCCAAGGCCTTGAAAAGATGTTTCAGAATGTCTGACATTATGCATTCCCTCATTATGAAATTAGTTATTACATGTGATTATTCGACTAGTAGAATATCCATGTGCATGTTTATATGGTAATGTTTGATTTATTTTTTCCATATTATGTTCAAGTTTATGTTTGAAAGGTAATTTTTTTTACACATATTGCCTTAAAAGTTTATAGATTTCGCTAAATTATTTACCCTTAATAAGCATCTGAGATCACCCCTTTCTTTTGTTTTATTTTCCTAGTATATGAAGAATTTAGCTATGAGTGACTTGTAGGCATAATCTAGGAGGTTTGGAAATTTCTAATAGAATAAATTACTATTGTTTTTATTTTCAAGTTGTAATGTTGAACTTCATGTACGTAATCTATTTTACAAGACTACTAAACTGATTGGTCCTTCGGGACTTGATTTCTTGTAATCATGCCAATGTATTAAAATAATGCACCGAATCTGGGTAACTGGGGTCGGAGCATTACAGCTGCCTGCCATATCTCGACCAGGTAGAGAATTGGGCCCATGACCTAACTAGGTTGACCAGATCAGACCGGGCTGACCCAGACCCAAACTGGGTTAGTCCGGGTTAGTTGAACTAAACCGAGGCATGTGCCCCCCGGACCGGGTTGTTCGGGTTTGTCCGACCGGGTCTGACCAGGCCTAGACGCAACCAATCCCTGTTTACTAAAACTCCAATAACATGCAATACAAGCATTCGATTGACAATATGTTTACTTCATTGGAACCATCGTGACAAGGTGGATCTTTTGGTATAGTCTATGGATGTTTTCATGGAAGTTTAAATTCTACAAATGGATTGAGGAGTATTTTTCTTGGAATCAAGGGCACTAAGTGCGAAAACCCTAAGGTTGGATGAGACCTAAATACATTTGATAAGCAACCCTGTATGGATTAGCTACTATGGACTAGTGGGAAATAGCTTCTGTGTGACCCAACATTCCCACAGTGGGGAGCAGCTCTGTATGACTCGACAGACCCATGGTACTTGATAAGAGAAGTACCTTAGTATGGACAAGGTGGGAAGTCGCTTCTGTGTGTCGTAACATGCCAATGAAGGGGAGAGGCTTCTATGTGACCTAGTATACCCACATTAATCATCAGGGATGAGTACCAAAATATTCCAAGGTTCGTGGGAAGGGTCTTCTATGTGACCTAGAATTCCCATTGTACTCATTGAGAAGGAGTTCTCCAGTAGCCCATGGTCTTTGATGAAAAGACTAATGGTCCTACTTTCCTACTTTAAATTATACCAAGTGTGAGTTGTCTTGATTTATGATCAAGATTAATGATTTGTTTTTTGTATTGATTTGTGATATTTCCTTTGTGTTTTGGGATCCCTACTGAGTATTTTTTTACTGACCCCTGCACGAGCTTCACCTGCACATGTTGTGTCTAGTGCAGATGATCGATGCCTTAATGGAGGACCTGGTGGCCTAGGATCCAATGGTTCCCAATGAGACCAGGAAGGTGGGACACAATTCTACAGCTTCTAGTAGCTACTATATAATTATTAATTAGGCAGGGTTTCCAGTGTACATCTTTCAGAGTTTCCCTTATACTGTCCTGTTTTTAGTTTATGTCTTGTTGGGTTTGTATTCTATCCCATTTGACCTATAGTTTTTAGTTTTAATAAGTGGTTATTTAGTGGCATTAATGTTTACTTTTCCATATTTGGGACATGGTTGGGAGTGTGTGCATATAGGTACTCAGGAAAATACCTTCCACTTGTAGGTTGATGCCTCTAGCACTAGTCACCAACCCCTAGCCATCGGAAGGCAGGCTTGGGGTATGTCATATCACAGGCCCTAGGGGATGGGTCATGACAAATTTTGTTTATATTATGATGTATTATATGGATTTATAATGAATACACATAATCCTTTCATTATATTAATTATCAATTCAATTATATGATATTTGTAATGAAATTTTCTTTAAAAATACAATTTTATCAAATTAAAAAAATGTAATGTTTTTGTGAAATTATCCATGTTTTATGATTATGTTATGGTTCTTGGTAATTTTTTTATGATGAAGGGTGAGACCTATATCTCCATCCAATGCATTGAGTATGCGTAATTTTTAGGTCGGACATATGGTTACTCCAAGTGTAACTGTGATGGTTACACCATAAGGTAATCATGAGGGTTACATTATAAGGTAGCCATGAGGGTTACAAATCATAAGGTAGCCCTAAGGGTTACAATATAAGTAAGTAATGCACAAAGATAAATTTATGGTTTTATATATGTTCTCTAATGTTTTATATAAATCTCATGTTTCACAAAGTAAGTATATAAGGGTGAGAAGTATATCTTTGTGAAAATGATTTCATATGATTGTAAGTTTTCATGGAATAATGGTTTCTTTCATTTTTTTTATATATATTACTGAGCTTTTTATGATAATATAATGTTTTTAAAATTTTGTTCACAGGTTATAAGGATGTGTAAGAGAAAGAAGGAAGTCAAGTTAAATGTTATGAAGTTTTGTCAAAGAAATCATGTCGTTGTTTTGTGTTAAAATTTTTATGTTTTGGAAGATATGAATACTATTTTAAGGGTACCCACTTGGTATTCTTTTGGGTTGATATGTATGAGTTATGTTTCAACTTTATAAAACTATCAACCAAAAAATTTCACTGGGAATGTAAAGAAGTGAAATCTAGTTGAAATAGCTTGATTATGTGATGTTTGAGGCAGGGTCCTTATATATTATATAAAAATGGTTTTGAAATGTCCAATTTTTTTCCTTTTTCATCTGTCGAACAAATAAACACATCGTTAATGCATACATATAACCTATTATCTACAAGTATTTTCTAATGATATTTTATTGTTATTTATATTCCTCAATGTTGGAATATCAATTGAATGCAGTGCAACCCTACGGGTTAAGGTTGCTGGCTTCAAGAGATCTATCCCACAATAGATACTATAGGGGTATTTCCCATCACATATAATCCCAAACCTCCCTCCCATCAAATGTACATTTCAAAAGTGGGATGGTAATGAGCCACCATGGTGGGAAGCGAGCACTACTGAAGAAAAAACCCATGAGGTAGTGAACCAATGTGGAAAATATTGTGATATAGAGTCATGTCGCCTGAATTTATATCCTTCAATTGGTATCATAATGGATAGGAAAAACTATGTTTTTTAGGGAAAGCACTAGGGGAGATTATTGGAATTCCAAATGAATGCGGTGAAGCCCAATGGGCCAGGTTTGCTGGTTGTAGAGGCCATGCACCACATTAGAGACTGGTGGGGTGTTGGGAATCATATATAATCCCCAACTATCCCCCCTCATATCACAAGGAATTTTCATAAGGGGGATGGTAGTGAGCCACCCTGGTGGGCAATAATCTCTACTAAAGAACTATCCCGTGAGGTAGTGAACAAAAGCTTACAATATTGGGATGGAGGTTCCTATTTCCCCAATGTATATCCTTCACTCAATGAAAACAACCCTTGATACTTCTTTTGACCTACCAAGGATATTATCCAATTATAACATATATATTATTTCTTCATATGGTTTATGCTTATGATGAAATGATATTTATGAAACCCATTTTTTTTCATGAATTATTCTTATGAGACTCCTTTATTTCCCACCAATAATTTTATGATGAAATATTTTTGAATCCCATTTCCTTTCTATGGGTTATGATATGATTATTATTTTATTATATTGTGCCAAAAATTAGTTTCATTTTTATTATGTTATGGGTGGGATTGAAATAATAGATCCCTCTAATTAATTGGGTAACGATGGATTCATCATGACATAAACATGATTAGAATGGAGAGTGAACCCACTTAAGTAAGGGAATATTTCCACTATAATAGACTTGGAAGTTAACATTGAATACTATTCTGTTTTGGTTAGTGAACTCAATTCACTATGATGGTCCATGAAATGAGTCTCGACTAAAATGAAAATAATTTATATTGTTATTTGTACGACACAAATATATAACTTATTCTAATATTATTTTCTCAATGCTCATGTCATTTTATTATTTTATGATTCATATATTATGAACTATAATTATTTATGAAATGATTAGTGTTATGATATATGATGTGAAAGTTGTGGTTTTCAAATGTTATCCCGTTCTTTTCATACCCATATTCCCATATTATATTGATATCTCCATTTTCTACCATTATTGAGCTCTTTAGATCACAATTTATTATGTTTTATTCCAAATGGTTATGAATAAAGTTATGATGTATGATATTTATATGAAGGGTGCAAGTTATGAAGAATTTAGTTGGTGATAATGTAGTTTAGTTATGAACCAATCGTTTATGCATCCTAGTATACATGATAATGAATCTTTACGGTCCATATATGTTTTTTTATAAAATGAAATTAAGATTATTCTATTAAGATGTTTTATCTATATATGAAAAGTACATGTCACTATATTTGGTATCGGATGATCCATTCAGTTAACCTTTGGAAACTAGGGTTAGAATTTTTTTTTGATAACCTGAGGGATTAGACAATGTATATGAAAATGAATTGGGATTCTACTAAAGGATAGAGTGAGTTGTTTCCATGAAAACAACTGAATGTGGATCAGGAACATTTGTACCTATGGGTAGTAAATCTATAAACGGTACATTGATATTTTACTCAATCATCACCTAGGGAATGAAAATGGGCCTTTATATACACATGGTTTTATTAACCTAATAGATATGTTATGAAATTTCAAAAAAAATACATCTTTACAAACAACCAGGAAAGATTTCAATACATTATGACCTTGAATAGACTAGTATAAACTTAAAATTTTGTAGATTAAAAACATGGTATCTTATTTATAAATCTTATAAATTATTATTCATGATTATGTGATTTCCAACTTTGATTATAATTTATCACATTATTATTTTTGGTTTTAGTTGGATGGAACCATAAGGAACATTGTTAATGTTTATTATGATTAATAATTTTATGATGAGAACCCAAATGGGGTTATGACTATAGTGAATGATATTTTTATTATACATAATAAATTATTATGATAAATTATTATCAAATTTTACATTAACTAACTCTTGGAATCTCTTATTAAAATAAGGATTGATTTCACTAAGTGCTCAGGTGGTAGAGACTAAATAAAAAAATATTCAACTTTCTATATTTTCAGAACGTGGGTACAAGAACACAAATGAATGTCTTATACGGAAGATAATATTTTTTTATGTGTGAAATATAAGGGAATAGAACATGTAATTTTTGAGGTAAAATGAAGTTTCAAGGGAGGAAAATGATGTTCATCCTAAGATACAATTTATAGTTCAATGTATTATGTGTGGGGAATATGGGAATTATTCGAGTCAATTCAATAATAAAAGTGTTAATCTAATAACAAGGTAAAAACCATTAAAAGTTTAAAGTAAATATGTATTTGGTATTCAAGAATTATGTTATAGAATCATTTTTAAAAATTGTATTTGTTTTTATAAGAATCAAGAAACGTATAAGGTTTTTTGTTAAATTTTTAATATTATATGTCATCATGTAAGATTAACATATTATTTATGGATACCAACATGAGATTATGAGTTTATGTTTGATCACAACTTCAAATTATTAGAAACCCATTTTTAATTTTTATGTGTTGGGATTTTAATGATATTATAGATATTTTGGGAGATATTTTATTGGGATAAGATATATATAACCATTTTGATTAACATGTGGTATAATTTGAGGAAGAATGACCTATTCAAAAGTTTAAAGGTATTGATATCCTTCAAGGTTTATATAACATTTTATTATTAAGGTTATTATTAAGTATTTTTAAAATATGTTTTGGGATGTTATAATAATTATAAAAAAATTTATTCAGAAAAAGGATAACATGTCGCATCCCACAAGTTTGAGGGATTGACCCCACAACTAAAGGGAAATAAGAGTAAAAATCCTACCACTAGCCTATGTTATGTCTTGGTTTGTATGATTTTCTTAAAAAAAATCATCTAATAGATATAGATTATGTTTCTGAGATAACTATTTTATTAAATGGTGATTTTTGATTCATAATTTTTAGAACATGTTCATTATTTTGGGGACATTATATGATTAAGGGAAACACGACATTATAAAAATTTATATTATGAATATGTGTTGAATAATTTTTTCCAAGAAAGTGTTATTTTACTATTTTTTATGATTAATAGGATTGTTTATAGAAATAATTAGAATATCATAGAGATTATGTGATTTGGAAATATACATTTTGGTATGAGGAATTAGAATTGATTGATGTTATTCCGAGATAAACAATAAATTTATCTTGAAAGAATATGTGATTATATCATTATAATATTTTGGTTTTAATCCATGTTTAGAATATTTTTTGTAATTTTGGCCTTCTTTAGTTATATAATGATCTATATTCAACATTAGGTGTTATTATTGATGTTTTAGAGATTAATTTATTGTATTGGATAACTTGTGCTAACCATTTTGGTTTTAATAAATATTTAAGGGTAGATAGAAAGTTATATCACTATATTAAGGATATTATGAACTGGTAAAAGTTAATTTTATTTATTTAGGACTAAATAAATTTCACCTTCAAAATCAATTATATTGATTAATAAATGAAGTGAAAATTGATAAAATCACAACCAAAGGATGAAAATATTTCTTATGAAATAAAAGGATATCAAGTTAGTATATTTTAGGCTTTTATCTATCTTAATAGTAATATAATACCTCAACATTAAAACATGGATCTTGAAATAAAAATTCTACTTTTAAATTAATTTTCAAAAAATCAATTGACTTCTCACCCATTATAGATTTATGTATTTGTAGTGGGTAAATTTCTCCAAACCACGTTCTCTATCACTCTTGATTAGTACTTATACATTAGTGTTTTACTCCATGTTTATATTATGAATTCCCAATAATTTTATCCTATTTGAAAAATTGTTTTGTATTATTCTAGATAACCATTATATTTACCTTTACCTCATTCTAGGAAGATGTTTTATTTAACATTTTTTCTATGTGTGTTTCCATGAAGAAATTTTCAACTGTCAAACACCCTGAGGAGAAGTTAAAATTGTGTGGATGAAATTTATTAATGTGGTTGGGAGAATTTCAAACCCCATTATTTTTAAATATTTTTACATTTAAATAAATTTTATTTATTTAAAAGATTGAGTTACACACAACACTGAGTTTTAACAAACCACATTGTATTATTAAAGTATTATTATTTTTAAATGACCATTATAATCTAAATTATAAATTAGAGAATATTAATAATATTAATTTTTTTATTGAATATATATAATTTACATAATCAATATAAATTCCTTGATTATGTCTTATTAAATAAGAACTGAGTTTTTAGTAAATAAATTTTATTCATCAAAAATTATGTTTTCACAAAAACAATTTTTTCCTTTCTATGAAAAAATATAATAACGAATTTATAGAAAAAATTTAAAATTTATTTTAATAAAATTATATTATTATTTTAATAATAATATATAAAATTAACATAGGGTGAAATTTTTGTATTTTTTATAAATGATTGATTTTTCATGGAATACTGAAAATTAACAATTGTTTTCAAATATTATCAATTATTTTCATTAAATCGAGTAATGTAAAAGAATAATTATATTTTTGATTTAGTATTAAAGATAAATATGGTCAATTTTTTTGAAATAATTTATTAAATTTCATTTGAATCAGAAATCTTCTTGATTTTTTGTACAAATCTATTTTTATGCTTAAAACACATTTTTCCTAAAAACTATTTTTAAGTGCACTACATCTTTCTATATTATTTAAATAGTTACCATTAATTATGGAGGAATAAAATGAAACTTTTAGATTATATATAACTATATATTAATTTATATTTATATAAAAATAGTATTTGACATAGATTTAATGTAAAACCATAATTTCCTTGAAAAATGAATTTCATATAAAACCTTTTTTCATCCCATTTTCCACACTTATTTTAAAATTATATTTTCTCACATTTGGAAATTTATTTTAAAAAATTAAAATATTTTTTGAAATAATTGTTTATAAACTATCAAAGAGTTAATTTTTGAGAATTTTCTTAAAAGATGAAAGTTTCGATGAATAATGAAAAATGTTGATTTTTATTGAAAAGGACTATAATGCCTCAACCCCAAAATCCAAGAGCCAGTGAATTATTTTTTTATATCAGAATGATTACAGGGAATAAAATCCTATAGGAATTATTAGTTTATTAGTCTTAGAAAACTAGATTACATACACAATACCCAAAATACATTGGGAAATAGAAAATACAATATGATACATAATAAAATGAAATAAATTTCATCCTTGGATGCATATTCTTATATTTATTCTTCATAGCCTATAAAAACTGAAAATAATAAGGGTGATCTCTAATGCTCTATAATGTTATGTAAAGAGGAATAAATAATGAATCAATGAGAATAAATTAACATGGTAAGGTAAATAACTGACAACACATGCCATTCAATTAACTAGATAGGGAAAAATAAATATGGAATTGGAGAAATTGAAACACATTTCATTTAATCAATAAATTGAAATGAAATATATCCATATATATTTCAATGTAAAATTTTATGGATGAATACTAACTGTAAATAAATTGGGTAAATTTTTAACTATTGAACATCATGTCACAGGCATATGAAATCCTTGACTATCAATATCCATACTTGGGACACTTCAAATCTATGGATTGAAACCTATTTAATTAGATAAAAATATTTGTCTCACGAGAACCTATCCATGCATCTAGGAGATATATAATTTATAGGATCCACCCATCATTGCATGTTCAAAGTAATATTCATATCGAGAAATCAATTTAATTAATAAATAATATTTCTTATCAAATATCCATATTGAGTAAATAATATATAATTATAAATATTTCCTTAAATAATAAAATACTGTAAAATTAGACACTATATGTAAAATGGTATATGATTTAGTAAATAGTAATATCCTTGAAAAATGAAATGCATAATTAGGGTAAATTCAATGTTCGATGATCATAGGAGATTGAATATTTCAGGAGGACTAAAAAATGATTTAAGGAAGTAAATGTGAATACTATCCTCGAAAAAATGAATAACAAATCATCCAAAGGAAGAATAAGGATGGTATCAATACAAAAAATCTCATGTGTATTAAAAATAAATGGTTTTTATTATTGATGAATATAAATACTATAAAAAAATATTTTAAAAACATTCTTTAGGAAAATAACCTTTTTATAGTATTTTGAAAAAAAAATTTATTTGAAAATAACTTTTGAACACATTTTATTTAAAATTTAAACTTTTAAACATGAAAAGGAAAATTTAAAGAAATCATAGTGGGTAAATCATTACAAGATTTACTAAGTAAATAAACACTCCTTTTTCATGGTATTTTTTTTGAAAAATTCCATGTTGGGAAAAAAACAAGAAGATTCCATTGAAAACATTGGAAAAAGATAAAAAAGATAAAAATGTATTTTCCAAAAAAAAATTTAAAATCTTTTTTTGAAATCATTTTAGTAAAAAAAGGTTTTTAGAAGAAAACATGTTCTCCAACTAAAGAGAGAAATAAAGTCAGGTTTTCTTTAAAACTATTTATAAAACATTTTGAGTACCAAAGAGTGGAAAAAATAGTAATAATAAATGAAAAAAGACATGAATAACTAGAGGAAAGGAAATTTAAAGGGTTTATAAAAAATGGTAATATAATTTCCTCAAATGTAAATACCATTGAAATATTATTAGAATTATTTTTAATGAAAATAATCTTTAAACATTTCAAAGTGTCCCATACCACTTACAAACATTTTAAATCATAAACCTCACAATGGAATAAAATTTAATTAATGTTAAAATATCACGAGAGTAAGTAGATTCATTATATATCATGTAAATTGGTATTATATACAACATATAAATGAAACTATGTGCATAACAAAAAATAGGTCTTAATAGAATGAAAATTGAGACAAAATCCTTTACCTTGTGTTTATATTGAGGTGAATATCCTTTAACCTTAAATATAAGGGGTTTAACCATGTTAATAACTTAAAAATAACCATATTAATATTTATTATATCATATATTAACCTATTATAATATCTTATAACCCAATTTTAATAACCTTTCAATATTTTTACTATTTTGGGTGTTGGTTGCCTAGTTTTTTGAGTATGTTTTAACTTGTTATGTATTGTTCCTGTTAAATGTATCATGGTTTCATCATCTCAAGAATTTAAAACATGATGTTAATATCATATATATCTAGTATATATTATTCTATAATAATCTATAATGTTGGGATATAAGAAATGAAATTCAATTTTTATGGAGACGATAGTCCATACATACGCATGAACGCTACCTTCATTTCATTTTCATATTTTAAATGAATGAAAATTAAATGATATGTATATACATGTATGTTATAATTATATTACCCTATTTATGTAATATATTTTATATCTATTTATTAATATTATCCTCAATATGTTCCTTTTTTAGTGTAGACGAATCACATTACTTTGATGGGGCGGTAGTTCACACTCCCCCAAATAATGTTACCGTATTAACACAAAATAGAAAATATTAAATTTTTGTCTTATAAAAGGATTAAATACATATAAATACATAATATATATCATATATAACATATATAAGATGATATTATATAATAATTTCCAACTATTAAAGTTGGTAAAGGAAACAATGAACAATCATCGTTTAAGGAGGCGGTATTTCGCCATACACAGAAACTATATGTTCATTTCCCATTAGATGGAAGTGTGTACGAGTTTTAGTAAATACCATAATATAAAAAATATAAGTATATTTAGGATACTGCATTTATTATATGAATATAGAAGAAGACTATTTTAGGTGGTGGATAAGTAAATGAATGAAAAGAGATCATTGGAATGTGTTACCTTAAAAATCATGTAACTTCTTTTGGTTTATATCAAAGGGATTACTTGGAAGGATTCCTTACCAAAGGGAGGAATAAAGTTTGAAGGGAGTGATTTTGGGAATTTAATTGGGTAGATATTGGCCGATCCTATGTGGTTTGAGAGGAGCGAGTAAGTGGGAGAACTGGCGGCCTTTTATAGTAAAGAAAGAGTGGTACTCTTGTAATATTTTGAGAAAAGATTTATTCCCACATTTTTCATGTCGAAATTGGATTCAATAATGAACCCAATTCAATAAAAGAGAGGATATGGTTGATATATGGCCATCCAAAAGAACTTGGACAAGTTTAAAGGTCATTTTAGTCATTAAGGTTAATGATTAGTCCCTTTTTAATATTAATTTAACCTTAATTGTTGTAATTAATTTTAATAACTTTTATTAATATTATTTATGAAAAAAATTTGATCTTATTATAAATTAGAAATTATAATTATTTAATATATGTAGTAAATATTTCCAAATTCCATTAATAGAAGTGGAAAAAAATTAATTTAAATTTAATCATGTAGACGGGACTACAATGTAGGTTTTCAAAGTAAAAACGTCTGAAAGATTGCTATGTTTTTATAGTCAATTTCAATGTGAAATTGAGTAAAATTTACTAAATTAGATTAATTTTTAGAAAATGATCTAATTAAGATTTAAAACCAATTAAAATTATAATTTCACCTTATAAATAAATTATATAAAAAGACATTTTTGAACTAAAATTCAGTGTTTTTAACAATCCATTAAAAAAGGATATGTCTCCAAAAAATAAAAATTTAACATTAACATAATTTTTATGTTTATATTTCAAATATGAAGTTTATTTTGACATATTAAATCAATTAAAGTTTCAAAATTCAGATTTAAAATGGGGTCTCAATTAAAAAGTGGTAAAATTTATTTATAAAAATATAGGTTTTTTGTGTAAAATAGGGTTTGTTCTTATCTTATGCATATAATACATAATGGATGAATAAAAAAATATTTTATTGAATATATAATATATATATTTTATTAAAATAATTAAATAATTGTAATTAATTATTATTATTATAAAAAAAATCCTGTGGAAGCATAAAAATAAAAATATTTCTTTTTTATATCTAATTGGTTCTTATTTTCATTTCTCATTAATTGGTAACCAATAAATTAATTATATATATATATAAACCATAAATTTGTGTAAGTATGATAATACTATTCAAAACTGCTAACATAACAACTAGGTTATATCATATTAAATTAAATAATAATATTTTAATAATACATTGTTATTTAGTGAAACTCATTCTTGTGTGTAATGCAAGCTATCAGGGGAGGTCAGTCTTGCATGTAACACAAGTTATCGAGGAAAGTCACTCTTGTGTGTAATATAAGATAACTCAATGTTTCATTTATTACAAGCTATATAATGTATCTAATTTATTTACAATAGTAAACATATAGTGAAGTCTTAGGATATTATATTCCCTTACGTGCTTGGTGATGCATTTCATACATGCTATCAAATAAAAATTTGTACTTTAGAATTTCATGGAGTCACATTATCGACATATTAATTAAGTTGCTTCCTCTAATTCAAAATTGATCTTGGTAATAGATTGTTTGATATTTACTACATTGAAATCCCACATCATGAGAATGGTTTGTAAAAAATCCACTAGAAATGAGATAATGAGAAGTATATATGTCTTATGGACTAACATTTAACTAGGTTTCTAAGTAGGAGAGCATTAGTGGCATGTAGAGATATATACTTAGAGGAAAACGTAAATATTTATAAGGATTGAATGAGGTCATAAATCAGAAACAAGTGAATGATTAGTGTAATGTTGATGGCCTCAAATCCATAAATATTTTATGATTCAGAAGACCATAACTTCAACAAAAATTAAGGTATTAGGAAAACATTTTATTTCGAAGTCATTTTCCTAATGTTGGGTAATTTTTTTGCTGACCAAGAATATAATGAAATATGTACACTTGATATTTTTAAATTTAAAATGAAAAATCCAATCTTTTTGGTGTTCTTTAATAAAATTTTAATTCATCCCATTAATCTTGTAAATTAATTACACATAATGATTTTTTAACCCTGAAGCACTAAAATAAACTTTTAGATGATCATAAGGCCTATAAAATAGTTCTAAGTCAAACTATTTGTCTTTAACTATCTTCCAAAACCAATATGATTAATAGATTAATATCTAATCCTAAAAAGTGATACTACTAGTTTATCATTAAAATTTATTCATCAAATTGTTCAACTAAAAGAAATGAAAAATTAACCAAGACATTGTGTAGGTTCGTGGTTGGCATGAAACCCTTATCATACTTCAGTCATGGGTTCAAGACTCACAAACTTAACAGACCGGTAGGTTTTCACCAGGCACATAGGTTCTCATTTTCATAAACCATATTAAAATAATTTTAGAAATAAATCTAACAGACATCCTTTCAATTTAATAATTAAATAGAATCTTAACTAAGGTTTTCAATACAACCATTTTTTATAAGTATCATTATATTTTTTTACTTTTAGTACAATTTCATTACTAATCATATAAACCCTAAAGGTAATAAATACCTTTAACATTACATTTATATAAATTTAAAGGTATTATTACTTATATAACATTTTCCTCTAAATTATATGCTTCTAAAATCAATCACATTATAAAGAGGTTTCATGATTCTTATAAAAAAATGCACTGGTAAAATACTTCTTAAATTTAATTATTTAATCCCAAAAACACTTCATCAAAAGTGGTCCTTCCTTATTCTATGATTTAACCATAACATCATATGTTATATTTATAAATCATGAAACCTTACATTCCATCTAAAACACATTATTTTTTACCCAGGATACTTATTATGTATCCAAATTATCCTTAATAGTTTGTAAAGAAAATGTGGATTATCCTAAGAATATCCCCCAATAGTTTCAATCCAAGTGTGCAGTAAGGTCTATTATCGTGTACCAGGTTACTCTGAGTTAGGTTTAGAACACCTTGTTGGTGTTCTTACTCCTAGGTATATCTATTCCAGAACCATGTCTACTTGTTATATCCAAATAGGGATGTTTTTCTTGGAATACCTGCATATTCTATGCTTTACCAAATTATACAGTTTTCTTTTATACATATCCTCAAATTATAACTAAGGTTTATGTTATCTAATATAAGTTTTCCTAATATAGTTCCCATGGTTACTATTAAACTTCATTTGATACCAACTCTAGCACCCCAACTACAAAATCCTAAAGCCAATGTCTTATTTTATTATATTACCATGATTTCAAGGAATAAAATCCTAAATAACCATTCAGTTTTATAGTCTAGGAAATCTATATTACATTCATGATTCCAATAATACTATGATAAATAGAAAATACAAACATGATAAAAAATAAAATCAAATAAAATACATCCATGAAAACTTATTCAAATATTTCTTATTCATATCCTGGGGAATGAAAATATAATAAAGGTGAGCTAAAATAATCAGTATAGGTAATTAAAGAAAATAAATAATAAATCAATGGAAATAAATTAACATGGAAAGGTAAATAGTTGATAACAATTTATATTCAAATAAATAGATAAGGAAAAATCAATATGGTAATGTAAGAAAATGAAACACATTCCATTTAATCAACAAACTAAAAAGAAATGTATCCATAGATATTTCAAAAAAAATATCATGGTTAAATAATAACTAAAACTAAATTAGGGAAATGCTTAATTATTGTAAATCATGTCACATTAATATGAAAACCTCTACTGTCAATATCCATCCTCTGGATAGTTTAAAACTACGTATAGATACATGTTTAATTTGCACAAATTAGTTTTCTCAATAGAACCTATCCATTCATTAAGTGGGTATATAAATTCCATACTCCACCATTCATTTCATGTCTAAAGTATTATTTATATTGATAAATTGATTTAATTAATAAACAATATGCCTTATCAAATATCTATATTAAATAAAGAATATAGAATTTAAATATTTTCTCAAATAATAAAATTTTGTTAATATAGACACCATATGTAAAATGGTATACACTTTAAGAAATATTAATATCCCTAAAAATAAAATATATAATTAGTGGAAATTCAATTTTTGATGATCATAGGAGATTGAATATTTCAAGTGGAATAAAAAATGAATTTAGGAAGTGAATGTTAATAATATCCTCGGTAAAATCAATAATAAACCATATATAGGAATAATAAGGATTATATTAATACAAAAAATCCTAAGTTGAGTAAAAATAAAGGGTTTTTGTTGATGGTGAATATAAATAATATAAAAATATATTTTAAAAACATTTTTGAGAAAAATGTCCTTTTATTTTCAAAAACATTTTGAAAAAAATTTTATTTGGAAATAACTTTTGGAAAAATTTTATTTAAAAATTATCCTTTTAAACATGAAAATAAAGATTTAATTTTATGGTGGTGGGTAAATCTGTACATGTCGTACGAGGTAAGAGAACATTAATTTTTTATAAAACAAATGTTGGGAAAATTCATTGTTAATAAAGAAAAAGAAAATTTCTTTGAAAACATTGGTAACATACAAAAAGATTAAAAATTTATTTATCAAATCACATTAAAATATTTTTTAAAGTTTTTTAAAAAAAAATTGTTTTTATAAGAAAACAGGTTCTCTAACTAAAGAATTAAATAAAGTCATGTTTTCTTAAAAACATTTTCTAAAACATTTTGAGTACCAAAGAGTGGGAAAATGGTACTAATATAGGAAAATGTTCCTGAATAACTAGAGGAGAGGAAAATAAATTGGTTTATTGAACAATAGATATATAATTTCCTTGAAATTAAATATCCTTAAAAATCATTAGAATTGTTGTTGAGGAAGATAATATTTAAACATTCCAAGTTGTATCATACCACTTTGAGACATTTTAAATCATAATCCTCATGAAGGAATAAAATTAAATGAAAGTTATAATATCATTATAGTAAGGATATTCATGATATATTGTGTAAAATTTCATTATATACAAGATATAAAATAAACTAGATGTATAACAACAAATTATTCTTAATAGAATTTAAATTGAGATGAAATCCCTTACTATGTGTTTCTTTTCGGGTGAACATTGTTTAAAATTTAGTATAAGGGGTTTCAAAATATTAGTAACTTATAAAAGAACAATATTAATTTTTATTATATCATATATGATCCTATTATAATACATTATTTCCCATTTTTTAATAATATTTCATTATTTTAACAATTTCAGGTGTTAATTTCCTAGTTTTTCGAGTATGTTTTAACTTGTTATTTGTTGTTTTTATGATATATATCATGTATTAATCATCTAACGAATGTAAAAAATGATGTTAATATCATATATATCCATTATATATGTATATAGAATAATGTATAATGTTTTTAAGTAAGAAATTAAATATACTTTTCATGGATACAGTATTCCGTATGTACGCATAAAAGATACCTTCATTTCATTATTGTATTTTAAAAGAATGAAAAGTAATGAAATGTATAAACATGTATATTATAATTCATTTACCTTATTAATTTAATACATTTCATATGTTTTTTTTAAAATTATCCTTAATATATTCCGTGTTTAGTTTTAATAAATCATATATCTTTGAAGTGGTGGAAGTCCACACTTCCTCAAATGATGTTATCGTATTAACGAAAAATGGAAATTATTAAATTTATGTGTTATAAAATGATTAAAGATGTATAAATACATAATAAATAACGTATATAACATATATAAGTAGATATTACATCATAATGTCAAACCATAAAGGTTGGTAATGGAAAAAGGAACAATCATAGTTCCATGGGCTAGTAGTTCGCTATACACCAAAATAGTATGTTCATCACCCATTAGATGGATGTTTCTAGGATTTTAGGTTGAAACCATAATGTAACAACATTTTAGTATATTTAGGATACCTTTTTTTTATAATAACATAGAATAATAAAATTTTATGTGGTGTAAAATTAAATTAAAGAAAAGGGATCGTTGGGAAGTATTACCTAAACAATCAGGTAACTCCTTTTGGTTTAAACCAAAGGGATTTCTTGGAAAGAATCATGAAAAAAAGAGAGATTCATGGTATAGGGGATGTATTTTGGGAAGTTAATTGGGTAGATATTGGCTGAACAAAATTGGGTTGATAGGTGTGAGGAAGTGGGAGAAGTGGTGGCCTTTTATAGTGTATGAGGAGTGGCACTCTTGTAATATTTTGACAAAGGAATTATTCCCATGTTTTCATATAGAAATTGGCTCCAATAATGGACCAAATTATAGAAAAGATAGGATAGGGTTGATATATGGCCATCCAATATCTCTTGTATAAGTGTATTGGTAGTTTTGGGCATTAAGGTTAAAGCTTCGTCCCTTATTAATCTTAATCTAACCTTCATCATTTTAATTAATTTTAACCACATTCACTAATAACATTGGTAAAAAAAGTTGTTATTGTTAAATTTTTTCAATAATTTTCATTCCAATTATGGAATAAATTTTTCCAAATTCTAATCATATAAGTGGTAAAAATTAATTTAAATCTAATCTCATTAACATGATGACACTCTTAGTTTTCAAAGTAAAAACGTGTTAATGTTTTCTATGTTATTATAATCAATTTCAAAAAGAAATTAATTAAAAAGAAATAAATTGGATTTATTGTAAAAAATTTGATTAAATAAAACAATAAGACCAATTAAAACTATAATTTTACATTGAAAATAAATTAGATGAAAAATCAGTTTTGAACTAAAATTCAGTATTTTTTATCTATGCGTTGAAAAAATGATATGTTTCTAAAAAATATAATTTTTTTAAAATAACCTCATTTTTATGTCACAATTAAAAATAAAA
Source organism: Viscum album (assembly GCA_963277665.1). Classification (NCBI taxonomy): domain Eukaryota; kingdom Viridiplantae; phylum Streptophyta; class Magnoliopsida; order Santalales; family Viscaceae; genus Viscum; species Viscum album. The sequence goes on from OY728133.1 coordinate 1,285,523,896, forward strand.
AATTTATTATGATATATTAAATCAATTAAATTGTGAAAATTCATATTTAAAACGGGTTCTCCATTAAAAGGTGGTAAAATTTCCTTTATAAAAATATAGATTTTTTTGTGTAAAATAGAGTTTATTCTTATATTATGCATGTAAAACATAATATTTGAATATCAAAAATATTTCATTGAATATAAAACATTTATTTTTCACTAAAATAATTAAATAATTGTTATTGATTATTATTATTATGACAAAACTCTTTTAGAAGCATAAACATAATAATATTTCTTTTTGTATCTAATTGATTCTTATTTTAATTTATCATTAATTGGTAACCAATAATTTTTTTATTTATATAAAACATAAACTTTCATAAGTTAATTAATACTATTAATAAATTATAACATAACGGCTAGGTTATATCATATTATATTAATTAATAATATATTAATAATACATTTTTGTTTGGTGAAATTCATTATTAAGTGTAACACAAGCTATTGAGGAAGGTCACTTTTTCATATAACATAATCAATCAAGGAAGGCCTTTATTATGTGTAACATAATATAACTCGGTTTTTCATTCAGCATAAGATATATCATGTATTTAATTTATTAAAATTAGTAAATACATTGTAGAGTCTCAGGATATTATATTCCCTTATATGCTTGGTGATGTGTGTCATACATGCTATCGAATAAAAATTTGTCCTTTATAATTTCAGGTTGTTAAAATGACAATTTCTTTCAAATAATTTACCAATTAATTTTTTTTAAAATAGAATAAATGATATATTAGTCCAATTATCTTACCATAAATCCAATTTTGGCCATCAGAATAATTTTTTTGTTGAATATTTAAATAAAAACATTTTATAGTTATGAAAATATTTTCTTTGGAAAACTCGGTTATCATCACAACTACATGAATAATTTTAAACTATATTCATCAAATTAATTGAAATTATTTTCATAAAATGGAATTCATTTTTTAATCATCATAATTAATATTATTTAACATTTTTAACTTATTTTTTGGTCATAATGGAATGTAAAAAGAGGAATAAATATTTTACCATGGTTAATGTTAAAATAGACATAACATGGGGGGTTAAAATAAATGGATAAGAATTAAAATGAACTAATATATATATATATATATATATATATTTTATTTTATTTCCTTATTTTGACCTTATATTATCTGAGGTTCATTAATGGTCTATTTTGGATCATTTTTGTGTGTGTAAAACATGGACTTATTTTGTTCTTTTGAAAAATTTCATTTGTGTCTTCTCCCCCAATTATAAAAGGGCACCCCCTATCCTATAATACTCACACAAAAATACCCTTTTATTCAAGGATATCCAATTTAAAATCCATCCCTTATTGCATCCTAAAGTCCTTGGTTTGATTATGAGAGATTAACAAGGATAATTTTTGTGCAAACCTAGAGAGGTTGTATGAAGAAGTGCTGCTATTCTTAACTAAGAGTTTTGCTTTATTTCTTCATACACTTAATTAAAATAATCTCAAAATATGAATAAATAATAAAAAAGTTTTGTTAAATATACAATTATTTTATTATGTTGCTTTATTTTTCTATATCTATCTCCTCTTCTATAAAAATAGATTTGAAACTATCAACCATGTGTATGATAAACCAGTGACTCGTGAACCGATGTAATTTTTTATCCCTAACTTCCTATCACATACAAATATGACTGTGTGTTAAATATATTTATATGATAATTATGAAATAATTATATTTTCTTTTGTAATAATATAACATATTACTTATTCCCTTAAAATATCTTAGAAAATGATAACGGTATTTATGCTTGCATGTGGACTACTTCCACGTAGTGATGTGATATGTTTTCCATTTTTTAGAATAGTTGGTAATAATGATTGATTAAATTATTATATATTATATATATGATATAACAATTATTCATTAAAGATGAATTAAAATTTAACTATCTTTTTTAATCTACGGAAGAGGAAAATTACATTCATCTGTACGTACGAATTACGATCTCTAAGAATAATGTAATTCATTTTTCAATATCTAACTATTAAGAATAAATGTAAATATGTATATAAGGAATTTATATGATATTTATATCATTAATATAATTTTAGACACTATGGAACCGTGATCAAATTATAGGGACCAGAAACTACTAAGCCAATCCATACATGAAAAACAATGTAGTTATTACCCCAAAAAATGATTTTAATGAACAATTGTAAACAAAATGGTGATTAATGGTTATAAGTAAATAATATATGACATGGTAAATATTATTATGGATATAATATATTAAAAACAGTACTATATATATTATGCATGACTTCTTATGTGTAATAATAATGTCAATACTTGAGGTAAGAGATTTTAATCCCACTTTTATTTCTATGAGACACGTGCGATATTCAATACATGTTTCTTTTAGGAAGATTATATACTACACATTAATGTATTTTATGATTTTATTATGATTTTATTTGTGGTTATGAATATCTATTTATGGTTATTTCATACAAAGGTATTGTTATTAAAAGGTTACTAAAGAGTTAATGGTTTCAGGTTACAGTCTCATTGATTATCATAGTTATTTGTGATTATGTTTCTAATAATGAAATATCATAATCAATATCCAAATAAACTCATCATTTTTCTTATACAATGGTTATTTTTTTAGATTAAAAGTCTTAATTTCACCTTATACTCTTTTATTTCTCAAAAAACTAAAAACAATTCCAAGTAAGATCAATGTCATTTCTCTCTTTAGTCAAAAATCCATTCAATTCCATGTTAATATTTTGAAAAAATGTTTTCAATAATTTTTTTAATCAAAAATGAATTATTAATCACATTTTTACCCTGTTCTAACTTTTTAAAATTTTTTGTAAAATGAATATTCTTATTATATTCTGAATGTGGTACTTTTTACTCTTTACCAAAAATATGAAAGGAATATTTGTTCTAATGTACAAGAAATGAAATTAATTTTCCACCATAATGACCAAATTATTCTTTATTATTCCTTTACATGTTTCCAAATTTATTTTATATGATATTTTTTTCTTTATTATTTTAAATATTTATAGATTCTTAAAAAATTGATTTTCAAGATGTAAACTGTAAAATCCTCAAAAATGTATTAATGATATTTTAATGGTATTTTTATTCTTAAAGAAAAAAAAACATGATTCTACAGATGATATATTATTAATATAATTCAATAACACCATAAAATTTTTTATAAATAATTTATGATTATTAGGATAAGATTTTTATAAAACTCATTTATTTTTCATGGGTTATGCTAATAAAAACCTATTATTTTCTATGAGTAATGCAATGATTAAATTTTTATGAAATATGATGGATGTTTTCTTATCTTGTGGCACACATCTATATGATTTTAATAATGTGAAAGGTGGCCCCAAAATTATATATCCCTCCAATCCATTGGGAAATTAAGGATATGTCCTAAGATAAATAAGACTACAATGGAAAGTGAACTCAGTTCCATAAGGGAATCTATGAACTATAGTAATCTTTAGAGTGAAAATTAACTACTACGATGGGTTGGGGAGTGAACCCATTCCACTATGATGGTCCTGGAAATTATCCTTTTCTAATAGGAAAATTATTTTTAACACTTAATTGTATTCATAATATGAATTTCATATGACAATGTTAGGCTCTTATGGATAATGTTCTTGGATTCCTTTATGATTCATGTAACGACCCGAAATTTTGAATAAATTTTGTTTCCTAAATTTTTGTGTTATTTTATTTTATACTCAACAAAAACTATTTCATTTAATAAAATGAGTATAATTAAAATGAGACCGTTGGGTTTTGACTGTTATATGAATGTTGGTCAATATATCCATTGGAAACTAAATGTTGTGATTATTGTCTATAAATACAAGTGATATTGGTTAATTAATATAGAAAGAAGATTTGATGGCCCCATCCAGTAGTCTCGGGCCGATAAAATCCCATCTGATGGAAATTGGGAAGGAGGTAGAACCTTTAGGCTTTTCTCTGGACCAAACCCAAGCCGAACTTCATCGTGTGAAGCTGGAACGAAATCACCTTCGTGAGAAGTTCAAGCCGATAGAAATCACTACTATGGAAATTTTGGCCGAGCACCCCTATGATTCTATCACCTTATCACACCTTACTCTTAGGTCCTATGCTGGTGTTATAAGGGGCTATGTAATGAGACCTTAACTACTTTATGAAATCATCTGAGATAAATAAATTGTTATTTCTTCTTATGGTGAAGTTTGTGAATCTCAAGTTTCCGGATAAATATGGGATGTATATTATTGATGAATTTTTGAAAAAGGATAATTTAAAATATTTATGTAAACCTTAAATAATTAAAAATGTATAATGACTTTCAAAAAATGGTCTTCTACAGCTGTGTTCAGTAGGAAATTTAGAGTCTAATAAAATCAACTTAATTTTTGGTGAATAGTAAATTATGAATAGTGATTTTATGCTTATGATTAGTAATGTGATAAAATGGATTAAGTAACCTCACTTAAAAAAGTTTCAATATAATTTATGCACCTTGATTAAGTAATGTGATTCAATAAAATAGGTAAATAACTATTTCAGAAATTATTGGTTAAGTATTAGTTTTTTCGAGTGAATAGTGTTTTTTATTTAAAAATAAAATTAAACATATTTAGAAAATTATTTTCATAAAATGGAGTTCATTTTTGAAATCAGAGCATTGATATTTGGTTAAGGTAAATATTTGGGATTTTTCTGAAATAGTTGAATTTTCAGTGAATAGTGTTTTTATTTAAAAATTAAATTAAAAATATTTAGAAAAATATTTTTATAAAATGGAGTTCATTTTTGAATTCAGAGGATCGATATTAGGTTAAGGTGATTTTTGGGGATCTTTCTGAAAAAGTTGAATTTTCAGTGAATAGTGAAAATACCGTTTTTGAGTTTCTGGTGTTTAATGACATCATTAAGGATGTAATAATTATGAAATAATTCTGATCGACTTATGAATAATAAGATAAGGTATGAGGTGTCCCAAGTGGCCAATACCATGGGCAAGACCATGGTTTTTCCAATACCACCGATGAGGTGTCCCTTTGCCATTAATGACTTGTCCCCTCACTTCTCCTATAAATACCAAGCCATTCCCTCATTCATTTAATTTCAAAATCCTCCCCAATGAAGTTCTGGTCTCTTTACCTCCCAAGGAGTCCTCTCAATTTACCTCAAGCCTCCCATGGACCCGACCTTCAATCTTTCGAAGTTACTCTTCAAGGTAAGGGATCCTTTCACCCTCCTCTTTTAAGTCACGACTTCCTTTATGTTGTGTCTTCTAATTTCCATATATTTATGTTGAGGGTAGGTTCTTATATGTTAAAATTTCTATCCATTTAATGTCTAATTGTTGAGATACCTTTTCCTCTCCCATAAATTTATTTTCTGAATTTTTAAGTGACACCGTTAGGCTGCCGAATTTTTCGTAAAAGAAATCACATCTTCTCTTTTCTTTCATATTTCTTTTTCATGTGGTATGTCATTCAAATATCCATACCATGATCTTATTAAGTACCCATAATTTATTATGAGTTATTTATGAGTGGGTTACCCTTGTCCCCTCTCTTTTAAATGTTTTCTAAAACTATGTTATATAGCCGTTATGCTGCAGAAATTTCGTCTCGAAATCTCTATCTCTTTCTCTCAAGAAATTCTATTGTTTATTTATGTGAATACCCAAGATTTTTTTTGTTTCCATGGGTGTTCATAAATATATAAATATGATATATTTTATTCTTTAATTGACATACATATAACCCTAACTCCCTTTCCATGGGTTATAAATGACATAATGATCTTATTTTTAAGCTCTTTTTAAACGTCACGATTTTGACATAAAACCCATTTCTTTGATTCCATTTGGGTTATTTATGAAATGTTTGATTATGATATATGTGGATCACATAAAAGTAAAGACATATTAAGGGTTCACCCTGATAGTGATCCAATGCATTGCGTAAATAATTAATCTCTAGAGATGACAAGTTTTACGATACCTTGGTAATTTTTATGACACCTTGGGGATGGACCTTGGTGATATGTTCATGAATGTCTAAATGAAATGTTGTAGCCACATATTCAAGTTATGATTCAAGTTTTTCTCATTATGATATGACTATTCTTTAATTTCTCATGCCTTTATGTTTTTATTCAAGTTCTTATTTATATCACAAGTACATTGATTCCCTTGTTTACCATTACTCGGCCTTCTGCTCACCCTTTCCTTTGATGTTTATCTCCAGGATATGAGATGCAGTAAATGTACATAGGATTAACCTTTGATGAATCCTTAAAAGTGGTTTAGAAGAATGCTTAATGTTTTTTTTCATGTATTATATTCCTGATTTCCAAGACACTAGACTTTAAAGATCCTATGTATGTAAAATGTAATGAAAAGTTATGTATTAAAAAGGCGGGATGCCATAATTAATGTCTTATGAACTACCAATATTTATTTAATGAATCATGTTTATGATATATGATTATTATTTTATGGTTATCAAATGATATACTCATGTTCGTATACCCTTATCCTCGTGTTAAGTTGGTTTATCCCTTGTTAACCCTTATCGAGCATATGAGATCACCATTTCTTATGTTTCCATTCCCAGGTTATGAAGAAAGGTATTATTAATTATATTTATAATAAATAAAAAATTTATAAAGAACATAATGGGTGATGTTATAGTTTAATTATCATATCGTTGTTTATTTACCCTTGTTTCGAAGATAGTAAACATTTATATTCATCATTCATGTTTTTTAAAATTAAATGAATATTCATTTATTAATATGTGAGAACTATGTGTGAAATGAATAGGTCTCTATACTATGATATAAAATATCCCGACATATTTATTAATTTATAAAATTTTAAGGATGGAATTTCATTAGGTGGGAATTTGAAAAACTAGGTAATGTTAATAATCAATAAATTCCTTGTTTTATCAATATTCATGATTAGATTTTATGGATTCAGTTTCACTATTATAATTTTATGATATTTTTAGCCGAATAGTAAATAGTTTATTTTGATGAAAAGGTTCTCTATTAATTATATGGTTTTTATTTAAAATATAAATTTTAAAATTTTATAATTTTAATTTTATTAACTATAATTCATTTTTGAAATCATTATTTTAAAGTTTACTTATGATTAATGTCTGGGATTTTTATAAAAGGGTGGATTTATTGGTGAAAGGTAGAAAATAGTGTTTCCTAAAATACCAAAACATTTCATCTGATTAATTATTTAAATGGTATAATTTTCTTTTTAATTGGTATTATTGTCACATAAATATTATTTCCTTATTCAAAACCCAACAAAATTAATGGGGATCAATTTTATTCATTTTTTTAATTCATTTAAGTGCTAAAAATGAATTAAAAAAAACTATAATTATTTCCATTATTAAATAATAAATTAAAGGTCATTTTTACCACATAAAAATGAAATTTATTAAAAAATATTTCATATTTATAATTAAAATATTAAAATTATTTAATAATTTCAAATTAAATTTAGTCATTAAATTTTGATACTAAAGTAAAAGTTAGTCACCATAGTAATGGATAATTCGGTTAAAGTGGCGGTTAAACAAAGGGATAAGGCTATAAATATAACTAAAACATGAAAAAATTTATTGGTTGAGTGTATTTCAATAAAAAATTATTCAATATTTAAAATTTTTCCCATTTACATCCATGTTCCCTTGGAAATTAATTTATATTATTTTAAGGTTAATAATATTGGAAATACTTTCAATCCTCTCAAATATAAAAGGTCACGTCATATTCTATCTTATCCTCACACTTTGATCACCCTAGCACATGACATGCATTTAAAAATTACTAAAAATTCCATTATCCACATCTTTTGTTTTTTTGTCTTCCCAAAATACTTATCCAATAATTATTATCATTTTTTTGCAAGTATATTATCCAAGGAAGTTGTATATGTTCTGTCAATTATCTTTCAAATATTATTCTCTTAAACCTTATCAAAATATTATATAACTTTCTTATACATAATTATATAAATATGATTACTACTAAAATGTAATTATTCTAGCGTGACAACCTTTTTCTATGTTCTTTATATCAAAATAAAAATTAAAACATTGTTCCTATGTACATGAAGACTATTACCATCATGGATGTCATATTTTGTTTTTCATTACTACCTCACATTAATGTTTATAATGGTGAAGTATTTTAGTTATATATATATATATAATAAATAATATTTTTGAATGATAATATACTATCTACATTATTTTCCTCTCATCTATTGAAAAATGAAATGTCACTCATGTATATGTGTGGTGTACCGCCTCCATGAAATGGTGTATTACATTTTTTATGATTAACTTACATGGATGGTTTTAAAATTATATTTAATAAATATATTGTTGGTCGGAGTGGACACTCAAGAGGGGGGTGAATTGAGTTCCAATTAAAAATTTCTATTAAAAACTTTAAGATTAAATCCCCCAAATTGAAAAACAGCCCAGTCAATTAAGGCAGTAGAGATATAGGTGACTTATTGTTCAACAGGTTTCTCTAAGGTTGATTAATCCTCAGTAAGGTTAGTTTGATGACTAACTTTACTTTTGAAACAAGTTTACTAAACAAATCTCTTATACACACTAACCAAAATTGACTATCAGAGTATTTGCAAAAACAGATTTCTTGTTTACAAAAAGGAGCACAGCGGAAAAAGGGAAAGAAAAGTAAAGAAAAGAATAACAAGCTATTTCAAACAAGAGGTTCAGTCTTAAGCTAAGACTTAGTCCTCTTACACTTGGTGATCACCTGCCACCAAGAAATTTTATAAAAAGTATTGATACACAGCCTGTATCGAGCTTTACAACAGTTTTCACAAACTGTCCAGGTTTGACAACCTCTGCCACAGTTATACGTGGGAAAACAAATGACCAAGCCACACCAGGCTTCTTCCACAGTTATACGTGGGTAACAAATGTAAAAAGGTTTGAGATAGGGATTTTCAGTATCCCTCAGTTTAAGCATAGGAGACAGTGTGTGTAATACTAACACACTGCTCACAAATGTAAAACACTTAAACACAGTAGAGCAAGAGATAGAAAGAAGAAGGTTTAGAGTGCTCTATAGTGTTGGAAGATCAGTTCTGGACTCGTAGAAATGAGTGACTTGAAGCTTTGGTCCTTTTTCTGTAAGTTGACACTAAAACAGAGTGTCGTGATTTCCAGACTTCCAGATGTTCAAGTGATCAGCTTCTTTGAGTTTGAGTGCTTCACAGCATGGCTTTTAGGAGACGGTTCTTTCAGTCGGTTCACTTGAGACTCTTTTTTTCTTCAGAAAGAATGCTCGAGAGTTCTTCTAGATGTTAGACTCTGTGTGTCCTTCCTCTATTCTTGTTCGTGTATGTCACTGTTCTTTTCGTTCCATTCATCCTTTTTCTTGAATGCTTCTCTCTTCTTTTTATACTCCTCCATATATTCCCTTTTTGTTCACCCGAGGCCGACAAGATAAATAGTCTTGAGTTATACGTGCAATCTTCCTCGTACATTGTATTATTTCTTGATATGTCTGCAAATATCAATAAATAATGTTAGGTGTATTAATTTGTCTAGACATGACCATTAGATTAGTATTAATCAAATTGGTAAAGAAAAAAGTAGAAATATAATAATAATAGACTGGTCGAGAATGTATGTCACTGTGGACTTCAACTGTGGTCTTCCAACTGTGGACTTCCTTCTGACTGCTGACTTCAACAAAAGGCTTGCTGTCTGTAGGCTTGCAATGGTAGCTTTTACTCCATGTAACTGTAGCCTCTCTAACTGTAGACTTGTAATATCAAATTTGTAGAACTGTAACCTTTGTCAACTGTAGACCTCGATCATCAGTAGACTTAGTCGACAGAAGCTGTCTAACTGTAACCTTGACTGTAGACTTATGACTGTAGGCTTGTTCGACTGTGAACTTGATCCAACTGTAGACTTGTTCGACTGTGAACTTGAGCAGAGAAAACCTTGAACAGAAGTCTTGTAACTGTGACCTTTGTCTGTGAGCTTTGACAATAGATAGCGGTAGACTCGTGACTGTAAGGTTGTATTAGTCTTCGACTGTAACCTTGTAACTGTGAACTTATTGCAACAGTAACTTAAGGTGACAGTTAGGTGTAACTGTGACTTTGAAAAGAAAACTCTGACTGTTGGCTAACAATACTAAACTTATGTAAATACTACTGTAAGCTGTTACAGTAAAGTTATGAGAGTAAGAATATGAACTGTTTAGAATAAAATACGTTTAAGCATAGAATAATAAGATTAATGCAAGGTTTTAATACATCATCATCAACGTTTAAGCATGATTTGGGATTATCAAAACAGGTGATTCCAACATATATATTATTTATATTACATTAATAACATTTTAGTAATGATTATGGAACCATTTTATGACACATTTAACCTAATCAACACATTAATGTTTTTTCTAATCGAATGACCCTAAAAATGTTTGATGTGAACTTAATTGATTTAGTAATTAAATATATCATGGTAATAAATGAAACAAATAAACTAATAATAATTTAAAAACATGGATTAGGTTCTAAAATAAGAAAATAATTAATATAGGTTCGTTATTAAGAAATCTAAAAGGTGTTTTTAGTGAATTTAAACTCATGAAATGGTACTTTTCTTTAAAAAAAATTAAATTTTAGACTCTTTTGCCTATATTTCTATGTTTTGTTAAATGTTTCAAGAATAATAATTTTTACAATAAAAATTAAGTCTTATTAAAATTTTCAACTATCATTAACTGTCATAAAAATATTTTTTAATGTAATCATCTTAAAATATTACACATAAGGATTTTTTTTATTCTTTTTAAAAGTGGAAAAAATGACTTTGTTTACATTTATGACTATATCATTTTCCCCAAAAACTATGACTATTTGTTTTAATATTCCTCCAAATGTTTCAAAATTTTTACAATGAAGATCATATTCCCATTTTTTTGATTAAATTTATCTTTTAAAAATATTGCCTAAGAAAATAATATTTTTCTCATTTTTTGTGAAATGACTATTTCTTTTCTTATGTATGGGTTCAAGTAAAGATATTTATGATTTTTATATGAAGGTTGAAGCATATATTTATTTCATTACTTTTATATTTTGTGGAAATTATATGTGATATCTTGTGGGTCAGATATAAAAATATAATGAATTTGGTACTGAAATAATCTATAGGTGACATTTTTCCTAATTAACCAGGTATGTTATTTAGCATAATCACGAGTGTGATCTTAAATTAGAATTAATGTTTCACTATTTTTGAGGTAGTACCAAAATCATTTGTATTTTTACTTACTATAATCTTATTAAAATTCTCTAAATGTATAGACCCCAAAAGGAATTTATCAAAAACACTGAACTCACCCTCTACAGAATGACATGGTATGCCCACCAAGAGGGTCTCCAGCATTGGGTAAATCAGGATATACTAGTAAAACTAATTGGAAAATGGTTTATTAACCATATGATAATTGAGTAAAATATATTTTTCATTTAATTTAATAATATACTGGAGGATATCTCAAGGAACTTTATCAGGTCCAATTTCATCTGTTGGAAATATTGTAACTCTCCCATAAATTGGCTAGAAGGTAACTACATGTCTAATCTATAGGAAATCCTAAAAGGTAACACCCATTATATATATATTTTTTGAATATAATTGGATCATAACATGAGGTGGAATCTCGTTCTATAAGGAAAACTTGTTCGTAAATCCTCTCTTACATTAAGGTTTTTCAATCCCATACCTCAAATTTTGTCATGATAGTGCCCACATATCCTTAATATAAGTAGTTCAAAATGATAAATAAAATTACAGATACTGTAGAATCTACATGTAAGGATATCATGATCAATGTTTCATAAATATTTCTCATTCAATTACCCTTATAATATCATATTACTACAAGATCTTTCAAACCAAAATAATTCATAGATATAATGGGATGTAATATACTGTTTAATAACCTTCCCACTAAATTGAATTTCCAAATTTGGAGTAAATATAATAAATCTATCACCATCAATGTGAACACTCAAATTAAATTTATTCATCTTTCCTCAAAATTTATGTTCTTTGATAATTCAAATATTGAATTAGTTCTACAAGAATTTATTAAAAATGAATATTTTAAATTAATTATGATATCAATCAAAGGTCTCTAATGAATCATTGTTTAGTATCAGCGTAGGAATAAATTCCATCAATCATTAATTGATTTTTATTTTAGTGATAACATAATTTCTTAGTGGTGGGGTATTCCCTTCACTCAAGGGTTTTTCTATATCTAGGAATGTTGTAATGTTATTTTTTCACCAAGGTATATAAAAAAATAGAGTGTTCAAAAAAGAAAATATTATATATCTCATGTATTATATAAGCCTGTTTTGAAAAGAATAAAACTTTTGATAAAATTTATAATCTAATTTAATGTCCTATTTCAACTGGTAATGTGGATATTAAAGGGGGTTTGGGTTCTTAATATCATGTATGGTGATTACATATTTTAAGAACCTTGGGTCTTAGTAATTAATTATATTTTCACATTTTTTGGGGAGGGAATCAAAATTAAAAATAATTCTCAATATTTTCCTCATTGATATCACTCTTTGCAATAAGAACAACTTCAATCTCTCAGTAGTTGAATGAGACACATCTATATTGGAAAATATTTTATTGGGGGTCTCTTCTATCTACAAGATAATTTAATATTCTATATGATATTTTATAAATATATTTTATCATAAACTTTATGATTTAACACACTTTTAGTGAGGGTAATATGGTGGATACTTTCACTTCTTTCAATTGTGATTGATTTGACAGTCTGTTTATTTTTTCAATTATTTGATCACTTCCATTGGACTATTTTCTAAGGGGATTCCCCCCAGATTCACCAATTATATCCTCTATGTCTTATTTACTACCTTTTCCATACATTTTTTTTTCTATATTCAATCTATTAGTTATTATGTATTTTCATGTTTTCAGATGGACTAATGATTTTTCTTTCTTTTTCATCCCTTATTAATAATTTTATTCTCATACCACACTATCAAATGTTTTTCACAGAGCCTATGGATGTATAAGAACTATAGTAAGTTTAAAATTTTTATAAATGTATGCTTTTATTGAAATAAGAAATTGTTTAAGGAATGAAATAATAATGTAAACACAAGAACCTATTTTTTTGGAAAAAACATTTACACTGTGTATAAGTGTCCACTTTTATATTTAATAGTTTTACTAATTCCCTAAAACTCTAAAAATAATTTATTATTGTTTTTGTAAAGTGGGTACCATTATTTAAATTATATAATTACAAATTTTTTATGAAATAGGTTGTTTTATTATGTTATGTGAAAATAAAATGATTCCCATCCATTATTTATATTTAGAAAAACCAATGATGACCATAGATGATGTCATCAGAAAACCCAATGATTCCCACCCATTTTGTTAAGAGATAAATAATTTATTCCCACAAATTACCTAATTAGATATTAAAAATTTACCAATGAATAGGAAGAAAATAATTGATCCTCTAATCTGATAAATATAAACCATAATTTTGTGAACCATTGGAACAAAAAAACCATCATAATTCAATCATAACATATTTAACCACGGTAATGAAATTGGTTTAATAAAAATACCCAAAATATGTAATCATAATAAATCCATAGACTGATATTGGATAGTATAATCAGATAATATCTATGGTGATTCAAATGAAATTTCAAAGGATGTTGACATAGTTGAAAAAAAGTAACAAGAGCATAATTTTTTTTGAAAAATAAGGAGAAATATATTATATTTTTTATAACATATAGTTGAAAGGAAAATAATTTTCATAATAACGGTAATATAAATTTATTTTTAAAACTATGTAATCATGAAAATTAATATTAAAAAAATATAGAATATGGAATGAAAATTCATTCTCGTGGAAAAAATTTAAAAATTATATTATTTTCAAACATTGTAAAGGAAATTCATATTTACAGAAAATGAATCATATAGAAAATATTTAGAATAATTATATGAATATAATTATATAGAAGTTTAGATGAAATATAAAATAACCTATATAAATCATTTAACTTTAATAAATGACATACATAAAATAATATAGAAATTTGGTCATGGATATTGATGATTAATGAGTGAAATTAATAGATATGGTCGGCTACACTTACAAATATCCCTTAAAAAGAATTATAAACTAGGGGATGTTAAAACTTTTAAAATAAATTTAATTCCCAAAGATAAGGAAATTGTAATGTATTGGAATTTTGAGCGAAAATATATATAATTACTCCTAGTGTATTTTTAAACAAAAAGAATCTCGATTTTAATGTGATATTGAAAAATAAACCCTCACAAGTTTTGTACAATTTGGATCAAAATATGTTGAATGAAAGAAAATGACATGGATCTATAAATCTATTTAATTACATAAATAATATGGAATAAGAAAGTCATGAGGCATCATATTCCCAAAACAAAGGGAAAAGTCAGTGAATATGGAATATATCTTAATGAAAAAAATTGAGTTGAGAAAACCGTTATCTTTTCAACTAACTAAAATGAAAGAAATTTAAACTAATATATAATTAACATATCCATATTAATTAATTATTTAATAAAATTATTCATATCCACTACCTTTTATAATATTCAATTGTAATCATTTATTTTGAATATATTAGTTATTTATTTTTTAGTTTCATTATTAAAATTTAATAATCTTTATTTCTTCATATGAGTTTTATAATAAAGATGTTAGTCCCCATGAATTAAAATTATGTTCATCATTAGTATATTTTGAAATGTATTTGAACCATTTCATTTCAATTATTTATTCATTTCATGATTTATTTTATGGATGGTATGACTACAATTCAAGTGAATAGAATCCATGAGAAGCATATCTTGGGAAATTTTACTGATAATAAAAAGTTACATTATATTGATCATTAATTTTTGTGTTACCTTTAATGAGCAATTTAAAGGACTAAAATTGATATTTTTTATCAAATAATAGATTTTTTAATGCCTTTATATTCAATCATGGTGAAAGTGATGATGTTGTTACAACATCGATCATATAGGTGGATGCATTAACCAAAACAAGAACGTGTTATACTAATAAATGTGTATATTTATTGATTTACATAATAGTAATATATATATTTCAAAATAATACTAAAATTAATGTAAAATTATTTTAGTGGTGAATATTATTTAAAAATTATGTAGGTGATATGTTAATTGAAAAATATTGTGATGAACTATGTAGTTACTTTGATGAATTCCTCCTCAACAATAGGTGTTATTTTGGAATAAAGGGTTGATACTTCATTATTTGATAAATAGTATTAAAAATATAAAATTAAAATTTATGAGTTAAAAATTGGGAATATATTCAAGAGTTTTTCAGTTTAAAATAGTGGTTAGGATGGGGTAGAGAACATGTCCTTTTATAGGTGAGTAGAAGTAGCTGTTTTGTAAATACTAATAAGTTAATTAGAAGAAAACATCATTTCCAAGGAAGGCGGATTGGTAATTAAAAATGTATTAGGATAGTTTATTCATTACCTCATACACATAGTTGGAGATAATTTTTTTGGATATTTTATATCACTTACACTTAGTTAACCCCTTATTTACATTTCATTATCTTTACAATGGTAAATAATTTGTTTTACTTTGGTATATTATTTTTATGACTTAAAATTAATCCGACCACATAACCTAATTTAAAAATTATAATTAAAAACATGAACCCCATTTAATAAAAATCAATTTGTAAATAGGATAAATTTATCTTTTATTGGAAAACCATATATATATATATAATTTTTTTAGAAAAATAACTTGTTAATCATTAAGTTTTTGTAATAAATAATCATATGAATTAAATGTTAAATGATTGTTAACTTATTTTTTTATACATCAAAATATTAAATCACATAATTCATTTAAAAATGATCTATTTATTTTTTTCATGATAAAAATGAAGGATACATAAAAATAAGTTGTTTGAAAAACATTATTTTTAACATTAAATAATATTAACCATAGCTCATTAAAATTATTAATATATATTGTTACCATTTAAAATTTAATAATAATTAGTAATAAAGCCTTTTATTGGGTTTTATAAAAACATTAAATAATTCAATAAAAATAATTATAACAAGTAACACATGAAAATAAAAAATTTCTACCTAAATATTAAGTTTTGTTTGAATATTTTTTAATTATGGGTAATATGATTTTCGGTTTGTTTCTAAAAATAAATGTTATTCAAAATAACTATTGGACACATAAACACAAAAAAACCTTGTATCCAATGACCTAATTTTAAATAATTACGTTTCCTATGTAAATATACATAATAGTCATATTTAATTCATATAAATAGACTTACCTTATCACTATAATCATTCATCTTATTTATTTATTTCTCTATCAAAATGTATATTATAATTAAAATTCTTGGAATTATTTCCATAGTTTTAATAGGGTTAATGATATTAATAAAAAAAATGAGGATAATATTTTATGTTCCTTGATTTTTTATTTAGTTATGTATTTATTCCCTTATTAGTTTCATAAAATTGATTCATGTTTTATTCCCATAAGGAAATAATGTGCATCTTACACTATATTATTTCATCTCAAAAAAATGTATTTGGTTCATTTTAGTTGTGTGTTATATGTGAACTAGTTTATTCAAAATACTATTCATTTAAAATGAAATTCATACTAAAATATCATGGTGTTAAAGTTAGAAACATCCACTCCTAAATCATCAGAAGATTCTCGATCACAATTTTCACCACACATGGGCCAAGGAGTATTGACATCCCAACCAGGGTTAAGCTCAATAGAGATATTCAATTCCACCCAAAAAACACCGCAAAATGGAAAATTAAAATGAATATATTATTGATAATATTATAGGAAAACTCATACCATGAAATTTTCATCACCCATGAACATCTAAAAAAGCGAACACAATCCTACATATTATCCTTTAGTGTCTAAAACCTATACTCATTTTGATCACACATATGTGGATAAAGAGTATTTCTATGGTATAACTGAGGAAAATACCACATTAGAGGCATCCCAAGACCTATAAGTTAAATCAATAATATCAATTATAAATAATTTTCCTTATAAATCTATAAATATTTACTTTGTCATTGACATTGTTCCCTTCAAAAAAACATTAAACAAATCAACTCCCTAAATTCGCTTAAATGATCCAGCTTCATAAAAAATTCTACATTCACTTAAATATAACCACATCCACGATGATGTCAATAAAATTTTATGATTAAATCCACTGATAAATTATCCCACATTAAATTTGGGGAATATATTTTCTACAAAAATCATCTTAAATCATGATTCTATACTTTTACTAGTTGATAACCACAGATCATTACATACACTTTACCCCTAACTAATTCATCATGGGTTACGTTAAATAGCCTCTCAAGTCATGATACATCATCTATATATTATGTTTTATGTCCAATGATGAGCTATGAAGCACATAATTAACCACTTCCTACATAAATGATTTAATGAAGAACTTATCATGAAAAAACACTCAATAATTATTATACTATGACCGTACAATAGGAAAATGAACACAAATTAAATGTTTTCTCAATACCACTACATCAGTATCCCCAACCTTTGAATCCTAAAACCATTATAATAATATTGAATTCCAATTCATCTGATATAAGAAACCTCAATAAAAATATCTTCTATGTGAGGCACAATTACTAAAATCTCCCCCATTACTCTCAATGAATCATTGGGATCAAAAAAATATCTCATTGTGACTCAGAAAATAGTATATAAGAAACTAAATTTCTATTTTTTGGGGATTAAAATATTTCAATTTCATATTATTTCGATATTCCTATCATCTATTACTAAAAAATGGATATCATGTTATGAGAAATTATACATAAAAATCTAGTTAAAAGTTAAGATAACAATTAATTAAACAATAAATAAATCTATAAACATATTTAATGAAAACACTTCTACTGATAACTTAAGATAATGAGGGAATAGTTTGTGATTTCCATACAGATTATTAAATTTTCATATTAACATTTTTATAATAAATTTTAATGGGTAATAATTGTTTTACCCAAATAATTTATTATTTCATTAATTTATGAGTAATTTATAATTAAATAATTAATTTTAAATTAAAATGATAAAATTTATGTTAATTTTTTTCTTACTATTTTTTATATTTTACTTAGTTTTTTATATGATAGGTTCAAATATTAGGAGAACACCCTATATAGCCTCAACCCTCAAGAAATTCACATAGAAAACCCTTAGGTAAGCATGCCTAGAAATAGGGGAGGGAGATATCGAGTGTGGTAGGGGTCATATTTTACAAATTAACTGTGAACAAGTAGACACAATATAAATTGGAGAAACTATGTGAAGTGATAGGAGGAAGATCACATTGAGGGGTCAGTCTCAGCAATGGTGGAGGATCTATGATCCCTATCGATAATTTGAATGATGTGGGACTTGGACTTTAAAGAGTACTATAAAATCTACATAAATGACATCGCTTCACCCATGAGTTTGTTTCCATAAACTCATGCTCATCGGTCCACAATTCATGTCATAGGGAATCTGTGTAACTACCACTATGATAGATCATCCTCAAGGAATGAGCTACTAAAATATTACATGATCACTAAGGAAAAAATATAAGTTCTCATATGATTCCATGAAAATGAATTTTGAATAAAAAAATACCATGAAATAATGATGATGAAAATGGAATTATAATTTTCTTAATAATTATGATATTGTCCCATGATGAGGTACAATGTTGGAAACACAAAACAAATCTAGATTCTGGTTATGTGATATGTCGTGGTAATTAAAAACTGAATTGGGTATTTTCTCAACACTGTAGGGAGTTTTTCAGTGATGAAAAATAGTAAGATCAGGCTAAAAAGACCAATGAAATGTTATGGGAGAAATTTTGATGAATATGGATGATCCATGTATCCATATAGATGTTGGATGGAGTTAATAAGGTTATAGATTCACTTATGGATGTTTAACCTATGGTTGATAGGAGAATTAAGTGTGTAATACAACAAGTGCGATGTTGTAATGTAGGAATTCCATGGTCAAAAATATTGTATGAATTGAAAAAGGACATCATATATGGAATGTTATGAGATGTGACATGTGTTTATAGATGGTAAATATGAGAGGTTGGATCTTCGATAAAGAGGCACTAAAAGGTCTAAACCTTCATCATGAAAGATGAAATTTATAGTTTATAGTAGTAATTGAAATCCCAAATGACCATGGTTATGTAGTTTGGATTCGTATGGTGTGCATTCATGAAAGAAAAATATCTAAAATAGACAGAATAAAATGGTTCCTAAATACTATTACACCATCTTTCTCATACTTGAAACTTACGATTTTTTTGTCTAGTAAACTCCAATACACTTGAGAGATAATTTTTAATGGGGTAAATAAAGCATATTTTCATGTTAGATTATTATAATGGGGTCTGAAAGATTCAAATTGAGTTAAGAATATATATTAATAGATAAAAGATAAAGAATATAGATAAATTTTAAATAAAATATATAGAAGATAATAGGAAACTAAATGCCTTTAAATTAAGGTATTTATTCACATTGGAATGAATCTATAAACCAGAAGATCGTTGTGGGAAAGAAAATGCCATGTTTTCTAAAATATTTTATATTTTATTTTTATTGTAACTCTATTATCATATTTTCAATTCTATGTTACTCCACTATTCTCTCTCTCTCTCCCCAAAAAGATCTCTTCCACTCATGATCATGAGTGACTAACCCAAGGATTGGCCTAAGGGGATGTTTTCACTAGTGTTCCCAAATCATTATACTATAATTATTTATGTTTTTGTTTTTTTTATGGTGCGGGAGATATCTAGGGAATTACTGAATTTGGTGGTCATCCCCAACTCTTTGGAAATTCATTATCACTCACTCTACTCATTTGAAATAGTCATTCCCTCATTCTCTTAGAAGAAATTCTCTATATGATGGAGTCAAGTTTATTCAATAGGTGAAATATAATCTATTCAAGCATAGTTTTTTGGATGGTGTCACATTCTCAGATGAGGTGCTTCATCAAACCTAACTATAGATGGAGGTGTGTCTTATAATGACAGAGTGTTTTACTATGAATTATAAATAATAAATAATAAATTCAATATAATTGGGGGTGGTTCTTGTATATTATGGTGAACTATGAAATTGTATATTAATTATAAAAATGGATACTCAAAGAACCCATGATACCCACCCAAGGACAAAGTCCTTTCATTTATTGAATCAATATTTGTATGTGTATATTTAATTTAAGTTATTCATTCCTTAACCAAAAATCTATTATCCATTGTTTTCATAAAAAACTAAAGACAAAAAAATAAAATATGTGAATTAGAAATAGTGTGATCAAATAAAAATATCATCAGGAGATATGACCCAGGACAACCACTATGCTACACTGAAAATATAAATTGTATCTTTTTCATTACCCAATGATAAGCTCATCAAAACATTGTGTCATTAACAATGAGACAAACTGTCTTCTTATTAATTATTTTTTTCACATTTCGTAAATAGATTTCATTTTTTCTTGACAAATATCTTATATAATATTTTCCCAGGATTTATTTAAAATATGATTATTATATATAAATGTATTACTCATAGGTGAAAATATAAAAAAAATGCTTCATAATGATATAAAAGTGATGTTTCAAAGGGTTTGTGTCATAGTGATAAACCTATGGAGAAAAAAGAAATGGCAAACTAAATTTTTACATACAACTTTAGAGTATCATTTGAAGAAAACCAAACTTGAACCTTAATAAGAAACTAATACAGTTGTGGAATAGATTTTACCACTCATTTTTTAAATTGTATAACCTAAGGATGTAAAGAAGGAATTACATAAAGATCCATTTCACATACCTTAATCATTATTAGTAGAAATTCATGAATAAATAATTATTACTGATGTCTATATGAGTGATAAAGTAAATTTTGATAAATTTTTGAGTGTATAGGAAAATATTAAAAAGTAACATGATCCACCCATATTTAAAGAATATGAATAAATAACATTGTGTATCTCTCTATATTTAAAAGAAGAAGAATACACCATGGTTTTAAAAATTGATTAAATATTGGAGGAGCCTTACTACCAAATTTTATCATCTAAAAAAAATTTCCAAAATAAATTTCCAATGAATAAGAACATGAAGTTAAATATACTCATATATATAATCCTAACTTCAAAACAATTACATTTAATTTTATTGAAACCGAATTGATTATTATCTCTATTTGATTAAATTTTACATATATTATCAATCCATGAAATTACTTGGGTGAAGATAAAGAAATGGAATTTTCATCTAATCAGAAAATATGAATCTCCCTAAACATGTTAAAAAATTATTAGAGGGAGTAAAAGAAAAAATTCAAGTGGATTTTATTGAGGAAAATGAAACACGTGTTACATACATTGAAGTTGTGAATTTTTATATTGATTCTTCATGTTTATTTTTATATAATTAAACTATTATTTTCCCTTTAATTATTCTATTGATACAATATACCATTATAAAGAATTATAGAATTAAGAAGAGGTAGTGCATGTGGAATAAGAAAAGAAAGAAGATTAATTATTTATCCTACCCCCACTATAGAATGTTTATCTCATTTACATGATGGTTGATTTTGTGTACTCAATTTTTCGATTTCAAAAAAATAAAAAAGGATAGAATGAAAGCTAGAAGAAGAATATTTATGTGGTAAAATCAAATAAACTCCACCCACCAATAGACAATGGATAAAATATGGTATAACCTTTATAAAGGTAGTCAAAACCCAATGACCACATGAGGGTTTAAACCAATATCTAACCTTCTTTTTTTAATTTTATTTGTCATAGTTAAAGAATATATAATAATTTTCATTCAAATTCCCCTATATTTTTTAGATTTAATGAAATGTACATTATATTTTCATGAGTGATAGTATTTAATAGGACTATGATCATGATATCACAATGAAATACCTCATGAAGGTTAAATAAGAGATCATAAAATATCACTATGTGTAATGTGGATTAAACATTTCATTTCATCATTTTTTATCTCTCCAAATTTGTGTCATCAAATCTATTTTAATATTTAGAGTCATGATTTGATACTTGAATTTGAATTTCTCTACATATACTAATCTAGTGGATATAAAATCATTTTTATAAATCATATTATTCCATGATTTAGATTTATATGTTAAAAAAACCAATGATTAATTTTTTTAATTGAATAATTATTAGTAAGGATAAAATTTTTGTTTAATGAATCATGATTTTAGGGAATTGGTTGATTCATGAAAATAAAATTTCCCTAAGATTTTTATAAATTGAATTATATAAATTCTTCTAAAATTATTTTTTAATGTATTCCATTTGTGACTATAACACCATTATGTTTTTTAAAAAAATATTCTCTATAGAGTATACTATAAGCAAAATAAGTCATTAAAAAACATGAAATGTTTTTATTTGATGACTATTATAACATAGTCGTTATGTTAGAAGATATTAATAGAATTAAATGGATAATGATATATATATATATATATATATATATATATATAAATTTAATAATCAATAAATATTCATTGATAAATTATTATGAAATTAGAACTCAATTTTTAGTAATTTAATTTTATTCATCAAAATGCATTTTATTCAATTTTTTTTACAGATTTTTTATGAGAAAATATTCTATTCAATTTCTAAGTAAAAATATAAATTATTATTTTTAAATGATTTAATTTTATAAATATTCAATTAAAAAGGATCTTATATTTAATTTTTTAGATTTTTTTTGAAAAATATTTATTTTCTATTGAAGAGTGAAAACTAGTGATTTTTATTGAAAACATTATTTCTCATTCAACCATTCCAAAAGTACATATTTTTATTAAATTGGTTTAAATGAAAGATTAGTGATATTATATTTTTAATAATTTAATTATGTTCCTCAGAATAAATTTAATGTTTGAATATTCTATAAAAACAATTTTATACATTAAATCCATTGTTCGAAAAAAAAACATTTACTCTTTTTATTTTTTACATTTTTATTAAATTAATTTCAACTACTTAAGGAAATTGAAAATTTAAAAATGGATTCAATATTTTGATTTATGAGGTTAAAATTTGGTAAATTTTTAACATTATTTTTTGTCATTATGAATAGTAACCATAGTAAATTTTTTATTATCATGATAAAAGACAAATGGGTTAATTAGGAATAAAACTAGTATGATATGTATTCATATTAATTCAAAAACTTGAATTTATTACATTTTATGTTTCTATTTCTTCCATAATCATAAAAACCATAGAAAATATGTCCTTTTGCTTCTATTTGGCTTTGATTTTGTTCTTTATAAAATTTAATTAAATGATAAAGGAAAAAATGTCACCTTATTGTTTTTAATAACAAAAATATTTTGTGATGGGGATAAAAAAAATATATGTGGTTATAAATGGTTATTTTAAATATGGGTGAATTTTTTATAATGGTAATTTTTTTAATTATTAATGATGAAACAATAACTATAAATTCATATGAAATATCGACTTAGTGCTCGTGAAAGTAGTAAAAATATCTTGTAAATGATTTCAAATTCACTAAAAGTAATATATTGGGAGAGTTAAAGTGTCAAATAAAATTTAAAGTTATATATTATATATTATATATGTTTTAAAGATTCATATTCTAATTTTATTTCACTCATGTTTTTTTCAATGTAAAAATATGTGAATAGATCTTAAAATAACATTAATTGTATTTTATGATAAATATATTTCAATAAATTATTTCAAATTTAAAAAATCATTCTAGAGTACAATTATTAATTTAAATGATCTAAAATTGCATTATCTATCCATTTATGATCCAATTGTTACCTTATAAATAAAATTCCCCCACTTCAATATTAAAAAAATTCATTATCACAGTTAAGATTCATATTGGATAACCAAGGTGTTAAACCCAATGATCTGGTTTAGAATGAAATATAAATATATAAAAATTTGATTGGAATAATATATTAATACTATATATTCCTTATATTTTATTCCATGTCATTTTGGAATAATTTTACATTTGTTAAAAACCTATTATATTATATTATTTCATATATTTACAAAAATAACATCAATGATATTTCATAAAAAAATATTTTTTAAATGTTGTAAATTTCATAAATATTTTATCTTATACAAAAATAATGGGATATGGTTTGATATATCAAATATATACCATTTATGGGTCACTTATCCTTTTATTTTAACTATCTTGACCCATAAACTATAAAAAATATGATAACATGGTAATATTAGGAAGGTTTAATTGATTGTTAAAACTAAGGGATAAGCATGAATAAATAACCAAATTTATCAAAATTTTATTTTATGAGTGATTTTAGACTCATATATATCATAGAAATTAATTATATCAATTTGGATACATTTTTTTAATGAGAATTAGTTTATAATAATTTAATACTTGTAATTATAAGATTTATACTCCCCTAACTTATAAAACGACACCACCTCTCCATCAATATTCATAATGATCAAGGTTTCTATCTCAAAAAAACCCTAACATATTATCATATAAACCTCCATAGTGAAAAATTAAAGGTACTGGTGTTCTTAAAAGACCATTCCAATGGTACATTAGATAAAATTTAATGGATCCCCCCTGAATAAGAGGTAATCATCATACCTGAACACATTCAATATATTTTTTTCTTCTACTTAATCTAAATAAATTATAAGACCCTTTCCTTTTCTGGAGATGTTTGTAACATTTCTTATGTACAATTATTCTTGGTTTTGAGTATTTTTTTTGGATTTTTATGAGGTTATTTTGGGTGAAAATTGAAGAATTTTGGGAGAAAGAGGGGATGTGCAAGGTTGGCGAATGAATTTCCCAAACCGTGCACCCAACCCAACAATCCATACAAACCCAAATAGAGGGGATTCACCTGGATGGTGTGTGTTTCTTAAAACCATGATAACTCTTAGGATAAATAGTTAACCCTCCACCCTAGAATAGACACATGGTTAAGGTACACATTTTGGAAAACCGTGCACCCCTACCTCGGAAACAATGCACACAATTTTAATTTACCTGAAAATTGGTTTCAAAATTTCCCAAAACCCCATATTATCTCCCCAAACACTCGGAATTGACTATAATTTATTCCACTAGTTTTATTAAGTTACGAGATGAATTCCTAGGGCTCTTGTCCTCTTTAATTCATGATTTGAAGGCTGAATCAAAGATCTATACCTCTACCGATAAGAGATTAAAATCATCTATGGTTTCCTCCTTGTTTTCTATTCTTTTCACATCCTTTAAAGGTATGTTTTCCCTTTTATTTTTAGATCTTGATCTAGGGTTTATGAATCATGATATGTTTAATATTTTTTCTATGATTTTATTCAATATCTCATTCATCATCGAAGGTTTTAACTTTCCTTTTCAATTTGGGGAATTTACATTAGGTGATTGATCATCAATAATTTTATATAGGTATTCCATATTCCAATCCCAAAATCATAATTTAATTATGTATAAGTAGCTATGATAATAAAAATTTACATTATTGAGAAATTTTATTGATGATTTAATTGATTTTTTCTAATTTCTATGTGTTAACGATTTAGGTTAATTAGGGAAAATGAATGGTGCAATTGAATTATTTAATTATTTAATTATTTAATTTTTGAATTAATTAATTGTTTAATTACTTAATTCTTAATTAATTAATGAGATATTAGGATTGTGAAAATTGGATTGAATTAAATAAATTAAATTTTGAATTAATTAATGGTAATTGATCTTAGTATATAGTTGTTAAATCTTATTAATTGATTTCTGAATTAATTAATGAGATATTGGTATTTTGGGATTGAATAAATTATTTTTTTAATTAATTAATGGATTGATGTGAATTTTGAATTGTATTAATTAATTGTTGAATTAATTAATGGATTTTTTCTAATATTTAATTGTATTAATTAATTGTTGATTTAATTATTGATTTTTTGAGATTCTGGAATTGAATTAATTATTTGTTTATATAATTAATTTTTTGTCTGGTAGGTCAATTACTATGTTTAATATTTAATTTAAAATTACAATTATGAGATATTTGGTTAAAAAATGATGTTTATAAAATTTTTATAAATGGGTTAATGTTTATTAACCTTGATTGATATTATATATGTTATATTGGTATATATATGATTTTGTGATATATGCGATATAGGGGTGTGGGACTTGGTATTCGGCATCAAAATCCCATAGTGGTGAATTGACTGATAATTGTGTGTGAGACAAGGTCTATTACATTAAAATACCATAGTGATGAATTGATTGATAAATGAGGTGTGGGATAGGGGATGATGCTCAAAATACCCATATGTGTTATAAGTATGGGACAAAGATTGAGGGTGAAAATACCAATGTGTCATTGGGGTGTGGGATAATGACTCAAACTCTAAATAACCATGGGGTGTTGGGAACGACATTTTATGCCCATCATTTTTCATTGGACTAGGGCTCCAAGTGGTCCTGATATAATTGAATTAGATGATAAAGGATAGACATGGTATTTTGATGTGGTTCATACTCTAGCACATGCTAAATAATGTATTGAGGATTAGGGTATCCTCAAGATACCATTGGTTTATGTGGTAAATTACGTAATAATTGAAAATGTTATAACTATTTACTTATGAACTGTACTTTATTATTTATATAACTTCATACACTTTTATTGACTGGATATTGTTTTAGACATCATTGGTGGTGGCTTACTGAGTTGTACTGACACCCTACTTGGGATTCCTGACCGGTACTTGAATAGATTTCATGGTTGCAGGATAGGATAAGGGAAAGAGTATTATGATATATGGTTTATTCCTTATAGATCATGGATAAGAGAACCAAAAATGGTATCCAGACCCATTTTGAGTTTTCAGTGTCTTACTTTTGGTTTTTTCATTTGAAACCTAGCACATACTTGACATGAAATGCCTACTATTTTAGTTTGGCTATTGAATTCCTATTTAGTTATCATGTGACACTGGTATTGTGTAGTTATTTCATTGTATTATATGGTATTGTTGTTTATTTTCACAATTTTTATTCTATGATAAATTGGGTATTGTCTCCCCATGATCGATATTAACCCTCATACTAGTCGAAATCCTTTTTCATGTGGTGAGGCGTGCTTGAGGTCATGTAACCGACCGAATCGGGGAACTGGTCTATGAAACCCGATCTGGGATGTTATAAATTGTTATCATAGGATGTTTTATTTTATTTTATTTTTTATTTCTATTTGGGAAAGGTATATAGGATAATAGGAAGAGTCGGGCCATAGTTATAAGATTGTGCATGGGAGTAGATAACCCTTGTACGGGGGTAAAACCCAAGTACCCAAGGTGGTATTGTTTTTATTGAAATTTGTTATTACAGTTGAATTCTATTTAACTTCAAATGTTGAACTTTTTGTGTGATGTGATTATTGTTTCTGAGTTTTTATGATATTTGAATCATTGATCATAATGGAATGAGGGCTCAGTATGCATGTATCATTCAATGTACTAAGGAAATTTTTTTTGTGACTGGAATCATTTTGGGAAAGCATGGGAAACTGGGTTTTTGTTAAGTGGTTGAAAAAGATCCATTTTCACTACTTTTATAAGTTTTAATGAAAAAGTATTCTAATTTAAAAGTGAAATTGGTGTCTGATATGAAATTGAAAAAGGATGCATGATTTGAATAAATTATTTTCTAATGATAAAACATGAATAATTAATATAACTTTACCCTTCATTAACTATTACCTAGACTTTTGATGGTTAAGGGTAGTGATAGTACCTCAGTTTTGAATGGGTGGCGAGGAATGGGGAAATAACTTGTTATGGATCATATGAATCAATATTTGTTAACTGTCTTAATGTTTTGTTATGTTTACTAATATGTGTGCTTATCACTATAGATGAATACCATTATGATGACTCTTTTTAATAGAAATACAGGAATACATGGATGGGTATGATGATCTAGTAGTGGAACTTGAGGCACTAATAGAGTTGAGTGATGAATAATGAGATCAATTCCATGAGAAATTTTCTTATTTTATTCAATTTATGTATAGAGACACAAAGTGGGAATTGAATAGTATGTCCAAACAGATGTAGGTGTTTTAGTTGTAACAAACTTCAATATCACCAGAGGGGGTGGACATCTGGCATCAGAGTTCTAGATTGAGTCCATCCCGAATATACATGACCATTTAAGGACTCTTTCTAAGAATAGGGTCAAGTTAATTGATTTTATGTTATGGAGATTGAAAAAGCACTGGTGGGATGTTTATCCTTGGACATGGATAAAAATCCCATGTATTAGAAGGAATTTTTAGAAATTATCATAGAGAACTTTTATCCAAATACATCGAGATAGGAGGGAGAAACCAATTTCATGCAGTTAGCAAAGGGAAGTATGTTCATGATGGACTATGATGGTCTATTTAGAGACTTGAAATGAGTTTCTCCTACACTATAAGGAGATTTTATAGTGACAGAAAAGTGGTTCTAGGATAGATTTTAAAGTAACATTATGAACCTTCTCAACATCTTTTGATTAAATAATTTTGGTGATGTTGTGGATGAGTCCCTCATAACTTAGGGGAACCTAAAAGTGGATTCCTTCAGAGGATAGGTGGTTTCTACTAGGATATCAGGGGGTATGTCTTCCAAGGGATGAAAGCATCATTTTGAGAATGTTGACTAGATATTGGGAAAGAATAATTGTCAGGGGGAAGTATTAGTTACACAATATCTTTCCAAAAGGCTTTTCCACTAGTTCAGTATTCCATTCCACTATCATAGACACTATCCGAAACCACTAGTATTGTTCCAATTTTTTTTGGAATTATGAGATATTTAAAGAGGTTATGTAGGAACCTATGATATATGGGTAATAATGGAGAATCTAGGCATATTATGAGTGTTTGAAGGGATTCTTATATGCGATATTAGTCAGGAGTTTAAAGTACTATTAACTACAATGGTCGAGTTAGTAGATGAGGTTCTTCTGGTAAATAGTACTTACATCAACAAAGTAGTGAAACTCATGGGAATTAGGCAGTATTAGATGGAATATTATAATGAACATTACATTAAATTATCCTAAAATTTTGGATAGTGAGGCTAGACCATTGATAGTAAGAGGTGCTGTTCTAGTAGCTTCTACACTTTCTAATTCTTTATTTGATACTGGTGCCTCTCATTATTTTATTTCTACAAAACATGTGAATGGTTTGAGTGTAGAGGTTGAGTTTGTGAATAGATTTTTGATGACTGATACACCATTTAGAGTATAGTCAAGAGACATATTTTTTTTCAAAGGGTGTTGTATCGAGTCTAGGGAGTATTTTTTATGTTGGGATCCTTACATCCTTGAAATTTTAGGATTCAGCCTAATTAGGATTATTTAATGGTTAGTATCATATTGATACCATAATTTTTTTACCACCAGAGAGTGAATTTCACATATCCTAAGGGGGGTAATTATATACACTAAGTAGAGTGGGATATCCAGGTAGGCTATGTTGGTCCAGTTTAGCAACTGGGGGAGCTCATCACCTAGGTTAAAAGACTTTTTGAGGATTATAGGGTTGAAAATCATGATGTGTTTACACTAGTAGTAGATAGGTTTCAGGATGTTTCCCCTAAATAATTCTTAAAGATTCCACCTAAGAGAGATTCAAAATTTATAATTTATCCCATGCCTAGGGATTATCTAGTTTCTATTACACCATACAAAATGGCACCAACATAACTTCATGAGTTAGAGACTTGGATGAAAGATTGGGTGGATAATTGTTTTATCCTTCCAAGTACATATCCTTTGGGTTCATCAGTTTTGTTTTCAATGAAGGTTGTTTGTATTCTTCACTTATGTGTTGATTACTGGAAGTATAATTAGATTACTATGAAGAATAGGTATCCGCTACTGTGTACCAGTGATATGTTTGACCATTTGATAGGAGCTTGGGTTTTGTCCAAGGTTGAACCAGTATTAGGGTATCATTAGTTGACAATTTGAACTTATGATATACCTAGAAATAATTTATGAAGTATGTATGGAATGTATGAGTTTTTTATAAACACATTTGGGTTAAAAAATGAATCTACAATGTTTATAGCCTTGATTAATAAAATCTTCCACTCATACCTAGATCAATTTGTGGTTGTGTTTGTGGATAAAATCTTGGCGTAATCTAAGATTCATGAAAATCATGCCAACATATTGAAATCATCTTGAGTACACTGAGAGAGAATTGGTTATACACCAATCTACCTAAGGGTCAGTTTTGGATTGATTGGGTAAAAGTTTTAGGTCACATCATCTCGGAGGATTGTGTTTCAACAAACCCAAAAAAAGATGAGGTACTTGTTTCTCAAGAGAAGCCCGAGAATGTTTTCATTATCCCTAGATTTTTTGGGATTGGAGGGTTATTACTAGAGTTTCATCCATGAAGTTTTCCTATTAGAAACACCACTTTCACGATTGACCCAAAATGGATAAGGTTTTACAATTCGGAATCATGTGAGAATGCCTTCCATGAGTTGAATAAGCGTGTGAAATGAACAATAATCTTGATCCTACTAAATCCAGGTGAGGAGTATATAGTGTTCTTGTGTAGTTTTTTGTATTGGTATTAGATATGTTTTCATTCTGGGAGATTGAGTTGTGTAATATGGGTATTGGAAGGTGTGTCCACATGAATGTAATTAACCTACGCCTGACCTCGAGTTAATTATAGGAGTTTATGCAATGATGTGTGGAAATAATTATCTATTGGGAGATAAGTTTAATGTGTATATAGATCAAAACTACATAAATTATATTTTTTGTAGATATATTTAAATATCTAGAAGTAGATTTGGGTTGATTATATGCATTATTTCATGTTTGGGATATCATATATACCCGTGAAGGGAAACAATGTTGCTGATGCTTTAATCTAAAAAACTCAGACTTATGCCATTCATGAGACTAGTGTTGAGTGAAATATAATGACTTTACTGGTTAATATTCATATTTTGTTTTAGTACATACTTGAGTAGATGAATCTCATATCAGTTTTAGTGGACTCTACACTTCTATGTCAGGTAATGGAAAGGATATATCAGGATACAGAGTGTTTGGTCTTGAGTGAGAGCATTGAATGTGAGGAGTTTCCTTCATATTTGACTATATATGATGATGTGATCATTAATGTTATGCTTCGGGTGTATATTACAATGAGAATTCGAGGGAATCTAATGCTTAAATTTCGTTCCTTAATGTGGGAATTTAATCCATGCGTGGCCAAAATGTATCATGACATATGTTGATAGTTTTGGTGGTCGAGTTTTAAAATGAATATAGCTGAATTCATGAAATTATACTACACCTTTCAACAAGTGAAGGCTGAGAATAAATGAACAATAGGTTCACTACAATAATTTTCTACTCTAGAATGGAATTAGGGTGAGGTAACTATGGAATTGTTGGTGGGTATCCCATGGAATCCTCAGAATAATTTCACTATTTTTTGTTATTTTGGACTGAATGACTAATGTAGAGAATTTTTTACCTCTATAGAAGACTTTATCAGTGTAGTGGTTAAGATTATTATATGTTAAAAAGATAGGTTTTATGTATAAGGTGCCATAGAGTATTGTTTTAGACCATGACTTGAGTTTTACTTCACACTTCGGGAATAGAATGTAAAAGTCACTTGGTATGTAGGTTTTATTGAGTATAGATTTCAACCCACATACATATTGGAAGTCAAAGTGTACGATGCATATGTGTGAGGATAAGATTATGGAATATGTCCTAAGATTTAGTGGGTCTTGGGAGAGGCCCATGTATTTGGTGGAGTTCTCCTATAAAAATGGTTATCAAGAAATTATTTAGATAGAACCATGTGAGGCTCTTTTTGGTAGGAAATGCTGATCACTTATAATATAGATGAAAGAAGGTGGTTCAGAGTTATTGGGACCAAGAATCATGAAGGAGATGTCACTGCAAGTATAGTTTATTCAAAAACATATGGACACTGTTCATGGTAGGATGAAGTCCTATGCTAATAGACATATATGACTCCTAGAGTTTTTAGAGGGTAATAATGTTTTTCATAAGGTGTCGTCTAGATTGGGTCACCATAGGATATAGAGACAGGGAAAGTTGGCACCCCTGTTTGTTGGAATGTTTGAGGTTGTAGACAGAATTGGGCCTATGTAATACCAATTTTTTCATCCACAAAGGAACAATGATATCCATGATGTTTTTCATGTGTCATAGATTTAGCAGTATTACCCCAACCATTCTCATGTGACTAATGTAGATTATGTTGAGCTTGAGACATATGTTTCGATTAAGGATCATATGATATTTGTGTTCGATCGTAGTGAGAATGTTTTTGTGGGAAATCTGTGATGATAGTTCATGTATAGTGTCAACAAGGGAATTTTTTTGGAGGAAATGTGGGATTGATAAGCGGATGCGAGGGCTCAATGGCATGATATTTTTATACTTAGAATCTTAGTGATGCATTGGGGTATAACCTGAGGATGAGTTGTTGTAAGGTGATGTGATTAAAGACCCCAAAATTTTCTAGTGATGTATTTAACTTGTTTTCAAGTAATCTTCTACCTAGTTTTCAGTAATTTTCATTTGGGTGTCGTATTGGGTGCATTTTGGTGGACATTTTTAGAATTTTGGGAGATGGAGGGGCTTTTCCCGTTTGGCGCATAACTTTCCGAAACCATGAGACCAACCAAACAAACCATGTGAAACACAATAGAATGGATTTATATGGCTAGTGAATATCTTCATATTCACCCTCTTAGGAGAAACTATTCACCCCCACATAGAAGAGTGTCATGGTTAAGGAGTATAGTTTTTACAATTGTGTGCAATTACCGAGGAAACCGTGCACACGATTTTAACTAACTAGAGAATTGATTTTAAAATTTCACAAACCTCAAACTTATATCCCTAAACCCCTTAAATTGAATATAATAAATTCCCCTCATTTTTATAGGCTCCTATATAAATTACTAGGGCACCCAACCTCTGTTATTTATAATTCAATTCCCAGATCGAAGATCTACACCTCTCTCAGTAAGAGATTATTATCTCATGTAGTGTCCTCCCACTTTTCCATTCTTCTCCCATCCATTGAAGAGATTATTTCCCCTATTTTTTTGATCTAGTTCTATGTTTAATGGATCATGGTTCCTTAAATATTTTTTCTAGTATTTTATTCAAGATTTCATTCCTCATCGAGGGTTTGACCTATATGTTTTGATTTGGTGAATTTTCATTGGGAATCGCTCGTCAACAATTTGATGTTGTTAATCTAAATTACAATACCATAATATTTATTTAATTACATGTATGTAATTTTAATAATTGTAATTTCAATGTTTGGTTAATTTCATTGGTGATTGAATTGATTTGTTCTAATTTACACGTGTTAACAATTTTTGTTAATATGGGAAATTAAATGGTGCAATTAAATTAATTAATTGTTGAATTATTTAATGGGATATTGGGATTGTTAAAATTTGATTGAATTGGATTAATTAATTTCTAAAATAATTAATGGTATTTTTTTATTATTCAATTGTTAAATTTTTTTAATTGATTTTAGAATTAACTAACAGGTTATTGGGATTGTGTAATTGAATTAATTAATGGATTGTCATGAATGTGGAATCAGATTAATTAATATTTGAATTAAATAATGGATTTTTGTGAATGTGTAATTAAATCAATTAACTATATAATTAATTAATGATTTT
Organism: Viscum album; assembly: GCA_963277665.1. NCBI lineage: Eukaryota > Viridiplantae > Streptophyta > Magnoliopsida > Santalales > Viscaceae > Viscum > Viscum album. Next base: position 1,285,558,120 of record OY728133.1, read on the forward strand.
TTTATTATGGAATTGAATTAATTAACTGGTTAATTAATTAATGAATTGTGTGATTGGAAACTTAATGTGTTTAATATTAATTTGAAAATTGAAATCAGGTGATGGTTTCTTAAACCTTGATTTTTGTGAAATTTTGATAAGAAAGTTAATGTTTACTAACCTTGATTAATATGTTATATGTTATATTGGTATATATATGATATTATGATATATTTGATATTCATGTGTGGGACATAGTCTCCTTCACCAAAATCCCATAGTGATGAATTGATTGATAAATATGTGTAGGACATGGTCTACTACACCACAATCCCATAGTGAGAAAATGATTGATAAAAAAGGTGTGGGATTAGTATAGATGCTCCAAATATCGATATGTTATATGAGTATTGTACGAGGACTACGTATCCAAATAACCATGAGGCATTGAGGGGTGGGATAGGGGATGAGGCTCTATATACCCATGAGGTGTTAGACATGGCATTATATGCCACAAATTTTCCATTATAATACGGTTGCATGTTGTTATGATTGTATTTAAAGAGATAATAAATGATAACCATGTTGTTGTGATGTGGTTCAGACTCTATCATAGGTCGAAGTAGGTATTAAGGTTTTGGGTGTCCTCAGGAAATAAAATTTTTTATGTGATTAATAAAAAAATAATTTAAACATTATAACTATTTACTTTTGCATTGTAGTTTTTCATTATAAAAATTCATACACTATTATTGACTTAATATTGAATTAGATGACGTTTTTGGTGGCATACTGAGTTGTACCCACACCCTAATCACGTTTCTTGATCAGTACCCAAATAGATTTCATGGTAGTATGATAGGATAAGGGAAACATTCATATGATAAATGGTTGAGTATGGATGGAGCATGGATGATAGAACATGTCCTAGTATCGCGACCCAATTGTATTTTTTAGTGTATTTATTTTTGGGTTTTCATTTAACAATTTTCACATACTTGACATTAAATATCTATTTTTTTAGTTTGGTTATTGTATTCCGATTTTTGTTATCACGTGATACTAATATTCTCTCATTATTTGGTTATAACTATTATTTATTCTTATTTATTTCCATTGGTTTTATTTATTTATATAGAGGATATAGTCTCCCCATGATCGATATTGACTCTTTCTGCTACTCAGAAGCCTCTAGTCATAGGGGAGGCACGCCTGAGGTTATATAACCAATTGGATCAGGGAACTAGTGAGTGGAACCTGTTTTTAGGATGTTACATCAATGTTTTTCATTATACAATAATTTCTTTAGTATCATTAATATATTGAATTATTATTATTATTTAATAACCATAATCACCATATTTTCATCCATTAAAAATGATAACATCTCTCTTGCTTGCTTGTGGACTACCACCTCAATGAAGTGATGTGATCCATTTTAATGTTTCTATTTTACATGATAATAAGGATATATTTAATGTGTGAATAATATATATTTATGATATAAAAATTATACTATATATGTTAATTATTAATTATAATTATTTTATTCCATCTGTTGAAATATGAAAACAACGTGCATGCATACATACATCATAAAATATTTTCAAAGGGTGTAATTTAATTTTCTATTTCTGTATTTAATGGATGAGAAAAATTATATAATTATTATATATGATATTTATATAATGTTTAAAATTAATTATATTATGTAACCATTATCAAAGTACATGGATTGAAACAACCAAACGAAAACTTCCATGAAAAAATAGATCATACCTAGAAATAATGGTTATAATAAGGACTTATTAATTAGCAAGGTTATAAATGATATTAGTAGATAATATGAGATATTATAAGTATGTAAATTATTTTTTATATAATAATATGAAATTTAAATTTACTATACATGAAATTAAGCACTTCTAAATCATGTTGAACTAGTGGTATATGTTTCCCATCTCACTTTTACTTTTATTAGACATATTCCATATTCACCAACAGTTTCCTTTGTTTTATGTATATACTAACCATGAATTTATTTTGTTATTATTATATTTATAATTAAATGTGTTTAAAAATACATTTAAATTTCACCCTTCAACGAGTTTTTGATTTAGACATTACCAAAGTGGTAAGGATTTATCAGCTCAAATTTTATTCTTTGAAACATATGTTCTCTTTTGAACCTGTATTATTTTATAAGATTAATATACATAAACTTTAAAATTTTATATCAGAAATAAATATTTTCCTACTATATATTATTACATTTGATTTTATTCTTTCATGATACCTGTCATTAAAATGTTACCAAAGTAGTACTGGATTTATGCTACAATTTCATTTTTATCAGGTTTTTTATGATCAAGTTTATGATGATAAAATTATATTATATATCTCTCTATAATCCATTGAATTTTATTCTCCTATGATTATTTCTGGATACTACATGTTTTAATTTCATTTCCTATTTTTATGATCTAAAGAGACTGAAAGAATGTTTTTTTATGAAAACTGACTTTATCTTTATCTTTTGTCAAAAATCCTTCTTATTCCATATTAATTTTTCCTAAAAATGTTTTCATGCATGTTATTAATATTTAATGTGATTTTTTAATTCATATTTAGCAATAAATTAATTTTTTCTTTCAAAAAAATTAAATTAAATTTTCTGGTAAATATTTAAATGAGGTACTGTAATTTTTTTCTAAAATGTGAATAAAATATTTGTTTTATCACAAACTACATTAATGAAAATTTCCCCCATATTGTAATATCAAGGATTTGAATATTAATTTACAGTTTTCCTAATTACTATTAAATGTATATATTTTCATTAATATTCATGTAATTTTCATATTTTAAATAGTTTATTTTAGATTGAAAAGAGGGTATACCTCAAGAAATTCTCCAGGAATCTATTAAAGACATTTTATTCTATAATAACATTCTTTTATGATACTTATGATATAATAGGGATATGATCCAATGATAGCATATACTTAAATTATTTTGATATCCTTTGATAATGAATTAATAATTATAATATGAAACTTGTTTCTTTCATATAGTTTAATTATATAATTTTGAAACCATTATGAACTTGTGTATTTTCCATGAGTTATTTTATGATTTTATTGTTAAATATTTATGAATCCCATTTACTATACAAGAGTTAAGAAATGGTGAATTCCATAGATCTTTTAGAATAAGTATATGTTACTTTAATTATGAGATTGGTGGTACAATAATTATATATCCCTCTAATAAATTGGGTAAATATCAGTTTCTCATAAGATAATAAGGACAAGAATGGTGAGTAAACCCAATTGAGAAGGGACTATGTCCACTATCATAGTCTTATTAGTGAACCTTGACTAATGATATGATTATATGTAAAGTTAACCCAATCCACTATTATAGTATTTGTAGTGATCAAAGACTACCAAAATGATTTTCCATGATTATGTATATTTAATAGTTATATTTCTTATGCCAATGTTATGCACCAAAAAAGAAAATTTATGTGCATATTTTTGATCCAATAATGATGAATTTCTAATTTATTTCAATGATAAAACCTATGTAGTTAATTGTTTTATAAAAATAATAGGTAATTTGAGTTTTAGAATGAAGGTCTAAATTGTGAAAAGTGATTAATTCTTGATTTTTGACAGATTTTTTTGACAAGGGTATTTTGGTCATTTACTGAATAATATAATTACAAATTGTGTTTTTTTTAGACTCCTAATTTTATTTCCTTAAATTTTTTTCCTATGAACTAGGGGCTGAATTGATCATCCAGAGGCCGTAAAAATCAATGAAGTTGAAGAATATTCTAGGCGAACAACGTAGACCCCACCACTGTAACGAACATTAATCTCGGCCTACACACCTAAAAATGAGTTTATTATACCTGGGAATAAAATAATAATAATAGGGGAGTTAACAAAATAAATTACATGGAGGTTGAAATCTATTAAGTTGGCCATTAAAGGACATATAATTGAAAAAAGATGCCTAGATCCTTCGTCCAGAAACAGAAACCGCCAATAAAAAATTAATAAATAGTAAAAATAGTCGCCAAATGAGATGAAATTTGGTAGGTGAATGGAAAACACATTAATGAACAAATTTCATTAAGATGTTCACAGGTTATTTGTAAAATTAAGGGGTAAAAAATGCGACACCTTGTGGAGGACATAAATCTTCCTATAAAAGGAGAGGAGCTCCAACCTCTCAAATCCTTCTAATACTTCCCAACACCATTCGGGGAACCAAGGAGAGGAGCCCAAAGGAAATTTATATTTTTCTTATTTCTTTATTTTAATTTTATTTTAGTTTTATTTTCTCATGTAATTCATTCATATTTTTTATGTTAAAGTGTTTCCCTTTATTCTTCCACCCCTTCTCTCTTCCAATGTCAATCTCAATATCTCTCTTCCATATTTCCATCATGATCTCTATCCACTTCACCATGTCAAGTGAATAACTCGAGGCTTGGACCCAGGGGATGTTTCACGGTGTTATTTAATATTTCACTTCAATAGTAAATGTTTTTATTCTATTTGTGGTGGAGATAGGAATATTGCACGGGTGTGGCAGTCGTCTACCATGACACTATTTCAAAATCCATTCCTTTCCGTTGATTCATTCATTATCCCAATCTTATCATATAAAAACCATTCATACAGTGGAGTTGGGGTTTCTATAAGGGATGACATGACATATGGTGGAGCTGGGTCTTTTTGGTATAACATTCTCGATTGAGGTGTTATCCTAGTTGACTATCGAAGGATGTGTGGTTTGGTGTGCCGGAGGCATGCTAAAATCACACACTCTTTAAATCAAAGGAAAGTAATTCATTAATGAGGTTTCATAAAATTAATTATCAAATTGAATTTAAATAATAAACAAATATTGAATGAACCAGTGTTATCCAAACCTAGGACCAAGACATTTCTTCCATAATTTCATTTTCTTTGCATCTAGATTTAAATTCGGCATGTCATTATGTTAATTTCATGTTTTCCAAAACCCTCAAAAACATTGTTTTCAATGATCATTAAAAAAATAAAAAGAACTAGATTATGTGAATTATAATTAGTGATTAAACTGACTACAAAAATCCTCAAGGGAGATGACCCTGGTCATCCACTATGCTGCATTAGGAAAATAAATTTTCTTTTGCCACACCCTACGACAGGCGTGCGTCAAAACTGGTACCATTACTGGAGATCTAAGTTGTTATTTCGATCAACTTTTCAAAATTTATATTTTTGTAAATATTTTACTTTTTTCATTAAGAAAAATATGAAAAAATTCATTTTCCATGATGTATTCAAATTCAACATTTTATGCATGGGATGATTACTCGTAGGTGCAATATCATGAACCAGAAATTGATTATCGCGATTTAAATGATCGGGTTGAAAGGATTAGTAATACTTTGGATGATTTGGGGAGGAAAATGGAATGGTAATTTGACTATGTTCGTGAAATTATGGAGCTACCTGACCATGAACCAAAAAAAGAAGCTGAGGTAGTGGTGGGAGAAATTTCACCACTCATAATTAAAGAACCATATGAAGTAAATGTGGAGGTACCTGAAGAATCATTCATCCTCACTCAACCAATTCTACCCAAGATAGATGAAAAGGAGGAAGACTTTCCTGCTGAGCCACATGTGGGAGATCAACATGAATTGGATGAATTCTGGAATGAATGTGAGGAACTACTTGATCTCCCCAAGCCTTGCAAAGAAAAGGAGTCAGCACCACTAGAAGAAGACACCACCCAAGTGGTGGAATTGGAAGTAAAGATGGAGGAGCCTCACTTCCTACCTCCATCCAGTGCTAATCAACTATAGGAAATACTTTACAATAATGAAAAGTTTCAAGCTGAACCTACTCAGGGAAATGACATAATCTTAAACTCAAACTCATTTGATTTTATTGAAACTAATTTGAGTATCACCCCTAATAGTTTTGAATTTTCAGAATTAGATGACTCTTATTATGCCTTGGAGGATGATTAGAAAGAAGAAGATGCACCTGTTGAAGAACACCTAGAGCTCCCAAAAGACGTTGAATATTCTTTTGATGGAATAAAAGAAGAGGGAGAGAACATTTCACAAGTAACAACAAAGGAGGAGGTGGCTTTGTACTTCATCCTACCTCCGCCATGCAAGCTGTATCACATTGCGAAGGGGGAATAGTTGGTGTAATCTATACATGGAGTCATACTCAACAATTACAAATATTTATATGTTTGTAAAAGCCACATATGGTGATTCAAATCAAAGAAGCTTCATCCACCCTCTGATTTTGGATAACAACTGGTACTTCCCTCTAGTGGCAGTAAAACTTCAGGTCCGACTTGGGGGATCATATCAAGACATATCTTTACATGATTTTTATATTTCAAATAATCTTTTTATATTATTCTAGCATGTGGCCCACTCCTCATTATCTTTTTGAGATTTAATGACATGTTCCTTGTTCTTAAGTGAGTAATTCTTTTTTGTAGGTTCATATATGGGAAAAGGAATCCTTAAATAGAGGAAGATGAATGAAGATTTATTTCAAAATGGAGTTAATTTTTAATATTTAATATTATAAACTCCTTACATTTTTTGGTGCAAAACATTTTTTTAACTTTAATGATAAAATTGCATGTCCACACTTGAATTATTGCTTTACTTGACTTATCTAGGATACATGAGTTTCTTAAGAATCCTATGATACCATGTTTTAGATTTCAATGTTAATGATATTGAATGAATAAAATGGAAAATTGAATGTTTAAAGTGAAGCATGGATATTGAAATTATGACTCATGATTTAAGGTAATTATTTGATTTATGTAAATGAAATTTCCCAACCATTTTTCATACTTTGAATTTATGAAATTCATGTTAATTGATTTGTTATTATTAATCATGCCTTGAGTGATTGTCCAATATCATATGTCTCATTCCCGAGTTGATTTCTATACCAAGTACTTCCTATTTATTCTTGATCATATTTATTGAGTGATATTGGGACATGTCACCGACCAGAACATTCATTTGAACTTGTCAAAGCTATGACTATATGAAAGCACATTTAAATCGATTGAGGCATCTTTAAAAAGTCCTTATCCTTAATTTCCACCTTTATATCAATCCTTTTAGGCCATATATACCATGAATGACCTTTATAGAGATGATACATGTTTCAAGCCATTTTTATCCATTCCTACCCTACTCTTGGTATCTGCATGATATTTTAAAAATGAATTGTGTGTGTGTGGGGGGGGGGGGGTGAAGTGGATCATGGTAGAAGGAATGTTATAAATTTTAAAGAAAAAGTGTGGGGGTGATATTTTGGTAATTGTAAAATGTTGTGGAATCATTCATTTTACTTCATTGTTTTCCCCTCTTGAATTAAAAAAAATAAAAAAAATGACAAAAAGAACCAAAAAAATGAGAAAAATTGGTTGTGATTTGGTAAAACCAAAAATCACCATTTTCCAGACCGATTGTCCTCTTATCGTATGTGGTTAGGTGATGTATTTGATGTTTGATCTAATCATAACTTTTGAAAAAAGAAAAAAAATGTAAAAAAAATCAAAAAAAAAAATCAAGAGGGTGCATTAATCATTCATTATGCTTTACTTTGATCATGACCTTACATTGAGTTTTAGTGGAAGTGGGTGTTGGTATATTGAATGGGATAATTTATTTACACTTTTTGATATCATGAATTTTACTTAAGAGATAAGCCTTCTCCTTGAGCCTTAATGATTAACATTAAATCCTACCAACCTGAAGCCTTATTGTTATTTGAACCTAAATTGAAAAGTCCTCATGATGTTTTGTGCCTTTTGTATTTATAAAGTGGGGAAAGTAGTTCTTTTACAAGATTATGGATAAGGAGCATGTTATCATGATATGAGCATAACTATACTTGAATTATATCATGAGAGATAAGAGTTAAAATTTAAAGGTGAGGTAAATCATTATGTGGCATGTTTAATAATAATGAATTGATAATATTTAATGAATGAAAGAAGAAGTTCCATCATTTTTCAACGGGGAAAAGTAATATATATTAATTAATTGTTTCTTTTAGGATTGGGAAATTAAATTTATATTTTATGTGGATTTTTGAAAATTTGATTTGACATTGAATTTTTTTTGATTTTATTACTTTGAAATTTTAATATTAGTAACATTGGTGTCCTCTGAATTCTATGTTGAGATTTTATGCTTGAGGGAAAGCATTTTTTAAGTGTTGGGGTATTTGATAGAGAAAATTTATGTGCATATTTTTGATCCAATAATGATGAATTATTAATGTTTTTAAATGATAAAACCCATGTATTTAATTGTTATATATATATAATGGGTAATTTGAGTTTTTGAATGAAAATGGTCTAAATTGTGAAAAGTGCTTAATTATGGATTTTGACAGATTTTTACGTCAAGGGTATTTTGGTCATTTACTGAAAAATATAATTTCAAAATTGAGTGATTAGTTTTTTTTTCAAATCCATATTTTATTTCCTTAATATGTTTCTTCTAAACTAGGGTATGAATTGATCATCTAGAAGCTGTAAAAAATCAACAAAGACTGAAGAATTTTCCAGGCAGACAGGGTGGACCTCACCACTGTAATAGACATTCATCTCATCCTGCACACCTCAAAATGCGTTGATTCCACTTGGGGATGAAAGATAACTAAAATGGGTGTTCAAAAAATAAATTACATGGAGGTTGGAATCCATTAAGGCTGCCATTGAATGACATATTTTGGAAGGAAGCTGCCTAAATCCTTTGTCCAGAAATAGAAACTGACAATACAAAATTCATAACTCATACAACCGATGATCAAATGATCTTAAATTTGGAGAGTGAACTTCAAAAACATTAATTAACAACTTTAGTGAAGGGTTCCATGAATTATTCAGCTAATTAATGGGTCAACCATGCAACAAATTGTGGAGGACATAAATCTTATTTTAAAAGGAGAGGATCTCATACCTCTCAAATCATTCCAATCCTTCCTAACACCATTCAAGGAACCAAGGAGAGGAGACCAAGGGACATTTATATTTATATTTTTTCTTTATTTTTGTTTTATTTTAGTTCTATTTTCTCATTAAATGCATTCATATTTTTTATATTAAAGTGTTTCCCTTTATTATTCCACCCTTTTTCTCTTCAAATATCAATCTCAATATCTATCTTTTATCTTTCCATCATGACCTCTATGCAATTCACCATGGAAATTTACTAACTTGAGGCTTGGAACTATGGGAGATTTCATGGTGTTCTTTATTATTACACTTCAATTGGAAATGTTTTTATTCTATTTGTGGTGGAGATGAGAATATTGCACGGGTGTAGCAGTCATCCACCACAACACTATTTCAAAATCCATTCCTTTCCATTGATTCATTCATTATACCTCCCTTATCTTAGGAAGACACTTCATACGGTGGAGTTGGAGTTTCCATAAGGGATTAAATGACATATGGTGGACTTGAGTCTTTTTGGTATAGCATTCTCGGTTAAGGTGTTATCCTAGTTGATTATCAGAGGAGGTGTGGTTTGGTATGCCAGAGGCATGCTAAAATCACACACTCCTTAAATCAAAGGAAAGTAATTCATTAATGAGGTTTCATAAAATTAATTATAAAATTGAATTTAAACAATAAACAAATAATTAATGAACCCGTGTTATCCAAACCATGGACCAAGACCTTTCTTCCCTAATTTCATTCTATTTGCATCTATATTTAAATTCTGCATGTCATTATTTTAATTGCATGTTTTCCAAAACCCTCAAAAACATTGTTTTCAATAATTATTAAAAAACAAAAAAGAATTAGATTAGGTGAATTAGAATTATTTATTGAACCGAATATAATGATCCTCAAGTGAGATGTCCCTAGTCAGCTGCTATGCTGCATTAAGAAAATAAATTTGCTTTTTCCACACCCTACGACCGTCATGCGTCATGCACTCATTTATCATATTCTTTGATTACTTTATGATTCATGTCTTATGAACATACAACATTGTTTACATGAATGAATATTATGATATATGATATAAAAATTATGTTTTTAAAATTTTATGCTCATGTTCTAATACACTTAAGCTCATGTTATATTTATGTGATCATTGATATATCTCTTTTTTAACCTTATTGAGCATCTAAGTTAAATTTTTCTTATGTTTATTTTCCTTAGATTATGATTAAAGGTTTTTTATGTATTATATGTATTATTAGGAATTTATTTATGAATTATATTGTGTAATATGTTGTATATATATTATTAATAAGTTATTTATGTATTGGTAACCTCGAAATTTGTTAGTTATTAAGATTATTTTTGATAATGTTTATTACATTTTTTGGATTTATAAATATATTCCATAACCTAAAATTTTATTTGGGGAATAAGGATTCAGATAATTCATGGATACATTTATTTTTTCATGTGGGGTTAATATAATAGTTATGTAAACCCTCCTAGGTTTATATGATTAAGATTGATAATATGTTCAAAGCAATAGATATCACATTTAAGGTATTAAGTGTAACACCCCAGGTAAATAAAGAATATAAAATTTCATATTTATCCATATTTGTGAATAAAATATTTAAATGACTTTAAAGGGGACGCTATGCTCGATGGCGTACCCAACACGCAACAACGAGTTTCTTGGGAATCTTACGTTGCACTCTAATAATAAAATAATATTATTTTAAATGGTAGTTAACATGTAGCTGTTGTAATGGAGGGAATGGATAGAAATAACTAAAATATGATTATATATGTTTTTAAATGTTTTTACATTTATCCAATAAAGGATAGAGGCTTAAAATACGGAAAGAATTCAATTTTAGGCATATGCGCCCTAGTTTTCACTAAAGGTTCACTTATCGCCTTTTGATGGCGAACCATAATTAAATATAGTTTTGTTCACTCTTATACATTCTATTGGACCAAATAAAGCGCTTCTTAAGAATCGGGACATCAAAATTTACTTTGTGTAAATTTTTGGTATCTTTCCGATAAAGTTCATTTTTTTAATGAATAGTGTAAAATGTTGTATTTTAATTCAAAACCTCTTTTTAATCTAATTTATTTATATGAATAGATTATATTTTGAATTGGTTTTAAAGTGAAATTAGAAAATATTTTTACCATTAAATCCAATAGTGGTCGTTGGAATTAATTTCACTTTGAAATCAGACTTAAACTAGTGTCAATCTTTTGATACTTATTGTTTTATAAAAACACGCTATTTGCTCTGACAGCGGGAATTAATTATTAAATTAATTAATGTGACTAATATGTTTTGAATTTTGTAAAACGGACTTCATTTTTGAATTCGGAATATCAAATATATCTTAGGGTGAATTTTTGGTAATTTTCTGAAAAACTTCAATTTTTGATGAATAGTGAAACCAATAAGTGGTACTTATAAAGACTGATTTTCCGTTTAAATGAAATTTTGCCATCATTGTGTTTTGAATTTAAAAAATCCGACATACATGGTTGTCATTAAGAAGTAAAATGTGGTTCAATGGGATAAAAATAATTTTTTGGTGAATAGTAACTTATTAAGTTTTTAATCGCGATTAGTGGTAATTAGTGTAGTTTAAGGTATAAATAATGATTTAATAATATGAAATGACCTAGACACATGTCCCAAACTTATTGGTTGTGTCATGGCCGACCAAGATAAGCCATGGGTCAACTTGGGGACCCCATGGAGACACTTTGGTTGGGAAATGACATAAATAACTTTTTATTTAATGTAAAAGTAAAAATGACACAAACATAATATGTTTTACGAAAACAATTTTTACATGGGGTTATAAAGATCAGATTTTTGATTATAAATAGTCATTGGAAAGATAAAAGGATTTCCTACATCATAGTATTTGTTTTATAATTTTTAGACATTAAATAAATTAAATTATGTATGACATAATAATGATGCAGCGATGACATCATTATTTGACGATTTAAATAAAATGGAAAGATAATGTAAAATCTATGAACTACACATGTACAAAACTTATTGTATGGGTGGATTTCGAACCTTTATAACCTTATCCAAGAATTATATCAATGTGGGATCTTTTAAAACCGAAACACATTATCAAATAATGTAATATTTCTTTACTTTCCAAAAGTGCCCCTCCTCTCCTCTTATAAAAGGCCCCCACCTCTACCTCATTTCACACACTCCTCAAGCCTTTGGCTCGGCAAAACCCTGCCAATTTACTCTCTCCACATCCCTATCCTCATCCTAGAGGATTACCTTTGGGAAGAATCCTTTCAAAGGAAGCCTTTAGGCTCAAATCAAAAGGAGTTACACTTTTAAAGGTAATTCATTCTCTCATGTTCATTTGTTTTATTTTGCTTCTCCAACCCCCTAAACTCTTTTTATTTATTTCTTTTGTAACAACACCAGTATCTTCAATATAATAGGATGTTTTTATAAGATTTATTCGAGCTACACTCTCACACAACTACATCAAATGGTTAAAGAACATACGGTTTCCGTGGATGGCGAAATTGTGCCTCCCGAAACGATGATTGTTCAATACTCATTTAACACCTTCAAAGGTGGACATTATGATGTCACTATTTTTATATATGATACATAATATGTTTATTTTTTACTTATTCTTCTTTATTTCTCATTTGTGTCTTACCTTTATGGCTTCCATTATGGGTATACGCGATATCTTCATTTTAGGAAGTGCGGACTACCGCCCCCTCAAAGTGATGTGATTCGTTAATGCCATACGTGGGACGTATAAAGGATGGATTTAATGTTATTATATATGATGTTATACTGGAATTATTATTTACCTCTATATCATTATTATTTATTTCCATTAAAGTATGAGAAAGAAATGAAAGTAGCGTTCATGCGTACGTACGGCTTACCGTCTCCATGAACGGTGCATTTCATTTCTTATCCCCAAATGTAATGTACTATTATAAGTACATATATATAATGGATATATATGATTTATGATACATCTAAATTATTAATATAATTCTGGAATTAAAATATACATACCTCTCATATAGTTTTAATTCCATTAATACGACATAGAAATGAAAGTAGCGTTCATGCGTACGTACGGCTTACCATCTCCATGAACGGTGCATTTCATTTATTTCCTCTAAATGATTATGTGATTTTATAAATACATGTATATGCTGGATATATATGATATATATGATATCCAAATCAGGAATTTCATTTTTGGATATGAAGAACCTTTGACCACACGAACAACATGTAATTGTAAGAAGTCCACTTTCGACTTAAGAACCAAATATCGACAAAACAAACATGATTAACTTAAATGATTAAATAATGTTTATAACATGGTAATAAGTGATATAAAAGGAATAATGAACTTTAAAAAGTTTCTTAAGGAAGTATAAATTAACTCAAGTATATTATTCAGGAGATTAAAGAACGATCGAGTCAAGTCGGACCCGAGGTGAGGGATCCTACACCTCTCTTTCTTTTTAAATACACTCTTTTATGTAATTCCTTTTATGCTCATATTTATTTTGATTGGGATGTTCTTTTATATTACTCCTACTGTAATTATTATGTTAATATGATGAGAGAACCTATTTCCTCTCATCAATCCATTTTGGAAGTTTTGAGTGGTGCCGTTAGGCTGCCGAATTTTCGTAAGGGATTTTTCATCTCACTTTTATTCTCGTGAGATTTATGCTACATTTGCCACAAATTCCATTGAGTGGTGTATATAATGCCCATTATTCTACTCTTTGTGTGATATAATTTCGTTTATGAGTATTTACATCAATGATCTATTGTCCTTATTTCATGGGGTGTATGTTTTGAAAGATACCCAAGTCGGTAAGGGAACCTTTCACCCTCCTCTTTTTTAAAAGACCTCTTTTGTTGGGTCTTTTAATTTACATATTGTTATGTTGGGATATGTTCTCATATATCCTTATTGATGTAAATTTTATGTCCAAGTGTTGAGATACACTTTTTATCTCTCATCAACTCATTTTGATGTGATGCCGTTAGGCTGTCAAGGGAACTTTTTTACCCAATTTCGATTTCTTTGGGTTCAACATGTAGTCATTGAATATGTCATCCATTGAATATGTGTGAATGAACTTTTATTGTTTTACACTTAATATCCACTTATATTGGGTGTATTTATATTTGTCACACATATTTTTGAGATTGATTTGTCCTTAATTTAAGGATACCTTCTTTATAAGGGATTTCATCACATTTGACATTTCTATTGAGGGTTCATTGTTGTTATGCACCAATTCACTCTTATATGGTGTATATACTATACTTTGTAGTATTATATCATGAATCCATTTATTCTCATGATATTATAAAGTTCTGACTAAATGTTATTCCTCAATTATTGTATTCAAGTGTCTCTCATTTTGGTAAAACCCCTTTAACCAAAATGTCATTTTAAATGTTTTAATTATTTGTTCTTATTAATATCCATGTTTTAAAAATGTTTTTAAGGATTTATTTATATGGATATTAATGGTTTAACATTTTAAAGCTTCAAGGTGGTATGGGACACTTTGATTCAAAAATCTCTTTTTTTAAATGTTTTAAATGGTTTTGAAAACGATTTTGATAAAGGATTCTATTATGATATATTGTGATGTGGAAATGTTATCATTCCTTTATATTGGTTTTATGTTTTATGATTTTATATTGGTACTTGGACATTTTAACGGGTGGTTACGTTATAAACCATATGAAGGGTGGTGCCGTGAATACCAGGACGGGTGGTTACGTTATAACCTCCAATGCATTGGGTATGGAAGTCGGACGTATGGCTATTCCATTAAGTATGTATGGAAGTTGGCCGTATGGCTATTCCATTAAGTGATATGTGTGGAATTCGACCGTATGGTTATTCCACTTAAGTATGTTTATGTCCCAAGTTACCTTTATATATGTTATGTGTTCTTTATATGGGTTTTATGGTAATCCTTTGGTTACAAAAAGGTAAGTAATGATACTTTTTTTTAGTGAAAAGTTTTTACTACTTCATGAAGGTGAAAAGTATTACATTGATAAATTATTCATGGTTTACTTGTTGTTTTGAAAATCTAACAGTTTTCATTCTTTGTGTATCCCTTACCGAGCTTCTTATGCTCATCCCAAGTTTTTGAAATGTTTTTCACATGACATAGCGTGGAATAGGGTCAAAGATGGGATCAAGGGAAAGTCATGCTACCTAAAACATGGAACTATACATGTTTCTTTTTAAGAATTTTTATTTTATGGAAATTTAGTAGAAGCGACTACTTTGTATTCTTTTGAGATGTAATAGTTATGTCCTAATTCTCTAAAACTCTAAACCTGAAAAGATCCTCAATGTGAATTACTCATTTAATTTAATATTAAGTAAGGTTTAAGGCTGGGGACTTATAGTTGGTATCAAAGGTCGGTTTAGATAACTTTAGAGGTTAGGGTATTCTTTAAGCATAAGTGACATTACCATGATGGTTAGGATTTCAGAAAGAGTCCTAGTTTTAGATAAAGTGAATGAGTAAGTGTATCTTAGTGTTTACCTTCCTCATTAGTACATGATGGTTTTGTTGATATACTCACACTGAAATTTCTATTTTTAGTGAATGGATGGATCTAGAAGGCACCAAAGAGACAATAGGTTTGAAGGAAACTGTGGTGGTTCTCTGATTAAGATACTAGAAAAAATGGAGGATTCAATGAGGAAACTCGTGGTTGTTCTAAACCAAATATCAAGGAGTCATGATCAACCACTTCAACCTTGGTGAGTTCTCTAATGCATCATGTACGAGATGGCCAACTCGATGTGGAAATTCAGGTAATAATTATTAAGGTAACCATTAGGGTTTATATGATACTTAATTTTTAGGTAATTATTGGTTACTCTACGATATGATGAAAAATGAAAGGAATGAGATAAACTTGAGGTTAAAATATGTTATGATTATTTTTGAAGATTTTATCTCATTTTGGGGAATGTTTTAAGAATTATATAGTTTTGTAAAAAGGAAAACATGTAGACCGTGTGACATCCTGTCGCGTCGGACAAAGCTGTGGGAATCGAACCCACAACCAATGTGAGACTGGTATTTATCACCTACCACTGGACTACGTGAAGTCCCTGGTTAGTTTGACTGATTCATTCTAGTTATATGATTTTATGAATTAAGAGTAAGTTGATTTTGGGTTATTTATTAAAATGATTAACCTATCATGGAGGATATGTGATTAGGTTAATTACTTTTCAAAATGAGACTTTAGGAGCAACTGATGTTGTTTGGAGATAAATGTTACGATTTAACTTGGAAGACTATGTGACTAAATCCTTAAAATGTTTGGGTTTCAATCTTAGATTGGTTTACTTTGAGGAATTTTTATGGACAAATTTGTTTAACGGATGGTCCTCGTTGAACTTTGGATTTTGTTGGACAAATTTTGGAGATTAAGAATAGATTTTCTTTTTATAAATAGTTATCCTTTTCTGGATTATCTGACCTTGTACTAACCTTTTTGGTTTTGGTTATGGTTAAGGTCTAAAGATATGGGATGTATATAGTTCTCTTTTGTGGATTAGGTGATTCTCTAGAAGTTGATTATAGTACTCTTAATGTGAACAAGTCTTCCTAAATACTCGTCTTTTGGAGAAAATATGAGTTTGTGTAAGGAATCTAATAAAAGTTGAAAGTCAATATGATAAGTGATTATGTTTCCTTATGAATAAATTCCTCAATAAAAAGTAACTTAAAACAAAAATGTTGTCTATTAACTTTTCCTACTGGGGAATCGAATACCGTTTAACCCATCACAAGTTTGTGATTTTCTCGTGGTTAACTTTCTTCTAAACATGTTTTCTATCACTCTCCATCAGAACATGACCCTTTGTTTTTTCCTCCATGTCCATATTTTCATACTTGGAATCCTAGTATGGGTTAACTCGGGTGACCTTTGTACTTATCTCTCTTTATTTTAATGTGTTTGTTTTACCGACTTTTGTTCCGATGTGGGACTTCCAAGGATGTTTCCAAGCGCAATTTTAAAATTACGAGGACGCAATTCCCAAAAGGGGGGAAGGATGTAACACCCCAGGTAAATAAAGAATATGACATTTCATATTTATCCATATTTGTGAATAAAATATTTAAATGACTTTAAAGGGGACGCTATGCTCGATGGCGTACCCAACACGCAACAACGAGTTTCTTGGGAATCTTACGTTGCACTCTAATAATAAAATAATATTATTTTAAATGGTAGTTAACATGTAGCTGTTGTAATGGAGGGAATGGATAGAAATAACTAAAATATGATTATATATGTTTTTAAATGTTTTTACATTTATCCAATAAAGGATAGAGGCTTAAAATACGGAAAGAATTCAATTTTAGGCATATGTGCCCTAGTTTTCACTAAAGGTTCACTTATCGCCTTTTGATGGCGAACCGTCATTAAATATAGTTTTGTTCACTCTTATACATTCTATTGGACCAAATAAAGCTCTTCTTAAGAATCGGGACATCAAAATTTACTTTGTGTAAATTTTTGGTATCTTTCCGATAAAGTTCATTTTTTAATGAATAGTGTAAAATGTTGTATTTTAATTCAAAACCTCTTTTTAATCTAATTTATTTATATGACTAGATTATATTTTGAATTGGTTTTAAAGTAAAATTAGAAAATATTTTTACCATTAAATCCAATAGTGGTCGTTGCAATTAATTTCACTTTGAAACCAGACTTAAACTAGTGTCAATCTTTTGATACTTATTGTTTTATAAAAACACGCTATTTGCTCTGACAGC
This sequence comes from Viscum album, assembly GCA_963277665.1. Lineage (NCBI taxonomy): Eukaryota > Viridiplantae > Streptophyta > Magnoliopsida > Santalales > Viscaceae > Viscum > Viscum album. The sequence goes on from OY728133.1 coordinate 1,285,575,988, forward strand.
GAGAATTAATTATTAAATTAATTAATGTGACTAATATGTTTTTAATTTTGTAAAACGGACTTCATTTTTGAATTCGGAATATCAAATATAGCTTAGGGTGAATTTTTGGTAATTTTCTGAAAAACTTCAATTTTTGATGAATAGTGAAACGACTAAGTGGTACTTATAAAGACTGATTTTCCGTTTAAATGAAATTTTGCCATCATTGTGTTTTGAATTTCAAAAATCTGACATATATGGTTGTCATTAAGAAGTAAAATTTTGTTCAATGGGATAAAAATAATTTTTGGTGAATAGTAACTTATTAAGTTTTTAATCGCGATTAGTGGTAATTAGTGTAGTTTAAGGTATAAATAATGATTTAATAATATGAAATGACCTAGACACATGTACCAAACTTATTGGTTGTGTCATGTCCGACCAAGACAAGCCATGGGTCAACTTGGGGACCCCATGGAGACACTTTGGTTGGGAAATGACATAAATAACTTTTTATTTAATGTAAAAGTAAAAATGACACAAACATAATATGTTTTACGAAAACAATTTTTACATGGGGTTATAAAGATCAGATTATTGATTCTAAATAGTCATTGGAAATATAAAAAGATTTCCTACATAATAGTATTTTTTTTATAATTTTTAGACATTAAATAAATTAAATTATGTAAGACATAATAATGATGCAGCGATGACATCATTATTTGACGATTTAAATAAAATGGAAAGATAATGTAAAATCTATGAACTAAACATGTCCAAAACTTATTGTATGGGTGGATGTCGAACCTTTATAACCTTATCCACGAATTATATCAATGTGGGACCTTTTAAAACCTAAACACATTATCAAATAATGTAATATTTCTTTACTTTCCAAAAGTGCCCCTCCTCTCCTCTTATAAAAGGCCCCCACCTCTACCTCATTTCACACACTCCTCAAGCCTTTGTCTCGGACAACCCCTGCCCATTTACTCTCTACACATCCCTATCCTAATCCTAGAGGATTACCTTTGGGAAGAATCCTTTCAAAGGAAGCCTTTAGGCACAAATCAAAAGGAGTTACACTTTTAAAGGTAATTCATTCTCTCATGTTCATTTGTTTTATTTTGCTTCTCCAACCCCCTAAACTCTTTTTATTTATTTCTTTTGTAACAACACCAGTATCTTCAATATACTAGGATGTTGTTATAAGATTTATTCGATCTACACTCTCACACAGCTACATCAAATGGTTAAAGAACATACGGTTTCCGTGGATGGCGAAATTGTGCCTCCCGAAACGATGATTGTTCAATACTCATTTAACACCTTCAAAGGTGGCCATTATGATGTCACTATTTTTATATATGATACATAATATGTTTATGTTTTACTTATGCTTATTTATTTTTCATTTGTGTCTTACCTTTATGGCTTCCATTATGGGTATACGCGATATCTTCATTTTAGGAAGTGCGGACTACCGCCCCTCAAAGTGATGTGATTCGTTAATGCCATACGTGGGACGTATAAAGGATGGATTTAATGTTATTATATATGATGTTATACTAGAATTATTATTTACCTCTATATAATTATTATTTATTTCCATTAAAGTATGAGAAAGAAATGAAATTAGCGTTCATGCGTACGTACGGCTTACCGTCTCCATGAACGGTGCATTTCATTTCTTATCCCCAAATGTAATGTACTATTATAAGTACATATATATAATGGATATATATGATGTATGATAAATCTAAATGATTAATATAATTCTGGAATTAAAATATACATACCTCCCATATAGTTTTAATTCCATTAATACGACATAGAAATGAAAGTAGCGTTCATGCGTACGTACGGCTTACCGTCTCCATGAACGGTGCATTTCATTTCTTTCCTCTAAATGATTATGTGATTTTATAAATACATGTATATTCTGGATATATATGATATATATGATATCCAAATCAGGAATTTCATTTTTGGATATGAAGAACCTTTGACCACACGAACAACATGTAATTGTAAGAAGTCCACTTTCGACTTAAGAACCAAATATCGACCAAAAAAACATGATTAACTTAAATGATTAAATAATGTTTATAACATGGTAATAAGTGATATAAAAGGAATAATGAACTTTAAAAATGTTCTTAAGTAAGTATAAATTAACTCAAGTTTATTATTCAGGAGATTAAAGAACGATCGAGTCAAGTCGGACCCGAGGTGAGGGATCCTACACCTCTCTTTCTTTTTAAGTACACTCTTTTATGTAATTCCTTTTATGCTCATATTTCTTATGATTGGGATGTTCTTTTATATTACTCCTACTGTAATTATTATGTTAATATGATGAGAGAACCTATTTCCTCTTATCAATCCATTTTGGAAGTTTTGAGTGGCGCCGTTAGGCTGCCGAATTTTCGTAAGGGATTTTTCATCTCACTTTTATTCTCGTGAGATTTATGCTACATTTGCCAAAAATTCCATTGAGTGGTGTATGTAATGCCCATTATTCTACTCTTTGTGTGATATACTTTATTTTATGAGTATTTACATCAATGATCTATTGTCCTAATTTCATGGGGTGTATGTTTTGAAAGATACCCAAGTCGGTAAGGGAACCTTTCACCCTCCTCTTTTTTAAAAGACCTCTTTTGTTGGGTCTTTTAATTTACATATTGTTATGTTGGGATATGTTCTCATATATCCTTATTGATGTAAATTTTATGTCCAAGTGTTGAGATACACTTTTTATCTCTCATCAACTCATTTTGATGTGATGCCGTTAGGCTGTCAAGGGAACTTTTTAACCCAATTTCGATTTCTTTGGGTTCAACATGTAGTCATTGAATATGTCATACATTGAATATGTGTGAATGGAATTTTATTGTTTTACACTTAATATCCAATTATATTGGGTGTATTTATATTTGTCACACATATTTTTGAGATTGATTTGTCCTTAATTTAAGGATACCTTCTTTATAAGGGATTTCATCACATTTGACATTTCTATTGAGGGTTCATTGTTGTTATGCACCAATTCACTCTTATATGGTGTATATACTATAATTTGTAGTATTATATCATGAATCCATTTATTCTCATGATATTATAAAGTTCTGACTAAATGTTATTCCTCAATTATTGTATTCAAGTGTCTCTAATTTTGGTAAAACCCCTTTAACCAAAATGTCATTTTAACTGTTTTAATTATTTGTTCTTATTAATATCCATGTTTTAAAAATGTTTTTAAGGATTTATTTATATGGATATTAATGGTTTAAAATTTTAAATCTTCAAGGTGGTATGGGACACTTTGATTCAAAAATCTCTTTTTTTAAATGTTTTAAATGGTTTTGAAAACGGTTTTGATAAAGGATTATATTATGATATATTGTGATGTGGAAATGTTATCATTCCTTTATATTGGTTTTATGTTTTATGATTTTATATTGGTACTTGGACATTTTAACGGGTGGTTACGTTATAAACCATATGACGGGTGGTGCCGTGAATACCAGGACGGGTGGTTACGTTATAACCTCCAATGCATTGGGTATGGAAGTTGGCCGTATGGATATTCCATTAAGTATGTATGGAAATTGGCCGTATGGCTATTCCATTAAGTGATATGTGTGGAAGTCGACCGTATGGTTATTCCACTTAAGTATGTTTATGTCCCAAGTTACCTTTATATATGTTATGTGTTCTTTATATGGGTTTTATGGTAATCCTTTGGTTACAAAAAGGTAAGTAATGATACTTTTTTTTAGTGAAAAGTTTTTACTACTTCATGAAGGTGAAAAGTATTACATTGATAAATTATTCATGGTTTACTTGTTGTTTTGAAAATCTAACAGTTTTCATTCTTTGTGTATCCCTTACCGAGTTTCTTATGCTCATCCCAAGTTTTTGAAATGTTTTTCACAGGACATAGCGTGGAATAGGGTCAAGGATGGGATCAAGGGAAAGTCATGCTACCTAAAACATGGAACTATACATGTTTCTTTTTAAGATTTTTTATTTTATGGAAATTTAGTAGAAGCGACTACTTTGTAATCTTTTGAGATGTAATAGTTATGTCCTAATTCTCTAAAACTCTAAACCTGAAAAGATCCTCAATGTGAATTACTCATTTAATTCAATATTAAGTAAGGTTTAAGGATGGGGCCTTATAGTTGGTATCAAAGGTCAGTTTAGATAACTTTAGAGGTTAGGGTATTCTTTAAGCATAAGTGACATTACCATGATGGTTTGGATTTCAGAAAGAGTCCTAGTTTTAGATAAAGTGAATGAGTAAGTGTATCTTAGTGTTTACCTTACTCATTAGTACATGATGGTTTTGTTGATATACTCACACTGAAATTTCTATTTTTAGTGAATGGATGGATCTAGCAGGCACCAAAGAGACAATAGGTTTGAAGGAAACTGTGGTGGTTCTCTGATTAAGATACTAGATAAAATGGAGGATTCAATGAGGAAACTCGTGGTTGTTCTAAAAAAAATATCAAGGAGTCATGATCAACCACTTCAACCTTGGTGAGTTCTCTAATGAATCATGTACGAGATGGCCAACTCGATGTGGAAATTAAGGTAATAATTATTAAGGAAACCATTAGGGTTTATATGATACTTAATTTTTAGGTAATTATGGGTTACTCTATGATATGATGGAAAATGAAAGGAATGAGATAAACTTGAGGTTAAAATATGTTATGATTATTCTTGAAGATTTTATCTCATTTTGTGGAATGTTTTAAGAATTATATAGTTTTGGAAAAAGGACAACATGTAGACCGTGTGACATCCCGTCGCGTCGGACAAAGCTGTGGGAATCGAACCCACAACTAATGTGCGACTGGTATTTATCGCCTACCACTGGACTACGTGAATTCCCTGGTTAGTTTGACTGATTCATTCTAGTTATATGATTTTATGAATTAAGAGTAAGTTGATTTTGGGTTATTTATGAAAATGATTAACCTATCATGGAGGATATGTGATTAGGTTAATTACTTTTCAAAACGAGACTTTAGGAGCAACTGATGTTGTTTGGAGATAAATGTTACGATTTAACTTGGAAGACTATGTGACTAAATCCTTAAAGTGTTTGCGTTTCAATCTTAGATTGGTTTACTTTGAGGAATTTTTTTGGAAAAATTTGTTTAACGGATGGTCCTCGTTGAACTTTGTATTTTGTTGGACAAATTTTGGAGATTAAGAATAGATTTTCTTTTTATAAATAGTTATCCTTTTCTGGATTATCTGACCTTGTACTAACCTTTTTGGTTTTGGTTATGGTTAAGGTCTAAAGATATGGGAAGTATATAGTTCTCTTTTGTGGATTAGGTGATTCTCTAGAAGTTGATTATAGTACTCTTAATGTGAAAAAGTCTTCCTAAATACTCGTCTTTTGGAGAAAATATGAGTTTGTGTAAGGAATCTAATAAAAGTTGAAAGTCAATATGATAAGTGATTATGTTTCCTTATGAATAAATTCCTCAATAAAAAGTAACTTAAAACAAAAATTTTGTCTATTAACTTTTCCTACTGGGGAATCGAATAACGTTTAACCCATCACAAGTTTGTGATTTTCTCGTGGTTAACTTTCTCCTAAACATGTTTTCTATCACTCTCCATCAGAACATGACCCTTTGTTTTTTCCTCCATGTACATATTTTCATACTTGGAATCCTAGTATGGGTTAACTCGGGTGACCTTTGTACTTATCTCTCTTTATTTTAAAGTGTTTGTTTTACCGACTTTTGTTCCGATGTGAGACTTCCAAGGATGTTTCCAAGCACAATTTTAAAATTGCGAGGACGCAATTCCCAAAAGGGGGGAAGGATGTAATACCCCAGGTAAATAAAGAATATGACATTTCATATTTATCCATATTTGTGAATAAAATATTTAAATGACTTTAAAGGGGACGCTATGCTCGATGGCGTGCCCAACACGCAACAACGAGTTTCTTGGGAATCTTACGTTGCACTCTAATAATAAAATAATATTATTTTAAATGGTAGTTAACATGTAGCTGTTGTAATGGAGGGAATGGATAGAAATAACTAAAATATGATTATATATGTTTTTAAATGTTTTTACATTTATCCAATAAAGGATAGAGGCTTAAAATATGGAAAGAATTCAATTTTAGGCATATGTGCCCTAGTTTTCACTAAAGGTTCACTTATCGCCTTTTGATAGCGAACTGTCATTAAATATAGTTTTGTTCACTCTTATACATTCTATTGGACCAAATAAAGCTCTTATTAAGAATCGGGACATCAAAATTTACTTTGTGTAAATTTTTGGTATCTTTCCGATAAAGTTCATTTTTTTTAATGAATAGTGTAAAATGTTGTATTTTAATTCAAAACCTCTTTTTAATCTAATTTATTTATATGACTAGATTATATTTTGAATTGGTTTTAAAGTGAAATTAGAAAATATTTTTACCATTAAATCCAATAGTGGTAATTGGAATTAATTTCACTTTGAAATCAGACTTAAACTAGTGTCAATCTTTTGATACTTATTGTTTTATAAAAACACGCAATTTGCTCTGACAGCGGGAATTAATTATTAAATTAATTAATGTGACTAATATGTTTTGAATTTTTTAAAACGGACTTAATTTTTGAATTCGGAATATCAAATATAGCTTAGGGTGAATTTTTGGTAATTTTCTGAAAAACTTCAATTTTTGATGAATAGTGAAACCACTAAGTGGTACTTATAAAGACTGATTTTCCGTTTAAATGAAATTTTTCCATCATTGTGTTTTTAATTTCAAAAATCCAACATAAATGGTTGTCATTAAGAAGTAAAATGTGGTTCAATGGGATAAAAATAATTTTTTGGTGAATAGTAACTTATTAAGTTTTTAATCGCGATTAGTGGTAATTAGTGTAGTTTAAGGTATAAATAATGCTTTAATAATATGAACTGACCTAGACACATGTCCCAACCTTATTGGTTGTGTCATGGCCGACCAAGAAAAGCCATGGGTCAACTTGGGGACCCCATGGAGACACTTTGGTTGGGAAATGACATAAATAACTTTTTATTTAATGTAAAAGTAAAAATGACACAAACATAATATGTTTTACGAAACAAATTTTTACATGGGTTTATAAAGATCATATTTTTGATTATAAATAGTCATAGGAAAGATAAAAAGATTTCCTAAATCATAGTATTTTTTTTATAATTTTTAGACATTAAATAAATTAAATTATTTATGACATAATAATGATGCAGCGATGACATCATTATTTGACGATTTAAATAAAATGGAAAGATAATGTAAAATCTATGAACTACACATGTCCAAAACTTATTGGATGGGTGGAGTTCGAACCTTTATAACCTTATCCACGAATTATATCAATGTGGGACCTTTTAAAACCGAAACACATTATCAAATAATGTAATATTTCTTTACTTTCCAAAAGTGCCCCTCCTCTCCTCTTATAAAAGGCCCCCACCTCTACCTCATTTCACACACTCCTCAAGCCTTTGGCTCGGCCAACCCCTGCCCATTTACTCTCTCCACATCCCTATCCTAATCCTAGAGTATTCCCTTTGGGAATAATCCTTTCAAAGGAATCCTTTAGGCTCAAATCAAAAGGAGTTACACTTTTAAAGGTAATTCATTCTCTCATGTTCATTTGTTTTATTTTGCTTCTCCAACCCCCTAAACTCTTTTTATTTATTTATTTTGTAACAACAACAGTATCTTAAATATACTAGGATGTTTGTATAAGATTTATTCGAGCTACAGTCTCACACAACTACATCAAATGGTTAAAGAACATACGGTTTCTGTGGATGGCGAAATTGTGCCTCCCGAAACGATGATTGTTCAATACTCATTTAACACCTTCAAAGGTGGCCATTATGATGTCACTATTTTTATATATGAAACATAATATGTTTATGTTTTACTTATGCTTCTTTATTTTTCATTTGTGTCTTACCTTTATGGCTTCCATTATGGGTATACGCGATATCTTCATTTTAGGAAGTGCGGACTACCGCCCCCTCAAAGTGATGTGATTCGTTAATGCCATACGTGGGATGTATAAAGGATGGATTTAATGTTATTATATATGATGTTATACTGGAATTATTATTTACCTCTATATCATTATTATTTATTTCCATTAAAGTATGAGAAAGAAATGAAAGTAGCGTTAATGCGTACGTACGGCTTACCGTCTCCATGAACGGTGCATTTCATTTCTTATCCCCAAATGTAATGTACTATTATAAGTACATATATATAATGGATATATATGATGTATGATACATCTAAATGATTAATATAATTCGGGAATTAAAATATACAGACCTCTCATATAGTTTTAATTCCATTAATACGACATAGAAATGAAAGTAACGTTCATGCGTACGTACGGCTTACCGTCTCCATGAACGGTGCATTTCATTTCTTTCCTCTAAATGATTATGTGATTTTATAAATACATGTATATTCTGGATATATATGATATATATGATATCAAAATCAGGAATGTCATTTTTGGATATGAAGAACCTTTGACCACACGAACAACATGTAATTGTAAGAAGTCCACTTTCGACTTAAGAACCAAATATCGACAAAACAAACATGATTAACTTAAATGATTAAATAATGTTTATAACATGGTAATAAGTGATATAAAAGGAATAATTAACTTTAAAAAGGTTCTTAAGGAAGTATAAATTAACTCAAGTTTATTATTCAGGAGATTAAAGAACGATCGAGTCAAGTCGGACCCGAGGTGAGGGATCCTACACCTCTCTTTCTTTTTAAGTACACTCTTTTATGTAATTCCTTTTATGCTCATATTTCTTATGATTGGTATTTTCTTTTATATTAATCCTACTGTAATTATTATTTTAATATGATGAGAGAACCTATTTCCTCTCATCAATCCATTTTGGAAGTTTTGAGTGGCGCCGTTAGGCTGCCGAATTTTCGTAAGGGATTTTTCATCTCACTTTTATTCTCGTGAGATTTATGCTACATTTGCCACAAATTCCATTGAGTGGTGTATGTAATGCCCATTATTCTACTCTTTGTGTGATATACTTTCGTTTATGAGTATTTACATCAATGATCTATTGTCCTTATTTCATGGGGTGTATGTTTTGAAAGATACCCAAGTCGGTAAGGGAACCTTTCACCCTCCTCTTTTTTAAAAGACCTCTTTTGTTGGGTCTTTTAATTTACATATTGTTATGTTGGGATATGTTCTCATATATCCTTATTGATGTAAATTTTATGTCCAAGTGTTGAGATACACTTTAAATCTCTCATCAACTCATTTTGATGTGATGCCGTTAGGCTGTCAAGGGAACTTTTTAACCCAATTTCGATTTCTTTGGGTTCAACATGTAGTCATTGAATATGTCATCCATTGAATATGTGTGAATGAAATTTTATTGTTTTACACTTAATATCCACTTATATTGGGTGTATTTATATTTGTCACACATATTTTTGAGATTGATTTGTCCTTAATTTAAGGATACCTTCTTTATAAGGGATTTCATCACATTTGACATTTCTATTGAGGGTTCATTGTTGTTATGCACCAATTCACTCTTATATGGTGTATATACTATACTTTGTAGTATTATATCATGAATCCATTTATTCTCATGATATTATAAAGTTCTGACTAAATGTTATTCCTCAATTATTGTATTCAAGTGTCTCTAATTTTGGTAAAACCCCTTTAACCAAAATGTCATTTTAAATGTTTTAATTATTTGTTCTTATTAATATACATGTTTTAAAAATGTTTTTAAGGATTTATTTATATGGATATTAATGGTTTAACATTTTAAAGCTTCAAGGTGGTATGGGACACTTTGATTCAAAAATCTCTTTTTTTAAATGTTTTAAATGGTTTTGAAAACGGTTTTGATAAAGGATTCTATTATGATATATTGTGATGTGGAAATGTTATCATTCCTTTATATTGGTTTTATGTTTTATGATTTTATATTGGTACTTGGACATTTTAACGGGTGGTTACGTTATAAACCATATGACGGGTGGTGCCGTGAATACCAGGACAGGTGGTTACGTTATAACCTCCAATGCATTGGGTATGGAAGTCGGCCGTATGGCTATTCCATTAAGTATGTATGGAAATTGGCCGTATGGATATTCCATTAAGTGATATGTGTGGAAGTCGACCGTATGGTTATTCCACTTAAGTATGTTTATGTCCCAAGTTACATTTATATATGTTATGTGTTATTTATATGGGTTTTATGGTAATCCTTTGGTTACAAAAAGGTAAGTAATGATACTTTTTTTTAGTGAAAAGTTTTTACTACTTCATGAAGGTGAAAAGTATTACATTGATAAATTATTCATGGTTTACTTGTTGTTTTGAAAATCTAACAGTTTTCATTCTTTGTGTATCCCTTACCGAGCTTCTTATGCTCATCCCAAGTTTTTGAAATGTTTTTCACAGGACATAGCGTGGAATAGGGTCAAGGATGGGATCAAGGGAAAGTCATGCTACCTAAAACATGGAACTATACATGTTTCTTTTTAAGAATTTTTATTTTATGGAAATTTAGTAGAAGCGACTACTTTGTAATCTTTTGAGATGTAATAGTTATGTCCTAATTCTCTAAAACTCTAAACCTGAAAAGATCCTCAATGTGAATTACTCATTTTATTCAATATTAAGTAAGGTTTAAGGCTGGGGCCTTATAGTTGGTATCAAAGGTCGGTTTAGATAACTTTAGAGGTTAGGGTATTCTTTAAGCATAAGTGACATTACAATGATGGTTAGGATTTCAGAAAGAGTCCTAGTTTTAGATAAAGTGAATGAGTAAGTGTATCTTAGTGTTTACCTTCCTCATTAGTACATGATGGTTTTGTTGATATAATCACACTGAAATTTCTATTTTTAGTGAATGGATGGATCTAGCAGGCACCAAAGAGACAATAGGTTTGAAGGAAACTGTGGTGGTTCTCTGATTAAGATACTAGATAAAATGGAGGATTCAATGAGGAAACTCGTGGTTGTTCTAAACCAAATATCAAGGAGTCATGATCAACCACTTAAACCTTGGTGAGTTCTCTAATGCATCATGTACGAGATGGCCATCTCGATGTGGAAATTCAGGTAATAATTATTACGGTAAACATTAGGGTTTATATGATATTTAATTTTTAGGTAATTATGGGTTACTCTATGATATGATAGAAAATGAAAGGAATGAGATAAACTTGAGGTTAAAATATGTTATGATTATTCTTGAAGATTTTATCTCATTTTGGGGAATGTTTTAAGAATTATATAGTTTTGGAAAAAGGACAACATGTAGACCGTGTGACATCCCGTCGCGTCGGACAAAGCTGCGGGAATCGAACCCACAACCAATGTGCGACTGGTATTTATCGCCTACCACTGGACTACGTGAAGTACCTGGTTAGTTTGACTGATTCATTATAGTTATATGATTTTATGAATTAAGAGTAAGTTGATTTTGGGTTATTTATGAAAATTATTAACCTATCATGGAGGATATGTGATTAGGTTAATTACTTTTCAAAACGAGACTTTAAGAGAAACTGATGTTGTTTGGAGATAAATGTTACGATTTAACTTGGAAGACTATGTGACTAAATCCTTAAAATGTTTGGGTTTCAATCTTAGATTGGTTTACTTTGAGGAATTTTTATGGACAAATTTGTTTAACGGATGGTCCTCGTTGAACTTTGGATTTTGTTGGACAAATTTTGGAGATTAAGAATAGATTTTCTTTTTATAAATATTTATCCTTTTCTGGATTATCTGACCTTGTACTAACCTTTTTGGTTTTGGTTATGGTTAAGGTCTAAAGATATTGGAAGTATATAGTTCTCTTTTGTGGATTAGGTGATTCTCTAGAAGTTGATTATAGTACTCTTAATGTGAACAAGTCTTCCTAAATACTCGTCTTTTGGAGAAAATATGAGTTTGTGTAAGGAATCTAATAAAAGTTGAAAGTCAATATGATAAGTGATTATGTTTCCTTATGAATAAATTCCTCAATAAAAAGTAACTTAAAACAAAAATGTTGTCTATTAACTTTTCCTACTAGGGAATCGAATACCGTTTAACCCATCACAAGTTTGTGATTTTCTCGTGGTTAACTTTCTCCTAAACATGTTTTCTATCACTCTCCATCAGAACATGACCCTTTGTTTTTTCCTCCATGTCCATATTTTCATACTTGGAATCCTAGTATGGGTTAACTCGGGTGACCTTTGTACTTATCTCTCTTTATTTTAAAGTGTTTGTTTTATCGACTTTTGTTCCGATGTGGGACTTCCAAGGATGTTTCCAAGCGCAATTTTAAAATTGCGAGACGCAATTCCCAAAAGGGGGGAAGGATGTAACACCCCAGGTAAATAAAGAATATGACATTTCATATTTATCCATATTTGTGAATAAAATATTTAAATGACTTTAAAGGGGACACTATGCTCGATGGCGTACCCAACACGCAACAACGAGTTTCTTGGGAATCTTACGTTGCACTCTAATAATAAAATAATATTATTTTAAATGGTAGTTAACATGTAGCTGTTGTAATGGAGGGAATGTATAGAAATAACTAAAATATGATTATATATGTTTTTAAATGTTTTTACATTTATCCAATAAAGGATAGAGGCTTAAAATAAGGAAAGAATTCAATTTTAGGCATATGTGCCCTAGTTTTCACTAAAGGTTCACTTATCGCCTTTTGATGGCGAACTGTCATTAAATATAGTTTTGTTCACTCTTATACATTCTATTGGACCAAATAAATCTCTTCTTAAGAATCGGGACATCAAAATTTACTTTGTGTAAATTTTTGGTATCTTTCCGATAAAGTTCATTTTTTTAATGAATAGTGTAAAATGTTGTATTTTAATTCAAAACCTCTTTTTAATCTAATTTATTTATATGACTAGATTATATTTTGAATTGGTTTTAAAGTGAAATTAGAAAATATTTTTACCATTAAATCCAATAGTGGTCGTTGGAATTAATTTCACTTTGAAACCAGACTTAAACTAGTGTCAATCTTTTGATACTTATTATTTTATAAAAACACGCTATTTGCTCTGACAGCGGGAATTAATTATTAAATTAATTAATGTGACTAATATGTTTTGAATTTTGTAAAACGGACTTAATTTTTGAATTCGGAATATCAAATATAGCTTAGGGTGAATTTTTGGTAATTTTCTGAAAAACTTCAATTTTTGATGAATAGTGAAACCACTAAGTGGTACTTATAAAGACTGATTTTCCGTTTAAATGAAATTTTTCCATCATTGTGTTTTGAATTTCAAAAAACCGACATACATGGTTGTCATTAAGAAGTAAAATTTGGTTCAATGGGATAAAAATAATTTTTTGGTGAATAGTAACTTATTAAGTTTTTAATCGCGATTAGTGGTAATTAGTGTAGTTTAAGGTATAAATAATGCTTTAATAATATGAAATGACCTAGACACATGTCCCAACCTTATTGGTTGTGTCATTTCCGACCAATACAAGCCATGGGTCAACTTGGGGACCCCATGGAGACACTTTGGTTGGGAAATGACATAAATAACTTTTTATTTAATGTAAAAGTAAAAATGACACAAACATAATATGTTTTACGAAAACAATTTTTACATGGGGTTATAAAGATCAGATTTTTTATTATAAATAGTCATTGGAAAGAAAAAACGATTTCCTACATAATAGTATTTTTTTTATAATTTTTAGACATTAAATAAATTAAATTATGTATGACATAATAATGATGTAGCGATGACTTCATTATTTGACGATTTAATTAAAATGGAAAGATAATGTAAAATATATGAACTACACATGTCCAAAACTTATTGGATGGGTGGATTTCGAACCTTTTTAACCTTATCCACGAATTATATCAATGTGGGACCTTTTAAAACCGAAACACATTATCAAATAATGTAATATTTCTTTACTTTCTAAAAGTGCCCCTCCTCTCCTCTTATAAAAGGCACCCACCTCTACCTCATTTCACACACTCCTCAAGCCTTTGGCTCAGCCAACCCCTGCCCATTTACTCTCTCCAAATCCCTCTCCTCATCCTAGAGGATTACCTTTTGGAAGAATCCTTTCAAAGGAAGCCTTTAGGCTCAAATCAAAAGGAGTTACACTTTTAAAGGTAATTCATTCTCTCATGTTCATTTGTTTTATTTTGCTTCTCCAACCCCCTAAACTCTTTTTATTTATTTCTTTTGTAACAAAACCAGTAACTTCAATATACTAGGATGTTTTTATAAGATTTATTCGAGCTAAAATCTCACACAACGACATCAAATGGTTAAAGAACATACGGTTTCCGTGGATGGTGAAATTGTGCCTCCCGAAACGATGATTGTTCAATACTCATTTAACACCTTCAAAGGTGGCCATTATGATGTCACTATTTTAATATATAATACATAATATGTTTATATTTTACTTATGATTCTTTATTTTTCATTTGTGTCTTACCTTTATGGCTTCCATTATGGGTATACGCGATATCTTCATTTTAGGAAGTGCGGACTACCGCCCCCTCAAAGTGATGTGATTCATTAATGCCATACGTGGGACATATAAAGGATGGATTTAATGTTATTATATATGATGTTATACTGGAATTATTATTTACCTCTATATAATTATTATTTATTTCCATTAAAGTGTGAGAAAGAAATGAAAGTAGCGTTCATGCGTACGTACGGCTTACCGTCTCCATGAACGGTGCATTTCATTTCTTATCCCAAAATGTAATGTACTATTATAAGTACATATATATAATGGATATATATGATGTATGATACATCTAAATGATTAATATAATTCTAGAATTAAAATATACATACCTCTCATATAGTTTTAATTCCATTAATACGACATAGAAATGAAAGTAGCGTTCATGCGTACGTATGACTTACCGTCTCCATGAACGGTGCATTTCATTTCTTTCCTCTAAATGATTATGTGATTTTATAAATACATGTATATTCTGGATATATATGATATATATGATATCCAAATCAGGAATTTCATTTTTGGATATGAAGAACCTTTGACCACACGAACAACATGTAATTGTAAGAAGTCCACTTTCGACTTAAGAACCAAATATCGACAAAACAAACATGATTAACTTAAATGATTAAATAATGTTTATAACATGGTAATAAGTGATATAAAAGGAATAATTAACTTTAAAAAGGTTCTTAAGTAAGTATAAATTAACTCAAGTTTATTATTCAGGAGATTAAAGAACGATCGAGTCAAGTCGGACCCGAGGTGAGGGATCCTACACCTCTCTTTCTTTTTAAGTACACTCTTTTATGTCATTCCTTTTATGATCAAATTTCTTATGATTGGGATGTTATTTTATATTAATCCTACTGTAATTATTATGTTAATATGATGAGAGAACCTATTTCCTCTCATCAATCCATTTTGGAAGTTTTGAGTGGCGCCGTTAGGCTGCCGAATTTTCGTAAGGGATTTTTCATCTCACTTTTATTCTCGTGAGATTTATGCTACATTTGCCACAAATTCCATTGAGTGGTGTATGTACTTCCCATTATTCTACTCTTTGTGTGATATAATTTCGTTTATGAGTATTTACATCAATGATCTATTGTTCTTATTTCATGGGGTGTATGTTTTGAAAGATACCCAAGTCGGTAAGGGAACCTTTCACCCTCCTCTTTTTTAAAAGACCTCTTTTGTTGGGTCTTTTAATTTACATATTGTTATGTTGGGATATGTTATCATATATCCTTATTGATGTAAATTTTATGTCCAAGTGTTGAGATACAATTTTTATCTCTCATCAACTCATTTTGATGTGATGCCGTTAGGCTGTCAAGGGAACTTTTTAACCCAATTTCGATTTCTTTGGGTTCAACATGTAGTCATTGAATATGTCATCCATTGAATATGTGTGAATGAAATTTTATTGTTTTACACTTAATATCCACTTATATTGGGTGTATTTATATTTGTCACACATATTTTTGAGATTGATTTGTCCTTAATTTAAGGATACCTTCTTTATAAGGGATTTCATCACATTTGACATTTCTATTGTGGGTTCATTGTTGTTATGCACCAATTCACTCTTATATGGTGTATATACTATACTTTGTAGTATTATATCATGAATCCATTTATTCTCATGATATTATAAAGTTCTGACTAAATGTTATTCCTCAATTATTGTATTCAAGTGTCTCTAATTTTGGTAAAACCCCTTTAACCAAAATGTCATTTTAAATGTTTTAATTATTTGTTCTTATTAATATCCATGTTTTAAAAATGTTTTTAAGGATTTATTTATATGGATATTAATGGTTTAACATTTTAAAGCTTCATGGTGGTATGGGACACTTTGATTCAAAAATCTCTTTTTTTAAATGTTTTAAATGGTTTTGAAAACGGTTTTGATAAAGGATTATATTAGGATATATTGTGATGTGGAAATGTTATCATTCCTTTATATTGGTTTTATGTTCTATGATTTTATATTGGTACTTGGACATTTTAACGGGTGGTTACGTTATAAACCATATGACGGGTGGTGCCGTGAATACCAGGACGGGTGGTTACGTTATAACCTCCAATGCATTGGGTATGGAAGTCGGCCGTATGGCTATTCCATTAAGTATGTACGGAAATTGGCTGTATGGTTATTCCATTAAGTGATATGTGTGGAAGTCGACCGTATGGTTATTCCAGTTAAGTATGTTTATGTCCCAAGTTACCTTTATATATGTTATGTGTTCTTTATATGGGTTTTATGGTAATCCTTTGGTTACAAAAAGGTAAGTAATGATACTTTTTTTAGTGAAAAGTTTTTACTACTTCATGAAGGTGAAAAGTATTACATTGATAAATTATTCATGGTTTACTTGTTGTTTTGAAAATATAACAGTTTTCATTCTTTGTGTATCCCTTACTGAGCTTCTTATGCTCATCCCAAGTTTTTGAAATGTTTTTCACAGGACATAGCGTGGAATAGGGTCAAGGATGGGATCAAGGGAAAGTCATGCTACCTAAAACATGGAACTATACATGTTTCTTTTTAAGAATTTTTATTTTATGGAAATTTAGTAGAAGCGACTAATTTGTAATCTTTTGAGATGTAATAGTTATGTCCTAATTCTCTAAAACTCTAAACCTGAAAATATCCTCAATGTGAATTACTCATTTAATTCAATATTAAGTAAGGTTTAAGGATGGGGCCTTATATGAAGTGATAGGACATTGAGGTGATTTGACTCTTTTACATAATATTATGAAGAATAAACTATTGATGTTTAAATAAAACATTTGGTTTGTATGTGATTTTATACTAAGATAATTATAGTCTATTGGATGATGGGATTTATATAATCTTCATGGCTAAAAAGTGAAACATTGACAATGTGTTGTTTAAAAAGATATTTATAGCCGAGTTAGGGATTAAAATTCATGTTAGTATCTAAATTTTATTTATGATATTTTTTTCTTCAATTTTACTACATTATAAGACTATAAATTTATTTATCTTATCAATAAATAATATTTTAGGAGAAACTTCATTGAATTGAGGAATATGAAACCTTTATGTTTATCATGTGATTTATTAGAAATGATTATTTGGGAAGAAATCAATTAAATTTTTGGGGATGTAAGATGAAAGGTATAAGATAACCTTGGAGGTTAATTTTTTTTAATTTTTAGGTTATTGAGGTTTTTTATCATGTAGGGTTATTTATAGAATGGTCTTAAGTGGAATCATTGTTATTATTGTTAAAAGTTTAGAGTTAAATGTATTATTTAATCATATGAAGGATTATGAATTTTGGATATTTTCTAACCTCTTATTAAACATTAAGTTTTTATAATATTTAAATATATAATTAATAGATTTATATCATTTTCTGAATTATGAAGATAATATTAGAGTTTTAGAAAAGGAAAATTAATCTTGGATATTCCTCATTTAGTGATAAATATGAGATTCTTTTCAAAATTGATTAATGGATGAATTCATACTTCTCAAGTAATTATATTTCCTTATTTTATTAGTCTAGATGATAAATGAATTCCTCAAATCTATTAAATGGACCATAAAACAATACTATTATCCAATTATGTTCATTTATAGTGAATCAATGAACATCTTTAGAACACCTTAATTTATGTTTTAGTAGTCATTAAAATTTTCATTATCATTCACTTTATTGTTATCAATATTATTTGTTACTCTATTTCATTATTTGGAAATTTGTTTTTTACCTCCATTTACATATTTTAACTTCCCACTAATTGTTTCTAATTTCGAAACCTTGTTATGTTTTATTCCACAATACCTTAATATTTCTATTTCCCACATTCCCAAAGGATGTTTTATTATTCCTTTTTATGATGTGGGAATTAAATAATAGAATTTTAAAATATTAAACCCTTTATTACTAGTTAGGATATCAAATATCAAATATGAAATCTATTATTTCATGTAAGACTCTAAATCCGCAATATTTTAAAAGAAAACAATGTTGGATTGCATGTATAACACCCACCACCGTGCTTTAATAAACCATAAGATGTTTTTATTTTATGAAAAATTTAACATAGTATAGGAATTTTATGGTATGAATAGATTTAACAAATATATAAAATATATATAAATAACATAAATAAAAAAATTATTGATAAATTCTTATGGACCAAGTGCCAATTTTTAGTAATGTCATTTTATTTTACAAAATACATTTCAATCAAAAAATAATTGTAATTACATTTTATAACAGTGAATTATAATTAATTTCTAGAAAATTTAAGAATTATATTTTATAAAAAATAATATCATTTCTTAAATAATCATATAAATATTCGATTAGGTTGGTTTTTGTATTTTTTTGAAAAGCTTTCTTTTCTAGTTAATAGTGAAAATTATTGATTTTTATTGAAAAAATAATTTTTCATTCAAGAATTCAGAATGTTTCATTATTTTATTAAAATGATTTCAAATTAAAATTAGTTATATTATGTTATTAATAATAATATTATGTTTATTGGAATCAATTTTATGGTAAAATTTAGTATAAAAAGGTTTATATTCTTCAGAAATAATTTTCCCAGAAAAAACTATTTTTCATTGCAATTTGAGTTTTTATCAGAAATTAATTTCTACCCCTCCTATAAATGGAATATTTTTAAATTCATTCTATATTTATAATCTGGACTCTAAATTTTAAAATTATATCTGATTTAGTTTTGTTCATTATGAATAATTACCAAAGTAAATTTTTATTACCACAGAAAAAGTAAATTGGGTTAATAAAGGTTAAAATAGTTATGATGACGCTTAAAGCACATTAAAGAAATTGAATTCATTTAATTGGAAAATACTATTACATAAATCATAATCCACATGTTGAAAGTATTACATTTTTATCTATTTAGAATTTATTTTAGCCTCTATAACATTTATGTAAATGGTAAAGTAAAAAATGTCACTTTCTTGATTTTAATATCTATAATATTTTGTGATAGGGATTAAAATAAATTATGTTCGATTACAAATATTTATTTCAAATATTAATAAATTTTTAAATGGTGGAAATATATTTTTAATTTTTATTGATGAAAAAATTACCCAAAATGATTAAGCAATACCAATATAGTTCTTATGCAAGTAGTAAAAAATCAAGTAAAAGATTTTAAATAATCCAAAAGTAATTTTTTTATTATTTAAAGTATCCCATTAATTTTTAATATAAATATCACATAATAAATATTCATGAAAATTTTATATTTTAATTTCATTAGAGTCATGTTTTTTTATCAAATTCAAATTCTGGGAATAGTTTTGAAAACAAAATTTATAGTATTTTATGTCAAATATATTTAATTAAATTATTTAAAAATAAAAAAAATAATGATAGAGTAGTAGTAAGATATGAAATTTTATAAAATATCATACCATATATTCTTATTTTATAATTTTAAATTATATGTAAAATTTTAACCCTTTAATATTAAAAAAGTCATTAGGATACAAATTTCATAACAAAGGGTTTAAATCAAAAGATAAGGTTTAAAAAGATATCTATAGTAGTAAAAATTTGAATGGATGACTATTTTAATACTATATATTCTTTAAAATATATTAAATATAATTTTGGAACCATTTGAAATGTGTTAGGCCCATATTATATTATAATATTTCAAGTTTTCTAATAAATAAAATTAATTAAATTTTATAATAAACAATAAATGATCAAATGTTTTAAAATTAAAACAATATTTTATATTTCTAAGTGATTTCTATATGGATTATAATATCATACATAGTATATTTATGGGTCAATTTTCCCTTTATAATAACATTACTGACCCCTAAAGAGAAAAAATTTCCATATCACCATAATTATATAAAAGGTTAATAAATGGTTAAAACTAAGAGGTACACTTGAAAACATTAATAAAACATGAAAAACTTTATTTTATGAAATAATTGTAACTAATACAAATATTATATTTTCATTATATTACTTTGGATCCATTTACCATGAATATTATTTTATATTAATTTAATAATTTAAGAAATTCCAAGAGTGAACCTCCAATAATTTAGAAAATAGACTCATATAATTCATTATTCCTAATGAAATTTAATTATATCTCGACAAAAACCTACCCAATTATATTATCAACATCCATAATAATGAATCATATGTTCTATTATTCCTAAAATACCCTTCTAAGGGACCTTAAGAAGTAATCTAAATGATGCCTACCGAAGAATACATAATCATTTTACCCAATCTCTTTCTATTTATTTATTATTTAGCCTCCTATAATTCCATATAACCAATAATAAAACCATGAAATAGGTATCATAAATATATTTAATTATTATTACAATTTAACAAATATAATATAAATTTTTACAATTATTTCTATAATGATAACATCACTCTTGTGTACGTGTAGACTACCACTTCCATGAAGCGATGTGATTCTTTTTTCATTTCAATTTGACATGGATTATAATTAAGATAGATTTAATAAATATATAATTTATATATTATATAAAAGTGATCATATAAAAGTGAATCATTATTTATCATTCTTTCATTTCATCAGTCAAAAAATAAAATTAGTACTCATGCGAATGTTCTGCCTATCATCTCTATGAATACAGTAGTTAATTTTTCATCCTCCATCCATTATAAATGACTATAATATATATATATATATATATATATAAATATGTTTAATATATATGATATTTATATCATTTTTAATACTTTGGAGATAATGGAACAATGATCATAGTACATGTACCGGAACTACCAGACCAACAATCTCATGGAAAATGAAACAGTTGCCACCAAGAAATAACAATTTTTATAAAGATTTTTTATTAAATGAGAGTTGAAATGTTATAAGTGGATCATATATTCTATTATAACTATGTAAATTATTATTGTATAGTTTTATAATAGATTTATATTTATTATAAATGAGGTTATGTCACATTTAAAACAAGTCAATCTTGAGTGAAGGGTTTCCTATCTCACTATTGTTTCTATGAGACATATGCGATATTAAATAGTTGTTTCCTTTGTGTGGTTTATATATTTACCATTAATGTATTTTATGATTATTAATATTAAACTATTTTGGGTTTATAAATACATATATGGTTCTATCTTTAACGTGGTTTTGATTTCAAGTTATGGATGTTGTAAGGGTTTATCATCTTGGATTGTCTTTTTGATACATATGTTAGGTTATCATCCAATCATAATTTATGTGTTGTATTTATAGACCATTTAACATTTTATATAATGAATAATTTTTTTTCATGATATTTAATGTTTCATTTGAACTTATTGTTTAAATATTAATATGATTCCAAATTTACCAAATCATTAAGGTATTTCTGTTACAATATCATTTTATATAGGGATTATTTATAATCAAGTTTCTATTGATGATATTTTATGAAATATCTATCAACAATACCATTAATTTTCATATCATATTTTTATATCTATAAAATAAATTTGTTCCTTTAATTTACTCTCTTCAATCACTCATGATACATAAAGTACTTTTTAACAGCAAAAATTTTATTTCATTCTTTAGTGGAAAATTATTTTCTTTCTAAATTATTGTTTTATAAAAATATATTCAAGTATTTTTTAAATTCATATTTTCACATGATTTAATTTTATAAAAAATAATCATCAAAAATATTCTTTTTATTTTCCTAACAATTTAAATTTGACTTTTTTCCAAAAATATAGAAGGAATAAATATAATAATTTACATAGCATGAATATAATTTCCACCATTATGATAACTAAATTATAATAATATTAATTTAAATTTTTTCAGGGTTCAATTTAGAGTAATTTTTTTCCCAATAATATCTTAAATATTTATTTTATATAAGTGATTTCAATGTAAAAAATGGTATTTTCTTCATTAAATGATCCAATGGTCATTGAATTTCATTTTTCATCTATTATTACATTATTTAATGTTACTTATTAATTAATAGGGATATAATCGAATGATAACATCCAATTTAATTTTTTAGATTACTTATGATGATAATATAAAGATGATTCCATGAAACCCTTTTCATTCCCCTGTTGTAATTATTTTATGATAAAACCTTTATGAAAACAATTTCTCTCCCACAAGGGTATGCAATGAAGTTAGGATGAAATATTTATGAAACCCATTTATCTTCCATGTTTTAATAAATTATTAATGTTTTATGATTTTATGGAACACATATGAATAATTTTCATTATGTGATGGGTGAGACCAAAATTATATATCTTCCAAAATAATTGGGTAAAAATTGATATCTAATTAAATTATAAGGAGTGGAATAGGAAGTGAACCTATTATTGTATGGACTCTATCAACTATGATAGTCTAGAGAATGATCCTTAAAAAAGGATATGATGAAATGGGTAGTGAACCCATTCAACTATAAAAGTAATGGTAGTGATCCTTAAAAATCAAAACTATTTTTCCATACTTATGTATATTCCATATTCTTCTCTCTTATTCTAATGTTATTATTTAATGACACATGTTTTTGATTAATTTATGAATTATATCTTATAAACTTCCATATTTCATTTCATGAATCAAGATTATTATATATGATATAAATTGTATGGTTTTAATATGTTAATATTAGTTGTCATACTAATATGATCATGTTTTGATTATGTGATCATTGAAATCTCCCTTTTACCATTACTGAGCATCTAAGCCCAAAATTTCTTGTTTTCCCTTTCCCTAGATTAGGAATAAAAGTTTTAAGTATGATATGTATAATTAGGCTTATATTTATGATTAAATTAGTGGGATATACTGTATATATCATATGAATATGTTTTTCATTTTTCTATGGTTCCAAAGACACTAAACCCATACAATTATATCATGTATTAAAATTTTATGTATTGAATAAAAATATAATACGATGAAATATTTTTGTACGAACATTATGGGATGATATAGTGATTTTCCAATTTCATATGTTTTAAATTATTATGAGGATTTTATACCTAATACATTCTGTTTCTATCTTGATTATATTTATTGGGATAATTTAGGGCATGCCACCTACTATAATATCTAGTGTAATATTTCAAAATAATTATTATAGAATGTTACTTTTAGAATTATTGAGTAATTTTTATTGATAATCCATTTCAATTGAGGCAATAATTTACATTAATCATTGTTCATCCCATTGAAGGAATGAATGACCTTATTAGTAATGAGCCACATTACAAGATAATATATCCCTTCCCAACATTTCTATATTAATATTAATTACATTTTCAACTAAAAGTGTGGAGGTGATTGATGTAATAGTGGGAGGGAGGAAATATGATGAAAGTAATAAGTATTGTTTTTATCTTTTGGACTATTTGAAATTTTAGGTTCATTCACTTATTTTAATTCATTTTTGTCCCTCTTTAAAAAAAATAAATAAAATAAAATAAAAAAATATAATGGGTTATGACTTGGGAAAATCAAAAATCACTATTACCGAATCAAATATTTTGTCATATGGGGTTTGGTAGTGTTTGTGATATTAGTTCTAAATATAACATTTGAAAATGGAAAGAAATAAAAAAATAAGTTTGAAATTGAAAAAAAATGAAATTGAATTGAAAAAAAATCAAAATGGTTTATTTCATTCATTATAGTCCTTGCATCATGACCTTTACATTGCGTTTTGGGGAAGTGGGAGTAGTCATAATGATATTGGAGAATTTAATTTAGATTTTAGTTTTGAATACCATGTATTATGGATAAGAGATAAACATCCTCTTTAATCCTTTTTTTAAATCATTAGACGCCAACCTAAAGCCTTAGAGTCATTATAATTTTAAATCACATCCTCATGATTATTTATAATTTATATTTATAAAATGGTGGTAAGGTTGGTACTATTTAAGATTTTGGAAAGGATAATTCACTAATAGTGTGGTCATAAATCTACTTGATTTTTTACCTTGAGTGATGAGAGAAAATAATTCATTATGAGATATGTTACATGGTGGAAAATTTAATAAAAATATGTGATACTATTGAAAGGAAGGAAGGTTAAAACCTACAAAATTCCAATGGGAAAGAGTAAGATATAGTATTTAATTAGTTTTATTTAATAATGTGATGTTTGATTAACATTATATATGATTATTAAACATTTAATTTTACCATTTATAATTGTTTAATTTTATTACATTGTAATTTAAAAATTTGGTACCATGGGTTAACTTAGAGATTCTTCATTAATATTCATTACTTGAGGAAAATCATGAGTTATAGTGTGGGGGTACTTGATGTCCTTATTTTATTTATTTATTTTTTTAAATTTTCATTATGAATTTTATAGTTTTAAATTATTTTTCCCCAATGATTAATTTTTTTTAAAAAATTGTGTAATTTATATTTGAATAATTAATTTTTAATGAAAATGAAAATATTAATGATTATTTATGGTTATTAATTTATTTTAAATTGTATGATGTGATTTTATTTTATAGGCCCTAAAATTAAGACAACACGCTTACCATCCCTCAACCCTTAATAATGTCACATAGCTAGAACTTGGGTAATTTGACCATTCCATAAGAGAGGAAGAACATGGGTGTTGTCTGGGAATAGGTCGGAAAGATCGTGAATGTTATGGATATGTCTCACACTAATTTTTATATATTCGTTAACCCTTATTTTCATTATTCATTGTTTGGGTATTTATATGGGATTGTTTCGGGTGAATTTGAAGAATTTTTGGAAGCACATGGGGTGGTAAACGGTTAGCACCATGTCAGATAAAATAGCGAGGTTCACCCTAATAAATTATGCATCATATTTCAGAGCCAATTGAAGTCATGAATCGGTTGGCCAAACCATGTAGCCTTCCCCCCAAAATCATGAACCCTTCGAAAAATGGAGTTTACATAGTTGGAGCATGGTTTGGAAAACCATGTGCTCACTGAAGAGTAACTGTGCACCTTTTGAGTTGGGGCACATGGTTAAGGAGTATGGTTTGGAAAACTGTTCTCCCCACCCAGGAAACTATTCTTGTGGTATTTTAATCCATAAAAATTTTATTGAAAAATTATTGAACACCCTATTTATATTTTTATTCAATATATTTCATTCTATCACAATTTACATCATTTTTGAGGCATTGGAGAGGGGTATGATGCTGCTTAAACATCTTCTTTTTCAAATAAAAGATCTAGTAGAAGGATCAAGTCCTATTTGGTAAGGTATCTCTTCTTCATTTATATGTATCTCTCTATTTCTCTCTTCTATCTCTCCCATTTGAGAGGGTTGATTCACTACATTTTCAACTGGTTTAGATTTAGGTTTTCTTAGATCTCATTTAGTTGGATCTTGATACTTGTATTTGGTCCTAAATCATCAGTGTCATTGTGATTTCAATCATTCTACATCGAATTGAGGATTCCGATTTGGCGAGACATCTTAAGAAATATTGAAATTGGTTGTCTAATTACTAATTCCCATAGTCTTGATTATGATTTTTTCTTGTATTAGTATAGTTTATTTCCACATTTGGAAATATTAATTTTAAATTGAATTAAAAAATTGATTCCCATGTGATTGTGAGAAACATCACATATCTTATTGGTCTCATTAAAGTTTTGAAACCAAACATGATGTCGCACTATTGGGTGTTCCAATATATATGAAATGATAAGTTATGGATTATAAAAATGGGAATAATGGGTTAATTTAATTAGAATAAAGCCTTATTGTATTTTTGATAATGGTATTTAGTGTTATTATTTGGTCAACAATGATGAGTTAATGGATTGTGTGATTAAAATTTGATATTAGATTAATGGTGAATTGTTCATGTTATTCCATGTGATTTAAATAAAGAAACATGGTTATGATTGATAATTTAAATGTACCACCATGTTGAGAATGATTTAATATCAGGGTAATGATGTTGAAAATTGATATGAATGTGATATTTTTATTTATTGATAAATGTGGTGTGATTCAGCGATCGATTATCCAAATACACATCGTGTTCCAGAATGTTGTTGTAGGCCCCCAATGAATTCCTATGATAAATGTGGGTTGGGATAAGGATTGATGCTCCAAATACCCATGGGGTGACAGAAAGATGCTATAGTCCCTCAATATATATATATATATATATATATATATATATATATATCTCTGTGTGTGTGTGTGAATATGAAAGAAAAGGTGTTGTTTAGGGACTGATGCTTCAAATAACTAAGGGGTGCTAGAATGCTGCCCTAGTACTCTTATATATGATTGTGATTTTGTATCTTGATTGATTATTTATGGAACCTGAGATTAAATTTGAATTAAAAGTATAATTAAATCCCATAAAATAATTAATTTTGAAATATTGATGGTACACGGTTCATAATCCAACATCGGCTGGACCATGTATGATGCTGTTGAATAAAAATAATAAATGTGAAACATGAATAATTTTAAAATTTTATCATTATTATTTATACAACTACATAAACTATTATAGAATTGATATTTCTTTAGACACTGTTGGTGATGGATTACTGAGTTGTAATCACACTCCACTCTGGATGCCTAATCAGTAATAGAATAGAATTCATGTTTACAAGACATGATAAGGTCAAGAGCCTAATGTTACATAGATAAGTTAGGATTTAGGATGGATCATGGTTGATGGAATTGGAAATTATATTGGGAAACACATGGGAGATGTTAGTTTGTATTCTTATTGGGTTTTTATTATACACTTGAGGTTTTATGACATAACATATTTAATGCTTTGGTTTATGGAATTTCTCCCATGATTTGGGAGTATCAAGTGAAAAGGGACTTTATTGAATATGGTATTATATTTGTTATTTTTTACTATCATTTTGATATTGTTTATTGATTTTTACTATTGTGAATCTTGATAATGATGGTATAGTATTCTTGATTTACATATTAGATCCTCACTACTAGTTTTCATGCTCTACCAATCGAAGAGGTTCACATGAGGTCAAGTAATAAACCAACTCAGGGAACCATAATGTGGCACCTTGGATGGGATGTCACAATGTGGTATTGAAGAAATTTTATTTTCTTTTTCAGTTGTTTTCTATATGGTAATTATATACAATAAACATGGTTGATTTTGGAATTTTCTATGAGCTCATGCATGGGAGTAGCTAACCCATGTGCAAGGGGAAACCCAAGTACCTAGGGTGGTATTATTGATTGGGATGATTATTGTTATAATTGACTGTTATTTCACCTTGGGTGATTTACTTTTTGTTTTGTGTTATTATTTTTTCTAAGACTTTCCCGATTCCCCTTCTTGGAATGATAAATGATTTTACATGAATAATTCTATATAATCAGTATTTTATATTACATTTAATGTTTTAGGCATGAATAAAATTTTTTTGGGCATGTTGTTGAAATGATCATGGTTTTATTTTTTTAGTATTTTAAAATGAAATGGTCCCTAAAAGGAATTTATTATCATAAATTATTCTAAATGAGGTAATTAAAATGGATAAAATGTGTTTATAATGAGAAAAATGAAATATGGAAGTGTTCAACCCAATTTTACCCATGAACTCTTTGAGGGATGGTTG
This sequence comes from Viscum album, assembly GCA_963277665.1. NCBI lineage: Eukaryota > Viridiplantae > Streptophyta > Magnoliopsida > Santalales > Viscaceae > Viscum > Viscum album. Next base: position 1,285,604,240 of record OY728133.1, read on the forward strand.
AGGGTAGTGAAAATGCCTCAGTTTTGACTTGGTGGTGACATATGAGGGATAAGTTGTTATAGATTTATGTGAATCTATATTTTTAAAATGTGATAAATATGTATTATGAGTGATAAGATGTGTGTTTATAACTATAGATACATGGATCTAAAACAAAATTTGTTGATAGGAGAGTAAGAGGACATGGCTAGAAATGTACCTCCACCAGTGGAACCATAATCCCTGATAATACTAGGTTAAAGGGTAGTAGACCAGTTCCCTGATAACATACCCACATTTTACATTTTATGGAGAGACACCTAGGATGGGTTGTGTAGAAGATGTATAATTTTTTATAGGAGTTATAGTTACAACACCTGTAGAACTTCACTAGAGAGGGTTGACCTAATGTAGCTGAGTTCTGGATTGAATCAATCCATACAATTCTATACCATTTAGAGACCCATTCAAATAAGATACTCAAGTTTTATGTCTATATGATATGTGTTCAAGAGAATCATTGGTGGGATATTCATGTTCATGACAATCATCTCGATAACATGGTATGTAAAGAACATCAAGAGAAGTTCTAGGAACTCATTTACACAAATATTCTTAGTTAGGAGATGAAATTATAGTTTATACGGTTGATCCAGGGTAATAAGTTTGTGATGGAATACACTGGTCTCTTCATGGACGTGCAATTATTTGTTCCAGTTATGGTAGGGGATGAAGAAACTACAGTGAGGCTTTTTTATGATAGACTTACATGTTAGATTAAATCCTAGGTTAATATCTTACAGTTGAATATCTTCTCTGACATAGCGAATGAGGCTCTCATTTCTAAAGGGAACTAGAAGGAAGATCCCTATAGAGGACTGGTTATTTCAGCTAGAATACTAGGTGGTACATCTTCTTAGGGTAGGAAGTGTCACTATGAGAACGTTAACCAAAACAATGGAAAGTAGAGTGTCCAGGGGGATGGATTAGTTACTCAAGGAAATACTCATGTTATTTCTCACAAGTAAGTATGGTCAGGTCACTATCATAATCAGTATTCCAAAAACCTGGTATATTTATGATCTTATAGAAGGATGGGGAATCTACAGTGGTTCTATTCGAACCCACAATATATGGGTAGTTATATAGGATCTATACCGAACTGGAATATGGGGAGGGGTTATTTTAGACTGTAATAGTATGGTAGATGGAGTACTACTATTCGTTCTATTCATGGTATGAGAGGTAGTAATTTAAGTAAAGAGTGACCATATTATCATTGTAGTATATCATAGGGGACTCAGACTACAGGATAGGGAAGAGGGACCTGACAGTAACATGCAGTTCATCCTGAACTTGTGGATAGTGAGGCTAGGACATCAAATATAATAAGGATTATTGTTTTTTATTATATGTTTTTTAAAACATTATTTGATATAGTAGTTTCACCTTCATTAATATACGTTTAACATTTTAGTGGTTTGATTCTAATGGTGGTGTTTTGAGTGGGTTTATGACCATCTACACACCATTGAGATATCCAGGTAGTAAATTCATGGAATGTTCATCAATAACCAAAGGAGATAACTTCTTGGGTATTAAGTCCATTTATGGATGATGGAGGGTGTGATGAACGACATCCTTCCAACCATAGTAAACTATTTTCCGGATGTGTTTCTTGAGGACTTATCAGGGCCTCTACATGAGAGATAATTTCTTTTTACAATTGGCTTAAATCTTGAATCTCAACAAATTTTTTTACACCTTAAAATATGGCACTAATAGAGCATCAAGAACCTATGAATCAGTTGAAAGAGTTTACAGATAAGGTATTTATCCATCCAATTCTATTAATATGGGGTTCTATGATTTTCTTCTTTATAAGGATGATGGTACTATGCATTTATTTTTTGATTACTAAATTTTTAATTATATGATAGTTAAGAACTGATTTTATCATTCGTGTATCTATGATCTATTTGACCAGTTTAGTGGAGCATGTTTATTCTCCATGGTTAAATTGTGATCAGGGTATCATAATTCGAGAGTTATACTTTATGATATACTATGTCCTTCATTTATAAATAGGTATGTCCTATACAAGTTATTCTTGATATCGTTTGGGCTAAATAATAGCCCTGTTTTATTCATGGAATTGATGAACCGGATATCCCACCCATATCTAGATAATGTTTTTTGTGTGTTTGACATGTTGGTGTACTCCTTGAATCATATAGATCATTACCAACATCTTTATTTTAAACTTAGTATACTGAGATAGGATCATCTCTACACCAAGATATACAAGTGGAAATTTTGGAATGATAGGGTACATTTCACAGGTCACATCATCTTTGAGAAAAGTCTTTTGGAGGATTGATAGAATGCCCATGAAGTTGTTTCATTGGAGTATCCCAAGAATGTTTTTGATATCTGTAGTTTTCTGTTATTGGAGAGATATTATTGGAGTTTTATCTAAGACTTTTTGTGTTTGGTAGCACCGATTTTAGTGTTGAAAATTAAGGGTTTCAAGTATAATGATCTAGAGCATGCAGTAATGCATTTCACTAGTTAAACATGAATTTTAATGCTACACCAATTTTTTTACTACTCAAGCCAATTAAATACTATTCCTTATTTTGGGAAGCATCCTGAGATAGAAATGGAATGGTTTTGATTTATGGAGATAGATTTGTTGAATATGGATCACAATAGACGAGGATACATGAATGTAATTACCCAAAGAATGATCCTGGGTTACCTATGATGGTTTATAACTATTTCTTTTGGAATCATTACCTGTTAGGAGAATAGTTTATTTTTTATAATGGTCAAAAAATATTAAATTACATATTATCATAGTGATATTTTATCCTTTGGCAGGGAATATTGGTTGATTATATAAAGTCATTTGACTTTGATCTTGTATATACTTTAGGGAATGGAGACATTGTTGCTGGTGATTTAAGCCAGAATCCATAAACTCAGTTAGTACAGGAGTCTAACACTGAGTGGTGGATTATGAACCTATAGGATATTATGCATTTTAAGGTTTATGATGTCTAAGATAATATGACCCTCATATACTTATCAGTTGACTTGACACTTCTAAGCGAGGTCCAGATGAGATGGTATGAGTACCCATAGTTTTTTCCATGAGGGAAATCCTTGAAGGTAGAGAATTGCCTTCTGATTAGACTATAATCAAGGATGAGATAATATATTTTTGGAACTATGCTTTTGTGCCTACATGTCTGTGTGTAGAGGTGTTTCACGAGTTTCATTCCATGAAGTGTGTAGTTCACCCATGTTTAAACAAAATGTACCATGAAATATGATGACAATCTCAGTGGAACGACATGAAAAGATAAATTGAATTTTTTGTTACATGATGTTTCACATGTCCCTAGTTATTTACTATAGCTATTTCATCTTCTAGAATGGATGTGGGATGATGTTATCATAGAAATTTTTGTGGGGATTTTGAGGAGCCCTTTTATGAATGGAAATATTTGGGTGATTCGTGAACTGATTGAAAAAATTATCTCTTTTATTGTATACATAGGATACATTCACTATTGATCATTTGGGGGATATGTATGTTTGAAAGAGATTTTATTTCCATGTGGTGAAATAGATTATAATTTCATATCCTGACTCACATTTTATGTCATGATTCAAGAAGGGCTTGTAGAAGGATCTTGGTATTTAGGTACTTATAAGTATGGATTTTTCCTCTCAAATAGACGGTCAATCAAGGTGCACTATCCAGATGATAGAGGATATGATGAGAGTATGTGTCCTTCATTTTGGTAGAACTTGGGATAAGTAATTAGTGATTGTTGATTTCTCTTATAAGAATAGTTAGCATGCAACTATTGATATGGAATTATATGAGAAACTTTTAGTTTTTCCATTCAGATCACATTTGTGTCAGATTAAGAAAGGGGAGTCTGAGTTGATTAGATCGAGTCTCATGTTGGAGAAATTAGAGCAATTTCAGTTAATTCTAAAACATATGTCTATAAAAAGTAGAAGGAAAAATAAATATTCTAATCGATATTGTAAACCTCTTGACTTTATTGTGGTATACCATGTATTCCTTCAGGTGTTAATGAGATTGGGTAACCATTGGATTCCGAAATAGAGAATATTGGCACACAGGTTTGATGGAAAATTTGAGATCATGGAGAGAATTAGACCGGTAGCATATCGATTGTCTCTTCTATGGAGATTCAATTTTTTGTACTCTATTTTTCAACTGTCACAAATTTCAAAGTATCACCCAAATTTTTTTCATTTGATTGATGTTGATGACATTGACAGTGAGGATAATGTTTCCTTTGAGGACCATCTTATTAAAGTTGAGGATCACATCGAGAATATGATGAGGGGAAGGATTATGCTGATAGTATTATTATAGTATAAGTGTGGATGTCTTTAAGAGGAAACATGGGAGTGGGTAGCCGATATGTGGTCTTAGTGTCCTGAACATTTTACCTTCTAATCATAGTGATTATTTGGATTAAAAATCAAGTATGATTTGTTATATGGTGGTGTTATTGTAATATACCAACCATTATAGAGATGTATCATACTCAATTTTAGTTATTATTTTACATCCTTTGAGATTATATATATTTTTAGCTATTTCTTGATTGTTTTTGGGTGAATTTATAGAAATTTGGAATCCCATGGGGCTATGCACGATTGGCACATGGGTAGGGAAAACTATTAGATGTTCCTTAGGAAACCTTTCACCACCTTTTAGAACCACAAGAGGTGGCACAAGGTTTAACCAAACCATGTGTCCTTCCTCCTCAAACTATGCACCCTCAGATAGAGGGGGTTTTCACATATGGAACAAGGCTTGCAAAACTGTGTTCCCACCTAGGAGTAAACATGCACCACACAAGTAGGGGTTCAAGTTAAGGTTAATGTTTGGAAAATTGTATGCCCAGCCCATGAAACCTTGAGAATGGGATTTTAAGCCTCCAAAATTTTATTTAAAATTTATTGAACCACCATTTTATATCCCTAACCACCTAATTTTGACCTAATATATTATCTATCATTTTTTAGGATTTGGAGAGGGTCCCAAGAAACCATGAGCATCTTATTTTGTGAATTAATTATCAATTGTAAGGATAAAATATTTTTTGGTAAGTGATATATTATTAGTATGTATTACTATATCTATCTTATATTTATCTTCCCTTTAATAGGGATTCATTCCTAGGTTGGAAATTGGTTTTGATCTTGGTTTTAATGGATCTTATTTCATTGGATCTTGATCCTAGGTTTTGGTCTTAGATCTTCATTTGTTTTATTTTTTTGATCATTGTACATCGAATTGAGTGTTATTTTCGGGCGATCATTCATGTATGATCTTGAGGTAGGTGGTATAATTTTTAATTCCCCGAGTATTGATTATGACTTTTTGTTTGTAAATTATACCATTTTTTTTCAAATTGGAAATTTGATTTTTGAAATTGAATTAAAAAATTGATTCCCAAGTGATTGTGAGACCCTTCTCAGATCCCATTAGACCCATTGGAGTTTTGATACTAGCCTGGATGAAAACCCATGGGGTGTGACAATTAATTTTAAATGATTATTTATGAATTATAAAAGGGGAATAATGGGTTAATAGAAGTATAATAAATCCTAATTTCATGGTAGATAATGGTATTTAGTGGGATGATTTACTTAAAATTGAAGAGTTAATGAATTATGTGATTAAATATTGATAATTAGATTAATATTGAATTATTCATGTTATCCAATTTGATTAATGTAAAAAACCATAATTGTAATTGATAATTGAAATGGAATAATGTGATGCGAATGATTTAATAGAATTTTAATTTTGATGAACCTTGATATGACTCTAATATATATGGTATTTGGGATTTATTGATAAATGAGGTGTGTGTTAGGGATTAATGACCCAAATACCCATGGGGTGATAGACTTATGCTCTAGAACCCCAATGAATACATATGAACATAGAGGTGCGAGATATGGATTGATTCTATAAATACTGATGTGTTTAGGACTAATTCTCAATGAAAATTATATATATATATATATGTATGTATGTATGTATGTATATATTTGAATTTGAATAATGAGGTGTGGCTCATAGGATGATGCTCCAAATACCCATGGGTTTCCAAACTAATTATATAGACCCATGATGCATAATTGTGATTTTATATGTAGAATTATTCTACACAACACATGAGATGAAATTTTAATTAAATGAATAATAAAATCCCAAAAAATAATGAATTGTAAAATCCCCAAGGTAGATGGTTCAGACTCCTGCACGAAATGAAGCTAGTATAATGTGGTTAGCTAAATAATAATAAATATGAAAACTATTCACTTTTATCATATATTTTTATTCATTATATGGCTTCATACACTTTTTCAGACTAGATATTTCTTTAGATTTTATTCACGGTGGCTTACTTGGTTGTATTTACACCCTACTATGGCTTTTAGATTGGTACCTGAATAAAAGTATTATTTATTGGACATGATAAGGGCATGATACCTATGTTAAATTGATGATTTGAGATCTAGGATGGAGCATGGATGTGGGAACTAGACATGAAATTAGTACCCTATTGGGAGATATCAATTTTTTATTATTTTGTGTTTTCATTAGACACTTGACACATATGACATGACATATTTACTACTTTGGTTTAAAGTCATTTTCCTTATTTTTGAAGTATCAAGTGATATGGGTATTTATTAGTTATGTTGTGATCTTGTTTATTGTTTAATATATTTTGGATATTGTTTATTTATTTCTTTTCTTATGATTATTTAATATACATATTGTAGTCACCTCACGTTACATATTAGACCCTCGTTGCTAGTCGGCAGCCTCTTGCCTACGACAAGGTGTACCTGACAAAATATAATGATACTATTTGGGGAACCATCTTATCATACCCAATTTGGGATATATCAAGGTCGAAAATACTGTAGTTAGAGTAAAAAATTCTATAAAATGGGAAATCTCTATGTGGAAGTTATTATAAGGCCTCACTAGGTGGTTTGGCCTAGTGGCGGTAGGTGCCCTTTGACTACTGTCTATCTTTACTGGCTGGTTAAGGGATATAAAACAAATTTTAAGAAGTGTAGCTCTATATAATTTTTTTATGTGATATGTGACATTTCATGTGTAATTTTCATACATTGATAAATGATGTTTCTTCACCTAGAAGATTCATGCTCCAACCTCAGACACACCCACTGCCACCTACATTGATTGAATCTCACTGAACCACCCTGCAAGTCACAGAAATTTTTTGTTTCCACTAGTGTCAGAACATTACCTTATGCAACGAGACAATAAAATTAGTCAGGATAAACATGGATGAAATTTGGGAGCTCATATGATTCCTTGTAAATTTATATTGATGAATTAAAATTCACTATAAGAATGAAGACCAAAAATCTATTTAGATATGCCATGGTGACAATGAACATTGTACATAAGGAAGTCCTGAGTTGGAAATGCCAAATGAATTGGAATTATAATTATTCAAGATAATGTGGAAGTTCCAAAATGAACTATATATTTTCACTATTCCATAGGGGAGTTTAGGCATGGTTAATAAAAGTAGTCCAAATCTAAAATGGCAACTGAAATTCCATAGAATACATGTTGATGAATGTGTCTAAGCCCTACATGTGTAGAAAATATGGATGTATTAGTCAAAATATATATGGATACAATCATGGTTTTATACCACCAATTGGTAGGAGAATGTTGGGAGTAATGTATAATGTTATATTCCATGTCAGAGTGGATCCACGATGGGAATGAGAGTATATAGTGAAAAACTCCATGAACTATAGTGTGTAATGAGTTGGTGCATGCATTTATGGATGGTAAATCAAAATGGCTACATCCCAATCCCAGATATATAGAAATTCCTAACCCTATATAATGTAGGATATAATATAAGGCTGACATGATTATTTAAAATATGAAATGACCAAGGATATGGCCATGTGATACCCATTATGTTCATGCACAAAGAAGAATTAAAAAAAAAACTCAGTAAAACGTGGTGGGAAATATCGATACATAATTTTTTTATCATATATAAAATATAATAAACATTTTCCCTACCATATACCAAACACATGAGTGGTATATTTCACTTGGGATACTCAAGCATATTTCCCTGTGGGGTTATTATATCGAGTCGGGGTTGATTCATATTGTGATATGAATATATAAATATGGAGAAATAGTAGTGAAGATAAATTATTTTTAAATGGAAGATAAATTATATTAAATGATTCTCAATTCTAATAAATATTTATCTTCTATTAGCATTTAAAATAATCTTGAAAATAAAGGATCTTTAAGGGGGAGGGAACTATTTTTTCTATTATACTTTAGTTATTCTTTTTCATATTACATCATATGTGTATTTTTAATTGAAATGTTTGTAAAATATTATCTCTCTATCTATAATATTCTATTGAACTCATGATCATGAGTAAATAACCAACATATTGTCCTTGGAGGAGGATTTTATAGTGCTACCTAATCATTTTTCCACAATTATATAGGTTTTTATTCTTTTTGTATCAAGAAATAGAGAAGAGCCAATGATGGGTGCAAATGTTGTCCATAAAACATTGATTTGTCTCTGAAACTCACTCGGATGCATTAAAATAGTCATTAACTCCATTATCTTGGAAACAATTATTCATATATTGAAGTAATTTTTATTCAATAGATGAAATTATATTTACTGGAGACAGGTTTTGGGAATGTGTCTCATTCTTGGTTGATGTGTGTCATCAACCTTGGAAATAAAAGTAAATGATTATTGGTGTGGTGAAGAGTTTTTCTATGCATGAAAAACTTCACACTCAATATAGATGGCGATGGTTCATGTATTTTGGGATGAAATATAAAAATACAATATTGATAGAAATAATGGATAAATAAATAACCTAATAGACTAACCCTAGGACCAACACCATTATTTTATATTTCTATATCTACATGTATATATTTTCTGTTTATTTTTTCATTGTTTAATTAAAAACCGGTTTTAAAAAAAAAACTAATAATAAAAAAACATAAATATAATTCGTGAATTAAGAATATGTGAAATAAACTAAAATTATTTTTAAGGGAGACGACCAAAGTTTTCCATTGTGCTGTTGTAGGAAATTTAAATAGTAACCTTTTCTCTACACAATAATAGATACATTCATTATTTAAATGAGGAAGTAAATTCCTAGAACAATATTAGATCAATAGCCTCTATTACATCAATAACCATGAAGATAAATTTTGGAATCATCAATAAAAAAATTATTCACGATTCATTTAACAATAAATTAATTTGAATAATTATTAATCAATTATTCTTTTGTATAATTGTAATCCCATAGACAATAATTTGGTCAAAATAAAGGCCCTATAATTTCATATAAATGAATTCAAAGGGGGGGGGGGGGAAATCCAATAGAAAAAAACATTAAACTTTGATATTTACCTTTATTATCAACGAAACTATGATCCTATATTAAATTTTTGGGTACTAAATATAAAAAAACTACATCAATCTTTAATGGATTAATCACCATTCTTAATTAATACAACACATGGATTAGAAAATGAAAAATTTATATCCATAACATAAATATTAAAAACATCCCATACAAGATATAATGTGGGAGGAATTTCTAAATTGACCTTATATGCTTAACATGATCCACCTCTGACGATTTATGTATAAGAATTTCATCAATGACCACAATAATTAACTATTACAAAATCTTAGAAAATAATAAATTCCTGAATTCCACGAAAATTAGATATGTTTTTTATGATAAAAAATAAAATAATTATGATCAATAAATCTCTATAATGACACCAGGTAGTTATCCATGAGATATCAACCTTCTTCACCCATATCTGATGATAAGAATACTATAGATCTATCATCAAAAACTAGTTCACACCCTTTGAATGATTGATCAAAATATCTTTCCTCAATACTGGATAATGATTCATTATAGTCAAAAGATTTAATCATTGGTATTTTATACATAAGAAAAGACCAATATCTACTGTATTGGAGATTGACATAATGGGAACCCTATGGTGAAACACTTGGATGGATGAAACCCTTCTGGTTCAAATAAATGATATAAATCCTCAAAATCAAAATGATAGATGTTTCAATCCTATAATGAGGCATTAAAATAGAAGATACATTGAACTGTGTGTCTAAAAATAACTTAATATTACATATAGGGGTAATGTCATAACTAATTTGGGAATTTTTTTGAGAACTCCTCAACAAACATAAGAAACACTTCTAGATTATCATCCATGAATAAAAACATAAACTATAGTATCTAATATGACTATGAAACCAAAATATTATTACCTATATGATAAACCTCCTTTAAAATGAACACTAGAGGTTTACATTTCACATTATAAAATGGTAATCTCCCCCAGAAGAAATCAATGAGAACATAAATAAATAGTAAAATAACCAAGCCATAAATGACATTATTTAGTTGTATTTCTGATAATATGCAGTCACAAATAAAAAATAAAGATTGACACACATATTTATTTCCACTATCTTTATTTTTCATGGATATAGTGTAACGACCCAAAATTTTGAATAAATATTGTTTCCTAATTTTGTGTGTTATTTTATTTTTCATACTCAATAAAACTTGTTGACCTCACCTGTTTTGATAATCTCAATCATGTATTCATATGTGCTGAAAATCCCAATTATGTTTTCATTCTATATGATATTTTTAAGTATCGTTGATCTATACTTTAATTATTTCAAATCTATGATCAAACCAATAATAATCTTTAAAATAGTCTTTGAAATATGTTAATCCTCATTTATCCATGTTTATAAAAGTTATAAATTGATTCTAACCCAATCGGATGTGTTCTGCATAAAACAGATAAGTAATCTGCCTATAGCTACTCATAAAGAGCTACCGGTAACCAGTCTACCGATAGACTTAGTCTACCGACAGACAGCTACCGATAGACTTAACACAGAGCTACCGATGTACTTATAAATATAAGCTACTGACTTACAGACAGCTACCAATACAAACGTAGAGCTACCGGTGTAAGTATAAATAGCTACTGATGGAATAAGAGTCACCGATGGACGAAGCTACCGATACAGACTCACAGCTACCGACGCATGGAGCTACCGATGCATAGGAGCTACTGATGCATGTACCTACCAACGCATGGAGCTACCGATAAACAAAGTCACTGATACAAGCATGTACCAACCGACGCATAGAGCCGCCGATAGAGTCAAAGAAACTAATGACATTGAGCTACTGATGTTCGAGCTACCGATGTTCAAGCTACCGATGTTCAAGCTACCGATGCTGATTACCTACCGATCACTCGACTCACTGAACCCGTACCTCGTACCTGCTGAAAAGAAATCTTTTCTGTCCCCTGATGGGAGATAAATATAAGAAGACTACATACCAGAAACACACGAACGTGTGAAGGAAAAACAAACAACAACAAGAAGAGAACCAGAAAAGTGCGGTGCATCCAATATACCAAAAACGACACAAGCACGAGAAGAACACAGAGAAGCTCATAGACAATCAAGCATACTCGAGAAGTGTTCTGTGCATACAAGAAGAACTTCATCGACTACATTCTCACTACCTGTGAACCTGGAGCATACGACACTCTGTTTCTCAAACAGAAACAAGAAGAGGACTAAAACTCACTTGCGATCGAATCTGAAGGAGTCCAGAGCTATACTGCAATCACCAGAACCATCTCTAAACTCTACATCTCTTGTTCTGTGATTTATTACCATTTTTTTTCGAGCAGTGTGTGTTATCTGCTGTATCTAACACATACACTGTCTCCTGTACTCAAACTGAAGGATTTGTAAATCCTTACCAAACTCTTCCATTATTTCTTTCCCACGAATAACAGTGGTAGAGGTCGTGTGTGACCTGGACAGCTGGTTGCTGTTGTACTGTTTCCCATGAAGAACAGTGGTAGAGGTCTTGGACCTGGACAGTTGTAAACTGTTGAACCCCGATCCAGGGTGTGGATCATTCTTATATAAACTTTTGAGAGGACTAAGTCTCGGCTTGAGACTGAACCTCTTGGTTACATTGTTGTGCCATCTATTTCAAAGTTTTATTCTGCTGCTAATCACTTTAAAACCAATACTGTTTTTAAAGTTACTTTGATAATTAAATTATCAAGTGTTTATGTTAAGTGTAGATTAGTAAGTTAGTTTCAAAAGATAATCACACACTCCTGTGTTGATTAACTGGGAATTAATCAATCCCTTGAGAATCTGACAGAACCTCTACTTTAATATAAATTCACTACAGTTTAATTTATTATTTTATTTGGGGGTCTTTAAGACACTGTTTTTAAATTACAGAAATTTTAATTGGTACTCAATTCACCCCCCTCTTGAGTAAACCACTCCGACCAACACTTGGTATCAAAGGTTGAAAATACTTTCTAAAGTACTCTGCTTTTGAACTGTGATTTTAGTTGTATTTTAAAGTTCTTAAAATTTCTGTTATTTCTAAATTTTTATCTCTTTAAAATTTTCTCATTATGGACAATAGACTTGAGGGTGCTGCTACAAACCAGCCACCTTTCTTCAATGGAACTAATTATGCTCAGTGGAAACTGAAAATGAAAATTCATCTAGAAAGCATAGGTTTTGATATTTGGACTGCTATTAAATCAGAATACAAAATTCCTACTACTGCTAGATCTACTTGGGATGAACCTACAAAGACTGCTTACAATAACAACTGTAAAGCTATGAATGCCTTGTACTATTCTCTAGGAGATGAATAATTTAATAGAATTTCTGCTTGTAAAACTGCATATGAAATTTGGGATACCTTAGCTGTTTCTCATGAAGGAACAACTAATGTTAAAGAAATGAGATTGAACACTTATACTATCAAGTATGATAATTTTAAAATGAAGCCTGACGAACCCATTTCTGACATGTATCTCAGGTTCAATGAAAATTTCAATACAATGATCTCACTGGGAAAGGATGTCTCATCGAAAGAACAAATTATGAGAATTTTGAGGTGTCTACCTGATAGATGGAGAGGCACATCTGTATCAATCAGAGAATCATGTGACATAGCTGCTCTACCTGTCAAGGAACTAATTGGCAAGATGATGATGTATGAATAAGATCTTAAAGTGAACAAAGAGGAAGAAAATGAACCTGCAAGAAAGTCTGTCGCTTTCAAATCCTCAACTTCAAAGAATAAGGACAAAGAAAAGCTTCAAGCTGTAGTTGAAAGTTCAAGCTGTGAAGACAGTGAAAGTGATTCTGACAGTGATGCTGAGATGGCTCACATTGCTAGAAGATTTAAGAAATTTTATAGGAAAAAGAAGTTCTTCAGAAAAACAAACTATAAGGGTAAGTATGATCACCAAGGCAAATGGAAAAAGGATTGGAAGAAGAATGACAAGTCAGATGATGTTGTCTGCTATGAGTGCAAGAGAAAAGGACACATCAAAGTCGACTGTCCAAATCTGAAATATAAAAAGAAATATGAATATAAGGACAATAAGTTTAAGAAAGCCATGAAGGCTACTTGGAGTGCTTCATAATACAGCACAAGTGGAGCTGAATCTTCAGACTCTGAAAGGAATCGAGCCAACATGTGTTTTATGACAAACACTTCTGAGGTAACTGCTGAAACTCCTGCTTCAAATTCATATTATTTTGGAGATGATTCTGAAGGTGATAACATGTCTAAATCTGAACTGTTTGAATACTGTGATATGTTGGAAGAGACATGTAATGAACTTAAGGATAAATACAAGTCATTAAAGAAACAGCATGCTCTCACCACTACAGTTAAAACCGAACTCACTATTGAAAAAGAGAAAACTGCTCAACTGTTAAAAGAGAATACTGAACTGAAACTATCTAATGAGCAACTCAGAAAAGACTTAGAGAAGTTCACAAATGGAAAGAATACTCTAACACAGATTCTAGGAAAGCATGTAGCACCTAAATATACTACTGGTATAGGATACCAACCTGGACAAAGGAAAATTTCCAAAACAAGATTTATTTCTAAATCTGGACAGAATGAAGGTAATTCTAGAACTTCATATGCTTCAACCAGTTATATACATAGCTATGGATCTAATAAAGTTTATCTTTCAAAGAATTTCAATTCTAAAAATTATATGAGACCCATTAGGCAAATATGGGTACCTAAAGTGTTATTGGCTAACCTGTCTGGACCCAAGAAAATCTGGGTACCAAAATCATCTTCCATCTAAATCTGTTTTGTAGGGAACTTGCTTGAAGAGCTCCTGTAAAGAGACGTGGTATTTGGACAGTGGATGTTCAAGACATATGTCAGGAGACTTCTCTTGTTTCAAGAGTTTAATAAAAGTTGATGGAGGCTTTGTCACCTTTGGTGATAATTCAAAAGGGAAAATCATCGGCCTAGGCCAGATTGGTAACACTGATTCAATTTTGATTTCTAAAGTTTTATTTGTTGATGGCCTTAAATACAATCTATTAAGTATTTCTCAGTTATGTGATGATGGTTTTCATGTTAAATTTGAAAATGATTCTTGCAAAGTTTTTAATTCTAAGAATGTTTTGGTATTTTCTGCCTTAAGAAATGAAAATGTTTATGCTGTTAATCTGAATTCTTTAGCTAAGCAGAATATTACTTGTTTGAATGCTTTTCATAAAGAATCTTGGCTATGGCACAGAATATTAGGACATTGCAACATTCACTCACTTAGAAAACTTTCTAGGAAAAACCTAGTTAGAGACCTACCTAAATTAGATTTCCCAAATGATAGAGTGTGTAACCCCTGTCAAAAGGGAAAACAACACAAAGTTTCTTTTAAATCATAGAAAGAAGTTTCAACTTCTCAACCACTTGAATTGGTTCACATGGATTTGTTTGGACCATCAAGAGTTTCTTGTTTAAATGGGAAGCACTATGTTTATGTTCTTGTAGATGACTTTTCTAGATATACTTGGGTATATTTTCTAGCTCACAAAAGTGAAGCTTGTTCTTACTTTGTCAAATACTCCAAGTCTGTAGAGAACCTTAGGGGACTTAAGATTAAAACCCTGAGGAGTGATCATGGTCGTGAGTTTGAAAATCAAGATTTTGAATCTTATTGCTCACACAATGGCTATACTCATAACTTCTCTGCCCCTAGAACACCCCAACAGAATGGTGTAGTAGAAAGAAGAAACCGAACCCTTAAAGAAATTGCTAGAACCATGCTCAATGAATATGATCTGCCTATTTATTTTTGGTTTGAAGCTGTAAATACAGCTTGTTATGTCATTAATAGAGTCTTAATTAGACCTGTACTTAAGAAAACCCCTTATGAATTGTGGAACAATAGAAAGCCTAAGGTTAATTACTTTAAAGTTTTTGGTTGCAAAGTATTTATTCTGAATACTAAAGATAATCTGGATAAGTTTGCTTCCAAAAGTGATGAAGGAATTTTTCTGGGTTACTCTATTTCAAGTAAAGCCTATAGAGTATTCAATAAGAAAACCCAATGTGTGGAAGAATCTGTTCACATCAAGTTTGATGAAACTGATCCACATGAGCCTAAAACCTCTCTTGAGAATCTTGAAGAAGATTTGTCTATTCTGGACCTTAATGATAAATCTAAAGAACCTGTTATAAAAGCATCCAATTCTGGACTTTCTCCAGAATCTGCTTCTGTTGAACCCGAACCTATAGATGAACCTGAAATTTCTAGTCCAACCTTTACCAGATCAACAAGGATTATAAAGAATCATCCTTTAGAAGCTGTTGTCGGTAATCTTGATAGAGGAACACAAACTAGAGCTTCTCTAAGAAACCAGGTTGAACATCAAGCTTTTCTTTCACAGCTAGAACCCAAAAATATCAACGATGCTATCAATGATGAATTCTGGGTAATAGCTATGCAGGAAGAATTAAATCAGTTTGAAAGAAACAAAGTCTGGGAATTAGTTGACAGACCTAAGGACACTTTGACAATAGGCACAAAATGGGTTTTTAGAAATAAAGTAGATGAATCTGGAAATATAGTTAGAAACAAAGCTAGACTAGTTGCACAAGGATACAGTCAAGAAGAAGGCATAGACTATGAGGAAACTTTTGCACCTGTAGCTAGACTAGAAGCCATTAGGATCTTACTTGCATATGCTGCACATCTGGATTTCAAGTTATATCAAATGGATGTGAAAAGTGCATTTCTAAATGGTTTTATAATTGAAGATGTTTTTGTAGAACAACCACCTGGATTTACTAACCCTCATTTTCCAAATCAAGTTTTTAAACTTTCTAAAGCTTTGTATGGTTTAAAACAAGCTCCAAGAGCTTGGTATGATAGACTTAGCAATTTCCTTATTTCAAAAGGTTTTACTAAAGGGATTGCTGATCCAACTCTTTTCATTAAAAGAATTTCTAAAGATATTTTAGTTGTATAAATATATGTTGATGATATTATTTTTGGATCTTCTAAACACTCTTTATGTACTGATTTTTCAAAAAGTATGAAAAATGAATTTGAGATGAGCTTAATGGGAGAGCTTAAGTACTTTATTGGATTTCAAGTATTTCAAAATGAAAATGGTATTGTTTTGAATCAAAGTAAATATACAAAGGATCTTTTAAAACGTTTTGGTCTGGATAGTATCAAGGAAAGTGAAACTCCTATGAGTACTACCTGTAAATTGGATGCAGATGAAACTGGGAAACCAGTTGATCAAACAAATTACAGAGGTATGATTGGTAGTTTACTTTATCTTACTGCTAGTCGACCTGATATTATGTTTAGTGTGTGTATGTGTGCTAGATTTCAAGCTAATACAAAAGAATCTCATTTGCTTGCTGTTAAAAGAATTTTTAAATATCTAAAACACACGGTTAACTTAAGTTTGTTTTACCCAAAAGGACAATCCTTTGAGTTAATGAGTTATTCAGATGCTGACTTTGCTGGTTGTAAGTTAGATAGAAAAATCACATCAGGAACATGTCATTTGCTTGGAAAATCCTTAGTTTCTTGGTGTAGTAAGAAACAGAACTCAGTTGCATTATCTACTGCCGAAGCAGAATATATAGCTGCTGGTAGTTGCTGTGCACAAATTCTGTGGATGAAACACACTCTTTTGGACTATGGATATGTTTTTAAACATGTTTCAATCAACTGTGATAACACCAGTGCAATAAAAATCTCTAAGAATCCTGTATCTCACTCTAGAACCAAACACATAGATGTAAGACACCATTTCCTAAGAGATCACTATCAAAAAGGTGATATTTCTCTTGAATTTATTGGCACTGAACATAAATTGGATGATATTTTCACTAAACCTTTATGTTCGGATAGGCTAAGTTACATAAGACACGAACTGGGAATGTTTAATCACAACCGGTGTGAAAATCCTCACTGATGTGAAATTCTCACCAATGTGAAATTCTCACCGATGTGAAATTCTCACCGATGTGAAAATTCTCACTGATGTGAAATTCTCACCGATGTGAAATTCTCACCGATGTGAAAATTCTCACCGATGTGAAATTCTCACCGACGTGAAAATTCTCACCGATGTAAGTTTCTCACCGACGTGAAAATTCTCACCGATGTATAATTCTCACCTATTTGTTTTTCTCACCGATGATTAACTCACACCGATGCAATGTTTTTAAAACATCTGTCTACCGCCAAGAATACGAATCGTTTTATATTATTTTTATTACTCTATTTCAGTCGTTTATTTGGAATTCATAAATGATAAAACTAAGTCTAAGCCACTTTTTACCTCACCGAGCTCAAAACCTCTCACCTTCGAACCTTACGTCCCAAATCGGCCAAGAACCCTAAACCCGCGATGGCAAAAACCAAGCTTCCTATCGTCAGAGATGAAAGAGTAGAACCAAACGCTAAGAAGCAGAAGACACAGCATAAAACCAGTGTTAGTGAAGTCAGAACTAGATCGGGAAGGCGACCAGTGAATCCTCACTTGCAGAATAGAGACATAGTAATCGAGAAGGAACTGTGCGTGGAATGGCTACTACCTAGCAAATCCTTAGTACTCGAGATTCTGGAAGACCAGAAATGGGTGGATTGTTTCTCGAATAACAATGGCCCATACTACTCGAAGTTGGTAAAGCAATTCTACGAGTTTGTAACATTCGAGAAGTCTGAGAATGAGAATCGGGTTAGATCTTTTGTAAATGGAAAAGAGATGTCTTTTTCTTCAGTAGAGTGGGCTGAGAGTTTGAAAGTACCACATGAAGGTGTCTCTGGGTATGTATCAAGAGCAATGCCACTTAGTAGTGATATCTTTGATTATGAGACCGCTTTACAAGAACTGACTGGTAATGGGAATCAAAGGCAAGTGGTTGCTGCTGAAATGGATGGAGAGAATCGACTGCTCTTCAAGTTTGTTCAGCATGTGTTGATACCTAGGCGAGGAGATTTTTCAAATCTGAGATATCAAGATATCTATCTTCTTCATTTGCTAAGACATGGTGTAAAAATCAATCTGTGCAGATTGCTAATGCTTCAAATGGAAGACATGATTAGACCAAAGTCAAAGACTAATGCTTTGTTCTTTTCCAAGCTAATTTCAGTGATGATAAAAGTGAAAGAAATAGCTGAGTCTCAGGATGAGACAGTTGTAGTCAAGAACAATTTCTGTATCACCTCGACTGTTTGTAAGTATATGAAAATTAACTGGAACCCATGGAAGGGAGAATGGGTCAGTGATGATCAGAAGATATATGATAGGTTTAATCCTGTGGATCATCCCTCAAGACCAAAGGATATGAGAGATCCGAGTCTGAGACCTGATGAAGAGGAACCTGTTTATAGTGATGAAACAGAAGAAGAAGAAGAAGAAACTCCTATGGATGTTGGAGGAGATCCAGACTTGCCCCCAAGTCCTGTTGTAGAATTGGTCTATTCTAGGAAAGGAAAGGTAGAGGAAATTGTATCTACTCATGAGGAAGACCAGTCTGTACCTCACCAAGAAGAAGAGGAAAAGGATAATGTATCTGAATTGTCTGCTTCTGGTAGTTTAAGTATGAGCCCTTTGATTGGGAACTCAGCTATGCCTGCTGATGAAGTAGAAAGAGTTACAGAAGAAGCTGTACCTTTTTCAGAAAACCTCCTTACTGCTGCTGAGATGGAAGTTGTTGTGGAAGATTCTGATGAAGAGAATCCAGCACTAAAAGCTGTTGTGATACATGAGAATGCACCCATTGAGGGGGAGCATCAGTCTGTGCTTGGAAAAGTTACAGTAGCTGTTGAGCTTGGAGACTGGGTAGAAGACCCAGGGTTTATAGTCTGTGGATTGGATTATCCGGATTCTGACAATGAGATGTCTGTGAATAGACCGAAGACCAATTATGATCTTGCTGCTGAGTTGTTGCCAGATGATGTGGTCAGATTTCATGATCTGAATAAGATGAAAGAGGACCTCAAATCCAGTTTTGTTGAAGAAGTGAAGCTAATGGAAACCTCTCTTGCATCCTCAATTAATTCGATAATGACTACTTCTGTAGTTACTTTGGCCTCAGCAAGAGGATCTGCTGCAGCTGTCTCAAATGATTTTGTCTCTAAATCAGATCTTGAATCCATGAAGAATGAGCTGAAAGAATCATTCAGTGCATCAGTTGCTGCGATGAAGGAAAGCTTTTATGAAGAAATGAAAATGTTAGAGAGATCCTTCGAGCTATCTTTGGCTTGTAATTTATCTTCCTTTGTGTTTGAGCTTGTGGAAGAAGTGAAAGAGTGCCAGACTCAGTCTTCAAGAATCGAAGCAGATCTGGAAGCTCTCAAGATATCAGTTGTTGCTTTGGATTCCTATATGAGCTCCAAGTCTCAAGATGACAAGGACCTAGATTATGTGAAGAGTGTAGTAAGCCAGTTTGTCTCATTGTTTGAAAGTTTCAAAACCTCAGTGAAGGATCATGTTCAGTTACAAGACTCTCAAGTTCAAAGTCTAATCAGTGGTCTGTCTAAGAGTTTCAAAGAAACTGTTTCTTTCTCTCTTGGCCCTCTCACATCCAAAATTTCAGTTGATCTGAATCAAGTTCGAGCAATGTTGAAGGAGGAGATTGGCTCTATTTCTACCAGTGGTTCTCTGGACTCATCGGAGTTGAGCCGAGTGGTGCTTTCTACAAGAGATTCTGCCAGAGAAATCATGAAGATTGTTCTAGATTTTATGAGAGAAGCCTCTGCCTCTCAAGAAGCCATAAAGAGCAAAGTGGACTACTACTTCTCCAAAATTTTCACCAAGCATCAACTCGAACACCACTTCAAGCTAATGTTGGAACACATGAAGCTCCCTCCAGTCACTCAAGCTTTCAGAGAACAAGTGAGCAAGCTACGAGAACTGACTCCTGCCTTAGAGAAATTCACGGAGAACAAAGATGATTTCATCTCTGCTATGGAAAGAGGAGGAGGAATTATTATGGATTTTAGAAATCTACTACTGCCCTTCTTGCATGTTGATGCCAGACCAGTCATCATCCCTCCTGCTTTGCCTGCTTCTGCTTCAGCTGCTTCCACAGTCCAGCTGACTCCTGTTCAAGCCATTCGCAGCCTCACACCGATGATCACCCAAAGATCTTCAACCTACAGGCCTGACTCTGTGTCAGTGGCTCAGCCTCCTTTAATCTTTTCTGGGATTCCAAAACCTTCACCTACATCCTCACCACCCGAACCTTCTTCTGATCCCAAAGGAAAATCTCACGTGGAAGAGGTGGAATGATCCAGTGGCTAGGATTTTTGATAGGAATTCATTTGTAACCTTTTTTTTGTACTTTTTGACTACTCTAATACAGAAGAACTCCTTTTAATTCTCATGTTTTATTTGTCTCCTATATCTATGCTTTCCCAGTTTTTGATTATCACAAAGGGGGAGAATAATAAGGAGAATAAGGGGGAGAACAAAATGCGAGAATAAGGGGGAGAACAAAGAGAATGAAAAATATTTTCAATGGAGAAACATAAGGAATAAGGGGAGACACTTTACCCTTCTGTTCATTTTTTTCCCTCTAATACTTTATGTCTATTTAGTACCTTATGATTGTTACCTCTGATAACTTATGTCTATATCATACTATTTCTATTATCTCTGATGCTATTTTCAATAAGAAAATTGAACTCAATTTTATACTCTTTACCATCATATTTTCACTATGTTAAATGCCCATATCATAAATTGTGATTATCAAAAAGGGGGAGATTGTTGACCTCACCTGTTTTGATAATCTCAGTCATGTATTCATATGTGCTGAAAATCCCAATTATGTTTTCATTCTATATGATATTTTTAAGTATCATTGATCTATACTTTAATTCTTTCAAATCTATGATCAAACCAATAATAATCTTTAAAATAGTCTTTGAAATATGTTAATCCTCATTTATCCATGTTTATACAAGTTATAAATTGATTCTAACCCAATCAGATGTGTTCTGCATAAAACAGATAAGTAATCTGCCTATAGCTACTGATAAAGAGCTACCAGTAACCAGTCTACCGATAGACTTAGTCTACCGACAGACAGCTACCGATAGACTTAACATAGAGCTACCGATGTACTTATAAATATAAGCTACTGACTTACAGACAACTACCAATACAAACGTAGAGCTACCAGTGTAAGTATAAATAGCTACCGATGGAATAAGAGTCACCGATGGACGAAGCTACCGATACAGACTCACAGCAACCGACGCATGGAGCTACCGATGCATAGGAGCTACCGATGCATGTACCTACCAACGCATGGAGCTACCGATAAACAAAGTCACTGATACAAGCATGTAACAACCGACGCATAGAGCCACCGATAGAGTCAAAGCAACTAATGATGTTGAGCTACTGATGTTCGAGCTACCGATGTTCAAGCTACCGATGTTCAAGCTACCGATGCTGATTACCTACCGATCACTCGACTCACTGAACCCGTACCTCGTACCTGCTGAAAAGAAATCTTTTCTGTCCCCTGATGGGAGATAAATAAGAGAAGACTACATACCAGAAACACACGAACGTGTGAAGGAAAAACAAACAACAACAAGAAGCGAACCAGAAAAGTGCGGTGCATCCAATATACCAAAAACGACACAAGCATGAGAAGAACACAGAGAAGCTCATAGACAATCAAGCATACTCGAGAAGTGTTCTGTGCATAAAAGAAGAACTTCATCGACTACATTCTCACTACCTGTGAACCTGGAGCATACGACACTCTGTTTCTCAAACAGAAACGAGAAGAGGACTCAAACTCACTTGCGATCGAATCTGAAGGAGTCCAGAGCTATACTGTAATCACCAGAACCATCTCTAAACTCTACATCTCTTGTTCTGTGATTTATTACCATTTTGTTTCGAGCAGTGTGTGTTATCTGCTGTATCTAACACATACACTGTCTCCTGTACTCAAACTGAAGGATTTGTAAATCCTTACCAAACTCTTCCATTCTTTCTTTCCCACAAATAACAGTGGTAGAGGTCGTGTGTGACCTGGACAGCTGGTTGCTGTTGTACTGTTTCCCACGAAGAACAGTGGTAGAGGTCTTGGACCTGGACAGTTGTAAACTGTTGAACCCCGATCCAGGGTGTGGATCATTCTTATATAAACTTTTGAGAGGACTAAGTCTCTGCTTGAGACTGAACCTCTTGGTTACATTGTTGTGCCATCTATTTCAAAGTTTTATTCCGCTGCTAATCACTTTAAAACCAATACTGTTTTTAAAGTTACTTTGATAATTAAATTAGCAAGTGTTTATGTTAAGTGTAGATTAGTAAGTTAGTTTCAAAAGATAATCACACACTCCTGTGTTGATTAACTGGGAATTAATCAATCCCTTGAGAATCTGACATAACCTCTACTTTAATATAAATTCACTACAGTTTAATTTATTATTTTATTTGGGGGTCTTTAAGACACTGTTTTTAAATTACAGAAATTTGAATTGGTACTCAATTCACCCCCCTCTTGAGTAAACCACTCCGACCAACAAAACTGTTTCATTTAACATGAGTATAATTAAAATGAGACTGTTGGTTTTTGACTATCATATGACCGTTAGTCAGTATGACCATTGAAAACTGAATGTTGTGACTTTTGTCTCTAAATAAAAGTGATCTTGGTTAATTAATATAGAAAGAAGATTCGATGGCCTCACCTAGTAGTCTTGGACCGATCGAAGCCCATCTAATAGAACTTCGGAAGGAGGTAGCACCACTGGGCTTTGCTCTGGACGAAACCCTATCCGAACTTCATCGTGAGAAGTTAGAATGGAATCGCCTTCGCGAGAAGTTCAAAATGATAGAAATTACTACTTGTGCGAGGTTGGCTGAACCTCCCTCAGATTCTCTCACCATAGCACACCTTACACTTAGGTCCTATACTGGTGTGATAAGGGGCTATGTAAGGAGACCGTAACTGCCTCGTGTAATCCTTTGTTTTAAATAAAAATTTTGATTTCTTCTTATGATGAAGTTTATGAATTTTCAAATGACCGGATAAATATAGTATGCATATTTTTGATGAATTTTAGAAAAAAGATATTTTAAAAATGTTTAGGTAAGCCTTAAATAATTAAAAATGTGTAATGATTTTCGAAAAATGTTCTTCTACAATTATGTTCAGTACAAAATTTAGAGTCTAATAAGATCAACTTGATTTTTGATGAATAGTAAATTATGAAAAGTGATTTTATGATTAGGATTAGTAATGTGTCCAAATGGATTAGTAATCTCACTTAAAGAAAGTATTAATATAATCTAGGCACCTTGATTAAGTAATGTGATTCAATAAAATGGTTAAATAACGGTTTCATAAATTTTTATTCAAGTATTAGTTTTTTCGGGTGAATAGTGTTTTTTTAATTAAAAATTTAATTAAAAATAATTATAAAATTATTTTTATAAAATGGAATTTATTTTTGAACTCAGAGCATCGATATTATGTTATGGTAATTTTTGGGGATTTTTCTGAGAAAAATGAATTCTTGATGAATAGTTTTTTATTTAAAAAGTAAATTCAAAATATTTAGAAAATTATTTTTATAAAATGGAGTTCATATTTGTAATTAGAGTATCGATATTTGGTTAAGGTGAAATTTTGGGATTTTTCTGAGAAAGTTGAATTTTCAGTGAATAGTAAAAATACAGTTTTAGGGTTTCGGTATGTTTAATGACATCATAACTGTGTCATGATGATGTCATGAGATATTTTAAGGGTTGACCGACCAAAGGTGATGAATTATTGTATTGGGGGACCCATGTGGCCTAACTCCATGGTAAAGGCCATGAGAGAGCACATGGTTTTGAGAAAAGTACTTGTGAGATGTCCCTTGGCCATTAATGCCTTGTCCCCTCACTTTCCCTATAAATACCAAGCCCTCCTCTAATCCATTCGACTCAAAAACCATCCTCAACGATGTTCTGGTCTTCTTACCTCCCAGAGAGTCCTCCCAAGGTGCCCCCAACCCCTCAAGGTCCAAACCTTTGAGTTTTGAGAGTTACATTTTAAGGTAAGGGATCCGACCTCTCTCTTTCTTTTCAAGTAATCTCTTTTATGTCATTTCTTTTATACTCCATGTTCTTATGTTGGATGATGTTCTTAGATATTCATATTACTTCCCTTTTCATGTTAATATGATGATAGACCCCATCTTTCTCTCATCAATTCGTTTTAATAATGTTTAAGTGACGCCGTTAGGCTGCCAAATTTTTAAGGGGATTCTTTCACCCTTCTCATTCTTTTCAAAATTATACTTTCATGTAAAGTCTTTCAAGTTCTTTTTTTTATTATGTTGGGGTATGATCTCTATATCTATCATAATGAACTCTTATGTTCACATGATGAGAGACCCTATTTTATCTTTTCAAATCATTTTATTGAAGTTTAAGTGACGCCGTTAGGCTGTCGAATTTTCATAAGAGAAATCTAATTTTTGTATTCCTTCCATGTTTTTCATTTCAAATGGTATGTCCTTCAAATTTCATTACCATGTTCATATATCCTTGTTATTCTGTCCCTATACTATTTTATGGGTCATTTATGAATGTTTTACCCATGTCCCCTCTCCTTTCAATGTTTTCTAAAACCCCGAAACATAGCCGTTATGCTGCAGAATTTTCATCTGAAAATGCCTCTCTCTTTTCTCAAAATTATTTTATGTTATAAAGTGAATACTAAAAGGTATTATTTATAAAAGGTTATTCACATATATATCAAAATTTTCTATTTTAAATTCTGGTATTTACATACATGATACCCGCTTTCCCTTTCCGTGGGTTTAAAGTGACATTAAGATCATGTCTTTAAAGCAGTTTTTAAAACGTTGCGATTATGAAATGAAACCCATTTATTTTATGCTATATGGGTTATTTATTAAATGTTTGATGATGATATATGTGGATCACATGATAATAAAGGCAAATTTAAGGGTGCTCCCTGATAGCGCTCCAATGCATTGGGTAATGATGTAACCACTAGAGATTACAATTTTCACGATATCTTGGTGAATAACCTTGGTAATTTTCAAATGAAACCTTGGGGATGGACCTTGGTGATATGTTCATGATTGTATATGTTAAATTATGTAGCCACATCTTCAAGTTATGAAAAATGTTATTTTTATTATGATATATCTCATGATTTCTTTCTCATGCCTTAAAGTTCTTTTCATGACCTTATTGAAGTATCTCAAGTTCACATGTAAAATGAATCTCTTGTTTCCCTTACCGGGCCTTCTGATCACCCTTTCTCTTGATGTATGTCCCCAGGTTATGAGATTCAGTAATGAACCTAGGATGAACATAAGGAGAAGCCTTTCAAGTGTTTAAGAATAATGTTTTTTTTGTTTCATGTATTAAGTTCCTGGTTTCCAAGACACTAAACCTTAAATATCCTCAGTTTTATATAATGTAATGAAAGATTATGTGATAAAAAGGCAGGATTCTGTAGTTGGTATCAAAGGATGGTTTATTTATTTGTGGAAATTAGGATATGAAAATTTAGGAAGAACCCTATAGAAAAGGTTAAATATAGGAAATCTTCCTGGTATTTTGGTGAGTATTGAGTAAGGGGTTTCCAAGAAAATACATCCCTATCTGGATACGAGAAGATAGAGGCGACTCTGGCACAAATGTACATAGGGGTAAAACCTGAAAACACCGCTTTGAGATAGACTCGAACGAGAACTGGTACACGACAATGGGCCTTGCTGCACTCTTGGTTATGATACTCCCGGGGGATATGCTTTGGTAAATACATAAGCTTAGTATGAACCATTATTAAAGGAACAAAGATAAAATAAAATAAAGATTCACATAAGAATATATGATCATGGATAACCTAGATTGGAACCTAGGGGATCAAAAGTTAGGGTATACTTTCCTTCTACAAGTTTATCCTTTTATGCTTAAATTTTCCTTTTAATGATTATTGGATAAGTATACAAGCCCCTAATTATACTTTCTTTTCTTAGTTAATGGTTGGAAATAGAAGAACATGTACCAACAACCAATGTGATAGAAAATATGATGATTTCCCTATTGACGTGACAGAGATGACAAAATATCAAGTTGAACATATTGTGATTATGCCAAACTAGCTATCAAAAATCACAATTAATAATTGGTACCTAGTTGAATGCCCAAATTCATCAAGGAAGAAGGGGACAAAGTCTCAAGGATGTTCATATGATAAAGTTGATAAGGGAAAGAGGACCCAATTTCCTTTGTGCAAAAACTGTGGAAAGGGGCACCAAGGGGAATGTCACAAAGGAACTGGGAGATGTTTTAAGTGTGGGAAGATAGGGCATAAAGTAGCCAATTGATTTAAAAAATGGATAATGTGATGAATGGAGATAAGGTTCGATCTAATGTGCCTTATACATTTCGATGTCGTAAATGTAAAGAAGTTAGACATTATCCAAGGCAATGCTCTCTTGGAATGGGTGAGAAGCATAATGAGCATCAATAATCTTTGAGGACAAGGGAACAATGCAAGTCCTATGCTGAGATGGATCATGATGACTGAAGTACATGTAACTTATTCGCAATAATTTTCTATGTCATATTGTATTTTAGTTCGTGCTCTATGAGAATATCTTTTATGTTTTCTAAGATCAACGAGTCACTACCTAAGATTATTTTATATCATTAAGGAAAACATCTATTGTTATGTACCACATGTTTAAGTAGTAAAGATGTTCTTCTAAAAAAAGGGTGATTAGGGGACTAAAAGATGATTATTATTTTGGAAGACGTTAACTATTTTGGGAACCCTATTTGATCAAGGTAAATAGATTACTATGGTATTTTCTTTGAGGAGTTATGGTTGACTTATATTTTGAAGAATCGATGAATTTAAGGTGGACTTATAGTAATTTAGGTTACTTATGGAAATGATTAACCTATCTTGGGGTAAATATGTTTAGGTTAGTTACTTTTGTTATAATATGTTAGGAGTGGTTGATGTTGTTTGGAGATGAATGATAAAGTTTACCTTGGAAGACTATATTATCAAATCCTTCTTGTATTTGGGTTTCAATATTAGTTTGGTTTATTTTGCGGAATTTTAAGGACCGTTATTTATGGAATGGTCTATGATGAACTTTGGGTAGTACCGTGGAACTTTGAAGATTTAAAGTAGTTTCCATTACTATGGGATTCTTTCTTTTTGAAGAGTTGTTTTACCTTACCCTTTCTATTTTTGGGATAATGTTTAAAGATAGAAGAAATAGATAGTTAATCTTTGTTGGATTATGTGATTCTATATAGGATGATTCTTGTGATTTGATGAGGCAAAGTAGTTTTGAATGCTCATCATTTGGAGAAAAGATTAGTTTTGGTAGAAACTTTTTAAAGGATGAAACTCTACTTGAAGGTAGGTATATTTCCTTGTGTTTTTATTCTATATAGTAAATGAATTCCTAAAAACTATGAAAAGGAACGTAAAACAAAAACGTTGTCAGTTAACGTTTCCTACTGGGAAATCAAAGACCGTTTACACACATCATAAGTTTGTGATTTTCTTATTGTTAACTTTCTCCTAATCATGTTCTCTATCACTCTCCCTCAGAACTTGAACCTTTGTTTTTTCTTCCATATCCATGTTTTCCTACATGGAATCCTAGTATGGGTTAACTCGGGTGACCTTTGTACTTCCTTTTCTATCTTTTAAAGTAATAGTGTTACTGACTCTTTTTCCAATGTGGGACTTTCAATGAAATTTCAAAACCCAAATTTAAAAAATTGCGAGGATGCAATTTCTTAAGGGGGGAAGATTGTAACGACTCGAAATTTTGAATAAATCTTGTTTCCTAATTTTGTGTGTTATTTTATTTTTCATACTCAACAAAACTGTTTCATTTAACATGAGTATAATTAAAATGAGACTGTTGGGTTTTGACTATTATATGACCGTTAGTCAGTATGACCATTGAAAACTGAATGTTGCGACTTTTGTCTCTAAATAAAAGTGATCTTTGTTAATTAATATAGAAAGAAAATTCAATGGCCTCACCCAATAGTCTTGGACCGATCGAAGCCCATCTAACAGAACTTGGGAAGGAGGTAGCACCACTGGGATTTGATCTGGACCAAACCCAATACGAACTTCATCGTGTGAAGTTAGAACGGAATCGCCTTCGCGAGAAGTTCAAACTGATAGAAATTACTACTCGTGCGATGTTGGCCGAACCTCCCTCAGATTCTCTCACCTTAGTACACCTTACACTTAGGTCCTATGATGGTGTGATAAGGGGCTATGTAAGGAGACCGTAACTGCCTTGCGTAATACTTTGTTTTAAATAAAAATTTTGATTTCTTCTTATGATGAAGTTTATGAATTTTCAAATGACCGGATAAATATAGTATGCATATTTTTGATGAATTTTAGAAAAATGATATTTTAAAA
Organism: Viscum album; assembly: GCA_963277665.1. NCBI lineage: Eukaryota > Viridiplantae > Streptophyta > Magnoliopsida > Santalales > Viscaceae > Viscum > Viscum album. The sequence continues at coordinate 1,285,633,244 of OY728133.1, forward strand.
ATGTTTAGGTAAACATTAAATAATTAAAAATGCGTAATTATTTTTAAAAAATGTTCTTCAACAATTATGTTCAGTACGAAATTTAGAGTCTAATAAGATCAACTTGATTTTCGATGAATAGTAAATTATGAATAGTGATTTTATGATTAGGATTAGTAATGTGTCCAAATGGATTAGTAATCTCACTTAAAGAAAGTATTAGTATAATATAAGAACCTTGATTAAGTAATGTGATTCAATAAAATGGTTAAATAACAGTTTCATAAATTTTTATTCAAGTATTAGTTTTTTCAGGTGAATAATGTTTTTTAATTAAAAATTTAATTAAAAATAATTATAAAATTATTTTTATAAAATGGACTTTATTTTTTAATTCAGAGCATCGATATTATGTTATGGTAATTTTTGGCGATTTTTCTGAGAAAAATGAATTCTCGGTGAATAGTGTTTTTTAAAAAAGTAAATTAAAAGTATTTAGAAAATTATTTTTATAAAATGGAGTTCATATTTGTAATTAGAGCATCGATATTTGGTTAAGGTGAAATTTTGGGATTTTTCTGAGAAAGTTGATTTTTCAGTGAATTGTAAAAATACAGTTTTAGGGTTTCGGTATGTTTAATGACATCATAACTGTGTCATGATGATATCATGAGATATTTTAAGGGTTGGGAGACCAAAGGTGATGAATTATTGTATTGGGGGCCCCATTTGGCCTAACTCCATGGTTAATGCCATGGGAGAGCACATGGTTTTGAGAAAATCACTTGTGAGGTGTCCCTTGGCCATTAATGCCTTGTCCCCTTACTTTCCCTATAAATACCAAGACCTCCTCTCATCCATTCGACTACAAAACCATACTCAACGAAGTTCTGGTCTCCTTACCTCCCAAGGAGTCCTCCCAAGGTGCCCCCCAATCCCTCAAGGTCCAAACCTTTGAGTTTTAATAGTTACATTTTAAGGTAAGGGATCTGACCTCTCTCTTTCTTTTCAAGTAATCTCTTTTATGTAATTTCTTTTATACTACATGTTCTTATGTTGGAGGATGTCCTTATATATTCATATTAATTCCCTTTTCATTTTCATATGATGAGATACCCCATATTTCTCTCATCAATTCGTTTTAAGAATGTTTAAGTGACGCCGTTAGGCTGCAAAATTTTTAAGGGGATTCTTTCACCCTTCTCATTATTTTCAAAATTCTACTTTAATGTCAAGTATTTCAAGTTATTTTTTTATTATGTTGGGGTATGATATATATATATATCATACTTAACTCTTATTTTGACATGATTATAGACCCTATTTTATCTTTTCAAATCATTTTGTTGAAGTTTAAGTGACGCCGTTAGGCTGCCGAATTTTCATAAGAGAAATCTAATTTTTGTCTTCCTTCCATGTTTTTCATTTCAAATGGTATGTCCTTCAAATTTAATTACCATGTTAATATATCCTTCTTATTATGTCCCTATACTGTTTTATGGGTCATTTATGAATGTTTTAACCATGTCCCCTCTCCTTTCAATGTTTTCTAAAACCCCGAAACATAGCCGTTATGCTGCAGAATTTGCGTCTCAAAATGCCTCTCTCTTTTCTCAAAATTATTTTATGTTATAAAGTGAATACTGAAATATCTTATTTATAAAATTTTATTCACATATATATCAAAATTTTCTATTTTAAATTCTGGGATTTACATACATGAGACCCGCTTTCGCTTTCCGTGGGTTTAAAGTGACATTAAGATCATGTCTTTAAAGCAGTTTTTAAAATGTTATGATTATGAAATGAAACCCATTTATTTTATTCTATATGAGTTATTTATTAAATTTATGATGATGATATATGTGTATCACATGATAATAAAGGAAAATTTAAGGGTGCGCCCTGATAGCGCTCCAATGCATTGGGTAATGATGTAACCACTAGAGATTACAATTTTCACGATATCTTGGTGAATAACCTTGGTAATTTTCAAATGACACCTTGGGGGTGGACCTTGGTGATATGTTCATGATTTTCTATGTTAAATGATGTAGCCACATCTTTAAGTTATGAAAAATGTTATTTTTTTATGATATATCTCATGATTTCTTTCTCATGCCTTAAAGTTCTTTTCATGACCTTATTGAAGTATCTCAAGTTCACATGTAAAATGTCTCTCTTGTTTCCCTTACTTGGACTTCTGCTCACCCTTTCTCTTGATGTATGTCCCCAGGTTATGAGATGCAGTAATGAACCTAGGATGAACATAAAGAGAAGCCTTTCAAGTGTTTAAGAAGAATGTTTTTTTTTGTTTCATGTATTAGGTTTCTGGTTTCCAAGACACTAAACCTTAATGATCCTCAGTTTTGTATAATGTAATGAAAGATTATGTGATAAAAAGGCGGGATGCTATATATAGGTTCACCCTTGCCATAATTTGTAATTTTTTACACACTAATGGATTTGAAAAAAATACTATATCCATAGTGAGAGGCCAACCATTCCTTTTATCCATGCTCGTACATTTTATACCCATAGCTAGACTTATACAATGAACATAACCCCCACACCCAAAACATATATCCATAGTTAGTATAACTATATATATAGATTATGTCTTTGGAGAATATCACTATAGTTATATGTTGACTGTGCCTATAAAGTACTAGAGGGGGTCCTATATCCATTGTTGACATGGACCATGGATATAGATAAATAATTAGGTATATAATTAAATAAAAAAATTAACTAAATATAAATAGTAAAATATATTTTTTAAATTATTATTATATATATAGTGTAGTATTAGGGTGGTAAATTATCCTATGTATAATCCATGGGACAAGGGATCAAAATAGAATGACTTAAATTATGGTGGATAATATGATAGCCATAATCAGATCAACTATTTCTATTGATTATAATTAGTTCTATCCCACATAAAATTAGATATTTTCATGATATATAGTCAAGGTAAAAAATGATGGCTATAAGGGTGGAGGTTACTATAATAAAAATAGCCTCCAAGGGTTTCCTGCCTATCATTATAACATATATTCATTATCATAAGTCTTATATTAATGGGTATGAACCATGGTTTTAGGATATTTTTCTACAAGTGAATCCCCCATTTACCTGATGCCACCACACAACTATTTTAAATCCCTAGAACACATCAATACAATTAGATTTTCCTTTAACTAGCATTATTGACTTCAGGGGAATTGAAAGCCTATTCATATTTAGTACCAAAGTATAGAAAAATAAGGTGTAAAGTAAGGAAGTAAATGATATTTACTCAAAAAATCCAAAGAAATTATAGAATATAGCTAGATTTTACCTCAAATGGTGTTTAACAAACACGGTCCTTAAACACTATAACATTAAACTAAAAATGAAATGATCCAGGACCTCTTTATACATCCTAAAATCCATATCCACAATCTCTATTGAATCATTGTACATATAGTCTATTTATTTAATATTGTTTTTCTATGCCTACCCTATCTCCTCTTGGATGTTTAAAAAATAGTTGATAATGCTGTTAATAAGTCCTTAAAGGCATTGGATACTGAGGAAAAACATAAATATGATTGCCTATTCCATGTAAATTATTCATTATAAATATAAAAATTTATTTTTATAATCAAATTAAATTAATATAGAACTACATACGGTTGAACCCATAAGGACAATTTATACGAAATCAAATGTTTTTTAAATAAAATAGAATAAATATAAATAATTAAAATAATAGATAATGATGATGGGAATTGTAATGAAATTGAAATTTAAAACTAATGATAAATGGTAGGGTGGGTATAGTGGTTAAATAATGAATAAAAATAGAAAAATCTATTCTAAAAAGTGATAAATGGAAAAGGGAGAGTTTTATTAAATTATCTTAAACCAATATTACTTTATTTATGTAAAATTGGTTCTATATAAGAAAATATTCAAGGATATTATGGCAACATATTCAGTTGAAGTGGGTAAATTATATAATTTTAGGGTTTATATCTTCTAAAAATATAAAAAACTTCACAAATTTTTTAAATAATTGAATTTCTAGTTCCAAATTAAATTTTCTTTTAAATTTAGTGGGCTACTATACATTGGCATGAAAACCCATTTTTAATGTAATTTATGAAAAAAAAAGTTATGAATAGTATTTTTATTTCAGTAATGATCAAGTTTCTATGGTATTATATGTTTGGGAAAATATTATAGTAAAATAAAAAGAATAATAACCATGATCGAGAAGAAAATGTATGTAATAATGTTTAGATGGTATATCAAAATAACCTATTTTCTCCAAGAATTTCTATATGACAATCTTATTAAACATGATGCATTGAATGATTCTCCTTATAAAATAAAAAAAAATGGAAATAGAAAAGGGGGAATTTTATATTGGGGAGTTCATATCTATGTCTTTTCTTGTTTTTTGTTTCTTATATACTAGCTTCATGATTCTCTATGTTCTACAACAAATTGATCAATATATCCCCCCATTTAAAATTATTTTGTTCTACAAATACGAAGAAACTATGTTCCGTAACTCGTAGAAAACATCTGAAAGATTCACACCACACGATTCCATGTGGAAAATTTGATGGTTCATTATATACTTTTAAAGACATGAGTAGGAACCCCTGATAGAATGTGTTATCCCACATAATTCTTCATGCACCATTCAAAAATTCTAAATATATCCTTTGTAGATTTCATTTTATCAATTTAGTCCGTCTTAAAGATCTATTTTTTTGGTTACAAGATAACCAATTAGAGAAAATATCCTTTTAATTTCATTATATCCATTGGAAATACTTTATATTTAAAATAGTAAACTATTTTTTGAGTCATCTTTCTAGGTAAATTTTCTAAGGAATTATATTTTTTAAATAATATAAGACTCAATTATATTATGATTTCTCATTCTTATAAGAAATTATATTATTAATGAATTTTTAATGATAAAAACATAGTACATTTGAAAACATTACCCTAATTAATATATTATTTATGAAGTTATTATTAAAAATATCAAATGTAATCTATTCTTCTTCACCAAAATGATATGTATGAACGTACTTTAAAAATTATCAATTGTATTGAACATCATTGGAACCTTCAAAGAAAAAAATTATATTTATAATCTACCTAAAAAATAAAATATTATATATATTAACTTCAATGGATCGAAACATAATACGCATCACATTACATTTTATATTTCCCAAAAATCCAAAATAGAATATATTACACCTCACAAATACCATAATTAATCAAAAATATTATTATTGATATCATAATGAGATTTAAAAATTAGTTCTAGTAAATTATATACTCCATAAAAACATGGAATGCCGAATCAATTAATTTATAAATTGAAAATATAGTTGAAAACCACTTCAAAATAGATTTTCTATCAATGATTGACAAAGATAAACCCTAGTTTATATCTTAAAAATATTTTAAAATTAAAGAAATGTATATTTGGACAATATATCACCAAAATTATACAATTTTGTTCAACTATTACATGATTAAAATTTTCTTCCAAATATATCCAAGATTTATAAATTCTATAAAAAATATAAATTTAAGGAAAAAAATAGTATACATTTATGGAAAAATTTAGGATTGTTTTTTGAAATAAATACAAACAAAATTATCCAAAAAAAATATACTTTTTTATCCTAATGAAATGAATAAAAAATATCTTGGAAATATGATTTATCATAAAAATGAATCTGTTATAATGTAAAACAAGTATTTTTTAATTTTTTTTACCCAAATACATTTTCAAGTTTTTATGCTATATTTATCTCTTGAATGAAAATTATTTTGGTAGATTTTTTTTAAATTATGGCTAATTTTACGAACATTAAATTTACTTAATTTATCGAAATTTTGAATTCAACTATTCTTATAAATTTATATATTTCTATTTTTAAAAAATAACTAATTTATCACTCTTCTTAATTGAACACAATTTATGGTAAAGTGAGTTTTACAATTAATAAGAAAAAATAATTAAACCATATAATAATTTTATCATTAAAATAAAAAAAAACTACAATTAGGATTTCATACTCAATACATTTTAAAGTAAAATTAATTTTATTAAATCCTATAATAAAATTAAATATAAATTATAAACATTACTCCCAAAATTTCACCTAAAATTAGTGGTTTCAAGAGGTAAATGTAATGGATTATTCATAATTGAATCCATGGTGTAATAATGAAATATTAACACTATCAAGGCTGTAAAATGACCTCTAATTATAAGAAAATTATTTATCCACAATAAATTCAAATTGAATTTTAATAAAAATTAATAAAAAAATAATACCCATAAACTAAACTTAAAACTCATATTTTTCTAAAATTATCAACGTAATGGTAGGAGGAAAATTTCAATTATTTTTGGATCAAAATGGTTTTTGAAATATGTGGTGAAAATATTATGTAAAGGGTCATAATAAATGTAAAAAACACTTATTTTCCATATCTAATAGAAAAATAATAATATAAAAATGGGTTATCTAACCAACTACTACATAACGATTACATTACATACATTGTATTTTTATAAAGTTTCAGGATTAATCTTTGGAAATCTAAAAAGGCCTTCAAAATAGAATAAAAATAAGCATGATTAATCAACAATTTAGTAGAGAAATTAGAAAATATTAAAAGTTACTATCATGATTATTATAATAAATTCATCAATAAGAAATCTCATTAATTTGTTTTAAAATAGAAACAACATTCATTATTATTTATAGGATAAATAGGTATAAATTCTTATAAAAATCAATATAAATTGTTCATTTGTTAAATATTTGATAATTTAAATATAGTATGCACACTTCCCTATATACCCCCTTGATAATGTCTCAATAATACAAATTATATATCCTACAAGTGATAATAAACTAGTTTTGGAAATCAAAAATTTAATCTTAGAATAAAGGTTTACCAATATTTTAATAAAATAGAAAATTATTAAATATTTCTTCAGCATTCATCTTATATAGGTCGTTTAAATCCCTTGGACATTGTGTTCCTTAGGTTCTTTGTTGTTATTGTTGGAGAAGAATACAGAGTAGGGTGTCATTATTTTTTTGAACACTAAGGATGGAATATAATTGTAAGAAGTGAGAAATTGAAAAACTTGAATTTTATTGGAATATACCAGAGTATGTGTAAAAGGTAAAATTTTCCCTAATGTAGTTATATTGGTGCTGAAATGGACACAAAAAATAGTTAATTTTTTATTCAAGTGGGGGAAATGAAAGAAAATTAACCCTGGGTTGAATCTCATGATTCACTTAACTTAAAATATTCATTTATACATAGTTAATTAATATTTTACACAAATAATGACAACATCCATGAAAATTACCTACCCTTCAAAATAATGTTTGAATTTGTGACCCAGGATCAAAATATCCTATTCAGCTAACCAAATAATATAATAACATAATTAAATACCACATTAAGTATTATTAATTTTACTACACATTTTTACTTTTATTCTCCATGAAAAACATTAAATATAAAACTGGAATGTAAAAGATTCTAGCCATCCTAGAGGTATCTATTATGAATGATTGGTTTATTAAAATATTTATTTCATTTTCTGTATCCAATATTGTGAATATTAATATATCTAAAATTCATCCAACACACCCAACTCTATTAATATCCATTTATTGGTATATTTAAAATCAAACATCAAAGCCTTCATAGCCCAAAAGGACGTGTGTTGTAATTCCAAAGGTAGCTGTCTTAATTTTCCCAAGAGTGGTCTATATGGATATATACTTATGATATTTTTAATTGTGGTAATGAAACACATAATTCATAAATCATTAATTAAAAATCATTTCTTAAGTTCCCAATGGGTTTTATAAATATTTTTTTCATTTCATTTCCTTAAAGTTCAACATGTACACAACAATATGGGTGGTATGAAATTTCAGTTTAGCACCTGCAACCATATTTCCCAATAAAATATTTTAGTTTAGAGTTCTTAATGTTTGGTATATTTTTAGGGATATAATAATTATTAACTCCACATATTTCATTAATATTCATTATGATTAATTTTAAAACACTGTTAGCCATATTTTGAGGATGTTTTATTCCTTCTATGTACATAGAATCATAATCAATAACTATGAAGAAGTAGTCACTTCCATGAGATGATGGAAATGGTCCTATAAATTTGAAACCCTAAAAAATAAATATTTAAATTTAAAAAATTCCTTTCTAAGTAATATCTTTCCTTCTTCTTATATATCTTATCTTTTGACACTTTTCACAACAAAATACTAAACTAAAATAATCAATAAATATATTTTTACAACAAATTCTAGATCAAGAGATGTTTGGGGATAAACTCCCTCCCCCATAGTTTCATGTACATGGTGAAGAGTAAAAACTATATGTAATAGACATCATAACATCCATATGAACAGTCCACCATAATATCCATCCATCAAAACTTCTAAAGAGAAGCAGACCATCCCAAAAGTTGTGGTTAAGAACTAAGTTGGATTTTATCCTTTGGTTTTGGGTTATACCAATGGGAATTATTCCTAAAGCTATAAAGTTAAAAAAATATTAAATCCAATATATTAATGAAATGGATATTTTGAAAAGTTATTTATTTGGAAATAAATGTTTTATATGTTTTATATAATTAATTTGTGTACTAGAAAACCTAGATAAGTGATTAAAACCAAAATTCTAATACACTTTTTTTTATTTTTTTGAATTTATACTATTCAAGAAAGAAGAAATATATAATGTTTCCAAGATTATACTCTTCTATATATAACTAGTATATCATCTATTATTAATAAATGAATATTTTATTTTTTACTATTTCACTTATTATCTAACATTATAAATAGAAAAAAGATAGTAATTTCATCACAGTTGTGTTGTAATTCCTTTAAGGATCAACTATAAATCTAGTATAAGAATATAAAAAACACAATATATTCTATTTTACCTTCACCAAAATAGAAACAAATATAGGTCACATGCATCACACATGATTTCAAAGAGAAATTTCAATCTGTTATCATGATGTGGGTGGAAAAGATAATTTTCCATAACAGGATTGAACAATCTGACTAATTTATCATCAAATTCAATGCGAGTAAATGGGAAAATAAATGAACACAAGTGAATTTTGATCCATGAAAAATTATTCATAAATCTATGTTAAAATGTTTTTTTAAATATATTCTTACAACTATAACATATTTTGGAGTGAGAGACGTTTAATTACATCAAAATTTGTATTTAAAACTTATATTCCCCTTCTAGACACCTTATTTCTAAAAAAAATCCCTAAGTGACCAAAAATTAAAATTTCTCCCAAATTATATCAATAATTTCTTAAAATATTTCTTGAAATTATAAGAATTTCCTTGATATCATCCTCAAAATTTTCATTCCAATTATTCATTTTATTTTTTGATGTGTTTTTATATTTTTTAAGTGGGATAAATATATTAAATTCAGTATCATCCTTGATATAAGAAATTATATATTATGAGGTTTGGGATTTTTAATTTTATATTTTCAGGATTTTCATTTTGATCATATGTATGAGTATATTTATATCCGATATAGGTTTTTAAACCACTCCTGGTGATGAAATCTAAAATTTTTTCCCTATGTTCCATTTCTGCAGTATATAAAAAATCATTTCTTTTTCTCTTCCACTGTGTTATCTATCCATTTGAATCATCATAAACTATAGGTTTTTCCTTTTTTATTCAAATTTAAAATATTGAGTCACCATGTAAGGTGAGCGCCTAGCCTATTGAGAATCCATTATAGAGAACAATTTAAACATTATTCTATCTGGGTACCCTTTTGAATTGGTGGTTTTATCACCAATATTATTTTGAAATTGATTTTCTTAATTTCATAAGAATCTAATTTCATCAGTTGGTTTAAAAAAATACTAGTTTTTCAAGATATTATTTTTTGGTTCCTCTATCATTGATTATAGTTATTATGAAATGGGTCATGACTAGATATCAACCAAGGGACATAGCTAGAAAAATAATCATTTTAGGGGGTTGAGAAGGAATATCGAAGTGGGGATATCAAGATGTCGAATTCTAAAATATTTTATTGTGTTTGAATATATTTAAGAAACCATTCATGGTGGTAAATGTAAATACCTGGAATATGAGAATTTTCTTCACAAAGAAATTATTTTTCATATTATCAATTGTTCATATAATGATGCATTATTATTAGTTGTTTGGAGATTTTTAAAAAAAAATACCATATCTATTCAGTAGTTCAATAAGAAAATTCCCATATATAATTAAAATATACTAATGTTTTATTATATAGGGTGATAAAATTGTAAAATATTTTCATTGAGAAATAAAACAACATATTACTTTAAAAAACCTTAAAATGAGTTTAATAAAAATGATTTAATATTATTAAATTTCAACGGTCTTTTAGGTCCAATTTTTTGTGAATAAAAAAAAAAAATTAAATTAAAATTTGGTAACATCTACAAAATGGACATCAATTCTACAAAAAATAGGGATTTAAGTTTACACACATACTTTATTCAAGTCACTTTTTCTAATTTTAGATGATTCAAAAGTGGAAATTTTTACCTTTATATCATTAATAATCATCCATATACCCTTTAAGAATCATTTTTACGATAGGATGAGTATAAAAAAGATAAATAAGAGACCTAAAAATAAAGGAAACACATTCGTCCAACAAAAACATTAAAACTCATGAAAATGTTTATGTTTTTCCATAATAAAACACTCATAATAAAAATAAATCATTTATACATATGAAAATAATCTTTTGAAAAAAGAAAAAATTTGAAAACCCATTAGTATGAACAAGAAAACTGAGAAATTATCTTTTATAATATGAGAACACATGTAAATAACCTTTAAAAATAAAACCATTCACCATTAAATGATCATAAAATTTAATCTCCTAATGAAATCTAAATATTTCCATACAAAACATAAGAAATAATGAAATATTTATAAAAAATAATCATATTCATAACCCATGTTTACTCTGGTTTAACCATTTTAATAGCAACTAATTTATAATTCATTTTATAGGTGTGATATGCCTTTATATCTCAATAAATTTTAACTTTAGAAAAATAAATTATTAGCCAAAAAATTGGAGAGATATATCAACTCACCAATCATTATATGTTATATCAATATGACATAGCACTATATGTATTACTCATGTACCATATCATGAAAAAACATTTTTATTCTTTCATGTTTTCATCACAAACCCTTGAAAAAATTATTTTAATCCATAAGAAAATGTACATTCTATTTTTTATTAAATTATAGATAAAAATCCATTTTATTTGAAAAATATTTATATGAAAAAATTCCAGAAGAAATGGAATATGTTTATCTTTGAAATCTCATTAATCCTTAAAAATAATCTTGATAATATTTAATAACTATGGGGGAAAGAAAATGTTGTCATGTTGTACAAAATTAATTATTTTTCCCATTTTTAATAATTTGATAATACCCTATATGAAAAATTATGGAAATATTTATTTTAAATATATTATATATAATATCAAAAATAACATTTCACAAAAATTTATGTATAAATAAAAACACTATTTTGACATTCAAGACAGCATGGATATACAGGAAAAGGAGTATGAATGGGATAATTTAAAATAATATTTTGAAGAAATATTTATTAGCTCAATTTCAATCTAGCTTTCTATGTTATCTAAATCGGGAATAAAAAAAATTAAATTACTTATTTACTTTATTAAATAAAAATACTAATTTTTATTATATTACCATTATTCCTATTATTTAATTCATTACCATATTGTATTTAACTTCTAAATTAGTTATCTTTTTGTCAGATGTCTTCAGGTTTTTCAGTTATTATTTTTTAAAATAGATGTTATTGGTGACCATGGTGAATGTGTCATGGATCAAGAATCTATTTTTATATAAAATGATCTATGTCATCCCAAAACCAGAGATATGAGTCTTGTAGTGGTAAGGATTGAAGGTAATTCTCAATTCTTATGAGTTGGAGACATGAATCTGGGAATAAAAAAATATGTTTTAGGAATTATCTTTCCACCAAGATAGAAAGTCATAATACAATATGACATATATAAGAGAATGTTAGTATGTCAATATAAGTAAAACTATAAAATAATCAAAAAGAAATAAATAAATGATCCTAAACATAAACTAAACTAAATTATATGATCATATAAAAATTTCATCACATCATGACACGATGTTATAAGTAGACTCACACATCCTACCATCGAAAAAACCTTCCGCCACATTATAATGATTTTAATTTACCTACATGAGATGAAGAAAGGTATATATAATCACAAAGTTTTATAAAATTCATGAAAACAACTATCCCATTAGGACCCCCTAATATATTTCATAAAAATACATTATAATATAAACCAATTATTTTCAAATAATTAACAAAAAGTAATAATATAAAATTTTCATTGTTTATACAAAGAATGGAAATACACTAATTTTATCAACTATAAATTATTTCCAAATAAATATTTTTTTCAAATAATTTATTTAATAATTATTTTACCAAATAATTCCAAATTAATATTCCAAATAATAAAAATATAGAAATTTTCCTTTGGGTAAACCAGGTACAGGTTTAGTGAGGACTCTCATAAAATTCCTACAATCAGAGGTCACCTATTACATAAATTACCCTATAAAAATGGGCCTATGTGGGTAGGTGGAAAATACTAAGAGTATCTCCCTACCACAAAAATCATGGGCAAGTTGATATGCACATTAACTTATAACATAGGTCTTAATGGGTATGATTCTATTCCCAGAAATTCTTTCAAACTTTAAAAATAAACATAACTTGGCATACCATTTTCAAAACCAAACCATTCGATGGTAATTTCACATAAAGTTAAAAAAATTAACATCTACAATAAATGTTTATTACAATTCATTTTATAAATAATTCCAAACGGTATATTCATTTCACCATGTTTCCATAAAATAATAATTCTTTTCAAAATTTTCCCTTTAAGGCCACTTCTATGATAAGACGATAAATCTCATAAGAATTTATAATTCCTTAAAAATACATTCTAAAAATCTTTTTATAAGTATTAAATAATATTTTTAATAAAAAAACATTTAAAAATCCTATTATATAAAAATAAATGGAATTAAAATAGCTAAAGGGGTCCATAAGCTAGTGAGAGAGAAGGCCCAAAGGAGAAAGAGAAATATCCTTAGAGTAAAAATGACCAATTAAAAATGAATAATAAAAAATACACTATTTTTTAGGGTGAATCCATAACCAGAAACAAGAGGAAAATAAAGTATAAATGTAACCAATAACAAATTTGAGTTAGACATCCCAAAAGAGGATCACAACATTTATTAATAATTTGATCAACCAGGGATTTGAGTATGAAGATCCAATTTCATCCCAAGAGATACCAAAATTTGTAATCATTTAAATTAGGATAATATTGAATTATATTAAATGAAAATTATATTTTTGGAGGAAAAAATGATATTACCCTTACTTTTATTGTCTATATCACCATCACCTATAACCTTGTAAATCCCACCAGCTAGATAGTGGTAACCTATTGGCTAGAAAGTGGTTGTCTAATGAATTAATATAACACATTTTTTCTCAAAGGATGGTTGGTGGGTTGTCACTAGTGAGCCAATATATGGTCATGGTAATATTTATGGTTATAGGTTGTTTTCCAACACCCCATAACTTCCTCCAACTAGCCGGTGGCAAGACATTAGTGATCTAGTAGAATTATTATTTCCTAGGTTATACTAAATTAGTCTACCAAATTTATATTAGAAATCCTATAGATTTTATAACAATATGATTAGGTATACAGTGACACCAACTCACAATAATACTCCCACAACCCCTCATAGATTGAAAATGACCAGAAATAATTAGGAATTAAAAAAAATACAGAAACAAAAATAAGAGAGTGATCATACCATAACGAAACATTAGTCTTCATCAATTATCCCCAATATATTTCTTTCAAAATAGAGAATTGTATATATAATAAGGGTACTCTATAAATATATGAGTCCATTTCTCTATCATGAAATACTCTACCTCCCATATCTCCTAAGTATCTATACTATGCTGCCCTAGAACATAGAAAAACCGTATATACTTCCCTTATAAAATATTTACTTGAGAATCAATAATTAAAAATATTTTCTTAGTCATTAACATACCACTATTTGATTCAAGGTATTCATAATTAAGAATATGAGACATGAAAGGTTTATACAAGATTACTTGAAACATTGTGGAAATTATAATCACAAATAATGGCATAGAAAAATTCAAGATATATTCCACCTTTTAATCCATTCAATGATATAAAATTTCTACACATATCAAGGAGTTATATTCCCTTTCTTTTAAATATATAAGTGACCCAACTATGCTAAATATTTCATGAACAATTGGTCTCCAAATAAAAAATATGATGGATGATGACAAAAATATAAAACATATTATTTTTGGATTTGATCCATGTCTAATCATCAACAAATCACCAATATCATTGAAATTTTCCCCATAACCACGTTTTTATAACCAAGGAAGCCTCACCCACCTTAGAAAAAAATAGTATTGAGTTATAGGATCAACCATAAAAAGCTTCAAAAGGATTCATTTAGAATAATAATTGGTATCTATTACTTTTGTTGAACTCAACCTACCCCAAAGGGTTATCCTAAGAACCTATGATGTTTATGACACGTGAATAGATCACATATTATAGAATAAAAAATTCCCATTCTAGTTTTCCATCCATATAAGGATTATGGGTTGTGCTCAATTTGAAATGAAATCGCAGGACCTCTTGAAGGACATTCCAAAACCTAGTGGTAATATAAGGATCTTTGTATGAGGTAATGAACATTAGTTTTCTATAAAACCAAATGATATTGTGAACATATATATTTAACATTCCTTCTACACTAGTGGTGTCACAAATCAGTATTAAAATTTCCTATTTAGTAAAATGGCCAATCACCATCCAATCGACATTTATACTTCAGGGAGTCCAATGTAAGCCAATAATGAAATATACTAATATATAATTATATATCATTGTTATCATGATGAGAGGATAAATAAAACATGAAGGATTTTGGCTCACTAAAATAATTTTTTAACAAGTGTATCATTGATATATAATGTCAACTACGTTATATTTCATATCAAGAAACCCAAAAAATGTTTCATTTCATAAATCATCATTGTAGTTATAGGGTGGACATACCATAGATAATTATGAAAACATTTTATCATATTATTCATCATAGTTTAAGGGAAAACATACTAGTTCTAGAATCAAAGAAATCCTTCCATAGAGAGTTACCATTCAAATATGGAACCCCATCATTTAAATAATCTATGATATTCTAAAACAATTTATCTTACTGCTACACATAGAAAATAATCTCAATAAGGTAGGATGTAAACTGAATTATTTATTGATATTTACCATATTTATCCTCTACATCCCCCAAGTGAATCTCTTAAAATAGTGATAATGTATTCTATTCATTCTTTGATTCTTCAATATCCTGTGAAGGAAACATCCTATTGATAGAAATAGAAACCACCTTATCCTATTCCAGATTATTTTAAATTTCAAATTCAAACAAATGTGGGTATTCAAACCACCATCTCCATTATAGATTTAAATATTTATGAGATAATATGTATCCTAAATACTAATTCCCAATGTAGATGCCAAACTTCTCTCTGAAAAGTTAGTTTCACTAAATCATAATTGAATTCATAATATATTTAAGTTCCAAATCATGATTGGAATTATATTTTTATGATTTAAAAGATGATGAGAGGCACAAGAAACCCCATAATCTCATTTTATAATGATGTAGCCCAAACCTCATCTCAAAGAATCACAATAAACCAAGTAACACATTCTATACACTTCTATAATCATATAACATTATGAGGTAAAATGAAACTTGAATTCATTTAATGAAGTTATATACTTCAATTACCATAATAGATTCACCCATTTTCGATTGAGAGTATTCAAAGGTGATTCATCTTTTAAGACATCCTTCATGAGCTATCAATAACATCATACCAAACATATGAATACAATAATCACAAAAACATTCTATAGTTATTCCAGTTAAATGACTACCATTACCTTATTAGGATCAACTGAGATATCATGTTCCATAATCATGTGTCCCAATAACATAAAATCCAAGATTTGAGATTATCACTTTGATAAATTTTCAAATAGGAAATGATCCCTTAGGATTACCCCCAAAGCCTCAGGTAATGCTCACGATCTTATTCAATATTTGAGTACACCATAATGCCATCCAAAAATAACATGATAAATGTTTCATGATACTAGTTCAATATATAGTTTATCCACAAAATGAATCTTGAAGTATAATTAGTTAGTCAAAAATGCATCATGTTGTACTCGAAATAAACATACCTAATATTAAAGGTGTTATTTGAAATATAATACTATTTGATATTGAGTTGGTGGTAACTAGTTTGAAGATCTATTTTTGAGAACCCATTATCCCCTTTAAACTAATTATACAAATAATAAATGTGATGAAATGGGAACATTTTATTTATCATTTCTTAATTGAGATTATAACAATCAATTCATTTGAGGAGATCTCCAACAACCTTATTTGAAAAGATCTTAGGGGATACCTAGGGTGACACAGTAGAGCCTGTGAAATCCCTGTATCTCAAATTTTTTAACTTAATATCAAGATATTTTAACTCTATAAGATGTATATAGTTGGATGATGTCAATATCGAATAGGTTATGGAAAGTAAGTCCATTAGGAACTGTACCTCCCTTAATAGAGGTAAACATAAAAATTCAATTCAAAACACCTCATGGAAATTATTAACCACCATATAAGGTTCGTAATAGAAGTATTCATATACTAGTTTTACTATAAAAAAGGATATCATTTTTCAAATATATATAGAAGAGGATTTCAAACTTGACATGATCTTAGGTCCTTATAGTTATAGTCTAGTTGAATTCCCTAAGTCCTTCAGGTCATGTAATGTATCTTAAGCCTATGGGATATGTAATCACTAAGCCTATGGGTCTTGTAAGTGTTCCCTATAATCCCTTGAAGGGGGGGGGGTTGGTATAAAAAATAAATAAACAAGAAGTCCTTCGGGCCATTATGGTGAGAAAGATCTCAGGTCGCATGCTTAATGAAACACATGAGAGCTCCTATTAGGGGTTGTAAAGTACACCAATGAATGATAAAAATAGATTTGAAATTTATATGAAATAAACCAATCTATCCCACAAATGACATCATAGAGGCTCAGATTTAGAAAAATTAAATCCAAATATACTTCAACATAACACAAAAACAATGAGAATAAGGCACATTAGAAACCATGCTCCTTCTTCTTTACTAGAGGTGTCACCAAATCTATAATGAATCGAATGAATTATTTTATATATTTACATAGATTTTTAATATGTTTTGACATGAATGAGTGATATTAACTTGTATAAAAATGTTTTTACTAAATTGGAAAAATATATATAGTATATATGACAATCACAGGACATAAATACACCTTCAATTGACACTCATCAATTACAAGTAACTACATTGTTCTAGAGTCCTATTGTTGAAACCCTATTGTGTATGAAGCATATAACAACATAATAGATATTATAGTTTCTAAAATCACTCTAATAGATCATGGAAAAGTGAGAGAGTCATAAAAAATATTTAAATAACTATGGAGTCCACCAAAGATATATATTTCTTGTGGTATGGGGAAATAATGATTCACGTATCCCATATATCCACATTAGAAACAATTCATCTATATAACTACTAATGATTCTATAAGTAGGAATCTTCTAGAAAAATGTAATAATTTCCTATATAAAACTCTCTACTCTTCATCATCCACTAAAAAGAACCACTGAAGCCACTACCCAAGGTCGGAGGAACTCTTGTAATCCCAAACATTCCATCCATACCAATCTCCACCAGTGAATCCCTATCCAATATATCAACATAGGTAAAAATCATTAGAATGAAACATTTAGAATGTATATAAGATAAAAGGATTAAATAAAACCTATAATCCTTTATAATGTAATTCCACACTAGCTCAGGTAAAATTACATCGATCACAGTTAAGTGGTTACCATTTTTCCCAACCAACTTATTTCATTTCTCAAGGATGGTTAACATCATGGATTTCACCAGGTCATGGAATATAGACAGAATTTTTCACTAAAGGTGGCCTTGAAGTCCTTTTACTTTAACACCTTTGACATTAATTCCTAAACTAATGAATCCCACTAAATTATACTCAGAAAATCTATCAGGAAGACATAAAACCTCACCCAAAAACATCATGGAGGTTATAATCAACTAGAGGGTTCTCACACACATAAGGATTCAATGTAAGTCTTATTAGGGTAAAGTTAGTACAAAAAATAAATGGAAAAAAATAAGAATATAAAAACCAATAATCAATTCCAAAATAAGATTATAAAAACCAACTTAATATATAGAAAATCTTGAATAAGAGACTACAGTTTTCTACTCTTTATCCAAAAACTATCAATTGTTGACCACCCATGGTAACTTAAAAATATTAATGGTGAGATTTATCTTGGAAATCACTCACAACCAATACATTATGTCCCAAAAATCCTATATCTTCTCTATTGAGACATATCAAAATGAAAACTGTCAAATAAAACATAGAAAACCTCCTTTGATGGAAAATTTTCAAAAACTGATCTAGGTGATCCCTGAATCAGACACCTAGTTCAGCCTATAGAAATTCTTGAAGGGTGTTACAGATTTCCATATGATGGAAATAGGTTCCTATGAGTCAATAAATACCATTTTGTAATGATTTTTCAACAAATATACAAAATAATTATAAAATATGATCTATATAAAGAGAATATCAATATTACAATATAAGAGAATAGAAGAAAATATATATAAAGAAGGAAAACCCTATGAAAAACAAAAAAATAAACCAATATATACATATAAATAAAAAAACCCACCTTATCCTGAAATGAATTCACTATAAAACTCTCACATCACGTTATCAAAGAAAACAACCACCTTAATGTGATCAAACTTTACATGTTCCATATAAAAAATTACTATAACAACCTAAATATTTATAGAGGGAGTGAGAAATAAAATCCTAGTAGGATCCTATAAAGTCTTTAATAATTATAATTTATAATATAAAGATATTATGATCAAATAAATAAGGAAAATACTGAAATGAAGTTTTAAAATTTTATAGCAACCATTAAAAAGAAACCCTATAAAAACAAATTAAACATTTCCAAATAAAGATACATTCAACAAAACTCTATAATAACCACTTTATAAAAACATTAAAAATGAACACTTTACCAAATAAAAAAATTATCATTATACCTTTGGTAAACTAGTAATTATTTAATTATGATTTACATATGATTCATGTGATTAGTCTCCACTAGTTTCACACATTACCTAAGATCAATGGGCCTCTGGGGTGGGAGAAATATGTATAGAGTAACTACCAACTTGAAAAAACTCAAGCCCCCTAGTACACATATTACCCTAGAACAATGTTCTTATGGGGTAAGAGTCCATTCCTAGGATGGGATCCCTACCGAAATAGATACCACACTTTGGATTACCATATTAACAATAAAAAATTTCAATTAGAATTTATAAAAATAAAAACAGCCTTCTAATTTTTTTATTAAATCGATATTTTCAATAATTTCAAAGGTAAAATTGATTTCACCATCTTTTTATAAAATAATCATTCTTTTCTAAATAAATCTAGTAAAACCATTCCAATTCATTTCCATGATAATTCCATAAATCACCATAACATATATTAGACCACAATTGGATATTAGAGACCAATATAGAAGATATATAAACCGAGGTTAGAACAAAAAATCCACTCCAGGAAACCACATGCCATAAAAAACATGGAATTAAAATACCAAAATGTATATACTATATGGGGAGAGAGATAAATAGATGGATTGAAGAAAAAATAATAAGAGACCTAGAACCCTAAATAACAATTGAAAACATTAATATAACAAAATATCTTGGATTTAATGGATGATATATAGTATGAAATAATGGTAAAGTAAACAAGAATAAGATCCATAGTCAAATTAGTTCTAGTAATACAAAAAGAGGATCATGTCTTCGATCCTCACATAGACCAGCCAATGATTCAAGTGGGAAGAGTCAACATCTTCCCAAAAGAGAAAAAAAATCATATGGTCCATGTTTAGTTCAACTAAGACAGATTATATAATAAAAAATGGGTTTTATTGAAGCAATATGATATTACCCTTACTTTTCTCGGCCCAATTTCCATAATTGGATACACGACAGATCCCACTAGAAAACTGGTGCCTTTCTTGGGTGGAAAATTATCAAAATACCACTAGCCTATGCTACTATAAAGAATTAATGAAACCTAATATTTTCCACTATATTGATATAAAATGGTCACTAGTGAGCCCGTGGCTATATGATGAATTCCTAGAACCCCAGAATATCAAATGGATTATCATTTTCTCTTCATCGGCCTGTCAGTAGACTACATGTAGCATGGGGTAGCCTGGGATAGTGTAATAGATGGCCGATGGCCCTCACTGGATACCTATTGGTCAACCTATAGATTATATATATATATATCTATGTGTTTATGTCTACACTCTCACTAACTCCTATTCTTACTCCCTCATTTCCATAGGGACTAAAAACAACTAGAAGAAATACAAAATCAGTAATAAAAGAATGTAACCATGAGAAGAAAGAGAACGTACCTTAATGAATATCTAGGGTGATACATTATACATAGAAAAAATATTTACTAATTTAAAATAATTTTAATTCAAATCATGTATTATTGTCATGAAAAATGAATTACTTCATTTCATGGAGGTTGTATTCCACATGTACACAAGGGTGGCATTTTCATTTTTCTAAGATATATAAAGGAAATAAAATTGATAATTTATTAAATTACCAAAATAATATTCATGTTATATGAATCATATTTATTAGTTAAATTTATCTTAATAATCATCACCGTGATATAGGAATGAAAAATGAACCACTTCGCTTCATGGAGGATGTAGTCCACACATATGAACGGGTGATGTTTTACATTCCCATATGATAGAAAATAGGCTGAACATAGTTTTTCAATCAATAAAATATCATTTTTTAAATATATATTATGGAATTAATTATATTATAATTTTTTATTATATTTGAATAGGTTAGAACAATAACTAAAATAGGAAGAATTTTGTTATGGATTAACCATTTTACATGGGTAACCTCCTTTTTAATCCACTTTAAAACATCTAAATTGTGTCTTTTGAGTAGGCAGTGACATCTAAGTCATGGTTAGGATTTTAGGGAATGTATTGGGTAAGAGATTGGTTGACCTAGAGTGATCAATGTATGTGAACAAGTGAGTATTAGAGGGAACATTTAATGAGATATGGTAGTATTAATCATGTAATTATTCAATGTTTTAAAATAATATAAATTCATATTCATGAAGAATTAGAACAAAAAAATAATTACAAGGTATTTTGTGGTAGATTCTATATACAGACAAAAAAATTAATTTATTTTTTTTATAAATTTCATAAGCCTTATATCTTATTATAAACCCTGTTAACCTATTTTATCTTTTACCAAGATAAAGAACTATTTACTTAGGTAATTTAATTATATGAAGGAAAAAGGATGGGTACACATAATTCAAATTTTAAATTAGGATTCAAAATAAGGAATAATTTTTTTAGATTCAATTTATAATGGTGGAAAAAATTATTTTTAAAATAATTAAGAAAAATACATGATTTTTTTTATGAAAAACACATATTCTATGAGTAAAAATGATTTTACACTAAAATGATGAATATTTTTGCAAAAAAAAAATATTTTCATACATAAAATACTTTGAATGATCAAATTTTGTTTGATATTATGTCCCAAACACAACAATGAACTAAAATCAAATCATGATATATTATATAAGAAAATATGTATTTTGTATGCCTGCTATACCTTGATGTTTAATTAAAGATAATTAGTATTAATAATATCTATATTAAAGAATTTTAGAAATAAAATAAAGGGTTATTTTAAAATAAATGAAATTCCATTATTATAGAAAAAATGACTAATACAATCATTTTATACTTAGAAATGTATATTATAAAATATTACCTTTCCATGATATATTAATTTTGTTTTTAATAAATGTGTGATTAATGATTATATAATATATTTTATATGAATAGATTTTTAATACTAATTTTATTAGTAACTGATAGGAAATATGATCAATAATGGTTAATATTGTAAAAAAACATTACTTTAAATGATATAGTTTATTATATTCCCAATTTTTATTTAAAAAATAAATTTATAAAATTAAAAATGAAAAAAATGATTATTTTTTCTGGGTTCATAATAGTATTTTTCTCTTAATAAAAAATAGTTATATTATTCTAAAAATATTTTTTTATGTAAAAATTCCATTCTACAAATAATGAAACTTTTAAGAAATTTTTACTATAAAAGTATGAATTAGAAACACATGAAACATTTTTTAATGAAAAAATTTTAATTTTTTATATTAATTAAAAATATTAAAAATATTGGTTCATATTTATAAAACAATGTTTGATAATTTACAAAATAAGTAACTTTTTATACAAATTGTTTTTAATACACTCTACATTTTTTTAAGTTTTTTTTAATTTTAATCAAATGGATAAAATAAGATTAATTTTTAAAAAATTGTTCAATGGTTTTAAATTAGCTAATATGGGATATATATTTTTTATAAATCATAACTTAACATAAATAAAAACTAGTTTCCAGAGTAAAATCTAAAATGGTAAAATTAAAGATTATTAGAGTAAAAGATGTAAAAGATGTTTAAATAATGTGTAGGAATGGGTATTTGTGTCCTTAATAATCATCATTCCATCCCTATTTATAATTTATCAATTTTGGATCCACATTACTTGAAAGTGACTTAAGATTATTGAAAATATTTAGGTATTTTCAAAAATGATAACCATTCTCACTTAAAAAAGGGACTATCCACTCAATACTTCTTATCAAACAAAAACCTCACAATTTCAACCCAAATTCATACCAAACCTCTAATAAACACAATTTTACACCATAATTAGGTTCTTATCTTCACATAACAATATCCCTCAGAGGTTTACCCCCCTCTTTAATGAAAATAATTCAAGTAGTAAGGTATATATTTATAATCACTCCACCTTTTGTTCTATTTAATTAGGCACATTTCGACTTAATAATATTAAATTTATCTATATATAAATGTTAAAATGATTATTATTATTATAATTTTATGTTTTTATAATTATTATACATGAATTAACCACCCTCCACTTTTCAATTATGAAAAAAAGAATATGTGAATTGTGTGTTGTGCAAACTACCACATCTACGATAAAACATGTATCATTTTACTTCACCACCATATAAGTTTGGTCCTATTAGGGAATTTAATATATATATTTATATATTTATATTTTATTTATGAAATTATTTATATTCTAAAAGGATAAACCATATTACTCATTTTCCCTATTCTATGGAAAATTAAATCCTCATCAATGTGTTCATGTATATTTCCCTCTCCCTAGAACAAAGTATTTATTTTTTCATTACCACCATTCATGGATGTATCATTAAATGGTGTTAAAGTGAAAAAATATTATGATTATTATATCATTATGGTTATGATATCAAAAATATTATAACATATACATTTTATGATCAACATATGATCATTGTCATTTAAAATATTTAGAAGAAGCATACCAAGAGAAAAATGTTCTCTTTTTCTATGTAATGACTTTATATAAATTATATCATATATATAATTCCATAAAATTATTATATATCACACTATTAATCACAAAATAATATTATTATATATTGGGTATAATAACATTACAACTAAACCACATCAAAATCACCCATTAATCATGATAGGTTCATGTTTAGGTCAATTTAACCACCTACATTAATAATACTGCACATTTATATCCCAGATTACTCTGAGAAATTATTTTTGGGTATAATATGATTTAATTTTTTTAATATAATGTTATTATCATTTTTTTACTTTATGGTTATATGAATATTTAACTCACTAATTAATAAATTACCCATCATTCATTAAGAAACACTGAAACATGTTCGTCGTTGATTTCAACCTCATCGATCGCAAAACAAAAACTACCATTATATGAGATTATTTATTATTAAAATATTTTAGAACATATATTATAGAACCTTATAATATGTAATAATTATTTATTTTTTGAAAATTATATAAATTGATAACACTTTTACAAATCCAGTTCATTAAGACAAAGAATACTTACAAAAGGTGATGAAAAAAGGTAAAAAATAACTTATATATATATATATATTTGTGTATGGAATGGTTATAAATGTGTATTGTAAATTATTATAGTTATTAATAAGGGTATTGGTTATTTATTTAATGAAAATATTTTAATTTTTTAGGAAATTTAGTGTAAATTCAGAATGAATCATGATCGAGGTAAGGGTTTTCATCTCATATTCGTCTCTTTGAGACATGTTTGTATTATGAATATGATTACATTTATGTGGCATATATACTACCTATTTGATAAATTATATATTTATTTATCGTATAATAATTCAATTTTAGTTTAAATTAAAATACTTCTATTTCAAGGGGTTTTAATTAAAATAATACTCATACAAAAAGGGTTCTCTATCTCAAATTTTTATTCCCTTAGAATTGTTATGTTATGCACCATGTTTTCCATTTAATTTTGTATTAAATACCAATGTATGCACATTAATAATATTTTTTATTCATTTTATCTCTTAACCCAAATCAATTCCTTTTTATCAAATAGATTTTGACTCATATATTACCCCAGTTATAAGGTTTTTTGGTTACTCAATTTTCATTCATTGGGTTATAATCATCATGATGGATTTGAAAGTATGGTATATTCTAAAAATTGATTATATAAATTTTATTATTTTTTTCCAATTAATTTTCATTGATATCAAATAATAAATCTTTTTAAAATATTTTTTACTTCTTGGTGTGTGTTACACAAAGGATATTGATTTCACAAATCAACTTGTTTTGAGTTTTATGTTTTCATCATAAACATATTTCTTCCATTATTTGGTTATCCCATCCTAATATTTTATTTTATTTAAATTTATCTATATATATTGGTAGAAATGTAATTTTATACAAAATAATGTTTTTACCCCTTTTAAAAAGTAATTTTTGAACAATGCTATTTTTGAATATAATAAAAATGGAGTTTCAATCCACATTATTATGTTTTTATCCATATAAAATTTTATATTAGATAAATGTTATATAATTTTTTTCTCCATTATTATAGATTCTATATAAAAATAAATATTTTCAAAATAATTCACATCACCATTTCAAAAATAAATATTGAAAGATACATAAAAAAATTTATCTTACAACTATCACAACCCGTCCCCCAGGGCCCGTGCCGTGACTACCCCAAGCCCGCCTTCGATAGGCCAGGGGCTGGCGACTAGCACCAAAGGCAAAAATCCCTAAAACTGGGAAGGATTTGCCTTTATAAAGTGTAAAAACACACAACAGAGTACGATATGGAAGTAACACACTAAGAAAAACTGTATACAAAGGAGTTTTGAAATGTAAAAGGGGCCGGAAATACAAGCCCAACAGGAAAGTACAAGTACAACTAAAAGGAAAAAACAACTGAAAGGTGAAAAGATGATCCTAGATCATTAACCATGGATCCTAACCGAAGGGTAGGTACATATAGCATCCTTATCAATCCACGTCTGTCAGTCTCCTCCATGTACCGACTCGTCGTAAGGTCCACCTCCGGGTACCGTCTAATCCTGCAACTCTAATCCTCAGTCAGCATTTTCCGTTGTATGGAACCAACACAACGAGGTGTGGGTGTAGCCCGTGCATGGTTGAGAATAACGATACTCAGTAGGGACCCCGAGACCCATAAGGTCTCACAAAATCCAACAAAGATAAACCAAAAAGTATGAAATCAATAGATAACCTCACTCAGGTATATGTCCATACCTATACCTAAGTTATCAAGTAATCCATCTCAATAATGAGGTAAACACAAAAGTTACTGACTCAGCTCAACTAGTAGTTTTAATAACATTGTCGAAACCACGACTGCTCGAGAACTCCTCCTCTATCGAGTATAGTGGGACTTTCTCCACAACCAGGTGCTTCCCACTAACCTTGGACTACTGAGGTACTCCTCCTATCAAGTACCGTGGGTCTTCCATGGTAACACAGAGGCCCTCCCCACTGTGGGTCTGCCGCCAACTACCAGGTGCTCCCCCTAATAGCCTGTAGAGGTACTCCTCCTATCGAGTACCGCAGGTCTGCCGCCAACTACCAGGCGCTCCTTCATCATGGGTCTACCACCAACTACCAGGTGCTCCCCACAGAGCTAGTCGAATCACTCCGAGTCGAATTGGTCAAGCAGTCGTCGGGTCTCATCCATATACTAGGTCTCTATACTCTACTCGCTCGTCTATGGGAGGGTCCACACCACGAGCTACAGGTCAATACTCCAACTTTCAATAAGTCCCAGATAGAAGTATCTCAAAGGTCTGCCTCATCATAGGGGTCTCAATGCAACAGACGACGCATCAATCAGATGCCCAGTCTGTGAGATATAAACTTTTCAGTCCCAGGGGCCTGGTTGGATTCGTGTACGATCCAACCTAACCGTAACTCAACATTACCCTGAACTCTAGTGGGGTATAATCAAAGGGACTGTCGTGCTCCCAGAAAACAAGCACCGCTGATGGTTCATCAAACGGTCGTCCGGTGCTAAAGTTATGGCCATAGGAATTAATGGTCAGTAGTGGTCTTGGGTCTGGTCAGTCTTGGTCGGACCGACTCGGCCAAACCCAGTCTGGACCGAATCGGTCTGGGTCGACTTGGTCAGACCCGCTGTGTTAGACCCAGCCCATTGGGCGGGTCAGCCCGCTAGGTTCGACCCGATCCGCTGGGCCCGACCCAGCGGACTGTTGGGGTGGTTTGACCTGAAGGTCACCGCGTAGGTGGCTCAGTCCGGTTGCTAGGGTCGGTTTAGCCAGCACCGTGCGGGGCGGGGCTCGGGTGGATCGGTCTGGAAGGCCAAGCCGGTTTGGCCAACGATGCCGCGAGGGACGCCCCGAGCTTGCTTGGGAGGCCGGCGACAGCCAGGTAGGGTGCGTAGGAGGCCGCGGGTAGGCCGCGAGGGGTGCGGGCAGGCCAGCAGGGCACCGTTAGGCCACGAACAGAGCACACAGGGCACGAGCTGGCCGTGCGGGAAGCCGCGAGGGGCACGGGAAAGTCACGCAGGGTGCCGGGCAGGCCGCGCGGGTCACCGGATAGGTCGCGTGGGGCACGGGCAGGCCACGGGTAGGCGGGCCGAGAGGTGGGTGGAGGCTCGGTAGGCCGGTTCAGCGTGGCTCAGACCGGTATAGGCCGACGGTGTTCGGTCGGAAGCACTGGCACGCTGCGGGGGTGACACGGTTCGCAGAGGCCGCGGGTAGCGCGACCTTTGTCATTGCCGCCTTTGTCGCCTCAATGCCACTTCGTCACCGAAAATTAAACAAAAACAAGATCGATGGAGGGGTTGGGACATATTGGGTTGGCCCACACCCTCCACGTTTAGGGTGGTATCAATTGGTTCATCAAAGAAAAACAGATGAACAATAACATTCCCTCAAACAATTCCTTTCTAACCATTTGAAGAAGTTAAAAAAAATAACAACATCATCACGTAATAAACCCCCTACCTTTGATTCGTCGTTCTTTGTTTGTTGACAGAGTCATGGAAGAAGATGAAGTTGTCTCTCATCGCTTCCTCCACACTTTTCCTCTCCCGAATTCGTATGATAGTTGTGGAAGTTGTTCCACATAGGTAAGTGTCTAGGGAAGAAGATCGAAGGGGACCATCACCGGCATTCTTCGTGTTCTTCATTCTTCTTTGGGTGAATTCTAATCCTCCCAAGCTCTCCTAATTTTCAACTTCCACCCAAATGCCAAGTGAAATAATATTAGACTGAGTTGTCTAATATTCGTTGGAATAGAAATTCAAAAAGAAGAAAAAAAATTAAAAGGCGCCCCCTAATTAATTCACGAGGGTTGGCATATTTAATTAAAAGTGTTGGATCAACAATTAAAGAGGAGGATTTGACACACATAATTAGGGGATTTGGATAGGCTCTCCCTCATTAATGATGGAGAGTTGAGAGGTTATATCCTCCTCCATCAATAGGGGGCTTAGCCCCATGTGGTCCCCATGATGTAATCTCTCACGGGAGGTTATGTTCGGGTGGTCCCCACATCGTAACCTCTCGCGGGAGGTTATGTTCAGGTGGGCCCACCACCATAACCTCTCATGGGAGGTTAAGGTGTGGTGGTCCCACCTCCAACTCCCATGAGGAGGTTTTAACCACCAACACTCACATGGAAGCTCAATAAAATAAAGTGTAGCTCACTTTATTTTTTTTTTCAAGAAAACCCAAAAAACAACATTAATTCTCGACCAACTTCCGTCAAGGTGAAAGTATTATTAAGAGAAACCGGTGATGTGAGTTCAATGGTGCCCTGGGATTTCAGTTCCAAGCACCGGTTAAAAAGTTATAAAATCTCATTCGTACTTTTACTAAAAATACCCGAACAAAACTTCAGAAATTCATTGCGGGCACACTGGGCCTCAGAATCACACACTGTCAGTTTTCGCGAACTCGTAAAATTCCCATGTATTTAAAAAAAATTCCACCGGATTTCTGGGTCTTTACAACAATAATGTTAAAGTTGTTTTATAATATATACTTTTCCTTTTTAATCAATTTAATTTATACTTTTCAACAGGATTCACCCTATTAGGGTTTATGTTTCATGATTTATGACATAAAATAAATATTTATTATTTATTTGATTGAACCCACAATGTTAAATAATTCTATTCTTCAACCCATAATTTTGGATACTATTTTAAAAATTCTTTTTTTGAAGTAATTTTTCATTTATTTGAACACCCATCCATTTTTCTATTATTGGAATGTAGATGTGTTATTTTAAAAGAATTCAATTTATTTATTTGGATGGATTATGATTATGTTGTTGCATCATTGACTAAATCATATACTCATTACCCTATATAGTGTGAACATCTCACTTTAAAAAAATTATATTGGAGGATGTTTACTAAGAAATAATGTATATTTATTATTTGGGGATGTATTGACATTATTGATGATTAATAACCTCTAATTAAGCATGATAATTTATTGAAATTTCATATTATTTTTCTGTATATGGATATCCATTTTTATAATCCACTAGAGTTTTCATAGGAAATGGTATGAAAATCCTTCTTGAATATTATGATGAATGCATTGGACATAATCAAGTGACCTGTGGAGTCCAACATTATGTATCACCTGTATTCATTGAGAGTGCCCCACCGTTGGTGGTGGGGTGGTAAGGGCTTGGGTGGGGTGAGGGGCAAGTCATGGGGTCAAGTCCCCAGACTTGCGATTTACTGTAATTTTCTTCTTTGTGTCGTGTTCCGCTTTCGCAGTTGTACCCATTTTTTTATATTCATTGAGAGTACTCATGTGAAATAATAGATTTTGTTTTGGTGTATACTTCACCACATATAAGTATATTGTCTCAGAATAATTCCTTTATTTTATTTATTTATATCACTTTTAATTCCATCAGTTTGATATATGAAATTATTGATATACCTGTAATCATTTATTTCCATGGATATAACATTATCCCAATTTTAGTTTATTATATTGTTATTTCATTTATTTATTCATATCATAATATATATTCCGGGATTCTATTTTTGGAATCTCTAGTTATATGATTACCTTACATTTATTTTAATATCAACCCTTTTTATGTTTCCATTCACCAGATTAAAAAAGAAAAGTAGTACAAAATACATTCACAGAATGATAGTGTACATGGATGTCTTTTTGGGAAATATTTAAGACTCATTATGAAATAAGTAAATACATATATAATCAGAAAAAAATATATTTATCAAAAAGAATATGGGAATTATTAATTTAATACTTTTCTAATTATCTAATGATATTAACCAAAAATTATTATGGTAATGTATGTAATGAAATATTTTCATTCTGTCATGTAATTATGGGATATTTATATATGAGAACCTAGATTTGGTATCGAATCTAGTATGTAATGTATTTGTTTAAGGAACCAGACTGAAAGTGATGTTCTAAGGAATGAAAATTATTTATTATCATGAAAATAACTATATTATAATTAAAAAATTTAATTTTTATTGAAATTTGGAAATTTTCAAAAGTGAACTAAATCTTCCACCAACACTATTAAATGAAATTTTCCAAAAATATATTTTAATTAGTATATAATATTACATATCATAAAAAAGATAAATCATGGGTTCCTTAATTAATAAAAATAATTTTAAATTCCTTATTTAAATATTTACACACATAATTGGTCAATACAAACTAAATATGAATTTTTTAAATCATCTTACATCATAATAAATTTATACATTTGTAATTTTTTTGAAAATAATATTTTTTTTATATTCACCCAATGATCAACTACCTAAAATAATTAAAAGAAACACTATAAACCAAATTTAATAAGCTAAATACTTATAATAATAATTATTTTTAAAATTAAAATTCAAAAATTCTTCTATTTGACTTTTAAATAAAATAATTTCAAATATTTAAAATCAATTTAGATAAAATAAAAACTATATCATTTTCTATTAAAAATTTTAAAAAATATTATCTATAAAACTATGATGACTATGAATCCATATAATGATTAATTATAATTAATAATATTGGTTCATTTTTATTATTACATGAGATTTCACATTCCACCCCTTTATGAAATTTTGTCCCCAAATTTTTATTCACTAAATAAAAAATAAGGGCAGTTTCTCCCATTTGGGTTTTCAATTCCCATGTTTTTTCTTCAATCACGTGACTCTTATATAATACTTGAACCCAATTATTATCCTTTTTATATAATATATTATTTCAAAAATCTAATTACTAAACACGTTTTTCTATAAAAGAGTGATTCTCAACCAACTATACCACCTCAGGCATTATAACATGAGGTTTATTAGGTACACATTTCTTTAGTAATGAAACATGCATCACATCACGTACCTCAAATATACTGAGAGGTAAGGCTACTCCATAGGAAGTAGATTCCACTTTTCATATAATTTTATATGTTCCATTGAACATTAGATAATACTTTTCCCTTTTTATAAAAACATATAATAACATTATATAAATATATTTTATGAAATATTTGGTGGCCTACCTCAAATGAAATTTCATTCTTACTATTATCTATATAACTCTTTTACTGGTATAGAGATTCCCTCATGGGTTGGGAAATCATAATTAACTTCTCCACTATTTCATCAACTAGTTATCTCCCAATAAATTTCCCCCACTGACATCATCCCAAAATTTTGGAGTTTAACACTACATTCCATATAATGGATCAAAAGGTTACATATACAAAGTGGAATGGATGCTATTATTATAAAAAATGTATTAATGAAATATGTTCATTGGAAATTCCTAGGTAATCCAAGGATCTTGATTAGATAATATCAATTATTGTATTAAATATTTACTCCAACTATCTATCAAATTGTGGTTGAAATGATTTGTTAAAATTTAATTAAGTACCTAATGAATTGTAATCTCCTTTTCAACAATTTATGAAAAATATAAGATCATAATCATATACAATAAAAAGATGCACTCCAATTTATCTTAGTATATCATTGAGTTATATTCTATAAATTGTATACAAAGATATACTATCTAGAAATGGAAGTAAATACATAGATTTAGTTTATTAGTAAACAATAACCCAAATTAAATTATTATCTTGATATACCATCAGTAATCCTATAAAAAAATCAAGGGATATATTCTCTCATTTCTATTCATGTGCAATAAAGGGATTAAGAATCCCCATTGGTATTATTATCTTATCATTAACCCATTGAAAAGTAAAAAAATTTATGTTAAAATCATTATTATATTTTTAGTTCATTCCTAACAATAATATTGTTGTAATGTTTTTTTGTATCTTAGTGTTACCATGTTGAATATGAAACTGAGAGATATGAGTTTCACTCAATAAATCCTTCCTCAATAGGAAATCACTTAGTACACACAAACACTTTCAAAATCATATAACAAATTCATTTTCAATGTTAAATTGAGGAAACATACCCTTTTAATAGACTATAGACTTTATTTCTAACCCTGATCTTCCTTATAAGAATACAAAATTTTAACTTACTAAAATTAATTCACTAACATGTGAACTAAAACAGTAGGAGTTCAAGCATGAAAAATATATATGAGGACATTTTTTAAATCATTAACCAAAGGATCATGTTCAAAATATAAAATATCCAATTCCAATTTATCTTATTAACTCAATATATCTATGAAATTATTCTCATTACCCAGATGAAGGTAATGTAGAGTACAATTCAAAATATTAGGGTTTTAGGTGACATGATGCATATATAATTTCTTGATAATTTTTCTTCAAAACACAACCAAGTTCCTTTAATGATGTATAAATGTAAAAAAATTCACCATTTCTTATTGAAAATAAAGAAACTGTAGTTTTAACCAATCTATTTTTTTAATTCTTTAAATCATTCATTACATTCCATCATCTATATTAATTTAAATTCATTTTTATTTACCTTGTTTAGTGTCCAATATAACCAAGAATAGTATTCCTAATATCAAATTTGAAAAACATAGAATGAAATGTAATTCTTAGAATGTATGTCTACTTAAAATCCAGGTAATGATAATGTGACTAATGATCAATCTTTTAAGAATTACGAACCCCCTATCAACATATACATTTTATTTCTAGATATGTTATTAAGATCATTATATTCAATGAAGAGAATCATGATACTATCATTGTTATCTATAAAATAAAAAAGGATCACTCCATGAAGATGTGATATTATGAATAAAACCCCTTTCAAACAACTATTTTAACTTCTTCTGAAAAATAAAAATTGATTATGAATACATTTAATTAAGGTGTATTAAAATTTTCTTAGCTTCAGGCACTATGTGAAAAGTAAATTTCACCACCCTATTAGGAATAAAACTATGAATATCATAAGGAAATACTTCATTATATACATTTACTATTGTAAGATAATAAACTTGAGTTGTTTCATTCATTTCAACAACATATTCAAGGAAAATTTCACTACAATAATTAATCTATTTCTCAAATTATGGATATATTATCAAAAGTAAGAAATCATTATCGTATACAAATTGAAACATATTTTTTAAAATAATTTCTTTATCTTTAAAATTTATCATAGAATTATAAACTAAATTCCAATCCATATATTGAATAACATCAATCACTACTACAGTAATAAAAAAAAGGTTTTCAAGGAAAATCATTTCCAAAATGATAACAAAAGGATTCATATAAATTATTATTCCACTAATAATACACAAGGTATTTTTACAAAAAATTTCCAACTTCATTCTATAAGATTGTATTTCTACATTTCTTAAAAAGTTCCCAAAAATATATGAATACATAGATTCAATATTAAAAACAACATCAACATAGTCTAAATAAATAAGTAATATAACTTTAAACACCTTATTTAGTTGTATAATATTTTCTATAGTATTAAAAAAATAAATTTCTTTACCTTACTCTTTTCTATTATTGACTATTTCAACATTTATTTACTAAATTAGGACATGTGTTAGTATAATGACCCAACTCAGTATAATTAAAAAATATCACTACTAGATGAATATCTATTTACCCATTATCAATATGATCAGTACTCTTTCCATAATATTCAAGATCTAAATGACCATGTTAACCAAATCATTTATAGTTTCCTGATCATATCAATAATTTCCCATTTTTTTTACAACATATTGAAAATTTTACGGGATTACACCCAAATTTCATAGATGAATATTTCTACATTTCCATCCCCCAAGACCACTACTTACTAATGTTTTAATGTGGTGGGTATTTATTAGAAAACTTCATCTCACCCTTATCAATATATCAAGAAATTTACTTATATATTATAATTTTAAAATAGTCTAATTCTATTTCTTAACATATTTTAGACCTATAAAAACATGTCAATATTTCATTCATCATCCTAAATTAAATTTATTGAATTCCATTCCAATTATGTAAAAATCACTTCAGAATCATACATTGAAACTTCTTCTGTTTACATCCACTCTATAAATTTCCTTTTTATTCTCATTTTTTGAAATTTAAGAAAATATATCTCTATAAAAATATCACTAAATACCATCCACTCCATAGAATAAATCTGATCCTTTCTTTTGGTATTCTTATATAGAATCCAATGTAGATCGAATCCACTTTATAAATTATTAAAATATAGAATTACCTTCTATTGGTTGATACATAAAAAACTAAAAATATCATATCTAATGAATTTATCCATGCATTGTATTTAACATAGTCCAAAGATCCACCAAAAGTTAAAGGGAACTATTTCATGAAATTATCCATTATATTGATGTTTCTATATGTAGTATTTGATTATTCCATTTAATGGATGCCAACATTAATTTCCTACATCAATTTAGTTAATTTTTTTTACAAATATTAATGTTCTAATCAGAATGGGCTTTATAATTATAAGGTTATAATACCCCTGATGCATTCCATATTAATAATATGTGTTTCCTACATGAAAAACCATTATGAATATACATAGATTCGATGAAGAAAAATGGAAACTCTAAAAAAATATCTCATGAAAATATTACCATAAATCTAAATTTCTTAATATAGTATTTTAACATTTTTATAACCCATAAATCTTTGAAAACATTTATCCCATACCAATTATAACACCCTATTAAATCAATGTAAAGACCCAAAATTTCCTTGTAATTTTTTTAATAAAATGTGAATTTTATGAGTCCGCGAAAATTGACGTCACATGATTCCGAGGTCCGGTGTGCCCGGAATGAATTTCATGATTCCGAGGTATGGTGTGCCCGGAATGAATTTCTGAACCTTTTTTCAGGTACATTCAGTAAACGTGCGAGTGGGTTTTTGTAACTTTTGAACTGGTGCTCAGAATTGAAATCTAAGGACACTGTTGAACTCACAACACTGATATTCTCTTAATGAGACCTTCACCTTGACCGCAGTAGGTTGAGGGTAAAAGATAGTTTTTGGGGTTTTTCGTTGGAATGAAAAATGAAATGAAATAAAATTTTATTTTATTTCTAATAAACTTCCCATGTGAAGGCTATGTCGGCGGGAACCACGAGGGGTTAAAACCTCCCAACTTGAATGCTCAGTGGTGGGGACCACCTGATCTAGTAAAACCCCAAATTCAAAGCTTGGAAGTGGGGACCACTTGAACCCCTCAATATGGGAG
Organism: Viscum album; assembly: GCA_963277665.1. Classification (NCBI taxonomy): domain Eukaryota; kingdom Viridiplantae; phylum Streptophyta; class Magnoliopsida; order Santalales; family Viscaceae; genus Viscum; species Viscum album. The sequence goes on from OY728133.1 coordinate 1,285,669,059, forward strand.
AAAAAACTCTCAACTCCCTAATTTAATTATGTCAACTATCCTTTATTTAATTAATCCAACCTTTTTTTGTGCCAATATTAAATTAAAAAACATATTCTGTTATGTTGGAGACTTTTAATTTCGGTGGATTTTGGGGGAGAAGAGAACCTTTGGGAGGAATACTCTCTCCAATGAAGAACGCATTCTCCAATGAAGAATGCGATCCCCAATGAAGAACTCTTATGCCGACAAGGAACGTCTTCGACGACAATAAACCAATGATATGGGAAATGCCGACGTCACCGAATTCACGCCTTCCAACATCAACTGAAGCATCGAGGTAGGGGGTGTCTTAATTTGATCAATGTTAAATTCCCTCTCACATTGAATCATTTCCCTTGATCCATATGCTACCGCCCTAATGCTGAGGGTACGAGCCAAACAAACATGGCTCGACCCCTCTGCAAATCTTGTGGATCTTTTGTGTGATATTTGCGATGGTGACGGTGACCGGTGCCAGTGGTTGGCACCAGTAGAACTCAAGAACCGCGACGAAGGAGATGAATAAAGGGTGTCCAATCAAGCCAGCAACCAGTGAAGGCGTGCCACTCCGCCACCTGTGGCCTCCTCACCTAGCGGCGCTCCGTCGCCCACGGCCTCCACACCCCGCGTCGCTCCGCTGCCCGCGGCCTCTGCGCCCAGCGGTGCTCTACCGCCTACTGCCTTTCCACACTGCCTCGTGACCTCCCCGTGCTGCCCCACAGCCTCGCCATGCCGCTCCGCGGCATTGCCGCGCCGCCCTGCGGCTTTCCGCACCACCCCGTGACCTCTGCGGCCCCCTCACGACCCTCTGCGGCCCTCCGCCATCCCATGGAACCCATGGCCCTCGCGGTATCCGCGACCACACCACGCCACCCATGTCGGGCTGCCCAGGGCGAGCCGGGCCGGACCCATCGGGTTGGGCCGGGTTGACCCAGACCGAGTCAGCCCAGGCCAGGTCTGAATGGGTCGGTCCGTCTGGGTCAGACCGGACCCAGACCCACTTCGACCCATTTATGCTCTTTTGGCCATACATTTGGCACCAGACGTCTGTTTGATGAATCGTATATGGTGCCAGAATACCTTGAAGCGAAACGGTCCCTTTGGTGTATCCCACTAGTGTTTTGGGTAAAGTTGGGGAATGGTTGGGTTGGATCGAGCACGAATCCAGCCGGGCCCTTAGGACTAAAAGGCTAATAACTTACAGACCGAGCATCCGATTGATGCACCGTCTATTGCATTGAGACTCCTATGATGTGGCGGTCCTTTGGGATACTTTTGTTTGGGACTTTGTGGTAGTTGGAGTATCGAACAATGGCTTGAGTATTGGAACCTACTAGAAACGATCAAGCCCAGTGTGGGAACCCAGTAGCTGGCTGTGACGTGAAGAATGAAGATCGATCCTGTGTGGGTCAGCACCGAGCGATCCTGTGTGGGTCAGCACTGAGAAATCCTGTGTCGGTCAACACCTAACGATCTTGTGTGGGTTAGCACTGAGCGATCCTGTGTGGGTTTTCACCTATCGATCCTGTGTGGGTCAGCACTGATCGATACTGTGTGGGTCAGCACCGAGTGATCATGTGTGGGTCTGCCTCTTAACAGAGTAAGATGATTCAGTAATTACATATAATCATCTTTACTACTGTACTTAAGTTATACCTGGTGTGAGATGAGTCTTTACCTATGTGGTACTTTCCTTTGTGGTAATACCTTGGTGGTATTTTTCTGTGTGGCGTACCTGTGTGGTACTTGACTTTGTGGTATTACTTCCTTTGTGGAATAGTTGAGCTTCGGGCTTTGGAGTCGGACTCTGTGTTTTCCTCATGATTGGGATGAGTTTACTTGATAACTTAGGTATATGTATGGGCATATACCTAAGTAGGGTTATCAGTTTTTTCACCTCTTGGTGGTTTATCCTTTGTGGATTTTGTGATATATTGAGGGTCTCAGGGTCCCTTCTGAGTATCGTTATACTCACCCCTTCATGGGCTATGCCCACACTTCATTGTGTTTGGTGCAGATGACAGACACCGCTGACTGAGGACGAGGGTACCAGGACTGGAAGTAGCTCGGAGGTGGATGTTAGATGAGGCGAACCGCAGAGACAACCCTTCGTGATCTGTAACCACCCTTCAGGTAGGATCCATGGTGGAAGATCCAGGAGCTGCTTTCCCCCTATCACCAGTCTTGTGCTTTCCATTTTTCCTTGTACTTTTCTGTTGGGCTTGTATTCTAGCCCCTTTTTACCTACTGTACTCACTATGTTTACTATTCAGTTTACTTGAGTTCGTATCTTGCTGTGTTCTTAGTTGTGTGTGTTATAGGTCATAAAGGCAATACCTTCCCAGTTTTAGGTAATACGCCTTCAGTTCTAGTCTCCAGCCCCTAGCATATGGAAGGCGGGCTTGGGGTAGTCACGACATGGGCCCTGAGGGATGGGTCGTGACAAATTGGTATCATAGGAGTCAGTTCTACTGTAGAATATAGGACTATGATTTCCTTTTTAACAACAATAGTGTTAAGTGTAGTGATTGTGGTTATCTGTTTAGGGAATTCAGTGTTGGTGCGGCAGCTGACGTATCCATACACCAGGACCCCGACTTCTGATTTCCAAATCATTGCACGAAAACACTGATTGCACATGTGTTTCTAGAGTTTTCTTTGTAATCTCTTGAGTCAGCTCACCAAGTATAACTTTTTGACCATGGCACACCTATTTCTTTTCATGATGCCTCCACGTAGATAGCCAGCTAGGGTTCTAGATGTAGCACGCACGGAAAGCCCACCGAGCGACGAGGCCTCGGTGTAGGGCCCTCTTCAAGTAGAGGCACCAGTGGAGGCACCATTGGTAGCATTACCCGTTTGGCCACCAATGCCACTAACCCAAGAAACAGAGGGTGCACGCTGTATGAGCGCGTTGTACAAGTTCCAGCACCAGAAGCCACCAAGATTCAGGGGAGAGACGAACCCACATGCGGCTGAGGATTGGCTGGAGGCTGTGGTGAAAGTCTTTCGACTGGTCTGGACACCAGCCAATCTCATGGTGATCCTTTCCATCAGTCTTCTATAGGTAGCAGCAGGTAGATGGTAGAGCTTGATTCTCTTGGTTCACAATGAGGTGATGCTTCTGGACAGACTTCGAGAGTCTGTTTTAAGTAGAGTTTGTTCCAGCGACTCTTCGCTCATTGCGCATATAGGAGCTACTTCATCTGCAGCAGGGCAGCATGAATGTGGCTCAATACTTAGTGAGGTTCATAGACCTCTCATGCTACTCCATAGATATGGTTCGGGACCCATTCATCAGGGCTCAGACCTTTGAGCATGGACTTAGGTGGGAGATCAGGGCTTCGATGATCTCACTCAGCATCCCGACGTAGGCGGGGATGTTAGAGAGAGACCTCTTCGTGGAGAGTTTTGTTGATGAGAATTCACCAGCAGCGAGACCCACCACCAGACATCACGTATCAAAGTCTTATGAAGCTGGTAGCAGATAGATGTCACAGAGGTCTAAGAGGACTAGACCTACAGGTAGACAACTGTATGATTCAGAGTCGGTTGTGCGGGGCACCTGAGGCAGAGCCGGTCATGCCAGGAGCGGGCAGTGTTACGCATGTGGTGGGCGGGGTCACATGGCTTGTGACTATCCGACCTGCTGTACGAATGATCACTAGATAGTCGAAGGACCACCCAAGCAGAGACAGAGATTCGACCAAGGAGGTCCGCAGGGAGCAGGAAAACGTGGTAGAGGTGCTGGCCATGCAGCTGGCGGTGGGCGACGATTCAAGATGTTACTGCCACCACCACCAGGTGGTCCACCCCAACCATAAGGAGCAGGAGGAAAAGATTGAGCTCAGCTTCAGGTAGCTGAGGCCTATGATCATGACACTCTGGAGATGATATGAGGTACATTCCGTGTCTACTCCACCTTAGCTGTAGTACTTATAGACACAGGTACCAGTCATTCTTTTATTGTTACTATTCTCGTTCGTAGTTTGGAGATTCCGAAGGATCTGTTGGCTTGATCCTTATGGCTAGACACTCCTACGGAAGCAAATTAAACGATTACGCATTACTGCCGGTAGTTCGAGCTTACTCAAGGAGGCGATAGCTTCAACTGGAATCTTCTAGTAGCAGCGTCGAGGCCTTACGATGTCATCTTGGGTATGGACTGGTTATGTACAGTCCATACTCAGATAGACTGTATTAGGCGCAAAGTGCGGTGTGTCCGCACTGATGAGACCAGGTTTACCTTCACTGGTGAGAAGGGAGCCTTTGCAGCACATGATGGACTTACCTGGAGGAGAGTGCAGTTGACCACTCATCATTTGGCTAGCCTTACCATTGGAGCAGTTGATGTGGAGATTCCGAGTTATCCTGTAGTGGTGGACCAGTACGCGGATGTCTTCCCGGATGATGTTCCGGGCCTACCTCCTCACAGAGAGGTGGACTTTTATATTAACTTATACCCCGAGATGACACCGATATCTATACTAGAATATCAGATGGCTCCTGTAGAGCTTCATGAGCTGTGTGTATAGATAGAGGACTTTTAGGGGAATAGATTCATACAGCCTAGTGTTTCTCCTTGGGAAGACACGATTTTGTTCGCCAAGAAGGCAAGTGAGCTTGAGGCTTTGTGTTGATTATCAGTGCCTAAACCAGGTGACCATGAAGAATAAGTACCCACTATCAAGGATTGATGACCTCTTTGATTAGTTGAAGGGAGCATGATGGTTCTCGAAGATAGACCTCAGATCAGGCTATCACCACCTTAGAGTACGAGACATGGATGTGCAGTGGATGGATTTAAGATGTCGGTACAACCACTATGAGTTCTTGGTTATGCCATTCGGTGTAACCAATGCTCCAGCAGTGTTCATGGGACTCATGAACAGTATCTTTCATCCATACCTTGATCTCTTTGTAGTAGTCTTCATTGATGACATTCTAATCTACTCAGATACTGAGGAGGATCATGACTATCATTTGCAGGTAGTATTGGATACACTCCAAGAACACCAGATTTATGGTAAGCTCTTGAAGTTCCAATTCTAGATCAGAGAGGCTCACTTTCTTGGACATGTCATATCAAAGGCCGGAGTTGCAGTTGATCCAATGATGTTTGAGGCGGTACTTTCTTGGGAGCCACCCAGGATTGTGACAGAGATACGAAGTTTCTTGGTTTTGGCCGGATACTACCGAAGATTTTTGATAGATTTCTCCAGAGATGCAGCACAACTTTCAACATTGATGAGGAAAAGGCAACCCTTCGTGTGGTCGGAGAGATGCCAGTAGAGTTTTCAGGAGATGAGGAAGATGTTGACTAATTCCCCCATCTTGATGCTTACAGAGGAGGGCATAGGGTACATAGTCTACTACGACGCATCAGGGACCAGACTCGGATGTGTCATGATTTAGGAGTGAGTAGTGATCTTTTATGGTTCTTGACAACTGAGAAAACATGAGCATAACTACACTACACATGATCTGGAGTTAGTAGTAGTGGTATTTTCCTTGAAGATGTGGTGACATTACTTGATGGGAGAGCATTTTACAGTGTAATCTAATCACAAGAGACTTAGGTATATCTTCTCTCTGAAGGGCCTGAACCTGAGACAGTGATGATGGATTGAGTTCCTCTTAGACTATGACTTCGAGATATTCTATACTACTCGTAAGGGGAACGTTGTAAAAGATGAACTCAGCCGAAGATCTGGTATACAACTGCTTGGTGAGGTGACGGAGCTGTTGGCTGATTTACAGATATCCTTCATGGAACGTGATGGAGAAAATTTCCTTCAGTCTCTTACAGTCACTTTTCCACTTCTTCAGCGAGTAAGGGAGGCACATCATGGGGACACAGACTATGAGACACAATGTGCTCACATATCCACAGGGCAGACACCTGATGGATTTTCTGAAGGTGAGGAGCACATCCTCCTCCTCAAAGAACGTACCATGGTACAAGTGTCACTTCACGAGGAAGTGTTTATGGAGTTCCATAAATCCCATCTAGCGGAACATCTAGAAGTGTCAAAGATGTACAAGGATCTCCGATGATAGCACTTGTGGCTGGGAATAAAGAAAGAAGTAGCAGAGTTTGTCTCTCGGTGCCTCACTTGTCAGCAAGTGAAGGCGGAGCATCAGGTACCAGCAGGCTTGGTTCAGTCTTTAGAGGTCCCTGAGTGAAAGTGGTACATGATATCCATGGAATTCATGATAGGACTTCCACATAAATCCAGGGGTCATAATCGATTTGGGTGATCGTTGAATGACTCACCTAGTTGTCCTACTTCCTACTGATCAGGGACCAGGGATCAGTATTGAGATTGGGATGCCTCTATGTGTAGGAGATTGTGTGACTACATGGAGTACCCTTGACGATTGTCTCCGATCGTGATACACAGTTTACTTCCTGGATATGGAAGGGGTTGCATGAGGCTTTTGGGACGCCTCTATGTGCAAGAGATTGTGTGGCTACATGGAGTACCCTCGACGACTGTCTCCGATCATGATACACATTTTACTTTCTGGATATAGAAGGGGTTTCAGGAGTCTTTCAGGACGTAGCTTCATTTGAGAACCACCTTCCATCATCAGACGGATGGCCAGACTGAGCGGACCATTCAGACCTTCGAGGACATGCTTTGTTCTTGCGTCCTTGACTTTGGTCGCAACTGGGATGATCACTTGCCTTTGGGGGATTTTTCATACAACAACATCTATTACTCCACCATTGGGATGGTGCTTTTTGAGGCATTGTATGAGCAACCTTGAAAATCACCTTTGTGCTAGACTAACCCAGGGGAGTCTGCACTAGTGGGACTAGAGATGGTACGGGCTACCACAGAGAAGGTGTAGATCATCCAAGAGTAGATAAAGACTGCACAGAGCAGGTAGAAGTCGTATGCCGACAGGAGACAAAGACTTATGGAGTTCAAGGATGGCGACCACATCTTTCTATGGGTCTCACCTCCATGGGGTTTTTGGAGATTTGGCTAAGGTGGAAAGTTATCTCTGAGATTCATCGAACTTTTTTGGGTCCTCAGAAGAGTTGGCGAGGTGGATTACTGGTTAGCTCTTCCACCTCAGTTGCACTTGGTGCACGAAGTCTTCCACGTATCCCAGCTGAGGAGATACGTGCATGAACCTTCTCACATCATCAACCACGATGAGATGGATGTCGACGATGGGGCACATTTTACATAGGTTTCAATAGAGATTAAGGATTGACAGGAGCAGGTCCTTAGTGGTCGGTCAATACCTCTATTGCGCATTCACTGGCAGCACAGGAACCTCTAGGAGAGCACAAGGGAGCGGGAGTCTTAGATTCATGCTCAGTACCCTCACTTTTTTTCCTAGTTTTGTGATGTGGATTTCAGGGATGCAAAGCCCTGAGGTGGGGAGAATGTGAAGACCTGAAATTTCTATGTAATTTTTTTTAATTAAATGGGAATTTTACGAGTCCAAAAAAATTGATGGCGTATGATTCCAAGGTCCGATGTGCCCAGAATGAATTTCTGAGTTTTTTTCGGGTACGTTCAGTAAATGTGCGAGTGGGTTTTTGTAACTTCTGAATTGGTGCTCAGATTTGAAATTCGAGGAAACCGTTTAACTCGCAGCGCCGATATTCACTTAAGGTGACCTTCACATCGACCGAAGTAGGTCGAGGGTACAAGATAGTTTTTGGTGTTTTTTGTGGGAATGAAAAATAAAATAAAACAAACTTTTATTTTATTTCTAATAAACCTCCCATGTGAAGGATATGGAGGTGGGGACCACGAGGGGTTACACCTCCCAACTTGAATACTCAGAGGTGGGGACCACCCAAGCTAGTAAAACTCCCAATTCAAAGCTTGGTGGTGGGGATCACCTGAACCCCTCATTATGGGATGAAAACCTCTCAAATATCTACTTTAATTATTCCAACTCTCCTTTAATTAATTAAGACAACTTTTTTTGTGCCAACATTAAATTAAACAACATATTCTATTATGTTGGTGACTTTTAATTTTGGTGTATTTTTGGGGAGAGGAGAACCTTTGGGAGGAATACTCTCTCCAATGAAGAACACATTCTCCAATGAAGAACGCGCTCCCTAAAAAAGAACGCTCACACCGACGAGGAACATCTTCGACAAAAACAAACCGACGATCGGGGAAACGCCGACGTCACCAACTTCACCCCTTCTACTGTCAACCGAATCATCTAGGTAGGGGCGTGTCTAAATTTGATCAATGTTAAATTCCCTCTCACAATGAATCATTTTCCTTGATCCATATGCTACCGCCCTAACGCGGAGGGTACGGGCCAAAAAAACATGGCCTGACCCCTCTACAAATCTTGTGTATATTTTGTGTGATCTTTACGATGGTGAAAGAGATGGGTGCCAGCGGTTGGAACCGGCAGAACTTGAGAACTGCGACGAAGGAGATGAATGAAGGGTGGCCGGTCAAGCCGGCCGCTGGCGTAGGTACGACGTTCCGCCGCCTATCACCTCGCTCCACCACCCGAGGCCTTGCTACGCCTCCCAAGACCTCACTCCGCCTCTCAAGGCCTCACCGCGCCTCCCCACGACCACGCCGCGCCTCCCTGCGGCCTCGCTGTGCCGCCCCGAGGCCTCGCGGCCCTGCCTCACTACTGCACATCCTCGCTGCGCTGCCCCGTGGCCTCGCCACGCTGCCCCGTAGCCTCGCTTCCCCACCGCCTCGTCACCCCGTGGCTACTGCCGCCACGCAGCCTTGCTGCCTCATGACCCCATGGCCTCGCGGCCTTACCGCCCCACGAACGTGCTGCCCTGCGACCTCACCGCCCCGTAGCATTACTACACCGCCCCGTGGCCTTCCGAGCCACCCCTCGTCCCTCCATGGACCTCCATCATCCCAAGACCACCCACGGCTGTCGCGGCCTCCGTGACCACACTGCGCCACCCAGTGGGCGGGGCCGGACTCAGTGGGTCGGGCTGGGTCGACCCAGACCGGGTCGAGCCGGGTCAGTCCGACCAATTCGGACCGGACCTGGACTCACTTCGACCCATTTACGCTCTTTTGGCCATAACCTTGGCACTAGACATCTGTTTGATGAACCATCTATGGTGCCAGAATCCTTGGAGAGAAATGCTCCCTTTGGTGTATCCCACTGAAGTTTTGGATAAAATTGGGGAACAATCAGGTTGGATCGAGCACGAAACCAACCAGGCCCTTGGGACTGAATTACTAACAACTTATAGACCAGACATCCGATTGACACAACTTCTATTGTGGTGAGACCCCTATGACATGGCGGTCCTTTGGGATACTTCTTTGTGGGACTTCGTGGCTGTTGGAGTATCGACCAGTGGCTTGAGGAGAGGACCCTCTCAGAAATGAGCAATCCCAATGCGGGAACCCTGTAGCTAGCTGTGACGTGAAGAATGAAGAGCAATCCTATGTGGGTCAGCACCGAGCGATCCTGTGTGGGTGAGCACCGAGCGATCCTATGTTGGTAAACACTTAGAGATCCTATGTGGGTCACCACCGAGCAATCCTGTGTGGGTCAACACCAAGTGATCCTGTGTGGGTCAGCACCGAGCGATCCTGTGTGGGTCAGCACCGAGAGATCCTGTGTGGGTCTGCCTCTTAACAGAGTAAGATGATTCAGTAGTTACATATAATCATCTCTACTACTATACTTAAGTTATACCTGGTGTTATCTGAGTCTGTACCTGTGTGGTACTTTCCTTTGTGGTAATACCTTGGTGGTATTCTTTTGTGTGGCGTACCTGTGTGGTACTTGCCTTCATGGTAATACTTTCTTTTGTGGAATAATTAAGATTGGGGCTTTGGAGTTGGACTCGGTGTTCTCCTCATGATTGAGATGTGTTTACTTGATATCTTAGGTATATGTATGGTAATATACTTAAGTAGGGTTATCAGTTGTTTCCTTTCTTGGTAGTTTATCCTTTGTGGATTTTGTGAGACCTTGAGGGTCTTAGGGTCCCTACTAAGTATATTTATACTCACCCTTGAATGGTTTGTGCCTACACTTCGTTGTGTTTGGTGGAGACGAAAGATAACACTGATTGGGTATGAGGGTACCGGGATTGATGGTAGCTCGAAGGTGGATGTTAAACGAGGCGAACCATAGAGATAGTCGTTCGTGAGATGTACCTACCCTTCAGGTAGGATCCATGGTGGATGATCCAGGAGATGCTTTCCACCTATTATATGTCTTGTATTTTCTAGTTTTCATTGTACTTTCCAGTTGGGATTGTATTCTGGCCCCTTTTTACTTACTGTACTCACTCTTTTTACTATTCAGTTTACATGAGTTCGTATCTTGCGGTGTATTTGGTTGTGTGTGTTACAGGTTATAAAGGAAATGCCTTACCAGTTTTAGGGAATACACCTTCGCTGCTAGTCACCATCCCATGGCCTATGGAAGGCGGGCTTGGGGTAGTCATGACATGGGCCCCAGAGGATGGGTCGTGACAATTAACAACACATAGATACGAGTTTAAAGGAATTTATTTTAAAGTGTTACATTATAATTATCATTAAAGTTTAGTGTTTTGGTGAATTTTGATAAAATTAAATAAAAATGATTACAATTACTTAAATTGCATTATTTTACACAAAACAATTGGGTTTTATGTTTACACACATGTTTCATTGAAAACATTATCACTTATTTTAAAATAATTCCAAAGAATAAAGTTTGACTGTGTTGTTTTTCCTACCCAATAATAGTTTCTATAACGAATATTTAATAATGTGGGATGAGGGAGAAATTCTCAATAAGGGACACAAAAATATATAAAATATGTTAGTCTGATGAAAACATGAAAACTCTTGAGTATGTATACCTTTTTTTAAAATAGAACTTTTAAAATATTTTTAACACATTTCAAAAAATAAATATAAACCCTTGATCAAATAAGACATTTGAAAAACAATTTCTAAGTGTATCAAAAACTGTTAAGGCCTCTTAAAGAACTTGATCACTCATGAAGGCATACATTTAATATAAAAATATTACTACTATGAAGTAACAAATATTATTCCTGGAAGGGTAATGCATAAAGAGTACAAAATCATGGCATCCTAAAGTAATGGAGACCGAGTGCGTCAGCCCGCACACAACTGTGACATATTGGGGGAAGAGAAACCAAGGTAGAAAAAACTGAACATTGATCCCCGTTAGGCACCCATAAATCCAAAAAATCATCCACTCTATTCCCCTCACTCCAGGTATGAGAGATGGCCATCCGCAGAAGGAGGAGAGATTTTCATCTCCTAACAAGATGAATAATGGACCACTGACACTGAGTATTCCCCTAAATCATTCCATGAAACACCTTTGAATTAGTCTCAACCACCTCCAACAAGATACTGTGATATCAAAATACCTTGAGACCCCTACACATGTCCCTAGATTCCAACACAAGGGAGTCCACAGTTCCAAAGATGATGGAAAAAGATAGAAGAACCGCCTCTGTATTGTCATGAAACACCCCCAAACAATCCTCGAGGTATATGATCCATCCACATTATGTTTTAACCCACTAATCGGTGGGTTCCACCAAACCCAACAACCATGTATGGTGAGTTATGTAAAATCTAGGAAGTACACCTCCCAGTCAGAAAACGATTCAAAGAATCTAACCCATCCTAGTGCTTGACCAGTGGAGCCAGGTCCGCAACAATGCTGCGAGTTCTGATCGACAGACCTAGGTGAAAATAGATGATCCCCCAGTGTCATGCCTGATTATGTTCCCACTAGATCACTCGAAATCCAACAATGACCAAAAGTGCTTTAGCTTATTTCTTGTGCACTCGGTCCTCTAAACCTATAAAATAAGACTACCTGAATACTTCCGCAATGTGACCTCAATTTGTCAGCCTGAAACACTCCCCAAGTATCCACCATACGATATCCTTCCATCCACTAGTAAAGAAGATATGGCCCACCAATTCTTCAATGAGGATATCACAAAATACACATTTAGAGGCCATAAACATTCCTTTTCCTTGAATCAGATCATCTATAGGGATAGCCTGGTTATGGATCCTCTAAACAAGGAAGTTAATTTTTTTAGGAATATCACAACACAAAATGGTCTCGTTCTATGCATCCTTCTTGTACACTATTTTAGTAATATATCAATAAAATTTAGCTAAGAACGTACCCAAAGACAAACCTGTAAATATGAGATTGTTTGGTTCATCAGTATTGCTGATTTCATTTAATATTCCCTTCTACTAGTGGTTGAGAATGACCTGGATAAAACTATGAAACCTACTTTCTTGAATAAATGAATTGTCTGGTGTCAAGAATCCCTAGAAACCCATCACTGAACCCACCGAATTATCCCTTTAGAAACTGATTTAACTGCATACCATAATCCACTTGGAGTGGTTCTTCAGAACTAATAGGTGGTTGCAATTTCTAACCAAAGCCGGGACATACCCCCGTGTGCAGGGTAACCTTGAGAACCATATCTGCTAGCAATAAACCTTTCCCATAAAGATTTACCCTCTATGAAGTCCCATGAAAGCTTGGCCTGCATGCTCAACATGGACTCCCTGATATTACTAATATTGATACCCTCAAAACCAACTTATCTATCCAATCTATCCCAAGAGGCTCAATAGTATCTGCCTTCTTTGGGAGGATGAGTCTTTAACACAGGATGCAAGGACTGTGAGTGGTATAGTGATTTAGTATTTAAAATCCATATTGGTTGAACCCAAACCTCTCATGCAGGGGGTATATCCATTTGGGACAACTAATCTATTTTATTCCATTCCATAGGTGATTCAACATGATTCCAACTCTTTTGTTTCAATCCTAGAGGTAGTAGAAATTTGGGAAGAAGTTAGGGCCCTTAATGCATAGATTTCTTTAGGATTTGATGGGTTATCAGGGTCCTTTGATACATCTTTTTGGGGATGGTGAAAGGGGAGATGATAGAGGTTATTCAGTATTTCTTTAGAGTCAGGAACCTTACCCAGGTAACATGTTCTTTGACCGTGATCCTCATTCCAAAAATCAAAGACCCTTCCTCCCTTAGTCCTTATCGGCTAATTAGAATGTTTAATTTCCCTTATAAGGTTTTGGACAACATCATAAATAGAAGGCTCATTGGTTTTCATCCCCTTTGGGTCTCATATCCGAACAAGGATTTATCAAAGGAAGGTCAACCCAAGTAGCGATTCCCATGGTCCAAGAAATGGTGAGAGATATTAATAGAAGAACTCTAGGAACTAATATTGTGATCAAGGTTGAAATGCAAAAGACCTATGAAAATATTGAGTGGAGATTCATAAATAAAGTGCTCGACTACATGGGTTTTTCTAGAGCAGTGGTTGATTTGTTTTTCAGAATGGTTATCTCTCCTTGGATGACAATTTATTTCATGGGATCTAGGTGTGGGTTCTTCAAGACTACCCAGGGTCTTAGATAAGGGGATCTGATATCACCTAGTTTATTGGTGTTAGTGCAGGAATACATTATTAGATATATGGAGTGGAAATTGAGCCTTGGAATATTACAACCTTTCTATATAAAACTATTCACCTTTAAATGTTCATAATTATTTTATTCCTTGTGAAATTCAAATATTTTCATAATACCCCTTAGAAAAAATAGTATTATAGAGAATCATATTCATTACCAATGTACACTTATTTTTAACCCATGTTAGAATAAATTATTCTTATTTAATTCCATAGGACGAACCTACCCAGTAATCTCCCTCATTTCAATCCCATAAAATATTAAATCATTATCAAATGAATTAGAGTGCTATATCAGGCTCACCCATTTTCATGAGATATATCAGGCATACCCACTATTATATATAAATCTAAAGTACTGTATCAAAAAAAATTATTTTTCTATCTATTAATGTTTCATCATAAAACACTAAAAATAGTCATTTTAATCTATAAGAAAAAAACATGTTCCATTTTCACATAAAATTACAATGAAATATTACATTCTTTTGAAAACCCATAATTTAAAAATTTTATAGAATAATGGGAATAAGTTAATCTTTGAAATACAACGAAATATTTTAGGGGGGATCTTGATAATGAATAATGAAAATGACGATAGGAAAAGGTGGTTAAGCTGTATACATTTAAAAATATTATTTTTACACATTTATAAATATTTAATAACAACATATAAATAAAACATTAAAAAAATTCATTTTTAATCCTTTATATAGAATGTAATAAAATTAAAATAAAAAATTTATTAATAATAAATATCAATATTATTGTGACATTCAAAATAACATGGATATGATGGGAAAATGTTTTGAAATGAATACCTTAAAATAAGGCTTTAAATAAAAATCATTTACCTTAAGTATTTTAAGGAATTATATATTTTGTAACACCAATATAAAAAATTTATATTAGTTATTAACTTTATTAAAGTCATTTATCATGTATTTAAATTATTATTTTTCTTTAATTTTATTTATTACAATATTTTATTTAATTTATAAAGAATTTAAGTTTTTGTGAGCTGTTTTGAGATTGTTTAGTATTTAATTATGAAAATAGACCTTATAGACTGACCTTGGTCTAGGATCTCTAGTTTTATAATATTCTTAATTTCATAAATATAATATTTATACATTAAATACACTTTTATGAAAACAGTGTATTTCAATCCTGATTAATGAGTCAAATTATTACAAGGAGGATGCATTCCTCACATAAACATGAGTGATGTTTTCATTTTCAATGAGATGGTATGTAAATAAAATATATAAATTTATAACTTTATGAAAAAAAATTTATGTTATAACTATCATATTTATTTATATAATTCATCCCATTGAAAATAATTGCGTTGGTCTATGTGATTAACTCAAGAGGTGGTGAATTGGGTTCCAAATGTAATTTTATATTTTAAAAAATAATAACAGAATCCCATAAATTAATAAAAACACATAGTTAATTAAAATTATGAAACTGTATAAATTTTAATTTTCAAAACACTTATCCAAACACTTATCAAATGTGGTCTTAAGTTTTCGTTAAAATATTTTATAGATAACTTAGATTTTTAAATTAACATTCTTAATCAAATACTATACATAAATACAAATAAATAATAACTATAAAAGTAATATTTTATATATATTTAAATAAAAATAAATTTTCATTATTGAAATGTAGAAATAAAAAACTATTAAGGAACATAGAATAAGAGAGTGAGGGTTTAGTCTAAAGACAAGACTTAATACCCTCCACTTGTAAATCTACTACTAATTAGTAGTGTATGAAGAAATAAATAGATCCACAACCTCTATCGTATTTCTTGATCAACAACGCACAGGATGTCCAGTCTCAAATCTTCTTCCACAATTATAAATATGAATAAATACCACAAACAGGTCACACAAGACCTCTTCCATAGTATTCATGGGTGTAAAAATGGGAAAAGTTGAGAGAGTGCATCACGAACACTTTAGTATAGTACAGAAGATAGTGTGTATAGATAAATCGAGTAATGTGACACAAAACTCTAATATAATGCATAAAAAAAGAGAAAATGAGTATATATAGTATTAACTGATTATTATCAATCTTAATAGAATCATATTTTCAAAGTTTCTAATTTTTTTCTTTATGAGCAGATCAAATAGTAATCACTAAATGTGTAGGAAGAAAGAGTACCATAGAGTCTAGAAAAACATTTTTTTTGTTTTTTTTCTATTCAACAAGACTTTAGTCACATGTCTCTTGATTCATCTTCTGAAAGACTATCATCAACTATGTATTACATAAACCTCCAATCACCCACTTTTTTTATGGGTATGGGGGATTTCTTTAGAATATATATCTATATAGGTCTAAATTCAAATGAAGAATAAAAATAATAAAATCTTGGATCCTCATACTGGTTAATAAATATGGAAGGATTTAATCTTTCGTCAATGAATTCATAGAGTGATTTAACAATATTTCTAATTAAATCCACATTATAATTTAATTCAATGAGTTATATAAAATAGTTGTTGGAGGAATTAAATTCGAATGAGAATCAGAAAAATAATAATATCACATTATAGGTAGATCATATTTGGTTGCAGACTATACTAAAAGTTGATCACATATAACGGCAGCATGGTCCAACATTAAATATATCAATGGTAGATCACCTAAACTAGTGGTAAATCAAATCATTAGTATATCTAGTATGGTGGTGGATTTGATCTGGTGGTGGATCTATTCTTATGGTGGATTTATCCTGACTGTAGAATAGTTCATAAAATATATCTGATCTAATGGTGGATTTGGTCTATTAGTTGATCTAGACTGATGGTAGATCTAGTATAACAATAGCATGACACTAATGGTAGATTAGTCAGTGAAATATTTTGTCCACTGGTTGATTATGTTGAACTAATGTTGTACGTCTCCAAAATAATATCAATCATCATTATATTTTTACTATTAATGTTTTCCCCCTTTATATATGATTAAACTAACAAAATATCATTTTGAAATAATAGTATATCTATACTTAGCAAGGTTTCTTGAAAATATTATTACTATCATAAAGAATTAATATTAATAGAAACATAACAAACATGATTTTTGATAATTAAAATATCAAGTTTCAAAAAATACACCCTTTTTGTGATTAGATATCATGGAATATTATAACCATGAATATAAAAAATAATATAGAAATATTTAGATGAATTTTAAAAGTATTGTTATGCTTATAATTTCTAATTAATATTACGAGATATTGTGTTTAAAATTTGAAATTGAAGTATAAATTAAAATTTCATTCCACCAATTTCTATTCCATTTGGGATTATCAAAATGATTAAGAAAATAAAATAAAGGCAAGGAAATAATATTAATAGGAATAAAATATTGTTTTCATTATAGTCATAATTCAATAATTACATATAAAAAAGATATAAAAGAAAAAATACAAGTCCTATCAAAGATAAATCTGAATCAGAACCACACATAGCATGATGAGTTGTAGGAACCACTGGATCACTCACTTTTCCTATGAAAAGAGGTATTCTTGGTGATGCTGTGGGTGTATAGGTTATTTGAGGAAGTCCTCTGATAATAATAGGTCTTAGATTTCAAACTACGTGAGCTAGAGACATGATAAAAAGATGAAACTAAGGAGTAGTGGGTGAAGAAGAAGGTATAGAAGTGAGATATTAAATGGGTTTAGCTTTAGATTCCACCACTATACTCGTACAGATATACACAATATGCATCATCATTTTAAGAAAATCCATATTTATGTTTACACCACAACCACTTTCTATGATTAAATACATCTTCTCCTCTATAAAAATCTTGACCACAGGAAAAAAAAATATTATGTTGGTTCACTTTATCATTAAATGATCAAGTCATACATAGAATACTAAAATTATTAGCAATAAATTTAAAATGATAATTGAGCTCATGATTCATATAAATTTTGGAAAATTAATATTTTATGTCTTTAGTGATAGTGTCTCTGTCACTTTAATGTTCATTCAAAAAGTCCATAAAACAATTATAGATATTCTCACCTTGTTTATTAATCTTCCAATGTTACTCCAAATGATATATATTAAGATTAACCGAGATATTATGCATCTCCTACCTCAATATATCTTGATAATCAGTACATCAAATGAATATGTAGGAGTTGAAGAAGCAGAAGTTTTAGCAGAAGACGCAGGTAAGGTGTCCAACCTCTCCCTAAGGGATGCATGTCATATAGAAAAGATCGATCTCATATCGTCTATGATGTAATTCGATTATTATATATCATTAGACATCTACTATTCTAAATTTCCACTTATTGAATCATCAAGATGATTTTAGGTTGAATTTAGAAGTTAGCTATCTCATTGACATGTCTTTTATCTTCTTCAATATTCTATATTACTAAAGGAGATTGTAATCTAATAGATACAATAAACCTAGAAAGCATTATAATTATAAAATATTACAAATCTAACTTAGTGAAATAATATAAAGGTTAAGGATCATAAGGTATATGAGAAGTAATCCTCTCTAGGGTAGGTAAAATAACCTCATCATTTCAAAATATAATAGAAGGAACAACTAAAGCCAAGGATTCCAACTTTACAACCTCATATATTTTCTCCAAAAAAGATCCCTTAGGATATTTTCCATCAATAGGGATTGAAATTCCACCATTATCATGTTGAATAACAAGTTCATCATCATTATTATCATCACCCTCCCCATCTAAATTAGGGAAGGAGATTCCCAACACCATGGAACCAGGAGATAGATCCCCTTTGGATAGAGATTCATCCTCAGTAGTATCTCAAACACCTAGTTTGTATCTATGACCAAAATTATGAATAATATATTATGGATATTCCTCCCCCCAAAAAGATGATCTAGGATCATCTCTAATTGATGCCTCATAAATAGAATTCTGAAAATAAATAGGTGATACTTTATTTATATACTTACATGAAATTGAAACAACTTGAGATGGGTGTGGTTGATCTCTCTTAATAAACTACAACAATATAATCATCATTTAATTATAAGTCCTAATGTCTATAACCATTCACATATTCAAATCCATTAGACCCATGTAAAACTTCAATTACATCCCTTGCGCTTTAAAAATAACTCTCAACATGTTATTCTACTAAAACATCAGTCAACTATTATTCACCTTTTCTTGAAAATCACTCTCTAAAAATAAGATAAATAAAAGGGATAATAGATCTATAAAATTTATATGTGATCTTGACCGCATCTGTGTCACTCTTTTTTTCAACTTAAATAGCTACAAAATTTTATTCTCTAATATCACCTTCTTCTTCTTCCACTCACTCACCATTAATAAAACACAACCACATATGGCTATATTACTTGGTCAACTATATTTTAATATATTTTGGGGAGATTAAAAGGATTGAAATATGTGGAGCCAATAAATTTCCTCATGAATTTTCCATTTATTTATGATTTGAAAATCATAAACACATTTTTATAAGGAAAATTATCTTTCTCTAAGAAATATTTTTAAGGAAAATTTTATTACTCTAAGAATGGTTTTGACCTTACCCATGATCTTCAATGACTTATATAGTATTTTCTTAAACCAAGTCAAATAATATTTTTCTTAAAGGTAAAAATTAGATACTTATCTAACTCAGAACACCATAGTTCCCTAAAATTCCATTTCTCTAGAATTGTGAATCAGATTTCATCTGAAATCAGACTTTGATTTCTCCTGAAATCAGAATCTGATTTCTTTTGAAATAAGACTTAGATTTCTTCCAAAATAAAGCTTCAGTTTCTTCTCAAATGAAACTCATATTTCTTATGAAATAATACTCTAATTTCTTCTGAAATCAGACTTCGATTTCTTCTAAAATCAGACTCTTATTTCTTTTGAAATCAGACACCGATTTCTACAAAAATCAGACTCCGATTTATACTAAAATAAAACTATGAATTCATCTGAAATAAGACTCCAATTTATAATCAATTTAGACTCAAAATTCATTAAAATCCCGACTCCGATTTCCTTAGAAATCAGAACTTGACTCTCTATTGTTTGAGAATCCGATTTTCATTATTTCTTACCTCATATTTTCATTATCTTAAGAATCTGATTAAATTATTTTCTTACAGTTATTATATTTCCTTCATATAATGTTTCATTTTATTGGATCCTAAATTTTTTAATGTTTCTTAATCTAGGTAATGTTTTTCATAGTTTTTTATATAAAATGATGTCATCCAATCTATTTTAACTTAACTATTTCTTGAGTGACACATGTACAAGTCCCTCCAAAATTTAAGGTGAAATATGAACGTTGGAGTAGGAAGTAGACTATTGAAATCCATGCATATATATACCTAGCCATTCAAATGATCTTACATTAAGAGTTTATGTTAGAGTTTTCATTGAGAGTTCTTGATTTCTAGAATGAAGTGATACTTTGCGAAAGCTCTGCTCAAATCTGCCTTATGTGAATGACGTGAACAACTTGTTCAAAAGAGAACATCTTGTTCAATGTACCTAGTGCAAATCCGGTTGTTGCTATTATCAATCGAGGGCATCAGGGGATATGAATACAGAGGTACCAATGACCTTTGAGATCGAGAGCTTACAATGATAGTAAGATAGATACCAATCTCCGTATCAAGGGTTTACCTTATTGTGGGAAGGGAGGGCTTTCTTGAAAGTATAAATCAAGTTACCTTTATCCATGGTTGTTGGATACCCTTCTATTTGAGTTAATAGATTTCTTATACTTGTCTTATTTTGTTATAAGTTTTATTTCCACTCTATTTTTTTAAAGATTGGAAGTGTATATTTCTTAAACTTTCTCATTCTTGTATACTATGATATAAATAAGATTCTATACACTTTAAGGTAGAATTTTTTCCTATGTAAACTTGTATTAAGATTTATTATCCTTAGAAAGTTTGTTTCTTTGTTAATAACTAAATAGGGTTTTTGAATCCATCTTGTTTTACTTTTTTAAACATTGATTTTTTGAAGGATAAAAACAAAATTTTTTAAACCTAAAATTCACCCCCTCTAGCAATTGAGAAATATACATCTATATTTCAATCCTATAATTGGTATCAAAGGAGGTATCTGAAATAATTATACTTACATATAAGTTTTCTTGCTCATATTTTCTTACTTAACTTTACTTGTTTATGTTTTTTTTAAATATTTTCCTTATAAACTCTTTATTTATAAAATTTTTCTACACATTTTTGTGTGTGGAAAAGATCTTTGGATTTTATTATAGAATGGAAGAAATGAATATTGGATCAATAGACAATCTAAATCGAAATAGACCCCCAATTTTTGATGGAAAGGATTATAAATACTGGAGATATAGGATGAAGACTTTTATTATCAATACCAGTGTGGATAACTTTGTTTTGCTAACTCGAGAATTCAAGATTCTAAACAAGGAAATCAGACAATTCACTAATCAAGAAAAACTGGATTATCAACTTAAATTTAAGGTATATAATACTTTATTATGTTATATGACTTGAAATATCTATATCTATATTTCATCATGTAAAGATTATAATAGCATCTAGAAGAAGTTATAATTTACACATTTTGGCACTTGCAAGGTTTTTGAAACATGAAGAGCTATGATTAGAGATGAATATCATGGTTTTATGTTCCCTTATAGAGAACATGTATGCAAAGTTCAACAATGGTTTATGAAAATTGACAACAGCCTTTAGTCTATGGTGAGAAAGGAATTGATGATGAGATTATTTTGGATTAGATAATAGATATTATTCCAAATGAATGGGAATCCAAAATAATAACAATTTATTAGAATAAGAAAGCTTCAAAAATCACTCTTGATGAGTTATTCAGGACTCTAATATAGTATGAAACTATAATGAAGAGATATGTAGAGATAAATAATAAAAAGAATGGTAATAGAAGTTTTTCATTAACAACTACATAAAATCATATAAAATCTAGGACTCTTGAAAGAGTTACTAGATCAAAATCTAATAAAGCTATTTTTATATCTGAATCAAGTGATAGTGATCATTCTTAGAATGAACATTCCAATATTCCTAAAATTATGAACATGATTTTGGAAAATAAATAGTTTCGATATAGATAGAAAAAGAAATATTAAAAAGATAAGAAAGATTCAGAAGTGACTTGTTATAAATGCAAGAGGGTAGGTCATATCAGACCATAATTCCCTATACTCAAAAGGTCAGAAAGAAAAGATAGGTATTCAGAAAGAAACAAGAAGAAGTACTACAAGTCAAAGTCTAAGAATGTACTAAAAGCTAGTGACACTTGGGGTGATAGTAGTGGATACTATTCGGATAAATCTTCTAATATTGAATATTTTGGATAGAAGAATATTAGTCTAATATCCAGAATTCCTAAGGAAAATCACTGTCTCATGGCTAAGTTACACAATTCTAAATCTTTAACAAATATCTCTTTAAGTGGTAATTATCCTAATGAAGAATATTATGAATCTTTAGATAAAGAATCTTCCTCATCATATGAGAACACTTTACGTACATTTAAATACGTATCTAGGTTTTCCGTGTCCCTTGAGAATGAAAATAGCAAGATCAATAAGAAACATGATAAAAAAAATTATATAATCTCCATTTTAACAAAAGAAGTATCAGATTTTTCAAAATATCTTTAGCAAAAAATATTTTATTTTGGAAATATTTCCCAAAACTATAATAAATTTATTTCTGAGAACGATAAACTTTCTATGGATATTGAAAAATTTATTTCTATGAAAAATGTTTTATATAATAACTCAAATTATAATTCTAATGACTATGAGGATAAGAATTTAGTCATTAGACTAAAATATGAAATATTTTCTTTAAATAAAATTTTGTCAAAATTTACTCATAGAAAGGAAGGTTTTGATAAAATGTATTCACAACTTCATCCTTTTAGGAATAGTTCTGGATTTGGATATTCTCATTAAAAACCTATTTTTAGTCACAACTATTTTGTACCCAAAAGTTCTCCTTTTTTCACTAAGTGTCAATGTGGTGGACATTGGGAGAAAACATGTTCTTTGAATAAAACCCAATACTTAGGTTTTTATAAAGAAAATTTTTCTAACCAAATGTGGATACCTAATATTTTACTTTATAACATTTCTGGATTCATGAAAGTTTGGATTCAATAGTTTAACTATTTTATTTTCAAGAAAAAAAGGAAGTGAAAGTAACAATACATGGTACATGGATAATGGATGTTTCTCGCACATGGCTAGTAACATAAACCTCTTTTAAAATATTATTAATATAAAAGGTGGAAAAGAAACTTTTGGAGACAATGCTCAAGGAGAAATTTTTGGTATAGGTAATATTTTTCTTCTTGGAAAAGCTTTAATTTAAAATGTTTTATTTGTTTAAGGTCTTAAGAACAACATTATAAGCACAAATCAATTATGTGATGAAGGTTACCTTGTGATTTTTTGGAATGATAAATGCCTAGTACACAATTCTAAGGGAGAGTTTATTCACTTTGCCCATAGGCATGATAATGTCTACACATCTAACTTAGAATACTTTACGATTCAAGACCTACCTTACCTTAGTGAAATGGAAGATCAATATTGGTTATAGAATAAAAGACTAGAAAAATATATCCTTAGGAACTTATTCAAACTATCAAATAAAAAACTTGTTAAGGATCTACCAAATCTTAGATTTTATTCTTGGAATATTTTTTATCCTTATCAATATGGAATGAAATATAAGTGAATATTTTAATTAATTAGTGAAGTCTTAACTTCTGATGCATTACAGCTAGTGTATTTAGATCTTTTCAGTCCAACAAAAATTGGAAGTATTGGAAGAAAACACTATAAATTTGTTTTAGTTTATTATTACACTAGATTTACTTGGGTTTATTTTCTAAAAAATAAATCTGAAACCTTTTCTTATTTTAATTATTATTAAGCCAAAGTTAAAAATGAGAAAAACCTTCCATTGATAACTATTCTATGCGATCTTGGGGGAGAATATGAAAATTAAGATTTTGAAACATTTTGTAGTAATAAAGGAATTACTCATAACTTCTCATCCCCAAGAACTCCTCAAAAAAATGGTGTTGTTGAAAGAAAAAATCATATTCTTCAAGAGATAATAAGAACCTTGTTTATTGAAAACTCTATTGCTAAACAGTTTTAGGCTGAAGCTATTAGTACTGACTTTTATACTATAAATCGGGTTTTAATTTGACCTTTTCTTAATAAAAAACCTTTTGAGTTATAGACTGGTTGAAAACCTAAAGTTTCTTAATTCAAAGTATTTGGATTCAAAGTATTACTCTCTAATACTAAATATAACTTATATAAATTCACTCCCAAATCTGATGAAGGATTTTTCTTAGTCTATTCCACTAATTCTAAGGCCTATATATTTTTTAACAAAAATTCTTGTACTATTGAAAATAAAATACATGTTAAATTTGATGAAACATGCCATTTTTTTAAACAACCCCATCCAACATCTTCAAATGTTTTTTCAAAAACTAATTATCAACCATTGATTGGAGATTATTTTAATAAGGAAAATACTCAAGAAAATGTTTTTGAAGTTTTTAACCTTGAATATTTTTTACTTTATGTTGATGAACAAGTTTTAAAAAACCAAAACCAGTTGTTTCTTAAGAATCATCCTAGTGATATTTTCATTGGTGATGTAAATAAACCTGTAATAACTAGAAGTCCTATATAAAATGAAGTAGATCATATATCATTTCTTTTAGAATTAGAACCTAAAAGTACTAATGATTCTTTAGGTTATAATGATTAGTTTAAATCTATACAAGATGAACTAAATTAATTGAAAAGGAATAAAGTATAGGCCTTGGTTTAAAGACCTAAAGAATCTTCTGTATTTGGTGTGAAGTGGGTCTTCAAAAATAAATGTTATGAAAATGGAATCATTGTAAGAAATAAAGAAATATTAGTTAATAAAGGATATAATTATCAAAAAGGAATAGACTATGATGAAACCTATGCTCCAGTATCTAGAATTTAATCTATTCATATTCTACTAGCCTTTGTAGTATTTTTCATTTTAAAACTTTTACAAATGGACGTGAAGTGTGATTTCCTTAATGGATATTTTCCAGAGGATGTTTTTGTTGACCAACCTCTTGTTTTTTAAAACACAAAACATCATGAACATGTTTACTAACTTACCAAAGATTTTAATGGACTTAAAAAATCACCTAGATCCTGGTATGACAGACTTATTGTATTTTTGATACAAAAAAATTATGTTAAGGTAACTATTGATCCAACCATTTTTATAAATAAAGATACTATTTTTTTATTGTTCAAATTTATGTTGATGAAATTATATTCGGATCCACTCAGCAATCCTTAACTAATCATTTGGGAATCTTATGCAATCTGAGTTTGAAATGAGTATGATGGGTGAGTAATTTTTTTTCATGGTTCTTAAATTTCTCAAAAACCATATAGAACTTTTATATCTCAAAATAAGTATATTAAATATATTATTAAGAAGTATGGATATGACAACACTAAAAGTATAAGTAATCTAATTGTCACCTCAAATACTTTTTATCTTGATGAAGATGGGAAACCAGTAGATCAAACATCTTTTACAGGTATGATATAAAGTATAATATAATTAACATCTAGTCATATAGACTTAATGTTTTAAGTATTATTATGTGAAAGATATCAATCTAATCCAAAAGAATCCCATTTTAAAGTAGTGAAAAGAATTTTTTTTATTTAAAGGGAACCATGGATTTAATACTTTTCTATTCTTTTGGAAATGATTTCGTTTTAAAAATATTTTCAGATGTTGAATTTGGAGGATGTAGAATGTATATGAAAAATAATTTAGGAACTTTAATTTTTTACAAGATTCATTAGTTTCTTATTCATTAAAAAAACAGAAATCGGTAGAACTTTCTACTACTGAAGCTGAATATGTAGCGGCTCGAAGTTGTTATACTCAAGTTTTGTGGATGTAACACACACTCACATATTTTGGATTGAGTTTTACCAAAACAATTATGTGTGATAATTCTAGTTCCATTTCCCTTAGAAAAAAACATGAACATCACTCTCTTGCAAAGCGCATAGACATAAGGCTTCACTTTCTTAAGAATCACACAATTAAAAGAGATATCATACTTCAATTTATCGGAATGTAAGATTAACTTGCTGACATATTTACAAATCCTTTACCCTCTAATAAATTTGAATTCATTAAATACAATTTAGGAATGATAACTATAAGGTAATAATAAATATTTACATTTATTTGAAACTTATCTCCTAACATTAAGATACCCCTTTTCATATGGCGAGTACATATGTTTATTGTTTTCCTTTTCTAATTTTTTTTTCAGAATATAAAATTTTCAACACCTAATTTTTTTAATTAATAAATATTTTTAGAACCAAAGTTTTATATGAAGAACCTTATCAATACTGACAAGTCTTTATGAGCAATCCAGAATGTATGTTTCCTTACTTATTTTATCTTAATTTTAATTTTTTTGTTGGTATTTCAATCATGTTTTAAGAAAACCTTATCGAATTCAATTATCCTAGATCAAATTTTCCCTTAAAACTTCAAAAGATCAGAACTTGTACATCCTTATTCAGAATTAATGTCAACAGTCAGATCATATTAAGAAAATATCAACTGTTGAATTAACCCAAGTAGTTGAATTGTCTCCACAAATCCTATATAAAGGACCCCATATTCACACCCAACATCCATTTTATTAGAGTTTTTGCACCGAAGTAGTAATGCCCTAAAAATTTTCTATTTAGTTTTCCCTTTTCTTCAACTCCAAATGTCTCTTGAAGTTTCCTCACAAAATCCGATGGACTCCAACAAGGAACTAAAGGGTTGGATAATCTTTAGAGAAAGTTTCGTAGACCAGAATTTATCTACCAAGTATGACTCCTTGATTTCAAAAATCATAAAGAAGAATGGATGGGGAAGTCTCTATGTAGCCAAGGAGAAGAATCATGATCTGGTATATGTTGATCTAGTTATAGAATTCTATGATACTGTTCATTTTTATAAGCAAGGTGGAAAAGAAATGTTCTTGTTTAATTTTTATGGAAATACTTATTATTTATCTTACAATAAGGTAGTAAGAATTTTGGATATACCTTTTGAAGGAGATTACATCTTGTGCTCACCCAGATTGTTTGATAAGGAAGGTTCTTTTGAGAAATGAAAGGCTATTGAATGACTTGGGATTAAAGGAGTAAAGACACTAAATATTGATCACCTATCAATAAACCACATATTTCTAGACCTTTGGATGAAAGTTTTTCTGATCCAAATAATGGGAGACAATGATTCTCTTAAGATATGTGATATCTTCATGATGGACTTTTTGGTGAATGTAAGGAAGTTGAACTTTATCAAGTACATTCTTCTGAACATCAGCAATATTAAGAATGGTACTATCAAGTATCAAGCCATTCTGTAGCCTTTGATATTGTCTATGATAATTATCTTATGCTTATAATCCTTCAAAATACTGTGCAACTCAAAGGACAAAACCTTTAAAATCATGTTGTTAAGTGATGATACATTGAGAGGAATGAAGATTAGATCAATGTAAAGTCCGGAGAATTCTTTGAACTTTATGAAAAGGATAAACAAGCTTCCAGGAAGAAAGGTGAAGTTGGATAAAGTTACAAATAAACCCCTAAGAAAAGAAAATCCAAAGAGGCAGAACCATAGGAACAAGTACCAGCACCTAAACCAGCATCTGCTCCACCCAAACCTAAGAATAAAAAACGTTTTCTAATGAAGTTGTTACCAAGTAGAGAGATCTAAAAAAGAAGAAGAAGGTAGGTGATACAGTTTTTGGATTATATCCTTCTAAGGATAAGGCCTTAAAGATTCAAGAAGATGAAGTGATTGAGAGGAAATAAAAAAAATAATCTAAAGAGAAAAAATTTAGAAGATGAAATTATCCATGTATTACTAAGAGACACCAAAAGGCCTCCAAACAAGTTCAAGTTCAATTATCTTTTTAAATAAAATGATCCCATAATAAAAGATAAGAGAAAAAAGGATATTTCAATTCTATAACCCATTGTTGAAGAAGAATAATTAGAATAATATTAGGAGAGTGATGATGTGATCAGAATAGTTGAATAATATCAAGATAAGGAGATCCCTTCTAAAAAATTGTCTATAATAACTTCTGAAGCTGAATCCACCAATATAATTTTAGAAGTATAATATATTCAATTTTTTTTCTCAAGATGAAGTCAATAAAACCCATTTATATGATAAAAGCATTAATGATGACATTTTTCAAGAATTTGATGACAAGGATGATAAGGAAATTGATGATAAAGGTGATGATAAAGAAGTTGATATTGGTGCTGATAATATAGTTCATTTTTTTGATAGTTAACACGATACTCATAAAGTTGATAAGTAAATCGATAAAGTTGATAATGGTTATAAAGTATTTGTTTATTTTCTAAAGAACGATGTGGTTGAAAAAATAGGGTTTTTATTGGAACATCAAAGAGGAAAGAAGATGAGCAAGAAAATGTTCCCTATTCAAAAAAATAACTTGTCTCAGAGTCTTAATCTTCCTTAGAACATGATTTTGTTATTTAGTCCTTTAAGAAGCTTTTGAATTCCATTCCTTTCTTTCCAAGAATTTATTCAAGATATAAACTACTTCAAGAGACAGTCAATCCAAATTCATATTCAACAAATCTTCTTATGGAAAAGTTTTTCAAACTTGAAGTCGAGTTCAAGACTTTTTAGATCAATTATGATGATCATAGGAGATCTTTAAAAGAATTCACTAAGTGTTACAAGTCGGTTATAGATGATATTAAATTTTTTGATGATTTCACTGATTCAGTAAATGATGATTTTGATATGTCTGATGATAGGATAAAGAATATTTCAACAAGTTTTTCAGAGAAAATGAAGGAATAAAAAGCTAGCCTTCCACAGGAAGATAAAGATCTCAATGGGAGAATAAATTCAATTTCTCTCAATCTAAAAATAGAAAGGGAACTCAGAGAAAAAGTGGCTAAAAAATTCAAAGATCAGGAAGAAGTAATAAAGCATCAAGAAGAAATTATAAAGAATCATGAATATATAATCAAATATTTTAAAAGGAAAAATTAGGATTAGTAATAGTTGATCAATAATTTTTAAGATGATCATAAATAATAGAAAAAGATAAAATGTACCTTGAAAAAGATGATGCGAAAGAGAGAAAAATAAGGATGAATAATCTTTTCAAACATGATATTTTATTGTAATTTCCACTGTGGAAAATTTATGATCTTAATGAAATTTTTTATCTTTCTAGTGTTTTGTCTTGTTTTTTTCCTATTTTTCAATTAAAATTTTACCCCTCCATTTCTTTTTGAAAATAACAAATGAGAGAAAATAATATTAAAAAATAATATTAAGTTAAAGGATGAAAATTTCTAAGAAAGGGGGAGATTATTTGAAGAAGAAATTAATAAGTAAGGAAGAGTTATTTCTATAAAAAGAATAGTATACGATCCTTAGGGATTTCATAACCTAAGGGAAAGTTAGTCCTATTAATCACAAGTTATAAACAAAAAGGGAGATAAGAATTTCTTTGAAAGTTAAAAAATGAGAACCTTAGTCCGTTTTATTCTTTTATGATTTTTTTTTTATGAATTCTAAAAAGGGGATATTGTTGAGTCAATAAGTTTCCTTATGAGTTTTATATTCCTTTATATTTTGAAAATCACAAACACATTCTCTTAAAGAAAATTATATTTCTCCAAGGAATATTTTCTTAAGGAAAATTTTGTTTCTCTAAGAATGGTTTTGACTTATCCATGATCTTCAATACCAATCTAATATTTTCTCAAAATAAGTCTAACTATATTTTTATTAAAGGAAAAAATTTGATCCTTATATAACTTAGAACATTACAGTTCTTTAAAATTTGATTTCCCCAGAATTATGAATCTAGTTTCTTCCTAAATCATACTCTAATTTCTCCAGAAATAATAATTTGATTTCTTTTGAAATTAGAATCTAATTTCTTCTGAAATCCGACTCCAATTTCTTAAAAAATCAGACTCTTATTTATTCTAAAATCAAACTCTTATTTATTTTGAAATTAGACTCTAATTTATTCTGAAATAATACTTTTGTTTCTTCAGAAATCAAACTAGGTTTTCTCTTGAAATCACACTCTAATTTCTTCTGAAATCAGACTCTGATTTACATAGAAATCAGAATCATACTCTCTATTATTTTAAAATCCAATAAGAAACATTTTTTAAATCTGAATTCTATTATCATATAAATATTATTAAATTATTTTATTATAGTTATCATATTTATTTAATGGAACATTCCATTTTATCAGATCCTAAATGTTTTAATTATTGTTATGCATGGCAATGTTATGTTTCTTATAGTTTGTTATATAAAATAATGTCTTACAATCTATTTTAACTTAATTGTTGCCTCAGTGCCATGTGTATAGGTCCCTCTAAACTTTAAATAAAAATATGACTGTTGGAGGGGGAATTCGACCCTTGGAATCCACACTTATAAATACATATCCATTTGAATGAGATCAGCTGAAGAATTTATGATAGAGTTTTTGTTGAGAGCTGTTGATTTTTTGAATGAAGTGATACTCTATGAAAGCTATGCTCAAATATTCCTTGTGAGAATGTTTTGAAAAACTAGATCAAGATTAGAACATCTTTTTCAACCTGCCTAGGGTGAATCTGATTGTTTCTATTACCAATCAAGGGCTTGCAGGGATTTGAATATAGAGGTACCGACCACCTTAGACATCAAGGGCTTGGGGGATAACAAGAAATATACTGATATTTGTATCAAGGGATTACCTTGGTGTGGGTAAGATAGACTTTCTTGAAATTATAAATCAAGGGACCTTTATCCAATGTTGTTGTATACCCTTCCCTTTGGGTCAAAAGATTTATTATTCTTGTATTGTTTTGTTACAAGTTTTATTTCCACTGCATTTTATTAAAGACAGGAAGTGTATCTTTCTTATGCTTTCTTATTCTTTTATATTATGATATAAATAAGATTATATATGATTTAATTTATAATCATTCCTTAAGTATTCTTTTCTTAAGTTTCTTTATCATAATAAATTTATTTTCTTTCTTAAGAAATAAAGAGGGATTATGAATCCATCTTGTTTAACTTTGTTAAAAATTTATTTTCTTAAGGATAAAAATGAATGTTTTTAAACCTAAAATTCATAGGAATGTAATCCTTATATAACATGTCATTTCACACAATCCATTTCTTTAACCACATATTCCAATCTACCATCATCATTGTACATGTAAAATGGATAAATAAAACCATAATAAATTACTAATTCTTATTCATACTCATCTACCAAGAATGTGGATTCCATCATGGATGAGACCAACATAATATGGATCAAAGAGTTTGATAGGGAAGAGGAATTTCTCATCTCTATCAAATTGACCCATACATATTTGTATAAACTCACATTATATCTTATATTCATAAGGATTAAAAAAAATCTTGGTATATAAACATGATAAAATACTCTTTCCTAGGTATGAGCTTGTACTGGATGAATTTAAAAAGAGATATACACTCCCCCATTGAGTTCTGTAGCATAAGGTCTTCTTACAACATTATTTCCAGTCAACTCCAGAAGATAATTCTAATAAATGATAAACTCACTATCACTTTTAAAAGTAAATTTATAGTCTCTTAAAATAAATATGTGAGGTAATTATAGGTATCCATTTTATTTCATTGATGAAAGTAATGTATTTTTACCATAAATCATACTTTAAATAAATTCCTTCATCTCAACAAATCCATATATTTCATACTGGTATAACTAGTGAACTGACATTGGAATGAATGATTTATAATTCCTTATATACTATTCCATTCATCCTTAGTCCTAAAGAACATTAATATCTAAGTACGTTCTCAAAATCATCAATTCCTTATATATATATATATTTGGGCATCAAAAACTTGAGTCGCATGTTGTGGGTTCTTCGTTTCTCCAGCTACAATGTGATTCAATTATCCTTAAGAATTATACATAAGACACAATCCTTCATGAGATGAAACAAAATCCCACATCACTCTCAACATTGAATTGAAATGAATAGTGAAGGATGGTCATGGAGAAGTATGAAGGCCAGGAGAGAAGGGGAGATGAATAGTTCACACTGAGTGTTAGTGAGTGTATTCCAAATATTAGATGTGATGTTTTATTTCATTATTTTGGGATTTAGATTAATAAAATATAATAGAAAATGTATAAATATTTATAATAAAAATTAAATCATTGAAAATAGGAAATGTAGAAAAATAAAATAGGGACTCGATTAGTAGATCACTAATGGTAGATCTACCAATAGTGGATCACCTAATGGTGGATCACTCAAAGGTGGATCACCCAATGGTGGATTACCCAATGATGGGTTACCAATGGTAGATTAACCAATTGTGGATTACCAATGGTTGATGTTTAAATAGTGGATTTCCCAATGTTGGACTACCATTGTAGGATTAACAATGGTAGATCTTCTTATAGTGTATATTCCTAAAGTGGATTTCTCAAAGGTGGATATTCCAATGGTTGATCTATCAATGGTGGATCTTCCAATGGTGGATTCCACAATGGTGGATCATCCAATGGTGGAAATTTGATGATAAAGGAATGAAAAATGTTTATCACTAATATTCCATGTTTGACATAGGTTAATCTACAATAATTCAAATGATTTGAAAATATAATATCAATAAAATGATTAGTTCCAATGAATTAAAGAGTTATATCAAATTTTTTGAAATGAGAACTTATAAAGTGATGTCATATAACAATGTGTTTTTCTGAGAATGAGATACGTGATTTTGAGAGATATTATCGAACATGTATTATAAAAAATTATAGGGACATTTCGAAAATCATATCCATTATCTAATAAAGTGATATTTATCAAAGTAATTTGTTCAAAATAACTACTTATAGATATATACATAGCCTCACTAGTAGATAGAGTAATCAAATTTTTATTTTTTACTACACTAGCACACTAGGGAATTTGTTAAAAGGTGACATGTTCTAGAGGTTCTTCTTATATGAAGATTATAAACAACAAAATATGAATTTTAATAACTTAATAAATCAATTGATTTTCTTATTAGATTTAAGAGTCCTAAATTGGATGTATAGTTTAGGTAGTTTAGAATTAATTTAACATCACAAAAATTATTTTCATTATGAATTTATTAAAAATGGGAACACATAAACAAAAAAAATAATATTTGGCCTTATAGAAGTTAAATATAGCAAGCTTCCAATAATACTTATGTAATTGTTTTGATCATATTATTTCCTGGTTTCATTAATATCCAACATATATGTTGTAATCATTAGAGTATATCTTATTTTTGTTCTGTCTAACTCATTTTTTTTAAAATATCATTTGTGTAGATAAATTTACTTAAAATAATTCCATAATTATTTTGAGATATTTTAATACCAACATAGAATGTTTACTCACTCATTAATGCCCTTTGCAATTCGATTTTCATCATTTTCTGACAAATAAGTACACAAATAATTTTTTGAAGATACAAAAATTATACCATCAACATAAATTTTCATCCAAAAAATCAATTTATATTTATTTTATATATAAATCAGGATCAAATATTACTATAGTAAAAGCATTACAAATTAGAAATGTGACGATCCTATCATACCAATCCATATGAGGATATTTTAAACCATATATTGAATTTTTAAAACTAAAAATATTATTTGGAAAATGAGGATTTTGAAATCCTGGGGGTTTTCAACAAAAAAACCTCAACTATATAATGTTTTGTTGATTCACCATTGACATAAATTTAAAATAGACTGAAATCCAAAGAGTTTCATAAGAAATAAACATTATTATGGATTCATGTTTAGCGAATGGTGAAAGGTTTTACTTATATTCAAGACCATATTTCTGACAATATACGTGTGCAACCAATTGAGATTTATTTTGAACAATAGTTCATAACTCATCTCTTTGTTTTTAAACACCATATTGGTTCCAAAGGTTATAGTGAATTTTGTTCTATCTACTAGTTACAAACCTTTATTTCCTTCAAATTGATTATGTTATTCATGAATTTATGTCTCCCATATTTCATCATTAATGGAATTATTAATATTATTAGGTTCATTTTCTGATAATAAATCTTGATGGTCAACCTAATTTCTATGAGAATATCATGCTTTTGTTCCTCTATCTAATTCCATAACTACAACATCTAATGGATGATATGTTTGAGTCCTAAAAGTTATATGAAAAGAAGGTATGGTTCTATAATTGTCTCTAAGAGGATAAAAGATAGGCTGTTCCTCATCACTAGATGATTTTTCTTCTTTGTTCATAGAACATTTAGATGATTTATAATTTATATTCATATTTTACAGATCATCTATTTGGTTTTCTAAAGGAGTATTAGGTTCATTTGGACATGTTTCATCAAATTTTACATGTACGTATTCTTCCAAAATGATCATTCTTCTTTTAAACTCCCAAAATGGTTTACTATATGTTTATTATAATGAAAAATCCCTTCATAAATCGAAGAATAAAATTTTCCAACATTATCCTTTATATTAAGAATAAAGAATTTGTAAGTAATAACTCTAACATAATTAACCTTCAGTTTTATTCCATTCCATTATTCATATGGGTTAATTTTTAATATATATATATATATAAAATTAAAACATTATTTATTATGTAAAAAGTTTCATTAAAAGTTTATTCCAATAAATAAATAGGTATATCATACTCATTTTTCATAGTGTGGGTAATTTTAGGATGGGTTATATTTCTCATTTTTACTACACAATTATTATTTTGGGTGTTAGGAGTTGAAAAGTTTTTATTATAGAAATGTTTTGTAAAAAATGATTCAAAATATTGATTTTCAAACCCTTGAACATGATAAAATCATATGTATTTAATTATAAGTCCACTGTGATTTTATATAGATTTAGCATATGTGGAAAAAACATGAACAAGATTATGTTTTGGGAGATAGAAAATAAACACAAGTATATCTATAAAATTTTCCTACTTAAATATAAAAATATTTCTGCCCATTAAATATTTAAACTCTATATAGTCCCAAAAAAACCAACTGAACCAAATCTAGTTGGGTATAAGTTCAAATTTCCTTCTTTGATTTGAAATATATTTTATAAAGTTTCTCTTTTTAGAATGATTAATGACTTTATTATTTAGTAATTCTCATTTAGGTTGATCCTTGAAAAATACTTTCCAAGTTAGCATTCTACTAAATGGATATTTCATGATCCTAGCCACCTATTCCCATGAAAATATTCATTGGGAAAGGAACATAGACATTACAGTTTTTTAGAAAACAAGGAATTTAAATTAAGAAAATATACATTATAAATTCTTAATGAAGTAAAGATAAATCATATTTATAATAAAAAACATTATCAATATTATTTTTAAATTTAAAATGAAAACCATAATCACATATCTATGAGTTTCTATGAATATTTATATGATTACCTCTACAAATAAAACATTCAAAAGTAAAATATTATTAAAGTTATCAATTTTTATGAGACCAATTATTTTTCATTTGGCATTGTCACTTAAATTTATATTTCCCCTGTCAACCTTGATTGTAGACCTGACACTAAAATATTATTTAGTAATGTTTTTGGAATATCCACTATCCAGATACCATAGGTTCTTGATAGATCATTTGAAGAAGGTTTTGTAAAAAAAATTAAACAAAAATTTACTTTGGTACCCAAATTATCATGGGTCCAGGTATGTGAGTAATCAATGCTTTAGGAATACATAACATCCTTACATGTCTCCTATAATAAGATATTTATATTTTATAGATGAAAAAATTGTTTTTTTCTAGAATAATAAAAACTAGTAATGGATTTAGTAGATATATAAGTATAAATTAAAATATTTTTTATGATTCTTCTCTATCTTAAATGATACCATATTCTTGTTTTATATTTAGGGGATATTTTTTTCCAACCATCTTGGTTAAGGCATTTCATCAACTGGTAAATATTTCAAAATCCATTTCTACTTTTTCATTGGATAAAATTACTCATTGTTATATTTTATTAGTTGATAATTTTTATGCTTTTATATTTTAAGATCATTTTTTAAACAAAAAATGAGAGAATACTGCTTCATTAATGTTTTATGTTTTTATTTTATGTTAATTGAATGTATCCTCCAAAATATTACAGTATTCAAACATTTTTTAATTAGATGTGTTTTATTCAATATTTTTATTTTTAGATGGATTATAAATTATAACATGATTTTTAAGAAAAAAATTATATACCTTAAATGTGTTCTCCATAAAACAAATCTCAGATCTATCATAGTTTCCTTTTAAACAATAATATGATTCATAAAACATATCCTAAAAAACAATCCAAGTTTATTTTATATCTTTCTTATAACAGTTATACTTGTCGTCATATTTGTTTATGAATTTTGGCTCATGATAATAAACATTGACATGAAATTTTCTCTTGGATTCATAGAATACCATCTCATTTTTAGTAACATCCTTTCTCAAATCCTTTTTTAATTATCTATACTAATTTATTTTTATTTACAATTGGGTTTCCTGAAGAACTTCATCCTTCTATATAATTTAATGAATCTTTAGTCTGAGTGTTACATTTCTTAATCACTTTTAGTAGGTTAATTTTCATCACTTGATCTAATGGATTTTATCTTTTATCTTTGTTTTGAAGAAATAATTTTGAAATAAACCTATTTACTATTTTTTCATCCTCTTATTAAATATTTACTTAGAGTTAATATTTTTACATCATGATATTTCAAATAATAGCCTTGATAGGAAAATTACATATATCACATAACTCTCAAATTGAATATGATGTTCCTCTCCATCTATCCCATAATCATCTCAGTAGGTGAACCACTTGATATTTCTCATCAAATTAGTTTCCCCTATAAATGAATCATATTCACCATCTCATTAAATATTAGATACATTTTATAAATAGGTTCATCAAGTTTCATCTCAAAATTATCCTATTTATTGAAATATATAGTGATCTAGGATTAACATACATGGATATTACACCATTTTAGATGAATATTTAGTACATTACAAAAAATACATGCATGAGGACTATAATAGTTTAGTGTCTTTGGAATCTTGGAAACAAAATATTCTATATTCGGGAAATATTTTCAACATATACTATAAATATCTCCACATTTAGTACTTCTACCCAAAAAAATTATTCATAACCTGGGGAATGAAAACATAAGAAGGGATGAACTAGGATACTCAGCAAGGGTAAATAAAGGAAATGAGTAAGTATAACATGAAAAAGGGTATGGAACATGAGCATAACATTTCAAGATATTTCACTGCATATTATAAATCATAAAAAAGATAGGAAATTCTTAAGACATGTTCCATAATAGACATAAAATAAGAAGTCATGAAAGAAAAAAATAATTATAAAATAAGTAGTTGTTTCAAACACATATGTATATAATATGATTTCTATAGTAGACAAGGTATTTCTTCCAAGACCATCTTGGTAGTATGTGTTCACTCTCAATACTATCTTAGTAGTCTTGGTTCACTCCCACAACCATCTTGGTATCATAAGTTCACTCCTCATACCATATTCATAGTCATTGTTCACTACCATGGAAATATTAGTATCATGAGTTCACTCCTCATACAATATTGGTAGTCATGGTTCACTCCCAGTTCTATCTTAATAGGCAAGGTTCATTAACAATAACATATTAGTCTATCTTATGAGATATAAATCATTAACCAATTCATTGTAGGGAGATATAGGTCCCACCCACCTCATAATTATATCATACATACATGTGCCAACAAATCATAAATTATCATATCATCACCCATGAAATGAAATGGGTATCATAAACCCATAATCATATCATAACCTGTAGAAAATATAAAAGTTTCATAGTCATTTCAATAAAAATATAACCCCTGAAAGAAAAATAGATTTCATAAACATATAACCAGTGAAAGTAAAAAAAGTTTCATAAATACAATGAAATTAAGAATAAACCATTTATATAATAAAAATGTAACCTTTAGATCATTTCCTAAAAGGTAATTAGTTAAATCAATAGATACCATCTTATATGGAAAATATTTTTGAAAATTTTTCTTGAGGAAAACATCCTTTTAAATTTTAAGAAAGGGCTTTTAGTATATAAAACCATTTGAAAATAATTTTCTAAAATATTCCTTGAATACATATTAATAAGTCTCGAAATTATTTTGAAAAAAAATTTCCTTTAAACTTATAAAATAATATTTAAAACATTTTAAATAACTTTTTCTTTGAAAATTTTTTTAAATAATATAATGAAATCTTAAAAATCTTTTTAAAATCTTTTTACTTGAAAACATATAAAAGGATCTTGAATTTTTTTAAAACCATTTCGTTGACAATACTTTGAAAACATATAAATAAGGTTTGAAAACATTTTGAAAACAATTTCCCTTGAAAATTTATAAAAAAGGTTGGAATATTTTTGAAATTTTTTTCATTTAAAATAACATTTAAAAACATTTTATTAAAAAACAACATTTTAAAAATTCAATGTAATATTCAAAGATACGATGGTAGGTAAATCTGTACATGTCATACGAGGTAAAAAGGACATTCATTTTATGTGGTAAAAAGGATAGAGAAATACCCTATTCGGAAATCGACAATAAGATTCCATTGAAGAGGTTTTTAAAAGAC
The DNA here is from genome assembly GCA_963277665.1 of Viscum album. Lineage (NCBI taxonomy): Eukaryota > Viridiplantae > Streptophyta > Magnoliopsida > Santalales > Viscaceae > Viscum > Viscum album. Next base: position 1,285,707,501 of record OY728133.1, read on the forward strand.
GAAAGGGTAGAAAATTTATTTAATTAGTAAAGGATAATGGTACAATATTCTTGTAATTCATTTTTAGAAAACATGTTTTTGAAGAAAAATTAATTTCCAATATAAGAGAGGGTAAAGTCGAGCATTCTTAAAAACAGTTTCTTAACAATATTATGTATTATAGAGTGGAATAAATGATACCAATATATGAATAAATAATTAATTAATAGGGGATAATAAAATTCATGAATTTTATTGAGATATGGATCATAATATTTCATGAAAGTAAGCATAAATATAAAAAATCTTGAAAAGAGATGAGATTGTCTCAATAAACTCTTATAACTAGGTAGCTTGGGGTCATAATCACCATATAAGAAAATAAAATTACATGAAACATAAAATTTCATGAAAATAAGGATATTCATGATAAAGACTATAAAATGGATGTATAAAACATTCAAAATATAATTTAGTTGCATAACAAAACATGAGTCTCAAAGAAGAAAAAATGAGACAAAACTATTTCACTAATTTGGTAAATTTTGAAACATAAATCCCATAAAATAAAGTTCATAAAATATATGTAAATACCCATAAAATTATTTATATGATACATATAACACAATCTTGGGATGTAAATACACATCACAAAAGGAAAGAGTGGAAAACATAGCATGTATCTGACAGAAATAAAAAGTGAGTTGAAATCCCCTTATCTTTTTTTTCTCGAATCTCATCATACTGATTCAATCCAACAATATAATAAATATAAATTTATTAAAAATATTTTATATAAATGTATTCTTATATATAATACCATATATTGTTTTATTATGAATTTCTATTACCCACTTTTCAACAATCTTATGTCAAGGGTTCACTTCGAATAATTTTCACTTTATTCTGTGCATTTGTCTTAATTTTTTGTATCATTGGTACTTATACTTATATCATGATTAAAGAATGTAAAAAATGATATAAATATAATTTATATCTAGTATATTTGTATTATAATCATCAATATAATATAGGATTATGAAATGGAATACACAATTCATGGATATGGTAAGTCACAAGTATGCATGAACATTGTTTCCATTTTTATTATCGTATTGAAAGAAAGAAAGAAAATAAACATATTTATATATGTATATAATATAATTATATTATAAGTATAATGTTATATATATAATATAATTTCAATAAACCCATACTTAATACATTATATTTATTGTGTGAATGAATCACATCGTTTTGAGGGGCGGCAGACCACACTTCCTCAAACAAAATTATCGTATTTACACCAAATGGTAAGTAAAAAAGATATGTGTTGTAAAATAAATTCATAAGATTAGATAAATAATAATTATATTATAAAAATATATAAATAGAGTTTATATCTTAATTTATACCATTTTTGGAGGTAATGAAAACTGAACAATCATCATTTTGTGAGGCGAAAGTTCGTCGTACACATAAATAATATATTTATTACCCATTAGTTGGAGGTGTGTGTAAGTGTAGGTAAAACCATTAAAAATAAAAACATCATATTATATTTAGAATATTTTTTTATACAATCATGTTATAAATATAGTTTAAGGGGTGGATAAGGAAAAAAAAAGGAGCTTGAGAGAAGGTGTTACCTCTTAACTAGATAACTCCTTTTGGTTTGTACCAAAAGGCTTCCGTGGAAGACTTTATGCCAAAATGGAGGATTAAAGGAGTATGGTAGGAATTTTTGGAAGTGTATTGGTCATATATTGGGAGAAATCAAGTGTTTTGAGAGTTTTGAAGAAGAGGGAGAGGTGGCGTCCTTTTATAGGGATGAAGGAGTGACACTTATAAATATGTGTAGACAGAATCCCAACCACATTTTTCATATTTCAAGTGGATCCAATAATTATAAAATGTATAGAAAATTGATAATAGGGTCTAAATATGTCCATTAAATGTATATTTTTATTGGTTTATAGGTAATTTAGGTTCTTAATCTTATGTTTTAGTCCTTAGTTAAGCATAATTTTACATTAATCGATGTAATTAATTTTAATTACTTTCACTTAATTTGTTTAAAAAAACTAATTTGAATTTATTATACATTATTAATTATTATTATTCTAAATATTTAATCAATTTTTCCAAATTACAATCACATGAGTGGCAGAAAATAATTTAAAATTAATCCCTTTAACGAGACAACACAACAGGTTTTTATTGTAAAAATGATCAAATGTTTGCTGAGTTTTTATATCCTATTTTAATTTAAAGTTGGTTAAAATGACCTAAATTGGATTAATTAATAAAATTATTTTCTAAAAAATCATTAAAACAATTTAAAATATAATTTTTCCTTATAAATAAATTAAATTAAAATGCTGTTTTGAATTAAAATCCAGTATTTTTAACTATTCATTAAAAAAAATGAAAGCTTGTAGAAAAATACCAACAAATTATACATTCCAAAATTTTATGTTTATGTTAAAAATATAAGTTTATTTTGAAATATTAAATATATAAAAGTTTCAAAAATTGGATTTAAAATGGATTCTCCATTAAAATTAGTTAAAACTAGCTTTATAAAAATATAGGTTTTTATGCATAAAATTAGGTTTGTTATTGTCATTTGTCTATAAAAACTATTGGATGAATATAAAAAATATATTAATGAATATATAAAATATATATTACATTAATATCATTGACTAATTGTAGTTAATTTAATTTATTAGAGTAAAACTAATTTGTGACCAGGGAACTATTAATATTTTTCTTTTATATTCAGTCGGTTATCATATTTATTTATAATTAATTAATAACATTTTAATTCAAATTATATTTATTGTAAAGAATATATTTTCATAAATTATTTAATAATATTTATAACTAATAATTTTAATTCTAGGTTATATCTAATTAGATAAAATATTAATATTTTAATAATATATTTTTGTTTGGTAAAACTCGGTAATGCATGTTACACAAGCCATTGAGGAAAGTCAATGTTGTGTGTAACACAAGCTAACCTCAATGTTTTGTGTAGAGAAAGATAATGTTTATGTTGTGTTTTGTGCATGATTAACTAACTTTTTCATGTAAATCAAGCCAAAAATATTTATTTAATATAAAATAATCTATCATCAATATTGCATAAAATGAAAAATATCAAAAAAATTTAATTTAATTTGAAAAAAAATAATTCACAGAATCTTATGGTGATATATTCTAACCCCTTAAAAGGAATTTATCCCTTGAATTTATTCTATGTTATCAATGGTTTAATGGAATTTTCCTCCATATAAACCCACATTATAAAAATGAATACAAAAACTTCACTAAAAGGGGAATGTTAGAACCATAACAGTTACCCAAAATAACATATAATTGGGTTTCCACATAGGATAACATAGGTTGGGAATGAAGATTAGACATAGAGGAAAAAATATTTATAGGGTGTGATTATGGTCATCAATCACAAATAAGTTTCTGATCAAATAAATGTTGAGGGCCTTAGAGTTATAATTCTGTGACAATTTAGAAGGCCATCAGTTCAAAAAAATTAATGTATTGTGACAAAAAAATTCTATTGATAATTATCCTAAAGTTGAGTTTCTCTTATTTGAAAAATAATATAAGTATGTATGCATACTTCTATAAAAAAATTTCATTATTTGTTTTTTTTCTTTTAAGTATTTCAAATTCATCTATTACTTCAAGAAATGGATGTCTAGAAATTATCTTTCATGCCTGAAGCACTAAAATAAACTTTTCATGGATATTAATGCCCATAAAAGAATGAAAAGTATAATTATTTATCTATAACTATTCTTTAAAATCAACATTGTTAATACATTAAAATTTAAACATAAAAAGTTACACTACTATTTAATCATAAATAATTATTCATCAAAAATAATTATACATTAACTAGGACAATGCGTAGGCCAGTAGTAGGTGTGAAACCCTTATCGTACTTTTCTCAGGGGTTCAAGACCCACAATTTTATCTAACATAATTGGATATCACCTGATATACATGATGTCCTTTTATAAAGACATACTAATATAATTTCAGAAATAAATAAGATGTAAATCCTTAAAATAAGGTTAATCACTAAGTTCCCTTTTAAAAAAAGTTTTCAATAAAAACCCTGTGCATTAATAATTTATCTATAGTTTAACTTAAAAATTTCAGGAATTTTTAATCTTATAAACTTCCTCAAAGATGAAAACCCAAAACACGAGGAAGATAGTAATGAAATCATGTTAACATTGATCCCCCACACATCACAAAGTAGGTTTTGGATGCCACATTCCAAACATGTGAATACCCTCATGGTAAATTCTATTGGAAGATTGTAATAACCTAAATTACCATAAATACTTATGGAAAACATGAAAACTTCATTATTCCATATATTACCGTATATATTTGATAAATCTAAAAATGTTGTAAACTTTATCCATGATAGCATAAACTACTTATCAACAAGTCCTTAATTAGTTCCAAGATAATAAGCACCATCCACTTTACTTATTCATATATCACATATCATTTCCCAAACAAAATTTCACACCATAAGGAACATATTAAGGGTTATCTTTCCCTTCATCAGGTGTTTTCCATGTAAATCACCTTGACATTATATAACTTTTCTTTTCCATTAGAACCATTCAACGTTTTCTGGTAAATCCATAGAAGAAAACATAAACTGAACAATAATTATATATTTCACCATTCATATAACATACATAATTAATCCAAATTACATAAAATATTTTATTATTCCACTCCATCATTATTCCATTAGTAAGGATTCCTCATATTATTATATAATACCTCTTTCATTTCAAATTTCACCTATAGACTCTTCATCATCAGTATTGTAAGCATTACTTATACCACCTTGGTGATCCTCTATAGGAGCTTTCATAATGAGACATTGAGTTTCACAAGGACCAATTATTCCACAATTATAACACTTAAACTTAGATGATTCCCTAGGGAGGCCAGTATTCTCTTGCATTTTTCTAACCAGGCTCATCATTTTCCCTTATAGTCATTAGAATTGTGTCATTCTTTACCATAGTTAAAACATCTTTTTATTCCTCTAAGATATTCATTTAGGAGATTGTTTCCACATTTTTGACACAAAGGAAAAAATAATCTTCTTCCTTCTATGGTCTCTATTATCTGAAATCTCAAAAAACTCCTTATTTATCTTTCTTGGTGAGTCTGAGAGTTGGTTAAGTTACACATTGTTAATCTAGTTTCATGAAAACTGATTAGGAATGATCACAACATCTTTCAATATAGGGATCATCCCACTTGGCTTCTCATTAGCAAATCATCCATCACATTCGATGCTAATATAGTTCCTTCCAGTTCAATACATTTACTAAAACCAAAATCATAGTCTTTTCCTTACTTATAATAGCATAAAACCACATATTAAATAAAAATATTATATAAAGGATGTCTAAATAATGGAACATTTCTTATTCAATTAAAACCTAGGTTTATCCTTTGTTATTCATAGCCAACATATATTTAAATCACTCATTATGGTTCATGAAGAGTTTGTGAATTCCCAAATCATATCCCTTGAGAGTGTCAACCGAGGTGTGAAGTAAGTCTTGCTTTCATGTAACAGATTACCTTGAGTTAGGACCAAAATATCTTGTCAGAGTTGTTACCCCTAGGTACATCTGTTTGAGTGATATATCCACTTGTAGTATTAATATGGGGATTTATTACTAGGAAACCACTCACTATAACCATTAACAAAATTACAAGACATTTTCTTAAATGTTGACTCATCCTTATACTTATCCTTAGAGAAATCCATAGACATATCCTCATAAATATACCTAAGGATATCACTAGAGTTTTCTCATCCTAGTTTCCAAATTTTGACTAATAATTTCTTTTGATACCAACTATAGTGACCCACGAATAACATACATTGATATTACATGATTTAATATTAAGATTCAATACATTACAATAATACATTCCCAAGAACCATAATAGTTTAGTGTATTTGGAAACATGGAAACAAAATCATTTATCTGGGTGAAAGATCATAGAAATCCCCCATAAAGATATTAAACTTTATTATTTCTACTCAAACCCTTTCTTCATTACCTAGGGAAAAGAAACATAAGAAGGGGTGATCTCTGATACTCTGTAAGGGTAAATAAAGGAAATGTGTAAGCATAACATGAAAAAAAGATATAGAACTCAAGAATAAAATTTTAAGATCATACCTTGCATATTAGAAATCATAATAAAGATTGTAAACTCATAATACATTGATCATAATATATTTAAGAGCATAAATCATGAAAGCACAACATAGGAATTAAACATGTAATTCTAGCATACACATATGCATAAAATAATATTTTCGTTATTAGCTAACAGATCACTACCAAGACCATCTTGGTAGTACAAGTTCCCTTCCCATACCATCTTGGTAGTCATGATCCACTCTAGTAGAGGTTCATTTCTAGGACCATCTTAGTCTATCTCATAATATATAAATCCTCACCCAGAGCATTTGATGGAGATATAGGTATCACCCATCTCATAACTAAATCATACATACATGTTCCACAAAATCATAAACAATCATATCTTCACCCATGAAATGAAATGTTTATCATAAACATGTAATCATATCATAAAATATAAAAAAGTTACAAGTTTCATAATCATTTTATCAAAAACCTAACCCATGAAAGAGTTTTTTTTCATAAACATATAAACCATGAAAGATAAATGGATTTAACAAATGCCAATACATTAAACATAATCCATTCATATAAATATTATAAATGAAACCAGTAGATAATTTCTGAGAATAGAATTAGTAACATAAATAGATGTCATATTAGATGGAAAATAATTTTGAAATATCTTTCAAAAATGTTTCCTGAAGAAAATTTCTTTTCTTATTTGAAAAAGTCTTTTAAATACATAACACCATTTGAAAATATTTTTTTTAAAAATACCTTCAAAACATATAATGTTGACTTGAAATCAATTTTAAAAACTTTATCATTGAAAACATATAATATAAGCTTCAATTTTTTTTAAAATAATTTTTCTTTGAAAAAACTTTGAAATAATATAAAGAAATGTAGAAAATGTTTTGAAAATAATTTTTTTATAAAAACTTATAAAAAGGCTCCTGATTTTTTTGGAAAACCATTTCATTAAAAATAATTTTAAAATTTATAAATAAGTACTAAAAACCTTTTGAAAACAATTTTCTATGAAAACATATAAAATAAGGTTGGAAAATATGAGAAAAAATTTCCTTGAAAATTACTTTTAAAAACATTTTATTAAAAATCATACTTTTACAAATTAAAAGGTAGATTCAAATAAATTAAGGTAGGTAAATCTGTACATATTATGTGAGGTAAAAAGAACATTCCTTTTGTACGATAAAAAGGATAGATAAATCTCTTATTCCAAAAGTGAAAAAAATATTTATTTAAAGAGATTGGTGAAAGAAAACAATGGTGGAAATTTATATTAAATATTAATGAATAACATAACAATATTCTTAGAAACCCTTTTTTGAAAAATGGTTTTGAAGGAACATTGATTTATGACCCAAGTGGGGGTAATGTCGGGCTTTCTTAGAAAACATTTATTAACAATATTATTTTCCAAAGAGTGGTAAAAATGGTAAAAATATATGAATAAATCATTAATAAATAGAGTTTAATAAATTTCATGAATGTTCTTGAGATATGGATCATAATATTTCATCCAAGGAATCACAAACATAAACAATCTTGAAATGCATTGAGATTGTCTCAATAAACTCTTATAACATGGTAACATGGGGTAATAATCTCCATGTAAGAAAATTAAATTACATGAAACATAAAATATCCTAAAAATAAGTAAATTACTCATATAATATAAAAAATTTAATTCTAAACACATTAAAAGATAATTCAGGTGCATAACAAAACATGAGTCTCAAAGAAGGAAAATTGAGACAAAAGTATTTCACTGATTTGGTAACTTTTGAAACATAAAAATTGTGAGAGAAAGATCATAATAATGATTTGTGGAAAACCATAAATTTAAGTATATTATAAACAGAACATTATCATGGTTATTAAATACACCACAAAAAAGGAAAGAGTAGCGAACATAGCATGTATCTCATAGAAATAAAAAGTGAGATAAATCACCTTACCTGGGGTCTTGACTCTCATATTAACCATTAGAAAAACCTTTATAATAAATATAAATTTATTATTCATATTTTAAATAACTATATTATTATATCTAAAACCATATATGGTTTTATTACGACCTTATATTACCCATATTTTAACCATCCTATGTTAAGTTTCACTTAAGACAATATTGTCTTTGTTCTTTAAATGTGTCTTAATTTATAGTATTGTTAGTCCTTATACATATATAACAATTCAAGAATGTAAAAAATTATATAAATATAATTTTTATCCAGTATATTTTTATTGTGATAATATATATAATATAGATGTATTAAGTGTAATACGCCATTCATGGAGACAGTAAGCCGTACATACGCATGAACGGTGTTTTCGTTTCTATTATTGTATTTAAAGAAATAAAGAAAATGAAATAAATATTTGTATATAATATCATTATAGTAGATTTATAATTTTATATATATCATATAATTTTAATAAACCCACATTTAATATATTCCATTTAGTGTTTGAAATAATCACATCGCTTTGAGGGGGAGTTAGTCTACAATTCCAAAAACGAAGTTATCATATTTACACCAAATGAAAATTAAAAAAATATATTTGCTGTGAAAGGAATAAATAAAATTAAAATACATAATAAATATAATATATAATATATATAATAAAATTTTAAATAATGATTCCACTATGATTGGTGTTATTAAAAATTGAATAATCATCGTCTTAAGAGGTGGAAATATTTCATACACATAAAAAGTATGTTCATTACCAATTAGATGTAGGTGTGTGTAAGTGAAAGTAGAAACATTATTAAGAAAACATAATAGAATATTTAGGATAATTTTTTAATACAATAATGGAATAAATATAGTGGAGGGTTGGATAATGAAATGATAGAAAGGAACTTCAGAGAAGGCATTACTTCTTAATCGTGTAACTCCTTTTGGTTTTTTCGAAAAGGATTCATTGGATGAAATTATGGAAAAAGGGAGGATTCAAGGAGTAAGGGAGGGATTTTTGGAATTTAATTTCATATATAGTGGTTGAAACTAAGTTATTTTATATGTGTGAAGAAGAGGGAGAGATGGTGGCCTTTTATAGGGAATGAGGAGTGTCACTCTTGTAAATAATTGAAGAGAGAATTCCACCCATGTTTTTCATGTTGTAAGTTATTCCAATATTGATCCAAAGTATATAAAATTTATTATAAGGTCCATATATGGCCATAAAATGTGTTTTTGAAAAGTTTCTAGGTTATTTGGGCCCTTGTGTTAAAGGTTTAGTCCTTAGTTGTGCTTAATTTTACATTAATCAATGTAATTAATTTTAAATACTTTAATTTTTTTTCCAAAAAACTAAGTTTAAATTATTATAAATTGGAAATTATTATTATTCCAAATATGTATTCAATTTTTCAAAATTCAAATAATAATATTGGAAGAAATTAATTTAAAATTTATCTCGTTGACAAGACAACACTACGAGTTTTTAAAGTAAAAATGATGAATTTGTTTATAAGTTTTTATATAAATTTTCATTTTGAAATTGGTTAAAATGAAAAAATTGGATTAAATGATAAAATTACTACCTAACTATACTTAAAACTAGTTTAAAATATAATATAACCTTATAAATAAAATAAATGAAAATGCAGTTTTCCATTGAAATCCAGTATTTTTAACAATTCAATTTAAAAATAAAACCTTACATAAAAATACCAAAAAATTATCCAAAAATAATTTTTATGTTTCACTTCCAATTATAAATTTTATTTTGGAATATTAAATATACACAATTTACAATTTTTTTTAAAATGGGTTCTCCATTCAAATGTGTTAAAACTACATTTATAAGAAATATTGGATTTATGAATAAAAATAGGTTCTTTATTACATTATGTCTATAATGTATATTGTATGAATAAAACAATATTTGATTAAATATATAATATATATATTACATTAATATGACTCACTAATTGTTGTTAATTTAATTTATTAGCATAAAACAACTTTGTGACCATAAAAATATTAATATTTTCATTTATATTCAATTAGTTTTCATATTCATTTATAATTAATTGATAACCTCTGAATTCATCTTATATTTTTATAAACCATATATTTTCATAAATTTGTTAATATTGTTCATAAACACACATTTTACTAACAGTTACATCTTATTATATTAAATAAAAATATTTAAATAAAATATTATTGTTTGATAAAACACAGTCATGCATGTTATTTAAGCCATCAAGGAAAGTCATTGTTGAATATTGTGCACGATTAACTTGGTGTTTTATATAACATAATCCAAACATATTTATTTAATATAAAAAATATTTATTTAGTGTTATGTCAAATGAAAAATATCTAAAAGGTTAAATTTATTTGAAAAAAAAATCACAAAAAATCTGTGTGTTATTATATAAGTATTCAAATACATTTCATTGACATCTCGAGTTACATCATAAGAAACACCTAAATTACACAAAATTACAAAATCTTTGGTACAAGAAGATATTATATTAAACTGTTCATATCCAAAAGAATAATATAAATAATTTTTAAATTTACATTTATAATTATCAACTTCTTTAGTAGGATCACTCTATTATCGTCTTACAACTTTCCACAATTAATATTTTACATTAATGAAATTCCACATTTCAAAAACTATCATTTCAATATGAATCATCATTTTATTATTCCATTGAATATAGATTATTTCATTAAAATAAGGATGAATATATTTATAATATAACTCTTTTATATCATTATACATAATTTTTTAAAACTTTAAATAATAAAAATTCAAATTCATTAAATTGAAACTAAATCATAGTTGAAAAGATATTTGAAAAACCATTTACAGCAAATATTGGTTGGAGTGAGTAACCCAAGAGGGGGGATATGAATTTAGTTCCAAATTAAAATTTATGTTTAAAATAGTTTAAAACTGATTCAAAAAATTAATAAAAATTCCCAGTAAATAAAAATCATAGAAATATATAAATTTGAAATTTTAAAAAATATCTAAAAAGTATGATTAAGGATCATTTAAAATATTTAAAAAATAAGTTAAATTTTTAAATACATATTTATATTCATTAACTTTATATAAATAAAAATTATTACTATATATTAATATAATGTTGCATTTTTTAATTTTAATAACATATATAGTTTCAACTTTTAAATTTATAATAAACTAATAAAACACATAATAAAATAAAACATGGGGTTTAGTTTGAAGGTGAGACTTAATCTAATAAACATGGAAGTCACCTACTGCCAATAAGTTTATTATAACAATTAATAGATCCAAAACCTGGATAATATGTTTCAATCAACCGCACAAAATATATCCATGCTCAAATCCTCTTCAAAATATATATATGGGAATAAAAACAAAAAATAGTTCATAAAAGACATCTTCCATAGTTTCTATGGGTATAAAAAAGGGAAAAGTTGATAGAATGTGTTAGGATTACTCCAGTTTAGTATAAGAGGTAATGTGTATAGATAAAAAGGGAAATGAAACAAAAATTTCAAATTTAAATCATAAATAGAAAGAAAAAATAAATAGATATAGTAAGAATTGATTCTAATATATCTAAATAGCTTATGATGTTCAATGGTATGAGATTTTTTATTTTTTAGGAGCTATAATAAGTTTCTATGAATGTGTGGGAAAACAAAGTATCATAATGACTCGAATTTTTTTCTTCAGTTTGTTTATGTTTCATATTCCTTCACACATAGGTCTCTTGATTCTACCTATGAAAATTTTCATTTCCAATATTTATTCCACACATCACTGGCCTCCATTTTTTACATGCATGAGGGAGTTAATCTGAATATATAGCTCTTTAGGTCCAAATATCCATTGAATAATAACACTAATAACAAATATTGGATCTTCATTCTAGGTGATAAATATGAAAAATATGAATTTTTCTTCAATGCATCCGTGGAGTGGTATAGGAATAACCATTAATAAATCCAAATAAAAATTGAATGAAATAAATTCCATAAACTAGTCATTGAGGGAATTAAATTCAAATGAGGTTTAGAACATCATCGGTACTAGACTAATGGATTATCATCTTTAATAATAGATTTTACTAACCATAGATCACATGTGATGGTAGTATAGTCCAACGATAGATTTGTCAATGGTAGATAATCTAATCTATATGTAGATCTAATCAGTGATTGATCATGTCTTTATGTAGATCTAGTATGGCGATGGATCTAGTCTCACGGTATATTTATCCTGGATGTAGATTTATTTTTACAGTATATCTGGTATTTTGGTAGATTTCATCTAGATGTAGAACTAGCCTAAAAGTAGATCTGTTCTAACAGTAGAACAAATTTTATAGTAGAGAATTTAGTGGTAGATGCTCCAACGGTAGATGTAGTCAACCAATATATTATTTTTAAACTAACTTTAGATGTCCCCAATGGTATATGCGCCAGTGGTAGTGTTTGATGGTGGATGTAGTCCACTAGAAGCTCTATTTGAACTAATTGTAGATTTGTAATTATCTAATTTTAATTAAAAATGAATTACATTCATAAAACATCAATTTTATTAAAAATATAAGAAACATGATTTGTGATCATTAAAATAAGGAGGTTCCCGTAGATTTTATAGAGGAAATGAAAAAAATAGCTTTGCTTCTTGGAGGTGGTAGTCCACATGTATGCACGAGTGATGTTTACATTTCCCATAAAATAGAAGAGTGGTTGAATATATTTTCTCTAAAAATATAATATATATATAATTATGTTAGAATTTTTAGAATATATTATATGTTTATAGAAGGAAAAAAACATGAAAGTGTTTGGTTAGGTATTTCAACTCTTCCATGGATGACCTCCATTGCATTACAACCTAATCCTTATACAATTAGTGTTTTGAGAATATAATGTCCTTTAGAAATTTTATTTAAATATTGTTATGAGATTTTATTATATATTAGTCAATATAGATGGATTAATGTGTGTGATGATGTAATGAATGGTGGTTCCATTTATAGGTAATTAGAGTGGAACTCTTTTAATTATTCAAAATTTTAAAATAATATAATGTCTTATTCAAGGGAAATTGGAACCAAGGAAAACAAAATTAGAATGTAATATTATTTATATTCCAATTAAACACAAATAATAAAATTTAAAAATGTTTTATGAATATCTTATATTGTATCTATTAGTTTTAAAAATTTTAACCTTTACTAAGGTAACATAGAAATTTACCATATTATTTAAATAACATGAAAAGAGAAAAGAATGACCTATAACCAATTTTATTTATTATAATTCAAAATATACAAATAATTAGATCAAATTAAATTTCTATGGTTCCTTGAAACTACTTTTGTTATATTTTAACAAAAAAAAAAGAATTTTATTAAGAAAAATACCAGTTTTAAGAATAAAAATTATTTTAAAAAAATATATGCATATCATTTATTATAATAAATTTAAATCAATAATAATTAAAAATGAATATTATATTCCATTTATACCATTAAAAACCAATTTCAATCTTAATACCACTCTATTAAATTCTAATACACAGAAATAATTATTAATTATAATAAAATATAGCTTATGTTCCAAAATTCATGAATGGGTCCCACAATTAAAAATAAGATTTTTCTAAAGAATTATTTTAATCCTTAAAAAAATATGTGGTCAATTTAAAGGTTTTATGTCATCTTAAATAAATCATATATCGTGCTGATATTATAAAAGGTATAGTATTTTTTTAAAGAAAATTAATTTTCACAATTCTCTTAGGATCCACAACATCAAAAAATCCTAAAAAATAAACCATATATGATTTTCATGTGATGAATACAAGGTTGAATTAATTTTTATAATAGTTAAATTCTAAAATTTTGAAATATATCTTTTAAATAAAACTATGTAATACATAAAAAAATTTGTTTATTTAAATAATAACTTCTTCGTTATCGATTGAAAAAATTAAATAAATTTATTTATAAAAATGTTATCCATTGAATCCATAAAATGAATATATATAAATTATATTATTGATAAATTAAATGTATTACCTATGATTTAATTGGGAAAATATAGAAATATGATATTTATGACATGGGTTAAAGAGATCTCTAAATCCATCCCATGTATCATTGAAAATCTTGCCCTAACTAATGACAAAACGAATGATTTAGTGCCTCACCACAATTATTATTCTCTGTGAGTAAAATTTTATGACAAAATAATTTTATGTCATGATTCCTTGTGTAAGAAATTTATTTATCAAATTTTTGGATCAAACTCCTATAATATGAATTTAAATAAAATGGGAAAACACTCAACTTAGGTTCTTCCTCATCCATCCCATACAGTAGGAATTACTACAAAATTATATAAAAGTTTCTAATGTTGTCTACAAAGTTTTAATAGTTTACCAATTATAGTATGGAAACATATAAATATATTAATACTTCATCAATTAGTTTTTTATTTTGGAGTTAACCTAATGGAATATAGATTACTAAAAACTATAGGTAGTTGTAAATCCATTATTCCAATTCTCTCAATGATTTTATTTCATAGATGAGGTGGGATGTTTTAATCATGATGATATAAAACCACCATATGATCTTGAAATTTAATTTAATTATTATACTTAATAGATATAAAATATTCCAAAATCATATAGATCACATACCCTACTTTTTTAGTTTGTGATTTAGTGTTCACATATTAGTGTGAAATAGATTTTTATTTATTTTTTAACAATATGTTTGGAAAATATATATATTTTTTCATAGTCTTGTGAATACTTATATGAAAATAATAAAAAATTATTACCCAATTATTTGGTATATCAGAATGTAGTTTTTGACCTACTAAAACTATTGTATAACTTGGTAGGGTTGAACCCAAATGGATTTTGTATATGTAATTCAAGATAATAGAACCAATGTTTTTTAAAATATTCAATTTAAATAAAAAATTATGGATGTTAAAAAATTAAGGGATATGAAATGTGATAGAAATTAAGAAAAATTTATTTTTTTATGTGAAACTATGTTTAAATGAAAGAATAAAAAAATATCAAAAATATTAATTTAGTGATAAATGGAATTGGGGAAATTTTATTTTATATCGTCAAAATTTTATTCAATATTTTATGTTAAATTATTTCTATCTTGGTCCGTTTTCTACGAAATGAG
The DNA here is from genome assembly GCA_963277665.1 of Viscum album. Classification (NCBI taxonomy): domain Eukaryota; kingdom Viridiplantae; phylum Streptophyta; class Magnoliopsida; order Santalales; family Viscaceae; genus Viscum; species Viscum album. Next base: position 1,285,722,942 of record OY728133.1, read on the forward strand.
GTTAACATCATTAATGTGATAGGGTAGTTTACATAATTTTTGGTTATGTAGTTCCTCAATTGCAAAACAAAACATCATGCTGGTATAGAAAGGAAGGATCATTAATATATAATAATTTACTTTAAATATAGTTGGATGATATTCAATGAATCTAAACCCCCTTTGTGATGTTATTTAGTATTGATCATTTTCTTAATAGTTTTGTTTATTTCAATAAAAGTAAACTGTCGTTGAATGTATACTGTCTATGAAAATATTACTATTAATGAATATTCATAAGAGCCTCAATGTAAAATAAAGTGGTCTTAATGATGTAAGGAAATAATAAGAAACTATATAATTCCCTTAATAAGGTATAGATAATTAACATATTAATTTTTATGTAGTTAAATATTCCCAGTAGAAAATATTACAAAAATAAAATAATGAGAAATAGAATATGAGTCTTCTCCATTATTGAGCTATGATCTCCATACCTACCACTCTTATTGTGTCTTTCCCCATAAAAATTGGTTGCGCTGTGTTCACCCCATGATTAATTGATATATTACACCATAAAAGTGAAGGTGCGTTGTGAATAAAAATATAACCAAATGATTTTAATCATAGAAAATAGTGTTTGGAATAAACCACAAGACACCATTTTTAAACATTGAACATTCATCATTATATTTTTGTTACGTGTGGATGAATTATTTAAATAATACACTAACCCCATTCAAAATTCAATTATTATACTCAAATCATTAGTTTCATGAATTTTCATAACATAATCAGTCTTCAAGATCCATTTGGGTTTTTAATAGACTAATAATTAAAACAAATTATCTTTTTAATATAATTATTTAATTTTACAATATATGATATTTAAAAAAGTAATATATGATATGTTTCAACTTTCGGGGGAAATTATCATTCAAATGAGAGTTGATTTTCTGGAAATCTAAATTATCTTATGAATTCTAATTCCTATATAAAATTATGTTATATATGAACTTACCATAAGGAAAACACTATAGGTGTGAACATATTCTCTCATTAAATATATTCCTTCTCAACTCTAAAAAAATATCTAATGTATTTGAATCTTTTAAAAAAATGATATATATTAAATTATTTTATAAAAAATATCATATGCATGGAAATTCAATTGATCTCTAAAAGGAAAAAATGATATATATGACCCCCCTAAAAAAATATTTTACAAATTAACATTAATGGAAAAAATATCATACATATCACAATACATTCATATTTTTTCAGATTTCTAAAAAGGGACATATTTAATTTCATACATACAATATATAATCAAATAAATCAAATTAATGGAATGGTTATTTGGATAAATTATCACAAAAACTCCTAAATTCCACATAATCATTCAAATACAAAAAATTTCATATGAAAATGATCAAGATTTAATATATTTTCTATAAAGGAACATTTAAAGCCTAAAAATTATAATTTATTTTAAAGTATGAGGACTAAATTTATTTAAATAATTCTATACCACCATTATGACAATAGGGAATAGACATACACTATAACTAATGATGTTTATGACCTCAAAAAGTAAATAAAAATGGAATGGATGTTTTATTAGATTAATGAAAACTACTATCTCCAGAGAAACATGAAATATAATGTTGATATAGACTCACCACCAATAAAAAACATTCAAACCCTAAAAAAATGGATCCACCATCTATATCTCATATTCTCTAGTAGTTTGTCTGAATCCGTTATCGAGACGATCGGGAAAAAACATGAATCCTATCAAAAAAATATACATTAGTTAACACCATAATATACTTATCAAATGTTAATGGTATAATCTTATGACGAATTGTTGGAAAAACACCTTCTAAAATTTATTTACTCTAACGTACAAATATATAAAATATTATGTGTTAATGGATATTGTTTGGAAACTAATTCATATCCCATTCATACACATGATCCTCAAATAAAGAGAAAATCATTGATGAAACTTCACCACCTTGATATTCGAATAATTAATCTCTACAAATAAATAATTCCAAAAAATATCCAATGAAATGTTTATACCCAAAAAATATCCATAAAATAGAATCCACTTCTAATATGTAGATCCTAACATATTACTAATATAAAACTAGATCTATTTTTGTTTTTTGGAATCAATGATACTGAAGGAAATATATATATATTCTTACATGTTCTCTTTCTCTTGATCTATTTTATTACTCTCATTCTTTAGTAACATCCATCAACTAATACTTGTAAAAATATCTCTCTAGGATTCATCCTCCTCTTTTGGGTCAAACATTTTATATTTAACTATATCTTCCTTATTCAAATTTTCAATTGAAAACATACATAGTCAATGACCACTATCCATCATTAATAATAATGAGAAGAAGAATATAATCAAAATAACCTAGAATTAATTAAATAAATATTATTTAGAGTGAATTTAACGTCTTAAAAATCACCTCTTATTCCAAATAAGGTTGATTAATAAATATATATATAACATTCCTTGGTCTCTACCCTATAACACTAATTTTCATTAAAAATATTTTTAGTGGTTTCAAATTCTACGAATTAAATCATAGGGGTCCCTAAACACATATTTTTTCATCGATCTTCTATTTTATATCCCAATTTTTTTTTTCAATAAACACTATTTTCATACCATATCCAAACAAGACATAAAATTATATAAGATTAGTCTCTATCCAATAACTCATCTATTTCTATAATAAAAATTTATCACAACCCACCCCTATAAGGGAATCTTCTTAGTTTGTCACTAAAAATAATTGTGGCCCCAACATTCAACCCCAAATAGACCACATGTGAGTCACTAATATCAAGTGTAAAAAACCAAAAAATGTTATTAATTAACCACTTATTTCCATGAAGAAACTAAAATAATATACCAATAAACTCCATTTTTAAAAAATATTCATGATCACTAATTCAAATAAATATCATCTAAGAACAAGGTATCAAAATAGATTAATAAAAGAAAAATATTATTACTATGACTACCATTTAAACTCCAAGAATCAATATATGAATTCCCTTATTGATTTAAACTACCCCAAAAAATCTATCAATATATATATATAGGAGTGAAAATATATTTATATTAAGTGTATACTCCCCAAATAATCTGTTGAAAATGATGATGAAGCATGATAATGACTTAGTGAAAAACATTTGAACTAACTTCCACCTATGTCATGTTAGCTATCACCGAAACCCATGAAAGTTCACTAACAAAATATTGTATATATGTATAGAAACACAAAAACAAAAAAATATATTATGATGGAATATTGTAACCACTTCCACACTCATCTATTCACCTTTACATACCAATAAAATATGTTAAATTCTTTTTGTAAATTCAATATCTAAATATCTGCAAAACAATATAAAACATAATAGCCAAAAAAACATATCAATAGTAACATCCCACATAACCACATTATATTTATATATCACATCCACATCATAATAGGTATAATTATAATAAATGGAATGATCCTTAGTTCATCCAACAATAATGAATGACCCCCACTATGTATCAATTTTTCAACTGAAAACCATGTTTTCTTATATATATACACAATAAACTCTATCCATCCTATGCCTTACATATATAAATCTATTATACTAATATGTCATAAAGAATACAATTAATAATAATAGAGAATAAAATACATGCGTTTTATCTATAAATTTCCATCTTAAAAGTGGATGATGGGGAAATAATCTTGAACCAACCTTCCCTTATGGTTGTTAGCGAGATTACTCAACTTTGGTGGTGGTGTATAATAAATGACCTGAAAATATATAAATATTATACTCACACATATTACAAGAAAAAGGGTTTAGATCCAAATGTAATGTGGTATCAACCTATAAGTAATACATCACTATCACCACCTCTCACCAATTTTTTATACTATAACTAAAATAAAATCATCCCCATCTATCAACATTACCCTAAATATATTCATACCTTCAAAATATTTCATCATTATTAATCTACATTTATCCTATAAATTAAAAATAGTTATCTATCATCTAATCAATTATAAATTATATATTTATCATTACCAGTCCCATTACATTCATTATATAACCTTGAAATTATATTTATGGTCAAAATATTCATTAATAAACATCCTTTATTACTCTATTTGGTCACTTCCATTTAATTTTTGTTTCCCACTTTGTATTTTCATCAATATGTTAATCAATTATAAATCAATACCATATTAATCCATTATTTTCACTTAATTCACATTTCTATTTTAGTATATAATCACGATCCATGGAATTATGATGCAACCAAAAAACATCCTCATAACACCAAAACAACACCAAAATTCCCCAATCCAATAAAAACATTAATAAGATAAACTAAAAAAACTACATCAGTACAACTCATTCTATCTCTAAAAATACTAAAATAGTAAAAATAAATTCTTAGTCCCCTCATGTCAATTCTATCCCCAATATCTTTTTAATAGAACCAAATAATTCAATAGAATAAATTCACTAATCCTAAAAAATAATAGAATGTAATTTCTATAATACTGAACACTATAAAGAAACCATATAACCATACTTCAACATTTAAAAATAAAATCATGTATAGAGTATATTTTCATCATTAAATATATTCAAACAAACTAATTAATTTCAACCATTATATAGTTTACTAATTAAATTGTGTTATAAATTTTATCAATTAGTAACTAAAAATAGAAAACATAAATTCATAATAGATAAAACATTCTATTTCTAATATTTTTTAAAATGTAAATTCATAACATAATTAAAGATTCCAAAATAACCTATTTTTTACATCCATTATGCTATTATCCAAATATAAGTGGTGGTAATAAAATCACAATTTCCACCAGTAAAGGTTTTCACAGTTTTAAAATCAATAAAGATGTAGCCAGATACTCAAAAAACATGGATTCATGTAGAATACATGTGTTCCACTGTTTCTTCCCTCAAATTTTAATATTATTTATATTATATTTAATTAATATAATTTAGATATACACCCAATGAAAATATATGCATGATTATCCATATTCACACACAATAAATGAATGAAATTTATGGAATCCCCTACCTCAATTAAATATTTTATGAACACTGTGAATAAATGATGTACAATCAAGGAACATTTTACTTAATAAATAAAAGGAACCTATAAAGGGCCTAATCACATTAGATACTCATGGAGAACATAGTAAAACAATATCCAATACCAAAATAACATAGTACAATAAACCCAAAAATAAGAAGGGTAATAGTAATAATTATAGAGGTGGAATAATGATAAGAATAAAAAAATTAATCGATGAAGAATTCAGAATATAATTCGAGAGGTTAGTGTCCAAACTAATTTGATAAATAATCTCTAAATACCAACAATGATTTGGGTTAGGGTTGTTAAGAAATTAAAATACAATTGAATAATAGGTCAATCATTATATATAGATAAAACCTGACCCCCCTCTACAATAATGTGGTGGATCGAAAAATATTTTCCCCATATTATACTAATTATAAATCCAAAAAAATAGTTTTTTGGGAAAATTATATCCCCTATAAATCATGATATCATTAAATATGTTAAATATATAATTGAATTTGACCATTGTGTGGAAGTAGCCAAAAAATTAATGAATCAACCTCCAATATGAAACCTTTGAATGATCAACCATAACATAGAAGAACAACCCTAACAATTTCCATACTATCCTTGTTACAAACCCTGTTGAAAATCTATTATGACTCAGAAATAACAACCCCACCATAACCAAAAATGGAGTTACACATATAATGACCCAATATTAAACATCCTATAAATTGAATCATTAGAAAATAATTCACCATCATTAATTTTTAGGATCATTTTGGATTTGGTTTTTTCAAAATTAAGTCATAAATATAACATAATAATACCATTTATTAAAATGTGGACACTTCAACCAAGTGTCAATTTTTTTCACAATATAAATCATTTTTAATGGAAAACATTATCTTTTCTTGAAAACCCATCATGAATTTCCACACAACTTCCTATTTGTTATTACTAATCCAAAAAATCTATAACTAAAATTTTAAAAATAGGATGTGTAGAAGAACCCAATAAGGGTCATAAAATGTTGAAAGAAAGTTTTTAGTCCATTTTAAAATAATAAAATCATAAAATAGTGGTTTGATTTAATATAATAAACATTGAACTCAAATAATACTTTTCATAAAAAAGAAATCAACAGCACTGTGAAATGTTTATCACAATCCCCATTAATATAATAAATAAAGGAAAAATCATAATCATTAGGATTTCATATAATACATGTGAATCCATGAAATATATTTTCTAAAAAATATAACTTTTTACCCTAAAAGTTATTAATCATTCCTTTAAAATAAATAAACATTATCATAAATTGAATAATAAAATTATTTCGATGAAAAAAATTAAAAATCATTGAAAATATATATTAGTTACTAGGTATATCATCTCCTTATAACAATTACAAGTGGAATAACAAATACAATCAACTTATAATATAATTTTCTAAAAAAATAATGACCCACTAAATTGGAGAGATATATCATTCTGAATGATCATAATAAATTATAAACCAGAATAACATGTAATTAACTATTAATTTTTTTTTATTTCCATTATCAAACTTGAACAAATATACTTTTAATCTCATAATAAAAACATTTTTTGATATTGTAATATTCCTCTCCTTGTAAATTAAAATTTCAAAACTAAAATACCTAAAAAATTAAAGGTGGGTATTTCATTGATGAAAACATATAAAATTAAGAATTCATACATAAAAAACTATCATAGTGGGAAAAATTATTTTCATCATATAATTTACTATAAAAACTCTTTTTAAATTTTTATAAAAAAAATTAAAAAAATCATTATAAATTATATATAATTATTAATTTCAAAAATAATTGAAATAAGGTTAAAATAGATATAAAATTAAATTTATAATTCATTTATTTCAATATAATTTTTTTATTAATATATACTTGGATGAAAATTATTTTTAAAAAATCATTAAAACACTTCAGATGAGTTTTTTCAGATAAGGTTTCTCTTACCATAAGACTGACTCATTATGTACATTCACTATCATCATGAATAATAAATACATGATAATTATTTAAATTATTACAAACCTTTTTATAGTTCATTAAATCTATTATTTTATTTATTAATATACTATATACTATTTGATAATCAACTAAGTTCACATTTTATGTTTTGATGATTCTCGACTCATATGTCAAAAATGACTATGTAAATATGACTTTATATGAAGAGGAAATTATTCAATCCTTTCTAGAAAAATAATCATGAAATGAATATATATTTTTATACATTAATCATTCTTTTAATTCCAACCATGAAATATGGTAATGAAAAATAATCAATATTGTAATCATGGAGATGGTTTCTCATACACACACATTAACAACAATTAATTTTTTCAATGAAAATAATATATATAAGGTAAGTATTATTTTAACTCTCCAAATATTTTATTATATCATAAATATAATATTATTTTATAAAAACTAATTATATATAACATTAATGTGGTATGGTCATGAAAAATTTATCACATTGCTTTTTAGTTGTTGTAATACACACATATGCAGAAATGATGTTACCATTTTTCAATGGATGGAAATGTAAGAAAATATATAATAACTTATATTTACATAATATTAATTATTTTGTTATTATATTTTATATAAATTAAATTTATAATTATAGTAATCCATGAAAGGAATTGATCGAAAATGATTTACATCATTTTATGAAGTGGGTTTCAATTGTACACATGAATAATGGTTTAATTTACTATTTGATGGAAGATTAGATTAATATAGGCTATTAAATTAACATAATAAAATATAAATACATTTAATATAATGATTTTATTATTTTTTTCAAAGAGGGAATGGATTTAAAAGAGGTATAATAAAAAATAAAACTAAAATAATCATTTAAAATATAAACCCCTTCTTTAGACAACCCCCTTCAATTTACAAATTAAGGCCTATTTATTTTTTATTATTACAAAAATAATAAATCAATACTATTGTAAGGGATTTTGGGAATGTATTTTAGTAGTTATGTGATGAAATATAGTGCTTAAAAGGTGTGATGAATATTTGAGATGTGGTTTACATTAATAAGTGAGGGGATATGATCTCTTATAATTACATAAAAGATTTAATTCATTTAATTGTTAATTTAAATGAATAATAAATAATATATTTATAAAATAATATTATTTTATTTTATTTACTCTCATAAAATAAAATTTTGACATGTTGAGGTGATGTTTTAACCCTTTCACTTTGTCTTAATGCCCCGTTATACTATTTGATGATTATTTCATATCAATGTTTTTAATAAATTAGGTTTCATGAATGTTACAATAAAATTAAAGGTGAAAAGTAAATTTTACTTGGTAGATTTATAAAACCACATTCAATTCAATTGGTTGAATAAAATATTTATATATATTGTAAATCATTTAATAAAAAAATTATTATAAAATATCATTATTTTCATTTTTGGAACGATTAAATTGATTTTAAAGTCATCAAGGTAATTATGTATATAGAATGTTTACCTTAAAAACACTATAATATTTTATTTTTAAAAATATAATGTTTGGAACACTATAACTCAACAAAACAATATTACATTTAGTGTTTGTAATTTCATTTACATGATTTATTGACTACTTCCACAAGCACAATGTCTGCATTTTTTAATCATTTAATGTAAATATTTAATCAATAAAAACAATAAAAGAAAGCCATAAAAGTTCAAATGAAATTATTTTATTCATTAATTAATTACATTTAATAACATATATTTCATGAAAACTTAATTAATATTTTTTTGACTTTTCTAACCTTTTACAAACATTGAAAAGCATTTAGATAAGTAACTTTTTATATAATTTTAAAATTGATATATATAAATTGAGATTATAAAGAATAAATCATATTTATAAACTATGTAAAATAAAAGCTTATTCCTTCACAAAAATTATCTTTACGCTTGAAAATTGGACTTTTAGACTACTATGAGAGCACCGTGTCATCAATAAAAATGATTTTTATATTTATCATGAAACAAAATATATATTATATGTTTCAAATTATTTTTTTTAATTTATTTATTTTATAATAAAAAATATTTTTTTATTTCAAAAAAATTAATTATTTTTTATATCCTATTTGTGTTTTCACAATATCAAAAAATATACTATATTTCATAAAAACAATTTTTTTTTTACTTTCACCAAAATTTAAATCATCATAATAATATCATAAATATATTCAAGGATAAATTTAAATTTATAAATTAAAAAATTAATTTCATTTAAAAAAATTTAATTTCTATAAGTGAAAGAAATAAAATTTAATATTAATCTGTTAAGTGCAATTAAAAACTTTTTTTAGAAAAATATTTTTTATGCCCAAAAAATAACAAGTATCAAAATGAATAATAAGGATGATTAATATATAATTAATTAAATTATTTAAAAAAATTATGTATTATATTAATTTAAGAAAAAATTAAAGTAATTATAGTAATTTTCATTGAAATGAAATTAGTGTTTTATAAAAATCTCTATTTTTTCCTATTCACATACTAACAAATATTTTTAGAAAAATCCTAAAAAATCACTCTAAGATAATTTTAACACGATGATTTCAAAATTTTTATCCTTTTTATGAAATATGTTTTTTTTAGTTTTTGATAAATTAATCAATAAAAAAAATCAATAAAATACATTTATGACGAAAATAATATTTTAGAGAATAAAATGACTGTTAAAATATGACTTCTCATTTAATATGATTTAATTAGTAAACGAAATTCCTATAAAATTTATATAAATTTTATAATGTTTTAAATATTATTCATGCCCCAAAATTATATTTCATGGTTATAACATTCATACAAATATTTCTCAGTTTATTTATGCTCACTGATGTTGGCCATATATGGTATAAAAAGTAATTATTTATTATATTATGAGGATCTGACATCCTCCCCTTATAATAAATTTCATCCTTAAACTTTTTAATTGATCATGGTAGATAAAGTATTAACATTATAAAATACCTTTTAGTAAACTCACATCATAAAAGGTTTGGTCAAGTGTTCTCTTGAAAAGAGGGGAAGGGAAATATGAAGTATATCTAGAGTAACACATAACTTGGATTAAAAATAGGATAACATTTTTGGGACGTGAAAATATAGACATGAAGGAATATTTAATTTCCAAAAAATAGTAAAATGTGACATATAAAATTGATTAGAAGACTGTTAATGACCACGAGAACGTAAATTTCAACAAAACAATAAAACAAAGACTTTCCAAAAATAAAATAAATTAATCAAAAATGAATGTATTAGGATCCCATTTTTATTTCAATATATATTTCATATAGTTTATTATTTCCTTTACAATTTATATAAATAAAATAATGAAATATAATTACTAAACAAGTATAATTTCATCCTTTAATTAATTTTCAATAGAATATCATCTTTTTGTTCTTCTGAATGACGATTCTTTAATATTAATTTTTTATGTTTGGATTACTATAATCATCTTCTAATGGATCACATCATTTCAAAAAATTATAATATGTTGTTTCAACTATCATTAACTATTAAATGAATCCAAAATGGTTAGAATAAGGTAGTATTATTCCCAAAATTAATAGAAATTTATATAAATAAATACATAATTAATATCTAATGCCTTAAAAATAACACCCGAATCCCAACACATGTCATTGGATAAATAAATATCAATAAAAATAATCAATGTATTCTGAACCAAGTAAGAAAGACAAAAATCATGAAGTATTTGAAGAAATAATCTTCTAAGAATAATATAACAATTTCTACAATTAAAATTATTCAATTATAAATTCATACACCCCGAAATGGATATTACATAAAAGGAAAAGTTGAAACCACAATGGTAACCCAAAAAAACAATTAATTTGGTTTCTGCATAGGATAAAATAAGTTTAGAATGAATATTGGACATATAGAAAAAGAAATATATTTATACAGAGTGATTATGGTCATCAATAAAAAACAAGTGACTAATCAAATAAATTATGAGGGCCTCAAAGTCATAATTATGTAATGATTTAGAAGGCCATCCGTTCAACAGAATTAATGTATTTGGACAACACATATTCTTTTTATCATTATCCTAATAACGAGTTTCTCTTTTATTGAACAAGAACATAAGGAACTATGCATACACATATAATTTTTTTTTCATTCATTAGTTTTTCTTTTAACTATTTCAAATTCGTCCATTACTTCAAAAAATGGACGTACAGAAGTTAACTTTGATGATCGAAGCACTAAAATACCCTTTTCAAGAATATTAATGCTTATAAAGGAATGAAAAATATAATTATTTTTCTATAACTATTATTCAAAATCAATATGGTTAATACATTAATATTTAATCATAAATAGTGACACTGCTATTTCATCACAAATAATTATTCATCAAAAATAATTATAGAATAACCAAGACATTGTGTAGGCCAGTGGTGGGTGTGTAACCCTTAGCATAAATCGATCATGGGTTCAAGACCCACGACCTTACCAAAATTACTATAAATACTTATAGAAAGAATGAATAATTTATTATTCCAAAGATTACAGTATATATTAAAAAGATAAAAAATGTTGTAAACTTCATCCATGATAGCATAAAATACTTTTCAAAAAGTCCTTAATTAGTTCCAAGATAATCAGTACCATCCACTTTACTTATCATATCCCACATATCTTTATCTGAACAACATTATCATAACATAAGGAACATATTAAGGGTTATATTTCCCTTAATCATGTCTTTTACATGTAAATAAATTTTAATTTATATCACATTTATTTTCCATTAGAACCATTCAATGATTTCTTATAAATCCATAGATAAATACATAAGCTGAACACTCATTTTATATTTAATCATTAACCATTTATATAACATACATAATGAATCCATATAGATAAAATATTTTATAATTCCACTTCATCATTATTCCCTTTCCTAGGATACCTCATCGTATTACATAATACCTCTATCCTTTTAAATTTCATCTATAATCTCTTCATCATCAGTATTTAATGCATTACTCATACCACCTTATTTATTCTCTTCAAGATATTTCTTATTGGGAAATTGATTTTTAAAATGACCATGTATTCTATACTTATAACACATAACCTTTGATGATTCCCTAGGGAGGCCAATATTATCATGTATTTTTTAACTGAGATCATCATTTTTCCCTTACAGTCACAGGATTTGTGTGCTTATTTTCTACAATCAAAACACCTTCTTGTTCCTCTAAGACATTCATTTATGTGATTATTGCCACATTTTTTACATAAAGGGAAAAATATTCTTCCGTCTATGGTCTCTATTACCTTAACTCTCAATGAACACTTTATTTATCTTCCTTGGTTAGTCTGAGAGTTGCATAAGGTACGCATTATTAATCTTTTTTTGTGAAAATTGATTAGACATGTACACAACATATATTAATCTAGTGATCATACCATTTTACTTTTCATTATAAAATCCTCCATCACATTCAACATAAATCCAATTTCTTCTAGTTAACTCAATTTACTAAAACCAAAATCATAGTTTGAGAATTACATATAATAGTTGAAAACCACATATTCATTAAAAATATTACTTAAAGAAAGTCTAAATCATGGAACATTTCTTATTCTATTAAAATCTAGTTTTATCCTAGTTTATTCATAGCCAAATTAAATATAAATCATTCATTATGGTTCATGAAGAGTTTTTGAATTCCCAAATCATATCCCACGAGAGTGTTGAATGAGGTGTATGCAAGGCTCGTTTTCATGTAACAGATTACCCCAAGTTAGGCCTAGAACATATTATCGAAGCTTTTACCCCTAGGTACATCTTTTCGAGAGACATATACTCTTGTAGTATGAAGACGAGGCTATAGTACCAAGAAAATACTCACTATATCCTTTATAAATTTACAATTCATTTTCCTAAACATTGGCTCATCCTTATACTTATCCTTAGAGACTTCCATAGATATATCCTTAGAAATATACCGAAGGATATCACTAAAGTTTTCTCATAATAGTTTCTAAATTTTGACTAATCCTTTACCTAGATATCAACTATAGCCACCCATTCTTAACGTACTTGGATATTACGACATTTCATATTAATATTTAGTACATTACTATAATACATGCCTGAGAACCGTAATAGTTTAGTGTGTTTGGAAACATTGAAACAAAATATTTTATCATGATGAAAGATCATAAAAATATCCCATAGAGATCTCAAACACTATTAATTCTATGAAAACCCTTTCCTCATTACCCAGGTAAAAAATATATGAAGGGGTGAGATCCAATTCTTAGTAAGGGTAAATAAATGAAAGGTTTACGGCTAACATGAAAAAAGGATATGGAACTTGAGCATAACATTTTAAGATCATACCCTTAATATTATAAATCATAAAAATATTTTAAATTCACAATATATTAATCATAATATATTTAAGAGCATAAATCATGAAATCACAACATAAGAAATAAAACATGGATTTTTGGTAGACACATAATAATATAATTTTATTTCATTATTATCCAAGGGATCACATACAATACCATATTGGTAGTATGAGTTCACTCACCATACCATCTTGGCAGTCTTGGTTCACTCTAGTCAAGGTTCATTATCAGGACCATCTTAATCTATCTCATGAGATATAAATCTTTACCCAAAGCATTGGAGAGAGATATAGGTCCCACACATCTCATAATTAAATCATACATACATTTTCCACAATATCCTAAACAATCATATTACCAACCATGATATCTAATGTGTATCATAAACATGTAATCATATTATAACCTATATAAAAGACAAAAGTTTCATAATCTTTTAATAAAAAACATAACCCATGAAGGAAAAATAGATTTAAAAAACATATAACCAATGAAATAGAAATTGGTTTCCCAATGGCCATGAAATTAAGTATAACCCATTCATAGAAAGAATATGAATGTATCTTTTAGATCCTTTCCTAGAATCGAATCTGTAACATCATAAGATGTCATCTTAGATGGAAAATAATTTTTAAATATCTTTCAAAAACGTTTCTTGAGAAAATTTCCTTTCTCATTTGAAAAAATAATTTAAATACATAAAACCATTTGAAAAATAAATTTCTAAAAAAATACCTTCAAAACTTATGAAGATGATTTGAAATCATTTTGAATAACATTATCATTAAAAACTTATAAAATATGATTCCAAAAATTTTAAAATACTTTTTCTTTGGAAACACATTGAAATCATATAAATAAATTTGGAAAAAAATTTTAGAATACTTTTTCAAAAAAATGAAAAGTGCGTGAAAATGTTCATAAAACCATTATGTTAAAAATAATTTGTTAATTTATAAATAAGGATGGAAAAAATGATGAAAACATTTTACCTGAAAACTTATAAAAGAAGGTTGAAGACATTTTGAAAGAAATTTTCCTTGAAAATAAATTTTAAAAAAATTTTATTAAAAATTATCCTTTTACAAATGAAAAGGAATATTCAAATAAGTGATGATGGGTAATCCATACATGTAGTGTGAGGTAAAAAGAACATTCCTTTTTTATGGTAAAAAATATTGAAAAATGCCTTGTTCTGAAAGTGAAAATAATATTTCTTTGAATTTATTGATGAAAGATAAAAATGGTGATTTTTTTAAAATATTAATGAATAAATGTACAATATTCTTGGAAACCCTTTTTGAAAACATGGTTTTAAGGGAAAATTTATTTCTGACTGAAGTGAGGGTAATGTCAGGATTTATTAAAGTTAAATTCTTAACTATCTTATTTACTAAAGAGTGGAGGAAATGGTACACATATAGAAATAAATAATTAATAACTATAGGATAAGAAAAATGATGAATGTTCTTGAAATAAGGATCATAAGATTTCATCCAAGGAAGTATAAACATAAACACTCTTAAAATGCGATGAAATTGTCTCAATAAACTCTTACAGCTTGGTAACATGGGGTCATACTCTCTGTGTAAGAAAAGGAAATTATATTAAACATAAAATATCATTCAAATAAGTAAATTAATTATATAAAATATAAAATGGAAGTCTAAACACCTCAAAATAGAATTTAGGCGCACAAAAAAACATAACTCTCAAAAAAAGAAAATTGGGGAAACACTATTTCACTAATTTGGTAACTTCTGAAACTTAAACCCTATGAGAGAAAGATCATAAAATGAATATGTCAATAACCATAAATTTTATTATTTGACACATATAAAAAAATCATGTTCAATATATACACCATAAAAAAGGAAAGAGTGGTGAACATAGCATATATCTCATAGAAATAAAAAGTGAGATGAAATCACCTTACCTTGGGTCTTGACTCTCGTCAAACTCACTAAAACAAGCCTCATATTAAATATAAATTTATAATAAATATTTTTTAGAACTGTATTATTATATCTAAAACTATATATGGTTTTATTACGAACTTATATTACCTTCTTGTTAACCTCCCTATGTTAAGTTTCACATCAGATAATATTCTCTTTGTTCTTCGCATTTGCTTTAATTTACTGTATTGTTGGTCCTTATACATATATAATGATTCCATAATGTAAACCTTGATATAAATATTATTTATATCTAGTATATTTTATTATGATAATCTATATAATATATAAGTATTAAATGGAATACACAATTCATGAAGATAGTAAGACGTACGTACTCATGAACGATGTTTTTGTTTTTATTGTTGTATTAAAAAAAATAAAGAAAATGAAATATATATATATTAATGTATATAATTTGATTAAATTATATTTATAATTTTATATATATCATATAAGTTTACTAAAACCATCTTTAATACATTCCATGTAGTGTTTGAAATTATTACATCGTTTTGAGGGGGCAGTAGTCCACACTTCCTCAAACGAAATTATCATATTTACACCAAATGAAATGTAAAAAGATATGCATTTTAAAAGGAATAAATAAGATTAAAATAGATAATAAATATAATATATAATATATATAAACAAATTTTAAATCATAATTTCTACCATGAGATGCTGTAAGAAAAATTGAACAATCATCGTCCTATGAGGTGAAAGTTTGTCATACATTTAAACAGTATATTTGTTACCCATTAGATATAGGTGTATGTAAGTGTAGGTAAAAAAATTATCAACAAAAAAACCTAGTATATTTGTGATACTGGTGTTTTAATACAGTCATGGAATAAATATAGTGGAGGGGTGGATTAGAAAATAATAGGGAGGATCTTGAGAGAAGGTGTTTCCTCTTAATCGAGTAACTCCTTTTGGTTTGTGAAAAAAAGGCTTCCATGGGAGAAATTATGCAAAAATGGAGGATTAAAGGATTAATGGAGGGATTTTGGGGATTTTAATGGTTATATATCAGATGATAATATGTGGTTGATAGGTGTAAAGAAGAGGGAGAGGTGTGGCCTTTTATTAGATGAGGAGTTTCACTCTTGTAAATATTTGAAGAGAGAATTCCACCGACATTTTTCATATTTCATGTGGATTCAATAATGATCCAAAGTATCTGAATGAAATTATAGGGTCTATATATGGCCACAAAATAAATTTTGGAAATGTTTATATGTAATCAGGGCACTTATATTTAAGGTCTAGTTCTTAGTTATACATAATTTTACATTAATCGATGTAATTAATTTAAATTACATTCAATAATTTTTTTCCAAAAAAATAGAACTTATTAGACATTATAAAATATTATTATTCCAAATAGGGATTCTATTTTTCCAAATTCCAATCATAGTAATGGAAGAAATTAATTTAAAATTTATCTCGTTGACAGGATGACACTGCAGGGTTTTAAAGTAAAAATGATGAAATATTTTCTATGTTTTTTATAAAATTTCATTGTTAAATTGGTTAAAATGAGAAAACTTGGATTAAATGATAACATTATTACCTAATTATACTTATAAACCGATTTAAAATATAATTTAACCTTATAAATAAAATAAATGAAAATCCAGTTTTGAATTAAAATCAAGTATTTTTAGCTATTCATTTAAAAAATGAAACTTTGCAGTAAAATACCAAAAAAATTATCCCAACTTAATTTTTATATTTCAATTCCAATGAAAAATTTTATTTTGACATATTAAATGTATAAAATTTCCAAAAATGTTATTTAAAATGGGTTCTCTATTCAAATGTGTTAAAACTACCTTTATACAAAATATTTGTTTTATGAAAACAATAGGTTTGTTATTGTCTTATGTCAATCCAATCTGTGAGATGAATACCAAAAAAATATTTGATTATATATAAAATATATATATTATATTATTATCACTCACCATTTTTTTAATTTAATTTATTAGCATAAAATAGCTTTGTGACCTTAATAATATTAATATTTTCCTTTATATTCAACTCCTTTTCATATTTATTTCTAATTAATTGATAACATATTAATTCATATTATATTTATGTAAACCATATATTTTAATAAATTTGTTAATAATGTTCATAACCACAAATTTTACTACTAGTTACATATTATTATATTAATTAATAATATTTAAATTATATATTATTGTTTGGTAAAACTCAGTCATGCGTGTTATAGAAGCCATCAAGTAAATTCATTGTTGAGTTTAACAAAAGATAATGTCGGTGTTTTGTAGAGATAAATATAATTGTTATGTTATTTTTTGTGCATGATTAACGTGGTGTTTCATGTAACATAATCCAAACATAGTTATTTAATATAAAAAATCTATATTCAGTGTTCCTTAAAATGAAAAATATCTAAAAAGGTTAAATTAATTCGAAAAAATTCACAAAATATCAGGGTGTTACAATATAAGTATTCAAATACATTTCTTTGGCATTGTAGGTTACTTCATGAGAAATAACCAAATTATCCAAAATTCCAAAATCTTTGGTATAAGAATATATTATATTAAACTCTTCATATCTAAAAGAATAAGAAAAATAATTTATCAATTTACATTTATAATTATGAATATCTTTAGTAGGATTACTCAATTATAATCTAACATTTTTGAAAATTAATATTTTACTTCAATTAAAGTCCAAATTTCAAAACCTATCATTTCAATATGCATCATTATTTTACTATTCCACTAAACATATATTGTACCATTAAAATAATGATGATTATATGTATAAGATAACTATTTTCTATTATTATACATAATAATTTAAAACATTAAATAATAAAAATTCAAAATCTCTAGAAGGAAACTAAATTATAGTTGAAAAGATATATGAAAAACCTTTCACACGAAATATTTGTTGGAGTGAGTAACTCAAGAGGAGGGGGGATGAATTCAGTTCCTACAAAAATTATGTTTAAAAGAGTATAAAACTGAATTAAAAAAATTAATACAAATTCCCAGTAAATCAAAATCATAGAAATATATAAATTTTAACATTCAAAAGTATCTCAAATACACGATTAATGATAATTTAAAATATTTAAAAAATAATTTAACTTTTTAAATTAATATATATAATCATTCACTTTATATAAACAAAAATGAATACTATATATAAATGTAATGTTGTGTTTTTACATTTAAATAACATATATAGTTTCAATTTTTAAATTTATAAAAAACTAGTAAAACACATAACAAAATAAAAGAGGGGGTTAATCCTTTATGTGATACTTAATCCAATCCACATGGAAATCACCTACTACTATGAAGTTTATTATAATAATAAACAGATCCACAACTTGGATTATGGTTTTAAATCAACCATACAAAGGCTATCCAGGGTCAAAACCTCTTCCAAAAATATGTTTGGGAATAAATACAACAAACTATTCACTAATGACCTCTTCCACAATTTATATGGGTATAAAAACGGAAAAGTTGATAGAATGTTTCAGGACTACTCCAGTTTAGTTTAAGAGGCAGTGTGTACAGAAAAAAAGTGTAATGAAACAAAAATCTAAAATCTAAATCATAAATAGAAAAAAAATAAATAGATATTGTAAGAATTTATTCCAATCTATATGAATAGATTCAGGTTTTCAAAGGTCTGATATTTGGTATTTCTTAGGATATCAAATATGTTTCTTTGAATGTGTGTGAAGACAAAGTATCATAATGACCAGATTTTTTTTCTATTTCTTGATGTTCAATATGCCTTCACACATAGGTCTCTTGATTTTATATATGATTTTTTTGTTCAAATGTTTATTCTACACACCACTAGTCTGGCTTTTTTTAAATTCATGACATAGTTCATCAGAATAAACAACTCTTTAGGCCCAAATATCCATTCAATAATAATAATAATAACAAAAAATCTTGTATCTTCATTCTAGGTTCCAAATATAGAAACTTGGACTTTTTCTTACATGCATATGTGGAGTGGTATAGGAATAATGATCAATAAATCATCATAAAAATTGAATAAAATAAATTCTATAAACTAGTCATTGAGGGAATTAAATTTTAATGATATTCAGAACATCATTTGTACCATATTAGTAGAATATCATCTTTGGTGGTATATTTTACAAACCATAGATCAAATGTGATGGTAGTATAGTCCAACGATAGATTTCTAAATGGTAGATCATCTAATATATATGTAGATATAATTAGTGATTGATCATGTATCACTATAAATCTAGTATAGTGGTGGATCTAGTATCATGGTAGATCTATCTTGGCAGTAGATCTATTTTGAAAGTATATCTAGTTTTGTAGTAGATTCTATCTGGAAGTAGAACTATCCTAAGAGTAGATCATTTCTAAAAGTAGAAAAAATATAATAGAAGAGCATTATTGGTAGATGCTCTAGTGGTATATGTAGTCAATTGATATTTTTTTATACTAAGGGTAGATTTCCCCAATGGTAGATCCACCAATGGTAGTGTATGATGGTGGATGTAGTCCATTTAAAGATCTAATTGAACTAATGGTAGATTTTTAATTATCCATGTTCCATCAAAATGTGATATACTATCATAAAACATTAATTTTATTAAAAATATAAAAAACATGATTTTTGATCATTAAAATAATAAGGTTCCAACACCTTGTATGGAGTAAATTAAAAACAATTAACATATATTCTTGGATGTGATAGTCCACATTTATTCAAGAGTGATTTTTACATTTCCCATGAAATAAGAAAATTTGTTGAATATAGTTTTTCCACATACATAAAAAATATGTATTATATATATAATATAGATATAATTATTTTATAATGGAAATATTATATTATATGTTCATAGAATAAGAAAAAAACATGAATGTGTTTGGTTAAGGATTTCACATCTTCCATGGATGACCCCCATTGTATTACAACATAATCCTTTTGCAATTGGTCTCTTTAGAGTATAATTTCCTTTGGAAAGTGCATATAATAGTTGGTATGCGATTTTATTAGATATTGGTTCAGATAGATTGATCAATGTGTGTGATGAAGTGAGGAAATGTGGTTCCATTTATAGGTTAGTAAAGTGGAACTATTTTAATTATTCAATTTTATAAAATAATATAAAGTATTATTCAAGGGAAATTATATCCAAAGAAACAAAAATTATAATGTATGATTATTTATGTTCCAATCAAACAAAAATAATCAAATTAAAAAATGTTTTATGAATATCTTATGTTGTATCTATTAGTTTGAAAAATGTTATCCTTTACCAAGGTCACATAGCATTTTACCATGTTAATTAAATAACAAGAATTGAACCAATAATGAACAATAACGGATTTTTTTCTATATAATTCCCAATATAAACCAATGAAATCAAATTAAATTTATATGGGTCCTAGAATTTACTTTTTATATATTTTCACAAAACAAATAAAAAACAATTTTAAGAAAAATACCAGTTTTTAGCATAATAATGATTTTAATAAAAAATTATGCATATAATTGATTATAATAAAATTAATTAAATTATAATTAAAAATTAACATTATATTACATTTATACCATTCCAAAACCAATTTCAATTTTAATACCACTCTATTGAATTCTAATACATAGAAATTGTTATTAATCATAATAAAATGTAACTTCTCCTCCAAAGTTCATGAATGGGTCCCAAAATTCCAAATAATTTTTTCTAATGAATTATTTTATTCCTTAAAAACATATATAGTCGTTCTAAAGATTTTATGACATCTTAAATCAATCTTACATCATGATGATATCATAAAAGGTATAGTATTTTGTAAAAAAAAACATTTTTAACAATTCATAGAGGATTCACATCGTCAAATATCCTAAAAAATAAACAATATATGATTTTTATGTGATTAATCCAATGTTTAATTAATTTTTATAAAATTTAAATTCTAAAACTTCGAAAGATATCTTTTAAATAAAACTAAGTAATACATGGAAAATATTATTTATTAAAATAATAATTGTTTTGTTCTCAATTGAAAAAATTAATGAAATTTATTTATAAAAATATGATCCATTGAATCCATAAAATGATTATATGTAAATTATATTATTGATAAATTACATGGTTTACCTATGTTTTCATTGTAAATGTAAATAAATCTGATATTTTTGACACATGCTTATGAAACCTCTAAATTTATCCCATGTATCATCGAAATTATCACCCAAAGCAATGATAAAACTGATGATTTGTTGGATCACCCCATTTATTATTCACCTTGACTACAATTTCCTGAAAAAATAATTTTATGTCTTGATCCCATGTGTAAAAAATTTATTCATTAATTTTTTCGATTAAACTCCTATCATATCATTTTAAATAAAATGGGAAAATGTCATCTTATGTTCTTCCTCATTAATCCCATATATTGGGAATTACTAAACAATTATATAAAAGTTCCTAATGTTTTTTAAATAGTATTAATGTTTTTAGCAATTATAGGATAGAAACATATAAATATATTATTACTTCATTAACTAGTTTTTTTATTTTAGAGTTAACCCAATTATAGACGGATTACTAAAAACTATAGGTAGTTGTAAATCCATTATTATGACTCTCTCAATGACATGATTTGATGGATGAGGTGGGATGATTTAATCATGATGATATAAAACCACCATATGATCTACAAATTTAATTTAATTATTATTTTTAAGAGATATAAAAAATTTTAAAATATCATGGATCACTGACCCTAATTTTTCAGTTTTTGATATAGTATTAACATATTAGTTTGATATAGTTTTTTAGTTGTTTTTAAGAATATATTTGGAAAAATATATTTAATTATATAGTCTAATGAATCATTATATGGAAACAATAAAAAAATTCTTTGTTAATTATTTGGTATATTGAAATGTATTTTTATGACATACTGAAACTATTGTAGGACTTGGTAGGGTTGAACCCAAATGGATTTTTATGTGTTATCCAAGATAAGGGAACCAAAAAATAAAAAATATTAAATTTAATGTAACAATGATTGATGGTAAAAAATTAAGGGATATGCAATGTGATTTAAATTGAAAAAAATTTAAAGTTGTTGTGTGAAACTATTTTTAAATGAAAGAATATCAAAAAAAATATCAAAAATATTAAATAAGTGATAAATGGAATTGGTGAAATTTTATTTTATTACTCCAAAATTATATTCATTATTTTATGTTAAATTATTTCTTTAGTGGTCCTCTTTCTAGGAAATGATGTTAAAATCTTGAATTGGATAGGGTATCTTATAGAATATTTTGTTATGTAATTTTTCAAGTACAAAACACAACTCAATCTTGGGATATAAAATAATGATCATTATTGTATAATTTTTTTTAAAAAAAAATTATGTGATGGTTTTCAATTAATCAAAACTCCCTTTGTGATGTTATTTATTAGAGATCATTTTCTTAATAGTTTTGTTTATTTCAATGAACATCAACTATCGTTGAATCTACAATGTTTGAAAAAATATTAAAATTAATGAATATTCATACGATTCTCAATATAGAATAAAGTGGTCTCAATGATGTAAGGAAATAAGAAGAAACTATATAATTCCATTATGAAGTTAAAGATAATTATCCTATAAATTTTTACGCAGTGAAATATTCCCAAAAAAAATATTACAACAATAAAATAATGAGAAATTGAATATGATTCTTCCCCATTATGAAGATATGATCTTCATATTTACCACTCTTATTGTGTATTTCCGAATATAAATTGGCTTCTCTATGTTCACCCCATGATTGATCAATATATTCCACCATAAAAGTGATGTTGTGTTGTGAATAAAAATATAACCAAATGATTTTACTCATAGAAAAAATTTCCTAGAATAAACCACAAGTCATCATGTTGAAACATTGAACATTCATCATCATATTTTTGTTAAGCATGCATGAATTATCTAAATAATACACTACCCCAAATTCACAATTCAATGATTCTACATAAATAATTAGTTGCATGAATCTTCATAACATCATCAGTCTCTGAGATAAATTTGGTTTCCTTAACAAACTAATATTTAAAATAAATTATCTTTTTTATATAATTCGTGAATTTTACAGTCCATGATATTTAAAAAAGTAATATATGATATGTTTAGACTTTTTGGGGAATTTATCATTCAAATGATAGTTGTTTATTTTATATTAAATTATCCTATTAATTCTCCGCCCATTATAAAATTATTTTATATATGAACTTACCATAAGGAAAACACCATAGGTATGAACATATTCCCCCATTAAATATATTCCTTCACAACTCTTAAAAAATATCTTATGTATTATACTCCTTTTAAAAAAAATGATACATATGAAATTATTTTATAAAAATGATCAAATCCATTAAAATTCAATTTATTTCTAAAAGGAAAAAACTATATGTATGATATCCCTCTAAAAAATATTTTAAAAATTATCGTTAATGGAAAAAATATCATACATATCATAGTAAATTCATATTTTTCAGATTTCCAAAATGGATTATATTTCATTTTTTACATATAATATATAATCAAGTAAAAAAATTAATCTAATTATTATTTGGACATATTGTCCCCAAAATTCCAAAATTCTACAAAATCATTCAAATATTATAAATTTCATATGAAAACGTTTAAGATTTAATATATTTACATTAAATGAACATTTGAAGCCTAAAATTTATAATTTCTTGAAAATTATATAGAAGACATGTATTTAAATAATTCTATACCAACATTATGATCTAGATAATGGACATACACTATAACTAATGATGTACATGACCTCCAAAAGTAAATAATAATAGAAATTCTGTTTTATTTGATTCCTAAAAACTACTATCTCTAGAGAAACATGAAATAGACTGCTGATATAGACTCATCACCGATCAAAAAAAAATATTAACCCTAACATCATGGATCCACCATCTATATCTCATATACTCTAGTAGTTGGTATGAATCCCTTATCGAGATGATCTATAACAAACATGAATACTATAAAAAAAATACATTAGTTAGCATAATAACTTACTTATCAATTGTTAATGGGGGAAATATGATGCTGAATTGTCAGACACAACACCATCTAAATGTTCTTCACTCTGAATTACTAATCTAGAAAATAACAGGTGTTAAACATGCATTTTTAGGGAAACTAATTTATTTCCCATTAAAACACATGATCTTTAACTAAATATAAAAATATTTATAAAACTTCACCACCTTTATCATTAAATAATGAATCTCTACTCATAATAAATTCCAAAAAAATATCCAATGAAATTTTCATCCCAAAAAACTCTCTATAAAATAGAATCCAATTTTAATGTGTAGATCCTCGCATCTTACTAATATAAAACCAGATCTATTTTTTTTAGAATGGATGATATTGAATGAAATATCTATTTATATTACTTATGATAATTCTATTGATATATGTTATCACTCACATTTTTTAGTAACATTTATCGATTAATCCTAGGAAAAATCACTATCAAGGACTCATCCTACACGGTTGGGTCAACCCTTTTATATATAACTATATCTTCCTCAATCAAATTTTCTTTTGAAAAAATAGATAGTCAATGACCACTATCCATCATTAATGATAATTAGAAGAATAATATAATCCTAATACCCCATAATTTTCTAAATAAATATTATTTTGATTCAATTTAGCATCCTAAAAATCAAATCTTATTCCAAAACAAATTGAATAATCATGATACATGTAACATTCCTAGGCCTCTAACCTACAACACTAATTATAATTAAAAATATTTTTAGTAGTTTAAAAGTTCTTTAATTATATCATAGGGGTATCTAAACACCAACTTTTTTATCTATCTTCCATTTTGTTTCACACAATTTGTTCAATAAACAATATTTTCATACCAAATCCATATAGACTATAAAATTATATAATATTAGTCTCTATCCAATTACTCATCCATTTATCTAAAAAAACTCTATCCAAACTCTCCCTCATAAGTTACTCTTCTTGGTTTGTCACTGAAAATAATTTTGGACCCAAAATTCAACCCTAAACATACTACATGAAAGTGACTAATATCAAGTGTAAAAAACTCAAAAATGTGATGAATTAACCACTTATTTCCATGAAACAATTAAAATAAACTAAAAATAAACTCCATATTGAAAAAATATTCATGATCACTGATTCAAATAGGCATAATATAAGAACAATTTATCAAAATATATTACTCAAAGAAAAATCTTACTAATATGACTACCTTTTAAACTTCATGCATCAAGTTATTAATTCCCATATTGATTCAAATTCCCCCCAAAAATATATCAATATATATATATATATATATATAAATAAGAGTAAGAGTATATGTATATTAAGCGTATACACCCAAATCTTCTGTTGAAAATATTGATGAATCATGATAATGATTTAGTGAAAAACATTTGAACTACCTTCCACCTACTTAATGTTATCTATCACCCAAATTCCGAAAAGTTCACTAACACAATATTTTATATATGTATAGTAACTTTGCCAAAAATTATATATGATTATGGAATCTTTTAACCACTTCCCTACTCATCTATTCACCCTTACATACCAATGAAATATGTTGAATTATTTTGTAACATCAATATCTATATATCCACAAAAAAATATAAAACATAATAGCAAAAAAACATATCAACAGTAACATCCCACATAACCACATTAAAGTTACATATCACATACACATAATATTAGATATAGTTATAATAAATGGAATGATCCTAAGTTCCTCCACTAACCATGAATGACCCCCACTACGTATCGATTTTCCAACTGAAAACCTTTTTTTCTTTTATATAATCACAATACACACTATTCATCATATGCCTTATATATATAAATATATTATAATGATATTTAACAATTAGTACCATAACTAATAATAGATAATAAAATACATATGTGTTATATATACATTTCCCTCTAAAAAGAGGATGACTGGGAAAACATCTCGAACCAACCTTCCCATATGGTTGTCAGTGAGATTACTCGAAATGGGGGGTTGTGTATAATGAAGGACCTAAACAATTTATTAATATTAAACTCACACACATTACAAGAAATTTTTTTTACATCCAAATGTAATGCAGAATCAACCTATTAGGACTACATCAACATCACAAACTATCACCAATTTTTTCTTTTATAACAAAAAAACAATCATCCCCATCTATCGACATTACAATAACTATATTCATACCTTCCAAACATTTCATCATTTATAATTTAAACTTATTGTACAAATTAAAAATATTCATATATCAAAAAATTAGTTATAAATTATATATTTATCATTAAAAACTCTATTACATTCATTAAATAACCATGATTCTATATTTAATGTCAAAATATTCATTAATAAATATCCTTTACTTCTACATTTGATCACTTCCATTGAGTTTTTGTATCCCACTTAGTACTTTCATCAATATGTTACTCAATTATAAATCAATACCATCTTAAGAAGTTATTTTCACTTAAAAAACATTTCTATTTTAGTATATAATCATGCTCAATGGAACTATAATGCAACCAAAAAACATCCTCATAACACTAAAAAAACACAACAATTCCATAGGCCTATAAAAACCTTAATAAGAAAAAACTAAAAACGATTAAATTAGTAGAACTAGTTATATATCTACTAAAACTAAAATTGTAAAAATACATTCTCATTACCCTCCCACAAATTCCATTCCCAAAATCTTTTTAATAGAACCAAATAATTCTATTGAATAAATTTACTGATCCTCAAAAATAATAAAATGTAATTACTATAATATTGAACGGTATCATGAAAACATATAATCATACTTAAATTTTTTTTAATCACATCATGCAAAGAGTATATTTTTATCATTAAATATATTCAAACGAACTAATTCATTTCAACCATTATATTTTTTACCAATTAAAATTTATTATAAATATTATGAATTAGTAACTAAAAATTGAAAACATAAATGCATAATAGATTAAACATTCTCTTTCTAATATCTATTACAATGTAAATTCATAACATAATTCAATATTTCAAAATAACCTATTTGTTACTTCCATTCTGTTATTATCCAAATATGAGGGGTGGTCATAAAATCACGATTTTACCATTAAATATTTTCATACTTTTAAAATCAACCAAGATGTAGCAATACACTAAAAAAATGGATTCATTTAGAACACATTTGTGCCACCCT
Source organism: Viscum album (assembly GCA_963277665.1). Classification (NCBI taxonomy): domain Eukaryota; kingdom Viridiplantae; phylum Streptophyta; class Magnoliopsida; order Santalales; family Viscaceae; genus Viscum; species Viscum album. The sequence goes on from OY728133.1 coordinate 1,285,750,870, forward strand.
TGTTTCCTTCAAATTTTAATATTATTTCTATTATCATTAATTAAGATAATGTACATATACAACCAATGAAAATAAACACATGATTATCCATATTCATATTCAGGGATGGGGAGAACATGGAGCTCTTCACTTCACCCCATGTCCCATCCAAAAATCCTCATTTGAAATTACTTCTTTCAACATCATTACCCAAAGGCAAAAATAAAATAAAATCATTGATTATGAAATATGGGATACTCAACAAAATATTGGCCCTGAGTAAGTCTCAAAATCATCAGGACCGTAGAGATCAAGCTATAAAAAACTTCTGAGTTAGGGAAATGAGAATATCCAGCAGGCTTCCCACCTAAGGGAAGCCAACCTTAAATAAGTGCTCATGTATTTAAAATCCCATAGAATCCATGCAGGTCCAATTCCATACTCTGCTCACATCCATGTAGGATTGCATGAAATCCAAAAATTTTAAATAGTGGAGGCTACTGATGTGATGTGAGAACAACCCAAGCCCACAGGGCTGGGGGATTTTTCTTTTAAAAAAATTCCCCAATAAGAACAACCAATCAAGGCCATAGTGAATCTATGGAAGAGTGGTAAAAACCCTATCCCGTAGGGCTGGGGGAATTTTTACCTCAAGTTTCTTCCCAACAGATGTCTATCTTCTCCCACCTAGGAAGAACGATGAGCAGAGGAGTCACATGTTCCACCCATTATTGTGGTTTGCACCCTTCACGACAATGGCGCATTACGAGGTAAGATCAGTTCTCCCTTAGGGTTTATATTTGTCAAGAAACCCAAAGAATACTACATAATAAAAGAAGAAAATTCAACAAAGCACATAGAAAGCCTTCCCACCATTCGGCACTGGGTGCACCACCCCCAATTCATTATCCCTCAATGAATGTGGTAAACGTCAACCCCACATATCTCATAGAAAATGACATACAGATAGAGGACACAAGGGAAGATGGTTTCCTCCCAGAGGGATCCCACACTAAGCCTGATGGTGTGCTTACCCGGAACTAGAGAGTGGTCCTAAATTTGGGTGCCCCCTCAGTTAATCTATCACTACCTCTCTCACAAAACCCCAATATTTATAATAATAAATCCAAGGTCATCTATGACCCTCCTCCTCACCCCCGAGAATGTACCCCTCACTCTCGAGGAAAGATTCTCTAAGAAAGAGGAATAAATGAAAAATCTCTGGTGAATTAATGTCGAGATGTGTCATGGGAGCTACCTTGCTGGAGCTGTTCCCCATGAGGAATGTCAGAAGATATTCCTAAAAAAGGTACCATTTCCGGATGCACTCATCTAGGTGAATGAAATCAAGCTCAGATGCCTGTCCAATCTGAAACTGGGACCGTAAACCTAGTAAAACCCAGAATTAGAAGGACATACAGGCTTCCCCCCAATAGGAAAACATCCAGAATATATCTAGGTAAACCCATAAAGGATACCCCTGATTGGGTATCCACCCCAAATTATAGTAGCACCAGCACATGCCTCTTTGACCACTGCCACACCATCCCACACTCCAACCCAGCAGAATATGAATCAAGGGATCATGAAAACCATCAAGAAATTAACATCTCAACTAGAATCCATGGAGGTGTGGCACACTCTAATAAAATCATAGCGAAAACCCTTTCTTGATTTGGTGAGAAACGTTCCACCACCACCAAACTTTGGAAACCCTTTATTTTGAGTATTAAATTTCTTGGAGGACCTAGAACAACATTTAATGAAATACAACTCTTACTGTGACCCCTTAATGGGAACTCCATAGAAGAAAGAAGCAGTAAAACATAGGTGCTCTATGCGAAGCCTATAGGGATTGACCTTCTTATGCTATACTAGCTTTCCAGCTAAATCAATCACAGGCTGGGAGGACCTCTGGAGACAATTTCTTTTTTAGTTCAGTTCAACTCTACCTAAGGCAGTGGTCAGTAACCACATGAACTACAAGAATTGAGAGAACTAAAGAGTCTCAGACTTCATTTTTATATGGGAAGGCCTGAATTATTACCTAAACTAGACGCTTCCCCAAGATGAAATTCTCGCCATGTGCATCGATAATATTTGTAATAAATTACAAAAATAACTCATCCTGGTGAAGTACACAACTGGGTTCCATGATTTCTCTTCCATTTTCCAAAGGATAGTATACTCCTTGAAATATACCTATCTCAAGTCCCAAGTGGCCCCATCATCACTAGGGAATATGGAGGGAAAAGATGAAGCGAATTCTGTCATGCTTAATCCACCCCCGACAACGACTCGAGTTATGAGGCCTCCACCGAACCATGTGGGACCCCCTGGATGCCAAAAACTACCCCCACCTTTGAAATATGAGTGATGGGGTGATAAAAGAAATCAGTTTGAAGAATGAAGAAATAAATTCTACTCATTCTGAGGCGGCCTGGTCCATGGTTACTTCATAGAAGCCATGAATTGCAACTTTCTCCAGCTACCAGATCCAAAGAGAGCTGATGAAGTGGGTCTCAAGGACCATCCAAATTATTTTCCATATCACCAGATTCCGGGGAACACCATCTAGGAATTATTCATCGTCAAGGATCTCCTACAAAAGATGGTGGATTCCAAGAAAGTTAAGTTTGGTCCGCCGCTAGCACAAGTGGCGTATGATTCAACCTCAAACTCAAGATAGGAAGAGGAATGGTGAAAAATTTCTAGTAAGAAGGTTACAAAAATTGACAATTGGTTGACCAGAAAAATAGTCAATCGAGTTCATGGAATTCTCCAAGGACACTTGAATAACCAAATGTGACCCCAAAATCTCCTGATGCAATACGACCATCATCCTTAGCCCCATATTCCTCTATGGTCCAAAAGGAAAGAAATCAGGAGCAAGAAAATGAGATGACACTCAATCCGAAGCCATTGTAGAAACTTTCAGACTTCATACCAACATACATGGTATAACAGGCACCACCTTACCAAATGGTAAAATAAGAACCACCCCACCAAATGACACCATCAGAAGGAGGTAGTCAAATATAAAGATTATCTGATCAATAAATGATCCTAGTCTCCATTAATTTCATTTACTTTATGGACCAATTTTTGATGGAGACTATGGACACAAACCCAAATTCCCCAAGCACAACTGGAGAGATGGGGGAAGAGGCTGTAGAGGCTGGAGGTTTCCTGGAAGGCATGACCATGGTAGGATCCAAATTCTCGGCCACACCATAACTAAAACCATTAACATCATGGAAACCCACTAAAGGACCATCCGACAGACACAACTGGAAATGGAATTCTCCTTTACCCCCACCAAAAGAAATCCAAGACCATTTATCTTGGAGTATCTGTCAGATAAAGAACAAATACCAAATCAACCAAGGCATACAGGCGGACTAATTCAACCCAAATTAGAAAAGACCATGGTGCCACCTCCTCATGTCATAAAGGTTGAACCATCTACACCCAAATCCCAAACCCCTAAAGTGTCTGTAAAAGAGAAACCCCAAGCCGGGATTCACCGAACTTTAGAGTAGAAATATGATATTCTAAATAATTTGGCTTTATTACCAGAAAATATATCAATCTTGGATGTGTTAAATATGTCCACATATCTTTGGTAGGTGCTCATAAAAGCCTTACTAAGTCTCTGAGAATTAGACATCGAAGAAGCAGCAGTTGAAGTCTATCATATTAAGAAAAATCCCAAATAATGTCACGTTGTCATCTCCATCACAGGAAGGGTTGAAAACACTATCATGAGAGGTCACATCAAACCATTATATGTGTCCAAGAAGATAAATGGAATTGATGTTCGGAGGATTTTCATTGACAACGGCTCTGGAGTAAATCTCCTCTCACTACGAATGCTTCGTCCGTTGGGCTATAATGAAGATAACTTGTCACCCTATACCAAAAATCTGCTGGGATATGAAAAAATAAAATAGAAACCATTGGGATGAATCAAGCATAAAACATGGATTGGATTCCTCATGTCATATTTTGAGTTCCAAGTAGTACAGAAACATACAACCTTCAATGTCTTGTTAGGGAGGCCTTGGCTGCATCAACATGCTACAATTCTATCATCATACCATCAATGTGTTAGATATTTAACTTATGAAAAAAATGGGACATTTCACAATGATAAATCCTTTTTTGAGTCATGTTAGTCACATTACATCAACGAAGGGTTATAATAATTGGAAGAGAAGTAGTCTATGGTTGATGACGTTTATTGAAATACTACCCCAAATAGATTGAAAATTTATCTTTCCACCCCCTACAATATCTTGGGGAAGAATATGTATTCCCCATCAACCAAGTTGAATGAATAAGTGAAAGTTTGGATACAGAATCCATTGTTTTCATGATCTTTGTTACAGATGTCAAGTCCAAAGACATAGAAGAGTGGGATGACTCCCATAATGTCAGGAAAATATCTAATAGAGATTCTTTTGACCCATCCTTGAGACCCCAAACTAACCTCACCTTTCTCACTAAGGAAAAAGATGATTTCCCTCCCAATATTGGAGAGTTCATCTCAAGAAAACTCTCTCCATTAGAGGAAGAAGATGATGAAGATGTTGAAGATGTTGAAGATGATGATGGAGAAGAAGAATAATACCTCAAAGATGTCCTCCTTCATTTGAAGAAGGTGTCTCCACCACAATCGATGAACTTAAGGAGATAAAATTTGGCACCAAAGATGACCTGCGAACCACCCTAATCAGTGTGGCTATGCCTGTCGAGGAACATGAGGCATATACCACCTTTTTAACGAAGAATAAAGATGTGTTTTCCTAGACCTACCTAGAAATGCTAGGACTCAATCTTGAGTTTTCCACTCAAGATATGGGTTTACTAAAATATTACCTAGGCTATAAGCAGGCCGCCAGAAGGACCCACCCGACATATGCTGCCAAAATAAAGGTTGAAGTTGACCAGATGATCCAAGACAAATTCACAAGAGAATTCCATTATCCGATATGGATGGAAAACATTATCCCAGTCAAAAAGAAGAATATAAATATTATAATCTACATTCAATTTAGAGACCATAATCATCATTTACTGAAAGATGATTTCACAGTCTCGATCACTGAATTGTTGATTGATGCAATAGTTGGATATGAGGCCCTATCTTTCATGAATGACTATTCTGGATTAAACCAGATCTGGATAGCCTAGGGAGATGAATAAGATACTATATTTATATCCTCTTAGGGAGTGTTCTGTTATAAGGTGATGCCCTTTGGACTAAAAAATGATGCTTCCACATATCAAAGAGCCATGCATCACATTTTTCCAAGCTAAGATCATTGTGTAGTGAATACCATACCCATACCACTATCAAGAGTATTCACATTTATGACCCTATACATATTGAATGGTACTTTCATGTGTTTAATCCACATTACTTAATCATGGAATAACTTATGATGTTGGTTTATTCCATGTTGTATGATCCATGTGTCACCCTTATGCATGAAATGAAATGTTTAAGAAAGTGTGCACCCTGATAGAGCTCTAATGCATTGGGTAAAGTATAGTATCATGATACATCATGTGCAATGGGCGTTGACTCAGGATAATTAAAGTGCAATGAGGTTTTACTCTTGATTCATGTGCAATGAGGGTTTACTCATGCTCCATGTGCAATGAGCCTTGGATCATACTGATACCATGTTAAGTGTTGTTCCCACATTTCCATGTTATGTTTATCATGATATATCATTCCTTTTTCTCTATTGATATGCCTATTTCCTATAATGTATTGTATTCTTCATGATATGACTTTTTTACTCCCTTACAGGGATTTATAGCTCACCCTTTTCTTAGGAATGTCCTGAGGTTATCCCATGCAATGCTAAGTACGAAGGAATTTGTGTGGTCATGTAAAAGAAGTTTTCAATAAAAATGTTGTATTTTATATTCTAAGTTGTTATGTAATGTTCCTAATTTCCAAAGACACTAGACCTTTCGATTCTCATAGTTGTCTTAAGTTAAATTTTATGTAATAAATCATGTTTAAGTGAGTAATAAAAATTAGGGTTGTATTAATAATGTTCATCATAAATGCAAAGTTGAACATTATCCTCTCTATGGCACAGAGGCTTCTATCATTCCCTCCACGACGGTTGCAAATGCTTTTTTCTATTTACAAATAATTGAAGAGGTGACCATATTCCCTCTACGACATGAATACTTCCATCAATTTCATCATAAATGTATATTCGACCATCTACTTTCTCTGTGATGGGCGCAGATGAGGGCTCAGCTCCACGTCGACTGTGATGCTAAAAGTCATTGCACTGGCTGTGGTACTAAAGATCTTTGCGAAGGTTATTTGAAAAGCATCCCCTTTTGGAACTCTTGGTTCCTTTGAATATTTTCCCACACACATATTTTTACACCAACAAATCCCCCCCCTCAGACTTGGAGTCGAGGAGAAAATGATGGTCAAATTCTGAGTGTAGATCGCCAAAATTATAGGCAGATTTCAAGGCAAGATTGAAAAGCATGGTTCCAAGGCAGATAGGTGATGCATGGGTTAAGAATGCCACGAATCATGCCGTGGCTAGGTGGACTGTGAAGCTCGAGGGTCGTCTACTATAAATAGGGGAAGACAACCCCTCTTTTGTCCATTACTATCTCCTCCACTTTTATGCTTGAGTTATTGATTTGAGAATCTATGTGTGCTCAAAAACCGATCTTTGTGAACCTATCCCTTTTTTCTCTACACCGCACAACGAGTCTTTAGACTCTGTGATTGTGCGCTCTACGAGGTCTGTGGTTGAACTTTGCGGCTAGTATCTTCAATCAGGCTCTATGATCAAGCTTTGCGATACAGAACAAAAAATTATAAATTTGTGGGATGGAATGTCCAATCAAGAAGCTACACAGGTGGTCCTTGAATATTATTCTCGAAGGGAAGAGATGGCGGATAATCTAGGCATTAGGGAATGTGTGCAGAGCCATTCATACCATGAATCCCTTGTGGAGATCTTGTTAGAAAGAAATAATAAATATCATATGTGAAAAATATTTCCTTTGTATGGATTTGGTCTGAGGGATGGTGTTCTCATACTCGAAGCTAGTATGGACGAACCAACCAATTGGTTCAAGAGTATGTCGTGACAACACCAGTGGTTCAGGGTTGTCGATGGTCATACATGGAAAGATCACACACCTGTAAATGCTGACTAACTGTAAAATCTTATCAATAATGTTTATAGGAATGCGTTGAATCTAAATGCATCTCCCCCAAAATACCACACCATCCTTGAGGTGGATTTGGGGAACCATGAGAAGGGATGGACTGATTATTGGTAATTGTTATAGGGAGACAATTTTACAGAGGATTGGTTATGGGCTTACAGGGTCTATGTGTCCTACGAGGAATTTGAGATATTGTTGAAGTGATTAGGGTTGTATGAAGATGCGTGGGACTCCCAATTCCACATTTATTAGCTGAAACACATGTTTACAGGATTTATAAGTTGGCGGTCATTGAGGAACAATACTTTTCATATTCACCATAGGGAGGTCGACATCAGACTCTAGGACCTTCATAATATTTTAGGGTTTCCAATATTAAGGGATATGTATGACGAGTTTATCTCCACTGAGAATACATGGGAGAATCTGGAGAAGTTACTGGGGCTAGAAAAGGCATTGATGGATCTGGTGACAGGCGAGGAAAATCAGTCGGTAAGGGATGTCCACTTCAAGTTTTGGTTCACTATCTTCATAAAATTCCCATCAAGACCCACCGCTGAAGGTGGGGAAGCACCCAGAAAGATACCGGTCTGGCCTCCCACATGTCCTAAGGGAGCCCAGCATAGTAAATAGAATTCTTATTAGCAAAACCTGAAGTATAGACAATGGATGATATGGGTGTACAATGTCAACGCCGAGTAGTTGTTGGTGGTTATGGTGGATGGGCTTATTTCTGTTCTAATCTGCAGATGGATGCTGCAGGTCCGGGACATGAATATAGGTGTGAGTACAGGCACATTAATTATGGAATCCATGTTGGTGATGGGGGAGCGTGTCAATTTGGGGATCTCCGTGTTGGCGAAACTGTACAAGGCGCTATGGCACATCAGTGAGGGGAAGAAGCCACATAGGGTGTGTAGACCACTTCATCTTTTGTATGGATGGATCACAACACACAAGGGTTTTTATGAATATCCAAACCCCATTTCCCCTCCTGGTCTAGACATTTGACTAGCTATCTTGAACACAATAGAAAGTTTATCGGCCAAGCTGACTCCGTCATTGGTGCTGTACAGAGTGTGGAGGGAAGATGAATTAAATTTCCATTCATTCAAATTTCCAAAAGGTGTATTCACTGATGAAGGATAGGGAAATAAGGAGAATCAGTCCTATCTCCTGGCTTTTCAGGCTAGAGTTTTGGTAGCACGGGTTGATCACAAGCCTATCTATAAGTTTTACACCCCGCAAAGCATTGCGAGGCAATTTCGGTGCATGTAAGGGTTGGACCTACAATTATACTTGGGAGTACCCCATGAGTATAATCCATGTGTGATGAGGTATATGTGTATCATGTTCATGTGAGAGGATGGGAAGATGCAAAATGAGCTGCCTCCTCCCACAACTATCTACGGGCTAGTAAAGAAGTATCCCAAGAGTTGGAAGGCAGCCTAATCGGAAGAAATTTTTAAGTGAAAAAACTTTCATGATAGTTAAGGGGTGCCTTCTCAACGTCGATGACAGGACTGGAAAGTGAAGATAACATGCTTTGGCAACAGGACTGTAATAACGATGAGTCGAATAATTCTGGGACCTTCACTGATCGAGTGGAAAGCTGTAGTGGCAGAACCAACAGTCCCAGAGGAGAAGATTCAAAAAGAAGGGAGTCCACCTACGGGGTTCCTCAGGATACCCACTCATGCTCTGAGGAAGCAGCTACGCCACACAAACATGCCTAAGAATGCTATTTTTCTGAAGGATTGGGACACTTTGGAGGTTAACAGAAAATTCTTCATTCTTCCTAAATGTGTCACCATCTGAACTATCTCGGGATGTATCTGTCGAAGATCAGACATGCCAAGGCCCACTTTCTGGTGTCCCAAGTGGAAGGGGAGCAGTACATCACCTAGCTAGAGGACTTTGTGAACTCTCGGGGTACTCCACGTCCAATGATTAACCGAGTGAATGTGCTTCTCAATCAAACCATCCCACCATATTTGTCTAATGATGAATTGAGGGAGTGATTCCCCCTACTAGAAGAATCATAAGAGTCCTATTGGGGGGAAGAGGATGGTAGAGGGAGCCCCTTGGAGGAGGTTGAGGTTGCACACTCAGATATGGAAGATTTTGACAAAGACCTTGAGGTAAATCCTAATCTATTTTGCTATGGACCTCAATCAAGTTGTCTAGGTCTTATCAACTAGAATTTTCCCTGTGTAGGAGAACATCATATGTAAAACCCGTTCCCGCCCAAAAATAGATGTAGCTTAAGGGTCTTCACCTGTGACAGAGGTGATTACTAAATCTAGTAGGGCTATGACACCTAGGTTGGTTCTCCCCGAGTCTTCAGATTTCCTAACCATATATGGGGGACCATTCCTCAGGGTTTCGGTAGCATCAGCTCAAGAGAGAGACCAATTATTTGGTATCTGTAAGTCCCCTTCTTCACAGAATCCATAACTATTTTCCATTGAACCAGGCCAACTGACATATGTGTATTTTTATATGCACAATTCTTCAAATGGAATGGGCTGCATTGGCGAGGATGGTTGGGGCCTCCGACACTACCTTTCCTATGGGAACACTGATGGTTATGGAAGAGGACGCCCATACTGACTAAACCTCAATGATCACGATTATAGGTATGACTGTTGGTAGGACTGAACATGAGATCATTGAAGTGGAATCCGATGAAAAGGGCCAATCAGATGACAAGGTTTCCAACCTACCCAACCAGATACCAGAGGAGGATCTTGGTGATGAATTTCTGGAGGCTTTCCCCGAATACAAACCCACCAACCCCAAGGACCGGGATGAGGCTACTTCTGATGAAGAGGATAACAAGGTTTTCTGTCACCGTTCATGGAAACTGATCAAGTACTTCATCAAGGATACCCTACAGGAACAATGGACAATCCATACGGAGAGTCTTAGTTCCTAGCTACGTGAACTATGCATAGGGGGAGTGGATTCCGAAAGTCCCCATATGATCATTCAATATTACATGGAGGAGAAAATATGGGAACATGATTGAGGCCCCAATTTCAGCTAGAAGTAGAGGAAGTCCATCAATATTAAAAAACTTTAAGAGGTTGAGAAAGTGATCCAACACTTGATGGCATGGGTGAATGAACATTCCTCTTTTCTCAATGCTCAATCAGGACTCATATCACGACTGAAGGCATAGTTGATAGAGGCTGTGGAAGAGATGAGGTGAGTATCCCAATAGATTTATACTATCTAAGATGAGTAGGATCATGCTTAGATCAGGTCTAATGAGATATTCCCCATCTATGTCAAAGAGGAGTAGGAGATTAACTGGAAAAAACAAATCCTAGACATTACAAGACATAGAGTGGGGGAGCTAGGATTCTCCATTCTGTATTTTTCATTTATGGTATACCTTTATGGTTTCCATTATGGGTAAACGCGATATCTTTATTTTAGGAAGTGCGGACTACCGCCCCCTCAAAGTAATTTGATTCATTAATTCCATATGTGGGATGTATAAAAGATGAAGTTAATGATATTATATATGATATTATAATGGAATTATAATATACCATTATATCATTATGATTTCACTCCATTAAGTAAGAAATATAAATAAAATTAGTGTTCATGCGTACGTACGACTTACCATCTCCATGAACGGTGCATTTCATTTCTTACCTCTAAATGTTATGTAATATTATAAATTCATATATATACTAGATATATAGATGATATATATGATATCTACATCATGAATATACTTCTTGATATAATGGATATTTTACCACATGAACAACATGTAATTATAAGGAGTTTATTTTTGACTCAAGTACCAATGATCGACAAAACGACCGTTATTAACTTAAATAATTAAATAGTGTTCATAACATGGTAATAAGTGATATAAAAGGAATAATGAACTTGAAAAATATTCTTAAGCAAGTATAAATTAACTCAAGTTTATTATTCAGGAGGTTAAAGACTGATCGAGTCAAGTCAGACACAAGGTATGGGACATCGTCTCAATCCCCTTTCATTGAGGAATATTTTGTTTTATACACAACTTTCTTTTATATGGTGTATAAACCCCTTTGAATTTTATTACTATTCAAAAGGAATATTTTTTATACGAAGTGTTTTACTAAACGACAAAAGGAATGTTTTTTTTTCGTACGTATGCGGCGACAATGACTTCTCCGCCGCCATGACCATTATTTGAGTTTTGGCTTCCTCTACAAGCCATAACTTTTCTTTAAAATGAAAAAATAAATACCATGTTTTAATTTTATTTTATTTTTATATGGAAAATGGTTTTCATAATGTTTTTATTATATCAATGTGTTTTATTGATATCTTGTGATTGAAATGTGGAAATGTTATGTTTCCTTTATGCATGTTTTATGTGATATGATTATGTTATGGTTCTTGGGAATTGTTATGAAGATGGGTGGTTCCATGATAAACTAGGGGAACATGAGCCCGATATAGCTCTCCAATGCATTGGGTAACGTGAAGGGGTTAAACGCTAAGGTTTCTCCAAAGAGATTTAGGGAATATACTGTGATGGGTATTCCAAACGTAACCATGAGGGTTACTCCCTACGTAAGAATGTTATGAATGCCACAAGTTACCTTTATGTCTTATGATTTCTATGATTTATTCATGATTTGATGGGGTATGTTAAAGTGCTTATGTTATATGGGTAATGTATGATTTCATTGATTCTTATGTATACATGGACTAATGTTTTCATTTCGTACTTTTATATCCCTTAATGAGCTTTTTATGCTCATCCCATGTTTTTGAAATGTTTTCCACAGGTGAAGGGAAAAGTACATGATGTGATGATAGTGTCAAGGAAGTGTCATGAAATAATCCATTTTCTGTTTTAAATGTGTTTCCTTTGATGGGAAAAGTGAATATTGTCTTTAATGTAACCACCTTGTTTAAATGTGGAATGTAATGCATGATTTATGATCTAAATCTCTAAAACTCTAAACCTGAAAAGATCCTCAACGTGTATTCTTGAAATAACTCAAGATTAAGTAATGTTTAAGGATGGGTCCTTATAACGAACTTGATGAAAAACATAGTAATTTCCCATATCTCAAAATTCCTTCTTCATTAAAATTGAACTCCAAGGATTTCCTTATTCTGATAGCTTCCACTTTCTTTTGAATTCTTACATCATCCCTTTGATCATTCTTTAACCTTTCCAAAAGAGATGGTTGAGAAATCATTTGTGAAAGGATTGATGATGTTTCCTTCTTTTTGATTCCAATGAACATCTTCATCAAATCCAAGAAGATTGGATCCTTCTCAATTATCATCAAAAATAGAATCATTGGGTCCTTTCTACTTAGAGCATCTTCCACCTTGTCCACTTTCCCAGGGTGGTAATTGATTGAACAGTCATAGTCTTTGATCAGCTCTAACCATATTCGTTGGCGCATGTTCAATTATTTCGGTGTGAATATATACTTGAGGCTTTTGTGGTCTGTATATATTTCACAATTCTCCTTAAAGAGATAATGCTGCCAAATTTTAAAGGCAAATATCACTCCAGCCAACTCCAGATCATTTTTTGGATAATTCTACTCATAAAATTCCAATTACCTTGAAGCATAGGCAATTACTTTGTCATTTTTCATCAACACACAACCCATTCCCTTCTTCGAAGCATCACTGAATACCATAAAAAGTTCTCCACTTGTGGGTAAAGTGAGAACAGTAACAGTGATAAGCCTCCTTTTCTACTCCTTGAATATTTCTTCGCATTCATCACTCTAAGAAAAATTTACTCCTTTTCGAGTTAGCTTGGTAATAGGGTTGGACAATCATGAGAAATTTCTCACAAATCATTGATAATATCCAGCTAACCCCAAGAAGCTATGGATATCCATTACTGATGTTGGACTTAGACAACCCTCAATTGCATCTATTTTCGAGGGATCCATAGATATCCCATTGTTTGTGATGATATGGCCCAAGAATGAGACCTCCTTCAACCAGAACTCACACTTTCTCTACTTTTCATAGAGCTTCTCCTTCCACAAGGTCTTGAGTATAGTTCATAGACACTCCTCATGATCCTCCTTGGTTTTGGAGTATATGAGAATATCATCTAAAAATACTACCACAAATTTGTTAAGGTAATCTCCAAATACTCTATTCATCAAGTCCATGAAGATTGATGGAGAATTAGTGAGTTCGAAAGGCATTACTATGAATTTATAGTGCCTGTATCTTTTACAAAAAGCAGTCTTGGGGATATATTCCTTCTTCACCCTTACTTGATAATATCTCAACCACAAATCCACCTTAGAGAAGTATTTTTCTCCATGAAACTGATCAAACAAGTCATCAATTAAAGAGAGAGGACACTTTTTCTTTATTGTGATTTTTTAAGTTCATGATAATCAATACAAAGGCACATTGACTCATCCGTCTTCTTGATTAAGAGGACTGGTGCACCCCATGGTGAAGCACTTGGGTGTATAAATCCTTTATCCAGTTTCTCCTATAGTTGTTTCTTCAGCTCTTCAAGCTCCACAACATCCATTCTATATGGAGTCTTGGATATTGGAAACACCCCAAGTATAAGATCAATTTAGAATTCAACATCTCTTCTAGGAGGAAGACCAGGAAATTCCTCAGGAAACACTTCAGGGAATTCCATCATAATAGGCATGTCTTCAAGGATGGTTTCCTTCTTAGAATCAATCATCTGAGCTAGATACACGTGCTCATAGGGCATTAATATCCATTCTTGAGATGATGTATCTAAAGAAGATTCACCTTCTTCCTTACATTGGTATAGAATCAGGGGTCGATTATCCACATGGATAATGATTTTCCTCTCACGACAATTTATGTTGGATATATAAAAGGAAAGCCAATCCATGACAAGAATTTCTTTAAATTCCACAAGAGGGAGTATGATGAGGTTATACAGGAAGTTCTATCCACCAATTATGATAGGAGAGGAGTTATATTCAAGGGATGAAATGATTATCCCATTTTCTGTACCCACCAACATCTTTACTTCCATGATATTTGGTGGTGTTGGGATTGTTCAAGTAAACATTTGGGATATAAAATAATGCATAGGACCCGGATCAAAAAGTATGTTCACTATTCTTGAATGAATAACTAGCATACCTATCACCAATTCATTTTCAGGGTTCACTTCAGGATTAGTGATGGAAAAATCTCACCCTTTCTTCCTTGGAGGTTGTTGATTGCCTCTGAAAACCCTTGGTTTAGGGCACTGGTTTGAAATGTGCACTGGTTCTTTGTAGTTGAAGGAATGAATAATGCGTTGAGGGTCAAGCAGAGCATTCCTCTTATCTATCATCATCACATATTTTTCTTACCAACTATTAATAGCCAGGTGCCGTTCTCTTCCACACCTAAAGCATGTCCTTATCCCCTTCAGGCAATTTCCAGGGTGCTTCTTTTCACACATTTGGAAAGTGGGGTGTTGGATCTTCTTAGCACCATTGGATTTATGCATCGGACCTCCATAATTTAAGTGCACATTATGATTCTTATCCCCATGATACCCCTGAGATTATTTGATCTCCATTTTGACCTTGTGGGCACATCAGATAATTTCCTCATAGCTCTCGAAGTCGCAGATCACCAGGGTTTTTTCATGCTAGGTTTCAGCCCACCAAATAAGCGGTCAACCTTGCATTTAGGGGTAACAACAAATCTGGATGCATATCGTGCAAGCCTTGTAAAGTTTTCATCGTACGCTCTGATAGATTCTTCATCATTTTGCTTGTGGGCAAGGAAGTCCCTTTCCATCTTAATCCGGAGGGTGCACATAAAATATTTATCAAAAATATCTTCTGGAAATCCTTCCATTCTAATGCCTCGATATCCTCCTCAGGCTTTGTATTTTTTATTAATGTCCACCATTGGTCGACTTCACCCTCCATACAATAAGAAGCCAGAAGAACCTTCTCTTGTTTGGAACATTGAAGGATTGATAAGATCTTTTCAATGGAGTTGATCTATTGTTCGGTGACTGAGGGATCAGATGATCCAATAAAAGTAGGAGGCCTTTGTCTCATGAAGCTCTCAATAGTGACTTGTTCAATCTTAGGGTGGTTGAAAGTTCCTCTCGACCCATGTTTCTATTCAAATATTGTGTTAACTAAGAGAGATGCATGACAAAGTTTTCAATTCCCGCTCCCATCAGATTGGGTATCTCATTAGAACAGTCATCACATTAATCTTCACATCGGTTGTTAGCCCGAGTCTTCATATTACCAGCCATTAGCTGGAATAAAATGAAAGTCATGGGTAACACATAAAGGGTAATCCAAGGACACAACTGATGACTTATAAATAACTTGTATTTACATAACTTATGAATCCATATGCTCTAATCTATGTTATTATTGATCTAATTTCTAACATATATTCTTAGGGGCATTTTCTTAATTCCCTTAATAAGGGTTAATAATAATCATGTGAATATGAAAAAGAATATCCCATGGGAGTTTCATAACCAAGAGTGAAGCATGCCCTTTTTTGTGTACCAGGATACCTAGGTTCAAGCCTGAAACTCATTGTCTGGGTTTTTACCCCTAGGTACATCTGTGCCAGAGCCACCTCTACCTACTCGTATCCAAACATAGATGTATTTTCATCATAAACCACCTAATAAATACTCACAATAGCATACGGATGTTTTTATTATACTTAGTCTTGTATCTAATTCTTTACTAGGGTTTTATAATCCTAATCCCAAAAATAACTAAACCTATCCTCTGATACCAACTATGACAACCCTGGTATTTTTATTACACACTTAAAACTAATTTATTACATAAAATTAACTTTATAAAACATGGAAGATCAATAGGTATAGTGTCTTTAGGGTTTAGGATCATTATATAACAACTTAAAACATGAGATACAACATCTGTATTGAAAACTTCCTTTACAGGACCACTACACTCCCTCATACTTAGCATTTCATGGGATAACCTGAGGACATGCATAAGAAAGAGTGATCTATAAAGCCTAGTAAGTAAATAAACATGGAATAAAATGAGAAATACAATACATGTTAGACAATAGGAATATCAATGGATCACAAGAAAACATGAACATAAAGGCATGATAAAGCATGATAATCATAACATGGAAATATGGCAACAACACTTAACATGGAATTAGCACGATACAAGGCTCATTTCACATGGAGCATGAGTAAACCCTCATGGTACATGAAGCACGAGTAAACCCTCATTTCACTTGAATTATCATGATTCAACACTTATTGCACATAACGTATCATGATACTATAATTTACCCAATACATTGGAGCGATATTAGGTCACACCCTTTCTTAAACATTTCATTTCATGCATAAGTTTTCCACATGGATCATACAACATGGAATCAACCAACATAAAAAATTATTCCCTGATTAAGTAATTTGGAAGAAATACATGAAATTACCATTCAATATGTACATGTTCATAAAGGTGAATACCCTTGATAGAGGCATGGATATGGTATTCACTAGACAATAATCATTACTAGGAAAAATGCGTTGCAATTTCGGCAGCATAACGGCGTGACATAAGATTTCATGAAAATGGTTGATGAGAGAGAAATGGGTGTCTCATCATATGTACATGAAATGGAAAGTAAGGGGGTCATATAGATACATGTCCCAACAAATGTAATGTAATTTAGATTCATAATAAAAAATAATTACCTGGATGTAAAAGAGGAGAGAGAAACCCCTCACAGAATTTCGACATGGTAAAAGGTGTACACGGGAGGAATTAATGAGATAGAAAGGGGTATCCCATAATTCAAACATGAATAGGTCGGTATGGGGGAGGTTCTAAATCATACCCAAACATTTTTAATTGATGAAAAGGGCATAAAGACTTAAAGAAAATCTGACAAAAATGAGAAAGGAAGAAATCCTTTACTTGGAAGTGTGATCCCAAATGCTTGGGAGAGGCTTGAGAGAGGATTCTTGGGAGATGGGGGAACCTTGGGAGGATTATAAAGACTGGAGGGAAGGTGTTAGTCTAACTATAAAGGCTTTGACTGAAGAGGAAGTGGGAGCTTGGGTGGGTTTATATAGGAAAGGAGCGGGAATTCTTTATTATTTATGTTTGGGACACCTCACATTAAACTAATCAAAACTAAAAACTAGACCATAGTTTTTGCCCATGAGCTTTTCCAAAGGGGAGTATAGAAATTTATTTTATAATTCCAATGACCTAAATTCTTAAAATAATAGGGTTTCTTATGTTGAGGTGAGTCACACTCTCAACGAAAACAATTTAAGAAGATAAAATGTTTTATAACCCTTGAGGGGTCCACAAAAGCTTTGTAAAATAAATAAAACAAACCAAAAATAACATTGGTTTAATTATGAAAAATATATTGTCCTAAAATAATGTTTATAGTATTTTATTACATCACTATTGGGTCAATATGATGTCATAAAACACATTATATATTTAAACGACATTTAATTTTTACCCAAAAATTCAACTGTTTTAGAAAATTATGAAAAATTCACTATTGGATAATTTCGACATCCTGATTCCAAAAATAATATTCATTTTATCTAAATAATTTTCTATATATTTGAATTTTTAATTTTAAAATAAAAACTGGCATTTATAAAAAATTCATGGGTTTTGACAAAAACAGCTTTCAAACTTTAATAAAAATTACAATTGCATTCATAAAATTATAAGATAATTTTCATCTAATAAAAAGTAATATAATAATAATAAAAATATTTTATTAAAATATTATTTAATTCAAGAATCTATTAATTTCTCAAAACATTTTTCTTAGTTGAATATTAACTAAAAATACTATTTTCGTTTTTAAAACTATTTACAAAGTAACAATAATAAAATGAATGCATATTTTTTATACAAAAATAATGAAAATAATCATAGTGATAAGGTCTTATTACATAACCCCTTATAAAACCTTCATAATACCGAAGGGTAAGGTGTGTGATGGTGATAGACTCTTGGGGTGGATCGGATAACATCGCTCTAGTGGTAATCTACATTAACTTCTACTTCCCATAGTCAGTTATACTCAAGATTAACGTGTTCATTTTTGGCATCGACTTGGTCCAGAGAGAAGCCCAATGACAGAAACTCCTTTCTGACCTCTGACAAGTGGGATTCATACAGGTCAAGTCTACTGGATGAGGCCATCACTTCCTTTGCCTGAGTAAATTGGATTTGGTAAAGATCTATATTTATACTAATCATATGATCACTGTTCAATGGATATATTAGCAATGGTCACAATTATTAACGATATTTTAAAATCCAAAAACATAAAACCAATGAAGTTTACATTTATATAATCAATTTACATAATGAAACATTTAATCAAATCAACATGAATTTTCATTATTGTATGTTTGGGCCGTTACAAGAACCTAGCAGTGGCACTGATCAACAGTTCTATTTCAGGAAGGGTAAAATCATCCTTTAGATAGTGACATTTGAGATCTTATAAGTTGATACAGAAATTGATCTGTCCATTCTTATTTCTGATGGGCATAATTTCAGCTAAACACCTGGGTTATTGGTCTTCCTTGACAATGTTAACCTTGATGAGCTTATCAACCTTGGCCTTGACCATAGAACTATGATAAGGGTACATATTTCTAGGAGTGTATTTGAACTCATGATGATTTTTTGGGAGACTGATATGGTGAAAATGTCCTAGGAATCTATCCCTAGAATCTCATCATAACTACAAGAAAATACATCATGATAATGCATTAGGAAATCTATGTGTTATTGATGCTCTTCTGTAGGCATAGAGGCACCGATCAATGTTGGTTTTGGATTCGTATCATTACCGAGGTTCACTTGTATCAATTCATTAACTGTGGTGGAGACACCCTCTTCAAATGTAGGAGGAGCATCCTAAAAATACTCTTCTTCAAAAAAAAATGAGTGGATAATTGGAAGGTTAAAATTTTTCAAGTCGGTCGATCCTGATAGGACACCAGTGCCAGCCTAGGAATTTGTGGAAACTTCATCAAGAAACTCATGTACTGCTAAAACCATAACGATGATTTTTTTGTCCCGATCCCATATGGACTTCAACTCAAGGGGACACATTTGATGATATCAAAGAAATAGTGGCACGTCACCTTGAACTAGTTTATCCCAGCCCTACGGAACAAGAATGTGTGATGTAATTCCTTTGCTATGGGGTGGAAATATTGATACCTTATATAGGTAGGGGCTCAAAGATCACCCGAACCTGATTTATGTAGTAATATGAGGTGATCTTCTGGCATTCCATAGACTTGGGAATGTGATTCCCCCTCATTCAAGAGACAAAAAATCATTGACCCAAGTCTGGGGTCATGGACTCTAATATGTGAATTAAGAAAATGTAGGCATCATCAAAATCTATCCATGGGTCGGTTACAACCATATTGTGTTCAAACTCATTATCCTAAATCTGATTGTTGTTGCTCTTGTAATATTCAGCATCCAAGTAGAGGGCTTCAGAAGAGGTGAAGGTAGATTCATCACCTTTGAGTATTCCTACTTGACCATTAAGGGAGTAATTAAGGCATTGGTGATATGAAGATGGTACTGCCATGTGTAGGTGGGGCCCTTGCCTACCCATCAATGTGTTGTAAGCAGAGTATTGTGAGATAAACATGAACTAAGTTATATAGGCTTGTCCACGGAACAAGATATTTAGGAGAATTTTTCCAACTCGTGTTTACTCTATCCTATCATAACATTGAATTTTCATGTCAGAGGGACTCAGATCTTCCTTGAATAGTCCCATATTTTAGAATGTCTGGGTCAGGATAAGGTTGATCCTAGAGCCCATATCGGCAGGACAACGACAAACCTCCATGTCGTTTAAATGTCCAGTGATGTACAATGGGAGGATGTTCCCCTGTATAATATAAAATTTATCTTATCTAGAGAAAAATATAATGGATTTACGTTATTCATGCTCAACTGTCTCGTCATGGAAGGCTTCTGTGGATGATACCTCCATCTCAAACTAGATGGGGCTTCTTAAAGCCTCCATGAGGGCCTCGCACATATCCGATGATAGGTGGAGATCCTCAAGGATATAGATATTCATTGAAATTTTAGAAATATTCTGGAGGATATAATACTTCTGTTGTAAGAATACACTTCCACTGACTAGAGGTTACTCTGTAGAAGGAGGTCTGATGGGAACTAATGGTTGAACCATAGGATTCTGGATGGTGCTAGGAATGTCTTATTTCTCATGATTCGAATCGCAGGGAGTGACTACTAGTTGATATCTAGATGTCTGAGATCTACTCATAATAGAATGTGGCTAACCATATCATAGTTGTAGTGGCTCTACCTGACCAGGTAAAAAAATGGAAGTGGAGGAGAATTTGATGAAATGAGATGAGAAGGAGTCGCATGTGGAGCTCTGCGCTGAGCCTACTGCCAAGTCTTAGTGGCATTCACAACTTGGATGGAAGAAATTACTAATACATTCTAGAAATTCACATGCCCATAGTTCTGTCAATGCTGGCATCAGCTTGGGATGTTGGGAGGGTCTGCCTGGTACTCTCCATTATCGGGAACTATATATGGGTTTACTATCTCCACAGTGTTAACCAAAGCATACCCTTGATCATCACATGAATAATCCTTTACCACTGGGTATATTCTGGGGGAAATCACTACATCTGGGGTCATGAAATCTCCGAGAGTATGAGATGGTGATGACATAAATGGGGGAATTTTTTTTCCATTTCATTGTTGATGCCTGTCATTTTGGGAAGAGGTGGAATGAGATGTTGACAAAGAAGTAGTTCTTGAAGTTAACACAGTCACTTCTAAAGGCTTGGGTCCATTCAAAAGTGAAAGGATAATACCATGTGTATGGGAGAATTCCTTGATATCCATCCAGTCATCATATTTTTGAGACCCACGGTTAGAAAACTTCTATCATTCTACCTCGCTATCGCTGTCTTGTTTTATAAACACATATTCCACCGGTGTCGGGGCTGGACCCAACCTAACTATGTTGTTATCAACCTGGTCTTGGAGATAATCATTAAACACATAGAACTACTAGTGGGTGTTCCCTAGGAACCATGGAGCCTATCCTAGAAGAGGGGATAGAGTATCTTGACAAGGATGGGGGAATATATTGTCTCACCTGGGCAGCGGGGTGCATTACGCAGGGGATCCTTCCAATTCTAAGGCAGGTTCTACTAAGCCAGAGGATGTGCTTGGGGTGGTGGACCTTAATGAAGCTGTAGAGGTGACTCTACTGGTAAAAATTCTAGCTACCTAGGGGCCTCTATTTGTGCTACCATGACGAGCTAAACCTTAACAACTATTCTTATGGGAGCCTTGGGAGGCAATAGACGTGCCTATTTGGCATGCTGAAAGACTTCCTCCATACAACGAGCTTTGTCATAAAAATCCTGAAACCCCCCCAGATAGTTCTGAGTAATGATAGAATGGACCAGTTCAGTCTTGACATTCCCCATGAACATCGTCAGTAGTTTCTCATAGTTTAGTGGCATATCCAGGGAGTATGCGAGGCCTTTCCACCAAGAGAAAAAATCTACAACCCTCTCGCCAGGCCTCTGCATACTCTAGAAGAGGTCAACAATGCTTGTCTTTGAGAGGTGTAATTGAATTGGTATAAAAACTACCTATAAAGGTCCTCCCAACTGGATACTAACCCAATGGTTAGTTGTATGTACCATACAAACACGGTCCCTTCTAGTGTCAGCACGAAACACCAGATCATGGTAGCCTCCAGTTGTGCTGGAGTTCCCAGCATGGGTCCACAACTTGAAATAATGTGGGCCAAAAACTATAGTGGATCACCCATCCCATTAAAGGGGGGATGATTTTGGATTTCTAAATCATGGGGGAACCAGAATATTGTCCACCCATGCCAGATACTGCTTTCCTTCAGGAGGGATCACCTCTTTTTGGGTTTCCAAATCCTCAATGCGGGCAATGAGAGCGGGCATCAGATCATATTTGTGTGGATTTCTATCTTTATTAGGATATTTGACCACCAGTTCATTGAAATGATCTTTAACATGGTAAGCAGGCCCAATAGATCTTAGAGAAGCTGGTGGGAGGGCTTGCGGGAATCCTGGGGGAATGATTTGTGGAGAGGACGTGGGAACATGAGATGAGCCTTAAGGAGGGTTATCATGAAACTCGGGTGGATTTGGTGCTTTATATCTCACCCTCCTTCCATAAACTCTATATTCTACCCTATCTATATGGGCAGGATGACCAAGGTCACCGGGGGAATCTCACCCAGGGGAGGCTGTGCCTGCCCCTGCAGCCCCAGTTGAGGATTTCCGTAATCTGGACGCCATTCTATGACACGTTCAGTGAGAAGGTCATCAAATGTCTTTTTTATGTTCTGTGAGCTATTGATGCAACACATCCTTTTCAGGTTCATCTTCCATCTTCTGCACTAAGACAGATGGGTCAGAGGGTTTTATGGACCCAACATGATTTTTACCCTTATTGGGGCCCTGACCGAAGGACAATGACTCATAAGGAATAAGAAGGCATAATAGATTTCCTTGCTGGATAATAACCCTACCCAAAGGATCCAACAAGTGTGTATCCACACTGAGGGGTAATTTATGTTCAATGAGTCCTATCTCATATTCCTCCTCTTATGGGTTAACCATTTTAACTATGACTATTCCTAGAGGCATATCCCTGATATCATCTGGAAAATCAGGCTGGCATTAGATAGAAATGAAATGAAGTGTGGAATACTACCCCCAACCATGGATTTTAACTTGGGGGAAAAATCCTTAACAATTCTATGGAGAACTGTAAATCTCTAGATGCATCATTGCTGGAGGTTCCGATGGAGACTGGGTGACTCAGGGGGCTGAACCACGAGGAGAGTTGCCAAGTTGACCATGCAACATTGTTGGCCGATGTCGCCGAAGTATTTTTGGCTCTGAGGGTAATCTACTTATCAATTACAGAGACATAAGTGCGTAGCCCAGAGAGTTTTTCTGAAGCACATGACCTCCTCTTAGGTAAGAGATTCCAGATTATTGATGTTTGTGGTTGAAACTGGATAGAACATATCTAGTAAATGGTCAGATGTGAGAATGTTCCAAAAACCCCTTAGCTTAGACTCAGTATCCGACCCTTGGTTGCCTCATTCATTGACTTGGGGCAGTTGAGAGACTGGTAATGGAACTGAAGTGGATCGTTTTGATGGTAGATTGGCTGGTGGAGAGTACAAAGTGCGGGCTAAAAAGCCACCATATATCAGGCTATCCTCCAAAGAATGAACTGACAGAACTGCCACATCCCTATAAGATGGACTAATGACCACAGATTCCCACATAGGGGATGTGGTTACTCACTGTGGTTCAGGATGTTTCTCATCCTCTATTGGCCCCCAGAATAACTCTCCATGACATCTTTTCGAGGTAGAGAATGATCATGTTAATGATAAGGAGGATTTCATATCTAGGCCTTGTAAAGGGGACAAATATTCCTCCTTTTGTATATATCTTTGGAAGGATATAGGGATCTAGTGGAACTCAATTTATAGAAGGATGAGGCTTATATGTGTTGTTCCTACCTCATCCCAGACACAAAAGATCAGGGTGAGGGTTCCATCACCGAATCGCACTCCATCTTAGAATCAGAAAACCGATGGGTTTAAACTTATTTTGGAACTCCCTAGGCTTCTTCCTATAGCGGTGGAAATCCTCCCTCCTTCCATGTGATGGTTCTTCAGGACAGGGATTGTTTTTGACATGGGGAGGTCTTTCGTGCGGTTTGGGGCTATGGTTGGGAGGAACTCTTCCTACACTAGATGGGATATAAGTAAGGACTTCATATTGACTATTGCTGATGCATGGAGGAACTCTGCTTGGATAAGTTGGGGTGTGAGGGGAACTTGTAAAAATGTCGAAGGGAACATGGGGTGGACCTCCATGTTTGACAGTGCTGGAGCTGGGAGGGACTCATTTAGAGCTAATAAACACATGGGGAGGACCCCCCATGGTGTCCTTCTGTAGTGTGAGGAGGAAATTTGTGTTGGATGACCCTGAAAGAAGTGGTATGAAGAGGGACCTCATGCTGATTATACTAGAGACGAGAAGTACCTTCATATTCTATGTTGATTATGTGGGGATGACCTCCACTTCGGTGATTGATAGCATGGGGTGGAATTATACCAAAATTAATGAGCACGTGGGGAGGGACTCCATGCTGTTGGGTGACTGGGAAAGGATAATCCTCGCATGGATAACCTGAGAGGAAAGGGATATTCTCATACATGAGACCAGGAGCACATGGAGGTCCTCTGTGATGAGTGTCAATGAATCCGAGAGGTCCTACGCTAGATTTAACAATGGTTGCATGGAGAGGACCTCAATAATGAATAAAGGACTAGGGAGGACCTATACCTCATCTGATACTAGTACGGGGAGGACCTCCGTATTAGATTTCATCATCACAGGTCTGCCCATGATGGATGCTGCTTACCCCGGTAACTGGGAGAGCAAGTTTGGCCTACTTAAAGGGTGACTAGTGCTTCAAATTTGGCCAGGATTGGAAGTTCCCATTCTCTATAACTTGTAGGTTCCCCTTCCCAATTATGACAGTGGTTTGATATCTCATGCCAGTGGTGGATCTTGCTACTGAAGCCACATACGAGGATGCCCCCTAGGGGGTATACTCATGAGCTTTTCACCTGACATTGAGGTCAGGTAAGATGAAGTAGATCTAGATGTGTAGGGGTGTGGTTAGACCTCCTGCTCTTCGGTCTATAGGATCAGTTGAAAGATAAGACATGGATGGGTGGTCACCCTCCTTGGTGTCTCCCTAACTGATGTACTGGATATATGGACTCGGAAATCCCTCACTTCATTATCATAAGTGAGTTAGTCATTAGAGAACTTCAGAGATAAGATCTCGAAGCTGTTAAAGGTCAGAGTGGGGAGTAGCAGCCCCCTACATAACCCATGTGGGCGGTGGTGCTGACAGTGCATAGAGGCCTCCATGTCTTGGTAGGACATGTTCCTCATCAAGATGACCCATTCCCATTCATATCATCAAACAAGAGTATCAATCACCCTACTCTGAATAAATTCAGTGGGTGAGAGGGGGAATGGGTTCCCAAAAGCTTTGGGTGTGGGAACCATCATAGAGGAGATACAGTCATGGGGAATTGTAGCCTTCGTACTTCCCTTTCCCTTGTATCCATGGAAGGGAGATGACCAGTTTCATATAGCTTGAGTCTGGGTAATGCAAAGCAAGAAAATTCAGTCATTAGTATGGGAAATAGGAAAGTGATGCACAATGGCCCAATGCCATTCAGTCTTCCATGGATATATATAAAGATCCACACTGAAAACGTCCCATAGAAAAATTCTCAATGGGTAAATTTCCCAAATATTGGTATGTTTTGGGCCATTCTCACTATTTTCATAGCAGGACTTGGTTCCAGATAGTGGGATCTAGTGACACACTTATATTATGATGCCTTGAATTCTAATAATCCATATACTGAGGAGAAGCAATCATGTCAGTTTCAAGATTTTGGTTTCCAAGGATTTAATCAGGGTGCACATCATCATGCTATGATTTTCAATTAGTTACCCCACATTCTCTATTTCCAAAGGTGGGAAACATCTGTTGCTTCTTTAGGGTATTTTTCTCCATGGTTGAAACAGGGTGATGGGATGTCGGTTCCTCCTTCCATGGATTCATCCTCAGAATTTGTTGCCTAGTATGGGTCTTCCTCATAGATTTAAGACATTATTCATGAAAATCTTCTCGATGCCACATATTTATGGATTCTAGTGGATTACCCTACTTATTTCAGGAAATTCCAAAGGGTCATGTCAGGTCAGTAACCTTCGATTAGAGGATTAGTCATGTTGGGAATCACTAGCATGTCTGGTAGCTACAACACTTGTACACCTGGATCTCTTCCCCTTATGAATGATATTATCAAGGGTGAAGAAGCCTGAGGCATCCCACATTGAGTGCGGGGAATTATATGCCATAGGCATGTAGCTATGGTTTTTCTTAGCTCCCCATGTTTAACACGATGCATGTAGTGAGTTTAACGTCTAGCATAGATGGATCAGACTAACCGGAACATTGACGAGAGTGGATCAGATTGGTACATACCTTGGTGAGAACACCTAAGAGTATTACTATATGAGTGGATCAAAATTATTGATGGGGATGGATCCAAGGATTCTTGGGTCCTCAAAAAGGTAACATAATGGTTTACCATTGGCAGGGAGTTAACCCTAGGGAGGCTTCCTACATACTCTGTGTAAAGATATCGATCAAAACCCACGTTGTTTGAGATGTTGAATCATGGGATCAGGGGGTACAACGTGGATAGAAACCAAAATACATGTTGGGGATTACGCATGGTTAGCATCCCATAGTAAGAGGCACACTCTTGGTTGGATGGTTATGGATTGTGTGGATATTATGCATGGTCAGCTACCTCGGTGGGTGACATGATCTTACTAGGATGTGGAATCCTGGAAAAAAACCAAGATAGATGAGGCAGGGTTGAATGATCTGAATGGTGAATGAGATAAAACTGTCATGTAGATGACAGTGATGTTGGGCTTGAACCTCGAAGAGGCTTCCTACGTATCCCCATGGTAGTGAATCAATGTCTATGTAGTTCGGTGGGATGATGGGACACGTGATGGGGAAACCCGTGATAATGGATGCTGTTAGAACCGGGCATGTAGTGAAATCCCCAAATAGGTGGGTTTTTAAAAATTTTCCACCGCCATTCACCGTGAACTTGCCGACGTCGGTGAAGAGAAGCCCAGTCAAAGCCAAGGACCACACATGAAGGGTTTTAAGCACAAAAATAAATCGTAAAATACCTTGTTTAGATCTGAAGCTGCGCACGATGTCTGCTCGTCATTGGCGATCGCTGCTCAAAGAATCTGATGCCAAATTCCCCAAGATCATCCACACGTGATTCAAGGAATCTGCAAAAGCGCCGTTCGCCGTAGTCTGGGTGCTAGCGCGGAATACCAACGATACCTTCGACGTTCCAACGTTCATCGCATCGCTTTGCTAGCGATGCCCGAGAGAGAGCTCCATCCAAGCTTCTTGGATCCAGAGCATCTCTCTCTAGAGTGCGGGAGAGAGGATAGGAGAGAGAAGCTCCATGAATAGTGTTTGGAAAGTTCCCCTCCCCTTCTATTTATAGTGCTTAATTAAAATACACGATATAGCCTCACCGGCCTCGGATACTTAACGCACTATCAACGACATTTTATGACTACGAATCTGAGTCATTAATATTATTATCACTCACTTGTAATATATTAAAATATATTACATGATTATAATCGAGTCATTAACTCGACTCGTCGCTCCCATAAATATTAATTGAACCTGGAATAATTTAATATTCGTCAATTAAATTTTTTTCATGTATTTACTTAAAACTCGTAAATACATTTAGTAAATAAATTCAACACTCATTATTCTAAACTCGAATAATATGAATTTATTTATTTCATTGGTGATCATTTAACTTTGGGAAAATCTTGGACCCCTATGGTGGGGCCCACCATGTCAAAAACTCCTATTCAATTGAATATGGTAGACTCTTGAATACACTATTTTGTGTGACCCTCTAGGACCTTATTTTGATAGCCCTGAATAGTATTCACAGACCTAGAGCGAGATCTAGCAACCCATCATGGACCTTGAAGAAATAATGACTTTCATAACAGCAACAACCAACCTATTAACACGCACTATGTAATATAATCTCTTTGTCTGTAATATCTCATAAAGCAGGACGCACTCACGTGTCATTGCCCTTTTCTTTCTTTATAGATTGTTGATTTAACGTGATCGATTTACCCTCGACTGCCATGGACATGGCCTTATAAAGGTACTTCCATCCATATCAACATGGCCTGAGATATATTACTTCCATAACCCAGAAGTGACAAATCCTTTGTTGAACATTCAACCAATTTCATGCCACCAATGACACACCCAACACAAACTACCTCGCCACGACTTCATTTCCATGGTTTTCATCTTTCATCAAAGTATGCAATCAAATGACATACATTGGTAACGATCTCAAGTCATAAGACCATTACACATGATTGTAGATAGGAACATCCAATGTCACCCGAAACATGTGGTGTTCATATTGGTGGGTTAGTCCTCATGATCTCACTACTAGAGATCACCAAGTGTGAACTTCCTGAGAAGAAGTCTCAATGCTTATGAGCCCCCAACACCTGATGGTCAAACATATACTGTGTCAAATTAGTAAGATTTATTTAGACCATAAAACATATATTTAAGATTAATTTCATAGTATCTAGAGGTTCTCATTATAGCCTGGGAACTGCTATGACCTTTCGACACGACAATTAATCATTCGACATTACCATTTCAATAGTGGACACAGAAAATTCTACACTATAATGGTAAGATGACATCATGCATAGCTTACTGTATACACGATATAGTAATCAAAAGCACTAAATAGTTGGGTCTAGGGAACCCACTATTTCAACAGATGCATGGATGGGACCTGAAGGAAGTAGAACCTCCGGGTTGGGGCACTACCTTACTAAAACATAAAGGCTCAAGGGAGAGACCAGGATGGGACATGAGTGATGGGATTGAACCGTAGAGAGGCTTCCTAAGAATCCATGTGGTAGGGAATCATAGTCTATGTAGTTCATAATGGGGCAAAAAATCAGGGTGAATGCAAATGAAAAAGACTCGAATACATGTTAGGGATTAAGTGTGGTTTGTTTCCCATCACAAGATGGACACTCTTGGTTAGAGGAGTATGAATTGAGTGTGGGAATTATGCATGGTTAACTGTCCAGGAGCTAGTCTAATTCCACTAATGGATGGGCCCTAGATGTGGGTCCCAACAAGGGGGACAACGATGTTTACCAGTGATTGGGGTTAAACCTCAAGGAGGCTTTTTATATACCCTGTTTAGGAGATATGGATCAAAACTCTTGTAGTTTGAAAGAGTATAGTTTAACGTCATGTGGGAATAAAGGTAGAATGCATTTTAACATACTGTGGGAAAAAAAAGGAAGAATACAGTTTAAATTTGTGCGGGATGAAAGGGAGAATATAGTTTAACGTCATACACGATGAAAGGGAGCATACTGTTTTATGTCATGTGGGGCCAAAGGGAGCATACAGTTTAACATCGTGTTGGCCGAAAGGGAGCATATAGTTTAACATAATGGGGGAAGAACGGGAGAATACAGTTTAATGTCGTGCAATATGAAAGATAGAATACATTTAAACATCATGCAGGATGAAGGTGAACTGACATGAAATTGTTGGGATATATGGGTGATGGTATTGGACCTCAGAGATGCTTCCTACATACCTTGAATAGAATGATCAAATATCAATGTCCATATAGTTCGGTGGGTATGGGTATTACATACTAAGTCATCCCAAAAAGGTTTTCATGGTCGATACTTACTCTAAGACCATGTGAGTCATGCTCGATGTGTGAAAAAAAGGTAACCAAGACTCGAAAACCTCATCACGAAAGGTGTGTCAGTGAGGAATGGAGCGGTGCTTATGCATGGATTGTATCCCAAGGATATGAAGATTGGTACTTACTATAGGAGGTAGGAACAAGTAGGGGTCCATATGTATGAGGATGATATGTACATAGTACCCAGAGCACCCTATTAGGTTGGGTCGAGTCTTACGCAAGGACTTCCCAAGGAGCGCATGGCGACAAAGATAAAAGAGAGAGAGGGGAGTGAGAAGTAACTGGTTCATATACCCTTCACATTCCCCTCTAGACATGTCACTTATGGGGTGATAAAAATTTACCATCATGTGTTTTAGATGTAGGTTCGTGGAAGTTTAACATCCTATAGCTTGAATGATAAGGATTCTCTCCTCACCCCTTGGACTTACATAACTGGTACACATTAACCCTTAGTGAATGGAAGGCACCAGTAATTCCATGGAGAGGTGGGGTTGTGGAGTGATCCATTGAGGGTCTCACATTAGCGTGGCTATGAAATGAAGTAGTATTTATTATTGTGACTATTCGAAGAAGCATGATGCAAAGCAATACAAAATGAAGCACCACCCAAGGGACCTTGATATCATTTCTCACATGCCTAGAGGGCAGCACGAGAAAAGGGTTTTCTAAGAAAGATTCTTCACAATGAGAGGATTTTCAAAGATCTAGGGGTCTCATATCATAGGGATTATCAAATATCAGGGATTTTCAGAGCACATGGAATCATAAATCACAAGGGATCACAAATCTCAGGGATTCACAGAGCTCATGGGATTGCAAAGCATAAGGGCCCGTAGAGGATATGACTCTATGAAGAAGACTTTTCAGAGCATAGTGTCTCAGCCTCAACATAGAAGACCCATGTTTTGGGGGGGTTCTTCATGAATATTGTGTTATTTGTGATGTACCCAGTACCAAAGGGGGTCTCTTTTCTTGGTGATGTCCCATAGGATCCGTGAAGGGAATCCCTTCTTGAAGAGGGGGTAAACTTGAGTAAAGGGAAATGGATTTCATAATTCTCAAGTACCTCAGATGATTCATTTTTTAATGGTTCATAGAGAAAAGGGTAATTTGTGATTTGAGATCTTGGAAGGAGAAAATTCAGGGTTTCAATCCCTTTGGAGTGAGGGGAGCAGGGTATTTATAGGTTCCAGGGGAGCGTGAAGCTTTGATGGTGCACTATGAAGCCGCTTGCGCTTCACCATCAGTGGAGGATTATGTCAAGTTTATCATAACCATGAATTCAAACTTCACCCCCTCCATGACATAGAGTCTTAATTCCTCCCCTATACAGTTTCCACAGAGGTTTCAGTCAATTTCCAATAAATCACAGAGGTGACCATCTTACCTCTATAGTGCGAAGACTTCCATCAATTTCGTAGCAACTGCAGAGTCGGCTATCTCCTTCCTCTGTAGCGAGTGTAGAGAAGGCCTAGAATTTGTGCCTGCCATGATGAAAACGAGATTTTCACCGACCGTGGTGCTAAAAATATTTGAAAACATGATTTGTGAAGCAACCCCTTTTAGCACTGTTGGGATCTTTGCATATTTTTCTTATGCACATTATTTGGTTCCAACATCAACAAATAAATTTCCATTACCTAGGGTGTAATTGATGTATTCCAGACATAAAAATAAATAAAATACCATAGACTCCAACTAAATAACATTGTTATAATATTTATGATTATGATGATAAATACCTATACCCATATGAGATCATTATTCTATTTTGAATAAAAAAACTCCAATAATATATATGAACAATCCTATAAAACCACAAACATGACCTGTTCCTATAGAAATAGGATAATAGATTCATAGATAAATTTCCCTTTAATGAAGTCAAAAATTATATAACCATGAATAATAAATAATTATTCCCTATCCTACCTAGTCAATGTAGTCAAATGGTATACAATTTTAAATATATCAAACAAAAACATGTGATTATTACTAAAATGCCTTTGAATTTATGAACCTATCTGTCATTCATGAGTTCTACCTAAGAAAAAATCTCTTCAAT
Organism: Viscum album; assembly: GCA_963277665.1. Classification (NCBI taxonomy): domain Eukaryota; kingdom Viridiplantae; phylum Streptophyta; class Magnoliopsida; order Santalales; family Viscaceae; genus Viscum; species Viscum album. Next base: position 1,285,782,707 of record OY728133.1, read on the forward strand.
AATCAAATTATTTTCCTTCAACCCTAAACAACATACCACATGGCCAATAAAAATCACCTAAATAATTAAAAACATATAGTTTTATAAATTCACATAGTAATGTTAGTTCCAAATGTCTTCCAAATTGGTCCCCATATAGTCTACATGATCCAAATATAAATTTTATTAATGATAAATTCATTTATAAAAACTAACATGAACTATTCTAAGAACAATCATTATATAAATTTGATGAGTTCAATAAAAATATCCTAGGAAATCAAGACATTGAAATAAATAACTATAAACTCAGATTGAATATAGTGATAGGTGAATGTAATCATCAACATTTTATCCCCCTATTATATCTTTTGAAGTAATCCAGATCTTAGATAAATCATCTAAAACTAGATATATCCAATTTAAAATAGAAAAAATAAACATTCCCTACAAGGGGGTAATAGTTCTTAATCCTAAAATGGTTCAACTAGTAGTTTCTTCATTACATTAGACTATAACTTTCATTCTTGATAAATAACAACAAATTATCCTATGATGAAATGTTAGTTCTGATGAAATTTTTATGCATCAAATCATTTATCTAATCTTATACTCATGTAACCCAACTGGTGAACTATTGTAAATAAACATCCAAATAATAGATACAATGAGTTGCAACCCTATCTAAAAATAAATATCACAAAAATGGGGTAGAGTAAAAATGTATTCAAGGAAAACATATGATGAAACCTCTAAAAACCTACAAAAAAAATTTATTTGAACATTAATTAATGATAGTAACTTCTCCTCAAACTGGGAAAAAAGGGGTCCAAAACCTTTGACACATCTGATGGTCCCAATCACAGATGGACATTGCCTTATATCCCTATACATTATAGAATTCAATACACATATAGAATAAATCATGGATCGTATGAGTATATTATAAAAATTACACTCCAATAATGAAATTGTGTTGTTATTTCTAAATTAAGAAGAGATTCCATGTTGGATAATGTTTCCTCATCATTAGATCAAAACCCTATAACATATCAGATAGAGCAGACTAGCCATCAAACAGCATAGTCAAATGCAGTGGATAAAAAATCACTCTCTACATTAAGCGATAAATAACAAACCATGATTGATTATATAATACTCATTGATTCCCATGAATAATTTTTTTTAATATGGTAGAAGATAAGTAAATATTACCATAACCAATATCTGGACAACTAGGATCAATCACCCCATATCATGAAATATACCATTCCATTACCATCAAGCATATATATGAGGCTAATGGTCACCTCCACAATAGTGATCAACCATTTTTCCTTAAGGGTAATGGGTTTCACTTGGATGTCATCTTCTTTCTCCATCCAAACTTAGATGTGTAAATACAGACTGACTTAACTACTGATATTTCCTTATAGAAAACTAGTTAGTGGATGAACTAGAAGCAGAGCACCCATTATGAAATGAAAATTGATAATAGTTAGGCACTGTAATAGATGTTCCCAATATATTACCAAATAAAACTACACTATAACTAAGATACTATTGAATTCAAGATATCTACCATCTCATAATAAATAAGAAGAGGATAGCTGATTCCATACCCCACTTATAAAAAACCCTGAATGATCCAATATCTTGGATCCCCCATCCACATCACATCCCCTCAAAATTTATAGATGAATTATTTATTATGTAACCTATAACAAAAATTCATATTCTCAAACACTTATTCCTTATCTAGTGGATCCAAATATTTAAACAATGTATATTGGGTAACCTGATAGTGAATGGAGGGACAACACACTACTTCAAAATTCTAAAATTTCCTCCTTTAACTAGATAATGATATTGTGGAAACAAATAGGGTCATTTAATTGAATCCAAACCTCTATCATATTCATGATATACTACTAAGTATAAAACAACTCATTATATTTCACATTCATCATAATTTTTGAATGAAAATCATCCTTGAATGGATTTTAAACATCCTCTAATGAAACATTTAACTCCATACAATCAAAATGAAATAAAAGGCGCCATAGATATTCATCCTATCTCTACTAATTGATAGGTAACTATTATATTAGATCCTCACTATAATAAATCATTATATATTAAGTATCTAAATTCTCTAAACCATTCTTAATATTTTAATTAGAGACACCCCCTCATACTTTACTATGTTTTTCATCCAAAACACATATAGTTTCTTTTTATAAGACTCATCCCTCTCAACTAAGTAAACTATCCTAAGTTAAATATGGTCCTTCAAATACACTTCATAAATATAAAAAAAATAAAGACAAAAATATCCAGACATCTATCAAAGAGAAGAAAATAATATCCTATTCTTGTGAACATGGAAATCATTTTAGGGGAAAAAATAATTCACATTATTATCTATAAATCAAAGGTATCATGACTAAATTGAGAATTATCTTTTCTTGTTTATTTAATAATATAATGTTATAGTAATCATGTAATAGTAGTCACTAAAATCTAGTCTCATATCCACTCTTCATAGATACATCAAATATTTAGATCAATCTACAAAGTTTCCCTATCAAACCCATACATTTATCACAAGTTCCTAACTTCATCTTAAACCCTAACTCTCAAAAAAATTTATGATACCTCTATTCAACTTCCCATAACCATTAGTAACCCCTTTTTTCTAGTAGAGAATATAATTGTGACCATTTAATCTTGTGTCAAGTAGTCGATGGGTTGGTGACTAGCATTGAGTGTATAAAACTTACAGCCTTAAATCTCAAGATAAAAGATAAAAAACTAATCAAATATATATAATATAATATAAAACCAGATTTTTAGTACTTTTATATTTTACATATATAAAAATTCCTCAAAAATAAAGTTAAAAAACATATATTCTAGTAGTGAATCCTTCAAAAAATCATTTCCTTAGACTCATATTCTCTATCTCAGTCACTAATTCCTTCATATAAACCTATAGAAGATATATATATATATATGTATGTATATGTACGAATACATGTTTACATAGTAGTTTCATTCTCAAGAACTCTTTTTTGAATGGGGTAAAATAATAAGAATGCCTAAGTGAATAAATAGTTAAACAAATAGTCATCAGTATCATCTCACCTATCACTAAACCAAATATTTTTTCACTCACATAATAATAATACCTTCTATAATATCATACTATATATATATATATTAATAAGGTAACACACATCCACTTCCATGCATATTTCTTCATTTTCATATCCCAGTGACATAAATCCTACTCTTTGGGTTTTTTCCAAATCCATACATCTACAAAAAATATACCAAATAAATAAATATATATTCACAACCTCATACTATAACAATACATAACAAAAAAAAACATGTTCTCATGATCGTAGTGCATCATGAATAAGGTGGGAATAAACCGTGAGACCTTCCCTACGATACATGTCCCACACCATAGATCCACATGAGTACCACATAAATAGGTCCTATAATATAAAAATACTCTACCCATATTCTATTACGACATGTATATATAACTATCTTAAGAATTTATAGATTATAATATTTCATAAGGTATTGAATGGAATAAGAAGTTATCAACCATCTATTCCCTCTACAACCAAGTTATTGTGGAAAATCTAGAATCATGTACTTAACTAGGATATAGTTAGGTAACACAAATTGAGTATTGGTGAAAAATGTGCAATTGAAAATAAAATAGGTATATTGTTTCACTCAATCTCATCCCAAGGGTTCATGAAAAAATGATACAACAAACACTAATAACTGTTTTTATACTATCACTACAACTCACTAACAACAACTTCCACTATAATTCCACAAATGAGCCCTATGTATTCACACATTATGATCATAATAGAATTTTTAGATTAACATTTTCATTCATTGTTAGAATTTCTTAACATTGAATAACCAACAAAATTTAATGAAACTAGATATATATTAGGTCAATCAATTCATTAAAAACATTACAATTCATTTCATTAATTATTAAATTACTATATTAATCAATAAATTTTCCATTAATTCTAAAAAAAATATTCATACCATTATTATTTAAAAATTAAATATCCACTAGTTTTTCATTTCATCCAATAAAACCTTACAGTTTTCATTAATTAAGGTCACATTCCATGAAACTAAGATACTATAACATAAAATCATAATAAATAAAACATCACCACCCAAAAAATCCCACATATCAGGAAAACACAAGGTATAACTTCAGAAAATGACCAATTTTTCACAAAAATAGTTCTTCCACTACTACTACAACCACACAACTACCCATCCACCACTTTTACTACAAAACTACATCTAATAAATCCATATTTTCAAAATAATAAACCAAATCCTCTCTAATAAAATAACTAAATATTTATATTCAATAACAAGATGAGAAGACATAATACCAATATACTTCAAAGAAATTCTCCTTAATCAATCCTTTATATTAATGATGATTTTTTTGTCAAACTTCAACTATATTATTAAAATTATTTTGAGATCTAGTTCATTACCTACATTATGTTATTAATCCATTAGAAATTGTGTTTCTAATAAATCAATAGGGAAAAAATGTATATCATAGAATAAAATTTTAATATCTTAGTAGAATAAACCATATAATGATTAAAAAATAATAAATATCATAGAATATCTTATAGGAAATGTTGATCACCATATTACCTTTAACACCCAACATTCTATTTTATTATCTAATTATAATAATCCACACTATCCATTTAAGGAGGAAAAAAAATTGACCATTCCAAAATTTACACATAAATAAATATAGAGAGTTATCAAGTCCACTATCCAAGTCGATGGTTCTACAAATACATAAGGAAATATGAAAAAAATTAAATCCCAAAAAAGTATACCCAATATTGTTATTTTCTGTCATATAAAAAATATAAACCATTAAAACCATAATTAAATACCAAAAACCCCAATACAAAACAGTTTTCTAAAATATTTCAAGCAAAAAATACGATTAGAAAGATAATAGTGATTAAAATTAATTACCTTGTATCCATAGGAGTTGATCACCTGAATCCATGTGAAATAGAAAAATAAAATATTTTTAGTGATATCCAAATACATTACACTTGTTGATGAATGTATAACAGAATTCATGGAAGAAATAATTAAAGGCATCACCATAATTTTAAAACATTATAGACAATTAATAATTCCTGGCATGGGAGGGCCATTTCATTGTAATTAAATATCATAAATATTAATTAGAGAAATTAGAGTTTGATAATCAATTATTAAATGAATGAAAAATGGAAGGTAGAGTTGATCTCAATTGTAATTTTTTTAGTGTACATGATCCATCAATATGGGAGATTGACCTACAAAAATCGACGTTATATCCTATATTAAATGTTTTAATTTTTTTATTGGTATAATTATATGAAATTTTTCTTGATGATATTTATTCATGAGTATGGGATATTTTTCAGTTGTATTCCTTATAAATAGACTCATGAGTCAGAAGAAGTCATATTTTTTTATCAATGAAGTTGATTATGAATGAGTAGAGTGATTTCTTAATTCTAGTGTAAAAAACATATCCTTGGTGTTATGATCATTATACAATTTGGTTGAATGAATCACACATGAGATGTTATTATAGCTTATATGAGACGTTAGTGCCTTGGGTAAATCTTATATTGAAATAAATTTATATTATATAATAATGAATCACATAGTAAAAGAGTGTATTTCCAATGATAAAGTTGATGATTGAGTGAGTTTATTTGATTTAAGAATAATAAGACTTTAAGTTTATATATGGTTATATTTGGGTGATTCAGATACATGAAGGGCCACAAAATTGCTGGATAGTTCCCACAATAATATGTGGTAGAGTGAATAATACTATAATATAGTATGAACAACCAAACCAATACAACATAGGATAAAATAAATTTATTTATTTATATATATGTTATCCATCCATGGTATTTTGGAGTGATAAAATAAGAAAACTCATGGAGATACATAAACTATTCTAAGATAGATTTAACATGTAATTGATGAGAAAGAAACAAGTCTATAGTAATTCTTAATATTAGATGAACTTATGTTATGAGAGTTAAGAATGTCTTAACTATGTGATGATTTTTTCACCATTAATTTATAGCTCAGTATATTTCAGGTTCCTCTTTTGTTGATCTATTAACAATAAAAAAATGTGGCATGTTGGATGGAAACCAATGTATATTGTGAATTAGCCACCTAATAAAATGTGTTAGTGAAACCTAAAAAACCCCTTCTATCCATGTGTGTTATTTTTCACTCAATATCTCATTATCACATAATCACCATTATTATCAATACATACTAGAAAAAAATTAGAATATTATATTTTTATATTTGGTTCTTTAGGAAACTGTTGATTCTTATAATCCCCACCACCTCTCAATGATGGAAATCTCCCTCTTGTAATCAAAATTTATAGTAAATATTTGTTGAAATAGTTCATAGTTTGATTATGAAATGTGTAATATTTCATTAAATTAAATATAATTTTTAATGATGATATCCATGGAGCTAATATATTTTATGAACAAAACGGGAGTCCTTGTTCTTAATGGGAATAGATTATGTATGTGTATATAGATGATGGTTTAATGTGATTTAACAAATAGACTAGTAATTCATGATATCACTAGGAATGATGTTAATCATACAATTAATTTGTTATCCAATAAATTTCATGATATTAATAAAATAAATGTTGTTATAAGAGAGAGTAACATGTTTCCCTTATCAGTCCAAAGGAAATAGTTGATTAGATATTTGGGAATGGGGAATGTAAATATATTATAGAGAAAACATCATGTTATTCATGAAGGATATAGTAAGGTAGATGAGTCATGGTAAAATACTCGATAGGTTTTATTTTATTTTATTTGAATGGTATAATATGAATTAGTAAAAAAATAATTCATTCAAGAAAAAAAGTTGTAAACTCATTTTGAAGTTATAATCAAAGTAAAAAATATCCCATAATCCCTAAAAATTTTATGATAATACTCATTTATAAATTTTACAAGAATAATTCATCATTTTAGGATCATTAAACTAATTAGTGTACCATAGAAAAACTATAAAGTATATAAACCATTTATGACATGAGAAAAGGCCACACATACAAAAAAAGGAAAAATTATATAATAAAAATTCTTTAAATTCATTAAATTTCTTGAATCATGTTGATTCAAAGAGGTTTCATGAGGAAGAAACTCATATTGGTGTGGATTCCATCGAATTTTAAAAATTAATATAACTTTTCTTAAAATCATGTATCAAGGAAAATGTAAATATATTGTCATTTTTTCATTCAAATGTTGAAAATGCGGTGAGATTGTTCACTTTTATTAGGTTTCCTTGAGAATCACAAGCAAGAAGAAATGTATAAAAAATTAAAAAGATATTATATGAAGTGGAATATGTTTACTAATCACATTGTAGGAATATCCATAAAATATAAAGAAAATATAAATATGATAAAGATAAAAAACCATTCCTCAAAACATGATGAGACATCTCTTGATGAGGATTGAGAAAAGAGATTAAGAAAAATATAGGAATAAATAAAAATAATTTCATAAAGTATCAAAATATTCAAAATATTTCTTGATTAGATATGTCTAATAAGGGAGTAGTGAATAAATGATTAGTTAATAGGATACTAAAAAAATTATCAACATTGGGTGGATATCATTATCTGTATGAAAGAGAATAGCTAAAATTAATTTGAAAATAAACCACTCAATATTTAGAATTAATCATTAATGAAATCCACTATAGTGTAAAAAGATAAATAAATTTTGGTTATGAAGATTATGTTAAAAATAATTATAATAACCCTTATTGAAATTCATTAAGTATGAGATGAATTTCATAATAATACCATTGTAAATTTGGTTACCAAGAATGATGAGGCAGTATCTTTTGATGATATGAAAATGGAAGCTAAAAATTCCATTAGTAGATCAAAAGATACAGAGTTAAAAAAGTTGTCAATGAAGTTGGGAAATACTTCAAAATTCATGGGAATGTTTTTAAGGGTACTTGTTATTCTAAATATTATTCCATGTTTCCATAAATATTTTTTAATCACACTTTTTGCACCATTTCTTTTAGTTTTTTATACTCTAATAGAAAATATAAGGATAATACATCAAAAAACAAGGATGACACACCCACTTCCCTTTTTGATTATGGGGAAATAAACCCCAAAGGGAAATATGCATACAATGAAATGAGTACAAAGGATATGAAAATCACAATATTAATAGTAATGAAGGAGTTTCATATTTATAAGTGGACTAAGAAACAATACTGGATAAAATATTTTAAGGGAACCCTGTGAAATAATTTTTAAGAATATATTATATATTCAATTATATTTTACATTAATGGTTTATGTTGATGTTTTTTAGTCTATTGAAACAACATGTTCTGGTATAATCTCTCACTCCATTAATTTAAGATAGAGGTAAAATCAAGGTTGTGTGAAACCAAAATTAAAAAAATACTAGCTATGTAAAAATTAAAATCATAATGTTAATTAGAAGTTTCATTTATTCTCTTGAGGTGGATCAAAGTAGGTTTGACCAATTTGGACATAGTTCCAAAAAAAATTTATCATTATACCACAACTGTAATGACCCATAGATTTATGGGTCATTATTTTGAGGATCAAATTAAATTTATCAATCAGAACATGGTTATTTTATGAAAATATGATTCAAATCATGATTTTAAGAGTTTAAACATCCTTAAAAGATGGTATGGGAATCAGTTGGTGTGTTTATTTATAGAAATATGTTAGAGAATGTTTAGATAGGCTAGTTTGTTGAAAATATTAGGAGTATCCCATTCTGGTCATGAAAATTTTAGTTATACTTTGAATGTTAAATGCATGGGGAAAGGACCACCTATTCCTTTATATTTTATACTTTGAACATTGTTCACACATTGAGAGGGTGATATATGGTTTTTAATATAATTAATTTGTGTTGGCCCCATATTTTTTTCATTTGATCATGAACACACTTGGATCCTGCTTCACCTATTTTATCCCCCTATTTTATTCTCCGTTGATCATGCAGAATTTGGGTCATTTCATCATATGATTTTAGGGTATGATAACATTATATTTTCTAATTTTTCTTTTCCCCATCTTTTCCCCTATTTTTTTGGTTTGGTTGGCATGGTATCCGAAGAATAATTTCACTAGATTGTGGTAAAATCAATGTGAAAATGTGGATTTATTGTATATTGGATAGAGTAATACTTCTATGGTTGATTACATTCCATTAGAAGTGGTTTTATTGTTTCACGGATACATGATGGGTTTTTGATATATTTGTGTGGTTTTCAACTATTGAATATATATAAATTAGGGATTTTGTGTAGCATTGTCCATACGGTGTGCTAGGAGAGGTTCACACATCATTTCTTTCAGTTCTATTGATCATATGATTCTATGTGATTTTGTAGGAGTTTAGTCCTATTTAAAATGAACTTAATAAATTTTTATAGTTTTTTAATTTTTTAATGATGTCGTTGGGCATGTGAGCGGTCCCCAAGGGATTTTGTTGGACCATATGGACTTGGATGAGGCTCAACATATCTTAGAGAGTGGTTAACTCTATTTTTTGAGTATATGGACCATAAAATACAAAACTATATGTTCTTATATTCATAATTTTTCATGAATATATACCTCTATTTATTTTGTAATGGTATATACATGCTAGAAATGTTCTTTGTTGGGGTGATGGGGGGGGGGGGAATTGAACCTTGTGAGAAGAGGAAAATTTATCTTTAGTATGTAGGTGATTTTATATCTACATGTGACTATGTCCCCAAGGGTCAAGGTATTTGGTTGAGATGAAAATATACATATTGGGGATTTTGGTATGTAATATTATATACAAAATTGGATATGATGATTTTATTAGATACAATGAGATAGAATGAGAGGTTTAGGTCCCAGTGATGATGACCGAACCAATCATGTGTCTTGAAAGTGGCTAGGAACTCCATCATAATGATGAAGTCCAATCATGGAATCTACTTAGAGAAAGGGTATTTCTTTAGGACTTGGTATATGAAAACTAATATTGTTTCTTCTTGATAGATTTTTGAGACATATTCTTTACGAGACTTGAGTTGAATACCAAGTGAGAGTCATGGAAGCATTCAAGGCTAGGAATAAGTATTCCAAGGTGGGTTTATATTATAATTGGACCCTGTCTATTTAGGGTTGGGTTGATTATAATGTTATATCTTTCAAAATTCCATGGGCAGTGGGATAATGAGTGTCGTACATTTAGAGTGTGGGACCAGACCATGAGGTGTGGGTTGATATGAGTCGATTGGAAATTATTTCATTAATGGGTGTTTATTTTGAGATCATATTGATGTGGATAAATGTCACGAACATGGGATTAGTGCATGATGGTATCTACAAGAACATTCTATGATGGGTTAAGAGAATGTAATGGGATCCATGAATGTTGGGTTGATATTTTTTGTCATGAGAGGATTGAAATCAAGTAACTAATTCCATGGGATCATGTTGTGAGATGTGTAATGGTATGTAGACCCATTTGTTACTATGTCTACATGATTGTAGAAGTATTCCTTCATATTCTTTGGTCGTCTTCTAGGTGGAACTTTCCTTAGTAGGATAGTGTTGATAAACAGCCAGGGGTGGGGAATTTCATGAATCATGACAAGGATGATGAAATATCCTAGAGAAAGAATGTGTTGGGAACCACTTAGGGGTTAGGTAATATTATGATGACTAACTAAAAACCCTTACCTAGTGTGATTGGATCAATAAAATATCAGGGTTATGGGATGTGTTTATGAATTATAACACTCCTTCTATAGGTTGGTGTTGAGAACAAGAAGTGATAGGGATGCATCAGGATGTGATATGTGGCCAGTCCGATGGATCCTACCTAGATTGATTAGGTAGTGGGTTGTGATATTGAAGAAATATAACACACTGTTTTTATGTTTTAGGAATAGTTTTTGACCCTGTACTTCCCCAATTCCTTAGATATCAGTTGGGTATAATTTATGGTGTTATGAAGAAGAGATTATATTTTTATTAGTGGCACTAAAGATGGTATGGTTATGAACTCTGATGACCAAGTTTGCACATGGAAGACTGAGTAGTGTGTGTATCTCATAAGGTGACATAAATTATTGGTTTGTACATGATGTCTCTTTAAGAATGTTTCTTTAAGTATTTCAATTCCTCATTTATACACACAGATATCATGGTATATGTTACATTTTAGTTGTGTGACCCTACTATCTAATATATTCATACCATGTATGTGAATATTGGGTCATATGAGGATTGTATATCTAATTTTTCATTTCAATGTAGGTTTTATAGAGGATTAGACTAGAGAATTTTGAATGGTATATAGAGACTATGTGTTTTATTAGAGATAATTCCCATGTGTTGTATTTTTAATTTATTTATCATTTAGAATCAGGCTAGTGGGATATAAGTGTATTTATGTTTTTACTGATTTCATTATAGCTTTTGTTCGATGTGTTAATTAATTTATAAACTTTTTACCCTAATGATAATATTTTTTTTAATGTATGGTTATTCTCTATTGATTTTACTCACTAATATGAGGGAATAGTCTCCTAATTTTATGTATTAGGCCCTAACTACTAGTTGAAATAATTTTTCATATGGGTAGGTTTAGTTGAATTCATGTGGTTTCATCAGCCTAGGAACTACATTTTAGACTAAGGAAATGAAAATGTATATTTCTATCAATTTTTTTTTTGAATTTTTAGTTTAGGAGAAGGCATACATGTGGTAATGTAATATATTGGAAATTGTGAGGGATATCAGGCTGGTGCATCAATAGAACCATTTATATTTGGATTTTCATATTAATAGGGGCATGGGATAGTTTTTCTTTGTTCTTGGTATTACAGTTTTATTATTTCATCATTGGAGATGCACTTGAGTTTTGGATTTATGGTTTTTGATTTTTGGATCTTACCCCATTAGAAATAGGAAATTATTTTTTCATAATTTTTATTCTTTTAGGGTTCATATAAAATATTTTTTCTTCAATGTTGTTGTTTAATGATTTTAAGCCCCAAATTTTAATGTTTCAAAAATTACATAAAAGAAACTTTCACATATATCTTATTAGTGGAATTATACTCAGTTGAACTTTATGTATTTTCATTCGATTATAGGTTATGCATATGTTTTAGTAGTTTGGTTTCAATGATGATAATATTGTCCCCTTTTAAAAGGATATATGTATACATTTAGTGGGTCAGTAAGAGAATTTATAACATCAATAATGGAATAGTTAGGAATTCAATATTTTCATATTTTCTTGATGGATGATTAGATAATGGTAATGATTTAAATTGATGATATATGATAGCTACTCAAGGTTTCTATAAAAACCTACATAGTTTTTTCCATATAGCTTCTTAGTGGAATTATACATAATTGAGTCATGAAATTTTATAAAGGAATAATAAATGCATTTGGTTTGTATGATGAGAGTAAAATTGAGTGATTATTGTATTAAGGATGTGTTATAGGGAAGGGTCAATTGGGTTCCTAGAATAACATGTTCTGGATTCACTTTTTGGTGGCAGAATGGGAGGGGGTACACTCAAGGTTATAACATGGTTCCTATATGGTAGGTGATTAAGTGTTTATCTAAGAAATGGGAGATTTTATTTGTTCTATTTTTAGAACCAAACATTCATGAGAGGAATGGCCAGTGAGTTGGGTTCACAATATAGAGTTATATATTATGCATCTCATGTGGTTTTGATTTGATTTGTGTGACTGGGTAGTATCCATCATGAAACCATTGGGACTAGTTTTGATTGAGGTTGGATCATGAGAGAGAGAATTTGAGTGTGTTCTTGGTGGATCTATGTTCTAAGGAGGAGAGTGAGAATTGGTGAGGTTGCTTGGGAAAATACATGGGGTGTGAGATTTAGTGTCCAATGGTTAGATTTAAGGACGGGTAGATTTAAGGACTGGTAGATTTAAAGACTGGTGAATTTGATTTTTCTTATTTCCCATGTGAATGGTTTGGGGAAATATAATCCTTAACATTACTGAGGTGATAATACAATAATGATAATGGAGATGTCCCTTGTTAGGGGAGTAACATCTCCAAAGGATCATGTGCTATATTATGGTTGACTAGATGATATTCCTTGAAATAGGTTTTCAATAAGTCATGTTGATGGAACCTATTTAGATTGTTTCTCAATGAGAGGTGTAATAGAAATCATATTTTGGGTAACTCATGGTTGTCTCTTAGATAATATGATTCATGATGTTCTTGGATCATTGAACATCAAGTATTCCATCTCTAGTATGATGGGAAATGATGGCGGTTGGTGTTTTATATTAACTCCCAAAAGATATCTAGGTGGCCAAATCCAATTATCAGGTTTGGTAATGGATATAGTATGGTCTATGGAAATCAGTTATTTAGGTTTGGTATTTGAGGGTCTTGCTACTTTTATGGTGGGTAGAATTACATCAGTTATTTCTAAATGTCACTCATGTTAGACAAGTCATGGATGTAGTGAGACTGGTCTTTGGATAGTAAAGGATACATCATGGAATGAATATTTGATCAGATATGGTGATATATAGTTCTTTTTTCTATATGATATATTACAAATCCAAATTTAAATTTTTATTATGAGCCATTTTAAGGAAAAAATGGGAAACCATATTATACACAAGATACCCCTACGTGCTGAAAGAGGTCACAAAATGGTCAAATACAAGACTAAGATTACTGGATTTCACTACTATATATAGTTCCCAATGCAGTGTACTAACATGGACATCTGGATCTTCACTGATAAGCTCTTTAAGGTGAGTAATCATCCTCTCCATAGTCTGAATAAATTCATCTGAGTTGACTTTTCTCTGATTGAATCCCCAGACCAAGATTCGTTCTTGTTTATCTATCCATTCTTCTATCTCCTCGTTGACCTCAACTTACAACCTTCTCTTATAAATTCTTTTAATCTCTGCTTCTGAGACGTTGAGCCTAACCTATCTTTCTAACATTTCTTCCGTGGAGTGTAGGATGAGTTTCAAGCACTCCCCAACCTTTTCTTTCACGACTCTAGTATTCCTACTAGATTCTTCACTTTCCCCCTTATGTGGGTCTTTGTTTTCCTTATATCCACCCTTTTTAGCTGATCTAGTCTCCATAGGTTTGGGAAAATGTTAACAATCTTTGCGTGCCTTTGGATTTTTCCCTTTGACCACAATGCATTTCCCTGATTCTCAGATTCCTTTTTTCCCTTTCATCCTTCTAGGGCTCTGGATACATTTCCCTTGAATTCTTTCCAAGCTGTCTGTCGAGAATTGGCTATAACTATCGTCACCAGAATCGTCCTCCTCGTGATGAAGTGTTGGTTAAAGATCATTCAAAGCTTCAAACCGGTTTCCTAGAACAACCCCTAGGCCTTTTTTGAGGGGCCTTCACTTGCTCTTCCCACAGTCAAAGAATTTAGATGGCATAAGGGTTTTGGGAGCATATTTGGGTCCAAAGGGTCCAAGACACACACCTCAACCAGTCTTTCTTCCCCATGTTGACGCCCTGCATCTGGAAGCACGAACGCCTCCTGTATTGCGGTTCTTGGTTGCTTGGCCTCTCTACTGTCATCCACCCTGTTGACAGCTCTTAAAGGGTACCCTTGAGTGATCTTATCCTTTCCCACTAGAACACTAACTGAGACCGGAGTAGGCTGTCCAAGGATCTGCTCCATAGAACCCAGATCCTGCAATGGTATGATATATTATGTTTAGATACAGAGTTGGTCAGAGTCTGTGTGTTGGCATAAATTTTGGGGAAACTTTTCCATGAGCTGAACCTGACTCTAATCAATGGTTCACTTGTTCTTAGGGTAGGGGTAAGATGGTTAGTGTAGTGGTTTGTGATCTAACTATATAAATTACACTAAAACACTTGTTCGAACTTCAATTTTAGTGTTGGATGATTATGGGATTCTTGTTAGTGTTAGGACATCATGATTAGGTGTTGTGATTTGGAATTAATGGGTAAATTAAAGTGCCTATAAGAAAAGTAATTTTGAGGAGGTACTTCTAACATCCAGACTCAGGTTCCACATGTGAGTTCCCAATGTAGATTGTTCAGATTCCCCTAGGTGTGCCTAGCTATATGCGAGATGTTTTTGACTACCAGTGAGGGTAAAATATAGATATCTTGTTAGAGAATATATCCTCTTTATAAAAGAATCACAACATTGTAAATAAATAGATAGTATCCAACTACTGATGAATAATAAGAAGTATAATATCATAACCAATACAGACCATTTTCACATGAGAAACCAAAACTAGCAATCAATATCCAAACCATTTCAGTTTACATTTCATGTTATTATAAGTGACATGTACGAAATGAAAACAAAAAAATAATGACACTATCAACTCCGAATAAGGTCTTGACATCTTGTGTGCTTCCCTCATCCATGATATATTCTAATATCATCCATTTAATATAAAGATATTACCCTTATCATGTCATGCAAACATGATGTCTAATTGGGTACCGATCATGGAAGCCTGACTAGGGTACAAGTAAAACATAGTAGGACACCACCAATGGTGTCTAATAAAATATCTAGTCTATAAAATTGTAAGTATTTTTACAAATAATAAATTATGAAAAATAAATTAAACAGTTCCCTCATTAAATTATTTTCAAAATAACTTAAAAAAACAGAGTTCATGATGACACCCAAATAATAAATACCTTCTTTATATCATACTAAATTATGAACTTTCTAAAAAAGGGTATAAAATTTTATTTTAGAATGTTTTTCAATTAATCAAGAAATTCCAATTTAACATTTAAAAAATAGGGTCCCAGAGCAGTAGTCTAACACCCCATGGGTATTTAGAGTTCTATTCCATGTCTTAAAACACAGTGATCACATATAATACATAAAATATATTGGGGGACTCGAGAAGTAGTCTAGAACCCCATGAGTATTTTGAGAAGTAATCCATATCCAACAACTAAGTCACAAATATCACATAAAATGATTCCATATTTCCAATAATTCCACATAAATTATCATAATTTAGTTTTCACCCACTTCATAATTTCATATATCTTGAAATAAAAAATTATAATTCATTATTATCCTCATATTATCACACTCGAAGGGTGAATACCAGTTTCAGAAATCATTAATAATCAACTGTATAACTCCCATTATTCATCATTTTAATAATCATAATTTTAAACAATTTAATTATCACAACATTTACCAATTTCATAATCATGTGTTGAGTTAATTGATCAATTCAATTTATGGTGGAATTTCCAAATGTGGAAATTAAAATATTGCAATTACATACACATAATTAGGATAAAGACTATGAGAATTGAAATTTTGACCACCCACCTCAAGATTGTTGATGTATGTTCTCCAATAAAAATGTAAAGACCCGTAAAATTCAAGGAAATTTTTTTCTCAATTTTTTTTGGGATCTTACAAGAACACAGTTTCTGACGACACCTGATTCCGAGGCCCGGTGTGCTCGGAATATTTTTCTGAAGTTTTTCTTGGGTACGTTCAGTGAACGAATGAGTGGGATTTCTTAACTTTTGAACTGGTTCTCGGAATCAAAATTTGATGACACCGATGGAACCACAGCGCCGGTAATTGCTTATGAAGACCTTTACTAGGGTTGCGTTTCCTCAGGAGGAGTTGTTAAAAATTGTGGATTAAATGAAAAGTAAAATAAAATTGAGCTACAATTTTATTTCTTTTTACTAAGTGGTTATATCCTATGAAAGGGAGTTGGGGTGGGACCCACTAGTTCCTAACTAACCAAGTGAGGATAAATGTGAGGTGGGGCCCACATGAACCCCACCCCTTCATATTCCCTAACCCCCTTAACTCTCCATTTAATTCGAAAACATAAGTTTAATTAATTAAGTGGATTCATTTTTGAATTTTGTAATTTTGAAAAGCATTGAATAAACAATTAAAATAAGGGGTGACCTTATTTTAATTTGGTTAGCTTGTTGTGAGAGGATTGGGGGAAGAAATCTCTAAGTCTTGAAGTTCATAATCTTCCTTGAAGAAAGAGAAGAACACCGATGTGCCTTCCTTCATTCTTCTTTTCGAGTCAAAGTAAGGGAGACACCGTTCCTCATCGGACGATCTCCGTCAACGTGTACGGAACCTTCTTCCACGACATTCTTTTCCATGACGAAACTTCATTCAACGAAACCATGAGGTAGGGGTTATTTTTTCTTCTTCGTGAATACTTTCATCGCAGTTCATCATTTTCTAAATTGGGCCACCTGATATCGCAATAACGGGAGGAGGTCGGACCACACAAACACGGCCGACCCTCCTCCCCCTTTTTGTTGATTGAACTTGTTGCGGCACGTGCAAAGGCAGCGCGGTGTCGTTGCACCGTGCAAAAACAATTAAGAATTGGAGAAGAAGCGCGGCGCCGTTGAGCCGTGCCGGAGAACCTCGAAGAGGCCGTGACCGAAGCGGGGCCGCGACGGAGGGGCGCGGCGCCGTCGTGGCGCACCGATCGGACAAGGCCGTGGCCTATGGCCGCGGTGGTGCGGGGAGCGGCCGTCGGAACCGTCGGCTGCCAAAGCAGGAGGGAGGTACCGCCGTGGTCTCACGGTGGTAGAACCGGCTAGCCGGATCGGGCCGACCGTTTTAGGGGGAGACCGGGGGTTCGTAACCCCTAGCGGGAACAAAGAGCGGCCCCCACGTGGGGGGGGGGGGTTTCACAAACAGGGGGAGGCAGCGCACCCCCCCTTCCGCTCACCTCGGCATGGATGAGCTAGCCACATGCAGTGCACCAGGACAGGTCACCCAGTTTGGGCCGGGCCGCGCCCTAATGGGCCTGAACCGGACCCGGTTCGGGTCGATCCGGATCCGGCCGACCCAGGGGGTCTCAGGCCGGGTCGGTCCGGGCCCAAACCCCCATTTTTGGACCTCTTTCGATCTTTTTCCCATAGCATGGGCTACGGAACTCCGATTGATGCACCATCAGTTGAGATGCAATCCTTGGATCGAGACAATCGTTTCGGTATATTACACTCAAGGTTTTAAAGAACTTTGGGTTCGGCTGGGTTGTTTCGAACACGAAACCAACCGGGCCCTCAGAGCGGAAACACTTATAACTTCAGCTCCGGATGTCCGATTGACATGCCGTCGACTTTGTTGGATTAATCTTAGTGAAACGGACCTTTTGGCTTACTCTGCTCGAGGTTTGGACGTAGTTGGAGTACGACCGGGTTGGTTTTGACTTAAAAACCAACCGGGCCCCTAGAACGAAATAGCCAATAACTCTCAGACCGGGCGTCCGATTGACGCACCGTCTGTCACATTGAGTTCCTGTTGACGATACAAAACTTTAGGATACATCAACTCCGGACTTCGTGTCATTTGATGTATCAGCCCCTTGGCTCGTGGAGCGGACCCTCCCCGAATGAGCTTGCTGTGTGCGGGAACCCTAGAGCTGGCTGCGACTGCGGCGACGATGAAGACTGTACGGGAATCCTCCGTGGGTTCGACAACGACGATTACAACACTCAGAAATCCTGTGTGGATCAGTGCTTACCAATCCTGTGTGGATCAGATCTTCTGTGGGTAAGCGCTCAGTGGTCCTGTGTGGGCCAGCGCATACCAATCCTATGTGGGTCAGATCCTGTGTGGGTCATTGAGGGGGATAGTACCTATCGATCCTGTGTGGGTCTGACGGCTTAGATGAATCAGTGGATACATCTGATCATCTCTATCATCTTACGAAGAAGTATACCTGTGTGAGCTGAGTCTTGAATTTCAATCTTATATTTGATAAGATTGACTTGATATCCTGTGTGGATTACGTTGTGCATTCCTATGTGGATTTGGTTGCAAATTCCTATGTGGAATGGGTTATGTTTTCCTGTGTAGACTGGGTTGTACTTGGGCACGGATGTTAGAGACTAACTGGAATTGATGACTTAGGTATATGTATGGTAATATACCTAAGTTGTGTCGGATGTTACTTCGTGATTGTATCTTTCCTGTGTGGATAATCCTTTGTGGATTCTGGGAGACCTTCGGGGGTCTCGGGGTCCCTAATGGGTAGCATATACTAACCCCAGTCTGGGAAATTCCCACACTACATTGTGTTGGATGCAGACGACGGACAATGCTGATCGCGGATGAGGCTCGTGGAGCGAGACAGTACAAGGAGGTGGACCACAGGGCTGGACGTACACAGAGCGGATGGATGGACCCGTGGATTTATGGAGACTATCTGTACCCACCCTTCAGGTGGGACTTCCAGTGGACGGCTCGACGTTGCCGCATTACTTTTCAGTTGTTGTACTTCCTTTTCTAGTTGTACTTTACTTTCAATTTGGGTTTGTATTCTGGCCCACTTACTTTTCTTCACTTACTATTGTACCCAGTTTTACTTAGTGTTTACTTAAGCTTTCTTACTCTGTGTGTTTGTCTACTTTATAAAGGAAATGTCTTCACTTTTTATCTATAATTACACCTTGGTGCTAGTCCGCAGCCCCTGGCCTATGGAAGGCGGTCTTGGGGTAGTCACGGCATGGGCCCCGAGGACGGGTCATGACAAATTGGTATCAGAGGAGTTCAGTTCTACTGTAGAACTCAGGACTCTGATATTTTTCTATGTGAAGTAATAGTGTTAAGAGTATTGAGTGTGGTTATCAGTCTAGGGAGTCCAGTGTTGGTACGGCGGCCGACGTATCCTTACACCGAGACCTTGACTTCTAATTTCCGACTTAGTGCATGAAGACACTGATTGCATGTGTGTTTCAAGTTTTCTTTGTGATTAATTTGTGTCAGTTCACCAGGTATACTGTATTGACTGTGGTGCACCTGTCTTCTTTCAGGATGGCCCCACGACGACAGCCAACTAGGGTTCCGAGTTTTGTACATGAAGACAACCCACTGAGCGACGAGGCCTCGGTGCAGGGCCCTATTACTGCGGAGGCACCGGTGGTACCTCTACCCGCCGAGCCACCGATGCTACCAGGCCCATCCGCTGAGAGTAAACATCGCCTTGGTGCACTGCATGAGTTTCAGCGTCAGAGACCGCCCAGGTTCCGTGGGGAGATGGACCCTTAGGCAGCTGAGGATTGACTGGAGGCAGTTGTATGAGTTTTCGGATTGGTAGGGACACCAACAGACCTCAGGGTAGTCCTTGCAGCGAGTCTCCTGCACCCGACAACAGGCAGATAGTGGAGCTTGATGCTCCAGGTGCACGATGAGGCATCACTCCTCTGGACGAACTTTGATAGCCTCTTTCGCTCAGAGTTCATCCTAGACACCCTCTGTGCGGTGCACATCCAGGAGCTACTACAGCTGCGATAGGGAAGCATGACGGTCGCCCAGTACTCGGCGAGATTTACCGATCTCTCGCGCTATTCGACAGACATGGTACGAGACCCATTCTTTCGGTCCCGGACCTTTGAGTAGGGATTGAGGCATGAGATCAGGGCATCACTGATCTCCCTCAGCATTCCGACAAAGGCAGGGGTACTGGAGCGAGCTCTTCTCATTGAGAGGGATCTTGCTAAGCCTTCACCAGCAGCGAGACCTACCGCAGGGCGGCACGTAGTAGAGTCTTCTATAGCTGGCAGTCGACGGATGACACATGGTTCCAGGTGGACCAGACCCTCAGGCGGACAACCTCAGGACACTGGCTCATAGGTGTGGGGCACACAGTGCAGATCCAGTCTTACGAGAGGCAGACAATGCTACACATGTGGCGGGCAGGGCCACATGGCTCGTGACTGTCTGACCTGACGTGCCGAGGAGCAACATATGATTGAGGGACCACCTAGGCAGAGGCAGAGGGTCAACCGTGGCGGTCCGTAGGGAGAAAGAGGAGGAGGAAGAGGAGCTGGGCGAGTAGAAGGTGGTGGGAGACGCTTTGAGGCTCTACCACCACCACCACCACCAGGAGGTCCACCCCGACCACAGGGAGCTGGCGGGCAGAGATAGACACAACTTCAGGCAGCGGAGGCCTACGATCACGGTGCGCCCGAGATTATTCGAGGTATTATCTGTGTCTACTCCACCCTTGATGCAGTTCTTATAGACACAATAGTGATTCATTATTTCATTGCCGCTGCCCTTGTTCAGAGCTCGGAGATTCCGACGTAGCCGTTGGCTTGATCCTTACGACTAGAGACTCATACAGAAGCAGAATCGACGATTACGCACTGGTGCTGGCAGTGTGAGATTACTCTAGTAGGCGAGATATTCGGCTGGGATCTTCGTGTAGCAGCGTCGAGGCCTTACGACATCATCTTGGGCATTTATTGGTTATCTATAGTCCATGCTCAGATCGACTACATTAGGCACAAGGTATGATGTGTTCGCACCGAGGGGAGCAGGATCACCTTCACCGGCGATAAGGGAGCCTTTGTAGTGCAAGATGGACTCATGCATAGGATAGGACAACCCATCACTCATCAGTTGGCTAGCCTCATCCTAGGAGCCATTGATGTGCGGAGTCCGAGCTTACCTGGAGTGGTGGATCAGTATGAAAACGTTTTTCCCGACAACGTTCCAGGACTACCTCCTCGCAAAGAGGTAGACTTTTATATTGACCTGTAACTCGGGATGGCCTTGATATCCACCCCAGTATATCGGATGGCTCCCGCTGAGCTTCGAGAGATACGGGTACAGCTGGGAGACTTGCAGGGAAAGGGATTCATCTGACCCAATGTTTCACCCCGGGCTTCCCCGATTTTGTTTTCCAAGAAGGCGGACGGGAGCTTGCGACTGTGTGTCGATTACCGTCGCCTGAACTAGGTGACCATGAGGAACAAGTATACGCTACCAAGGATTGATGACCTCTTCGATCAGCTCAAGGGAGAATGGTGGTTCTCGAAGATAGAACTCAGGCCAGGCTATCATTAGCTCAGAGTTCGGTATGGGGACGTACAGAAGACGACCTTCAGGTGTCAGTATGGCAACTATGAGTTCTTGGTTATGCCTTTCGGCGTAACCAATGCTCCAGAAGTGTTCATGGGCCCCATGAACAGGATATTTCAGCCTTACCTCGATCGATTTGTCGTGGTCTTCATCGACGACATATTGATATACTCGACGACTAAGGAGGAGCACGCCTACCACTTGCGGGTTGTACTGGACACACTCCGAGAGCACCAGCATTATGCTAAGCTCTCGAAGTGTTAGTTCTGGATACATGAGGTCCACTTCTTGGTACACATCATCTCTAAGGCGGGAGTTGCAGTGGATCCTACGAAGATCGAGGCAGTGCTAGCTTGGGAGCCACCCAGGAGCGTGATGGAGGTGCAGAGTTTTTTGGGACTAGCTGGGTACTACTAGAGATTTGTGCCAAACTTCTCCAGAGTTTCGACACCACTTTCAGCTTTGATGAAGAAGGGGAAACCCTTCATGTGGTCAGATAGATGTTACCAGAGCTTCCAGGAGCTGAGACAGAGATTTCCCAGCGCACCTATCTTGAGGCTACCAGAGGAGGGAGTAGGGTACATAGTCTACTGCGATGCATCAGGGACCGGACTCAGATGTGTCCTGATGTAGGAGTGGGCAGTGATCACCTATGGATCACGTCAGTTGAAGCAGCATGAGAAGAACTACGCTACACATGAACTGGAGTTAGCAGCAGTGGTCTTCGCTCTGAAGATGTGGTGACACTATCTGATGGGCGAGTGCTTTACAGTCTACTCTGACCACCAGAGTCTTAGGTTCATATTTTCGCAGAAGGACCTGAACCTGAGACAGCGACGATGGCTTGAGTTATTCTAGGAATATGACTTTGAGATAGTCTATACTCCTGGAAAGGGTAACTTAGTAGCCGATGCTCTCATTAAGAGGACGGTCATTCCACTACTTAGAGAGGGGACATAGTAGCTAGCTGCTTTGCAGATATCCTTCGTGGATAGTGATGGAGAAGCCTTTCTTCAGTCACTCACAGTCACTCCTCCACTTCTTCAGCGGGTCAGAGAGGCAAAGCGTGTGGATGTTGACTGTGAGACACGGCGTGCGCATATATCCTCAGACAGGAACCTGATGGATTCTCTATGGGAGGAGAGCATGTCATCCTTTTCAGAGGACGTACCATGGTACCAGCTACTTTACAGGAGTAGGTGCTAAGGGAGTTTCACACTTCCCCTTTAGCGGTACATCCAGGAGTGGCGAAGATGTACCAGGATCTCAGACGATAGCACTGGTGGCCGGGTATGAAGAAGACTGTGGCAGTGTTCGTTTCTCGATGCCTCACCTGTCAGTAGGTGAAGGCAGAGTACCAGGTACCAGCCGGCTTGGTACAGCCTTTGGAGGTCCTAGAGTGGAAGTGGGACGAGATATCTATGGACGTCTTGACTGGACTTCCATGAACTTCCAGAGGTCATGACTCCATTTGGGTGATTGTCGACCGACTCACCAAGTTGGACCACCTCTTACCCATCAGAGAGCAGGGCTCAATGGAGAGATTAGGACACCTATACGTTCAGGAGATTTTACGGCTTCATGGTGTACCATCATCTATCGTCGCTGATCGAGATGGTCGATTTACTTCTCCACTTTGGAAGGGGTTTCAGGAGGCATTCAGGATGCATCTACGTCTGAGCACCACCTTTCACCCTCAGGCAGATGGTCAGATAGAGAGGATCATTCATACTCTTGAGGACATGCTCCTTGCATGTGTACTCGACTTTGGTCACAGCTGGGAGGATCACCTACCCTTGGTGGAGTTTGCGTACAACAACAACTACCACTCCACCATCGGGATAGCACCATACGAGGCGTTGTACGGCCGACCTTGTAGATCACTACTGTGCTGGACAAACCCTGGAGAGTCAGCACTTGTGGAACCGGAGATGGTCCATGCCACGACAGAGAAGGTCCAGGTCATCCAGGAGCAGATGAGGACAACTCAGAGCCAGAAAAATTCTTATGCTGAGAGGAGGCGGAGACCACTAGAGTTCGAGGATGGAGACCACGTATTCTTACGGGTCTCACCTCGACGTGGATTACATATATTTGTCCGAGGCGTCAAGTTGTCTCCACGCTTCATCGGACCATTCCAGGTCCTCAACAAGATTGGCGAGCTAGCTTATTGCCTGGATCTACCACCTCAGTTGCACCGGGTGCACGACGTCTTTCACGTATCTCAGCTGAGGAGATACGTGCACGACCCGATGCATATCATCGACCAAGGGGAGCTAGACATTGATGATGGGGTGACTTTTGCGGAGGTCCCGGTGGAGATCGAGGATCGACCGAAGCGGTTCCTATGACGGCGGTCAATTCCCCTAGTTCACATCAGATGGCAACACGAGAACCTCCAAGAGAGAACTTGGGAGCGGGAGGCTCAGATGCGTGCTCGGTACCCACATTTGTTTCCCTAGTTTATGATGTATCTTTATGGGGATGTAAAGCCCTGAGGTGGGAGTAATATAAAGACCCATAAAATTCAATGGAAATTTTTTCTTAATTTTATTTGGGATATTACAAGAAGGAAGTTTCTGACGGCACCTGATTCTGAGGCCCGGTGAGCCCGGAATATTTTTTCGAAGTTTATCTCAGGTACCTTCTGTGAACGAACGAGCGGGATTTTCTAACTTTTGAACCGGTGCTCGGAATCGAAATCTGAGGACACTGATGGAACCGCAGCACCAGAAATTGCTTAAGAAGACCTTTACTGGGGTTGCGTTTTCTCGGGAGGAGTTGTTAAAAATTGTGGATTAAATGAAAAGTAAAATAAAATTGAGCTACAATTTTATTTCTTTTTACTAAGTGGTTATATCCAATGAAAGGGAGTTGGGGTGGGACCCACTAGTTCGTAACTAACCAAGTGAGGATAAAGGTGAGGTGGGGCCCACATGAACTCCACCCCTTCATTTTCCCTAACCCCCTTAACTCTCCATTTAATTTGACAACATAAGTTTAATTAATTAAGTGGATTCGTTTTTGAATTTTGTAATTTTGAAAAGCATGGAATAAACAATTAAAATAAGGGTGATCTTATTTTAATTTGGTTAGCTTGTTGTGAGAGGATTACAGGAAGAAAGCTCTAAGTCTTGAAGTTCATCATCTTCCTTGAAGAACGCGAAGAACTCCAATGCGCCTTCCTTCGTTCTTCTTTCCGCGTCAAAGGAAGGGAGACACAGTTCCTCCTCGGACGATCTCTGTCAACGTGTACAAAACCTTCTTCCATGATGTTCTTTTCCGCAACGAACCTTCGTTCAATGGCACCTTGAGGTAGGGGTTATTTTTTCTTCTTCGTGAATACTTTCATCATCGTTCATCGTTTTCTAAATTGGGCCGCCTGATATCGCAATAACGGGAGGAGGTCGGACCACACGAATACGACCAGCCCTCCTCCCCCTTTTTGTTGATTGAACTTGTTGCGGCACGAGAAAAGGCAGCGCTGTGTCGTTGCACCACGCGGGAACAATTAAGAATGGGTGAAGAAGCGTGGCGCCATCGTGCCGCACCGTTGAGGCCGAACAAGATGCGGTGCCGTCGCGCCACGCCGGAGAACCTCGAAGAGGCCGCGAACGGAGTGGTGCTACGGCGGAGGGGCGCGACGCTGTAACACCGCGCCGATCGGACAAGGCCGCATTGGTGCGGGGAGCGGCGGCCGGAACCGCCGGCCGCCGGAGCAGGAGGGAAGGACCGCGGCGGTCTTGCGACGACAACAACCGGCCGAACGGACTGGGCCAACCGTTTTAGGGGGAGACCGGGGGTTCGTAACCCCTGGCTGGAATAAAGAGTGGCCCCCCACGTGGGGGGGGGGTTACACAAATAGGGGGAGGCAGCGCCCCCCCTTCCACTCAGCTCGGCGTGGCCAAGCTGGCCACACGGGCCATGCGCAGCGTGCCAGGCCAGGCCGG
Source organism: Viscum album (assembly GCA_963277665.1). Classification (NCBI taxonomy): domain Eukaryota; kingdom Viridiplantae; phylum Streptophyta; class Magnoliopsida; order Santalales; family Viscaceae; genus Viscum; species Viscum album. Next base: position 1,285,808,734 of record OY728133.1, read on the forward strand.
GCTGCGCCCACCGGGCCAGGCCGCGCCCTAATGGGCTGGAACCGGACCTGGTTAGGGTCGACCTAGATCGGGCCGACCCAGGGGGTCTCGGGCCGGGTCGGTATGGGCCCAAAACCCCCATTTTCGGGCCTTTTTCACTCTTTTGCTCATAACTTGGGCTACAGACCTCCGATTGACGCACCGTCAGTTGCGATGCGATCCTTGGATCGAGACGGTCTTTTCAGTATATTAAACTTAAGGTTTCATAGAACTTTGGGTTCGTCCGTGTTTGTTCGAACACAAAACTAACCGGGCCCTCAGAGCGAAAGAACTTATAACTTGAGCTCTGGACGTCCGATTGACGTGCCGTCGACTTTGTTAGGTTCCTCTTTGTGAGACGGACCTTTTGGATATATCCGCTCTAGGTTTGGACGTAGTTGGAGTACGGCCGGGTTGGTTTTGACTTAAAAACCAACCGGGCCCTTGGAACAAAAAAGCCAATAACTCTCAGACCGGGCATCCGATTGACGCGCTGTCTGTCACGTTGAGTTCCTGTTGAAGATATAGAACTTTGGGATACATCAACTTTAGAATTAGTGTCATTTGATGTATCATCCCCTTGGCTCATGGAGCGGACCCTCCCCGAACGAGCTTGCTGTGTGCGGGAACCCTAGAGCAGGTTGCGACTGCGACGACGATGAAGACTTTAGAAGAATCCTCCGTGGGTTCGACAGCGAAAACTACAACACTTAGCGATCCTGTGTGGATCAGTGCTTACCAATTCTGTGTGGATCAGATCTTGTGTGGGTCAGCGCTCAGCAGTCCTGTGTGGGCCAGCGCATACCGATCCTGTGTGGGTCAGATCCTGTGTGGGTCATTGCGGGGGTTAGTACCTATCGATCCTGTGTGGTTACGACGGATTAGATGAATCAGTGGCCACATCTGATCATCTCTATCGTCTTAGGGAGAAGTATACCTGTGTGATATGAGTCTTGACTTTCAATATTATCTTCGATAAGATTGAATTGATATCCTCTGTGGATTATGTTGTGCATTCCTGCGTGGATTTGGTTGTGAATTCCTATGTGGAATGGGTTATGTTTTCCTGTGTGGACTGGGTTGTACTTGGGCTCGGATGTTAGAGCCGAACTGGAATTGATGACTTAGATATATGTATGGGCATATAACTATGTTGTGTCGGATGTTACTTTGTGATTGTATCTTTCCTTTGTGGATTATCCTTTGTGGATTCTGGGAGACCTTCGGGGGTCTCGGGGTCCCTACTGAGTAGCGTATACTCACCTCTGCATAGGCAATGCCCGCACTACGTTGTTTAGGATGCCGACGATGGACATCGCTGATCGCGGATGAGGCTCTTGGAGCGAGATGGTACCTGGAGGTGGACTACAGGGCGGGACGTACATGGAGCGGACGACTAGACCCGTGGAGCTGTGGAGACTATCTGTACCCACCCTTCAGGTGGGACTTCCAGTGGACGGCTCGACGTTGTGGCTTTACTTTTCAGTTGTTGTACTTCCTTTTCCAGTTGTACTTTACTTTCAGTTTGGGTTTGTATTCTATCCCACTTACTTTTCCGCACTTACTACTGTACCCAGTTTTACTTAGTGTTTAATTTATCTTTCTTACTCTGTGTGTTTGTTTACTTTATAAAGGCAATTCCTTCCTTTTTTATCGGGAATTACGCCTTGGTGCTAGCCGCTAGCCCCTGGCCTACGGAAGGCAGGCTTGGGGTAGTCACGACACGGGCCCCGAGGACGGGTCATGACACAAAATCACCTAATTGATGTTGAATGATCAATATCACAATGGTGTGGTAGATCTAGGACCAATAACAATGATCAATATCAAAAGGATTAATATCTATCAAAAACTAGATATAAATCATCACCAATGGAAGAAAATCACTCCTATTCATCTGAAAAGATGTTCGTGGGAGAGAGGAGACTGAGTGGAAAATAATTCACATATCATTGGGGAGATGATCATTCAATCAGATATTATATATGTTATGAAATGGGTTCAATGTGCCTTTTAATCCTTATAGGAGCCTAAAAAAATGAATGAATTAGGTCAGTATTGATCCTGGGTGATTTTGAAATAATACCTGGTGGTTCGATAATTTTAATTAAAAAATTTATAGTATTAAATCTTGCACCCAAGGTATCCTGGTTTGGGGTGCACGTTTTGTAAAAATGTGCATATTAACCATGAAAATCACCTTAGGGATCACACAATTACTCTTAAGTGGCACAAGTTTTCACAAAACATGTGCCAATAATGAAAATCCCAGCTTCCTCTAGTTTCAAGGGTTAGGGAGGGTGGAAACATAGTTTGAAAAAACCATGAACCACATCCTGTCACTCTAAAATGGGGTGCACAGTTTCATGGTCCAAACCACATGGTTTCCCCTAACCATGTACCAACCATGCACAACCCCTTAGGTTTTCAAATGTTCTCAAATTTCACATGAAATATCCTCGAAACCTCCACCCAAGGTATATCAAATAAAACAGAAAATATTACTTAAAAATAATCATGATACATCCCTATAAATGGTATAGATATTAAAATATCCCCACCATATAATATCTTGTACTCAATTTGTATGCCCAAGAATCTATATGATTAATAGGAAAAAATATCGGGCCACTAAACCTTTAGATATATTTATCTCTCCCATGTTTCCTCATGAACACACTAATAATGCCACAATAATTAAACTAAAAGCACTATCTTTCTTAGAATCACTTTCTCACTAGGATCCATAACAAAAATCAGATTCTACTCAAATGATTCATCATCCTCAAGATCCACATAATCAATATCGATCACATGATAAGGGTTGATGTGATACTTCCAAATATATGACACATGAAAAAAATCATGCATAGAATTATACATCAATGGAAGAGCCAATGGGTTATCCATTAGCTTGATTTTATCCACAATATCAAAATGTCTAATAATCTCAGGTTCCATCTTTCCCAGACTTTTAATCTTAGAGTTACACAAACTCCATGACACTCAAATGAACACACGATCACCTAATGTAAACTCCTGCGGTCGACCATATCGATCATCATATGACTTTTTTCAACTATGAGAAATAACCATAAATTTATAAATTATCTAAAACTACTCCAATTTCTCATGTATGAGACTTGGTCCTAGTAATTCTGACTCACCTTCCTCCATCCAACATAGAGGTTATCATTGTGGCCTACCATAAAGTTCCTTGTATAGTGCCACATGAATTGTCTCTTGAAAAATATTGTTATAGGAAAACTAAATGAGTGCTAAGTGCTTCTCTGAAGACCCACCAATGTCATGAAGACATGAACATAGCGGATCCTCCAAAATATGAATAGTATATTCCAATTTTCCACCTTTTTATGGGTGGAAAGACATACTCAAAAATCCCAAGGTACCAAGAGCCTTCTGTAAGAAATTCTAGTATTGAAAAGTGAAACGCGAACTATAGTATGATTCAATGATCTATTACACATCGTGTAGATATATTCTCTCCCAAACATACATATCTTCCAACTCATCCACTGTTAAAGTCTCACTAATAGGAAAGAATTAAGTTACACCAATCATTTGGCCTATAACCGCCCATATAGCATCATTCTTATAAGGCATCCTCAGAAGACCTAATAGAAAGTCCATAGTAACTTCTTCACACATCTATTCCGGATTGGGAAAATGGATGCATTAAACCACGAGGTTTTTTATGCTTGGAATTCACTTTCTGATAGGTGTAGCATCATGTCAGAAACTCTAATCTCTTTTTCATGCCCAACCAAAAAAACTATCAATGTAGGTCACATTAAATTTTGGTAAAACTCAGATGCACCACCCACTTGGAGGCATGAAATCCATTATTTGACTCTTATCTCATACATATAGGTAGAACAACAAGGCCCCATATATATATATATATATATGATATCATCCTCATCGATGGTCCAATATGAAGGTGAATCCCCACCATTAAGGATTTACCTCACGGTAAGATGCTTATGATCCTTGCATTCCCTCTCCTTGATCAGATTTATAAGTATTGATTCCAATTATACTGGTACTAGGGTCATTTTCTCCCCAACCTCCTGAACCACAATATGCATCACAATAATAAAACTAATTATCTTACTCATTTAACTGGACTTCTGAACTTCCTAAGTCTTAGAATTCCTACTCAACATGTTAGCAACATTGTTTCCCTTCTCGAGTGTATGTGCTATCTCAAAATCATATGAATGAATATAACCAACACATATTCACTTCCAATGATTCAAATATCATTGTGAAAATATATAAATTAATCTATTATGATGAGTAAACATAGTAAAATTCTTACCCAATAAAAAATTATTCAAACAACTTAAAGAATAAATCACTACAGCTTATAAGAGATCATGTGTAGGGTAATTGAAATTATGTGGCCTCAACTACCATGACCCATACACAACCAATTTATCTCCATACATAAACAATTCTATATGTTCTATCCCAAACATATTAGAAAAAGTAGTACACTCCCCACCCAATTTGGGTTGGATAAAAAACTGAGTGGTATTGAAACCCTTATTCAACTCCTATAAATCATTTTCACATTCCCCAGAACATTAAAACATGATCCCTTTATTGTTCATTCCAAAAATAGGTACCTACAAGTGTGAAATTTTTGGATGAACCTCCGATAATAACCTTCCAAATCCAGAAAATTATGGTTATCTTAAACATTATTAGACTACTCCCAGGAAACCAATACCTGAACATTATATGGGTCCACTGATACACCTTCCTCAGAGATTATGTGACCAAATAAATATACATTATATATCCAGGATTGAAAATTAGATATTTTGGTGTATCGTCGAGCCTCTCTCAGTGTACTCAAGATAATTTCATGGTTTTGGGAATGATCATCCTTATTTTTCATGTATATAATGATGCCATCCAAAAAATAACCAAAAAAATCCAGGTACACATGGAAGATTCAGTTCATGAAGTCTATAATCACTACTGGAGTATTAATTATCCCGAACCACATCATGAAGAACTCGTGTAGGCCATACTTTCTTCTAAAACTAGTCTGTGGTATATCTTATGGTATAACTCTCAATATATTATACCCTGATCTAAAGTTAATCTCTGAGAAAAAACAAGATCCACTCAACAGATCGAAGATATCATCGATATATCGAAGGGGATACCGGTTCATCACAATCATCCAGTTCAACTTATGATATTCAATATATAAACATAACAACCCATTAGCTATCTTAGAAAACAAGAATAGAGATCCCTATAATGACATACTCATATGGATACATACCTTATCCATCAACTCTTCTATAAGGTTCCTAAGATTTGGAAGCTATATTTGTTCCATCTTATATATTGTAATAGAAAATTTCTCAGTGACATACATGAGGTCAATCGTAAACTGAACATATCTCTTAGGTGGAAAACCTTATAATTCTTCTTGAAGTGCATCCTATAATTGGATAACTATGGGTGGAATGACATCCCACTTCATACCCCAATCATATACCAAAAATATTTTATCATGGGTAGTGATCTCTCATAGTTTCTGATGAACTGGCACTATATAAACTTATTAAATGTCCTATTCTCCATGATAAACAAAATTTTCACCCTTAGATGATGTAAAATTAACTCTCATATAATAAAAATCTATGTGTTCTTGGTACTCTACCAACAAGTATATACCCAAAATAAATTCAAAACCAATCATGTCAAGTATGTAAATATCCCATGGAAAATGATACTTCCTAACCTCATGAGAGAACCCTTTTTATAAGCCTATGTCTCTAAACTATACTCCCAAAGGTGTATTGATCATCATAACCACACTCAAAAACTCCACTATCAGACTCAAACTATTCACAAGTTGATAATATATTAGACAATAAGAGGCTCATGTGTCAAATAAAGTAGTAGATAGTATATAAGATTCAAGAATTGTACATTGAACAATCACTGACCTATCCTCACTATCCACAAGTGTGAGTTGAACCTCCTAAAATTGTACTAACCCTCTTACCTATCCTTTAGAATTATTACCTTGAGATACACCACTCTACTGATATGGATCTACTTTTCCAGAAGTACCATTCCCACTGCCTTGATCTCCATGGCCATGAGAACTCAAAATTCAAGACTAATATGGGTTATAATACCACATCCTAGTGTTTAGAATCTTCAGGGTTACTTCATCACTACACAAAGGTTGAGGGTTTCTGCATTTTCTCTAAAAATGACCCATTATTCCACAATCATAGTACTCCACTTCTGGTTGTAAAAAATGGATGTGAATATGTCTTGACCTAATACACTAGTGAAAGTATATATTGTTACTACTATGAGTAACTAATACTTCCCCTTGTACACTATTTTAACTATTTCCTTAGTTGAAATTATAATATCAATGTTTCATATTCTCAAAATACATACTTTCTAGTCATAGAGTAGAAACCCCCTGTATTCCACTAGAGGCCTCCTTCAGGTTTCGCACAAAAATGATTGTGTATTCACCACTTTAAAAATATTTTTCAACCGAAATATATTTATTTGGTAAAAAATATTTCAATTAAACACATATAGAAAACTTTTACTTTTATTATCCTCACCTCCTTCCAATTATGGACCAAGCATAGAAAATTAGTGAAGTGTCTGACATAGATCATCACAGACTACTCCCCTAGGTCAACTGTATAACTCAGCTTCCTTATCATGCTTGATCATCTCATGGTAAAAGTGCTTCAATAACATCTCCTGGAAGTCTATCCAATCTATTTTCTCTATCTTTTCATGTAACACCGCATGATTTTGTGAATTGTTTTATCAAATTAATTTAATCCTTTTGATATTCTTTCATTTCACACAACACAAAAAAATATTTTATTTTATATTAAAGCACTGTGTGTGGATTGTTCTATACAAAACACCAAGTTAGTTTTGCACTATATGCAACATAAATTTTAGCTTTCTCCACATATAACACCAATATTAGCTTACGTTACATGAAAGGATGACTTTCCCCGATAGCTTTCATAACACACAAGACAATGTGCTACCAAAAAATAATATATTATTAAAAAAATATTATTTAATTAGATATAACACAACTGTTAAAATGACTAGTATTTGATTAACTAAATTATTAATTTATATAGTTTAATATATTATTTACCAATTAATTTTAAAAGTATATAGAAATGAAATTAATATAAAGGGAATGATTTTATAAAAGTCTCTTTTTTATGTGAAAAAGATGAATAATATTAATAAATTAAATTTAAGTACTTAAAGTTAATGATTTTTAGTAAATTTATATTTTATATATTCAAAAAAACAATTTTTATATTCATCCAATTGATTTTATATTCATAAGATGAGAACCGAATCAATATTACACATAAAAACCATTTTTTAGAAGCTGTTTAATGGCCTTTTAAAAAAGAATTGATTTTAAATATAAATTTTGGAACTTTTATAAATATAATATTTCAAAATAAATATAAAATTTTAAATAGAAAAATAAAAATCATGTTTGGGTAAATTCTTGGTATTTTTCTATGAAGCTTCATTTTTTTAATGAATAGTTAAAAATACTGAATTTTAATTCAAATATGCGATTTCATATAATTTATTTATAGTGTTAAATTTTATTTAAATTTTATTTTAAAGTTAAATAATATCAATTAGTTTTAAATTAATAAAATTTAGCTCTTTTTAATCAATTCAAAATTGAAATTGAACATAAAAACATAGTAAAATTTTAATGTTTTTACTTTAAAAACCAGTATTATCGTCCAATCTACAAGATTTAATTTAAATAAATTTCTTCCCCTTATATGACTGATATTTGGAAAATGGATTCCATATTTATAATAATAATAATTTATAATTTTTAATAGGGTCAAATATGTTTTTGACTAAAAATATTAGTGAACGTAATTAAAATTAATTACAACGATTTAAGTGAAATTAACTTTAGCAAGGGAATAAACATTAATCTTAAGGGCCCAAATGACCTATACACTTTTCCAAAACCCTTTTTATGGACATATATCATCCTTAAACCTTAAATTATTTAGTTTTTTTGGTTTTGGGTTACTTGTTTTGGATAAAAATGTGGGTACATCTAACTAGTCTACAAAAATAACCAGTGAGTGCATTCCCTCCCCTATGAAAGGACACCATATCTCCCCCTTCATCTCCCATATAAATCGACTTCAAATAATCCAATATATGACTAATAATGTTCCAAAATACCATCCTAATTCCATTAATCCTCCATTTGGATAGAAATAAATCCATGTAAGTCCTTTGGTGAAAACAAAAAGGAGTTACCTAAAGAAGAGGTACCATCCTTCTTCAAGATGCATTATATTATTTTTATTAAAAACCTCTTAAAATATATTTTTTAAAAAATTATAAAATAAAAAATATCCTCAATATACTTATATTTTTCTATTATAAGGGTTCTTTCTACCCTTATACACACTTTTATTTAATTGGTAAGGAATATATTATTGAACTGTACGGTGAACTACCACCTCACAAAATGATGATTGTTCATTTTTCCATTACCCCATTTACTGGTTGGAAAATATGATGGTCATTATTTTAATATTATATATATATATATGATAAATATTATGTGTTTAATATTCTTTAGTTATTTTACAACACATGTCTTTATTATTTCCATTTTGTGTAAATATGATAATTTCGTTTGAGGAAGTGTGGACTACCACCCCCTCAATGTGACATGATTCATTCAGACACAACATGGAATGTGTTACAGATGTGTGTAATGAAATTTTATTATATATATCAAATAATAATTATTTTTTAATTATATTATGTAAATTTATACATATATTTCATTTAATTATTTTATTTCATCAGGATAATAAAACTGAGACAACGTTCATGCGTACGTACGGCCAACCGTCTCCATGAACGGTGTAATCCATTTCATAATTCTATATTTTATAGATTATTATATTAAACATATAATTAATTTAAATAATATTTATATAATGGTTTAAATTATGGAAATAATGATATATGTATAAGTACAAAACTTTTAACAAACTAAGACACATGCCAAAAACAAAGCGAATATTACCCGAAGCACAACCTTAACATGAAATTGTTATAAAGTAGGTAATCTAAAGTAATAATAAAACCACATATAGTATTATATATTAAAATATGGTTCTATAAGATATTTATAATAACCTTATATGTATTATATAGGATATTTGAATAAGTACGGAAAGAGTCAATACACAAGGTATGGGAATTTTATCTCACATTTTATATCTGTGAGATACAACCCATGTTCACCAATACTTTCTTTTGTGTTGTATATATAATGTACATGAAAGTATTATATGATTATTATTATTAAATTTATTTATTTTTAATTATCTATTCTATGATCTTTATTTCATGGGTTTAATGTTTCAAAAGTTACCAAATAGTCAAGACAATTTTCTCCCAAATTTCCTTCTTTAAGACACATATTTTGTAATGCAAAAAAATTATTTTTAAAGGTGTATATACATCAATTTTACATTTTATATCATTAATAAACTTATTTTCAGGATATTTTTATCTTCATTTAATTCAATTTTCTTACATGCGGAGTATGTTTCAAATTTACCAAGTGGTAAGAGTTTATTGAAGAAATTTCATTATTTATCGAGATCGTTTATGATTATGATTTCATTGATGAACTATTATGATCCATGAATCAATAAATATCATGAATTTTATTAACATATTTTTATTCATGTTATATCAAAGTAATGGTACCATTTTTGCACTCTATGGTACAAAATATGATAAAGAAAGTTTTTTTAATAAAGTAAAACTTTACCTATCTCTTCCATTATAAATCTATGTTCGTTCAAAACCATGTTTTCTAAAAAGTTTACAAAAATATCATACTATTATACTATGATATTTAAATGAAAATTTATCCCCTTTTTACCTTTTTGAAACAAAATTCATTTAAATATGGAATCTTCTTGTCATTTTCTGCTCGAGAAACATTTCCAATCATTTTACTATGAAAAATAAAAGTTTAGTATGTAATAATATACCCACTGTCTTGACTTTAATATCATTGAATCATAATTTAAAATATTATAATTTTATTTTTAAAAAAATTAATAAAATGTTGTAAAATATTTTTTTTAATTTTGTTTTGAGAAAAATGTATTTTAATATTTTTTCATGATTCATACATAAATTTTCCAAAAAAATTGTGTACAAAACATTCTCAATATTATTTCATAAGTTCTAAAGTTAAAATGGGGTTAAAAAATTTTCAATATTTTTTAATATGTTTTAAAGTAAAAATGGTTTTCAAAACATTTTCATGCTTATTTCCAAATTTTTCAAGTGAAAATGATTTTGAAAACCTTTTTATGATTCTAAAATATGTTTTAAATTAAAAAGGGTTTTAAAAGTTTATGAATATTATATAATTTTTTTTGAATAAGAAGGTTTTCAAAATGTTTTCATGCTTTATTTATAAATTTCCAATTCTTTTTCAATTAAAAATGTTTTTAAAATGATATGAAGCTTAATTTATAAGTTTTCAAGGGAAACAATTTTTAATCAGTTTTCAAGTTTCTTTTATACGTGTTCATGAGAAAAAGGGTTTACAAATTATCTTAATACTTATTTCTATGTTTTTATAGTATTTTAAATGGAAATGTTCTTACAAGGGTTTTATGTTTTAACATGATTTTATCAATGAAAAAAAAAGATATTTTCCTCTAGAAATGTTTTTGAAACAAAATTCAAAATTAATTTCCATATAAGATGACATAAATTGGTGTTACTAATTAATTTATAATGGTATTATTCAATGATTCCATTTATATTGTTTATTTTAATGGTTTATGTAGTGATTTCATGATATTTTAGAAACCTGTTTCTCTTTCATTGGACATATTCTTTTAAAACCAGCTTCTTTTCACAGGGTTTTTAGATGAAATTATTATGAAACATATATCTTTTTTCATAAGTTATGATATGATTGCATGTTTATGACACCCATTTAATTTATATGGTTATGTTATTATTGTTTATGATATTGTAGAACATGTATATATGAAATAATTATGAGTTGGGTGGGACCTATATCCCCCTCCAACACATTGGTTATAGATTTATATCTCATGAGGTAGACTAAGATTGTCTTGGGAGTGAACCTTTACTACTAAGATGTCCATGGGAGTGAACCATGACTTCCAAGATGGTATAAGGAATAAAAAATTATACTAATATGGAGATGGGAGTGAACAATGACTACCAAGATGATTTAGGGAGAGAATCCATGCTACTAATATGGCCTTGGCAGCGATGACTTGACTACTATTTACATAAGTTATATGATTATGTGTCTTCAAAAATTCTAGGTCTTATTTCTATTTTATGATTTCATTGCTTATGATCATTATATACATGTGATTTATACCTTATGAACTATTGTTATTGATTAAATTATTCATGATTAGGATCTTTCAAATTTAGTATTTGATATCAAAATGGTATTATCATGTTCTCATACCCCTATAATCAGGTTTATTCTTACATGACCCATTTATTACCCTTACTGTAGCATCTATGCTCACCAATTTTTATGTTTCATTCCCTAGATTATGAAAGTATATTTGATGTATGATTTTTCTAATAGGGTTTCTAGTTTTGGAAAACATAGTGGGAGATATTATTTCTATCCCACTTACAAGTTTATAGGTTTCAACATTTCCCATGACACTAAACTAATACGATATTTGTGTGTTTGTTTTCATAATGTTTTAAGTTTTCTGAAAAAGTTATTTGATCATAATGAATAAAAATTGAGGGTTATTATAGTTGGAATCAGAGATAATGATTATTCAAACATTTTATACTAGGATGAGAAAACATTAGTGAGATCCCTAGGTATATTTTAAAAGATATATCTAGGTATTTATCTATGGAAAAGTATAAGGATTGGTTAACTTTTACGAAAATGTCCTCAAATTTCTTAAAGGATTGAGTGAGTGTTTTTCTAGATATACATCTCTTTATCAATACTATAATTGGATATTTATCTGGTGCATATATACCTAGGAGGAACAACTCTTATAAGGTATATCGGGCCTAACTCGACACAGTCTGGTACACGATAATGGGCCTTGTTTCACACCTAGTTTGACCCTCCTAGGAGGTATGCTTTTGGAATTAAAAAACACTTCACAAACCATCATGAATAATTTAAATAGAATTTTTATATGAATAACCAAGGACAAACCTATGTATAATATTTTAAGGAAGCTATCATAATTTAGATATCCTGTAATTAATTCTTTTTTAGGATTATATGGTTTTCTACTATGATAATTGTTTCTCAAACTATAATTTCTAGTTTTAGTCAATAGTAGAAACCAGAATGAACTACCATAATATTGAATGTGATTAAATTTTTTTATGAGAAGTAAAATAGGATGATAACTGGAGTGAAGGATGTTTTGATCATATCTAGTAAGTTTTTTGAAAACATGATTAAAAAAGTGTTCCATAAACAACTCTCAGAGTAACTAAGGAATAGAAAGAAAACGTTTTTAGAGATTTATGGTAATATAGACCATATATGAAAGAATATTTGGTTTCCTTTATGTCAAAAATGTCAAAATAACCAATTAAGTGAATGTATTAGAGGAATAATAAGAATTTTTTACTGTGAAAAAGGACACACAAAAAGTGACTCCCAAGAAAAAAATGTACAATTCGGTTAACAAAGTAGATAGGAATATTTTCCTCCTAAAGATATCATTTAAGGTAAAATGTATTAAGTGTTGAATGAATAGTCAGTATGAAAATCAATTTCCTAAGTAACGTGCTCCCAATAAAAATTAGTAAGGTGGTATGAGTTATGGTTATGTTGCTTCCGATTATGAGACTACACATGAAATGTAAAAAGAAAAAGATATTTATTATTAAGATGAGGTATCCTTATTATGTCTCATTGATGAAGTGTAATAATCAATGTTTTTATTTATTTGGATTGATGAATTATGTTATATGATTGGTGAAATATATAAGGACTTTCTAGTTAATTTTTTCATTAAGGATTTTCAATATAATATTGAATATTTATGATGGACTCAAAAAGTGATTTAATGATAGGTGATATTTTGATAAGGGAATATAACCCTTAATATGTTTCTTATGTTAAGATAATTTTGGTTAGATAAAGATATGTGGTACATGAATAAGAATTTTTGATGGAACGGATTACCCTAAAACTAATTAAGGACTTGTTGAAAAGTGGTTATACAATCATTGATGAAATTTAAATACAATTTAGATTTAAGAAATATGTCTAATGCACTCTCCAATAAGGAAACATGCATATTTTAAATAAGAATTTATGGTAAATATAGTTATTAACAATTTTAAAGATAATACTTGATAAAGGTATTCACATTTATGGAATGTGACAACCTAGATTTATTTTTTAATATATGGGGAATCAATATTAAGTGGATTTGATAAATTTATTTCTAAAGTTTTGGAGTTTAATCTTTTAGAAGGGTAATAGGGATAAATATTTATGGAATGTCTAAGTTATACAACAGATGAAGTTTCTAAGATTAATGTATTGTCTCGCTATATGAGGATTCATGTATATTGGATGACCTATTCTAGACACACTTATATGGTTGGTGGATTAAAATAGATGGGATGACTTATTCGGGATGTCATGATTAGTTAATGATTTAGGAATGGAAAATTCACCTTTATTTCATAGAATGAGAGATGAAGTGGAAGTTGATCAATGTGAAATAAATGGTAACTTTTTCTTGATACCATGTAATTATATCTTTTCATTAAAATTTTTCAACTTTAGGAAAATTTATCTTGAGACCAAAAATGATATCCAAGTACCTTTATTTCCAATTAATCAAATGGACCCTTAAATCATTACAGATTTATGGATTTGTAATTTTCAAATTTCTCAAAACCATGTTACCTATCACTCTCCATAATAACTTGATTGATATATATCTCTTCTATTTCAATTTTTCCACTTCCCATCCACACTCCACTATATGGGAATCTTTCTATGAGTTACTTTGGGTAACCGTTATGGTTCTAGCTTTCCCTTTTTAAATGAAGTCTTAGTGTTAAACTTTATGATGTGGGTTTATTTCCAAGGAACTTTAAAGTATTAAAAATTTAATAACCAAGATAAATTTCAAGGTATAAATTCATTTTAAGGGGGGTAGAATGTAATACGATGTTATTTTATGATAATTTTTTAATTAATTTAATCTTTTTGGTATTTTTCATTTCACAGTACACTAAAAATAGTTTATTTTATATTAAATCACTATGTATAGATTGAATTATAGGAAACATAAAGTTAATTAGACATTGAAAGCAACATAAATTTACCATTATCTACACAGAACACTGAGGTCAGCATACATTATATGCTAGATTGACTTTCCTCGATGGCTTCTGCAACACACAAGATTGAGTGTAACCGAAAAATAATATATTTTTAAAATATTAATGTTTAATAATATATAAAATAGCGGTTAAATTGAGGATTATATTATTAAATAACTTATTAATATATATATATGTATTCATTGGTTAACTATTAAATATAAAATAATATAGTAACCAAATGAATATAAAGGGAATGCTTTTATAAAATGCTATTTTTATGAGAAAAGGATTATTTATCTTAATAAGTTAAATTAATTACTACTATTGAATTATATAAATTAAATTTATATGTTATATATGAAAAAAAATATTTTTGATATTCATCCAATTGATTTTATAGGTATAAGATGAGAATAGACTCAATATTACATATAAAATCTGATATTGTTCTAAAAGTAGTTTTATCAGCTTTTAAGGTAGAACCTATTTTAAATGAATATTTTGGAAATTTTATAAATTTATTATGTAAAAATAAACATCATATTTGAAGGTAAAATATAAAAACTTGTTTCATTTAATTTTTTTGGTATATTTCCGGGAAGTCTCATTTTTTTAATAAAGATTAAATAATACTGAATTTTAATTCAAAACTTCTTTTTCATATAATTTATATATAGTTTTAAATTTCATTTTAATTTCTTTATAATGTCCCATTATATAAATTGTTTATCAATTTATAATATTTACATCTTTAAAATCGATTTGACATTGTAATTGAACATAAAAACATATTAAACTTTTGAATGATTTTACTTTAAAAACCCAAATTTTTGTCCCGTCTATGGGATTAAATTTAAATTAATTCCTACCATTTCCCAAATTTTAATTTTTAAAAATTGATTTCATATTTGGAATAACAATAATTTTTAATTTATAATAATTTCAACTTTGTTTTTGAGATAAAATATTATTAGAATGTAATTAAAATTAATTACAACAATTTAAGTTAAATTAATCTTATTATGGAATAAATATTAATATTAAGGGCTCAAAGGACAAATAAACTTATCCAACACACCTTTTATGGACATATTTATCCCATAAACCTTCCATTATTTAGTTTGGTAGGTTTTCGATGAATTTGTTAAGGTAAATATGTGGGTACACCTAACTTGTTTCAAAAAATACCAAGTGAGTCCATTCCCTCCCCTATAAAAGGCCAAAACATCTCCTCCTTCCTTACACCTCTCATAAAAATTAGGTTCGGACAAGATCCACCATATAAACTTAATAAAATTACTCCTTTCCTCCTTAAATCCACCATTTGGCCAGAAATTAGACCATGGAAAACCAAAAGGATTTACCTTAAGAAGTGGTACCATCATTCCTCAAGCTTCTTTATAAATTTTCATTCTCCAAACCCTAAAATATCATTAATCAATACCTATAAAAACAAAGGTATCCTAAATATAATTATATGGTTTAATGAAAATTTTTATACCTAAAATTACACACACATCCATTTAATGGGTAACATATATACTATTTACGTGTACGAAAAACTACTACCTCACAAAATGATGATTGTTCATTTTTTCCTTTACGATATTTCATGTTTAGG
Source organism: Viscum album (assembly GCA_963277665.1). Lineage (NCBI taxonomy): Eukaryota > Viridiplantae > Streptophyta > Magnoliopsida > Santalales > Viscaceae > Viscum > Viscum album. The sequence continues at coordinate 1,285,824,860 of OY728133.1, forward strand.
AATTATGATAGACACATATTTTATATATTATATTTGTGAAATATATTATTTATTTAATATTAGGTAATTATTTTAAAACACATATCTCTATACTCTCCATTTTGGGTAAATATGATAATTCCGTTTGTGGAAGTAGAGACTACCACCTCCTCAAAGCGATGTAATTTTTTCACACCCTACAAAAAATGTTTTAAGTATTTTTTTATTGAAATTATATAATATATATGACTTAATTATTATTATTTAATGATAAAATATACATACATACATTTATTCCATTTACATACTTTCTTTCTATATGACAATAAAATTGAAACATCATTCATGTTTATGTACGTCTTACCATCTCCAAGAATGGTGTATTCAATTTCATACATCCATATTCTATGTATTATTATAAAAATATATATTAAAATTAAATTATATTTATATCATGTTTTATATTCTATAAATTATGATATATTTATAAGGACCAAATATATAACAACTTAAGACACATGTGAAAAACAAAGAGAATATTACCCGAAGCATAACCGTAATAAGAATTTGTTTACAAGAGGGTAATATAATTTTATAATAAAAACATACATGGTATTGTATATAATAATATTGTTTTTGATATATGTATAATAAACTTATATTTATTATATAGTATATTTGAATGATTACAACAAGATTCAAGATATAAGGTAAAGGAATTTCATCTCACTTTTTATATCTATTATATACATGTAATATTCACCAATATTTTATTTAATGTGTTTTATATACATCCCATTAATGTATTCTAGGATTTTAATTATTAAATTTATCGGTATTTACATATCCATTATAAGATAATTCTTTCATGGGGATAATTTTTTAAACAATATCAAATAAACAAGACTATTGTGTCTCCATTTTTATTCTTTAAGACACATGTTTCATTATGAACCTACATTCTTCTTTGAGGTGTATATACTGCCATTTGACATGTTATATCAGGAATATAATTATTTTAATGATATTATGAGATTCATCTAATTTAATTTTCATACATGGGGAGTATGATTCAAATATACCAAGTGGTAAGAGTTTATTGATGTGATCCCATCATTCATTGATATTGTTTATGATTATGATTTTATTGAAGAAATATTATGATCCATATCTCAATAACATTCAGGAATTTTCTTACCCTATGGTTATTCATTTTATATACTTGTATTTTTACCAAATTTCAACTCTTTGGTATGTAAGATGATCAAGGAAGTGTTTTAAGAAAGTATGACTTTATATATCTCTTCGGTATGAAATCTATGTTCCTTCAAAATCATGTTTTCTAAAAAGATTCCAAAAATATTATAATATTATTCTATGATCATTAAATGTAATTTTTAACCATTTTTACATTTTTTTATTAAAAAAGTGTTTTTAAAAAGGTATCTTCTAGTTGTTTTTCGGTCGAAGAACTTTTCTAAACATTTTACGGTGAAAAATTATTATTCGACACACATGGATTTACCTTCATATATGACCGTCATTCCATTGAATCTTACTTTAAAATATTACAATGTTAGTTTCTTTAAATAAATAATTTCCCTAAAATTATTTTGATTTTATTTAAAGTTAGTTTCAAGAAAATTAATTTTAAAAGGTTTTTAGGTTTATTTAAAAGATTTTCATGAAAAATGGGTTTCGAAACATTTTGAAGCTTATTTTATAAGTTATCATGTAAAAATTATTTTCAAAAAAAAATCAATATCTTTCATAAATGTTGAAGAAAAAATTATTTTCAGTAAATTTTAAATCTTTATTCATTATTTTTCATGTGAAAAAGGATTTATTAACATTTTCAAGATTCTTTCATAAATTTTAATGTAAAACAGGTTTAAAAAAGACTTCAGGATTCTTTCAGAAGTTTTAAAATAAAATTATTTCAAAACATTTTCAATATCTATATCTAATTTTTCAAAAAAAAAATCATAGGGAAATGTTTTTAAAATGTTTTTATGCTTAATTTATATGTTTTCACAGATTTTTTTAAAAATTGTTTTCTTGTTTTTTATACGTTTTGAAGGAAAATGTTTGCAAAAATAATTTAAATCATTATTTATATTTTTAAAAACCATCTTCAATGGAAATAGTTTTCAAAGATTATTTTTGAGGTATTTTTCAAAAAATAAATGATATTTCCAGGAATAAATATTTATGAAATAAATTTCAAAATTATTTTGTATCTAAGATGATGTATGTTGGTGTTACTAATTACATTATAGGGAAATAATTAAATATTTGTATTCATTTTATTTCTCAGAATGGTTTATTATTTAATGAAATGATTTTTTGGAAACCTATTTTCTTTTCATGAGATATAAGATTTGGAATACCAATTATTTTAATGGGTTTTTATTTTGATTAAATTATTATAAACCATGTATATTTTTTCAAGGGTTATGATATTATTACATGTTTATGATACCCATTTAATTCCTTGGGTTAATTTATGACTGTCTCTGATTTTATAGCACATGTATTTATTCTTTCATTATGAGATGGTCCAGACATATTTCTCCCTCCAATGAAATTGGTGATGATTTATATCTCGTGATATAGACTGAGATGGTATTTGGAGTAATCCTTGACTACTAATATGTTCATGGGAGTGAACCATGACTACCAAGATGGTATGAGGAGTAAAATCATGCTACTATGTTGTCTATTAGAGTGAAGCATGACTACCAAGATGTTATACAGAGTGAACCCATTAAATAAATATTTCCTTGGAAGAATTTCCTTGACTACTATGTAAATCATTTTATATAATTATGTGTCTAAAAAAATTTTATGTCTTATTCCTAAGGTAGAATTTCATATATTATGTTCATTTTTTTAATATGATTATTTTCATATAAAATTATAGGGTTTATCCCATGATTAATGTTTATGATCTTTGATATGTAGGTTATGATCTCCTAATGTTATGATTATATTCTCATACCCCTAATCTCATGCTTATTCATACATGTCTCCCTTGTTTACCCTTATTGAGAATCTAACCTCACCCCTTTTATGTTTCCTTCCTAAGGTTATGAAGGTATATTTCATGTATGATTGGTCTAAGAGGGGTTATATTCTTTGAGAACCCAGTGGGAGATAATTTAGCCTCATCATGTACCAGTGTCTGTGTTTCCATGTTTCTAAAGGGACTAAACTAATATGGTATATAGGTGCCTATTTTTATAATGTCTCAAGTATTCTTTAAAAGTTATGTAATTATAAAGTATGAAAACAAAGGGTTGTAATAGTTTATATTGATTATGGATATCACACCAATTATTTTATTGACCACGTAACATATAAGCATCAATTTTCTCTCTCTTCCCATTAGAAGTCTCTAAATGGTAAAGGGTCATCTGGATAGACTCAATCGAGAACCCAACTGCCTCAGGCTAACTATCCCGAGTGAATGTTAGAGGATATTGTAACTATGAAACCCATGTCATCTTAGACATGTTTCCAATAACCCACCATGGGTATCTTTCCATAAACATTTTTAACTAGGAAAATTTCCCACAGAATTTTTCACGGACTTCCTCAACCGGAACTATCAAAGTCTCATGTTCCACTATTGGAGGATCATTCCTAGCCATTTCCTTCTGCCGTTATATCAACAGGCATAGTCATGAGATAATGTCTATAAAATTATAAACAAATATCTGAAAACACATAACATATGATTATCACATTTACATGAGATTGGTTCAAATAACGAAATAATAATTCATTCCCCCATACTCTTCTACATTGTCAAAACTAAGGCACTATCACTACCCTCAACCACCCCTTATCTAGTTCAGGAATAATGAAGGGTAAAATGTTTTCATATATCATGTATTCTATTTATATTCACATTTAACCACTAAATTTACTATATATATCATCATTTAAAATTTTTAATTTTAAATAATGGACTATTTTCTTTTAAATTACATAATCATAGATAATCATTTCATTTTAAAAAATAAACCAAAACCTAATTTTCCATGAATTACTAAAGTGTTGCAAGGAATAATAATTCTTAAGTTACTAGAATGATGCATGTATACTCAAATCCCATTCCATACCAAGCCACAAGTAAGATATAAAAAATCAATTATGCTAGACAAAAGTACATCAACCATAGTGAAATAACATCCAACTATAACAATAATCATAAGTAACAAGAATCCCACCAGGGTACATGGGGTTTTCCCTATATATGGGTTAGATACTCCCATATATGAGATCATCACCTAGGACCAACTCATCCTAATATAATTTTTTCTATTCCCAACTAGTAATACAAAAAAAATTAAAATAAACCCCTTTTGATAACACTTTGTAACATCATGACCCAAGTGTCGTATATTGATGCCCTAAGACGATTAATCACATGACCTCATGTGAAACTCCCTATATTATAGAGGATTAAGTCATGTAGTTATGGTGTAATATAGATATCATGGGGAGACTATACCCTCTTTAAAAAAGTATCACAAAATTAGAAATAAAAAAACAATCTCCAACTGATGATAAACATTAACCAGAGGAGGATTGAAAGCTGGCAGTTCATCTTTGCAGAGATTTAAGGATTTGGATGTTTTGTGGGTATGGATTCATTAATAGGATCAGGTATGTGCTTTGAAACAAGAAACTTTCATACTGAACAACCATGCAATGGTGGAGATCTTTATCACGATCAAATGTTGGGGAGGGGAAACTCCATGGTGTAAGTGTAGTTTTACTTTATAATACCTTTGGGCCATTATTTGTCTATGTACATGATGTATATTTGGGATTCCCCCATTCTTACCATAAATGTGATTTATTATAATAAAAAATTTAAGAACTGCAGGTCGTTGGATGAATATCATAATTAGTACAGACTGTTCTTAAATGATAAACCCAAATAGGAAAACAGTTTCCAAACCAATAAAGTTCATATGTTATGCTATAATATGTTTAATGTTACAAACTCCACCAAAAAATAAATAAAATAAAAAACTCACAAGAGGGACTGTAATTCATGTGTGGTTCCCTTAGCTATGCTCCATCCCAATATCATCCATCTTGCATAGGTATCATTCCCTTATCCTATCATGAAAATATGGAGTATACTCGAGTACCGTTATTAGAACCCCATGTAGGGTGTGAGTACAACTCATTTGGAAAACAATAATGGAATATAAATCAATTTCCATTCTATAAAAGTGTATATAGATTTATAAATAACAAAGTACTATATATAAGGTTAATAGTTTACTCCTTAAATTAATATTTAAATAACTACGTAAAATCTTAGGTTCATGATGACACCCGAACCAGAAATATCTACTTCTCCCTCTGCCAGAGTATGAACCATCCCCAAAGTTATATCACATTTTATTTAATTATGGGTTTCCATTAAAAAAATAATTCCAATTTTACATTCAAATAGTGGAGGCCTAGAGCAGTAGTTTGGAACTCTGTGAGTATTTGGACCAGTAGTCCCAATCCCATAACTCAGTGATCACATATAATACATAGAATGTATTGGGTAATTAGAGGGAAAATCTAGAACCCCATGGGTATTTGGATCAAACTTCCATGTAATAAAAGTAAGTCATAGATATTACATCATAAGGTTCTATATTTCCAACAATTCATCATCAGTTAAATTAATTCATTATTCACCCATTTCACAATTTCTTTCATCCATAGAAAAAATATTACTATTCATTATTATCATCTTAATGAAACACCGCATTTGTGGTAGCCAGTTTAAAAAATAATTAGTCACCAACAATATAATGTATATTATTCCACAATTTCATAATCATAATTCCAACCAATTTCATTAACACTACATTTTACTATTTCACAATCACATTTTTAATCAATTGATCAAGTAAATTTTGGATTAAATTTTCCAACATTTAAATTGAAATTTCACAGTTAAAAACATGAAATTATGATCAGTACTATGGTAATTCAAATTTTTAACACATATAACAAGGTCCTTGATAGACATTTTCCAATCAAAAAATCCCCAAATTTATGTGAAATGATCAATATCACAACAATATAGAAGATTATAGACCAATACCTAAGATAGAGATAAAAATTATTAATATATATCAAAATAAAAATTTAAACAATCTATAATGGAGAAAAAATCTCTCCACTTTATCTAGAAATAAGGACATGAGAGATAGAGAGAGGAAACCAAATGGAAAAGAAATGATATACTAAAGAGGAGATGATATATTAATCATATAATCAATTCATCTTGAAAAAGGTTTGATGTGCCTTGGAATTATACCATTATCATCCAAAATTATGGAATTAGGTTAGGTTGGATCTGGGTGATTTGATATTGAAATCAAAGGTTCATGAATCTTAACTAATAATTTCATAGTAATAAAAACTACATGATCAGTTTCTTGGGAAGTGGTACACAGTTTATCAAGTCATGCATGTTAGTCATGTGACTCATCTTAGGGGTCATAATGTTACTCCTAAGCGAAACCTATATTGAATAACCATGTTCCAACTATGAAAATACCCTTTCCTTGGGATTCAGGGTTTGGAGAGGGTGGTCGTACAGTTTGGACAAACTATGTGGTAATTGTGTGCCACCTCCTTTCTCTCCAAAATGGGGCAGAAAATTTCTTTAGACAAACCAAATGATGTTCCCTAAATATGTTTCAACCATGAATATATCTTTTGGTTTCCAAAATTTTCCAATTTTACTTGAAACAACTATGAAACAACCCCCACCCCACCCCATGGTGCAACCAAGACAAGATAAAAGTGTACCTAGAAACGATCACAATACGTATCAAGAAAAGGTTGGTATCTTAAAATAAAATAATAGTTTTTATATATAATTATATGTGGTGAGGTGAAACTGCATCATGAGAATAGTTAAATATTCATTTGGTGGATCAGTGGACTATCAAAGGAGTGTTTTTAGGAGTTCATCCCTATAGTGTGGAGTACTATGGCTCCGAATCATACACTTTTTATGTGAATAATCATGATGTATCGAACCATAACCTTACGAATTAATTGAATAAATACAATTTTGTGTTTTGGGTAGATAATTTTTTTTCTAGCATCATCTCATTTTTCATGACTGGTGGTGAGTAGATGGATTAGTTTATGGTGATTAGTTTGTTTTTTTGTTTTGTGTTACAGAGAAAAATATTTATTGAAATTTAGAGATGATACACATAATTTTCAAGGATAATTTATGACTAATGTATGATAATTGATGGTTTTAAAGAATTATCATGACTTCATGAGGATGAGGAGTGTCGGAGTGGTGTGTTTATAATGATCCAAAGATTTTGAGGTCGTTATTTTGAGGAAGAATTTGAATATAACATTTAGATGAATATTTTTTATAAATATGATTTGAATCAGTGTTATAACGGTTATAATATCCAAAAATCAATTTTAATATATCTTTGGAGGTTTTTTGTATACCTTGGATGTTAAAGAAGATGCTATAGAATGGTCAGAGTGGCTGGGATACTAAAACCACAGCAGCATCCAATTAAAATTTTGAACTAGATTTCATACACTAGAAGTTTAGGTGAAGGGTGGGAGCCCTATTCCTAGGTGGTTCATAGTTTGAACATGGTTTAAATTTTTAAATCATTCTTAGATGTCATTTAAAAAAAATGTTTCATCCAATTATTGTTTCCATTGAACTAGCCACACATAGGGAGATCCATTTTTTCAAAACCCATCTATTTCATTTTCCTTCGATATAGGTTCTTCAAAGTTTTTTCAACGATACATTTTAGGGTAATACCTCTCTCGCTAATATCATTGAATATCCTACATCATTTAACAAAAATTTTCAATCACCCAGTAGTGTTTTTGATGAAAATGATTCCTGAACCATGTAGAAATATTTGTGATCAACATCGATTTTATACATAGTGACTAGGGGAGGACCCAGATGGTTGAGTGCACAACAATGGAAGACTTTTCGGTTCATTAACTATACTAAATGAGTTATTAAATAAATTTAGGTTTTTTGGGTCCATTAAATCAATGATTTAAATAGAGGATTTTGCGTAACCTAGGAACTTGGGTGATTTTTGACTGGATCACACCTCTATGCTCATGGTTTTGATAATAAAATAACACATGGTGAGTTTTTAGTCATTTATATCTATTATTAATTTAACAAAATAATTAATTATAAAATTTTATATAAAAATAATTATGTTTTCGGGAGTGATACTGGTGCTTGGGATAGTGGAAGAGGGTATGTGGTCTTACATGAGGCTTGGTGGAGCTTGGTGAGTTGTTAACTATATGGTATAGGTATAAGACCCCTATAATAAAAAACCACATTTTATTATATTATTCAGTTTTCATACTAGTATAACTCCCCGAGCTCTGGAATGGGATATAAAGACTGTTATATTGTATATGTGAGATGAAAGGGTTGCATTGATCCTATAAAGATAAGACAAAGTACTCTTTATCGCTTAGCTGATTTGATATTTTCTATAGACTATGTTTCCAAGAGATTTAGCTTTTGATGAGCTAAATAGATACCTCTATGAAGATTTGGGATGTTATATGAGATGGGGAAGAGGAAATTTTGGTTTTCCTTGGTAAGTTAAGAAGACATGAGAGGCTTGGGGAAGAGTGATTTTGGGAGAGACAATTGTATATCTTTTTAGTGGTTAGGAACTACCAATATAGGTTAGTAGTGTGTATTGTATTATGAATGGAGTGAGAGGAGTCCATTGATAATTGGAGAAGGATGGTAGTGATTATTTCTTCTAGTTATTAGTATGATAGATCTCCCTTAGAATATTTGTGTCACAAATTCATTCAGGAAATGGAATCATTATTCCATAGAGGGTTTTAGATAAGAATTAGATCAAATTTATTAAGGCATGGGTTATGTTTAACGCGATGGATTGGAAAATTCCCCTATTTTTAAGACCAAGACTATTAAAGGTTTGGTGAGGCTGGATTGAACTATCAGGTATGGGTCGGGGTGAGCTTATGAGTTATGATGTATTAATGGGTGACGAGTTCATGATTTTATCTACGAACAACAATTTCACAAATGAGTAATTGGTGTATGATGATATAAATTATTTGTGTCCATGATAGTTATATAGGACTTATTATGATCACTAAAAGGTGAATTGATACACGTTATAATGAGGGGCTTGGGGTTGAGTGTCTAGATCTCTAATATCTATTAGAGTACTATGTAATTGTTTTCATCCTTTTGGGTTATTGAATTCATGTGCTTGTGGGAACCTTCCTTTGGAGGCTTCAGTTATGTGATAGATCCACCATTCCATAGAAAACATTCATCAATAAATTATTAGGGGATTTATTGTGACATGATATACGTTATAGATGATATACCCTGCCTTAAAAAGAAATGGGCCAAAGACTATCTTTGTGGTTGGGTCATGGTATGAGGATAGACATGGGAGCTTACCCTTGTATGATTATGTCAGGGACTATCCAGGTGAAGGGTTGGGTTCCTATATAATACAATTCCTCATGAGAGATATAGTTGAGGAGTACCTCTAAGAGGTATGGGATATGATAGTATGTGATATTACACCGATGGACCCTACATTGACTAGTCATCCAATTGGTCAAGATATGGATGCATTATTGTGAATTTATTTAGGTATGGGGCAAAGGATTTCACATCTCCATAATTTGAGTCTTTGGTTAAAAAATATTCAATAGTTGTGGTTGAACAAATAAATGAGTGTATTTTATAATGATTTAAAAATAGGTTTAGTCAGGAACTGGGGTGATCTAGTGAACACACGATGTCTTGTCGAGAATGGGTATCACGTTAGGTGTCATGGTGTCCTAGTAAGAAAATTATAAATCACTAATAATTTTGAGTTATACATTCAGTTTATTTATTGGTACACATGCATATTAAGTAATATATTATGGGGATTTGAGAGACTATATTATTTTATAGGTTCACACCCTATATTGGTATATTGATGTCTATGATGACCTTATCAAATTTTTTAGGTTTATCAAAAGTTGGGTATAGGATTGTAATATAGAAAATTAATGGGTATGTGGGGATATGGATTTTGAGGCCTATGGATTATAGTTGGTCCATTGTGTGTGTGTGTTGTTTTTTGTATATTTCTTATTTAGTATCATACCGATTAGAAATAAATGTATGTAATTTTTTTTTACAATATGTGTTTATTCATTGATAATATTTTTACTTTGATGATATGATTTTTTTTAATGTTTGGCTATTTTCAACTATTTTCATAAGCTGTTTTGAGGGAATAGTATCACCATTGGATGGATGTTTCCCTTATGACTAGTCATTGGACATTTCTATACATGGAGGCCTGATTACGGAAATGTAGGGAATCATCCTAGAAACTAATTTTTGGACCATATATTTGGCATCAAAAACATATTTTATTCCAAATAATGGTTCCAAATCCTTTAAAAAGATAAATCATCAAGAAAATGAAAAGTAGTTTGAGGTTTCCATGGAGAATTAGAAAATGAATTAATGGATCCTTGATAGTGGGTTCTCATGACACATGATAGAAAAAAAACTCTTAAACTATATCCAATTAAATTATAGAGGTTTGGAAACATTCAGAAATAATAGATAACTTAATTTAATAAAATTTGGATACACTCTGATTGGTAATAATAAATCAAAGTATTTCTTATTTTTTTAGGTTATTGTAAAATATTAGTAGCATTTCAAAAAAAAATGATAATGAAAATGAGGTAATATTTTATAATAAATAATATATTATAAATATTATGAAGTATGAATCAATTACAATAAAGGGTGATTATGAAAACAAAAACTTCTTCAAAATTATTGAAGATAAAAATTTACTTTTCTATGGAATAAAGGTAGAAATCAAGAAATTTCAAAAAATACCAGGATATTTAAAAAATTAGAATATGTAAAATATTTTTCAAAAATCAATTTATAATAAATCTATGATAATTATTTAGAAGCTACAATGTCAGGGAAAAAACACATGTATTGCTTATTACAAAGGAAAAATGGTTCAAGTTGTAAAATTTTAATGTAATTTACATTGAATAAATACTTTGATGTATTAAAATTGAATTGTTGAACATTAAATTTAATGAATTTTCCTAATTAAGATATTTAAATGTAAACATTTTAAAATGATTTAACTCATATGAAATTTGGTTACTTTAATTTGAGTAAACCAAAATCACATTATAAATTTACACTTTTTAATGGATTAGTGAGAAAAATATATGTTTTTTCATCCATGTATTTAAATATACTAATGACTCTAGATATATATATATATATATATATATATTAGAATCATGGGATAACATAAGATTATTGAAATCCATTTAAACTATAATCACAATTTTTCTGATAGAATGATTAAGAACACAATTATCTTGGAAAGAAAAATAATATCAAATCACTAATCATAAAATTTTTATTTTGATAAAATCCACAAAAATAATGAAAAAGATGATGTTATAGATATAATATATTCCCCATAAAGTTTTAAACACAATTTTTATTGTTTGAGATTATTAGAGTGAAATATAATTTTTTGAATTTAGTGGAACATTCACACACAAATCATATTAACATCAAATACCAATTCATCAAGAATAATTCTGAATGTAGTGAGATTTCATTATATAATTTTTAAAAAAACGTTAATTCATAGACTTTTTGATACGACCCTTTTGATATAATACTTTCATCATATTAGTGTGTTGTTAGGAGTGAAGACTTTTCAAAAGTCTCTATATTTTTTCATTGATATTTTCCCTATTTCATTACATTATATTTATTAAAAAATGGGGAAAATAAAATTATACGTCCTCATGAAAATAGGGGAAAACTCCATTTTTGATGGTTATCATTGACGCGGATTTGAGATCATATGTATTGAAATTTAGGAGGGTATTTTGATGTTGGTATTTAAATGCTAATAAATTTCTCTAAGGATAGATTTTACATTTCCAACAAAAAAAATTGGGATATTTAAAATCTTTCTGATAAATTGGATGTTAAAATACTATAATTATGTAAATATAAAATGGACTAATGTGTTAATCTCAATTGAGATATTTGTAAAATTGAATTTATTTGATACTAACCAGTGAAGTTCTCTCACTATATATATTTTACAATATAGAGATGTGTTTATGTTGCATTCATATTAAATGTGTTATATAAAAACAATTATGTAGAAATTCAATCAAGATTGTAAGACTATTTAATTTTTATTCCATTGGTGAATTATTCATGGATGAGTTGGCATCTCTTTGGAGTTGACTCCATTTTCACTGTAATAAAATGGGTGACGTTCCTTTTTAATTGAAAAAACCATCTCATTAATGGAATAATTAAATTTCATCATGGTAAATTAATCCCGTACATGATTTCATTTTATCATACCTAATTTAATAGTGTATTGAGTTAGTCATCAATATAAATTAATTTATCTTATATAAGAAGGAACCACACCATAGTGGTTTTGGTTTCACCATGATAAATTAATTAAAGGAATTATTTAATCACGTGTTAGTGGCTTATTTCATAAAGCTAATATGAAGTGAGAAAGGTCTGTTTCTGGAGTGTGAAGAACCCTAATAAAACTATATTTTTTAGGCCAAACATATGATTAATTTAATTATACCATGATTTAGTATGAGAAAAAAATTCCACTATTACCTAGAAAAAAAGATTTTAGGTTTAGTTGACTCTATAGATTCAATGTAAACCATACAGTAGTGAATGTTTCATGTTGTGATGATCATGGTTATTGTAGTTTTTTTGAATTACTAGTTTTTTAAAATATTAATATTCTATTCCATAATAAATATGTCATTCCAAAAAAAATCATCAATATTATGAAATACATTGAGGTTCTTTGGATTTAGTTCTCTATATCTATAAAAACTAAAATAATGTAGTAACCAGGGGTATCTTTTCATAATAAGTGTTACATATTTAAATATTTTACACCCACCATGATATGTTCATGTGGTGAAAATACTATTTGTATATATGACATTATAAAAGTTATATCAAATTCTATTGTGTAAAAATAAAAGGGTCCACCAAGAATTGAAATTAGGGAGGAAATTGATATAATTTATGTAGTGATCAATAAATATATTTATGTGTTTTTTTCATCATGTGATTCAATATTCATGATAATATGATTTATCTATTTCTTTTTTCCTTTTATAATTAATTTATTTTGGATATTGGGACTATAATAATTTCAAACCATTGATTAGCCACCAAATAGTTATGTTCAGTAAACAAAAAAACGATGTTTTTTTGTGAATTATTTTTATCTAAATGACTAATAATAATATCATAACCATTGAGATATATTCACACTAACTAGAAAAAAAATCATATATTGGGTAACGAGATCAAAACCACTACACAACAAGGATTGTGAACTAGATAAATAGGGTCATTGAGCCCTATAAAACCCATGTGTTTTTTGTGTTCATTCTCTCTCAAACACTCACCATACCATTATAATAATTGATATCCAATGACTATAAATACTAATGGGAAACACATAGTTTCAGATATTTGGTTTTAAATAACCATTGATTTACACCCACTCTAAGTAGTGTAAGACTCGTTATTATGCGGCATAGTTGAATCTAAAACCCAGAGTTCATTATCCATAAATATCCTAGTTCAAAGATAATTAAAAATAACACTAGTATAATAGTTCCTAATGAAAAAGGGTACAAAAGATGATACTCAAACACTTGGGAATAAAATTATGATCATATTCCTCCATTTTTAACCTAACATCTCCAAAAATCCCTATTTTAATAGAATGAACTAGGGAGACACAAACCTGAAAAAACCAATCCATGAAATTTAATACTAGGGAATACCTTCCATGATAGGTATAAGAATACTACAGTTAATATCACATGATATTTATCTTGATTTTATGCAGGATTTAATTGAAACACCTCAAGAATGTTATGTTATAATACCATACCTCACTAAAAAACACTGATCATATAAGATAAAAAAAGGGAATCAAATTGGAAAAACCCATGGACTTACCCATAGAGTAAGAATTGAGAAACATTAAGGCCATTAATGTACATCCTCAAACACAAAAAGCTTCACTTCTATAAAAAATAACATTGAAATCTCATATCACATGCCCCATACCAACACAAAACAACCACATTGCAACCCATTAGTTAAAAAAATTATACAAAATAATTGAAAACAATAATCTCTTTAATAAATCACATATTGATGTTATTAATAGTATCATAACACAACACATACTTCTTTCTAAAATACTAGATCCCACTCTACACACTTATCTCTATCCTTTTTCGAAATATCCAATGTATAAATGATGTAATGAAATGGACCATGAATATACTTTTTATTATATACACCTATCAATGAAACAACACACACAAGATTTTAATATTGTTATATTTCTCTTGAAACACTACCACAACATCATTATGTATTCATTGTTTAATAAGAAAATAAAATTATTTTAATTATATAAAAATATTACCATGCATTTCTTACCCAAATATTAATTTACATATGTGTGTAAGAAACCAATATATACATGTTTCATGGAATGAATTCATATTATACCTCAAAAATAAATTGATATATAAATAGTCAAATGATTCTTGTGTTAATCCAAAGTAAAACACAAGGTACTACACACTCCATAATTAATACAAACCATTAGAAAGACTTACTAGATAATAGATAGGGAATGTTGGTTTTTATGAGTAACTTCATTAACATCAATGTTTTCTATGGATTGACCAACTGAAATTTTTTATTTCAGCAAAATAGTTTTGTGGAAAAGTTTGAAACCAACATAGTACATGAACAAAAAGAAACATCACAACACAAAAAATCATATATATTCCAAATAAAATAAAAAGATTTAGAGTGTTTATCCCTATATAGTTTCTATTAGATAGAGGGTACCTTAAATTTCATATTCCTCTTAATAATATCCTCATATTTGAAGTCTATATGTTTCTATGTCCAAACAAGTTCCTATAATCTTTTCTTCCCCTCATTGAAGCCACCTATTAGAATCTCTTTATGTTTATCATTCCAAGAAACTTATTATTCATTCAAATTTACCTACAGTGGTATTTCAAACATTCGATGAGAATCATCCTTAGAGATATTGATCTTTATGGAATTCTGCACATCTCTATTAGAGTGAAGAATAAGCACCTAAACCACTTCTCTGTCAGCTACTTCCCTGTATTCACCTTCTGAGGTGCTGTCATTTGAAAATATATTTGGCTATAGACACTTTCCCTATCATCATGAGACCCCATACAATTATCAGAATTCATACTCATGCCACAATGATCCATACCCAACAGTAATTACTATGTAAGGGTCCTACTCATTGTCTACTATTTGATATGATTTCGATTCATTTTCTATCAGTTAGGAATACCAAAGGGACCTTGATATAACTTTATCCCTTTTCCATTTTGGAATAAATATTTTCCATCCTTCTAGATCCACATTCTAAATATATTCCCCAATAAAAAATGTAAATATTTTATTGTGGTAATACCAATCATGGTGAGTCATGATGAAAAGGTGACCTCCACCTTGGAGGGACATAATTCAATATCATGATGAGATTTATTAAAGATATCAGACTTAGTTACTTATTTTTGACCACACCTTCGACATTCACTACATTAGAAAAGGACAGAACCAATGGAGGATACAGTCCAACAACTCCTAGGACCTATTTGATCAAAATAAAGACACAAAAAACATGTCTTAATCAAGAAAAATTTTCTTCCACCTTAGTATTGGTTCACACTGTACCACAATCATTCTAAATAAGATCATTATATGAGACATCTTTGATATTCTTGTGATTGATAGTTGGTGAAGAAAGATTCTACCCACTCATTTGAGAAAAATAAACAAACCCCTTGATGTTTCTTATAGCCTCACTAGAATGATGAGAACAAGTGCCAAATGTGTTTAATGGAAGAGTGTAAACCTTTCTAGTAATAAAACAAAACATAATTCTTATTATTAAACTTTTCATGGATAACACGCATAAAACTGTATATAAATGAAAATAGATTATTCTTTGTAAAACTAATGGCCAAAAGAATGTTTGGAAACTCATTTCATAAAAAATGATTTCATTTATATCATTTTTGACACAATATTGTTTAATAATGATTTATAAGTGTGGATTGAAATGAGCAAATTGTGGGTGTCATTATTAGTATACTTTATTAACAAATTAAAAAAATGGTAGGATAGTAATAAATCAAGTTGAATTTTTTCATTAAGTGGAAAATTGATAAAACAGGGTCTAAATAAAACTACCCCCAATAAATTTCATAAATTCCACATTGATTCTCATGTACAAACAATCTATTTCAAAAATAAAACCTACCTGATTTTAATTTAAAATCAAATCATTTAAATAAAGCAACCTTACAATTATATTATAACTAAATAACTAATGTAACTAATGAGTATCTGTGTCTTTTTTATCTATAGTTATTTAGGGTTTAAAGGATAATATTTTATTTTAATTAATTATAAATATATCTTATTCAATATCATCTATTTTTCCTAGAATTTAATAAATCATTAAGGTTTATTTCATGGGTTATTCCCTAGCTTTCAATATTTCCTTTGATAGTTTTACAAAATGGTTACCCCGTGGTTTCTCATTTAATGCCCTAATTATTTAATGATAGTGGTTTGACACATGTTGAGTAATTAGGTTATGTGAAATATAAAAAAATTAATGGTATCATTTTAGAGATCAATAAACAGAAACTAGTAGGATGAATTCCCCAATATGAACAAGGAAAAAAATTACCCTATTTTATACTTTGTGAACCAAACATAATGATTTATTAGATATACCCAAAAACATTATATATTAAATTATTAATATTTCAAATATATATTTATCAATATTTAACTAAAATATTTAAGAAAAACAACAGGTGTACATGTTTTATGATGATCCTAAATGTAAATCGATGTGTTGAGACCACAAACCAATTCCTATTTCATGCTTCCTGATTCTAAATCTTCCTCAATAAATAGAAAAATTTCATTATAAAAAAATTATATCATCTAAGTAACCCCAATAAATTATGTTTATAGGAGAATAAATAGTAAAATATAAGATAAATATGAATTAATTAGACCATATAATCCAACTAAACCCAATAATGTCCAATTCCACAACTATCTCTAACATATCAGCTAAAGATTTCGTCCAAAAATTTTGAAACCCCTATTATAAAGGATAAATCAACATTAATATGTCAAAAAAAAATAATGATCTATATAAAATATCATGAGCCTCTAGTAGGGAAGATATTTTTATTCCCTAAGATTTAGGATTAATTTCAATATGGTCTAAGGAATTAATCTTATAATATATATGCAATATAAGAGGATCTAAAACAAAGGATATAAAAGGAATTATTGAATAAATGTTAGATGATAACATTAATTAAAAGTGTTATTAGTCCTTGAAACCATAATGAAATTAAAGGGAAAATATCTAGAAATGTCTTTATCCAAAATATTCACGGATAACCTCTCATTTACAAGGGAGAAGTGAATTTGATGTTTAGAGGATGTAGTGGAACTAATAGATTGTGGAAAAGAAACCATAATTCCATAATAAAAAAATGTAGTAGGGTTTATGGGTAACTAATGTGGGGAAGAAGGTACCTGGTCATATGCCTAGGAAAATAGGTCCCCTATGCTATTTAATGGGTACTTGGTGGACTCCCATTAGGTACTCAGTGAAAACATTGGATATAAATAGCACATGACACAATTTTATCGGTACCTAGAACACTAAAACCCTTGAAAAAACCTCAATACACATTTAAAAACAACTAATAATTCATCCTTAAAAACATAAATTTGAATAAATATAAAGAAACAAACCATAAACCAAACTCAAAAATTATAACGAATCAATAGATTATTAATCTAATTTTCTCATGTATAGATTCATTGGTAACGTTACATGAGTAACCATGACATGATCCATTTCAACATCCAAACCATATCACTTATTATCCTTGAGAAGCACTTGGATATTTTTAATAATATATTTCACTACTCATGTGTCTCTAATACAAGCTTTAAATCAACCATTAAATTCTTTATTCCCAACATCGAAATCAACATCAATTAACTAAAATCAAATAATTCTAATTCAAAAATCACTAAAATAAGACCATGTCATCCATGAATGACCCAAAACACATCCTAAATCATATATAGAATTATTTATCCCATTTCTTATTAAAACTCCCTCATCTAATCCAAATTGTTTCAAACTACTATATTCTAGTCCGTAACCATCAAAACCAAAAAATTGCAATAAAGAGAAATTAATAATAGTATTTTTCAGATTCATCTACTAAATCATAACCATGATTCCACCTCATAAAATATATAATAAATAAAACTATTCAACTACCAATAAGACCTCATCAATAAATTATTTACCACCATCCTTATCACACTAAAAATACCATCAACTAGGCAAGAGAAATTTTTAGTTACTCCCTACAATGAAATTTATATTGTGTTTATCCACACCTAACCTTAATTTATGTATTGAATCATCAAATTAATTTTCATACTAATGGTTCACATAAAAACTTCATTATTTCATAAATAACATAGCATATCATTCCTAAATAAATAATATTTTATATACCTAAGTGCATATAAACTGCTTATTTAATTTAAAAAATTCTTTAACATTCCATTTTTCAAGAAAACCCCACATCTTCAATAATGTTTATCTTAAGTAAAATGTGTCATTAATTTCATTTCATTTTAAATCAACAAAAATATTTAATTTAAAAATCATAATTCCATTTCATTTCCAAATTCCTCTAAAAAATATTTTAACACATTAATGATATGATTATTTACCCATTAAGACCACTTCCATTTTATAATTCTA
This sequence comes from Viscum album, assembly GCA_963277665.1. Lineage (NCBI taxonomy): Eukaryota > Viridiplantae > Streptophyta > Magnoliopsida > Santalales > Viscaceae > Viscum > Viscum album. Next base: position 1,285,843,930 of record OY728133.1, read on the forward strand.
TAAAACAAATAATCATTCTAAAACACTATTTTTCACTTAAATTATACTAATATAATAAATATATTTTTAAATAAAACAAAATCCCCCTTTCAATATTTAAATCATTTTAATAAACACTCATATTAAATCTATTCCTTCAATTTATAAAAAATAGTATAAAAAATAGTTTTCTCTATGTGATATCACAAATAAAATCTTCAAGGATACTGAAACAAGTTGAAATATTCTCTCATTTTCCATGAAAAATAATGTACGGATATATATATATTTCATTTCTATGATTGAAAAAGAAAATTTATGTTGAAAATTATTATGAAAGGAATAAACAACATGATCAATAATAGGGTTGAAATATACTCAACAATATTAAAATTATAAATGAAATGAACTATCAACAAAAATTCATCTTAAAAAAGTAATACATGTTTAATATTAAGAAAGAAATTATTTACTATAAATAGAGGAATGGCCAAAAGTAAAAATTAATAAAAATTAATTATTTTTATTATTGATAAAATATAAATCGAATACATATAACATGATCAGTAGAAAAATTTTATCAAGAAAAAAAAATTAATGGTTTAATAAATAAAAAATAATCACATATAACTAACTCTCAAAAAAATAATCATATTTATCCCTATAAAGGGAATAAATAATTAGCTCATTCTAAACTTATTATAACGATGATATATATACCTATATATATATACATGAAGAAATTATATATATAAATGTATATTATATATGATTTTGTTAATACAGTCCTCATTTTGGTACAACTATAATTTAACAAACATAGGCTGTCATGATTTATAAAATTACATCCTATGTGTGCCTATATATCTATTCATAACATATTTCATGCACCCAAAATTTATGATATTTTTCCCTAGTATAATTTGATATTAAAGTAGTAATTACATTTCATTTTACCCTAGAAAAAGAATGAAAATCCTAACCTTGACCTACAATGACTTCTGAGTACTTAGGCATCACCCAGTAACATGAGCATCGACCATGAAGTTGTTTATTATATATTTTTATGGGTTATATATCATTACAAGATAAAAATACCCCTTTTCAATGATGATTAAATTTCACCAACACCTCAACACTATAAAAAATCAGTATTTTAAGGGATATAACTTAGATAACCATATGAAAACCAAATCAGAGTGATATTACGCCAAATGTGTACTGTAATACTAAATGTTTCGAAACATTATTCAAGGGCCATGATAAGTTTTTATGTTATAATTTGAACACTTTTAATTATTCTAGGCCATTTCATGATCATAAAAAAATTCAAGTATCACCCAAAAAATGGATGTCCCAAAAACAATAAAAAAATTAGACTTTATATATACTGTAAATTAAGAATGAAGACAAGAAAACATTACTATATATGAATGAAAATAATAAAATCTATCCAACATTACAACTCAAAAAAATTTCCATGTTTAATTTTAATGCCGAACATTTTTGAATTATGGTTAACCTACAGGAGTGAATTTTATGACCCAATTAATACCTTTAACCACCTCCATTATCTCTAACTCTAAATTAGGTATTTATAATAGTTTTATTTCCAACAGAAGTAACTTTTCAGGGTCATCCCACAACATCATGTATATCTATAATTACCTGAAACACAAAAAAACGTTTTTATGAACCACGGTTTCCATGCGGTTTGTGACCCCAAAAACTTTATAGGGATTCACCATAAGTATCCCAAAAAATTGAAATATAGGTTTAGGGATAAAAATGAATACACATTTACACAATGATATCATGAATTTGTGTTATAGGAAGGGTGTAAGAATCAAATTGAAAATATATCAAATATGTATTAAATGAATTTACTTATAAGAATTACTGTGTTACTCCCTAATCTATGAAGGTAAATACTATTATTTACAACTTTATACTTAAAATAATGTCTGGGACATGCTATTTACTTATGTTAAGGTTCAACATCCATTCTTTATAATGAAGTAAAGGAGAAGCCCACATATTTTATAGGATAAAGGGTATTGTTTATAATAGATCCTAGATATGTGAGTAAACTATCCCATTTAATGATAGGGTTAGGTGGTCTAAATGTAACATGGTCAATACTAATCCCATTCAATCACATATGTAAATGGAAAATAAACCAATATTCAAAGTTTAAAATTCACGAAACATACCAATTTTTTAATTAATATATATAATCAAATTAGTAACCATACTCATAATATCAAATCAAATTCAACCATAAAAGAGGATTCACAATAAAATAAAAAAAAACTGTTAATATATTAATACTTTAGTAATTCTAAAGAATAACTAAAAATAACATCACTCAACATGAGTTATAGAATAATGAAGTTATATGATTATAACAAAAACAATAACCATGATAAATTTACCCAATTAAAAATTTACATATGTGGGTATGGAATAGACATAGATTCTACTAAATATATGAAATGATGTTATAAAATAAATATAAAATTCTTCATGAACTATCAAAGAATTATAATGTTAATGAAACATAATGTCAATTGTATGAAATACTATACCCAGGGGACAATATAGTGGGGACACCAATGAGACAACAGATATAAAAATTGGGAGGTTCAATGGTCTATGTATAATGTAAAGTAGTGTTTATATATTTCAAACAATTATATTATTTAATTGAAAACTAATTTTATAAGGAAACTAGATATAATACTATTTATATAATTAAAAAATTTATTACTTATAAAACACATGTCTACATGGTGTTTTATATAGTTATATCATATACCACCATTTCATTTTAAAATTTTTCTCACATATGGATATAAAACAATTGTTTCTAATATATAATTGAAAAAAGAATAACATAGGTGTCTTTGTAGAAAGGTTTTACTAAATAATTTAAATTAATATAGAATGTATGAAATATAGTTGAAAATTTTCTTAGATTAATTCATCATTGAAAAAAAGGTTTTATGTAAAATTGCACCCAACATTAAAATTATATAATAAACTTTTATTTTCTTTCCAAAAAATCACATTAAAACTCAATTATCTTGGTTTTTTGGTCAAATAAATTCCTCTCACTTAATTATCCTAGCCACCACATGGAAACTAAATCACTCACATAATTCAATTTTTCTTTTGGTTCTTTGAATGGTTGTTCATTCAATATTATGCGGGAAGGGGTAATTTCAATTTTGGATATATAAATTATACTAAATTTTATCCATTTAGTATTGAATATAAATAGTAAATAATATTTATCAAAGGAGATAATATATATTTTTCATGTCTTCCTATTATGGGTTGGTATAATAGTAAACCCATAGCTTCTCACTATATGCATGGGTTATGGATAAATGGTAGTATTTTTTTCATTTTGAATTTTTTGGTTCATAATAAATAATATTTAAAAGGTTTAACTAATAAATATCTCATGGAAATCCTTAATAAAAATAATAACATATAATAGATAAAAATTTAAAATCCAATATCACAATGAACCCATGATAAATAATTGGAAAACATTTTCACTTGTTTATATTGTGTGAACCCCCTAATAATTATTAATTATACCAAAATAAACTTAAAATTATTTCTATTTTAATTTCCATATTATGTAATAATCATTATTAAAAAAATTTGGAAAACAAATGGGCAAAAAATACCATGAATTTTCCAAGAATAATTTGGCATATTGAGACCCTAGCAAAATGAACAGTGAGTTTCGTAATACTAAACCATTCTCAAATATAAACTGAAATTAATTAAATACAATTTCATCACTAAAGAACACAATTAATTTATATTTATAACCTCAAAATAAAAAATACTATCTATAATATTTTTGAAATATATAACCAAAACGCCATCTAAAAATGAAAAAAAATGTTCTAATTAAATTCAAAAAATATCCATTAGATTTAACTATAAACCCAAGAAACTACTAATATGAACTATACTTATATCCATATCAATAAAAAAGGTGATAATAAGACTATTGGAAACCAACACAAACCTCTTGTAGACAATATATGGTGAATCCCTAAAACTTATAGTGAATTACAACATGAATGAGTGGAATGAATATTAAAATCCATAACCAAATTAAGTAGAATAAAAATAGTGGATATATGATGGAAATTTTTATGAGAGGGGAGATGATACATATGATTTAGCATGGGAAATACACATGACTATTATATAAAACATGAGGGAAATGGATAAGGTTGATGAAATACAAGAGATCCATGGAGGGACTCTCAATCAGTATGGGAGATGTAAACATTATACTGATATGATGTAAGATAAATAAGTGGTTATGTATATTACAAAATATTTTCCCACCCTAGAAAACACATGATGGGGATATGGGGAACCCAATCATGGGAAATTCAGCACTATGTGCCACCCCTATGACCCTAGGGCCTCTTCTATATCTTGGAATTTCCTATTTTCTTCCCACAACTTAATCATTTTTTACTTTCAACTATAAGAAATAGGTGGAAACATTTCAGTGGTACCTTGAAAATCCAAATACCCAAAAAACCTTAAACCTCATCTAAAAATGCATTATAATTCATTATAAATCATTAATCTTCCATTAAATATCTTGAAAAGAAATATGATTCCATAACTGCAAATAAAAATTCAAATGTGATAATACATTAACCATTCTAGTTTCCAAATCATGTCCACAATGAAATATTTACATGTTTAATCAATACATATTTCATTATAACATTTATTTTATATTGAATAATCTAGTGTATCGTGAGGTGTGTCTGATGCGATGTTTTGTGTTTTGTTTGTCAGAGTTCATATAGAACATGAAAAAATCATTATAAGTTGTATTAAATAGTAATTTATTTTAATAAATATATTATTATAAATTATTGGTGGGGATTGGTTGGTTGGAACTTATGATTAAATATATTTTTATGTCTATAATGAAGAAAAAATATTATAAGTATTATTTCCATGGTTGTGTGATATTTTTTATTTGTTTTAATGATATATGCTAGTTATTTTGTTAATGTTATACTGATTATGTGTTTTTTTATATTATTTATGAATAAATATTAGAAAATTAATATATTTATACATAATATATGGAATATATGTTCACACATCGTGTAAATTGTTTTCTAAGATATTATGACACATTACTCAAGAGATGGTGAATTTAGTAATATTAACAAATAGAATAATAAATTTTGATATAATGAATAAGAATTTTCCAATAGTCATTCAGAACTAAGAGATAATGAATACATTAATCCCCTATAAATCCTCAAGATAGAATTTTAATACATAAAAGTTCAAGACCTCTGATAAGGATAAACAACCCATTGTAGAATTACTTTTCTCATAGAGTCATAATCATGGGTTTTTTATTATTATTTATGTAAATGAAATAAAAAAAATCACCTTTTATGGTGATATAACTATGAAAAAAGTCACATATTTGTGGGAAAATAAGGAATCAATGTCTATAAATAATTCATATTTTAAAATAAAATAAAAATAAAAATAAAAATATAAAATGAATAATCACAATGTACGCAATATAATTAAATTTGTTTCTAAACATACTTCAACAATATGGGAATCAAATCATTAAATGATATTACATAAATATATTATCATGATGAATATAGTTTAATATCAATAGTCAGTTTTTGTAAAGTGATATGTTATATTCCACTCCATGTTGATCTCTTATAATATTTATTTAAGTTTCTAATCTAGAAAAAAAATATTATTTTAATCGAAATTGTAAAAATCTAGTATTAACCATATAATTATCTTCCCACTATTTTGGGTCATTTTTTCATCGAATGGACACAATTAACAACACATTAAAGTATCATTAATTAAAAAATAATTCACTCATCGATTCCATATAAAATTACATGAAATATGATAATTTAAAATATTATAAAATTACATGAAGTATTTATTCATGTTGATGTATGTATGATGTGAAATTTCTAGAACCTTGTACTCTATGTAGTCAAATGAATCAATACAATTTATATTCTTGATCGAAAATAATAAAACATTGGATAAAATAATCAAAATCACTTATCTACACCCCAATAAATAGCACCCTTCATGACCTCTTCTCCTCACACCTTCTAAGAATCTAAGATTGTCTAAATTCAAGATAATTACCTTACCAATTGTCTTCTACATGACCAAGAAATTCTTGTATAAAATAAATACAACTAGAAAGTTCCTTAAGGAGGTTCTCAGTGAGATGAAATTTGATAGGTAAACTACTCTTTCATTGTCTTTTAATTTCATTTATTTTCTTATCATCTCATCAATTATCATATATAAAGATTCATAATAACTCCAGTATCGTATATATAATAGAATTTTATTTTTATAGGAATATAAATAATTAAATCTCTTCCACCCTCCTTTTCTTCTAAAATTGAAAACATTTTCCATGATGTGTAGATTAAACACCTTCATGGACGATGAGTTTTAATTTTCCATTAACTCCTTCTAGGATGGTCACAAAACCATTATTATGTATAAGAAAGATTTAATTATACATATTATAAGTTATATAATTTTATGAAACCAATATATAATCACGATATTAAATAAAATGTAACATGTTCGTGATGGTCATAAAACTCACCAAAATAAATTAAATCTTTTTATAAATATTTTATCTAATGAATCATCATCATACCATATAAACAATAATATACAAAACCATTTGAAAATATTTAGGTTCATTTATTTCAAATTATTTCCCTTTTATATAATTTTTCTCATTTTACATGAACTTCAATAATTATATACAAGTAAACTGCCCATGAAACAATGAAAACAAAATCTCATGAAATGGTTAAATTAAAAATCATAACTCATCAAAATTTATATAAAAAAACTTAGCAGATTTACAATAAATAAATTATATATTTAAAATGTTATTGATTTAGTAATTTATTAATTTAATTTTATTATCCAATATATTAAAGTGAATAACTCATTCGAACATTTGGTAACATGATTTTTGAACCCAACTCATTTTCTTTGGGTTATTTTTTTTTTATTTATAAATTTTAGTGTGTATATTATTTTAATATTCATAAAATATAATTTCATTTTCCATCAATTTTATTTTCTAGGATATAAATGTTTTCGATATTATTTCATGAAAAATGCAATGATTTCCCCAATATAAATACTATTTTTGAAACTCATTTTGACTTATTGGGTTGTTTCTTCTTCACTAAAAAATGTTGAATCCTTACCAAATATGTTTTATATTTTAATTTGGAATCCCCAAGTTTATTCATGAGTGATGATATCTATATTAAACTGATTATTTTATATAGGTAACTTCATTACATTAATTGATATACTCTCTCTGAAATTTATGATATGAAAATATTTTGACGTGATAAGTGAACCCAAAATTAAATAGTTCTCAAATGCATTGGGTAAAGTGATGTGTGACATGGGATAATGTGTATTATTTTTAAACAAGATTCTATTTTTTTCATTATGATGATGTTATTATTATGATAATATTTTTTATGTGGATGTGATTTTATATTTTTCCAAAACTATGTGTGGTATTTGAACACTAAGACATAATGTTTCATTTTTAGTCATTCCCACATTACATGACTTTATATAAATATTCCTATCATGATTATGAGGTTGATCCTATTATTATATTAAGATGATTATTATTATTCTCACCAATTTTATATTTATTCATGTCCTTATTTATCTTCTTACTAGGATTTTAGCTCACCACTTTCTTTGATGTATATCCTTAGGTGACTACATGTTCTACAGAGAACAAGATCTATTGAAGGATAAATAAGGTGAATTTAAATAATTTTTTACTTTTTATTATACATAAGTGATGTATGGTAATATTTTCCATAATAACCTATTTTTTTTATTTTGGTTATGAAAATCTATTATGTTGTTTATCTTTAAAAATATATAATAGACAAATAAGAAAAACTAGGTTTACTATAGTTTGTATCAGATCACAGTTTAGTTAATTTGGGAATTATTAATAGAGAACATTACTAAAAATAATTATTCTGAGAATAATTTTATATAAGTATACATAATCTTATCTAATAAAAATTCTAAACATAGGGACCCTACAAGATATACCTTTAGAGTAAATTTAACATAAGAATAAATTATTTATCTATGACTTATTAGCTTATTTTTTATCAAAACTTATCAATTTTAGAAAATGTTGTTAACTAAGAGAATATAGGACAATAAACCATGTAAGAGACAATTCATCAATTTCCCAAATGACATCCCTAATACCTCGGTAGGAGGAGTTTAAAATTTCGTGGTGATTATTACCCAATTGTGTTGGGAAAAACTCTGTAAGGGCGTTCTCCCAGTTTTTTTAGCTTGATTATGTTTGTTGGAAAAGTTAAATGACTAAAAGGGGATGTTTTTTTACATAACGAATTTTGAATACTGTGAATAATAGTTCATGGACCACAATGAATATATATGGAACCTTGATTGAAAATCAACAAACTAAGGATTTCAGTACAGCAGTGCTATGTGAACTGCAAAACGCGCTACATGGACCACAGAGAGAAAAATAGTTTGTTGAAGGATTTAATTTCATAGGAGGAATAATGTTTGATGGAGTCTTTTCATCTATGAAATGGAGGAATATATTTGAGGAGATACATAGGGTTTTAGTTCATGGAGGAGATCATCTATTGAAAGGATCATTGTGCTATACAGACGACCTTATATTTTTTGTAGAGAAGGCTGTACCACATCAATGATTTGAGGGAATCAGATTAGTGGGGGTTTAAATATATATTTGATTATTTTGGGACCTTTAATAATTTCATTAATGAGAGATATTTTAATTTTAAAAAATCATTGCTTTAAGATGAATTTTGTGATGTCTGAAAGAGTTCATAAGGAATGATTCCATGAAAAAGAGGGTTCATGGGGAAACAATTCCTTAAAGGGTTGTTCTTGATCTCATTTGCAAGAAAGGGGTTTCTGGGGTTCTGTATCCTACAATAGAAAATGGTTTGTGAATTAGGGATAATTTTCATAAAATGATTTCATCCATGAAGTAGGGACGACCACTAGAAGAAGTGGTGATCTATGAAGAATTTACCCCATGCAATGCATAAAAGTTTTCAGAGGAAGTAAGGCTACTCATATAGGATTCATAGAATATTGAATATGCCCTATTATTTATAGAGAAATAAATTTTAAAAAAAATAATATTTTAAGGAAAAATTTATTTCATCTATGGATGAAAATGGGTCCTCAACACATCATCTATATACAGTTGAGGATGTGTACATTCATGGAAATGAAGAGACCTACATATCCATAAACTATGTCTAAATCCCATACAATAAAATTAGTAAAATGAAGATGAATATGGTGGTCCTTTCAATTGGATGTGAAATGGAGAAAGAGACGTAGGTAGTGACCCTTTGGAAATAAGTGAGCTAACCTTAAACCTTGTAAAGGCGACGATCATGGTCATAGAAGTGATCTAGCTCGATACGTGTAATTTGGCAGTGAGATTTAGTGGATTTGGTACATTGGAACATTTCCATTTTATGCTCCTTGGACGTATCCCAATGAGGGTAAACCATGTAATTTTTTTGTGTCTCATACATGATTTCATTTATGTTCATATATTTCTACATGAAGGAGTGATAAGAGAGTTTTTATAAAAATCAAACAATATTTAAGGGGCATTTGTTTTAATCTTTCAATCATGGATTCATCCCCCTCTCACAGTATTTAACTTATTTGTACTAAAATGCTGTCTGGGGAAATGAACAATAACCTAAATAATGTGGAAACCCACCTTCACCTAGTGGAGGAAACTAGATATCTAAACATTTATGCCGAAATAACCACTGAAATTTATTATATCTTTGGATCCACTCATTATTTAAGAACATTGGGTAAACTAAATGAATAATATATTTTATATTCATATTTTTTTATAAAAATTATAAGGTGGATCTAGTAATTTTTTGGTTAGATAGAAAGGCTAATCAATGGAGGTAATTGATTAATTGAAGACATGTATTGGGAATAATTTAAGAAAATATTTTTTTATCAAGTATTTACCAAGAAATACTCTTAAAAATATAGAGAGAGATTTTATAGAGATGAAGAAAAACGGAAGGCAAATCAGTCACGGATTATACGGAAAATTTCACAAGGCATTGAAGGTAATCCTAGAGTTATATTATAAAAAACGATAAGAAATTTGATTGATTCTATAGCGGTTTAAAACCACACCATTGAAAGGATCTATAAATTTGATACTTTGGGTGCTATGAAGAATTTGTTTGATGTGCTCTCATTGTGGAGATAAAGATGAGAGAATGGTCCCATGGATATGGAGATAATGAACTAATGATTGAGTTTTAATAGAGAGAATCTAAAAAAAATGTTGTAAAAACTCAACCACTCACATGCCAAAAATTCGAGAAGAACAATCATGGGAATTGCCTCAAAGGGATGGGGAAATGCTTTAATTGTGGGGGAGAGGGCCACCAAGCTCATGAATTGTGAGGATATGTTATGAATATATCCAATACTATGGTGTAAATGAGATAAACACCCATGGTTCAATGCTTCAAATGTATGTAGAAAGGAAACTATGAAATACAATACACTAAACATCAATCCCGTGATGGTAATAAGCATCAGTAGCCACCAAATCCAAAAGGATAAATGGAATGCCTATGTAATCACTACTACAAAATTTGATCAAGATAATGTAGTCATATAAGGTATACTTACTATTTTATCAAGAATTGAAAAATTATTATTTGATTCTAGTTATACACATTCCTTTATAACTTTTATTTTTTATATAACTATTGAATTAAAGTGATGATACATTAAAGTAGAGATATCTATAAAATCACCTAGTGGCGTAGTCATTGAAATCCAATTATTGGACTCTTCTCGTGTCTTGATTAAGTGGGATGATTCTTACTTGGAATGTCATAATACATCCCCTTGTGGAATTAGATTATATACTCAGTATGGATTTCCTCTCATTATACAGAGAACACATCAACTATTGGGAAATGTAAACATATTTTAAAATTTCAACCATCCTATTATCCCCTATAAATTTAAGGAAGACCATGAATATCCGTGTGAAAATCCTTCAAATGGTGTTGGTATTTCTGCCATGTGAAGAAGCATACCTCTCTCAAATGGTTGAGTCAAAAGAACTTATTAACATGGAGTAAATTCTCATTTTTACAGAATACAATGATGTATTTCCCAAAGAGTTACCCAAACATCCAAAACTTTATGAGGTAGTTTTCTTATAGAACAAATACATGGATAAACTATTATCTCAAAATTCCCCTACAGGATGGACTCGATCAAACTAGAAGTTTTAACAAATTGGATATAATAGCATTTAAACAAGGGTTTTATACGCTCTAGTGAATTTTCTTGGAGTGCACCAGTGATCATTAAAATGAAAAATTATGGATCAATACGACTGTGAATCGATTACTAAGAGCTCAATAAGAACACCATAAATAAAAATTGTCTTATTCTAAGGATTTATGATTTGTTCAATCACCTATTGTGAGATCAAAACTCCTCAAAGGTGAATATTTATTTATTATATAGTCAATTGATGGTGAAAAGGGATGATATTAAGAAGACTTCATTCTGTACAAGGTATAGAAACTACGAATTTCTGATGATTCCATTAGGAAATACAAATGACCTTGCAATATTTAAAAATTTGATGACTAGTTTCTTTAATAAATACATTTTCAAAATATTTATAGTTTTTATATATGATATTATAATCAATTTTAAGAGAATGGAGTATCATAAAAAACATTTAAGTTTTGTTATTTTAAAATTAAGGAAGGATAAATTATATGAAATGTTCAAAAAGTGTGAATTTGTGAAGCAGTAAGTCACATTCTTAGAAATCATGATCATAAGGGAGGGAATTTCTATGGACCCTTCAAAAAAAAACTAAATTGAGAAATAGCCTAAAATCACTATTTTCATGAAAATACACATTTTTCATTTATTAGTAATATACTGGAATTTTTTTTGAGAAATATATCATGATTTTATAGCTCGATATTTAAGTTAACAAGGAAAGAGGTAAATTTTTTCTGGATTCAATAATGTGAGGATAGATTAACATATCTTAATAAAGGGATAATAAATTCACATGTACTCACACTACCAAAAAGTGGATACAGTTTTGTGATATATAGTGATGCTTCAAAGAAAGGCATGGGTTGTGTAATAATGAAAAATGATACAATTATATACTATTAGTCACTAAAGTTGAAGATCCATGATAAGATCTACCCGACACATGATTTGGAGCTAGTGGCTATTATTGTTTCCTCAAAAATAAGGTTGAACTACCTCTATGGTGATTATTGTGACATATATACCAATCAAAATATTTTAATGTATATATTCACATAAAATAATATCAATATGTTTAAAAGAATATAGTTTGATCTTATCATGTACTATTATTTAATTAGTCATTTCTATTCAATAATGGTGAACAAGGATATTTATTATCATAGTAGAAAAGAACAAGGAACTCTATCTATGATGAAGATTGAGAAATATCATATCCTCATGGATTCCAAAAGGATATATTTGGAAATCATAACAGGTAGGAATACATCAAACATTTCCCAAATTATTTTCTAACCATATATCCAAGAGATGATTATGGAGGCACAATGGGATGATCCGTAAATATAAATGTGTCTGAATTCTGTAATGGAATGAATGTTACATGATTTTATCATCAATGATGATATTGTGATTAGGTTTGGAAAGAGTCTTGGTTTTACTTTATCACCTTAGATAAAGAAGGGTATATTGGATAATGCACGCAGCTCACCTTTCTTTATCCATCCAAGAATTACCAAGATGTACCATGATCCTTGAGAAAACTTCTAGTTGGAAAAAACGAGGAAAGATATTGTGGATTATATATTGAGGATCTTGGTATGTCATCAAGTTAAATTAAAGAAAAAAACTCTACGCGGATGTTGAAACCCCTTCTTATACCCATGTGGAAGTGGGAGAATTTTACTATTTTTAATGGTCATTTAAAGAAATCCAAAGGAAACAATGCAATAAGGATTTTTGCGGATTGAATCACCAATATTTACCACTTTATCACTGCTTAGGAAGATATATCTCTTCAAAAAATTTCAAAGATATATGTGAAAGAATTGGTGAGGATTCTTGGGGTTCCACATTCAATCATCTCAGATCATGATCCAAGATTCACATCTAAATCTGGGATATGTATTCAACATTATTTGTGTACTGAATTGAATTTTATCACAGTTTATCACCCCAAAACTGATGGCCTGTCTGAATGGACAATTCAGATACTAGAGGAAATGCTAAGAGCTTAGTCAATGGAATTAAATCATGGATATTGTCATCATCTCCCATTGGTATATTTATCATCAAAAATCATTGAATTTATTATTCATATGTCTCTATATTAATTTATGTAGAGGAAGTGATGTAGAAATCTGAACAGTTGGAATGAATTTGGTGAACGAAAGCTACTTGGACATGATCTTGTGAAATAGAAAAAGTTAAATCCATCCCAAAACATATCAAAGCTACTTGAAGTCGTAAAAAGAGAAATACTGGCAACTTTTGAAGGGGTGTGGAGTTTGATGTTGGAGACAAATTCTTCCTTTGTATACACCCATGGAATGGAGTCATGTGGTTTGGAAGGAAAGAGATGATTATCCAAAGGTACATTATACCCTTTGAGATCATTGATCACATAAGAGAAGTGGCTTATTATCTTATACATAAACCAAATATGAATCAATTTCATGTTGTGTTCCTTGTATTGCTCATGATAAAGTACGTACCTGAACCCTCATATGCACTAAATTTGTAGGCAGGATAACTAGATAATGGCCTCTCATAAGAAGAGATGCACTTAAAGACCATGTCCCAATGAGACAAATTCCTATGCAACAAGACAAATCACCTTGTAATCTTTTTAGGGAATCCTAAGTATAAAGAGGTAACAAGGGAATTAGGGGAAGAAATAGTGGATAAGTACGGTTAATTGTTTTCACCATAGTTTGTAAAAAAAAAATTCAATGGGGAAATTTCAAAAGGGGATAGATTATAATGACCCAAAATTTAATCAATAAAATTTTACTTCTTATATTTATGAAACACTAACATCTTAGAAAATCCAAATAAAAACATAATTCTCTTAAATATAGAATTAAATAAGTAATATTTAAAAATATTAAGGAACTTATACTACATGAATAGTAACCTGGCCTTTGGAATAGTAATATAAAAACTATGAAAGTAATTTTTACAATTTAATAGTAACATCAGCAATGAAATTATAAAAAAAATTTATGTTTCTTATAATTGAAAATATGGTATAATTATATCATAGTGTAAGTATTATTGTTTACAAAATGATAAATTAACAATTAGTATTTTCATGAAACAAAATTGATTATTTATTATTTTATTATTATTTTAATTGTTTAATTGATTTTTTTTAAAAAATAGATATAAATTTTTTTATTTTGTTGTATTTTAATTATATTTTAATTTTAAGTGACTGTAATAAAATTTTCATATTGCTATAAAATCAGTTATAATATTAAAATTGGTATTTTTAGAATAGATGATAATTTTAATTGAAGATTAATTTTATGATATGTAGATTTTTTTTAATAAAATGGATTCCATTTTTGGATTCTACACATTGAAAAATGTTTTGGGTGTTTTTTATTTGTATTTTTATAAATTAGTAAACTTTTTCTGAATAGGGAAATTCAAAATTTATGACATAAGATAAATACATGAATTATTAAGTCATTGATGATGAATGGATAAGGAAAGAACCAATGGGTTTGAACACCCATTGATATTTTAATCTATTTTTTCACAATAATAAACGCTATCTATAGGCTTGAGACACCCCTATCCTCCCCTATAAATAACACCCTTCATAGCCTCTTCTCCTCAAACCATATAAGCCTTATAACATGACTATATTCTAGAAAATTCCCTTTCCCAATGATCTTCCCCATTTCCAAGATCTTCTAGTGTCAATGAAGGACCAAACCTATGTGCCTTAAGGAGGTTCTCAATTATAATAAATTCAAGAGGTAAAATCCTCTCCAATTATATTTTAATTTTCTTTATTTTAATACTCTCTTCTTACCAATCCTATGCAAAGGGGAATGATGTCATTGTTATTATATATATACTATAATTTTACTATCATAATGTAATTTCAATCATTAAATATATTTTATCCTCCTTTTATTCTAAAAATGAAAACATCATTTGTGATGTATCGAATCACCACCTTCGTAGAAAATGATTTTCCATTTTCCCTTAGCACATTAAATATTGGCCATGAAATGATTATAATGTTCAAGTAAGATTGTATTATATATATTATAAGTTATATAAGTAAATATTAACAATATATAATCATGATATTATGAACAATTATACATGTTTTTTATGGTCATAAAAATAAAAAAAATAAATTAAAACATTTTCATCAATGTATTATCTAATAAATAATGTAACATCACATGATTTTTATGAGATAGATTATATTTTAATTTATTTTATGTATTTTTTTGTATGATACAACAATATATGTTGGTTTTATACACAAAAATTTCTTAACCTGCGGTATACACAACCCTCTTCTTGGCTTTTGTTATACATAAATTTCTAGTTATTTTGATTGAATTCATTAAATGGAAGACTGAGATTAATTGAATTTATAAAATAAGAAAATAAATTTTGATATATTTTTTAATTAAATATATATTCAATATATTAAATATTATTTTTAAAATTATTTTTATATGTAAAAAACATTTTATAAGAGTAAAATCAATTTTTTGGATAAAAGAAGTATTTTTCAAAAAACACTTTTTTTACACCTCTTGATGGAGAACCCTTTTTAAATACAGATTTTGACTATTTCATAAGTTCCATTTAGAAATATAAACTTCTAAATTGGAATAAGGATATAAAAATTTAGTTTTGATAAGTTTTTGGTATTTTTCTGATAACTTTTATATTTAAACGAATAGTGAAAAATACTGTATTTTAATTCAAATCTATTTTTTCATATAATTTAATTATATTTTTAGTTTAACCTTTTAATTTTTTTAAAGTATAATTAGATTATGTTTTTATCATTATTAAATGTTTTTCATTTTATGTAATTTCATTTTGAAATTTGATATAAAAACATGTCAATCTTTTGATGGTTTTCACTTTTTAAAAACCATTTGTCTCGTTCCCTCAACGAGATTATTTGTAATTTAATTAATGAAAATTATATTTTAAAAAATTTTGAAAAATGGATTCCATATTCAAAATCCATAGGTCCAAATTATGTTACTAGGTTACTTTAATTTTTTGGATGTTATGAATAGTAAATAAGATAGTTTTTATTTAACGCGATTAAATGTAAATCAGGTGATTTAGGTAACAAATTAATATGATAAGGACTATAAAATTACCTGAAAACCTCTAAAAATAATATTGGATGAGTATCCATTAACTCTTAACACCTAGGGATCTGAATTGACTCATTTAATGTACTTTTTCCCAAAAAATGATACAAATATTATTAAATTAAATGAAAGTGACATGAAAGTGACAAAATGTCACCCTCTTATTTATTATAAGTATAATAATATTAATATAGTTATAATAATTATAAAAATTAATAATAAATATTATCAAAAAATATAATGAAATTATCTATATCATGGTAATTTATTTATAATTTTTAGAGATTAAATAATTACTTTATGGGCTTATGCAACAATAATGCAGAAATTACTTAATTGAAAACAAATAAATTAACTAATTTTTATTAAAACTATAATAACCATTAGAAGATAAAAACATTTGAAAATTGTTTATTTTTCAGGTATATATTGAACTTTACAATCTGACGGTCATGTTAGTGACCATTTGAAGTCTGATAAAAGAGATTGTGACACTTATATTATATTATTTAAAGTGATGTTAAAGTTTTCAAATTCATAACAACATCTTATATGTTGTGTTTTCTTGAATCTATTTTCTTATACATGTATTACTATAAGGACCCATCCTTAAAACATTACTTAATCTTGAATTAAATGAATAATTCACATTGAGGATCTTTTCAGGTTTAGAGTTTTATAGAATTAGGCCACAACTATTATATTACATCTCAAAAAAAAAACAAAGTAGACACTCCTACTCAGTTTCCATTTTTTCCCAAAAATAAAAACTCTTGAAAAAAGGAGTCATGTCTAATTCCATGTTTAAGAGATCATGACATTTCCTTAATCCCATCATTGACCCTACTCCACTTTATGTCCTGTGAAAAACATTTCAAAATCTTTGGATTAGAATAAAAAGCTCAGTAAGGGATACACAAAGAAGGAAAACTGTTAGTTTTTTAAAACATCACGTAAACCATGAATACATTATCATAAGTAATAATTTTTCACCTTTATGAAGTAGTAAATACTCTTCACTAAATAAAATATCATTACTGACCCTTCTTGTAACCAAAAGATTACCATAAAACCCATATAAATAACACATAACATATAAAGGTAACTTGGAACATAAACATACTTAAATGGAATAACCATATAGTCGACTTCTAAACATGTCAATAAATGGAATAGATATACGGCTGACATCCATACCCAATTCATTGGAGGTTATAACGTAACCACCCATCCTAGTTTATCTCAGCACCACCCGTCATTTGGTTTATCATGTAACCACCAGTCAAATGACCAAGCTCCATTATAAAATCATAACATATACAACAAATATAAAGCAAAGAAAACATTTATACATTTCAATCCCAATATATCACTTAAATATATTGACATAAAAAATCATTATAAAAACCATTTTCAATACCAAAATACATAATAGAGTATATGGTATTTATTTTTCCTTTTAAAAACATAACGTCTTGTTAAAGAAGCCAAAGATCAAGTAATACTCACGGCGGCGGAAAGGTCATTGTCACCACGTACGTTAAAACAAAACATACTTTGTGTAATTTAGTAAAACTATTCATAGATAAAATATTCCTCTTGAATAAAAGTAAAATTCAAAGTGTTTATACAGCGTATAAAAGAAAGTCTTGTATTAAAACAAAATATGCTTCAATGAAAGGAGATTGAGATGAAGTCCCTTACCTCGTGTCTGACTTGACTTGATCATTATTTAATCTCCTAAATAATAAACTAAAGTTAATTTATATTTTTTAAGAACCTTTTTAATGTTCATTATCCATTTTATATCACTTATTACCATTTATGAACATTATGTAATCATTTATGTTAATAACGGTCGTTTTGTCGATATTTGGTACTTGAGTAAAAAATATACTTCTTATAATTACAAGTTGTTCATGTGGTAAAATATCCATTATCTCCAGAATTATATTCATGATGTAGATATCATATATATAATATATATCCAGTATATACATGAATTTATAATATTACATAACATTTAGAGGTAAGAAATGAAATGCACTGTTCATGGAGACGGTAAGCCGTATGTACGCATGAACGCTACATTCATTTCTATTTCAACTTTAATGGAATGAAAACTTTATGATATAGAGGTATATTATAATTCCAGTATAATATCATATATAATATCATTAACTCCATCCTTTATAATTCCCACATATGGTATTAATGATTCAAATCACTTTGAGGGGGCGGTAGTCCGCACTTCCTAAAATGAAATTATCCCGTTTACCCATTATGGGAACCATAAAGGTATGAAATAAATGAGAAATACAGAAGCATAAGGAAAACATAAACATAATATATATCATATATAAATACAGTGACATCTTAATGGACACCATGAGATGCGGTGTGAGATAATTGAACAATCATCGTTTCGTGAGGCAGTAGTTCGCCATCCACAGAAACATAATGTTCTTCAACCATTAGATGAAGGTGTGTGTAAGTTTAGCTCTAATACTTATCATAACAAGATCCTAGTATATTTAAGATACATCTGTTTTTACAATAGAAATGAATAAAAAGAGTTTAGGGGGTTGGAGAAGCAAAATAAAACAAAAGAACATAAGAGAAGACGTTACCTTTAAATCGTGTAACTCCACTTGGTTTGAACCAAAAGAGTTTTTGAAGTGATTTCTGCCTAAGGTATGGCTTCTATGATAAAGAGAGGGATCTTGGGAGCTTATTTGAGTAGATTTTGGACGAGACAAAGGGCTTGAGAAGTGTGAGAAATGGGTAGGAATTGGGGTCTTTTTATAAGGGATATGAGGGGCTCTTTTGGAAAGCCTGAAAATATTATTTTATTATATAATTCTTTTCAGTTTCTAAAGGTAAAAATATCACTAAGACGATGATAAGGTGTACCATGTTCGAAATAAAATCATCCAATAAGAATTTGACAAGTGTTGGATATGATTTTAAACTTTATCTTCATATTTATTTAAATCATTCATTAATGACGTAAATATTGCATCATCATTGTGTCATAAATAATTTTATTTATTTGATGTATAAAAATTATAAAAAAAAATTACCATGATGTAGGAAATATTTTTAGATTTCTAATGAATATTTATATTCAAATATATTAATTATATTACCCCATGTAAAAATTGTTTTAGTAAAACAAAACATGTTTGTGACATTTTTATTTTTACTTTAAATAAAAAGGTATTAATGTCATTATCTTACCCAAGTGGCTCCATAGGGTCCCAAAATTGACCCATGGATTGTCTTGGTAGGCCATGACTCATCCAATAAGGGTAGTACATGTGTCAAGGCATCTTTATTTTTTTATAATATTATTTTTACCTTAAATTACACTAATTACCTTTAATCGCGGTTAATAAAACTCAAAAGTTACTATTCATCAAAAATTATTTTAATCCCATTGAACCACATTTTACTTAATAATGACAACCATGTATGTTGGATTTTTTAAATTCAATTCACAGAAGTGGTAAAGTTTCGTTTAAATGAAAAATTCAGTTTTTTTAACTACCACTTAGTGGTTTCACTATTCATCAGAATGTAAGTTTTTCAGAAAAATAACAGACATTCACCCTATGCTATACTTGATATTACGAATTCAAAAATGATTTATATTTTAAAAAATTCAAAACATATAAGTTGCATTAATTAATTTTATAATTAATTCCCATTGTCAAATCAAATATCGTGTTTTTAAGAAATGATATTTATCAAAAGATTGACACTTGTTTATGTCCAATTTCAAAGTGAAATTAATTCTAATATCCACCATTAGATTAAATGTTAAAAATATATTATAATTTCACTTTAAAACCAATTAAAAAGATAATATAACCATATAAATAAATTAAATTAAAAGGTGGTTTCGAATTAAAATACAACATTTTCCCTATAAATTAAAAAATGAACTTTATCGGAAAAATAACAAAAACATACACAAAGTAAATTTTGATATCCCAATTCTAAAGAAGAATTTTATTTGGTCAAATAGAACGTATAAGAGTTCCCAAAACTATATTTAAAGAGGGTTCACCATCAAAAGATGATAAATTGACCTGTTAGTGAATATTAGAGTATTTACGCTTAAAATTGGATTAATTTGCATTTTAGGCCTCTAACATTTATTGGATAAATGTAAAAACATTTAACAGATATATATAATCATATTTTAGTTATTTATATCCATTCTCATCAATACAACGTCTAGGCATTAACTACCATTTAAAAGATAATTATTATATTATTAGTGTGCAACGTAAGATTTCAAAGAAATCTGTTGTTGCATATCGGGTACGCCATCGAACATAGCAACCCCATTAAAGTAAAATTAATATTTAATTAAAAAATATTAATAAATATGAAAATGCCTTATTCTTTATTTACCGGGGATTTTATATCCTTCTCCCCTTTTGGGAATTGCGTCCTCGCAATTTTATTCACTTATAAAATAAATGGGGGTGTTTATCCCTCATAGCATTTTTAGATTCCCACATTGCTTCTTCAACCATATCATTTTTCCACAAAACCTTCACCCGATGAATTATCTTGTTCCGCAACACTTGCTCTCTACAGTCAAGAATATAGACTGGTTGTTCCTCATAAGAGATATTTTCTTCCAACTGAACTTTGTCTGGGCTCAAAACATGAGATGGATTTGGCATATACTTTCTCAGCATTGAAACATGAAAAACATTATGTACCTAGGACAAATTTGGAGGTAATACAACTCTGTATGCAACTGATCCAATTTTATCTAGGATTTCATAAGGTCCAAGGAACCTCGGAATCAGCTTTCCTTTCTTTCCCAAATGCATCATACTTTTCCATGGAGAAAATTTGAGAAAAACATGATCACCTACCTCAAAAGAAATAACCTTCCTCCGGTTATCCGCATAACTTTTCTGCCGACTCTGAGCTGTTCTCATGTTCTTCTAAATCAACTGAACTTTTACTACCATCTCTTCTACCAATTTTGGGCCCATGAGCTTCATTTCCCCTACTTCATCCCCAAAAGCTGGAGTTTGACACTGTTTACCATATAATTCCTCAAACGGAGCCATCTGTTTACTGGAATGAAAACTGCTACACTACGGGAAAAATCAATATTTGCGACGGGTTATTTGCGACGAGTTTTCATCTCCCGTCACAAATAGTATGGCGTGACTTGCGCGCCAAACCGCGCGAATATTATTTGCAACAGGGAGATGTCTGCTGTCACAAATAGTTTGGCGCGACTTGCGCGCCAAACCGCGCGTCTTGCGTGCCAAACCGCGCAAGCGTATTTGCGACGGTACCCGTCGCAAATACCCAGCGACGGTTAATAGCTTTTTGTGACGGGATTTCGTCCCGTCGCAAAAAGAGTGTCGGCAGGAACTATTTGCGACAGACCCCTTAACAAATACCCTTTTAACTGCCGACTGTAATTAATGCGGGCGAGGGTATTTGCGATGGGGCCCGTCGCAAATACGACCATTTGCGACGGGAAACCCGTCGCAAAAAACCTCATCGCTACTAATCTAACCTATATATACCCTCACCCGTTTTTTTCCAAATCACTCAGATCTTCCTCTCCCTCTCTTTTCATTCTTCAGTTTTAAGGAACAAATTTCTCTTAGTTAAAATTATTTATACGAGAGCAATTAGAAGGCGCCAATACCTTCATAATATCAAAGTTTAAGGTATTTATATTTTATTTATTTTATTTTTTATGTTAATTTTAGTAGTTGTTTATTAGTTGCAATTATATTAAATTTCAATTGATTTTTATTTATATTTTTATTTAGTTAGAAATTGATATAGTTAGTGATAACTATGAATAATTAGTGTTAATTTGCAATAACAAGATATAATTAGATATAATTAGATACAATTAGTATTAATTAGTAATAATTAGATATAATTAGTAATAATTAGATATAATTAGTAATAATTAGATATAATTAGTAATAAATAGATATAACTAGTAATAAATAGATATAATTAGTAATAATTAGTAATAATTAGATATAATTAGTAATAAATATGTATAATTAGTAATAAATAGATACAATTAGTAATAATCAGATATAATTAGTAATAATTAGATATAATTAGTAATAATTAGACATAATTAGTAATAAGTAGATATAATTAGTAATAATTAGAAATAAATATATATAATTAGTAATAATTAGATATAATTAGTAATAATTAGATATAATTAGTAATAATTAGATATAATTAGTAATAATTATATATAATTAGTAATAATTAGCTAAAATTAGTAATAATTAGTAATAATTAGTAATAATTAGTATTAATTAGTAGTAAATAGATATAATTAGTAATAAATAGATATAATTAGTAATAAATAGATATAATTAGTATTAAATAGATATAAATAGATATAAATAGATATAAATAGATATAAATAGATATAATTAGTAATAAATAGATATAATCAGTAATAAATAGATATAATTAGTAATAATTACATGTAATTAGTAATAATTACATAAAATTAGTAATAATTAGATATAATTAGTAATAATTAGATATAATTAGTAATAAATAGATATAATTAGTAATAATTAGATATAATTAGCTAAAATTTGTAATAATTAGCTAAAATTAGTAATAATTAGCTAAAATTAGTAATAATTAGATATAATTAGTAATAATTAGATATAATTAGTAATAATTGGATATAATTATTTATAATTGGATGTAATTAGTAATAAATGGATATAATTAGTAATAATTAGATATAATTAGTAATAATGAGATATAATTAGTAATAATTAGATATAATTAGATATAATTCAATATAATTAGATATAATTAGTAATAATTAGATATAACTAGTAATAATTAGATATAATTAGAAAGAATTAGATATAATTTGTAATAATTAGATATAATTAGATATAATTTGATATAATTACATATAGTTAGATATAATTAGTAATAATTAGTAATAATTAGTAATAATTAATAATAATTAGATATAATTAGTACTAATTAGATATAATTAGTAATAATTAGATATAATTAGTAATAATTTGATATAATTAGATATAATTAGATATAATTAGTAATAATTAGATATAATTAGTAATCATTAGATATAATTAGTAATGATTAGTAATAACTAGTAATAATTAGTAATAATTAGTAATAATTTGTAATAATTAGTAACAATTAGTAATAATTAGTTATAATTAGTAATAATTGGATATAATTAATAATAATTAGATATAATGAGTAATAATTAAATATAATTAGATACAATTCGATATAATTAGATATAATTAGTAATTATTAGATATAATTATATATAATTAGTAATAATTAGATATAATTAGTAATAATTAGATATAATTAGTAATAATTAGTAATAATTAGTAATAATTAGTAATAATTAGATATAATTAGTAATAATTAGTAATAATTAGATATAATTAGATATAATTAGTAATAATTAGATATAATTTGTAATAATTAGTAATAATTAGTAATAATTAGTAATAATTAGATATAATTAGTAATAATTAGATATAATTAGACATAATTAGATATAAATAGATATAGTTAGATATAAATAGATATAAATAGATATAAATAGAAATAAATAGAAATAAAAAGATATAAAAAGATATAAATAGAAATAAATAGAAATAAATAGATATAAATAGTAATAAATAGATATAATTAGTAATTAATAGATATAATTAGTAATAAATAGATATAACTAGTAATAATTATATATTATTAGTAATAATTACTGATAAAAAAATTATATTATCAATATTTATGAAAAATAATATTAATATTATTAAAATAATAAAAAATTTATACAATTTTAAAATTATCAATATTCGCAACATGGAAGTTTAGATCGATTCCAGTAAAACAATTGAGATATTTCCCCCTTACACCCAGGTTGCAGCAGTTATTTATGTCTTAGAACATAGCGTCAATGATGTCATGGCACAAAACCAAGATTTCAAATGCTAAAATCTTAAATCATCCATCTGATGGTGATTCCTGGAAATATTTTGACCGTCTGCATCTGTATTTTTCTATAGAAGCCCGAAACGTGCGATTGGGTCTTTCTACTAACAGTTTCTCTCCATTTGGTTCTTATGGTAGTTAGTATTCATGTTGGCCTATCTTTATAACTCCATACAATTTTCCTCCATGGATGTTGGTGAAGGAGCGTTATATCTTTTTGACTTTATTAATCCTAGGACATCCAAAAAAGAAAATTGATGTTTATTTGAAACAATTGATTGATGAGTTAAATGCATTGTGGAGTGATGGTGTTAATATATATGATGTTTCTACGAAACAAAATTCCATATTAAAGGCTGCATTGATGTGGGAGATTAGTGACTTTCTGGCATATGACATGTTATCTGGTTGGAGTACATATAGTCCGAAATCATGTCCTTACTGTATGAAAGAAAAAAAAGCCTTTATGCTCATCAATGGAAAAAACCCTGCTATTTTGATTGTCACTGCAGATTTCTTCCAACCGATCATCCTTTTCTGAGTAGCAAATCTCATTTCAGAAAAGGTACAATTAAAAGGGATAAACCTCCAAAGATGATCTCATGTACAGAGTTAAAATTAGTTGTATTTTCATTACCCCCCATAACATTTGAACCAACAGTAAACCAACAGAAAATTCATGGCTTTGGGAAAGAACACAATTGGATAAAACGGGGAATTTTTTGGGATCTTCCGTATTGGTCTGATTTGTTGGTCTGCCACATGTTGGATGTTATGAAAATTAAGAAGAACTGTTTTGATAATTTATTTCATACAGTTTTGGATACACCAGGTAAGACCAATGATATTGTAAAGGCATGATTAGATCTTACCCAAATTTGCAGGTGACCGGAATGTGAACTATTTGAAAATGTCAGATCACAGAGGTTAATGGAGCCAAAAGTAGTTTATACACTGTCCAAAGAGAGTCGCTTATTATTTTGTCAGTGGATTGCACATTTGAGACTTCCAGATGGCTATGCTTCCAATTTGGGCAAATGTTTTAAGAATGGTTATATTACTGGATTAAAAAGTCATGATTGTCATGTTATAATGGAAAGACTTATACCGATTGGATTCAGAGGTTTGTTGAATTATATGATTTGGGATTTGATAACAGGCATATCATATTTTTTTGAGACATTTGTGCAACGACAACAGTCTACGATGCGCTAAGAAAACTGGAGGAAGATGTTGCTGTAATTATATGTAAATTGGAAAAAATCTTTCCGTCGGCTTTTTTGAATCAATGGAACATCTGATATTACATTTTTCACATGAAGCTAAATGTGGAGTTCCAGTAACGTTTTGATGGATGTACCCATTTGAGATATGCATGCATAAATTAAAGAAAAAATTATGTAACAAAGCATTAGTAGAAGGCTCAATTGCTGAAGCTTATTTGCAAGAGGAAATTGCTATTTTCTGCTCTCATTATTTTGAATCTCAATATCCCTCAAAACAAAATCACAGGGGATGAAATGAGGAGAATTTTAGTGAAGAAATGGAAAATAAATTAAAAGTTTTTAATCAGCCAAATCTTGGTTTCGGTGGAGTTCATGAATGATGGTTTTCAGATGATGAACATCACAGAGCTCATATATACATTCTGCTTAACTGTGAAGAAATGACATAATTTGTCCTATGAGTGCTTCCATCACTTATTCTATAATTTATGTAACAATTTTAAAAATTATTTTATTTGTAGGTTATATGATAATCATATCAAGAAACAACTTCAACAAATTACAGAAGCTGCTCTTGAAGAACGCAGACAATAAAAATTTTCTCAATGGATTCAAAAAATGGTAACATAAATAATTGATGGTTTAATATCAATTCTTTTTATTATTTGTTATATTATTAATTTTTTTAAAAATTTTCAAGTGTCTCAATATGCTGATAAAATTGATAAGTGACTGTGTATATTGAGTAACCCGCCATCCAAAATGGTTAAATATTATATTGCATATGTGGTGAATGGTTTTCGATTTCATACCCATGCATACAGGGAATCAAAAAAACAATGAATAGTGGAGTTTTCTTGAGAGGATCACATCACAGAGAAACTAAAGTTTAATTTTATGGCATTTTGGAGGAAATTATTCAGCTGGGTTATCTAGGAAATAATTACATAATAATGTTTAAATGTCGATGTTTGGATACTGAGAGAGGTTTGTATGTTCATCCAACTCATGGAATCGTCGATATGAAATATAAAAGTCTTTTTGTAGTAAATGAACCATTTTTACTGGCTCAACAGGCACATCAAATTTATTATACAAAGTACTATGCTACTTCAAGAGACTTGAGCGATTGGTGGAGCATAATAAAAATGAAATCTTGGGAAAATTAGTTTACTCAAACAGAATATGGTTTCGCTGAAGTGGAAGGAATTGAAATTTTTCCAGAGACTGCTCAAAATCCATCTGATTCACAAAGAGACGTGAATATAGATGATGACACCCGACAATCAAGGATAGATGGTGATGAAGGTGTTAATGGCGTTACAAATGTATTTGAAATGGAAAGAGATTATGAAACTGAAACTCTTATGGATATTGATGATGCTGAGGAGGAAGATGAAGACATTGATATTGAAAACTATGGAGAAGAGGATGAAGATGAACATTGACACAGTTAAATGCTGGTTATAATCATAACAAATATATATCTATATATAATAGTTATTTTCAAATATATGCTAACAACAATCATTTTTGTGTTTCAGATGGAACCTGAGTTATATCTCGAGTTGCAGGAGGCTGACCTTCCGTTGGATGAGGGGGATTTTGGATCATCTGACCCTCAGCCTACTGGCTATTCAGGGGGTACGCGGAGGGGGTGCAGTCTTGCATGACTGATGATTCCTGACCCTATCTCCAAGCGACATCCACATCTTGGTTTCGATCCACGCACATGGAGGTATGGTAACCTGTATATTTTAGTTAGATTTCATTAATATATTTATATATATATACTAATTGTATGATTATTTATTCCTTTTTCACATTTTTGAGCACGTAGCTATTGGACAAGGGAGCTCTATCTTGAACAATTATTTTTCTAAGCCATGGATCATATGGTAACAGATTCCCGTTGCTGTGCGACATGACATGTTCTATCATTGGATGGTACATAAATATATAATATTTATTTTGAAATTTATTTTATTAACTTGATATTATAAATTATTTGTAGGGTTTATGGTATCCTATCAATCATAACATGCACGACGCTATCCACGCGACATGGAAGGTTTCTATCCGTGACTGTTTCTGTCAGTTTTTGTACTATTTGAGAAGGAAAAACATTAAGAAAGCAGGAGTGACAGAATTTGAGGAGTCGTGTAGAGCCCACCGACCAGAGTACATTTCATATCATGTTTGGGATGGATTATGTTTACACTGGTTGGGTGGTGGATTTCAGAGGAGATCTTCAGTGGGACGACCGAACTGAGGGAGATAGGAGGTGACAAATCGAGCTAGTAGTCATACATTCAGTTCGCATAGAGAGCATTTGGTAAGTATATTTTTTAAATATTTTATATAACATTAAATATAAACAGTTTATTTTATATTTATGTAGGCAGTCAAGTATCCCGATATTACGGAGTACGAAATTTATCGGAGGATGTACAGTGATACATCCACTAGAGAGATTAGAGGTGATTGCCAACATCAGATTGTAGTTAGTATTATTTTTTCAGTTTGACAATTAACTGCATATAATATTTTCACAATTTTAATTTTAACATAGAATTGAAGGTGTCTTATGAGGTTGCAACCTCTCAAACACATGCTGAGGTTTAGGACGAGATGACTAAATAGACCAGTGCTCACCATTTCTATGAGGAGGCATGGATGCAGGTGACTCAGTATGGCTTTGATAAGGGAAGAGTAGTTGGTATATGCTCTCATTTGACTCCTGGTACTTATTATGGTACTGCTGCGATGTCGGCGTCCAGCTCGAGAGGACCTCGCCGAGAGGCATCATCTTCTGGCTCATAGTATTAGGAGAAGTTGTGAGCTCAGGCTGAGCTTATAGAGAATTTGTAGAAGCATTAAGAAGAGATGTGTCGGCGGCAGTAGCATCATGAGCAGCATCACGAGGAGAAGATGCGTCGATGACAGCAGCAGTAGCAGCATGAGGACAAGATGCATCGATGGCAGCAGCGACATCACGAGCAGATGGAGTACATGTGCCGTCTGACTCGTAGTTTAGGGATGGAGTTTCCTCAACCATCTCCTTCAGCTCCTCCACCTCCTCCAGAAGACGACCCCCATGGATTTTTATTATTTTAAAAACATTTGAATTTAACATTGTAATATGAATTATTTACATTTTATGTCTTTTATATCTGTGCAAATATTAAAAAATATAATTTTTAATATTTTATTATTTTTTATAAATTTTTTGTGAATATTGAGACTTTTAAAAAATTTTATTTTATTTATTAATTTAATAATATTAATATTATTTTATTAAATATATTTTTTAGTATTATATTTTTAATGTTTTTTTATTTACTACTACTAATAATAATAACATTTTATGAGTTTATTATTATTTTTTTAATATTGATAATTTTAGTATTTTTTTATTTTTTAAAAAATAGTAATATTATCTTTTCATTAATAATAATTTTATTAAATTTATTTTCTTAAAATAAATTTATTATTTGCGATGGGACCTTTTGTGACGGGATACCATCGTAAATAATCTAAATAAATTTTTTTAAAAAACATATTTGCGACGAGACTACTTACCCATCACAAATGCTTTGTTGTGAAGAGCCCATCACAGAACGTTATATATATATATATATATATTGCAACGGGACGGCGGGCCCATGGAAAAAACTATTTGTGACGGGCCCGTCGCGAAAATGTTTATGTATATATAATGCATATAATCGGAGACTTATTCGCAACAGTGATGTTTCCCGTCACAAATACCATTATTTGCGACGGGCCCTTCGTAAATAATGGTATTTGTGACTGCATTTTCTGCAACGGGCTATTTGCGACGGGGCCCCATCGCTAAAACTTATTTGCGACGAGATCCCGCCGCAAATAAGCCGCAACAAATACCAAGAATTCCAGTAGTGTTATTATAAGAAAATTCAACCAAAGAAAGATGTTGGTCCTAACTTCCCTAGTAATCCACCATGGAAGCATGTAATATATCCTCCAAGGTCTGAATTGTTCGTTCTGACTGCCCATCTGATTGCAGATGAAAGGCTGTACTAAAATTTTATTCAATACCCAACGACTTCTGAAGGCCTTTCCAAAAGTTAAGAGTAAACCTGGGATCACAATCAGATACAATAGAGTGGGGAACTCCATGTAACTTGACTATCTCTTTAACATACTACTGAGAAAGTTGATCTAGAGAGAATGCATCTCGAATTGGAAGAAAATGATCATGTTTAGTCAATCGATCAACAATTAACCAGATTTCATTATTACCTCGAGATTTCTTTGGTAATCCCACAACGAATTCCATGGATATATTTTCCCATTTCCACTCTAGCACCGGTAAATACTGAAGCATCCCTTTTGGTAACTACCACTCTTCTTTAACCGGCTGACAACTCAAACACTTCGAAGTAAAATCAACAATATCTCTTTTCATTCCATCCCACCAATAATACTCCCGCAAATCCTTGTACATCATACTACTTCCAGGATGAACTGAAAACGAGGAACTATAAGCCTCACATAACAACTCATTCTTCAAATGTGAATCACAAGGCACACATAATCTCTTCCCAAACCTCAAAACACAATCATTATCAATGTTAAATTCAGGCTACTTACCCTTCTGAACCAACTCTATCTTTTTCTGCAAGTCACTGCCTTTCTTCTGCGCTTGCTTAATTCTATTTGATAGAGATGATCTCAATGACACCTAAAACAGAATAGAATAAATTCCTGCACCAACAACTTCTATTCCAAAGTTCATCAAATAAATCACTAAAGGATCTCGTTCCAAACGTATCTTGGTTAATGAAGCATTACTTTTTCAACTCAAAGCATTAGCCACATTAGTTGTTTTTCCCAGATGGTAATGAATTGTACAATCGTAATCCTTGATTAATTCCAGCCATCTCTAATTTTCCATGTTCAATTATTTCTAAGTGAATATATACTTTAAACTTTTGTGATCGGTATATATTTCACACTTTACTCCTTACAAATGATGCCTCTAAAATTTTAAAGCGAAAACAAAAACAGCTAATTCCAAATCATGTGTAGGGTAATTTAAATCATGATTATTCAACTGACGTGAAGCATAAGAAATTACATGATGATTATGCATAAGGAAACAACCAAGTCCTTCCAACAAAGCATCACTGTAGATAACAAACTCACCATTTCTAGAAGGCCGTGCCAAAACTGGAGTATTCACCAATCTTCCTTTCAATTTCTGAAAACAATCATGACATTCTTTTGTACAAATGAACTTAAAACCTTCTCGAGTTAACATAGTCATTGGACTAGATACACATGGAAAATTTTCATGAAACCTCCAGTAATAACCTGCAAAACCAAGAAAACTACAGATCTCGGTTATATTTGTGGGTCTTGGTTATTTTTCAACAACTTTTGTTTTAGAATGATCAATAGTTATGCCATTTTTTGAAACAATGTGTCCAAGGAAAGACATTTTTTGTAACCAAAACTCACACTTGATGAATTTTCCATACAGTTTCTTTTCTTTTAAGGTTTTCAAGAAAACCCTTAAATTACTTTCATGTTCTACTTTACTTTTGGAATAAACCAAAATATCATCAATGAACACAACCAAAAACTTATCCAAGAACTCATGGAAAATTCAACTCATTAGATCCTTGAATACATCAGGTGAATTGGTTAACCCAAAAGGAATAACTACAAATTCATAATGGTCATATCTAGTAAGAAACGCGGTCTTCAGAACATCTCCTTCTTTTACTTTCAAATGATGGTTCCCCGACCTCAAGTCAATCTTTGAAAAATACTGAGCTCCCTAGAGCTGATCAATAAAATAATCGATATGAGGCAAAGGATTCTTGTTCTTAACAGTGATGTTATTCAATGCTCTATAATCAATGCAAAGTCTCATTGAACCATCTTTATTTTTAACAAACAAGACAAGATCACCCTATGGTGATGTGGTAGGTCAAATGAAACCTTTATCAAATAACTCCTACAATTTCTTTTTTAACTCTAAAAGTTCAACTTGATCCATTCGATAAGGGGGTTTTAAAATTGTCTTAGCATCAGGAACTAAGTCTATAGTAAATTCAACTTCTCGATCTGTTATTATTCTAGGAAACTCATCAAGAAAAAATCAAGATACTCATTTATCACTGGCACATCATTAATCTGAATGGCTCATTTTTTTTAACAATATGTGCAAGGTAACATTAATTTCCATATTTTACAAGTTTCTTAGCCTCTTGATATGTTATCAATAGTAAGGGCTCATTCTTGTACATAAATTGAAAGTATTTTCGAAAATAAACTTCTTTAGATCTACAGTCAATCTTAGCATAGTAAACAGAGAGCCTATCCTTACCCATGATAACATCAAACTATACTAGAGGTAAAACAATAAGGTTTTCAAGTATGTTCTTTCCACGGATAAGGATAGGAAAATTCTTATAAATTATTTTTGCCTCAACATTTCCCCCAGGTGTTTTTACCACAAGTTAAAGAGTCATTTATTGAGATGTAATTCCAAATTTACTAGAAAATTTTTTAGTGATGAAAGAATGTGTAGACCATGAATCAAACAACACATTGGCATAATATGAACAAACAAACAGTATACCTGATACTACTTCATTCGATGGCCCAATATCTATTGAAGTAGTTGCAAAGGATTTCACCACCCCTTTCTGCTTGTAGTCTGACTGCTTTCCCTCAGTTTATTTCTTCTTTAGACACTCATTTTCATAACGACCCATTTCATTACACATAAAACATCTTACCACTGGCTTTTCATTGTCTTCTTGACCATCTTCCTTACTGTTACGATCAATATGACAAGACATACCACACCGTAAGCACTTTCCAGACTTGGAGAAACATTTTCCATGATGCATTTTACCACACTTCTCATAGGATGGATATTTGGTTTTCTTACCTTTAGGATTCTTTGATGAAATCTTTCCCTTTTGCTGCTAACTGGACCTCTTATTCTATTGTTTGTCCAAGAAAACCTGATCATCGGTAAACTCCATTTCCAACATCTCTGCGCATCTAACAAGTTTTCCATAACTTTTGAACTCGTATGAAGCTGAAGACCTTAGATACTTTAGATTTAACCCTGAGTAAGAATGATTGATTTTACAATCCAGATCTTGTATGAAATTTGGAGCATACCTTGCCAGTCATGTGAAATTTTCTTCATAAGCAGCCACTGAGTCATCCTCCTGGCTCAATTATAGTAATTGTTTTTCCATCCTAAGACGAACCAACTTAGGAAAATATTTCTCAAGAAACATACCTTTGAATTTATCCCAGTCAAGATCATCAATCTCCTCACTATCCCTAATATTTTTTACCATTGACGACCACTGATCAGCTTCAACTTCAAAACGGTAAAAAGAGAGACCAACCTTT
Organism: Viscum album; assembly: GCA_963277665.1. Taxonomy (NCBI): domain Eukaryota; kingdom Viridiplantae; phylum Streptophyta; class Magnoliopsida; order Santalales; family Viscaceae; genus Viscum; species Viscum album. The sequence goes on from OY728133.1 coordinate 1,285,877,222, forward strand.
TGATGTTCTGAACACCCCATGACATAAAAAATATTCTCCAATGCTTTAATCCACCCTTCTGCTAGCACATGGTCAGATGATCCTCTGAATGATGGGGAATGTTGCCTCATAAAATACTCCACTACTAACATGTTCCTCTATGGTTGATCTGGATGATCTCGTGTATGGATACCACCACCATTTATAGCCTAAGTCAATTGTTCCGTCACTACAACAAACTGTTTAGTTCCGATTCCAACCATCTCAGGTTGCTGATTTGGAAGGTTGTTTTCCTCCGGATGTCGTCCCAACATAGCTTCCCTGTTTCCATTGTGGAAAACTATTCTGAACACAGAAATATCTTAGGCAAAGCGACATGGTAATATTTAAATTCTATATAATTTCAATCATACCATAAATTAATTTATGGACAAGAATTTAACAATATTCTAACTCCTAAAGTTGTCTAAACCGACCTCTAATACCAACTATAAGGACCCATCCTTAATACATTACTTAATCATGAATTAAATAAATAATTCATATTGGGGATCTTTTCATGTTTAGATTTTTAGAGAATTAGTCCATAACTATTACATTACATCTCAAAAAAAAAAACAAAGTATACACTCTTACTCAGTTTCTATTTTTTTCACAAAATAAAAACTCTTGAAAAAAAGAGTTATGTCTAATTCCATGTTTAAGAGAGCATGAAATTTCCTTGATCCCATCCTCAACCCTAGTCCACTTTTTTTCCTGTGAAAAACATTTCAAAAACCTCGGATGATCATTAAAAACTCAGTAAGGGATACACAATGAAGGAAAACTGTTGGTTTTTCAAAACATCATGTAAACCATGAATATTTGTTCATAAGTAATACTTTTCACCTTTATGAAGTAGTAAATACTCTTCGCTGAATAAAAGATCATTACTTACCCTTTTTGTAACCAAAATATTACCATAAAACCCATATAAAGAACACATAACATATAAAAGTAACTTGGAACATAAACATACTTAAATGGAATAACCATACGGTCGACTTCCACACATGTCACTAAATGGAATAGACATAGGACTGACTTCCATACCCAATGCATTGAAGGTTATAATGTAACCACCTGTCCTGGTTTATCATGACACCACTAGTCATTTGGTTTATCATGTAACCACCCGTCAAATTTCCAATTACCATTATAAAATCATAACACATAAAACAAATATAAAGGAAAGAAAAAATTTCCACATTTCAATCACAATATATCACTTAAATATATTTACATAAAAATTCCATTATCAAAACCATTTTCAATACAAAAATACATAATAGAGTATATGGTTTTTATTTTTCCTTTTAAAAACATTACGTCTTGTTAAGGAAGCCAAAGATCATGTAATACTCACGTTGGGAAAAATGTCTCTGTCACCGCGTATGTTAAAACGAAACATACTTTTTGTCATTTAGTAAAACACTTCATTGAGAAAATATTCATTTTGAATAAAATTAAAAGTCAAAGGGTTTATACATCTTATAAAATAAAGTATTTTTATTAAAATAAAATATGCCTCAATGAAAGGAGATTGAGACGAAGTCCCTTACCTCGTGTCTGACTTGACCCGATTGTTCTTTAATATCCTCAATAATAAAGTAAAGTTAATTTATACTTTCTTAAGAACCTTTTTCAAGTTCATTATTCATTTCATATCACTTATTACCATGTTATGAACATTATGTAATCATTTAAGTTAATAACAATCATTTTGTCGATATTTGGTACTTGAGTCAAAATAAACTTCTTATAATTACAAGTTGTTCATGTGGTAAAATATTCATTTCCTCCAGAATTATATTCATGATGTAGATATCATATATATCATATATATCTAGTATATACATGAATTTATAATATTACATAACATTTAGAGGTAAGAAATGAAATGCACTGTTCATGGAGAGGGTAAGCCGTACGTACGCATGAACACTACTTTCATTTCTATTTTGAATTTAATGGAATGAAAACATTATGATATATAGGTTTATTATAATTATAGTTTAATATAACATATAATACCATTAACTCAATCCTTTATAAATCCCACATATGGAATTAACGATTCAAATCACTTTGAGGGGGCAGTAGTCTGCACTTCCTAAAATGAAATTATCGCATTTTCCCATTATGGAAACCATAAAGGTATTCCATAAATGAGAAATAAATAAGAATAAGGAAAACATAAACATAAAATATATCATATATAAATATAGTGACATCTTAATGACCACCATGAGAGGAGGTAGGAGATAACTGAACAATCATCATTTCGTGAGGTAGTAGTTCGCTGTCCACAGAAACAATATGTTCTTCATCGATTAGGTGGGGGTGTGTGTAAGTGTTGCTCGAATAATTATAATTAAAACAAACTAGTATATCTAAGATTCTGGTGTTGTTATAAGAAAAGGAATAAAAAGAGTTTACAGGGTTGGAGAAGCAAAATAAAATAGAAGAACATAAGAGAGGACGTTTCCTTTGCATCGGGTAACTCCCCTTGGTTTGAACCAAACGGGTTTGTTTACGTGATTTATGCCTAAGGTAAGGCTTCTAGGATTAATAGAGGGATATTGGGAGCTTATTTTAGTAGAGGTTTGACGAGAAAAAGGACTTGAGAAGTGTGAGAAATGGGTAGGAAGTGGGGTCTTTTTATAAGGGAGAGGAGGGGCTCTTTTGGAAGGCTTGAAAATATTATTTTATTATATAATCATTTTCGGTTTCTAAAGGTCCAAAAATCATTAAAGTTGAAGATAAGGTGTCACATGTTCTAAATAAAATCATCCAATAAGAATTGGACAACTTTTGTATATTTTTTTAAACTTTATCTTTACATTTATTTAAATCATTCATTAATGACGTAAACACTGCATCATCATTGTGTCATATATAATTTTATTTATTTGATGTCTAAAAATAATAATAAAAATTACCATGATGTAGGAAATATTTTTATCTGTATAATGAATATTTATAGTCAAATATATCAATTATATAAAGTCATGTAAAAATTGTTTTAGTAAAAAAATACATGTTTGTGACATTTTTATTTTTACTTTAAATAAAAATGTATTAATGTCATTATCTTGCCCAAGTGGCTCCATGGGGTCCCAAAATTGACCCATGGATTGTCTTGGTCATCCATGGCTCATCCAATAAGGTTAGGACATGTGTCAAGGTATTTTTATATTTTAATAATATTATTTTTACCTTAAATTACCCTAATTACCTTCAATCATGGTTAAAAAAACTAAAAAGCTACTATTCACCAAAAATTATTTTCATCCCATTGAACCACATTTTACTTAAAAATGACAACCATTTATGTCAGATTTTTGAAATTCAATTCACATAAGTGGTAAAGTTTCTTTTAAACCAAAAATTTAGTTTTTTAACTACATCATAGTGGTTTCACTATTCATCAAAAATTGATGATTTTCAGAAAAATACCAAAAATTCACCCTAAGATATACTTGATATTCCGAATTTAAAAATGATGTCTATTTTAAAAAATTAATAACATATAAGTTGCATTAATTAATTTTATAATTAATTCCCATTGTCAAATCAAATAGCGTGTTTTTAAGAAATGATATTTTTCAAAAGATTGACACTTGTTTATGTCCAATTTCAAAGTGAAATTAATTACAATGTCCACCATTGGATTAAATGGTAACAATATATTATAATTTCACTTTAAAACCAATTAAAAAGATAATCTAACCATATAAAAAAATTAGATTAAAACGAGGTTTTGAATTAAAATACAACATTTTCACTATTCATTAAAAAATGAACTTTATCGGAAAAATAACAAAAACATACAAAAAGTATATTTTGACGTCCCGATTGAAAATTAGAATTTTATTTGGTCCAATAGAATGTATAAGAGTGACCAAAACTATTTTTAAATAGGGTTCACCATCAAAAGGCGATAAATCGACCTTTTAGTGAATATTAGAATATTTATGCTTAAAATTGGATTCATTTGCATTTTAGGCCTCTAACATTTATTGGATAAATGTAAAAACATTTAACAAATATATATAATAATATTTTAGTTATTTCTATTCATTCTCGCCAATACAACATCTTGGCGTTAACTACCATTTAAAAAAATATTATTATATTATTAGTGTGCAACGTAATATTTCACAAAAATCCATTGTTGCGTATCGGGTAAACCATCGAACATAGCAACCCCATTAAAGTAAAATTAATATTTAATTCACAAATATTAATAAATAGGAAAATATATTATTCTTTATTTACCTGGGATATTACAATTACTATGTAATATAGTAGATGTATATGCATCATAGTATTTTATTTTTAATTTTTGTTCAACAATTATGTGCATTAAATAATTACAAAAAATGATATTTAAATTATTTTATTAATGTAAATAACAAATTAATGTTATTTAAAATATTAAAATTAATATAATTAAGGATAATTAATATATTCAATTAATTTTCAATATTACATTTATCACATAGGGATTTAATGATATATTTTTTTCTAGGAAAACATCTTATACTGATATTTGTAAAAATATTGGAATTTAAAATTTTCAAAAATTACACTATTGCTGTTTGATCAAAATATTTTTTTAATAAATTCATTAAAAATAATAAACCATTTTGATAAATGAAAAATAAATATTATATATTCTAAAAATTTCTAAATATTTTTTTATGATTTAATTGATATAAAATAAGTAAATATTTCAGCCTTTCAATATTGAAATATTTGTTACCCTCTTTAAAATGAAATAGAATAACTAAGTGATAAATTAAAATGATAAGGTTTAAATGGATAGAAATACTTGTATAAAATTTATTGGTTTATGATATTAAAATATACACTCCTATAATATTGTACATTATGTCATTTTGGAGGTTTTTTATGTGGATTTATTTTATTATTAATTAATACATTTGGATATTTCAAAAGTTCCCTTCGCCTCAATTATAAAAGTGCACCTCCTCCCACACCACATCACTTCACTTTGATCCATCAAGATCAACCATATCATGAAAATTTACACTATAATCTTCTCTATTTACATTATAAAGGTTATATCCTTCTCAAAAGTCCAACTCTAGTGCCTTTAAGAGGATATCAAGAGGGAGTACATCAAAGAAGTGGTAATCTCCTCAACCGATTTTTTAAACTTCTTTCTTCTTCTTCATGAGTTTTTCAAATTATAAAGTAATAAAACTAATCATAATTATATAATTACAAGTTATTATAATTATGGAACAACCATATTCCGCCTTCAATTCGTCCAACAAAGAATGAAATCACCATGTGTGTGTTCGTATGACTTACCGTCTCCACGCCGTTGTGTAATTTTTTTTCACCACCGCATTAAATGGACAGATATAATGATGGAAATAATAATATATATGGTCATTATAACCTGATATGGATTATTTAACAACATATATACCATCCACTTTCATACCATTTTATTATTATCTAAATGATATCGTTGCCAATGCGTACGTATGGCCTACCGTTTCAACAATGTGATACAATTAATTCATCATGATATCCATTAATGAATGATTATACAACTGTGAATAATGAATAAATATGTTATATATTCTTTTAAATCATTTTAATGATATAACTAAGACCTAATATGTAGAATCAAAATTAATTTGTTAAAACATACATACAAACATAAAGCATTTAATACCCGAATAACAAGTCACAATGAAATGTTACTGACAAACAGATGATAATACGATCACTTATGATATCATAAAAATGATTTTCATTATAGAATAAATAAATTAAATTATTTGATTCATTATATTTGGGGTTCAGTTACATACAAATGATATCATACCTAATGCAATGTATTATTTTGTTTCACTTTTATTTCTATGGGATATATGCCTTATACATCACCTATTTCTTTTGAGTGGTGTTTATATTTCCCATTTATATTTTTATGATTATTGTTATAAAGTTTATGATATTTACATATGAATATAATTTTCTTTATTTTATGAGGCATACTAATCTACTAATTTTAAATTGGTAAAGGATAAATTTTTAATCTCATTTTTTATTCGAGATTATTTATAAGTATTTACTAGGATATATTTATCATCCACATCCATGTTTCTGGAATATGTATTCCAAAAAAATTCTTTATTTTACTCTATAATTTTAATAACATCAATTTTACCCATTGGTTAATTTTTATTAATGGGTGTGAAAGGAATCTTTTTTCATTTTTGGTATGATTTACTTTTTGACTTTCTGACAAAAGTTCAAGAAGAATATTTTTTAACTTACATATCATGAATATATTTTTATGATTTCATAATTCCTTATTTCCATGAATCTTTCTTTATAAGATTTCAAGTTTATTTTAACTAAAATTAATTTACTTTTAAATTTACCAGATCTTTGATAAAATAAAATGTTTTGAAGAAGAAATGATATTTTCTTAATGAATTAATTTCAAGTGTTATATCAGAATTATTTTCCATCTAAGATAGAATTATTTAATAGTGTTATGTTTCAAGTATAATATCCCTATTGTTACTATGGATTTATTGTGTTTATGATCAGATGATATTTTAGAAATCAATTTGTTTTACTTAGATTTTGTTATGGTGGAATGTGGTTTAAAGAAACCCATTATATTCCTTGAAGTACTGGAAATATGATCTATACCAATGGTTTTGGGAAAACCGTTGTTATATTTCACTAACGGGATATACTAGGATCAAAACCAACTGAATGATTATTTTTTGAATTAAATATACCAACAGTTTTATAGAACTGTTGTTATATATTTTCATATTACTTATACCAATGGTTTTCCCAAAACAGTTGGTATAGACCTATCTCCATGGATTACTTGGAAACGGTGGTCCAAACCATTGGTATAGGCTATACCAACGGTTTGGAGGCCTATTCCAAAGGTTCCAAACCGTTGGTATAGGGTATTTTTCCATTAGTGTTGGGTTATGTTATGATTAATGATTTATGTTTTTTTGGAACACATAAGAAATATTTCATTATGAGATGGGTGGGAGATATTTCTCCCTCTAATGCATTGGCTATATATATATATATATATCATGAGATATACATGACTAGAATAGATATTAAATCTGGTTCAATGATATAGGGATAGAATAGCTAGTAATTCTGGTTCAGTAATATAAGCTTAGAACAACAAGTAAACACAGTTTAGTAATGTATTTTTTTCACTTTGATGATCTTGGTAATGATCCTTGGAAAATATTGAAATTATTTTTTATGCTTATGTGTTTTCCACAATTCCATGTTTTATACCAATGCTATTTTCTCATATCTCCTGTTCCATTATGATTTATGATGTATGATCTACCACGATTTATTTCATGACTTAATATTTTGATATTTTTTATACATGGTACGATTTTCAAATGTTATGTCTACATTTTTAAATTCATATGTTAATGTTTTGTTTGATATTTTCCATGTTTAGCTTTATTAGGAATTTTATCTCACCCCTATTTATGTATCTTTTCTCGAGGATATGAAGAATGGTATTAAGTAGGTTATGTACAACAGGGGTTCTACTTATGAAGAAAAATGAAATATACGATGTAGATGTCTTATAAACCAGTTTATTATGATTCCCATTATCTAAGGACACTAAACTAATATGGTGTTTAAGAATCTGTTTATGTCATGTATTAGGAATTTCACAAAAGTATTATAATTTCCATGCACATAAAGATTAAGGTATTTGAAATTTATATCATAGGGAACATTTATTGAACCTTTGGAAACTAGGATGCAAAAACTTTAGTGATATCCCTAGAGATAATTCTAAGGATAGGTCTTCTTATTTCGTAAGGATAAGTCAAATTATAGGGTATAATACTTGAGTTTTTGTGATAATCATGAATAACCTAGGATTAAACCTATGATATCATAGATTGAATTATTATAATAAATTTACATTACTTGTGTGTTTTTAATCTCTGATATATATTTCTCACACTTTTCATTATGGTCTTATTCAATATCAATAACTATATAGAACATTGTTAACCTTGAGTGTTTTAGATGTAGAAATTATGGGAATTATGGAAAATTATTTCCTATGTGGAAATATCATAAAGATAATCGTGAAGTTAGTGTGATTATTGGTTATACTACTAATAATAAAGTGATTTTAAATGACATGTGAATGTTATGGGATGTTTTATTACTATTTTTTACTTTAAAACTAATAATCTTGGTTAGATTAAGGTTGAGTAACCTTAATATATGATTCATATTTTTGGAAAGATTTAGATGATGGATCATAAGTAATGTTTTGAGAATAAAGTTAGAGGATTGAGGTGTATATGTTTCTGAATTAAAATATTTTGTTATATGAATCATGAAATATATATTTGTTTATAGTATAATTATTTCTTTAAGGATTGGAAAGGATGTGTTGAATAGTTCTAAGGACATAGAAAAGTGATTTAAGGGTAATGTGATAATCTTGGAGAACACATTATTAAGGGAAATATAACCCTTAATATGCACCTTATGTTAATGTAATGATGTTTGGATACAGATATATTGGATTAGAATAAATAAATTGGATGATGATAGTTTCATGGGAACTAATTATGGATTTTTTGTCAAGAGGGTTATTGTATCATAGATGAAGTATAAAAAAATTTGGTACATAAGGAATATATCAAATACATTTTGTAATAATGAAACTTTAATATTTTCAATAAGGATATATGGTAATTAAATTTTTGGAAGGATTGTATGGTTATCCATTTATGGATAGTATAACTTAAACACTATATTATGTTTGTTAGATTAAAGTGTTATCACACTATAAGTGGACTTATGCATATTTTGTAACTTGTGTTGAGATAGATAAAATGAACTATCATTATATTTAGGGACATCATGATAGGATAATGCTTCTGGAATGATAAATACAAATTCATTTATCTAAATAAGAGATGAAATCGAATTTTTTTAGGCATGACCAGTAATGAGATTATACTGAAATCAAGTAAATATATATTCTCATTAAAATTCATCAACATTAGGAAAAGGGATCATAATATAAAAGGGTGTCCAATTATCATCATTTTTATGATATTAATTGCATATTTTACACTTCTTTAGTTTATTGTTTTTGTTATTTCTAGATTCCTCTAGGTTACCCACTATTTTCTGATCAATAATCTTTATCAATCTCTATGATTATTTACACATTTCCTCCATACCCAAATCTTCACATATGTTCTCCTATATAGAGATGCATTTATGATTTACCTTGGGTAACTCTTATTTTCAAAATTTTCATTTTAAAAGGATGTTTTAGAATTCATTTCTATGACGTGGTTTCTACTGAAATGCACATCAAAGTATTAATCATTTTATAACCCAAATTAATTTTGAGGGAAGAATTCCTTGTGTGTGTGTGGGGGGGGGGGTAGAATGTAACACCCCGAGATTTTTATGATATATATATATTTACTTTTAATTTAATTTATTTATTGTGTTTTATTATAAAACAATATAATCTTGCTCTATACAAAAAAATTGGTTAGCTTGAGGTATACGCAACACTATGTTTGGATTGTGTTACATAGAAATTTATTGTTATTTTGATAGAATTCATATCACCGAATGTTGAGATTAATCGAGTTTATAAAATAATAAAATCACCATGGATAGAATTTATTAATTAAATATATATTTAATGTATTCAATATAATGTTTAAAACTAATCAAATATGTTTTCTAGAGATGATATTTGACAAAAAAAATCAATTTTTCAAATAAAAGAAGTATTTCTAAAAAAATTAATTTTTTCCACATTTTTATGGAGAACCCATTTTAAATATTGTTTTTATAACTTTATAATTTAAATTTTAAAAAAACTTCCTCTTTGGATGTGGGACATAAAACTTTCATTTGGACAATTCTTTTGGTATTTTTCTAATAACTTTCATATTTTAATAAATACTAAAAAATACTACATTTTAATTCAATACAGTTTTTTCATCTAATTTGATTATATTGATAGATTATCCTTTTAATTGTTTTGATATAAAATTATATTATGTTTTTATCATTTAATCAAATTTTGGTCATTTTAGTAATTTTACATTTAAATTTTATATAAACACATGTCAATCTTTTGATGGTTTTTAGATTTTAAAAACTGGTTTTATCATTCCCTCAATGAGATTATTTTTAAATGAATTACTAAAACTTTTGTAGTTTAAATTTTTAAAAATGGATTCCATATTTTGAATGAATGGATAATTTTTGTTACAAGGTTACTTTATTTTGGTGGATGTTATGAATAGTAACTATGGTAATTTTTATTTAACATGGTTTAAGGTAAACCAGGTAATTTAGGCAACAAATTTATATGACATGGACAATAAAATTACACCAACACCTATAAAAATACTATTTTTTGAGTAAACATCGACCCTTAACACCTAAGGATAATAATTGACTCAATTAATGGACTTTTTTAAATGAATTTGATATAAATATTATTAAATTAAAAGAAAGTAAAATTAAAGTGACAAAATGATACCCTCTTATTTCTTATAAGTATCATAATATTAATATTCTGATAAAAATAATAAAACCTTGATAATAAATAGTATTTATAAATCATATGAAATTATTTACATCATGGTAATTTATGTATAATTTTTAGAGATTAAATAATTACCCTAAGGTCTTATACAATGATGATGTAGAAATTATATAATTGACGAAACATTTGTAAAGTTATTTTTATTAAAATGATAATAACAATAAAAATATATAAAAACTTGAAAAAATCTTATTGGTCAATTAAATATCAACCTTAACGATCCAATGTTAACGTTAGTTACCATTTGAGGCCTTACTAAAGAGACTGGGATACATATATTATATTATTTAATGTGTTGTTAAAGTTTTCACATTCATAATTTTATTGGGATTACATTTTAAATGTTGGATTTTAAAGAGTATGTATTCAAATACTAGTATTATTTTGTAATATATTATATTTATCATCATCAAATTATTTTATTTTTAGTTTTTATTCATCAAATATGTGTATTACATTTTTACACCAAATTGATATTGAAATTATTTTATTAATGGAGATATCAAATTAATGTTATTAAATTTTTTAAAATAAATGCATTTTGGAGAAATTAATATATCCAATTAATTTTCTAGATTATTCTGACCCCATAGAGATATAATAATATTTTTTTCTATGATAACTTCTTATCTTGATATTTTAAAAAATCTAAGAATTCAATATTTTCGAAATTGACCCTATTATTGTTTTGTCAAAACAATATTTTATTGAATTATTTATAAACCATAAAAAAATTAAAAAAAACATATAATAAAAATTATATGGCATTAAATGATTTAAATTAATTAATAATTATATAATTCACATCAAATAATTAAATATTTCTCCCTCTTAATATTGAAATATTTTTACCCTAGTTAAATTGAAATAGAAATACTATGTGGTAAAATAAAATTAAAAGGTTTAAATGGATATAAAAACTTGTATAAAATTTATTGGATAATGATATTACAACATTATCTCGTTCCATATTATATGTTATTACATTTTTTCTAGTTTTTGGAAGTGGTTTTATTTTATTATAAATTAATACTTTTGGCGGTTGTAAAAGTGCCCTCACCTCAATTATAAAGGGGAGCCTCCTCCCTCTCCCATTAACGTCAATTTGATCCTTAAGGATCATCCATCCTAAGAATATTTCACTTATAAACATACCTTGTTAAAATATAGTGGCTCATGTATTCTAAAAATCCCAACTCTAGTGCCTTTAAGTGTATATCACGTGGGGGCACGTCGAAGAAGAGTTAATCTCCACTACGGATTCATTCAATATTCTTCCTTCTTTTACTTATTATTTATGAGTTGTTTACATAATAAAGTAATAAATATAGTGTCACATATATACTTATATGTTATTATAATTATGGAAGAACCATATTCCACATTATATCAGTCCTATGAAAAATGAAATCATCACGCCTTCGTATGTATGGCTTACCGTCTCCACGTCGCGGTGTAATATTTTTTTTCACCCCCACATTACTTGGATGGATATAAAGATTGAAATAATAACTATATAAGGTTATTATTACAATATATATTCCATAAATAATATATACCATCCAATTTCATACCATTTCACAATTATCATAATAATATCATCACTCGTGTGTATGTAGGACCTACCGTCTCCATGATGCGATGTGATTCATTCTTCAAGATATCCATTAAAGAAGGATTATATAAATGTACAGAATAAATAATATGTTATATATTTTATTAATATCAAATTCTAATAATACAACTAAGACTAAATAAGTATAACAGGAACCTACTCAACAAAACAAGCCTAAGAATATAAAACAGTTCATACCTGAATAACGAGTAACAATGATATGTTACTAACAAACGAATGATTATGTAATAATATATAATATAATAAAAATGACTATGTTTCTGGAATAAATAAATGAAATTATTTAAATCATTATATAGGGTATTAGAATTGATACAAAGGATATCAGACTTAAGGTAAGTGATTATTTTTTTTCTTTTTTGTTTCTATGGGACATATACCTTATACACCGCCTATTTCTTTTGAGTGGTGTTTATGTATACCATATATGTTTTTATGAAGTTTTTTTATGATGGTTATGATATTTACATATGAGTATGTTTTTTTATTTTATGAGGCATAATATTTTACTAATTTTAAATTGGTATTGGATAATTTTGTAATCTCATTTTTATCCGAGATTATTTATATGTAAGTATTTACTTGGGTATATTTATCTTCCATGCCCATGATTCCTAAATATTTATTCAAAAATATTATTTATTTCCTTATAAAATTTATTAACATCAATTTTACCCGTTTTTTAATTTTTATTATAGGGTATGAAAGCAATATTTTGTCGTTCTAATTGTGATGAACTTTTTGAATTTCTGAAAAATGCTTGAGAAGAATGTTTTTTTACTTATACATCATGAATAGAATTTTATAATTTCAAAAAATCTTATTTACATGAATATTACTTTATAAAATTTCAATTTTATTTTAAATTTAATTATTATTATTTTAAATATAATGGAATTTTTATAAAAGAAAACGTTTTAAAGAAGAAAGGATATTTTCCTCAAGAATTAATTTCAAGTGTTCTATAAAAATTGTTTTCCATCTAAGATGGAATTTGTTAATCAAGTTATGTTTCAAGTATATTATCTTTTTTGTTAGTATGAATTTATTATGTTTATAATGGAATTATATTTATGAAATCCATTTGTTTTACATAGATTGTGTTATGGTGGAATGATGTTTAAATAAACCCATTTTATTCATTGGTATATGCTATGATGAATTATTTATGTTTTTGTGGAACATGTAAGAATGATTTCATTATTAGATGGGTGGGACCTATATCTCCCTTAAATTAATTGGGTAAAGACTTATATATCTTGAGATAGAAATGACTGGAATATAAAGTAAATCACGTTTAGTGATACAGGTATGGAATGAAAAGTAAATCTGGTTTAGTAAAACAAGGATGGAACAACAAGTAAACACAGTTCAATAATAGAATTTGTCCACTATGTTGAACTTAGAAATTATCTTTGTATAATATGGAAATTATTTTTTGTACTTATTTTTTTCCACACTTTCATGTTTTATTCCAATGATATTTTCTCATGGATCATTTTTCTTTATTATTTATGACTTATGAACTACCCATATTTGTTTCATGACTCAATATTTTGACATTAGTTATACATGGTATGACTTTCAAAATTTATGTTCTTGTTTTTACATTCCTATGTTTATGTTTTGTTTGAAATTTTCTTGGTTTAACCTTACTGATCATTTGAGTTCACCCTTATTTATGTATCTTTTCCCCAAGATATGAATAAGGGTATTGAGTAAGATGTTTCCAAAAGGGGTTCTAGTTTTGACGGAAAACAAATGAGACAATGTAAATGTTTTATGAACCAATTGTTTATGATTCCCAGTTTCCAAAGACAACAAACTACTACGGTATTTAGGCATTCGTTTGTGTCATGTATTAGGTATTCCAAAAAAGTATTGCAATTTCGGTGTATGTCAATATTAAGTTCTTTAAAATTGAGATTAGAGTGAATGTGTAGTCAAACATTGGGAACAAGGATGCTAAAACTTTAGTGACATCCCAAGAATTAATGATAAGTATATGTCTAGTTATTACATAGGGATAATTCTAATTATAGGTTACAATAGTAGATTATTTGTGATAATCATGAATAAACTAGGATTAATCCTATAATATCATAGATAGAAATTTTATAAGTAATTTACCTAACTTATGTGTTTTTAATCTTAGATATGTATTTTTCACACTTTCTTTTTTGTTTTTAGTCAACATCCAGATTCAGATAGAACATAGTTAATCTTGAATATTTTAGATGGATAAAGTATGAGAATTATGAAAACAATGTTCTTAAGTGGAAATATCATAATGAGAATCATTAAGGTTTTATGAGTATTGGTTATACTACTAGGGATAAAGTGACAGTAGAATACATGTGAAAGTTATGGGATGTTCTAGAATTATTGTTTATATTAAACCTAAGAAGCGTGGTTATATAAATGTTGAGGAACTTTAAGACATGATTCATATTTAAGGAAAGACTCAGATGATGGATCCTATTTAATGGTTTAAAAATAAAGTTGGATGATTGAGGTGTATATGTTTCAAAATTCAAATATTATGTTATATAAATCATGAAATATATAAGTGTTTCCAGTATAAGTATTTCATTAAGGATTGGAAATGGTATGTTGAATTGTTTCAAGGACCCAAAAAAGTGATTTAAGGGTCAGGTTATATACATTGAGAACATATGATTAAGGGACAAATAACCCTTAATATATCACTTATGTTACGATAATGATGTTTCGATAAAGATATATTGGATTTGAATAAGTAAATTGGATAATGATAGTTTATTTGGAACTAATTATGGATTTTTTGTCAAGAGGGTTATGCAATCATAGATAAAGTATAAAACTTTTTTGGTACATAAGGAATATATCTAATAAGATTTGGAATAGGGAAAAATGCATATTTTCAATATAGATATATGTTAATTCAGGTTATTACCATGACTCGATAAAATACATGAAGAAGGTGACAACATTTTTGGATTGTGACCAATAAGAGACACCTTATGATATATGGGGGATAAATGTGAAGATGAGTCAGTGAACTATTTTCTCAGGTTTTGGAATTTCAGTTTTTGGAAGGATTGTATGGTAATCTATTTATTGACAATATATGTTAACCATCATATGATATTTGTTAGATTAATGTATTTTCTCACAATAGGTGGACTTATGCATATCTGATAACTTGTGTTGTGATATATAGAATAACCTATCATTATATTTATGGATCTCATGATATGCTAATGCTTTTGGAATGAAAAATATAACATCATTTCTCAGAATAAGTGATGAAGTGGAAATTGTTTAAGGCACAAGCAACAATGAGATTATGCTAAAATAATGTAAGTATTTCTTCTCATGAAAATTCATAAACATTTGGAAAATGTATCATGATGTAAAATGGTGTCATATTATCATCATTTTTATGATATCAATTACCTTTTTTTTCACAATTATTTAGTTTATGGTTTTGTGATTGTTAACTTCCTCTGGGTCATCCACTTTTTTTGTGAGCAGTAATATTTATCAAGCTCTATGATTATTTACACTTTTCCTCTAGGCCTAAATCATCACATATGTTCTCCAACGTTGAGACATGGTTATGATTTAATTTGGGAGACTTTTATTTTCCAACTATTCCATTTTAAAAGAAATTTTTATACTTCACTTATAAGATGTGGATTTATATGAAATACACTTCCAAGTATTAATCCTTTTACAACCTTGATGGATTTTGAGGGAGAAATTCATTTTTAGAGGGTAGAATGCAAGACCCCAAGATTTTCATGAGATTTATTTTTTTAATTTCATTGATGTCTTGTGTTGTAAGATACACCATGATAATATTTTGATATGCACAATTATATCTTAGCTTTCAGTATACATTATACAATGTTTGGCTTGTGTTACATAAAAATTTACATATATTTTGATAGAATTCATTTCATGGAAGACCGATTTTAATCGAGTTTATAAAATAATAAAACCACTCTTGATAGATTTTATTCATGATATATATTTTTTATATATTCAATCTAATGATTGAAATTCATCTTAAATGTTTTCTAGACATTATAGGAGAACAAAATAAATTTTTCTGATAGAACACGTATTTACAAAAAATAGTTTGTCACCTTTTAATAGAGAACCAATTTTAAATATATATTTTGGATCTTTTATAAGTTCTATTTAGGAAAATAAACTTCTTATTTGGAAATGGGAGATAATTTTTTAGTTTGGATAAATATTTCTTATTTTTTGATAACTTTCATATTTTAAAGAATAATTATAAATACTCCATTTTAATTCAAAACCACCTTTTTATCTAATTTATTTATATAAATATATTATAATTCTAAATTTTTTTTAATGTTTAATTATATTAAGTTTTTATTATTTAATACACTTTTCTTCATTGTAGGTAATTTTATAGAAACACATGTCAATATTTTGATCATTTTTACTTTCTAAAAACATATTTTCTCATTCCATTAATATGATTTATTCTCATTTAATAAGTGTAACTTATGTGTTTTAAATTTTAAAAAATGGATTCCATATTTGGAATATTTGGGTCTGAATTATGTTAATAGGTTTCCTTTATTTTTTGGATGTGATAAATAGTATATATGATAATTTTATTTAAATCGGTTAAAGGTAAATTAGGTAATTTAGGTAACAAATTATTATGATAACAAAAATAAAATCCCCCTAACACCTGAAAAATTTTATTAGATGAGTTATAATTGACCATTAACACCTAATTATTTTAATTGACTCATTTAATGGACATTGTTAATTGAAAAGGATATAAATATTATTAAAATATAGGAAAGTGACATGAACGTGAAAAATTGTCACCCACTTATTTCTTATAATTTTAAAATTATTAATATAGTGATAAACATAATAAAACTTTAATAATAAATTATCTCCCAAAATATAATGAAATTATATACATCATAGTAGTTTATTTATAATTTATAGAGATTAAATAATTACATAAAATTCATATATAATGATGATACAAAAATTATTTAATTGATGAAATATCAATAAACTAAATTTTAATAAAATGTTCATAATAATAAAAAGACACAAAAATTTGAAAAAATGTTATTTATTGAGTATATATAAACCATAACCATCCAATGTTCCAGTTAGTGACCATTTGGATCCTTATAGAAGAGATTGTGACATTTATATTATATTATATAAAGTGATGCTAAAGTTGTCACATTCATAATTTAATAAGCATAACATTATAAATGTTGCATTTTACAGAAGATATATTTGACTAAATATATTATTAAGAAATATATTTTCTTTATATTAATCATTGTATTTTATTTTAAATTTTTATTAAAAAATAATTGTATTAAATAATTAAACAAAACTAATGTTGAAATTATTTTATTCATGAAAATATAAAATTATGGTTATCAAAAATATTAAAATATATATTATTTGGGATAACTAATATATCCAATGAATTTCATATATTAAATTGAAACCATAGGGATATACTAAAATATTTTTTTGAGTATAACATCTTATATTAATATGTTTAAAAATCCATGAATTGAATACTGTCACAATTGACACTATTGTTGTGTTTTCAAAATAATGATTTATTGAATTATATAAAAAAAATAAACATTTTTAAAAATATATAAAATATATTATATTTTATAAAATGTTATAAATTATTTATTTATGATTTAATTGACATCAAATAAGTAAAAATGTCATTCTATTAATATTGAAATATTTGTTACCCTAGTTAAAATGAAATAGAATAACTATGTGATAAATTAAAATGATAAGGATTAAATGGAAATGAAAAATTGTCTAAATTTTAATAATTTATGATATTAAACATTTATTGCATCCTATATTCTAAATTATGACATTTTAAAGGTTTTTTATGTGTTTTTTTATTATAAATTAATAATTTTTATGATTTCAAAAGTCCCCTCACCTCAATTATACAAGGGAACCTCCTCCCTCACATATTTATTTCTAATTGAGCCTTAAAACTCAACCTTCATATGACCATTTCAGATATAAAATTCTTTAGTAACATTCCAGAGGCTCTGGTCTTCTCATAATACCGACTCTAGTGCTTTTAAGAGGAGATCAATTGGGAGGACGTTGAAAAAGAGGTAATCTAATCTACTAATTCATTCAAACTTATTTATTATTCTACTTATTCTTCAGGATTGTTTCTATTATAAAGTAATAAATCTAATATCACTTACATACTGATATTTTATTATAATTATGGAACAACAATATTCCACCTACAATCTATCTTATGGAAAATGAAATCACCACGCATGCGTACATATGGATTACCGTCTGCATGTTGTGGTGTAATATGTTTTTCACCACCGCTTTACTTGGTTGGTTATAAATATTGAAATAATGACTATGTAAGGTTATTATAACATGATATTGTTACTATAAAAACATATATACACTATAGTTCCATTCTATTTCACAATTATTAGAATGATATCATCACTCGTGCGTACGTACGATATACCCTCTTCATGATGCGATGTGATTAATTTTTCATGATACCCATTAAATCATGATTATATAAATGTACCGAATGAATAAATATAATATATTTTTTGATAATATATTTTTTTAATGATATAACTATGACTTTATAAGGATACTTGGAACTTATTCGACAAAACATGCATAAGAACGTAAAGCAGTTAATACCAAAATAACGAGTAATAATGAATTGTTACTAAAAAATAGTTGAAAATATGATCATATATGATATCATAAAAATGAATAAAATTCAGGAAAATATCATTAAAATTATTTAAATAACTATACAGGGGGTTCATAAACATTTAAAGGATATCAGGACCAATGTAAGGGATTATTTGGTATAACTTTTATTTCTGTGGGGCATATGACATATACACCACCTATTTCTTTTGAGTGTAGTTTGTGTTTCCTAGGGGTGTTTTATGATTCTTTTTATGAAGTTTATGATATTTATTTATGCATATAATTTTCATTACCTTTTTAGGAATATTATTCTTCTGATTTTAAAATTGGGAGGGATAATTTTTTAATCGCATTTTTATGTGAGATTCTTTATACATAAGTATTTACTGGGCAATGTTTTTCATCAACATCCATCTTTCCTAAATATTTATTCAATAACATTATTTATTTCCTTATAATTTTTTTAATGTAAATTTTACCAACTGTATAATTTTTATTAAAGGGTACTAAAGTAACCTTTTTTTTGTTTTTGGTACGAGGTACATTTTTACTTTACGAAAAAAATATGATAATAATGTTTATTTTAACTTATAACTTATCAATATTTTTTGACTCTTTAATAATGCCTTATTTCCCTGAATCTTCCTTTACAAGATTTCAATATTATATTCATTTTTTTAAATTTCATGGTATTTTGATAAAATAAAATATTTTTATGAAGAAATGATATTTTTCTCAAGAATTAATTTCAAGTGTTCAACAAAAATTATTTTTGCATCTAAGATGGAATTCCTTAATAGGGTTATATTTATATTATATTATCCATATTGTTAATTTACATTTATTTTGTTTATAATAGAAATCTATTTATGAAATATGTATGATTTATGTGGATTATTTATGGTGGATTTATTTTCAAAGAAACCCATTTTATTCATTGGGTTATGATATGATCAATGACTTATTTTTTTTGTGACACACATATGAATGATTTCATAATGAGACGGGTGGGACCTATATCTCCCCACAATACATTGAGTAAATATTTATATCTAATGAGATATACTTGGATGGAATGGAAAGTAAATCTAGTTTAGTAATATATGTATGGAATAGAATGTAAACCCAGTTCAGTCGTGGACTTTGTCCACAATGATGGTCTTGGAAATGAGTTTAGGAAAATATAGAAATGATTTTCTATGCTTATGTTTTTACATAATTACATGTTTTATGCCAATTATATTTTCTCTAGACACTCGTTCCTTTAAGGTTTATGCCTTATAAACTATGAATATGTACTTCAAGACTCTGTATTTTGATATTTGTTATACATGGTATGATTTTAAATGTTATTTTAAAGTTTTTACATTCTTATGTTTCTATTTTTTTTTGATATTTTCCATGTTTAACCTTATTGAGAATTTGAGTTCACCCCTTTTTATGTTTCTTTTCCCCAAGATATTAAGATTTTTATTAAGTAACATATGTCCAAAAGGGGTTCTAGTTATGAAGGAAAATACAGAAGATGATGTAGATGTTTTATGAACTAGTTATTTATGTTTCTAAATTTCCAAGGACACTAAACTAATATGGTATTTGGTCATTTGTTTTGTCATGTATTAAGTATTTAACCAAATTAATGTAATGTCCATGTACATAAAGCTTAGGTTAGTTACAAATAATCCTCAAACCATAGAAAATAATTATACAGGAGTAAATTTGAACTTCATTATGTTCATTAATAAGATGTAATTAATATTCATGATAATTATTCTCATTTTACATGAACCACCATTTTTATATATATGTATACCAACAATGAAACAATTAAAAATAATGTTCCAAAAACAACAAAATCGAACTCTATAAAATATAAAAATTGTCATAAATGAACATAAAAAATTTAAAATAAATCAAATACATATATAATATATTATAGATTTATTAATTAATGAATCTAATTTGATATAGTAAGATATGAATGTTAATAAAAAATTTGGTCATATGGTGAAGGGATTCTCAAACCCAACTCCTTTTCTTTGGGTTATTCCTCTTTCATGCCAAATTTATGTGTGTATATTATTAAAATATTACTAAAATTTAAATACATTGTACTTGGGATATAAATTTTTACAATATTATTTTTTAACAAATACAAATATTTTCCAAAAATAACTCTTGTTTCCAAAACACATTTTTACTTTTCTTGAGTTGTTTCTTCTTTTATCAAGAATGATAAATCTTATACCAAATATGTTTTTCTCATTTTGTTTGGGAACCCCATTTTTATTTATAAGTGAATAGATCCGTTTGAAACCCATTATTTCATATGTTTACATCATGACTTTGATTAATATTTTCTCTCTGTAGAATGAATGATTTTCTAAATGTTATTTTGTAACTGATAATCCCTAAAGTTTATTTCACTCCAACGCATTAGGTAATGCGATGCATTTCATGACTTGATGTGTATTATGTGTGAAAATGAGTCTAGATTTTGTCCCAATAATGATGTTATTATTATGAACATATATTATCAATGGATACATTTTATATTTTCCCACATCAATCTATAGTATTTGAAAACTAAGACATAATGTTTCATTTCTATGCATTACCACATTCCATTACCTTATATAAATATTCATTTCATTATTATTATTATTATTATTATTATTATTATGATCTTATAATTATGTTAAGCTGATGATAATTATTCTCATTAATTTTATATTGATTCATTTCCATATTTATGTTCTTACTGGTCTTTTAGATCAGTCCTTTTTTTTGTACACTCTCAGGTGATTATATGTTTTAAGGAAAATATAAGTTTTAGAACGATAAAGAAGAATAATTAAAATAAAATTCACATGTTGTTTTATGAATAAGTGATGCACAGTCTAAATTTTCCAAATATATAAAATATTTTGATCCTAGTTTTATAACTCTATTATGTTTATATATTTAAAATTATGTAATAGTCTTGTAAGAAAATGTAGGGTATCTACATGAACTAACTTGTAATTACTCATTGAATTTAAGATTTGACTTGTTACTCCTTATGTTTGATCAAAAGTGAATGCTTCTTGTCTTTGCTCAAAAACATATTTTTGATAACATCCCTCAAATTATAAAACTATTTAGGTATGACTTAAACTTCCTAAAATCCTATGACATAATATTATTATGGGATATAATTCTTCAATAATATATTATGAAATTAATATATCATATTAATTTTTTTCCCACTCCTTCTGCCTTTATGGTAATAAATAAGAGAATATTTATTTTATATCCATTAATCTTCTTCTTTGGTCCATGGGGAGAAGAACTTTTCTTATCAGCATAAGAATGATTAAGAATCAACACTAATAATATTTAGCATGATTCCATGGATTTTTTAATTTTTTTTATCTTTGACCAAAAAAATGATTAATTTTTTCAATGTTTGATGGACTAAAACTCCTCCATTTTCTATTCATATATATTGATCAAACTGTGTAAATATTATCTCCAAAATATCTAGGACATTTAATTCACCATTACTTTCATTCATCGAAAATTCATTTAAAACCCATCATAAATAATATCTCAAAAAATATCTAATAAAGTAATCCTAAATAGGTAGTTTGGTCATGATTCATCTTCTCCTAAAAATATGAATGTAATAACTCACACTATAAAATAATATTCATCTCATACTACAGGGTGACCTCCTTTTGAAAAAAATATTCATACAAAATCAAAAAGATCTTTAACTATAGTATGTTTTAGTGTCACTATTTCTCATTTGGAACCATCTCACATGAGAATCCTAAAACCATGATGTTTTCTTCATTACTAACCCATTTCATTGGAACTATTTCATGGAAATTATTCTAACATAATTATTTATCTCTTAATGGAACTAAAAATAATTATTTTTTAATATTGATAACTGAATTAATATAATCTCAAATAATGTCTGACCTAAATTATAATCCTAAAATTTGAAAAATTATGAATAGAATTACCTCATTATAAATTAATCAATAATTCAAATTCTTATTCTGGATGATAAACTTCTAATCCTCAACTAAATTTAGGAATCCGAAAAAAATTAAAAAAGATGAACTTCACATTATATATTAACACTATTAAGAAACTCAATTATAGTATAGTGAATTTTCAAAATTATTATTTTCAAAATTTTAATGTCCCCTATTTTTCACACTATATTACAAAAATGACCCATATATAATCTAGAAATGACACTTTAATATGAATACTTAGACAAATTTTGAGATATTTTTTATTGAAATGACCCATATAATTTTATTGATTCATATAAGTTTTTATAACACTATTTTATATTCTACTAATCTAAAAAATGTTTATTTATTGAATTATTTTGAGTAATCATACTGTAATTTCTTGTTTTTTTCCATGTAAGGCTTTAAAATATTTCTAGGAATATTTTTGAAGCTATACTCTAATACGAGGTGAGATTAAAAGGATCAATCATCCTAGAATTAATATATTAATGATATTAAATATATCAATATATTGTGCAGGTTATTTTCCTAAAAATGTGAAATAATACAAAAATGGGGTCACATATCAGAAAAATTTGGAAATATTTTTTTTTTTCAGAATGAGGAGTTTTCCATAGGCATTTCATAATCATTTTCATGGTTATAATTTAATTAAAATCTCTCATAGATGAACATTATAAAAAAATAAATTCAATAAATTTATTTATTTGAATGATATAGCGACTTGGTTTTAACTCTATAAATATGTTGTTATAACCAATTCACAGGGTTATCCTATAAACCTTGAGAGTTGATAGGAGAGCACATAAAAGTGTTTGAGGGAATCAAGATAATGGATCGAAAATTAGAGAACCCTAAGGATCACTGAAAAAAGAAAATCATGCGGATCATAGAAACAAAAATGACCTATGATCATTATTTATTGATGATTGGTCCAAATCAAGGTAATAATTTTAATTTTTTGTTGTATCTAGATTTAATGTTTGAGATTAATGTAAATTAAACCTATTATATATTAAATCATAGACTGATATTCATTAGTTCTATAGTGATAAATTTCGCTTCCAATATATGGTTCTATAATTCTAGTGGTGTATCATGCCCCTAGTGATCCTTAGGCATTGACCATTATCTATGAATTAAGATCGGAACATTTCTATGATCTATACTTCAATAGATTTTTTATTAGATGAAACCACTCAGTAACCATCATGATTATTCTTGTCTAGACCTAATGAGCATGTCCTCTATGATTAGTTTCATTAGTGGAGGTATTTATCATGATGTTTCTTCTCTCAAATGGGAGTTTTATGGAATATTTGAGCAGAAATCCTTGGAAGTAAATGTTGTTATGACCAAACCTTTAGATGGAATGTCTACTAGGAGAATATCCGGATTATTTGTTAAATTTCTCTCATTTATATTGACTTATCATGTGATTAGATGACTACTCTTAATGCTCTATTATTTGTGATTTCAGGGTGTCGTACTGCTTATTATTGTACTCAACCCTAGGGGGGCTCTACACACACATGTTTTTTATTATAAAGACGATAGAAAATTTTATGGAGTCGATGGAGTACCACGAGTAGGTGGATAATATTTTGGGATAGAGAAACCATGGTGTATACAAGTTTTACATTTGACAGAAGTCTCATCTTTATAAGAAATAGAGATATTTTACCCTGTTTTGGGTGGGTTGTGGCTGGACCCTTTTTATACTATCTATTACTTAATTTCATAGACTAGTTATGGTATTGTGGATGTATTCATACATTTTTATCAATTGTTTTACATTTTATCGTTTTATGGGATTTGATATGGGTGTGTTTGTCTGTGTACATGTACATTAGGATAATGCCTTCCAAGTTTATGATATGCCTACTCAGTGTTGGTCACCTTTCCTTACACTATTGGAGGTATTCATGGAGTAGTTTCGGCTAAATCCCCATCAGGTTGGGTCATGAAATTATGGTATCACAGGAAATACCAATATGGAAGTGTTATGAATCTGACTTTGTTTAAGAATGATGTTTCGATTTTTTTCTAGATGTGATCTTTTGTTTGGGATCTATGCCAGTAGTGTTAAGGTGTCTCATGATTGGATATTAGACCAGGGTATCCAATACTTGTGCAGTGGGTGGTGCATTCCTTCACTAGGAATCTAATAACCTTCATCAGGACTTGGTACATGCAAGAACTATTTTCAGGGGAAAAAATTGTTACATGCATCATATAAGAATGTGTCGATCTTTCGATATCTTTCTTGAGTGAACTCCCTAGATATGGTATTTGACCCTAGTACATTTTGACAACATCAATATGTATCTGTGATAATATATGTCTCAGTTTCCTTGATTGTGTCATGATAATGACCAATTGAGTGATGAGGCCTCAGATCAAGGACCCAGTCATGAGGTTTTTCCTCTAGGAGGGAACAAAGTAGTGCTATCACCTTTTCAGTGGTGTTTATATTTATCAGTGGATCCAATGTTTGCTTTATATTATGTTAGGTAGATTATTTATCTAGTAGTTTTGGATGATGATATGCGTAGTATTGGTGTCTTATGTGACATCCATAAATAGAGACCACTTACGTATTGTGGTGTGGCATAATATCAAGCATAAAAGGATTTTATTGATGGTATGGTTTGGATTTTATTTATTATACCACTCCTCACTATTCATTATGGTAGCGATCTTAACCCATATTCATCATGGAATATGTCACATCCCATCCCCCGGGGCCTGTGCCATTACTTCCCCAAGCCGACCTTCCATAGGCTAGGGGCTGGTGACTAGCACTGGAAAGGCATTTCCAAAAAGGGAAGGCATTTCCATTAAACCGATACACACAAGGACATGTCATAATACACAAAGAAAACCACAAAGGGATGAATAAATAGTACAACCACCACAAATTACCACTAAAGAGAGTAAATTGTGTAAATTCAAAGTAACATGGGCTAGAATATAGGCCCAACTAAAAGGAAAGTACAATATAAGAAGTACAAGCTCTGGAGGTTGTTTGCCAAGGATCCTACCTGAAGGGTAAGTACAACTCACTATTAGATGTCACTATAGTACACCATGTCTATCGATCCACCTTCGAGCACTATCTAGGCCTGGCTCCCCAAAGTACCATTAAAAGCAATCATTCGTCTACACAAGACACTACAGGTGCATGCGAAGCCCGTGAAGGGGTGAGTATAATGATACTCAGTAGGGTCCATGAGACCACTAAAGGTCTCTCAAAAATCCAAAAAGGAAAAATAACACAAAGTAAATACCACATAGGTAATAACACCAAGAAATATATCAAAATAAATAGCACAAAGTAAAAGATAGCTCACTCTAGGTGTAACTTAAGTACAAAATCAAATAGGATTATTCTTAAAGTTAGATAATTATTTTTGTTGAGAGACTCTACCATTGATCCAAACAGGGTCTCTAGGTGATGATCTACATAGGGTGGCTATGAGATGATAGAAAATGGATCTATAGGTGCTGAATCATATAGGGTTTCTAGGTGATTGTCCACACATGGTTGCAAGGTGCTAATCCACACAAGGTCTCTAGGTGTTGACCCACACAGGGTCGCTAGGTGCTAATACACACATGGTCTCTAGGTTTAGATCTATATAGGTTCAATAGGTGATGATCCAAACAGAGTCAATAGGTGTTGATCCACACAGATACAGTCCTTCTGAGATAATCTATGTGAGTTTTGGCGGAGGTTGGCGTATGACCGGGTTGGATCAGACTCGAATCCAACTGGGCCCTTTTTACAAAAAATTCCCATATCTTACAGAATGGGCATCCATTTGACGCATCGTCTATTGCGTTTTTACCTTTATGATAATAAGATCCTTTGGGTTACTCTATGTGGGAATTCTTGGAGGTTGTATTATGATTATTGTTTTGAGGAGAATATCATCCTGGAATTTAGTGTGCTATGTGTGGGAATCTAGTGGATGGTTGTGATGTGATGAATGAATAGAGACCCTTCATGAATCAGTAACCTAGCTACCATGTATGTATCAGAACCTATCGAAGCTGTGTGGATAGGTACCTAGAGACCCTGTGTGGATCAGTATCTAGATACCCGATGTGGATCATCACCTTGCGACCCTATGTGGATCATCACCTAGAATCCCGGTGTGTATTTGCAAATAAAGACCCTGTGTGGATCTGAAACTAGCGACCCTATAAAAATCAACACCTAGAGACCCTATGTGGATCATAACCTGGTGACCCTGTGTGGATGAGAACCTAGAGGCCCTATGCGGATCCGCTCCTAGCGACCCTATGTCGATAAGCACCGAGCGACCCTATATGGATCGGCAATAGATCCTCTCAACAAAATAAGATGATCTAGATTTATGATTAATCATATTTACTTCTGTACTTAGGTTATACCTCGTGTGAGATATATTTTACTTTTTTCTATATATTTTTAGATATTATAGGTTTTATTACCTATTTGGTATTTACTTTGAGGTATTTTTCTTTTTTGTATTTTTTAGAACCCTTCGGGGGTCTCAGCATCCTTACTAAGTATTGTTATACTCACCCCTGTATGGGATTCTCCCACACCTGTTTTTTCTTGTGAATAGGACAGAAAACTTTGACTATGACTTTGGGGAGCCAGGGCTAGATGGTTCTCCGAGGTGGATCGATAGACATGGTGTGATACATTGACATCTAATAGCGAGGTGTACCTACCCTTCAGGTAGGATCCTTGGTATATGACCTCCAGAGAATGTACTTATTTTTATATACTTTCCTTTCAACTGGGATTGTATTCTGGCCCCCTGTACTTTTAGTTTATACCCTTTTACTCTTAGTGGTGGTACTTTGTGGTGGTTGTACTATTTTTTCTTTTCTTTTTTGTTTGATTTGTGAAATATTCTTTGCCTATGTGTGTACAGGTTTAAAGGTAATGCCTTCCATTTTTAGGAAATTCTTTTCTAGTGATAGTCACCTGCCCTTGGCCAATTGAAGGCATGTTTCATTTAGTCACGGCATGGGCCCTAGGAGATGAGTCATGACCAAAATGTAGTTTGTGCTGGTGGTATTAATAAATGAATCACCAATGCTGAGTGTGTATTCTGAGTTCTTGATTTGGGGATCACCCAAGTTACATGGTCAGTTAAACCCCCTTATTGCATTATGGAGGTAAGGTATGAGCTTGTGGTGTGAGTTTTCATCTTGGTTAGGGATCCTATTGATAATGGTTCTTATAATGAGGAATCTATTGGGTGATGCATTAAGTTGGTTGAGTCCTATGTTGGTGATGGTGGAAATGAATTTGGGCAAGCATGTAAAAGGGATAATTCCTACACCAAGATGTGTTCTTTAGATGTGATCCAAATCCATGTGGGTGAGTCAGTTCCTCTCAAATAGGGTAGATTCGAGGTGTGTTGGATGGGTTTCCCTAATATGTGTGTTTGAGGTTGTTTAATGTTCATAGGTTTCTAAGTAAGCCATTTTTTGTAAATACTTGGTAATGGAAATGTATGGGTTCCATGTTGTAGGAGATCATAGAGACATTGAGTATAGTTAGAGGTATGATGTGTGTCTTCATTTCTGTAGATGTAGTTTTCAAATAGGGTTATGAGAAACATTACCCTAAGAATATTACATATTCATGACCAAGTAATACTAGTGAATCCTTTTTTCGTGGCCCTTGACTTTTAGGATATTTAATAGTTTATTTGGGATAATGTTCTTCTACCGATAGTGTTATAGGAATTTAGGAGGAGAGAGAGAGCCTCATGTGGAATCTATTAATAGTGTTGGTAAGACCCTATGATAATTTCCATAATATGGACTAGTTTCCTACAATCATGATTTAGTTGTTTCATACCATAGAGGATAATAGTGATTCTGTTTTTTTTGTGATAGATTTTTCCTCCTTTAATAAGGTGTGATCCCATGTAGATTAGGATGAGCTCAAATTCTGGGGGATATGACTAAATTCATCGAAATTTTCTAGTGACACCATTAGATAATTGATTATGGGAGATTATTTTCTAATTATGGTGGTATAATATAATGATTTATTTACTATGAATATTTCAAGTTTATCTCTTCTCCAATAGTTAGGATTATAAAAGGACTTCCACTATCGATCACACCTAATATTTTTGACAAAATATCATATGGATACACTTTTATTATTGTAAGATAATGGGGTAGTTAATATTTTGAAGAGAAAGAGGTTTTTGAGACCCATTATGTTCACTTAAGAAACACATGGTTTTTATCCTAAAAAGGGAATGAGTGATTGAGGTGGGGTATGAATTGGTTTCACTTGAACCATCTGACTCGAGGAAGAGTATCCACTCCAAATAATCATTGAGTTATTATATAGTGAACTAGATCCTAGTAGCCAAGATTTGGATTCTTAATACATTAAATTGGTATAAGATAAAAGTAATTGTATCCCAAAAAACAGATAGTTTAGTAGTCTTAGTAAACTAGACACGTACATGATTATTTCATTACAAATATTTACAACATAATTTTTTTCTTATGGATAATATCTTTATTCCATCTAGAATATCCCGACATATCAGTCATAGTAAACTTCATGGAATCAAAAGGAAAAAGAAAAAAAATATCTGTGATCTCAAATGCTTATTAAGGGTTAAGTAAAATAGGATCTATTATTAATCAATTAGAATAATCAATATGGAAAGTTAATAAATGAACTCACAAGAAATATTATCAACAAACTGAGATAAAAGTGCATCAAGACATAATAGTAATGTGAAAATCACATGGATAATAATTAATATGTCATGAAAAAAAATGAAAACTCATAGTATTTAATTGATAACATGCTTATCATAATTATATAATACATAATCATTATTTAATGAAAAATAACAAACCACACATTCCTTTTGAATAACTGGATAAGGAATGATCAATATATCAAGGTAAATAACTAAAAACACATTCCATTTAATAAAAAACTAAGAATGAAATGCATATAGAGATAATATCAATGTTAAAATGACTAGGATAATAATAAATAAAATCATAATTATGTAAATACTAAATTATTAGATGTCATGTCTTAGGAACATGATACCTCTATTGTCAAAACCTTTCATAAAGACATTTTAAAATACATTTAAAACCCCATTAATTTCTAGATTAACTTTTTTGTCTCATGATACCTATCGATGACTCAAGGGTCTATATTATGTAATCGACATATCACATTCGGTCCAAATAATTCCTCATATATCATATAATCAATTTATTTTATGAATAAATATTCCTTAACATTAAATATCAGTATTAACTAAAGGATTTAGATTTATCAGTATTTACACAGCCAATAAAATAACATCCAAGTAAGATACTACATATAGAAATGTGATATGAATTATTTATATAAAAAATCATTTAATATTACTAACAACAAGTAAGTAATACAACCCAATTAAAATTAATTGATTTATGATATTCTTTTCCACTTGCTAACTCTTAATACAAATCCCATTAGATGAAATAATTCAAATAAAGAATTAAAATAAAATGAATAAGAAATTATTCATGATATTATTTTTCAAATATTAGTACATATACCCCCTAAATTAAATGAGGTGCATAACATCATAATATGCCTCAATGAAACTAAATTGAGATAAATTCCCACACCATACACTTTCTATTAGTTAAAGACACTTTAACATCATGTATAATAGTTTTATGTATTTTATTAACTTATTCCATAACCATACTCATATTTATCAAATCAAGTATGATCCTATTATAACATCCTATCACCCATTTGTTAAAAATCATTCATTATTTTCATTGGCATGGGTGTTAATTTCCACATCTTTTCATTAGTTATTTATCCTCAATGTTCTATTTCATGATCATAATATGTAAATAATAATAATAATAATGAAATCATTATAATATTAGTTATATATTTAAAATTACATATCATCTATTAGGTGTGGTAATTAAAATATAGCCAAATCACTTTGTAAAGGCGACAGTCAACACATACACGAACGATGTTATCACCTTTATGTGAGTGAGATAGAAAGAAGGAAAATGATATATATATATATATAATAACATTATAGAATGATAAAATATTCATTAATATAATTAGTATTTCATGTAAAACACATATAATCATTTACATTATTTTTATCACCTTTGATGTGATGTATTAGTGAAAGATGTATCACATCGCTTCATTTGGTGGTAGTCTATCGTACATAGGAGCGACATTATCTTATCTCAAAAGTATTTGTAGTTAAAATGATATATATTATATAGAGAATAAATTGTTATAAATATGTTTTAAGTATCATATATATACTTTATATCAATCATAAAAACAAATCGTGAAAGGTGGTAATGGAAAAAACGAATGATATCGGTTTCGTGAGGGAGTAGTGCTCTTTATACATGAAAGTTGATTTCATAACATATTTTTTGGGATTTTTTGTGACTCTAGGTTATAAAAATAACATAATAAAATATAATTATATATACTATTACGAGTTAATTATATAATCATGTTTTGATAATAATTCTTGGAGGTGGAGTAGGAAATAAAATGAAGACACATAACGAAGAACACTACCTCTTATTTGGGTATCCTCTTTTTCATTACACTAAATCCTTTAATTTTTTATGCCAAAAATATGGATTATAAGATAATGGTAGTATTTTTTGGAAGTTATTTGGGATGTTTATGAATATAATATAATGGTTTGGCAGTTTTAAATGGAGATGAGAGGGCGTGACCTTTTGTTAGTGGGGTAGAATACACACTTGGTATTTTTAAAAATTATTTAGTGCTCCCATGTTTTTCATATTGAAAATGGATCCATAATGAACAATAATATAAATATATATTTTTACAAGTATAAATATAACCATACAATATTGTTTAGAGAAGTGTATAGGTAATTTCTACCTCTAAATGTTTAGTTAAAACCCCAATAAACCCATTTTTACCAAAACCGTGGTAATTCATTTTCACTATATTCACTATTAAAATTTCTCATAGAATATGTTTAACTTTTTACCCATTATAAAGTAATATTATTTAAAATTTAAAATCTATTTTAAAAATTCAATTAGTATAGGATGAAAATTTTAATTTAAAATTAATCCCATTTATATGATAGGAAAATGAGTTTTTAAAGTAAATATGTTCAAAATTTTACAATGATTTTATATCTAAATTAGATATTTAAATAATTAAAAAGTCCTAAATTAGATTAATTTATATAAAATATAACATATTTATATTTAAAATAAATTAAAAGATATATATTTTCACATTAAAACTATTTAATCAAAAATATAATTTTAATTAAAATTCAATATTCTTCACTAATCATCAAAAAATTAAAATTTTCAAATTAATACAAAATATTAACCAAAATATAGTTTTTATATTATAATTTCAAATGTTAAATTTATTTGGTAAAATTATTTTTATAATAGTGTTAAAAGTAATTTAAAATTATGTCTGTAATGTGAAGCAAATCTATCCTTTAGATAAAATACAGCTTTTTGAAAAACATTTCTTTTTATTTTATGTAATACATCATGTATTTTTAATAAATATATAATTAATAAACTTGTGTAAAATATATATATTCATAAGTTAGTTAATCTAATTCAAATCCTAAATTACAATGGCTAGGTGATAACGAGCATAATAAATAATAATATAAATAGAATAATGTTGTTTGGTAAAACTCGGGCTGGCGTGTAATGGATGATATCAAGGAAACTCATTATTCGATATATCATAGTTTTTCAATGAAATTAAATATATTCTAAATTAGATATATTTAAATTTTTTTGGTGTTATATTATCTTCCAATCTTGGTGTTTTGTGTTACATTCACTATTGAATAAAATATTATTCTTTTATCTTTTTAGGGTGTTATTTTATCTCAACCATAAAAAAATTATGTGATAATAATTTAAACATGATATTGGTAATCAAGTGTTTAACATTTGGAAATACCAATTTTGAAAAAACCACATCATAAAAATAGTTAATAAAATACCCCCTTAATGTGAGGGAAAGTAAAGTACAATGGTTTTATGGTATAACACATATATAGGATCTAAGTAGGATAGAATTAATGGAAAGTGAATATGTGAACAAGGAAGAAAAGAATAAATAATTATAGAGAGTGATTGTGGTCATGAATCACATGAAATTTAATGTTAATTGGAATTTTAAGTGGGTACAAATCATAAAAATGAATTGATTTAATGGTTACATGATTCATTGGATATGTATGTAATATGATAACATTTTTGTTTCAAGATATTTCTTATAATGATGTGAAATTATATTATTTTAATAGATTTTAAATAATTATACTCACTTGGTACATTTATATTTCTTAATCATAATACCGTCCTTTGGTTTTGCTTCAACCAGTTTCAAATTTATCTATTTACTCAAAGAAATCAAATTCGAAAAATGAATTTTTTTCTGAACCAGTATGATTTACTTTTAACAAATTGTAACATCCATAAAATACGATAATTTAGTATATATGTAAATATATATTTACCAAAACCAGTATACTTATAAAAATTTATAATGTATTAATATCTAAACCTAAAAATTAACACCATTAGTCCATCATTTATTTTTATTTTATAAATCATTTAACTAAAGGAATTTTAACCTGGACATCACATTTTCCAATGGTAGGAGCTAAAACCATATCATCCATCATTCATGGATTCAATGCCCATTTCATTTAGTAACAATATCGGATGTAACCCATCATAAAATTATTCCTAAATTATATTAATATTATACGTATAATGTTCCCAAATATATAATGGAAATACTTGAAATCAAATTATTCATTATAAATTATTTTTCTAATGTTTTATATAATACTTGTTTTTTATACGAAGTAATGTAATATTATTATCAAAATTTCATTAATGATAATATCAGCCATAAAGGTTATCAATAACTTTAAACATATGTCTATAAAATTTAAAGTCATTATACCAAAAAAATTTCTTCCTCTAAAAAATATACTTGCCATAAATTTCTCCAAAATATCCTCAATCATGTGAAATTCATACTACCCACAATTTTGGAAGGGGTGTTTTAGTCATTGAACTTTTGATAAACCATAGACCTATAATTTGTGAATAAAAATACATAAAAACATCTATTATTTCACTTCATCCATATTATATAAGAGGGATACCTTATCCTATTTCATAATACCCATTTCCTTTCACATTTCATTTGTAGTCTCATCATCATTAGCAATATAACCATTACTCATACCACATTGTAGATTTTTTTGGGATCATTCCATTTGGGACATTAATTTTAATAATGACCATTCATTAAATACTTAATTTTTTTTATCATTTATGATTTCATAGGAATGTAAATATTCCCATCCACTTCATCAACTAAACTCTTAATTTTTCTTTTGTAGTCACTTGCTTTGTGTCCTTATTTTCCAAAGTCAACACACATTCTTGTTCCTATAATACATTCACTAAGGTGATTATTTCAACATTATTAACACAGAGAAATCCAAATATTCTTTCTTCAATAGCCTCCATTACCATAAATCATAGATAAATCCTTCATTATCTTCCATGGTGACTACAAGAGTTAGTTAAGCTACATGTTGTTAATCATGTTCTGTGAAAATTGATTAGGCATGATCACACCATCCTTTAGCCTAGTTATCAACCCATTTGACTTCTCATCATCAAAATTTCATCACATTCAACATTAACCAAGTTCCGTAAAGTTCTTACCATTGACTAAAACTATGAAGCATAGTTTGAGATATAGTTATCATATTAGAAAACCGCATAATAATGAAAAATAATTATTTTGGATGTCTAAATAATGTTTCTTTCATTAAACTATGAAACCACTCTTTTATCCTATATTATTCATAACCACCTTTTATTTCAACATTTCATCAATATTTTGTGAATTCCCAAATAATATTTCTTGAGAGTGTCAAACAAGGTGCACAGTAAGGACTATTTTCGTGTACCAGGTTATGCTGAGTCAGGCCCAACACACATTATTAGATTTGTTACTCCTAGTTACATATAAACTAGAGCCACATCCACATGTAGTATATAAAAAATGATTTATTTATATGTAACTACTCACTCTACCCTTTACCAAAATTAAATGGCATTTTACAAAACATTAAAAAATCCATATATGAATCCTTAAAGACATCCCCTGACTTATCCTTAGAAATAATATTAGGGATCATAAAATATTTCTCTCTTTCTAGTTTCCAATGGATGACTAAAACTTCGCTCAGATACCAACTATAAAAACCAGAAGTTATCATAAATTAAAATTTAATAAATTTTTCAGAATAGTTAAAACATTATACAAATGGATTCCCAAATACCTTATTAGTTTAGTATATTTGGAAACATGGAAACACAGACACAGGTACATGAGTGGGATATATTATCTCCCATTTGGGTCTCTAAGACTATCAAACCTATTATACATATCATACATGATATATAACTTCATAACCTAGGGAAGGAAACATAAAAAGGGGTGACCTCATATGCTCAGTAATGGTGAACAATGGAGACATGATAGAATAAATATGAGCATAGTGGTATTATAAAGTGATCATAACATTATAAGATCACACCCTGCATATGAAAGATCATAAACATGAATCATGGAATAAATCATGGAATTTAATAATACATGAAGCATATATAAATAATTTACATAATAAATGAAATCATAACATAGGAATAAGTCATAGAATTTTTTTCAGTCACATAAGTATATAACATGAATTCCATAATAGTCATGATATTACTTCCAAGGTCATGTTAGTTGCATAATTTCACTCCCCAATCCATATTTGTATTCATGGATCACTCCCATGACCATATTAGTATCATATGCTTACTCCTCATACCATCTTTCTAGTCATGGTTCACACCCATGGCTATCATAGTATTGATGGTTCACTCCAAATACCATCTTAGTCTATATCATGAGATACAAATCTATTCCAGATATATTAGAGGGTGATATAGGTCCCAACCATCTCATAATAAAATCATATATACATGTTTCAAAAAATAACTGACAATTATAAATTGACCCATGAAATTAAATGGGTATCATTAAAATGTAATCATATTATAACTTTTGATAAAAGATATAAGTTTCACAATCCTTTAATCAAAATCATAATACATGAAAAGAAGTGGGTTTAAAAATAATATAACCCAAAATAGAAAAATGGTTATATAAAACATCATCACTTCAAAACATAATCCATTTAGAGAAAGAATATGAATGGAAACATTGAATCATCTCCATAGAAAGGCTTCTGTAATACCAATAGATGATATCTTATATATAAAATTATTTTGAAATATCATGAAAAAATATTTCATGAGTAAAATATCCTTTCACCATTGAAAAGTTATTTTTAATAAATTAAGCCTTTTGAAACAAATTTCCATTGGAACTACATTTAGATCATATATAAAAGGCTTGAAATCACATTGAGAACCATTTTCCCCTGAAAATTTAAAAAATAAACTCAAAATATTTTTGAAAACCCTTTTCCTTGAAAACATATAAAATATTCTTCATAAAATTTAAAAACCATTTTTCATTGAGAAAAAATTAAAAATATATAATTAAATCTTGAAAAGGTTTTGAAAACCTATTTACTTGGAATATTATGAAAGATTCTTTGAAATGTTTTCAAATAATTTTCCTAAAAACTTGTGGAAATTATTGAAAAAAATTTGAAATACCTATTCTATAAAAACAAATTTAAACCCAAAAAAAATAGATAATATTAGGATTTTTTTAAAAAATATTTATAATATTTTAATGAAAAGTTCAATGTAATTACCCTCATGTTGGATGTTCAATCCGTACATGCCAACCATTCCTTTAGAAAAGTAAATAGTTTAAAAAAGTTCATAGAATAGAGAATGAAAAGAAGATTACTTTTTTAAAACACTTCTATTTACAAAAATTGTATAACATGGTTCAAAATGTAATTTAAATATCATAGGATAATATATTAACATTGTTGGAAACTACTTATAAAACATGGGTTTGAAGGAACACATATTTCTGACCGAAGATAGGTAAAGTCCAAATTTCTTAAAAACACTTTCCCGATCATATAATGTACCAATGATTGGAAACATGGTACCATTACATGGATATATCATTAATAAAAAAAGTGAAATATAATTCATTAGAGTTATTGAGATATGGATCTTATTATTTCATCAATTAAATAATAATCATAAACAATCTCAATAAATAATGAGATTGCTTCAATAAACTCTTACAACTTGGTATCCTTGAATCATACAACCCATGCAATAAAATAAATTTAATTAAAGATCCAAACCTAATTAGAATAAGTATATTTATGATACAATAGGTCAAATGGAATTATATACACCTCAACAAATAATGTAGGTGGATAACCAAACATGAGTCAAAAAGAAGAAAAATTGGGACAAAACTATCTTAACGATTTTGTAACATTTGAAATATTAACCCCATGAAAGAAATATCAAAGAATGGATATTTAAATATCCATCAATTTAATAATAATCATAAATTAAATTCATGGTAAGTATATAAACCATGAAAAATAAAATATTTTTGAACTTGGAATATATCTCACAGATATAAAAATTGAGATAAAGTTTCATGATGTTATGTATTGGCACTTGTCTTACTCATTAAAATATATTATATAATGAATATACATTTATTATAAATATATAAAATAACCACATTATTATATCTAATACCATATATGGTTTTATTATGAATTTATATTACCCAATTTTTAACAATTTCATGTTAAGGTTATGCTTCAGGTAATATTCTCTTTGTTTTTCATGTGTATATTAATTTGTTATATCATTGGTACTTATCCATATATCATGATTTAAAAAAAGATAAAAATGATATAAATAAAATCTATATTCATTATATTTTTATTATAATAATCATTATAATATAGAATAATGAAATAGAATACACCATTCCTGGATATGGTAGGTTGTACGTATGTATAAACGTTGTTTACATTTTATTATCACATTGAAATAAAATAAGTATTTGAAATATATATATATATATCATTATTTTAGATTTAATATGTCATATATATCATATATGTTCACTAAACACAACCATAATATGTTCTATGTAGTGTGTGAATGAATCACATTGCTTTGAGGGGGCAGTAGTCCACACTTCCTTAAAAAAATTATCATATTTACACTAAATGGAATGTATATAGATATGTTTTCAAAAATAATTATATAATCTTGAATACATTTTTTTATCATGTATATCATATATAAACAGTCTTTTTATCATAATTCCCAACCATTAAAGGGGTAACAGAAAAATGAACAATGATGGTTTCATGAAGAGCTATTTCGTTGTAAACATAAACAGTATATTCATTACCCATTACATGGAACACTAAGTTTAGATTATGTTTCAAGTAGTAAATAATTTTCTCAATGTATTTTGTAACAGACAATACTGAGTGTAACCGAACAATAACATATTATTAAAATATTATTATTTTATAAAATATAATCTAGCCATTAAATTTATAATTATAGGATTATATAAATAATGAATATATATAGTTGAAATCATTGGTTAATTATTAATTATAAAATAATATAGAAACCAAATGAATATAAAGGGAATGATTTTATAAAATACTATTTTATGTGAAAAATATAAAGTATCTTAATAAAATAAATTAATTACTAGTATTGAATGATAATATTTAAATTTCTTTGTTACACATTAAAAAATTATATTTTATATTCATCCAATTGATTTTAAATGCATAAGATGTGAGCACACTCAATATTATACATAAAAACCTATATTTTTATAAAACGAGTTCTATCAAATTTTAATAAAAAACCAATTTTAATTTTTTTTTGAACTCTTATAAATATAATATTCCAAAGTAATGTTCATCTTTGAATTTGAAAAATAATAATTAGTTTATGGTAATGTTTTCTTTATTTTTACGTGAAGTTTCAATTTTTTTATAAATAGTGAAAAATAAAAAATTTGAATTCAAAACTTCTTTTTCATATAATTAATTTATAAGTTGAAATTACATTTTAAATTATTTTTTATGTTTAATAATGTTAATGTTTTACCAATTAATAAAATTTAGGTAATTTCAATTAATTTCACTTCAAATTAACTATAAATAGATAGTAAAAATTTGTATGTTTTTACTTTTAAAACCCAAATTTTCATCGCATCAAAGGGATTAAATTTAAATTAAATTTTGAAAAAAAATATTAGTTCTAATTCTAGGAAATGGAATTTATATTTAAAATAATAATAATTTATAATATGGTAAACAATAATTTTTACCACAAATATTTGGGAATTTCATTGAAATTGAATAATAAAATTAAGAAAACAATTATCTTAACAAAGAGATAAACCTTGAACTTAAGAAACATAAGGACCTATAAACTTATCCAAAATATATTTTATGGAAATATTTATAACCTACCATCAATTTTCTTGACGTTTTCCATTATTTGATCCACTTGACATGGGAAAAATAAGGCTGGAATTCATTTTACAAATATTTACAAGAGTGTCACACCTCCTCCACTATGAAAGGCCTCCTATCCACCAACTTCTTAAAACATCTCAAGACACATTTTATTGATTAATAAATACCAGAATATATCCTCAACATGCCTCCTAGAATCCTAGAATCCTCACCTTTGGATGATAGAAATACAAGGAATCCATTTGGTGAAAACCAAATGGAGTTACCAAAAGAAAAGGTAACAAATTTACTCAAACTCTTTAGTTTTATTTCCATACTCCAACCTATAAAATTTATTTAGTCCATGATTATACAACAACACCAATATCCTTTATAGATATTTATTTTGGAATTGTAAGGGTTTGACCAAAACGTACAAAAAATGTCATCCACTGGGCAATGAACATAATATTTATGTGTATGGTGAATTGCGTCCACTTAAAATGTTGTTTGATTCTTTTTACATTACAGAATTTAATGGTTAGGAATTATGATATAAACGTTGTTAATATATTATATATATCATAAAAATTATATCTTATTGTTTTTTTTAAAATGAACATCTTTATATGTTCCTTTTTGTGTAAATACAATAATTTCATTTGAGGAAGTATAGACCACCTCCCCCTCAAAGCGATGGGATTTGTTCACAAACTATGTGGAATGTATTAAGTATTTTT
The DNA here is from genome assembly GCA_963277665.1 of Viscum album. Classification (NCBI taxonomy): domain Eukaryota; kingdom Viridiplantae; phylum Streptophyta; class Magnoliopsida; order Santalales; family Viscaceae; genus Viscum; species Viscum album. The sequence continues at coordinate 1,285,917,685 of OY728133.1, forward strand.
TTATTGAAATTATATGATATATATTAAATATTAATGATACATAAATTAAATTATGTACATATACACATATATGTTATTTACTTAATTTCTTTCAATATAACAATAAAACAGAAATAACATTCATGTGTACGGATGACCTATCATCTTCGAGAACGGTGTATTCCATTTCATACATCTATATTCTATATATTTTTTAGTACAAATATAATGAATATAAATGAAATTTATTTCATGTTTTCAATTATTCAGAACATGATATATGTATAATGACCAAATATATAAAATTTTTAGACAAAAGTGAAAAACAAAACGAATATTACCCAAAATGAAACCTTGACAAGAAATTGTTAAAAAGAGAATAATATATTGTAATAGTAAAACCATACAATGTCCTGATGGTCTCAATATATTTTATTATTTGATAAATCCCCATTTTAAGGGAATAAGGGGGGAAACCCAATAAGACTCCATAGACTTAAGACAATTCACACCTGAAGGGAAAAATGAGTAAAACTAGACTGAAAACAAGAAGCTACCCCTCCCTATAAATTAATCATGATGAGACTCTCCACCATTTCAAGGTTGTTCAGCAAGTAAGTGTTCAACAACAAAGCATAATAGTGATTCAATGTCTAACACTATACCCTCCCAAACAACCAAATCTGAAAAGCTCTCATAGTTGAACCAATAGCTCTAACACCTCCTCTGGGACCTGTCTAAGTGGTCATGTCTAGCTGCACTAACATTCCACCTTCAGGATGAAATCAAGACCATATACGAATATCCAAACCATGAACAGAAAATGAAGATAAAAAAGTATTCCACAAGTCATCCTCCACCAAGATAGCACCAACCAAGACCCACCGTAGTCCTCATGACTCCCAACCACCACTATAGACACTGAAGAAACTGTAAGACAATACATAGAGTGTGAATCTAGGCCATTGTCACCTAGGATAGGATATCCCAACACCACACCAAGGGACGTCATAAATGAAGGATTTTGTGCCTCTCTGAAGCCGGAAACGCTACTTTGGGCATGGATCTGTACATAACTAGACCTCAAATTCACCCTCACCAGAATCCAGTGAAAGCAGCTACAGAAAATGGAAGATAAACATGAAGACCAGAAGAAATTAGAGCCATCCACCGCACTTCCACAAATCACACCAGCGACGCAGATAACAAAATTAAGAACACACCATGGTCAGACCTTCTCAAATGAAATTAGGTCAACCTACCACAAGAAGTCCCCCCCCCCCCGATATCGCTTCAGGGCCAAAACCATTACCACTTGACAGAGCCAGAGCACATAACCCAGCACGACTCCATTCCCACCGATGACAGATCCTGATCAAGCCCAGAAAACCTTTTTCCGATCCTCCAAAGTTTCATCGCCCTCCCAAACAGGGGCTATCACAAACCAGGCCACAACCATCAAGACTCACTAGATCCAGGCAATGCGGAACCTCACAAATTAAAGCATTCCAGCACCAGAAAGAGTGAAGCCGAAGCAGAGCTAGAACCAGAATACGCACTATCACCGACAATAGCACACACGCCGAGCTGAGTAGACAAACTGGGGGGCGGAGGATAAGAGAAAGTGAGAATCAAGGCAGAAACCCTAATGCGCCATAGAAGAGGAGAACAATGCCGCTCTGAGGCCCGATTATAGTAAAACCATATATAATATTAGATATAATAATATTTTTCTTTGAGATATGTATAATAAACTTATATGTATTTTTTAAGATATTTGAATGAGTACTAGGAGAGTCAGGACACAAGGTAATGGAATTTCATCTCAATTTTAATATATGTGAGATATATTCCACTTTCACCACTATTTTATTTTAAATGGTGTATATGATGAATATTAATTTAATATATTATTATTATTATTAAATTTATTGGTATTTAGATATCCATTATATGATCTTTCTCTCATGGGGTTAATGTTTCAAAACTTAAAAAATCGGTATAACAATTTTTCCTCAATTTTATTTCTTTGAGAATCATGTTTTGTTGTCTATATACATTCTATTTCAAGGTTTATATAATTCCATTTGACATGTTTTATCAGGAATAACTATCTTTCAATGATATTTTGAGATCCATTTAATTTACTTTTCTTACATGGGGAGTATGATTCAAAGTTACGAAGTTGTAAGAGTTTTTTGAATAAATCTCATTATTTATCATGATTGCTTATTATTATTATTTCATTGATGAAATATTATGATACATCTCTCAAAAAACTATCAAGAATTTAATTACCTTATGTTTTTCAATTATATCCACACAATGGTTCCATTTAATCACAATTTCTTACGTAATATGATCAATAGAAAGTTTTGAATAATGTCAGACTTTACCTTATTCTTTGCATAGAGATATGTGTTCCTTCAAAACCATATTTTATAAATGGATTCCAAATATATTCTACTATTCTATAATGATCATTAAATAAAAATTTTACCCATTCTTTTACCATTTTTTAACAAATGGTATTTTATAAACGAAACTTCTTTTCATTTTCTGATCGAGGAACTTTTCAAAACATTTTACAATGCAAAAAATAATGTTCAGAACATACAGATTTAACAGCCATCATGACCTTCATCTCATTGTTGTTTACATTAAAATATTAAAAAAATTTGAAGAAAATTTTTTCCAAATATTCTGGAAATTCATTATTTTAAGATGGTTTTCAAGAAAATTTATTTCAAAACATTTTCAAGATTTTTTCATATTTTTTCTGGAAAAATCATTTTCAAAATATTTTGAAGCCTCTTTTATTTGTTTTCAAAAAAATTTCAAACATTTTAAAGATTTATTTATGTGTTTTCAAAGTTTTTTTCATGAAAAAAGATGTTTTGAAGCATATTTTTTTAGTTTCCAAGGAAAATGTTTTTCAAAATATTTTCAAGTTTCTTTTATTTTTATTTAAGGAAAGCATGTTTTAAAAATGATTTCATGTTATCTTTATATTTTTTAAAAGTATTTAAAATAGAAATTCTATTCAAGAAGTCATATTTTTCAAATGGAAATTTTCAAAGAATAAAGGATATTTTTTTCAAGAATTTGTTTTGAATGATATTTCCAAATTATTTTCCATCTAATATGGTATCTATTGGTGTCACTCATACCTTTATAGGGGAATTATAACTTGTTTTCATTTATATTATTTCTATTAATGGTTTATGTTTTAATGAAATTATGTTCGTGAAACTCATTTCCCATTCATGGGGTTTTATTCATTTGAAACCTACTTCTTATCATGGGTTATTATTTTGAAGAAATGATTATGAAACATGTATATGTTTCCTCAGGATATGATATGATTACATGTTTATGATGCCCATTTAATTAAATGGGTTAAGTTATTAATTTTTTATGATTTTGTGGAACACATATGTATGATTTAATTATGAGATGGGTTGGACCTATATCTCCCTCTAATACATTGGGAAAAGATTTATAACTCATGAGATAGAATATAATGAACTTGGGAGCGAACCTTCACTACTAATACGACCATTGGAGTGAACCATGACTACTAACATGGTATGGGGAGTGAAATAATGATACTAAGATGGTCATGGGAGTGAACCGTGATTATGACGATGATATATATAGTGAAATCATGTAAATAACATGGCCTTGATAACAATTCCTTTACTACTATAGATCTCATTTTATATCCATATGTGTCTACTACAATTCCTTGTCTTATTCCTATGTTATGATTTCATGGATTTTGTTTATTATTTCCAAATGATTCATTTCATATAAACTACCAATATATATTCACTGATTTATTTTTATGATCTTTGAAATACATGGTATGATATCCTAATTTTATGATCACATTCTCATACCCCTATGTTCATGTTTATGAATACATGCCTCCCTTGTTTACCCTTACTAAGAATATGAGCTCACCCCTTTTTATGTTTCCTTACATAGTTTATGAAGGTATTTTTTTGTATGATATGTCTAATAAGGATTTATTCTTGTAGAACTTAGTAGGAGATAATTTTTCTCGGTCATGTACCATTATATATTTTTTCATGATTCCAAAGGTACTAAACTAAGTTCTATGGGCGTCTGTTTATATGATGCATTATGTATTTTTCTAGAGTTATGTAATGTTAATGTATGAAAATCGATGGTTGTTACACACACAAAAGTTACTCAAACCCAATAGAGAATAATAAAACAATTCAATAAGTCCACAGGACTCAAGAATCTCCCAAATGGGCACGAATGAGAACCAAAACCTATCCAAGGAAAGGGTAAGAACACCCAAGAGAGAGAGACCAGTTCAAAGAATCACATACATAATGAACAATCACTAAAATTCCATGATAATAAGACCACCAAACGTTTCACAAAAAAATAAGGAACCTATAATATCAGCAAAAACTATAACAAATAAATATAATCCGTCTCCAAACCAATAGTATGGAAAAAATCATGGCCAAGGTTTCTTAACCCCCCCACCCACATGATTTCAGATTGCTTGAAAAGATTCACTTTGGGCCCTATGTCTATAGCCTTAATTTTTGAAGCATCTACTACCCCATATCCAAGATATGACACCCTCCAATCAGGGATTCTTCTTTGGGAAATGCTTCTTAAAAAACATCTTCAAATGACCCAAATGGCCATAGAGACAACATGCCTTCGTAGCATTTCAAGAAGACATATTTGAATTCCCAAACTAACCACACTGAAAGAAAATGAGTGAACGATCCAAAAATGTGAAGATAAGGTCAATAAAAGTGGATTTCTAGAGACACAGTCATCTGGAATACTATTATAACCAGATGGGGAACCTTCATAGGCAGCAAATCTGTGAGAAATGCATCATCCACCCATTTATCAAACTGAACATCATCGGAAAAAAGGACTCACTTCTTGATCTCTGGATGAAGACCTTAAATGAAGAGATTAGATTTTAGCTAATCATATAATAGTACATCTATAGAGAAGGAATCGAACTCATTAAAATTATCCACATGGGCCTTCACTGTCTGATAGCCTTGTTGAACACCCAAAAAAACTATCACTTTATTCACCTTTACCTCCCCCGGTACAATCCTTCAGATAAATGTGGTCTTAAATATATTCCAAGATATACCATATTGTAATAATTTCTAGATGATCACCTTCCACCACTCCAAATTTAGACCTTCAAATGATACCATAATAACTTTCACTCTCATAACATAGGAAGTTTCCAAGGATGTGAAGATACTATCGTCTTCCTTAGTCCACTTAAATTACTCTAACAAACCTCAATAACCATGAAATACTTGAAACAAATGAGAAGAACTAGAAAATGGGTGAGACCTACTTGAAACATTGGGGACCATTTGATGTGGAATACTATGAACAACAAAAGCAACACAGAACTAGAATCAAAATCAAATAAAAAATCATCCAAATGAATACCTCCTATAAAAACAATAGGCTCACAAGAAAAACATCATAAATAGAACCAGAATAATCATTTAAAAACCATTATATCATTCTGATTTCAAAAACATCCTTCTTACAAGGCCACTATCTGAATACTGAAATCCACCACCAAATCTAATTTTAAACACAAAATCACACTTTTAAAAAAACCAAACCCAAAATGTTTTCTATTTTGAAAACCTCTTTCCAAAACAAATTTAATTTTTAAAATTTCTCCCACCAAAAAAAGTCGAACCAATACATAACTCACTCTAAACTCATAGAATAGGGAACTATTATACATGCATAACCCGATGACATGGTTAGTGGGCCACTTCTCATGTAACCACCAACCACTAAAGGGAACTTGAACCGTGCATTTAGACTCCACATAAGTCACTACTTCATGTGAGATCACAACATGTCACCTTGTCACCTTATTTGTCATTCCCCATCCACCGAAACCAAAATATAAACAAAGACACAAATCCTGATTACCCTTGGTAACTCAAGGATCAGAATGTGAAAGGGTTCATGATGTCCATATCGCACTTAAATCTTAATTCCTGAAATTTATAATATATAAATACCTGATGCCCCAAAAAATAAGAGACTCCTATGGTACTATTTTTTCATGAACCATGCTAGGATTCCATCCAACCTCACACACAACCTAATCCATGATATGGCCTAATAGACATTCATGATCCACCTAGGCTAGTTACTAATGTCGTTCACTAATGATAATCCAAAAGGGGATAATTTCAGTCCAAACAGTGAGGATCCACTAGCCAAAATGAGTACACATTGAAACCAAAAACTATAAATAAATACATATACAAAACAAATCTAGATACATAAAATGATAATAAAAATAGAAACAAAATAAAAAACTACAACTGATCTATGCTAACATTGTCTATACATCACCTATTGGTCACCACCAACCACCAGACTAAACTAATCAAATTCTAACCAAACTAGAAACCTAAACCAGAAAAATATATTGGTTCTACCAATGTTGAGTTCCACATGTAGGTTGTGATCATAAATAGATCAATAGGTAATCACCGTAGAGTTCATGAATTTCCTTTTTTAAAAAACAGTCCACAAAAACTCATTTTAAATATATAAATAAAATGGTGTTTTGTTGTTTCAAACATCCAAAAACAGATTTAAAAAAATTATCTTCCTAGAAAAACACACAAACTACTTTCATTTTCTCAAAATGGGTTAAAATTTCGAAAATCCAGTTTCCAACAATAAAACCCAATTGAGGAATCCAATAGAAGATAAAAAGTCTATGCTAAAAATATGAGGAATCATTCACATACAAGTAAAGGATACCAAAAAATTAAGAAACCATGTTAAGAAAAGGTAAAATGAACATAGATATTGGTACTCGTGGACATTTATTAAACATCACAAGGAACAAATCCATAGATGTACTCAATTAGGACTCACACACTGGTGTGTGGTGCAGCTCCATAGTCAATAACCAACTGGCTGATCTAAAATAACCAATCCAGTGGAATGTACCACCTAGCCTCCTGAAATATAGGGGTTCCAACCATTCTAATCATGGTATACAAGAAACCGTCACTCGACCCTCTAGGTGATTTCCATGAATCACATGATAAAAATATGAGGAGAATGTGGAAGTCCTCACAAGAGTGGTTAGACTAAAACCCATAACCACTGTGTATTCCAAGTCCCAAACACTTACAACACATATGAAAGGGGCCTCAACTTAGAGGATCCACTATATAGGTTCCTATATCACATCAATCAATACACATGTTCCAACCACTCCATCAAATCCTTCATTCCTCCAAACATCTCTTCCAAATTTATAAAATACTAACCAGGCCTTTAGACCACATCAAATCAAAACAAAAAATCTCAAGTTTTCACAATGTAACAGACATCCCTTTAACATCTAAATCCCATAACCACTTGAAAACCATTTTGAAACCATTATCCAATCCCTAGATAAAACACACCAAACTCTTCATTTTATAAATGGGCCTTTACCCCATTTAGCTTTTGAAACACATGTATAACTTCCAAATAGTCCATGCCTTAGTGAATTTATTTGAAACCACGTTTAAATTCACTCAAATCACCAATTACCCCGTTAGAAATCGTGGAAATATTTTAATAATAATAACAGCTTAAAATAACCATTTAATATTAGGAGGAAGTGAAAAGAATGTTAAAAATGGGAGATAAGCCTTTGAAAAACCACGGTTCAAGGAAGCATCATTTTCTAGGACATCATCATTTTTTTCTAGCCTTATATGCACCCCATGAACAAATGGATGATCCAAAATAAAATTAAACTCTTCATGTATCCATTTAACCCCCCACCAAATCATTTTTATTGCTACACCACACGATTTACTACAAAAAACAACAATCCACACATAAGATTCAATCCATAAGAATCACTAATTCCCACACATAGTACCAAATTCATAAAAAATAAAATTTCCAGTGAAAAAGAAAGTCTAAAACACTTTATAATTAAATAAATTCATTTAATAATTTTTAGAGGATTTTCAAAAAACACCTTGTGTGCATTATAAAAAATCATAATAAATGAAACCCTTCGAAAACCATTTCTACCAAATGTTTCCAACATGAAAATATAATAATAACCCAAGAAAACACATCCAAATTATGTTAAACACATATTTTTTTTTTCAAAACACATAAGGATAAAATATAATGTGTTGGAAAGAAAATTGACAGAAACACCTACCTCAACGACATGAAAACATATTAAAACTTCCAAAGATGAAGAACTAAGCCTAATAAAAAATCTGCACAACCTAAAATTAAATAAAACATCTCACACATCAACCCAAACTCTTAGGGTTCTTCCACGTTGAAACCCCACTAAGAAAAAAAAATAATCCCAAAGGGGAAAGAGAGAATATAGGGAAAATAACCAAAAATTTGGATGACTCACCTTCAATCCAAAGAATAGCCCCAACAAGGGAAAAATTACCTATGTAAGGGAGATTAAAAACCCATTTCTGAATAAAAAATGATCTACAAGGGAGGAAATCTTGTAATATGATTAAAAAAACGAAGTGATAAAATAATTTCTAACTTTTAAGGCCAGGGGTAACTCACACAGTTTGGACAGAAGGTTTGACCAACTGTGTGCCTACCGTGTGCACCCTACTAGAGAGAAAGGGAACTCTCACCATTTTGCCACCCAATTTGATAAACCATGAAACAATTTTGATAAATTACAATATCCAAAATCATAGCCACCCCATACATATCGCATGGTTTCCATTAATCATGTGCACACCATGCACCCTACCCCATACACCCAAAGACAAGTCGCATGTTTTCTCTTAGACCATGAAAAGTTTTAAAAAAATATATCCATCAATACATGTAATTTAAAACTTTAAACACAAAATTTAACTAATAAAACCATATTTCTTGAAATTCATTACTTTTAAAACTTAAATTGTGCACTTATATCATATATAGGCTAGAAAGGCACCTAGACACTCCAAAACTCAAACAATTAAGCAGAAAACTCAACTCAAACCTAAAAAAAAGTACCAGAGCAAGGAAAAAAATAAAATAAAAGAAGAACCATGGTGGGTGTGACAATACCAACTTATCCTATTCTCTTATTTATAATAATTTTTATTCTATGACGATCTCTTTGAATTGGTCCAATATATTTAGAATGAAAATCTCGTTGTATGTGATTCCCTTTCACTCCCATTTTTTCCCATGTTCTCACATTATAGTATATTTTATAACTTCCAAGTTGTTATTTTATCAGGGACTTATTATCAATAAATTAAAATCTAATTGTTATTGTATAAATGATATTATTTTAATCTTTCTCATTAATCTTGTTCCATAAACCACCATGTATACCCGATACACTACATAAATCATTCTTTAAATTTACATTCCTCCCTCTTATATATTATCAATAACCAACACTATTTTTATTCAATTTTATTCATACAGATATAATTATATATCATTTATTTGGAATTTACACTTATAAAACGCACATTACATTATTATGTAATTAAAATGATGAAAATTTCATGTGTTAATCACTTATGTTATCAATATATTTATATGAAACTCATTATATATTATACATAGGTTAATGATTAAATAATTCATTATGATATATGATATACGAGACACCCAAAAATTAATACATATGAAGGGTGTTTCTGGATAGCTCTCTAATGCAATAGGAAATAAATTAATCTCATAAGACACCATATCTTATTATAAATTTTTTAATAACAATGGTAATATGTTTTATGACACCTTTTTTTTACCATGTTTTAATATTTTTGAATATCTCATTTGTCTGATATAGTCTCATTTATAATATATTTATTATATACATTTGACTATTATATCCTGATATGCCTGTTGTTTTATTCATGATTATAGATCATGTCCCATTTTCTTTTTTAAACCTAATATGACTTTTTCCCAACCTTTTAAATGGATTTATATCCTTAGGAAATCAATTAAATTGTGTTAGAATATTGTGGAATAATAAACGAGAATTTAAAGTTGATTAAATAAATATTATATTTATCTTTTCATTATGTAAATCATTTATTGCATACTTATTCTTCATGGAATTAAAATTAAAATGTTCAATAAAGTTATCAATGTAATATTTTGTTAATTAATTATGATAAAAATATTGTATTTAGTTGTGGGTTTCAAGAGTTGGTATTAAATAAATCTTTAGTAATTTGTGGATAACAGGACTAGAAAGCATTATTAAAAACACTAGGGATAAGTATAAATACAGGAAACCGTCCAAAAGTTTGGAAAATTATAGTGTGGGTTGTTCTATTGAAATAAAATCCCAATATATAAATGGGAAAGTTCAAGCCAGTGTAGAAAATATTCTCATAGTGGTAATCAATATTAAAAATTATAGTTAAGTATCAATAGCTCATAACTCAGTGAATAGACATATTGGATAATGAGCCCGTAAGGGGCATTGTGGGTTTGGGGATTCCTTTCCATCGTCACACCCTTCATCTCCGGTGGTCCATGCCTCCTTGATTTTTGGTGCTTTCCTGATGTTTCACAGAGTGGTGGTCTCGTTCAACTATCGGATCAGGTGGTGCGAGGCCCTTCAGTGGATCTGGTGGAGTAAGGCCCTTCTACGACACTACGCTACTTTCTACGGTGTCTCGTTCTTAGATCTAGTGGTGTAGGGCTCTTTTCTTCCGCATGGAGGTACAATATTCCATAGCGACATATTGGGTGATGACGAGGCTCGTCTGTGTGGAGGTGCAGCGGGGTGTGTCCTTCTGTGGCAAAGATTTAGGGCAATAGAGTGTCTCAGTGTGGCTCAGATCTAGTGTTGCGGAGGGTTTAAAAATTCAGCGGCGATGTCTCCAGAAAATGGAGGATTATCTGTGGCATTGATCTGATGTTTTGGGGTGGTTTTCTTCATGGAGAGAGTGGTTTTGTTTCCACTACATTTGGTTGTCCGTTCTACTGCGGAGAAGGGGTGAGTCCTACTCGGCAGTTCATTATTCTGTGGCGTAGGCGTGGATATTCCACGATGATGGTGGTCTTCTAATCTTCCGCACCATTTTCTGTTAGGGTGAGATCTCAGATGGCCAGTGTGATCTCCACGAGTGAATTTGGTGGCAGCGATGGGTTTTGTGTTCTTTGGGGTTGGATGTCGACGGGGTGTTGTGGATGTTATTCTATCATTTGTTTTTGTGGTAATGGTATGTTGGAATGGTGATGCTACTGGACTCGATCACATGGAATAGGTCCCAATGGAGGATATATAACTAGGCATTCATCTTTTAACTTCTTTTCGGATTTGGATGTTTGAGAGGGTATGGCGACAACCGTCAGATCGGGCATGTGCTTTGACATATGACCCTTTCTTGCCTGAAAGTCATGCAATAGTGGAGAGCCTTATCTCGTTTATATGTTGGGGAAGGGTAGCTTCATGTGATCAGTCTAGTTTTACTCTATTAGACCTGTGGGTTGGGATATGTTTTAATTCTTGATGTCTGTTTGGGTTCCCCCTACATCCCTTAAAAGGGGGGTTATCATAATAATAAAAAATTGAAGGCCTTCGGGCCCTTGGAAGAACTTCTCATAACTCGATGCACAATGAGTGGGTATAAGACAAAACATCAATCTTAACACTCTCATGTGATATTATTTTCTTAATAACATGATTTTTAGAAACAATTTTAAGGATATAAATAAAATGAAATATTTTTAAAACATTGATGAATAACATTCTTGTGATGTGTTATTTGATGATTTTATGATTAAACATTCCAATCGAATAATTATTATAATAATTATAATAGTAAAATTTTTATCACACTGACTTTTATATTCTTAGGAAAAGGTAGGATAAAGAAACAAATGTGTAAATAACAGATCTGATGGAGAATAAAGTGATGGTCCTCCCAATATTTTGTAATATGGAGTCAAAAACTTCATGATGATAATTCAATAGTTAACACCGGAAATAAATCAAAATAAAATCCTCATTGTGTATCCACTTCCATCAATGAGTGAAAAACTAGTATTTGAATAATTTATATTTCAAAAACCAACTATTATGGTTGAGTGGATCCTTTCTATTCTCATTATTGTTTGGTAGTGACACTTCAACGAATTCTTTGTTTACTAACAAATTTATTTACATGTACTATGATTTAGTATTATTCTGTGTTTATTTTATACTGGAATAGATATTCATCAGATGATTATTCAATACAATTAATTATAAATATATGAATATTATCTTCATTTTATCTATTTTTTCTGAAACCCAATTTTGTTGTTTTTATAGTGGAAATTTTAATTGAAGATGCTATAAGCTGTTCGGCGACATTGCATTTTTCCAGTATAAAGTTACCTATATTTTTTGATAATATCTCAAACTAAAGTTCTCGGATTCATGTGATAATTTTTAAATTGGATATCTATATAATTTATCTAGACATAATTAGTTTATTATTATCACTAAAATATTTCTTTGGGGCTCTAAAAATTACCCAAACTTGTTACTACTATTTAGAAACTCTTCAGTGTACATATTGGAAAATATACTTCATTCATTTCTTGAAAGTGTTATGGAAATTTGAATCACTCAATCCTAGTGTTATTGAAATATAATAAGTTGATATTTATTTAGTTACATGACATAAAAGTATAAATATGTCATTTTGTTTGACAAAAAAATAATTTAAGTTATGTGATTCATTTTGTGATATAAAATTTTTCCATAATTTTATTACTTCTTTATTTTGAATATTCCAAGAAGGTTTTTTACTAGGATTTTTATATGTCATGATTATTTGGAAAGGAATTTAAATTTACCAAAATAAGAATTCTTTGATAAATTTTGAATATGATACTAATAGGGTTTAAATATTTAGTGAAATTTTTAAATATAAGATATACATTTTTTATAAGCTTTGGTAACCCTACATTTGGATAAAAATGAACACTATGCTATTTATTCTGTAACATAATTTTAAGACAATTTTATGTAAAATGAACTATAATATGATTAAAAATAATGTTTGTGAACTCTAATTTTTTTTGTTGATTGGTACCTTGGAAATGATCCACATGCTATGTTTGAAAATGAACACTACATTTTTGTCGTCATAGTCGAAGATAAACCAATACTTCCATTAAGGACAAACCAAATACCTATGAATATATGTATGTAAATCATGAAACATTACCTTCAGACATGGAAAACTATATTTCCATTATGCTTTATCAACCTAAAAAGCTTAACCATCAGCTTATAACCTGACAATATGTACATGAGTGGAGTTGGCCATGGTATTTAGTGATAACCAAAATTGATGATATTGATATTATGTCTACCCTGATTTCATGATAAATAGAATAATATTTATGATCTTATGTCTCTTTATTACCATTAGAAAATATGTAAAGCATCTTGGGTTGTTATAAAATATTGTTGAGAGAGATGATGTGTGATGCCAATGGATGTTGAACTTAGTGAAAATGCAAATGATACATGAATGTGAGCTAGAATACAATTAATTTTTAGTTGAAAAAGTTTCATAATTTCAAGTATTGATAGGGAATACCACATAAAAAAGTTATTCAAGATCGAAGATAAATTCTACAATGAATATGTGGCCCCCCATCTTCATGATTTCGACACAACTGGATATATGAATCAAGGAGGAATATTATACCATAAAATATCCATTCATGTGGAGAAGATAAATACTTATATGATGATCCTCAAGTGGTATCGCCATAACCAAGATAAAAATATTAATTCATGTACAAATATAGAGATATATAGGACATTTAGTGCGCGTATAATAATGGATATTGAAGTTGCATTATTATAAAATATAAACTCATTAATATTCAGGAAGATGATATATTTTTTGATTGGATTTCTAGAGAATTATACTTAATTATAAATTATCAAAAATAGGAAACTATTTAATAATATAGATATTTCTGAAGCATGTTATGGTAGTATGTTTTCCTCTATTCATGTTTTCCTAATTTTAGGAGTTTTTAACAAAAATATTTTCAGTGTTTCATCAATTGGATAAATATTCATAAATTAAAATAACTATAATTTAAGACCTGGTGAAGGTTTTGGTGTAGTATGTTAGATAGAATATTTATTTTTATTCAAAAATCATATTTCCAGTTAATTTAGTGGAACTAAGTTTATTTAAATTCAAATATTTGAATTTATATGCAGATATGGTAATTAGTTGTTATCAATTATTTAAGTTGTTCTAAATTGATATTTTTTTGTTATTTAAATATTTTTTATAATATGGTTCTATGAAATTGATGATATAGTGAACATATTAAAAAAATTAGACGAGTTTATATCAGACGTTATTTTCAAAAGTAAATAATACAATTATGTTTCACTATTCATGGGGTTATTTATGAAATGTCTTGAATCAATTTATTTTGAATATTTTAAGGATGTGGAGCTACTAAAAATCCTTAAATATATTATTCAATATATATATTTCACTCTATAATGTGAAGAAAGATACACAGAAGTGGAGATAGTTGAATAATCTATCAAAAATACAATGCGAAAATTATTTATATTGAAGTTAGGCATTTTTCTAGACCGAATTAAAATTCATTCAATATCCATTATTCTCTCACTGTGTAAAGAATTAAAAGAATAAGCTATTATGTAAATAAGAAAATTTATTTGATCTTATTTAATGAAGTGTATGCTTGTGAGATATTAATGATTTGTTTCTACATTTGTGCATTTTTGATCATCATTTTTTGACATAGCTCTAAACAAATACAATATTCATATTCTTCATCTCATAAATTATATGTTGAAGTATTGACTACTTGTACTCATTTGAGGTGGAATTTTAGCTTCTCATACAATGTATTGGATATTTAGGTTCCTTATAATATGACCGTAAGGCCTTGTAAAAGCTTTCTAGTAAGGATTCATGTTTAGGTACTCTGTTTTAGAGGACCAAT
The DNA here is from genome assembly GCA_963277665.1 of Viscum album. Classification (NCBI taxonomy): domain Eukaryota; kingdom Viridiplantae; phylum Streptophyta; class Magnoliopsida; order Santalales; family Viscaceae; genus Viscum; species Viscum album. The sequence continues at coordinate 1,285,932,706 of OY728133.1, forward strand.
GAAAATGTACAAGCTAATGAAAATCACCAAGATCACAAATAGAGAGTTTTTGGAGAAAAATATAGTATTTTGGGCCTCAATCCACTATACATGACGTTGTGTTATTCATTACAATATTCGTTTGCTGCTAATTACTCATCATTAAGAGAGAAGGAAATGATCACTCTAATTAAACAGGGATGGTTCTATTTTTTCATTATTTTTCAAAGGACAAAATCAACTCCTCCACTATTGTGTCTTCATCTTTATCGACCACAAAAAGTTGTATCAGAGGTGAAAGTGTAGTACATATATTTCTTTTTTCTCTAATTATCCAATATTTAATATTAAAATAATGAAAATATTAATTAGATGATCTTAGTGTAGGAAAGACAATGATTTGTGATATTTGTTTAAATGGTTATAATTATGTATGCTAGAAATCTCACATGAATATCTATTTAATGGATATTAATTTCAATGTTTACATGAAGATTGTCAATCCATATGATATCCCTAGAGAACTAGAAATGTGGGATTCTTCTAAAGTAGATAAATATGATGTTATGTCAAGAAAGATGAATGAAATTATATGTTGAATTGATCTTGAAGAATTCAATCATGTATCATAATGTTCTAATATCTGTGAGATGTGGAACACAATCAATGTTTCTTATGAATGAATCAATAATGTTCAACAACTAATTTTTTTATTAAGTTTTCATTGATGCTCCAAAATAAGAAACTCTTATTTAAGAAATAGATCATTTGTTAAATTAGTTTATTTTGATGTATGATGCTGATATACAAGGAGACACAAAAAGTAATACTACTATCAAAAAAGAAAATGATGCTCTCAATGTTTTTATAGAGGATGTTTCAGATTATAGTCATTTTGTTTTAGGTGATGAATCTTCTATAAACTATGAAGCTGAGCAACAAAATAAAATTATAAATCTATCTCTTTTAAATCACACTTATGAGGTAAAATCTTCATACAACCAAAATTATGATTCAGAATATCTTGTTTATGATAAAATTAATATATTTTATTTTATGATTTAAGTAAAATATTAGTCCACAATTAAATATCATAGATGGATTATATTATCTTATGATGCTATATAAATTGATAAAGATGTATTCAAAATCAGAATGTATATTTTAGATCTAATACTTGTAAAATTTGTTATTTTCTACATGAAACTAAAATTAAAGAATTATTGGATGAAGTAGATAATTTAAAACTAGACTCTAGTATAATTATTACATAAATAATATTTTTTAATCATATTCTTGCTAACAAAAAAATTTTCTACAGAAACCGTGGAATTGGTAGTAATGGAGAAAATTGAAAAATAATATAATAATTATATATTTCTAGGTTCTAAAAGTAAAATCATGTCCACTGTTAATTTTTTTTATTATGGAATTAGAAGACATTATTCAAATTATGGTTACTATATATCTCCCTAATTTTGTGTTGTCAATCTCATTCATTACTAAAAATATTTATCTAGCATTAATTTTAAAATTATTGATAACAAAAGGTAACATAAGTTTTTAGTTTCTAAAACATCTTAAGACAAAATCATACATGTACCAAAAGGAAGTTTTAATTTATATTTTTAGGTATGCTCCATTTGATATCATTGTTATATCATTAAGTGGATGATGGAAATATATGGATATTTCTTATATTTCTATTTCTTATTCATTTCGACGGAATGTTCAATGGAGGTGGAATTGTTAATCTAGGAATTATATCACTTCCTTTTTATATGCATTTATATTGCACTATATTTTTTATATAGTCAATGAATTTTTTTAATATATTTTTTCCTAAATTTTAGTTTTCCATTTATATTAACAAATAAATATTTTCCGGCTATATTATTTAATGATATTAATTAACTAATTTAATTATATTGTTCACCAATGTCCATGTGGCATACTCTTTAGAATTTATATAAATCACAATCTATTATGTAAGAATGTGGTTTAGTGTCTTACCATTTAAAATACTTACATGTGAAAAAATTAATCTATTATTTTATTTAAAAAATTTATATTGTTATATTTAAATAATTTGGTCATTTGTGAAATGTGAAAATGTTTTTCAAATTATATAGAAAACCATTATTTAATTTTTTACAAAATAAAAAATTTATATTATTTGAAAATAATTTATTTATATTCTTCTAATATACTTAATTTATTATTTTTTGGATAAACATTATTTCAAATTATATTAATATTTTAAAAACTGTATGCATTGTCTTGGCAGGTGGGGGTTATTTTAAATATCTATCATTGATTGAAATATTTTATTATTTCCGAAGGAATTGACTTTATGTATAATCTTTTTAAATATATAAAATGTATTCTTATTTATTGACTAATATATTACATGTTTTAGTGGACCCTTTATTATATCCTTGTATCTTTTTATATGAAGTATGAAGTAAGGGGGATTTTGTATCATTATATGTATTTAAAATATATTATGGATTCCCTTCTCATAAATACTTCTCTTTCATCTTTAAAAAATGGGGAAGAATATTATAATTTTTAAATTTTAAATCTTTTGGATGATGTAACATAAATTTTGAATTTATGATCATTTAAAAAAGGGGTAAATATATGGTTTTTTTATTTTTCTCAAGAACTCAACATTTTTATCCTTACAAAACATGGATAAAATTTGGTAGAGAATTATGATTTTTGAATTATCAAAATTTGGTAGAATGTTGAGTACCTCCTCTTTTTTGGTTTGGTTTTGATAATTATATCAACCCATTATTTTTTTACTAAAAAGTTTGCTTAAATATTTTTAGATTTAGTAAAACTTTGGGTTTATTTAATATCATAAGTGGTATTTTTTTATATTGTTACGTCTTATATCCCATTGAAAATATAAAAAAATTATCTTCATTTTATATTTTTTATGTCTATATATAATTCAGTTGTTTTGATGGTGAAAAAATTCATTGAAGATGTTACAATAAATTAAGTTACATTTCAGTTTCCTAGTATAAAACAACCTAAGTGTTTTTTATTATATATGGATATAGGGTTCTGGGAATCATTGTATAATTTTCATTTTGGATATATAATAGATTTATATAATATTAATTAGTTTATAAGGAGGTCTAAAATATATCCTTGATTATCTATCTATTTATAAATGTTTTGGGAACATTTTAGCCCCTCTACTATGTACAAATTTTGAAATATAATGTCTTTCAAATAATTCATGTGCTAAAGATATCTATATTTATTTCAAACTTGTAATATTGAAATCAAAAAAGTTTTTCCATATTTATCATGTTTACACTGAATTCAAAAATGTTTTTTATGGTTAATAAAATATCCAAGGTTCTATGACATGTTTTTTGAGTTGTAGTTTTTTTTACAGTATTTTATTTCTTTGTTTTTTCAAATAATTCAAGAGTTCTGGTGTTCTAATTGCTGAATTTATTAATCCTTTTGAAAGGAATAGGAATTTCATAAATATACGTATTCTTGGATTAATAAAGAACCTTATGTTTAGATGGCCTAAAATTTACTTGAATTTTTTGTTTTTAAACTATTCAATTTTAAAAAGAATTAGGAACCATTTGTTGGAATAAAAATGATCCCTATATTACTTTTGGTGGACCATAATCTTAAGATAAATTTATAATACAGGAACTATACTATGGATTAAAAATAAGGTTCTAGAACCCTAATTTTCATTCATTATTCCAAAAATAATAAATGATCCATATGAAATGTTCCTAAATCAACCCTACGTAAGATGATACCTCCATTGAAGATAATCCCAGTGCTGCTATCATAGTTATACCACATGTTAGTGAAACCTTAATACCTGTAAAACAATATATCTAGTCTCTTGCATCAATCTCAAACACTTAAAAATTAGCTTCTAACCTGATGATAAGAATATAAGAGGATCCAATCATGGTATGTAGGGAACACTACATATGAAGATTTTTATCTATTGTATATCAAATTTGGATGACAAATATAAGAAGAATTATGATATGTTGAAGCCTTTCTACCTATAGCACTTATGTAATGAAGCTTGATTTTTTATGTGAGCCTAATGAAGTAGATGATGCATGATGTTGATAATATTGAACTATATAATGTGTAAAATGCTATATGAACTCGATAACGAAGCTACGTGTGGTTGAGTTAAAAAGGTCACACCAATTCATCTATCTACAAGGAATATCTCATGAAGTATTTATCCAAGCTAGAAGGTAAATGATACTATGAATAATTGCCTCACTTCACATTGATTTCCACAAACCTAGAAACATTAACCAAGGAGCAGGAATCATGTACCAATAAATATTAATTCATGTGGAGAAGACTAATACTACTACACTTATCCTCAAGTGATATCACCATAAGAAAACAAAAAGCAAGGCTGCATTAAGAAATACATAGACATACCTGAACTCGACCATTCATACAGTACTAGATGTTATCATCACAATCTCATAAATTATAAAGGATTCAATATTTAGGGAGATTTATATTTTGTGATTGTTTTTTATAGAGACATTGAAGTATTTATAGATAATCTAAAATATAAAAAATATCCAATATTCTAGAAATTTATGAAGAAGATTAAGGAACTCTATTTTTCTTTATTCCTGGTATTTTTTAGTGCTTAATTCTTATTAGGAATATTTATTTTGATTTCCCAGTTGTATAAATTTTCATAAATTTAGATGATTATGATCAAAGTGTTTTTTATGGGTTCAGTGATGGAATTTATAGATTATAATTAATTTTTATTCTAACTTTATTTTTATAGAGAACTTGGAGGGAAAAAGATATTTAAATTGAAATATATGAATTTACGTGTGGATTTTGTGGATACTGATAAGTAATAATTTAAACTATTTTAAGTAATTATTTATATAGTTTTGAAATATGTTTTTAGGATCATTCAATGTCGTTGCTGAAATATCACATGGATTTAAATTTTCTTAATAGTGTTTATTTCAATGAATATTTTCGAAAGAAAATAATGAAAATGAGTTACTCTATTCTTGTGGGTATTTATCAATTCTCTTGACTAAATTTATTTTAAATATCCAAAGTAGGTTGATCTTTTAAAATTATTAAATATATTATTATTTATATATATCTCTATCTTGAAGTTGAAAAAATATATGTCGAATTTTACAAACATGAATACTCGGTCAAAAAATTAACTGGTGAAATATTTTTATTTAAGATCAATGATTTTAATGATATAATTGAACCGAATTATATATCTATTATTCTATCACAGTAAGAATAAAAAGAAAAAGAATATAGTTTTTTTTGAAGGAGAAATTTTATATATTATACAATCTAAAGAAGTGGACTCATGCTTGGAATTGAATATGATTTTTCTGCTATTTTGAATTATTTAATACCATATACATCTATCGGGTTTTGTTTTAGTTGTGAGATGAACATGTTTTAATATTCTATATCTCATTTATTACTTTTTATGTTTTTACTAATCATACTTGGTCAGGGAGGAGTGTTATCTTCACAAAAATATGGGTATTTTGGTTCCCTATAAAAGAACTAAAAGGCCCTCTAAAAGACTTATTGTTAGATGTTAACTACATGCACTCATATATATAGTCCCCTTAAAAAATCAACTATTAGTGAAAACCACCAAGCATATAGGGGGTGCATTGGTGGAGTGGAATATGTGATTTCTATTATCCAGACCACTATACATATTCATGTGTTATTATACCCTATATTTATATTCATCTTCATAATCATATTCAATAGCTATGAAAAGGATCACACTAATTCAATAGGGTTATTTCAAATTATCTAAGATTTTTAAAAGGATAAAATTCACCCCATCTCGCTCTTATGTCATCATCTCATTCAAACACATTATTTTTTAGGGTAACTTTAAATCCATTGATCATAGAACAATGGATCAATAATATAGAAAATATATTTTTTACACTCCATTTTATTTAGAAATAAATTGTTACATTTTCCGTATAAAAACTAGTGGGAGAATCTATTCAATGGTCTATAATGTTCAAGAACACTAATAAAATGTATTATATCAAATCATTGATGGGGGATGTTTTCAAAAAAAATATTTTTATATATTTACTTTCCTTATATCCTTAAAAAAATAATGGAAATGGAATTATTTTAGTTGAAAAAAAGGAAATGAGTCTCTATGGAGTTGAAACATAAACTTCATAAGGATTATTTCATATGCTATAAGAATTTCATCAATTTTTATGCAAAGGTTGATCAATTATTTAGTGGTCTAAGACCTCATCTATAGGAAGATCTAGAAATATGAGACCTTGGAAATTATGAGTACACCGCATAGTGTGCTTTTAATTAGAAAATGGTTTTTGGATATTTGCATTGGTTATATGGGATAAATGATATTATGAGGATAAAGGATCCAAATTTTTGGATTAATTTTGATCATTAATGGGGAGAGAAGAAATAGAAACTTTTTATGTGAAACATGTGTATAAAAAATAATTCAGGAAAATTTCTGTAATGAACTGACAGTTTAAAAAGTGTGAAATTGATGGTCATATTGGCTAAATTTATCTCCAAGATATAAATACTCATCATAAAAATGTAAATGAAAATGTTAAAATAGTTTCATAATAACCTGTAGTATAGTTCCAGATGTGTGTGGTGATTAGATATTTCACTAAAAACTTCCAAATTTAATGATAATAGTGGGAATCCACCATGAACCCCGACAATGGAAATGGGGGAAAGATCATTATTTTGAAATCATAAATGAAGAATTTGAGGCTATGAATGATTTTTTAGAAGGTGTAAAAATCATACACTCAAATCTATAATGTATATTATTTGATGTTAATTCTAAAAATTCTTAAATTTCATACATGATTAAAAAGAACATCAAATTAAACCATGAATTAAAAATTATAAAGTTTTTATTTACAATTCCTAGAGGAATATATTCAACCACACACTATATATATGGATTCACCTATTATCTTTAGTGACTTCAATCGCTTTATAAAACTGGTATTTATTCCAATGGTGGAATTTTAAATAATACTTTGGATATATTTTCTATCAAATAATAATGCCGAATTCAACTATATAAGTATAAAATTTTACTTGGCTTGAAGAAAAAAAATTATTATATTCAAGGGAGAGTTATCCCATCCTATTCTTCTCTAGAACCACATTATATTTACATTTATTATTGAAATTATTGGTGACGAAGGGGATGAATGTAAATATATAATGACAGGATATGTAACAATCCATCATTGATATTTTTTTCTTGAATGAGGTTGAAAGCTCGAAATAGGTCATGGTGGTCTAAAGTAATATAGACACACTACATAGGCCCGAACCAAGTTAACACACTCGGGTAGAGGGATCCTATTCTAATTAAAATAATACAAGGGGAATCAGGTGATTCCATAGATTCCTGAAAATCAGAAACTTTTTTTACCTTACCTCCAAGAGTGACTAAGACTGATGCAATTAGAGAGAAGCTCCTTGAAATTTTATAATAAAAAATAATTGATAGCCCAAGGGGTAGTGGAAGTACCATGGATTGAATTTTGAAGAATCATGGAAGTAGTTTCCACCTGGTGGACCGGGACACCCTGAGAGTAGAACAATTCCAAACTCTTGAATAGGGTGACAACCATAACAATGAGGGAATCCCCTGAACCGATCCCCAAACTGAAAGCAAGAACCATAGACCCCTTTTGGTCACTAAAAACTCTTACATCCTTAATAGAACCATTCATACAAGAACCATCAAGATTTATTTTGAATCTTGATTCTGGTGCCTACCAGTGAACCCATTTGCTTTGAGGATTAATGGAATCGGTCCGAAAGATTATATGAAGTTCCACCTAGAACCTTTGCAGGGAAGAATAGCGGTCAACTTTCTTGAGTATTGAGGTAAGCTCCAGCTCCAGGCCCCTCATCCTAGCCCGAACAGTCAACTGAGAGCTGGGAATCCCATCGTGTCATGCCTTGTTGCATGAAGTCTAGAGGGTTCAGCACCCGTCTTCAAGAAAAATGGATATCAACATCCATTATAGCACACTACTCCTCACCTGCAAGACCCTGTATCTCCCACCCAGTGTAATTACTGAGGACCTTCCAGATAAAGGAATCCCACTCACTTTTGAAGAAAAGGTGTACCACAGACTCCACATTATGAATGTTACAACAGTAACATTTGAAGACCAGGTAGAATCCTTTTTGCACACCCCTACATTCGTTGGAATATCCCAATTTCACATACGCTAGAAAATAAAATTATATTTTGTTGGGATGTCATTACACCAAAGTTCCCATCACCAAGTATCCTGATAAACTTGGTCATGCAGAAAACCATGATAAGCTTTAAAAGAAAATGATCCTGATTGAGACCATGTGTCCACCGACCTATCTAGTTCAACATTTAATCAAATATTATAGAATAGATCATATTGAAGAGGGTTCAAAATAGACTGGGTGAAAGTGGGAATAGATTTGGCATGTTGGATGGTATATTTGGCAGCTGGGAATCATAGAAAACACAGTGTATTTCCAGACCAATTGTCACTCCATATATTGATTGACCCCTCCACAATGATGTATCTGGAGTAATTCTGTATGGTAAAAATATATCATTGAGTAACATTTAAAATGGTAGAGAAGATCCCACTTTCCACATCAAACCAAGTTCCATAATTTTTGATTGAAAATATATCCCAAATGTGAATTCCCCTCAAATAAATCCCACATAAAATTCTCTTGTAGAAAGGACATGGTATTCGAGACACTTAGGAGATTGATTCCCCCTCAAAAACATCACAACCCTTTCTTTTCCATGATACCCAATGAAATATTCCATCTCATTGAGTATCCCGAATAAAGATAGTTATGATTTTTTTCCAATTTTATAAAGGATCGTCTTTGGAAAAATCATGACTGAAATCACATGCATTGGAATAGAGGTAAAGATTCTATTAACTAGGAAAATTTTACCCACAAAAGATAAAAAATGATTCTTCAAATTGAGGATACAAGCAGTGATTTTTCACAAAATAACATGATAGTACTGAATAAGAACCTTACTCAGAGAGAGATCAGGGCTTCTAAATATTCCATAGAAGTGTGCCTCTTGGTTACCCCAGTTTTCCTCAATCCTCATACTCCGTAAAGTTAAATAATTTTTCAATAGAAAAACATTGCCTTTTCCAAAATTAATTTTCTACCCACTCCATTTACAATACACCTCAATAATTCGGTTGAGGTCTTGGATGTTCCTGATACTTCCATTGAGAAAAATAAAGATTTAATCCACAATGAAAAGTGGGTAATGCTGGGGAAGTTTGTCTTGCACCAAGAGGGTCGAATCCTTCTATTAGAACTGTATTTATTAAGATATTTATTAAAGGAATATTTTATCATAATAAAGATACTAGGTGAGAGGGGGTCCCACTATCATAGACCCTAGACCTATTTAAAGAATTTTTAGATCTTCCCCATAAAGTTAATAGAAATACAAGGAGATCCAATGCACATAAAGAAGATATCAACCACTCTTGAGAATCCCATCTGCCTCATGAATATGATATGAAAACACCACTCAACCTGATTGTAGGCTTTATCTATATCAACAATTATGAAAATATTTGATCTGTGGACTTTCTTTTTGATATCTCCCATAATTTTCTTAGCTAAAGAAATTGTGTTTTGAGTGGATTGACCCTTGAGGAAGCCCTAATTGTCTGCTTTGTAAAGATGAAATTCAAGACATCAATTGATAATACTAGCCAGAACATTGTAGAAAAAATTACAGATACTGATTGGATTGAATTGATTCACAGTAGAAGGATCCCTCACTTTGGAGATTAGATTAACAGAGGTGGCATACGACACATGAGGAAGACTACCCCCATGAAGAGATTCTTGAATGTAGTCATCAATATCATCTTTGATGATATCACAAAATATAATATAGAAGGTCACTGTAATGTCGTCTGGCCTTGGAGAGCTTTCTGAGTTGAGAGCATTAATGGCCTTCCACACATGTTTCTCCTCTGGGGGTCTCTCAAATTCTCCATTGAAAACATGAGAAAGGATGTGTGGGATAGAGTTAAAAATGCTAGCCTGACCTATGGGATTACCATTGTGCATATGAGGGTTAACATCCATATATAAAGACTAAAAATGAGTCCTTGCCATACCTCCCAACACTTGCAGGTAATTGGTAAAAGATCTATCATCAAGAAAAATGTTTGGAGCTATGGAATACATCTATTTATTAATGAATCCATGAAAGAAGAATGTATTTTTATCACCTTACTTAAACCACATCACTATATATTCCTCCCTATAAATTTTTTCGTGTTTTAGAAGTATATCCACTGAGTGATTCTTGAGGCCACTAAGGTTTCTGAAAATATCATAATCCCATGGAGTTTTGATCCCCAGTTCATCTTTCTCAATATTATCCTTCATGCCCTCAAAATACAAGAAGTGGTATTGCTTGGAATTATCCCACAGATGTAGTTACTAATTTAGTCTACAGAGCTTGTTATGAAACCCCACAAAAAATTCCTCCTGCATGGGTTTCTCTCACAATGAGTGCACAACAAGGGGAAATCGAGGTTAGCATCCCTAATCTAGGAATAGAAAAAGTGACCATGTCCTAACTTCCAACTTGAAAGGAATAAAAGGTGTGGTGAATGATCAGAGACTGCAAAAACCAAATGGTCCACCTTAGCATCGGAAAATGCTGGAAGAACATGAGATTGTCTAGGAATTGCTCAAGTCGGCCCCAAATGTGCTGGCTTGCCTTCTAATTATTTCTCTATGGGGTTTTTTTTCTATAGTATCCAATGTCTAGGAGGCCATTTTTGAGACACAAATCCCAAGAAATTTTACTTTCCCATCAAGGGGAAATCCCTCCCACATTTCTTTTTCTTTGGGTTAGGGATACAATTGAAATCCCCAATGATTATCCAAGCTTCTTTGTTCAAATTTAAACCACCAAGATCATTTCAAATATGGTCTCTCTCACTCGGGTCACAACTGGCACAAACCAGATAAATTAACCATGAGAAATCATCAAAATATGACTTTAACAGTAATGTGTTGGTTGAAAACAGAAAACTTCTCAACTAATATGGAATCATTCAAGAAGATCAAAATGTGATTGTTGTCTAGATCATCGAGGATAAAGTGGTGAAAAACAAGTTTTCTATAAAATTCCCTGATTTTTAAATTTTTACACTTGGGTTTAAGAATATCCACAACGAACACCATCATACTATCTAACTTTGATACTAAGAAATCAAGATTAACCAACAATACCAATCCCCGAGCATTCTAGATGAGGTAAGTGTTGGGAAAGAATCTCTCAAGGTAACATTGCATCATTTTTGGGTTTGACTGTGTTTGTTGACAAAGTAGGTTTACATGGTCAATTTTCAAGTTCCAGAGATTTTGCTGACAATCCATGTTGGTAAAGAACCATGGAAAATGAATAGACGATCTGGAGGTAGTGATTCTTCGTGATTACGAAGAGCTTCGCGAATGGAATAGTTGAAGAGAATTGCGGCGGTGAAGGTCATTGCAATTGGAGCTTCGCGGAGAAGGCACAAAGTAAATGATATAACACTCCGCGATTATGGCGAGCTCTGTGATCGGAAAATTGTCGTGGTGCTTCTTGATTTTGATAGAATTTCGACAGGAACTTTGGAGCTTTGCGATTTGAGATGACATGGCGTTGACTTAGAGTGGAAGGTTCGAGGGTTGTTGGAATTTCCTATAAATAGACCTCGACCCCCTAGAGCGAAGTAGAGAGAGTTTTCAAAGAAAATATTTTTCTCTTGATTCGGGAAGGTGGTTCATGAAGGTAGTGTGATTAACAAAAGAAGAGCTTCACGACATATAATATAGCTCCGAAAAAGTTGCGAGCTCCGCGTTCGCTCAATGAGCTTTGCGAGGGATGTCACTCTATGAAAACTTGATCATTATGAGAGTACTTCATGAGAGTGCTTCGTGAGAGTGCTTTGAAAAAAGGCCAGAGCTTCGCCAAGGCTTGTTTGAGCTTTGTGAAATTGGGAGACTCTCATGTAGGGTTATTTGAGAAGTTTTTTCCAGTGGAATTGGCCAGTGTTCTGGGGAAAAGGGGTATTCATCAGTGGATAAAATTTGGACTTCAATAGAGCATCTATATACAGTGGAGGATGCATTCATTAGTGGAAATAAAGAGACCTATAGGTCTATAAAATGTGAGTGGGTCTTATGAAGAAGTAGTGATCTCACTTCAATTGAGAGAGAAGTGAATTATAAAATTGTGAGCGGTTGTAAACCATGAGGGACAGTGAGTCCACTTCGAACTTGTAAACAATAGTGCACTTATAGTGGAATTGGTACATCAGCTCACTGCCAGTGTATGCTCCTTGGATATAGCCCAGTGAGGGTGAACCAAGTAAAAATCCTTGTATCCTATGCATTCTTTAATGTTTATTCATACTCTACATTGGGAATTAGAGATAAGATGATTTTGTCTAACATCAAAAGAGATCAAAAAGGGATAGTTGTTTTAATCTGTCATACCCTGATTCACCAACCCTCTCAGGGTATCCAGCCTAGTGGACCTAAAAGTAAGTGACCATTTGAACTGGGGACCTCGGGCTTTGTCCCTTGATGGAGGTGATCACTTTGGTTGGGAAGCAGAAGAAGACCGTTCTCTTTTGAGTGGGCCTGAAGTTCGGACCCTACCAAGAGAAGGCGAAAACCCAATAGACTCTGCACTAGTATCCTCATGAGACAATAGGTTAATCTTGTTATGGAGAACCAGGGGGAAGGGAGAATATGGGTGGTAATCAAACAAAGTTTCCTTCCATTTTCTATGTATGAGAATAGAATCAACATGGCAGCATACCTCATGTTCAAGGGGTGGGGGATTCTCCACCAAATAATGCACCTCCTCAACGCCAGGGCAGAAGCTCGGAGAAAGATGATAGAGCAACATGTCCGTGAAGGTATTAGTCGGACCACTAATAATCATCTCAAGATAATTCCTAGAATGCACCCTCATGTGATAAATTTAAAGTGAAGGAAGAGAAATAGTGGAAGGATTCACCAAAGGTTCATGAGTAAGGAATCCAGGAGAAGTGGAAGAATCCTTCTTATCCTGGTATGAAGACTCACTAGAGGATGGTGGATGCTATAACAAAGGGTGGGATGGTTTGACATTAGGCCTGTGACAAACTAGAATGGAATGACCATGCAGATGGAAATCGGGGCAGAACCTCATGGGGGAGAGGCAGACAAGAGGCTACCACCAGGATATAGCTTTTCCTTCCCTTAGCAGAATGTGGGAAGTGAGAATGTTGGATAAATTCAGCTCCACACAGATACGAGCCACACCAGCATCCCAGAGCTGGAGATTTCGGTTTTCCTCAAAAAGAAATGATCTAATGCTATCACCAATACTTCGAAAGAAAGCCAGGTTGTGGAACGAAAGAGGGAAACCACCGCCTGCAGAGGAGTCTCTGCCAAAGTGTTCTTCCATAGCCCATTGAAATAGGTTATACATCCACTTTCATACCAACCAAGGGCTCTGAGGCCAATCATTCAATAAATCCTCATGGGAGGCTAGAACCACACAAAAGGCCTTATGGTTGAGGATCCAAACCTTCATCGATGCTTCCAATCCCCAAGAAAGGATGATGTTATTGAAGAAGTCCAGGGGGGCTTATCTGCTCCAAAATGGATGACCATGGTCCACTTGTGAAACTCCACAATCTCTTTAAAAGAATCTGAGAAAAATAGATCGCATAAGACCCATCAATAGAGACATCCTGAAAGTTAAAAAAAGGAGTCCAAAGGATGTAGGGAAGATGATACGAGTGGGGAGATGATATGTGAAGAAGCACATCCTTAAGCATCGGTCCTTCCAGGGGCACTTTGTCTGGTGGAGGGGAATGAGCAGCCACTGGATCTGAAGATCCAAGGTCGAGGGTGGGGAGTTGGGAGGGGCAAAAAAGGGTTAGCTACCATGAATAGAGATTCTAGAGTAGAAGCCGGCCAGTGGAACAACTTTGGCGATGGAAGAGGAATTTGAAAAAAAGGAGGCGTGTCAAGAAGGTTCTCTTAAAAAAATCATTTTCATTACCAATGTTTATATAGGATATGTAACCATTGTTCACGAAAACCTTCATATATTTTCAAAATAATTACACAGGACTCCCCAATAAAGAGAGGACAAAATCATAAAAAATGACATACATATATCCAAAACAACATCTACGAATCTATATTGAATGGAATATCTTGATTTATAGGAATTGGTTAAACAACATCCTTGTCTTTTAGATAAGGAATTTTTTTGACTAATTGTCTCTCCATTGGAAGATCATTTTATATTTTTAAATAAGAAGGATATAAAACTATATTTGTTCATTGATTATAGATAATTTAAGGAGGCCATAAAAAAGAACAAATACCCTCTTCTAGGGATTGATGATTTATCCAGCCACCTTCATGTGGAACTATTCTTCTATAGGTTTTACCTATGATTAGGGTATATTTAGCTGAGTATAAAAAATTATGATATTAAAAATACTGGATCCCAAGTAAATGATGTGTTTTTTCTTAATCTATTTGGATTTTATATTTTACTTTCCTTATTTATGGATTTAATAAATATTCTTTAGGTACAACCCTAATAAAATACTGGAGGCCTTTTTTAATGAAATCATAAAATATTCCAAAAGTTGTGTGGGCATGGGGTTCATCCAGTGGTCATACTATAAATTTTATGGAAGAATAATATTTTAGGTAAATATAGTAGTTGTGAATTTTTGTTATAAAAAGTAGGATTATTGGGACTCATTGTGTTAAGTAAATGGAACACATTTGATCTTGAAAAGGAAAAGTCCAGAGAGTAGTGACCTCATCCTACTATAGTGACTAATATTTATAGTTTACATTTCCAAGAAGGATACTACAAATGGGTTGTTGAAAACATTTCATTGATTTTTAATTCAATATCATAGTCAAATAGAGAGAGACAAATAGTAAATTTTATCTAGAGAATGGATTGTGAATAAATTTACTAATAATTTGTAAAATTTAGATTGTGCACATATAATAACATTTCCCTATGACAGTGAAGGGTTTCTCATTTATAGTTATGCATCCGTAAAGTGTCTTGGAAGTGTAATCATCAAATTTAAAATATGATTTCATATGTATATTGATGGTTAATGTGTCATTAATATAATTATCAGACACATTTTATTGAGTTATAAATAGTTATATTTGAATTAATGATAGGGATAAACTATCACCATAAAGAGAAGTTTGATATATACACTGAAAACTAGAGTTTGTTCTATGTATTCAAATAAATGGAATAAAACATGAGATAAAGTATATGTTTGGAGATTCTTAAGGACTATGTTTTTTATTTTCATTATCATCATGGAAAAGAAAATAAATTCACAAATGTGTTAAGTAGGATATATGTTTTAGTTCATTAAATGGTGTTGATTGAAGGATATCTGTTGATTGATGACTTGGTATATATGGAAATTGAATTCATAATGGAAGTGACATAATCATTACCATATGAAATTATTTCCCAACAATAATTACATGAGAATATAAAAAATGTACAAATAGATGATATTATGATACCGAAGATAATAGAGGCTTTGAAAAAAGGGAATTTTCATGAGTTAAATATTGATCAAAAGGGTGTATTAAGGTTTGGTAAAATAGTATATATACCATCTATCATTGAATTATATAAATTTCTAATGGTTAAATATCACATAAATAAGTTTTATATAAATCATAGAATAAAAAAATATAGAAATTTGAGAGATCATTATTGGTGGGATTATATGAAATGGTATATTGATGGTCATGAGACATGATGTTTTTTATATTATTTTGTGGTGGAATTGATAAAAATTTAAAAGGAGTGTTCCAAAAACTACTAATACCTACGTGGAAGGCAGAAAACCTCACAATGGACTTTGTTAATGGAATTCCAAAAACATCCAAAGGAAATAATTCCATTTGAGTAATCATTTATAGAACACAATTTTTTTCTATTTTTTATCTACATGAAAAGATATCCACCTTGAGTTCCCCTCTCATATGTATTTTTATGAAGTGGTGATAATTCATGCAGTAACACTATCTCTTAATTTATGTATAGATATAATATTTTTTACTATATTATGGGGTAGCCTTAAAAAGTCTATAAATAATGAAGTTAACCATACCACAACCAATCATCCATATACTGATGGTTAGTCTGAGAGTACTCATCAAATGCTGGAAGATATGTTAGTGGATAAATCACTTGATATTCATGGGAGTTGGAACAAAAAACCTCCACTTGTAAAATTATACTATAAAAAATAACTCTCGTATTCAAATGATTCCTCATAAAGAACAATTTATAAATATTTGTAGTACTCTAATATGCTGATGTGAAGTTAGAGAAGGAAAGAAGTTTAGAACATACATTGTGAAAGACACTACAAAGAATATAAAAGTGATCAAAAAACATATCAAGGATTCTCAGAGTTGAAAGAATATTTTTAATAATAATATAAGGAAGGAAGTATAATTTATTATTAGGTATCATATATTCCTAAAAATATATCAATGCAATATAGTCATGATATTTGGAAACAATTAAAAATTGATCCCATTTTACATCAGACCAATTGATATTCTAGAGTGTGTTAGAGAAGTTTCAATCCAGTCAGCATTGCCTCCAAATATTTCATGTGTCCTTGACTTCTTCCATGAGTCCCTATTAAGAAATTATATTTCAGACCCAACATGTACACTAGACACAATTTTTGTTGCATTTTTACCAGAATAGTCACATAAAGATGAACAAATCAAGATTCATGATAAAAGGGAACATGTATTGAGGAAGAATACAACACAACCAATGAATGTATTGTGGGAAAATCATATGTTCAAATAAGAAACATATGAGTATGGTGGGGTGATGAATAAAAAATACCACCATTCTTTAGAAAAGACACAAATATTGAGAATGAAATTTCTTAATGGGATAATGTAACAAATTGAAATTTGATTCTCTTATTAGTTATATAGATTATGTTTCACAATGTCTATTTTATGATGTTATGATCGCATAAGAAGTGTATTAAATTTCATAAAAAAATTCTCAACATGTAATAATAATTATGATAACAAATAAGGATTGTTCAAGAAAAAATTTCACTAAAGAATAGTGATAATATGAAGGGAAAATCTATAGCGATGTATTGTACCACAATGATCTATCCTGTAATGATTATGGTAATTATAAACAGATGTTTTTAGAATAATATAGTAATTATCAAGAAATTTGTTTAACATTTCTAAGAAATGTACTTAATGTATAGGTATGATAATGGTGGAGTACATATAGAGTGTAATGGGTAACATGACTTTAGGATCTGACTATTACCTTAATTTTTCAATATGAATTTTCTTATGATGATTGGAATAGTATTACAATCCAATATAATAGTAAAATAAATGTTTTTATGTGAATTCAAAAGTTTTGTAAATAAATTTTATGTATTCTATTATACATCCATATACTCTTTATGAACAAATACATTTGGTATTATAAATTCAATAATTATTAAAGCGAATAAATAATGGGTCTCCCATAAAAATATAATATTTTATAATAAATAAGTAATTTTTAATTAAAATAAATATTTCAAAAACTAGGAATTTTTTTCATAAAATTAATATTATATTAAAAAACAGTGCATCAAAATCAGGTTAGTGAAAAATCATGAAAATTTTCAAAAATATACTTTGTTTAGTGAATAATAAAAATATAGTTTTGTATTTTTAGTAATGTTTATGTTATCATAAATATTTTATAATGATTAAATAATTAAAATAATTGATTATTTACCAAAAATAAGTGATTTTTTAAATATAATGTATTTTATGAGTTAAAATGATTTTCCCAACAAATAAACAAATTTCCACAGTTTAAATAGAAAATAAATATTTTAAAAATATTATATTTTGGAAAAATTTATCATTCCTTGGAAAAAGTAATAGAAATAAACAAATTTAAGTCCTTAAATGTGGTTTTTAAGAAAAACCACCTTCTTTATTACATAACTAATTTTCCAGACCCATGAGAGGCCCTATGTTAATTAATTTTGCATAACCTAGAATTATTATGGCTTTATTGGAAACATTTTAATCAATTATCCTCACCTTTATACTAATACCCACTTATATATCCCATTTAATTCAATCCACATAATATTATATCACCCATGATTATATTCTCACAATGGTAGATTTTTGAAAGCTCTTAAGCTCTTAATTAATGACTCCTTAATGTTTATTATGCGATAATTAATATAAGAGATTATCTTACTCTCTCATTTTATCCATGTACTTCCATTGTTGTTAGTCTTATGATTTTTATGTTAATAAACTCTCATAAAATTATGATCATTCCATTACAATACAAATGTAGTTCTGTCAATGAGAGATTTTCATTCCGTCTCATTAATCTCATTCCTTAAATTATTTGTTACACTTTTTAGTCTACTAAAATAAATCATTGAATTTCTATGCTTCTATTTTTATATTTTGAATAGGAAAAATTATTTTTTAAATGGTAATGATATTGATGTAATTATACTTCATTTTTTGGTGATATACAAGTATATAACCGAAATGAAATTCTTCATTATTTAAAAATGATGAATATTTAATTTCATTAAATACTTATATACACAATTATTTTATATGAAACTCATTATTCATTTTTTAATGGATATTAATGAAAGGAATTATTATGATATATAATCTATGTGTAATGCATTAATTGAAACATATGATTTGTGCACAATGATATAAATCTAATTAATTGGACAATGAAATAATCTTCAAATTTGATGTTTTTATGATACCTTGGTGAATAACCTTGGTAATATGTTTCATGATTCCTTAGTGTTGAACCTCAGTGATATACACATGAATGTATAATTTCTATACTATAGTAAAATTCTCATGTTATTTATTATATAATTATTATTATTTTCTCTTTTTAGGCCTGATGTTTAATCCAAAATCTTTAATCTTGCTACTTTTTCATTTTTTATCCATTAGTGGGATTTATTTAAACAATTTTTTTATTAATGTGTGTCCCCAGAAATAATTTTCAATGTTGTGACAAAGGAAATAATAATAATTAACTATTTTAAGTGGACTAAAAAATATTATCTTTATGTTTTTATTACATAATTCAGGTATTTTTTACCTTGTTTGAAAGATAAGACTCCTAAAAAAGATTCATAGAAGTTATCAATATAATACATTATTAACAAATTATGTTAGAAATAATGTTTTAAAAATGTGTCTCCATATATCTCTAGAATTATTTCAACTAAACCAGCCACATTATTCTCCACTTGGATTATTTTATATTCCACTAATACTTGTGTAGACAATAACAATATTGATGGTTTGTTTATAATGGTCTATTGTGTGTCTTATTTTACCATAGTCAAATTGGTGAAGAAATATTCATGATCATATTGTATATTCATGATTTGATACTTTTTTTCATGCCAAAGGCAGTCTCAAAAATCATCATTTGTTTGATTCTTTAGTAAATTTTACAGTTTTTTTATTTATTTTAGATCATGATAATTAAATTTCATCCTAAATAACACTTCTTAATGACTACTAGATTGATAATTTTCATTGAGACTCTATAATGCCTGAATGGATTGTCCATCTGTTGTGCTTGTATGTCATTTGTTGTGAAGGCTAGTTTGTTTGAAGTGGTGAAGTGGTGAAGTGGTGAAGTGGTGAAGTGGTGAAGTAGTGAAGTGGTGAAATGGTGAAGTGGTGAAGTGGTGAATTGGTGAAATGGTGAAGTCATGTATGGTTTCTCACTTTTTCCTCAAAAGTGTTTTCATAATAAGAAAAAACAATTTTCTGTCTATAATATTAAAAACCTATTTTAGTTAATAGATTTTCTCCTCTCACTATATAATTTTATTCACCTAGTCCTTGAAACCATTTATGTTATAAATTTTTAATTTATATAGGTTGATATATTGTATCAATAGAATAAATATTTTTTCATCAATCTTCCACAACATAAAATGTAGACAACTATACTTCTTATAATTATATAAACAACATTATTTCTAGTTTATCAGCCTAATGTTGTTTTAGATTCATCTTTGTATTGGAAAATATTTTATGTAAAAGATTCTTCCTCACTTATTCTCATCCACCATTTATCTTTTGGTTGGTTCCTAATCATTTTAATTTATCTATATACTAAAATATATTAATTTGTTACATTACTTATCCATAAAACTACATTTATCATGTTAAGAAATTTCTATGATAAATGACACCTTTTGCATTGTGAATTATAGAGACTAAACATTATATGATATCATGCACATTTTGTCACTGTATACATAAAAAAAATTCCACATTAAATTTTTAAAATTATTCATATAAAAATATTCCATTTGAATAACGTTGAATGAAATTAAATCTAAAAGGGGTTGATTTTCCACCTTATAATAGAAGGTGGCGTATAACTTCAAAATATGCCTTATGAAAGGCGATTGAGATGAAATCCCATACCTTGAGTCCGACATGTCTTGTATGTTCTATATCATCCCAAATAATAAAATAACTTTAATTTTCTTTACTTTCTTGATATTTATTTCAATTTATTATTCCCTTCAAAACAATTATTTCCTTGTTAAAATAATTACATAATTATTTAAATTCATTTTGGATGTTTGGTCAATATTCGGTACGTGATTTCAAAAATAAACATGGTATGATGTAAATTATCCATGTGGTCATAATTCCTTCATCTACAGAATAGTATTAATGACATAATAATCTCTTTTATACATCAATTATAATTTTAAATCAAACAATTTATTTATGGTATAAAAATGAACAACTTTATAATAATGGAGACGGTAGGTCATATGAACACATGAGTACCATTTCTATTTTTCATCGATCATTATAGAAATAAGGTGATTAATATTTAATATTTACTGAATGATAATTAAATTATAAATATCATAATAATAATTTTACTATACTTATAAATAGATCATAGAAGAGAAATAATGAATAAAAACGAGTCACATCACTTTGTGGAGGTGAGATTTCACACGTACGTACGAACAAAGTTATCTTGTTTATGCACATGGGAAGTAAGAAAATAATTGATATATTATTTTATAATAATTATTAATATGGATTTAATATCACATAAGAACTTTAATTCCATTATTATAACTAGTCTTGAGATACAGTTGTGGGAAAATAATTAGATCGGTTCATGGTGGTCATAGTTCACACGTACGCATGAATGATTAATAATTTTCCCATTTAATTGAAGTGGAGACAGATTTAGGTGATAAATTATCAAAAAAAAAATATTAGTATATTTAATATAATAGATTTATTATTTCATCCTGGATGATGAATATTTGAAGTAAGTGAAATAAGACATAAAATAGAAACACTTAAATAAAAACATTGCATTTCCTTCAAATGATCACATTTCATAAAAACATAACACCCTTAAGGTGGGTTTTATGCATAAAATAAGGCTTCAATAATGTGTGGAGGTATTATACGAAATTTTCTGGGTAGATATAGGACAAACCATATGTTTTTTATGTGTGAGTTATTCAGAGGAATTGTGCCTTTTTATAGGAGAGGGGAAGGGCACCCTTGGAAACCCTTAAAATATTAAACTAATACAAATTATTATTTAACTCAAAATGAATCCAAATTAAGTTATATAAACTATAAGATTAGTATGGTTCCAAATTCTTTAATCCAACAAATATTATACATGCTTTGGATATTCTTTAATCCTTATGTATATGTTTTCACCCATTTAACTCTTACCATTGTATTAAGTAATTTACAACATGATTGTTAAAATAATTACCATATTATGATAAAATACCAATTCATGAGTCATTAATGAAATTATTAGACATATCTTAAAAGTTGGGCTGAATATAATATTTTTTTAACTTTTATATCATTTATTTAAATATTATATATTTTAAGTTAAAATTATTTCAATTTTAACACTTTTCATTACATGAATTTTTTCAAAAATCATAATGACCTGATTACTTAAAAAAATACTTTAAATTATAAATAATATTTAAATTTATTATATAAAACGTTATTATGGAATCAAATAGTTCAATTTAAATTTATTTTAATACTATTATTATCATTTATTTGATTCTTCCTTTAATAAAAATATTACTTCGTCGTCTTTTTGTCTGAATTAAATGTTATTATTTAATGTATAAAAAAAATAAATTATAATTATGTAGATAAAATTATTATATTTCAATGAAATATTTATAGAACAATATATTACTTATATAACCCCATATTTTAATCGTTATATTAATAAGAAACACATTTATGACATCTTTGTTTTACATCAAATAAAATGGTATTATTATCACAATCACAACCAAGTGGATTATAAAGGCGAAAATTTCAGAAAAAGTATTTTCATGCTCAAATTAAACTCATCAAAAAATATTTTGATAAGTTTTAGTGGTGTTTAATACTATAATAATATTATTTTTAACTTTAATTATCTGATTTACCAATAACCGTGTTAAATAAAATAAACTATTACTATTAAAAAAAATATTTTGATCCTATTAAATAATTTTTTTTAATATTTATTACATATATGTATTTAAATTTTTAAAATTCAAATCACAGTTTTGGCAAAATTAATTTAATGTAAATCCTGTTGACGGATCGAGAAAATCGATTTTCGACGTAAAAACATTCAAATGTTCACAAAGTTTTTATATCTAATCTCTATGATAAATTGATTCTAATGAACTAAATTGGATTAAATTTTAAAAAATAACTCTAATTACACCTTTAAACTAATTTAAATTATAACTTAACTATATAAATAAATAATATGAAAAAGAAGTTTTGAAATAAAATGTATTATTTTTCACTATTTATTAAAATATGAAATTTATCAAAAAAATAAAAAAACATTACCTAATCTAAATTTTTATATCCCTATTACATTGAATAAGTTTATTATGTCAATTATAATTTATAAAAGTGACCAAAACTAGATTAAAAATTGGTTCACCATCAACAAGCTGTAAAATTTACCTTTTTTATAAATACTTCTTTTATTCCTAAAAACGAATTTATTCTTATATCCTATCTATAAAACATATGAGATAAATTTTAAAAAACATATATAATTTATATTTTATTAATATAATAAAAAAAATGATTTTATTATTTTATAAATACAATTATTTTCACAAAGATAATTTCTCTTAAAAACACATCCTTTATATTCAATTGGTTTTTATTTTCATTTCTAATTAATTTTATAACCAATGAATCGTTATATAAACGTGTGTATACCATATTTTTAAAATTTAGTTAATAATTTTCATTCCCTTCATTATAACGGCTATGGGATAACAACAAATTAAAACAATAATATTAATAATATATTATTTTTTGGTATAACTCAATCTTTTGGGCAACACAAGATTTTAGCAAAATCCATTGTTGGATGTCGAGTACGAAAGCAGTCATAGACTCCCATTAAAATTAAATTTAAAATATAATTAATAAATATTAATAAATATTTAATATTCTTATTATATAATTACCTGATATGTTATAATAAAAAATGAATGGGTAGGAATAAAGCATGTATCTCGTTGAAATAAAAACTGATATGAAATTCCCCTACCTTGTGTCTTGAGTCTCTCTGTACTCATACATGATTCCTGTATAATAAATATAAGTTAATTATATATAATTTACATAATCATATTATTATATATAATACCACATATGGTTATATTATGAGATAATATTACTTTATTGTTAACAATCATATGTTATGGTTTCACTTTACGTAATATTCACTTCATTATTCGCATGTGTCATAATTTTTTATATCTCTACTCCATATACTTGTATCATGATTTACATAATGTAAAAAATGATATAAATATCATGTATATACAAAATATGTTTATTATAATAATATATATAATATATAACTATGAAATTTAATACACTGTTCATGGAGATGGTAAGCTGTACGTACGCATGAACATTCTTTATACTTTTCTTGTCATATTGAAGGAAAGAAACAAAATTTCATATGAATATATATATATATATATATATATATATCATTATTATAAAAGAATTATTATAACATATATATCATATAATTTCCCTAAACACAAACTTAACACACTATATGTAGTGTTTGAATGAATCACATCACTTTGAGTGTGTGGTAGTCCACACTTCCTCAAACTAAATTATTGAATTTTATTGAAAATAGAAAATAAAATGGAATATTTTGAAAAAATAATATATCATCATAAATAAATAATAAATATAATATATGAAATATATTAATATAGTATCCATCATAATATTTACCATGATATGTGCTAAAGGAAAAATGAACGATCATCATTTAGTGATGCGGTAGTTCATCGTACACATAAATAATATTTTTGTTAGCCATTAGATAAATATGTGTGTAAGTGTAGGTATAAAAATTAGAAAAAAATATCATAGTATATTGAATATAGTTATGTTTTTATAGAGGAATAGAATAAGAATAATTTAAAGACTGGATAAATAAAATAAAATAAAAGAGTTGGAGGGAGGGTGTTACCTCTTAATTAGTTAACTCATTTTAGTTTTCACCAATGGGATTCCAAGGAAGGATGTATGCCAGAAGGGAGGCTTCACAGATGAACGATTGGATTTTTAAAAGTCAATTGAGAATTTATTAGTTTATCCTAAGTGGCTTTATAAGTGTGAAGAAAACGGAGAGGCATTTTCCTTTTATCGGGGAGGGAAACGACAAATTTGGCATTTCTAAAAACTAATTAGGATTAACCTCATTTTTACCTAAATAAATTCATCAGTAAACAAATTAAATAAATAATTGATTTATAATTTCCTATTAATAGCCATATTTTTTTTGGAAAATTTTCAAGGTCTTTTGAGTCTTTAAAATTAATGTTTATTCCCTTATTAAGCTTAATTTTACTATAATTATTATAATGAATTTTAATTAATTTCACTATTAATTTTTGTGAAAAACTATGAACAAATTATTAAAAATTAAAAATTATTATGATTACAACTATGGAATCCATTTTTCTAAATTAAAAACACATATGTGGAAGAAATTAATCAATATTTAATCCCACAGTCAGGTCGACAATATTTCTTTTTTAAATGTAAAATCATTCAAAAGATTGCTTTGTTTTTCATATTTAATTTCAAAGTGGAATTGATTATTATGGACACATTTGATTAATTGATAAAAATTTAATATAATTAAACTATAAAAAAAATTAAAATATAACTTAACATTATAAATAATATAGATTAAACTGCATTTTTGAATTAAAATCCGGTATTTTTTACTATTCATCCAAAAATGAATTTTTCAGAAAAATAGCATAAATTAAGCGTAATATAATATTAATATTCTAAATTAAAAAAATGAAGTTTATTTACTCAAATTAAATTTATAAATATTTCTAAACATTATTTTAATTTATTTCATAGAAGGACATTAAAAGAAATTCATATGAGAAAATATTATTTTTAATTATATAAGGACGTTACCAAAAATTATATCTTTTCTTATCAATTTTATGTATTTAGATCAAAAACTATAAAAATATATTTTAAAACTAGTTATTACTATTCATATTACTAATTTTACTTTCTTGGTAATAATTATAATATTTTTAATAATTATAATAATAAAATGATATTTTTTAGAAACTTAGTGTTCTGTGTAACGTATTCCAAGTCAGTGTTGTGTGTAATGTATTCCAAGATAGTTTTTAATTTAATATATGCCCAGTTGGTGTTGCATGTAACATATAACCAGATTGAACTATGAGAAAGGAGTGTTTTATATAGTGATTTAATATAAAAAAACTGTTATTAGTGTATCGTGAAATGAAAAATATCAAAACATTAAATTAATTTGAAAAAAATACATTTCACAAAATTTCATGGTGTTACATTCTACCCCCAATAAATTGAATTTATCCCATGAAACTCATATGGGTTATCAATAGTTTAATACGTGAATGTTCATTTCCTATAAACACATATCATACAAATAAATACTAAAACCTCTTTTAAAAAGTGAAAGTTAGAACCATAATGGTTACCCGAAGTAACATACAACATGGATTCCACATAGGAGAAAATTGTTCGAGAGTGAATATTGGTCATGGGGTGAAATCTTAAATATTTATAGGGAGTAATTTAGTTTGTCAATCACAAACAAGATAATGATTAAAGAAATGTTGATGGCCCCAAATTAATAAATCTTTGATGATTTATAAATCCTTCAATTCAACAAAAAATATGATATTATGGTATCAATTTTTATCATTATCCTACTTTGAGTCTTTATTTTATTGAACAAGAATATATAAAATATACATAGTCAATATATTTCAATTAAAAATTATTCTTCGGTTGTGATTTTAACTATCTCTAATTAACCCATTACTTTAAGAAATGGATGTCCAAAAATCAACTTTGATGACTAAATCACTAAAATACAGCTTTTAAAAGATAGTAATGATCATAAAAGAATTAAAGGTATAACTAGTAATCTATAATTATTCTTAAAAATACTTATGGTTAAAACCTTATTCTCTAAACAAAAAAAGTAACATTACTATTTAATCATAAGTAATTATTCATCAAAAATAATTATACATTAACTCAAACATTATGGATGCCAGTTGTAAGCGTAAAACCCTTATCATCCTTCGGTCATGGGTTCGAGACCTACAACCTTTCCGGAATTTATTGGTTATCCCTCGACATATATAATGACCTTTTCTAAAACCACACAAATATAATCTTCAAAATAAAAAATATGAACAAACTTGAAAATTTTTTAATCACTAAATATCCTATTAACCAAGTGCTTCAATAAAATATCAATACATAAATACTTCCTACGATGTTAAACTTATATTTTTTATGAATGGATAACCTTATAACATTTATAAAATATGAAAATCCAAAACATTTTAAATTAATTCATGAAATCATCCTATAATTGACCCCTTATATATCAAAAAGTATCTCTTGGTTTTCAAATTCCAAACAAGTGAATACCATCATCGTAAATTATCTTGGAACTTGGTGGAAATTGGAATTACATAAATACTGTTTGAAAATATGCATTATTTTTTATTCCAATGATTTCTGGATATATTCTATAAATACAAGAAGTTGTAAATTACATCCATTATATCATTAAATAATTTTCAAAAGACTTTAATTAGTTATAAGGTAATTAGTACCATCCAATTTATTTATTTATATCCCAAAAATCATTATACATGAAACAATATCTTAACATAAATAACATATTATGGGTTGTATTAACTTATCCAAAAAATCACCTTATTATTAGACCAATTTTTCACTCCATCATAAACATTCAATATAATCATTTAAATCCATAGATAAAAAACATAAACAAGGCAATCCTTGTTTATTTCCCCTTTCATAATTCTTGAATCCAAAAAAATAAAAAAATAGATTACTTTATCCATAATGAATTTACTGGGGTACCTAATTCTGTTACATAATACCTCTTTCCTTTCACATTGGATATGTAGCCTCTTTATCATAAGAAATATAACTATTACCTGTACCACCTTTCTGATTATCTTTGAGAGCTTCCTTACTTGGACATTGACTTGCATAATGACTGCTCATTCAACACATAAAAAACATAACCATAGATAATGTATTAGGGAGGCCAATATTCTCATCCATTTCATTAAACTAACTATTCATTCTTCCCATTCTGTCACTTAATTTGTTTCCTTATTTTCCAATATTAAAACATCTTATTGTTCTTCTAAGACATTAACATAGGTGATTCTTACCAGATTTTGGAAAGAATAGAAACCGAATATTCATTACAACATAGTATTCAATACTCAAACTCTTATGGAACTACTTATTTATTTTCTATGGTAAGTATGAGGGTAAGTTAGATGTTCCTAAGGCTCCGCCGATGCCCTATATCCTACCCTCCACTGATGACCTAGTTCGAATGCCGCCGGTCTCTGCTCCCCCCTCCCGATCGGAGGGGGTGATTTGCGCTGTCTCTCACAGATGAAGAGACTCATAGAAGGCATTTTTCCGTCCTTCCTGAGAATTTACATCTCGCAGAAGGTCCCCAATATTTTCCGAGAGGCTCCTCAACTCTCTTTTCTACTGGAGGAGATCAATGGTGAATCTAATCTTTGCAAATTCACAAAGGTGACCCATTTCCATCTTCAACGACCCTCGGTCGAATCCTTCAATCGCTCTGTCTCTGAGTCATGGAAGCTAAAGGAGCGGTCGATCATCAGTTTAATTGATAGAAGACACTTCATGATTCGTTTTGGCTCGGAGGAAGATTTGATCTACACATGGTCCAAGGCACCTCGGAGATACAATGGTGTGGCGTTCTATTTGTTTCACTGGAACTTTTACTTCCATATGCGGCGTGATCCTTCGATGTTTGCGACCTGGGTAAGTCTACCGGGTCTTCCACTTTATTTCCAGAACCCCTAATTTTAGGTGCAATTGGTAACTTGATGGGAAGGTTTTTGTGCTCTGATTGGCATACTGAGGTGGTTTGTAACCAAATTTTTCCGACAATTTGTGTTGAAGTTGATGCTGCAAGGAAGCTGATCCGAAGCATTTGGGTCACTGATGATAAGGAGTTTTGTTTGAAGTAGGAGGTGGTTTTCGAATAATGGATGCACTACTTTGTGTCTTGTAGCCGATGTGATTAGTTGGAGTTGAATTTCCGCAGCGGGAGGATGAAAGGGATGCGTACAATAGAAGGTTTTAGATCATAGTGGAGGGGTGATGCTGCTATTCTGGAGAGGACTTTGCGAATGAGGCACACTAAAGATGGTTTGGCAGTGAGAAGGGATGAGGTGGGGAAAAGTTAGGATGTGCGGAGGATGTTGGGTGTGTCGGAGGTGGAGACGATGTTGAGCAGGGCACTGGGGTAGGGGATCCTAGAAGCGGTGGTACAGTTGTGGAAGAATCGGTGGCTTCTATGTTTGTGCAGGAGAGTGGACAAGATATAGCTAGCAATGCAGTGGGGGGGGGATCACGAACTTCATCCTCTTTTCATGATATCTCACAGGATTGTGATGTTTCAGTCCCTGGTCACTCCTCTAGTTTGATGGATATACTGGACACTCAAGTTATGGCTTAGGAGTCGGGGCAATCTTCTTCTGGGTTATCAGTGCAAAGGATTCCTTTGCAGAAAGTGGAAACTGTACAACAAGATCTGACAGTTGAGAAATTCTTTAACCTTTTAAAATGTGATATTGGAATTGGGAATGCAGATACAGTGTGTTCCTTGGCATGCAGTCCATTACTGTCAGAACATGTGGATGGCGGTGTCCGAGAGTAAGATGAGAATGCTGAAGGCATGATTTTCTTGGTTTCCATAGGCAACAAGTTTATGGAACTAGACAATGAAGAAGTTTTTATTGAAGAGGCAAATGATGAAAGGCATGATGATGGTCTCATGCAGGTTGTTGATTCTCTGGTGGATGCTGCAACTAGTGAGGATGTGCATAACTTGGTGGATTGGCCTCAATTTCCCAACACTATTGACCCCTGTAATCAGATTCATCAAGTTTGTTGTTTGGAGGGAGTTTATTGAGAGGTGAAAATCTTGGGAAAGTGGGGTGAACTCTCGGATAGTGAGAAGGAAAAAGATGGTGGTATGACCCAACCTTCTTTTAGTGCTGTTGTTCAAGGTGATAAGATGATGGTGCGTGGTGGTGAGGACAATAAGACTTGTCCACCACATTGGCGATAGAAGAAGGATTATTCTTATTTGCCAAGGCTAGTGTCTACCGGGGCTTTTATTGGTATGGAAAACTGGTCTATGCAATCTTCGAAGGAGTCATTAGATTTGGAGAAGTTGGATCTGAGAGGAAAATATGCCAAGCTTCATAAGTATTATGAAACCTCCGAATGGGAAATAGATAATGCAGAGGGAATAGTCCATAATGGGGATGGTGACGGGTTTGGATTCTATGATATGTAGTTGTTCTTCTGACCTGTTGTACCTACTTAATGTTTTTTATTTTATTAATAAATGGTCAGAGGCTTGCCTCTGACTAAGCGTTTCTGGTATGAGGGTTAGTTAAGGTATATGTTTTTAATCATGTTTCATGGAAACTGATTAGGCACGATCACAACATCTTTCAATCCAGTGATCATACCACATGAATTTTCATCTACAAAAAGTCCATGATATTCAATGTTAATCCAATTCCTTCTGGTTCCAACCATTGAATAAAAATAGAAGCATAATGTGAGCATTACCTATCACAGTAGAAACCACATAGTCCTGAAATGAATTACTCATAGGATGTCTGAATCATGAAACTTTCTTTACTCTATGACACACTAGGTTAATTCTAGGTTATTCATAGCCGACTTATATTTAAATACTTCATGATGGTTCAGGAAGAGTTTGTGAATTTACAAAGAATATCCCATGAGAGTGTTAAACTAGGAGTGAACCAAGACCTATTGTAATATACTTTCTTACCTAGAGTCTGGCTCAGTACATCTTGTCAGTGTTGTTACCCCTAGGAACATCTGGGCATGAGACACATCCACTTTTATTATCCAGAAAGAGATCCATTTCGAAGAGACTACCCAATATATCATTTACCAAAATTTCTAAACATTTTCCTACACTTTTTCTAATCCATTTATTTATCCCTAGACATGACCTTAGGTTTCTCACTAAGGTTTTCTCATCCAAACACCCAAAGTTAACTAAAAATTTAATCTGATACAAACTATAGAAACCATTTATTTTTTATACATTAACATTACATAACGTTTTTGGAATAGATAAAAATTCATACAAAAATATTCCCAAAGATCATAGTAGTCAAGTTCATTTGGAAACATGAAAACAAAAACATGAGAATGTAAGGGAGCTACATTATCTCCCATTATGTTTTTCATGACTAGAACCCTTCTTAGACACATTATACATAATACATAAATTCATAAACAGGGGAAAGAAACATGAAAAGGTGAAATATTAGATGCTTAGTAATGTTAAATAATGGAGACATGTAATCATAAGAATGGGCATAAGATTATGAGACTATGATCATAGCATTGAAATATCATACCCTACATATCTTAAGATCATAAACATAAATAATGTTATAAATAATATAAGTTCATAATGCATGAATCATAAATAAATAAAGAAAATTATCCAAAAACCTATAACATATGAATAGAATATGGGATTTTGGCTGAAAAATGAGCACATATAATGATTTCTATGGTAGTCAATACATCAATTCTAATGCCATATTAGTGAAAAAAGTGCATTAATGAACCAGGATCACTCCCCGTTCTAGCCCTGTATTACTGAATTAGGTTCCCTACTTATTCCAGCCCTATATTACTAAACTGAGTTCATTTCTTGTTCCATCCATGTAATACTATACTGAATTCATTTCTCATTCCATCCATGTCTATCTCATTAGATATAAATCTTTACCCAATTCATTTTAGGGAGATATAGGTCCAAAAAATCTCATAATAAAATCACACATACATTTTCCACAATATCAGAAAAAATCACAACATAAGCCATGAAATAAAATGAGTATTATAAACTTGTAATAATATCAAATCATATGGAAAAAAGACAGGTTTCATAATAATTTCATCATAAACATAGCCCATGAAAAGAAGCGGGTTTCAAAATCCTATATCCCAGGAAATAAAAAAAAGTTTCATAAAAATCCTACCATCAAAGCACAATACATTCATAGAAAGAATATGTATGGAAAATTGAATAATTTCCCTAGAAAGGAATGACTAACACTAAAATATATTATTTTATATAGGAAATAAATTTGAATGATATTTTTGAAATCATTTATTTTGGGAAATATCATTTCATCACGAAAAATTATTTTAAAAAAACATAAATCCATTTGAAAACCATTTTCCATGAAAACAAATAAAAGAATATTGAAAATGTTATGAAAATGATTTCATTAAGAGTACATTGAAAACATATAAATAATTCTTGAATTTTTTTTGAAAACTAACTTTTTTAAAATAATTTTAAAATATATAAATAATGATTGTAAACACTTTGTAATTTTTTTTAAAGATACTATGAAAACATATAAATAAATATTTAAAAAAAATCAAAAACTATTTCTTTGAAAATACTTTGAAAAAATTGTAATGAAATATTTAAAACGTTTTAGAATCTTTTTACTTGAAAACATTTGAAATAAACTTTAAAAAATGTTGAAAATATATTTCCCTGAAATCATATAAAATAATGATTTAAAAAGTTTAATGTACTTTTGAAAACATAAATTTTTTTGAAAACCTTTTTATTTATAAATAGATTTTGAAAAATTTAATATAAGCATTGATAACATTAAAATGTTTTTGAAAATCCATTTTCATTGAAATCCACTATAAAATATATAATATCCAGAATATTAGTAAAAAATTTTCTTTTTTAAATAGAATTAAATTTTAATCTTGTAAAAGAATCTTCAAGGGAATTTTAATCTTGATGGCGGGTAAATCTGTACATGTCATACAAGTTAATAATAACATTCATTTTTTACACGGTTAAATGTTTGAAAAATTCTATATTCAGAAAAAGAAAAGAAGATTCCACTGAGGAAACTTTTAAAATACATAAAGGGAATATATTTATTTTAAATATTATTGGATAATAGTATTGTATTCTTGAAAACCATTTTTATAAAACATGGTTTCATGGAACATATATTTCCAACCGAAGACATGGTAATGTTAGGATTTTCTAAAAACACTTTCTTAAAAATATTATGTACTATATAGTTGAAAAATGGTAACTATTCATTAATATATTAGGAATAAATATAGAAGAAAAAACTACATTAACTTTCACAAGAGTTGGATCAAAATATTTCATCTAATTATGTATAATAATAAAAATCTCAAAAAGCGATGAGATTGTTTCAATTAACTCTTAAAACTTGGTAAATTTGAACCATAATCCCCATGTAAGAAAAATTAAATTAAATTAAGATTAAAATGTCATGAAAATAAATAGATAAATTATATAACATTTAATGGTAGTATACAAACCTCATGAAAAAATATAGGTGCATAACATGGAATGTCTCAAAGAAGGGAAATTGAAATAAAATTACTTACTGATTTGGTAACATCTGAAACATTAACCCCATGAAAGAAATATCATAGAATGTAAGTGTAGATACCCATAATTTCAATTATAATAATAATATAATACATACATGGGATTTATAAAAAATAAAAAAAAGTAATGGGTAGTGAATAAATCATGTATCTCACAAAAATTAAATGTGAGATGAAATTCTCATACCTTGTGTATTGACTCTCTTTGGACTCATACATGTTTCTTATATAATAAATATTTTTTATTATATATCATTTACATAATTATAATATTATATCTAATAACATATATGGTTTTATTATGAACCTATATTATCTTCTTGTTAACAAACCTATGTAAATGACTTACTTCTCATAATATTACCTTTGTTTTTCGCTTGTTTTTTAATTTGTTATATATTTGATCCTTATACTTATATCATGTTTTACATAATTTAAACCATGATATAAATATCATGTAAATTGATTATATGGGTATTATAAAAATATATAGAATATATATGTATGAAATGGAATACACCATTCATGGAGACGGTAAGACATATGTACGCATGAATGCTATTTCCATATTTATTGTCGTATTGAATGAAAGAAATAAAATGAAAAATATGAATCTTTATATGTACATATATAATAATTAGATTATAATTATTATATGATAAATATCATATATTTTCACTAAACCCATTATTAATACATTCTATGTACTGGGTGAAATAATCACATCGCTTTTTAGGGGGCAGTAGTCCACACTTCCTCAAATGAAATTATCGTATTTAAACCAAATGGAAAGTAAAATGGTATGTGTTTAAAAAAAATAAATAATATTAAATAAATAATAAATATGATATATTACATATATAAAAATTGTTTTTATCATAATGTGCTCTATGAGAGGTAGTATTGGAAAAATGAACAATCATCATTTAGTGAGGCAGTAGTTCTCCATACAGATAAAAGGTATGTTCGTTACCCATTATATGTATGTTTTTGTAAGTGTAAGTAAAAAAACTAACATAATAAAATACTACTATATTTAAGATAATATTTATATTATACAATCATGTAATAATAAGTGTTTAGTGAGTGGAGAAAGAAAATAAAATAAAGGTGTTGGAGGGAGGGTGTTACCTCTCAATTGCGTAACTCCTTTTGGTTTTCACCAAACAGATTCCTTGGAAGGAATTATAACCAAATATAGGATTCAAGGAATAATGTAAGGTTTTTTATAATTTAATTGGTTAGGTCTTGTCCAATCCTATGAGGATTTAGAGCTGTGATGAATAGAGAGAGGTGGTGGCCTTTGTGGGGGAGGGAAAGGACACACTTGCCAGTTTGGAAAACAATATTGGTGTACCAACGTTTTTACCCAAACAATTTAATAAAAAACAAAAAAAAAACTCAATAATGGGAGGGTAGTGTTAGAATGAGGTCAATAAAATGGGTGTTGTACAAGTTTATAGGTCATTTGGTCCCTTAATATTAATGTTTACTCCCTTATCAAGCTTAATTTTACATTAATCATTGTAATTAATTTTAATTACTTTTACTAATCATTTTGGTCAAAAAATAAGTATAAATTATTAGATATTATAAATTATGATGATCCCAAATATCGAAATGATATTTCAAAATTATAGTCACATAATTGGCAGAAATTAATTTAAATTTAATACCAGAGTTGGGTCGACAATGAAAGATTTTTAAATAAAAAACCTTCAAAAGTTTTATATTTTTTTAAAATTGAAATTGATTTGAATTCCGCAAATTGGATTAACTTAACATAATATAGTATAATTAAACTTTTAAACCTAATTAAAATACAATTTAACCTTATAAATAATTTAGATGAAAATTATGTTTGGAATTAAAATCCAGTATTTTTTAATATTCATCTAGAAATGATATTTCTCAAAATAAACTCACAAATTCACCATAAGATAATTTAAACATTATTAATTAAAAATGGCATTCATTTCATAAAATTTAATTTCAATTTTTTTTAAATTTAATTTTACTATTTTTTATAGAAGGACATTAATATTAATTTATTTGAAAAAATAGTATTTTTAAACATTTGAAAAAATTACCAAAAATTATATATTTTGTTATCAATATGTTTTAATTATATAAAAAAATTATAAAAAAATATTTTAAAATAATTTATTAGGCTTCATATTACTATGTTTAATGACATGGTTATAATTATCTCATTTTTAATAATTATAACTATAAAATGATGTTTCATTGAAACTCATTATCATGTGTAACATATGCCAAGTTTGTGCTACATGTAACATATGCTAAGTTGGGGTTTCATGTGACATATGACATGTAGGTGTTATGTGAAACATATTCCAAGACAATTACCTATGAATGAAATGTATAACTTAGTGATTTAATATAAAAAAAATTCAGTGTTGCGTGAAATCAAAAATATAAAAAGATAAAATTAATTCAAAAAAATATATCACAAAATCATATGGTGTTGAAAGGTTAAATGTATTGAAAAAATGATATTATATGAATTTATCATCTACATGGTGTTTAGTTCAGAAGAACACATTCCTTGTACTCCCATTCTACATCGCTAGGAGTAATGCACTAAGAAAAATATCACATGTCATGTGCCCCATGATTGGGGGAATAGGTTATAACCAGTGGTTACATGGGCCGAGGCATGGCCTGGTACATATGGAAAACATTATTACACCATTATAGCACAAAACATGGGCATGAATTGATACAAACACATGAAAATTAATAACAGGGATGACCCAAATAACATTTCCACGCACTGGCTACACATCGAGTGTCGGTCCGACCACAACATTTCATTTTTCCCTCAATAGACATGACTTTTATGGGGAAAATTGAATTTCATATGATACAGGGAGACACTAAAAGACCCAGTGTAAGAAATATACGTCATTTCCTACCAAATCAAGTCATGAAATGTTTTATTCGGCTGTTGAGGCCCTCTTTCTCTTTAGTTTGGACTAGTTTCAGTTGGGTATGTTTTCTTGATCTATATATATGATAGTACAGTGTAAGATTTTTTCCTCAATATAATATTGGGATACTATCTATGAGTTTTATCATTGGTAGAGTTTGTGTATAAGGCCCCATCCTTAAACATTACTTAATCTTGAGTTATTTCAAGAATACACGTTGAGGATCTTTTCAGTTTTAGAGTTTTAGAGAATTAGATCATAAATCATGAATTACATTCAACATATAAAAAAAGTGGACACATAAAAGATAATACTCATTTTTTCCCATTAAAAGAAACATATCTAAAATAAAACATAAATTCTTTCATGACACTTCCTTGACACTATCATGAAATCATGTACCTTTCCCTTGACCTATGAAAAACATTTCAAAAACCTGGGATGAGCATGAAAAGCTCAGTAAGGGATATAAAAATACGAAATGAAAACATTAGTCTATGTATGAAATAATATTTTACTCATAGAACATAAGAATTTTAACATACCTCATCAAATCATGAATAAATCATAGAAATCATAAGACATAAAGGTAACTTGAGGCATTTATAACATTCTTACGTAGGGAGAACTCTCATGGTTATGTTTGGAATACCCATCACAGTATATTCCCTAAATCTTTTCGGAGAAACCTCAATGTTTAACCCCTTCGCGTTACCCAATACATTGGAGAGCTATATCGGGATCACCCGCCCTTAGTTTATCATAGAACCACCCGTCTTCATAAACAATTCCCAAGAACCATAACATAATCATAGAACATAACTTAAGCATAAATGAAAGATAACATTCCCACATTGAAATAACAATACAAAATTTTAAGATATTGAAATAATGAATCCATTCTAAAAACCATTTTCAAAAACATTTAAAACATTTAATAAAGAGTTTTTTGAATCAAACGATACACCATATAAGAGGGAATTGGTGCATTTCAAAAATGAAGTCTCAATGGAAATGTAAATTGAGATGAAATCCCCTATAAAGAAGGTATCCTTAAATTAAGGATAAATCAATCTCATAATTATGTGTGAAAAATATAAATAAACCCAATATAAGTGGATATTAAGTGTAAAACAACTAGAGGTAATTCACACATATTCATAGGTTGACATATTCAATAACTACAAGTTGAACCCAAAGAAATAAAAATTGGGTTAAGAATTTCCTTTGGTAAAATTCGACAGCCTAATGGCATCACCTTAAAATTCATGAAATGAGTTGATGAGACAAAAACGGTATCTCATCACTTGGAAATAAATTTTACATAAATAAGGATATATAATAACATATCCCATATAATAATATGTAAATTAAAAGACATAACAAAAGAAGTGTTTTAAAAAGAGGAGGGTGAAATGTTCCCTTACCGATTTGGGTAACATTCGAAACGTACACCCCATGAAAGAACGACTATACAAAATTGATGTAAATAATCATAAACTAAATTATATTACACAAAGAGTATAATAATGGTCAGTACATATACCACTCAAAGGAAATGGTGAAAAAATGTAGCATAAATCTCACAGGAATAAAAGTGAGATGAAAAACCCCTTACAAAAACTCGGAAGCCTAACGACACCACTTAAAACTTCCAAAAAATGGATTGATGAAATACAATAGGGTCTCTCATCATATGGACATAGAAAGTATAGTAATAGAAATATGAAATAAAATCCCCCAACATAAGAAAGAGGAGCTTAAAGGAAACGACATAAAAGAGAGTACTTAAAAAGAAAGAGATAGGTAGGATCCCTTACCCCAAGTACGACTTGTCTTGTTCGTTTCTTTATATTGCTGAATAATAAACTTTTTTCAATTTATAATTTCTTAAGGAAGTACTTTAAAGTTTATTATTAAATTAATATCTTATATCATAATGTTATAATAATTAGTTAATTATGTGAGTTCATATCATACGTTTTGTCGATGTTCGGTACATGAGTCAAAAATGATCTTGTTTGAAAATGATTGTCCATGTAGTTATAAGTAAATCAACTAAAGAATAGTATTAATGATTTAAATATCATATATATCCAGTGAATATTCATTTTATACTATTCCATAACATTTGGAGATAAAAAGAAATGAAATGCACCGTTCATGGAGACGGTAGACTGTACGTACGCATGAATGCTACTTTCATTTCTTTGTCATATTAATGGAATTAAAAATAATTGAGATATATATATATATATATATATTATTACATTATAATATATATTTTTTATTGGTCACATAAGTTCATTAATTTAATTCTTTATACATTCCATGTATTGCATGAACGGGTCACATCACTTGAGGGGGCGGTAGTCCACACTTGCTCGTATGAAATTATCGCAATTGAACAACATGAAAAGCATAAAGGTATGTTTTAAATATAAAATAAATAATCATATTGGAAACATAAATACCATATATATCATATATAAAATACAGTGACATCAAAATGGCCACCAAGAAAGGTTTTAAGAGAAGATTGAACAATCATCATTTCGTTAGGCAGTAATTCACCATCCACAAAAACAATATGTTCTTTAACCATTAGACGAAGGTGTGTGTATGCGTAGCTCGAATACTTCACATAAAAACATACTAGTATATTTATGATACTGGTGTAGTTACAAAAGAAAGAAATAAAAAGAGTTTAGGGGTTTGGAGAAGCAAAATAAAACAAAAGAACACAAGTGAAGACATTACCTTTAAATCGGGTAACTCCTCTTAGTTTGAACCAAAAGGGTATCTTGAAGAGCATTATTCCAACAGTGAGGCTTCAAGGATGAATATAGGGATGTGGAGAGATGAAATGGTCAGGGGTTGGCCGAGCCAAAGGCTTGAGAGGTGTGGGTAAGGTGGTAGAGGTGGGGGCCTTTTATAAGAGAGGAGGAGGGGCACTTTTGGAAAGTTATAAACTATTACTTTATTATAAAATGATTTTCGGAATTTAAAGGACCCAAAAGGATATATTTCGAGTATAAGGTGATAAGGTTTCGAAATACACCCATCCAACATGTTTTTTACAAGTGTAAGACTTAGCTTTTACCCCATATTCTCATTTTATTTAAATCGTTCATTTATGAGGTAATCACTGCATCATCACGGTGTCATAAATTAATTAATTTATTTAATGTCTAAAAATTATAAAAAAAATATCATGATGTAGGAAATACTTTTATCTTTCTAATTAATATTCATAGTCAAAAATATGTCTTGTATAACCCCATGTAAAAATTGCTTTAGTAAAACAATACATGTTTGTGACATTTTTATTTTAACTTTAAATAAAAAGTTATTAATGTCATTTTCCTACCAAAGTGGATCCATGGGGTCCCCAAGTTGACCCATGGAATGTCTTGGTCGGCCATGAATCATAAAATAAGGGTAAGACATGTGTCATGGTCATTTCATATTATTATAACATTATCATTACCTTAAATTACACTAATTACCTTTAACAGTGATTAATAAAACTTAAAAGTTACTATTCACCAAAAAATTATTTTAATCTCGTTGAACCACATTTTACTTCCTAATGAAAACCATGAATGTCAGATTTTTGAAAATCAAATCACAGAAGTGGTAAAGTTTCATTTAAAAGAGAAATCTGTTTCTTTAACTTCCACTTAGTGGTTTCACTATTCATAAAAAATTGATGTTTTTCAGAAAATCCAAAAAATTCACCCTAAGCTATATTTGATGTTATGAATTAAAAAATGAGGTCTATTTTAAAAAATTCAAAATATATAAGTTTCATTAATTAATTTAATAATTCTTTCCTGCTGTCAAAACAAATAGCGTGTTATTAAGAAATAATATCTATTAAAAGATTGACACTCGTTTAAGTCCAATTTCAAAGTTAAATTAATTCCAATGACCACCATTGGATTAAATGGTAAAAATATATTCTAATTGAACTTTAAAACCAGTTCAAAATATGATCTAATCATATAAATAAATTAGATTAAAAAGAGGTTTTCAATTAAAATACAACATTCTCACTAAAAATGATCTTTATCGGAAAAATAACAAAAATTTACACAAAGTAAATTTTGATGTCCAGATTCTAAAGAAGGATTTTATTTTGTCAAATATAACATATAAAATCTTCAAAATTATATTTAAAAAGGGTTCTCCATCAAAAGGCGGTTAATCAACCTTTTAAATAATATTAGAAGATTTATGCTTAAAATTGGATTCATTCGCATTTTAAGCCTCTAACATTTATTAGAAAAAAGTGAAAATACATGACAAACATATATAATCATTTTGTAGTTAGTTCTATTCATTCCCTCTATTACAACGGCTAGGCGTTAACTACCATTTAAAATAATATTATTTTATTATTAGAGTTCAATATAAGATTTAAAAGAAACTCATTATTGCGAATTGGGTACGCCATCGAGCATAGAGTTCTCTTTAAATTAATATTAACATTTTATTCACAAATATGGATAAATATGAAAAATTAATATTCTTTATTTACCTGGGATGTTACATCCTTCCCCCCTTTTGGAAATTGCATCCTCGCAATTTTTAAAATTGGGCTTGGAAAATTCATTGAAAGCCCCACATCAGAAAAGAAGTAAATTAAAATGTCACATTAAAAGAAAGAAAGGGAAGTATAAAGGTCACCCGAGTTAACCCATACTAGGATTCCATGTAGGAAAACATGGATATTGAAGAAAAAACAAAGGGTCATGTTCTGAGGGACAGTGATAGAAAACATGTTTAGGAGAAAGTTAACCACTAGAAAATCACAAACTAGTGGTGGGTCAAACGGTGTTTGATCCCCCATTAGGAAAAGTTAACAGACAACATTTTTGTTTTTAGGATACTTTTCATTGAGTAATTTATTTATTATCCTAACTAAATCATATGGAAACATACTTACTTGTCGTGTAGACTCTCATCTCCTACTAGATTTCTTACACAAACTCATATTTTCTCCAAAAGATGAGTATTTAGGATGACTTGATCACATTAAGAGAGCTATAATAAAATTCTAGAGAATAACCTAATCCACAAAATAGAACTATGTATTTCCCATGTATTTAGACCTTAACCAAAACCAAAATTGTTAGAACAAGATCAGATAATCCACAAATGGATAATCCTTTATAAAAAAGAAAATCTATTCTTAATCTCCAAAATTTATCCAACAAAACCCAAATTTCACCGAAGACCATTCAATAAACAATTTGTCCATAAGATTATTCAATGTAAACCAAACTAAGATTGAAACCCAAATATTTGAAGGATTTAATCACATAGTCTTCCAAGGTAAAAATTAACATTTGTCTCCAAATAACATCAGTTTCTCTTAATGTCTCATACTTAAAAGTAATTAACCTTATCACATATCCTCTATGATAGGTTAATAATTTCTATAGATAACCCAAAATGAACTTACTCCTTATTCATACAATCATCTAACTATAAATAATTAGTCAAACTAACCGGGGACTTCACGTATTCCAGTGGTAGGCGATAAATACCAGTCGCACTTTGGTTGTGGGTTCGATTACCACAGCTTTGTTAGAAGCGACGGGTTGTCACACGGTCTGCATGTTGTCCTTTTTACAAAAATATATAATTTTAAAACATTCCCCAAAACGAGATAAAATATTTAAAAATAATCATAACATATTTTAACCACAAATGTTATCTAATATCTTTCATTTTGCAACCCAAAATTTAATAACCAGTAATTGCCTCAAATTCAAGGATCATATAAACCCAAATGGTTCTTTATAACTATATCCACAAAAGAAATGATCATTATTCCTTGAATAAAATTTTCATATATCAAACCTCAGGGTTACATATACAATAAAAAGTCTTCTAATGTAACCCCATCATCAAAAGAGACATAATATATTCAAGAGTTTCACCATCCTAAAATCTACCATAACTCTTGAAACCCGAATATGTTGACTTCTTACTCATTCAACATTCTTCATGATCTATTAACCATTCCTTTTCAACTTATTCTGAAATACATATTTCCTACAAACAAAATCATTAATTATATCCTAATATTCCAATAATAGGAAAACATATGTTAAGAAATAATCCATACATTTCATTGGTCATTGTCAGTTTCTTCATCCTCAATTGGAATGGCATTACGTATTGGTAAACAGATATTTGTACGATATTGGTGACCCCATTCCCAAAACTTCTTCATAGGACAAGTGTTTTCATAATGACCATGGACACCACATTTGAAACATCCAATTGATCCTTTAGAAAGAACATCTTTCCCTTTCCTAGAGTCAACTAGATGCTTCCTTTTTCCATGGAAGGTTCTTGCTTTATGACCTTCATTTCCACATCTATAGAATCTTTCTATCCCTTTGAAACATTTTCCTATGTGTTTATTTCCACATCTTTGACACATAGGTTTTTGAACAAACTTACCTTTATGATTATTACCTAAACATTCTTAGGGATTTGTTTCTTGCATATATGATTCCTTATAAAAATCACTAAGGTTCAGGTAATCAATAATGACTACAGATAGTTGGTTGAGGATAACCACAAGAGTTATCATTGCATCTCCCATATCATTCAGTTGTTATTTCATAAAACCATCATAGTTTTCTTCAAATACAATGTTACTTTGGTGCCTACTAGATCTAGCCATTTACTAAAACCAAAAAGGCCAGTGTTAGTATATTAGTAAAATCATCATATAATAATGAGGAACATAAACACCAAGATATACTTCTCCAAGTTATCTCCAACTCATTCTAACTTTCAAAATAAAAACAATGACTCCATCTAATATATTAACCATTGTGGTTATACACAACTTTTCACTTTTGCTTAAACAACACTCTAACCTCTAAAGTTATCTAAACCAACCTATGATTAAAAATATAAGGCCCCAGCCTTAAACAATACTTAATCTTGAGTTATGTC
The DNA here is from genome assembly GCA_963277665.1 of Viscum album. Taxonomy (NCBI): domain Eukaryota; kingdom Viridiplantae; phylum Streptophyta; class Magnoliopsida; order Santalales; family Viscaceae; genus Viscum; species Viscum album. The sequence continues at coordinate 1,285,976,088 of OY728133.1, forward strand.
AAGAATAAACGTTAAGGATCTTTTCAGGTTTAGAGTTTTAGAGAATTAGATCATAAATCATGAATTAAATTCCACATTTAAACAAAGTGGATACATATAAGATAGTACTCATTTTTCCCATTAACGGAAACATATCTAAAATAAAACATGGAGTCTTTCTTGACACTTCATTGACACTATCATCACATCATGTACCTTTCCCTTGACCTATGAAAAACATTTCAAAAACCTAGGATGAGCATAAAAAGCTCAGTAAGGGATATAAAAGTACGAAATGAAAACATTAGTGCATGTATGAAATCATATTTTACTCATAGAACATAAACATTTTAACATACCTCATCAAATCCTGAATAAATCATAGAAATCATAAGACATAAAAGTAACTTGAGGCATTCATAACATTATTACGTAGGGAGTAACCCTCACGGTTACATTTGGAATACCCATCATAGTATATTCCCTAAATCTCTTCGGAGAAACCTCAACATTTAACCCCTTCGCGTTACCCAACGCATTGGAGAGCTATATCGGGCTCACCCTCCCTTAGTTTATCACGAAACCACCCGTATTCATAAACAATGCCCAAGAACCATAACATAATAATAGAACATAACTTAAGTATAATGGAAATATAACATTCCCACATTGCAATAAAAATATAAAATTTTAAGATATTGAAATAAGGAATCCATTCTAAAAACCATTTTCAAAACCATTTAAAACTTTTAATAAAGATATTTTTGAATAAAAGTGTCCCACACCACATTGAAGCTTTTAAAATTTTAAACCATTAATATACATATAAATAAATCCATAAAACCATTTTGAAAACATGGATATTAATGAGAAATATTTATAAGAATAAATCATTTAAACATTTAAAACGATATTTTAGTTAAAGGGTTTTTAACAAAATGAGAGACACTTGAATACAATAATTGAAAAGTAACATTTAATCAGAACTTTATAATATCATGAGAATAAAGGGATTCATGATAAATATGTAAAAGGACAGTATATACACCATATAAGAGGGAATTGGTGCGTATCAAAAATGAAGTCTCAATGGAAAGGTAAATTGAGATGAAATCCCCTATAAAGAAGGTATCCTTAAATTAGGGATAAATCAATCTCATAATTATTTGTGAAAAATATAAATCCACCCAATATAAGTGGATATTACATGTAAAAAAACCAGAGGTCATTCACAAATATTCATAGGATGACATATTCAATAACTACATATTGAACCCAATGAAATCGAAATTGGGTTAAGAAGTTCCTTTGGTAAAATTTGACAGCCTAACGGCGTCACCTTAAAATTCATAAAATGAGTTGATGAGACAAAAAGGGTATCTCATAACTTGGAAATAAATTTTACATCAATAAGGATATAGAATAACATATCCCAACATAATAAGATTTAAATTAAAAGACATAACAAAATAAGTCTTTTAAAAAGAGGAGGGTGAAAGGTTCCCTTACCGATTTGGGTAACATTCGAAATGCACACCCCATGAAAGAAGGACTATACAAAATTGATGTAAATACTCATAAACGAAATAATTTTACACAGAGTATAATAATTTGCAGTGCATATACCACTCAATGGAAATGGTGGCAAATGTAGCATAAATCTCACGGGAATAAAAGTGAGATGAAAAACCCCTTATGAAAACACGGCAGCCTAACGACACCACTTAAAACTTCCTAAAAATGGATTGATGAAATCAAATAGGGTCTCTCATCATATTAACATATAAATTAAATTAATATTATTATAAAATAACATCCCCCAACATAATTACGAGGATCTTAAAAGAAACGACATAAAAGAGAGTACTTAAAAAGAAAGAGATAGGTGGGATCCCTTACCTCAAGTCCGACTTGTCTTGTTCATTTCTTTATATTTCTGAATAATACACTTTTTTCAATTTATAATTTCTTAAGGACATAGTTTAAATTTTATTATTAAATTAATATAATATATTATCATGTTATAATAATTAGTTAATTATGTGAGTTCATATCATACGTTTTTTCGATGTTCGGTACATGAGTCAAAAATGATCTTGTTTGAAAATGATTGTCGATGTAGTTATAAGTAAATCATCTCCAGAATAGTATTAATGATTTTAATATCATATATATCCAGTAAATATTCATTTTATACTATTACATAACATTTGAAGATAAAAAGAGATGAAATGCACCTTTCATGGAGACGGTAGGCTATACGTACGCATGAACGCTACTTTCATTTCTTTGTCATATTAATGGAATTAAAAATAATTGAGAGATATATATATAATAATTCCAGTATAATATATATGTTTTATAAGTCACATAAGTTTATTAATTTCATTCTTTATACATTCCATATATTTCATGAACGAATCACATCACTTGAGGGGGCGGTAATCCACACTTTCTCATATGAAATTATCGCAATTGCACAACATGAAAAGCATAAAGGAATGTTTTAGTTATAAAATACAAAATCATATAGGAAACATAAATACCATATATATCATATATAAAATACAGTGACATCATAATGGCCACCCTGAAAGGTGTTAAGAGAAGATTGAACAATCATCGTTTCGTGAGGCAGTAATTCGCCATCCACAGAAATAGTACGTTCTTTCACCATTAGACGGAGATGTGTGTATGTGTAGCTAGAATCCTTCACATAAAAACATACTATTTTATTTAATATACTTGTGTTGTTACAAAATAAAGGAATAAAAAGAGTCTAGGGGTTTGGAGAAGCAAAATAAAACAAAAGAACACAAGCGAAGACATAACCTTTAAATCGGGAAACTCATCTTGGTTTGAACCTAAAGGGTTTCTTGAAGAGAATTCTGCCAAAGGTGAGGCTTCAATGATGAAGAGAGGGATGTGGAAGGATGAAATGGGTAGGGTTTGGTCGATCCAAAGGCTTGAGAGGTGTGGGTAAGGTGGTAGAGGTGGGGGCCTTTTATAAGAGAAGAGGAGGGGCACTCTTGGAAAGTTATAAACTATTAATTTATTATAAAATGATTTTTGGATTTTAAAGGTACCAAAAGGATATATTTATAGGATAAGGTGATAAGGTTTCGAAATAAACCCATCCAACAGGTTTGTGACAAGTTTAAGACTTATATTTCACCCATTGTTTTCATTTTATTTAAATCGTTCATTTATGAGGTAATCACTGCATCATCACGGTGTCATAAATAAATAAATTAATTTAATGTATAAAAATTATAAAAAATATCATAATGTAGGAAATCATTTTATCTTTCTAATGAATATTTATAGTAATAAAATGACTTGTATAACCCCATGTAAAAATTGTTTTAGTAAAATAATACATGTTTGTGACATTGTTATTTTAACTTTAAATAAAAAGTTATTAATGTCATTTTCCTACCAATGTGGATCCATGGGGTCCCCAAGTTGACCCATGGATTTTCTTGGTCGGCCCTGACTCATCCAATAAGGGTAGGACATATTTCAAGGTCATTTAATATTATTATAACATTATCTTTACCTTAAATTACACTAATTACCTTTAATCGCGATTAATAAAACTTAAAAGTTACTATTAACCAAATAATTATTTTAATCTCATTGAACCACATTTTACTTCCTAATGACAACCAAGAATGTCGGATTTTTGAAAATCAAATCATAGAAGTGGTAAAGTTTCATTTAAACAAAAAATCAGTTTCTTTAACTACCACTTAGTGGTTTCACTATTCATAAAAAATTGAAGTTTTTTAGAAAAATACCAAAAATTCACCCTAAGCTATATTTTATATTCCGAATTCAAAAATTATGTCTATTTTAAAAAATTAAAAATATATAAGTTTCATTAATTAGTTTAATAATTCATTCCCACTGTCAAAACAAATAGCGTGTTTTTAAGAAACAATATCTATTAAAATATTGACACTAGTTTAAGTCTAATTTCAAAGTGAAATTAATTCCAATGACCGCCATTGGATTAAATGGTAAAAATATATTCTAATTGAACTTTAAAACCAGTTCAAAAGATGATCTAATAATATAAAAAAATGAGATTAAAAAGAGGTTTTGAATTAATATACAACATTTTCACTAAAACTGATCTTTATCGGAAAAATAACAAAAATTTACACAATGTAAATTTTGATGTCCAGATTCTAAAGAAGGATTTTATTTTGTCAAATATAACATATAAAATCTTCAAAATTATATTTAAAAAGGGTACACCATCAAAAGGCTGTTAATCGACCTTTCAAAGAATATTAGAAGATTTATGCTTAAAATTGGATTCATTCACATTTTAAGCCTCTAACATTTATTGGAAAAAAGTAAAAATATTTGACAAACATATATAATAATTTTGTAGTTAGTTCTGTTCATTCCCTCTATTACAACGACTAGGCGTTAACTACCATTTAAAATAATATTATTTTATTATTAGAGTGCAATGTAAGATTTCAAAAAAACTCATTGTTGCGTATTGGGTACGCCATCGAGAATAGAGTTCTCTTTAAATTAATATTAACATTTTATTCACAAATATGGATAAATATGAAAAAGTAATATTATTTATTTACCTAGGATGTTACATTGTGTTATCCCTTTGTTAGACTGGGGTGGAATCCTCTATCAAATAGTCATGTTCCATGGGTGGGGTTTCAGAAATATTCATGACAAATTTAAATGAGTCTATATTACCCTACATATAGGGTTAGTCATGATTAGGTTTTTGGTGTCCAATAGTGTTCCTAGGTGTCATCAACTATCTATTCATCGATGTATTCATTTATCTCATGATTAGTTCTTCCTGATAAGGCCTAATGAGAACAACTACTTAGATGATTTACAAAATTGGTAGCATGGATCTTATAGTAAGATCTTCTGGATGATAATTACCTTTAGTCCTTGAGAAACATATTTTGGAGGGAAGTATGGTAAAAAGAACACTGAAACATGGAGTCTACCATGCCTATATCCAGGTTTTGATATTATAACATCTCATACCTTTTGGGAAATCCTTCAAGTTGATAATCTGAATTTTTTTTTGATACGTTATGGTTGGTAATTTTTTGGTGTCCTTATAGATATTATTATACTCACCCCGTCATGGGATCTGCCTAAACATTTCATGTTTTACACAGATGATAGGATATTTAATAGCATCTTATAAGAACTATGAGGAGAAAATCAAAGTATTCTAGAAGTTCTATGTTTGGACTAGTTGTTTCATTTTATTGTAACTCCCTTATACATAGTTGGTTTGAATATTTTATCAATTTTGGTGTGATTATATTAACCCCTTTATGATGTTTGGATTATATGTTATAATTTGAAGTGGGATAGATGATTATCATGTATTATGGCTTTAGTTTTAGTTTAACTATATACATTGTATAGTTATTTTTAGATGTGTGTGTGTGTTTTCATGTAACCTTGTCTAATGCATCCAATGTTTTGATTTATCTACATATAAATGGTCTCCTTCCCCTATCCTACTAAAGGTTGATGGTTTAGTTTATGGTGAATAGTGTAGTTTTTATTTTGAGATACATATCAGAATTGTTATTGGAATTCATAGATGTAACACATTAGGTTCTTAGTGAATTATTGAATGAAGTATGATAGTAGATATGTTTCATTAATTACCTTGAATTCTTGGGGATACGGAGTACCAAAATGTTGAGTTTGTGAGGACTATATGATTTGGAGGTCATTATTTTGAGAACAGATTTGAATATATTATATGGACTAATATTTCTATAACTATGATTTTAGTCAATGTTATAATGGTTTTAACATCAAAAAATGAGTGTTTAGAGGTGTTTGGAGTATTGGTGGATAGCCGAGAAGTTCAAATAGATGCTGGAGAAGGGTCAGCATAGCTGGGCTACTAAAAACAATAGAAACAACATATTCACTGTGTGAATAGGAGTTCACAACCAAAAAGGTTGGGGGACGGGGGAGGAACGCTCTGCTCAGGCTTTTCATATTTTGATCATGGTTCACATTTCCAAATATTGATTCAGGTCTCTTTTTTAAAAAATAGTTCACCACCCCATTGTTTTCATTTGAGTAGCCTCATATAAGGAGAACCATTTATCCAGAACCTCCCACTCTCATTTTCTCCCTAAATACCAGTTTTTTGAAGTTTTTTCATAGATTATGTTTAGATTAATATCACTGCCTCTATTTTTATTGTTTAACATCCCTAATTTACCCTAATTTTTTGCTCCATCTCGAAAGGATTAAGAAGAAACATTTCCCTATAGAATGTAAAAATTTATTTCCTGAGGTGGAATTTATACGTGGTTGCTACAGGAGAACCCAACTGGTTAATTGAACAACATTGTAACCAGTTATGATTAGGAAATGATGAAAATTGATTTATTAAAAAATATCGGTGTCTGTTTCCATTACGAAATATATTTAAAATGAGTATTTTTCTTATCCTAGGCCCATGAGTGTGTTTTGAGTGGGTCACACCACATTTCTCATGGTTTTGGTAATCGAGTGACACACATGGTGTTATTTTAATTTCATACCTATTATTAATTTGATTATATAATTAATTATAAATTTTTATATATAAAAATGGATGTTTTTTGTAGTGACAAAATTATTGGAATAGTGGATGAGGCTCAGTGGGTGTGGATGAGGCTTTCTAGATCCTGTAAATTGGTTAACTTCATGGTCTCAGTAGGTGGACCTTGTAATAGAAAACAACATATTTTTATATTCATAGGACTGTATACCTATGTAACTCCCTGATATCTATAATGGGTTATAGAGACTAGTAAATTTTTAATATGACATGATAGGTTTTCATTGATTTATTCAAGATGAGACCAATTACACTTTAGACCATAGGTGATTTGAGATTTCTTATACACAATTGTTTTATGAATTGTGGGATTTTGTTGAAATAAGGAGAGACCGCTAGGATGTTTTGGGATGTGAGAATAGATAAGTAATTTTTTTCATAGTTCTATTAATAAGGAATGAGAGTCTTGGTGATGGGTGATGTCGAGAACTATAGTCTAATATGTTTCAAGTGACTGTGAACTCCCAATGTATGTTAGAGGTTAGTTTATGTGTATGCATGGAGTGAGAGGGGTCATTTTAGAATTGGTGTATGATGGAAGGTATTTATTTCTCATGTTAATAGTATGATAGATCTCCCCTAAAATATTGGAGGTGAGACCCATGTGCAGGTCAGGAATTTGTTTGGGAAATGTAACCAAGACTCCTTGGGGTTTTTAGATATGATTTATAACCTACTTAATGAGGCCTAGGTTTTGTTTAACATGGTGGATTGGAATAGTCCCCTAGTTGCAGGACCAAGACTATTTAGGGTTTACAGAGGTTGGATAGGAAAATCGGGTCTGGTTTAGGGTCTGAATAAGAGTTATGATGTGATGATGGGTGAGGAGTGAAAATTTTTATTGAATCCTAATGATGTCACCTATTTGGAATTGGTGTACAATGATATCAATAATTAGAGGCCACGATTGGTCTAGAGGACATAGTGGGTGTCTTGAAATGTGATTTGATACATTTTATGATGATAGTCTGGGTCTCTTGTGACTATCTCCCTAATAACTACTAAGGAAATATGTAATGGGTTTAATACTAGTGTTTTATTGCACGCATGTGATTTTGGGCCCTTTTCTTCATATGACTATGTTCTTGGATATATGAACCATTCATTAGTAGTCATTTATCAAGAAATTATTACGGGTTGGATTTGACATGATACATGATGTAGTTGTTAGACCTTTCATTGGAGGGACATGGGTCGAGGACCACATAAGGGGTTGGGTCATTTTATAATGATGGACTAGGGACCTTTTCATAATATTATTAGTTCAAGTACCACCCTGGGGTAGGGTTTAGTTCCTATGTAATACCATGCCTCCCAAAAGATATATTTTAAGACTACTCATAATATTGATGTGTTGTGATGATATGTGATATGGGGTCGATGGACCCTACCTTGAGTGGTCATCAAGAAAGTAGAGATATGAATGTATGATTATGACCAATTTTACGTATTTGTTCAATGTTTTCACATATCTAAATTATGATTATTCAGAAATGAACTTGTCGGTGATTATAGTGGAACAATGCAATGAGTGTATTCTGGCATGATTTCAAAGTGGGTATGATCTTGAACCAGTGTGACCTGGTCAACACAAGATGGATTGTTGGGTATGTATATCATGTCGGGTTTCATGATGGCCTATTTATCATATTAAAAATCATTTATCAGGTATATATTTATGTATTCTACCTCCATATGAATAGATAAACATATTACGTAATATATTATGTGTTCCTGGGGAGAGCATACTATGTTATATGATCACACACCGCATTTACATCATGATTTTCATGATGACTTTTTCTATTTAATTTTTGTTTATCAAAATTTGTTCAGAATATTCTGATACATAAACATGATGTGTATGATGATACATGGTTTTTCAGGCCTATGGATTATACCAATTCTATTTTGTGCGTGTGTGTGTATGTTTTCTTGGTTTATTTTAGATTTGGTATCATCACAATTTACAATAAATGTATATACATTTTTATGACAATATGTGTTTATTTATTGATAATATGTGTACTATGATAATTTCAATGTTATTCAATATTTTTTCTATTCTCTACATTTTTCATACTCTTATTTGATGGAATAGTATCTTCCTTTGATATATTTGGCCATCAATACTAATAATCATCCTTTTCATTACGTGGAGGAATTATTAAGGCCTTATTATGTATTCATCCCAAACACAAATTATTTTCCCATATATGGGGAATTAAACAATATTAAAAAGAAATGTTACAAATCCATTAAAATGACAAATCATCAATAAAATGTAATAGAGTTTCCAGTTTTATAAAGTGAATAAATAATGAATTCATGGATTGTTGATAATAGCTTCTCATCACAATTGATAGCAGAAAAAAATCTCATAAATTATATTCAATTTAATTATGGAGTTCTTTCCACATTTAGAAATTATAAATAAATTAATGATCAAGGGTTTGGATACACCTTGATTGGTCTGAATAAATCCAAGGATTTTCACTTTAGTGATGGGTTAATTTATAATCATTGTAGTGTTTCAAAAAGTTGTGATAAAGGGAATGAGGTAATATTCCCTAATAAAAAATGTGTAATAAATATTTTGATGGATGGCATAATTACAATGAAGGGGGAGTGAAAAGAGAGTAAATTGTTCCAAATATTTGAAGATGAAACTTCATGTTTCATGAGAATAAAGGTTTAAAACTATTTTTCCATAAAACTCAGTGATATTTGTTCCAAATAAGTATGAAAAATATTTTTAAAAATAAGTCTATGAGAAATATACCAAAGAAATAATGTGAGAGAATTTTTTTTTTCAAAAAGTAAAATATAGATAAAATGATCATAGGTCAGTGGAATTTACAACGAAGAAATGAGTTTATATACTACACTAGAATGTGTTCATATTAATGTTATTTAAGTAAATTAATGTATATAATAAAAAAATATTTGATAATAATTTAACTCACATGATATTTTTTAATTTTAAGTTGATTAAAAAATCACACGATAGATTAAATAATTTTTAACAGATTGGTGAGAATAAAATAAGGTTGTTCTTAAAAGTATTTCATTATAATAATGGATCTAGATATATAAATAATGTGTTTTTAATAATTTTATACAAAATGAATATATAACTCCATAAAAACCCTAAAAAAATAATTTGGGAGGAAGAATAAGATCATGGGCATGGGATGAAAAATACCATCGAATCTCGAAATGTCAAAATAAGTTTATGATTATATCCTCAAAAAATGACACAGATTATATTTTAGAAAAAATAAATGAGTTTGGATGTTTTATAATTATGGTTTTATTGGGTGTGATAATAATAGCGTAATCTACTTTTTTTAATTAAGTAGAACATTAACTCTAAATAATATTAACATCCAATGAAAATTCATCAAGAATAATTTGCCATGATTTGAGAATTAATTAGATTATAGTTAAACTGAAAATTATATCATATAAATCTTTATAATTACCTTTTTATATAATAATTCCATCATATTATAGTGTTGTCGAGAGTGACATAATTACAAAATCCCCTATGAATTGTCTTGAAATCTTTTTTCTATTTCATAGAATTATATTTATCAATGAAGGGGGAATAAAATTATATAACTTCATGAAAATAGAGAGATACTATAGTTTTTATAGTTATTATAAAATTTTATAGGATATTATAATAATTTAAAATCATGGTATTCTTATGGTGGTGGCATTTGAAATGTAGGGAAGTTCTCTTAGGATGAATTTCAGATTCCCAACAAAGAAAATTTGGGGGATTGAAAATCCATTTGATAAATTTGTTGTAAAAAATTAATAATGATGTGAACATCAAAGAAAAAAAATTAGTTGATATCAATGGATATATTTCCAAAAATGGAATTTATTTTTTACATATTAGTGATGTTATATCTAAATATTCATTATATTCTATGGTGATGTGTTAATGTTTCCATTTAATTGGAGGTATGATATAGTTAATTTCATGAGGCAATTCAATCAAGACTATTATAAGTATCCATTTTTATGTCATTGGTGAATTTCTCATGGATGAGATAAAAACATATTTATATTTTATTGTAGTTTCACTGGAAAAAAATGGGTGGTGTTCTTTTTCAATAGATGAAAACATATTATGAACTACATAATCAAATTTCTATATGGTTTATTAATCCCATAAAAGATGTTATTCTATTATACCTGAGGTAACAATATCCTGATATAATATTCCATATTATTCAATTTATCTTATATAATAAAAAATCATATCAAAACATTTATTTATCCAAATAAATCTATTAATAGAACAAGTTACTATTATGTGAGAAGTTTCTTCTATGAAATTAATCTAATATAGGAAAGGGATTATTCTGACGTGAGATGCACCATGATATAAATGGATTTTTGAGACTAAAAGTATGATGATGTTAACAATACCATGATTTAGTATGGTAAACAATAAAACATCTACATGTATTTTTTTTGAGGTTTGGTGGGTTTTATAGATTCAATGTCAACTATATAGTGGTGGATGTTTAATATAGTGATTATCATGTTTTTTAGAAATTTTATAGGTAATGGTTTTGTGAAAATTTAATTTTTTAAAAAATAATCAGCCTTTAAAAAAAACTATTCAATTATATTATGAGATACTCTGAGATCTTTAGGATTTAATTTTTTGTATCTATTCTAACAAAGTGCCTTCTATAACTATGAGTGGGTTTTCTCAATATGTGGTAAATGAATAAATATATTTTGAACCACCAAGTGGTGTGTATGTGGTGAAAATATGAGTGCTATTTACAGAACAATAAGAGGTGTATCATAGAATATTGATGAAAAATACAAGGGTGAACATGATGATTGAATTAGGGAGGTAGTAAATATAATGTATATTGAGATCAATAAACATGTAAATGTGTTTTGATTTTTATTTCATCCAATGTTCATGATAATACTCATTCCATGTTCTTTGTTCCCTTTATAATTAATATATATGTGTATATTGGGACTATAACCATTGAAAATCAGTGATTAGAAATCAAATATTTATAGTGTGTGAAGAATATAAAAATACATGTGTTTTGTGTGTATTATTTCTCTCAAAATCACGAATCATAACATTATAAACATAGAATCACTTCACAATAACTAGAAAAAAAATCATATATTGGTTAATGAGATCAAAACCAATACAAAACAGGGATTAGACATTAGATAATTATTGTTAATGAACATTATAAAACCCAGGTGTTTATATGTGTTCATTGTATCTCAATCTCTTATCATCACATCATAATTATCGAGATTTAATCACACTAACCATTTTAGGGAAAAATAGTCTATGAGTTTTTTAATAACCAATTATTTAAACCCACTCTTAAAATTGTATTAATTCTTTCTAGGCCTCATACTGTAATCTAAAAACCACATTGTATTATCCCACAAAAGTATGAAGTCAAATATCATGAAAAACGACAGTAGTAGAACAGTTCCAAGTGAAACAAAGAATACAAAACCATGACACTGGGACTCTATGAATAACAAAATGATCATAGGGATCCATTTATTTACCAAAAAAAACATGATGGAATAGACGAAACTTTGGAATAATAGACCTAAAATAAATTGATCCAAGAAATATAAAACTATAGAATCTATTCCGTGACAGGTGTAAAAATACTAATATTCCAATCACTTTAGATTGAACATGAGTTTATTTATGTTTTACATGAAACACATAAAGAACATCAAGTTACAATTCTAGGCCTCATTGAAACCAAGGATCAATTATGATAAAAAACGTAATTGTATTAGATTTACCCATGGACTTACTTATATAAGTGTAATTGACAACCTTCAGGCCATAAATGTAAATTTTCACAAAATAAAGATGTAACATCCAGGTAAATAAAGAATAAATAATGTTCATATCTTTTAAAATTTACGAATTAAATATTAATTTTACTTTAAAGGGGTTGCTATGTTCGATAGCGTACCCGATACGCAACAAAGAGTTTCATTGAAGTCTTACGTTGCACTCTAGTAATAAAAAAATATTATTTTAAATGGTAGTTAACACATAGCCGTTGTATTGGCGGGAAAGGATAGAAATAACTAAAGTATTATTATATATGTTTTTCAAAAAAATTTACTCTTTACAATAAATGTTAGAGGATTCCAAATGCAAATGAATCCAGTTTTTAAGCATAAACATTCTAATATTCTTTAAAAGGTCGATTAACAGCCTTTTGATGGCGAACCCCTTTTAAATTTACTTTTGACAATTTTATAAGCTCTATTTTTCAAAATAAACATATTATTTATGATTGGGACATTTAAATTTACCTTGGGTTAATTTTTGGTATTTTTCTGACAATGTTCATTTTTCAATGAATAGTGAAAAATACTGCATTTTACATCAAAACTGCTTTTTCATATAATTTAATTATATGGTTATATTATATTTTTAATTTTTTTTAAAGTGTAATTAGAATATATTTTTACCATGCAATTAAATTATGGTCATTGGGATTAATTTCACTTTGGAATTAGGCATAAATAAGTGCCAAAATTTTCATAAATATTGTTTCTAAAAGACCCGCTATTTGTTTTGACAACGAGAATTATTTTTAAATCAATTATTGCAATTTCTGTGTTTGGAATTTGGTAAAATGGATGATATATTTTTAATCAGAAGTTCAAGATTATGTAATCAAGACTCTTTTGTTTTTGGACATTATGAATAGTAACGACGGTAATTATCTTTAATTATCTTGATTAATGAGTAATCGGGTAGTTGAGGATAATAAAATAGTATCATAATAATACAAAAATGACCACAAAATGTGTCCTAATTCTACTGGTTGTCTAATGGCCAACCATGGGGTGCCTTGTTCCATACTTGGGGGCCCCATGGAATCACTTTTGTGAGAAAGTGACTTTTTATCTTTTTATTTTTAAAGAATGTTAAATGTAACAAAGAATGTATCACCTAAGTAAATTTTTTTTTAATTTTGTCTAAATAAACGATCTTTTGGACTATAAATATTCATTGGAAATATTAAAATATTTCCTACATCATAGTATTTTTTTATAATTTTTAGACATTAAAAAAATTATATTATTTATGACATCATGATGATGCAGCGATGACCTCATTATTTAACGATTTAAATAAAATGGAAAGATAATGTAAAATCTAAGACCTAAACATGTCCAAAACCTATTGTATGGGTGGATTTCGAACCCTTATCACCTTATCCTCGAATCAAATCAATGTGGGACCATTAAAATCTGAAACTCATTTGAAAATAAAGTTACATTATATACCTTTCCAAGAGTGCCCCTCCTCTCCTCGTATAAAAGGCCCCCACCTCTACCTCCTTACCCACATTTCCAAAGCCTTTGGCTCGGCCAACCCCTACCCATTTTGTCTCTCCACATCCCTCAATTACTCCTTGAATCCTCACTTTGGGCAGAAGTCTTCCCAAGGAAGCCTTTGAGCTCAAACCAAAAGGAGTTACCCGATTTTACGGTAATGTCTTCTTTTGAGTCCTTTTGTTTTATTTTTCTTCTCCACCCCCCTAAACTCTTTTTATTCTTTTCTTTTGTAACAAATCCAGTATAGTAAATATACTAGGATGTTTTTATAAGAAGTATTCGATCAACACTTACACACACCTACATCTAATGGTTAAAGAACATACTATTTCCGTGGATGGCGAATTTTTGCCTCCCGAAACGATGATTGTTCAACATTATTTTAACACCTTAAAAGGTGGCCATTAAGATGAAAATATATTTATATATGATATATAATATGTTTATGTTTTCCTTAAGCTTCTGTATTTTTCATTTTTAGCATACCTTTATGGCTTCCATTATGGGTAAACATGATAATTTCATTTTAGGAAGTGCGGAGTACCGCCCCCTCAAGTGATTTGATTCGTTAATGCCATATGTGGGACGTATAAAGGATGGATTTAAAGTTATTATATATGATGTTATACTGGAATTATAATATACCTCTATATCATTATTATTTTTTCCCATTAAAGTATGAGATAGAAATGAAAGTAGCGTTCATGCGTACGTACGGCTTACCGTCTCCATGAACGGTGCATTTCATTTCTTATCCCCAAATGTAATGTACTATTATAAGTACAAATATATAATGGATATATATTATGTATGTTACATCGAAATGATTAATATAATCCTGGAATTAAAATATACATACCTCTCATTTATTTTTAATTCCATTAATATGACATAGAAATGAAAGTAGCGTTCATGCGTACGTACGGCCTACCGTCTCCATGAACGGTGCATTTTATTTCTTAACTCTAAATGATTATTTAATATTATAAATACATTTATATGATGGATATATATGATATATATGATATCCAAATTAGGAATGTCATTCTGGATATAAAGAACCTTTGACCACATGAACAACATGTAATTGTAAGAAGTCCACTTTCGACTTATGAACCAAATATCGACAAAAGAAATATTATTAACTTAAATGATTACATAATGTTTATGACATGGAAATAAGTGATATAAAAGGAATAATGAACTCAAAAAAGGTTCTTAAGAAAATAGGAATTAACTCAAGTTTATTATTCAGGACGTTAAATAACGATCGAGTCAAGTCGGACCTGAGGTAAGGGACTTCGTGTCAATCTCCTTTCATTGAGGAATATTTCGTTTTATACACAACTCTCTTTTATAAGGTGTATAAACCCCTTTGAATTTTAATTTTATAAAAAATTAATCTTTTTCTATGAAGCGTTTTACAAAACGACAAAAAGGAATGTTTCTTTTAACGTACGCGGTGACAATGACCTTTTCCGCTGCCGCGAGTATTACTTGGTCTTTGGCTTCCTCAACAAGTCGTGATGTTTTTTAAAATGAAATAAATACCATATAAAATTTTATGTATTTTGGTACTGAAAATGGTTTTTATAATGGATTTTTTATGTCAATATATTTGAGTGATATATTGTGATCAAAGTGTGGAAATGTTTTCTTTCCATTATGTTTGTTTTATGTCTTATGATTTTATAATGGTACTTCGACATTTGATGGGTGGTTACATGATAAACCATATAACGGGTGGTGCCGTGAATACCAGGATGGGTGGTTACATTATAACCTCCAATGCATTGGGTATGGAAGTCGGCCGTATGGCTATTCCATTAAGTATGTGTGGAATTCGACCATATGGTTATTCCATTTACGTATGTTTATGTCCCAAGTTACCTTTATATGTTATGTGTTCTTTATATAGGTTTTATGGTAATCTTTTGGTTACAAAAGGGTAAGTAATGATCTTTTATTCAGTGAAGAGTTTTTACTACTTCATAAAGGTGAAAAGTATTACTTTGATAAAGTATACATGGTTTACTTGTTGTTTTGGTAAATTAATAATTTTCATTCTTTGTGTATCCCATACTGAGCTTTTTATGCTCACCCCAAGTTTTTTTGAAATGTTTTTCACAGGATTTAATGTGGAGTAGGGTCAAGGATGGGATCAAGGGAAATCCATGCTATATAAAACACAGAACTAGACATGTTTCTTTTTAAGAGTTTTTTTATTCTATGGAAACTTAGTAGAAGTGTCTACTTTGTAATCTTTTGAGATGTAGTAGTTATGTTCTAATTCTCTAAAAATCTAAACCTGAAAATATCCTCAATGTGAATTATTCATTTAATTCAATATTAAGTAAGGTTTAAGGCCGAGGCCTTATAGTTGGTATCATAGGTCAGTTTAGACAACTTTAGGAGATAGAAAATTGTTAAATTATAAATTAATATATGGTATGATTGAAATGATATAGCATTTAAAGATTACCATGTTGCTTCTCCTAAGATATTTTTGTGTTCAGAATGGTTTTTCATAGAGGAAATAGAACAGATTTTCTGGGAAGGCATACAGAGGGAAATGACCTTTCAAATTAGCATCCTGAGATAGTCAGAATCAGAATTAAATAGTTTGTTGTAGTGAGGGATCAATTGACTTAGGTGAAAAATGTTGGTAGTTTTCATTGATGATATTTTAGTGTTTTCTAAAAGATAAAAGGAGCATGAAATTCATTTAAGTGTTATCTTGCTACCTTAAAACAAAAGAAACTGTGTGGAAAATTCATCAAGTGTGAGTTTTGGTTACAAAAAATTTCTTTCCTGGGTCACATTGTTTTAAAAGATGGCATAACTGTTGATCCTGCTAAAACAAAAGTTGTTGAAGAATGGACAATACCCAGAAATGTAACCGAGATCCGTAGTTTTCTTGGTTTGGCAGGTTACTACCGAAGGTTTGTTGAAAATTTTTCATGGTTATCTAGTCTAATGACTAAGCTAACTCGGAAGGGTGTTATGTTTATCTGGACAAAAGATTGTCATGATTGTTTTCAGGAGTTGAAAATAAGATTGGTGAATGCTCCAGTTTTGGCACTTCCTTCTAGGAAGGGTGAGTTTGTCACATACAGTGATGCTTCGTTGAAGGGACTTGGTTGTGTCCTTATGCAGAATGATCAGATAATTTCTTATGCTTCATGTTAGTTGAAAAATCATGAGGTAAATTACCCTACACATGATTTGGAATTTGCTGCTGTTGTTTTTGCTCTAAAAATTTGGAGGCATCATTTGTATGGAGTAAAGTGTGAAATATATACTGATCACAAAATTTTAAAGTATATATTCACTCAGAAATAATTGAACATGAGATAGAGGAGATGGCTGGAATTAATCAAGGATTATGATTGTACAATTCATTATCATCCGGGAAAAGAAAATAAAGTGGCCGATGCTTTGAGTTGAAAAAGTATCAGTGAGATCATCCCTATCATACAGAATTAAGCAAGCACATAGGGAAGACAGTGAGTTGCAGAAAAAGGTAGAGCTGGTTCAAAAGGGTATGTTTCCTGAATTAAACATTGATAACGATTGTTTTTTGAGTTCTGGGAAGAGATTATGTGTGCCTTCTGATTCACAGTTGAAGAATGAGTTGTTATGTAAGGATCATAGTTCCCCGTTTTCAGTTTATCCTGACAGTACTAAGATGTACAGAGATCTGTGGGAGTATTACTGGTGGGATGGAATGAAAAGGGATATTGCTGATTTTACTGTGAAGTGTTTGACTTGTCAGCAGGTTAAAGCAGAGCGGCAGTTACCGAAAGTGATGCTTCAGCCTTTACCAGTGCTAGAGTGGAAATGGGAGAATATATCCATGGACTTCGTTGTGGGATTACCGAGGATATCTCGAGGTAATAATGCAATCTGGGTTATTGTTGACCGCTTGACTAAATCTGCTCATTTCCTTGCTATACGAGATACTTTTTCCCTAGATCAACTTTCCTGTTTGTATCTTAAAGAGATAGTCAGGTTACATGGATTTCCTCTCTCCATTGTGTCCGATCGTGATCTCAGGTTTACTTCTAACATTTGGAAAGGCCTTCAGAAGTCGTTGGGTACTGGATTAAATTTTAGTACAACTTTTCATCCCCAATCAGATGGGCAGTCAGAATGAACAATTCAGACCTTGGAGGATATGCTACGAGCTTGTTCGATGGATCATCAGGGAAGTTGGGACAAACATCTTTCTTTGGTTGAGTTTTCTTATAATAATAGTTTTCATTCCAGTACACAGATGGAACCATTTGAGGCATTATATGGGAAGTGGTGTCAAACTCCAGCTTTTTGGGATGAAGTGGGTGAAAGGGAGCTGATGGGACCAGAATTGGTAGAAGAGATGGCAGAAAAAGTTCAGTTGATTCAGAAACACATGAGAACAGCTCAGGGCAGGCAGAAGAGTTATGCAGATAACCGGAGGAAGGATCTATCTTTCGAGGTTGGTGATCTTGTTTTTCTCAAGGTTTCTCCATGGAAAAGTGTGATGCGATTTGGTAAGAAAGGAAAGATGAGTCCAAGGTTCATTGGACCATATGAAATTCTCAAGAGAGTTGGATCAATTGCATACAAAGTGGATTTACCTCCAAGTTTATCTCAGGTACACAATGATTTTCATGTTTGGATGTTGAGGAAGTATATGCCAGATTCATCTCATGTTTTGAGTCCAGAGGTAGTTCAACTGGAAGAGAACCTATCTTATGAAGAACAACCAGTCCAGATTATTGACCGAAGAGAGCAAGTGTTGCGAAATAAGGTAATCCACTAGGTAAAGTTTTTGTGGAAAAACCATATGGTTGAAGAGGCAACGTGGGAATCTGAAAATGCTATGAGGGATAAATACCCCCACTTATTTTGATAAGTGAATAAAATTGCGAGGACGTAATTCCCAAAAGGGGGAAGGATGTAACATCCCATGTAAATAAAGAATAAATAATTTTCATATCTATTAATATTTACAAATTAAATATTAATTTTACTTTAAATGGGTTTCTATGTTCGATAGTGTACCCGATACGCAACAAAGAGTTTCATTGAAGTCTTACGTTGCACACTAGTAACAAAATAATATTATTTTAAATGGTAGTTAACACATAGCTGTTGTATTGGCAGGAAATGATAGAAATAACTAAAATATGATTACATATGTTTGTCAAAAAAATTTACTCTTTACAATAATTTTTAGAGGATTACAAATGCAAATGAATCCAGTTTTTAAGCATAAACATTCTAATATTCTTTAAAAGGTCGATTAACCGCCTTTTGATGGTGAACCCCTTTTAAATCCACTTTTGACAATTTTATAAGCTCTATTTTTCAAAATAAACATATTATTTATGATTTGGACATTGAAATTTACCTTGGGTTAATTTTTTGGTATTTTTCTGACAATGTTCATTTTTCAATGAATAGTGAAAAATACTGCATTTTACATCAAAACTGCTTTTTCATATAATTTAATTATATGGTTATATTATCTTTTTAATTTGTTTTAAAGTGTAATTAGAATATATTGTTACCATGTAATTCAATGATGGTCATTGGGATTAATTTCACTTTGGAATTAGGTATAAACAAGTGCCAAACTTTTCATAAATATTGTTTCTAAAAGACCCGCTATTTGTTTTGACAACGAGAATTATTATTAAATCAATTATTGAAATTTATGTGTTTGGAATTTGGTAAAATGGTTGAAATATTTGGAATCAGATGGTCCAAATTATGTAATCAAGAATCTTTTGTTTTTGGACATTATGAATAGTAACGAGGATAATTATCTTTAATTATCTTGATTAATGAGTAATCGGGTAGTTGAGGATAATAAAATAGTATCATAATAATACAAAAATGACCACAAAATGTGTCCTAATTCTACTGGTTTTGTCATGGCCAACCATGGGGTGCCTTGTTCCATACTTGGGGGCACCATGTAATCACTTTTGTGAGAAAGTGACTTTTTATCTTTTTATTTTTAAAGAATGTTAAATGTAACAAAGAATGTATCACCTAAGTAAAATATTTTTAATTTTGTCTACATAAATGATCTTTTGGACTATAAAAATTCATTGGAAAGATAAAACGATTTCCTACATCAAATTATTTTTTTATAATATTTAGACATTAAATAAATTAATTTATTTATGACATCATGATGAAGCAACGATGACCTCATTATTTAACGATTTAAATAAAATGGAAAGATAATGTAAAATCTAAGACCTACACATGTCCGAAACCTATTGGATGGGTGGATTTCGAACCCTTATCACCTTATCCTAGAAACACATCAATGGGGGACCATTAAAATCCGAAACTCATTTGAAAATAAAGTTACATTTTATACCTTTCCAAGAGTGTCCCTCCTCTCCTCTTATAAAAGGCCCCCACCTCTACCTCCTTACCCACACTTCCAAAGCCTTTGGCTCAGCCAAACCCTTCCCATTTTTTCTCTCCACATCCTTATCTTACTCCTTGAAGCCTCACTTTGGGAATAAGTCTTCCCAAGAAATCCTTTGAGCTCAAACCAAAGGGAGTTACCCGATTTTAAGGAAATGTCTTCTTTTGAGTCCTTTTGTTTTATATTGCTTCTCCAACCCCCTAAAATCTTTTTATTCTTTTCTTTTGTAACAACTGCAGTATATTCAATATACTAGGATGTTTTTATAAAGAAGTATTCGATCTACACTTACACACACCTATATCTAATGGTTAAAGAACATACTGTTTCCGTGGATGGTGAATTTCTGCCTCCCGAAACGATGATTGTTCAACATTCTTTTAACACCTTAAAAGGTGGCCATTAAGATGAAAATATATTTATATATGATATATAATATTTTTATGTTTACCTTAATCTTCTATATTTTTCATTTTAAGCATAACTTTATGGCTTCTATTATGGGCAAAAACGATAATTTCATTTTAGGAAGTGCGGACTACCGCCCCCTCAAGTGATTTGATTCGTTAATGCCATATGTGGGACGTATAAAGGATGGATTTAAAGTTATTATATATGATGTTATACTGGAATTATAATATACCTCTATATCATTATTATTTCTTCCCATTAACGTATGAGATAGAAATGAAAGTAGCGTTCATGCGTACGTACGACTTACCGTCTCTATGAACGGTGCATTTCATTTATTCTCCCCAAATGTAATGTACTATTATAAGTACATATATATAATGGATATATATTCTGTATGTTACATATAAATGATTAATATAATTCTGGAATTAAAATATACATACCTCTCATTTAGTTTTAATTCCATTAATATGACATAGAAATGAAAGTAGCGTTCATGCGTACGTACGGCTTACCGTCTCCATGAACGGTGCATTTCATTTCATACCTCTAAATGATTATGTAATATTATAAGTACATGTATATGATGGATATATATGATATATATTATATCCAATTCAGGAATGTCATTCTGGATATAAAGAACCTTTGACCACACGAACAACATGTAATTGTAAGAAGTCCACTTTCGACTTATGAACCAAATATCGACAAAACAAACATTATTAACTTAAATGATTAAATAATGTTTATGACATGGCAATAAGTGATATAAAATGAATAATTAAATTAAAAAATGTTCTTAAGAAAATATAAATTAACTCAAGTTTATTATTCAGGACGTTAAAGAACGATCGAGTCAAGTCAGACCCGAGGTAAGGGACTTCGTCTCAATCTCATTTCATTGAGGCATATTTCGTTTTATACACAACTTTCTTTTATACGGTGTATAAACCCCTTTGAATCTTAATTTTATACAAAAGGAATCTTTTTCTACAAAGTGTTTTACAAAATGACAAAAAGGAATGTTTCTTTTAACGTACGCGGTGACAACGACCTTTTCCTCCGCCGTGAGTATTACATGGTATTTGGCTTCCTCAACAAGCCGTGATGTTTTTTAAAACGAAATAAATACCATATACTCTTTTATGTATTTTGGTACTGAAAATGGTTTTTATAATGGATTTGTTATGTCAATATATTTGAGTGATATATTGTGATCAAAGTGTGGGAATGTTTTCTTTCCATTATGTTTGTTTTATGTCTTATGTTTTTATAATGGTACTTGGACATTTGACGGGTGGTTACGTGATAAACCATATGACGGGTGGTGCCGTGAATACCAGGACGGGTGGTTACGTTATAACCTCCAATGCATTGGGTATGGAAGTCGGCCGTATGGCTACTCCATTAAGTATGTGTGGAATTCGACCGTATGGTTATTCCATTTATGTATGTTTATGTCCCAAGTTACCTTTATATGTTATGTGTTCTTTATATGTGTTTTATGGTAATCTTTTGGTTACAAAAGGGTAAGTAATGATCTTTTATTGAGTGAAGAGTTTTTACTACTTCGTAAAGGTGAAAAGTATTATTTTGATAAAGTATACATGGTTTTCTTGTTGTTTTGATAAATTAATAGTTTTCATTCTTTGTGTATCCCTTACTAAGCTTTTTATGCTCACCCCATGTTTTTTGAAATGTTTTTCACAGGACTTAATGTAGAATAGGGTCAAGGATGGGATCAAGGGAATGTCTTACTATATAAAACATGGACCTAGACATGTTTCTTTTTGAGAGTTTTTTTATTCTATGGAAACTTAGTAGAAGTTTCTACTTTGTAATCTTTTGAGATATTATAGTTATGTTCTAATTCTCTAAAACTCTAAACCTGAAAAGATCCTCAATGTGAATTATTCATTTAATTCAATATTAAGTAAGGTTTAAGGCCGGGGCCTTATAAAAAATGATTCTACTTTAATACAAAATAATATATAAATATCATATCACATTCATCTTACCATGAAAAAACACACTACAACCCATCACTTCATGGAATGAAACCCTATAAAAAAGAATAATAATAACCTTAATTAATAACTTATAGTTGTAAAATGTACTTCCAGTAACAACTAATATTTCCAGAAAAAACATTAGATCCAACTCCAATATGTTCTCACTTCCTTATTTTAATAAATATAATGTCTAAATGATTTAATTTAATGTCCCATTAATATATTTTCTATTATATACACTTAACAATGAAACAACACACTCAATATTATAATATAGTGATATTTCTCAAGGATCACAACAAAAAACATAACTCCTTATTCATTTTTCAATAAAAAATAACATTATTATAACTGTATAAAACAATCAACATGTATAGTTTACCAGACCATAAATTTATATAATGTGGAAGAAACCAATATATATACATTTTTTTGGTATGAATTTCTGTTATATATCAAAACTAAATTGATATGTAAAAAATTAATAGATTCTTGTTTCAATCTATAAGAAAACCCAGGGTACTACATACTCCATCAATAAGACACATCATTTTGAAGGAAAACTAGATAATAGATTGGGAATTGTGATTTTTATGAATACCCTGAATAATATCAAATATTTTTTATGGATTAAAAGAATTATTGGATAGGAATTTTGACTAAATTTTCATGGAAAATCCACTTAACAATTTCTAAAAATGTAAATAGTTTATTTTTTATAAAAATCATTTCCAAAAGAATTTTTGGAAACTCATATCATAAATAGATAATTCATTTAAAAAATTATTAAAACAAGATTTTAAAATAATGTGTTATAATACAAAACTCATATGATAAAATAGTGGGTGGAATTGTAAATATGTTTTAGTAAAAAAATTGAAAGAATGAAAGAAATAAATCTTTGTAAAAATTTCCCATTGAGTAGATACATGGTAAAAACTAAGTATCGAATAAAAATACACTAACTATAACTTTCATAAATTCCATATTTATTATCATGTAAAAACACATAATGATAAATATAAAACCTTAATGATTTTAATTTCAAATTAAATCCTCTAAATAAATCAACCTAGATATTATATAACCACTATGGAACTATTATAATTGATACTAATGTGTTTATTTTGATTTATATTTATTTAGGATTTCAATGAGTGGATTAGAAATAAGTTATATATATATATATTTAAATCAAGGTCATCTATTTTATCTAGAAGTTAATAATCCACGATGTTTTATTTTAAGTGACATTCTCTAGCTATCAAGATTTCCTTATATAGTTTAACACAATGGTTCCTCCTTGGGATCTCGTTTCAGACCCTAATTTCTGACAAATTGTGGTTTGAAACATGTTGATACATTAGATTTATGTGACATATAAAATGAATAATGAAAAACTTTTAGAGATCAATAGATCAAAATTATTATGAAAAAGACCCCAATATGAACAATGGAAAAAATTACCATACATTAGACTATGTCGGACACACATAATAATTTATATGTTATACCCAAAAAACATTATTAATTATATAATTAATATTTGTAATATCTATATATATTTCACTAAAATATTTATGAAAAATATTATAGTGGCATGTTTTAGGAATAATGGAAAAATCCCTCAATGTGTTGAGACCGTGAAACAATTTAAATGTCAATCTTTGTGAATTTAAATCATCTTCAAGAAACACCTAAATTTAAGTATAAAAAAAAATTATACCATCAAAGGAACCAATATTTATTATTTTTATAACTAAATTATTATTAAAATATAAATTAAATAAGAAGTAATAAAACCTCAAATTCCATCTAAAAGAACCATTTTCTAATGCCTCAACTAGTTTCAACATATCACCCATAGATTCCAAACAACAATATTGAAACCCTTAACATAAAGGAAAACAAAAAATTGCATAATAAAATTGTTGATGAATGATCCATACACAATACCCATGAGCCTCCAGTAGGGAAGAGATTTCTATACCATATAATTTATGAAGTATTTCAATATTATATACTAGAATTATTTTTAAAATATAAATAAAATATAAGTGGGATAAAAAATAAAGGAAAAAAATAAAAGAATTTAATAATGGGTAGAAATCAATATTTATTTAGAGTGTGAATGATCCTTTAATCAATCTTGAAATTATAGGTAAATCACTATAAATGATGATATCCAAAAAATATGTGGATCGCCTCTCATTCGTTGGGGGTAAAGTAAATTCTATTTTTAGAGGATTTATGGGAGTTAAGGGACTAAGGGGGAAATTCAATAATTCACAAAAAAACATGTTCTTGGTATTCTAGGTGAATTATGCGGTGAAACCAAGTACCTGATGGTTCACCCAGAATAATAAGCCCCCCCTGTAATGTTTAATATGTATATAATAGAAATCCAATGGGTACCTAGTCTCACATTTTGATGTAATAATAATGTGAAACAATATTATAGGTACCTAGAACTCCAAAATATAGGGAACAACCTCAATCTAAATTAAAAAATAACTAATAATTCATCCTTTAACACTCAATTTTCAATACATATCCAAAACGTAAACACCAAACATCAAATGGACTCAAAAATTATAATTATTAAATAATTTAATAATCAAATTTTCTCACTTAGGGCTTATTTGAAGCAATTACTTTAGTAACAACAACATGATCTATTTCACCCTCCCAACCATATGACTTCTCATTTGTAAGAAGTCCTTAGATATCTTTACCAAAATGTATCACTACTACTTTTTCTCCACTACAAACTTAGAATAATCCATTACATTCAGGATTCCCAACACCCAAATACACGTCATAAAACCAAAATCAACCAATTCTATTTAAAAAATCACTGAAAACAAGATATTGTCAACCAT
The DNA here is from genome assembly GCA_963277665.1 of Viscum album. NCBI lineage: Eukaryota > Viridiplantae > Streptophyta > Magnoliopsida > Santalales > Viscaceae > Viscum > Viscum album. The sequence continues at coordinate 1,286,001,840 of OY728133.1, forward strand.
ACCTGAATGAAAACACATCCAGAATAATATATAGAATTATTCATCCCATTTCATATTGATGCCCCCAAATCTAAACCAAATAGTTGAAAAAATAATAATTTCTAATCAATAACCACAAAACAAAAAGAAAATAATAAATAAAATAAGAAATAGTATTATTCTGATTCATTCACTAATTCATCACCATCCATCCACCTCATAACTTCTAGAAAACATAAACCAACAAAACTACCAATAAGACCTCAATGATTATGTATTTACCATCATCCATACAACAATGAAAATATCACCAACTATTTAAATGAAATTTTAATATACTCCTACCATAAAATTTATATTATGGGTATCCATGCCGAACATTCCATTATGTATTATTTCATAAAAATAACTTTCTTACTAAAGGATAAATGAAACAATTTGTTATTTCAAAAATCACATACCATATAATTCCTAAATAAATCATATTTTTCCAACTAAATTCATTATAAACTACATATTTAAACAAAAAAAGTATCCAACATCATATTTTTCATGAAAAACCCATGTTTCGAATAATGTCAATTTTAAATCAGATGTTACACAAATTTCATTTCATTTGAAAAAAACTAAATTATTTCCTTTCAAAATCATATTACCATTTCATATCCAGATTCCACCATTAAACTAGATTTATACACATATAATGATTACATTATTATCCAAACAATACCACTTCAATTTTAAAGTAACTTAAAACAAATTATTATTCTAAAATACCAATTTTCGATCAAAATAGAATGATGTAATAATTCAATTATTAAAGGACATCTAAACCCAATTTCAATATATATCTCATTTTAATACACACTTATATTAAATATTTTTCTACAGATCATAAAACACAACATAATAAAATATTTTTCTATATAATATGTTACTAGAAAACTCTTTAGGGAAACTCATACAAGTTGACATAGGTTCCCATTTTCCATGATCAAATAATTAGTGTCCAGTATGTTTCATTTAATTAAATTAAAAAATATGTTGGAAAACAATATAATAATCATAACAAAAAAAATACTCAACAGTAGGGTATAAATATACTTTTAAATATTATGAATGTAAAAAAAATTAAAATTCAACAACAAGGAATTATAAAATAGTAATACATGTTTCATATGAAGTAATAACTTGTTAAATGAAATAGATTCATTCTAAATATGAAACACAAATAAAAAGTAACTATTTTACGTGGTAATAAAATACAATTAGAATACATATAAAATGATAAGTAGTAAAAATTTATCTGGGAAACATATTAGTGGTCATAAAATAGAAAATAAACATGGATAACTATGTATCAAACAAAAAGAATCATTATCTCAATAAAAGAAATAAATCATTACTTTATATTAAACATATTATAACTAATATATATATATATATGGAAACACTATATATGATTTACTTAATCCAATCCTCATTTTGGTCCAACTTTAATAAAAAAACCTAGTCTATCAATTACTAACAAGTTTTGTAAAACCAAAATTAATTTTTTTACCAATGTTTTTTAGATTCACATAAATAATTCCATTTTACTTTATTCTATCCAAATAATCAATATCCACACTTAGAACAATAATGACTTCTGAGTACCTAGGCATCACCTGGTAACATGATCATCAACCATGAAGTGGTTCTTGGTGTATTTTAAATTGGTTATTTACCATTTATAGTTAAACCAAAATCTTGTATATGAAAATTAAATTTTCCATAAATCAAAATTCATTAAAAATTCATTATAGAAATGAACCTAACTCAGATAACCATGCGACACCTACAGTAGAGTGATATTATGGATAACGTAAACCATAATACCTAGTGTTTAGATACTTTCTCCATGGGTGTTGATATATGTTTAGGGAATTATTTAGAAACTTTTTACTATTATAAGTTAGTACAAGACTCTAAAAAAATCCAACAGGACCCGCAGTCGATTACATGTTCACAAAATAATAATAAAAAATATACTTCCTTTAAACTGGTAAATATGAATGAAAATAATCCTGTAATACTGTGTATGAATGAATGTAGGTAAATGAATCAAAAATTACAACCCATATAAAATTGAACATGTCTTTATTCTGTTCCAAACATATTATAATAGTGGTCACACTAAAAGAATATTTTTGCGATGACCTGATTAATTCCTCTTACCACCTCCAGTAGCTCTAACTCTAAAGTGGGAAATGATGTCAGTTTTATGTCTGAACCAAGAAATATTTCTAGGTTATACCACAACAACCAATATATATACAAGTACCTAAAACAAAAATAACAAATATTTTTTATGTACCATGGTGTCCATTCAGTGTGTGATCGTAAAAAAAATTTAAGGACCCACCAACAGTTTCTCAAAACACAATTGAAAGATAGTTTTATGAATAATAATGAAAACTAATTTATATAAATATATCATAATTAAGTGTTATTTTTAGAGAATAAACATAAAATTAAAAATGTATCAAATACATATTAGACAAATGTCCATACTAGACTTATCATGTTACTCCCTATATTGATTTGAACTATACTTTGAAGAACTCTATTAGAATTAACATAAAGAATGCGACAATCTATATAGTTAAGATGATTTTTTAATAACTAACCAATATAATTAATTCATTGAGAAACACACATCCTATATAGGATAAAGGGTTTTTATTACAATATATCTTGGTTATCTAAGAAAACAATCAATTCACGGACATAGTAAAGTGGCATAAAACCAATATGGCTAATACCGATCCAATTCAATCATGTATGTCAATGAGAAATGGGACTACATTAAAAGTTTATAATGGTTGAAATATATACAAATTTATTAAATAAAAATCATAAAATTAGAAACCATGCGCAAAATATCAAATCTATTTCAACCAAAAAACACGCTGTATAATAAAAGAAAAATCATAGTTAAGATATTAATACTTTAGGAATTCTCAATACTAACATTGTGAAATACCTTAAATAGTTCCATCATATTTCCCATATATTTAAGCCTAAAATATTGAATCCCATAACATAAAGGATACCAAAAAATTAAATAATAAAATTGTTTATGAACGAGCCATAAAAAATCCCTAGGAACCTACAACGAGGAAGATATTTTGATTCCAAATAATTTTGGACGAATTTCAATATTATATACAAGAATTAGTCTTAAAAAACTTATAAAATATAATAAGAATAAAAAATAGTGTAAAAAAATGAATAATTTAAGAAAGGGTAGAAATGAATATTTATTTTGAGTGTGAATGATCCTTTAATTTATCCAGAAATTAGATAGAAATCCCTTGAAAGGAGGATATCCAAAATATCTGTGGAGATCCTCTAATTCATTAGGGGAGAAGTGAATTTGATGTTTAGAGGATGTAGCGGAATGATGTGAGTGAGGATGGAATTCAATAGTTCCCAATTTTGTTTTGATTTCTTGGTGAATAATTTTGGGAAACTAGGTACCTGGTGGAACAATTAGAATAATAGGGTCCCTGTATAGTTTAACGGGTACATGGTGGATTCCAATAAGGTACCAGTGTCACCTATGGATAGATGAATAATGTGAAATAACTTTATAGGTACCTAAAACATAGAAAGACTTGGAAGAACCTAAATCCATATTTTAAAAAACTAATAAGTCATTCTAAAACACTCAAATTTGAATCCATATCCAAAAATTAAACACCAACAATCAAATGAACTCAAAAATTATAACGAATCATTAGTTTAATAATCCAATTTTATCTATTATGGATTAATTGACACCATCAAATTAGTAACTACGACATGATCCATTTTACCTCCCCACCATATCACTTCTCATCTAAGAGAAATCCTTGGATTTGATTACACAAATTTCTCACCACTAATATGTATCCACTAAAAACATGGAATAATACATTACATTTTTGATTACACAAACCCAAATCTATGTCATATAGCAAAAAACAACCAATTCTAATTAAAAAATCACTAAAATGTGATCATTTATACCACATATGACCTAAAACACATCCTGAATCCTATCTAGAATTATTCATCCCATTTCATATTAATACTCCCAAATCTAAAAAAATGGCCAGAAAAAACATATTTACAATCTATAACAATAAAAATTATAAATAAAATATAATAAAAAAATGAAAAAATACTATTCTTATTCATCAACTAAATCTTCACCATGCATCTAACTCATAACTACTAGAAAAAATAAATATATTCAACTACCAATAATACCTCAATGATTATGTATTTACAATCATCATTACCATAATAAAAATATCACCTACTAGTAAAATGAAATGTTAAGATACTCCCAACCATAAAATTTATATTATGGGTGTCTATGCCTAACTTTACATTATGTATCATTAAATCAAAATAAGTTTCTTAACACAGGATAGAAGAAAACATTTTTTATTTCAAAAATCATATACCATAGCATTTTTAAAAACATCATATTTTTATAACATAAGTCCTTATAAAAAACATATTAAAAAAAATATTCTCCAAAATTCCATTTTTCATTAAAACCCCATGTATAGAATAACGTTAGTATTAAACTTGATGTTCTTTAAATTTCATTTCTTTTGAAATCAATGAAAATACTGAATTTTAAAATAGTATTCCCATTTCATTTCCAAATTACACTTTTATTAAATATTTATACACATATAATGATAATATTCTCCTCCCAACAATACAACTTCCATTTTAAAATATCATTAAAAAAAATATTATTCTAAAATACCAATTTTCTCTAAAAATAGAATGACGTAATAATTTTTTTATTAAAGGAAACCAAAACCAACTTTTAATATATAACTCATTTTAATACACAATTTTATTAAATATTTTTCTACATATAATAAAACATAAAATAATAAAGTGGTTTTCTATATATGATGTCAGTAATAATCTATTCTTGGAAACTCATACAAGTTGACATAGGTTCTCATTTTCCATGAATAAATAACCAGTGACTGGTATATTTTATTTAATTCATTTTAAAAAAAATTAATAAAAACATTATTATAATGGGAATAAAAAACACACTAAATAGTAAGATTGCAATATACTTAGAAATATTAAAAATATTAAACAAATGAATTCTAAAAAACAAGTCATTCTAAAGAAGTAATACATGTTTCATACTAAGCATGAAAATTTAACTGAAATAGAGTCATGCTAAATGTGTAACACTACCAAAAAGTAATTATATTCCTTGGTGATAAAATATAATTATAATACATATAACATCTTAAGTATAAAAAAATTAATGGTCCTCGAATTACAGATAAACGTGGATGACCAGGTATCAAAAAATAAGCATCTTTATCTCAATCAAGGAAACAACTCATTAGTTCATATTAAGATTATTATAACAAATATATATATATATATATATATTAATGTAAACAGTATATATATATTATTAATTTAATCTAATACATACTTTGGTCCAACTATTATATTAAAAACCTAGTCAGTACTGAAGTATAAAATTACATCCTATGTGTGACTATCTATTGATTCCTACCATGCTGTACTAAAACAGAATAATTTTTTTTCTCCCAATACACATTTATATTCACATCAATAATTCAATTAAATATTTCCCTTTCCAAATAATCATAATCCACACTCATACCTATAATGACTTATGAGTACCTATGAATCACTTGGTAACATGGGCGTCAACCATGAAGTGGTTCTTGGATTAGTTTATATTGGTTTTTTAGAATTTATAGTTAAACATAAATATTTTCTAGGAAAGTTAAATCTTCCATAAATCCCAATGCATTAAAAATTCAATATAGTAAAAAACCTAACTTAAATAACCATGAGACACCTAAATTATAGTAATACCATGCTATAAGTAGACCCCAATCCCTTGGGATTGGATACTTTCTCTAAAGGAATCAATATATGTTTGGGGAAATATTTAATAACTTGTTATTATTAGATGTCAATGCAAGAACCTAATAAAAATCTAATAGAACCCACCATAAATTTTATATTCTAGAAATAATAATAAAAAATGGGATTTCAGTAAATTAATAAATTGGAATGCCAATAAGCCAATACTACTATATATCAATGAATATAGGAAAATAAATCCAACATTATAAAGCATATAAATTTAACCATGGTTATTTTTAGTTCCAATAATATTAGAAAAGTGATGACAATATAAAAAGATTTTTAAGATGACAAGATTATGACCTTAGAACACCTATAATAGCTCTAACTCTAAAGTTTATATTGATCCAAGTATTATGTTTGAACCGTGTAACACATCTGGGTGACCCCATAACTATCAAAATCTATACAAGCACCAAAAACAATTTTTTTTATGAACCATGGTTTCCATTCAGTGTGTGATGCCATAATAAATTATAAGGATCGACCAGAGTTTTCTTAAAAAAAAAATTGAATGATAGTTTTATGAATAATCATTAATACACATTTAAAAAAATATTTCATAAAGTGGTTTTATTTAGAGAGAGTAAACCTAAAATTTAAAAGGTATCAAATAGATATTAGAAAAATTTCCTTATAAGACTTATCATGAAACAACTTCTATTGAGAAGGACTATACTTTGAAGAACACCCATATCTTTTCATAATGTATAATATAGGCTATATAGTGAAGATGAGGTTCAACACCCATCCTTTATAATGAATTCATTGAGAAACACACATCCTATATACGAGAAATGGTATTTTTTTATAATAGATCTTGGTTATATAAGAAAACCATCTCATTCTAGGATATGGGAAATTGGTATAAAATAATCAGGGTAAATACCAATCAAATTCAATCATGTATGTCTATGTGAAATGGTAATACATTAAAAATTTATAATTATAGGAATGTATCCATTTTTATTGAATAAAAATCATTAAATTTGTAAGAATACTAAAAATATGAAATCTATTTTAACCATCAATTTTTTTTTTAAAATAAAATAAAAAACATGATTAATATAATAATACTTTAGTAATTCTCAAGAAACACTAAAAAAACGTCAGTCAGCATTTTTTATAGAATAATATAGTTATATGACTATCAAAACTCAAAAATATACCCATATTAAATTTAACCATTATAAATTTTCACCAGGGGGTAATGAATAGACATATATTCCATTGGGGATATGAAATATTTTTATAACATAATTATAAAATTCGATATGAACTATTAAAATATTATAATGTTAATAAAAACAGAAACTGAAGGAATGAGGTTCTCTACCATTGGGATACAATGGTTGTGAGACCAATGAGATAATAGACAAGAAAATTGGGAGGTTATTTGGTATATGTTTATTATAAATCAATATTTTTGGATATCATACCATTAAATGATTTTACATAATACTCATTTTTCAATGAAATAACATATATTAATATTTATATAATTAATTAATTTATTACTTATAAATCCCATTTTTGTATGATGTTTCATAAAGTGGAATCTAGAATAACAATTTAATTTTAAATGTTTTCAACATATGGATTTAAAACAATTTATTCAAAGATATAATTGAAAATTGAATAAGGTTAGTATATTTCTAGACATGTTTCTCTAAATAATTTTATTTATTATGTAAAGGATGAAATATAGTTGAAAACATTATTTAAAATGTTTCAATTTTAAAAAAATGTATTAATGTAAAACTAAAACCACCATAATAATTATACAATCCACTTTTACTTTCATGTACAAAAAAAATGTTAAAACTCAATCCACTTTGTTTTTACTTTTAAATAATATATTCTCACTTAATCATCCAAGCCACCACAAGTAAAATTAAACACTCACTTAATACATGTTTCATTATGGTTCAATTAATATTAGTTCATTCCATATTATGATATAAGGTGTAATTTCCATTTTGGATATATAAATAAAACTCAATTTCATTCATTTAATCTCAAATTTATGGAGTAAAAAATGTCCATATAGGATATAATTACTATTTTTCATGTTTTACTACAATTTATTGACATAATGAGATCCCTGTAGGTTCTCATTTTATCCCTTGGTTGTTGATAAATGGTAATATATTACAAATATTGAATTTTGGTTCATACAAACTAACATTGACAAGGTTTAACCAGTTAATATATAATGAAAAACCACAATAATAATAATAACATATAAGAGATCAAAATAAAAACTCAAGTATCACAATGAACCCGTGATTAACAGAGGTAAACAATTTCCATTAGATTATATTGTATGGGGCCCCTATAAAATCAATTTAAACCAAAATAAAATTAGAATGATTTCTATTTTAATTTACATATTACATGTTAATCTTTATTAAAAAAATTTAGGAAAACTTGATGCATGGAAATTATAGGCATTTCTCATGAATCAATTGGTAAATTCAGATCACCTACAAATATGAATGATCACTTTCATAAAACAAATAAATTTTAAAATATAAACAAAAAATAATTTTAAAAAAAATCATCACTAAGTAAAACAAGAAATTAATATTTATAACTAAACCATAAATAAAAAAAGATATAACTTGATAAACCAGTAACAAAAATTTCACCTAAAAATATAAAAAAAGTGCCAATTATAGTCAATAAATATCCCTTATTTTTATATGTAAAACCATAAAAACCATAGTATGAACTATACATCCATACATATCAATAAAAATGGTGATTATAAGGATTTAGAAAACCCACACAAGCCTCATTTAAACAATATTTTGGGAATACCCATCATTATTACTGAATTGAAACATGCATGACTCAAATGAATCATAAAATTCCTAGTCAACTTATATTGAAGGAAAAAAGTTGATATGTGATGAAAATATGGACAAGGGGGTTATTTTTCATATGATTTATCTTGAATAAGACACTTTAATCCTAAACTAAAAATGATGGAATATAGATAAGTATTATGAAATCGAAGAGATCTATGGAGGGACTCACAATCAGTATGGGAGAAGTTGTTTTCAAATTGATTGGAAATATGAAAAATAAATAGTTATGTGTAAAAGACTATATTTTCTTACTATATAAAACAAAATATTGGTCCATTGGTAACCTAATATTGGGAAATTTGGAACTATGGGTCACCCTTAAAATAATGTTCCCTCTTTTAAATCTAGAGTTTCCTTGTTTTCATATTAAAACATACTCGTTTACACTAGGAACTATAAAAAAATTAGTGGAACCATTTTATAAGTTCCATAAACTTCTAAACACTTGTTCTAACCATAAAAATCATAAAAAACAAATAATAATTCATAATAAATAAATAACATTCCCTTCAAACACTAGAATGAAATATGATTCCACAATTGAAAATTACAATTCAATTCTGATTGTACATTGACCATTAAAATTTCCCAGCTAATTTTATAGTGAAATATTAACCCTTTAAATCAAGACACGTCTCACTATAAATTTTCTTATAGATTGAATCATCTTCTTCATTGGGAGGTGTGACAGATGTGTTTTTGAGGATTTTTTAGTCACAATTCATATATACCAAGACCTAAACATTATAAATTTTGTTAAATCATCTTGTATCAAAATATGTACATAATTATGAGTTATAGGTGGTGATATGTTGTTTGGAACTCCATATAAAATATATTTGAATGTATACAATAAAAAAATTGTATAAGTATATGTTTCCATGGTTGTAAGATATGGTTTATTTATTTTAATGTTTTACTTTTGTTATTTAAATAAAAGGTATAATGATTATATATATTTTTTCTATGGATGAGTAGATATCATAAAATTAATAATATTATACATAATATATGGGACAGAGGTTCACACAACCATTACATTTTTTTGTAAGATATTATGACACATTACTCAAGTGGTGGTGAATTTACTAATATAAACTTATATAAAAGTAATTTTAAATTTAAATAATAAGAGTTTTTCATCATGGATTTGGAACCAAGAGCTAATGCATGCATTAATACCCTCTAACTTAATGATATGGAATGATCATGGAAAAAATTAAATACCATGGATAGGGAGACACAACAAAATATATAATATTTATCATCTTAGATTCGTAATCAGGGAGTTTTTTTATAATGTCAGAAAATCCAATGAAAAATTACCTTTTATTGTGGTATACCACTAAGAAAATCCCATATTTATGGAAAAAATGAGTATCCATCATCTATAAATAATTACTAGAATAAATTCAAATCAAATTAATATATCAAATGAAGATTCTAAATTTCAAGATTATATATCAATTTTATTCTAAAAGTACATCATGAATATTTTCATCAAATTATTAAATAAACATACATAAATATATTATTATGATGAGTATAACTTAATTTTATTATCCAATCATTCCCAAATAATATGTTATCTTCCATTCAATGTAAATATCATAGAATGTTTATATTATTTTATAATTTATAAAACAAGGATTATTTATAATTGAAATGAAAAATGATTGTTTTATCTATAAAATTATTTTACCTTAATTTTATTGGCTAATGTTTTCTTCCAAAGACCATAATTAACAATTAATGTATTTTATTTCCATGTAAAATAAAAATTCACCTGTTGATGCTATATTGACATGGTTATTAAAACGGAGTTAACACTATCTTGTTTTAGAGATATGGATATGAAATATATTATTTGTATAAAATAATATATTTTTTTACTTTCTTGTTAGTTAATCAATCTCAGGATTATTATTCCTACTAGTGTGTAGTTTTCAAATAAATTTATTAAAAATTGATTTTACAAACCATGATATAGGGAAAATAAAAAATCATATACAATTTTATACTAAAAACCCTCTATTTTTATACAATAGATCATTATCAGATTAATATATTTTAGGAGGACTATAAACATTCTATTTTGATTCTAATGATATATTAAACTTGTCTAATTTTCATAGAGGTTTTACAATTCAACAAATATGTAAATAATAAATTGTATGTATAAAAATGTTTAATATTAGTTAGAATAGTAAATAAGTACTGATATATTGTTTTGAAAATAAAAATACAAACAATTTAATATAATATATTTGGATATCTCTCAAAATATTATATTTTGATTAAAGTAGTTTATGTTTACCCAAATATATTTATGGGAGTCGGTTATAAATGATTTCAAAGGAAATCACATGAAATAAATAAAATAATTTATTTGTACTTGAATAACCCTAAATATAAAATAATATTGACATAAACAGTAATTGTTTTACCTATATTTTTTTTTATTATAGATAAAACTGAATGTGGATTTTTAATATAGAAAAAATAAAACTAAAAATAACCATTTTTAAATTACTAATGAATAATATAATATTCCATTTTAATAGAAATAAATACCAAACATGATAATATTAAAAATAAATTCGATATACTATTAACTCCCTTGGAATATGATTGAACACTCCAACATTATACATATAAAAAATTATAATTATAAAACTAAAAATTTATAAAAATATGAATAAGTTGAATTCATAGTTAACTAATTTTCATAGAAAATAAAAAATGAAAAATATATAAAAAACATAAAAATTTACAATACAATAGAAAAGTTTCAAAACCTATAAGAAATTTTTGGTATATTTATTAGTTATTGATTGATTATTCTCAATAACTAGATTCAATATCAAGTCTTGTAACTTATCTATCTCAAAAACTAGTTTTTCTTACACATCAACTAATTTCTATTTCTTTCAAAATTAAATCGCAATTGCATCCATCTTGTTTTCATGAAAATACTTCAAAATTCATCCAGACATAAAGTAATAATATTTTTGGTCTTATAATATTAATAGTTGGAAAAATTAGTTCTGTAAATAGTGTAAATTTGGTTACATTATCTATTTAGGATTTAATGGAATCATTAAAAAAATATTCCATCAATAACGCCACATAAATAGGTATAGAGGGATAAATAACATAAAAACACTCATAATCATCAATGATATATACCATGATGTGACTTATTTCCCAATCAAAACTCAATTATAAGCCTTTATATATTCTAGTTTCATAATTTATGACATGATGTTGTATTGTATAAATAATATTTCATACAATAATTTTGATGAAATTTCAATGTTCTTATTTATGTATGTCCTTCAATGATAATTTCCAAATCTCAACCAATAATGCAACATGTACTTCTTCACACGTTTTAGGATAATATACCCTTTGTTATTTATATGATTAATTTGTATGAATCTATAATGATTCAATATCTTTTCAAATTAGGATTAATTCATTTAAATCCTAAAAAATCATGATTTCATAATGACCAATCCATAGTTTAGGATAATGTTTCAAATGATATATTCATCTAAATAGTGATTAAATATTATCTTATTTATCAAATTTCATACATGTCAAACTTATTTTACTTCAAATTAGGATATGGACAACACTGAAACAAGGGTGAATGCATATTTTCTGCTCACAAATTTGAGGAATTTATTTCTCACAATCTTTCACTCTCGATATAACTATATTTAATTAACTTTGATTTGCATGAATATAGTTTAAATATGAAAAATAACATGGAACCCTCTAATTTTATGATGACATTCACCTTCAAGATGAATGACTATTTTCATTATGAATTTTTTTTATAACCCCCTAACATAAAAAAATCAATTATTATCATGTGATATATCATGCAGGGGTATAATTATAGACTCGTATTCCTGGAACCAAATACTTATAATGAAATCATCAAATTTTCATTATCATGATCATAAAATAACTTTGAAATACTCTTTGAATATATGATTTCACTTATTCCACCATGATATAGATAAAAAGTGAGGACTTATATTTTCTCCTTCATAGATTATATATGATAATAATACAAAAATTATAAAACTCTATAGGGTTGAATTCAATTTCTTCAATCCCTGTGATATAATATTATTTTGTTCTATAATTCCTCAATAAGATGTTATGATATGATGATATCATAAGAATATATTTCCATATGCTTTTCATCAGCCTTAATTGTATTCAATAGGATAATATTTATCATACCTCCCTTCTTATTCTTGTTTAATCCATATGGATAAAAACATTTCATGTCAATATAATATCATTAATTATTCAGTACAAATAATATTCAGCATGATTATAGGGATGGATTTATTTTTATTATATTCAACTAAAAAAATGAGGGATTGTTTCAATATCTAATGATTTAAATTTTACTCTCCATTTTATCTTTATATATATTCACTTAAATGTGTAAATATTATCCCCATAATAGTCAACATGTTTTAATTAACCCTCGTTTTTTTTCTAAAAAAGATCATTTAGAACCACTCATAAATAATATCTCAAACAAATATCTAAGAAACTCACATCTAATTAATAGATTTAATAATGTTTCTTTTTTTTATCCATCAAATATGAATTTAATAATTTACAACACATGGGAATTTATTAATAATTTCACAACTTGTCATCTCATACAATAGGGTGGACACTTTTGGAAAAAATATTCATACCCAATCAAACAGGACATCAACAATAGTATGTTTGTGTGTCACCATTTCTTAGTTAGAAACATCTCACACAAACATCCCACACACTCGATGTATTCTTTAATACCAAACAATTTCATAGGCACCATTTCATGTAAATTTATCTCACATAATTATCTTTATCTTCATAAAATTATAATTTATTCTTTTTCAATATTTATAATTGAAATAATATAATCTCGAAACATGTCTAACCTAAATTATAATCAGAAAATTTCAGATGTTATTAATAGAAATTAATATTTGCAACTTCATTAATAACTAAAATTATTATTATAGAAGTTTAAATTCAAAAATCACCCATTAAATACTAGAACCCTAAAAAATTTGAAAAAATTATGACCTTCACTAAAGATATTTTTACTCTTATCATACTCAATTATATTCTAAATAATTTTACACTTTATGGTTTGTAAATTATGAATGACCATTAAAATTTCATACTATATGGAGTAAGTGACCCATATATAATCTATAAATGAAATATACATTTGATGACATTGACACGTTTTGATACCACCTTTATTAAAATTACTCATATAATTATGTTAAGGAATTGAAGTTTATGTCCAAAACATTTTTATATTTTCTTACAATGCCCTAGTATTTATTTTTTAGAAGCTAATTTTAGTAATCATTATATAATGTCTCATTATATTCTATGAAATACATTGGAATATTTTTAGAAAATATTTTTTAAGGAAAGCGTTGACATAGTGTATAATTATGAGTCATGGTGATCCTGAATGTGAAATATTAAAAAATATATATATATTTATATCATGTTTGTAAATTTTTCATGAATATCTGGAATAACATCCAAATTGAGTCTTAGATCAGAAATCGCAGACCACTATTCAGTTCAAGAATGTGGGTTTTACCCTAGTCATGACATAATCTATATCAGTATTGGTATTTTGGTTATAATTAGTTCCTAAAAAATAATAAAATAAAATATATTTATTTTTTATGATGATGTAGAAACCATTTTCATACTCTATAGATACATTTTTGTAACCAATTTATAGTTTTATCCTTATAACCTCGAGAATTAATAGGATAGTGTGGAGGAACATTGGTGGTCTTCAAGATCATGGATTGAAGATCGGAGTACGGTAAGTGTCATCAATGAAAACTAATTTTGTGGATCCTCGTAGTGAGAAAGATGTGTTATCACTATTAATTTATGATTTATACAAATAAAGGTAGGGAATTTAGTTTTTGGTTTTATCCCTATTTAATGTTTTAGATGAATGTGAATTAAAAATTTTACAAAATAATGTTTTGATCAATATTTGTTGTTTTTTCCATTATTAGATTATTTTACTAGATCTATGAGCAGAATTATTTTAGGTTCTAGTGTCCTCCCAATGATCCCTGGGAATTGACTACATATCACTATATTGAGAGATGATCATTCTGATGAGGTTTTTCTAATATAGTGTTTTTCTCGAAAGAACCCTCCCAGTATCATTCATGATTCTTATCATCTAAGGATAATGAGTGTGACCACTAGGATGAGTGTTATGATTGTAAATATAGCTCATGGAGTGTGTTATCTCAGATAAGAGCTATATAGAATCATCAAGGATAAATCATGGGCTGGAAATGGGGTAGTGATCATACCTTTAAACTAGGTTTGTTCTATGAGTATATCTGGATGTTTTATGGTATGTATTGAATTTTTATTCAAATATTTTACAAAAAATATGACTAATCTTGATGATTTTTTCTTAGTTATTTTGAGGAGTCCTACATGGTATTTTTATACTCACCAATGCATGGTATCTACCTGTACATGCCATATCTTATACAGATAACAGTCCAATTTATAGAGTTTATGGATGACCATGAGTAAGAGGATCATAGTTTGAGCTAGAAAGGCCATGGTTTATACTCGTGTTGCATCTGACTACAGTCCACTATTTCTGAGAATACCATACATTATTTTCCAGTTCTTGATGGGTATTGTTTCCCCTTTATATATTATTTTTTACTTTATGTCATAATCTAATTATGAGATCATAATATTATGATTTCATTATAATTAGTTTTTTAATATTTCATATTTGAATGGGATTTCATATGGGTGTGTGTTTATATATATGTACATTATGATAATCCCTCCCATATATTTGATATTCTTAATCGACGCTAGTCACCATCCCCTAGCTAATTGGAGGCAGGATTAGGGTACTTATGTCAAAATCCTCATCAAGTTGTCTCATGAAAAAGTTGTATTATAGTAAATAAAATGCATAAAGTATTATAAAAATTCCTATATTAAGGACAGGAGTTAGGATTTTTTAGGAATATTTTAGGATTATTGGGGGAATTAGGAAAACATTGGTATAGTCTTTCATGTTTTCCTCTTAGACAATGGTGTTTAGTGTTTGTGAGATGACTGATGTATTCATTCACCAAGAATCTGATAGTTATCTTGATGACAAGTTACTTGAAGGCACTATATAAAAGGAAAACATTGGTACATGAATCATAGAATGATAGGGTTTTCTTTCAATTTCCTCCTTGATTTATCTCCCTATATATTCTCCTTCATTATGGTATGATTTAACATGTTCAATATGAATATATGATGAAAAAATTCTATAATTCTGAGATAGTATCATGATGATTTCTAGTAGAGTGATGAGGCCACTGTTTAGGGACCCACTCATGAGGTATTTCTTCCAGTATTGAACATATTAGTTCTAACACCTATTTAATGGTGCTTATATCCTTTAGTGGATCCAATGGATATTTAAAAGATGTTTTGGGAATATAATGTATCGAAAAGGATAGAAAATTGATACACATAGCCTTGTAAGGTAACACATATTCCATTGATAGATACTGGTCAGGTTTTGTAGTGAGTCATACCCTTTGGAATTGAATGATTTTCTCAAAAATATGGTCTATGTTTTCTAGACTGTTCATATAGTCAACCAATCAGAGTCTTATTCTTGTGAACCATTTTTATCACATACAAGTAGTTTGATCTAGTGGAACTAATAGAAGACACACTTGTGCTGATTGTGCATTGAGAGTTACATAGTTAGAGATCACCCCCAGTTACATGGTTAGATATACCACCATATATGGTGGCTAAGGACTAGTATAAGATTGTGGTGTGAGTTTACTGCATGGTTAAGGCCCCTCTTTATAATGGTTCTACTGGTGATCTATCTCTAAAATCATGCAATGCATCAATAAAGCCTTATTTTAGTGATGTTTTACATGACATTAGGAATTCATGGAAGAGAGATAATACCCACACTGAAAAAAGTTATTGAGACATGATCTGAATCTATGTTTTCATGTCGGTGCCACCCAAATATGATAGTGTCATGGTGTAGTGGATGACAATATATAACACGTGTGTTGTGGGTTTCATGATGTACTAAGGTGATATAGGAATCCATGATTGTGTTAAATATGTTATAAAGGGAAATGATGGTTTCCATGTAGTAAGATTTCATAGAGTCTCTAAGTGTGGTTTGAGGTATGATGGGTATCTTCATTGACCGGGTTTCAATTCTCAAATATATTTATGAGCCACTTTTCCTTGAGAATATACCATGTTAGAGACCTAGTAATACTCATGGGTCCATTTTTATCAACCCTTTTTTTGTGGATTCTGAAAAGAGTATCACTGCTTATTAACTTCTACCAATATGATGACCTGACTCAAGGAGGAGGAGAGAGATCCTTGTGTGCAATCTATTCTTAGTTTTGGTGAGTCCCTGAGATTATTTCCATAGAATAAAAAGGTTTCATACTGCCAATGCTCAATTGGTTTCTCCTTGTTATGGTATTATTAGTTCTAATTAGTTTGGATGGAGTTTCCATTCTATTATAAGGAGTGATTCTACATGGTGAAAGATGAGATCATGTGAAGAAGCTTACGACTGACATATTAGAAGTTGACTAGTGATACAAATAGATAATGGATGATATGATATTTTTTCAAATAGTTATGGTGAAGTATGAGGATGTATTTCCATGGTATGGATGAAGTTTTACTCCTCAGTAAGAGTTAGGCTTTTACAAGGGCAGTAATAAAGGTTCTACCACGGTATTTTGGACATCAAATTAGATGTAACCTATTTATATTCGTACGCTAATCATGTATTTGAAAGTTCGTAGAGAAATGGGTCTTTATGTTCTTTTGTGTTCACCTGGAAATCATAGGGTTTTCTCCTTAGGGTGTAATGATATCTTGAGGTTAGGTTGTGAATTAGTTTCACATAAACTAGGTGATTAGGGGATGATTATCCACTTCCAATAATCATTAAATTATTTTTTAGTGACCCCGACCCTAGCAGACTGAAGCCGGTGTCATGATACATTACATTACTATAAGATATTATCACTCACACCCCAAAGAACCTAATAGTTTGTAATCTTAGTAAACAATATACATACTTTAGTAGTACATTGTATTTTATTACACAAATTACTACATTATATTATTCCATTTTTGAGAATAAATTTTTCCATCCAGAATATCCCTATATATCAATCATTGAAAACATCATAGAAGTCATGGGAAATGAAACAAAATAAGGGTTATAAAAGATGATCAGTAAGGGTTAAGTACAACATAATCTATCATTAATAAATAAGAAAACTCAACATTTAAATGTAATAACTAAAGAAAAATTTTATATATTCAACTAACTAGGAATAAATTGTATTCATATATATTATCAACGTGAAAATCTCATGGAAATTAACAAATATGGAAGGGTAAATAACTCAAAAGGAATTCAATTTAATCAATAACATGAATATCATAATGAGATAATTCATAATCAATAATGAAAAGTAAATAACTAATCCCACATACTATTTGAATATCTGGGTAATGAATGATCCATATGGAAAGGTAAATAACTTAAAAAAATTCAATTTTATCAAAAAAATGAAAATTAAATACATTGACAGATAATATCATAGTGAAAATCTCTTAGATAATAACAAATGAACTCCTAATGAATAAAATTCTTAATTATTGGATGTCATGTCTCAGTCACGTGATACCTCTACAATCAAGAACTTTCACAAGATGGTTTAAACCATAGGTAAAAACCCATTTAATGTTATATTAAGTTATTGGTATCATGAGGCCCACTAGTGCATCAATAGATGGTTTAATACTAGGCCCCACCCACTAAATTAGGACTAAATCATTCCTAATATATTAAATAATAGATTTAAATCATGAATCAATATTTATTTACATAAAATATCTATATTGAGTAAAGGATATTGATTTATAAACATTTCAAGATTTATTAAAATAATATTCAAATAAAAATACTATAAATAGAAAGAAGATATGATTTATGAAATATGAATATCCATGATAACTAATATTAATATTTAGGGGAAATTTAATATCCAATGTTGTTATAAATTTGAATATTTAATGTGGGATTTAATGTCTGAAAAATAAAATAAAGAAATGAATATCAATACTTTACATTGCAAAAATGATCATAAACCATCCAGAGGAATATTAGACATGTTGTAAATATAAAAAATCCCAATTGGAGTAATAATAAAGTGTTTTCTTCATTTATGAATAGAAATAAAATAAAATGAAAACTAATTTATTTCTTGAGGAAAATATCCTTTTTATTTTGGAAATCATTAGGAATTTTTTTTAAAGTCATTTTCTTTGAAAATGACATTTTAAAATCATTTTATATAAAATGATCATCATAAACTAGAAAATGAATCCTAAAACACTATGGGGTGTCTTTAATTATATTAAGGATACCAAATTTATAAATTAAATATACGAATCAAACAAACCACTAAACTATGTGGTATTACAGGATATGTAGGCCATTGGTAAAACCCACATAGATAGGGTTAGAGATATATTATTTCAATAATGAATACGTAAACTAATTTTTTTATTCTGAAATTGAATCTATGTTTCTGAGCACGTTTTTGGTGATGAATATGGTAGAAAAAAATAGAAATTGGGTGTTTTGTAGTAATGAATCATGGTTCTTGGGATTAAAAGGAATGAAATAATCTATTAATAGTCATGCATTCATCAGAATATGGTCTTAACAGGACTAATTTTCAATGAAAATATCCTCCATTATAAACTCTCATTTTCTAATTGTTAGGTACTTTGGATTGCAAATGATGGGTAACCAGAAACTATATTTAACCAGTGGGAAAGAAATAACCCAATGGTAATGATGGAAATATAAACCCTATATCTCACATTAATCTAATTTATTCAATCAATTCAGTAAGTGGTCATTCTAAATGATAGAAACAAATTTGTAACTATGTTCATAATGCTCATGAAAAAAGAATAATGAAGAGGTAGAAATAAACAAAAAAAATGAAATCCCAACATAAATTTAAATAAAAAATAAAATACCATATACAGTAAATTCCTAATCAAAATGAATGACCTGGCACAAATAAATCACTACATCATTCCATCCATGAGATTGTGAGAAAAAGAATATAGAAAACCAACATAGTAGAAGTTATAGGGCTATTTGGTATTGTTCCTTTGTCATGAATAATCCATGTCTCTCTATGTTGTCAAAGTGGAAAATAAAGTATGTATTTATATTTTTTTATCAAACCTTTTACCTATAACATATATATATTTTTCAGCCCCCCAAATAATTCTTGGGGTGTAATTTTACATGGAATATAATCTACATAAATAGTGAATTATTTGTATCTAACAATGTCCCAAACCATCATGATGTGTAATGTATTTTCATAGTCTATAATATTTCATGATATGAAATGGTGGTTGCCGAATCTCCTAATGAACTCTCATCATATAAAAAAATACACAATGTCTAAATGTTCTACTCCACTTCTGTATCTCTTCTATATCTTCAATTTTCTGGTGTTGTTCTGGAAACTAACAATTACAAACCCATTATATAGATGTCCTCATGAATTGGTTTGGGTTTGGGACATAATTAGAGTTACTTATATTTTTTTATATATTGTGGAAGGATATAAGGATCAGGTTCAATTATAGGGTTTTAGGTAAAAACATAATCTTAGGACTATCTTTAGATAACCTTATGGATTAGGCTTAAAAGAGATACATAGATTAATAATTGATTATTTTTTTAAAAAATTGATCTATCCAACATTAAAATAATATTCTATTTATATATATATATCTAAAAACTATATTATTTATTAATATATTCTATGGTAGAAAGTGTCAAAGGACAATACACATAACATGCACCACTCTAATTAGGTCGGTTCATTCTAAAACATCCCATGGTCAAGGCTATATAATATAATGGAATAAAAAAGTATTTTTTAACCTAATTAATATCCTTATAGTTATCAAGTATCTGTTAACTATCTCATTACTTAAAAAACAACCATTACTATTGACCGATACCCTAAGCCGATTAACTACTTTTGATGGTATTAATCAAAAGGAGGGAAATAATATAAAACATGTTTGGAATAATAAAAAATTAGTTTGAATAGATAATTTCTCAATTTAGGAGTTGAAAATAAAGAAGTTTTTATTTATAAAATTTGAAAAATTAATCAATCACTTAATTGAAATTGTGAACAAGTAAGAACATAGAGCACAGTTGAAGTCGAATGGTAACAGTAATGGAAACAGACATCAAAATAGAAATCGAAATTGAAGATAATAAATAACAGATGAATAATGATAATAGGAACACCGGTTTGACTATAAATTAAATATAAATTTACTATAGTTGAGTTGGAAGGTAAAGGGTATAATAAAATTATAGATAAAATAAATAAAAAACTTTTTCTATGTCATATGTCCCATGGATGTCTGCGTTATGCCTATAAATATTCTCGAGAGTTACACAATGTTTAAGTTAGTCATGTCATGTAATCATGATCCAAATATTTCCCTATATATATTATATCTTATGGTATATATATTCATGATTCATATATATTATACCTTTCACGATTTTTACTTTTCACATGAAATTATATATCTTCATGACTTATTTTTTGAGCTGGAATTGGCATTCATTGTTTAAACAACATGTATTGGTGGTTCAAATGGTGTAGTATTTCATACAATTTAAATTATAATAGGCTAATATATACTCAGTCAAACATGTTTCGAATTATTTATACACACCTTTCATCTGTTTCATCGTGTGTATTGTCTGTTTTTCCTTTTTTACATCTCTTCCTTTTTATTCGCGAACAACTATTTTCTGAAAAAATTAACACAAAAATGATGAATAATAAAATAAAAAATAATGAAATGAATCCAACTGATAAATATAAATTAATCTTATCAAATTCCCCCACACTATTACAATTTGTTATCCCCAAGAATAAGATCTCAATAGGGATTCAAAAACATATTTTTTTTTAAATAAAATGCATTATGACAAGGAAAATAAAACCATATTTTAGTTGAAAAATGTGGCCATCTTAAACCAATTTTGTAGATAAAGTCATTCATGTGTCATGATCAAATTCCACAACCAAATTAATTTATTATTTAATTATAATCATTTAAATATTCTTCTTAAAGTATACCGATGTTTTAATTTACCTCACAATGAATTTTCTCTCATCACTCAAGGAAACAAATGATTAGAGTTATGCTCATACCCTAAATACATTCTCCTAACCGTAATCTTGCACTGGTTCTGAAATATCCACTCTTGTGAAGAAAACTACAATATTAATCATTTGGGATTAAGAATTAGGGTTCAAATGACATTTAAGATGAGTATAGGTATGTAGATGATAAAAACATGATCAAATTGTGAGATATCACTATAGTAAAATTCATGATTTTCATGAATAATGTAATAGAATAACACTTTCTGGGTAGAAGTTTCCATGTGTTCCCAACAACTTTGTAATGTTCCACAAAGGTTTTAACTAGGCATAATTAAAATTCCCTATCCCTTTTTTTCATATATTATTATTTTTAAAAATCATACATAGGATGGGTCTCACATCTATAACATAACTAGATATGTTCTTTTAATAGAGTAATTTATTCGGTGATGGTGATTTTTGACCCACCTAAATCACAATCCATTTTTTCAAAATCATAGTGAAATCATAGTAGAATACTAATGTTAATCATGTACCATCATTGTAGTGAAAATACTGCCACACATCTCCTCAAAATAAAAAATAATGTATGTATTAGAGATGAAAAAACCCACATAATTATTCCCAGGGAAACCATGAATTCAAACAAATATTATGGTAGGAAGGGATAACCGAGTTGAAATAAATGCATCCTAAATTTGTCCGATGCGGCTATTATGGGATATAAAAGGAAAATTGTAAATTTGGTTTCATGATAAAATGGATCAAAAAATATTTAATCAGTCATTTTGAAATTGTATTTATTTATAAATATCTTCAATAAGATAATAATACGTGTTATGATAGGTTCACATGCCCTATGTGTCTCCCAGGGAAACATTCATAGAAGTGAATATGAAATTTTAGGCTCATAATCAACCTGGGAATAAGATAAAAATATTATAATATAAATAACAAAGGGAATAGAATCAAGGAACAAGTCTCTCAAACAAAATATCAAGAATCATGTATAAAAATTAAAAAATTCAACTTGAAAATCCTGCTAAAATTATAAACTGGAATGAAAATATGATGAATAATTTTTTTTAAAAAATTATTTTTTCAATATGGGATTAATGATGTTTAAAAAATATTTGAGCATTGACATGTATGGAAAATCTCTCATAGATTAACAAGATCAAACAAAATCATGTTCAGTGACAATAAAGATCAAAGTGATTCCATAAACTTGTAATATGAAATAATGTATAGTATAATTTGAGAATTTTCATGGGAGAGTAAGAATGAAAATAATAGAAAATTAGAAAATAGAAAATATGCTTTGAAAATCAGAAATAGGGAGATACCTATAATGAATGTCATTCCATGGGGGTAAATGGGTGGATTTTGATGTCAAATCATGCTACCAACAAACATATTATAAATAAAAAATAACTACACTATATAAACCTTTCCAAATATGTGATAAGAAATAAAATATTAGAAAACATAGGAACGTCCACACAGTTTTAATAAAAAGTGAATTTTCTTCTAATTGATGCCAAAAATGGGCTACAATATTATTTTGAGGTGTCTATCAAAATGAATGTTTTGAAACTATAACAACCCAACCTATACATCACTTATTGTTAGGAAACATGGGTTTCATTTCATAAGTGATAATATTATGTCATCATCTCATTGGATGGAATATGAATCAATAAATTTCATCAATTTTCTAGGAATTATGATTTTCTATATAGAAACTAGTGGGTTTTTCATCAAGATCACGTGAATGCTTGGCATGATTTACCTCCTCAATACCATATTTTAAAATAATCTTGTGCATCAAGAAGAGAATATATTCTCTTCACTGATGGGAACCCGTATATGGATAGATCCCAAGTTAGAGATCCTCAAGATAGCATATAATGTCATATGAATGCTAATACATTCGATGAAGGAGGTCATATGGTGTCATGATAGGTGCTTTAACGACCACTGATGGGGGAGATAACCTAGACATATCTATAGACATTCAAACTATTGAATTTAAATTTAAATCATGTTTGAGAATGAAAAGGATCACTCATCCATAAATGAGTAAAATAGAGTAAAATTGGGAATCATTTATATAATGTACATAAAAATGTACCCATACAGTGTACAACAAGGGGAAAGTACAAGGACAAACTATGAATTAGAGGAAAACTCTGTATCCACTGCATATGAAGTACCATCTGGAATAGTGGGTCTCTTGATGTTTCCCTCCCAATCAATGTCCACTATGAATGTGGTAAGAGGATCATTGATGGACATTTGAGGTACCAAAAATACATGTATATATATTAGTGGATGGTAGATATGAGCCTCCGATAAAAAAAAATCATGAGTCATCTAATATTGTCAATGAATGGAACCTCATATTAGAGTGGAATGGAAGGGACATTGACAAGCTAGTTCTGATACACTAAAAAATTGTGTGGGAAGTAAGTTCTATCATATTATAGAGAATATCTGTCTAGGTGGGAGAAGGACTAGTTATGTAGGATAATGAATATTCATCGGGTGGTGGCAGATGAGAGGCTGATGGTGGGGTTGAGTTGGTTAAAATGGAGTTCTCGGTGAAGGGAATGCATAAGCATTGGGAAAACTGATGTAGGTTCTCCATAATACACTATATAGAAGGACATAAGTTAGATGAAATGGTTGGGTTGGGTGGAAATATAGTTATTCTAGTGGTGGAAGTTTTATGGGTAAGTATAGCCCTGATAATTAATCAGGAGAGGGTGGTGGGGGATGGATGGGCCTAGATGGAGGTGGTAGGGGTATGGGTTGAGCTTGTGGTAGAGTAAGGTGTGGGGTTTTTTACATGGTGTTTGAGAATCACATAATTTCTCCGAATATAATAATGTTATTAGTAGATTATTTCTTTATCCTTCCTCGGTATCACTATCATGTGGAGCTAGAAGAAGTCAGTCGACTCCATCGGGACTTGAGATGTGGTGGGAATGGCTGCATAAAAAACATAGAGGTTCATGGAGAGTTAGGTGAAAATGAATCTTCCCATAAGCATTCCGTGATTTCTAATAACACAAATCTTAAGGTGAACTGAGACACTATTTTGATAGTAGGGCCACCTATGGATAATGGGAGAATATAAAAATTGATATAGCTCACACTACCATTACCCTATTCACATGCGAGCTAGATGTCGTTCAAAAATTTGTGAAGGATCTAATGTTTATCAGCTAGAAGTCACATGGACTTTGATTATCAAGGATCGTAAGATCTCTAAGGGTCCTAGATGATCATCCTATAATATAATGGTCTTTCTGTCTTTAATGGGAGTATCTTTAGGGCGGAATAATTGGGAGGTGAAAAAGTCAGCGGTGTAGAGGTGAATCCCTATTCCAAACTCACTGAGTGTGAGATCATGGGGTATGTTGTCTAATAATAAGTTGAAATTATCAACATACAATTCTAAGGTGGAAACATACTAACAAAAAGCTCCTTGAATGTCTTGTAGAACACATCAATGATTGGGGAGAGCTGACATGTTTCAATGAGACTAAGGAAATCCTGTTTAATATGGAAAAGCACATCCATGAAAATATCGATGGTTTTATTGGTACACAAAGTCTTATCCTATAAACAAAAAAATGTTCGTTGTGGATTGGGGGATATGAAGTCAAAGATTGATGTGGGGGTGGAAGCTCCCTAAAACCAACTAGAAGTGGAATATAATTCCTTAGTGGATGAAGATGTCACATAGATAAAATAGGAGATGGAATATTGTGAAACATAGGGTGTTCGATTTGGGGAATACCTCTAGTTCTTGACCAGAGGTGGATCCTCATGCTCAAATGTCTGATCATCATGGGTTGTTGGAACCCTTTATGTGTGACATGTGGGATGTAATGGAAAGAGAATGGGATGCTGATCTTAGATAGGAGGATGTAATGAGGATGAGGAAGGATTGGTGATCGGTGTGATGAGGGTGAGTCATGGGATAGAGAGGGGTAGATGGTGATGGGTCATGTGGGAGAGAGTGATGGGATAGGAGGAGTGGGGGACTTGAGTGTCATCTATTCTAGGTTCATGACATTTGAATGTTCTATTAAATTACATGTCATGAATTTTTTTGGACATAATATAGCATGAGTTTTTTATTTTTTTGTGTCATAATACCTAAATGTTGTTTAAGGAATACATAACATGTAGTTTGGGAATCTTTTTACTTTGTGCGCCAAAACATGCCTGATTTTCTTATAGTATTCACTATGATTTATTAAGCTCTATTTTAAAATATTCTAGAATATTGTACCTAATATTAGTTTCCTCCCAGTTAGTTCATGGTTTATCATCAAAAAATAGACTTAGGGTGGATTAGATGAAATTTAATGTGAAGACACATCCCACATGGAATTGGTCTTGGTATATTTTCAATTATATACAATCAACATTGAAGGTTGGTTCTACACCTTTCTAAATCTTTATGATCCCATAGGGGAATATCATCGCGACCTCAAATGGTCATGTACATCTAGATTTAACCTTCCCACGGAACTATTTCAATCATTAATTTAATAACCAAACCATATTGTATATTTTAATGTTGTTTCATGTGATGCACATGTCATTCCACTTCTTGGAAATTTAATTATGAATCATAGAATTCTCATAGGAATGTTTTCTTTTTTATAATAGTTATTCCATTTTCAGAAACCTAGCATCGTCAACGTTCAATGAATCCATATTTAAGGACATGTGATTTTCTTAATCTCCCAATATAAGATATTCTTTAGTTCCACTGGTTAATGGAATGGATTTATATACACTAGTTGGAATAGAGTAGTTCTGGTTGTAATTTTTTACTTTGTGACATATACCATAGGTGCATATTGTAAATTTTGGTTCCAATGTTTTAGAATTGTGTTCTTGGTCTTCTCTAGGATTTTTTATATTTCCCTATGTTACAATTCAACATTCCCACATGTTTTTGGGTTGTAGGTAGTTAATGCATTTTTTCAGATTCTATACATCTCAACTATTACCTTGAAAATATTTTTGGTAAAGAGAGTTCCCTTAACAATTATGAGTTTTGGGGGAAATTATAATCTATAAAATACATTTTCCATTAAAAAGTTAAAGACCACGTTTTCCATTTCATGATTGGTGGCCTCAGCCTCTACCCATTTCAAGATATAGACCTCACCAACTAGGATATAGAATGTTTAGTGAGTTTCTGGAATTTTCTGATAAAATTTATTCAAAATATGTTGATGATTTTAACCAACATTGTTGGGTATTATGGAATTTCATTTATTTTTCCAATGGTTCCAGTTAGTTTTCTCTAATCATAACTCTGGAAAATGTTTCTTTCATCTTGATATAGTGTGGGGAAAAGACATATTTTCAGGATTTTAGCCACTCTATTTTTAGGTCCATAGTTCCCTCTAGTTTGTGACATGTTACACATGTCGATCACACTTTGTATTTCATCTTCTAGGATTCAGTACTGCATTAAGCCACATGTATAGTGGTTAAAATATAGTGTCTCCTCTCAGTAGTACATTAAGTATTTGACTGAAAAACACTTCATTTTTTTGTAAGATATATCTGGGTAGAGTGATCACATGGAGAGATAGTTTTAAATTTCATTTATCCACATGCATTCCTTCATGTTTATATTGAAAATATATTCACCCAAGAAGTCATCATCATCTCTAATGATAGGAAGTGGGAGTCTAAATAGATTATTATAAACAATGGTATCAATACCCTTTGTGTCCTTTATCATGATTTCAAACATTTTAAAAAATAGGATCCACTGTATCAGTCATGTCTTGGAATAATTTTTACATAATAAATATTGATGGGATTTATGGACAGTATAGAGGATTACTGTGGAAAAATAATGTTACGAGAGAATATTTTCAAAAACATAGTCCACTACTAAGTGATCCCTATATATATTTTTGTAGTTTACCTAATCATAATCGAGTGTGTTATTGGCATAGTAAATCAGAAAGAATATGTGTTCAACTCATTATATGATGTTACCATAGAGAGTTCACTAGCATCACATATTAACTCGAAGCCTCTATCCCAAGATGGTGAAAGGATATTAGGAGTATCCACCATGATATTTTGTAAAAAGATGAATTCACACAAAAAATCATCAGTTAAATCAAAAGGAGTATCCTTAATATATAGGTGTGATAAATGGGGGAGTCATTTCAAAAAATAATTTATGAAGTAGCGGTAGAATCTGAAATTTCCTAGAATCACTTTATTCCCTTTATAATTTAGGTCTTATGTATGTGTTTGATCAATATGATATTTACTGGTTCAAATTCCATGACATTATTTTATATTTTTTCTCTGAGGAATATTCCTCCTTGGACAAAAAAATTAATTTATCCCAGTTTAAAATCAAGAAATTTTCTTCACATCATTATATGAAAAATTCTGTATTTATTCAGAATTCTTTGAAGGATATTCCTTGTACAGAAAAATAATGTATAATGATATCTAATAATTCATCATGCATTCCTGGAATACATGTGTCGTGCACCTTCAAAAGTTCACTTATTTATTACACATACCAAAGGGAATGCGTCTATAAGATATGTTCTTGAATGGACTTGTGAACATCATTTTTTGAGTAGTCATATGGGCCGATAGAAATTTTGTTAAATCGTGAATAATCATCCATGATACATTATAATTAATTTTATACATGTCCCTCCAAAAATTTATCCTTGAAAAGAAAGGGGAAATGACATTTTCATGTTGCTATATTTATATATATAAAATATTTTAATACTCTCTATCCACTAATTTCTCAAGTTTAGAATAGTTTATATTCATTATTTTTTACAACTGTGAGACCTCTATTCTTTGGAATGACCTATGACATACTCACCCACTTATTTTTGGATATTTAAAATATTATTCGGATTTCATGATGTTTCATTACTTATTTCATAACCACCAGTCTAATTAGTGTGGTGAGTTGCCTCTTGGGATAGTGTTTGGGTTTCACACATTCCTCCAGTAAAATATTATGTCCATAGATTATGGGTATGATCTCTTTTATCTCATCCAATCCGAAGTTTATTTCATATATTTTTAAAGACTTTTACAAACATTTCTTCATGTTTATATGGAAATACTAGGCTAATTATTACTAGCTATGCTAATATCATTTATTGAAACGTTTACTTTAGTTTGATTAGAAGTGTATTTAGATTCAATGTTGGTGGCTAGATAACTAATGGTATTAATAGTTTGATATTGTCTCATGTAAGAGGTTCTATGTAATTCAATTACTCATATTCACAATCCTAATTTTTATAAGGGTAAATTCTATAATTTTTTTCTTTGAGGTTTATGTAATCATTCTTCTCTTTACTGACAAAGACAACATGACAATTGAATGAATAATACACTTATATAGTATCTTTTACTAGGTCAAAAAAATCATGTTATTTACTAACACTGAATATCTATCTCCACTGATTCATGTTAATTAGTGAATTTTCGGTTTCTTGGAATGGTCAATCTATTATAATTAGAATGTCTCCTTATTTTATATCTAATATGATAAAGTCCATTGTAAAAATGTATTTTCTAATATTATGGTTAAATCTTTGAGAATTCTTCAATGTTATTTGACCAATCATTTATCCAAATGATGTGACACTCTTATTGAAATTAGTTCCTTAACTCCCAAAAATTGTAATACATAGATTGTATTAAGGTTAATGTTGGCTCCTAAATCAAATAGGGAAATTTCATACTTATATACCCGTGTGTTGAAATTATTTAAGAAACATCCCGGGTCTCAAATATTTTATGGAAGGTTCTGGTGAATAATAGTTTTGAATTATTAATTTAGGGAGATGAATCTTAGTTCTTCCAGTTTCCTTTGTTGAAGAGAAGTTCCATTAAGAATTTCTCATTGGCAGGAATTTAGGAAAAAGATTTAGTAAATGTGATGTTGACATGAAATTATTTTAAATATCTAGAAAAATATTATATTTCCTCTAAAATTTACCTTGAATCATTCATTCTGGGTAGGTAAGAGGTTGTTTGTAAGATGGTGGGGTTAGATAAATGTATTCTTCATCTTGATCTTATGTAGGATCTTTTTCATGATGTTTTGAATCCAAATTTCTTTTTTGTCAAGTTATATTTGTGGGTTCATTTTAATTATTCGAAATTACTATTGCATGTTTCCTGGGATATTCATGATTCATTTCTTCTACTCTATAGGGTTTCAAAAAATAAAATAAATTTCCACTCCATAATACCACTACAATAGATTCTTATTTTGGGTATTCCATAGTATTACTAGGAAACATACCTAGTAATCTATATGATAAGATCTTTTATATTAGACCGACTTAGTGTACAATGTTTCAAAGGTTCACCATTTTATTTTTCATTTCTATCTCTTGGGTTGTAATCCTGTGATCCGGTTTTCTATTGAATGTCGTGTTAAGACTCTCCAAATTTTATTTAATAGGTGGGGTTGTTGTAGTGGTGTTTGTAGAGTAGGTTTAATATGTATTTGCGACTGATGGGGAAATGTTTTTGGGGTACATATTATGGTGGTCGACAAACTTGATTGAAAGGTGGGTATTTTGGTCGCCTTTGGTTCCTTGAAGGTTCCTGACCACCTCTCTATTGATAGTACCCATGATAATTTTTTTCCGCCTATTTAGATGGCCTCTATTGATAGTAAATTTGTAGTTTTTGGAATTGATGTCCTTATTGATTATAATTAACATAATTATAGTATAGTATTTTAGTTTCATCTATTCATGTCATGCTATTTAAGTACAAGTGTGGGCCTCCACACATATCACTGGATAGAATCTCTATATAGTCATAGGAGAGGATGGTGGTGTAGTAGGTAGATGTAATGATTCTAGCTTAGTAAAGACCTCTACTTATGCTGATAGGTTATTGTTTTCTACTACATAGTGGATGTTACACCGATGCAATGCTTGGTCACACTAAAATAGACTAGAATTGCGAGAGACCTCATCTAGAAGTTCTCATCCAACATTTGGTGTTTTCTACATAATCCCACCACTATCGACGACATCTACAACTCTATGAGTAGATAGTTGATGGTCATGTTAAAATATTTTCCATTAAAGTTATACATCATGTCCATTTGGAGGGAAAATTATAGTGAGATCCCTGAAGTGATCCAATGCCTCTCACACTTAATCTCTTTCTATCTAGTAAAATTTATGGATATCATTATGGAGATTACATGTTTGTATAGGTGGGAAATACTTATCTTGGAACTTATTGGCTTGTTCATATCAAGTCATTATTGATTAGGGAGATTGAATTTTTATCCAATACATATCCATTTCATGGAAGGAGAATGGTATTAATCACAATATAATTTCATCATATGACACTCCTTGGTTGAAAAATGTATCAAAAAATCCAGGAAATTAGATATATTCTCATGATGATCATTTATCCGAACTCCACTGTACTATCCCATATTCTTGATCATGTTAATGAGTACATGGTTGATTTCAAATTTATACACCTAGATCAGAGGGTGAAAATTATCAGAATATCACCACTTATAAACAATATAATATAATCCATGATGGTTCACTCCTTCTATAAGGATATATATCATTATAGTTCTGCTGGCACTTATTGCATGTTTTGAGGGTTGGGTCTCGTAAGATTGTTTCAGTGATCTATACAGGGTGTCATGTAGAATGATATATTTAAATATTGTGGAAAAAATTGAGTGTATTTGGAGTGCCGTCGATCGTCAAACGAGTCATGGGTTTTTAGTGCATGCACTATCCAAAAGACAATTAAGGATATAATGGAGTCTGATAGAATGAAGAAATAGAAAAAATAAAATTGAAATGTGGGATGGGTAAGGTAATACTAGGTTTGTGTGGAAGGTTATTGCACATGATAAATATTAAAATCCTTGAAAATAATAATAAAATTTTATTTTACCACACGTGTCATTGAATTCATAAAATCATTGATAAAATTATAAATTTATATTATCACAAACTACACTTGTTACAACGGTGTAGTAAAGTGGTAGTGCGGGGTCGAACCCACATATTGAACTAAAAAATAGGTAACAAATGATTTCCAACCCTTTTTGAATTATTCCTCACAAATTGATTGGGTTTTTTGATTAAATTAAATCAACTTGAGTTAGTTTTTAAATTAAAGAAGGAGATATGAATCACTATTAATTTTAGGGTTTCAGGTAAAAAAGACAATATCAAGCCCAAATTGGGGTAACCCTAAGGCTTAGGCTATGAAACGATTTATAGATCAATAATTATTTATCTTCAAGCAAATTTTATCTATCTAGGATGAAATTATTATTAGGTCTAGATATAGCTAACAACCTTAATGAATTATAAATAGTTTCTATGGAATAATTTGTCTCAAGATAATAGTCATTGCCTTATCACCTCCAATTCAGTTAGGTTCTTTCATTTAGACTTTATAAGTGTAGGGTTTCATAAAATAATGGAATAATAAATTATTTCACATCCTAATTACAAGAGTTTGGGTTATTGTGTATCAGTTTATAGATTAATTAAGAGAAAATAAAACCTTACTCTCGACCAATACCCTAAGAAGATTAGACAATACTGATGGTATTAATCAGAATCAGAGATAGAATCAATAAAATTATTATTATAATGATAAATCAAATAAAGTAAATCATCTAATAATTCAGTAGTTCATAATATTTAATTATTAGATTATGAAATCCACAACGAAAATAAACCACTCCTCCTGATATAATTGATATTGTGAGAAATATAATAAATAAAAACCTATATAGTAGTAGAAGTAGAGCTCTGTGATGGTGAACCATGGTTTGGAATCATTTGTGTCACTCCCATATCACACTAAATTAGTCTCGATGTGGATTTATATGATTTTTATCAATCCATTTTCTACTAGTATAACATAATTTTTCAATTTCCCAATACCTTCACAATATATATATTTACATGATTTTTAATAAATGGTAGTTTCTAATTTTTTGTTACTTTATCTATCTTAAATATTCATATTTTAAAATTGTTTTTTCATAGAATATAGTATCTAACAACATTCAATGGTCATATAAACTTCTCTAGATAATCTCACATCGTGTAATGAAATATACAATTTGTAAATGCCATCCTCGAATTCTTCATCTCTACTACATATTCAATTTTCCAATGTTATTCCGCTCTAGGGTGTGAAATTCATTTTTATCAAATAATACTACACTGTTTTATATTATCCATAGATATTTTGTATTATACTAGAAAACAAAAAATAAGTCAAATAAATCACAATTTTGAATGATTTATCTATTTTTTATATAAATAAAAATAATAAAATACATGAATGAAATATCTATATAAAAAATTCAATCAAATAAAAGTTTGGATTTTGGGTAATTTGATACATTACATAAATTAAAAAACTAAACATAATTTTTCAATAAAAAATGTTTTGCAAGTTTCCTTCATAAGAAAATAATAATAAGATTTCATTCACATATTCACTAAAAGAAAAATGGTAATTTTTTTAAAGACAACAATTTTTTTTGAAAACATTTTTTAAATAGAAAAAAGGTTGAAAATTCATTTTGAGAATAATTTTTAAAAGGTTAAATTTTTTTTTGAATTTTTTTTAAAAAATGTTTTTTGAAGATAACATATTTTTGACCAAAGAGAGAAATAATGTCAGAATTTCATAAAGTATTTTTAAATTAATTTACGTACCAATGAGTAAGAAATTGGAACTAATAATTGAAATTATAATTAAAAAATATAGGATAATATAATTAAATGTTTTAACTGGAAAACTATCAAATATTTCCTTTAATTGAATTCCAAGAATTAAAAATCCCAATTAAAGTGAGATTGTGAATTAAACCCTAACAAAGATAATAACATAGAAGTGATAATAGACTAATGAATCGATTAATATTAACATATTTTAAACGATATAAAACAATTATAAATAAAACATAACATTATCAATAGTGATTACAAAAAAATAATAGAATATTAACAACAACAAAGATGTAATATGACCCGATGAAATGAAAAAGAATTATGATGTTTTTTTCCACTTGGTAAGTATTTATTAAAATCTCATTTGGTGAAATTATTCAAATTAAAGAAAAAAAATTCCATAAAAAAAGAATTTTTCATGATATTACATGACAAAGGGGTATTCTATAAACAACATAAAATAAATTAGCTTCATTACATTATAATATGCCTCAATGAAACAGAATTTAGCTAAAATCCATTACCATAGGATTCCTTTTGGTTAAAACCAGTTTTCCTACTACATAATGGTTTATGTCTTGCTATTAAATTTTTATATAATAATATTAATATTAATAATATCATAAATTATTATCTTATAATATATTAGTACCCATTTGTTAATAATCATTCATTATTTTCATTTTTTAGCTGTTAATTTCCTTATTTTTTCATTACTTATTTTTCACGAGTGTTCCATTTCTAACACATATTATATGTTTATTTCATCTCACGAATAATAATAATTAAATAATTATTATATTAATTATTAAATTATACTTACATATCATTTATATGGTGTGTCTATGAAAAGAGAGTCACCTTGCTTTATAACTGCGGTAGTCCACACGTACACGAATGATTTTGTCACCTTTAGGTGAGAGAAATGGAAAGAAAAAAAATTATATATATATTATCATTACTTAATGATAAATATGTCATTAGTATTATAATTATGTCATGTATATGACATATAATCATAAACATAGTATTTATCACATTTTATGTGATGTGTTAGTGAATGATGAATCATATCACATCACGAGGCAGTTGTTCTTCGTACACCTGAGCGACACTATCATATCTCTTAATAAATGGTAAGTCAGAATCTATATATTATATAATGATATAAAAGGTATAAATAATTTATAAATATAACAAATATAATTTAGATATATCATTATAAAAAAATAAATGGTGGTAATGGAAAAATGAACGACATTTGTACCCGAGGTAATAGTATTCCATACACAAAAATGATGATTTCATAACCCATTTGATGGATGCGTGTCTGGTAATAGGTATTACACATAACATAATAATGTCTTAGTATATGAATGATTTATTTAGGGATATTTCTATATGGTTTGATCATAATAGAAGGATGTCGAGTAATAAATAAAATGAAGACGTTTGTTGTAGAACAATAACTCTCCTTTGGATTTACATTGTAGGTTTGAACTAAGTCCTTTCATGGATGGATTTATACCATAAATAAATTTTATAGTATGATTTTAGGAAAGTAGAATGTGATTTGGGTATGTATTTTTAGAAAAATAAGTGGTCTTAAAGTGTGAACTATAGAGGATAGGGGTGGCCTTTAATAATAGGGGAGAAGTAAGAATTTGAATTTTGAAAAGCATCAAGTGACCCCATGTCATTCATAAGGAAAAAGGGTAAAAATGGATCATAATCAAACCATATATGTTTAATGGTCAAAATATTTCCATAAAATAGGTTTTTTATAAGATTATCAGCAAATTTTAACCTTATCATTTTAGTTTAACACCCGATAAACCCTTTTTTTCCTTAACCATGATAACTAATTTTTATTGTATTCACTATTAATTTTGGTAATAAAATATTTTTACCTTATTAAACATTATAAATTATGATAATTAATAATCGGGAATCCATTTTGGAAAATTTAATTCATACAAGTGGAAAATGTTAATTTAAAATTGATCTCACATATGTGATGGGAAAGTAGGGTTTTGAAGTGAATTTGTTCAATAGTATACAAATTTTTTATGTCTAAATTAAATATGTAATTATTCTAATGACCTAAATTGTATTAATAGAAATTAAATTGAACTAATTTTACTTTCAAACAAATTCAAAATATAATTGAAAATTACAAATTATTTTAATGAAAATGGAGTTTTCAATTAGAATTCATTATTTTTCACTATTGATCGAAACATTACACTTTTCATAAAAAGAGAAAAAAATTAAGCTAAATTGATTTAAATATTATGATTTAAAAAAATTAGTTTTTCAAATAAATTTCTAATTTTTTTAAAAAATTAATTTTAAATTAGGTGTGTATAGGGAAACTAGAAACTATTATGGCAAAAATAGAGTTTCTTTAGAATACATGACTTTTACTTTTAAATGATAGTTATTTTTTTTAATAAATATAGAATTAATAAAAATTTGTAAATTATATATTTTCATAAGTTATTTAATTGAAATTATTCCCTATATTAGAATAGATAAGAAATAAAAATCCTATTAAATAATATTTTAATAATATTGTTGACGCTCCTTCCGTCACAGAATCTAAGGATCGGAAAAGGGGAATATCTGAGCATAAAGTGATTCATCCTTTGAAGAAACATCAAAAATCGACAAAGGGATGAACAAGGAGAACATTTCCCATAAGTCGCGCAAGTTCCCTCATGGTCGTGCAAGTACACTTGCGCGCCGCCTAGTGGTCATGCAAGTCTACTTGCACGACGCCTTATGGTCATGCAAGTGACTTGCGCGACCTAAATGGTAACCGCCCGGTAACTGTCCGGGGTCTTCTCCTGCCTATAAATAGACCCTGTGGGCCCCCCATTCAGAGGATCTTTTTCCAGAAACTCGTATTGAAGCTCCCGACGCCCAAGTCTTTTCTCAAAGCTTCCAGAACACTTCTAAGGTAACTTATTACCTAGAACAGAAGATCTAAAGAGAAGAAGGAAGGACTAAGTGCTAAAACTCATCAACACTTTCGCACCGCTTTATTCCTTCAATATAACTTGCACCTCCCTTTTCTGGAAGAACCTCAAGAGGATTCTAAAGTGATTTAAAAGGAGTCGCTCAAGTATTCTAATACTGGTTGAAAATCGCACAAGTACCCCACATGTCGCGCAGGTATACTCGCGCGACCAATACTTTCGCGCCCACGGAAGACTTGCGCGCCTTTCAAGGCTTGCACGCCCCTACCTTTTTGGGTGCCCATCTTGCCCATTTTACCCCTCTTAAGCCATTACACCTTTCCTTTTCAAGATTTAGTCTTCAAGACACTCTTCAAAGCCATTTATGGCATGATTTCTTGATTTGACTTCCTTATCTGAAAGGAATTATGTGGAATATCTCTCAAAACCTAGTGATTTAAATATCCTTATGTCACTAAATATATAGAGTTCATTCATTTCAACCTCATATTTTAAAATGAGAGAATCCTTAACTTGGGCATCCTCTTCAAGAGTAAGCCCCAATTTCAAATCTGGGCATCCTCCTCAGGAGTAAGCCCCAATTTCAAATCTGGGCATCCTTCTTTAGGAGTAAGCCCCAAATTCTTAAAAGTTCCCAAACATGGGCATCCTCCTCAGGAGTAAGCCCCAATTTCAAATCTGGGCATCCTTCTTTAGGAGTAAGCCCCAAATTCTTAAAAGTTCCCAAACTTGGGCATCCTCCTCAGGAGTAAGCCCCAATTTCAAATCTGGGCATCCTTCTTTAGGAGTAAGCCCCAAATTCTTAAAGTTCCCAAACTTGGGCATCCTCCTCAGGAGTAAGCCCCAATTTCATATCTGGGCATCCTCCTCAGGAGTAAGCCCCAAATTCTTAAAGTTCCCAAACTTGGGTATCCTCCTCAGGAGTAAGCCCCAAACCTTAATCCCTAACCTGGGTCTCCCTTTCAGGAATAAGACTCAGTCATAATCTTGGGCTTCCTTTTCAGGAGTAAGCCCCAAGTCCCCTAACCTGGGTCTCCTTTTTAGTAGTATGTCCCAGTCATAATCTTGGATTTCCTTTTCAGGAGTAAACCCCAGGCCCCCTTAAATTTCTATTAACTAGTCCTAATTTACCCTTGATTTGGGTTTCCTTTTCAGGAGTAAAACCCAATCATAAGTTCCCTCCTAACTTGGGCATCCTCCTTAGGAGTAAGCCCCAAGATTAGAGTATTCAAATCTCCATGAAGCACATATAACTTTATGGACCCTCTTCATGGATTTTCTCCCTAAAAGTAAATCCTAAACCTTCATCTATCTGGGCAGTCATACATACATAATCCCCAAACAATTTCTTATGATTGCATCTTTCATGGCACAATTGTCTAATTTTTACCAATACCTCTTGTTTCTCACACCGAGCATGACTCACGTGAGCTTAGAGTGTAAAAGTAATTATGACATTCTTCTTTGAGCCATCAATCATAAACATCATACTCCATCACTCGAACTACGTGGGTTCTGATTCCTTTTTTCAAAACAAAGGATACGTAGGTAGCCCATTTATGGGTTCGATCCCAACTTTGAAATAATCCCTGTCCTTCTGAATGACGATAAACTTCAAGTGCCCCACTGAGTGGCTTTAAAACCAGCCTGGTCATCATAATTACCAAGAGACTTTTATATAAATGTTTTGAAGGATACCATTGACCAAGAATCTCTAAAAAGATATAGATGATTCTCTATTGATGAAGAACCTCGAATACATATAAAAGATTCTCTAAATTTCTT
This sequence comes from Viscum album, assembly GCA_963277665.1. Taxonomy (NCBI): domain Eukaryota; kingdom Viridiplantae; phylum Streptophyta; class Magnoliopsida; order Santalales; family Viscaceae; genus Viscum; species Viscum album. The sequence goes on from OY728133.1 coordinate 1,286,040,611, forward strand.
GCATATTTAATCATTGATTATTAAAACTAAAGGAAAGCACATTTTTATACTTGGTAATGTAATAAGGATTCACGAACATAACTTAAATATATAAAGAGAGTCCCGGAGTATACAATAATTCCCCTCAAAAAGGTGTGATGAGTCCGACCTCCCATCCTCTCGACCAATGCAAATTCCTAAGCCTCATCAGTCCACAAGATAATGAGTGCCTGCCTTTGGAAATTAGGTCCAAACGGATGTGGAATCATTGGATGTTTCCGGTTCTACGAACAAACCCGCTAGAAACCGATCAGAACGTTTGAATCTCCCGTCCAGGAGGTCATCCCCGAAATCCGTGAGGAAACAAAAATGGTGAACCCGACGTGAATCCTTAACCAAGTTAAAGTGATATTCTTATTATTTGTTAGGCCCCTTGGGCCAACAAAGCAATCATTGACATGTGCTCATCCAAAAGATGCAGTGGCCGGATTCATCTTGATTATGTCTGTTATATGGAACAGGCACTCTTTTCTCAAGATCTTCTGCAAAATGGATTTCCTTAAATTCACCCCTGTGAATACTACTGCTGTGAACACCTCTACTGTGAGGTCTGCTGCTATGAAAACCAATGCTACTACTCCTACTGGAACGTCGTCCGCTCTGAGGATGACATAACCAACTCAGCATCTTCAACACTGGGTTTCTAATGCACTGGTTAAGGAGTACCGTCGCAACGGTACTATCCCAACTCCGGAGGCCGCTCGTCAATCCCTCCAAGTTAACAACTCTACCTGGTCGTCCGGACAACGGCGGCCAGCGATCAAGAAGCAGGCGGTGCCGACTACCGTCTCCAACCATTTCGGGACGTTATCCCCGGAACGCAATTTCCATTCACTCCCTTACTCTGAGGAAGTGAATGAGCAGGTCCCGCAGGACCTTAATTCAAAAAGACAGGAGTCCTTCTCAAGGTATCCCATCAACAATCGCCGCCAGACTCGTGCGGTAGTGCACCCTCAACATGATGAAGGTACCGACTCCAAGCATTCAGCTCAGGTTCCTCGAACCCGAGCAGGCAAGATGAACCGCCAGAGACGGAATCCAGTTAACAATGGGCGGGTTGTCATCCCTGCCATCTCCGGAGAAGTCCACCAACCTAACTTGGTGGCAAATAACGAACAAGCACACCCACCTGTCCGTTTTAATTCCGCTGTCCAGCAGACTCGTCTGGCAGCATCAAGCCAATCCCGCCAGGAAATTCCGGCGGAGTACCATAGGCAGGAACATGCACCTACTTATACATCACCAGTTAGTCAGCAGGCTCGTCTGACTACATATGATGGATCTCGTAAACCGCGTTTGGCGAAGTGTAATCAGCAGGAACATACACCTGCTAATATTAATCAAGCCTACCCACAGTCTCACTTGGTAGCGCAAGAAGAAGTCACTCGGAAAGCCCCAACGACAAACAGGAGGCAGACTCAAATCTCTGCCTCCACACTTGAGTACTGTCAGGATTCACTGACAGGAAAAGGAGGACAGGAGTAGGCACATACACCTACTCCAAGCCCGGAATGAACGTATATCCCCGTTCCGGCGGCTGAAGTCACCAAACATATTTTGTCAATGGTGAAAGAGCAGAAGCAAATTCCTGCTCATATTCTGGATGCTTGCCAGGATATCATAACAGCTTCAGCATCATCTCAGGGATAGACACATAAATCTATCCCTAGCAGTGGAGTGACACATCAACGATTCACTCCGGAACAGACACACACATCTGTTCCAGTCCAAGAGGGTTATGGGGCATACTCCCCCATATCAAACGGACAACCAAGTCAGGCACATACACCTGATTTGAGTGGAGATCGTCAGCATAACCTGACCATCTTTCCTGATCAGGCACATACACCTGCTCAAAGTAACCACTTTCGTCAACAAGTGGTTTCTAAAGTGAGTAAGAAGGCATATACAAAAAAGATCCGCCCAGCACAGTCATGAGATCAAAGGCCAATCTGCAACAAGGCCTTGCTCGATGCTGGAGTTCTTGAAGCCCTCAGACATTTATCTGTCAGAATTCAAGATTCTACTCCCTCAGTTCTCAATAACAGGAACATTAATTTTGAAGGTCTTCAACATACACTTCCTCATGAAGGCTTTCTTCATGAAAGTTCGTTCAATCTTGAAGTTTCTTCTTCAGATGAGAGCCACAGGAACCCTCTGTGTGGTCAGAAAACCAAGGAGCAAGAGATTTCATCTTTTGCTGTAACCCATCATGACGGTCCTCCTCATGGTGATGAAATTCACTGCGAAAGTCCTCTCCGCAGTAGTGATTCACGTTGTCTCGAAAATTCTTCAGAAGGAAATGTAGTGACGAGAAAGCCCTCCTATCTCGAGGCACTTGCAAACGTAAAACCAGTCATGTCTGATGCTTTACTATCGGCAGGTGAAACTCTTTCTCCATCAGAAGATAGCCTGGGGTTCAGGTTATTCTCCGAACCATCCCTGGGTCATTCATCTTCCATCATGAATAGTGATATCTCTACCAATCTTGTTGAATCCGATGAAGCAACAAGGAAACACCAACTCTGGTCCAAACAGGTAGAAGAATCTTCATTTAATGATAAAGAGGAAATGCTGAACATGAGGAAAAAACTGGCGAAAGGTGAAGTACCAGTCATGTTTTGGCCTTTGGCTGACTCCCAGTACGACATTCCAAAGATGTTGACGGATGATGGAATCCATGATATTCGTCTCAACATATGGAAGACTCTTTGTCAATTGAAGAAGAAAGTATTATCTTACGGTGATTATGAAAATCATATTAAGACAACAGAACGGTTACAACGCCAGATTGATTTGGCATCTCTATCAGTCTCTCGGTATCCGAAGACTGAAAAGCAACAAAGAACCCTTCAACGTTCATGCCTTGGCGCACTAAGAAAATTGCGTCAGTTAATTTCCAATGCTCCATCTGATGTTCATATCATAGGATGGGTTGTTCACGGTGCACTACATTTCACAGTGCTTTCCAGTCAGCAAAGCCCGCCGAAAATGGTCTCATGCAATGTTATTGCCCATGGCCGGCCACAGTCAATGGGCTTTGTTCATAATCAAAAGCTTGCTCAAGAAAAGACTTCAACTAGTTCCTCTCAAAATCAAGTATATAGAGAAAAAGTTGTTGAATTGCTCCTACATCAAGCAGGCGAGAATATTGCACAAGCCTCTCATCTGGAGCAAACACATCATCAAATGACAGAAGTTTCGGAAATCATCCAATGGTCTGTTGAACCCGGTGATAAAAGTGGATACAGATTAATGCATCCAGGTAATTTCAGAACTAAGATTCGCAAGACCAAGATAGATTTTAAGAAGATCTCAGACATAGCATGTCAAGAGACACCCCAGCTTGTCAGACTGGGGACTTCTCTAACCCAACCCTCAGAGTCAACAAATGGGATTCGAGGAGTTGAGCTGAAGAAATAGGAACATCCCCAGTCCACCGGACTGGGGACTTTTTCAGATCCTCAATCCCTCCCTCAGAGAAAGTCAGTATTCTCTCGATTACGGAATAAGCCTCAAGAGGAACTAATAGCCAAGCTATCAAAAGATTCTCTCCATGTTACGGTTCTCCAAGAAGTTCCTGAGGGATCAAGTCAACGGAATGCCATGTCTCATCATGGATATGGAAGAAGACAATATCACAGAAATTCTGATAGAAAGGATTCTATACAATATGCATCCATTAATGTCATCAATGTCGTTGCTGCTGATTCACCAGATGAGGCTCAATCAGAGGGATCAGACGAAGAGGTTCCTGCTCAAGAAGTTGCGCACACAGACCTAAATGAAGAAGGTGTGCGCACACGTAATCAAAGGCTTACCCAAAATCTGGGTATTCCTTTAAGAAAACCACTCCCCCCTCTCCGAAAAGGATCCAATAAGGGGAAAGGAAAGAATCAGGTTACTTCTCACCCTTCATCTGAAGGAGGTCAATCGCTCTCATTAGAGTAAAGGTTTTCACAACAGGAGGAAGAAATGAAAGAATTAAGAAGGTTGAATGCAGAACTACTTCAGAGTAGTCTTCTTCTTAATAATGCTGAAGTCGGACAGCCAAAAGACTTTGTTGTAACTACTGAGATGGATCATTAATATCCTCCTTTATCAGTACACCCGCAGAGGTCTAATCCTACGGGTCAAACGCAACAACGGTTGGTAGCACTACCATCAGTTGCAGCACTAACCACCACATCTGTACAAGCTCCATTCATTGAACCTACCCAAAACCAAGTTCAACCTGATGTTTCTCAAAAGTTAATAACTACTATTGAGTCATTAACAGCTCGGTTAGAAACTATGGAAGGGAAACGGGCGCAAGTTCAACCTGAAAAGAAAGTTTACCCTGAATGGGTAGATCCAATTTCTCCTCCATCCAGTTTTGGAAACCCTGTTTTCCCTACTTTCAATGGATCAGGAGACCCCGAACAACATTTGACGCATTACGTGTCTTGTTGTGATCCTATGATGGGAACTCCAGAGCAGCAAGAAGTAGTGAAACTCAGATGCTTCGTGCGAACCTTGCAAGGACCAGCTTTTGTCTGGTATACAAGCTTGCAATCCCAGTCAATCATTGGATGGGAGGATCTTAGTCAAAAATTCCTTCTTCAGTTTAGCTTAACTCTGCCAAAAACGACAGTTTTCGATCTTACAAACTGCAAGCAAAGGGAGAATGAAAGAGTCTCTGATTTCATTTCTCGTTGGAAGGGATTAACGTATTCCCTAAGTTTAGCACTCCCTCAGGAAGAACTGTTGCCAATATGTGTGGCAAATTTGCGTGACGAATTACGCACGCCATTGATCCCTGTGAAATACACAGGAGGGTTTCGAGACCTTACTTCAATCGCTCAACAGATTGAAGATTCCCTTATACAGGCTAAGGTTAAATCTCATATAATTCCATCAGCTCTAGGAAGGAGAATGGGTAAAGCGGAAACTGCTACATTTATGCTTAAACAAGCACCTGTACCTATTTCTACTTCAAAACCTTCATCTTCTCGAAGGTCTCCACCTCCTGAATGCCAACAACAAAGGCTGTTTCGTCCAAATGATCAAAAAGATCAACGACGAAAACAATTTGAGGATATGAAGAGTAAAACATACTCTTTCCGAAGTGATCAAGTTCCTGGTTACTTCATTTCAGCTCTGGAAAATAATTTGGTTCAATTACCAGTGCCCAAAAAGCGAAACAAGGAAGGAGATGAAGATCGTCCCAATTATTGTCCCTTTCATCAAATGTTGGGGCATCCCATCCAGGAGTGTTTTGTTTTTAAAGACCTCCTACAAAAGATGGTCGACTTGGGACAAGTCAAATTGAAGGGTTCTTCAGCTCATGTAGCGTGTATTACTGCTACAGATCCAGAGGAAGGAGGCGAGTGGCAGGAAGTCAAAAGCAAAACTGCGAAAAAATATGATGATTGGATGGTCAGAAAGACAATCAATCGGACCCATTCCATTTTCCGAACACAATTGAAGAAGTCAATTGTGTCTCCTACAAAAGCTGCAGGAAAGCCTCCATCAAAAGACAAATCCTCAAAAGGGCAGTGCAATTCAAAGAAGAAAGAGGAATCAAGAGAAGATGAGTATGTGTCAAAGCCTAAATTGTCTTTGACTCTGGAAGATTTCATGCCATCTACTTCAAAGCTACGGGCACCGTCCCACCAAACGGCACAGCCTAAATAGGCTAACCAGGCAGAGTCTTTATCAGACAAAGAGTTAATCTTTGGTTCTGTTAATATGATTCAATTAACAGATCCATATTCCAGTCTTGATAAGCCTGAATTCCCTGTATCAAATAAGGGAATCCGAGGAGGTTCTATAGGTTCAGGATATAGGGGAAGACGTGGATCTTTCCGAAGCCAATACTCTAATTTTACCCCTGCTAGCACTGTATATGCAGCAGAAACTCGTGGTAAAGCCCTTCAGCGAGCTCAAAAAGAACAAGCAAGTTCTTCTGCCAATGGCTAACTCAGTTTTGGCACAGTTATTTTGGAAGAACGATTAAAGGTTCCATCTTCTTTATATCAGCAAGTAAATGGATCTAATTAGTCTAATCTTCCAAAACCAAGGTTGTTTCCAACTTCAATACAAGATGCATCAGCTTCCAAAGAATCTGCTTCCAAGGTACCTGCTAAACCGCATATTCCTATTGGGAAACACAGACCTCTAGATCAAAAGTATGATATATTGAAACACTTGGCCCAAGTACCAGCCAAATTATCAATTTTGGATGCTTTGAATCTGTCAAAAGATCTTCGGGAAGCACTCATCGAAGCTTCGTCAAGTCCTCAGGAGTTTGAAGCTGAAATTGCTGCAGCTGAAATCTATCAAATAGAGAATAATCCTGCAAAATGTCATGCAGTGATATCTTTTACTGATAAAGATGAAGATGATGTTGTGCATGGGAATATAAAACCTTTGTACTTATCTGGCAATGTCAATGGTGTAGATGTTCGAAGAGATTTCATTGACAATGGTTCAGGAGTCAACCTCATGCCCATTCGTACACTTCGTCCATTGGGCCTCACGGAATCTGATTTATCTCCTTCTACCATGATGTTACAAGGATATGATAAAAATGAACAAGAACCACTGGGAGAAGTTACACTCAAAACTCAGTTTGGAGATCTTGTATCCAATTCGGATTTCATGATTGTTGATCAAGACTCAGCTTTCAATATCTTGCTTGGAAGACCCTGGCTACATCAGCAAGCAGCTATTCCTTCATCATACCATCAATGTCTCAAATACTATTTCGATGGTCAAGTTGGAACATTTTATGGTGATAAGGCCCCGTTCATGACATGTGAGTCTCAATACATTGAGGCGGAATTTTATCACATGAAGGGAAGAGAAAAATCTTCAATGAAGGAAATTACCAAAGTTAATGCTCCATATGGTTTGGAGAAAATTCCAATAAATCCATTTTCACATGTGAGTACAGATTATGTGTTACCTATCAGTCAAATTGGCAAAATAAGCCCAAATCAAAATATTCTTATGGAAAGATCCATAATGTCGATTACGGCGATCGAGCCAGACAACATGGGAGAAATTGGTAACCTACCAAGCAGTGATGAAAGCATAAGTGGTGACGTTTTCATTTCATCTGCTGAAGTCCAACAAGTCTATACTTCGCTAATCATGCCAGAAGAAGTTATAGCAACACCAGAGGTGAATAAAGATGTCGATTCTCAATCCATCATCTCCTCTTTATTTCCCAAAGAAGACCCTTTATCATCAATAGGGTCGGAAATGGAAGCTTCTTCTTCAAAATGTGAAAATTTTGACATCTCTTATGATCATGAGAACTTCGTTTTCTCATCTACTTTGCAAGTAGAAACAGAAGAAATAACACATGATGAAGAGGAAGAGGAAGATCTTAGAGATTCTCCTCCAGCATTTGAAGAGGGTATCTCTACCACTGTGGATGAACTCAGAGAAGTAAATCTGGGTACAGAGAAAGATCCACGCCCCACTTTAATTAGTGCGGCCATGACCCTTGAAGAGAAAGAGATGTATATTTCTTTTCTAAAGAAAAATAAAGATATTTTTGCTTGGAATTATATAGAAATGCCTGGGCTTGATCCTGATGTTGCTACTCATCATTTGGGTTTACCAAAAGAACATCGAGGTTTTAAACAAGCCGCGAGAAGAACACACCCAACCTATGCTTCCATAATTGAAGCTGAAGTGGATAAGATGATCAAATCCAACTTCTTCAGAGAAGTTAAATTTCCCAAGTGGTTGGCTAATATTGTCCCTGTAAAGAAGAAGAACAGACAAATTAGGGTTTTCATCGATTTCAGAGATCTTAATCGGTATTGTCCTAAAGATAATTTCCCAGTTCCGATTACAGAACTCTTAATTGATGCGACGGCTGGCTATGAAGTACTTTCTTTCATGGATGGATATTCTGGATATAATCAGATCCGAATGGCCCCAGAAGATGAGGAATATACAGACTTCAGAGCTCCTCAAGGTGTGTTTTGTTACCGAGTGATGCCCTTTGGTTTGAAGAATGCAGTTGCAACATATCAACGCGCCATGCATCATATCTTCAAACCTCTTTTAGGGAAGTTTGTTGAATGGTATGTAGATGATTTGGTGGTTAAATCCAAACAACGTTCTAATCACTTTGTGGATTTGGAAGTCATATTCCACAAGCTTCGACAACATAATTTAAAGATGAACCCCTTAAAATGTGCTTTTGGGGTAACCTCAGGAAAATTCCTTGGCTTTGTTGTATGCCATCGTGGTATTGAAGTCGATCCTGAGAAGACCAAATCAATCCTTGGTATGTCACCTCCTTATAATTTGAAAGAATTAAGAGGACTTCAAGAACACTTAGCCTATATTCGGCGTTTCATCGCCAATTTGGCAGGCAAAAGTTTACCCTTTACCAAATTATTGAAGAAAGGAGTCACTTACCAGTGGATTGAAGAATGTCAGAAAGAATTTGATGTTCTCAAGAAATACGTCTTGAGTCCTCCAGTACTCATGCCACCTATTGAAGGTAGACCTCTTATCCTCTATGTGATAGCTTTAGAGCGATCATTGGGTGCCTTTCTCGCTCAAAAGAATGATGCTGGGAATGAAAATAGTCTCTACTATCTCAGTAGAACTATGCTTGAAGCAGAAACCCAGTATTCAAGTATTGAAAAGTGCTGCCTAGCATTAATCTTTGTAGTTCAGAAACTGAGACACTACCTGCAACATCACGAGGTCCAATTGGTATCTCGTAATAATCCGCTCAAATTCATCCTTAGTCGCCCAATTCTTACAGGACGTCTGGCAAGGTGGGCGGTTATTCTACAGCAGTTTGACATTCAGTATGTGTCTCAAAAGGCAATTAAGGGTCAAGCTCTGGCTGATTTCCTGGCTGAACATCCTTCAGTGGAAGACACGTATTCAGATATCGAAATCCCTGATGAGGAAGTTTTCTTTATTCAAGAGAGTCCTCAAACATGGGAAATGTATTTTGATGGTGCTTCTAGAAGTCCATCAGGGAAGAAAATGTAAAATCCTAAATTCAACAAAGTTGGTTTAGGAATTGTGCTCATTTCTCCAGATAAGGCAGTGTTACCTTATTCTTTTTTGTTGTGGGAAGTTGGTACCAATAATGAAGCTGAATACCAAGCTCTCATTACAGGCTTGGAATTAGCGCTTCAAGCACAAGTGAATCACTTATAAGGTGAAAGGTGATTCAGACCTGGTAATCAAACAAGTCAATGGGGATTATGCCATCAGAAAAGAAGAATTAATCCCTTTGTATGATTACGTTAGAGAGTTAATGTCGGCATTCCCTTCAGAACCGACATTTTCTTATGTCCCAAGATCACAAAATGCTCAAGCTGATGCACTGGCTAATATAGCCACAACTTTAGCAGATCCAAATCGGGACGAGACAACCATCTATATTTCCCACCGTCGTGCAATTTCACCTTATGTTCAAGTCAGAACAGAGGAAATTAATGAAATTAGTCCCATTCCTGAACCGTATGGTCATACTACAGGATGGATGTCACCTATTAGGGAATACCTTCAAAATGGAACACTTCCACTTGATAGAGCCGAGAAAGAACAAATTCGGCGACGTGTGGTCAATTTTACTCTTTACGATATCCCAAACCACCTCGAGAAAATTCTCTACAAACGTGGTTTTGATGGAATTCTCTTCAGATGTATTGATGGTGAAGAGACAATGGATGTCATAAAAGAAGTGCATGCAGGAGTCTGTGGTGCTCACCAGTCTGGACATAGACTGTCTGATCAAATTCGAAGGCTTGGATACTTTTGGCCTTCAATGATACAATATTGTGTTAATTTTACAAAGAAGTGACATTCATGCCAAGTATATGCCAACTTCATTCAAAAACCTCCAGAGTTTCTTCATACAGCTAAATACTCATGACCATTTTCCACATGGGGAATGGATGTGGTGGGACCTTACCCTTCAGCTACGGCCAAGCAGTTTAAGTACATTCTTACTGCTACTGATTTCTTTTCCAAATGGGCAGAGGCAGTACCTCTCAAAGAAGTCAGTTCTAAATGCATTGTTAGCTTCATCAAGCCTAACATCAATACTAGATTTGGTGTCCCTCATACCATATTGACGGACAACGGCACCAACTTCTGTTCTTATGAGGTAAAGAAATTGTATCAAGAATACAACATTAAGTCCAACCATTCATCTCGATATCATGCAGCGGCTAATGGCTAGATAGAAGCTTTCAACAAGACTCTTTCAAATATACTGCAAAAGATGGTGGATAAAGATAAGAGGTCATGGCCTGATAAACTCTTTCATGCTTTATGGGCTTATCGGACTACCACTCGCAATGCAACGCGGTCAACTCCATATTCATTGGTATATGGAACAGAAGCAGTCTTGCCAATTGAATTTCAATTGCCCTCACTCAGAATAGCCATTTGTGATCAGTTATCTACAGATGAGCAATCCCAAAAGTGGTTGAATGAATTGGAACAGTTTGATGAGAAAAGATTGTGCACTTTGCACCACTTGGAAATCTATCAGAATCGAATCGCACGAGCTTTTAACAAAAATGTTCGTCTTCGTTCATTCATTCAAGGAGAATTGGTATTGGTTCTCAGAGCACCAATGATACCAGGAAAGAAGCCTCCTAAGCTTGAACCAAAATGGGAAGGACCTTATTCAATACATAAGGTCTACTCCAATGGAGCATATTCTCTAATCTCAATGGATGGAGAACACATCATGACTCCAACTAATGCCAGATTTCTAAAGAAGTATTTTGTATAAACACAAAATATTGTTCCTAGATCCAAAACAGTCACATTGGTTCATGATAGGTCCTACATGACATTAAACTGTATTTTGTCCCTGCTACATGACACTAAACTGTGCAGCACCAATAGTCCTAACTGCAAGACTTTAAACTGCATAGTCCCTTTTTTATGTCTGAGATGACATTAAACTATATTATGTCCTATCTACATGACATTAAACTATACAGAAGTTCCTTATATGTCCTACATGACACTAAACTGTATTATGTCTTATCTACATGATATTAAAACTGTACAGAAGTTCCTTATTTGTCCGAGATGACATTAAACTATATTTGTGTCCTAGCAACATGACATTAAACTGTGTGGCACTTCCAACGTCCTGCATGACGATAAACTGTAAAAAGTCCACAGAACTGATATCCTCGTATTGGTTCACCTTAGTCCTAGATACATGACTTTAAACTGTACAGCACCAGTTAGTCCTTGCTATATGACGTTAAACTATACAACAATGGTCCAGTATGACTTTAAACTGAAACTTCATCCCACACGACATTAAACTGTGAAAAAGTTCCCTAAACTGTCCAGCATGACCTTAAACTACATCATCCCTGGTCCATGTATATGACCATAAACTATTTGCAAATCCCTTATGTCCAGCAAGATGTTAAACTGTGACGTCCTAAATACATGACGCTAAACTGTATAAAAGTCCCTCACGTCTGGAAAGACGTTAAACTATATAATCATCAAAGGTCCATCATGACATTAAACTGCACCATCCACGGTCCATGAATATGACCTTAAACTATTCGCACTTTCGTCCAACATGACATAAATGGTGTGTTATTTTGTCCTTACTGCATGACATTAAACTGCACAGTCCCCCTTTCGTCCAATATGACGTTAAACTGTATTGTCCCCATCGTCCTAACTACATGACGCTAAACTGTACAAAAAGTCCTTGATATGTCCTACATGACATTAAACTGTTATTTTGTCCCTGCTACATGACACTAAATCATGCAGCACCAATAGTCCTAACTGCAAGACTTTAAACTGCATAGTCCCTTTTTTATGTCCTACATGACATTAAACTGTGCATCGTTAAGGTTGTTATTACCTCTTGTTTCTCACACCGAGTATGACTCACGTGAGCTTAGAGCGAACATCAACCATAACACTCCCTTTGGGCCACTAACCATGTGTAAGTCCCAACAACATTTTTTATTACATCATTGTCCCCAAGAACAACTTGATCATTAATTCATTATTTAATTGAACTACACGGACTTTGATCCTTTCCCTCCAGGCTGGGTATGTAGGCAACCTCCCAGGGTTCAAGCCCAAAAACAATCTCTTCACATCGGTTCACCACCATCTCATATGATGTTGATTTGTGAAACCACCCCTGGAATCAATATCTTTACATTGATTCACTTTAGTCCTTGTTATATGACGTTAAACTATACAACACTTTTGTCCGGTACGACAATAAACTACAATATTCTTTGATTTCCTCATTTGAGAAGGAACCATTATTGACATTGATTTTTTCAATCATGTTTCATTTCAAAAGACTACGTGCATACATGGTAATGCCTAAACTTTTTATCTCAGGTTAAACCATCATTGCACTAAAATCCCCTTTCACCCTTCACATGTACGAACCAAATTTGTACAAAGGGTAGTTCTTGAACTACGTGGGCTTAATTCCCATCCTTATGGGATACGTAGGAACGTTCGAGTATCCCTTGAATCTAGCCCCAAGTCTTTTGGGCCTAACCCCAAATTACACTTTCAGTCCCTTGGCTGAAAAGTCCTCATGAAAACACACACTGTGTATTCATTATTATGGTCCGAATTCTATGACCCTAAACTAAGATCACTCATACTTTCGTCCTGCACGACGTTAAACTGCATTTCAAGAACTACGTATGGCATGATTATCATTCTTATGAGATACGTAGTGAAGTCCAAAATTTCAATTCAGGACCCAGCCACAACATGATTATGGTTATCATTGACCTATGTATCTCTACATACATTGGAAAATACCCATATTTATGTGTTATAATCCTAACCTTAAAATATTTTCAAATCTTCATAACCCTTTTCATGACTTCTAGTCACAAAAATGTCAAACTTCTGAGAATTCTTTTGCCTGACTATGCAGCACATGCCCATAGGTGGCTTTGCATAAACAGTCCACATAACAGACTTGTCAGCCGAAAGATACTATTTATTTGACCATGCAGCCAATTCCCATAGGTGGCCCTGCATATTTCAACCCCCTAACGGGTTTGTTAAATAATGGTAACTTCATTCTTGGGAAGAATGCCTCTTTTGTCCTTATTTGTCTTAAACGACAGTATGTAGGGATCCGCAAAAAAAAAATAGCAATCCTTAACATATTTGTCCCATATCCTCTTTCATGATCTGAAAGTATTCAAGTCTATGGTTTATTCTTCTTCCCTACTTTTGGGTCAGACCTTCGTAGGAGTGATATTCATCCAGTTCTTCGATATTCTTGTTCGGAAATATCTTCTCCATATTCAAGTACCACTTTCCATACAACAAACTCTATACTTTAGAAAATTTGAATCTCCATAAACTTTCACTGGCTTTTAGCACTAGGAAAGTAAATTTCTGGGAGTTCTTTTGCCTGAATATGCAGCACGTGCCCATAGGTGGCCTTGCATAAACAGTCCACATAACAGACTTGTCAGCCGAAAGATACTATTTATTTGACCATGGAGCCAATGCCCATAGGTGGCCCTGCATATTTCAACCCCCTAACGGGTTTTGTTAAATAATAGTAACTTCATTCTTGGAAACTACTTATTCTAATGCATTTTAGCTCTTTTTCATATCATTCCTTAGATTCAAATATTCTTAAGCCATAGTTTACATATTTTCTCTCATACTTGAGTATTGTAATTTGTTTTCAGATAAATTTTCAAGGAATTGAATCAATTTTAATCCATTTCGGTCAAAGCTATTTCGACCCTAAACATTAGCCCCTTTATGTCCAGCATGCATGACTTTAAACTGCCCACAAAAAAAGAAAAAGGAACTCTGAATAAAAGTCAAGTTCCAGCACACTTGAGCGCTGCCTTCCACGCACTGAAGACTTGCGCACCACCTTTTCCTTTGGATGACTTTGATTTCCTCAGAGTCAAATCCTCATTTCTCTCCGGATCCAACTCTGATGGGGGACTTTTGTTGACGCTCCTTTCGTCACAGAATCTAAGGATCAGAAAAGGGGAATATCTGAGCATAAAGTGATTCACCCTTTGAAGAAACATCAGAAATCGACAAAGGGATGAACAAGGAGAATATTTCCCATAAGTCGCGCAAGTTCCCTCATGGTCGTGCAAGTACACTTGCGCGCCGCCTAGTGGTCGTGCAAGTCTACTTGCGCGACGCCTTATGGTCATGCAAGTGACTTGCGCGACCTAAATGGTAACCGCCCGGTAACCGCCCGGGGTCTTCTCCTGCCTATAAATAGACCCTTTGGGACCCCCATTCAAAGGATCTTTTTCCAGAAACTCAGATTGAAGCTCCCGACACCCAAGTCTTTTCTCAAAGATTCTGGAACACTTCTAAGGTAATTTCTTACCTAGAACGGAAGATATAAAGAGAAGAAGGAAGGCCTAAGTGCTGAAACTCATCAACACTTGCGCGCCGCTTTATTCCTTCAATATAACTTGTGTGTACCTTTTCTGGAAGAACCTCAAGAGGATTCTAAAGTGATTTAAAAGGATTCGCTCAAGTATTCTAATACTGGTTGAAAATCGCGCAAGTACCCCACATGTCGCGCAGGTATATTCGCGCGACCAATACTTGCACTCCCATGGAAGACTTGCGCGCCTTTCAAGGCTTGCGCACCCCTACCTTTTTGGGTGCCCATCTTGCCCATTTTACCCTTCTTAATCCATTACACCTTTCCTTTTCAAGATTCAGTCTTCAAGACACTCTTCAAATCCATTTATGGCATGATTTCTTGATTTGACTTCCTTATCTGAAAGGAATTCTGTGGAATATCTCTCAAAACCTAGTGATTTAAATATCCTTATGTCACTAAATATAGAGAGTTCATTCATTTCAACCTCATATTTTAAAATGAGAGAATCCTTAACTTGGGCATCCTCCTCAGGAGTAAGCCCCAATTTCAAATCTGGGCATCCTCCTCAGGAGTAAGCCCCAATTTCAAATCTGGGCATCCTTCTTTAGGAGTAAGCCCCAAATTCTTAAAAGTTTCCAAACTTGGGCATCCTCCTCAGGAGTAAGCCACAATTTCAAATCTGGGCATCCTCCTCAGGAGTAAGCCCCAATTTTAAATCTGGGCATACTTCTTTAGGAGTAAGCCCCAAATTCTTAAAAGTTCCCAAACATGGGCATCCTCCTCAGGAGTAAGCCCCAATTTCAAATCTGGGCATCCTTATTTAGGAGTAAGCCCCAAATTCTTAATGTTCCCAAACTTGGGCATCCTCCTCAGGAGTAAGCCCCAATTTCAAATCTGGGCATCCTCCTCAGGAGTAAGCCCCAAATTCTTAATGTTCCCAAACTTTGGCATCCTCCTCAGGAGTAAGCCCCAAACCTTAATCCCTAACCTGGGTCTCCTTTTCAGGAATAAGACTCAGTCATAATCTTGGGCTTCTTTTTCAGGAGAAAGCCCCAAGTCCCCTAACCTGGGACTCCTTTTTAGGAGTAAGACCTAGTCATAATCTTGGGTTTTCTTTTCAAGAGTAAACCCCAAGCCCCCTTAAATTTATCTTAACCAGTCCTAATTTACCCTTGATTTGGGTTTCCTTTTCAGGAGTAAAACCCAATCATAAGTCCCCTCCTAACTTGGGCATCCTCATTAGGAGTAAGCCCCAAGATTAGAGTATTCAAATATCCATGAAGCACATATAACTTTATGGAACCTGTTCATGGATTTTCTCCCTAAAAGTAAATCCTAAACCTTCATCTATCTGGGCAGTCATACATACATAATCCCCAAACAATTTCTTATGATTGCATCTTTCATGGCACAATTGTCTAATTTTTACCAATACCTCTTGATTCTCACACCGAGCATGACTCACGTGAGCTTAGAGTGTAAAAGTAATTATGACATTCTTCTTTGAGCCATCAATCATAAACATCATACTCCATCACTCGAACTACGTGGGTTCTGATCCCTTTTTTCAAAACAAAGGATACATAGGTAGCCCATTTATGGGTTCGATCCCAACTTTGAAATAATCCCTGTCCTTATGAATGACGATAAACTTCAAGTGCCCCACTGAGTGGCTTTAAAACCAGCCTAGTCATCATAATAACCAAGAGACTTTTATATAAATGTTTTGAAGGATACCATTGACCAAGAATCTCTAAACAGATATAGATGATTCTCTATTGATGAAGAACCTCGAATACATATAAAAGATTCTCTAAATTTCTTGCATATTTAATCATTGATTGTTAAAACTAAAGGAAAGCACATTTTTATACTTGGTAATGTAATAAGGATTCACGAACATAACTTAAATATATAAAGAGAGTCCCGGAGTAGACAATAATTCCCCTCAAAAAGGTGTGATGAGTCCGACCTCCCATCCTCTCGACCAATGCATATTCCTAAACCTCATCAGTCCACAAGATAATGAGCGCCTACCTTTGGAAAGTAGGTCCAAACGGATGTGGAATCATTGGATGTTTCCGGTTCTATGAACAAACCCGCTAGAAACCGATCGGAACGTTTGAATCTCCCATCCAGGAGGTCATCCCCGAAATCCGTGAGGAAAAAATATACTTGTGGTTTAACAAATTTTGGTCATACTTGTAATGTAATATATAAAAAAAATATCATTGGAGAGTGTATGGTAAGCTATAAAAGTAATTACATAAATTTAAAACGAGGTATATATTCAATTATTTGGCTATTTTATTCTCTACTTTTCTTAGTGTTGTGTGTGACACACAGTATTGAATAAAATGTTATTATTTTATAATATTAGTGTGTTACATTCTCCCCCTCTTAAATCAATTTTGGTATCATTATATAAATATGATCTCAGTAATCAATGGTTTTACATTTTGAAATTCTGTTGTTCAAAAAACAACATCTTAGTTTCTTTGAATAAAATACCATCTTAATAACATATAAAGGGAAAGTCAATGTCCATATAGTACAACAAATATTGTGGTTTCAGTGTAAAAGATAATTGGTGGAAGGTGATGCTATAGACACATTGGAAAACATAAATAATTATAGAGAGTTGTTGATGTCATTTATCACAATTATGTGAATAATCAATTGAATATTAAGTGGCTCAAAATCATAAATTTATGTTGATTTAAAAGATAATCTATTTCAGTAGATATGAATGTAATAGAATAACATTTTTGTTTCATGATCAATTTTCTAATGTTGAGGAATTATTTTATTGTCCACGATTTTAAGTAAATGTACTCACTTTATATGTTTCTATTTCACAATAATAATTACATTAATTTGTTTTGATTCAATCAATTTGAAATTTATCCACTTATTATAAGAAATTAATATCCAAAAATAAATTTTTCTTTTATATAACACAAATATTTTCTTTTAACAGACTGTATGATAAAGAAATAGTGACAAGTCTTTCATTCGGAATCTAAATATCTACCAAAACCAATATGGTTATTAGAAGGTATAATAAAAAACTCTATAAAACAAAAAATTAACACCATCAGTTCCTCATTAATTTTCATTTTTTAATTAATTTTATTTATTCCATATCAACACAAAAAATGCATAGGCTAGTGGTAGATGCTAATCCCTTAACATCTTTTGTTCATGGATTCTAGACATATATCCTTGAGAGACTATATATGTTCTCACATAGCATACATTTTTTCAAAAACAATATTAATATTATTCCTATAACATTCCCAAATATATGATTGAAATCCATCAAATAATAATAATCATTTAATAAACTTTTGACTAATTTTTATAGTACAAGTATTTTTTTAAAAGACTAATAATAAAAGCATTAAAATAGAGTTTATAGTAATATCATCCCTTAAGGTTATCAATTTTAATATTTTGAATATTAAATGAAAATAATTATTTCACTAAAAAATATTTTCCATAACTTTCTCCAATAATATATTGACATTCATACCACATAAAATTTTAAAAAGGATGTTTAAGAGTTTAGAGTTATGATCAACCTTAAACTCATAACCATGACTGTGTCAATAACTATTATTTTAATAAAGAAATGTAATATTCTTAAATTTAACACAATCCTTAGTTGTTTTGTAATTATTATAACCAAATACCACTGGTAAAATACATAAAAAAAAAATATATAATCCATTTTATTCCAACATAGGTTCTTCAGTGGTATAGGGTTTCAAATCTGTCATTCATTATCATTATCCTTTCAAATATTTCATTATGGTTTTTAAAGAAAATGTAAATTAGAATAATTATATTCCCTAAGAGTATAAAACCATGTACTGATTAAGGAATTTTTTTTATATAAAAGGTAATGCGTGATTCAATACCGATACACCCTTTTTAGAGTAATTACACTAAGGTACATCTTTACTAAAACTACTTCCACTTATTGAATCCAGAAAAAGATGTTTCTAAAGTAAAAACCACATAATATATACCTTACCAAATAAATAAAAATTTCTTATGTAATAAATGTTGGTGATTATCTTAGGGTTATGTTCTATAATTTATGTTGTCTTGAATCTTATTTCCAAGGTTTCTATTGAACTACCTTTGATACCAACTATAGTGACCCCAACCCCATCATCCTGGAGTCGATGTTTTACTACTTTACCTTGGAATACGATATAAATAATATCATCATTAAAGACTAAGTAGTTTAGTAGTTTAGGTAATATATATTAAATCATTATTCTTACATTAAATTTGAATATAAAAAAACATATTTATTTTATTTTCATGAATAAATTTATTCCATCTAGAATATCCATGTATATTAGTTATTATGAAATTCATGGAATCCATTAGAAAAGAAGAAAACAAGGATAAACTGATATTATGAGTAAGGTTTATGTATAATGGGAGATATTAGGAATAAATAATAATAGTCAACACAGAAAGCTAATACCTGAATACACATTATATATCATTAATAAATAGAGTTGGAAGTGCATATAGAAAAAATATCAATGTGAAAATCTCATGGATTATAAGCAATACAAAACATTAAATCACTGAATTTACAAGAAATTTAATCATTAACAGGACTATCATAATTGTACAAGAAATAATAAATATGTAAAGGAAAATAATTCATAATACATTCCATTTTAATAATTGGATATGGAATAATCAAAATGGAGAGGTAAATAACTAAAAAAACATCCAATTATGTAAATAATAATAATTGAAATGTATCCAAAGATAATTTCATAATGATATTCTCCAAGATAATAATAACTAATCTCTTAATTAAGCCTATGTTTAATTATGGTATTTCATGTCTTGGGCAGGTGATACCTCTACCATCAATACCTTCCATAAGTCTCTTTAATCTACATGTAAAACCCCGACTAATAATAGCTTAACTTATTTTTTCATGAGACAAACAAATTCATTGTGGGAAAATATAACTATGGGACCCGACTATCAATCCAGCTCCAAATAATTTTCCATATATCAAATAATTGTTTTAATCAAATAATCAATATTCTATAAAATCAAAAATCTGTATTGAATAATGTATATTGATTTATCGTTATTTTCCAAGTCAATCAAAAAAAATGTCAATTAAAAAATCATATTTATAAATGACATATGTTTTAAGAAATAATAATATCCATGATAAATAATATGGATATTTAGGGGAAATTTTATGTCTAATGATCATAGAAAATATAATATTTCAAGGGGAAGTTAATGGATACAAAATGAAATTAGGAATTGAATGTCAATACATTCAATAGAAAAAATCACCATAGGCCATCCAAAGGTAATATAAAGTTGGATTAAATATAACATATACCCATTAGAGTATTAATAATGGTATTTTTTTTATTTATGAATAAAATATATTTTAAAAATATATTTAATATCATTATCGAGAAAAATATCCTTTTCATTTTGAAAAATAATTTGATATTCCTTTTATTTGAAAACTATATTTTAGAAAAAAATAGTATAAAATATCCTAAAAAACAATAAATGAAATATTAAAATAAACGATGTTTATGATGTTGGTTAATTCAATTCATTATGGTTGTGTAAAAAACAACAGTCATTTTTCAATGTAAAAAGGTTAAAAAATTACTTTGTATAGAAAATACTAAGAATATTGCCATAAAATTTTCAGTAAAAGGCAAACAAGAATTATTTTGAAAATGAAATAATATTCCTATAAAAATATATAAAGAGTGAATATTGGTAAAAAATAATTTTATAAATAAAATTTAAAAGGATAAAAAAAATTCTCAAAAAATTTATCAAAAATTATGTTTTGAAATAAAATAGATTTTTGACCAACTAGATAAATGTAGTCATATTTTCCAAAATCTTTTTATTAATTAATTTAAGAAAAATGATTTAAAAATTGGTGCTATTAATTAAAAATATCATGAATAATAGTATAAGAAAAAAATTAAATATTTTTATTAGGAAATGGTCAAATATTTTCCCTTAATTTAAATATATGTATAATAAAAATCGATTAATGTCAAATTGTATAGTAAACCCCTAAAAAGTCCATAATGTTGAAGTGAAAATTAATCAATGAATCATTTATGTGTATCAATTGTAAATCTGCATAGAAAAGGTGAAAATGAAAAATAATATAATCAAAATTCATTATGAGCATAATCTTTTAATATTAACGACAATGAGGAAGAAATATATCCAAATGAAAATAAACATAGTTATGATATTCTTTACGACATGGTGTTTCTTACATAAAATCCATTTAGATAAAATAATTAAAACTAAAACTAATAATATCATAAATCATTTGGTATTCGTGATATTACCTGTTAAAGGGATAATATATACACCACATAAATTAAATTATGTTCATAACAATACAATATGCCTCATTGAAATTAAATTGAGATTAAATCCATTACCTTATGATTCTTTTTGGTTGAACGCTCGTAAAAATTCGGTATAACAGTTTAATGAATTTTATTAACTTATTAATTATCCATACTAATATTCAAAATATCATATTTGATCTACTTTTGACACATTTTCCCTTAATTGTTAATAATCATTCATTTTTCATTGTTTCGAATGTTAATTTACTTGTTTTATCATTCATTCTTTGTCGTGAATTATCCAGTTCTTGAAGATAATATATAGTTCTATCATATCCAGGAAAATTAATCACAAAATAATTATTATATTACTTAATTAATTATACTTGTAAGTTCTCTATTTCGTTTGGTGATGAAAAGAGAGTCACATCACTTTGTGAATGCAGTAGTCCATACATACACAAACTAATTTATCACTTTTACGTGACTTAAAATAAAAGAAAGAAAATGATATATATACTATCCTTCCAAGAATATAAATATTTAATTAATATCATAATTATTTCATGTATTTAAAATATAATCTTTAACTTTATCTTCATCACCATCTATGTGAAGTAATAGTGAATCACAAATCATGACGCTTTGAAAGGCCGCAGTCCATTGAACACACGAACGATGTTACCATATCTTTTATGGAATGGTTGGTAAAAATATATATATGATATAGTTACTACATAGTTATAAATATTTTTAAAATATCATTATTAAACTTTATATCCATCATCATAACATTACATGAAAGTTAGTAATGGAATAACGAAAAATATCGGTCCACGAGAATATAGTCTATTGTACAAATGAATGATTATTAGGTAACCCATTTGATAGAAGTGTGTGTCGTAGATGGATATACCATTAAATTAATAAAATTTTAGTATTTTAAAGATAAATTAGTTATTTTATCAGTTTATTTTGAAAATAATTGAATGATGGGTAGTTATAAATAAAAATAAGATGCTTGTTGAAAACCATTACCTCTCATTCAGGTATCCTCCATAGGTTTTCACTAATTTCATGAAAGGATGGATTTATACACAAAATAAGGATTCATGGATGAGTTGGGGAGGTTTTAAATTTAATTGTTTTGTTAATGGATGAACCAATGTGGTTAAATTTGTGATGTGGAGTGGTGAGTGGGATTCCTTTTATATGTGGGGGAGTGAAAATAATAGGTATTTTTGTTTAGAATTGGTGTGATCTCATGTTCAACATATTAAAAAAGGGTAAATAATTGAGTATTAAAGAACCTTATAGGGTATATTTTCTAAAAATTTCCAGGAAATATTTTTCATACTAGTGTGCAGTTAATGTTTACACATATATTTATTGCTTAACCGACTGTAAACACATTTTTTCACTGACCACAGTTATTACTTTTTATTACATTCACTATTTATTTTGGTAAAAAATAAAGTTTAAATAATTATAGATTATAAATTATTATGATTCTTATTATAGAAACCATTTTTATAAATTCATTTCACATTAGTTTAGAATTTTAATTTTTAATTACTCCCATATATGTGAAGGGAACCCAACTTTTTAAATTTAATTTGTTCAAAATATTAAAAAATATTTATTTCTAAATTCAATATTAAAATGATTAAAATTAAATAAATAATATTATTTTATATATAATGTTACTAATTTTACATTAAAAATAAATCACACTAAAATTTTAAATTTTAAATTATTAAAACAAATAGGCAGTTTTCAATTAAAATTCAGTATTTTCCACTATTAATCAAAAAATTTAAATTTTCAGAAAGATATATAAATTTCAAATTATCAAAATTTTGATATTTTGATTTCAAAAAGGTTTTTTATTTGGTTAAATAAATTTCATAATTTTTTTAAAATTATTTATTATATATTTGTGTAAAGTGTAAAAAATCCATCTTTTATAGAAAAACATGTTTATCAAAAAACAAATTTTTTATTTTATTTGATACTTATTTTATTACGATTAAATTAAATTTGTAAAAAATATATTCTCACATGTTCATTAATCTTATTCATTCCAACTATTACTATGAAGAGGTAATAACTATCATATTAAATAATAATATTGATAATATATTTTTGTTTCGTAATAATCGATCTTTCATGTATTATAATCTATATAAGAAACTCATTATTTTGTGTGTATTAAGATATACAATAATATAAATTTATTAAAAAAGATATATATATTAAATTATTATATTTTTATATTCTGTTCTAAGAAATATATTGTGTGTCACACACATTATTGAGTAAAATATTATTGTTTTATAGTTTCATGGTGTTACTTATTCAACCAATTGTTTGGGGAGAAGGGGTTCTCAAAGGGTGACCTTGATATTGGTTATCACTATATCATGTTTTGAAGTAGGATATACTAGAAATGTATTTTCAAAGACACAGTGGTTGTTTTGACATCATGGTCATCCCTTCAACATGTTGTATTCCTTGGAAGAGTTGCATGAATTCTATACATGATCCTTAACACTCTATGTATAAGTTCATGTTATTATTTTACGATGATACACCCATGTCCTTTGCATTAGAGTTGGAGAAAATGATCCACAAGAGTTTGTTGCTAGATATGACTGTGAAAACCATTATAGTTCATCCAAGGGCGAATAAGGACTTCCTAAAAGACATCATGAGTCCTTTGTGGACTGATGATGGTGGAATTTGGAGTTTGATAGGTGGATCATATATTTCAAGATATCACACCATGTCGAGGATAATAGAAATTTATCTAGTATGGAAGACAATTATAAGGACCCAATCTTAAACATTACATAATCTTGAATTAAATGAATAATTCACATTGAAGATCTTTTCTGGATTAGAGTTTTAGAGAATTAGGCATAATAATTGCATTACATTTCAAAAATTACAAAGTAGACACTTATACTCAGTTTTCAGTTTTTTCATAAAATAAAAACTCCTGAACAAATGAGACATGTCTAGTTCAATGTTTTAGACAACATGAATTTTCTTTGATCCCATACTTGAACCTATTCCACTTTATGTCTTGTGAAAAACATTTAAAAAACTTGGTATTAGCATAAAAAGATCAGTAATGGTTACACAGTGAATGAAAACTATTAGTTTTTTTGCAAAACAACAAGTAAACTGTGAATACATTATCATAAGAAATAATCTTCACCTTTACGAAGCAGTAAATACTCTTCATCGAATAAAAGAACAATACTTACTATTTTGTAACCAAAATATTACCATAAAACCTATATAACGAACACATAAGATATAAATGTCAGTTGGAAAATAAACATAATTAATTGGAATAACCATACAGTTGACTTCCACACATATCACTACATGGAATAGCCAAACGGCCGACTTCCATACCCAATGCATTGGAGGTTATAACGTAACCACCTGTCCTGGTTTATCACGACACCACCGGTCATATGGTTTATCACGTAACCGCAAATAAAATGTCCAAGTACCATCATAACTCCTAAAATATTGAAAATATAAATATTTCACTAATAACATTTCATTTTTAATCACAAGAAATAATTTCAAGATATTGAAATAATCAATGCTTTGTCAAACCATTTTCAAAACAATTTAAAAATCGATTTTTGAATCAAATTTTCCCATACCAACTTGATGATTTTAAAGGAATTATCATTTTAGAACATTAATGTCCATATATATAAATCCAGTAAACCATTTTTAAAACATGGAAATTAAAGAGAATGATTTAGAAAAATAAATCTCTAAAAAATTTAAAATGATATTTTAGTTAAACTGTTTTTAACAAAATGAGAGACTTTTGAATACAAAAAATTAAGGAATAAAATTTAATCAGAACTTTATAATATCATTATAATAAATGTGTTAATGATATAATATGAAAAAGGACATTATATACACCATATATGAGTGAATTGGTGCATAACATCAATGAATTCTCAATGGAAATGTAAATTGAGATGAAATCCCTTATAAAGACGATATCCTTAAACTAAGGATAAATCCATCACATAATAATGTGTGAAAAATATAAATACACCCAATATAAGTTAATATTACAGGTAAACCAATCATAGGTCATTTACACATATTCATAGGACAATATATTCAAGAAGGACAAGTTTAACCCAAAGAATTGAAATTGGGTTAAGAAGTTCCCTTGCAAAAATTCGACAGCCTAACGACGTCAGTTTAAAATTCTGAAAATTATTTGATGAGATAAAAAGGGTATATCATCACTTGAACATAAATTTTACATCAATAAGGATATATATGAACATATCTGAACATAATAATATGTAAATTACAAAAATAAGTCGTTTGAAAAGAGGAGCATGAAAGGTTCCCTTACCGATTTGGTAACTTACAAAACATATTCCACATGAAAGAAGGATTATAAAATGATGATGTAAATACTCATCAATGAAAGTATATTATATAAAGAGTAAAATAATGTGCAGTACATACACCACACAAAAAGAAAATAGTGGAAAATATAGCGTGAATCTCACGGGATTAAAAAGTGAGATGAAACCCTTTACGACGTTGTAATCAACTGAGTTGTATGAACAAAAATTAAAAAGCACCTAATGAATCACATAATACCATGAATATAATGATAATAATGATAAAATATATCAAATAACAGTACAGAATACACCACATTCAATGAATATGTGGAGAATAATTGAAATCTCACGGAATGAAAATGAGATAAGAAATCCACTACCTCATTGTCTGACTTGACCCGTTCTTTCTTCAATCTCCTGAATAATAAACTCAAGTTAATGTATATATGATTAAGAACCTTTTCAAGTTTTTTATTATTTTTAATATCAATTATTACCTTGTTATAAACATTATGTAACCATTTATGTTAATAATGGTCTTTTTGTCGATATTTGGTACTTGAGTAAAAAATGAACACCTTATATTTACAAGTTGTCCCTCTGGTGAAAAGTCCATTATATCCAGAATGATATTCATTATTTAGATATCTTATATATCAAATATATCCAGTATATATATATATATATATTTGTTTATAATAGTACATATCATTTGGATGTAAGAAATGAAATACACAGTTCATGGAGACGGTAAGCCGTACGTACGCATGAACGCTACTTTAATTTCTATTTATTATTTTAATGGAACTAAAAAATAATGTTACATAGGTATATTATAATTCCAATATAATATCATATATAATATCATTAACTCAATCCTTTATATGTCCCATGTATTGCATGAACGAGTCATATCACTTTGAGGGGGCAGTAGTTTGCACTTTCTCAAATGAAATTATCACGTTTACCCATAATAGAAACCATAAATGAATGCTATAAATTAAAAATACAGAAGCATAAAGAAGACATAAACATAATATATATCATATATAAATTCAGTTCCATCTTAATGGAAACCATGATAGGAAGTAGAAGATAATCGAACAATCATCGTTTCGTGAGGCATTAGTTTTCCACCCACAAAAATAGTATGTTCTTCACCCATTAGATGGAGGTGTGTGTAAGTATAGTTCGGATACTTATCATAAAAAAATCCTAGTATTTTTAATATACTAGTTTTGTTGTTAAATAAAGGAAAAAAGTTTAGGGGGTTAGAGAAGTAAAAGAAAATAAAACAAAAGAATTTTATAGAAACCAGTACCCTTAATTTGGGTAACCTCTTTTTGTTTGAACCAAAATGACTTCTTAAAGATCCCTCTACCTAAGGTAAGGCTTCTAAAAAGAGGATAAGGATGTAGAAAGTCTAATTTGGCAGAGGTTGGACGATCCAAAAGGCATTAGAGGTTTTAGGAATTGGTTAGAAGTGGTGACCTTTTTTAAGGGGGAGGAGGGGATCTTTAGGAAAGATTGGAACAATTATTTTATTATAAACATATATTTGGTTTCCAAAGGTCCAAGAATCATTAAATTAGAAAATAATATGACTCATGGTCTAAATAAAATCATCCAATAAGAATTTGACAGGTTTTGTATATTTTTTTAATATTTATAATCTTATTTATTTAAATTATTTATTTATTAGGTAAATACTCCATCATTATTGTGTCATATATAATTTAATACATTTGATGTATAAAAATTATATTAAAAATAAAATGATGTATTAGATTTTTATATTTCCAATGAATTTTTATAGTTGAAAATATGTATAAGGCCCCAGCCTTAAACCTTACTTAATATTGAATTAAATGAATAATTCACATTGAGGATCTTTTCAGGTTTAGAGTTTTAGAGAATTAGGACATAACTGTTACATCTCAAAAGATTAAAAAGTAGACTAAGTTTACATAAAATAAAAAAAACACTTAAAAAGAAACATTTCTAGTTCCATGTTTTAGATAGCATGACTTTCCCTTGATCCCATCGTTGACCCTATTCCAAATTTATTCCTGTGAAAAACATATCAGAAAAAACTTGGGGTGAGCATAAAAAGCTCAGTAAGGGATATACAAAGAGTGAAAACTGTTAGTTTATCAAAACAACAAGTAAACCATGTATACTTTAACAAAGTAATACTTTTCACCTTTATGAAGTATTAAATACTCTTCACTAAATAAAAGATAATTACTCACCCTTTTGTAACCAAAAGATTACCATAAAACCCATATAAAGAACACATAACATATAAAGGTAACTTGGGACATAAACATACTTAAGTGGAATAACCATACGGTCGACTTCCACACATATCACTTAATGGAATAGCCATTTGGACAACTTCCATACATACTTAATGGAATAGCCATACGGCCGACTTCTATACCCAATTCATTGGAGGTTATAATGTAACCACCCATCCTGGTATTCACGGCACCACTCGTCATATGGTTTATCATGTAACCACCCGTCAAATATACAAGTACCATTATAAAATCATAAGACATAAAACAAACATAATGGAAAGAAAACATTTCCACACTTTGATCACAATATATAACTCAAATATATTGACATAACAAATCCATTATAAAAACCATTTTTAGTACCAAAATACATAAAAGAGTATATGGTATTTATTTCATTTTAAAAACATCACGGCTTGTTGAGGAAGAAAAAGAACAAATAATACTCGCGGTGGTGGAAAAGGTCGTTGTCACCGCGTATGTTAAAAGAAACATTCCTTTTTTTCGTCTTGTAAAACGCTTCGCAGAAAAAGATTCCTTTTGTATAAAAGTAAAAGTCAAAGGGGTTTATACACCGTATAAAAGATAGTTGTGTATAAAACGAAATATGCCTCAATGAAAGGTGATTGAGACGAAGTCCCTTACAAAGATAATTTTTAAATCAAATAGATCTATTATGTGTATTCACTATAAGTACACATAATTAACGTACAAATACAATATAGGACATAATAATATCATCACATAATTTGAAAGTAGGAGATTAACCCAAAGAATGAAAATTGGGTTAAGAAGTTCCCTTACCTCGGGTCCGACTTGACTCGATCGTTCTTTAACGTCCTGAATAATAAACTTGAGTTAATTTCTACTTGATTAAGAGACTTTTTCAAGTTCATTATTCCTTTTATATCATTTATTACCATGTCATGAACACTATGTAATTATTTAAGTTATTAACGGTCGTTTTAACGATCATTGGTACTTGAGTCAAAAATATGCTCTTTATAATTACAAGTTGTTCATGTATCCATTATATCCAGAGTTATACTCATGATGTAGATATCATATATATCATATATATCCAGTATATAAATTCATTTATAATATTACATAATCATTTAGAGGTATGAAATGAAATGCACCGTTTATGGAGACGCTAAGCCGTACGTACGCATGAACGCTACTTTCATTTATATGTCATATTAATGGAATTAAAACTAAATGAGAAGTATGTATATTTTAATTCCATAATTATATTAATCATTTAGATGTAACATACATCATATATATCCATTATATATATGTACTTATAATATTACATTACATTTGGGGATAAGAAATGAAATGCACCGTTCATGGAGACGGTAAGCCGTACGTACGCATGAATGCTACTTTCATTTCTATCTCATATTTTAATGGGAAGAAATAATAATGATATATAGGTATATTATAATTCTAGTATAACATCATATATAATAACTTTAAATCCATCCTTTATACGTCCCACATATGGCATTAACGAATCAAATCGCTTTGAGGGGGCGGTAGTCCGCACTTCCTAAAATGAAATTATCGTGTTTACCCATAATGGAAGCCATAAAGGTATGCTCAAAATGAAAAATACAGAAGCTTAAGGAAAACATAAACATATTATATATCATATATAAATATAGTGTCATCTTAATGGCCACCTTTGAAGGTGTTAATAGAATGTTGAACAATCATCATTTCGGGAGGCAGAAATTCGCCATCCACGGAAACAGTATGTTCTTTAACCATTAGATGTAGGTGTGTGTAAGTCTAGCTCGAATCCTTCTTATAAAAACATCCTAGTATATTTGGGATACTGTATTTGTTAGAAAATAAATGAATAAGAAGAGGTTAGGGGGTTGGAGAAGCAAAATAAAACAAAAGGACTCAAGTGAAGACATTACCTTAAAATCGGGTAACTCTCTTAGATTTGAGCTCAAGGGCTTCCATGGGAAGACTTCTGCCCAAGGTGAGGCTTCAAGGAGTCAGAGAGGGATGTGGAGAGAAAAAATGGGAAGGGGTTGGCCTAGCCAAAGGCTTTGGAAGTATGGGTAAGGAGGTAGAGGTGGGGGCCTTTTATAAGAGAAGAGGAGGGGCACTCTTGGAAAGTAAAGAAAAGTTACTTTATTTTAAAATGATATTCGGATTTAAGAGGTCCCACATTGATATAATTCGAGGATAAGGTGATAAGGGTTCGAAAACCACCCATCCAATAGGTTTTGGACATGTTTTGGTCTTAGATTTTACATTATCTTTCCATTTTATTTAAATCATTAAATAATGAGGTCATCGCTGCATCATCATGATGTCATAAATAATTTAATTTATTTAATGTCTAAAAATTATAAAAAAAATACTATGATGTAGGAAATATATTTATATTTCCAATTAATATTTATAGTCCAAAAGATCATTTATATTGACAAAATTAAAAATATTTTACTTAGGTGATACATTCTTTGTTACATTTAACATTCTTTTAAAATAAAAAGATAAAAAGTCACTTTCTCACAAATGTGATTCCATGGGGCCCCCAAGTTTGGCACAAGGCATCCCATGGTCGGCCATGAGACAACCAGTAGACTTAGGACACATTTTGTTGTCATTTTTTTTTATTATTATGATATTATCTTATTATCTTTAACTACCCGATTACTCATTAATCAAGATAATTAAAGATAATTACCGTCGTTACTATTCATAATGTCCAAAAACAAAAGAGTCTTAATTACATAATTTGGAACTTATGATTAAAAATATGTAATTAATTTTACCAAATTCCAAAAACATAAATTTCAATAATTAATTTAAAAAAAACTTCCCGTTGTCAAAATAAATAGCGGGTTTTTTAGAAACAATATTTATAAAAAGTTTGGCACTTGTTTATGCCTAATTCCAAAGTGAAATTAATCCCAATGACCATAATTGAATTAAATGGTAAAAATATATTCTAATTAAACTTTAAAACAAATTAAAAAGATAATATAACCATATAATTAAATTATATGAAAAAGCAGTTTTGATGTAAAATGCAGTATTTTTCACTATTCATTGAAAAATGAACATTGTCAGAAAAATACCAAAAATTAACCCAAGGTAAATTTAAATGTCCCAATAATAAATAATATTTTTATTTTGAAAAATATAGCTTATAAAATTGTCAAAAAGTTGATTTAAAAGGGGTTCTCCATCAAAAGGCGGTTAATCGACCTTTTAAAGAATATTTGAATGTTTATGCTTAAAAACTGGATTCATTTGCATTTGTAATCCTCTAACATTTATTGTAAAGAGTAAAAATATTTGAAAAATATATATAATAATATTTTAGTTATTTCTATCCTTTCCTCCAATACAACGACTATGTGTTAACTGCCATTTAAAATAAAATTATTTTATTAGTAGTGTGCAACGTAAGACTTCAGAGAAACTCTTTGTTGCATATCGGGTACGCTATCGAACATAACAACCCCTTTAAAGTAAAATTAATATTTAACTCATAAATATTAATAAATATGAAAATTATTTATTCTTTATTTACATGGGATGTTATATCCTTCCCCCCTTTTTGGAATTGCGGCCTCACAATTTTATTCACTTATCAAAATAAGTGGGGGTATTTATCCCTCATAGCATTTTCAGATTCCCATGTTGCCTCTTCAACCATATGGTTTTTCCACAAAACCTTTACCTGGTGAATTACCTTATTTCGCAACAGTTGCTCTCTTCGACCAAGAATCTGGACTGGTTGTTCTTCATAAGATAGGTTCTCTTCCAGCTGAACTACCTCTGGACTCAAAATATGAGATGGATCTAACATATACTTTCTCAGCATCGAAACATGAAAAACATTGTGTACCTGAGATAAAATCGGAGGTAAATCCACTCGGTAAGAAACTGATCCAACTTTCTCCAGAACATCATATGGTCCAATGAACCTTGGACTTGGATTTCCTTTCTTACCAAATCTCATCACACTTTTCCATGGAGAAACCTTGAGAAAAACATGATCACCTACCTCGAAAGATAGATCCTTCCTCCGGTTATCCGCATAACTCTTCTGCCTGCTCTGAGCTGTTCTAATGTATTTCTGAATCAACTGAACTTTTTCTGCCATCTCTTCTACCAATTCTGGTCCCATCAGCTTCCTTTCACCCACTTCATCCCAAAATGCTGGAGTTCGACACCGCTTCCCATATAATGCCTCAAATGGTGCCATCTGTATACTGGAATGAAAACTGTTACTATAAGAAAACTCAACCAAAGAAAGATGTTGGTCCCAACTTCCCTGATAATCCATCGAACAAGCTCGTAGCATATCCTCCAAGGTCTGAATTGTTCATTCTGACTGCCCATCTGATTGCAGATGAAAAGCTGTACTCAAATTTAATTCAGTACCCAACGACTTCTGAAGGCCTTTCCAAAAGTTAGAAGTAAACCTGGGATCACGATCAGACACAATAGAGAGAGGAACTCCATGTAACCTGGATATCTCTTTAAGATATAAACAGGGAAGTTGATCTAGTGAAAAATTATCTTGTATAGCAAGGAAATGAGCAGATTTAGTCAAGCGATCAACAATAACCCAGATTGCATTATTACCTCGAGATGTCCTCGGTAATCCCACAACAAAGTCCATGGATATGTTTTCCCATTTCCACTCTGGAACTGGTAAAGGCTGAAGCATCCCTTTCGGTAACTGCCGCTCTGCCTTAACCTGCTGACAAGTCAAACACTTCACAGTAAAATCAGCAATATCCCTTTTCATTCCATCCCACCAGTAATACTCCTGCAGATCTCTGTACATCTTAGTACTGTCAGGATGAACTGAAAACGGGGAACTATGAGCCTCACATAACAACTCATTCTTCAACTGTGAATCACAAGGCACACATAATCTCTTCCCAAACCTCAAAACACAATCATTATCAATGTTGAATTCAGGCAACTTACCCTTCTGAACCAACTCTACCTTTTTCTGCAACTCACTATCTTCCCTCTGTGCTTTCTTAATTCTTTCTGATAGGGATGATCTCACTGATACCTGAAACAAAACAGAAGAACTTCCCGCACCAACATATTCTATGAAAAAGTTCATCAAATCAAAAACCAAAGGATCTCGTTCCAAACGTAGCATGGTTAATGAAGCATTACTTTTTCAACTCAAAGCATCATCCACTTTATTTGCTTTTCTCGGATGGTAGTGAATTGTACAATCATAATCATTGATTAATTCCAGCCATCTCCTCTGTCTCATGTTCAATTCTTTCTGAGTGAATATATATTTTAAACTTTTGTGATCAGTATATATTTCACACTTTACTCCATACAAATGATGCCTCCAAATTTTTAAAGAAAAAACAACAGCAGCTAATTCCAAATAATGAGTAGGGTAATTTATCTCATGAGTTTTCAACTGTCGTGAAGCATAAGCAATTAACTGATCATTCTTCATTAGGACACAACCAAGTCCTTTCAACGAAGCATCACTGTATATAACAAACTCACCATTCCTGGAAGGAAGTGCCAAAATTGGAGCATTCACCAATCTTCTATTCAACTCCTGAAAACAATCATGACATTTTTTTGTCCAGATAAACTTAACACCCTTCCGAGTTATCTTAGTCATTGGACTAGATAACCATGAAAAATTTTCAGCAAACCTTCGGTAGTAACCTGCCAAACCAAGAAAACTACGGATCTCGGTTACATTTGTGGGTCTTGGCTATTCTTCAACAAATTTTGTTTTAGCAGGATCAACAGTTATGCCATCTTTTGAAACAATGTGACCCAGGAAAGAAATTTGTTGTAACCAAAACTCACACTTTCTGAATTTTCCATATAGTTTCTTTTCTTTTAAGGTTTGCAAGATAACCCTTAAATGACTTTCATGCTCCTCTTTACTTTTAGAAAACACCAAAATATCATCAATTACACAACCACCACTTATCACCTGATTCAACTGAGCCATCACTGTAGTAAACTTCTCAATTATAATTCTGACCATCTCAGTATGCTGATTTGGAAGGTCATTTCCCTTATTATGCCTTCCCAAGAAACTTCTCTGCTTCCTCTACGAAAAACCATTCTTAATACTGAAATACCTTAGGTGAAGCAACATGGTAATCTTTAAATGCTATATCATTTCAGTCATACCATAAATTAATTTATAATTTAACAATTTTCTAACTCCTAAAGTTGTCTAAACCGACCTCTGATACCAACTATAAGGACCCAGCCTTAAACCTTACTTAATATTGAATTAAATGAATAATTCACATTGAGGATCCTTTCAGGTTTAGAGTTTTAGAAAATTAGGACATAACTGTTACATCTCAAAAGATTACAAAGTAGACTAAGATTCCATAAAATAAAAAAAACTCTTAAAAAGAAACATGTCTAGTTACATGTTTTAGATAGCATGACTTTCCCTTGATCCCATCATTCTATTACAAATTAAGTCCTGTGAAAAAAATTTCAAAAAAAACTTTGGGTGAGCATAAAAAGCTCAGTAAGTGATACCCAAAGAATGAAAACTATTATTTTATCAAAACAACAAGTAAACCATGTATACTTTAACAAAGTAATACTTTTCACCTTTATGAAGTAGAAAAACATTTCACTGAATAAAAGATCATTAGTTACCCTTTTGTAACCAAAAGATTACCATAAAACCCATATAAATAACACATAACATATAAAGGTAACTTGGGACATAAACATACTTAAGTGGAATAACCATACGGTCGACTCTCACACATATCACTTAATGGAATAGCCATTTGGCCAACTTCCATACATACTTAATGGAATAACCATACGGCCGACTTCCATACCCAATACGTTGGAGGTTATAACATAACCACCCATCCTGGTATTCACGACACCACCCGTCATATGGTTTATCACGTAACCACCCGTCAAATGTCCAAGTACCATTATAAAATCTTAAGACATAAAACAAACATAATGGAAAGAAAACATTTCCACACTTTGATCACAATATATCACTCAAATATATTGACATAACAAATCCATTATAAAAACCATTTTCAGTACCCAAATACATAAAAGAGTATATGGTATTTATTTCATTTTAAAAACATCACGGCTTGTTGAGGAAGCCAAAGGCCAAATAATACTCGCGACGACAGAAAAGGTCGTTGTCACCACGTACGTTAAAAGAAACATTCCTTTTTGTCGTTTTGTAAAATGATTCGCAGAAAAAGATTACTTTTGTATAAAAGTAAAAGTCAAAGGGTTTTATACACCATATAAAAGATAGTTGTGTATAAAACGAAATATGCCTCAATGAAAGGAGATTGAGATGATGTCTCTTACAAATATCATTTTTTAAATAAAATAGATCTATTATGTGTATTCACTATAAGTAAACATAAAGAAAGTACAAATACAAGATAAGACATAATAATATCATCACATAATTTGAAAGTAGGAGATTAACCCAAAGAATGAAAATTGGGTTAAGAAGTTCCCTCACCTCGGGCCCGACTTGACTCGATCGTTCTTTAACGTCCAGAATAATAAACGTGATTTAATTTCTACTTTCTTAAGAAACTTTTTCAAGTTCATTATTCCTTTTATATCACTTATTATTATGACAAGAACACTATGTAGTTATTTAAGTTATTAAAGGTCATTTTAACGATCATTGGTACTTGAGTAAAAAATATGCTCTTTATAATTACAAGTTGTTCATGTATCCATTATATCCAGAGTTACACTCATGATGTAGATATCATATATATCATATATATCCAGTATATAAATGCATTTATAATATTACATAATCATTTATAGGTAAGAAATGAAATGCACCGTTCATGGAGACGGTAAGCCGTACGTACGCATGAACGCTATTTTCATTTCTATGTCATATTAATGGAATTAAAACTAAATGAGATGTATATATATTTTAATTCCATAATTATATTAATCATTTATATGTAACATACATCATATATATCCATTATATATATGTACTTATAATAGTACATTACATTTGGGGATAAGAATTGTAATGGACCGTTCATGGAGACGGTAAGCCGTACGTACGCATGAACGCTACTTTCATTTCTATCTCATTATATTAATGGGAAGAAATAATTATTATATAGAGGTATATTATAATTATAGTACAACATCATATATAATAACTTTAAATCCATCCTTTATACATCCCACATATGGCATTAACGAATCAAATCACTTTGAGGGGGCGTTAGTCTGCACTTCCTAAACTGAAATTATCGTGTTTACCCATAATGGAATCCATAAAGGTATGCTCAAAATAAAAAATACAGAAGCATAAGGAAAACATAAACATATTATATATCATATAAAAATATAGTGTCATGTTAATGTCCACCTTTGAAGGTGTTAAAATAATGTTGAACAATCATCATTTCGGGAGGCATAAATTCTCCATCCACGGAAACAGTATGTTTATTAACCATTATATGTTGGTGTGTGTAAGTGTAGTTCGAATCATTATTATAACAACATCCAAGTATATTGAAGATACTGGATTTGTTACAAAAGAAATGAATAAAAACAGTTTAGTGGGTTGGAGAAGCAAAATAATACAAAAGGACTCAAGTGAAGACATTACCTTAAAATCAGGTAACTCTCTTAGATTTGAGCTTAAAGGCTTCCCTGGGAAGACTTATGCCGAACGTGAGGCTTCAAGGAGTTAGCGAGGGATTTGGAGAGACAAAATGGGCAGGCGTTGGCCGAGCCAAAAGCTTTGGAAGTGTGGGTAACGAGGTAGAGGTGGGGGCCTTTTATAAGAGGAGAGGAGGGGCACTCTTGGAAAGTAAAGAAACGTTACTTTATTTTAAAATTATACTCGGATTTAAGAGGTCCCACATTAATATAATTCTAGGATAAGGTGATAAGGGTTCTAAATATACCCATCCAATAGGTTTTGGACATGTGTTGGTCTTAAATTTTACATTATCTTTCCATTTTATTTAAATCGTTAAATAATGAGGTCATCGCTGCATCATCATGATGTCATAAATAATTTAATTTATTTAATGTCTAAAAATTATAGAAAAACT
The DNA here is from genome assembly GCA_963277665.1 of Viscum album. Taxonomy (NCBI): domain Eukaryota; kingdom Viridiplantae; phylum Streptophyta; class Magnoliopsida; order Santalales; family Viscaceae; genus Viscum; species Viscum album. The sequence goes on from OY728133.1 coordinate 1,286,077,268, forward strand.
ACTATGTTGTTGGAAATATTTTTAGCTTTCCAATGAATATTTTTAGTCTAAAAGATCATTTATGTAGAGAAAACTAAAAATATTTTACTTAGGTGATACATTCATTGTTACATTTAACATTCTTTAAAAATAAAAAGATAAAAAGTCACTTTCTCACAAAGGTGATTCCATGTGGCCCCCAAGTTTGGAAAAAGGAATCCCATGGTCGGCCATGAGACAACCAGTAGCCTTAGGACACATTTTTTGGTCATTTTTTTATTATTATGATATTATCTTATTATCTTTAACTACCTGCTTAGTCATTAATCAAGATAATTAAAGATAATTATCGTCGTTACTATTCATAATGTCCAAAAACAAAAGAGTCTTAATTAAATAATTTGGACCTTCTGATTCAAAATATGTAATTCATTTTACCAAATTCCAAACACATAAATTGGAATAATTAATTTAAAAAAAAACTTCCCGTTGTCAAAACAAATAGCTGGTTTTTTAGAAACAATATTTATGAAAAGTTTGGCACTTGTTTATGCCTAATTCCAAAGTGAAATTAATCCCAATGACCATAATTGAATTACATGGTAAAAATATATTCTAATTACACTTTAAAACAAATTAAAAAGATAATATAACCATATAATTAAATTATATGAAAAAGCAGTTTTGATGTAAAATGCAGTATTTTTCACTATTCATTGAAAAATGAACATTGTCAGAGAAATACCAAAAATTAACCCAAGGTAAATTTCAATGTCCCAATCATAAATAATATGTTTATTTTGAAAAATAAAGCTTATAAAATTTTCAAAAAGTGTATTTAAAAGGGGTTTTCCATCAAAAGGTGGTTAATCGACCTTTTAAAGAATATTAGAATGTTTATGCTTAAATACTGGATTCATTTGCATTTTTAATCCCCTAATATTTATTGTAAAGAGTAAAAATATTTTACAAACATATATAATCATATTTTAGTTATTTCTATCCTTTTCTGCCAATACAATGTCTATGTGTTAACTACCATTTAAAATAATATAATTTTATTACTAGTGTGCAACGTAAGACTTCAAAGAAACTCTTTGTTGCGTATCAGGTACGCTATCGAACATAGAAACCCCTTTAAAGAAAAATTAATATTTAATTCGTAAAAATTAATTAATATTAAAATTATTTATTCTTTATTTACCTGGGATGTTACAATATGACTTAGATAACCCCATGTAAAAATTGATTTACTAAAAGATATTTGTTTATGTCATTTTTGCCTTTACTTTAAGTTAATTAAAATAAAGTGTCATTATCATTCATAAGTGGCTTCATGGGGTCCCAAAATCAACCCAAGGATTCCCTTGGTCGGAAATTACTCATTAAATATGGTTATAACATGTGTTATTGTAATTTGGTATTATTATGATATTCTTTTAACCTAGAATAACCCTATTTATCTTTAACCGTGACCAATTAAATTCAAAAGTTACTAATCACCAAAAATTATTTTCATATTATCGAACCACATATTACTTACTAATAACAAACATGTATGTCGGATTTTCAAAATTCAATTCACAAAAGTAGAAAATTTCATTTAAATGAAAGGGCATTTTTTCAACTACTACAAAGTGTTTTCACTATTCATAAAAAATTGAAGTTTTTCAGAAAAATAAAAAAAATTCAGCCTAAGCTATATTTGATAATCCAAATTAAAATATGATGTCTATTTTACCAAATTCAAAACAAATAATTTGAATTAATTAATTTAAAATTAATTCCTGCTGTCAAAACAAATAGCATGTTTTTAAGAAACAATAATTATCAAACGATTGACACTTGTTTATGTCCACTTTCAAAGTGAAATTAATTCTAATAACCAACATTGGATTAAATTGTAAAAATATAATTTAATTACACTTTAAAAATAATTAAAAATATAGTATATCCATATAAATAAATTATAATAAAATGCAGTTTTGAATTAAAATACATTATTTTTCACTATTCATAAATAAATAAACTTTATCAGAAAAATACCAAAAATTTACCCAAATTAAATTTTGATATCCTGATTATAAAAAATAATTTTATTTTGTAAAATAGATCATATTAAAGTGAAAAAAAACTATATTTAAAGAGGGTTCTCCATTAAAAAGCGATAAATTGACAATTTAAATAAATATTAGATTATTTGTGCTTAAAATTAGATTCATTCACATTTTAAGCCACTAACTTTTATTGGATAAATGTAAAAAATTTAACAAACATGTATAATCATATTTTATATAGTTCTATACATTCATGATAATGCAACAACTATGCATTAACCACCATTTAAAATAATACTATTATATTATTATTGTGCAACGTAAGATTTCCAAGAAACTCTTTGTTGCATATCAGGTATGCCATAAAACATAGAATCCCTTTTAAAGTAAAATTAATATTTAATCTGAAAAATATTAGTAAATATGAAAATGTCTTATTATATATTTACATGGGATGTTACATCCCTCCCCCCTTTTGAAAATTTCTTCCTCACAATTTTATCAAAGATAACTTATACTAGGATTCCATGTAGTAAAACATGATTATGGAAGAGAAAACCAACCATAAAGTGCAGATGGAGAGTGATAGAAATGATGATTAAGAGAAATTTAACCCACTAAAAATCCCAAACTTGTGAGGTATTAAGCGGTCTTTGATTACCCAGTAGGAAACATAAACTGACAACGTTTTTTTCGTTTTAAGTTCCTTTTCATAATTTGAGGAATTCATTTACTACAAAGAATAATAACATAATAAAATTTACATACCATCAAGTTGGAGTTTCAGCCTTTAATATGTTTTTACCAAAAATTAATCTTTTCTCTAAACAAAGATCATTCAAAAATACGTAGTCACATCAAAAACACAAGAATCAAATTCTAGAGAATCAAATAATCCACCAAAAAGCAATATATATTTCCCCTATCTTTAGACATTAACCAAAACTAAAAATGGTTATTACGAGATCATATAATCCCCAAAAAGGACAATCCTTTATAAAATGAAATAGTACTCTTAATCTCCAAAATTCATCAAAAAGTACCCAAAGTTCAACAAAGACCATTCAATATACCATTGTCCTTAAATTTCTTCAAAATAACCCAAAATAATATGGTAACCCAAAACTCGGAAAAATTTAGTCACATAGTCTTCCATTGTAAATCTGAACATTTATCTCCAAATAAAAATTGACTACTCTTCAAGTCTCACACTGAAGTGTAATTAATAAAATCACATATTCCCTATGATAGGTTAATCATTTTCCTAAAAAACCCAAATCACCATATTTCCATAATAAAAACATAGATTCTCCCAATATGAATTTCCACCATTACTCATCAAAAGAAAAGATAATTATTCCTTGAATAACATTTTAATATATAAAACTTATGGGTTACACATACTATAAAAAGTATTCCAATATAATCCCATCATCAAAAGAGACATAATACTTTTAAGTATTTTATCATCTTAAAATCTACCATAAATCCTGAATCCCTTATATGATGACTTTTTAATCATTCAACATTCTTAATGATCCATTAACCATTCTTTACAAACTTATTCTGAAATACTTCTTTCCTACAAACAAAATCATGAATCATATACTAAGACTCAATAATGTTAAAACATATGTTATGAAATAATCCATACCTTTCATTGATCATTGTGAGTTTCATCGTCCTCAATTTGAATGGCATTAGGTATTGGTAAACATATATTTGTATGATCTCGATGATCCCATTCCCGAAACATCTTCGTATGACATATTTTTGTATAATGACCATGCACACCACATTTAAAACATTAAATTCGTCCCTCATAAATAACATCCTTCCCTTTCCTAGGGTCAACTGGACGGTTCCTTTTTCAATGGAAGGTTATTTCTTTATGACCTTCATTCAAACATCTATAACATCTTCCCGTCCAATTGAAGAATTTTCCTAGGTGTTTCTTTCCACATCGTTGGCACATAGGTTTTTAACCAAACATAACTTTTTGATTATTACCTAAACATCCATAGGGATTTGTTACTCGCATATATGATGCCTTATAAAAATTACCATGGTTCAGGTTGTCAATGATGGCTTCAGATAATTGGTTGAGAAGAACCAAAAGAGTCCTCACTGCAACTCCCATTTAATTTATTTTCTCATTCAGAAAATCATCACAGTTTTCTTCACATCCACTGTTACTTTGGATCATGCTAGATCCAACCATTTACTAAAACGAAAAAGGTTACTGTGAGTATATCAGTAAAATGAGACATGTCTACTTCCATGTTTTAAACAACATGAATTTTCCATTATCTTATTCTAGACCCAATTCCACTTTATGTCTTGTGACAAACATTTCAAAAACATGGGATGATTATAAAAAGCTCAGTAAGGGATACACAAATAAAGAAAACTATTAGTTTTTTTCAAAACAATAGGTAAACCATGAATAATTTATCATAAGTAATAATCTTCACCTTTACGAAGTAGTAAGTACTCTTCATCGAATAAAAGATCAATACTTACTATTTTGTAACCAAAATATTACCATAAAACCTATATAATGAACACATAATATATAAAGGTCACTTGGTAAATAAAAATACTTAATTGGAATAACCATACAGTCGAGTTAAACACATATCACTACATGGAATAACCAAACGGCCGACTTCCATACCCAATGTATTGGAGGTTATAATGTAACCACCCGTCCTGGTTTATCACGACACCACCCATCATATGGATTATCACGTAACCACCTGTAAAATATACAAGTACATTAATAACACCTAAAATATTGAAAAAATAAATATTTCACTAATAACATTTCATTTTTAACCACAAGAAATAATTTCAAGATATTGAAATAATCAATGCTTTATCAAACCATTTTCAAAACAATTTAAAAATTTAATTTTGAATCAAAGTGTCCCATACCACATTGAAGATTTTAAAGGAATTATAATTTTAAAACATTAATGTCCATATATAGAAATCCACAAAAACATTTTTAAAACATGGACATTAAAAGAGAAATATTTTGAAAAATAAATCTCTAAAAAATTTAAAATGATATTTTAGTTAAACTATTTTTAACAAAATTAGAGACTCTTGAATACAAATAATTATAGAATAACATTTAATCAGAACATTATAATATCATGAGAATAAAGGGATTCATGATATAATATGACAAAGGACATTATATACACTGTATATGAGTGAATTGGTGCATAACAACAATGAAGTCTCAATGGAAATGTAAATTGAGATGAAATCCCTTATAAGGATGGTATCCTTAAACTAAGGATAAATAAATCAAATAATTATGTGTGAAAAATATAAATACACCCAATATAAGTTAATATTAAGGGTAAAATAATCATAGATCATTTACACATATTCATAAGAAAACATATTCAAGAAGTACAAGTTTAACCCAAATAATTGAAATTGAGTTAAGAAGTTCCCTTGCAACAATTCGACAGCCTAACAACGTCACTTTAAAATCCAGAAAATTATTTAACAAGATAAAAAGGGTATATCATCACTTGAACATAAAATTTACATCAATAAGGATTTAGATGAACATATATGGACATAATAATATGTAAATAACAAAAAGAAGTCATTTGAAAAGAGGAGCGTGAAAGGTTCCCCTACCGATTTGGTAACATACAAAACATTTTCCACATGAAAGAAGGATCATAAAATGAAGATGTAAATAATAATAAATGAAAGTATATTACATAAATAGTACAATAATGTGCAGTACATACACCAAACAAAAGAAAATAGTGGCAAATATAGCATGAATCTCACGGGATTAAAAAGTGAGATGAAACCCTTTATGACATTGTAATCAACTGAGTTGTACGAACAAAAGTTAAAAACCACAAAATGAATCACAGAATTCCATAAATATAATGATAATAATGATAAAATATATCAAATCACTGTACAAAATACACCACATGCAATGAATATGTGGCGAACAATTGAAATCTCACGGAATGAAAAGTGAGATAAGAAATCCCTTACCTAATTGTCCGACTTGACCCGTTCTTTATTTAATCTCATGAAAAATAAACTCAAGTTAATGTATACCTGATTAAGAACCTTTTTCCAGTTTATTATTCTTTTTAATATCAATTATTACCTTTTTATAAAAATTATATAATCATTTAAGTTAATAATGGTCTATTTGTTGATATTTGGTACTTGAGTAAAAAATGAACACCTTATATTTACAAGTTGTCCATGTGGTCAATAGTCCATTATATCCAGAATGATATTCATTATTTAGATATAATATATATATATAATATATCCAGTATATATATATATATATCTGATTATAATATTACATATCATTTGGATGTAAGAAATGAAATGCACAGTTCATGGAGACGGTAAGTCGTACTTACGCATGAACGTTACTTTCATTTCTATTTCTTATTTTAATGGAACTAAAACATAATGCTACATAGGTATATTATAATTCCAATATATTATTATATATAATATCATTAACACAATCCTTTATAGGTTCCATGTATGGCATGAACGAGTCATATCACTTTGAGGGGGAAGTAGTTTACACTTTCTCAAATGAAATTATCACATTTACCCATAATAGAAACCATAAATGTATGATATAAATTAAAAATACAGAAGAATAAAGAAAACATAAAAATAATATATATCATATATAAATTCAGTTCCATCATAATGGACACCATGATAGGTAGTAAGATATAATCATACAATCATTGTTTCTTGAGGCATTAGTTTTCCACACACAAAAACAGTATGTTCTTCATCCATTAGTTGGAGGTGTGTGTAAGTTTAGTTCAAATACATATCATAAAAACATCCTTGTATATTTAATATACTGGTGTTGTTATTAAATAAAGGAATAAGAAAAGTTTAGGGGGTTGGAGAAGTAAAAAAAATAAAACAAAAGAATTTAATAGAAACTCTTACCTTTAATTTGCATAACTTCCTTTTGTTTGAACCAAAATGACTTCTTAAAGTTCCCTCTACCTAAGGTAAGGAATATAAGAAGAGGATAGGGATGCAGAAAGATTAATTGGGCAGAGTTTGGATGAGCCAAAAGGCATTAGAGGTTTGAGGAATTGGTTAGAAGTGGTGACATTTTTTTAAGGGGGAGGAGGGGCTCTTTAGGAAAGCTTGGAACAATTATTTTATTATAAACATATATTTGGTTTCCAACGGTCAAAGAATCATTAAAGTAGAAGATAATATGACTCATGGTCTAAATAAAATCATCCAATAAGAATTGGATAGGTTATGGATATTTTTTTAATATTTATATTCTTATTTATTTAAATTATTTATTAACGAGGTAAATACTACATCATTATTATGTCATATATAATTTAGTATTTTTGATGAATAAAATTTATATTAAAAATAAAATGATGTATTAAATCTTTTTGTATTTCCAATGAGTATTTATAGTAAAAAATATGACTTAGATAACCCCATGTAAAAATTGATTTACTAAAAGATATTTTTATGTCATTTTTGCCTTTACTTTATGTTAATTAAAATAAAGTGTCATTATCATTCATAAGTGGCTCCATGGGGTCCCAATATCGACTCAAGGATGCCCTTGGTCATAAATTACTCATTAAATAGGGTTAGAACATGTGTTATGGTAATTTGGTTTTATTATGATATTCTTTTTACCGTGAATTACCATATTTATCTTTAACTGCGACCAATAAAATTCAAAAGTTACTATTCACTAAAAATTATTTTCATCTTATTGAACCAAATTTTACTAACTAATAACAACCATTTGTGTCCGATTTTCAAAATTCAATTCACAAAAGAAGAAAATTTCATTTAAATGAAAGGTCAGTTTTTCAACTACTATTAAGTGTTTTCACTATTCATAAAAAATTGATGTTTTTCAGAAAAATACCAAAAATTCAGCCTAAGATATATTTGATAATCCAAATTAAAAAATGATGTCTATTTTACCCAATTCAAAACAAATAAGTTGAATTAATTAATTTAAAATTAATTCCCTCTGTCAAAACAAATAGCATGTTTTTAGGAAACAAGAATTATCAAACGATTGACACTTGTTTATGTCCAATTACAAAGTGAAATTAACTCCAATAACCAACATTGGATTGAATTTTAATAATATAATGTAATTACACTTTAAAAACAACTAAAAATATAGTATATAAATATAAATAAATTTGATTAAAAGTCAGTTTTCAATTAAAATACATTATTTTTCAATATTCATAAAAAAATAAACTTTATAAGAAAAATACCGAAAATTTACCCAAAGTAAATTTTGATATCTTGATTATAAAAAATAATTTTTTTAAAATAGAACATATTAATGTGAAAAAAACTATATTTAAAGATGGTTCTCCATTGAAAGCCGATAAATTGACCTTTTAAAGAATATTAGATTATTTGTGCCTAAAATTAGATTCATTCACATTGTAAGCCACTAAATTTTATTTGATAAATGTAAAAAATTTAACAAACATATATAATCATATTTTAGTTAGTTCTATCCATTCCTACTAATACAACAAATATGTGATAAACACCATTTAAAATAATAATATTATATTATTATTGTGCAACGTAAGATTTCAAAGAAAATCTTTGTTGCGTATCGGGTATGCCATCAAATATGGAATCCCTTTTAAATTAAAATTAATATTTAATCCGAAAAATATTAGTAAATATGAAAATGTGTTGTTCTATATTTAACTGGGATGTTACATCCTTCCCCCTTTTGAAAAATATTTCCTCACAATTTTACCATAGATAACTTATACTAAGATTCCATGTAGGAAAACATGAATATGGAAGAGAAAACCAAGCATCATGTTCAGATGGAGAGTGATAGAAATCATGACTAAGAGAAAGTTATCCAACTAAAAATCACAAACTTGTGAGGTGTTAAGTGGTATTTGATTACCCAATAGGAAACATAAACTGACAACATTTTTTTTGTTTTAAGTTTCTTTTAAAAATTTGAGGAATTTATTTACTACAAAGAATAATAACAAAAAATATACATACCATCAAGTTGGAGTTTCAGCCTTTAATAAGTTTTTACAAAAAAATAATCTTTTCTCCAAACAAAGAGCATTCAAAATGACGTAGTCACATCAAAATCACAAGAATAAACATCTAGAGAATCACATAATCTACAAAAAAGCTATATATATTTCCCCTATCTTTAGACATTAACCAAAACTAAAAATGGTTATTACAAAATCATATAATCCCAAAAATGGACAATCCTTTATAAAAATAATTAGTACTCATAATCTCCAAAGTTCATCAAAAAGTACCCAAAGTTCAATAAGGACAATTCAATATAGCATTGTCCTTAAATTTCTTCAAAATAAACCAAAATAAGATGGTTACCCAAAACACAGAAAAATTTAGTCACATAGTCTTCCACTATAAATCTTAAAATTTATCTCAAAATAAAAATTCACTACTCTTCAAGTCTCACACTAAAGTGTAATTAATCATGTCACATATTCTCTATGATAGGTTAATAATTTTCCTAAAAAACCCAAATCACCATATGTTCATAATAAAAACATAGATTCTCCCAAAATAAAATTCCACCATTACTCATCAAAAGAAAAGATAATTATTCCTTGAATAACAATTTAAAATATCAATCTTCTCGGTTGCACATACTATAAAAATTATTCTAATATAATCCCATCATCAAAAGAGCCTTAATACTTTTTAATTATTTTATCATCTTAAAATCTAACATAAATCTTGAATCCCTTATATGTTGACTTCTTACTCATTCAACATTCTTAATGATCCATTAACCATTATTTACCAACTTATTCTGAAATACTTCTTTCCTAAAAACAAAATCATGAATCATATCTTAATATTCAATAATGTTAAAACATATGTTATGAAATAATCCATACCTTTCATTGATCGTTACCAGTTTCATCATCCTCAATTTAAATGGCATTAAGTATTGGTAAACATATATTTGTACGATCTCGATGATCTCATTCCCAAAACATCTTCGTATGAAATCTTTTTGTATAATGGCCATGCACACCACATTTAAAAATCTAAATTGGTCCCTCAGAAAGAAAATCCTTTCCTTTCCTAGAGTCAACTAGATGGTTCCTTTTTCAATGGAAGGTTCTTTCTTTATGACCTTCATTCCCACATCTATAGCATCGTCCCGTCCCTTTGAAGCATTTTCCTAGCTATTTATTTCCACATCCTTGACACACAGGTTTTTGAAAAAACATAACTTTATGATTATTACCTGAGAATCCATAGGGATTTGTTAATCGCATATACGATTCCTTATAAAAATCACCAAGGATCAGGTTGTCAATGATGACTTCAGATATTTGGTTGAGAAAAACCACAAGAGTCCTCATTTCTACTCCCATTTCAATTATTTTCTGATTCAGAAAATTGTCACAGTTTTCTTCACATCCACTGTTACTTTGGTTCCTTCTAGATCCAACCATTTACTAAAATGAAAAAGTTCAGTGTGAGTATATCAGTAAAATGAGACATGTCTAGTTCCATGTTTTAAACAACGTGAATTTTCCATTATCTCATTCTGGACCCAATTCCACTTTATGTCCTGTGAAAAACATTTCAAAAACATGGGATGAGTATAAAAAGCTTAGTAAAGGATACACAAATAATGAAAACTGTTAGTTTTTTTTGCAAACAACAAGTAAACCATGAATAATTTATCATAACTAATACTTTTCACCTTTACAAAGTATTAAATACTATTCATTAAATAAAAGATCAATACCTACCATTTTGTAACCAAAATATTACCATAAAACCCATATAACAAACACATAACATATAAAGGTAACTTGGGAAATAAACATACTTAAATGAAAAAACCATACGGTCAACTTCCACACATATCACTAAATGGAATAGTAATACTGCCGACTTCCATACCCAATGCATTGGAGGTTATAACGTAACCACCCATCCTGGTTTATCACGACACCACCCGTTATATGGTTTATCACGTAACCACCCATCAAATGTCCAAATAACATCATAACACATAAAATATTGCAAATATAAATATTTCACTAATAAAATTTCATTTTTAATCACAAAAAATAATAATGAGATGCTGAAATAATCAATGCTTTATCATACAGTTTTCAAAACCATTTAAAGAGAGATTTTTAAATCAAAGTGTCCCATACCACTTTGAAAATTTTAAAGGAATTATCATTTTATAACATTAATGTACATATATATAAATCCTAAAAACCATTTTTACATCATGGACATTATAGAGAAAGATTTATAATAATAAATCTATAATACATTTAAAATGTCATTTTAGTTAAATATTTTTTAACAAAATGAGAGACTCTTAAATACAAATAAATGAGGAATAAACATTAATAATAACTTTATAAAATCATGCTAATAATGGGATTCATGATATAATATAACAAAGGACGTCATATACACCATATAACAGTGTATTGGTTCATAACAACAACGAAGTCTCAATGGAAATGTAAATTGAGATGAAATCCCATATAAAGATGGTATCCTTAAATTAAGGATAAATCAATCACTTAATTAAGTGTGAAAAATATAAAAACACCCAATATAATTGGATATTATGTGTAAAAAATCATAGGTCATTCACACATATTCATAAGATGACATATTCATTAAGTACAAGTATAACACAAATAATTGAAATTGGGTTAAGATATCCCCTTACAAAAATTCGACAGCCTAACAATGTCACCTTAAAATTCCGAAAATGAGTTGATGTGATAAAATGGATATATCATCACTTGGACATAAAATTTACATCAATAATGATATATAAGAACATATCCCAAAATAATAAGATGTAAATAACAAAAATAAGTCTTTTAAAAATAGGAGGGTGAAAGGTTCCCTTACTGATTTGGTAACTTACAAAACATATTCCATATGAAAGAAGGATCATATAATGAAGATTTAAATACTAATAAATGAATGTATATTACAAAAAGAGTACAATAATGGGCAGTACATACACCACATAAAAGAAAATAGTGGAAAATATAGCATGAATCTCACGGGAATAAAAAGTGAGATGAAACCCTTTTCCACGTTGTAATCAACTGAGTCATATGTACAAACATTAATAACCACCAAATGAATCACAAAATACAATGAATATAATGAGAATCATGATAACACATATCAAATTTCAATACACAATACACCACACGCAATGAATAAGTGGTGAACAATGGAAATATCACGGAATTAAAAGTGGGATAAGCAATCCCTTACCTCGTTGTCCGACTTGACCTGTTCGTTCTTTAATCTCCCGAATAATAAACTGAAGTTAATTTCTACAAGATTAAAAACATTTTTCAAGTTTATTATTATTTTTATATAAATTATTACCATGTTATAAACATTATGTAATCATTTAAGTTAATAATGGTCGTTTTGTCGATATTTGGTACTTGAGTAAAAAATGAACACCTTATATTTACAAGTTTTCCATGTGGTAAATAGTCAATTATATCCAGAATGATATTCATTATTTAGGTATCATATATGTCAAATATATCCAGAATATATATATATATATAAGTTTAATATAGTACATATCATTTTAAGGTAAGAAATGAAATGCACCGTTCATGGAGACGGTATGCCGTACGTATGCATGAACGCTACATTCATTTCTATTTCATATTTTAATGGAATTAAAACATAATTATAAATAGGTATATCATAATTACAGTATAATATCATATATAATATCATTAAATCTATCCTTTATACGTCCCACGTATGGCATGAATGAGTCATATCACTTTGAGGGGGCGGTAGTCCGGACTTCCTCAAATGAAATTATCGTGTTTACCCATAATGGAAACCCTAAAGGTATGATATAAATGAAAAATACAGAAGCATAAAGAAAAAATAAACATAATATATATCATATATAAATTCAGTTCCATCTTAATGGACACCATGATAAGCCGTAGGAGATAATCGAACAATCATCATTTCGTGAGGCGTTCGTTTTCCATCCACAGACACAGTATTTTCTTCACCCATTAGATGGAGGTGTGTGTAAGTGTATTGTAAATACATCTCATAAAAACATCCTACTATATTTAGGATACTGTGTTTTATAAATTAAAGTAATGAAATGAGTTTAGGGGTTCGGATAAGTAAAATCAAAGAAAATAAAAAAAAACATTTTAGAGAAATCATTACCTTTAATTTGGGGAACATCCTTTGGTTTAAACAAAAATGTCTTCTTAATGTACTTTCTACGTCTGGTAAGGATTTTATAAAGAGGATAGGGATGTAGTGAGATCAATTGGGTAGAGGTTGGGTGAGTCAAAAGGCTTTATAGGTGTAAAGAATTGGTAAGAATTGGTTTCCTTTTATAATGGGGAGGAGGGGCTATTTAGGAATGTTTGGAACAATAATTTTATTATAAACATATATTAGGTTTCAAAAGGTCCAAAAATCATTAATGTTGAAGATATTATGACTATTGGTTGAAATAAAATCATCCAATAAGAATTGGACTGGTTTTGGATATTATTTTAATATTTATAATCTTATTTATTTAAATCATTTATTAATGAGGTAAATACTGCATCATTATTGTGTCATTTATAATTTAATTTATTTGATGTATAAAAATTATTATAAATCTAAAATTATGTATTTAATTTTTTTATATTTTCAATGAATATTTATAGTCAAAAATATGACTTAGATAACCCATGTTAAAATTTATTTACTAAAAGATATTTGTTTATGTTATTTTTGCCTTTACTTTAAGTTAAATAAAATAAAGTGTCGTTATCATTCATAAGTGGCTCCATGGGGTCCCAAAATCGTCCGAAGGACAACATTGGTCGGATATTACTCATTAAATATGGTTATATTATGTGTTATGGTAATTTTATATTATTATGATATTCTTTTTATCTTGAATTTCCTTATTTATCTTAAACCGTGGTAAATAAAAGTCAAAAGTTACTATACAACAAAAAATATATTCATCTTATTGAACCACATTTTACTTACTAATAAAAACCATGTATACAAGATTTTTACAATTCAATTCATAGAAGAAGTAAAATTATATTTAAATGAAAAAGGCAGTTTTTGAACTACTACTATGTGGTTTCACTATTCATCAAAAAATTGAAGTTTTTCAGAAAAATAACAAAAATTCATCCTAATCTATATTTAATATTATAAATTAGAAAATGATATCTATTTTACCAATTTCAAAATCATATAAGTTTCATTAATTAATTAAAAATTAATTTCCGTTGACAAAACAAATAGTCTGTTCTTAAGAAACAATAACTATCAAAATATTGACACATGTTTTTGTCCAATTTCAAAGTGAAATTAATTTCAATGACCAAAATTGGATTAAATGGTAAAAATATAATTTAATTACACTTTAAAACCAATTTAAAAGATAATATATCCATATAAATAAATTTTATTAAATGGCAATTTTGAATTAAAATACAGTATATTCACTATTCATAAAAACATAAACTTTATCAGAAAAATACCAAAAACGTACCCAAAGTAAAATGTGATATCCCGATTATAAGAAAGAATTTTATTTTGTCAAATAGATCATATAAAACTGATCATGACTATATTTATATAGGGTTCACCATTAAAAGGTGATAAATCGACTTTTTAATGAATATTAGATTATTTGTGCTTAAAATTAGATTCACTCACATTTTAAGCCACTAACTTTTATTGTATTGTTGTATAAACATTTAACAAACATATATAATCATATTTTAGTTAGTTATATCCATTCCTACTAATACAACAACTATGCGTTAACTACCATTTAAAATAATAATATTATATTATTATTGTGCAACGTAATATTTCAAGGAAACCCATTTTTTCTCATCGGTTATGCCATCAAAAATAGCATCACCTTTAAAGTAAAATTACTATTTAATGCAAAAAATATTGGTAAATATGAAAATTTCATGTTCTTTATTAACCTGGGATGTTACAACTATCTCTAAAGACCGTATGAAATACTAAGAGATATAGAAAAGTGGGATGCTTCTAAGGTAGATAAATATGATTTTAATTCAATAGAGATGAATGAAATTATATTATTACTTGATCCAGGTGAATTCAATCATGTTTCACAATGTGCCTCTACCTATGAGATGTTGAATAAAATCACAATTTCTTATGAAAGAACTGATAATGATTGAAAATAGAGTTTGAAATAAGTTTTCATTGATTTTCCTAAATTTGAAACTATAATTTAATAATAAGATCTGGCATTATAGTATTTTATTTAGATGTATGAGGTTGAGATGAATAGAGAAACTGATATTCAAATTTCAATCAAAATGGAAAATGATTCACTCAATGATTCAATCGATTAATTTTATGATTACAGTCATTTAGGTTACAATGATCAATAGTATATTAACTATGAAGTTATGAATAAAAATAGAATGGTAAATATATCTCTTATAACTCATTTTGATGATGTACAATCTTCTGGTTCTAAAAAATCTGACTCAATTTTCTTTAGTACAAACATAATAAATATTTTTTTATGATTCAAGAAAAATTTTACTCTTTAAAGAATGATAGTATAAGGCTTAGAATATCCTATGATGTTTTTTCAATAGATAAATAGAGTTTTTCAAAGTAGAGTTCATATTTTAGATCTAATTCTTGAATAATTTATTATTATATTCAAGAAACTAAAATTAATGATTTAGTTGATGGATTTTACAATTTAAAACAAGAATCTAGTATATTTGTTAAATAAAAAAATATTTCAATCAAATTCTTTCAAAAATTAATTTTAAAAAATAAAATATTGTATTGATAGTAATAGGGAAAATCCTAAATAATATATTATTTATTTTTTACTTATTCTAAAAGTAAAATCATATAATCTCTTAAATGTTTTTATTATGGTATTAATAGAAATTATTCAAATTATGATTATTTTTTTAAATCCAATGTTTTTTGTTATTAAGTTAATTCATTACTAAAAATAATTCTCTTTAATTAATTGTGAAATTTATGAAAAAAATAAAAATATTTGGTTACCTAAGTCTTTACTTTCTAAAGCTGTTGGACCTAAAAGCATATGGGTAGAAAAATGAGAATTTATTTGTGATTTTTTATGTATGTGCAACATGAAATTATTGTTTTATCATTAAATAGATGATTAGAATATACACATATTTCTTTTTTTAATATTTATTAATATGTTAAATTGACTTTTCATTGGAGACGAAACTGTTAAACCCAGAGGTATATCATTTCAAATTTAATATTTGGTTATCATTAAATAAATTGTTTATTTATGGGAGAATTTTATTTAATTCTTTATATTTTTTCCTTATAAATTTAATTATATATATATTTTTATCATTAATAATTTTCTCACTGTATTATTTTATGATATTAAATAATTTTTGTATTATTTTTATAATCAATGGACTTCATGAATACTATTATGAATTTACATAAATCGTTATAATGTATGTAATCATGTGTTTTAATGTCTTACCATTTAAAATATTAACATGTAAAAAAATTAATCAAAAATATTTTGTAAAAAAAAATTATAGAGTTATATTTTAATGATTTTTTCATTTTTGACATGCCCATAAAAAAATTAATTATTTAAAAATAATTTATTTAATTTTTTGGAGTGTAAATATTTTAAAATCTTTGAAAATAAATTTTTAGAAAATTTTAAAATAATTTATTTAAAATTATTCAAAAAAATATATTTTCAAATTACTTAAATATTTTAAATTAAGTATTCTTAATCTAAGGAGGAGTTATTTTAAATATTTAACATGTCTTTAAATATTTTATTACTATGGAATGAATTAATTTAAATGATACTCATTTTTATTATAGAAAATCTCTTTTAATTCTTTGAATGATATTTTACATGTCTTTTTGGATCCTTTATTATATCATTGTATCTTTTTATAAGAAGCATCCATTATAGGGACTTTATATCATTTTATGTATTTAAAATATATTATAGATTCTCTCCCCATTAAAAAATATTTATGATCTCTAAAAAGAGGGAAGAATATTTTTCCATCAAATTTTAATTATTTTTGAACCTTCTACTTAAATTTTTAATTCCTATTCATTATAAAAAGGGATAAATAAATTGTGTTATTTAATATTATGAATAACACAGTTTTTTATCCATACAAATAAGGGGAGAAAATTTGGTATGTAATTATGGTTTTTTAATTATAAAAAATGGGTATATTTTATAGGTGATCCTCTCCATTCACAACTTGTTTTGGTTTTTTAAATACATAAAACAATTGATTATATATTAGAAAATTTTATTAATGTTTTGAGATTTAGTTTTACTTCGTATTTTTTTTACATCAGATGCAATATTTCGATAAAATTTGTATAATAGAAATATCATTGTAAATATAAGAATATTATATTCATTTTATCTTTTTGTTTCCAAACCTTATTCAGCTGTTTCGAAGGTGATAAAATTCACTGGAGATGTTACAAGCTCTTTAGTGACATTGTAGTTTTTAGTACAAAATATCATCAATATTTTAATGATATCACAAGATAGAGTGGCCAAATTCAAGTTATTGAAATTAGAATCATTTTAAATATATTATGATCAAAATCCATTAAATTTATATTTAGTTTTCTATTTTACATTAAATTCTAAAAAGTATGTTTTGATGGTCAATAAAATATCTAAAGTTCAGTTAAATATTTTTTCACATGTAGTTTCTTCCAATCTTTTATTTCTTTAGTTTTCCAAATATAAGATTTTATGTGGTGTTCAGAATGATAAATTTCATAATCCTTTTGAATGGAATATATATGTTTTATATATAAGCCTTCTGGGAAGAATATTTAATCTTATGTTCCGAGGGTCTAAAAATTATTTGATGTGTTTTAATTTTCAGAATCTCTGGGGACCCTGCATTTGGATAAAAATGATCCATATGTTACTTTTTGTGAACCATAGTTTCAAGATAAAATTATATTAGATAAAACTCACTATGGACTGAAAATAAGGTTTATGAACTATACTTTTATTCATTGAACTCTGTGTTGTAAGTGATCCATACACTACATTCAAAAATGAATCCTATGTTTGATGATGCCGCCATATAAGATAAATCCAACACTACTTTCAATGATAAACCATATATTAGTGCAACCTTAATACCTATAAAATGATATTTACAATATGTTACATCAATATTAAATTCCTTATCCCCATATTATAACCCAATGATAGCACATAATAGGATATTTTCAACGTATTTAGGGAACACCACACATGGAGTTATTGATCATGAATGTAACAACCACCCTGCACGACATTCATGTTGCTCAATCCATTGATATTGATTTTGAAACCTAAAATGGGCGGATCCAATAAGTCTAGTTTTTGAGAGAAAGGAATGAAGAAACATTTGAAAGTGTGCCCGTGCTCCTGAAGAAACCGAGAGAGGGATAACACTCCAAGTCTCTCAGTGACCACACCAAATCGAGAAATAGAATTTTAGTTATAAAAATAATTTCAATGGATGATATTTTCATATATTAAAACCAAGACTTATTCTGTGCTTGTCAAATGAACGAGAAACCTGTAGAAAGAATGGGGACTCGTGCCTTCTTCTGTTTAGTGTTGCCACCCGATCCGTTGATATATTATTCTAAAAAAATTACTATGAGTGAACTCTGGATCATAAACTCCAGTGAAGAAAAAAAATTATGCTACAAAGATGATTACTAATGGTTATAAAAAATAGGTGATATGGGGATTAAACATTAGGCTTACTGCAACAAGAGAACTTCGAGATAACATGAATGTTGTCCACCATTTATATATTTGGATTCTTTACCTTCCAAAGTATAAATTTCTTCTTGGACGAAATATATTTATTATAATGAAAATCACCCCATCTGTCTAGCTCGTTTGGCGGATAGATCAACTTAAAAAAAATCATTAACTGTAAACAAAACAGATGAGGATCTAGTGAAAATACATCTATCATGTTCCTGAAACAGCACCATGAGATCAAAGGTGACATGTTGATCTTTGTTCAAGATGACTTGAATACACTTACCCTATAGTTTTTAGTACTCAATGTCCTCAAATTAATGTTTCTCCAGGAGGGAATGTACTATGATTGGGAAAATCTTGGCATTGATCCCATTCTCTCTTGCTGGACTAGTAAGTCATGCCCACAAAGACCATTGATATTACCACACCCCCAGATACTTGAAATAATGAGGATGAATGATTCACAATGAAATATTCATTTGTTTTGGAGAAGATAAATACAAATACACTGATCCCCCTGTGATATCCCCATTAGAAAAAACAAAATAAGGCCACATGAAGTAGTGGAGACATATACAGGAACTCAAGCTTTATTAAAATACTTGATGTTTCTATCAAATACTCTTAAAATATAAAAAGATACAATATTATGGGATATGATATAATTTTTGTGTGGTTATCTAGGGGAATTCATGTGGTTGTCAATTTTTAAAAATATAGAAGGATTAAATATTCTAGATATTTATAATGTAGGTTAAAAATATTTTTTTCTATATTCCTAGTATTATATCTTGTTACATTTTTATCATGATTATTTTATATGGTTTATTAGTCGTATAAATTATGAGAAATTTCACTACTAGAAAATGTGGGAAAATGTGTCCCTTTAAGAGGAAGACAATCATCAGTGGTTGCGAATAGTGACCAATGGCAATCTCTGGCCTAAAAAAAAATTCACCCACCTATTGCCCCTCAATCGTGCAAAACCCTTCCCCCATCATCCCTATCCAGCTCATCAATCCCCCCTACACCACCGTCATCTGTCTTCCTCCTCCTTCGACTTGATCTCCACCTCCATTTGGACATTCATATCCTCTTATACATTTTTATCTTATTCTTTCTACACAACTACCTTAGTCTTCTCTACCAACTCAATCTCCACTTGCACCTCAATCTCTACTGCCACCTCTACCGACGCCTCTCCTCCACCACCACCTCTACCTATGCCTCCTCGACCGCCATCACCTCTGCCTTGGTTTCCACCACTGCATCCTCCTCTCCTTCTACCTAAGTACTATTCCGATTCCTATATCTTTACTCCTCCCCACTTCCATATTTCCCTACTTTCACGAAACATCTCCTTAATTTCATCAGGATTACTATTTGATTGTGTTTTAATTTTTTTATAAAATGTTTGATTTTGTTTGGTTGTTCTCTTTTAATTTTTAATTTTAGTCAATTGTTAACCTATAATTTGGAGAACTTGATTCCACTATAGTGTGCCGTGAGTTTCTATATTTAAACTACAATTTCATCACACCAGTTTGATGATTTTCTTCTCCAGAAGGTTACTTCTCAAGAAATTTATCAAACCTAGGTATCTCTTTTTCTTATTTAAGCAAGATTATATATTGATGCTTCTTCATAAGAGTATAATTTCACGATATATTTATATAATATTCAAAATTAAAAAACATAGGTAATCCATGTACATTGATATTTTGAGTATATTGAACATTATCATATAGTTTTTATTCTAATTAATTTTTGTTTGTATATTTTGGATGCAATTGTAGGTGCTAAAATCATTAATGAAACCCTCATGACTCCATACTTTGAAGTGAATCCGATTTGGATAGATTCTATATACGTGATCCATGAGTAATATTCCATTATTTTTTTTGTTTAACATATTTTTTTTTCAATCAAGTAACTAGAATTTTATAAATTTTCATGTCTTATATCTTCAAACAATAGATCATTTATGACTATATTTTATATCGATCACTTTATCAATTTTCAAAATTTGTATTGTTTTATTATATTATATATCATTTGACAACATATCTTTTATATATATTTATAATGGAGAACATGGGGAAAATATATAGGTTCTTTGTTTTTATATGAGGGTTTCATTAGTAATGTTATCTATTTTAAATACACACATGACACTACACACTGTTCATCACCCACTGATATTTACCATGTGTTCTATAAAGGCATTAATTGAAAATTGATTGTATTTTTTAATTTACTATATTTTTCCTCCCAGGAAGTGATTTTAAATATATGTATGAATGATTAATTGATTATAGGATTTCATAGAAACCACACATGGTGATATATGTTTTAATATAAAAAATATAAACTAATTCAATGAATTTGTATAATTTTTGACGGTTACCCTAAAAACATTCTACTTTGGTATGTGAGTAGACTTTGTTAGTTTATTATTTGTAAAAACCCAATTGGATGTGTTGTTTTTTTATTGAAGAATGATATTGAAGACTATATATCCAATATTACAATTATAAAAAAATGTACTTTGTTATCTCTTTTTGTAGGAGAATAAAAAAAAGTAACATCTATATATTAATAAACATTTTAACAGGGGATCATTTTCTCACTGATTGATGAGTTCATAATTCTTTTTTGAATTATATCTACATCCACATGCATTGTTCTAGAATATAAGAATCACTTTGATAAAAAATAATCCAAGTATTACTACATGGTAGACATATAAAACCTTTATCATTTTTAAGGTTTGTGAAATTATTCCTTTTTTGAACATTCCATTCAATATCAAATGTAAATTCGTGCTATATGTAGATGTGATATTTTATTTTGTTTTAATATTTACTATGGAATTAAACTATATTTTTTTGTTTATATCATTCAAAATTTCGGATGTATTATATCGTAGTTATTTCCATGTATGTACACCTCTAGGATAATGTTGGTTCATTTGTACGAGATGTAATGGTGAAACTATTTCAATGGTTGACTCTACAATGACATCGTTCTCTCGATAAATTTTGAAATTAATTTATGTTTTTTGTTGTTTCTCTATATACTTAAAATTATCCAACTTTTAATCTATAGTTTTTCTTTCTTTTAGTATTTAGTTCAACTATTCATACACTTTTAGTATCTCTCTTGTCATAATTTCTTAAAAGGCCATTTTTGAGCATTGTGTGATGTTACAACTACCTTATACTTAATTGTGTCAATTTTGTACATTATATGATTCTTCAAATTCAATTTTTGGGCATTTTTTATGTTCCAACTATATTAATTTATCTTTTTTGGATTGATTTTTCATGTGACACTATTTAAATTTCTCATGATCCATATATTATTGGATTATTAGTAGAATCATTATTCAAAGAATAAGGCATATGTGAGGTACCTATAATAATTACTATAAATGTAGTTAATGTTCACATATTTCTATTTACAACCCCTTGTAATTAGTTTTTGTATATATCATGTTATTAAATAAACATATTGTGTTATTGTTTGAAATGTGTGCTTTATGTCATATTGATTGATGTGTACTGAAAGTTGTATGCTTTTAATGATGCTATCAATATTCGACAAAGCCGAGGTTGAATAACATCAATCCTAATATTGTTGACTTTAGTTACCTATTAATTTAACTATTTCTTACATAGAGAATATAGGATATAGGGATAGGCTATCCCAACTAACTCCACCTCTATATTCTAACTCTATTACATGGTTCCAGATTTGTCTCTTTATTTGTTAATCCCTAATTTTGGTTTTAGGGTTTTGATTTTGGACACATAAATCACTCATATTGCATTAAACATAGAATTTTATTGGTTATTTTTAAGCATGTGACCTAAAATATATATATTAATGTTTTTTGGTTACTAATTAGTTTTTTCCTAAACTTTTCTCCTTTAGTAAAACTCTTTATGTCCTTTATATAATGATCAATCTTAGACTTGAGTGTATTTTCTATGGAAACTAATTTGTAGGTGTGCTAGAAAGGGATATGAAATTGTTACGGTATGTGTACAAGTTGTGAATCCTTATTTATTTTCATCAAATAATCTTGTTGAACTCATCTCTTATGCTACTAATTTGTCATAAATAATTGAAGGAATAAATATGAAATATTGGAAAAAGTGATGCTCCTGTATCCTAGAATTAATGTTAAGCCTTAGTAAATTTATGCTTTTTAATATGTGTATATGTTTTTTGATTCTAAAATAATTGATTATATTTCTACGTAAAGGATGATTTCATCTATCACGTTGTTCAAATTATCTCATCAATCACACCATGACCTGCTCTATTCCCATGCATGGATTCCCATTTCATACTGGTAGACACCCAACCCAAAAACACTGAGATCCATAGTATGGTCAGTCCTGGCTGATAATTTTAATTTTAGCTTATATGCATGAAACTCACCATGAATAAATCCACTCCAGAATTGGGGCTCGTCATTTATCATGGGAAATCTCACAAACAATCACGCCATGTCAAATTATGTATGGACCCATTTTTGAATATAAATAAAATCAACTCTATTCCCAATGCATCTTTTAATGCTTTATTAAAACACCTTCTTCTTTAGTGGGGACTACTCCTCTATCCTTTATGCATGTGTAGTATAATTACTAGAATAGATTCACACATGTCACCCATTACCTTTACATAGATCAAGGAACGATTCCAATACCCTTAAATTGCTTCCATATTATAGATTTACCCTTATATAACTTTTAGATTTCATATTTGACCCCAACATAAGTAATCCACTTTGTTAACCATTACCTTTATATAGTAAAGGTCATCAGCATCATACCAGTCCCCTTAATGGGAGATGAGCCTTATGAAAATCAACCTTTACCTTAAAATAATCTTCTCCATCATATGGTTTAAGACCTATGTGCAATTCAGCATCACTATGGTCATAGAACCTAGACACTACGATGTTGTCGGACTCCACTGACCACCTTAGATTATCTCCACTTCTAGATGAAATTCAATCTTATTTCCTTTGGTCCATACACCTCCAATCAATAAAAACAAATTTTTTTTGTAGAGAAAAACACTAAAACAAAATCTTTAAAACACAACTTTGACCATCTCAAACATGTATTGTTAACAAAGAAACTTTAGATAACTTCTACATATTTTCAAATCACTACAACACATTCTTTAATATATTCCATTAATTATAACATCTATTTTGGATAGATATCAACTAATGTTGTGAAAAAATATGATACTGACCCGTAGAGTTTAAAAAGGTTGTTAAAAACTAATCTTTACATTTATGAATTTGGGTTTTATATTTCTCTATTTATTCTGTGATCTTGAACATCTATTAATGAATATATTACCTCTATTTTCAGGTTGATGTAGCATGCTATAAATTTTCATAGAGACTACCTATGGACATGTGACATTCATTTTATCATTGTCTTGGTTATTGTGATATTGATAGGATGATAACATGATGTTTCATTTGAAGGAAGATCATGAATAGAAACTGCATGCTTTTTTTATCTGTAGTTTTTGATGATATATATATATGGTTTTTATTTTTTATTTTTTGGTTTTATTACTCAACAAGTCATCATGGAATTTTTAATCTGTTTTTTAATCTAGAATCTAGTGACCACCTATGGAAGCTACTAATTTGATTTAATTTAGGGAGTATTAGAGACCGCCTATAGTAGTCTCTAATACCTTTACCAAAAACTACCATTGTAGTTGATTTTAGGCTCTTATAGAGACCAATTTTTGCTGTCCCTATTGCCATTTAATGACAGGGCAACTGCGACCACCAAAATCCCTCGGGTAGCGATTTCTAAATGTAATTTTTGTAGTAGTGTTTAGATGGTTATGATCAAATAGTTTTTGAATGTATGGGTGATGTATTTTATAGATTAAAATGATTTTTTATTCTAAATTCATTTATCTAGTGATGTTGGAGGACACATGGCCATTTAAATTCAAATACTTGAATTTTCATGTGGATGTTGCGACTAGTTTTCATGAATTATTTCATCTATTTTAAATGAATATATGAAGGATATTTAATTATATTTCAAAATATAATTCAATGGAATTGCAGAAATATAGTAATAATTAATATTTGATTATTTTATTTTAGAGATTATTTTTAAAAGTAAATAAAGAAACCATGTTTCTCAATTCGTTTAGATATTTTTCAAAGCTCCTTAGCTAATTAATTTCAAATATAAAAAGGAGGTGGAGATACAAAAACATCCTAAATATATTATTCTCTATATATATATCTCTCTTTGGTATGTGAAAAAAGATACATATAATTTTGAAGTCGTGAATACTTAGTAAAAAAAGTGATAAAATATTCATATTTATGATCAATGATTTTAAGGGAGGTTTGAAATAATTTATATATCCATTATTATAAAACTGTGTAAATAGTTACAAGAACAATATGGCTTCTATCAAATAAAAAATTTTATTTTCAACTATTTAAAAAAGTGGAATCATTCCTGACATTGACTATTATTTTTCACCAAATGTTCACTATTAATGATCATATACATCTATTCATTTAAATTTTAGTTGTGAGATGAACCAGAATTATCTTTCTACATGTCATCTATTATATTTTGAACTATTGAATGCTTGTACTCAGTAGTTGTGGATTGTCAGCTTCTCACATTATGTTTTGGATATTTCGGGTATTTATAAAAGAAATTTTATAACCATTAAAAGTCTTATTGTAAGATTTTATCATCATGAAATCAATTATATAGATCCTAAGAGAATGGGCCTATTAGTAAAAAACACTAATCATTCCAAGATAGCATTAGAAAATTTCATTGGCGAAGTTTCTATTCTGAAAATCACTATAAATCATCTTGTGTTATTATATCCTCTATTTTATTCCACATCTTAGTCATATTTATTACTGAAGGAAATGATCCATCTTAATCAAGATGGGTATTTCAAATTTTCTATGATTTTAAAATGGAGAAAATTTTACCCCCCATAATGTGTCTTCATATCATTATGACACAAAACTTTTATGTGTAACTTTTGATCCACTAATTTCAATAAAATGGATCAATAAGACTCCTTACAGAATCAAATATAAGATGTTAAAGGAATTGAATAAAAAACTTCATGATATTTTAGAGAAGGATTTAATTTCACTGATTGTATCTCCTCTTTGAGAACATGTTCTTTTTGAAGTGAATAATTATATATCAAAGAATCAATGAATTTATTATAGAGTATATTTTAGAGTCACAGTGAATAAAAAATAGCATCATCCAAGGATTGATGATTTGTTCAGTATATATTGTGGGGACAGATTCTTCTCCATGATTTTTCTATGATTGGGGTATGATCACATGATTATAAATAAAGACTAAATTCTAATGATTGACTCCCGTGGAAACTATGTTTTTTTATTCCCTTGGATTGAATAATGATACTGTAATATTTATGTATTTGATAAATGTTGTATTTAGGGACCATCCTATTATTTTAGTGGTAATTACGAATGTATTTCTAATATTTCCAATACTCATGAGCAATATAAGGATCATCTATTGGTCATATGAAAAATTATACGAAACTAGAAGATTTTTAGTAAATTTAGTAAATATGAATTTTTATTATAAAAAGAAGGATTCTTTGGTAACAATGTGAAAAGTGAAGAAAACACAATTGAACTAGAAAATACAATGTCCATGGTAGAGTGACCTCATACTAATACAGTGGCTGATATTTATTATTTTCATTACCTATAAGGATGATATAATAGTTTTATTAATTTTTTTTCTAGATTTCAAAACCACTAACCAAGATAACTCAAGATAGAGTTGATTTTATTTATATAACAGAGTATGTATAAATTTTAAATGAATAAAAAATTGGTTTATTAGTAAACCTATAATAACCTTTCCCTCTAATGGGGACAGTTTCCTAATTTATTGTGATGCATCCACAATGTTACTTGGATATTTACTCATGAAAAATAAATATGTTATTGAATATGTATCTTGATGGTTGAACCCTCGTTGATAGAATTTTTAAATATACATTTTGGAGGTTGATGTAGTTATATTTTTATTAATGATATGGAGAAACTATCATCATAGAGAGAAGTGTGACATTAATTCTGAAAAATATATTTTGTAGTATATATTCACATAAAAGAAACTAAACTTGAGATAAAAAGGATTTTTGTAGTTTCTTATGGATTATGATTGTTCAATTCATTATCTCCATGGAAAAAAAATTCAATGGTGTGTTTAGAAGGAAAGTAGATGTAATTAATTATATAGTGGTCATTTAAGGATATATATTTGTTTATGACATGGTATATATGGAAGTTGATGTTATAATGGATATCAAATTATCAATCCCATACCAAATGATTTCCCAATCGTTATTACAAGAGATGATCAAGAAAGGACAAAGAGACTAACCTATGTTACAAAAGATAATGGAATCAATGAAAAATGGGAAGTTTCATTAGTTCAATACTGATGAAAAGGGAGTATTTATGTTTATTAGAAAGATATATATCCCATATACCATAGTTTTATAGAGATTTTGTGATTCAAGTTCACATCTCAATATTCTCTATACGTTCAGGAATCATCAATGTTTATAAAGATATATGAGATCATTATTTATGGGATAACATGAAAATGTATATTGGATTTCATGAGACATGATGTTTTTTATTAGAATGTGTTAGAAGAGATAAAAATTGGAAAATGAGTGTTGCAACCACTACCCATACATGGGTGGAAGTGAAAAAAAATCAAAATGTAATTTTTTCTAACCTTCCAAATGAATCCATGGGGAATAATTCCATTTGAGTATTCATTGATATAAAAGAAAATTCTACCTATTTTTTTCTACATGATAGGATTTCTCCATTGAGTTCCATTCTCATCTGTATGTTGATGAATTAGAGAGTCTTTATGGATAACTATTATCTTTTGATTTAGATTTATATCCAAGATTCAAACTATGTTATCAAGAATCCTTATAATATCTCGTAATTATGATGTAACCCTTACTAAATATGATTATCCACAAACTGATAGTTAGTCTAAGAGGAATCTAAAAACATTGGAAGATATCTTAATGGGTAGCTCACTTGATATTCAAGAGCGATGGAAACAACTAATTCCACTAGTTGAATTCAGTTATAACAAGAATTTTTCACATGAGTATTCAAATTATTCTTTATAATGCACAATTTAGAAAGATTTCTAGTACTCCAAAGATCTAGGATAAAGTTAGATAAAGAAAAATATTTAGACCAGACATTGTGAAAGACACTACATAGAATATATAAGTTATCAATATAACATATCAAGGCTTCTTAGACATGAAAAAAATATTTTTAATAATACAAGAGGGAATAAATTATAATTTCATGTTGAGGATCCTATATTCATCAAAATATATCCATGAAATAGAGTCATCAAATTTGGATGGAATGGAAAATTCATCCCATTGTACATTAGACCATTTGATATTCTAGAGTGTGTTAGTGAAGTTGAATAATAGTACTAGTTATAACTACATTAAAATATTTCTAGTGTCCTTGAAATCATTATTGAGTCCTTGTTAAGAAATTCTATGAAAGACCGAAAATATACAGTAGACACAATATTTGTATAATTTTAACCATAATTTTCATATGACAAAGGGAGATTAAAGATTTTTCGTAAAAGGGAACAAATATTAAAGAAAAAAACCCTACAAATGAATTTCTTGGGAAAAAATCATCAGTTAAATTAATAATGTTAGGAGTTTGATGAAGCGATGAAAGATAAATTCTACAATTTATAAAGGCAAGAAAAAAATTTGGAGGATGAAATTTCGTAATGGGATAATGTAAAAACATGAAATTTTAATATCTTACAAGTATTAGAGATTATATTTCACAATAAAATTTTTATTATATTAAGATCACATAAGAATACTATTACATTTCATAAAATAAAATTTTCAACATGAAATAATTTTAATGATAAAAACTAAAGATATTACCATTAAATAATCACCAAAAAATAGAAAAAACATGAAGGGAAACTCAATATGACATAATTCATCCATAATGATCACTCAACCCATGATGAATACAAAAAAGAAACTAAAGTGTTCATAATTCTCTTGTCATTATCAATGGATGTTTATAAACACTAAAAGAAAATTAGTGAATATAAAGGTATGATAATGGACGATTATATATAGGGTGTAAAGTGTAATGTGACTTTAGGATCTGACTCTTACTTGACTATTTCTAATTGATTGTTATATGATCATTGGAATAGTAATACAATACAATATAAATTTAAAATACATGTTTTAATGTGAACTAAAATGTATTATACTTAAATTTTAGGTTTTTTATTTTATATCCATATACACTTTATGAACCAA
Source organism: Viscum album (assembly GCA_963277665.1). NCBI lineage: Eukaryota > Viridiplantae > Streptophyta > Magnoliopsida > Santalales > Viscaceae > Viscum > Viscum album. The sequence goes on from OY728133.1 coordinate 1,286,106,701, forward strand.
TGGGTGTGATATTATAAAATTTAAAAATCATTAATGTAGAAAAATTATGTGTTTCCCTTTAAAATTTTTTTATAGGAAATAAATAATTATTTTAAAAATGAATTATTTCTCAAACATAGGATTTTTTTAAAAAGAATAAATATATTATTTAAAAACATCTTATCAAAATTAGGTTTCTTAGAAATATTTATTATTTTTTAAAATATATTATTTTTTGTGAATAATAAAATATATAATTTTGTTTATAGTATGTTTTATAATATAATTAATATTTTTTTAATGATTTAATATTTAATATATGTGATTTAATGACAAAAAAATATTATATATTTTAATATAATTTATTTAAATGAGTTAAAATGACATTCCAAACCTATAAAAATCATTTCCAAGTATACATTTGTAATCAAGTTTTAAATAACATTATACTTGGGGTAATAATATGTTTTCTTGAAAAATGTAAAATGAAAAAAAATTCTTGTTCTCAAAATCAGTTCTATAAAAAATAAATTTTTTATTGGATAAAAAATGTCCCAACCCATGGGAGTCTGAAGTTATATTAATTTTCAGTAACATATAATTAGAAATAAATATTTTTAAACTAATAAACAATTATTATTAATTTACTAAAAATAATAACCTCTACATCCCATTTCATTGAATCAAAATAAATACAATCTCACCCCTACATTATAATCTCAATGACCCCTTTGATAAATCCCTCAATATCCCAAGTAATTAGCCCTAAATATTTAGTATGTGACAATTAATCTAATTTATTCTCTTCCTCTCTCTTTCTATCCACGTAATTCCCTTGTGGTTAGACTTCTAATTTTTATATTATTATGATATCATGTAATTATGATCATTACATTACTGTTATTTTTTTCAATAAATAGTTTAATTCCATTTACTCTCACTAATGTTATCACATAGACCACTTTCTATACATTTTATTCTATTGAAATAATTCTTTGTTTGTCTATGCCTCTGTTTTGATATTGAGAATACCATAAACTATTTTTATTTAATGTTATTGGTATTTATTTAATTATACTTAATTGATTGGATATTTCCATGTATAACCCCCATATTAAATTATCATGGGTTAAATTTTTTACGACCCTCTCTTTTCTTACATTAACATTACATGTCTTCTTCGGTATTTATATAAAATTATAGACATTGATTCCGAAAAACTATACTAGTCTACTACCTTCAGAAACACGGAAACATAATTACATGTATATAAATGAGCAAAATCATCCTTCACTAGGTTCTTCATTACCAGCACTCTACATAGACACATAAAAAATTATAAATATCTTCATAACATGAGGGGAAGAAACAAATAAATATGTGAGATCAAATCCACATTAAGGGTAAATAAGGTAGATACATAATCATAATCATAACCATAACCATAAGGGTATGATAACATGACCATGAAAATAGAAGAATTTTCCCTATATATCAATGATTATAAACATGAATCATGGAATAAATCATGGAAGTTTTTTATGACATGAACCATAAGGGAATAAAGAACATAATCCATGAAATCATAACATAGGAATAAAACATGTAATTGTGGCATACACATAATCATATATAATTATTTATATATTAGTCAAGGCATAACTACCAAGGCCATACTGGTAGAAAAAGTCCATTACCGAACTGTCACACCCCGACCAACACATTATTTTAACTTAATTATTTTGGGTCTTTATTTTGAGTTGCCGTTTGAATCGGTATTATTTTAAAATGGATTTTGGATCTTATATGGGTGTGCGCCCGTACGCGCGACCGTGTGTAGAACCCAATCACATTTAGACAATGTTTTATTATTAAATGTGTTATTATTTGGGCGCACAACTTTGCGCATGACCGTGCACGTTTCCCGACCTCAATAATAATAATGATATCATTATTTTGGTTTTATTTTTTTAGTTTTATTATCAGTATTCTCACTACTTAAGTTAATATTTTAATTAGATTATGATTATAATTATTATTTTTCTGTAAATATTTTGATTTGGTTGTTAATATTAAAATTACTCTTACAATTATAAAATAATTGACTTACATTTACATTACCATTAATTTTGTGATTATGAATAGGTTAGTTTGAGTTTTTTTAAAAAGTTTCGTTCCATTTTATTATTATTATTATTACTTATTTTCTCATTTATTCTCTCCTTTTTTCCCTTTCTTTTTTTATCTTACCCCTTCCTCCCCTTTGGTCCGTCACGCACAACCTCTCTCCCCTTTTGTTTTTTTTCATCACGGCCCCCTACCCGCAACCCTAACAACCACACCCCCTTTTCCCTTACTCCCTTCGGCTCAACGCCGCGTCGCCCCGTCAGCCTCCCCATCCAGCACCTCTCCCCTCCTCATCCTCTCCCTCACTGGACCACCCTCTCAAGCCACCTCCGGCGATGCACACTCTGACCAGCGCCCTCTTCCCATCCCAGCGAGCCGCACATCATCGCCCCGCCTCTCCCCATCGCGGCAGCCCTGCTGACTCGCCCCCCTGCACTCCGGCCGACCTCTTTTGTCTGTATCGACCAAAAAACGGCAACCCGGACCGCCATCTTCCTCGCCGGACAGCTGCGCCACACCCTCCCTTGGAAACACTCTCTCTTGACCGCACACCTCCTTCACATCCAGACCCTCCGACGACCTCCCTATCACTAGGCGCACCTGTGACACCTCTCCATTGTGCTCGACCAGCTTCTTGCTCCCCCACCGTAGGTGCGTTTCACCTTGTTTGACTGTTTCTTCTGTTTGATAAAATTATGGATTAGGGTTTCGTGTTGTAATTGGTTCGGTTTTGAGGTTTTTTGTTTGATGTATTGTTTTTAGGGGTCTTTGGGTTTCGTCCAGGTCATTTTTAGCCACTGCTGTCAAGGGTAGTGGATTCACCATGGTTTTCAGGTATGGATTTTCAAATTTCATCATTGTGGTTTAATTGTGATTTAGGGGTTTTATGATTTTTGAGTTTTCATAAACTTATTTTGGGTGAAAAAGATGTTTTGGAAACATATTAGCTTATGTATGATTTTTATATGGTATGCTTGGGTGAAAAAGGGTGCGTTTTGGATAAATCCATTTTTTATTGCATGTTTTTAGGGACTAGTTGTGTTGTTGCGGAGCGTTTGAAGTGCGACGGACCTTGCACACCTTTTTTTGTGAAGTCGGTCTACACTGATGTAGGTGGTTACACGTATTATTATTAATTTATATGTTCATTTGCATAATTAATTAATTTAGCATGTTTACTAATCAGTTTGTTTGGTGCACAATGAATTTTTAATTGAGGTTCAGTATGTTTTAATGTGTTTACTAGCATGTTAGTATGAAATGAGTATTTTTTTGTGAAAACCCCTATCGAACTACTTTCCAGTGCTTCATAAGTTGTGTAGTTTATTTTGTTTGAATGTACAATGGGTGTGAATGGTGTTTTGGGAGTAGCGTCAATATGCGTTTTGTCATAAGTGAACATTTAATGAGTTTGTGGTGTTTAATGTCGTGCGGCTTATTTCGAAATGGTTTGAAAATTTTTTCTGGTAGTTCGTTTAATTATAGCAATGGACTTTTAACTGTTCGGATGGTTTTCTTTAATTGCATGCGTAATGCGGGTTGTGTTCCTGAGGTGACGTCGTGTGCGTTTGGTCATGTAAGGGGGTTTGGGGCGACTAGGTGTTTAAAGTAGTGGTTTTGCTCATTAAAAATTTATTTATGAAAATTTGGATTGTTTTATTAAAAAATTATTAAAGATGAAATTTTTTTTATGACTGCATGGTGTAACGGTTTCGGTGATTAAAGTAGTGCGACATTGGTTGAAATTTTTACTAAATTCTTTTAATGGTTTTTTTGACTTTGAAAGTGTTTTCTTTGACCACACTGTATTCTTTAATTAGTCGTGTAAGTAGTGGATATTTAGTTTTGAAATATTTTTTGTGTGCATATTCTTCCAAAATGGTATTTCTGAGTGAGAGTTATAAGGCCCCAGACTTAAACCTTACTTAATATTGAATTAAATGAATAATTCATATTGAGGATCTTTTCAGGTTTAGAGTTTTAGAGAATTAGAACATAACTATTACATCTTAAAAGATTACAAAGTATACACTTCTACTAAGTCTCCCTAAAATAAAAACTCTTAAAAAGAAAGATGTCTAGATTCCATGTTTTAGATAGCATGAAATTCCCTTGATCCCATCCTTGACCTTATTCCACTTTAAGTCCTGTGAAAAACATTTCGAAAAACTTGGGGTGAGCATAAAAAGCTCCGTAAGGGATACAAAGAGAATGAAAACTGTTAGTTTTTCAAACATCAAGTAAACCATGTATACTATATCAAAGTAATACCTTCACCTTCATGAAGTAGTAAAAAAAATCTTCACTGAATAAAGTATCATTACTTACCTTTTTGTAACCATAGGATTACCATAAAACCCATATAAAGAACACATAGAATATATAAAGGTAACTTGGGACATAAACATACTTAAGTGTAATAACCATACGGTCGACTTCCACACATATCACTTAATGGAATAGCCATACAGCCAATTTCCATACATACTTAATGGAATAGCCATACGGCCGACTTCCATACCCAATGCATTGGAGGTTATAACGTAAACACCCATCCTGGTATTCACGGCACCACCCATCATATGGTTTATAACGTAACCACCCGTTAAAATGTCCAGGTACCAGTATAAAATCATAAAACATAAAACCAATATATAGGAATGATAACATTTCCACATTTGAATCACAATATATCATAAATATATTGACATAATAGAATCCTTTTTCAAAACCATTTTCAATACCAAAATACATAAAAGAGTATAGGGTATTTATTTTATTCTAAAAACATTACGGCTTGTTGAGAAAGCCAAAGATCAAATAATACTCGCGGCGGCGGAAAAGGTCGTTGTCACCGCGTACGTTAAAAAAACATTCCTTTTCGTCGTTTAGTAAAACGCTTCGTAGAAAAAGATTCCTTTTGTATAAAAGTAAAAGTCAAAGGATTTTATACACTGTATATAAGAAAGTTGTGTATAAAACGAAATATGCCTCAATGAAAGGAGATTGAGACGAAGTCCCTTACCTTGGGTCCGACTTGAATCGATCGTTCTTTAACGTCCTGAATAATAAACTTGAGTTAATTTATACTTGATTAAGAACCTTTTTAAAGTTCATTATTCTTTTAATATCACTTATTGCCATGTTATAAACATTATGTAACCATTTAAGTTAATAATGTTTGTTTTTCCAATATTTGGTTCTTAAGTAGAAAGTTGACTTCTTACAATTACATGTTGTTCATGTGGTCAAAAGTTCTTTATATCCAGAATGAAATTCCCGATTTGGATATAATATGTATCATATATATCCAGCATATACATGTATTTATAATATTACATAATCATTTAGAGGTAAGAAATGAAATGCACCGTTCATGGAGACGATAAGCCGTACGTACGCATGAACGCTACTTTCATTTCTTTGTCATATTAGTGAAATTAAAACTAAATGAGAGGTATGTATATTTTAATTCTAGAATTATATTCATCATTTAGATATATCATTAATTATATATATACATTATATACATGTAATTTTAATATTAGATTACATTTGGGGATAAGAAATGAAATGCACCGTTCATGGAGACGGTAAGCCGTACGTACGCATGAACGCTACTTTCATTTCTATCTCATACTTTAATGGAAAGAAATAATAATGATATAGAGGTATATTATAATTCCAGTATAACATCATATATAATAACTTTAAATCCATCCTTTACACGTCCCACATATGGCATTAACGAATCACATCACTTTTAGGGGGCGGTAGTCCGCACTTCCTTAAATGAAGATATCGTGTTTACCCATAATGGAAACCATAAAGGTATGCAAAAAATGAAAAATACAGAAGATTAAAGAAAAAATAAACACATTATATATCATATATAAAAATAGTGACATCATAATGGCCACCCTTGAAGGTGTTAAATGAGTATTGAACAATCATCGTTTCGGGAGCCAGAATTTCGCCATCCACGGAAACCGTATGTTATTTACCCATTTTATGTATTTGTGAGAAAGTGTAGCTCAAATAAATATTATTACAACATCCTAGTATATTGAAGATACTGGTGTTGTTACAAAAGAAGTAAATAAAAAGAGTTTAGAGGGTTGGAGAAACAAAATAAAACAAATGAACAAGAGAGAATGATTTACCTTTAAAAGTGTAACTCCCTTTCGATTTGAGCCTAAAGGATTCATTTGAAAAGATTATTCCCAAAGGTAATCCTCTAGGATGAGGAGAGGGATTTGGAGAGAGTAATTGGGTAGGGGTTTGCCGAGCCAAAGGCTTGAGAAGTGTGTGAAATGAGGTAGAGGTGGGGGCCTTTTATAAGAGGAGAGGAGGGGCACTTTTGGAAAGTAAAGAAATATTACATTATTTGAAAATGTGTTTCGGTTTTAAAAGGTCCCACATTGATATAATTCGTGGATAAGGTGATAAGGGTTCGAAATCCACTCATCCAATTGGTTTTGGCCATGTGTAGGTTTTATATTTTTCATTATCTTTCCATTTTATTTAAATCGTCAAATAAGGACGTCATCGTTGCATCATTATTATGTCATATATAATTTACTTTATTTAATGTCTAAAAATTATAAAAAAATACTATGATGTAGGAAATCTCTTTATCTTTCCAATGACTATTTATAATCAAAATTTGGACTTGTATAACCCCACTCAAAAATTATTTTAGTAAAACAATTTATGTTAGTGTCATTTTCACTTTAACATTAAATAAAAATATATTAATGTCATTTTTCAACTAAAGTGGCTCCATGGGGTCCCCAATTTGGCCCATGGCTTGTCGTGGTCGTCCATGACTCACCCAATAGGTGTAGGACAAGTGTCATGGTGTTTTCACATTCTTATAATACCATTTTTACCTTAAACTACACTAATTACCTCTAATCGTGATTAATGAAAAAAAGTTACTATTCACCAAAAAATTATTATAATCTCATTGAACCACATTTTAATTCTTAATGACAACCATGTATGTCGGATTTTTGAAATTCAAAACACAATGATGGCAAAATTTCATTTAAACGGAAAATAAGTCTTTATAAGTACCACTTAGTGGTTTCACTATTCATCAAAAATTGAAGTTTTTCAGAAAATTACCAAAAATTCACCCTAAGCTATATTTGATATTACGAATTCAAAAATGAAGTCTATTTTACAAAATTCAAAACATATAAGTCACATTAAATAATTTAATAATTAATTCCCGCTGTCAGAGCAAATAGCGTGTTTTTATGAAACAATAAGTATCAAAAGATTGACACTAGTTCAAGTCCAATTTCAAAGTGAAATTGATTCCAACGACCACTATTGGATTTAATGGTAAAAATATTTTCTAATTTCACTTTAAAACCAATTCAAAAGATCATCTAATCATATAAATAAATTATATTAAAAAGAGGTTTTGAATTTAAATACAACATTTTACACTATTCATTAAAAAAATGAACTTTATCAGAAAGGTACCAAAAATTTACACAATGTACATTTTGATGTCCCGATTCTAAAGAAGAGTTATATTTGGTCCAAAATAAAGTATAAGAGTGATCAAAACTATATTTAATGACGGTTCACCATTAAAAGGTGATAAGTGAACCTTTAGTGAAAATTAGAGTATATATGCCCGTAAAATTGAACTCTTTACGTATTTTAAGCCTTTATTATTTATTGGGTAGATGTATAAACATTTAAAAACATATCTAATCATATTTTAGTTATTTCTATCCATTCCCTCTAGTACAACAGCTACTTGTTAACTAACATTTAAAATAATATTATTTTATTACTAGTGTGCTACGTAAGTTTCAAAGAAACTCATCGTTGCGTATCAGGTACGCTATCGAACATAGCAACCCCTTTAAAATAAAATTAATATTTAATTCGTAAATATTAATAAATATGAAAATTCTTTATTCTTTATTTACCTGGGATGTTACATCCTTCCCCCCTTTTGGTAATTGCGTCCTCGCAATTTTATTCACTTATCAAAATAAGTGGGGGTATTTATCCCTCATAGCATTTTCAGATTCCCACGTTGCCTCTTCAATCACATGGTTTTTCCACAAAACCTTTACCTGATGAATCACCTTATTCTGTAACACTTGCTCCCTGTGGTCAAGAATCTGGACCGGTTGTTCCTCATAAGATAGGTTCTCTTCCAGCTAAACTACCTCTGGACTCAAAACATGAGATGGATCTGGAATATACTTTCTCAACATCGAAACGTGAAAAACATTGTGTACCTGAGATAAACTCGGAGGTAAAGCCACTCGGTATGCAACTGATCCAACTCTTTCCAGAATTTCGTATGGTCCAACCAGCCATGGACTCAACTTTCCTTTCTTACCAAATCTCATCACACTTTTCCAATGAGAAAACTTGAGAAAAGCATGATCACCTACCTCAAAAGATAGATCCTTCCTCCGGTTATCCGCATAACTCTTCTGCCTGCTCTGAGCTGTTATCATGTGTTTTCTGAATCAACTGAACTTTTTCTGCCATCTCTTCTACCAATTCTGGTCCCATTAGCTTCCTTTCACCCACTTCATTCCAAAATGCTGGAGTTCAACACCGCTTCCCATATAATGCCTCAAATAGTGCCATCTGTATACTGGAATGAAAGCTGTTATTATAAGAAAATTCAACCAAAGAAAGATGTTGGTCCCAACTTCCCTGATAATCCATCAAACAAGCTCATAGCATATCCTCCAATGTCTGAATTGTTCGTTCTGACTGCCCATTTGATTGAGGATGAAAAGCTGTACTAAAATTTAATTCAGTACCCAACGACTTCTGAAGGCCCTTCCAAAATTTAAAAGTAAACCTGGGATCATGATCCGATACAATGGAGAGAGGAACTCCATGTAACCTGACTATCTCTTTAAGATACAGACAGGAAAGTTGATCAAGAGAGAAAGTATCTCGTATAGAAAGGAAATGAGCAGATTTGGTCAAGCGATCAACAATAACCCAGGTTGCATTATTACCTCGAGATGTCCTCGGTAATCCCACAACAAAGTCCATGGATATGTTTTCCCATTTCCACTCTGGCACTGGTAAAGGTTAAAGCATCCCTTTCGGTAACTGCTGCTCTGCTTTAACCTATTGACATGTCAAACACTTCACAGTAAAATCAGCAATGTCTCTTTTCATTCCATCCCACCAGTAATACTCCCACAGACCTCTATACATCTTAGTACTGCCACGATGAAAAAACAACTCATTCTTCAACTGTGAATCACAAGGCACACATAACCTCTTCACAAACCTCAAAACACAAACACAAACTTATCCAAGAACTCATGGAAAATTTTATTCATAAGGTCCATGAATACAGAAGGTGCATTGGTTAACCCAAAAGGCATAACTAAAAATTCATAATGGCCATATCTAGTACGGAACACAGTCTTCGGAACGTCTGCTTATTTTACTTTCAACTGATGGTACCCCGAACTCAAGTCAATCTTCGAAAAATACTGAGCTCCCTGGAGATGATACCACTTCATTCGATGGCCCAACATCTGCTAAAGTTGTTGCAAATGATTTTACCACCCCTTTCTGCTTGTAGTCTAACTTCTTCCCATCACTCAAGCTCCTTGTCGGACACTCGTCTACACAATGACCCATTTCATTACACTTAAAACATCTTACCGTTGGCTTTTCATTTCCTGCTTGATCATCTCCCTTACAGTTACGAGCAATATGACCAGACTTACCACACCGAAAGCACTTACCAGACTTGGATAAACATTCTCCAGGATGCATTTTACCACACTTCTCACAGGATGGATATTTGGTTTTCTTATCTCCTTGCTTCTTTGATGAATTCTTCCCCTTTTCCTGCCAACTAGATCTCTTATTCTGTTGTTTGTCATAGAACACCTGATCATCGGCAAACTCCATTTCCACCTTCTCCATACATCGAACAAGTTTTTCATAACTTTTGAACTCACGAGAAGCTAAAGCCCTTCGATACTTTGGCTTTAACCCTGAGTAAAAACGGTTTATTTTACTATCAAGATCTCGTATGAAGTTTGGAGCATACCTTTCCAATCGAGTGAACTTTTCTTCATAAGTAGCCACTGAATCATCCTCCTGCCTCAATTCTAGGAACTGTTTTTCCATCCTAAGACGAACCACCTTAGGAAAATATTTCTCAAGAAACATACCTTTGAATTCGTCCCAGTGAAGATCCTCAATCTCATCACTATCCCTTATATTTTTCACCATCGACCACCACTGATCAGCTTCACCTTCAAAACGGTAAACAACAAGACTAACCTTTTGATGTTCTGAACACCCCATGACATCAAAAATCTTCTCCAGTGCTTTAATCCAGCCTTCAGCTTGCACAGGGTCAGATGATCCTCTGAATGATGGGGGATGGTGCCTCATGAAATGTTCTACCATTGACATGTTCCTCTGCGGTTGATCTGGCTGATCTCGTGCATGGATACCACCACCATTTATAGCCTAAGTCAATTGTGCCATCACTGCAACAAACTGTTCAGTTCCGATTCCGACCATCTCAGGTTGCTGATTTGGAAGGTTATCTTCCTCCTGATGTCGTCCCAACATAGCTGCTTTGTTTCCTCTGCGGAAAACCATTCTGAACAAAGAAATATCTTAGGCGAATCAACATGGTAATCCGAAAATGCTATATCATTTCAATCATATTATAATTTAACACTTTTCTAACTCCTAAAGTTGTCTAAACCGACCTCTGATACCAACTATAAGGCCCCAGCCTTAAACCTTACTTAATATTGAATTAAATGAATAATTCACATTGAGGATCTTTTCAGGTTTATAGTTTTAGAGAATTAGAACATAAATATTACATCTTAAAAGATTACAAAGTATACACTTCTACTAAGTCTCCACAAAATAAAAACTCTCAAAAAGAAAGATGTCTAGATTCCATGTTTTAGATAGCATGAAATTCCCTTGATCCCATCCTTGACCTTATTCCACTTTAAGTCCTGTGAAAAACATTTCGAAAAACTTGGGGTGAGCATAAAAAGCTCAGTAAGGGATACAAAGAGAATGAAAACTGTTAGTTTTTCAAACATCAAGTAAACCATGTATACTATATCAAAGTAATATCTTCACCTTCATGAAGTAGTAAAAAAAATATTCACTGAATAAAGTATCATTACTTACCTTTTTGTAACCAAAGGATTACCATAAAACCCATATAAAGAACACATAGAATATATAAAGGTAACTTGGGACATAAACATACTTAAGTGGAATAACCATACGGTCGACTTCCACACATATCACTTAATGGAATAGCCATACGGCCAATTTCCATACATACTTAATGGAATAGCCATACGGCCGACTTCCATACCCAATGCATTGGAGGTTATAACGTAACCACCTGTCTTGGTATTCACGGCACCACCCGTCATATGGTTTATAACGTAACCACCCGTTAAAATGTCCAAGTACCAGTATAAAATCATAAAACATAAAACCAATATAAAGGAATGATAACATTTCCACATTTAAATCACAATATATCATAAATATATTGACATAATAGAATCCTTTTTCAAAACCATTTTCAATACCAAAATACATAAAAGAGTATATGGTATTTATTTTATTCTAAAAACATTACGGCTTGTTGAGAAAGCCAAAGATCAAATAATACTCGCGGCGGCAGAAAAGGTCGTTGTCACCGCGTACGTTAAAAAACATTCCTTTTTGTCGTTTAGTAAAACGATTCGTAGAAAAAGATTCCTTTTGTATAAAAGTAAAAGTCAAAGGAGTTTATACACCGTATAAAAGAAAGTTGTGTATAAAACGAAATATGCCTCAATGAAAGGAGATTGAGACGAAGTCCCTTACCTTGGGTCCGACTTGAATCGATTGTTCTTTAACGTCCTGAATAATAAACATGAGTTAATTTATACTTGATTAAGAACCTTTTTAAAGTTCATTATTCTTTTAATATCACTTATTTCCATGTTATAAACATTATGTAACCATTTAAGTTAATAATGTTTGTTTTGTCAATATTTGGTTCTTAAGTCGAAAGTTGACTTCTTACAATTACATGTTGTTCATGTGGTCAAAAGTTCTTTATATCCAGAATGAAATTCCCGATTTGGATATAATATGTATCATATATATCCAGCATATACATGTATTTATAATATTACATAATCATTTAGAGGTAAGAAATGAAATGCACCGTTCATGGAGACGGTAAGCCGTACGTACGCATGAACGCTACTTTCATTTCTTTGTCATATTAGTGGAATTAAAACTAAATGATAGGTATGTATATTTTAATTCCAGAATCATATTCATCATTTAGATATATCATTAATTATATATATACATTATATACATGTAATTTTAATAGTACATTACATTTGGGGATAAGAAATGAAATGCACCGTTCATGGAGACGGTAAGCCGTACGTACGCATGAACGCTACTTTCATTTCTATCTCATACTTTAATGGAAAGAAATAATAATGATATAGAGGTATATTATAATTCCAGTATAACATCATATATAATAACTTTAAATCCATCCTTTACACGTCCGACATATGGCATTAACGAATCACATCACTTTTAGGGGGCGGTAGTCCGCACATCCTTAAATGAAGATATCGTGTTTACCCATAATGGAAACCATAAAGGTATGCCAAAAATGAAAAATACAGAAGCTTAAAGAAAACATAAACATATTATATATCATATATAAAAATAGTGACATCATAATGGCCACCCTTGAAGGTGTTAAATGAGTATTGAACAATCATCGTTTCGGGAGGCAGAATTTCGCCATCCACGGAAACCGTATGTTCTTTAACCATTTGATGTAGTTGTGTGAAAGTGTAGCTCAAATAAATATTATAACAACATCCTAGTATATTGAAGATACTGGTGTTGTTACAAAAGAAGTAAATAAAAATAGTTTAGAGGGTTGGAGAAGCAAAATAAAACAAATGAACAAGAGAGAATGATTAACCTTTAAAAGTGTAACTCCCTTTTGATTTGAGCCTAAAGGCTTCCTTTGAAAGGATTATGCCCAAAGTGAATCCTCTAGGATGAGGAGAGGGATGTGGAGAGAGTAATTGGGCAGGGGTTGGCCGAGCCAAAGGCTTGAGAAGTGTGTGAAATGAGGTAGAGGTGGGGACCTTTTATAAGAGGAGAGGAGGGGCACTTTTGGAAAGTAAAGAAATATTACTTTATTTGAAAATGTGTTTCGGTTTTAAAAGGTCCTACATTGATATAATTCGTGGATAAGGTGATAAGGGTTCGAAATCCAATCATCCAATTGGTTTTGGCCATGTGTAGGTTTTATATTTTTCATTATCTTTCCATTTTATTTAAATGGTCAAATAATGATGTCATCGCTGCATCATTATTATGTCATATATAATTTAATTTATTTAATGTCTAAAAATTATATAAAAAATACTATGATGTAGGAAATCGTTTTATCTTTCCAATGACTATTTATAATCAAAATTCTGACTTGTATAACCCCACTCAAAAATTATTTTAGTAAAACAGTTTATGTTAGTGTCATTTTCACTTTAACATTAAATAAAAATATATTAATGTCATTTTCCAACTAAAGTGGCTCCATGGGGTCCCCAAGTTGGCCCATGGCTTGTCTTGGTCGGCCATGAATCACCCAATAGGTGTAGGACAAGTGTCATGGTGTTTTTACATTCTTATAATACCATTTTTACCTTAAACTACACTAATTACCTCTAATCGCGATTAATGAAAAAAAGTTACTATTCACCAAAAAATTATTATAATCTCATTGAACCACATTTTACTTCTTAATGACAACCATGTATGTAGGATTTTTGAAATTCAAAACACAATGATGGAAAAATTTCATTTAAACGGAAAATAAGTCTTTATAAGTACCACTTAGTGGTTTCACTATTCATCAAAAATTGAAGTTTTTCAGAAAATTACCAAAAATTCACCCTAAGCTATATTTGATATTAAGAATTCAAAAATGAAGTCTATTTTAAAAAATTAAAAACATATAAGTCACATTAATTAATTTAATAATTAATTCCCGCTGTCAGAGCAAATAGCGTGTTTTTATGAAACAATAAGTTTCAAAAGATTGACACTAGTTCAAGTCCGATTTCAAAGTGAAATTGATTCCAACGACCACTATTGGATTTAATGGTAAAAATATTTTCTAATTTCACTTTAAAACCAATTCAAAAGATAATCTAATCATGTAAATAAATTATATTAAAAAGAGGTTTTGAATTTAAATACAACATTTTACACTATTCATTAAAAAATGAACTTTATCAGAAAGGTACCAAAAATTTACACAAAGTAAATTTTGATGTCCCGATTCTAAATAAGAGTTATATTTGGTCCAAAATAAAGTATAAGAGTGATCAAAACTATATTTAATGACGGTTCACCATTAAAAGGTGATAAGTGAACCTTTAGTGAAAATTAGAGTATATATGCCCGTAAAATTGAACTCTTTCCGTATTTTAAGCCTTTATCTTTTATTGGGTAGATGTATAAACATTTAAAAACATATCTAATAATATTTTAGTTATTTCTATCCATTCCCGCCAGTACAACGACTACTTGTTAACTAACATTTAAAATAATATTTTTTTATTACTACTGTGCTACGTAAGTTTCAAAGAAACTCATCGTTGCGTATCAGGTAAGCTATCGAACATAGCAACCCCTTTAAAATAAAATTAATATTTATTTCGTAAATATTAATAAATATGAAAATTCTTTATTCTTTATTTACCTGGGATGTTAAAAGAGTAGTGGTTTTTGGCATGTGTGGTGTCTTGTTTTATTTGGGTTCATAAATATGACACATGACATGAACTTGAAATTTGTTTGAGCATAAACTGGGAATCCTGGGTAGCTAGGAGGGTAGACTAGAATAGTGGGATATTGCTATGGATGTGACTAATCCCGGTTCCACTAGCAGGACTGACGATTGCAACACTAACTAAAAATATGCTTTTCTGAGGGTCATGGTCTTCTAAGCCTCATTTTTTGAGGTTCGTGGCCTTCTAAGCCACGTTTTTTGAGGGTTGTGTCCTCCTAAGCCACGTTTCACCGAGTTACGAAGATCTAGGGACCCAAGCTAGCTAACACCCATGCGACCTCTCTCATATTAGTGCTCATTGGTTAATTTATGCTAATCAGTGTGACACTTTGGTATTTTTAAAAGTAAGTGTGTGTGTGTGTGCGTGTGTTTTAATTTAAATGGTTTCTTTTTAAAACTGTTTTCTCTCAACCTTTTTTCCCTAAAGTTGTTCAAGATTATAGTTCTTTTCTCTAATTAAAGCTGAAAATGTATTTGTCATTTAATAATTGTGCGTGAAACCTTTTCATGGTGGCATCTTACTGGGCTTTTAGCTCACATCCTACATACACCTCTGGGTGTATATAGATTTTGTTTATTTTTCATTCCAGGTTGAGGCATCAAGATTAGCATTGGTGGTTCGGGTTGTTAGTGGCATCCCCATGTTGGTTTGGTGGAGGTGGCTTGGGGATGTGACTCCTCATGTTGCACAGAGGTTTGTGTTGGAGTTTTGGTTTCTTTTGATGTAGTCTCTTTTGGGTTTTTAGTTCAAGATGTAAACTTTAAATCTGAACTTGGTATAAGGGTCTATTTGGTTGTCAGTTTTTAGTTTCAATTTATTCAGCTTAATGTCTGTTTTATATTTATTCATCCTGGTAAATTGTTCCCAAGTTTATTTTTGATACTCGAGCACTTGTGCCATCCCGTGGGGATCGGGAATGCCCTTCAGGTCTTACCGTGGACCGGGTCGGGCGCTGGGTCAGATGGATACCCGGCCCAGTTCGTGTCAAAATGTTATCAGAGGAGGTTTTTGTTATTGTTATTTTCGATGTCAGGTAGATTAGAGATATGACTATCAATACTCAAGTGGTAGGTGCGGTGAGAGCGTCGCGAACTCTGACTCGTCCCGACCCTCGAGTAACCAGGGGTAGTTCAGGATTTATGTTTTGGCCTTGGTGGATGGGGGATGACAATGGGAGTAAACCAGTACTGCGTGCGGTCTCACATGGAGTAGCGACCCATGTGATGCCCGAGAGTACGGTTCGACACTCCTTGTGGTTGGTGCTTGCCTAGGGCATGGTCTGCTAAACCATGTAGCCGGGATAGACACGACCACTAGTCCTCTGCCCAGGTGCTTTAATGACTATGATATCTAGCTTCAATTTTGGGATTGGCGTGAGATTGTTTTACATTAAATAAGGTAGCAGACTTTGGTGCTGCACATATTTTATTTTGGTCTGTGTTTGACATGATTTTCGGGGTTCTTTTCTATTTGACCTTGTTTTTGGAATATGGCATTGATTTTTCAAAGTTGAATTTCTAAAAGGATGCCTTGGGTTATCTGAAATTGAAATGGGTTGTTTTAGAAATGGAAAGCATTCTTGAAAATTGCCTTGAATTTTTGAAATGGTTTTGAAAAAAAGGGTATTTTTGGATATTGAGAATGTTATGTTTTGAAAGCGGAGTAGCCTTGTTTCTTTCCAGTGGTATTCATATGGATTCTCGCATGTGCATGTGGACTTGATTAATTAATAGTTGGTGAATCGTGTGGACGGGTGCCTGAGTGGCATGAAAATTCATACTTGCGAGGCACCAAGGAATATCATTTGTGGTTGATTGATTTCCAAGGTTGCTTCTTGTTTCCTAGAAAGTGGGCCTTTTTTCTTAAATGGGTTTTTGTAAAAAAATGGTTTTGAAAATGGTAAAAAATGACATTTCATTTAGAGTAAAGATGGATTTTCAAAATAGCTTTTGGGCTTGTGGTGCAATGCTTGGTTTTTTAAGTGAGTGTTTTTATTTGAAAATGAATTGATGTTTTAAATTGGAATTATTGGATTTGTTTCTAGAATCTTAATGTTTGTTTTGTGATGTGTTTGGATTTGTGGAATGCTGTTTTTTGTTTCTTGTTCGGGATATGCCTCGTAGAAACATCCCAGGGGTTTCCAGCAAGCCTCTTAGTTCTGGGCTCAGCCCAGACTCCCAGTGGAGTGGCGGAGTTGGGCTCTGCTCGGTGGTGTTGACTATTCGTAGACGTCGAGGTCAGTTGGATGTTGTTGAGTGCTTTTGTAAAGCTGGAAGTGTCTCTGGTTTTGGAGGAACTCTAGATGTTGTGTAAGCATATGTTGTCTCGTGTATGTTTGGAGGAGTGAGACTAAACCATCAAACAATGATAGTTCCTTTTTCGTTGCGAATGGCAAAGCCATGAGCGACCCTCAAGACTAGCCTCATTCCACGGTTGTATCTAACTGAAGGAAAAAGAATTTGGTGGATCTCATAGGTGATCGACCAGCCAACAGGTGGAGAAGGATGTGCTTTTCGCCTTTCTCATGGGCTAGCTTCATGTTCCTAAAAGGTTGTGTCAAACGATTGGCTTACAGTTCATAATAGTTGTTGGTCCTGTTTATACTGTGGTAAGTGCGGGTTCCTCATCCAATGATGAGTGTGAACCAAAGGGGTCTGTTCTTGGAGTTCTGCTCTCGTCAGTTTGCTTCACGATTTTTGACAGACCGCTGAATCTCCTATCTCTAGTATGGTTAGTTGGACACTCTAAGTCGTTCGCTGCAATTCTCAGTTGGTATGTTGATGGAGTTGCCTCTTGGGACACTAGGAGAAGTATACAGGTTTCTTTTTCAGCAGATAAAGTTCCAGTCAGAGGTTATCAGCTTATGACTGCAAGGCGGTAGATGCTTCAGACATCAGGGCCCCAACCATAGGTCTCGGGGTGAAGCTTGCGCGCATTCAAAACTCATCAGAAGTGGTGCGATCTTGGTCCAACTTAAGCTCACAGTGACGAGATGGGGACAAATTAAATTATCCTTATTGCGGTATCGCCTATGAAGTATTCATTTTTTGGTGATGGGAATTAAGGTTGTGTATTCTTGTTGCAATCTTAGTTTGTGGGTGTTCCTCTTGGGCCTTAAAGAGGTTCGAAAAATCCGTATACTTGTAAAGCTAGTGGGTGTGCTCCATGAACCTTCTTGTGGTCAGAGAAGCTCATGTGTTGTGGAATTGTCATGCGCCTGTCTGGTTCTCCTTTTGGTTAGGGGTTTCTACTGTAAAATCTATCTCATGTGACAGAGTGTTGTCCACTGTAGGAATAAACAGTGCTGGTCAGCCCGTGTGGTGGGTTCACGATGAAGGGTTCAGTCTGTATTGCTCAAAGTAAACTGGGAATGCCCGTACGAGTTTCGTGGTGTTATGAAATGTTTAAATGGTGGGGAGACCCGGTGCAGGTCTCGCCGACGTCCCCTCTTGTGCCGATTGGTTAAAAGTAGGGAGAATGGATGGTCAAGACAGTGTTAGATGTTTGACTGAGTCTGTGAGTCATCTTGGTTTGGAGAATCAATCTTTGACAAGAATCCTAATATGGTGGGGAGACCACCATAGGACGAACTTGTGGAAGACCTCTATTTTTAATGTGCGCTTGGTGGAGAAACCCCTTACTTCTGCTCTGCCCGACCTCGACCATGCTAATTGGCTAGCTTGAGTAGTGGGTCACTGGATGAGTGTTCATGGAGATCTTGAGCGGCCCTGATGATCCCTAAGTTAGGGGTTGGGGTGTTCCATGCTGTATTTGTGTTTGGAGGTGATTTCCTTGCCGTTGGCTTTTCTGCTTGGTGGTTCTGGTTTTGTGATCTTTGAAGTTCAGATCATGGGAGTTTCAAATGCTCGGTCATTCAGCGATTGTGGTTTGGTTTCAAGTATCTTCATGTTCATTCATGGAATCGTGGGTTGACCTAGTCTTTGGGGACTTTCTAGGGGCAGAAAGTGTCATGGTGGGGAGAATTGTCACACCCTGACCAACAGCATTTTTTAACATATTTATTTTGGGTCTTTATTTTGAGTTGCGGTTTGAATTAGTCATATTTTAAAATTGATTTGGGAGCTTATCTGGGTGTGTGCCCATACGCTCGACCGTGTGTAGCGCCCAATCACATTTAGACAATGTTTTATTTTTAAATGTGTTATTATTTGGGTGCACGACTTTGCGCATGACTGTGCATGTTTCCCGAACTCAATAATAACAATGATATAATTATTTTCGTTTTATTGTTTTAGTTTTATTATCAGTATTCTCATTACTTAAGTTAATATTTTAATTAGATTATGAATATAATTTTTATTTTTCAGTAAATATTTTGATTTGGTCATTAATACTAAAATTAATATTACAATTATAAAATAATTGAATTACATTTACATTACCATTAATTTTGTGATTATGAATTGGTTTGATTGAGTTTTTTTAAAAAAAGTTTCATTTCATTTTATTATTATTATTATTTATTTTCTCATTTCTTTCTCTCCTTTTTTCCCTTTCTTTTTTTTCTGACCCCTTCCTCCCCGTTGGTCCGTCACGCACAACCTCTCCCCCCTTTATTTTTTTTCATCGCAGACCCATCCCTGCAACCCTAACAACCGCACCCCCCTTTCCCCTTGCTCCCTCCGGCTCAATGCCGTGTTTCCACGTCGCCCCATCAGCCTCCCCGTCCAGCACCTCTCCCCTCCTCATCCTCTCCCGCACCGGACCACCCTCTCAAGCCCCCTCCGGCGACACGCACTCTGACCAGCACCCTGTTCCTGTCCCGGCGAGCCGCACAGCACCGCCCCGCCTCTCCCCATCGCGGAAGCCCTGCTGACTCGCCCCCCGTACTCAGGATGACTTCTTCTGGCTGTATCGACTGAAAAACGGCAACCCGAACCACCATCTTCCTCGCCGTACAACTGTGCCGCACCCTCCCTTGGCTACACCCTCTCTTGACCGCGCACCTCCTTCACATTCAGACCCTCCGACAACCTCCATAACACTCGGCGCACCTGTGACACATCTCTATTGTGCTTAACCATCTTCTCTCTCCCCCACCGTAGGTGTGTTTCACCTTGTTTGATTGTTTCTTCTGTTTAATAAACATTTGGATTAGGGTTTCATGTTGTAATTGGTTCAGTTTTGAGGTTTTTGGTTTGATGTATTGTTTTTAGGGGTCTTCGGGTTTCGTCGAGGTTAGTTCTAGCCACTGCTGTCAAGGGCAGTGGATTCACCGTGGTTTTCACGTTAGAATTTTCAAATTTCTTCATTGTGGTTTAATTGTGATTTAGGGGTTTTATGATTTTTGAATTTTCAATAACTTATTTTGGGTGAAAAAGATGTTTTGGAAATATATTAGCTTATGTTTGATTTTTATATGGTATGCTTGGGTGAAACATGGTGCGTTTTGGATAAATCCATTTTTTATTGCATGTTTTTAGGGATTAGTTGTATTGTTGTGGTGCATTTGAAGTGCGGAAGACCTTGCACACCTTTTTTTGTGAAGTTAGTCTACACCGAGGTAGGTGGTTCCACGTATGATTATTAATTGATAAGTTTATTTTCTTAATTAATTAATTTAGCATGTTTACTAATAAGTTTGTTTGGTGCGCAATGAATTTTTACTTTAGGTTCAGTATGTTTTAATGTGTTTACTAGCATGTTAATATGAAATGAGTATTTTGCTGTGAAAACCCCTGTCGAACTGCTTGTCAGTGCTTCATAAGTTGTGCAATTTATTTTGATAGAATGTGAAAAGGGTGTGAATGGTGTTTTGGGCATAACGTCTATATGAATTTTGTCACAAGTGAACATTTAATGAGTTTTTGGTGTTTAATGTCGTTTGGCATATTTCGAAACGGTTTGACAAATTTTTCTGGTAGTTCTTTTAATTATAGAAATGGTCTTTTAACTATGCAGATGGGTTTCTTTAATTGCGTGCGTAATGCGGGTTGTGTTCCTGAGGTGACGTCGTGTGCATATGGTCATTTAAGGGGGGTTTGGGTTGGCTTGGTCTGTAAATTAGTGGTTTTGCTCTTTAAAAATTTATTTATAAAAATTTGGATTGTTTTATTAAACAATTATTAAAGATGAAAAATTTGTTTTGACTACATGGTGTAAAGGTTTTCGGTGTTTAATGTAGTGTGACATATGTTGAAATTGTTTAATAAAATATTTTAATGGTTTGTTTGACTTTGAAAGTGTTTTCTTTGACCACACTGTATTCTTTAATTAGTCGTCTAAGTAGTGAAAATTATGTTTTGAAATATTTTTAGTGTGCATATTCTTCCAAAATGGTATTTCTGAGTGAGAGTAGTGGTTTTTGGAATTAGTGGTGTCTTGTTTTATTAGGTTGCATAAATATGACACATGACATGAACTTGAAATTTGTTTGAGCAAAAACTGGGAAACCCAGGTAGCTAGGAGGGTAGACTAGACTAGTGGGCTAGTGTTCTGGAGGTGACTCGACCCGGTTTCACTAGATGTACTGACCATTGCAACACTAACTAAACATATGCTTTTCTGAGGGTCGTGGTCTTCTAAGCCACGTTTTCTGAGGGTCATGGCCTTCTAAGCCACTTTTTCTAAGGGTCGTGGCCTTTTAAGCCACATTTCACTGAGACACGAAGATCTAGGGATCCAAGCTAGCTAACACCCATGCAGCCTCTCCCATATTAGTGCGCATTGGTTAATTTACGCTAATGAGTGTGAACCTTTGGTTATTTTAAAAGTACGTGTGTGTGTGTATGGGCGTGTGTTTTAATTTAAATTTTTTCTTTTTAAAACTGTTTTCTCTAAACCTGTTTTCTCTAATGTTGTTCAAGATTTTAGTTCTTTTCACTAATTAAAGCTGAAAATGTATTTGTCATTTAATAATTGTGCATGAAACCTTTTCTCGGTGGCATCTTACTGGGCTTTTAGCTCACACCCTACATACACCTCTATGTGTATGTAGATTCTGTTTCTTTTTCTTTCCAGGTTGAGGCATCGAGCTTAGCATTGGTGGTTTGGGTTGTCAGTGGAATCCTCGTGTAGGTTTGGTGGCGGTGGCTTGGGGATGTGACTCCTCATGTCGCACAGAGGTTTGTGTTGGAGTTTTGGTTTCTTTTGATGTATACTCTTTTGGGTTTTTAGTTCAAGTTGTAAACTTTAAATCTGAACTTGGTATAAGGGTCTATTTGGTTGTCAGTTTTTAGTTTCAATTTATTCATCTTATTGTCTATTTTATAATTATTCATCCGGGTAAATCATTCCCAAGTTTATTTTTGATACTCGGGCACTTTTTCCATCCCGTGGGGACCAGGAATGCCCTTCGGGTCTTGCTACAGACTGGGTTGGGCGCCGGGTCGGATGGCGACCCGGCCTGGTTCGTGACACGAACTAGGTTCACTCCCAATTTTTACCTTGAATTACTGAACCAACTTCACTCCCCATTACTACACCATATTACTTAATATTGCTAATATCACATTATATCCTCTTTAATACTGAACTTATTTCATTTCTTATTCCATCCATGTCTATCTCATGAAATATAAATCTAAACCCAATGCATTGGAGGGAGATATAGGTCCCACCTATCACATAGTGAAAGCATACATACTTGTGTCATAAGTTCATAAAAAATAATATGATAACCCATGAAATAAAAAGGCATTCATAATCATGTAATCATATCTTAACACATGGAAAAAGATAGGATTCATAATCATTTCATCAATTCATAACCTGTGAAAGGATACGGGTATCAAAATCATATAACTCATTAAATAGAATTGGGTCTCATACAAATCATTCCATGAAAACATAATCCATTAAGAGAAAGGAAATATATGAAAAAATGATTAATTTTTTAAAAATGTAATGATTATAACCAATGGATGTTATCTTATATGGTAAATAATTTTGATATATCATTTAAAAACATTTCTTAATGAATATATATTTTATTTCATATTAAATGTTTTTTAAATAATAAACCATTTTTGAAAACATTTTTCTTTGAAAATAGAATTAAAAAGTTTTAAATAAATATTTTAAAATCCCAAAAAAATTGAAATAATTTCCCCAGAAAAAAGTATCTTCATTAAACATTTGAAAACCTTTTTAATTTTTTTTGAAACCACAGTTTTTTAATAAAACAGATTTCCGACCAAAGAGAGAAATACTTTCATATTTTCATAAATTTGTTTTCTTAAATATAAAAAGTTACATAGAGTGGAAAATTGAAATAAAACATGAGTATATAATTAATAACTATATTCTAAGAAAATTTAGTAGTTTTCTTGAGATATGGATCATAATATTTCAATGTAGTACGTATAATAATAAACAATCTTGATAAATGATGAGATCGTTTCAATAAACTCTTACAACATGGTAACATGGGATCATATTCTCCATGTAAGAAAATTAAATTAAATTAATGTTAAAATATAATGAAATTAAGTGGATTCAGGACATAAAATGTAAAATGTAAGTATATATTACTCGAAAAAGAATACTAGTGCATAACAAAACATGTGTCTCAAAGAAGACAAATTGAGACAAAAATGTAATACTGATTTGATAAAATTTGAAAAAAATTAACCCCATGAAATAATTATCATATAATGGATATTTAAATACCCATATATTTAATAATAACTTTCATAAAATACATTCAAGGGAAGTATACAGAGGACACAAATGAAATTTTAGGTGAATAAAGTATGAATCTCAGGAAATAAAAAGTGAGATGAAATTCCCTTCCCTTATGTCTTAAATTTATTCAAACTCATAAATGTGTACTATATAAAAAATATAAGTTTCTTATATATATTTTATATAATAGTATTATTATATCTAATACCATATGCGGTGTGATTATGACATTATATTTACTAGTTGTTAACCATCCAACGTTAAGGTTTCACTTAAGGTAATATTTTCATTATTCTTTGTATGTACATTAATTTTTTATATCTTTTGTCCTTATACTTTTATCATGATTTATAGAATATAATCCGTGATATAATTATATTTTATATTCAATATATTTTTATTATAATAATATATATGTTATATTTTATTGAAATGGAATACAATGTTCATGGACCCGATAGGCTATATGTATACATGAACATCTTTTTCATTTTTATTTGCTTATTGAAAGAATGAAAATGCCATATAAGTATCTGTATATTTATATATATAATTATAAAAATATAATTATTACATCATATATATCATATAATACCACTAAACCCATCCTTAATACATTTTATGTTGTGTGTGAACGAATCACATCGCTTTGAGGGGGTGGTAGTCCATGCTTCCTCAAACAAAATTATTGTACTTACAGACAATGGAATGAAAAAAATGTATGTGTTTTAAAATGAACACAAAAGATTAAATACATAATAAATATTATACATGAAATATATAAACATATCATCCATCACAATTTCACCATGATAGGCAGTAAAGGAAACATGAACAATTATCATTTAGTGAGGTGGTAGTTCACCGTACACATAAACAGTGTCACATACATGAATTATATTAAAGTTAAATTCCATTTAATTTCCATTCATGCTTTGTTTGGAGGGTTTCCCAAGCATTCATGGAGGAATGGGTGAGTTTTTATGAATTGGGCCAAACCGTGAGCCCAATTCATGATTTAAAAATAAATTTTGATTCCTTTATAACTCCTTCATTTTTCAACATTATTCATCCATTAAAATTCATAATTGTCATCCCCTAACCTATTAACACCACAATATTAATGTGGACGCTTTATAAATCCATAATCATGGTGGATATGAGTTTTTATTTAAGGGATTGAGCCTGCCCGGAAGCCCATTTTCTGCATTAAAAATAAATTTTAATTCATTAATATCTCCATCAATATTTGAGTGTTTTCGGTAATTCTGACTCTCACCCAAGTCCACTTACCTAAGGCTCAATCCCATTACCTCCTCACACAATTTGGAGCACGATAGAATCACAAAAGCGGTCGAAAAGGCTCTGGATTTCAGAAATCGTACTAATCTGGAGAGGAAAATTGATCCTTTCATAACTCCTTCTATTTTTACTCTTTTTACCCAATTAAAGTTCCTACAAGATCTAATAATCCTTTTTATAACCTCCCATGAATGTTTGGATGTTTTCAAATTCCGATGCTGGTGGATGTTGGGTTGTTTTCTTCAAGATTATTTTGGGTATGTGTTTCTCTCGTCAATTCCTTCCTTCTCTTTAGGGTTTCCTCCAACTTTCATAAATTTATAGAGTGTCCAGAAGTGAGGACTCATACCTAGGGTTTGGTCTGGGGTATTATTGGTGAAATATTGTGGTTTAGGGTTCATTTTCACATCCTTGTGGTTCGGCGGAGGTGCGGTTGAGGTTTCACACCAAGATTGAAGGGTTTTTACTCAAAAGGTAAGTGGTTCCAAGTGTAAAAAATTATTGATGAGTTATCTTGATGTATTTAACCATTTTTCATATTCCTAATATGTTTGGTGTGGTGCGAAAAAATTTTATGATTGATTTGGTTATGAGTTAAATTTTATAGTCGCTTTATAACTTTAAATTGAGTGTTTTCATGTGTAACTCATGGGGTTTTATTTTGGTGTAGTTTATAACATATAAAATTGTTTTATTAAATCTTTTTTGGCCTAGAAAATATGGTTTGGTAATTTATTAGTGTCATGTTGTCCTAAGAAGAATTTTTTTGAATAGGTTTGATGTGTAAAACATTATTATACTTCTTGAGGTCATTTTATTAAAATGTGTGTTTTCATTTGTATCTTTTGCGGTATTATTCAAGGTTATTTTATAACACTCTAATTTGTTTTTTTATAAATGTATCTAGGGATGAAAATTCTGTTTTTGATAGGAATTTTTATGGTTTTGGTCTTAGATGGATGTTTGAATTGAGTTTTGTGTGCAAGACATAGTTACACCCCTTGAGTTGTTTTATGAATATTTTGAATGTTTTTTGGTTAAAAAATGTAGATAAAAGGGTGTATATGTTCTGTTTGGGGGGTGTGTTCAACTAATATGGGTTTTTGAAAGGTATGGTGGTTATTTATGCTTTCAAATATTTTTTACAATGTTTTATAAAGTGCTAAAATGTTTTAGAAAATGGAAAGAGAGCTACAAAACATGGTTCTAGGCTGTTTTGTGTGAGTCTGTTGTGAAAATTGAATTTTGTTGATGAAAGAGGTATTATATGTTATTTGAGTGGGCTGTTATGTGAGTTATAATGTCTTGGAATGTTTTATAAATTTTTTGTAAATGATTTTTGGAAGTGTCAATGAAATGTGAAGAGTGTTTTGGGCTATTTTTGTGTGAGTCATATTTCATAATCAATTTTAATGAAAAGTGTACTTTTGCGACTTTTGTGGTATACATGTGCGATGTTTGGTGAATTTTGGATATAGAAATGTTATTTTCATGTGAAAAGTATATTTCTTGACTTGTTGAATTTGTTTGATCACAAAGGGAAAACTCGTGTATCTATGTGGGTGGACGTGTACTAGTATGCTAGTGAATCCGTGGGGTTTGGCCTCAGTTTCACTTAGCAATATTGAAAATTACAACTATAACTAAACTAAGATGACGATTATTGGGGACCACTAGGTTATGGGTATGTTCCCTACTACTGTATCATGCATGAGAACAATTATTTGTGATAGTTACTCTCACCGAGATACGAGGTACCTGAGACCCACACCTAGAAAGTGCCTAGGGGTTATTTCCCATTGCTTGTGCTCACTGTATATTTTCTGCTTACCATCAGCATACAGTATGAGAGGCTAGAAAATTCAGTAGCTATGGTATTTATTTTAATTGTTTTTATTCTTTAAATTATCCCACCAGAAAACTGTCTTTATTTAATGATGCATCTTTTAGAAATTTTAACTAGCATCTCATGTTTTTGAAAACTTGCATGATTTTCGTCATTAAATGTTTATCACATGGAATCTATTAGTGTCGGTATCCTATTGGTCATTGTGTCACAACATACATACACCCTTGGGAGTAAGTAGACTTGGTTATTTTTTTTGTCGCAGGTTGGGTACAAATTTTAGTTCCAGTGGTTCGGTTTTCTGGCAGGTCCTTGGTGGTGAAGTCTTGTGGAGATGGCTTAAGGGTGGTTCCCCTTGCCATGAGGGTTATTGGGCAGTCCTTATTTGGGTTTTAACTTTTTAATGGTCTTTAAACATAGTTTTAACTTATGTAATTCAGTTCTTAAATTTTTTAAAAGACGGTTTTAGTTGAAAAATCCAGATTTGTTTTATTGAGTTTGTTTGTTGTGTAAGGTTTATAAAATCGGGTAAATCATTCCCAATAATCATTATATGATACCCGGAAACTTGTGCCAGACCATGGGGATTTGGAACACCCTTCGGGTATTGGTACGAGCTGGTTTGGTGCCGGTTTGATGGTGACCAGATCCGGTTCGTGACAAAATGGTATCAGATGAGGTTCTGGTTAACTCTTTGGGTCAGGTTATTTAAGGAACAGTCGGGATAGTCAAGAGTTAGGATTGTTGGGACTTGGTAGTTTGGTTATGGGTATTGTTCCTGATCACCACACCTCATGAAAACATTCGAGTCGCCAGGGGAAGTCAGGATTTATCTTAGTCCTTTGGTTTTCTTTGTTTGATTGTGATTAGGGGAAATGAAAAGAGAGTAGGGTTAATTGTCTCAGTGAGCTCGCAGGGCCTGGAAATCCATGTAGAGCCAAGGATATTTCCTAGAACACTCTCCGTGATGGTGAAGTGATTGGAATATGGTCCCCACCCATATTTCCAAGTCACCCACTAAAACTAGTTTCCTCTCACATTGTATTGTGCTTTAGTTTTCAAATCTTAGCACTTTGGTTTTAAAGTGACTTGGTTTTAAAGAAGCATAAAGTTTTTGTGAAATTATTTTCAAATAAAGAGGGAATGGTTTGGTTTATGAAATGCCAAAACTTAATTTTCAGAATTGTTTTAAAATGGTAAATGGTGTGCTTACACATCTTTTTAAAGCAGGAACTATACTGAAGATAGTTTTGAAAAGTGTTTCTAATAGAGTTTTCTAAACAATCAAAGTGTGTTTTAATGGGATGAGATGTTTTGAAATTGATTTGAATATCTTTAAAGTGATTTATTTTATAAATGGTTGTGTCTTTCTGAAAAGTTTTGTAAGATGTGAGTTGGGATTTTGATCTCATAGTTAGCGGTTTTGAGAAAAAGGGTGTGTTGGTTGACCGTTTTGGTTTTGAAAAGTGGAATGAATTTTTGTTTTAACCTTTGGTATTTTTGTGAGCAACCACATGAATTGGGTTATATGGTAAGATGAATAGTGGATGATATGAATCGATGAGTGTCGGGATGGATATATGGAGGGTGCCCGATGTGGCACAGAAGTAAGCATGTGTAATGCCCATGAGGTACCATTGGTGCATGCGCTAACCGCTGCACCATTTTTTTTCAAATAAATGCTTTTAAAGAAAAAAAATGATGTCGTAATGAATTATTTGGGATGGTTTGTATTATGTGTTTTTGGAAAATGTTGATGTTGTGGGATTTTTTGAGTCCAAGAACCCCTCCTATTTGAACTGTGTTTTGGGTTTTGGTTTGGTCAGTATGTTGTGTTGTAGGGACCGTTAGTGATATCTTTTGAAAAATGTTTTGGGAAGCCTTTACGATGGTTCCCTTCATGTGTTTTAATCTGGTTTGTGGTATATATTGACCAATGTACTATCTTGGTTGGGTCCTTGGGTTTGATCATTGGATAAGGTACACCCCCATTAAAGGTTAGTGAATAACTGAAGTGCAACCCAGATTATTTCGCCGTTTGAAGACCCTCCAGTTGATCAATATAAGGAATCTTTTTCTTGATATTTTTAGATTGATTCTAAACCCATTCCTTTATTTTATTTTTAGATCCTCCTGTAATGATAGAGTGCTCGTGGAAGGTTGAAAGAGACCTTAGTTTCTTAAGTTTCCTGATTCTTCAAAGGTTGATGTGGTCTAGGGTTTTTAGTGTGGATGAGTGTCTTGATTGTATCAAAGAGGGAATTTGGGTTCTTCAATGTTTCTTTGAAGCATGAGTTCATGTTATACCACCGGTGTGGGAAATATGGTCACGATAGGATATTGTGGCCACTTTCTATAATTGTGTGTTTTTTGGGGATGTTGTATAAGGTCCCTCTCCATGTATTGTTTATATTAGTCGCAATGGCCATGTTCAGTGATGCTTTATGATGTCATGTGCCTGAATGACCATATAGGTGAAAGTAGTGAAATCCTATGAGAGTCCCTATTATGTTGGGAGAATTTAACCCTTGTAAAAACTTCAAAATCATCCATTTTAGAGGAATTTGAGTGTAGGTGTTCTTTACATCTATTGTTTCTCACCTGAAGAAAAAAGGTGTGATGTGTGTGCATCTTCTTAGCCCTTGTTGCAGTGAAAAATCGGTATAGGGTAAAGTGAGTTTGGAATGTGTTATGTCTAGAAAAAATATCTGGGATTGAGGTGTAGTTTTTGATGGCACCGAAAGAAGAATTCTCATTCAGTGGGTTTCCAAAGACTAACTGCAAGGCCGAAAATGCTTCAATCATTTGAGCTCCAGCCATAGGTCTCAAAGAGAAGCTGGCTCATAGTCAAGGGAAATTACAGGTTCATTTAAAACCTTCTACAAATTCCTATCTTAAATATGAAAGTTAGGAATAGTTTGAACCTTTGGTATCATTATCTTTCCTCTTTTTTTCACGTTTGGTGGAAATAGGTGGAGGGCCTTGTACCCATGACATCACCCAATGTCATTCCCTCCCATTTTGGTTTCCTTTGAGTATGTAGAGAATGGTTGGAAATTATTCTAGATAGGATTAGGACATGGTTTGTGAATGTTTAAGAGAGATAGTGTGCCTGGAGGCCATGTGGGAAGATTGATTAGAAAAATTTGTTCATGGTTTCACAAACTGTGCGAACTAACCGTGCGACATTCCCTAATCTTGAAATCTACGTGGTTTTTCTATACCGGCCCATGATAGTTGGTTAAGATGGTTGGTTATTATGGTGGGGAGAACCACTATGATTCTCATGTATGTTCCTTTGGAAATATTTAATGGAAGTCTACCCTATGTACAAGGGAGTCCGTTCAGGCCTCCCCCTATTAGTGTCCTGATTCTGTCTCGAAAAAAAAATTATTGGTTGTCTCTTATTGTGGGGAGCGTATTTGTGTCCCCCCATACTAGTAACTTAGATTTATCCATGGTCTTGGGTTTGTGTAGATAGTCTTGTTTGGAGATATCTATCTACCAATATCTTCCTTGGGTAAACGTTGGGATTGGAGAGCACCCAATGGATTAGTTAAAGTATGGTAAGTGTAACCTTGTTCAAAGTTTTTGTTCGTTTGGGTGAATTGCTTGAGTCTTTTTCGGATAGTGTTTGAGGAGTTTTCTTTTGGGATAAAGTATGAATGTGATTGATCATTTCAGGAAAGTGGCTTATGTTTTGGTTTTGAGAGTAATCCTTAATTGATCACTAGAGGTGTTTTGGCCTTTGGGGGTGAAACCTGGCAAGGGAGTACCTCTTGATATCTCAGTTGGGTTTAGTTGTTACTTTGGCCTTGATGTGACTTTTTGGGGTCGAATGTATTCATGGTGGGGAGAATTGTCACATAAATGACTTATTTTAAAGTTACATTCCATTTTATTTCCATTCATTATTTGTTTTTAGGGTTTCCCAAGCATTTATGGAGGAATTGTTGAGTTTTTATGAATTGGGCCAAACCGTGAGCCCAAATCCAGATTTAAAAATAATTTTTGATTCCTTTATAACTTCTTCACTTTTCAACAATTTTCATCCATTCAAATTCCCAATTTTCATCCCCTGACCTATTAACACCACCATATTAATTTGAACCATTTATAAATCCATAATCGTGGTGCATATGGGTTTTTACTTAAGGGATTGGGCCTTCTAGAAAGCCCATTTGCTGCATTAAAAATAAATTTTAATTCTTTAATATCTTCTTCCCTATTTGTTTTTTTTCGGAGATTCAACTCTCACCCGAGACCACTTACCTAAGGCGTTCCCCATTCCATCCTACCACAATTGTGAGCTTAATTGAATCACAAAAGTGGTTGAAAATTCCCTGGATTTCATAAATCGTACAAATTTGGAGAGGTAAATTGATCCTTTCATAAATCCTTCTATTTTTACTCTTTTCCCCCATTCCAGTTCCTACAAGACCTCCTAATCTTTTTTCAAACCTCCCATGAATGGTTGGATGTTTTCAAATTTAGATGCTGGTGTATTTTGGGTCGTTTTCTTCAAGATTATTTTGGGTATGTGTTTCTCTCTTCAATTCCTTCCTTCTCTTTAGGGTTTCCGCCAACTTTCATAAATTTATAGAGTTTCCAGAAGTTAGGGTTCATACTTAGGATTTGATTTGGGGTATTAGTGGTGATATATTATGGTTTAGGGTTCATTTTCACATCCTTGTGGTTTGGAGGAGGTGCGGTTGAGGTTTCACACCAAGATTCAAGGGTTTTTACTCAAAAGGTTGGTGGTTCCATGTGTAAACAATTATTTATGAGTTAGCTTGACGTATTTAACCATTTTTCATATTCATCATATGTTGGGTGTGGTGTGAAAACTATTTATGATTGATTTGGTTTTGAGTTAAATTTTATAGTCTGTTTTTAACTTGAAATTTGGTGTTTTTATGTGTAACTCATGAGGTTTTATTTGGGTGTAGTTTATAACTTATAAAATTGGTTTATTAAATCTTTTTTTGGCCTGAAAATTCTGGTTTGGTAATTTATTAGTTTCATGTTTTCCTAAAAAGAATGTTTTTGAATAGGCTTGATTTGTAAAACATTTTTATATTTCTTGAGGTCATTTTATTAAAATGTGTGTTTTCGTTTGTATCTTTTGTGGTATTATTCAAGGTTATTTTATAACACTTGGATGAGTTTTTATAAATGTATCTAGGGCTGAAAATTCTATTTTTGATAGGAATTGGTATGGTTTTGGTATTAAATGGGTGTTTGAAATTGGTTTTGTGTGCAAGACATAGTTACACCCCTTGAGTTGTTTTATGAATATTGTGAATTTTTTTTTGGTTAAAAAAAGTGGATAAAAGGGTGTATATGTATTATTTTGGTGGTTTGTTCACCTAATATGGTTGTTTGAAAGGTATAATGGTTATTTAAAATTTCGAATATTTTTTACAATGTTTTATAAAGTGCTGAAATGTATTAGAAAATGGAAAGAAAGCTGCAAATCATGGTTGTAGGGTGTTTTGTGTGAGTCTATTTTGAAAATTGAATTTTGTTGATGAAAGAGGTATTATATGTTATTTGAGTGGGCTGTTATGTGAGTTAGAATGTCATGGAATGGTTTATAATTTTTTTTAAAGGATTTGTGGAAGTGTCAATGAAATGTGAAAAGTGTTGTGGGCTATTTTTATGTGAGTCAGATTTCATAATCAATTTGAATGAAAAGTGTACTTTTGTGACTTGTGTGGTATAAATATGGGATATTTGGTGAGTTTTGGATATAGAAATGATATTTTCATGTGAAAAGTATATTTCAGGACTTTTTGAACTTGTTTGAGCACAAAGGGAAAACCCGGGTATCTAGGTGGCTGGACGTGTACTAGTATGCTAGTGAATCCGTGGGGTTTGGCCTCAGTTTCACGTAGCAAGATTGACGCTTACAACTCTAACTAAACTATGATGATGATGATTGGGGACGAATAGGTTATGGGTATATTCCCTACTACTGGATCGTGCATGAGAACAAATATTTGTGATAGTTACTCTCACCGAGATACGAGGTACCTAGGACCCACAACTAGCTAGTGCCTAGGGGTTATTTCCCATTTCTTGTGCTCACTGTATATTTTGTGTTTACCCTTGGCATAAGGTATAAGAGGATGGAAAATTCAGTAGATATGATATTTATTTTAATTGTTTTTATTCTTTGAAATATCCCAAAAAAAACTATTTTTATTTAATGTTGCGTCATTTAGAAATTTTAACTAGCATCTCATCTTTTTGAAAACTCGTATGCTTCTCATCATTAAATGTTTATCACATGGAATCTATTAGTGATGGTATACTATTGGGGTTTGGCTCACACCATACTTACACCATTGGGTGTAAGTAGACTTGGTTATTTTTGTTGTCGCAGGTTGGGTATAGTTTTTAGTTCCAGTGATTCGTGTTTCTGGCAGGTCCTTGGTGGTGATGTCTTGTGGAGATGGATTAAGGGATGTGCCCCTTGACATGAGGGTTATTGGGCTCTCCTTATTTGGTTTTTTACATTTTTAATGGTCTTTCAACATATTTTTAACTTATATAATTCAGTTCTAAAATTTTGTAAAAGACGGTTTTAGTTGAAAAATCCAGATTTGTTTTATTGAGTTTGTTTGTTGTGTAATGTTTATTAAATCGGGTAAATCATTCCCAATTATCATTGTATGACACCTGGGCACTTGTTCCTGCCTGTGGGGACCGAGAACACCCTTCAGGTATTGGCACGAGCCGGGTTTTGTGCCGGTTTGATGTAGACCAGATCCGGTTCGTGACAAATAGTATGTTCGTTACCCATTAAAAGGATGTATGGGTATGTTTAGGTAGATAACATTAAATAAAATTATCCTATTATATTTAGGATAATGGGGTTTTTATAAATTAATTAAATAATATGTCTTTAGAGGGAGGATAAATGAAAAAATAAAATAACTGAAAGAATAATGTCACCTCCTATTTGGGTAACTCCTTTGGGTTTGCATCAAAGGGATTCCGTCAATTGGTTTACAAAAAAGGGAGTATTCATGTTATAAATAAGGTTTTTTGATAAGTATATTGAAAATATATATTCTAAAACTTAGTGGTCTATGATCTGTGAAGAAGAGGGAGTGCTAATAGACTTTCATAGAGCAGGGAAATGACACACCAGACATTTTTAAAAACATGTTTGGTGTACCAACGTTTTTACATAAAAAAATTCACCACAAACCTAAAAAACAGAATAGTTGAAGGTGAATTTACTAATAATTTCTATAAAATGATTTTTGGATAAGATTATAGGTATTTTTGGCCCTTAAGAATAATGATGAATCCTTTATTAAGATTAATTTTACCATAATTGTTCTAATTAATTTCAATTACATTCACTATTTTTATGGTAAAAACATTGTTGAAATTATTATAAATTATAAATTATGACGATTAAAAAAATTTAATATATTTTTCAAAATTAAAATCACATAAGTTGTGGAAATTAATTTAAATTTGATCCCACATTTGGGTCGACAATGTAGATTTTTAAATAAAAAATGATCAAATGTTTTCTATGTTTTAATATTAAATTTTAATATGAAATTGATTATAATGTCCAAAATTGGGTTTATTGGTAAAAATAAGATCGAATTAAACTATTAAACCAGTTTAATGTCTAATTTTTCTTTATAAATAAATTCTATGAAAAGTCAGTTTGAATTAAAATTAGGTATTTTTTACTATTCATCCAAAAAATGAGGTTTTTTTTGAAATATCTCAAACCTCATCCTAATATAAATTTGAAATTATGAATTAAAAAATTTCATTTATATTATCTGATTAAATCTCTAATAGTGTCCAAAATTAATTTTATTATTTTTCACATAAGGACATGAAAAGTAGTTAATTTGAGAAAATAGTATTGGTAAACATATATGGACTTTACCAAAAATTATATCTATCATTATCAAAAAGTTTTACTTATATAAAACCATTATAAAAAATATTTTAAAACTATTTAATACTATTCATATTACTATGTTTAATGGAAATGTTAAAATTATCTCATTTAAATAATTACAATAAAAAAGAGATGTTTAATAGAAACTCAATGATGCATGTATCATACACCAAGTCAGTGTTGCGTGTAATGTAAGACAAGCCAGTGTTGCATGTAACATATGGAAATATAGTTCTATTTGAAAGGAATGCTTGAATTAGTTCAATTAAGGATATTAAGGAAAATTTAAATTATTTAAGAAAAAAAGTTATATAAAAACTTATGTTGTCACATTCCACCCCCATTAAAATGATTTTTTTCCTTAAAATTTCTCACATTGGTAAAAAAATGATGATACATATTCTTCATAATATCCATAAGTCTCCACATACAATCCTTTAATTTTTGATTTATATACAATGCTTTGACTGTGTGTGTGGTCTTGTTTCCAAGAACCTTCTCTGTACGATCCATAATTTCAACTAGTTGATACTCATAAAAAAGATCATACTATAGTGGGATGACATATGAGTTATGTACATGTGAAGGGTCCGATATATACTTCCATAAAATAGATACATGGAACACATCTTGAATTTGAGTATATTTTTAGAAATTTCAAAGCGATACGATATCGTCTCGATACGATCAAGAATCTAAATGGGGCTAATATACCTAGGCTTAGATTCCATTTCTTCCCGAATCCCATAAATTTTTTGTTGGGTGATATTTTTAGAAAAAACTTCTCCCCATCCTCAAATCCAATATATCAACATCAGTTATCATCATAACATTTATTCTAGATTTGAGTAACCTTAATATGCTGCTGAATATTTCTGAACCTCTCGACCATTTCATCAGTGATATCAGGCCTGAATAGATTTATTTCTCTAACATCATCCCTGAACGTTTGAGAACTATATTTCTTCATATATAGGGATTCATAAGGATCCATATGAATGTTTGAGTGAAATCTATATTTTAAAATAAACCTCAAGATCATCAATTCTAAATCAAGTCATTGTAGAGGACTTCACGAGAACATAAAGGTAAACATCAAATCACAGTCTGACAAAATATTATATGGTAATCTATGAAACCCTAACACTTACATAATTTATATCCTGGAAGGATGATATAGAGATATTTCATCTCCAATTTCAATGAAGTGTACTAACTTACTAATGTGATCGAATACTACCCATATAACATTAAGACCTTCAAAGGTTAAGTTTATTACATTTCCAAAATCCATAGTGATGTTCTCTAATTTTTATTCTGGTATGGGTAATAGATGCACCACCCCTTCAAGATATTATCATTAATCCATAACTTTTTAGTATAATAATAACATAGATACAAACTTGGCGATATCTCTCTTCATGTAATCCCACCAGAAATAGTTCTTCAAACCACTATACATCATTTTACCTCAAGGATGAATAGAGAATGAATAACTATGGTCTTCATCTAATAATTTGTTCTTAAAATATGGTATGAGAGGAGCACATACACGGTTCTTGAACTTTATTAATCTATTATGATCAATGTTAAATTCATGAATATTTCTGACTATATTTTTTATCTCTACATCTTTTTTATATGTCTCCTTAATCTTTACTTAGATAGATGGTTGAAAATTTAGTTGAGAATGATAATATTTTTCCCCATCCATCAGGATTTGTAGATCCATCCTTTTCAAATCTATAAATATTCAATGTTTTCTGATCCCCATCATAGATAAGATGACATGATCCTTTCGACTTAATGAATCATCCACCTAGTTCAATTTCAAAAGGTGGTTATGTATTGAGTTGTCATAATGCTTTTTCAACTCCAACCATATTCTCTGAAACATGTTCAAATCTTTCTATGTGAATATATATTTTAGACATTTATTATCAGTATATATATAACTATTTTTACCATAATGATAATTCATCCATATATTTTATGAAAAATTTACCACTGGTAACTCTAAATAACGATTTGGGTAATTTTTTTTATAATTTATCAATCATCATGAGGAATAGGATATAACCATGTTATTATGAAAAATTAAAAATTAAAATTTCTTCATGAATGAATCGGTATAGATTACAATCCCTTCTCCACTATAGGGTAATGTATGAACAAGTGGACAACCCACCTTTTTCTTCAATTCCATGAAATTTTACTCACATTCATATATGTAGAGGAAATTGAATCCTTCTCCAGTAAACATTGTTAGAGTATTATATAGTCATGAAAAAATCTCTTAAAACTATCGATAATATTTACTTAAATCATGAATGGTATGGATCTCAGTCACCATGGTTGGTCTATGCAAGCATTCAATAGCCTTAGTATTTTATGGATATACTTCTATACCATGTATTGAGATTCTGTGATACAAAAATGAAACCTTTTACTGCAAAAAATCACACTTTGGAGATTTTCCATATAGCTTCTCCTTCCTTATAGTCTTTAAAAAAATTCTAAAGTGATCATCATTCAATTATTTTCTCTTTGAATAGTTATGAATATAATCTATATATTCTACCACACCCTAGTTGAGGAAATATCTAAAGACTCTATTTATTAAATCCATGATGGTAAAAGATGAATTAGTAAGACCAAAATGCGTAACTATATATTCATAGTGTTCGTACCTTTTATGGAATGATGTATTGGGTATATCCTCATTCTTGAACCCTAATTGATGATATCTGAAACTAAATACAATCATTGATAATTATTAAGCTCATAGAAGTTGATAAATAAACTAATCAATATGGAGAATAGGACACTTCTTCTAGATTGTAATATTTTTAAACTTCTGATAATCAATGAAGAGTCACATTGATCAATCTTTCCTTTTCGCAAAGAGAATAGGTTGACCCTAAGGTTTCACACATGGGTGAATTAATCTCTTATTATGGGTTTCACGGAGTTTCTTATTCAATTCTGACAACTAAATCGAGGCCATTTATAAGGAGTCGTTGAATTTGGCGAGGAACTTGGTATGCGTTTTATCAAGAACTGAAATTCATATTTTGGTGTAAGGATATGAAACTCTTCTTTAAAGAAATACAAATATTAGCTAACAACAAGCATATCATTGATGCCAATTTTCCCCCAACTATTGGACATAAAAAACACATTTGATGTATGATCATAATAGTCTTTAAAATATCAAAAATAGCTTTACTTCCTTGAAAATATATGAGGTATTTAAACTGAGAAAAAAAATCTCTGCCTAAGATGGTATCAAATTCAATCAAAGGAAAAATGGAATGATTTACAGGAAGCACATTCTCATGAAAATAAATTGGAGTGGAATCATATACATGTGATGCAATAATCATACCCTTGGGGGTTTTAGTTGATAATTACATATCTAATTGTTTCGATGGGATCATAAAACCCTTATATATTACATAGTTATGAAAGAGTGGGTAGATCTAGAATCAAATAAAACACTTGCAGTTCTAGAGTGGATGGAAAATTTACCTTTCACCACATCATTATGACACCCCTCATCAGAAATAGAGATTTCCTAATATTTTCCCTTTTAACTTGTCTTAAGAGGTTGCTAATATAGATCATTATGACCATACCATGAGTTTGGGAAGTGGTTATTATAATTCACATTCTCCTTACACTTTTAGAAATGAAGTGAGGGAGGTGTATTCTGTGCATATTTATCTCCATTAACATTTTGATCTAACTTCGTTACATCATTTAGAAAATAAAAAACCAATATCTCTCCCTTCCACACATAAAACATTTATTATACCTCTTAAGGAAGTTTCCTCCCTGATTTTTTCATAAATATGGAGTATAATGAAAAACTCGGCTTTCTTTGTTCATGGGTTTTATATTTTCCTTCAAACTATATCTTAATTTTCTTATCAAAACCATGATATTGATATGTGAACCCAACCTATATTTCATTTGTGGATTGAAAAAATCACAATCTATTCATAGATACTATAGTCTCATATGAAAAACTCCCTTATAATACATGGCTCTAAGAAACTGAAGAACATATCAGTTTTACATTTAGGTTGGATGATAATTACTGAAGCATAACACTCAAGTCTTAGAAAATTAGCTTTGTAGGTACCAATAGATTTAGCACACATTTGATTCAACTCAATAAAATCTATCCCCATCTTGGTACAATGAATCTGAGGAAAATACTTATTTTAGAATAAGTTTTTCAACTCATCTCAATTTATGTATTTGATTTTATCTTCATTCTTGTATTCCTGAATAGAGTCCACCACTGGTATGCATTACCTTATAACCAGTAGACATACAAAAGTATGTTCTCATGATCTGAACACATTATAATTGATAATACATTTTAAGTAGTATATATGAATTTCTCAGCATCATGTGGAATAAAAGACTCTCTAAAAAATGTGGAAGTATCCACAAGAAAGACACAATAAAAGGTTGTTCCCATTATTGTTTATTTGGATGTCCACCATGATTAATAGCTTGAGAAAGCTGTGTGAGCATAGAAATAAGATTTTTCATTCCTGCTCCCATAAAATTTGGATTCTCTAGAGAATAATTGTTGAATTTCCCATTACAATCACCATTAATGTGGTTCATTAGAGTTCCAACCATTGACTAAAACTAAAAGCATAGAGTGAGAAACAATTATCATAATGATGAATAAAATAATAATGAAAGATCACTTATATGAATTATATCATATGAAACCTTACATAATATAGTACATTTATGTTTCCTTCAAGTTTATTCATAGAAAACTTCAATTTAAATACATATTGATTGTTCATGATGAGTATGCGGATTCCCAATGCATATCCATAAGGAGTGTTAAACCATGTCTGCAACAAGGCCCATGTTTGCATACCAGATTACCCTAGGGAAGGCCATGGACATATTTTTAGAGTTGTTAAACCTATGTACATATGTTCTAGTTCCATAACCACTTTTAGTATCCAGAAATGGATGTATTGGTAGGAACCCACTAACTCTACCCATTACAAAAATTTAGGGACATTTTCTTATGATTTTCTTTATTTTTATAACTATCCTATGAAATTAAATTATGGTCATCACAAATGTTTTCTCATACTAGCTTCCAATTCTTGGCTAAAAATTTTCATTGATACCAACTATAGTTACGCTGACTTTTTATACATTAAAATTATATAACTTTTGTGGAATACTTAAAAAAATTATACAAACAGATGCCCAAATACCATACTAGTCTAGTGCCTTTGGAAACATGGAAACATAAAAACTTGATAATAAATGATCAACATCATCTTCAACTTGGATGATCATGACTATAAACCTTGTTAGAAACATTAAACATAATACATATCATCATAACCTAGGGGAAAGAAACAAATAAAAGTTGAGATAAGATGTTCAATAAGGGTAAATATGATAGATACATAATCAAAATCATAAGAATAAGGTTATGTGAACATGATCTTGAAAATATCAAATCATATATTACATATGAAATATAATAAATAAGAATAATTTCATAAATATTAGTTGTTTATAAGACATGAATCATAATAAAATAAAGAACATAATCCTCGAAATCATATCATATGAATGAAACATAGAATTTTGGAAGACACATAAGTTCATATAATGATTTCTATAGTAGTCAAGGAATTGCTTCTATATACATCTTGGTGGACAAAGTCCCTTATTGAACTTGTTTCACACCCCTTTCCAGTACTGTATTACCTGAATGAGTTAACTCCATGTTCCGACCTTGTATTACTGAACCAAGTTCATTTCTCATTATAACCCTATAATACTAAATCATGTTTATTTCATATTCCATCCATGTCTATATCATGAGATATAAATCATTACCAAATGCAGCAGATGAAGATATAGAACCTACCTTCCTCATAATTAGACCGCACATACATGTGCCAAAAATTCTTAAACAATAATACCACAACCCATGAAATCAAATGGGGTTCGTTATCATGTATTCATATATTAACTTATGTAAAAATATAGGTTTCAAAATAATTTCATCAAATCATAACCCATGATAAGAAGTGGGTTTCAAAAGCATATAACTCATGGAAGATACGTATGTTTCCTAAACATCCATCCATAAAATCATAATCCATTATGATAAAGAATATGAAACACATGATTTTATCTTATATAATATAAATAATTTGGATATAAATTTTAAAAACATTTTTGAGGAATATATTCTTTCTCCATTAAAACCCTTTTTAAAACATATTTTTTTTGATTTTATTAAATTTAGTTGAAAACATTTAAAGAAATATTTAAAAATAATAAAAAAATTTTAAAATAATTTATTCCATGAAAGTTTTCTTTAAATATTATTTAAAAATAATAATTATTTTTTGAAAAAATGGATTTTGAACAAAATTGATTTCTGATCGAAGAGAGAATTACAATAATATTTTCATAAAACAAGTTTCATAAATATCTTAAGTTTTGAAGAGTAGAAAAAATGGTACTAAACACATATATATAACCTAAATAAATAATGGAAAAATAAATTCATGTGTTTTATTTGGATATGGATCAAAATTTTTCAACAAAGTATGTAAAATCATTAATAATGTTGATAAACGATGAGATCATTTCAATAAAATCTTACCACATGGTAACTTGGGATCATACTATCTATGTAAGAAAATAAAATTACATTTAGATTAAAATATAATTAATAGAAGGGGATTCTTTATATAACATGTAAAATGTAATTATATATACCTTCAAAAAGAATTTTGGTGCATAAGAAAACATGTTTGTCAATGAAGGAAAATTGGGACAAAATTTTCTTATCGATTTGGTAACATTTTAAACATTAACCCCCTAACAGAAAGATCTTATAATGAATATTTATACATGAACATATTTAATAATAATACTCATAGAATAAATTCATTGGTATTATACACACCAAAAAAATGAAATTAGTGTTGAATAAGGCTTGAATCTCTCGAAAACAACTAGTAAGAAGAAATTCCCTTACCTCGAGTCTTGACCCTCATCATACACATAAAATATTGCTATATAATATTTATAAATTTATTATATATATTTTAAATAAAAATATTATTATTTATAATACCATATATTGTATTATTATGAACATATATTACCCTCTTGTTAATTTTCCTGTGTTATGGTTTCACTTCAGGTAATATCAGCTTTGTTCTTCACATGTGTCCTTATTTGTTATATATTTGGTCTTCATAATTATATCATGATTTAAATAATTTAAAACGTGATATAAATATCATTTATATATTTTATATTTGTATTATAATAATATAATCAATATATAGGTATGAAATTGAATACATTGTTCATAGAGACGTTAAGTCGTATGTTCGCATGAACGTTTTTTCCATATTTATTTTCAGATTAAAATAAAGAAGGAAAATGAAATATATGTATCAATATATGTATATAAATATAATTATTATATTATCATTATTATATCATATATTTCATATAAGTTCAGTAAACACATCCTTAATACATTACATGTAGCTTGTGAACGAATCACATCACTTTGAAGGGGTGGTAGTGCACCCTTTCTCAAATGAAATTACTCTATTTACACCAAATGGAAAGTAAAAAGGTATGTGTCGTAATAGTATAAAATAAGTTAAAATAAATAATAAATATAATATATGAAATATATAAATAGATTGTGAATCATAATTTTCACCATGAGAGGCAGTAAAGTAAAAATGAAGAATCATCATTTTGTGAGGTGGTAGTTTGTGGTACACAAAAGCAATATGTTTGTAACCCATTAGATGGATGAGTGTGTAATTGTAGGTTTATAACACAGAATAAAAACATCCTAGTATAATTAGGTTAATTTTTATTTTATACAATCATGGAATAATAACTTTTTAGGGGGTGGATAATTGATATAAAATTAAATAACTCAAGGAAGAATGTTATCTATTATTTATGTAACTCCATTTGGTTTGCACAAAAGGGATTACCAGGATTGATTTATTAAAAAATGAGATTTCAAGTAGTAAGGAAGGGTTTTTTAAAAGTGTATTGGGATGATCTTGGCCAAACCCAAGATATTTGAGCGGTGTGAAGAAGCGGGATAAGTGGTGGCCTTTTATAAGGAAGGGAAAGGACACACTAGATAATTTTTAAAACATATTACTTGTACCCACATTTTTACCTAAAAATAATCATCTAAAACCTACTAAAATTATTAATGGACGGTTATTTTGATTTGAATGGGAAAAAATGAGTTTTGTACAAGTTTATAGGTTATTTGGGCCCTTATGAATAAAGTTAAGTCCCTTATAATGATTAACTATACCTTTATCATTATAATTGATTTTAATTACCTTCACAAATACGTTTTTTTAAAAATAAGTTGAAATTATTAGAAATTGGAAATTATTATTATTAAAAATATGGAATCCATTTTATAAATTCCAATTATATAAGTGGTAGAAAATAATTTATATTTAACCCCGCATTCGGGTCCACAATGCTGGTATTTAATGTAAAAACATTCAAAATTTTTCTATGTATTATTATTCAATTTCAAAGTGAAATTATTTAAAATG
Organism: Viscum album; assembly: GCA_963277665.1. Taxonomy (NCBI): domain Eukaryota; kingdom Viridiplantae; phylum Streptophyta; class Magnoliopsida; order Santalales; family Viscaceae; genus Viscum; species Viscum album. The sequence goes on from OY728133.1 coordinate 1,286,150,090, forward strand.
AACAAAATTGGGATTATAATAAAAATATGATAAAATTAATCTTAAAAAAAAATTAAATATAATTTAACCTTTTAAATAAATTATACAAAAAGAATTTTTTCAATTAAAATATTATATTTTAACGATTTATCATAAAATGATGCTTTTAAGAAAACTCCCAAAAATTAATTTTACGATAAATTCGACATTCTAAATTAAACAATAATTTTTATCTTATAAAATTATATTTATAAATGTTTCTAAAATTCATTTTATTTATTTAATAGAAGGACATAAAAAGTAGTTTATTTGAGAAAATAGTATTTTAAAATATATATAGGCTTTACCCAAAATAATATATTTCAATACCAATAGGATTTATTTATATAAAACCAATATAAAATATATTTTAAATTTAGATATTACTATTAATATTAATAGTTTTAATTTTGAGGTTATAATTATCTTATTTATATAATTATAACCAAAAAGGGTTGTTTCGTAGAAACTCTTTGTTGCATATATCATATGCCTAGTCTGAGTTGCATGTATCATACACCAACTCAGTGGTGCATGTATCATATAAAAACCAGATCCCATTTGAAGGGATTTTTTTACTTAGTTCAATGTAATATATCAATGCAATTTAGTTTTTTCAATAATGAAAATGCATATAAAAACATGGGTGTTACAAAAATGATGAAAAGGTCATGTCCTAAAGAAATTATATAATTAACATGTACATATGAAACTAATTATTTATTCTATAAGGGTTATTAATTAAATGAATTTTTGTGATATATAATCTATGTTAAAAACATGAATTACGAAATATGAAATGTGGACAATGATAGTACTCTAATGCATTGGCTAATGAAATAATCTCTATAGAATAAATGTTTTATGATACATTGGTGAAAAATATTGGTAATATGTTTTATGAAACTTTAGTGTTAAACATTGGTGATTTACTTTTGAATGCATTATTTTTATAATATAGCAACATTTCTATGTTAGATATTATATACTTATGATTATTATAATATTTTATAACTAATGTATTATCAATGATCATTTATCATGCATTATTTTCATTTTTCATACATCAGGGGGATCTATTCCCCCCATTTCCTATTAATTTATTTCCCCAAGAAATAATTTTCAATAAGGTGAACAATGATATAATAATAAAATAATATTTTGAGAGAAGTAAATAAAGTTTATATTTATTTTTTTGTTATATACTTCAAGTATTTTGTTCCTAGTTTCCATTATACAATACCTCAATAGATATACAGATGTAATCATTGCAATATTTTATTAAGGAATTATATTAAAAATAATTTACTAAAAACGTAGGTCTCCATATTTCTCATCAATTATTTCAACTAAACCATCCATATTATTATCTAATTGGATTATTTTACCTTATTTTGTACCTGTTCAATTAATAAAAATATCAATGGATAATATACAGTGGTCTATGGTGCTACTTATTTTACCATATTAGAAGACCTACTTAACTTTGGTGAAGCATTATACATGTTCTTCATTACTATTATGGATTTAAGAACTTCTTCTTCAAGTCAAAGGCAGACTCTCTAATCTTATTTTCACGATTCTTCTTAATCTTTTATTGTATTTTATAATTTTCTATCTGGATATATAAATTTCATCTTCAGTTCCACATCATTATGACTAGTATCATGAGAATTACCACAAACAATCTATAATTTTCCAAACCTATTCAAGTTATTGGATTTATCCTTTAACTGTATAATTTGATTCACACTGGATTGCATCCCCTTTATGTAGAACCATTTTTTATTTCTATATGTTGAAATATTATATCAAGGGTCTAAATATTTTATTACTAAATTTTTCACAACATGAAAATTATCTGACCATCCATCTTATTTTCTTATTACAAACATTATAGTGAGTTTTATAAGGATAATGTATTTTTATTTTTTTTTCATTTTATTATAAAATATTTTTACGAAAAGATTAATCCTCACTTATTTACATCAACAAAAAATGATGTGTTTGGTTCTTCATAATTTTAATTCATCCATCTATCTAAATATTTTAATTTGGTACCTTACTTATGCCTAAAATTGAATTTATCTTATAAATAATTTTATATGATAGATTCTACATTTTCCATTATGAATTTTAGAGACTAATTATTTGATGATATTGTTAATTTTTTGTTAAAAATTAAATCCTCTTAACACAATGAAACTTTTGAGAAGTAGGTATGTTATATTCTATACTACTATCTTTCAATTAATACTAAACATTTTTAAGAAATTTAATTACATATTAAATATAAAATTCAAGACAAATCATATGGAGGATTTATTTCACATAATCTACATACCATAATATTTCCTTACAATAATTTCTATCTTATGAATAAAATATTCATGCAATTAGTTTTTTCATCATTATAAATGTCAATTTCTCAATAATATTATCATGACCCCCAACTGTTTCCCTTGATAGAAATTAAATATTTTAATGAATGTATTTATTCATCAAGCAATTTTTGGATACTTGTTTTAGAGAAATTCTATTTGGTCACTCATTCTCAAATTTGGAACATGTTTTTTCATAGTGAAAAAACACGATATTTATGGATCATACATGTATATAGAGTTTCAAACACGTTAACAAAAGTTTTTAGAAATCATTATCTAATTTTATTGAATGATTCTCATAATTTTTTTATTTCCTTCTATATCATTTTAAAGGATTCAAAACTATATGTTACTATTTATTTCATGAAATAATGAAGATTTATGTTAATGTAACGATAGTAACATTTTGTAAATACCGAAATATGTAATCTTCTTCATTTTTTATTGTATCTTGTGATAAAAAATTTTAAAAATATTTTTCAGTTACCGCTTTCTCTTATGAATCATCTAAAACATCTATGATAAAATTGTTTTTATCTACTTGTATGTAGATTCAACCACTAAATATTTATCTTTTATTCTATATCTGTTTTCATCAAGATAAAAACATAAATAAAATGATTTATATTTCTCTTTCACCAAGAGGAAATCTCTCTTAAAGTTGTTAAACCAAGAGTATAATTATAAATTGATATAATTGAATGAAATCCTCAAAGATTACATTCAATTAGTATAGATTCATTTTTATCTTTATTCATTGACAATTCCTTACTTAGATTCTTGTCATCTCTTGTCTTCTTGTTCTTTAGTGTGTCAAGGGATATATTTTCCTTATTTTATTTCACATGGAATTCAAATGCATTATTTAATCTGAACATTATAAATTCTTTTTAATGAGAAAAAAAACATTAAAACATGAAATCTTTTGAATATTAATAGTCTAATAAAAATAAAATTATATTATCTAATACAAACTATTGGGTTCACATTGTATATAAACAAAACTAAGAGAGGTAAATCAGTTTTGTTGACTTACTATTAATTAAATAATTTAATTTCATTTCCTCAGCACCTATTTAGTGAATGGTTATCTCCATATATTTTCTCACCTTCAGTTATAAAGCATGAAATATAAATAATAACCACACACCCAAGAATAAAAAAATTTATTATTGAGATTATTCTCAATAATGGAATACTGTTTCCCCATTGTATGGTTGTTATTATTCCACTCAAAAAATTATTTACTTCTATTATTAACTCATGTATTGGTCAAGAATATGTCCTTAATCCTGTATTCCTTACACCATCATGTTATAATGTAAGCACTGAAATATATTATAAGGATTTGATAGTAACTGATCCTTACACTATGAATACCATATTTGGACCGTACCTTACAGAATAAGAAAAAAATAATGGCATTGTGTCTCTCTTCGTAGGAATAAATATGTTCTCCTCCCTAAAAGGTATTTTCTCTACAATGTAAATTATACTATCTTTATACATGATGAGATATGAATATGATGGGATGAAATTCCATGATTAGATATTATGATGTCATTATATCAAAATCCTCCCTTCTGAAATCTACTTATTTGGTCTAAATGGTAATAAATAATAAAATTTTGGTATATATCTCTTCATCATCTTATTTATCGCACAAGGATAATCACCTTAATTGTAGAATTAGATCACAATTGAGTCAACACATAGAATCATCAAAATGAATATAGGCATGGCTATCTAATTTATGAATCAATTAAATAATTTAAAGGATAGTTTTATTATATAATCAACTAAACTCTTATATTTTTTCACTTCACAAATATTCCTTGACCCATATAAATATTCTATTCATAATATTAATAACATTTATTTATCCTTAAATTATATTCACAAAAAACTCATTTAATTTAATTTTATATCGAATATCAAGTAAATATCCATGAAAAAAACTATGAAAACATGAATAACCAAGAAACATTTTTTTCCCAAAAATCTATGTGCACTAATTCTCACCACACAAGATTGTATTAAAATTATTTGTTCACGGAAACTCATATCACAACATGACCCGATTCATAAAAAAACTAATTATTTCTAAATATATATCAATGAAATCATAAAATATTGACTCATGGTTAATAATTATTTTCATAATGATATTTTAGATTTTTTAAATATTATATAACTATCATAAATTTATCCTTCATTAAGATTCTTCTTCTAAAAGTTTAACATCATGTTATTTATGATAAATCTAGAGACCACAAATTTTTAAAATTTAGGACCATACTACATTATTTAGTCTTACACACCTCAGGTAGATTCAAAATAATATACCAAATTTCCATGTTCAAATTATGGATAACTATATTATTTAACTTTATATATTAAAAATGATTCATATAAAAAATATTAATGGCTCTTTCATTTATGAAAATTTCTAAATATCTTGACTAACTACTTCCAAATAACCCATATATATCCATCTAAACCATTAATTGTGACTCCAACACGTTTCTACTTACTACTACCCCAACTCAATGGTACAAGTAAAAATTATTTAGAGGAATCTTAAATAGATATTTCATTTACAATTTTCGCACTACCTTACTAAAAGATTGATATTCATCCATTTTGATTATGTAACACATTTAATTGAATGTATTCATAGAATTATTCTCACATAGATAGATACATTTAATTTTATCATAGTTCTTAACATAGTTACTTTTTTACATGAATACCATTTACACATTTTTTACCCATTACTTAGAATTATAGATTTCTTCAATTCAGCACCAAAAATTCATAAAATCATGTCAGAGCATCCATAATCATTCATAATACATTCCAAATATCTTCTAATGAATTTAAAAAATTCATAAAAATATTTTAAATTAATTTTAAAAAAATTTCAAATCTCAAAAAAATTATTATTCAGTCTTGAATATTTAAATTAAAGTATCCAATACCTCTGAGCTATCATATCTTTTTAAAATATCATACATTTTTACTATAAAGATCATCATACCAATTTTTATGATACAAAATATGATGTATCTTCATTATTATAATTTCATAAATTCTTATAAGAGATCCATACTGCAAGAAAAAGATCACAAATTACAAACATCCGTAAACACAGTGAATGAGTTAATCAAAAACAATAATTATTAACTAAAAGAATGCAGAATATATTCATGTTATTAACATAATTATTCCCAAAATATCCTAACATTAAAACTATATTCATAATCATATAATTTAATCTAAAATATTATCAAAAGGAATAGTTTACCCTTACAAATCGTCTTAAATATATTCATATTTGGAACTATTAAACAACAGTGTCAAATGTAAACAATGTTTATTAAATAAATGGATCTACAAATAAACATCTAATGACAACACTTATTTTGAATCTCTTTTCTAATCATTCATGGTTGAATTTATGTTAATATATCCTAGGAGTAAGAAAGACCACATAGAATCATCAATGAGTTTCTATAATTAAAAATACTACATATAATAACACATTTCCTGGAGAAACAATTCATCACATTATCTAAACTTTTTTAACACATATTTACACCTTGAATGTTTCATTAAAATATATTGAGGATAAGGCCTATTTTTATTAATAATGAAATCACTACTTTAATAATCTTACGAGGTAATTCTTACAAAAACCATAGACGCTAGTTGTAAACAGAGATAAAATGTGAATGGTAATTGTGTTTGACCATTAGAGGATTCACCCAACCATTTTTGAGGTTTGTATTTTTTTTATTTATATAGAAAAATTATGTATGATACTGATGATTCTCATACACAAATCATGCAATTGATTGATGATTGTCATATATAATTCCATGTCATCTATAGTTTTCATGATCATTACATACCATTATATTTTAGTTATCTTTGAGGAGTTGTGTGGAAGTAGTGGAAAATTATCCTAGATTATTAGGATATCTCAACAGTGAAGTTAGAGTTATTATAACACTATTTCATCACGAATTTTTCATTTTTACTCTTTGTATGGTGTTTTAAATGAGTTATTATCTATTAATTTAATGGCATTTTCAATTTTTGTATATATTTTACGATTATAATCCTTTTTGAATATTCATTTTATTTTAAACCTTCTATGTAGTAGATATCTCACCAAATTTAATGAGGAATACAGACTATGATTTAATTTCTAGAAATTATTTCCACTTTATAAACATATATCATAGTTTTTTACAAGGAACATGTTATTAATTTTTCTTTTTTTAGACTATTGGAGTATTGTTAAATGAAGGATGATAGACTATAGTGCACAATGTTGATGGGTGATGGAACCCCTCAGTCATTGTGAAGTGTATTGATTATCAGAAATACCAATACACATAAATCAATATAACCTAAAGAAGAAATTAAATGTGAGAGGTTTTTGATTTGACCATATATTCATAAGGTGTAAGGTAAAATTAAAATTTTGAGTGTCCGAATTAACATATTGGTTAGGTATTTCCAACATATTGAGCAGTGGTGTATAGACCATCATTTTGTCTTCTATAAAGTTCATGAAACCTTATACAGTCTAAGACAATGTGTCATAAGTTATTGATTATGTTGGTTTTTTAGTATAGTTCAACCTTAGAAGGACCATTTTCCCTTTATTTTAATAAAATAATGGTTATAGTTTGATGATAACATTTTAGTCTATATGGTGGAGGGTAATGAAATGGAAAACAATGTGGAATTAAAGATAATTGGAAACTTATTCTAGAGAAAATTTATAGAATCTATTATTAATGCTAACCATTAGTTCATTCCTTCTTAGACATAAAATATTTTATCCCCTTTATTTCTCTTTATTTTATTATGGTCTGTAGTTTTATGAATTATGGAAATCTAGGACCATTTTTGTACTCTAAGGGTATTTGAAGAAAGAATAATTTAGCCAATGTGTGTTTTGGTTGTGAGATTATAATTATAAAATTTTATTCATTCAATTATTTCATTCTACAAATCATATAACCACACATATTCCGTCATATTAAATATTGTGTAAATAATGTAAAGGTTATGAATATTACTAATGGTGATGGGTGATTTACACTAAGTTATATCGTGTGTGATTGAAGTTCATTATGAGATATAATTTAAAAATATTTAAAGGTCTTTGGGACATGTTATTTCACAAGTATTGGGAATTATATTTAACACTATTTAGACATAAACATAGTATTTTCTAATAATTAGGTATAAATCATTAATATTATTTTAAAATATATTTTAACACTACTCCGTAAGAATGGTAATGAGTGAGGATAAATTTATAACATATTTTGTTTATAATTGATTGTCCTCCTATATTATGGGTCCTTTAGAGACCTGATATTTTTAAATTAATATTGGTTATATGTTATAGAATGGATTCATCCAACCAAATATATATTCTTTTGAAGAAATATTGTTATGGTTTAAGATAGTGTGAAATGGGTTGTTTTTATGCATGAATTATAATTGATTAAACATATAACCCTAAAATTAACTATCTTTAAAACCCAATATTAAAATATCTTTACATATCTATATGACATTACTTTATCACATTGATTAACCCGTGGTCTTGATTTTAAGAAATTATTATGTAAGTGATGAATTTTTATATTACCAACGTAATGTTTTTACTTGAAAAAATTGAGTTCATTATGATACGAATATAAAATTAGAAACACCAACAATCATTTTGGGATTCTAGAAGATAGTGTTTCTAGAGTTTATGGACAACTTCGTACTTGTTTCCACTAATGGCATTTAGGTGCATTGGAGTATAATGTATGACCACATCAAGTTTTTAATAACTACTTATTGAATAAGGGTACATCTTTATAGGTAAAATATAATCATCTATATGGTCTAGATATGAATGATTAATTTTCTCAAGTGTGTTTTCATTCACCATAGTGTTTCATGTGGTCCTTAAATATTGATATAGTTATTTTTGAGGAACAACATATAATTTTAAAGTTTTACAATGTTTCATTTAAAATTAATGACATGTTAGTAGGTTTATATATGTTTACTCTTAGATTGAGGAATCTATAATCCCTCTAAAAAATAAATAAATGACATCACTTTAAATGGATTTGGGTCAGGTGGGGTTTGAGTTGAAAAAGGAGATGTTAATTTTTCTGCATGTCCTCTATTTTCTAATGGAATGAGATTTGATTTCTATCTATTGAGGTGATTATCTTATTTGTTGGAGTTGTGTGTTTATCTATCAGTTAATGTAGATATATTAAAAATTAAGGTAGTTATATACTAATAAACATAACAATTCCACTCTAATATTATTCTCACAGTGTTGTTGTATTCATTGATATTTTGGAAAATTGAAAAATCAATGAGTTCATAATCTTATTAATAATAAAATGGTCCGATAAAATATTGTATCATCACATTATTTATTTTTTGGGGAATATATTTATGAATGTTTTAAAATATAATTCCAATAAGATACATTATAATTCATGAAAATTTATAATAGTGGTTGATTCATTAACTATAATGGCATATGGTGATGTTTTTCATATGGATTTCGATGTGTATAAGTTAGTAGAAAAGAAAATGTATTTAAATTTAGTAAATAATAATTTATATTTCAATAATTTCTATATAATGTAATGGTGTAAACTCCATTACAAAAGAATTATCTTTCTTGAACATGGGGATACCTATTTGTTAAAAAATTATTTTTATTGTATAAATTATTTTTCCAATAAATTTGTCTTTATCACTAAATAATTTTTACAATCAATATATCTAAAATTTATAGCATTATATAAAATCCTTATATTAATTTTTTAATCATTCCACTATTTTACATATTTTTTGATTTAGTTATTTAGAAAAAAAATCAAATAAATTTTATCTATACAAGTAATAATATATCCATCAATAAACTTATATGCATAATCTTATTAATAATTTCATTATCAATGTATCATATTTCGAAATTAAATTTTATTTTATTATATTAAATACATATTTCATATACATTTTATTATATTGATGAAAAAACATAGGGAATGTTTTAACACATTCATAGTTATATGAATAAACAAACATATACGGGGTTCCCAAAGTGTGAATAACAATGAAAAATCATACCTCAAGGAAAAAAATATCTCACTTATCCCTCAACATATTTAATTTTTTATTAAATATATCATAGATTAACAATTACATTAAAATCAATACCATAATTATAAAAAAAACTGTTATATATCACTTTATGAATGGAATACGATATTCCACAATCATGATGCCTGAAATCAATCAATGAAATTGATGAATTTATAAATTTATATTGATTTATGGAGCATAATGATTAAACAAAACCCATAAAAATTTTATTGACCCCCAAAAATTGTAGATGAATAATATTACATATCATTACACATAATACATAATCAAAATATAGAATAAATAAAAATATTGAGAACCAAAAGTAGTGAAAATGAGTAATATTAAAAGCCATTAAGTCACGGGGACTGGGTTGAGTGATAATATCTCTAACATAATTATATTATGTATTTTTTTCCAATGCAATTCATGAATATTAACTTTTATATGTTTGATAAAAATTAGAAATATTATAAATTCAAACTTAAAGTGAATTTATATATAAATGAAACTCCTTATAATCATTAATAAAATTAATGAATAATAGGAACGTACACCTAAACATATAATTATACAAGGATATAACAACGTAACTTATGTTCATTTCTAAATAATTTAACAGTGAAAGATTAATGGGTGTTATTAACATGATGCACCATTGATTTAAATTCTAATATAATGAAATATAGATGGTCGATAATAATTTTCACAAAAAGGGGGATAGAAGAATGGTTAACCAAGGTGATGGGATATAACAAAATTAATCTTGTATAGGTTTCCTAATAATAGACATAAAATATGTATGAAGGAGGCATAAAACTGTAACGAGACCAACAAAAGGTTAACGAAGTGAAAATCCAATGTGGGGATGAGTAAAAATACATTTATGAGTGGGGAGGGAAGTTATTAATCCATAATCTAATAGTAACATTAGTGTATAACCCATATTACTCCCCTTGATGTGGGATTACCACAAACATTTCTAGTGGGTTCTCAACTGGAAGTTTTCTCAAATCATAAGTTCATTTCCAATCATAATTTTTATGATGTGGGGATAAAAGAAGTTGTTCCAGTATTGGTACCATATAAGTTAAATATTAAATATAATACAAGATATGTGGACAGTTAAAATTATAAATTGTTATTTCATTTCGAAGTATATATTATAAATAAATCACCACCTTTTGATTATTATTTTTATTATAATCCACATAAACAAAGTTTTTATGACCTTGCTATAATTATAAAATTTTCCTTGTATAAACTTTTATGTGGTAGAAAAAATGTTATTTGAACCAGAGTACTACTATTTTATGAGGTTAATGTTCTTAATGATGAATTATTGTTGTTTATTTATTCATGTGGTTGTGTGAAAAGGTGTATGTCCTTAATGTAATGTTATATTGAGATTATTGTGGCTTTATTGGTTAGGGAAGTTTGTGAGAATCCTTGTCAGTATTTTGGTAGAACTATGATATATACTAAATGAATTTTTCATATGTTTAGTTAGAAAATAGTTTCTATTGAATTAGGTTACAAAACAAAAGATATGGGGGGGGGGGTCATTACACTATTTAAATACAAGTATCAACTCTATCAAACATCATTATCTTAAAATATGGTAATTAACTATTATCATAATAAAAACATTATAATTAGTATGTCTACCAAAACCAACAAAAATTGTATTCTATAATTTCAAAAGAAATGTATGGATTATTACAATACCTATAGTCAACTATGTTGTCATATGTGTAGAATATTATGGTTCACTAGCACCTCCAAACTAATTTATTAGGTCTACTAAATTTTATATAATAATATTTTTTGAATTGAAGTACACAACGTAGGCTCATCCATAAACATATCATGTGTATTATTAATCAAAATAATAAATATGAAACGTATAAAAAAACATTGTTTTATAATATTATAAAAATACTTCATAAAAAGTAACAACATGGGGAAACATACATTGCATGTCATACACATTGCTATCCATAGTAAAAATGATAATATTTCCTCAAAAAAGCATACAATTAACACCTCTAATGAAAATTAATCTAATATAAAACAATATAATTCAATAATGTGGACTGTAGAGACACAAAAAAATACATTATTGCGATATGGTGATGAAAATAATAAAAATTACATCTCATATTGGAATAAAAAATCACCTCTATAAAAATATTTTAGAATACCACATCCCTTTTAATGAAACATACCTCCAACACATTTTGATCCAACAAAGGGAGTAATATATAACTCCATCAACAAAACAATAAACCTACAATGAAAAGTTATTGAATTTAAAAAAAATACCATAAATATAGGGGAGCTTCAAATCAGTACTAGAATAAAATCAATATAATTTAAAGACAACATAATCTACCAATATTATAAAAAACCGGAGAAACTACATCTTATAACTACTATCCACTATTATAATATGCATAACATATCAACCAAAATAATTTCCTCTAACTTTATTATTCCCATGGAAAAATTCAACATTAAATGAGAAGAATTATATACATTTTATTTAAAAAATACATTAACTTCATTCTATTATCATGAAAAATTTTGGGTATTTTTCTCATAGTCCATGACTATTAATTACCACACTTAATTTACAATCATACACCATCTTATCATAATAATTATTATAAGAAACCCATAAAAATTTCCTTCAAAACTCAACCACATTTTATTTACACTTATAAAAACATTCAATTGCAAACTTCCATCAACTAATTCTCATTAAACTATTTTTACTAAGTAAACCATCATAATTATAATAGAAAATATTAATGTGGTTTTGATAATGATTCATAACATCATATGATAATATCAAGATAATTTCAATCTATGTGTATCCAGAACAAAATAAATCTCAATAGACACTCTTTCAACTTCATTCCATTCATCAGCATCTTTATTTCTCATTTTCACTCATTTTACTACATTTGGTATTCTAATATTTGTTTATAAAGAATTATAATTTTTATAGAACCCATATGTAATATATTCACATATCTATAAAAAAATTCCATTACACAAATTATATATTATTTATTCATAGCTTATTTTTAGTGATAACCCATCACCAAATCACATATCCATAAAAATTCAATTTTAATATATAGAATTAAAAATAGAATACCATAACTTGAGTGAAGAATTAAAAAACATCCAGATGACAAGAAAAAAATAATGGTAAACACAAATAAATCATTTAAAAATAAATATATTAAAATTGATTTATCATTCATATGAGTAAAAAGTTCCCTAACCTGCTCCATATATTAGAATAACACCGAAGAATGATGGATATAAAATAATGATAGGTTAATTAATTAAAAATAACCTTGGATCAAAAAATCCTGATCGCACAATGGAAGTTTTTATAATCCATCATGAAATGAAAAAACAAAAAACTTATTCTTCAATTAATATGAGGTCTTAATGTACATTAGGTAAATGAAATAATTTTACGATGATGACTGAATTTATAATACATTCCCATCTGACAAAATATATATAATGTGGTACAGTTCACATTAGGGTAGAGTTTGGTTGACCATGATCCATAAAACCCTTACATAATTTTTTTTGTGTATCATCCCCTTTTTCATTATAAAACATTGGAATATATTGAGGAATATTTTCAGATCCAAGCATTATGATGAAACATTATTCCTAGGCTCGGTGATCGTCATTATTGATTTTATAATAATATTAAATATATTATAGCACACACATATTCTTTTTTGAAATAATTCAATAAACCCTAAATAATGTATTGGATTAGAAATATGAGGTCATCCTTGGATCAGGAATATATGTAGTACATTTGGAGAAACATAATATTTCTACACATTGAATGTTCATCATGATAAGTATCAAGGATGGAATAATAATTAAATAAAATAAATATTTATACTTAGTGGTTTTATTATGTTGTAATCTAACCAACTCTGTAAAATAACGTTTTTGGGTAATACCTAGGTATTGAGTGGGAGTAGATCATAGATATTTGTTTGTGACACTCATTGGGTCACTAGTACATCTAATTTTGAGCTTTATTTGTCCATCAATGTGTTTATGGAGTTTCCACGTGTGAAGAGTAAAAACCAAGAGTTATTGAGATGTCAAAACATGGTGGATAGTCAGTGAATTGTTTTTCTAACTATGTACCTAATAGAAAGAGAGGGTTGTAGAGGGTGATAGTGGGGTTATTTCATATTTTTAGTAGCGTATTTTAACCTATATAATCACTAAGACTGACTTCATCACCCATTTTGGGGTGGAAAATAGAAACTACATGGATGGAACATGATTTTTTTAACCGTGTGGCCAAACCATGCCGCCTATCCACATATCTTAAAAAGATAAATTTTACTTTTTACCCTATTGATTTTTAAGGGTTTAGAACCTCATTTATTTATCCCATCTTATTTATCCTCTCTCCCTTGACGGGTAAATTCTTCCTCAATTATTTAGAAGGTTTCGCTTGTAGAGTGTGGTGTTTCGGCTTGATGTAAGCTGTTTTATTCTTGGTTTCTTCCTTTTCCAACTTTTTATTTCTTTTTCTTCCAATTTTGTTGATTTTTAAAACCCTAGTTGTGGGTGTTGGTCAAATAATGCGGTTTACATAAGGGTTTTGGTTGGTTTACTTATGGATTAGGTATGTAGGGCCTTATTATTCTTCTTCTAGGTTGTCATTATCCAGAGAGATGAGCTTTGGACTAAATGTTTGGTAGGTGTATATAATTACAGGTGTCTCCCTTATATTACCATTATATATTTAATCTTTTTGGTTAGTTTTGTTTACATTTTAATTTATTTGACTTATTCTCGTTGTGTATTCTATGTTTGATGTGTTTTTGGAATTGGATTAGAAATTTGGGTGTTCAAATGGGGTTTTAAAAATGGTTTTGGATTGTAAGAAAACCTAGTGTTTATTAAACTGGGATAAAGGGTTGTTATGAGTTTAATTTTTTTTTAAATTTTATTGAAACATTTTTATCTGGGGAAAGTTTTTTTTTTCAAAAAAAATCAGGTTTTTTATAGAATACATAATATTATATCTTTTTTGACATGGAGACATTTCTGGGACCATATTATTATGGATTCTCACATGGGTGAACGCGGGTGTTACTGAAGGGTTTGTTTAGGTTACCATATCAAACATCAGATGGAAGACTACATGAGCTTCCAAATTGGTTTTTATAAGTGATAATGTGATATATCATAGTGAGGACCGTGCGATAATCCAATTTAGTTCCCAGTAAACAATTATAGTCTTTCAATAGGAAGATGATGAGATATTATATATTGTTCTTTGGGAATAATGTGTGAGATTTTATTTTTCTTATATAGATAGAATTATTGGTACACAACCGTGATATTCCTGATGGTCAGATCCATAGGTTCACATTACTTATGTTAGATTGTTTTATATTCTTTATGAATTTTATTAGTTCCATTTTGAGGTGATTAGAAATATTATATAATTTCCTTTTATAGGGTTAATTAAAGTTGATATGATTTGGATTTTGTTTATTCCTTTTTAGATATAATGACTATGTTGATCCTTGAGATTTTTTTCATTAGTTGAGCCATGTTGGATATTTTCTTTGGGGAATATTATTTTGTTTGAAATGGAAATCCAATTTAATTTCAATGGTTTTTTTTTGAAAATGTAATGTTTCTAATTTTTATTAATTTTTTTAAAAAATTAAATTTATTTTATTAGTATACATGGGTAAAATTATCAAATATATTTGTCAGGGAATCCTTCTAGGATTTTTTCCACACACTATACATGAGCGTTTGGGAATTTCTCGACATTTTTTTAGGATACATATAAGGAAAAGGGCACCATGTTTGGGGTGGAACTTCTTGATTACCATCATCAAGTTTTTTATAGAGGATAATTTGTATCATAGGGCTTTGATCACATGGATTAGTTTTTGGTATCTTATATTAGTTGTTATGTACTCACTTCCTTGTTTTTCATTATAACCATTATTTTCTGTTATGGGTTTTTTATATACCATGTATATGTTCACGTATGGTGTGTATTGTTTATAATGTGTGGAATTGTTTATAGTATATGATTATCATGAAATTGAATATAATTTTATTGGATTTGTCATAACATATTATAAATGGGTCATTCCAGTTTAACAAGGGTGAAATAATTACCATGGTTTAGTTGGTTATGCTCGGTGCTTGTCGCTGTAACGACCCGAAATTTTGAATAAATTTTGTTTCCCAATTTTGTGTGTTATTTTATTTTTAATACTCAACAAAACTGTTTCATTTGATAACATGAGTATAATTAAAATGATACCATTGGGTTTTGACTGTTATATGACCATTGGTCAATATGACCACTGGGAACTAAATTTTTTGATTATTGTCTCTAAATACAAGTAATCTTGGATAATTAATATAGAACGAAGATTCGATGGCCTCACCTACTAGTCTTGGAATGATCGAAGCCCATCTAACAGAACTTGGGAAGGAGGTAGCACCATTGGGCTTTGCTCTGGACCAAACCCAAGCCGAACTTCATTGTGTAAAGCTAGAATGGAATCTTCATTGCGAGAAGTTAAAACTGATAGAAATTACTACACGTGCGATGTTGGCCGAGCCTCCCTCAGATTATTTCACCTTAGCACACCTTACACTTAGGTCCTATGCTGGTGTGATAAGGGGCTATGTAAGGAGACCGTCACTGCCTTGTGTAACCCTTTGTTTTAAATAAAAATTTAGATTTCTTCTTATGATGATGTTTATGAATTTTCAAATGTCCGGGTAAATATAGTATGCATATTTTTGATGAATTTTAGAGGAAGGATATTTTAAAATTTTTTATGTAAACCTTAAATAAATAAAAAAGTGTAATGATTTTCGAAAAATGGTCTTCTACAATTATGTTCAGTACGAAATTTAGAGTGTAATAAGTTAAACTTAATTTTTGAGGAATAGTAAATTATGAATAGTGGTTTTATGATTAGGATCAGTAATGTGTCCAAATGAATTAGTAATCTCACTTACAGAAAGTTTTAATATAATTTAGACACCATTATTAAGTAATTAGATTCAATAAAATGGGTAAATAACGGTTTCATAAATTATTAGTCAAGTATTAGTTTTTTCGGGTGAATAGTGATTTTAATTAAAAATTTAATTAAAAATAATTAGAAAATTAGTTTTATAAAATGGACTTTATTTTTGAACTCAGAGCATCGATATTATGTTATGGTAATTTTTGGGGATTTTTCTGAAAAAATGAATTCACGATGAATAGTGTTTTTATTTAAAAATTAAATTAAAAATATTTAGAAAATTATTTTTATAAAATGGAGTTCATAAATGTAATTAGAGCATCGATATTTGGTTAAGGTGAAATTTTGGGATTTTTTTGAGAAAGATGAATTTTTTAGTGAATAATAAAAATGCAGTTTTAGGTTTTCGGTATGTTTAATGACATCATAACTGTGTCATGATGATTTCATGAGATATTTTAAGGGTTGGCCGGGAAAAGGTGATTAATTATTGTATTGGGGGCCCCATGTGGCCTAACTCCATGGTAAATGCCTTGGGAGAGCACATGGTTTTGAGAAAAGCACATGTGAGGTGTCCCTTGGCCATTAATGTCTTGTCCCCTCACTTTCCATATAAATACCCACCATTTACTCCTTTAGTTTTCACTCCCAACTCTCCCCCAATGAAGTTATGGTCTCCTTACCTCCCAAAGAGTCCTCCCAAGGTTCCCCCAATCCCTCAAGGTCCAAACCTTTGAGTTTTAAGAGTTACGTTTTAAGGTAAGGGATCCGACCTCTCTCTTTCTTTCCAAGTAATCTCTATTATATCATTCCTTTTATGCTCCATGTTCCTATGTGGGAGGATGTTATTTTATATTCCTATTACTGCCATTTTCATTTTTATATGATGAGAGATCCCCTCTTACTCTCATCATTTCGTTTTATAAAGTTTTAAGTGGCGCCGTTAGGCTGCCGAATTTTTAAGGGATTCTTTCACCCTTCTCATTCTTCTCAAAGTTCTACTTTCATGTCAAGTCTTTCAAGTTATTTTTAATTATTTTGGGGTATGATCTCTATATCTATCATACTGATATTTTATTTTCATATGATTAGAGAACCTATTTTATTTCATCAATTCGTTTTTGTTGAAGTTTAAGTGGCGCCGTTAGGCTGCTGACTTTCTAAGGGGTTCTTTCACCCTTCTCGTTTTCAAGATCTACTTTCATGTCAAGTATTTCAAGTTTCTTTTTACTATGTTGGGTTATGATCTCTATATCTATAATACTGTTCTTTTATTTTCATATGATGAGAGACCCTATTAGATCTCATCAATTCATTTTGTGTTGATGTTTAAGTGGCGCCGTTAAGCTGCCGAATTTTAAGGGTTTCTTTCACCCTTCTCGTTTTCAAGATCTACTTTCATATCAAGACTTTCAAGTTCCTTTTTATTATTTTGGGGTATTATATCTATATCT
This sequence comes from Viscum album, assembly GCA_963277665.1. NCBI lineage: Eukaryota > Viridiplantae > Streptophyta > Magnoliopsida > Santalales > Viscaceae > Viscum > Viscum album. The sequence continues at coordinate 1,286,168,219 of OY728133.1, forward strand.
ATCATACTGATCTTTTATTTTCATATGATGAGATACCCTATTTGATCTCATCAATTCATTTTTGTTGATGTTTAAGTGGCGCCGTTAGGCTGCCGAATTTCTAAGGGGTTATTTCACCCTTCTCGTTTTCAAGATCTACTTTCATATCAAGTCTTTCAAGTTCATTTTATTATGTTGGGGTATGATCTCTATTTCTATCATACTGATCATTTATTTTCATATGATGAGAGACCCTATTTGATCTCGTCAATCCATTTTTGAAAGTTTTAAGTGATGTCGTTAGGCTACAAAATTCTAATAAGAGAAATCTTATTTTTGTCTTCCTTTCAAGTTCTTTGTTTCATATGGTATATCATTATAATTTAATTACCATGTTCTTAAATACTATATATTCTGTTCCCCTACTTTTTTATGTATCATTTTTTAATGTTTGACCCATGTCCCCTCTCATTTCAATGTTTTCTAAAAACCCGAAACATAGCCGTTATGCTGCATAATTTTCGTCTCAAAAGGCCTCTCTCTTTTTCTCAAAATTATTTTATGTTATTATGTGAATAATAAAAGATCTTATTTATATAAGGGTTTTCACATATATATAAAAATGTTCTACTTTAAATTCTGTGATTTACATACATGAAACCTGCTTTCCCTTTCCGTGGGTTTAAAGTGACATAATGATCATGTCATTAAAGCAGTTTTTTAAACGTTATGATTATGAAATGAAACCCATTTATTTTATGCTATATGGGTTGTTTATGAAATGATTGATTATGATATATGTGGCTCACATGATAATAAAGTCATTTCAAGGGTGCGCCCAAATAGCGCTCCAATGCATTGGGTAAAGACTTAATCTCTAGAGATGACTTTTTAGACTGATACCTTGGTGAATAACCTTGGTAATTTTTAATGACACCTTGGGGATGGACCTTGGTGAAACGAAATGATTGTCAATATTAAATGTTTTATCCAAATCATAAAGTTATGAAAAATTTTATTTTTATTATGATATGCCTCAAGATTTCTTTCTCATACCTTAAAGTTCTTTTCATGACCTTATTGAAGTATCTCAAGTTCACATGTAAAATGTTTCTCTTTTTTCCTTTACTGGGCTTTCGGCTCACCCTTTCTATTGATGTATGTCCCCAGGTTATGATATGAAGTAATGAACCTTGGATGAACATGAGGAGAAGCCTTTCAAGTGTTTAAGAAGAATGTTTTATTTTTTCATGTTTTAAGTTCCTGGTTACCAAGACACTAAACCTTAAAGATCCTTGGTTTTGTAAAATGTAATGAATGTTTATGTGATAAAAAGGCGGGATGCTATAATTGGTATCAAAGGATGGTTTAGTTATTTGTGGGAATTAGGATTTGAAAACTTTAGGAATAAGCCTATATAAATTTTTATATATAGGGAATCATCTTGGTATTTTTGTGAGTATTGAGTAATGGGTTGCCAAGAAAATAAATCCCAGTCTGGATACGAGCAGATAGAGGTGGCTCTGGAACAGATGTACATAGGGGTAAAACCCGAAAACACCGCTTTGAGCTAGACTCAAACGGGAACTGGTACACGACAACGGGCCTTGCTGCACTCTTGGTTACGACACTCCCGAGGGATATGCTTTGGTAAATTCATAATCTTAGTATGAACCATTGATAAAGGAACAAAGATAAAATAAAATAAAGATTCACATTAGAATATATGATCATGGATAACCTATATGGGGACCTAGAGGATCAAAATTTAGGGTATGATTTTCTTCTACAAGTTATCCTTATATGATTTAAGTTCTTTTTCATGATTATTGGCTAAGTATTTAAGCCCCTAATTATACTTTATCTTCTTAGATAATGGTGAGAAATGGAAGAACATGTCCAAACAACCAATGCGATAGGAAATGCGACGATTGTCGTATTAATATGATAGAGATGATTAGGGTATTAAAAGATGATTATTATTTTGGAAGACGTTCACTATTTTGGGGACCCTATATGATCGTGGTAAATATATTACTACGGTATTTTCATTGAGGAGTAAGGTTGACTTATATTTTGAAGAATCGATGAATTTAAGGTGGACTTATAGTAATTTAGGTTACTTATGGGAATGATTAAACTTTCTTGGGTAAAATATGTTTATGTTAGCTAATTTTTGTTATAAGATGTTAGGAGTGGTTGATGTTGTTTGGAGATGAACAATGAAGTTTATTTTGGAAGACTATGTTATCAAGTCCTTCTTGCATTTGGGTTTCAATCTTAGTTTGGTTTATTTTGAGGAATTTTAAGGACCGTTATTTATGGAATGGTCTATGAAGAACTTTGGGTAGTACCATGTAATTTTGAATATTTAAAAGTAGTTTCCATTCCTATGGGATTCTTTATTTTTGAAGAGTTGTTTTATCTTACCCTTTCTATTATTGGTAGTAATGTTTAAAGATACATAGTTTTTCTTTTGTGGAATACGTGATTCTATAGAAGATCATTCTTGTGTTTTGATGAGACCAAGTGTTTTTGAATTCTCATCATTTGGAGAAAAGATTAGTTTTGGTAGAGACTTATTAAAGTATGAAACTCTACTTGAATTTATGTATATTTTCTTATATTCTATGTAGTAAATGAATTCCTCAAAATTATGAAAAGGAACGTAAAACAAAAACATTGTTGGTTTACGTTTCCTACTAGGTAATCAAAGACCGTTTACACACATCATAAGTTTGGGATTTTCTTACGGTTAACTTTATCCTAATCATGTTTTCTATCAATCTCCCCCAGAACATGACCCTTTGTTTTTTCTTCCATATCCATGTTTTCCTCCATGATATCCTAGTATGGGTTAACTCGGGTGACCTTTGTACTTACCTTTCTTTCTTTTAAAGTAATAGTTTTTCTGACTCCTTTTCCGATGTGGGACTTTCAATGAAATTTCAAAAACCCAATTTTAAAAAAATTATGAGGACGCAATTTCTTAAAGGGGGAAGCTTGTAACGACCCAGAATTTTGAATAAATCTTGTTTCCAAATTTTGTGTGTTATTTTATTTTTAATACTCAACAAAACTATTTCATTTGATAACATGAGTATAATTTAAATGAGACCATTGGGTTTGGACTGTTATATGACCATTGGTCAATATGACCATTGGTCAATATGACCACTAGGAACTAAACATTTTGATTATTGTCTCTAAATAAAAGTAATCTTGGTTAATTAATATTGAAAGAATATTAGATGGCCTCACCTAGTAGTCTTGGATCGATTGAAGCCCATCTAATAGAACTTGGGAAGGAGGTAGCACCATTGGGCTCTGCTCTGGACCAAACCCTAGCCGAACTTCATTGTGTGAAGCTAGAACAGAATCGCCTTTGCGAGAAGTTCAAACTGATAGAAATTACTACTCGTGCGATGTTGGCCGAGTCTCCCTCAGATTTTCTCACCTTAGCACACCTTACACTTAGGTCCTATGCTGGTGTGATAAGGGGCTATGTAAGGAGACCGTAACTGCCTTGTGTAACCCTTTGTTTTAAATAAAAATTTACATTTCGTCTTATGATGAAGTTTATGAATTTTCAAATGTCCGGGTAAATATAGTATGCATATTTTTGATGAATTTTAGAGAAAGGATATTTTAAATTTTGTTATGTAAACCTTAAATAAATAAAAAGTGTAATGATTTTCAAAAAATGGTCTTCTATAATTATGTTCTGTTCGAAATTTAGAGTCTAATAAGATACTTAATTTTTGATGAATAGTAAATTATGAATAGTGATTTTATGATTAGGATTAGTAATGTGTCCAAATGAATTAGTAATCTCACTTAAATAAAGTTTTAATATAATTTAGACACCTTTATTAAGTAATTAGATTTAATAAAATGGGTAAATAACGATTTCATAAATTATTAGTCAAGTATTAGTTTTTTCAGGTGAATAGTGTTTTTAATTAAAAATTTAATGAAAAATAATTAGAAAATTATTTTTATAAAATGGACATTATATTTGAACTCATAGCATCGATATTATGTTATGGTAATTTTTGGGGATTTTTCTGAAAATAATGAATTCTCGATGAATAGTGTTTTTATTTAAAAATTAATTTAAAAATATTTAGATAATTATTTTTATAAAATGGAGTTAATAAATTTAATTAGAGCATCGATATTTGGTTAAGGTGAAATTTTGGGATTTTTTTGAGAAAGATGAATTTTTAAGTGAATAGTAAAAATGCAGTTTTAGGTTTTCGGTATGTTTAATGACATCATAACTGTGTCATGATGCTTTCATGAGATATTTTAAGGGTTGGCCGGCCAAAGGTGATTAATTATTGTATAGGGGGACCCATGTGGCCTAACTCCATGGTAAATTCCATGGGTGAGCACATGGTTTTGAGAAAAGCACATGTAAGGTGTCTCTTGGCCATTAATGTCTTGTCCCCTCACTTTCCCTATAAATACCCACCATTTACTCCTTTAGTTTTCACTCCCAACTCTCCCCAATGATGTTCTGGTCTCCTTACCTCCCAATAAGTCCTCCCACGGTGCCCCCAAGCCCTCAAGGTCCAAACCATTGAGTTTTAAGAGTTACGTTTTAAGGTAAGGGATCCGACCTCTCTCTTTCTTTTCAAGTAATCTCTTTTATATCATTACTTTTATGCTCCATGTTCCTATGTGGGAGGATGTTATTTTATATTCCTATTACTGCCATTTTCATTTTTATATGATGAGGGATCCCCTCTTACTCTCATCATTTCGTTTTATAATGTTTTAAGTGGCGCCGTTAGGCTGCCGAATATTTAAGGGATTCTTTCACCCTTCTCATTCTTCTCAAAGTTCTACTTTCATGTCAAGTCTTTCAAGTTATTTTTAATTATTTTGGGGTATGATCTCTATATATATCATACTGATATTTTATTTTCATATGATGATCAAACCTATTTGATGTCATCAATTCGTTTTTGTTGAAGTATAAGTGGCGCCGTTAGGCTGCCGAATTTTTAAGGGGTTCTTTCACCCTTCTCGTTTTCAAGATCTACTTTCATGTCAAGTCTTTCAAGTTCCTTTTTACTATGTTGGGGTATTATCTCTATATCTATCATACTGATATTTTATTTTCATATGATGAGAGACCCTATTTGATCTCATCAATTCATTTTTGTTGAAGTTTAAGTGGTGCCGTTAGGCTGCCGAATTTCTAAGGGGTTCTTTCACCCTTCTCGTTTTCAAGATCTACTTTCATGTCAAGTCTTTCATTTTCTTTTTTATTATTTTGGGGTATGATCTCTATATATATCATACTGATCTTTTATTTTCATATGATTAGAGAACCTATTTGATCTCATCAATTCATTTTTGTTGAAGTTTAAGTGGCGCCGTTAGGCTGCCGAATTTCTAAGGGGTTCTTTCACCCTTCTCGTTTTCAAGATCTACTTTCATGTCAAGTCTTTCAAGTTACTTTTTATTATTTTGGGGTATGATCTCTATATCTATCATACTGATCATTTATGTTCATATTATGAGATACCCTATTTGATCTCGTCAATCTATTTTTGAAAGATTTAAGTGATGCCGTTAGGCTGCCAAATTCTCATAAGAGAAATCTTATTTTTTCCTTCCTTTCAAGTTCTTCGTTTAATATGTTATATCATTCAAATTTAATTACCATGTTCTTAAATACTATATATTCTTTTCCCCTACTGTTTTATGTATCATTTTTGAATGTTTTACCCATGTCCCCTCTCTTTTCAATGTTTTCTAAAAACCCGAAACATAGCAGTTATGCTGCAGAATTTTCGTCTCAAAAGGCCTCTCTCTTTTTCTCAAAATTATTTTATGTTATTATGTGAATACTAAAATCTCTTATTTATATATGGGTATTCAGATATATATCAAAATGTTCTATTTTAAATTCTGGGATTTACATACATGAAACCTGCTTTCCCTTTCCGTGGGTTTAAAGTGACATAATGATCATGTCATTAAAGCAGTTTTTAAAACGTTATGATTATGAAATGAAACCCATTTATTTTATGCTATATGGGTTGTTTATGAAATGATTTATGTTGATATATTTGGCTCACATGATAATAAATACATGTCAAGGGTGCGCCCAGATAGCGCTCCAATGCATTGGGTAAAGACTTAATCTCTAGAGAAGACTTTTTTGACTGATACCTTGGTGAATATCCATGGTAATTTTTAATGACACCCAGGGGATGGACCTTGGTGAAAGAAATGATTGTCAATATTAAATGTTGTAGCCACATCTTAAAGTTATGAAAAATGTTATTTATATTATTATATGCCTCAATATTTCTTTCTCATACCTTAAAGTTCTTTTCATGACCTTATTGAAGTATCTCAAGTTCACATGTAAAATGTTTCTTTTGTTTCCCTTACTGGGCCTTCTGCTCACCCTTTCTTTTGATGTATGTCCCCAGGTTATGAGATGCAGTAATGAACCTTGTATGAACATGAGGATAAGCCTTTCAAGTGTTTAAGAATAATGTTTTACGTTTTCATGTTTTATGTTCCTGGTTTCCAAGACACTAAACCTTAAAGATCCTCGGTTTTGTAAAATGTAATGAAAGTTTATGTGATAAAAAGGCGGGATGCTATAGTCGCCATCTCATGGAAATCAGGAATGTGCTTCTGGACATGTGGCTGGCTAACTCAGGCGATAGTTTAAAAATAAATGAGTTAGTTTGTTTCAAAATTGTAACAGATAATTTTTCAATTTGGTAATCAGGGTTATATTTGATCTTTGACCATCATGACATGGGGGTGGGAATAGTGGAGTTCCTGTCTAGCTCTCCTCTGAGTCTAACCTCAATTTTCCATGGGTGGTTTTGGGATTGTGTTTATGGTTAGATATAATATATGGGTTATTTTGGATAATTGTTAATTTGGTTAATTTTATTTAGTTTAAGTTTAATTATGGTGGATGAATCTTGTGATTTGTGTGATATAGATAATTATTCCCAGATGTACCTTTTCCATTCATTCAAATGGTGAAATAGAGAGAGAACTGTAGGTAAACCCTAATATTGATATTTATTTGGTAGAGTTAGTCATTAATATGATACAAATCTTGGTTCACATGGTTGGTTGTGATAATTAATGTAAGGCCACTTGTTTTTATGAACCATTTTTTTCTATTAAATTAAAATTATCATTTATATCTCGCAATGCACTAAGACAATCATTCATTTCAAACTAAACTGACTTTTCATAGGTTACAGGAAACACCGAGTTGGAGTAAGATACACAAAACACTGAGTATAGATTTTTTTTTCAATGTATACAATAAATATGTTTGGAATATGTTATATGCAACACCAAAGTAATCATAAACTATGTGCAATTTTGACTTATCTTGCGTTACATGCAAGAGCGACCTTCTTTGATAGCATGTGTTGTACGCAATATCGAGTTACACTAAACAATGGTATATTATTAAAATATTATTATTTAAAAGAATATAAACTAGTGGTTAAAAATAGTATTAACCAAATTTTGAATTTTATATAACATTAACATTAATATTATAAATTTTTTAGATATGATATAAGAAAACTTTCAAATTTTTAGATAAAATAAGTATTTTTTAAAAATGCAGTTTTGCCTCCTTTTGATTGTTCACCCATTTAAAATCTAGTTTTAACACTTTTATATATTATATTTGAAAAAATAAACATCTTATTTATAATAGTAAAATAAAAATTTACTTTGGTTGAATGCTTGGTATTTTTTCTGATGAAATTCATATTTTAATGAATAGTGAAAATACTGTATTTTAATTCAAAAACTATATGTTCATCTAATTTATTTATATAGTTAGATTATATTTTTAATTGGTTTTATTGTTTAATTGTATTAATATTTAATCATTCAATAAAGTTGGTCAATTGGATGTAATTTCACATTTAAATTTGACATAAACACCTGTCAATCTTTTGATAGTTTTTACTTTTTAAAAACTCGCTATCTGGTTTTGGCAATGGGAATTAATTTTAAATTAATTTCTTCTAATTCTGGGTTTTTAATTTATAAAAATTGGTTCCATATTTTGAATCAAAATTTCAAAATTATGGAAATAGGTCCCTATTTTTTTATATTAGGAATAGTAAATAGGGTAATTTTATTACCATAGTTAAAGGTGAATCAAGTAAATTATCGTAACCAACATTACAATAAAGATAATAAAATTACTCTAACACATTCCAAAATCATATTAGATAAATTATATTCAACCAATATCACATATGGGATAGAATTGATTCATTTAATGGACTTCTTTCAATGAAAGTGCTGTAATTATAATTAAAACAAAAGAAATTTACAACCTGTCACTCTATTATCTCTTATAAGTACAATAATTTTAATGTAGTGATAAACATTATAAAACATCCAAAATAAATAGTTTAAATAAAGATAATTAAATTATATCCATCATGTAAATTTATTTATAATTTTTAAATATTAAATAATTACTATTAATTATGACACAATAGCGATGTAGAAATAATTTTATTAATAGAAATATAAAATAAATGGTTTTAAAACTATAAAAATAAGTATAATAAGAAATTATAAATGTTCTCCATGAATTTAATAGGTGAATATGACTTTTTATTAGTGTATTAAATATTTTTTCGAATTTATCTTTTGTTTGGATTTAATTTAATGTCAAATAAATGAATTGTGCCAAAATTTACACAATTGATATTTTATAAAAATAACATATTATCAAATTATTTAAAAATCCTAAAAATATTTAAAAATTAAAAAGTGAAAAATATAATTTCTAAAATTTCATAAAGTATCCATTTATGGAAACTTTACAACACATAAGTAAATATTTATCACCACTAAACATTTAGAATATTATTACAACCATTAAAATTAAATAGATTAAATAAGGATAATTAAAATTATAAGGCTTAAAATAAAATAAAAGCATGTCTAAATTTTTTTGAGAGCATTTAGACCCATCCTCATCTTATCATCTATATATATTACTTGGGAACTACTAGAATTTGAAAATGAAGTTATAGTAAAATAATATTTCAATACTTTCTCAAAGTTCACCTCACCCTTTTATAAAAGGCCACCACCTCTACCCACTTACACACACCATTAAATCCCATTTCCTAATACATATATTTTTTAAAATAATCTTTCAAAACCTATAATTTAATCATAGAATTCATACATTGGGCATAAAGACATCTTAGAGATACCTTTCTTTCAAATCAGAATAAGATACTCAAAAAAGAGGTAATTGTTTTATCAACTCTATCAAAATTATTTTCTTCCTCCACTTACTATTATTAGGTTGTTTCCATACCAATGTAATAAATATTTAATATTCTACATTATGAGATGTTATTATAATTTTTTTACAACCTTATACCTCTTTTTACCAATTCTATGAATAAGAATATCACTGTGCGTGTGTAAGTATGACTTACTGCCCCATGGCATGGTGTAATATTTTATTCAAAAATACATTATTTAGATGGGTATAATGATGGGTATAATAGATTTAAATAATGAATATAACATGATAATTATTCTTCATAATAAATTTAACACACAACTCAATGGAATTTAACCATTAAAGGAAATTGTATCTTCGCTCGTGCGTCCGTATGACCTATCGTCTCCACGACTCTGTGAGATTCATTCTCCATGTTAAAAATTCATGAATGATTAAAAAAAATATAAGATGACTGAAAATAATAATTATGAACTTATTTTTCTCTAGACACGAATAAAATACATCCTATGAATAAAAAATAGTAATTACCTGAAAAAATAGTAATGCGAAAATGAAACAGTTAACAACTGAAATAATGGAAATATAGAAACACTATTAACAAAATGATATAACAGGATCATATATCATATCATAAATATGAATATAATTCTGGAATAATTTAATAACGTACATTAACCATTAAAAAGGTGGTTGGGATACATTGGAATGATGTCAGATCTAAGGCAAGGGAAAATTCTTCTAGCTCATTTTTATATGATATTATTTATATATATGTATTTATTAAAGTATATTTATTATCCACATACATGTTTAATAATTATGTAATATTATTTATATTTTTATAGAAATTTTAAATTTTTCTTAACTTTAGATTAATTTTTATTAAATGGTATGAAATGAATATATTCTTGTTATTTGATTTAAGGCACTTTTTGACTTTTCTGACAAGTGTACGAGAAGATTTTTTAAACTTATACTGTGTGAATGAATTTTTAGATCTTTATAATTCCTTATTTCCATTAAGCTTCATCTACAATATTTCAAGTTTATTTTCAACTAAATAATTTTCTTCTAATATTTTATGGAATTTTGTGAAAAGAAACATTTTTTAAGAAGAATGGATATTTTCCTCCAGAATTAAGCTCAAGTGTTTCATCAAAATTATTTTCCATCTAAAATGACATAGGGTTTTTTTCTATCCCTATTATTAAGTTGATTTTATTGTTTTTATGATGGGATTATTTTTTAAAATTCCATATATTTTATGTGGATAATATTATGATGGAATGATGTTTAATAAAACTATTTTTTTCATGGGTTATGTTATGATGAATGATTTATGTTTTTATGAAACATGTAAGAATGATCTCACTATTAGATGGGAGAGACCTATATATCCCTCCAAATTATTTGGTAATGATTTATATCTCATGAGTTAGACATGAGTGGAAGGGAATGTATATTCAGTTTAGTAATACCGGGTTGGAACGATATGTATATCTGGTTCAGTAAAACATGGATGGAATGACAAGTAAACCCAGTTTAGTAATGGAGTATGTCTACTATTATGGTCTTAAAATAAATTCCTTGGCTAATATGGAAATTATATTATGTGTTTAATTATTTTCTAAAATTCCATGTTTTATTCCAATGCTATTTTATCATCTTTCATGACTCCATTATGATTTATGCCTTATTAATTTCCATGATTTATTTCATAACTCAAGATTTTGGTTTATGTTAAATGTAGTTTGTTTTTTTAAAAAGTCATGTTCATGATTTTACATTCTTATGTGTATGTTTCGTAAGATATTTTCCATTATTACCCTTACTGAACAATTGAGATCAACCATTTACAAGTTTATTTTCCCCTAGGATTTGAAGAAGGGTATTATGTAAGATGTATCAAAAAAGGGGTTCTAGTTACGAAGGATAAAGTAAGAGATGATGTTGATATTTTATGAACTATTTGTTTATGTTCTCCTATTTGAAAAGGCACTAAACTAATACAATATTTTGGAATACTCTAGTTTCATTTATTAAGTAATCTAAAAAAATTATTTATTTTCCATGTATGTCAAGCTTGGGTATTTACAATAAATGGTTTTTGGACTAAAATAATGGGTTATCGGGAAAAATCCATTTTTGTTTCATGGATACAAGTGATCCAAAGAGAATTTTGAGTGGTAGGATTATATCTATATGATCATTGAAATAATAAAGACTCTGAAGGCCTGTAATGTTTTATTTTCCACATATAAGCTGGAAGGACTAGGTTATAAGTGTTAGAAATTTATTGTTCTTTCGAGGAGGCACAATGATCACACATTCACCCCAATCAATGTTGTTCTTAATTTTCACTTTTATGTGGATTCCATTAGAGTGGAAAAAGACCTCGAGTACATGAATATATAATAGGGTTATCATTTGGTGATGGAGTATGCTTCTAGATTATCTATGTTTGTTCATATTTCTTCAGATCCCCTCATGAGTTCTTACCTCAGAACTCCTAATTTTGCCCTGCACTTGACACCAAAGATTATATCTATACTCATACATATTTTTGTCAACTTGTATAAAGGTGGTCCTAAAGGCTACAAAGGAAAAGTAATATTTGATTGGAAAGATAGTCTCTATGATTTTCATTATATGATAGGAAGTCATATTTCCTTATTAGATCATAAGTAGTAAAAGGATGAGTCCCAAAGAGGTAGTGTCTAGAGTTTCCAGTAGTCCTCAAGTTCAGTTCATGCGGATTATTCAATGTATAACCCCATTTAGTTTTTTCAGTGATGGGAGGATAAATGAACTAGGATTTGTTTCATAGACACCCTCATGGAATTAGATTGGTTTGGATGTCTAGTTCATCTTCATCTCTTCTGTTAGTCAACTTCATTACGGAGTAGTACATGCTCCACATTTTTGAAGTGATCTCAGGTGAAGTAACATGATTTAATGGCTGGAGGATCTAACCCACATGTTAAAAGATATTTTTAATAGGTGAAAAAGGCTTAATACAAATCTAAACAAGAACACATCTATGCGAAAAAGGTAATACTACTGGAATCAGACATCGTACTGGCCACCGTTAAGGGTAAAATGTTTATTGATTCATCCATTGAATCTATTGTTTTTGTAAATGGTTCATCCAAATATTTCATTTTAATTAATATGATTGATTCTTTGGGTATTTGGGATATGTTTATGCCATATTTTAGGGATTTCTAACCCCATTGGGTAGTAAATTAGAGAATGGTTTTATGTAACCTGAGAGTCTTATTGTACTAGCTAGTTTAGAAGACATTTGTTACTTACTTGTTTTGGGAATGGATATTTTTCCCCTCATTATTAGAATGAATTGTTTGATTTGATTTAAAAATATTGTCAACTATTGTTACTATAGGGTCAAAAAAAATTCTATTGATGGGATAACTCGTGTATTTTAGAGAGAGTGGGATCCATGATCAGGGATAAATGACCAATTACATAGAAATAGGGTTGATCTCATGAATGTTGTCTGGGGGTTTTCATGATACATTGAGTGAGGTTTGTTGGATGAACTTCAAATTATCATGGATAGATACCCCAGACATTATTCTAGAGGACTTAATGGGATTAAAGTCCTAGTGGGAGGATGAGTATATCATCGATATAATCTCCAAGATGATCCCAATTTACATTCCATCTTACCTGATGAATCCATCAAAGTAGAAGGATATGATTTTTTAGTTAACGTATATTGAGGGAATGAGTTTTATCTGTCTAAGTGTGACATTGTGTGCTTCTCCAATTTTATTTTCAAAGAAGGTGGATGGGTGAATATGACTTTTCATAGATTATAATAATCTTTACTAGGTGATAGTAATGAATAAATACCCATTTCTGATGATTTATTATCTATTTAATTAACTTGGTAGGGCTTGGTAGATTTCAAATTTTGATATGTGATCAGGGTACCACCAGTTTAAGGTCTAGGAAGATGATTATTTGATGACTTCCTTACAAATCCAGTACTAAAATTTTGATTTTTCGGTTATTCTATTTGGACTTACCAATGATATAGTAATATTTATGGCATTGAAGAACCAAATATTTCATATACTTATAGTCTCTTTAATTGTCACGCTTTTCGAAAACATCTTGGTTTATTCCAAGAATAATGAGGATTTTGATGGGTATCTGAGTTTATGTTCAGTTTTTTGATAAATAATCAATAATATTAAATGTTTTCCAAGTTCCATATTTTGACATTGGAGGTAATGTTTTTGGGCCATGTGTTTTACAAGGCATGAGTTTTAGTGGAAATAGAGAATGTTTGGGCAGTTATGTCTTGGGAGCATCACAATAATTTGTTTGAGATCTATAGTTTTTTGGAATTACATATAATTCTAGAGGTTTCATTTTTTTAATAATATAATATAGATAATAATTTATGTATTTTACCATGAAAGTGGTTATGTTATAATGGGATGATAATTTATGGGGTGATTTTGAGAAGTTGTAGACTCATTTTACATCCACTTTTGTTTTTATTTTTTATGATCATCAGAGGGATTATGAAGTGTTTTATGATGCTTCATGTGTGATTTCATGATTTGGGTTGATAATGATTAACCATGTGATGGCCTATATCTCATGAAATTTATGCCCACATGACATGGATTATCACACCCGTGGCATGGAATTGGCACTTATCATGAATATTTTAAAAACATGGTGACATTACCTCTTGGGGGATAATTTCACTATATATTTGGATAATAATAGATTAAATTACATTCCTCGTACAAGTAATTGAACATAATATTAAGAAACTATGTGGAGTAACTTTCAGATTTTAATTCACATATTTTTTATATTTCTAGTAAGAGAAATGTGGTCACTGACACATTGAGCATGATGTTTCTAGGGAAGGTAATTCGAGAATAATTAGATGAGTTGGATTTGATGTGTTTTTTTCTCGAAAATTCGAGGCTCTACATGTCTAATTATAGTGGGGTAATGTTCTTGTTTCGTGTATTTGTTACAATAAATCTTTTTGACTAGTCTAAAAATGAGAAGGAATCTGGACTTGAGTGCCAACATCTTAGAAGTTCCTAAAATTGTGAGGAGAGATCATGTGATTGGTCCTTGTCTCTTGATTATATTATACTATTTTGGAAGTGGATTGTTATTTCTTTTAGGATGATCTATGAGTTGTTTCAAGGGGTCCATCATTACTGTTGGGATATTCACACAAGGGAGGCTATATGTTTTATACTATAAGGGACCTATATTGGTGGTTATGGATGAGGTGTGTTTTTGACCACTTTATTTTGAAGTTTTTAGACTTCTTAAGGATATAGGATGATAATATGAAACCATTCAGGTCATGGAGTAGGCTTCTATTTACTATTTTGATGTGGGATAAGATCTCTAGGGATTTCATGACTAGGCTACCTCGTACTCAAAGTGGTACTATTTCATATGGTTGATTTGAGATCTTCGGACAAAATAATCCAATTTCAAAATGTTATCTGGTGGAAGGAGTGGAATCCAATGGTTTTCAGTAAGAAATTATAAGGAACATGGTTAGTGAAGATTTTTCTAGTCGTGTATCTAACCACAGTAATGTGATGTAGAGGGTGACATTATTTTTTTATGTGGTTTGAGAAAGGGGTTTTAAACTGTGTTACACCATATTGTAATTGTTTTCCCATTTTGGGTGGATAGTGGCACCCCCACAATTAGAGTACATTTTATTAATTGTGAGACCTAATTGTGCAGCTAGTCTAGGTCACTAATATTGTCTATTTTTACCTTTTACATTCATTTATTATCAGTTTCTGTGACACTCATTTCTATATACCATCATGTGAATCCCCTATCACATAACTTATAGATTCTTCATCTCTTCCTTGGTATATTTCTAAAATATATCATGGTATTTTTTCTTGAGAAAACCCCTTTTTTCATTGTTTATTATTCCCTCTTCTTCTTCCTTATTCTTCTATTTTTATGTATGTTTTAAACCATATTGTTGTGTGTTTTTATATCATGGGTTTTTAATAGGGGTTTTTTGTTGGTTTTCCTCTGACATTGTTATGTGAAAACATTTTGATCCTTTTCCAGGTGGTTATATTTAAGAAAGATATTCCTTGGATTGGATCTTAGGAATGTGTCTATTTTTAATAGTGTTTTACATTACTTATCTTTAAATATATAATAATATATGGGTTTTATGGTTTTAATTTCCATTTAAATGATTTATTCCTCATTTGTATTCAATATTTATGTGTTTCGTGGATTCACATGGATATTTTAGTGTTTAAAATTTGTTTTACAAATTAGTTTATGTATTACACACACCAAGTGTTTGTTAAAATTCACTAAATGGATTTTATGGGATTAAAAAGATTTGTAGTTTTTTTAAAAATAATTAACCTAGGGAATAATTATTTGAAAATTTTTACACTATTTATGAAATTGATTATGTTGAATCATGTTCTATATGTGAACATTTTTGGGATTATGTTGTAATGAAGTAGAAAATATGTTAACAAGGATTTCATCAAGGGTATTTTTCAAGGGATCATGTTGTTCTTTAGAGGTAATACCATGCAAGGCTCCACATTTGTTTTTTTGAGCGACCATGTGATCCATTGGAGGGAGGACCATGATGGCCACTAAATTGGTTCCCAAGGAGTGTGAGATCCTTTAGGTAGGTATAAAAAGAGATTTTACATGTTGGTCAGGGGAAGACAATGAGAGATTACATTTTTCGTATTCGTCTAGAATACTTGTTTACTCACTCATGATACGCCTTAGAGACCTTGGTTATCCTTAGTCATGTTAGATTGATTTATATTTTTAATGAATTATATTAAAACAATTTTGATGTGATGAAATTTATTATAGAAATTTTATTTTATAACATTAGTTGATATTGATAATAGGCACATTTTTATTATTATTTATAGGGTATGTTGAAAATGTTAACCCTGGATCATTATTTCTTTACTTGATCTATAATGGAAACTATTTTGGGAAAACAATTTCTCATTAAAATGAAAACACAAATGGATTTTAATGTTTTATATGAAATTGGTATGTTTTCAATGTACTATAGTTCAGAAATTTCTATTAAACAAGGTTATTAGTTTTCATGTGAAAAAGACTTAAATTGATTCATGGTGGTATCCTAATGATATTCATGGATCATACCCAAATTTTTCCTTTTTTCAATTTTTAAATTTTTTCTAGATATTGGTATGGTAAATGGAACCATGATTCATGGAGGCTCTTCTTGATTATCATAATATTATACTTTATCAAGTAGATTATATCTAAAAGATATTGGATAATATTGAGTCGTATTTGGTGTAGTGTGTCTATTGGGATGTACTTGGGGCCACATATAGAATTATTACAATTATTTTTAGTATAAATTTTTTTAGATACCATGTATATATTCTACTATGGCTGGTTTTTTTATTATACATGGAATTTTATGGTATATTTTTATCAAGTTGTTGATTGTATATTTTTTTTCTTCTGTTTTTCCCATTTTATGGATGGGTTAAACCAATTTAATAATGGTGAGACTATTCCTAGGCATTAGTTGATTATGATCGATGCTTACCACCATCCCCTGGTTATTTGGAACATGATTCAGACCATGTTCTAGGATGACTTGGTGATGGATTAGGTTGACCCTGGATGATTCATTATAGAAATCATGGAGAAAAAAATGATAGATCATGTATTTTAAATTGTTGTGTGAACCCAATATAAATGATCTCAACAATGAGAAAGTAAATCACCCTTCCTCAATGATCAATCCAAAACTATGTAAGGAAAATTCTTTGATTATCCCATAATGAACACAAATCAATTATTCAAATAGTTTCATTCACAAGTTGATTATGTTATGGGGTTATATATTCATCATCCAATAAATATGAATTTGATATTAATTTTATATACCTCTTCATTCATCATATTCTTGATAATGGACTAAAAAAATATAAACATTGGATAAGGTTCAATCCTCATGTTTATGTTGTGTACATTTCCCTCCCCATTTTCTATGTGATCATCATCGGTATTTCATTTGGAATGTGATTTACACAATCAATTTTTGGAAAAAAAAGTCATTACAATGGTTTCCTGATTTGTATAGATGATATTTTTATAGTGTGTAACGGAAAAAGATGAATTCATTTGGATTTGGTGATCCATAGTATGTTGGTAGAGAATCCTCATAAAGTGAGGAAATGGGGACTGATTTATGGGAAAATAAGTGGCCAAAATTCAGTCACTATAAAGGTAAAGGGTTGATCGACACATGAACACTGATTATTGGAAGGTATAGTGAAGAAATCATTCACAATAAAGGGAATGATACCATCTCTCTTGCATACGTATGATCTACTATCTCCACGATGTAGTGAGATTTATTATGCTTGTTAACCATTCAATAATAATAATAAAATTTATATGTTGATTAAAAATAATTATTATAAACTCTATAGAATTTTGGATTCGAATAAAATAAATAATATTCATATAAAATGTGGCTTATGAAACAAAACATTTAGGGGAAAACCATGTTGTTAACACACGAAACATTTCTAATAAAAAAATATTATTAACATAACTATATAAGAGGATCAAGTATGATATTATAAAAATGTATATGGTTATGTTATAATTTAATAACATACTTTAACCGTTATAAAATATTTTAGCACACCCACGACTAAATGAAAGTAAAAGGTAAGGGTAAATTCTGTAATCTCATTATTATTCGATGTTGTTTATACGCAAGTATATACTGGGACTCATTTATCACCCATGTCCATGTTTCAAAAAAATGTATTTAGAAATAAAGTTGAAAATTGTTGAATGTCATTTTTACCCATGTTTTAATTTTTATAAAACATTTTGAAAACAAACATTCCATGATTTTTTAAATGAGAGACTTTATGACCATTTCAAAAAATTCAGGAAAGAATGTTTTCTAAACATATATGGAATGAGTGTATATTTTCCTCCATTATTATGCCATTATATTTCTAATATTACCTTACAATATTTTTAGTTTATTTTAAAAATAAATGTTTTCTTTTTTAATTGTTTTTCTTCTAACTAATTTTAAATTCAAAAATGGATATTTCTATCAATGTGTTTTAATGATTTTATTATTTTATTTTTATCTATGTCAACATCCTTTGTTAGTTGTAATCCTTAATTTATGATTATTTATTATTATAAAAGAATTAATATTTTATTAAGTGTATAATGATATGTTTGACTATGGATGCATTATTTTTATATCTTTCATGGATTACTGTTAAAGTATTAACATTTCTTATGATAGTTTTAATATGAATGATTATGTTATGCTTCAAAATTTCCATACGAGGAATTAATTGTACTTAGTAAATTATGGGAATAGACCGCTATATCTTCTCGATGAATTGGTAAATCCCATGTGACAAACTAGTTTTGGTTTTTACCCGTTAATGAATGATCTTTGAATGAGGCCTTGATATTATGGTTATGATGTCCAACATTATGCATTCCCTCATTATGAGATTAGTTATTGATATTTCATATGATTATAAGACTAGTAGAATATCAATGTGAATGTTTAAATGACATTTTTTCATTTATTTTTTCCATATTATACTAAAGATTATTTTTAAGAGGCTTGTGTTTTAGTTTTATGACTTTACTTAAAAGTTAATTCATATTTATGATAGATTATGATATATTATTTATCCTTACTGAGCTTATTTTCTCACCCCTTTATTTTGCCTCAATTTTCCCCAAGATATGAAGAAGTATATTATGACTTACTATAGGGATCATCTAAGGGATACGAGTGTTTTAAAACGAGAAATTAGGTTTATTTTCATTTATAGATGTAATGTAAAACTTATGTTTGTAAAGCATATGTAAAACTTGTGTTTGTATATAGTTTTTCAATGGCTACTAAACTGATCGGTCCTTCGAGATTTTTTTCTTATGATCATACTAATGTAATAAATTAATGAACTGAATCTGGGAAACTGGGGTTGGGGAATTATAGTTGGTATTGGATGATTTTTAGTACAAACCATAGAAACTAGAATTATAAAAGACTTTTATTAAGGGACACAACCCTAAGATAGGATTTGACATTAAGTAAAGAAGAACATCATAATGTTTTGTTAATGTAATAATTATGTGGGTATTCATAGAAAATACCTTACTGTATGGATATTATAAGTGGAAATGGTTCTGTAACAGATGTACCTAAGAGCAACAACTCTGATATGGTGTTCTAGGCAGGAATATGGGTAACCTGGTACATGAAAATGGGTGTAACTGCTCCCCTGGTTTGGCCCTACAAGAGGATATGTTTAGTAATGATAGTAGAGACAGTGAGACAAGGAGAGCGGAACATCTTATTAACATACTTGGACAACTGAATTAGGTTATAAGTAATAACTTTACCCGTATGGAGTATCCTGATCCAAAATAAAGTGAATCATTGTTATCCCACTTCATGAAACAAAAAACTCCATCATTCAATGGGACCACAAATTTATTTTTAGCTGAGTAATGGATAAGTTCTTTCAAGGAAATATACCTTACTTTGGGGAGAAACGAAAGAGAAAAACTTGTTATGGTAGTCTATCATCTATCTAGAGATGCATATCAATGGTTCTCATTAATTCAAAACATGAAGGGGGTGAATAGGTATCAAATATAGAATGAAGATAATTTAATGAACTCTTACTAGATAAATAATTTCCCTGTGATGTATGTGTAAATATGGAGAGGCAATTTCTGAGTTTGAGGTAGAAGGAGGATGAAAATTTTGCAAAGTGTAAAGCTAGCATCAAAAGGTTAGAAAAGAATGCTATCGACTATATATAATATGAATAAGTAATATTGATTGATTCTTTGATTAGTTAAAACCATTCCTCTGAAGGGTATTTGTCTTAGAATCTTTTTCATCGTATGAGGATATTAAATAACATTCTATCAGGACATAAAGGGAATTATCTATGTCTTATGACTCTAATGAAATGAAAGACAATAACTGGAAGCTAAACAGTCTTGAAAAGGAAACAAAGGGAAGAAGGGAAAATTTGACTTTCCAATGTTAGGTAGGAACGAGTAATGGAAGATGATATAGAGGGGGTTTATCAGGCCAGGTTAATAAATTTAATCAAAATAAATAAATAAATTAAATTAATTAATAATGTTCATTATAATGGTTAATTTGTAGCAGAAAAATTAAATAATGCATTAATGTTGTTTATAGTAGTCTGGTACAAAGTGGGCCTATATCTACTCCTATAAATATCTACATATATAGAGATACACGTGCACTAAAAATCATTTTAATGGGGAAATAATAAACCAATTAAAAAAATACTTTTCTAGTGGAGGGATAACCATGGAACTGACTTTTGTATGGTGAGACACAACCCTTACAATATGATTTAAGACATTGGGAGTCACAACCTGAATATTCCTAAACATAGATATAGGGAGTCACAACCCTTAGACCTAGACATTAGAATCTATGAGTCACAACTCTAGAAAAAAGAATAAAAAAATAATACTTTTATGTATAAAATAACTAATTGAAAAATAGAGTGCATGCGAGAGATAGGAAATAGTGTTACAAACTCACAACCAGATGAATGAGAAGATAAAATATTAAAGAAAAGGGATTGCTATTTGAGTATTATATTGGATCATCTTGTCAAGGATAATGTTGTTGAGGAATAATTATTTAATCCCTTGATAGATCATGAATGTTATGATATAGATTGTCGTAGGATGTTGTAGATTGCATAGGATGTTCAAATTTCACATCTCTTTCTCTTTGAAAAAATATAATATCAAAAATGTTAATGGGTGTCTTAAAATTTTGTATCTTTTCATTCTGTGTATCATTTTCTTCAAGAGGGAATGATATTTAAATAGAATAAATATTAACCAGTTTTATTATCTATGGTTCCTTTAGATATTAAAAATAAATTGAGTCAAGAGAATTCATAACTATCTCCATAAAAATCGAAGCACAATTATATCTTTATTCATATAGAGTAAATCTCAAAAAAGCATTCAAAATAATTTGAATAAATATTATTAAAATATATCCATCAATATAGAAGCATTTAATTCTTTGAAATAATGACTTAAATCCAATAAGTTTTTTTTAAAAAAAAATTACAAATAGTTCCGAAAAACAGGAGTAAACTCTGTAAATAAATTCAAAAATTGAATTTAAATAATTCATAAACCTCCATAATAACTGGAAAATGACATTGCAAAAATATTAATATTACTCTAAATATTCCACCAAAAACATTAAAAATTCATTGATGATCATAATTATATGTAATTTATAATTTCTCCAGTAGAAAAACCGTTAAAAATAATCTATATATATACAGAAACTCAATTTAATAAAACAAAGAATGAACATTAATGTATAGTTGTTGAACCATACGTTACACTATTCATGAATCGTAACATAGGGCATGAATCATACTTGGCGAAATGAATATTAACATAATTTATGACCGATACTTTCCACTATTCATGAACAATAACATAGGATATGGTTGATGAATAGTAATGTAGTGTTCATGAACATTACTTTCTGTTATTCATGAATGGTACGTAGCGTATGGATGATGAAAAGTAACATAGGGTTGATGAACCATACATTTCACTATTAATGAACAGTAGTGTAGCATATGGATTGTGAAAAATAACATAGGTTTGATGAACTATACTTTTCACTATTGCAAAAGTAGGGTTTCCCATACATTATGAAAAACTGGACATCATACATCAAAAAACATCAACAAAATTTTAAGGTATACAAATAGAAGATTCATACTTTTGTCAAGAAGTCTTAATTGTATAAAAACCTATTATCTTTCCAACGAATCAAGAATAATTTAAATCTGACATCTACTATTCCCAATATCATCAAAAAACATAACCAATAACATTATGTAAAACAACAGTTCTGATAAATCAATACAAAAATTCAATAAATTTAATCACCATTCAAACTACATTTATAGACTCCTATATAAAATAATTAAATCAATATAAACATGTTATATTTCTATAAAACCACGTTTCATGAAAATTTTATATTTATAGAAGTTGTAGTAAAATTAGTATAGAAACTTTTTAAAACTTTTTGTTGTACAGTTTATAAAATTTAAATATCAATTTAATTAAATTTTTAGAGAACTAAAAATGCATTTTCCAACTTCCTCATAAGCTAATTAAATGTATATAAATATATTATCAATCCAAAATGAAATTATTGAAACAAAAATTTAATTTAATTTATAAAACTAATTTATTTATCCCCATTTATTGAAACTAATTTATTGAAACTAATTTATTTATCCCCATTTATTACTACCAATTTTCACCAAAAATATCACTCCCTAAAACTATTGTTTTATAAAAATTAAAACCATGTTTTTTCTCCACATTTTTTTAAATAATAAAAAACAAAAAATAAACTCCACCTAAACAAATGTTGTAATAAAAAGTTAAAACTCCAATATACAATGCTGAAATATTTTTTTTCAGACTTGACAATGTCTAAAGGCTTTGTAAAAATATCTGCTAGTTGATTTTTAGAAGGTATGAATTCTAAAACAATATCACAATTGTTCACATGATCTATAAAATAATTATATATAAGATCAGTATTCTTTTTTATAGAATGCTATGATGGGTTTTAAGAAATTGAAATGGAAAAAGTATTATTAATATAAATAGTCTTTTTATCAGTATAAACCCAAAAATCATATAAGGGGGTTTTAATCCTTAATCTTTCAGCACAACTACTAGTAGTAGTGATATAATCATCTTCTATAGTAGCCAAATAAACAGATAATTGTTTCTTATTAGACCAGACAAATAAACTTTTTCCTATAAAATGACACATACCCGATGTTATTTTTCTATCAATTCTACATCTGCTAAAATGAGAATATAGAAAACTACCTATCATTCCTCTATAAGCATTAAAATAAAAATATTTAACACATGCATCAATATCTAATTTGAAATTAGTACCCATTAGAGTTTTCATAGATTTATTAGAACCAAGGAAAAATATTTTTACTAACTCTTTATCATATATTGATTGATTATGATAACTTCCATCTTTTTATGGAAAAAATGTAAGTCTATGAATAAATTTTAATTCTCCCATTAAACTCTTATCAAATTCAGAAGACATCAAATAAGAAAATTCATCCCAATGTATTTCACTAGATGGTCAAAAAAATATTTCATCAACATAAATTTGAGCTATTAAAATATAATCAAAATATCTAATAATAAAAATAATTGGATCAATATTGATTTTCATACAATAATTTTTTAACAAAAAATAAAGAAATCCCTTCATACCAAGGACATGGTTCTTTATTTAGACCATACAAATAATTATATAGTTAAAAAATATAGTTAAGAAAATTTTCACCTTTAAAACAAGGGGGTTGAGAAACATAAATTTATTCAGTTATAAAATCATTTAATAAAGCACTTATTACATCCATTTATTTAATTTAAATTATTTTAAATAATCAAAATCCAATAAAATTATAATTTCCTCTAACAAAGAAAGCGGTGAAAAAAAATCTTCAAAGTCTCTTCCTTATTTTTGAGAGTATCCTTGACCAGTAATCCTAGATTTATTCTTAACAATCTTTCTAGATTAATCTAGCTTATTTCAAAATATCCAATTTGTTCCAATCACATATGTATCCTTAAAAAATTACAATAATTTCCAAATATTATTTCTAAAAAACTAAATTAATTCATATTTCATAGAAACAGTCCAGTTTTCATCTTTCAAAGAATCATAAACATTAAAATGAATAAAATTCGAAATAAAAACAGAATTGTAAAAAAAAATTATAATAGAATTTATAGTTGTAACACTAGAATCATAATTTCCAATAATATTATAAACAAGATGGCTTTGTGAATATTCCATGATTTTGGATTTGGTTGAGAAGTAGGATGATCCCCCTCAATTGATTCATTCTCATCCTGTGGAATTTCTTCACTAAAAATAAATTCTATAAATGCTTTATCAATAGAATTTGAATCAGAATTAATTTTAACATTATTTTCAGACAAGATAAAATGAAAATATTCTTTAATAATCATAGTTCTTTTATTATAAACTCTATATGCTTAATTGTTATTAGAATATCCAAGAAAATTGTAACGACCCGAAAATTTATTAATGGAAATTTATCTTGATCTAATTAAATGTCATATTATGTAAAACGGTTAAATAACATATGTAATTCTATGGATTTGTGTTTTCATATTTTAAAATACCATTGAGAATTGTGACGATTTCTAATATATTCATCAAACATTTATCACATTATTAGTATAAATATAAGGCTTTAACAAATCCAATTTACAGAGACAAAGGAAGTGATAGCCTCATCTAGTAGAGTTGCTCCATGAGAATCCCATTTTTCGGAGCTCATAAAAGAGGTGGCGTAATTGGGATTCACTCTTGTCCAATCCCAATCTGAGCTTCAACAAGTTAAGCTCAAATGTAATAGCCTACAAGAGATGTTGAAGTTGATAAAGATTACCCCCTGAGCAATGTTATCTCAACCACCCCAAAAGTCTGTCACCATCACGCACCTTACCCTTTGGTCTTATGCAGGTTTTATAAGGGTTTATTTATTGAGGCCCAAGTACTATGATTATGTACATTATTTTTGTGTATATAATATTCTTTCATTTTATTATTTTTACTTTGATAATAGTTTTTTAAAGAAAAATAACATTTTTAGTTAATTAAGAATTATATTTTGATGAATAAATAGATTTTTGAAACAATATTAGTTTAATTAAATATTATTACTAAATTAAATTTTATATAAACATTATATTCAGATAATATATGTTTTACAATTGAAATAATGTGATTTTAGGTTTTTCGATTTATTTTACAATGCATTAGTGGACCCTTCATGACTTATAATACATTTTACCTTTTCAAAATTATTTCTTTGAGGGTGTGACTCACATCCACATAAGAAACCCTATTATTTTAAGAAGTTAGTCCATTGGAATTATAAAATAATGTTTCCACTCCCCTTTGAAAAAATACATGGGAAAAGACCATGGGTTGGATTGTGGTTTTGATTAGTTTAATGTGTGGTGTCCCAAACCTAAATAATAAAGAAATTCTATCTCTCTTTTACTATATAATCCCACCCAATATCCCACTTAAACATCACTCAAAGCCTTAATAGTTCATCCAAACTATCCCCTAATCTCTCTAGAATACTCCATTGGCGCCCCAAGATCCCATTAATCCTCTCTCAAGCCTCTCCCCTACCTTTGGGATCACACTTCCAAGTAAGGAATTATTTCCTTTCTCATTTTATCCATGTTTCATAATATTGTTATGTCCTATTATTTTCAATTATAAATATTGGGGTATGAATTCAAACCCCCCTTACTTTCCTATTTATGTTTTAATTATGAGAGACCCCCTTTCTATCAATTTAGTTTTTCCCATGTACACCTGTTACCATGCCAACATTTCATAAGTAATTTCTCTCTCATCATTTACATTTAAGGAATTATTTTTTATTATGAATCCAAATTACATTAATTATGTTGGGAAGTATATATATATATATATATGACCCAATTAATATCCATTTCTTGTAAATATGATGAGACACACTTTTCTATCTCATCAATCTTTTTTATGAAGTCTTATGTCACGTCGTTATGCTGCCGAAAATGCAATGTCATTTTCCAAGCCAAAATCATTTTGTAGTGAATACCATGACCATTTATCTATCAAGGGTATTCAATATTATCACATTTATTTATTGATTTAAGAGTTTTATGTATTAATTCCAAATTCCTTTACCATAGAATATCTTATGATGTTTAATGAATCTATGGTGTATGATCTTGTGGCACACTTATGCATGAAATGAAAATTTTAAGAATGGTGTGCTTTGATAGCACTCTAATGCATTGGGTAAATATTATTGTCATGATAATTCTAGTGTAATGAGGTTTTACTCATGATAATTCAATTGAAATTAGGGTTTACCCATGCTTCATGTGCAATGATCATTGAATAATGCTAATACAATGTTAAGTGTTTTTTCCACATTTCCATGTTATGATAATCATGCTATATCATGCCTTTTTGTTCATGTTTTTATTATTCTTCCTTGATATTCCTATTTCCTAACATGTATTTTATTCTTCATGTTAAACCTTGTTTACTCCCTTACTAATATTTATAGCACACCCTTTTCTTATGCATGTCCACAGGTTATCCCATGCAATGCTAAGTACGAGGGATTGTAGTGGTCATTTAAAGGAAGTTTTCAGTAAAGATTTTGTGTTTCATGTTTCAAGTAATTATATAATTTCTATAATACCCAAAGACACTTGACCTCTTGATATTGTATGTTGTATAAAGGGATTATTTTATGTAATAAATCAGTTTCAAGTGTGTAATAAAGAGCAGGGTTGTTATCGTTGGCATTATGGATATGTTTAGTTATTTTTGGGATTAGAATCATGAAACCCTATTGAAATCCTTAGGGATAAGTACATGTATAAAAAGAACATCCCTAAATTTTGGTGAGTATTGATTAAGTGGTTTATCTAGAAAATAAATCCTTATCTGGATACGAGCAGGTAGAGGAGGCTCTGGCATAGATGTACCTAAGAGTGAAAAATTTGACAAGGAGTTTCATGCTTGAACCAGGGTATCCATGTAAATGAAAATGGTCCTTACTACACTCTTGGTTACGACACTCCTGGGGGATATTCTCTGGTAAATTTATAATCCTATTATGAACAATTATTAAGGGAATTAAAAATAATTCCCCTAATAATATATGCTAGAAAGTAGATCATCGATAATATATATTGAAGCCTATAGATTCATAAGTTAAGGAAACAAAAGTTATTTATATGTCATATGTTTTTTTCCTTGGATTACCCTTTATATGTTTACCCTAAAATTCAATTTATTCCAACCAATGGATGGTAATAAGAGGACTCAGGCTAACAACTGATGTGAAGATCAATGTGATGAATGTACTAATGAGATGCCCAATATGATGGGAGTAGGAATAACGATCTTTATCATGATAATCTCTCATTTATCTCATGATTTGAATAGAAACATCGGTCAAGAAGAACATTCAACCCCCCTAAGAATGAAAAAGTTGAAATCGAGAGCTTCAAGAAACAAAGGAATTCTACTTTTATTGGATCATATAATCCCTCAAATGTCGAACAATGGATCAACTCCATTGAAAAATATCTTCTTAATCATTCAATGTTCTGAACAAGAGAAGGTTCTTCTGGCCACTTATCGTATGAAGGGTGATGCTAATCAATGGTGTAAATTGATAAAAATATGAAGTCTGAGGAGGAGATCTAGGCGTTGGAATGGAAGAATTTCTAGAAAATGTTTTTCTATAAATATTTTCTGTGCACCCTCCATCTTAAGATGGAATGGGACTTACTATCCCTTAATAAAAAAGCGGACAGATACATTAGAGCGTATGAGACAATCTTTACAAGGCTTGCATGATATTCCTCCAAATTTATCTTTACCCCCAAATACAAGGTTGACTGCTTCTTTTGTGGGATAAAACATAGCCTATGGAAATCCAGGGCGATCCATGACTTATAATGCTATGAAGAAATTGTCTGATGTTCCCTCAAAGTAGAAATGGGGATAAAAAATTCCTAGGGGTATCATGGGGATAAGTAGTGTAATGTGGACTTCAATTCCGGTTTTCCGATGGATAAATCCAACAATGCTAAGAAGATCCATCACCCCAATTTCCGAAAGGTGTAGAAAGAAAAACCCCAAAAATTGACAGAAGGGGATGAGGAAATGTTTTATGTATAGAAAAGAAAGAAACCTAGCCGTTAACTACCGACAAGGGAAACCCACAGTTGTTACAGAGGATAGGCATGCTTCATTCGAACCTCAATGTGTTGTTCATTGATTCAACTATAAAGAATAAGGGCAGCTTACAAATCAGTTCCATAAGCCAAGTGTTTTCAGAGGCAACCAACAACCTCCAAGGCAACATAGATGAAATTTTTCCATCACTACCGCCAATGTAAACCCCTAAAATGAAGTGGTGATAGTTACACAAGTTATTCATTCAAGAATAGTGAACATACATTTGGATTCTAGTTATACACATTCTTTTATGTCCTAAAAGTTTAGTAGAACAATCCCAACACCACAAAAAACACAGAAGTAAAGATGTTGGTGAGTACGAAAAATGAGGTAATCATTACATCTCATAAGTATTACTCCTCCCCAGTCATAATTTATGGATTGAGCATCCCAGAGAACCTCATTGTACTCCCTCTGGTGTAATTTTATTCAATTCATGGCATGAATTGGCTTTCTTTATACAGAGAAAACATAAATTTCTGTGAGAGGAAAATCACTATCCATATTTAGAATCAACCCCCGATTCTATACAAGATAAAGGAAGAAGATGAATTCTCTTTTTCACTATCTTCTTAAGCATAGATATTACTGCCCTATGAGTACGTGTATCTAACACAAATGATTGAGTCTAAAGAAGAAACCATCCTTGAAGACATGCCTATTCCGAGGGAATTTTCAAAAGTGTTTCCCGATGAATTTCATGGTATTCCTCCAAGAAGAGATGTTGAATTATCAATTAACCTTATACATGGGGAGTTTCCAATATCTAATAATTCATAAGTAATGGATTTTGATGAACATGAGGAGCTGAAGAAACAATTATAGGAGAATCTAGATAAAGGGTTTATACGCCCCAATGATTCACCATGGGGTGATCTAGTCCACTTCATCAACAAGAAGGATGGGTCAATGCCCCGTGGCATATAGTATCATGTGATTAAAAAAATAATGATAAAGAACAAGTATCCTCTGCCTTAAATTGACATCTTTTTTGATCAGCTATGTAGCACACAATACTTCACCAAGGTGGATCTGCAGTTGGGATATTTCCAATGGGGAAGAAGAAGGATATCCCAAAAATTGTTTTTCGTACAAGGTATGAGAACTATGAATTCATATTAATTCCTTTCAGACTCACCAATGCTTCAGAAATCTTCATGGACTTGATGAATAGTGTCTTTAGAGATTACCTTGACAAATTTGTATTAGTCTATATAGAAGATATTATTATATACTCGAAAAACAAGGAGGATCATTATGATCATCAATGAACTATACTAGAGACCTGGAGAAAGGATAAGCTCTATGTGATGTACCGAATGTTTGTGTTTTGGTTGAAGGAGGCCTCATTCTTGGGCCATATCATCACAATCAATGTGATTTCTGTGGATCCCTCTAATTGAGCTGCAATTGATGGATGGATGAGGGTAACATCGGTTACAGATATCTGTAGCTTCCTAGGGTTAATATGATATTTTCACCGATTTTTGAAGAATTTATCTTGATTTTCCAACCCTCTTACAAATCTAACTCGAAAGGGAGTAAAGTTTTCTTGAAGTGATGAATGAGAAGAGAGATTCAAGGATTTGAAAAGGATTCTTAACACTACCCCAGTACTCACACTCCCAATAAGTATAGAAAACTTTATGGTGTACAGTGATGCTTCAAAGAGGGGTTTAAGATGCGTGATAATGAAAAATGATATGGTGATAGCCTGCACCTCAAGGCAGCTGAAAATCCAAGGTCAAAACAATCCAACACATGATCTAGAGTTGGCGGTTGTGATCTTTTCATTGAAAATCTGGCGACTTTATCTAAATGGGGAGAAGTGTGAGATATATACTGATCATAAGAGCCTCAAATATATATTCATACTAAAAGAGCATAATATTATCTAATGGAGATGGATATAGATCATCAAGGATTATGACTTCTCAATACACTACCATCCCAGTAAGGCAAAGAAGGTGGCATATTCTTTAAGAAGAAAGGATCCTGCATCTTTATCAATGAGGATAATTGAAAAGGATCCAATCATCTTAGATTTGAAGAGAATGGCCATGAGAATCATTGATAAATGAACATCATCAGTCCTTTCTCAAATTATTGATCAAACATCCATAGTGGAGAAAAAAAGGATACTCAAAGAAAGGATGTGGAAATTAGGAAAAAGTGGAAGCTATCAGAAATAGGAAATCCACAGAGTTTGTGGTTGAAAAGGACGAAATTGTGAGATTTGGGTCATGATCATATATACCATTTGATCCAGAGATAAAGAAGGAGCTTATGAATGACGCACATAGCTCAACCTACTCTATTCACATTGGGGAACAATGATGTTTCAGAATCTCCAAAAAAAACTTCTGTTGGGACAATATGAAAAGGGAGATTGCTGAATATACGTCAAAGTTCCTAGTATGTCAGAAAGTGAAGGATGAGAGGAAAAAGTCTAAGGGAATGATGCAACCACTAACCATACACACATGGTAGTGGGAGAACATTACCATTTAATTTTTCACCGGACTTCCAAGGACATCTAGAGGAAACTATGCTATATTGGTGGTTGTGCGTCGTCTTACGAAGACAAATCACTTTATCGCAATTTGAGAGGACTTCAAATTGGATCAAATTGCACAGATTTACAATAAAGAAGCTGTAAGGATGCATGGAGTACCACTATCTATTTTATCTGATCATGATCAAGATTCACCACGATGTTTGGGAAAAGTATCCAAAATTCTCTATGCACTGAACTAAACTTCAACACAGACTATCATTCTCAAAATGATGGCCAATCTGAGTGAGCTATTCAGACGTTGGAATACATGTTAAGATATTGTTCTATGGACATAAATGGATTACGTGACCAATATCTTTAACTGGTTGTATTCTACTACAATAACAGTTTCCACTCGAGCATCTGAATGGAATCGGATAAATACCTTTATGGGAAAATGTGCAAAATACTGGAGTGTTGGGATGAAGTCAGTGAGCATAAGCTGCTAGGACCTGAAATGGTTAAAGAAATGGTGGAGAAGGTCCAAACCATTCAACACTATATCAAGAAATCCCAAAGTCGACGGATAAGTTATGATGATAATCATTGAAGATACCATGAGTTCAAAGTTGGATACATGGTATTTCTATGCATTTATCCATGGAAGAAGGTCATGAGGTTTGGATATAAATAGATGTTAAGTCCTAGGTACATCAGCCCCTTCGATATTCTTGATCATGTCGGGGTTGTAACCTATCGACGAGTACTTCCACCTACAATGGAAAAAGTACATGATATCTTTCATGTATCCCTCTTAAGGATGTACAAACCATACCCTTAATATGTAAAATCATTAGAGGTAGTAATGTTAGTGGACGATCTTTCTTACGAGGAGAAACCAGTGAAGATATTGGATCATAGAGATAAATTTCTACATAACAAGACTACACACCTAGTCAAGGTACTATGGAGAAATAATAAGTATGAAGAGGATACAGGGGAACTAGAGGAGGTAATGAAGAAAATGTACCTACACCTATTTTTTTCTTCAAGTTTAAAACTAAATTTCTAGGTTGAAATTTCATCAAGGGGGAAGATTATAATAACCCAAACCTTTATTAATGAAAATTATTCTTGATATAATTAAATGAATTATTATGTAAAATGGGTATATAAAATATGAACTTATTTGGATTTATGTTTTTGGATTTTAAAATAGCATTAAGAATTGTGACCATTGCTAATATAGCCATTAAAATGTGATTACATGACTAGTATAAATATAGGGCCTTATAAAATCCAATTTACTCAGAAAAAGGAAGTGATGGACTCATCTTGTATAATTGCTCCATACTAATCCCATTTTTCGGAGCTCGGAAAGGAGGTGTCAACATTGGGATTAACTCTTATCCAAGCCCAAACCTATCTTCAACACGTTAAGCTCGAACAAAACTGCCTACATGAGATGTGGAAGTTGATAGAGATTACCACCCTTGTGATTTTATCTGAGCCACCCCAAGAGTCTGTCACCATCACACACCTTAACATTTGTTCTTATGAGAGTGTTATAAGGGGTAATGTAATGATCCATAGTACTATTATTATGTACATTATTTTTTATAGATATCATAATTTCATTTTATTATTGTCACTTTGTATATTATTTTTAAAGTCAAAATAACTTTTTTAGTTAATTATGAAATCAATTTTGATGAATTAATGGATTTTCTAATTAAATATTATTTTAATTAAATATTATCACTAAATTAATTTTTATATAATATAAATGACCATATAATTATTGTGAATATGGTTTTATTTTTGTTAATGTTTGAAAAATGTTTATTTCAAAACCAATTAATTTTTTTACAAATGTCAGTTTATATTTAAAATGTGAAAATTTAAAATTTAGAAAATTATTTAGATAAAATGAATATTATTTTTGGAATAATATTTTCAAAATTATCCAATGGTGAGTTTTCATAATTTTTTGAGGGAGTCAAATTTTTAGGGAAAAAATTAAATACTGATTAAATATATAATGCGTTTTATGACATCATAATTTCTCAATAGTGATGTAATAGAATACTATAAATATTATGTGCGGATAATATATGTTTTCCATTAAAATAATGAGATTTTAGGTTTGTTTGATATATTTTACATTGCTTTAGGTGACCCTTCATGACTTACAAAACATTTTATATTTTTAAAATGATTTCCCTGAGAGTGTGACTAACCTCTACATAAGAAACCCTATAATATTAAGAAGTTAGGTCATTGGCCTTATAAAATATTATCTTTTACTATCCTTTGGAAAAAAACCATGGGCAAAAAGAATGGGTTGGTTTGTGGTTTTGATGTGTTTAATGTGTGTGGTCCCAAACCTAAATAATAAAGAATTTCCTCTCATTTCCTATACAAACCCACACAAGATCCCACTTCCTCTTCACTAAATGCCAATGTAGTTCATCAAAACTGCACCATTCTTTCTCTAGAATCAAACCAAGGTGCCCCCAAGACCCCAAGAAGCCTATATAATGCCTCTCTCAAGCCTTTGGGATCACACTTCAATGTAAGGGATTCCTTCCTTTATCATTTCGTCCAATTTATTTAATATTGTTATTCCATTTTATTTACTATTATAAAATTTGGGGTATGATTTCTCAACACCCCCATAATTCTTTATTTATGTTTGAATTTTTATAAACCCATTTTCACTCTCATTAAGGCCTCCCATGTACACCTGTTACCATTCCAAATTTCCGTAAGGAATTTCTCTCTCCTCATTTATATTGAAGCAATTATTTTGTATTATGAATCCAAATTACATTAATTATGTTGGGAAATGTTTCTATAAGACCCCCTTACGTTAAATTTCATGTATATATTATAAGACACTATTTTATCTCTCATCATACTTTTTTATGAATTCTTAGGTTACGCTGTGATGCTGTCCAAATTGCACTATCATTTTTCAATCCAAAATCATTGTGTAGTGAATAACATGATCATTTCTCTATCAAGGATATTCACCTTAAAAGAAAATTACTTTTTGATAGAATATTTTCATGTATGAATGCTTTATTAATTTTATTTGGATTAAATTATGATGTTTAATGAATCTATATTGTTTGATCTTTTGGCACACTTATGTATGAACTGAAATATTTAAAAAGGGAGCACCATGATAGTGATCCAATGCATTGGGTAAATATTAGTATCATGATATATAAAGTTAAATAATGGATTAATAATTCTAATTAATGTTCAATGAGGGTTTACTCATGATCTATGTGAAATTATCTTTGAATCATGCTAATACAATGTTAGGTTTTGTTTCCACAGTTCCATGTTATGATAATCATGTTATATCCTACCTTTTTGTTCATATCTCTTTTATGCTCAATTGATATGCCTATTGCCTATAATGTAATGTATTCTTCATTTTATGCCTTGTTTAATCCGATACTGGGCTTTATAGATCACCCTTTTCTTATTCATGTCCTCGGGTTATCCCATACAATGCTATATACGATGGAATGTAGTGGTCATGTAAAGGATGTTTTCAATAAATACATTGTGTTTCATGTTTTATGTCATTATGTATTGTTCTTAATCCCTAAAGACAGTAGACCTCTCGATCATCTATGTTGTATCAAGGGAATATTTTGTGTAATAAATCATGTTTAAGTGAGTTATAAAGATCCGAGTTGTTAAAAGAAATACTTCCATCACTTTTATCATCAAATTTATCTAAATTATTCACTGAATTTAAAATAAAAACATTACTTACAAAAACTATAAATTAACCTTCTTAAGGGGTTTTTCTTTTTAATAATTATTAAATATTATTCTTTAACAATGCTATAATATGAATTCTATTTGAAATATAACATGCAGAAAAAATATCATTAACCCAAAAATATCTAAGAAAATTATATCTTTTTAACATAGTTTTAGCAATTTTAATATCAGATCTATTTTTTTGTCTTACAACAACATTTTGTTGTGGTGTCCTAGGAGTATAAAAACTATTAAAATTACAATTTCATTCAAAAAAAATAAAAATAAAAATTATTAAATTCACCTCTTTTATCACTGTGAATAGAAATAATCATACAATTTTTTTATTTTGATTTAATTTATAAAATGTATAAAATCTAGAAATTGTATCATTTTTATGAGAAAGGATGTATACTAAAGTAAATCTACTATAATACTCAATAATAACTAAGGTATATTTCATTGAACCAAGGCTATAAATTTGATTGGGGAAATATAAATCAAGATTCACTAACAATATAGGTCTATTAGTACTTATCTAATTGATGGGTCTAAACTAAATTTTGTGTTTCTTCCCATTCATTAAAGCTTCACATACATGAAGACGTTCTTTCTTCAAGGAAGGTAGTTGTAACACATTCTAATGTGTTGAGAGCTTATGAAACATTCAGAAATTATCATTACCTAAACATATATTCCAATGGATGCAGTTATTCTCTACAATATTCAAAAACATTGCTTGATGAATAGTTAGTTTAGAAGAATCTGTAATATAAATATTAACTTTTTTAATAGCATAAAATAATAAAGAACCATCATTAAAAACTAAAAAATTTCAGTTTGAAATTTATCTTTCATTTCATCATCATATAATAATGATATAATACATAAATAATGTTTTAAACCATCATTATATAAATCATTAGAAATAAAAGTAGAATTTGAAGTAACAACTTTACCAAAACCTTTTACTTTTCCATTAGAATTGTCTCAAAATGTTACAATGCTCCATCACATGTGTTGTAAGTAGTAAACATTTATGGGTCTCTGGTCATATTCCTAGGACATCCACTTTCTATGTACCATATATCATTCTTGTTACATTTAAGGCCCTTGTCATAAAAAACTAAATTACTTGAAAATTTTCGTACCTGAGAAACATTAGGTCCAATTGGATTAGTAATAAAATTTTTAGGTACCCATATAGAATTTAAATATGTATTTTAAGGTACTATAGATAATAATGGTTTAGAAATATTATTTTGTTTGAAAATCCCAAGGACTATTTAGATCTTAGAGAACAATTATTTGTATAGTTACCATTATGACACATTTAAAACAAGTAACAGTTGAAGTAAAACCATTTTTGATTTTTTAATAAATGATTTTTATAAATTTGAGGTAATATTCAGTCATAAAAAAAACCCTGTTTATTTTTATCTACTTTATTCAAAGACATCATATCATGATATATTTCATGACCTTGAATAAAATAAGATAAATTTTTTTTAAGACATTCAATTTTGTTTTTCAAATTTTAATTCGAATATTGAGAAGAGTTCAAATTTTCATTAAATTTTGAATGAGAAGATGAAAAATAGTGCTAATTTTTTTTTCATTCTTCTGGAAAAGTATTTTATATTTAGAAACATGTTTTTTATTATTTTATTTATGCTTATTATATAAATTAGCAGCTTTAAAAATATCATTTCTTATTATTTATCTTTTTTATTTTATTGCAACAAATTGTGGATTTTCAAAATCACATTCGGAATTAGAATATTAAGAATAAAAACAAGAATTATTAACCCTCTCTAGTGGTTCAATAATGAAAAAGATACCATAAATTTTTTTATTTCTAAATTGTTCACTGGAATAAAATTCTTTTGTACAAATCCAACTAGTGTTCAACAACTTTTTCTTCTTTTGGTATCTTTTTTTATTATTTATTTTAGGAAAATCAGGTGTGATATGAAATTTCTTCCTACACTCATAAAAAGTAACATCCTAATCATTATAAATCATATCACCTTTCTCATCTCCCTTATATTTTTATTTTTGAGGTTTTTTTCTAAACCAATTATTGAAACATTTCTTTTTCATTTTTTGTAAACTGTATTTATAATATATGCCATATATTTTTTTGTACAAACTATAAAATCATAATAATAAGAGTATATAGAAATAATATCAAAAAATTTGAAATCTAAAAATTTTATTTTTATTGTCTCCTCAGAAGCTATATTAATAAATTCAAGTTCATATTGAAGTAGTGATCCAATAAAGTGATCCATGGTGTATTATTTGATGTAATTTATTTCTTCAATGGAAACCTTCTTTGCATTCCATTTCTTTTGTAATTCTAGTAGGACTCCTTCAAGTATTACTGGGGTTTCCAGAGATTCCTTAAGTTAATTAATTCCATTCACAAGGCTCGTGAATTTGTGGAATAGTTGGTTGAATTTGTCATCTTCAGCAATCTTGAAGTCTTCATACTCAACATGATACATTTCGAGTTTGGTTCGAATCAATTTGTGATAGGAAAGGTGAGTTACTTATAATATATTATTTATTTCATGAAATATTTTATAGGAAAACATATGACTAAAACGAGTTATATTAACAGAAAAATATAAAATAATAACAACTTGGTAATTTAAAACATGTTTTGTAGCATCATGTCCGGTAAGAGTATCTCGGTCAACTTCAAGAAGTGTGTAATATTTTGACAAGATAGACTAGTTCATAATGCTCAATTCTGTTAGGTAAGACTCCATTCAAGATCTATACTATCCATAATTATTTCTATAATTTTGTTTGTGGTTTTTCAGGTACCCATGAATCATTTTGGTTCAATCCTACCATATTATAAGATGTTTTCAATATACAATGAGGTATACAAAAAAATAATCACAAATAATATTATAGAATAATTTAGAGAGAGATTTGAAAATTCCAAAAGGAATATAATATTGAGAAAAACAGATCTAATAAAATCTACAATGTATTTCTCTCTATTACAAATTTTCAAGTTGGAATGGGTAATGAAAGATGGTCTAGAAAAGTTTGAATATATCAGATTAAAAAAATTAATCCAATAAATAAATAAATTAAAATAATTAATAATGTAAATTATAATGGTTAATTAATAGCAGGAAAATTAAATTAGGAAAGGTTGTTTTTTTACAGTAGTTCCGTCCAAAGTGGGTCTACTTATACTATTATAACCCTCTACTTGGTGAGAGATACATGTGCACTAATTTATTTCTAGGGAAATCATAACCCAATTAAAAAATATTTTTCTTGAGGAGGGATAACCAAGACACTAAAGTTATTATGGGGACTCAAAAATGTTACAACCTGACTTTAGAAAATGGGACACACAACCCAAACAACCCTGAATTTATATATAAAGAGTCACAACCATTAAATCATGATGATAGAATACAGGATTCAAAACCCAAGGAAAATAATATAAAATAATGATTTTATGTTTAAAATAATAAATATAAAAATAGATTTCATGTGAGAGATATGAAATAGTGTTACAAACTCACAACCAGATGAATGAGAAGATAAAATATCAATGAAATGGTATGGATTGTTGAGGATTAGACTCGATCATCTCATCAAGGACAATGTTGTTAAAGAAGAACTAATTCAGCTCTTAAGATATCATGCTAGTGATGAAAGACAATGTCATCAGACATTATAGATTGCAAAGGAGGTTCAATGTTCACATATCTTTATCTATAAAAAAATAGAGTATCAAAAATGTTAATGCGTGTCTTGAAATTTTCTATATTTCTATTCTGTGTATATTTTCCTGAAAAGGGTAAAGATGTATATATATATATATATAATAAATATTCAATAGTTTCAGCAGCTCAACTTTCTTCAAATATTTAAAATATTCCTAGTTAAGGTCTTTTTTAAATATCTCCTTAAAAATCACATCATTGTTACCTATTTATTCATGTAGAGTAAATATCAAATAAAATAATTGAGAATTATTTGTATAACTATTCTGAAAATGTCTACATAAATAGAGAAAATTTTAATTATTTAAAATAATGATTTAAATCCATACAAAATTCTTTAAATTTAAACAAAATAGTTCTTTATAACTAGCATCACAATCCGTATGTAAATTAAAAAATTATAATTTATATTATTTTTGAAACCTCCAAATTAATGTGAAAAATAAGTTGAATAAATATTAAAATTTCTCTAAATATTACTTCAAAAATATTAATAACTCTTCAATTATAATTTTTATATTTAATGAGATTTTTCTCATTAGAAAAAATATTAAAAATAATCTATATATTTTCAAAAAATCAATTTAAAAAAAAATACACCGAATGAATAGTAATATTATAATATAATGTAATATATGGTTGATGAAAAATAATGTTCACTATTCTTAAATATAAACATAGGGTATGACCCACACTTTGAGGAATGAATAGTAACATAGGGTATGAATCGTACTATCCACTATTCTTGACTAGTAATGTAGCACATGGATGATGAATAGTAATGTAGGGTTGATGAAGCATACATTCCACCATTAATGAATAGTAATGTAGCGTATGGTTTATGAATAATAACATAGGGTTTATGAACCATACTTCCCACTATTCAAGAAGAGTAACGTAGCACATGGATGATGAATAGTAATGTAGAGTTGGTGAACTATATTTTAAAGTATTGTGAAAGTAGGTTTCCCATACGTTGTGAAAAAATAGGATAACATACTTTAGAAAACATTAAGGAATTTTTAAGGTCTCTAAATAGAATATTAAGACTTTGTTCAAAAATAATTATTTGTATAAAATCTTATTCTCCTTATAAATAATTAAGAGTAAAATAAATATGGAATCTACTATTTCCAATATCATTAAAAAATAGAACCAATAACATTTTTTAAAATAGTAGTTCTAAAAAATCAATGAAGAATTCAAGTAATTTAATATCCATTCAAAAGACCTTTTTAGACTTCTATGTAAATTATTTTAAAAAAGATTAACATGTACAGTTTTTCTAAAATCATGTTTCATGGG
The DNA here is from genome assembly GCA_963277665.1 of Viscum album. Lineage (NCBI taxonomy): Eukaryota > Viridiplantae > Streptophyta > Magnoliopsida > Santalales > Viscaceae > Viscum > Viscum album. The sequence continues at coordinate 1,286,207,878 of OY728133.1, forward strand.
AATCTAATATATTTAAAATTTACAGTAAAATAAACACATAATCTTTTTAAAAATAATTTCTATTGAGTTTCTAAAACTGTGGCATCAAATTAATTAAATTTTTAAAGTAAAAAAAATACATTTTCATACATCCTCCACCACTATTGAATTTTGGATAAATATCATATCTATCTAACATGATAATATTGACACAAAATTGATAATTTTAGCTTAAGAAATATTCAAAATAAAGAATGGTTTTTAAATGAAAATCACACGTAATCAAATAAATGAAAACATGAATATGAAAAACAATCTCCCCCAATAATAAAACAAGTAATCAATCAAAAAAGAATACACGTACACAAACATCCACCCAATAGTAATTATGGGAAGACACACCATGATACTTTCCTAAAGGGGATGGTATTTTGTTACATGTGTGGGAAAAAATGCCACGAAGCTCGTGATTACAAGGAAATAATGTATCTAAAAATGTTGAATGCTACAATTTTAAATTGTTGGAAAATTCAAAAAATGATTTTTCTATGATTTAAGGAAAATTTCCTTAGAAAAGACCAAGGGAGAAAGGAAAAGCTTTGGTGATCACAACTATGGAGTTTGAAGTTCCTAGTGATGTGGTGTCATGTAATTTAATCATTTCCTAAAATTTATCCAAAGAATAATTTGATCATGGATCCTAAAATTCCTTTATATCTTCCCACTTTTCATTAAACAATATATACTTCCAATTAAAATTAACAAGGGTGCTTTTGGTCAAAACCCCTAAGTGGTGTCTTATTGCATCAAATATGTGTAAGTAAGTTCCTATTATGGTATATAAATGTTATTTATCTACTAACTTTATCATTATAACTATCATTGACATTGATATAATCACTGGTATTGATTGGATATCAAAATATGACGTGAATTTGTTTTTCAAGAAGAAGAAAGTCTTGATTTATGAGGAAAATGTAGAATCCATTATCTTTAGAGAAGAAACTTAATAATCTATTTCTTATCAAGATCCACCTCATATTTCTCTTCTAAATGAATTCCTTGGGGAATATCAGAATATAAAACCAACTAATCATCAAATTGAGTACGTAACTATTATAAAAGAATAAATTTATATATTTCTATAAGATTAACCTGGACATCCTCTAGAAAAATAGGTTGAGTTTTTTATGTATTTAATCCCTTATGCAAGTCCAATATCAAAAACTCCCTATAGAATAGACAATATGGAATTATTAAATGTGAAGAAACAACTAGAGGATTTAATTCATAAAGGGATTTATTCACCCAAATGTATCTCTATGGGGATCTCTGGTTCTATTTTTTAAGAATAAATATGGATCAATGAAACTATGAATTGACTATAGATAAATACATTCTATTACAATAAAGAACAAGTATCCTCTTCCACACATTGATGATTTTTTCATCAACTTCATGAAGCGCAATAATTTTGGAAGATTGACCTTCATTCTAAATATCATAATTTATGTGTATTGAAGGAAGATATTCTAAAGACTGTAATCTAAACTAGGTATGAGCATTATGAGTTTATAGTAATGTCATTTAGACACACTAATTCCCCTTTGTTTTCATGGATCTAATGAATAGAGTGTTCAATGAATATCTTAATATTTTTTATATAGTTTTTTAATGATATCAAAGAAAAGTACAAATTATATGAAGACCATGATATGCGATATTTTTTTATTTTGAAGACTCTTAGAAGAAATGAACTCTATTGGATGTTTAGAATGTGTGAATTCTTGCTTCAAGAAATATCTTTTCTTGGTAATATTTTCTCCAATGATGGAATCTCAATTGATCATGAAAAAGAAAAGGAAATCCAAGAATGGCCAACACCAATGAGAATAACTAAGTTATGTTGTTTTATTGGTTTCAAACGTTACTATCAGGAATTTTTTCTAGAATGATTCCCAATTGGAAATCCTATTAACCAATCTCACATGTAAAAGGGTTAAATTCATTTGGACTATATAGTGTGAAAAATGATTTAAATAATTGATGTGAATAATAGTCAATGATCTTATCTTGATTTTACCATCTAGGAATGATGGGTTTATCATTTATATTGATGCATCAAGGAAATTACTTGGATGTGTTCTTATAAAAAATGATAAGTTTATTGGATATGCATAAAGGTAGTTAAAAAATCCTAAAGAAAACTACCAAACTTATGATCTTGAGTTAGAAATAGTAATTTATTTTCTGAAGATATTGTGACACAATCTCTATCGTGAAATATGTGAAAAATATAATGTTCATAATGGAATGAAATATATTTTCTCACATAAATAACAAAATATTATACAATGGAGATGGCTTGAGATACTCAGTGATTATGAGTTCATAACACACTACCACCCAAGGAAGGAAAATAAGGTGGAAGATGCTTTAAGTAGAAAAGACCATGGAGATCTGAAAAAAAATTCGAGTTAAAAGAGATCCTATGTTCATGGATCTTGTAATGATAGATCTGGGAATTATCATGGAAGGTGAAACATCACTTATTTTTTAAATGGTTTCCAAACAATATTTACTAGAAAGAATAAAAATTTATCAGTTTGATGCTGAGGAGTTTCAAAAGATAATTAAAGATGTGAATGATGGGAGACTGATTAAATAAGTATTTGAATATAGTATTTTGAAATTTGGGACGAGGATTTGCGTTCCCGATATACCTATTCTAAAAATGGAATTATTGGATAATTCTCATACCTCCAATTTCTCTATTCACCATGGTAACACTAAGATGTATATAGATTTTAAAGAACATTTTTTGTGCGACAACCTAATGAGGGATATTGTGAATTATGTGTAAAGATGTTTGGTTTTTCAACAGGTGAAGGCTGGAAGAAAACATTGTAGAGGAGTCATGAAACCTTTTCCTATACCTATAGGAAATGGGATGATATTAAGTTAGTATTTTTCATGGGGTAACATAAGACACCTACAAGAAATAATGTGATATGGTTTACTTTTTACCATCTTACCAAATCAACACATTTTTTTCTACAAGGGAAGCTTTACCACTTCAATGTTTAGAAATAATTTACATTAATGAAGTTTTACGACTTCATGGCATACCTTAATCTATTGTTTATAACCGTGATCCTCATTTTACATCTAGATTCTAGATAAGTATTCAGAAGGACCTAGATATTGAGCTTTGTTCGAGGACAACCAACCACCCTCAAACTGATAGAAAAACATGAATAGACTTCTCAAACATTATAAGACTTTTTTAGATCTTTCTCACTTGACTTTCAAGGTATATTGGGTAAATATTAACCTATAGTAGAGTTTTCATATAAAAATAGATTCCATTCATGTTTTATGTTGTTAACATATGAAGTGTTACATGGAAATAGATTTCACACACCAACGGGATGTGATGATGTTCATGAATGAAAACTTATAGACCCATAAATTGTTGAGGAAACAATAAAAAATGTAAAGATTATTTAACCCCATATAAAAATAGCTCAAAGTATTCAAAAGATCTATGTCGATAACTGAATGAAGGATTTTGATTTTTCTGTAACAGAACATGTTTTCATGAAGTTATCTACATGGAAGGGTGTTATATGATTTGGTATGAAGGGTATATTAAATCCTAGGTAACTAGGACCTTTCATAATTCTGGAACAATTTAGAGCTATAACATTCCATTTTGAAATTCAACCAAGTCTCCCTAAAGTTCTCAATCTATTCCATGTATCACTGTTAAAAAAATACATGCTATATCCAATGCATGTAATCACCTAAAAAGAAATAGAACTAGAACCTAATCTGTCTTATTGTGATGATACTATTATGATTCTTGATGCTAGGGAACATGTATTGAGAAACTAAATGACTTGTCTGGTAAAAGTTCATTGAAGAAACAATAAAATGGAAGAGGAAATGTGGGATCCTGAAGAAATTGGGATGAAGAACCACCCAAATATTTTAATGAAGTTATATTACAGAAATACAGAGGATGAATGTTTTTGAAGAATGGAATAATGTAACACCCCAGTCTTCTTGGCTACACTTCTTTTTAAATAAATCAAGGGCTTGCACAACATGCAACACCGAGTTCGAATGCACCATGACCTATCAAACTATACATCTAAAAAGCGGTTATGAATAGTGATAAACAAAATTTGAACTTTATAAACATTTTTTAATAGATATTTTATTTTTAAATTTAGAACATCAATATTTTCTTAGAGTGAATTTTATTTTTTTTCGGAAAAGTTTCAATTTTTGATTAGTTGTAAGAAATACAGCATGGCTGTTAAAAATATAATTTCTCATTTAAATAATAATTTAACTATAATTTATTTCATGTCACAATTGATAAATAATACATATATTAATCTATCATAGTTTATTGGATTAAAATTTTAATATAATTAAATATAAAAATTTATTAAACTTTTGAACGTCTCTTTTACCCGCCTTCTAGCCACATCTACATGATTTACATTAAACATAATTTGACAAATTATATGAATTTAATTTCAACAAATATAAATAAATGGTTGAGATAATTATGAATAATGTGGTCTAACAAGATCAAAATAAATTTTGTAGAATAGTAACTTTTGGATTTTAATTACCATGGTTAAAGGTAAATAGGGGAATTAAAAGTACAAATAATATTATAATAAGATAATATTACCGTAATAGTTGTCCTAATTTCATTGGATAAGTTTTTTTAGACTGAAATAAAACCTAAGACCAAAATATGATCCATTTTATGAAACTTATGTTACATTAGTACATTTATTATATTTTATCTAAAGAAGATTAGAAAATGTCTAATTCATATTTTAATAAATATATCATTTTCAATATGGGGTTATATTAGTTATATGTTATACTATGAAAATATTTTAGAATTATAAAATGTTTATCTACATAATGGTAATATTTTTTATAATTTTAGTATATAAATAAATAGAAAAAACTATGACATAAAAATGATTTAGTAATTAAATTATTAAAGGAATAATCTATTAAATCATATTAAAAATTTTAAAATAAATATAATTTGTCATAATTATTGACATAATATAATTTTAAAGATAACAAAAACATGTTAGTGACATATTTTTTGTATCTATTAAATGTTATCATGAATATTTGATATTTTCAAATATTAAAATACTGAATAAGTTAAAAATTGACATAAATAATATATTAAAAGAAATAATATTTTATTAAAAGTTATAAAATTCATAAAAATATCATGTTATTCAATCTAACTATTATAATATTAAATATTTCATAAATTATTAAATAGGGGTTCTTTTTTCATTTTATTGTATATATATTATCCATATATTATTATAATACAAGTAAACACACTAAGAGTTAAATTGTTTTACTAAGAGTAAAATCCAAACAATAAGGTTACTTTTGTGATCTAAACATGTCTAAAAATAATTTCTTGCGAATTTTTAGACCCATCATCATCATAATCACTAAATAAATCAATTTGGATATTTTTAAAACCTAAAATAAATTTATAATAATATAATATTTTTGGAGTTTTCAAAAAGTGGCCCTCCCCTCTCTTATAAAAGAGAACATCACCGTCTCCTAAATTCAAACATATAAATAAATTTTATAGTCCCGAACCAACCCAATTCTCCTCCAAAATTTCATAAATTAATCATATAGGACATAATTTGGGAAGAAATCCATCTTATGGGGTCCTTTTGTGAAAATCAAAATGAGACATTCAGAGAAGAGGTAATTGTGTTACCAATTTCATTCAATTTATTTTCTTATTCTACTTCCTTATACTATGTCTTTTCTATAATAAAGTAATAAATCCAGTATAATATGAATTTTGGTATGTTATTTTTGTTATGAGGCAACCAAATTCATCATTTTATCCATCCTATGAATAACAACATCACCATGTGTGCGTACCACGACGTGGTGAATGTTTTTATTAAACACTAAATTATTTTTATAGGTGTAATTATGAATAAAATGGATACAAATAATTAATATAAAATTATAATGATTCTTTATAATTAATATTCCATCCATTTCTTTAACATTTCACCATCAAAGGAATGAAATCGTTGATTGTGTGTACGTACGACCTAAAGTCTCTACGACAAGGTGAGATTCAATATCCCCATTAACCATTAAAAATGATTATAAAATATATGTGATGATTAAAAATAATGAATATGACATTTATATAATTACATATATGAATATAATACATCTTCTTCTTAAAAAACATGACTGACACAACAAAACATGCATAAAAAAACAAAGCTGTTAACACCCGAAATAATGGTAATACAAATTCTTTTTAACAAAATGATATAATTGGTTCATATATGATATAATAAATATAGATATGGTTCTGGTATAATTTAATGACATAATCTAATCATTATGCATGAATTTAACAAACCCTCTATTAAAGGAATGTATATGTTAACTGTTAATTTTGAAACCTCAATATTATACGAGGTTGTTTATACATAAGTATATACTGGGACAACTTTATCATCCGTGTCCATGTTTCATACAAATGTATTTCAAAATACAGTTTAATTTTTTTAAACTCATTTTAAAAAATGTTTTACTTTTTATAAAAAATTTAAAAATAATCTTTCTGTTGTTTTTCAAATGATGTACTTTATGATCTTTTCAACAATTTTAGGTAAGAATATTTTTTAACTTATATAGTGGAACTGGTTTTTTTCTGTCATTATGACACCTTAAAATTTTGAGGAATACCTTATAATATTACACAAATATTTTTAAAATAATTGTTTTATTTTATAATTTCATGACTTTTAAATGATTTCAATGAAAAAAATGGCTATTTATCTTAACGAGTTTTATTTATTTATTTTAAAATTTTCATCAATCTCAACATCCTTTGTGGGATTTTATTCCTAGTTGAGGTTGATTTATTGTGATACAATCTTCCAAATTGCATTAATGATTTTATGATATGTTTTATTTGGGATGTGCTATTTTGATACCATTCATGGTTTATGGTTGAATTAATAAAATTTTATTTTCTAGTTTTAATATGAATGTTTATGTTATGTTTCACCCTTTTCATATGAGTAAATTTTTTGACTTAGTCAGTGATGAGAAGGGCCTAATATATCCCCTCGATGGATCAATATGTATCATGAGACAACCTAGTTTAAGTTTTAACTCTTTTATGTATAATCTTGGAAGAAGAAATTAAAAATATCATTATGTTGTCTAACATTATGCATTCCATCATTATGAGATTAGTTATTGATATTGCATGTGATTATTCAACTATTAGAATATCCATGTGAATGTTTAAATGTAATTATTTTATTTATTATTCCCATATTCTGATGATGATTATGTTTTAATGTCTTGTGTTACAATTTTATACGTTTCCATAAATGTTTATGCTGATTTATGACAGCTTCTACTATATTTTTTATCCTTACTAAGAATCCGAGATCACCCCTTTATTATGGTTCATTTTTCCATAGGATGTGAGAAGTATGATATTAACGACCTGTAGGTATAATATAAGGGATATGAGTGCTTCAAAAAGAGACACTATGTTGTTTTTCATTTCAATATATAATTTAAAACTTCTATTTTATCTAACCTTTCCAAGGCTTCAAAACTGATCAGTCATTTAGGATTTGATTTCCTATGTTCATGATAATGTAATAAAATAATTCACCGAATCCCAGAAACTGGTGTCTAGGAGTTACACATATTTTTAATGGACAAGACCCCGAAAACTCACTTTCATAACTGCTGACAATGCACATTCAAGGCAAGTATGTGATTCAAAGACGGAAGGCCAAGAAGGAAGTGAAACTATTTTTACACAATTTCACTAATGAAATACAAGAACATGATGGAATTATTTTGGAGTATCAACACACAAATCATATAAAGAACCAAATTAAGGATTTCTGTGATGATATATGGTGAACTCATGATGACGAGGACCTATCTTCTAAGCTAGATGTGTGAGATCAATAAAATTTGGATGGATTATGGAACACGTATTGGGTAAAACATGATCTTCCTAATACATACATTGTAGAATATACAATACCATTACATTTCACATTAGCCATTTAATATGGAGACATCACTGATGTGGTTTAATTTGAAGAAAATATGAAGGATACTGACTATCTACATCCACTTACTACAATCCATATCTAAGAGGCAGTTGCCACTAAAGGGGAGATTACAGTTAAACCAATTTAGGGAGTTGATATTTTTTAAAAATCTATTTCATTTGATTTTTTTAAATATAAATTGAGTATTACTTCCCAATGGTTTTAATTTTCTTATTCATAAAATCATTCTTATGTTATGAAGAAAGATGATTAATTTAAACATGCACATATTGAGGAACATAAGAAGCTCCCTAATTTTGATGAAGATACACTTGACTAGGCCCATAAATAAGTTCAAGTAGATCAGCCAGTGGAAATCTAGATAGAGTCTAGTAACAAAGAAATGTGGCATTCTTATTTACAATTTTCAGGTTTAAATTTAGTTGAATTAAAAATACAATATAAATCTAACTTTGATAATTCAATTTATACATCTTATGTTGAGAATGTACTAGAAAATATGGATGAATTCATACATGTAGAAAACATGGAAGAGGGGGATCCATACTTCATCCCACCTGATCCCTAAAATAAATATCTAATTGTGAAGGGGTGGGGGATCTAGTATACTCTATCCATGTTTCATTCCACACCAAAAAATAATAAACACATTCTTTTAATTTTTCATGTGGTTGTTCAAGTACAAGAAGATCCACCCACCACCAGACATTGAATAATAACTGGTATTTCCCTCTAAATGAAGTAAAAACTCTGGACCCACTACTGGGATCATACATATATGTATCTTCCAATTTTATTTCTATAAATTTATATTTAAATTTCATTCGAATATTTGGTCCAACAGGCATCTCACTCTATTTCAACTTTTTAAATATAAATGACATGATCTTTGCACGTAAATGAGAATTTTTTATATGTTCACAACAATATAAGTCAAAACTAAAAAATAGAGTAAGATTATTAAGCTTCATATGAAAGGTATTTCACATTTATTTTTTATCTTTTTAGCTCCCTACATTTATGTCTAAAAATATTTTTTCAACATTAAAATCTAACCTTTCATCCCCATAGTATAATTTATGGTTTACATAACATACCAAAGAGACATGAGTTTCTTATAAATCCTTTAATTCCATGTTATATATTTCAATTTTAATGAAATTAAATGATTAAGATAGATAATTTAATTATTAATGAAAAACATGGATATTTAAATGAGGACCCATGGTTTAAGGGAATTAATTGATTCAGGTAAATAGAATTCCCTAATGATTTTTCATTATTTAAATTTCTGAATTTTTTTTGAATTTTTTTAATTATTAGTCTGGACTTGAGTTATTGTCCAAAATAATATATCATTTTCTTAATATTATTTCTATATAAAGTAATTGATATTTATTTTCATCATATATCTTGAGTTATATTGGGACATTCCCTCTGATAAAGCATGAATTGAAAATTGTCATACATATGACTATGAAAATACCCATATAAAATGATTGATTATTATTTTGAAGATACCATATCCTTATACCACCATTACATCAATCTTTTTTTAGAAATTGGAAACCATGAATATACATGATAATAATGAACAATGTCTCACTCCATTTTAATCCATTCGAAACCTCCTCTTATTTATTTAATGATATTATATAGTTGAAATTTTTTTTAGAAGAAGGTAATGAAAAAAGGGATGAAATTAATATGATTGAATAACTGTGGGGTTCTACTTTGGGTAATAATAAAATTTACTTGATTCATACATTTTGCATTAACTTTTTTCACTTCTTAAAAAAATTATGAAAAAATATTAATGGGTTGTAACATAGAAGAATCAAGAATCTCCATCAATGGACCAATTATTGTTATCATATTTAGTTATGTGGTGGATGTGACATTATGATAACCAAAAAATTATAAGAAGAATAAAAAATGAGAAATAACTTTGAATAAGAATAAAAAGTATAAAATAAGATAAAAAATGAAATAAGGTGCAAAAGTACTTCATTATGAATTACATTTATCATGAACTTTCATTGAGATTAGGGAAGTGGGAGTTGCTAAAATTAAAAGGGGTTCCTTTAATTATAACTTCACTTATGATATCATGATTTATACTTTAGGATATAAACCTCCCCCTTGACCATTATTTTTAAAACCTCAATTCTTACCATCCTTATGCCTCATTGTTATTTGAACATTGAATGACAATCCTAGATGATTATATGTGAAATTTTGCTTTACGTAGTAAAGAAAAGTGTTCATTTACAAGACTATGGACATGGATAATGTTCTCATGATATGATAATAACTATACCTGAGTTTTTATCAGGATTGAAGAATTAAAACAACCAAATGTTAGGTAAATCATTATTTGGAATTTTAATAAAAATGTATTAAGGAACTTTAATAGATGAGAAGTGCCGTTCAATAATTTTCAAATGGAGAAAAATAAAATAAATTTATTTATTTATAAATTGGTAATTGAGAAATTTAATTGATATTATATATATATATATATTTATATTTTATATAAAATTGATAATTATTTGATTTTAGTACTTTTGAATTTGAATACTAATAACATTAATTCCCTCTGGTATTCAATTTTGATATTTTATGCTTGAAAAATGAATAGTGTATGTGTGGTGGTATTTAAAAAACATAAATATCATGCATATATTTTAGCAAAAATTTATAATTTTTGAAGAAATTTAATTAATAATTCCCTTGAAATTTATTTTTTTAAATTTTTTTGGAATATGGTAATAAAGAATGAATGTGAATTTAAATAATTGTTTTCAATTAAAAATTATTTTATGAAATTATATATTGATTATTTTTAAGTGTTATAACATTTACATAAATAGTTATTATTTTTTCCTATTACAAAAAAACGAGCCTTCCAAGGAAGCACATATACTAAGGTTATCATGCCACATAACTAGATAAAGAGTTAGCTGGCCACATACAACCACGAGGCTAGGCCTCCAAACCTCAAGACTAAGCTTGGATTAGTTAATGTGTCATCAATCCCATAAATGTGTGCTCTATTGGGGATCACGATTATGGGGGGTAGAGGTAGGCTGAAGCAAGTTAGGGATGCATGTGGTGGGGCCGTCATGTGTGTGTGTGTGTGCTAGTGCCTCTCAAGGGACTATCCTAGAGATAGTTTCTTAGAATAGTAATAAGGAGAATTTATTGTTCAACATAACACTCTTGGTGCTCGGTTTTGATGTGGGATAGTAGATATTATGGGTAGTGTTATTTTTTACTAAACAACTATCAGTTCATCTCATTCATTTGAGCCCCACACCTAGATAGATCTTCAATTGCATTGTCTCCATCGATTTCACTGGCCACCACCTCTATCCTTCAAATAACCCAATCTCAAACCCATGAAAAGGTTGAATTCAATCTATCACCACTATCACCACCCCTTGTCATCATGAATCACTCTTGAACCCTCATACTATCTCCATGAACATAAGATTTAGATCCCTTCATCCAATTTAAAGGAAATTGAGGTTGAAGAAGGGGACACTCCCACTAGTTACTTTCACTTTATGCTTCCAGGTGGAAGTCCAATGCTCCTCACATCTCATGCAGTCACGTTGTGGAAATAGGATTCTCCAATGATCTATCCACACCAATTGGTTGTCCAATATGATGAATATCTCCTGCAATTTGTGGGAGAATATTTGAAATATTTAAATTTATATATATTAAATGAGGATAATCATTGACCATGAGGAGGGGGATGAGGACTCCTCCTCCTCCTATTAAAATAGGGCAACACCCATGCTACTAAAGTGTTTGAATTTGAAGGGGGATTCTTCTGAAGGTCAGTGATACATTACTTCTTCTTTGTTGTTTTTTATTTTTCAATTTATATTTTAATTTCATTATCATTTATTTTATTAACTAAATTCATTCATGATGATATTTCTATTATTTGATTCTTCTCACACCCGTTATCTTCTGTTATTATTATTGTTATAATCTTCTTAATCAAATTAGTTATTCAATTTAACCATTTGTAATTATTTATTTTATTAAAATTATTTATATAAATATTTTTCTATATCTCCGCCAGACTCTTCTCAATTTAATTTTGTGATTTTTATGTGCCTTCTTTCTCCCACTTTTTCAATTACATTTTATTTTATTTTATTAATATCTCCACCATTCATCTTTTTTTAATATTATTTATCTTTTATTATTATATATTATGTTCCATAGTTTCCTCATAACCTAAAAATGTAGTTATAACCTGAGTTTTTCCTTGAGGGATGTAGGATGAATTTTCATTTCATTCTGCAGATAATTTTTAGGTTTTATTAGGATTTTGATGAGAAAGGGAAAAGTGCATGGGTGTGGTGATTGTCCACCATAAACCCTAATCAAAACTCATTTAAATTTTCTTGTATAAATATTTTCACTCAATTTCAATAAACATATGATCTTAATAATATGATGTTGATAATTTTAGTAGATGAAACAAACAATCATGGAGTTAGGTCCTAGATGATGTCACACTTTTGATTGAGGTTTTCCATAAACATCGACTACAACAGGTGGTCGAATTGAGATTGAAAATTTATTCCACATTTAACACAAATAAATAATGTAATAGTAAATTAAATGTGAAATGTCATTATTAAAATATCAAGCTAAATTTAAACACAAAAATATTGAATGATGAAACCCATAAACCAAATTAGAAAGGCCAATTTCATTCTATACTAATTACATTCCTACATTTCATGTTAGATTAATTTTTAGTATTTCATATATTAAATTAACACAGAAAAAATTATGTAGTTTAGGTGAATTTGATTAAATAAGTGAATATATGAGATAACTCCTCAAGTGAGATTAACCTCATTATCCACTGTGTTTCACTAGGGAAATAATTTAAATTTTTTAGGCCCTATGATTAGAGGACAAGGAAAAGAAGTTTTCATGATAGAAGATATGAAGAAGGTAATTGGAGGGTAACTGTATGGGGATAGAAGTTTGGTTTGTTACCACCACCACTATCTCAAGGTGGTCCACCCTAGGCTCTAGAAGGTGGTGGTCAGGAACTTGTGCAGAAACATGCACCAGAGGCTTATAACTGAGAGGATCTGAAAGTGATTAAATGTGTGATATGTGTATTTAATACTATATATGTATTATTGATAGACACGACTGTGTGAAAATAATTCCTTGTTACATCTATTTTTGAAAACCAAAATCATCTATTTGGAGTTATTGACTGAACCTTTAAATTTAAAGAATCTTAATGGTAGATATTTTGTTATGAGACTTTTATGATGATAGTGTGACCTGAATCTTGGAGGAGATAGATGTTTTTGGTATACATTTGAAACAATAATTAGTCCTAATGAAATCATCCTCTGTATGGAATCTCTATTCAATTTTCATGAAAATATTGGATATTTCAGATGGAGGATGTGAAGTATCCATATTGATGGGACAAGGAATTAATTCCTTAGATAAAAGTAAGTCTATAAAGACTGTGATGAAATTTTTTTTGGGGTATTCATCTGATTTCACAATAATTGGATATTATTAACATTGTAATATTTGATGTTTTAGTATTTCAAATTCACCTAATTGTGGTAGAATATGAAGATTTATTTTCTAAGGATGTGTCGGTCCTACCACTCCAATGAGTGAAAGACTTATCTTTATAATTTCACTGAGGGACTACCTAGAAATCAACATGAAAATTTCATATGTAACATAAAAATATTTTTTAGTGGAATATGTTGCTATAGTACATGAAAAGGAATGAATTTATTAAAACTAGGTGTCACCCACACCAACCCCATTATTGTTTGACAAGAAGGTGTTTTGGAGATTGACATTGTATGTGGATTACTATCACATGAACCATGTGAAAATGAAGAATAATTATCCACTACCAATGATCTATCTCTTCTTTGATCTACTGAGAGGGGTGAGATTTTTATTTAATATTGTCCATAGATTAGATTATATCAATCTTTGACTATGATATGAATAAAAAATGAAGAAGTATTTTCAATGTCACTACAATCCTTACGAGTACGTGATGATTCCTAATAGTGTGATTAACTCCACACTACTGTTCTTGGGAATTATAAAATGGATATTTTATACATTATTATATCCATTTTGGGGGTATTCATCAATGAAATACTTGTGTAGTCATATTCCATGGAGGTGCGTGAGGGACACTTCAAGATAGTCCTTCACATACTCTGAGAGAATATTATTTTTGGGAATCTGTAAAATTATTAATTCTAGATTAGATAGGTACACTTTCACAAGGTGGGGTGGAGGTTATTGATAGCTCCCATTATGAGGTTTCTAAAGGGGATTTTTGTGTATGTTGTGTTCTAAAAAGCCTCAATGACCTGACCTGGTTGTGTTATAATTTAGAGGAAGGTAGTGATTTATTATGGGTATTTATAGTTGATACCACCTGAAAAGAACTATGATTACCATGATCTAAAGCTAGAATATATAGTATTCTCCCTAAATATGTGGTGACACTACCATATGGGTGGGTGTTTTATCATATATTATAACAAAAATATTCACATGTATATATTCTCATAGAAGTACATTAACATTAAATAATGAAATCAGATAAAGATAATCCATGATTATGAATTTGAGATAGTCTATACTATTAGTAAGGGGAACATGGACACTGATTCTATTAGAAGGATATGTTGTTCACAATTCTTTGTCAAGGAATCAAATTAGTTATAATCATTTCAATAGTCCTTCATATTCAATGATATCTAATCTCTAAAATAGTCAATTTACATTACACTCCGTGTTATACATCATATGAGGGAGGATTATGTTGGACATCATGACTATGAGACATTACATATTCTGACAACTAGTGTTCTTACTCCTATTTTATTATTTTATATTAGAAAAGAAACCTTTATTTTATAATGTTTGAAGATGGTAGGAGTGGAATTGTGTGAGGAGGTTTTAAATTAGTTTCATACATCCCCCTTGTAAGTGAATGTAGGTGTGGAAAAGTTGTAATATTTCTTTATGTATCAGTTGTAGTGACCGAGGATGAATATTTTGTTGTAGAGTTTGTCTCTAAATATCTCACTTATTAGAAGGTAAAGGATGAGAACAATGTTCTAGTGGATTTATCTCAAACATGTGAGGTTCTAGAGTTTAAGTGTTATAGTATATCTATGGATATAATGATAGGGATACCATGAATGTCAATAGGAAATTATTCTTTGTGAGTGATCATAGATCAAATCACCAAGTCCACCCCCATTCCAGTAATCCTTATGTAGAGTCTATTAGTGTTCTTTGGGATCCTTTACATGCAAGAGATATTCGGTATTTATGGATTTCCCTTAATAATAATTAGAGACTATTATGCTCACTTTACATCACCATAGTGGAGTGGATTTCGTGAGGCCTTTGGGACTTAACTTCATCTTAGAAAGACATTTCACCTCCAGACTAACGACCAACCATTGTACCCCATTTCGGTTCTAGAGGAAATTTTGGGGGATTTCATGTTTTACTTTGGTCATATTTATAGGTTAAACCAACTCTTATCAGAGTACTCATAAAAGAATAATTATCATTCAACCATAATCATGATACTATTTGAGTACTTTTTTGTGAGCCCTTATTGTTCAACACTATGTTTGACTAATCAAGGTGATTCAACACTTATCATCCATATGTTAGTGTGAGATATTAAAGATAATTTTTAAATCATCTAAGAGAGGATGAAGGATACCCAAATATATTGGATGTATTACATAGCAAAATGAACAGGACTTTGGAGTTCATGAATGGAGAACATGACTTCTTAAAGGTATGACATAAATGTTGATTGACAATATTTGGTTAGGGTGTCAAGTAATATTTGGGATTCATGTCCATTTCCGCATACCATGTAGGGATTGTGAGGTAGTTTAACAATTTAACATACTACATTATCTAGACTATCAACATGAAGACTTATTCATGTTGTAGGTGAGGAGGTATGTGCACGAACCATAGAACATAATATGCTGTGGTGAGATAGAAATCAAGGGTACATCGCCGATTATAGAGTACCTGATAAATATTAAGGATTGGAAGGGGATGATCCTTTGGTTGAAATTGAGTCCCATGGTGTGTATCTAGTAGTAGCCCATGAATCATCTGGAGATAATCTGGGAGCAGGAGACCTAGAAGAAAACCCACCACCCTCTTCTTTTTTAGAATGATTTTTATTATTATGAAAAAACTAATGTTCAGTATAATTTAATGCCTATTGTTTCCCTTGTAAGACTTTGGAATACAATGTTGAATATTTTCTATGTCATATGCTGAGATGACATGAGATTCGGGGGATCTCTGAGCCTCAATGTTGATATAATTATAATATTTAATTTATTATATGACATGCACACATTTTTTCTAAAATAATGGAATAACTATCTAACATAATTGGGGATCTAATATCAGAAGTCGTTGTCGGATCAATGAAGTGGGGTGTACATATGGTTTGACATAATGATTGTGTGTGTTAGGTTTTAAACTTTATAACCATCATGGGCATAATAATAATTAAATTATATAGGTACTTTTTATTATCCCTTAATATAACCTCTTCTATAATTTATTTAATGAAATATCACCGGGTTTATTCACATAAAACAAGGCATTTATAGGGATGAGGTGTTTTATGATCATTCATAAAGAAGACTTAACGAATCTTGGATCAAAAATTGGCATGCCAATCACGGCTCATGGATCTCACCAAGGGTTAGGAAAACTGTTTATTTTTTGTGATTGATCCAAAAATGAGGTAGGATGTTGTTTTATGTGGATTTTTAACTCTTTGTTTATCCCACAATGAATATGAGTCAATTATTCTAATATTTTTATTTATGGGTTCAATGTGTTGTGTGGGTATATATTGACCTTCCTTGAGATATTTACTAGATATTTATTTATAATAAATTTCTAGTATCATCTTAATGAAAATGGATTTAGTCTTACATGTTTATTGGCCAATGTGTGATCCATAGGTTTAGTTTTTATATATCTCACTCATTATTTTACTTGTGATCACCATTTTTATTTCATTTATTTGGTGATTCAACAACTACAAGAAGAATGATCATTCCATAACATGTTTTTTCTGGAAAGGGATTTCTTATTGTATGCTTGATGTCAATGATGAT
Source organism: Viscum album (assembly GCA_963277665.1). Taxonomy (NCBI): domain Eukaryota; kingdom Viridiplantae; phylum Streptophyta; class Magnoliopsida; order Santalales; family Viscaceae; genus Viscum; species Viscum album. Next base: position 1,286,225,249 of record OY728133.1, read on the forward strand.
TGTGTGTTTTTAAGGTGAAATTATTGTAGAGGATTGTGATTTATTTTTCGGATCCTTGGTGTGTGGGATTTTACGTATAGGTATAGTGAGGAGACGATTTATAACATCTAGGAAAATCATTGGTCGGAATCCGGTCATCAGTGATGGAAATGATTAGTCGACCACAAATACGTGAATATTAGATGATCTTGTAGTGGAAATGGTTGTTGCAGAAGAGGGGATGAAAATCATTGAATATACTATAAATTATATGAAACTATGAATACATAGATTGTACTCTTGAATAAAACAAGTTCAATAATCCCATTTTTGAAGTGATAAGGATAATTAAAAAAGAAACAAAATCACCTATCATGTGAAAAATGTCACAAACCCTAATATTTTTGGATATATGATCAATATTGACCCCATAGGTACACAATAATGGGAACAACTAGGTATATATTCACATCCATTGTACATGGGCACAACCAAGTTCATGGCCACATATAGCTAAAAGGTACCAACCATAGTATATCGACACAGTGCTACAGAAATAGGTAAAAACTAGGGTAAAACAAATTGTTAGATCAACCTCTACAAATCATATATCCCAAAAGAGACATGACCTATATGTGTAGATGAAGATGGAGGATTATATGATGATAGATGAGAAAACCCAAGGTATAAAGAACATGTTGGGTACTACTAGTACATTATTTTACCTTTTCAAGGGAAATATGAGTCCCTTAAACTCTAAATCGTGGAATAGTTTTTGTAGAGTACATTCCATTTGTCTATACCTATGAGGGTAGAATGAGGTATTATAGACTTAATATAGGATTTTGATCCCCTTTATAGGTTTTTTATTGCATAGATTTGGTGGATTCACATCATGAGACTAGGTTCGGATGCATAAAAATATATTCATATTTATTAAGTGGAGTTTTTAGGAATTTATTATGACCAACATACCCAAGAATATGATCCCATACAGAGTGAGTTATTTCATATTGGGTTTTTTGGTGTGCCCAAATGTCCCTTGGTGTGATAACATACATGTATATTTATATCTTTGGAGATAGAATTAGTATATCTTCATGTAAAGGCTTAATGAGGATAACAACTTGAATGAGAACTATTATTGATAGCATGTCTGGTGGAATTAGATCTCCTAGAAGAGTGTTACCTTGAAGCCTCAAGAAGAATCTTGTGGATGAAAGAATGGTGGTGACCACTTTGAGTATTGGATTCATTATTAAGTATATATAGTTTTTATTATTTTTATGTCATATATCATGGTTAAAATGACTTCATGGTTATAAGCTAACTCTCTTATTTATTCTTTATTTATAGTGATTTTACGGTTCCATACTGAGTATTATTATTCTTATCACTCTATGGTCTCTCCCTACACATGACATGTATTATGAAAATGATAGGACATTTCATAGTGTCTTAGGAGGACCTAGAGAAGGTAGAGCATAATGAGAAAGACTGGATATGGTTAGACCTATTGTGGCTTAGATATAATTCCCCAAATATATATCATTTTGGACTCTTTTATCTATTATGGCGGGATTTTGTTTTTCCTTTTATTATTTCCCTTACATTTGGTGTACTCTGATGTGGGATATGTGTTTTCCATTCCTTATGGTGTCATTTGTAATTTACCTATTAGTATTCTACGGGAATTTGGAGATGTGTGTGTACATAATTGAACATTATTATAAATAAATCTATTTCTATGATACACATACTCAATAATGGTATCCATACCCTAGCCATTTTGATTCATACATAGAGGTTCACACTTAGATGTTAATGGGAATGGCAGGCCACAAAAATTCACTTCATGAAATTTGTCACATAGTCATTTATCCTAAAACACTTCATTAAAAATATTTATCCAATTTACATCATTAAATTACTCATATTACATGTCCTTTGATCATTAAAATAAAATCATGAAACATCATGACATAACCTATACTATCCTCACAATTTACTAACTGATGTTAGGAAATAATGTTGATATAATGTTTCTATTCCATGAAATAATCCATTATGAAACCAAGAAGAGGTATTTAAATGCTTCAATAGTTACACAGAGTCCCTGAAAATCTCTTCTAAGATCTATGACATCACATATCAGGTCCACCAAACCATATCTCAGAGAAAACCATTTTAAATACATATAAAACTTTTAGAAAAATCTAAATAAATTAACTCTCTATGTAATTAGCAACTAGAATAACCACTAACAAATAAATATAATTAACCATATCCCACATAGGATAATATCACCCTATCCAATTTAAATGATTCAAATAATTAATTTACATAATAATTTTTACCAATCATAGGAAAAACAAAAACAAACCTTAAAACTAAACAACTATAAAGGAATCATATATTATAAAAACGTATGTTAAAAAAAGTTTTAAAAAAATAAAATATTAAAATTTATAAGAATATACCAATTTCACAAAAAATATCTCATGTATGATATTTTATATTCAAAAAATAAGAAACCTACATCATATAAATTAATTTCAATGTGAAAAATTACGGGTTCTAATGTCATAAAACTCTTAAGAGAATTTTATCTTTCTGTGTCTAAGATGACCCTTCTATTATAAAACATAACAATAATATTATATATATATCAAATATATTCTACATATTATAATTAGAAAGTCTCACCATATGTGTGTACACATTATCCATTAGATCCTTATAATTTCCTATGCCACTTATATATTGAAAAATTTATCATACCTTACTAAATAATAACTCATTACTTTGTAACAAACCATACTCAAAAGAATCTGCCACTGAATACAGATAATAAAACATGTATACATGAGTTATTACAGCTTAAGAAGATAATTAAATCAAGGATAATTAAAAGTATATTTATATAAACCCTATAATGAACCGTCCTGGAGTACCATATGAAACACCATCTAAAATGATCCACCACTGTATTGATGATATTTCCCAATATGCATAGGTAGGAAACATGTTCCTTATAATCATGAAAAAGTGTTTGGGAATAATTTTTACAAATATATGATAACATAAATAAAAGATAACTACGGAAACATAAATAAATATGTAAATAAAATACAACCATATTAGGATAAAAAGAGAATATATGAAACATTAAATAATATAATGTAAAATAAAACTACCATAACCTATCTCTATGTTCTCTATGACCACCCATTTTGTGTTAAGTGAGATCACCCTATCCAACGAATAATGAACTCACAAAAGGATGTTATAGCTAACAGATTCACCTTATGTAGAATACGATGGATGAAAAAACAAAAAGGTATACACATGGTGTGTGAATATAAAAACTATTAGGGCCCCGAAAATCAATTTATACAATTTCAATACAAAAAAATTATGATTTTCAATATTTAAAATATGATCAATAAATAATGGTTTATTGTTATATAGAAATAATATAAAACATTCCATCTTTTAAAATTTGAATTCGAAATCCACAAATTCTGATTACGAGAAAAAATGCTCTAAATGGTTAACTTTTACATTTCAAATGTCATTCAATATCCCTAGGAGGAAAAAAATATGTAAATCCTTTTCTAATAAATTAACCACATCAATAAAATTAACCATTTTAATATATACATGAAAACATTTTCTCATCCCCAGATGAATAACTCATATGGAATCTATGATATTTCACTAAATATCATAAAAGAAAAAAACATATCATCAGAAGAGAAATGGATAATGATAGTACCTTATATAATAATAAGGGATATAAAAATCAATTAAAACATGGAAACTACAACAATAATTAATGATCAAGAAATCAGAGTCATATATAAAGTATCCATGTCAATTTTCAAGGTCATATATCAAGGTAAAGTATTTGATCTGTTATTTATTCCACCAAATACATGAAAAAACCCATTACTAAATGCATGTAAATGTTGAATCCACCAAGTACACAAGCATATCTATTCGGTTCACAACCACCTTCTCAAATAAAATCCCTAACCAAATTACTCATTATATATGGAGTCTTAGTTGGGGTGTGGTTATATAATATCACATAACAAATCTATAGTATCTCATCTAGCTACCAAGGATTCCCAAGACCAATTAATGTGGTGAGTGATATAAAATGCAATAAGGATCACGTAAGGGATAAAAAATATCATTGTACATAAATGACATTCCAGTGAATAAAAGGTTAACTTCTTAGTGTAACTCATATCTCCCCTCAATGAATAAAACCCCTATTTCCACACCAATAATCATGTGATTCAAGCAACATTTACTTATGAATAACAAACATTAGTGGTTTATAAATACTTTTGACAACAATACCATTTATGTAACCATGTTACAACCATTCCTTTAAGTTTAAACAAATAAAAAAATAAAAAAATATCAAGTAAATAGAAAATCACATTGAAAAATCCATTCAAAATGGTTCATACATCCTAGTTTGCATTAAAAGAAAATTTACAGTTCCAAATGAGCTATTATAGAATTAAAATTAATAATCTAATCAGTTCCATTAATGATTTAAAATATGATTTCAATTAATCATTCATAAATAAACTATTAAATTTTATCCATTAAATAATTCAAAAATTCAATTAAAGGAATACACACATTTATACCATTTATAACTAATAAAGATAATTAATAAATTTTCATTAAAACGAGTCTTTCTATTTTATAATTTAAAAAAACTAGTATTTAAAAAAAATCCAACTTTGTATCAAAATAAAAAATCAATACATGAAACTAACCTATACAAATATCATTTTAATCAAAAGTGTAATTTTATATTTCAAAATTAGAAAAACATGCTTGAAAATATTTGAACACAAGTAACTTTAATTCTAGAAACACCTAGACCATATGAATAATAAATTTAATTGAAACACCATGATGGAATATAATGAATAATACCGTAATTAATCTGAAATGAGTCTCCAATGATAGAGATCATAGAATCGTGGAATATATATCCAATAAGACTCATAAAAATAATATTATCAATTTTATTATGTTAAAACACATATATCCATTCCTATAAATTTTTATCTAGGGATATATCCACAAAAAGAGAGATGATCTATATGGAATATGAGGTATGATAATGTAATGGATCATAACATGAAATCTGTAGATCTGATTCCATAACATCTATTGCAATTGATATCTGGAAAGAGGTGAGTCCACAAAATCATCAATGGGTATGCACTAGTTTGAGATCATATAATTTTGGTGAAAAAATGAATCAAAAAATATGTGTTTTACGTCATTTAATTTATAATAGAAGAATGATATTTTTATACTAATGTTTTTCGGCATATCATGGTAACCCATGCACTAACCTTTATAACTATTCTTGACTAATAGAGCAGTTGCATGGTTTGGTTGAATGGTTTGACTTACTATGTTCCAAACATAAATTATTCCTCTATATACGGGATCAAGGATTTTATACAGTCATTCACATATTCGCATAACTATTATCCCCCTTATAAAACACAAATCTTATACACAATGTTTTCTATTTCAACCATCTTCATTTGGATAAATGTGAGATAATAATGTACATGACTATAAACCTCCCAAAAAATAAAAAAATTACATAGAACAACCTTGTAATTTCAAAAAATATATATTTTCAAAACCAAAGAATAAAGGAACCTAAATGTGACTTTAAGATGTAACAATTCTCCCAATCATATCACATTCTATCTCTAGAAATTCTCCAATCCAACTATTTTAAAAACAAGACATAATAATTTCCCCACCAACCCTATGAGGTTTATAGTAATGGATATGGATGTGGAGTCCCCAAATAAAACCGTTATAAATAAAATATAAATGATCAAACAACTATCATTAAAATGAACCAATAGAGAGGATCCCCAAATATAAAAATATTTCTTGAAATAACACCCCAAAATCACAAAAAAAGGAAAACATAAGAAGGAATAGAGACCTAGAATTTTTATCCCTATTATTAACTATTCTAAAAAATAGTGGATCATAGGGAACATAACTCCCAAGAAAATGTCCCCTCATATAGAAGAAGAGTCCTCAATCACTCTCAATGATTAACCACCATAGAGTGGAGTATCAAAACTCAAAGGAGAAGAATATACATGACCTATTGAAAATCCAGAAAGAAACAACAACCTCAAGATCCATCAATGTAAAAATCATCCACAATAAAGAAAAAATACCGAAAGTAATTTCTTTCTCATTCATATAATTAAGGTAGAAAATTTACATTCAACACAAATCCTCTCACTTTGATGAGATAATGAAACAAACAACAGTACCTCTGATTGCCTTGTACAATAGGACTCCACATAGCCATAGTAACCTAGGTTGATCCCCAAGGCATATCCATGTCCAAAAAAAAATATCTCAAAAAGGCTATACCCTCACATGAATATAGTTAAATAATATCTAAAAAGTGGGATCAGTCAATACATCTATATTGATATCTAACCAGAATTTTTAAATAAGTGAATATGAAAGGAAAAATAACCAACGAAAATGATATCAAACACTGAATATATGAATACATCAATGTAAGATAAAAGAATGGGGTTTTAATGAATAGAACAAAAAAAAATTCTTTTATAAAGAATGAGTACCTTTTATTAACAAGAATGAAAAAAACTCGAGGGATATAAACCATTTATAATGAGTACCATAATCATTTTAGATAGATCATCCTCAAATACAAGATAAAGGGAATTCATTGAAATTGGTACACATCATTATAATAGCAAAAAAACCAACACCAACCATGATCTATAAAATTTCATCCCCAAATAACCCAAAATTATTCACAAAATATCCCCTAATGAAAAATATTTGAAATAACCGAATACACCAGAAAAATACATTTTTAGTTAAAAAAATAAAAAACATTTGAACATGACCCAAGATTAAAAAATAGTAAAAAAACCTTAGATATTTTACACAATACCTCTTAGAATAACTAGGTTCTCCATAATGGTATCTCATAATATTCATTTTAACCCCCGTAATAAGACTATACATTTTATCAAAATTCCACTAAAGATCATATAATACATATCCACATAAAATAAAAACGAATGAATCCCCCTCCACCTAATTCCATTTTTCTATATCTCTCTCAAAAATTAAATTTCAATAAACTTTTCATATGATGTTATATATATTGCGGTATGACCAATAGAATTTCTTGGAGAAGACATCCATTAAAAAAATATTTTTTAGAGGGTCCTCCTTGATAATCCTAGGCGAGGTATATAACAAACATGAACATTTTATTGAAAAATTATAAACTAATTTCTCACCATAAATGTGATCAATGAAAAAAAAAATTTCCTCCATTACCACCCCTAGAAATCCTTAGATGAATAACTCAAAAAGGAATTCTTATATATAGGTGAGGAGGACCCATAAATTCCAACTACTCTAAGCTATTTTAATTATACAACATGTTTATTGAATTTACAACTAGTGTATTAGAAGACTCCATAGAGTAAAATACCCCTAAAACTTCTTCCATCCATTTCATAAAACTACTAGAACCCCACTCACCTCTATTAAATAGTGGAGAAAAATTTATGAAGTTTTTCACATGATCCAAATGTTGGAAAGACGGTATATCACCCACCCGATTTTGATTCTTGGAAGGGTTTTATACATGATAAACCACTTATAAAAACATGTAAAAGACTACATTGAAAACCAACCAACAAGAATACATTATGTATTTATCAAAAAAATTATTGGATAAATTAATTTAAATAATATAACATTGGATCATCAAGTCAATATTAATATTAAACCCCAAGATAGACCACACACACAATCGACAATATTTTAAATGAAATCCAAAGCCACTTATTCAACAATCACTGCCTGAAAACACAAAATATTTCCCAATTTATAAAATATTTCAAATTCCTTTCAAAATGGGAAATGGGGATATAAAACCATCAACTTCATGTCTTTTCCATGTTCATCGATATTTTTCCATGGTTTTAAATCATTGACCCCAAATTACAATTCAAAACCAATTCATTATTAATCTATTTCAAAAAAAAAATCCCATCTAAAGACATTCAATTGAGACATCACATGCGATTCTAAGAAAATAAATTTTACAAAATGAAAATTCTATAAAATACATCATATAGTAATTTAAAACAATTTTTAGGGAGATCATATTAAAAAAATTTAAATATTTTTTTTCCAAAGTGGTTAAAATGAATCTAACAAATGACATAAAGAAATTGACCAAACACAATATCAACCACTATAAAACAATAATAATCTAAACCAACCAAATGTAAATCAAGTAATTTAGGAAAAGAGTTTATATATTTTTGGTTTTTGGGATTAAAATAAAAATATGGATAGCTTGGTTCTATAGACTGGTAAACTATGAACCATCCTCACAATAGATCTTGTATTTTTTAGATCAACAAAAATAATTTCTCATGGATTAATATATTGCAATAGATATATTATCTCTATACACATTTTAGATCCAACCCAAAACATATATGAGATTACAAAAATAAATAATAGTCTTAATTTAAATCATAATATTATAAAAATGGGAAATGTGGAGAATCTAGAGAAACAATCAACCCCTGAATATCCCTTGTAACTGATGATTCATAATGAATAGTGTTGATCAGATGCCCATTCATGAACTTCATATTGAGTCTCAACATGTTCCTAATATACTTTATACAAAATATTACCCATGATAATAGTAGTACTTAAAAATATATATATATTTGAGTAAAAAACATTCTCTAATACTGTTTTGTTGATCCAACCTAAAGTATCATCTTACCAAGAATCTAATTCGATCTTCCACTAAAGCAAAGGGAATTATTTATATCCATGGTATAGAAATATGAAACTTAACTTCAAGATTTAATAATTTGGAACTATTTTCTTCCATAAAATAACAACATAAATCAAAGACCACATAAGAAACATAAACAAGTAAATATATCAATACCATAATAACATGATATAATAATATGATACTAAAAAATCATGAATATATTGTATAAAATGGGAATACTAATCCCAAACTCTTATTGAACCACAACCATCCAAAGTGTAGACATCCAACTACCCTCATAAAACTAATAGTGAACTCATATAAGGAAGATAAATAATACATGACCACCTGCTATATAACATTAATAAAAGACCATGAAAATAATGTTTTTCCATTATAGAGATAGATGGTAAAATATGAAAAATGTTAAAAAACTGAAAAGAAACCCATAATGACCAATTTTGAGAAAAATGGACTCTAGAACACTACCTTTTCAATTTCAAAATCCATTTAGCAACTTAAAGAGGAAAACATGTTGAAAGAAATTTTCTATTAAAATAATCCCTCTAATAAAATAAACCATTATTTTTATTCCAGTCACAGAAATTACATGTCATGAATCTACTATTCATGATGTTAAATAATTTAGAAATCAAGTTCTTATTGCATAGATTACAAATCCTCAATACCTCTTACATAATGTGAAAAAAGTCATAAAATGACAAAAAATAATGATTTGTGATAAATCCTTGGCGGAAACCCATTAAACACATTTGGATGGACCATTATACGAGGGTTACCAATTAATTGAGCCATTTATTATGGAATAAGTATCTAGAAAGTGTATAAATAAGCGGTATTGTGAAGATTTATGGGGGTTGATCGGTGGGGGAAATATGGATGATGTATTGCTCTAGATTTTCATTCCTCAGTTTTTTCTTTTTTATTTTTTTGTTCCATTCTTTGAGGTCTCCCTCCCCCCAAATCAAATTCACTTCCCCATTCATAGATGGGTAGTTACTTTGAGTTATTGAGAATGAGGGATTCCATTCCAAATACTACATTTGGGTTTTTATATTTTAATGGAATATTAACATTTCTATTTATTTTTCCAAATATTTTCGAATGCTAATTTATTTTTTAATTATTAATGCATCTATGTTTGGATAATATTAATTTTATTTCAATGAACTTGATCAATGATCCATATATTCTTCTAACCAATTCCTACCTATTTTATATAGGGGATTTTAGTGTTGGAATCTCAGTGCTTAGTGATCACTAGAATGTGTGAGTAATTGTTATCGATATTGTTGCTAATTTTGTAATAACAATTACTAACCGGGAATTTTAAAAATTATCAAAAGAACTAATTATAACACAAACAACATAGAAAGTTGGGTACTTATATTTATATATGATTAGTAATTCCCATATAACCACAATCATGGAAAGGGGGAGATGAATCAATAGAGGAATCTCCCTCTTACCAGCCAACAGATGTAGAATTTTAAAAATTTTGAACTAGTGATATAATAGAACTATGTTAATCCAAACACATTCTAGTCACCAACTATCATCAATGTTTTTAATCGAATTAATTTAATATCCTTTTAGTAACTCACAATTGGAATTAGAAAATTTAAATTAATCTTTCCTCAATTAAACTAAATGTTATGAACCCATTTTTGTGCACTTCTCTTTAGGAGAATACCAATGATAATTGTTGGACTATTCTAGTTAATAAAAAAATTCCACACCCCTGGAGAACTGTGCATCAATATTTCAAGATTAAAATTTTATAAGAAATATATTAATTAGTACTCTTTATAATGGAACAATAGAACATATCAACATAACCTACATGGAAAGTGAAAAAACATCAGAGTAAAAAAGAATATATGATAAAGTAATAAAAACCTAGAAACTCTATTATTTGGTAATTTTGGAGCTATCCGAATCATATTTTAAGTATCATGTCCGGTGTTGAGTTCATATATCAAGGGAATGTATTATATGTGTCGGTAAGTATGGAATATAAAAGAGAAAAACCATAACTTATTTCCTAAAAATGTGGAATCTACCAAGTACACATGATTAATGGCTCAAAACATATCTACCACCACGGAGAACGTCCCTAGTTGGATTCACTATTTTATAGAGGGATAATATTCATTTTTTGAGTCTCCAAAATCATATAATATATATATGGTCTCTCATTTAGATACCCAGTTTTTCCTTGACCGGTTAAATAGGGGACTGAGATTAAAAAAAACAAGGCCCACAATGAGGATCCCCAACAGAATCAATGTTCATAATAAAATATCCATATCATATGATTTTAACATATAACCCTCACCCCAATTCTCTATTAATGATTTGAACCCCTATTTCAACACCCATCATTGTGTTATTTAATAACTATTAACCATGTAAGAGAATATATAAGGGGTTAATCATGTGTTTTAACAATAAGAACATTTACCTAAAAACGTGATAATTAGGACTTGATGGTAAATGAAATTAAAAGAAAAAACATTTTCAATTAAATAAAAAATAACTTTGAACAATCCATCTAAAAATTTACATACAGTAACTATTCTATTAAAAAAATAAGGTTCTAAATGGGATTGTAAAAAAAATGAAATATACAATCAATACCTTTATTTTTAGAAATATTCTTTCAAAACAATTTTTAAATAAAACAATTATATAGTAGCCCTTAAATTATTCAAAACTCATTTCTAGGAAAAAATAGAAATAAAACATTTATAATCATATTAATTAATTATAATATTTTTATACAATGTGGTTTTACAATTAATAATGTAATAACACTAATACTAACAAACAATAAACATTCATTTAAAAATAAAGAATCATTTCATAATGTAAAAAAACCATGATTGATACCATTTTACAAAAATAGTTCGTTAATTTATTCAAAATGATTGGACCAATAATGAAAAATTTGATATGAAATAAGTTAACATTTAAGGAACACATGAATCCCAAAAATATTAAAATACATAAAAATAATAATATATAGTATCCCAAATTATATATCAATGAATTTGATATTATTCACCTCAGGTTGTGAATATTGAATTAGGGAATAGATATAAAAATAACAATAAGAGATGAAATTATTAATTAGATCATGATACAACCCATATCCATATTAATTGAGTCAATGATCTAGGGTTTTATCCATTAAAATAGAGCATATCATGATTGAATATGAATAATGGTGATAACGGGGATCATACATGGAATTATCTATTTTTGATTCCCCATGATATCTCGAAATAAATCTCATAAAGAAGTAGAGTCATAATAATCATGATGTGTTTGGAAAAAAATTTATATTATAAGAACTAGGAGATATAATATGCCCAATGATATGAGTTTTCAGTTATTAAAATAACAGTCATAACATTAAATATTCATCTCATGGTTTTTCCTCATGATATCTATAACCGTGTTCTAACCATGTTTCCTTTTCTATACAACTTGAGAGGCCATAATGTTTGGCTTCATGACTTGACTAATCATGAACCAAACACATTTGGCGCCTTTGATTAATGTTGCATGATTTATAGAAAACACCACATGGTTTGGAATAACCATGAGACCACCGTGTTCCTAACTTTAGATCACTAAAATAAGCCTCATAGGTTTCTAGGGAAGATTACATGATTTAGATAATTGCTCTGAAACCATTCACATTCCAAGAAACCTTCAAATTCATCAAATTAGCACTCATTACAACTTAATAAAATACAAAAAAATATATAATGAAATCCAATGAAAACAAGAATCTTAAGGTGAACATGGTATGTAAAAACCCCTTCTAATAATTATTTCATTACCAAAATTCCCTTAATTCATTTCATTAGAACATGATTAAAACTCATGAAAATAATATTTTATAATAATTTAATCAATTACCAAATGTGTTCTTAACTCCTAATTTTTTTTCAAACCAAATAATAACCACTTTACATATATCCTTCCACTCAAATTACACAACAAACAATAAATTATTATAACAATGAATCACATCATACACATATCAACCAGCAAGTCACCATATCCTTACTCTCAATATAAATATTCTCTCACACTTCATTTTGTTATTTATTTTTATTTTCCATAAACAATTAATATGAAAAGGCATCCTCTAAAATTTTTTCATCACCGACATGTTCATATATTAATTATTAATTTAACCAACAATATTAATATTCATTTCAAAACATCCAATTTGTTTTCTCTTATATAAACTCTTATTAATGGATATTAATAATTATAATACAATTATATAAATAATTTTACTCAATATGGATCCCAAAATAAAATAATATTCATATTCTATATCTTTTTCCCACATATCATTATATAAAAATATAAATCTTGTTATAATTCTCAACATAAAAATAAACTTATCACATAATGATTTCTAATGAAACCACACAATATTATTGATCTTCAAAAACATTTCTAAAAAAAGAATATTAAATGTAAGAATATATTAAGAGAATAATCGAGATTTTATTCTATTTAGAGCATGTTTTTAAAACATGTTAATTTGATATCATAGGTATCAATATTTTATGATCTATCATCAGAATACTAATTACATTATCCTCTATAACTAATAATCACCATTAACTATAAAAGATAATAAACCACATCAGCATTCTTGAATACATTCAAAATCTTGTCAACTTTTACCATCATCAAATTTGTTACTTTGGAATGATTAATTAAATCCAATAACTCTTAACCATATTTCCAAAAAAAAAATATTATTATATTTTATAATTTTCAATCCAATACATTTTCACTAGCATCAATTTCTAATAAATAAACATTCAATAAAAAATGAATAAAATAACAATGGAAAGAGGTAATCATGACAAATCAAACCCCATATAGGGTCTTATGTTACAACATAAAATTAATATAAATCATTTTCATTCAGATATAAAAAACTATCAACATTATCCATTACATTAAATCTATAAGAATTTATATTTTAACATCATCCCAATTATTAAAAACCATAAATATCTCTTTTATTTTCAACCCATCATTTTTCAATCTAAGACTTGTTTCCCCATATCTAATTATTATAACATATATAATAATGTACTTGATTTGATAAATATATACATAGAAAATATCATTCACACATTTACATTCCTTGGATGTTTTAGTTCCACATTTTAGAGAATTAAGAGAAAAATTACTATTAAATACTATGAATTTTCATTAAATGGACACTTTTATACACTATATATGAAGCTAATTAATCCATGTGTATTCTTCATTTTCACCCATAAATTATACACACAGGGTACACATCATGGATTATAATAAAAAATACTTACTATATATCCTTGGAAAATTCAAACGTAATAAGTGATGATATCAAAACCAGATTAAGGGAAAACATATAAATAAATATTGAAATGAGACAGATGAGCCATAACATAATATCATAGTAAAAATTACCCTAAATATGGGAATATTGAATAAAGGGAAGATATCCTATAATGGACTAAAAAATGTTCATTACATAATTACAAGGCATCATATAATGTTTTAAAACATTATAATTATATCATAAGAATAACTCAAGTCTATATCCCTTGTTAGCTCAACATAGTGGGATAGAATAATTTCCCCCTCCCATAGTTATCTAGGCTCACTTCCCAAGAAAAATGATATATCATGAGATGTAAAATTATTCAATGTATTGGAGGGATATAAAATTGAAGTCCCAAATTTCAGACAATGAAATTAACACATATGTGTACCATAAGTTTCTAAAGAACATATTTTAAAAATACAATGGAAGAAATCATGTTTTATATCCTTCATTGGTGGTTCCTCAAGTAAAAATTCAAATGTTGATCAATATACATATCAAGATAAACCCATCAAAAATAAATGGGTATCCAAGGATTTTAAGCATCATTATTGGTAAATAATACTGAATAAATATGGTTACCTAAAAGGTAGTTATTCCATATTAATAAATGATATATCTATTAGATAAAAATTTCATAAAAAACGATTTATTAGTAATCCAGGTGAATTCCCTTCAATAAATTTAATGGAACATAGATCATCCATAGTGTTATAAATTTTAAGAAAATCATTACTATAGTAGGGGGATTAAGAATGAAAATAATGATCTATAATCCCATAGACGTAGAAGATAATTTGATTATCTAAATAGCTAAATGTGGTGGATGGTGTCATAAGAATAATACAGTTTATAAAGCATATCACAAAGATAAAGAACACTATTAGAATCATTAACAAAATTTCTTTGGAAATAAAAATTTACATTTTGAATTTTAAATATTTGGAAATAAATATTTTATAAATGATGAAAATAAGTATATCCTTTTTTGAAAAAACTAAATTATAGAGTGGAGGAATCATTGAAAATTATTATGGTGGAAAAAATATACACTCGCATGGTAATGTGTAAAAGTTATTTCCTCCACAAAAGATTACCCATTTTGACAAATGAAAAAAATAGTTTGTTTTCATTTATTCTAAAATAAAATAAATGAAGATTAAAATTATCTTTAAACAATTTAGAAAGGAGGAATATTTGTATATTTATAAAAAATGTTTTGAAGAATACATTTTAGAAAGCTAATCATGAAAAAAAATTATTAATTTTTTTTAGTAAAACCCAAATCAGATAATAAGATATAATAACTCTAAATTTATAAGTATTTTAGAGATTTTCTATGTCCATTGATATCATTATATAAAATACTTTAGATTCGTAAAACATAATCATGAATGAAAAATATATGTTATAATGTATAATATTTATTCTTATAAGCATCATATTTTACATGAGTAAGATTTTTATAAAAGGGGATGATATTAATGAGAAAAGTTAATATAAATAGAGAAAATTTAAATATTTCATTTAAAAATATAATTGTATGAAATAGATACATCGATGATAAAAATAAATAATTGATTTCCCGAATCATCATAAAAAATACTTGAATTGAAAAAATTTTATTAATTCTTTAAAATTTTAATAACAAATATGAAATGAGAAATGGAATAACTATGTACCTAAAATACCATTAATAAATGATCTTTCCTGGAAAAAACTTGGTATAATATACACCACATAATTATAAAATGGTGAATAAATTAAAACATGTCACAATAATGGGTGTACGGGACAAAAATATGTCACTGTATTTCCATTATTAGTTGATCACTCAATAAAATAATATAAAACAACAATAAAATCCCTTAAAAATATATTTCAAAACCTAATGAAATTCAATATCCATTTTTATAGTTTATATAAAATTTTTTATAATTAATATAGTGGAATATTATTGATTATTTTTTACATCGAGTGTGGACACTTTTTATTATCTTACACATTATTTTTCATGATAATGTTGATCCTTTATCATTGATGTTATGTTTATAATTTTTATGTTACCTATAGAGATATAACATATATTCCACGATTTTTTCAAATGTTCCACTTATATCGCTTTATATTTTTAATTACGACGAACGAAGAGGATTTTGAGGACAAACTTGTTTCAGTAAATTTTTATAAGGAGAGGTTATATATTAATAACATATTTATATTTTTATACTATAACTACAGAAATACAAAAAACATTTAATACCTTCTTCTATAATGTAATTAAAATTATACATTATTCAATAATCATTCAATATATATAAATTATAACATCACTCAAGTAGGTGGTAAACCGAAAAAAACAAAAATATGTTATAATGTTCCAATTAGAAAGAAAGTGACATTAAATATTGTTAATATAGAATTTAAATAATATTTTAAAGGTAGTATATATCATATATATCCCTAAAATATATTATATAACAATTAATGGTGGGTGGTGGTGATGAATGAAATTTTGTTTTTCATGGAGGTGGTAGTCATCACATATTCATGATTAATTATCCCATTAACCAACGAATGAATGAAGTGATGGTATATAAAAAAAAATATAATTTTAGAATTATAATAATTAAAAAAACATATTTGTTTCGTAATAAAACTTATAGTTGCATCCGTGTTAGGTATTGAAGTGAAATAATACATATCATTCCTGGAGGTTGGTGTTCATACATAAGGATGATTAGGAATATCACTCTTTAACAAATAGAAGCAGTGAAGGTAAATCTATACAGTCACTATTAAATAAATTAATAAGACATATTAAAAATAATCATCAATCAAAACCATGATTTATATCATTCTAAATAGTAAATAATGACAATCAAACAATATTTTTTCCTAAAGGTGGTAGTCCACTGATATGAACTAATGATTAATTTATTTCTAAACATATGCTACATAATGAAGAAATAATTAGTGATAGATAAATACAATTATGATTAACAATATATATATATAATTAATTAATTATATTAGAAATATTAGAGAAGTCAATGAAGTGAAAAATTAAAAATAAATCCTAAGAGGAGAGTGATACTCACATTGGGAAATTGATATTCCTTAGGTTTTTCATTGAAAATTAATTTCTTTATATATTTAATTATGTACCTTGGATATGGATCCTAGGAAATTATTATAGGATTAAAATGTGTCTATATTTTCACTAAGGAACATGAATTATTTGGTTTGTAAATATAGGTTTCTTGTGGTCTCATTTTTAAGTGATGGTATTGTAATATTCTAGGGAAATATGTTATTAAATAGGTAATATTCGAATAGAAGGAAAGTAAGGTATGTAAAGTGAAGGAATTTTGGTAATACATGATGTTAATACTATAAAAACAATAAATTTATTACTAAAATGCTTAATGTTCATCATTATATTTGAAAATTTGATCAACCTTATATTATTTGCATAATTACATATTACTCGTAATTAAATGTTAATCATGTTTATTCTTTAAATTCTGAAAATATCAGAAGACAATTATTAAAAAATTTAAAAACATTTATTATGATGTTTTTCCCCAATAAGCCTATTTAATTTCATAAATATTAGAAAACATGGTTTTAAATGAAACACACATAACACATAAATTTTATTCACCAATTAGAGTGTTATTAATCATCAATTTTATGTATAAGAAAATTTTCTATTGTAACTATTTTCCATAACATAAATTGAATTATTATAAAAAATTAGTATATGAAACATTACTATCAATCACAAATCAAATTTCATCATGAAAATCATTAATTAAACAAAACAAAAGAAACTATTTTAAAAATATAATTAAATGTTTTTTAATTAAAAAAATACAAATAATATAATTTATAAGTTATAAATTATATTTTATATTATTTAATTATGCCTCAAAATATTTAGTTGATTAACAATTTGTTTTTTTAAAAAATTATGGCGTTGAACATAAAATGATAATATGATAAAATCAATTGTTTTTGGAAAAATTATATCTTCTCTATTCACCTAAAAAATATTATCTTATAAAAAACTCATAAATATCTTCTATATTAATTTTTTTATAAAGAATCCAAAAATTATTTTTAAATTATCAAAAATAAATACATAATTTTTTAAACATACACTTTTATTAAACATATAATATAATGTAAATGAATTTTTTTGAGGTTATTTTACGTAATATTATATCAGATTAATTATTCACAATTTAAAGGTAATAATTATTAATATTTTCCAATATTATAATTTATTATATCTATATTTATAATTTAATCATAATATTATGCGGGTTTCATTATTTTTTGTAGCATGTGAAGCTAGTTTATAGAGTATAATAAGTATTTTAAAGGATCTAAAATACAGGGTCATTACATTCTACTCCCCATAAATGAATTTCAACCAAACCATTTTAAAAAATATATTAATTAAACGTATATATATATATATAAATATATTGTTAATTTTTCAAACCTATTAATTGAACTAGTCAAAATGAAAAAAATTAGATCAAGTTGATAGAATTTTAACGAAAATATAATATCATAACCTTACACATTTAATAAATAAAATCGACATTTAAAATCCATTGATTATTATTGATTTGGAGTGAAAAAAATTTCATAATTAATTGAATACTCCGTAATTTAATAAAATTATTTTTGTTATACCAAAGTATGAAATATGATAAAATTACATGAAATATAAGGTATGGTGAATCTTGGACCATACTATTTCTTTTTTACTATATTCCAAATTTTCCCTTTTTAATATGGAATACTATAAATTACATAAAAAATATATTTCAATATTTTTTATGTTTTTATTATCTATAGGAATCAATATTTTACTTCAAAGAGAGATTTCAAATATTTATTTATTTATTTATTTATGAAAAAAAGAACTTATTTATTAAACATGTAACCAATTACTATAGATTTATTCTTCTTATCACCATGAACGATGATCTTCTATGATAAAATTTGATGTCCAAAATTTTTATTATCTTATTATTTTGGTAACCTCAAATTTGTTTTCATTGATACGTGATTCACAACATTATGAATCCCATTATCTTTTTTAGGTTTTATTTCACATCAATCATTAATATTTGTTCCCTTTTCATATGGAATATCTACATATGATCAATGTATAATGGTTCAGCCTAGATTTATATATCCCTCTAATAACATTGGTAATGTGATATATATAATGAGATTATGTGTATTATGAATGAACATAATGATATATTTTTACATAATTTATTTGTTATGATTTATTATCTTACATCATGTGGGAACATGATTCTAGATTTGTTATCAAATATGAATTTTATTTGGAAACTATATCATAAAATTTAATTAATATAAAAATGAAAATTTCTATTCCTTTTTTAATAAATTCTCTTATGATTATGAAGATGGTCTCATGCTTATGATATCATGATAATGATTTGGTTCACCCATTTATTATTATTTCAAGACTACAATTCCATGGATGGTATTCATCCATATAATGTGATTTTAGATCACCCATTTATTTGATGTATTTCCTCTAGTGATTACATTTACTAAGGAGAATAATGAAGGCTTCTATGAGGACTACAATAAAGGATTTAAATTATGTGTAATTATTTTTATATTCTCATGATGCATGAACTATATTTTCCAAAGATACTAAATATATTCATTCTAGAATGTATTAATATTATGTTTTCAATCTTACATATCATTTATTATTCATTTATGAAAAAATTTGGTTTTAATATTATGATCAAATTACATAATATTGTAATAAACCCCAATAATCATGTATGTACCAATTTCCCTTGTTTTATTATATTTTTCGGATATATGATTATATTCTCTTTGGGTCTTGACTATGAATTATCCATAACAATGGAATTTGGGCACAATAATTTATTATTTTATCTATTTCCCAAGGTGTATATATTCAAGAATAAGTAATTGATGAACAATTTTTTTAATATAGGAGAGTGATACACAACTGTGTAATAATATTGTAATGTTTCTAATCTTAAAATTCATTATTCTATTAAGATCTAAGGATGTGTTTTACTTATGATATACGATGTTTAAAAATGTGAAATTAAATGTGATCTCTGTATGTTATCATTTTTTCCTGTAACCATGGATCCATTATTTTTACTGACCATAGCCTCCAAGGTTATCATAAATGGTCAATCAATGTGTTCTCACTACCATCATAAATAAATAATACTTGTACTAGATTTTTTTATTACAAATAAATATGATTTTTATGATTTAGATAAGACCTTCAATATTTGTAAGAGATGTATGGATGTGATTTAGAGCTTTTGTAATCACTAATCTAAAATAAAATTCATTCCTTTTTATGATTAACCTTGATGCATAGATTCACAAAGAAGGACCCACATATGAATATCAGTGAAAAAAAATTAAATAAATATTACCGGTTATTGAGAACTATACTGCCTAATTTTTTAATGTAATTTTTTGATGATGAATAAAATGATAAATTAAAAAATGGTTATTCAAGAAGAAAATATAGCTAAATGTATGTGGAATCCATCCATGGTGCCCTGAACATGTGCACTCCTAAGTTAGGTGAAGGATACCCCATGTTTCATGTTCAAAGATGATTAATGGTGTTTGATAAATCCATTATAAGGTGATGTGGATGTTATATGTGTAATTGAAGAAGTATGTTTTTGTGTTTAAGTATGAAATTTGGAAAGGGCTTCGACCCAATTCACTTTGTATTGTAAAAAATAGGCCTTGTACAATTCATTTGTCTTAGTATGGTTAAGCATTGACCGTATGTTTGGAAATTTAGAAAAATGAAGAACAATATGTGTATCATAATGGTTCTTATACTTTGTATGGATTCATTATATTAAAATCATATGTCTCATTCTAATATTATAATGTTATGAAATATATCTGTATGGTTGATCATGTTGAGTATCTGGTGAAAAATATAAATTTCAAATGAGGAATATATGAAATATTGATATGGTTAAGGACATTCATATGTGTCGTCATATGGTTGATACAAATAAAAAGTATCATTATATTGAGAACAATGTTTTTTTGGGGTTCCATGAAGGGGAAATTTGGAAAATATAAAGAGGTATAGAGGAATAAATAAGGGTTAACATATTTTTATGTTTCTTATACATTACAACAAATCAATAAATTGAATAATTCCATACTGTAGTATTCCAAGGATAATGAAATTAAGAAATTCATGTCCCCGTGTTCATCAAATCAAAAATCATGATAATTAAAATAGATCATGATCCATGATATTGTGATAAGATTAGTTCCACCGTATAATGAAGTAGTCCAAGTAGAAATTATAAATGTTTCATTACAGACAACAATTAAATTCAAATTTATTTTAATGAAATCTATTAAACTAATAAATTAAATTTTTTTATATAGAAATATCATTTATAGAAAATAATATTAGTCATAATTTAATTTCAATGATGATTTTGGACATATACTAAAATTAAATTTCAAAAAGGAAAATATCTCCCAAATGTGGATGATAACAACTTATTCCCTCTTTGATTTGAAGATTTTTCAAATATTAAATTATGGAAACAATATTAAAGTGAATTTTTGTGAACATAATAATATGGGAAGAGAATGCAAATAATTATGTGTACAATAAAACACATCGATGAGGCAAGATTATGAAGAATAAATTTGTTATTTAAGTAGAATACATTAATGATCTTAAAATAATAACAATTTTAGATATCAAGGAAGAATGATTTGAATTAAGATACTAATGTTATTAATATACCATATAATTAAATTAAATAATAACTATTAAATATATTTGAGAGTAAGAATATAGATCAACATGTTCAATAATAAAAAGTTAGTGTCATATAATTCATACCCAATTTTTCAAGAAAGTATTCACTTTAGGATTGTGTATGCTAGTCAGAACAAATCACTAGGATTGAGCAATACGAGATAGAAAATACTAGGGGTAATTTTGGAATTGTGAGATGTGGTATAATGATTCAATAATTGTATTTTATAGAATAATATGGGATACTATATTATCATAGTTTGTGTATATGACTATCTTAGTATTTCATTAATTTTAGATGAATATGTGTTTGGTTCATCTTATCAATCATGAAAAGTAGTTGGAATTCAAGTATGAAACATATAAATCACCAATGTTCTTGCCCTTATTTTCAGCACTATCTTAGTATGTACCTGAGATAGAATAATGATAATGTTAGGATTTAATGTTTCATATATATTGAATAATAATTTAATAAATTCATAAATTAATAATTCCCACGGATTCACCCCCAGTGATCTAGCCAGTCCTATAAATATTAATTGGTATTAGAGATAAATGGGTTTCCACTAAAAGATCAAACAATTATAGAATATTTTTATGACTAATGAAGTGGAGAGAAATAATATTACTATTATTGGTGTAAACATTGAGGTTTCTTCTTGGAAATTGAAGAACAAAAATAAATGTTAGGAAAAAATATATGGAAAGGTCCAATAGAAAATAAGAACTCCCAACTAATATAATATCACAAAGTGGTAAGTGTTCATCCACATCTTGTGATTATAATTATTCTAATGAATTGAATAATAAATATAATGTTTATTTATACGTAGAGAACTTTATAATTTCAACAGTGATATTAAATATTATTTTCGGAAAATTAATTTTGTAGTTGTTATAAAAATATTGAAGTTTAATAAAATAATAATAGATGAAAATTCATTATTGGGGAAGGAGGCTTAGATTATCTATATATAAATTAAAATCAATATGAAATAGTAAAAATTTATCATCATAGATGGGGAATCCAACATCCTGGTCTATTTTATATACATAAATGTTCTCTTCAGTTAAATAAAAATCCTATAAATAATATTATTCAAAGGATGATGTTGATAAAATTTGGTAAGTAATAATCAATTCTTTAGAAGATTTACAAAAGGATACTATTTTATGTCTATATTTCATAACTGGATTTTACTCATAATGGATTAATGAACATTACAATACTTTACTTGATTGAACCATGGTTTATAAAAATAATATTTAGAATTACAAGAGAGAAGGGGAATATATTATATGAAATTTTGATGATGAGAGGAGTTATGTCAAAATTTTATGTCTTAAATATTAGGTAAACATGGGGGAAAATCCAATTTTCATATTATAAAATTTATTGAAATGAAATAGTATTCCACATATAAATTTGTTAATATCGATTTTCATAAAAATACTCTGTTGTTTTTATGGAATATCTTGCAATCACACACCCATCTTGCTCCAACATATTCTAAGAAAAAATTAACCTTTAACACTTTTTTTTGGTAATGATGTCTCAAATAGAAGTACATGTTTTTTAAATAGTCATTTATGGGAGAATAAAATGAGGAAAACTCACTACCACTTATATAGAGAATTTCAATACATCCAAGAAAATAATCCTTGACAATGATTCTTAAAAAATTGTGTTTTTACCCAAAAATATAAAATAGATTATTATTGGTGGACTATTTTTATATGAAAAAGTAAAGATAAATTTTATCCATTATTATTCTTCCTCGATGTTCATAAACAGTTATATGTAATTTTATAACACAAATTCAGTATCATATAATGATATAAGTCCTAAAACATGTTGTTGAAATGCTACTAGAATGTGGGGGGTTTTGATAATAAAGAAATAACTCATAAAAGGAAACATCAATCCATAATTAATATATTTAATTTCTTGGATTACCCCTATGATTACTTTTATGAATGTTATCACAATAAATAGGTGTGGTGGTGAATAAAAAATTAGCACAACTCTGGTGTAATTTTAAATTAAAAATCAAAAAATAAATAGGAAAATATATATAAAGAAGAAAAAAATCATCCTTGAGGAGTAAAAAGAAATGATTTGTATAAAATATACTACCATAATGTTAAATATATAATTTGATGATGATGAATCAATAAAGAGAAAATTATACAATTATTGAATGAGAGGCCACATCATGGACAAATACAGGCTATCCAAGAATATCATAGATTGATGTATAAAGTAAAATAATAATTAATACAAAATACAAAAACATATAATGATTATTTAGTTGAATAAATGCCATAAATGAAATGGGATAAATTTTCGTTCAATAGAATATTTATTTATAATATTTTATAAGGTGAATGATTCAATGACATACAACCAAAGACAACATAGTATTTTTTCATAGATAATTTGATAGATATATTAATGAAAATAAAAAAAATACAAAGATTCATGTTCTATAATGAAAAAAGTTATTGATTAAAAAAGGGAAAAATATCAATGAAAATAAATACATGTAGCACAACTATGCCCTGATAAAGAATAATTAAAGGTGTTCATATGTTCAAAGGTCTCAAAAAAATGGGATTTGTAAATAATAAAGGTTATAGATTGTGATCTAAGTATCATTAAATATAATTCCACTAAGGATATTATTTATAAATATTATTATCTAATTTTAGTTTCATTTTTTACTAATATATAGGAAATTGAATGAATAATAATTAAGGGAGATACCTGGATATTTTACAATGAATAAAATATTGATTATTTTGATCATGGAATAAAATAATATATATGGTGATGAAATATTTGAAATACAATAGGTGGAGGGAAAATAAGGAGGACCTTCCAAGAGGCCTGTTAATTAACAAAATAATAAATTTATAAGAAAAAAATTAATGTTCTCTTTTGATAATCATAATCCTATATTCATCCCATGGTTTATTTTTATCAATGTTTTTAATTTAAAGATAGTGAAGTTTGATGGGAAAGCTAGGTTAAAGGGAGATTGTTGGAACATGCACTAGAGTAGTTATGATCTTTTTGATATGAGTGATGGATATATATTTCATGATAAACCTAGATCAAAAACACAAAATGAGAAATTGAAAATCATGTCAAATGGGGGATTTGTTTTTTGATAACTTTGTTATCATGGTTAATTATTAATTTTTTCATTATTGGGATATCCAATGTAAACATAGGGTTGATGGTGTAATGGTTTGTTACTATGAAATTTGTTGTGATATCCATCAACCCAAATTGGACTAGGTGGAAACATGGAGGAAAATATGGAGAAAGGTGATTATAAAAAATATTAATGTTGGAAGAAGATAAAAAGTGTCTCTTATATAATCATTGTTTTTATTGTCAATTAGTGGGTAAAAATCTATTTCAAATTCACAAAATATAATTGGAAATATATAATAGTAATTACAATAAACCCAAATGGGGTTATTGAGGAACCATGTGTTATATTATATTTATTATAAATATGGAATGTAGTAGTGAGGAGGAGAAGATTGTTAATATATATTGAAGAACTACAAAGATGAAGCTAAGGTGGTTCCATAATAAATGGAAAATGTAATTGTTACTATTAATTAATAAACACTGAAAGAAATATTATCTTTGTATCACCAACTTTCAAAAACTGGGGAGGTAATATTCCAAAATATGTCTTGTATTGGTGAGTAATTCGTGGTACTTTTTATAAAAATTTTAATGTTTAGGACCAAACAAAAAACAATGACCATATTTTGAATGGTTATTCAAGAATATTATCCTGTAAATTTATGAATAATCCAATAGTATATACAAAAACATGAAAACAATTGTTTTGGGTAAATTATTACATCTATGTGGTGTTTTGAGATGATATATGGTGTTTGAAAAATCCCATTAAAAGAACATAATAAATTATGTTAGTATAGAATAAAATATTAAATTACGGTGTTGATGTGAGAATATTAGAAAAAATATGAACCATATAAACTCTTTATGGTATATAATAGAAATCATATAGTTCATATATCATCATTAGGAACTTCTTCATTCTAAAGTAAATTTTTTTGAAAATTTCCTCAATTATACACAATTTTATAGGGATTTAATACATTTTATGGTCGTAATGTAGAGATTTCATAAGATTCATGATTACATAATGAGGTTGAAAAATATATTTAGAATGTTGAAAATGTGGAGTACATTAGAAAAAATAAAGGAATGAGAATATAAGGTTGATGTTAAATATTTTTAATGATAACCAACTTTTAAAGGTTCAATATATATAATATGTATATAGTGAGGTTAAAAATATAGATAATAAATGTTAATCATCATATGAGTGGAAATTTGGAAAAGGAATCGAGGTAGGGAGGACACAAAAAGGATTTCCCATGTGTTTTCAAACCTATACAATGAGAACAATCATGAATATTACAAACCAAATAATGGATTATCTTGGAGATAATTAAATTCTTTTGATGTATGTCATGGTCTTCAAGGATAAAATCATAATGAAAATTAAAATAGATCATTATTGAATATATTATGAGGAAAATATTTTCATGCTATAATGTGGAGATCCATGTCGTAATAATTCATCATTACAACAAAACAGTGATTAAAATAAAATAGATGTTCATTTTGAAGATTTTTTTGGAGAAATTGTAACATTCGATATTAAAATATAATTTATAGAAAATATGAATAGTGGTATGGAAAAAATAAATGAATTTTTCTAAAGGGATTAAATTTGGACTTCCAACATGGAAATATCTTCTGGATTTGAATGAGATGATCTCCTTCTAACTAATAAATGTTAATTTTTTTATTTAAAATATCAAAAGCCAACTTCACTCCATTTTATGTGAATATTGAATGATTTTATAGGAAATAAGGGATTTAATGATTATAAGAAATCCTTTTACATATTATTATTCTAAATAATTCCTATCCTATCAAAGAAGAAGAACCATATACTGAACATGAAGGAATAATAATTTATTAATGATTGGAAGAATGGGGAGGATGAGTAATATTATGAGGATTTATCATAAAAGATAATAAATTAAAACTAAAATATAGTTTTTAGATTAAGGATATTGGAAAGAAAACATCACACCTAGAATTAGTCGTTGAACTATATAATAGTTCCCAAAATGATCATTTCATAGACTATGTGATGTATCCAGAATGAATTGTGGGGAATGTGGAGTGCCATATAAGAAGAACAAATGAGAATAAAGAAAATATACATTTTAGTGTAAAGAACCACTAGTTGGATGTTTTAGAACATGATGTGATTTACTGTAGTTGTGGTATGAAATAATTTTGTGTAACCACTTACATCAATCATGAAAGTGTAAATGGTTTCAGCATCGAAACAATAACGATTAGGAGTATATTTTGAAGACTGAACCCTATAAATCACTTGTGTTATTTCCATAACATTTCGAACTAACTAGTTAAGGATGTGAGAAAAAAAACCAAAGGGTTATAAACTAACCATTAATAAATGGTGAAATTATAGATAATAAATTAATTTAAGATAAATAGATTAATGAATCACCCACCCGGTGATCTAATTAAACATGGGTTGTTAGATAAATATAATTTTTTATTTTCCTACATATTTTTTTTATATGTTCACGTTAACTGTAATGGAAGTATATAATCAATATTAAATTATTTGGAATAAAATTAAATAAAAACAAAACAAATCCATAGTAAAGCTATAGTTTTTTCCTATTACAGATGTTAAAAACCCATTAATAAAATTTATCAAATTTGAATTTACATGCATTGAGACATACTATCTACCATATGAAAAATTATTCATTAAAAACAAAATTAATAAAAAAACACATCATAAAAAGATATATACATCATTCATAATATTTTAAATCATTTTTAACAAAAAAAATTATATAAATTAAAAATTCAAAAAAATCATCCAAGCTTATTACATGACATTGCACACATATTCAATCATTTCGAAACAAAATGATATATACTGAAAAGAATATTTTTCAAAATAATATATATAAATATATAACTCTTTATTAATCTAATGATCATATTCATATCATTAATATCCTAAAAAATATTAATTTATTATGTTTTCCATTTTCATAAAAGTAGAAAAAAGAAAACATATCAATAATCTATTATACTATATGACATCAACAAATTATTTCAATGTAAAGAATTAATGATAATATAATTTTTACATAAATACACAAAATTCCATTAAGATTGAACACATATAGACTCTAAAACCTAAACAATTTAATCATTTATATATCATCTTCAATTTATGAATATTGAATTCCTCATCATATCCTGAAAAAACATAAATAAAAAATCCAAATCTATAAACATAGTCAAAAAAATTATCTCATGTAATTTATTGGAGATATGGATTTTAAATTATAGGTACCAGGAAAATGTTCCAAGAGTAATTTCCATCGATTATTTAATGATAAATCTAATAAATATTCTATATAATATAAAAAAATTATGTTTGAGATATGTGGATATGTTTATAGATCTGTGGTCATTGGGGATACTTTAACGCTCGAAAAAATGAAAGGGGATTAAATATCATAAATCTAATGGTTTATAATGATTTAATAATAATTTTAAATAATTAGAGAACCATAAACCAAAAATTTCATTTGAGCTATATGATTTCTATAAAAAAATATATGGTCAGTAACAACACATCAATGTGTTCTTCAAACTATGAAAATATTTTTCCAACATCATAATTATAAGTTAGTAAAAATAACATTGTGTTTTTAATACTTATCAAAATTTCCATAACTTGATAATATATATTTATGTTTATATTTAATAGTTTTAAATATATAATTTTCATTAATTTATATTAATACATTAATCCATTATAATTACAAAGTCATTATCCTTTTTTATCAAAAAAATAAAAATCAATCATTTCATTGATAATTCTATACATGAAACATCTTTGAAATTACGATTCTGAGTATGTGGTCATTAGGACATGCGATATTTTCATTTATACACATGAATTTTATATCATAATAAATGTACAATTGTATGCTTCTCTAAAAATTCTTCTATTAAATGTTTTATATCAATAACAATATTAATTTATTGGTGCATTTAATTTTTTTTCAATTTATTTTTAACTCAATACCAAAATTTAGACTTACTTTTTAGTTTTAAATAATTCATAAATATTTGAGATTACTGAAATAATCAATTCTATATTATGGGTGGATACTACAATATTATAAGTTTAATAAATAATTATCTATATTGATATAAAAAATTAACAAATAGTTAATATCTTTTTTAAGAATAAAATATATATACTAACATTTATGGTTCTTATATTGTTTTAATTTTAAATATATGTTATTTAATGTAAAAACGTATTAAAAAAAAATAAAATTTATAATTTGAAGAACTTTTTTGTTTTCATTGTTATCCAACATCATAACATTAACTTTTATTCATAATACATTATTTTTATTATAAAAACATAGTTAATTCATAATGAGAGGTCGTAATGTGGACATGATTGATTCCACCAATTGAGACTCTAAAAATACCAAACAAGCCGTCTAGAATATATATGTTTATGACTCATGATTAGTTACGATGAAAAAATCTACTACTAACATTGAGTGAGTTTTTCAAATTGTCACTTAATAGGGATTTCAATTGGCCACTAAGAATCAACTATATGAATTTAGTAACCTTTCTCCTGAAATTTTTTTTATTAATGATGTTGTTGCGGCTTAAAAATAAATCCAAGAGTAATCAAGGAATAATAATAGCTAAGAACATAAAAATTAGTTGATTTAAGAACTGTATCATGAAACCATTACTTAAAAGAGTCTATTTATTGAGGATTAAAGGAAAAAACCATTGAGATAGAACATCGTTGTTTTTTAACCAAGTTATTTATTCATGATCATGTAACTGAACAATGGTCCGACACCTTTCTTGTGATAAATTGAATATAATTTCAACTCAACTAAAATTTTTAATGAATTTGGGATATTATGATATCGGATGTATCTCATCTCGAAAAACTACAAATTACTCATGTTAAACAATCTTTATCAATGTAAAATAAACGCAACCTCTTTAAAATAGAAAATATTATATGAATTACATCGTATAATCCCCTTAATGTATTGAAAGATGCTTGTTAATATTTTTCACAACCACCATCCATGCAGAAATATGTATGTGAAATTGATTAATGATTCATGTAATATATGGTTTCACAACATATACATCTTATGTAACATGTTTTCAATACACATCTATTTGATTCCCTCTTTTTGGAAATAATAATCCATTATATATATGATACATATGAACATAATTCCTCGAATTTATATTCAGTCAAAAAACAGAATGAATGGAATTTAAGATAGTTTCCTCTGAACCCTTAACATCAATCATGGGTTATAAAATATATATGAAATTCCCATACATATCCATGGTACTTCCAATCATGATTTGGGTAGTTTAATGAGTAAAAACTACTTCATTTACTATTGTACCCTTGTTTACAACACATGAATCCTTAATTAATGAATATAAAAATCATAGATCTATCAAATAACATATCGTTAAAATTATGTGACTTAAACGATGTAAATTTATATTCTTATCTTATGAATAAAAATTATGCCTGATTGAGGTTAAATAATAAAATAATTACTATATCATCTTTCATTTTGAGTGTTGGTATACCACTAAACCATATCAACTTCCACAAGATTATCCAAAATATCATAGTATCTACCTATGGGGCTTAATTAAATAGTAAATCCCTATACGAATCAAGATGAAGAGTATCCCCACTGGACTCTAAAAAAATTTCATCCCCACTAGGATCTAATATCTATTTATCTCCATAATTCTCTTAAATTTGATCCTCTACAATGAAATTTAAACATCGATCAGTGATGTTAGTCTCAAAATCATATGGGTTTAATAAAAAATAAATTAAATCATCCATAATAGTATATAAACTATTAGCATACCTAGTGGATGTAAATCTATGAGATTACTCAATAACCTATCAATCATGAGTTTTAATCTAAAAAGCTAAACAATGAAAATTCTAAGATGACTATAAATATTTATAATTCACAATAGAAAATAAAATGGGAGAATCACCAATAAAAAGTAAATTTTATGGACCTTATGGTTTGGATTTAAGAAAAGGAGATTCCTGACCTCCCAACATATTAACCTTCAGAAAAATCCTTTCTTATGTGAAGAGAATATGATACCCCATTCGTTTATTCCAACCTATAGGATCATCATCCCTTATGTGATGTGAATAGGATACCCTTTTGATCAAGTATGATGATAAAAAATGATGTATCCAGTGCACCCAACACACTTATCACTCTAACTAAAATTTCATTCTCATGTTAAATTTTGATTTGATAAAATCAATTTATTTCCATAGTGATTAAATTTGAAAGGGATTGCCAATCATTATATAAATCCATGTTGGAGTTCTGAAATAGTAAAAAAAACTATATAGTGGGATTATATAACCTATGATACTACCATTGTGATAAAATATCACATCACCATCATCTCATTTATTAAAGGACGCTCACCTATGGAAAATGGGACATAAGACTTGGAACCAAAAAATCCCTAAAACTAGTGATTTAACACTATATTAAACAAAAACTAATTTTCCAATTCTTCATTATAGAGAAGATGAGTAACATAGGGTTCAACTAGAAAAAATGGATTCATAGTTATATTATGCTAGATATAGAAGAAATACCACTTGAAATTCTATATGAGATGCCCCTACAAGTTTTAAAAGCCTATGAGGAATGAAGTATATACCAGAGAATTTTGACACAAACAGAAACCCACTTGTGGATATCATGTACACATAAGCCTATGCATTGACTATTGTATCTCCTAATGATTCTATATTTCTTATCCCCTTTTCCATTTAGAACTGATACGGGGGAGGGTAATCAATTCCCTCAAACTTTATTATGTAAATGAAATAATTCTCCATACATGATATATGTCTCATGAGAATTATAATGGTATAGAACCATTACAACAGCCCTAAAAATAGATACCTTTTATGAAAAAAGAGTCTCTTATCACTATAATTAATAACATTCTGAGACCATCTATAGAGCCCATTGAAATCACCTTCCCCATTTTAAATAAGGTAGGGTACATTAATGTTTTTTTATTCCTAGATGGCACCTAAGAGTCTCCAACAAACTGACACCATCATTAATATATAGTTCATGATTAGGTAGCCAAACAAGTTGATGTTTCTTATGATGTTTCTCAAAAACCATGCTAGGTGGTTCCAATTTTTGTGTAATGAATCCACTAATAATGAACTAAATGATGTCCATTCATCACCTTAGTCTACTTTTGATAATGTTAACACAATAAAAAATTAATTCATATTTCTATTTTACATCATATCCCTTGATGTTTTAACTATTATATGAGAAATAATTCTTTACTAGACCAATATAAAGACAAAAAATTCCCACTAGGAATATTGATTGAGCACTCCAAGAAAACTGTTCCACCATTATCTATTATTTAGGTCCCATATCTGACAAATAAGTACACAACCCATAAGTTCCATCCCAATATGAACTGTGTCCTTTTATTCTAAGAATTCTTAAAAATTTCACAAAATAAATACTCATGGTTGTTCTCCTTGGGAAATTATTCTTTGAAAACTCTTACACTAGAAGATAAAAGAAAATATGGTGAATAAATTCTATATTTCCATTAGTCTCTTAGGATATTAGAGAACTGAGGACCTATAGGAAATGGTTGTCACAATACCAAGTCAACCAAAATAGTAAATCCTTTAGAAAAAAATGATATATATTCCAATTTATAATGTACACATAGTCCAAAATACCCTCATCATGTATAAGTTCATAGATTATGTGTTATGTTCCATTCATGGGATGCCATTGAAATAATTTATATTTTCATATCCATTTAGTCACTCTACCAGAAAATGTTTTTTGAGGAAAACATTAGGATCTATGGAGAAATTATTTGAGGATAGAATGTAATGTGTTTTGTCTTATATTACAAGAATGATCTTAAATATATGGACATAGGCTTCTAACCCTAGAAATTGTTTTATGGAATCTTAATCATACTCAGTATGGTAACTCTTCATATATATGTCAGGGGCCCCAAATGAAATCACTCCCCCATAAGGTCCTAAATTTTTTTGGTCTTTATAGCTACCTCATGTGAATTTCGACTAAATCTATATAGAATTATTTAAATATATAGGAAAAATAGTTCCCTCTATAAAAAAATGGATGTTGAAAACCTATGTGAGTACCTAGAAAAAAACTAATATCTAATAATTTTTTGTCATATGTGACTCCACAATTCTCTTCCTTTGAGTTTCATAATAAAAATAGAATATACCTTCATAAAAATCGATGATTTATTTTTAATAATATTAATACAAAACATTATTCATTCCATATTAGCATTTAAAATCTTATATGCCATGAGAAACTATATCAAAGTTGGACATCGCTTCTCTTAAAATTCCATAGAACCATGAACCTTTGATATAAAATAAGAACTTATAGTGAGTATGTAGTAAAATTGTTTTATAAATATATCAGTTCATTGATTAAAAATATCTCCATGTACATGTTAGGGGATGGGGTTTTAAAATTCCCTATACTTAACTCTACACATAATTCATAAGTATATCCCCAATGATTACACCTCCAACAACATTGGAAACTATTCACTATAGACTACCACTGTTGGAAGAGTATTCCTAGGAATTCAGAAAACCAAATCAGATAATAACATGAATGATGAACTGAGTGGGGATTATTAACCCTTAATGGATAAACTATGGTAGGTTAAACTCCATAAAGGTGTCTGTATGAGACAATATAGGTTTGATATTTATCATGGGAGTTTATTAATCATAACATAAATCTATACACAAAGAATCCTTGATAATGTTAATGGTGTGGTCAATCATTTTTTTATGTATGTGGTTATTTAAACAAACTCATTGAATTCTAGGACCTTATATTTTTTAAAATACCATGAGTGATATTGAATACATAATTATATTATCCTCAAGGTATACCATTCTAATATAGATAAAATTTAATATGATCATATCACACCTCTTATAGAGTTTCAATAACCAATATCCTCCATTCAATCAAAAAATAATAATTATGATTAACTAAATAAATATTATAATAGGTTGTGATTATGTACCCCCTTAAATGGATTAGTATGATTTACTAAATTCGATCCACAGAAACACCAAATCAATGGTATGGAAACTAGAAAGAAAATAATAAGATGTGAGGAGTTATCCCAATATAAGCTTATTTGTGCCTATTTTTTAGAAATGATGGCTATATAAATTCAATATGATTCAATTTATTTTAATACAATTCATTCTTAGAGTATGTAGATCATGAAACTCCCACATAAAAAATTTAAATAGTTTCATCATTGAATTATTGAATAGAACACGTGACCTAGACAAACACCACTTTC
The DNA here is from genome assembly GCA_963277665.1 of Viscum album. Lineage (NCBI taxonomy): Eukaryota > Viridiplantae > Streptophyta > Magnoliopsida > Santalales > Viscaceae > Viscum > Viscum album. The sequence goes on from OY728133.1 coordinate 1,286,260,053, forward strand.
AAAATGCCTCCTTGTGTATCCCAATACCGGGGATCCCAGAGTTATAAAAGGTAACCTAGAATAATTTTTTTAATTATTAACTATATGGAATGGCCTTTTCTGTTGCAATTATTTAAAAAATGTATCCATATTTCGTTAGGAGGACCTATTTAGATAGTTACTATGCTGGATCGGTTCTATTTTGGGAATGATGATTTAAATGAACTCCTTATGTGAAAAATATAAGAAAATTATTATATTGTTTGTTTAATTACATAATAAATATGCTTGACATAGTTCTGTGGTAGTCAACACTCACATAAGTTACAGTTAGGGATATGAGAGGAGAACGTTTGAGACAATCTAATCTGAATTGTAGTCTCTTGGAAGTATAATAATTGATTTTGAGAGTTCATTTATAATGTTCACTTTGTATTGGAATCTATGATTAATAATAAGAAAATATATCATATAACTGATTCCCCACCTATATGAAATTCTATAAGATCAATGAAAACTAATGTAACATAGGATTTTACCCTGTAATTGATCTAGTTACTGGTGTCCCCATAAAACAAACCCCGAAAAAAATAGGATCAAATGGTGAATGAAGCCATGGGATGTCATGAGAGATATAGGGAAAATAATTTTTATGTTAAAAATAATATGGTTGAATTATTTAGAAATTATCAAATTCGATAAATTTTGATATTTTACTGTTAAAATAAATTTATCAAGATACCATACATTAACTATCATTAAGAAGTATACATAAAGAAATAACACAACTATTTTCCCAATCATAGGGTCCTTGGTCATACAATATATTATATCTTTATCTTTAACTACTAGAAAAAAAATATTAAATCATGTAATTGAGGAACTATGAGTTCATAAGTAGAACATTCTGTGTGTTTTGACCTCCCTTGGTGATAATGAATGTACTTGGGATTGGATGTATATTATCACATGGGATAAAAAATGTATTATGTTGGGATAAGCTATAAATTTTAAAAAAATATAATCATCCATCCACCACCCTATGGTTAGTTAACGAATCATTCTTAGTTATATAATCACCATCAAATCTATATTGAGGTTGAAGATGTTTTTGATATCCTTAGAAAATTTGATTATGATTCCCTAGTATTACCAAAGAGGGCATTAACTGTCATGGAATTTATATCCCCTATGATTGAACTTGGTCCCTTGAACAACTAAAATAAATAATAATCCTCTGATAAGATGTTTTTTATTTCATTATACCATGCCATCAGAATAGTTGATCACTATGTGGATGTCTAGGATATGGCATGCAAACTAGATAGGTTATATTATCCCCAAAATTTTGTGGTATATTGAAAATAAATAAGAATGAACACATTCTAGCATAATGTAATTTTAATTCATGATTTATTATAATTTTCTCATGACATTAAGCTACATGGTACACATCCTAGAAGAAATAAATTTGACAATATGGTCAACCATCCATTGTACATGTTTTTACACTTCCTGGTACTCATTCAAATATTTTATCATTAAAATAAATGACACTTATCCTAGAATAATAATGTCAAACCTCAAGACCCATTATCATTTTCACGTAAATTTATAATTCCAGGAACTATAAAAATCACATTACATTAAGTAAAATGATACATTGGACCTCACTATATAAACATAAACTATATAGTCTAGCTATTTCTATATGATTCTTAAACTATAAAACTATGATAGTTTCCTCACCTAAGGGGATTCCCTGTTTACTGTTTTATTGTCCATCTAATGAACCACCCTAAGTAACTATGTGTTATTTTTTTCATGTCTCAAAGGATACATTATAACAAGAAGATGCCTTATATTGAGACTAACTATAACTTTTAACCTCATTTACTCCTGTCTTCTTGGCCACTTCTTTAGAATATGTTTCCCTCCCAGTACATTCCCATTACTAAGAAGATTCCCACATTATAACATCTCCATATCATGAGTGAGATCATTATAGGAGTTTTCCAAAGTTTTTATCCAGTTATGAGACATTTTTCAACTCATTCTAGGTATTGGTATATGTTCTCTTATAAAAGAATTATAATGAGATTCCTCGTTTCTTATGTTTGATCTCGATAAATGAATATTTTCATATAAAATAACAATGCCAAGATTTATTCCCTTTTATAGGATACATTGTTACACTCAAATATACTATCTTAGCCCCAACCAAAATTATCCAATCCATTATATCTCATCTTGGAGTTCATTGGTCTTCCATTGGGTTTCATTATCATGATAACATAGAGTCATCATTATTTTTATGAGAAAAAGTATATGTGGTATGAAATTAATATCAATAAACTACTTTTACCATGATGTATTAAAGTACAATATAAGACTATTTGGACCATGTATCATGAACATACACTATATGAAGTCATCCATGATTTATTCTATATTATCATTTTTATTTCAATTCATGTGAGGTTTATTTTGACCCTAAAATAATATAGAAAGACCCATAACCTATGGAATAAGTTTTATTAAATTTAACATCATCCTAATTAATTCCAAATTATATTTTTTAGAATTATTTTGAATCCCTATATGTTCCGGGAACTTAAACTCTTTCCCTATTTTGAGTGAGTTTTTGAACCATAAACTAATATCACCACCTATGGTCCAAGATTTTTGAACTTTTACTCCCAATCCATTTTGTTTATGTTTCATGACCTTAAATTAGTAACCTTACTGTGGTTTATGTTTGAAGACCATAAATTTTAGTCCCATTTTTCCAAATGTCATGGAATTATACATTATGCATCCATCCATGAGTATTCCTATATTATAATTGTAATTTATTCTACGAGAGCCGTTTGTTTCCTCTATATATGAATCTCCTTGAAAACATTAATTTTATAATACAACCCTTGATTTATGGTGATGGTGTGATTCCCCAATCTCATATCTCCACCCATCAATGAAACACATCCAAAAAGAAATATACATTGAAACAACATTGGTTACCCATATATCTGATACGTTTATAGTGGTCATATTCATATATCATTTCACTATTACCAACATACATCTATGTAAAATGAAATTAAAAGGTTTCTTAGAGGTTATACTATTAAAATAATCCCAACAAGTTTAAATGAAATAAAAATTGGGCAAAATTTACCTTTTACCAACTTATATTTACTTATGTAAAATTATAATACACATAGTATATCACACCAATTCATTATTAGACTTTTTTCGGGGGAACTAGTCACTTGGAATCTCTCAATTCCATCTTCCATGATCATTAAAAAATCTGTTATAGTGATAAATGAGATATCCAAACCCCAAAATTACCACCCCTATAATGAAATCTCATATAATATGGAGGTTATTAAATTCGACCATGTTTCTCTTATATATAACTACTCACATTAGCTTATAGGTTTTTATTTATCATTTCATTTACCGAATTGAGATGCCCTGAAATATAAGTCTATAATTAGAAATGAGTCAAATTTCATTACATGGAAAAGAATAAGTGTATTAATTAAAATTTTGGAGCCTCTATATCAACACAAATCAAGATAATTTATGTTCTAGATTCATTGACTACAAAACAATGATCATCCTCTCGCAGAAGGATTATGAATCATTTATTATCTTTTTCAGATACTCCATCCTAGCCAAAACGTTTGATTGCACCAATGTCACATTCACATAATGATGGGCTTCAAAAGACCTATATTTTATTACATGAGTAATTTATTTATATATATTGACATAAGAAATATCTAGTTGAGTTCACATAAGAATGAATTCCTCTACCAACACTGTAATAAGAATATGTATTGGGATATCCTAATATTCATTCTTAGTGATCTCTTATTGAATTTTATATATCTACTATATGTAATGATCTCAAGTCTTTAGCCTAATATTGATATACTCTTTGGAATTTATTCACTCGTATTTCCATGAATTCATGGGTCATATTGTAGCAAAAATGTATTTAAGTATATAACCCTTTATTTATGTATGTATAGAGTTTTGTTGAAGTTTGGGAGTGTTGGGATGTCTTTTTTAATGTTTTTGTGGCTTTTAAGGGGGTTCCATAGATGTGAACATTTAGTATAAAACATCAAACACCACCACGAAACCATGAAATGTGAAATAATGGCTACTGGATAGGAAAATGATTTGGTGTGTATTTCGGAAAACCATGCGGCCACCCAATGACTAAACATGAATATTACAATATAGGAAGGAAAATGTTATACTAATGTTTTTTCAAACCATATTAGATAGTCATGAGATGGGTTTTTAGAGATAGTTGATGTAACATGGTCTTCACATGGTTTGTGTAACCATGAACACAAACCATGAATGATTTAAAAATTATATCCTTAAATTGAGGATCTCATTAGGTATAAAATTTAAATAACATTTTCCCTCATTAGAGTCATATATTAATTTTGAATATAGAATCATTGGTTTTGAATATACAGTGTATTACTCATGGCTTCTGCAATGACCCAAATTTTTATTAATGAAAATTTATCTTGATATAATTAAATTTGTTATTATTTAAAATGGTTATATAAAATATTAAATACCTTGGTTTTATGTTTTGGGATTTTAAAATACCATTAATAATTGGTATTGTTTCTAATATAGCTACTGAATAGTTACAACATGATTAATATAAATATACGGCTTTAACAACTCAAATTTACTCACACAAACGAAGCGATGGTCACATCCAATAGAACTGCTCCATACGAATCCCATTGGTTGGATCTTGGATAGGAGGTAGAATCCATTGAATTATTTCTTGAACAATCCCAATATAATCTTTAATATGTTAATCTTAAACAAACCCACATATGGTAGAAGTTAAAGTTGATAAAGATTACCACCTGAGCAATGTTATTTGAGCCTCCCTAAGAGTCTTTCCCCATCTCCTACCTTACCCTTAGGTCATATGAAGGTGTTATAAGGGGTTATGTAACAAGAACCTAGCACTATGATTTTGTGCATTATTTTTACATAGAATAAAGAATATTCATTCATTTTATTATTGTTACATTGTAAGTGGGTTTTGAAGCACAAATAATATGTTTAGTTAATATTCAATTAAGAAATCTATTTTGAGGAATTAATGTTTTTTTTAATTAAATAATATTTTCTAAAAGATATTAGTACTAAATTACATTTTATTAAATATAAATGATCATGTAATTTTTATGAATACAATTTTAATTTTTATTAAGGGTTGAATGCTTTTTTTGAAAAAACCCATGAATTACCGATAAATGACTGTCTTTATTTTAAAATCAATAAATTCACATATTTAAAAAATTATTTAGATAAAATTATTAACATTTTTAAAATCAAGATGTCAAAAATATCCAATGGTTAATTTTTCCTAATTTTCTGAGATAGTAAATTTTTTGGGTAAAAATTAAATACCGTTAAATATATTATGTGTTTTATGACATCATAATGACCTGCTAGTAATGTAATAAAATAATATAAAAGTTATGTTATTCCAATATATGTTTAACTTTAAAATAATGTTATTTTAGTATTGTTTGATTTATTTTACAAAGCATTAGTGGACCCTACAAGACTTAAAAAACATTTTAACATTTAAAATGATTTTCTAGAGAGTGTGACTCACTTCCACATAATCAAACATAATATTTTAAGAATTTAGGCCATTGAAATTATAAAATAATATTTTCCACTTCCCTTTGTTGAAAACCATGGGAAAAAACCATGGTTAGGATTGTGGTTTTTGTTATTTTAATGTGTGGTGTCCAAAACCTAAATAATAAATAATTATCTTTGTTTTCCTATTTGAACCCACCCAAGATCCCACTAATATTCACTAAAAAACCATGGAGAACGTCTCAAATATTCCATACTCTCTCTATTATCTTCCCAAGGTTCCACATGATCACAATAAGCCTCACTTAAACCTCTCCCAAGCCTTTCGATCACACTTCCAAGTAAGGGATTTCTTCCTTTCTCATTTTTGTCCAAATTTCATTTTGTTGTTATACCATTTTTTCAATTAAAAATGTGGTGGTATGATTTAAAACCTCCCCATAATGTTCTCCATATTCTAGAATTATTTTAAACCTCTTTCATTCTCATTAATTCCTCCCATGTACACCCATTACCATACTGAAATTCCGTATGGAATATCTCACTTCTCATTTATATTCAATTAATTATATTGTATTATTAATCTAGAATCCATTAAATATGTTAGTAAATGTATATGTATATCTCCATTACTATAAATTTCATTTCAATATGATGCGACCCCAATTTATATCTGATCATATATTTTCATTAATTCTCATGTCATGCCATTATGCTGCTAATATTGCACTGTGATATTTCAAGACAAAGTCATTGTGTAGTGAATACAATTTCCATTTCTCAAAAAAAAAACTTTCATCCTTATTTAAATTTACTTATTTATTATATATTTTAATTTATTAATTCCACATTCCATTGTCATGGAAAAATGATGATGTTTTCTGAATCCCTGTTATATGATCCATGTGACACACTTATGCATGAAATGAAATGATTAAGAAGGGTGCACCTGGATAGAGCTCTAATGCATTGGGTAAAGATTAGTATCATGATAAGTCATGTGAAATGAGGGTTTACTCATGATAAATCTCATGCAATTAGGGTATAATCATTCTAAATAAAGTGCAATTACGGTTTACACATGCTCCATTTGGAATAAGCCTTGGCTCATTATAATATCATGTTAAATTTGGTTGGCACATCTCCATGTTATGATGATCATGCTATATCATGACTTTGTGTTAATGTTTTTATTACGGTGCATTGATATGACTATTTCCTAACATGTATTTTATTATTCATTTTGTGCCTTCTTTACACCCTTACAAGGCTTTACAACTCACCGTTTTCTTATGCATGTCATGAGCTTATCCCATGCAATGCTATGTATGAAAGAATGTTGTGGTCATTTAAAATAAATTTTCAATAAAGTTGTTTTGTTTTGTGTTCTTTGTTGTTATGTAATGTCGCTGAGCCCCAAATACTCTAGAACTATCAGTCTTTTGGGTTGTATTAAGTGAATTTTTATGTAATAAATCATGTTTATGTGTGAAATAAAGTGTAGGGTTGTTATAGTTGGAATGGGAGAATAAGTTTAGTAATTTTAGGGATTAGGATTGAAAAACCATAGTGAATGATGTAGGGATAAGACTAGGTATAATTAAAACATCCCTAAATTTTGGTGATTATTGAGTAAGTTGTTTATCAAGTAAATAAATATCTTTCTGAATACGAGTTGGTAGAGATCGCTCTCAAAAAAATCTATCTATGGGAAAAAACTGAAAATAACACATTGAGGTAGACTCAAATGGGAACTAGTGCATGAAAATGGGCTTTGCAACACTCTGGGTTATGACACTTCAGGGGGATAGATTTGGTAAATTCATAAGGATAGTAAAAAAATTATTTAGGGAATTTATAAAATGCCCCTAAGAATATATTTAGCAAAGTAGATCGTGGATATTATAAATTCATAAGAAAAGGAATGAAATGCAATTTATAAGTTATCCATTTTTCATTGGATTCCCCTTTATGTGTTACCCCTAAAATTCATTTAATTCCATCCAATGGATAGTAATATGAGGACTCATGCAAAAAACTGATGTTAAGATCAATGTGATGACTATTCTAATGAGATGCCCAATCTGATGGGAGTGGGAGTCACAATATTTGTCAGGATAATCTCTCTGCTAACTCATGTTTTGAATAGAAAAACGGGTGAAGAGGAACATTCAACCCCCCTATGAATGAATAAGCCTCAGTCTAGAGCTTCAGGAGACATAATCCTCATACTTTTAATGGATCTTATGATCCCTCAATCACTGAACAATGGATCAATTCCATTCAAGTAGATTTTTTCCATCCTTCAATGTTCTGAAAAAGAGAAGGTACATTTACATACTTATCATATGAAGGGAGAAGCAGATCAATGGTGGGAATTCATAAAAAATACAAATCATGTGGAGGATAATGAGGATTTAGAATGGAAGGATTTTTGGATATTTATTTCAAATAATATTTTTCTTGCACCCTCCGACTTAAGATGGAAAGTGAATTCCTTTCCCTAAAGCAAAAATACGGCAAGGTTGACCACTTTTTTAGTGGGATAAAACCTAGCCTACGAAAAGACCTATAGATCCATGACTTCGATATCTATGAAGAAATTATTTGATTTTCCCTCATGGTTGAAATAGAGGTTGGTGAATCACAAGGTTATCATGGGGATACAAATCATAAGGTGGAATTTAATTCTGATAGTCCGATGAATAAATCCAATGGTGCTATGAAATTCCATCACCCCTTATGACTAATCTGAAGAAATAAGTACACCAAAAACTTCTTAAAGAGGAAGAGTAAATTCTTTAGGTGTGGAAGAGAAGGGAACCTGGACATTAACTATTTACAAGAAAAAAATATTTCTATGAAAGAGGAGAGGAATGCTATGTTTTACTCTCGATGCATTATTAATGTCTTAAACTACAATGAACATGGTCACTTTGCAAAATAGTTCCCTAATCCAAGGGTTTTCGGGGGAAACCAACATCCTCCTTTGTTGAAAGGGAGAGATTTTCCCATCACTGCCACCAAAGTGAAATCCTACAATAACGTGGTGATTGGAATTCATGTTATTCATTCAAAAATAGTGGACATAGTTTTTTATTCTTGTTCTATGAATTCTATTATCTCCCGAAATATTAGTATAACAATCCCAACACCCCCAAAAATCATAGATGTAAAGATGTAGATGGGGACAAAAATTGGGGAAATAATTTCATCCATTGGGCAATACTCTTCCCCTATCATAACGTTTGGATAAAACTTTTCAGAAAAATTATTCACACTCCCTATGGTAAAATTTCATGCAATTCATGGAATGGGTTAGATTTCCTTATATAGATCTTGCATAAGTTTCTATTAGATCAAAATCACTCTCCATATGGAGAATCAACCCCTGATTCTATACAAGTGCAAGGAAGGGGATGAATCTTCTTTTTCACCATCATCTAAAGCATAGATATTACTAACCTATGAGCAAAAATATCTTACTCAGATGATTGTGTCTAAGGATAACACCATTATTCAATACATACCTATTGTGATAGAATTTTCCGAAGTGTTTTCCATGGAATGTTTTGGTCTTCCTCCTAGAAGAGACGTGGAATTCTCAATTGATCTTATACCAGTGCCTTGATAATAACAAAGACTCCGTATAGAATAGATGTTGTGCATATTAAGGATATGATGAAACAACCAAAAGAGAATATGTATAATGGTTTTATACAACCAAGTGCTTCACAATGGGTGCACCCAGCCTCTTTATCATGAAGATAGAGGGGTCAATGCGCCATTGCATTGATTATCGCAAGCTCAAAAAAATAAAGATAAAAAACAAGTATCCACTGCCTTAAATTGATGACTTTTTCGATCAGCTACACGGATCACAATACTCTTACATGGTATATTTTCTATTGGGATATTATCAAGTAACGGTGTAGAAGGAGGATATCCACAATACTACTTTTCGTACAAGATACAAGCAATATGAATCCATATTAATGCCTTTCAGACTCACTAATTATCCATCAATCTTCAAGGACATGATGAATGGGGTCATTAACGATTACCTTGAAATTTTTTTGGAAGCATTTATAGATAATTTTCAAATATATTCCAAAACCATGAAGGATCATGAGGAGAATCTAAGAACTAAACTAGAGACATTATGAAAGGAGAAGCTCTAGGCAATGTAAACCATGTGTGACTTCTGTTTGAAAGAGGTACTATTCTTGGGTCATATCATCCCAAACAATGGGATATCTGTGGATCCCTCCAAGATGGATGAAATTGAGGGATGTACAAGAACAAAATCAGTAATAGATATCCAAATATTCCTGGGGTTAGTTATAAATTATCACCGATTTTTGAGAAATATCTCATGATTTTCCAACCCTCTTACTTAGATAATGTAGAAAAGTGTAATGTTTACTTGGAGTGGGGAATGTGAAGATTTCTTCAAGGGGTTGAAAATGAGGCTTATCACTACACCCATTCTCATAATACCCATAAGTGGAGAATATTTTGTGGTATACAGTGATGTTTTTAAGAGGTCCTAGTCTATATGTTGAGTTAAAATTACAAATTCATTGCTTATGATACAAGGAAATTGAAATTTCATGAGGAAAACAATCCAACACATGATCTAGAGTTAGCTACAGTAATCATAACATTAATAACATGGTGACATTAACTCTTTTGGGAGAAATGTGAAATATAAACATATCACAAAAGCCTCAAGTATATATTCACACAAAACGAGTATAACATGCACCAACGAATATGGTTAGAGCTAATCAATGACTATGACTGCTGAATCCATTACCAACCTAGGAAAGAAAAAAAGGTTTAAGATGTTCTATGTATAAAATACTCATAGATTCTATCATTTATGAGAATTGAAAATGATCCAATATTATTATATTATATGATGATAGACATGAGAATCATAATGAAGGCATGATAATCAATCATTTTAGAAATTATTGATCAAATATCAATTTTGGAAATGAAAAAGGATGCTCAAATGGATGACATGGGAATTTAAAAGAATGAGGAAAATATCAGAAAAATGGAATTCCATGGATATAAATGTTAATGAAGAATGAATTGTGAGATTTCGGAAAAGATATTATGTTCCATCAAATCTAGAGTTAAAGAAAGAACTTTTGGATGAGGCACATAGTTTAGATTTCTCTATTCAACCTGGAAACACAGAGGTGTGTCAAGATATTTGAGAACATTATTGGTGGGATAACATGATGATGGTGTTCATTGAGTATACATAAAAGTGCCTGGTATATTAGTAAGTGGAGGCTGAGAGGCAGAAGACTTAGGGGATGGCACAACCATTACCTATACCATCACGGAAATGGGATAAGATCACCATGGAATTTATCATCAGACACCGAATGGATCCAAAGAAAAAAATGCTATCTGGTTTGTTTTGGATAATTTCACAATGAAATCACACATCATTTAAATTCGAGAGGATTTATCATTAGATCAACCAGCACCGATATATATCAAAGAAGTGGTAAGGCCACATGGAGTACCACTATCTATTTTATTCAATTGAGATCCATGATTCCCATCTAGGTTTGGGAAGAGTCTTCAATATTCTCTAAATACTGTGATGAACTTCAGTGCGGCTTATCATCCTCAAATAGATGGTCAATCTGAGAGGACTATCTAGACACTTAAGGATATTTTGAGAGCATTCTCAATGGGCTTCAAAAAATGATGGGATCAATATCTTCCTCTGATTTTATTTTCTTACAATAAGAATTTCCACTCAAACATACTAATGGCTCCTTATGAATCCCTTTATGGGAAGATGTGTAGAATAATGGTATGTTGGGATGATGTTTGGGAGTGAAAACTCTTAGGTCCAGAAATATTATATGAAATGGTGGAGATTGTAAAAACCATCCCACAACACATTAAATCTTCCCAGAGTCCACAAAAGAGCTATGCTGATAATCTTCAATGATATGTATAGTTTGATGTTGGGGACATGTTATTCCTATTAATATTACCTTGGAATAGAGTTATGATATTTGTGAAGAAGTGAAATAATAGTTTAAGGTACATAAGCTCTTTTGAGATCCCTGATCACATTGGGGTAGTGGCCTATCGACAAGAACACCCACCAAAAATATCTCAAGTACATGATGTTTTCCATGTATCACTCTTGAAGAAGTACATACCTGACCCATAACATGTACTCAATCCAGATGTGGTACCATTATAGAATTACCTATCCAATGAAGAGAAGCTAGTGATGATCTTAGATCGTAGGGAAAAGGCTTTACGATATTAGACAATTCCCCCAGTCAAGGTGTTGTGGTGAAACCATAAGTTTTAATTAGAAATGTGATAATTTGAGGAATGGATGAATCAAAGTTACCCATATCTACGTTAGTGTGGGAAAAATAATTTAAGAGGGTGAAATTTCTTAAGTGGGGAAGATTTTAACGACCCAAACTTTTATTATAGAAAAATCCTCTTGACCTAATTAAATGTATTATTATTTAAAATGGTTATTTAAAATATGCACTTCCTTAGTTTTATGTTTTTGGATTTCAAAATACCGTGATGAATTATTATCATTTCTAATATATCCATCGATCCGTGACCTCATGATTAAAATAAATATAGTGCTTAAACCAATCCAATTTACGAAGAAAATGGAAGTGATGGCCTCATCTAGTAGAATTTCTCCATATGAAGCCCATTTGTCATAGTTCGGAAAAGAGGTAGCATCGCATGGGTTTATTCATGACAAATCCCAAGGTGATTTCAACACATGAATCATTAATGTAACTGCCTATGGGAGAAGTGTAATTCGATATAGATTACCACCCGAGCGATTTTATTTGAGACTTCCAAACTGTCTGTCACCATCACACACCTTACCCTTAGGTCATATTTGGGTGTTATAAAGGTTTATGTAAAAAGACTCTAAAAATATTATTATGGGAATTATATTTTTATTAGAATAAAGAATATACATTAATTTTATTATTGTAACTTTGTAAATGGGTAATAAAGAACAAATATTATTTTTAGTTAAAAAAAAATTAAGAAATCTATTTTTATGAATTAATAGATTTTTTATTTAATAATATTTTAATATAATATTATTACTAAATTATTTTTTATTAAATATAAATGATCATATAATTTTTATGAACACAATTATAATTTTTATTTTGGTTTGAAAATTTTTTTTTCAAAACCCATGAATTTTCAAGAAATCTTGGTTTTTATTTTAAAATTAAAAGTTCAAATATTTAGAAAATTATGTAGGTAAAATTAATATTATTTTAGGAATATGGACGTCAAAATTATCCATTGGTTAATTTTTCATAATTTTCCGAGACAGTCGACATTTTGGTTAAAAATTTAATACTATTAAAAATATAATGTGTTTTATGACATCATAATGACCCAATAGTGATGTAATAAAATAATATAATTGATATATTCATCAAATATATATTTTACCTTTATAATAATGTGATTTTTTGTTTTTTTGATTTATTTTACAAAGCATTAATGGACCCTTCAAGACATATAAAACATTTTTACATTTTAAAATGATTTCTTTGAGAGTGCGACTCGTCTCCACATAAGAAAACCTAATATTTTAAAATTTTAGTCCATTGGAATTATTTAATATTGTATTTCACTCCCTTTTGGTGAAAACTATTGGAAAAAACCATTTTTTGGTTTGTTTTTTGGATTAGTTTAATGTGTGGTGTCCAAAACCAAAATAATAAAGAATTCCCTCTCACTTACTATATAATCCCACCCAGGATCCCACTTCTCTTCACGAAAAACACTGAGAGCACGTCCCTACTCTGACATTAATTCTCTAGTATCCTCCAAAGGTTCCAAAAGCTATCAATAAGCCTCTCTCAAACCTCTCCCAATCCTTGGGATCACACTTCAAGTAAGGGATTTCATCATATCTCATTTTGTCAAAATTTCATTATATAGTTATACCATTTGGTTTCCAATTAAAAATGTTGGGGTATTATTTCACACCTCCCCCATACATGCTTCAATTATATTATTATATATCTCTTTCTTTCTCTTTACTTCCTCCCATGTACACCTGTTACCATGCTGAAATTTCGTAAGGAATTTTTCCCTTCTCATTTACATTCAAGAAATTATTCTGTATTATAAATCTATATTCCATTTCATATGTTGGTACATGTAACTATATGACCTCATTATTGTCCATTTCATGTACATATGATAAAAAATCCCTTTCTCTCTCATAAACTATTTTCTTGAATTTTTATGTAATGTTGTTATGCTGCCGAAATTCCACAGCGATTTTCCATGCCAATGTCATTGTGTAGTGAATACAATGTCCATTCCTCTACCAAGGGTATTCAACTTTATGCACATTTAAATATATATTATAGAGTTACATTTATTAATTACACATTACTTTATCATTGAATAAATGATTATGTTTAATTAATTCATGTTATATGATCCATGTGGAAAACTTATGCATGAAATTAAATTATTAAGAAAGGTGCACCCTAGTAGCGCTCTAATGCATCTGGTAAAGATAAGTACTATGATTCGTCAAAACTGGGTAGAGGTGAATTTCCGGGCTACTATATCTGCATTGTAGCATGAACTACAATAGTACTATATCATCCGAAACTATTCACTCGATCTGGGCCTTCCGGACACCGGTTTTGGCCTACAAGTCTCAAGGGACTTTGGGTCATCAAAATTCCTTGGGGCCATAAAGACTTAGGTCCACAAAGACAATGGATTATCCTAGTTGACACAGAAAAATCCCTAGAAGAGGATCAAAGCAACAAGAGTAGCAGCCACCAGAAGCAGAGCTATCAATATTGAAGGAATTAGAGGGTATAGTTGCCGCCATCAGGACCTAGCACTATGCAATTTTGTATGGGGAAATGCTATCCAATCAATAATGCAAGGCGGGGATCTAGGTGATCAATGACGTAGAATCGGGGGATGGGTAGTTCTAGTGGGTTTGGCCTACAGGTCGTGTAATGGGCATGGTTTGCCTCTGGGCCTTCGGGTCATGTATTGCGGGTCAGTCGGGCCTTATGCCTTGGCCCCACGAGTCATATACAGGTTCCCATTCAACCCTTAAAAGGGAAATTATGCATAACAAAATAAAAATATGGCTCCTAGTCCATTCAAACAATAAGGGGGGTTTCATGCTAAATCATGTGTAATGAGGGTTTAAATATGCTAAATCAAGTGCAATTAGGGTTTACTCATGCTCTATGTGCAATGAGTTATGTTCATGTTTCTCTTATTCTCCATTCATATGCCTATTTTGGAAAATTTAGTCTATTCTCCATGTTATGCCTTGTTTACTCCCTTACTAGGATTTATAGCTCACCCATGTTCTTGTGCATTCCCTTAGGTTATCCCATGAAATTCTGTGTATGACGAAATCTTGTGGTCATCTGAAATATGATTTTAATAAAGATGTTGTGTTTTTTGTTCTAAGTTGTTATGTAATGTTTCTAAGCCCCAAAGACACTAGACATCTTGATCTTATAGGTTTTATTAAGTGCAATTTTATGTAATAAATCATTTTTATGTGTGAAATAAAGAGTAGGGTTGTTAAATATTGTCTCTTATAGTAATGAGAAAGACCATGTTTATGTAACATAGTTCTTCCCATTTGAACTAAACTTCTATTATTTCCTTTAGAAACCACATTTATGAGGATTTTATTTTGAACTATACTAGTGATGAATTCTATTCATTTCAATATAACATTAAAGTTATTCATTTATCTATTCACTAAAATTTTTAGTTATAAAATGCTTCACAGAATACTCACATTCATTCTCATATTTCCTCTTCAAACATTGAATCATTTTCAGAGCATCTGATTTATGTTTTAGTTTCATAAAACAAGTAATGTGGGAAAAGTAGTGTATAAAATTAATGAAGTACTTATCTCAATTTTTGAATTTTCCCATCTGGCTGAATATATTGGAATAGATAACTTATAAGGGTTGTTTTGAACAAATATCAACTTTCATATGAATTAAATCTGCAATCTTTCATTTCTGAAAAATAGTACAACACCAAAAAAACTTTCCTAGAAAAATTGAACTGTCTCCACACTTTTTCTTTTAGATAACTATCTCATGTGTCTTTGAATCATGTTTCCCATCCTTTTATGAAAAAATATATTTACTTCCAACATACCCATGTATCAAGTGTTTTGGAGTTCACTCAATTGAGATAAATTTATCTTTGTACATTCTCCTCTTGTTGCAATCATTCTATCATTATAATATTTCACAAAAAGAATTTCCTATAAGTAACTATATTACCTTCACCAATCAATTTTGAAATTCTCAGTAGGTTATGTTTTAGCCCATAAGCATATAAATATTTCATGCATTTCAATTTTTATTTTCCAATGATATCTGATCCAAAACCTTTGATTCTTAATGATTCACCATTTTTGAACATCCCACTTCATTATTTGAAATAATTTACAGTCTCCAACAATATAAAATATATTGATATATTATAATAACAAAAACTAGAAAGAATACTTGGTTGTTATCCTTTTATAGAATTCAATTTAGTTCAAACAAAAATAGATTTTATTTAATGATTATCATATTCTAATAATTTTTAACAAACAATTTTTTTTGCTGGTAACAAAACAAGATATCTTTTTGTAGGGTTTCTAGGTTTTTCACACAATTAATAGGTAATTTCCAATGATTGAAATAAATTTTCAATCATCACTCCAACCTTATCAGGTTTCATGAAAAAAACCTTCCCATTTTTCTTTAATTGAGGAGATTTTCTCCCCTCAAACTTTTCATCCCATAACCTATGAAATAATAGAAATGTTTTTGGTTGAACCAACACATATTTTCCTAATTTCTGAACCCACCATAATACTAGTAGTAGTTAGAAAATGAGTATTTTGCTTGGATTTTTCCATACTGACCAAAACTATAAATATTTTTCTCAACAAATTTCTTAAATTTCTTATCATATTTAACAAAATTTATATTATCGATCAGAAAATTTTATTTTTACCATGAGTTTTACCAACATTATCAGAATCATTAGAATTAGAAATATTTTTAGTCTTAGGGTTTTTTGAAATTACTAAATTCATCACTTTTCCAATATTTTTCCACAGAAATAACTTTTCTATCTTTCCTCTTTTTAGGAACAATACCATCATTATTCTCACCCTTTGAAGGTAACTTTTGATGATCCATCTAATTTTTTTCAGAAAGAGAGTGTTCAAAAACACCAGTGATAGTGTTTTTGAAATTGGTATTTCTCTATTACGATTTTTATTTTTTTGTTAGAAAATTTCCAACACTTATTCTTTTTTCCTTCAACATCAATTCCAAACTCTCATTATAGTTATTTTCTTCCTCAAGATATTTCATTAAATCTTCATTCACCACTAACACCTTGTTCTTTTCCATAAAAAATATTTCTTAAATTTTTTATGAACATTCATCTTCAAAAATTATATTTTCATTTTTTAATACATCTATTATTTCTCAAAAATTCCTTCAATTATTTTTTAAATGGGAATTTATGTTGATATTATTCTTCTTCGAAACTACATGGAATGAATTATTCATCTTTCACTATTGAAATAAAAGTGTTCTCAACACCATACTCAAAAGATGTTTTAGATTTAGTCTCACTTTTTTTTCATCATTAGATAACAATTACTTCTTTTGGGTTTGAATAATTTTTTATATTTTCCTCTAGAATACATTTATCATTTGTTCCTATGCTTCTTCCAAAAATTTATTGTCATCCTTTCATCAGCATCACTACTTTATTCATTGTTGCTTCATGGAAAATTTTCCACAAAGTGTCCAATGGGTCCACATTCAAAAAAATATAAGGAATTTTCCCATTGTATATCCCTATAAATGTTCTACCATTTTAGAAAACAAGGATAATATTTTGTTATTGTTTTTACATACATCATTTTCAAAGTTAGATTCACCAACTTCTTATTCAATAAGAATCATCTTGGAATTTTTATTATTGAAAGCCATTAAATATATTTCTCTATAATTTTTTTTCATATTATACCTTTCTATATTCTCATTTATTTAGTGATGAGAGTTTTATGAAAATAATATATAGATAATGTTTCAGGATCTCTATCCTCCAATGAAAGTACTTTAACAAAAAAACATTTTGGAAAGGATTATCAAAATCTTTTCCACAATTTTTGAATCTTCTAACTTTTCACAAAAAATTTGATAGTTATAATAATGTAATTCACCATGATAAAAAATACCTCATGAAATTCCTGCCCACCCATTTTCAAATCTTTATACATCAACCCGCATATTTAAAATTTTATCTTCTTCACTTTTGTATTTACTTATTTTATGTTTTTTAATTTATTAAATATACCTTTGGATGTGGGAAAATCTTCCCCCTTAGGAATTAACTTTAAATAAGTGATGATAGTAAATAATTATTTTCCCTTCCATAATTCTCAATATTATTCACATCAACAGATGTAATAAGAACATTTTCATCAACAAAAGGAAACCCATATGTTGTAGCTTCAAGGACATCATATCTATTAGATATAAGATAAGGAAACATTATATATTTATATATATGATATTTCTTACCAATGAAAATTGGAATTCCTTTATTGTTCACAAAAATGAAATCCTTCATCAACTTCTCATCATAACACCAGCAAAGAATAACAGAATGTAACCTTTGGATCTGGATCTAGTAGTTAGGGTCGTGTCATAAATATTGTATCACTAGGAGGGTGAGGGGTGAATCAGTGATACTTTTTATTATATGTTTCTTTGAAAATGGAACAAACGTTGGCTCTTATTATAGATTTAACTCCCTACTAAAAGAAATTCAATTACATATCCAAATAATAAAAAGAACATATAAGGATCATTATTAAGTAATAATAGTTAAATCCTTGGTATGGTTTGTAAATAATACAATTATATAAAATCCATTAGAAAACAATTCATTTTGTTAAAAAATGATAAGGATTTTCCCATTAACTCATGTAACACATTGAATACAATCCAATAGTGTTTTAGCTCTTTCTTGAAAAAATGATGTAATACAAAGTTTGTGTAACAATACATGTCACAAGTACTTATTTTAAACATACAAAACTATATTGTTGTGAAAAATCTTAAATTTATTACCCAGAAGTAAGGAAAAACATCACCGGATTTGATATGAAACTCAATTGGATTACCCAGTCCGATCTCCCAGTCAGATTATTCCAATATGATTTCCCCTAAAAAGAAGATATATCTCTATCATAAGACAATTAAGTCAAATTAAAATACATTCTCAATATAGATATCCAAATATAAATTTTTTTCCCAATACAATAACCAGATGAAAACATTGATAAGAATATTATGGTAATAAGCTAAATATGATGATCGACTGAATACATTGCCATCTTGTCTATTCTTCTTCCACTTCTATCTAAAAAGACTTATTAAATTAAATAAAACGATTTTTTCTTCATTAACTAAAACCATTGATCGTATCTCTATTCCTGTGATCAGTACACTCACCATCAGTCAAGAAAAATATACTTTTATCCATTTATTGGAGACCTAAAAGAGTCTTGGCAGGGAATCTAATTTTTTTTCCTACTATACCATATTCCACAAATTTTCTTGTTTTCTTTTATTCAGGGTTCATTAATTACTTATTCTACACTTCAAGTTCATTCATGAATCACATTAAAACTTTTCCATGAATTAATATATATTCCAAATTTCTTTAACAAAGCTAGTCTGATTCTGATTTCCTTTTATGATTTTCACGGTTTGATTTTATAATTATAATGATATGTACCAGTTATGTAATTAAATAAATATACCTCTTTTATGTTATTTTCAAACATAATTCGGATTATATTTCCATGTTATGATTGCTCGACATGATTTCTTTATTACATTTCTATACAACATATGAAGAAACAAAACATATTCTTAAAATTTTAGGCCCCTCAATCGACAACACTTTCAACCATTTATACTTATTATTTAATTAAAAAAGATGAATAAACATCAACTCCAATACTATAGATCTTGAACAAACTGATAAAATAATTTGAAATCAAATAAGTGTTTTTATTTTTAATCATCATTATTTTCAAAACAATAATGCCTTGATTAATATGACGACATAGATAATACAATGAAAATGTATCAATGGATCCTATTTTTTTAAATATGATACCAGAAGTCCTTAAAGACTCAACTTCATTATCATTTCCCATAAAATTCATTCAATAATGATTTGTATGTTTTGGATTTTGTCCTGACTAAAAACTATCACCTTTTGGTTTTCCACTTCTAACACAAATCTTCTCAACCTCAATGAATCTGATGAACCCATTATGACGAACGTAAAATTAGAAAACTTGAACTTCACCATCATTCTTATTTTAAAAACATTATCTTGTATCATGAATTCATTAATGACATGGATGCATTGAAGATCATCATTAGAATCATCAGACATACTAGGGATGGTTTTTTAACTTCCCTATCTATCATCAATGACATTCTTTCATTGTCATATGTAATACCATTGATATAATTACGATCATACAGAATAAGATTTACAATATCTCATTTCATTATCTCCCTCATATTCAAAATACAATTGAAACATCTCTTCGCAACACCTTTCTTTAATCAATATTATTTCAAATGTTTTTACACTAACTTATGATATATGGGATTTCAAAAATAAAAAAGCATCATAATTGTTTTTATCACAGTCAGGTCGAATCTGATTCTCTATAATTATTACCAACAATTTCATACAAAATTAAAATGGAATATGATGACCCTTTACTTATAGCAAGATTCTTCCTCAATATGATCGAATTTTTCAAACTATGTGAGTCTGATTCCTGGGATATTATGGTTAATTTTATATTCATAAAATTCAAAGTGATGTGATATATTTTCTTCTAAAACATCATTTGACAAAAAAGACAATAACTTTTGAAAAAAATATTCCTCAACATCTAGAAACCACCTCTATCCAACATCGTCCCAAAATATTAAATGCATAAAATGATGAGCATTAATAAAAAAAATAATATACTACTATTTATAACACCTATACTAGTAGATGGGGTTTGGCTTAGTGTTAAGAACCCCTTAATCCTACATGAAAAAATGGGGGTTCAAAACTCATTGTGCGCAGTTACTGTAGAAGTACTGTAGCGCACTATAGCAGCATCGACACTTTAGCAACGAAGAGTACTATAGTGGAGACATGGCACTATAGAAGCCATAAGTGTACTGTTCCAATGTCGGGTACTGTGCGGAACCGTAGCAGTGCAGGTACTGCACCATAACTATTCACAGAATGGGAATTGGGACAAAAAATTGGGCCCATGGGGCATGTAATGGGATAAATGACCACAAGGCCTTCAGGCTATGTAATGGGTCTCCCTATACACAGTTAAAGAAGTATTTCCTTTGCATTAATAATAAATGAGGCTTCAGCCCCAACCTTTTAACAAAAATATCACTTATACTAGAAAAATTATCATGCCTCGGGTAATTTACAAATTAAATCCTTTGACTCTTCTAGAGTATGTGAAATTGATCAACATTCCACGCTTATAACCTTGTTTTCAACTTAATATTATGATTATATGTTAAACAAGTCTGGTTTTATATGATGTTTGAATATAAAATTGAATAATGATTTTTTTACTTTTGATATTCTAAATTTTATCTAATGTACCTATAAATTTAATTGATATGAAGTCTATTATTTTGATATAAATAATTTGTTATATTGGTAATGATGATATAAAATGTTATGGAATAAAAAATGACTGTTGCTGATATATGGTGTATCTGTTTTCTGAAATAGGAACACTTTTTCTTGTTAATATATATATACATATATATATATATATTTATGTGATAATTATTCATAGAGGTTGATTTTCATTATCATTAATACTAGTAACCTTCATCAATATAATTATTACACATGTGGTATGTGGATATGTTTTTATAAGATACTACATAAAACATGAATTATAGATAGTCATTGATATATGACTAAATAAAAATACAGTTCCATAGTATGAAACGGGAAGCATATTATTGAATATGAATTACATTAATATATAATTTTATTTATATTTTTACAAAAACACATAAAATCACCCACACACACCAAGATTTTCATCACATTAAGAAGAATATGACTCTTATGTGAGGGAGACACATATATCGTCCTACCAGTGAGGTGATGATATGAATCAATGGTATGATAGATATTGGTATGTAAATAATTTTTCTCAATTATGAGAGATTGGTCCAGTTAAATTTGAATATAAAAATATTGATATATATATATATATTGTCTCCAATATATATACTCTCTATTATGGGGGATAGGTTTCGTCACACATTCACAATGGATAGGTTCTACCTGCTAGATAGGTGTTTTATCTAGATTATGATATGATTTCAATTTTTTTTTCTAATGTGGTTGAATGTTATTTATTTTTTATTATTATGTGATGTCAACAATTTTTTATAGGGAAAATGTGTGATTTATTTATACCCCTTGTGTAAAAAAATATTATTCTATACAAAATGTTTACTAATATTAATTTTTAAAATAAATAAACTTTATTCTTCTATATATATTCAAATGTGTATAAATTATCATCAAAATACAAATTATATAACTATATCAATTAACACACAATTGGTGAATCCTTGTAGATTATTTTTTATTAAAACCTACAAGGAATCCCTAGTGGTTTTAAAACAATTCATTTGTTATATTTTATATACTAACATGTAAATTATTATAACATACATGATTATTTCATTATTTTAAGTCATTGATGTGTGGTTGGCCACCACACTAGTGTTGGATTTTATTGTGTGATAATTGAAGGACATGAATAGTGTGTAACCATTCATTATATTGGTATCCAAGTATATAGATCCATTTTGGATTTGACATTATTAAATGAATATTTATATGTTATGGTTTATCTATAGTTTAGTCTTATATTCATTGAAATAATTTTTTTATTTAATTTTTTTATTTTAGTATGAATTCTTTGTTATCAAGTATTATTTTCGACATGACTAACATATAGTAATGTGGTGTGAGATTTCTAAGAAAATATATTCAGTATGTAATATTAATTCTATAGTAGATAAATTTATCCCCACTAGATTAATAACTTATGTGGTGCTATAATATGGACTATGGGGATCAGAGAGTGCTATTGGGTTTTCAAGAATCCAAACATAGGTGTTGTTTGGGTATTAAGGTTTGGGTCACAATATATTGGAATCTGAGTGATGGTTTGGTATTTTGGGGATTTATTTGGATATGAACTGAGGATTTTGTGACTTGATATGTAAGCCATACATATTCATTATTAACCATTATTGGGTGTGGGGTCAAGTGTGATCTTTTTTAATTTTATATATTATTATTTATACATAGTTTTCATTGATTATTATTGTAAAAACAATAATTCCTCTTATTTATAGTTTAAAATAATATTATTTAATTTGTTATAAATTTCCTAGTTATACTAAATTGTAGATCATGATACTAGTTTCAATTTAAAATTGTTTACCACACATGTGGTTTGATTTCCTCTTTAATGATTAGTAAATGAATAAATATCTTCTTCCTCGTAGATATATATTAAAAATCATGTTATTTTTTAATCAATTATAATGTCATATGTTTTACCTATCATTGGTCATGAGAAATGTTTGGTGAAATATTTTAATATATTAATATTTATGGATTAAATTTTAAACTTCATAATATAAACAACATGGTATAAGAAATATATTAAATATAATAGTGATAAGATGATGTATTAAAAAAATGTGGTAATATCAATGGAAAACAACAATTTTGTTTTTGAAATGATGTTAAGATCAATAAAAATATCTTTTATAATCCTATATTACAAGGGCGCAATATTTGAATGTGGATTTTTATACCATTGGATTTTATTAAAGATCAGTGTTTCAAAAGTGGCAATTCAATTTTGAATTTCTAAATGAATATGAAAAGGGGTTAAAACAAATTTGATTTACTTTTGTTTTTATAGAAAAGAGGACAAGAAGATATTGATCAATTATAGATGATTTAATTTTAAACATGTAGTTATATGTTAATTTTAAATGGGGTATTTAACTCAAAATTTTCATTGTAATAGGAAAAGAAAAAAAATTACTTCTAACGGTTTTTCTGAGCAATAGTTCAATTTAATTTAAAGATATATTTTATAAAAAAACATAGAATATACATTAATTAATGAACTGTAGTTTTATTATGTATATTTATGTTTGGTGAATGTTTTGAAAAATTTTAGAGTGATATGGTAAAGAAGTAGTATGTATTCATGGAAAATAATATAATGGAGATATCCACATATTATGGTAACATTATTTGGTTTATTATATAAAAGGAATCATAATGTATGTTTACCTATATTTATGTGTGGATACACTGATAAAATTATTGATTTATATCAATTATTTTCATTTTTGAATCATAAGCATGATGACATTTGGAAATATACTTTCATATTAGTTGTAGATGCACATCATAAATGTTGGAACCCTGTGATATTTCATGATTTGGGTTTTATTTTTAGAGTTTTTAATTTTGTGTTTGATTTGTGATTTGGAAAATGCATCCAATATTTGGACACAATTAATGCATTTTATCCGATAGGGAAACAAATAAAAATCCCTTTTCTAAATATTTTGGGATTAAACGTTTTATGGTGAAGAAATTATTTTTCCATGTATGAGAGTCATTAGAAATATTGGTTGATATATAATAAATAATTGATCAATGTATGAGCCCCATTGAAATTTGGGATCTATAAAATGTGTTTCTATTCTCTCAGGGTTTTATTATTGATATATGAGATTTTGAATGGTAATTGAGGGGTCGCTGGTTGTGGTTGGAGGCTTTGGTGAAGAGTATTGATATTCAAGTTAGTCAATGGTGGTGGATCTATTGCCTTAAAACTATAGGTGACATTGGGTACCTAGTGGAGGATACTGAGTATGTTGTTAGTAGAATAATGGTGAAGGGACCTTGGTGTTACAATAAGTACTTGATAGGCTAATGTTTCATTCCCCTAAATAATGTTATTTTAGTCATTTTGATTGAACTTTTTAATCCCAATTTTGTTTCCCTTCACCCCATTACTAATACTATAAACTAAAATTATATATATAGGTTTAAATAGACTTATTTATTCACCATCAATAACCACTATAAATCCATATCTTTTAGGATATTTTTGTCACCAAATACATGATATGAAACCGCCTCTCTTCTGCTCTATATAGTTCATCATCTATCTATGTTTCAATTACCTCTATTATGGATTTAGGCTATTATTTCACCAACATAAATTGAAATAAAATTTTGATCTAAAAATTCTACTATACATGGTTATAGTAGTTCTACTTGTGTAATTCACTCTCTATTCATCACATTTATAGTGGAAGGAAATTGGAGTAGAATTTATTTTTTAGATTTTGAGATTTTATGATAAACATTAAAAATTATTGGTGATATTTTATTATGGGTTTTTATTTTTTTAATATTCAAAAAATTATAGGGTGTATTTACTAGTGTATTAATTAAAATTATAAATGATTGGTTTTTAGTTGTTTTTAACTATTATTCCATAATTATTAAATAATATAAAATATTTAATATAAGCCTCTTGATTGATTATTAGTGAATTTTAAATCTCTATAATGGTATTTTTTTTGTGTTCATGGCTCATTCAGGGATACAATGTGTAATGACCCGACCAAAGTTACCTAGAATAGTTGCATTATTACATAAAATTGGAATGACATAAGGAATCAAGTCCCAAAGGACCAGCATGTTTAGTAGCCTTAAAAGTACTAGATAGATTCATAAGTTTTTTAATACATCTTGAAAAAAAAAACATCAACAACATTTTCTCCCCACAGACCACACTTATATCCTTGGACTATCCCTGCAGGTCAACTATAAAATATTTTTTCACATCCTTGGAAAAATAAAACAAAGAAAGGCATGAGCTTAGATACTCAGTAAGGATAACAATAGAGTAGAAACATTCATAAATATGCATATAATTTTAAGGCAATGTATAAGATTTAGACAAAATCCTTTTAAACTAAAAATTTAGCATAATATTGCAAAGATAAAATCAAGTATTTCTAATTAATTATTCACATATATATTATACTAGTCAGATAATCACAAGAAATATCAATAGCCACATTAATAATGATGTAATGCATAATTATAGACATCATAAAAACCTAGTCAAGGCCTTCTGACAAGACTACAAATAATATTTTATCAAGGCCTTGTGCCAAGAAACTAATTTGTCTCCTGAGATCTTCCGATGCATCGAGGAGCTATAGTAGGCTCCACCCATCACTTACTTTGTCCATTTCATTCCTCATATGAAAAGGTTTAAACATAACATAAACATTCGTTTTGAAACAAGAACTCAAAATGTCAACACATTATCCATAAACCATGAATTGTGTTAAAATAACAGATCTACAGTAAAAAATATCACAAAACCATCAATAAAATATGGAATATTTTTATCATAATAAATCAACTGGAAACAAGATTAAAATCCATCATTGGATGTTGACATAGATGAAATCAAAACTTTTTGTTGGGAAATATATATTTCTATTTTGAAATAATTTAAAAGTCATATAATTATAAAAGGAAATTTTATTTTTAAAATATTCTAATAAACTCATATCGGAAGCTTCGATAATTATATAATGACTAAAAATAGCCACACCCACTGTATATGTTAAAAAAGGCATTCTTACCTTAATTTTGTCGAAAAGTTCATAAAGTACCTTGTTTGGAAAACGACGGAACGATTCATTTCAAAAAAATTTATAAAAATGCAAAAATAGAAATAAATGACTTTAACCCATAGTCAATTAAATTGTAATTTTTTTTTGAAATACATTTTTAAGATACATTGATGTGGATGATAAAGAGGTCCCAGTAGATACTTAAGTAGAAATAACCTCGGATAATTATGAGATTGTGAAATTAACCCTTACCTTGTTCTATTCCTTAGTCAATGGTATATTAACCTCCTAAAAAAAGTAAAAACATTGTTATTAAATTATACAAGAATCATATATTTGAATATGATATCATATATGATCTTATAATATTGCTTTGTTAATAACATTGTAGTAGTATCGTTGTTTCGGGTGTTAACTGATTTGTTTTCATTTATATGAATGGTTTCATAAGTAAAGTTTGTTATGGATAGGATTTATTTGATTCATATACAGAATGATATTATTTTTACAAAAATTATTTTTAATCAAAAAAATTAAATTATTCTTGAATGATTACATTGGGGAATGAATATCATCGCGTTCGTGCAGATAATAATCAGTATGTACGCATGAGCAAGAAAATCCTAATATTGATGGTGAAATCATATGTAATTGGATGGTATATCATATATACAGAATAATTAAAAAGTTATATTAACTATTTGAATCATTTATACTCATTATTATACCCATCCAAATAATGAAGTGTTTGGATAAAAAACTACACCACGATGTGGAGACGGTAAGCCGTACGTACGCACGTATGGTGACATTGTCATTAATATGATGGATATAATAATGAATATGGTTGGAAAATTTTTATAATAACATCACTTTATAAATAATATAGAGGATTTATTATTTTATAATAGAAAAACCAAAGAAAGAGGAAGTGGAATAAGAAAAGAACTTGAAAAAGGTGATGAAATATTTACATATAATTCAATTTCTTTCATTTGATTTGATCAAAAGGGATCCTTAGGTAGTATTTTGGATCCAAGTAAGGGATCTTGGATGAAAGGAGGAAAGTTGGGAGGATATTTGGGTAGGGTTTGGCTGAGAGAAATAGATTTGGATGTGTGAAATTAAGAGAAGTGTTAGTACCCTTTTATATGAGAGGTGAGGGTCACTTAAGGAAAAGATTACAATATTATTTTATTATAAACTAATTATCGGTTTCTAATGGCTTAAAAATGATTTATTTCAAGGATAAAGTGGGGATGGGTCGAAAAAATATCAACCAATAGGTTTTTTACAGGTTTAGGCCCCCATATTAACCTTATCTTTCAGATTTAAATCTTAGTTAAATAATTTGACATTTACCACGTCTCTTTGTATTTTTTTATTATATGGTTAATAAAAAAAACTATGAGAAGCCAAGAGAAACCCATGTGGTTAAATATTAATTTATATGACCTTATCTATGTTCTTTTCCAGAACATTATATTTTTACGAATATTATATCAATTAATAAAATATTATTTTTTTTCAAAAACTCAGTTATGTCAATTTTGACAGTATTTAGTATTTGGTTTTTTTGAAAGCAATAAAAAATTTATCACTTCGAATAAAATTTATTTAATCAACCCTAACATGTCATATTAACCTATAAAATTATTTTAATTTATCACAAGTCTCAATTTACTTTTATTATAATATTTATAATATTAGTTATTTTAATATTTCATTGTTTAGGTAATTATTGCATCATCACTGGGTTATAAATAAATTAAATTATATAATGTATAAAAATTATAAATAAAATATAATTATGTAGGAAATATTTTTATATGTCTGATGAATATTTATAGTCGAATTTATATTATTTGTATCCCTATATAAAAAATGTTTTAGTTATTAAACTTTGAATTTAACTATTTTAACTCTTCTTTAAATAAAATAATAATAAATGTACTAATCCAATTCAAGTGGACCAAAAGGATCATATTTATTTCTTAAGGTTGTTTTTGGTCGAATTTCACTTATTCAACAGAATTAGAACATGTGTTACAGTAATTAAAATACTGTTTTTACCGTTAATTACCCAATTTACTTTTAACCGTGGTAAATAGAAGTCAAAAGATACTATTGACCAAAAATTATTTTCATATTATAGAACCAAATTTTAATTACTAATGTCAACCATGTATCTTGTATTTTTGAAATTCAACTCATAAAAGCGATAAAATTAGGTTTTATGAAAATTTGAAAATGCTCCAAGAAGGTGGGAAAAAGACAATAAAAAGTTCAATAAAATTCTATATGTCTAAACATATTTTAAAATTACACCAATGAATTGAATTCAAAATATATAGTTATTATAAATATTTTTTGATATAAAAAAAATTAAAATAATATAACTACTTATTCAAATAAAGAGTTGGTTTTTAAACAATAACACAGTGTTTTTCACTATTCATAAAAATTGAATGTTTAAAGAAAAATACAAAAAATTTACCCTTAGCTAATTTTGATATTAAATATTCAAAAATGAAGCCCATTTTAAAAAATAAAATTTATATTTATCAGAATGTAGATTTTACTATTCATAAAGACTAGTTTTATTGGTAGTGGTGTGTTAAAACTCTTTGTTGTGTACTATGCAAGCTACTGCATTATTCAATGGGATATGTACCGTGGATTCTTGGGGTGTTACATTCTCCCCTCCTAAAAATAGTTTCGGCCTATAAATTTCTAGAATATCACTCCATAAAATGATTCAGGTGGTTCTTCATTATATGTTCCTTGGGTTCCCACATTGCCTCTTCCATCTTATGGTTTCTCCATAAACTTTAACCAAATGATTTATCTGGTTTCTCAACACATGTTCTCTAGTATCAAGAATCTTGACATGTTATTCACAATAAGAAAGATCATGTTCCAGTTCAATTTCTTCATAGGTGAGTACATGATTTTGGTCATGCATTTATTTTCCCAGCAGTGAGACACTGAACACATCATGAACTTTGGAGATACTTGGTGGCATTACAAAATGGTAAGCCGTTGCCCCAATTTGTTCTAGAATTACCAATGGTTCGATGTACCTGAGACACAATTTACCCTTCTTATGAACTGTATAACACCCTTCCATGGAGATACCTTCATGAATACATGATCTCCAACTTGAAATTCCAAATACTTCCTCTGATTATCAACATGTCTCTTTTGTCTACTTTGAGATACTTTGATGTGGGTTTGGATAAACTCCACCTTTCCATTGTTTCCTCTACACATTCTAGGCCTATGAGTTTTATTTCACCAACATCATCCTAACAAGTTGGTGTGTGACATCTCTTTCTAATATAATACTACATATAGTGCAATCTGAATACTTGAATGGAAGCTATTGTTATATGAACATTATACTAGTGGTAAATATTGATCCCACATACCTTTAATGTCATGTGAGAAAGATATAAAATGTCTTATAAGTTTTGAATAGTCTGCTCTGATTATCCATTGGTTTTAGGGTGGTAGGAAGTGCTCAAATGAAGTTCAGTATTCAAGGCAATCTGAAGACTTTTCCAAAATCATGATTTAAAATGGGGAACACTATAAATATATCGATAGGGGTACACCACATAGTCATACAAATTGATTAATATATATTCTTTCTAGATGATCAAGTTGTAAATATTCTCATATTGCAAGAAAATGTGCTGACTTGGAAATGACGATCAATAATGACCCATATGGAATCATTCCTTCTATGAGTCCTTGGTCGCCCCATGACAATGTCAATGATATTATTATCTCATTCCCACTATGGAATGGGAAGAGGTTTCATGACACCTCAAGGTTGTTTCCTTTTAGATTTCACTTACTGACAAACCATACATCTTGACACAAAATCAGTAATCTCCCTCTTCAGGTTGTCCCACCAAATTTTTTTCTTCAAATCTCTATACATCGTTGTGCTACTAGGGTGTATAGAGTAAGTGGAGCTTTGAGCATCATCCTACAATTCCCATTTTTACATCAAGTATGTTAAGAACAAAAAGCCTCTTCCGAAATTTCAAAATTCTATCTTCATATGTGAATGACTCAATCTCCCATCATTCACAACTATAATATTTCTTTGAATCTCCTCATCATCATTCTTAAAAATCCTTATCCTTTCTAGTAAAGATGGTTTCAAAACCATTTGAAGAAGTATTTATGTTTCACCTTCCATGGTTATTCCAATATCAATATTTACTAGATACATGACAATACAATCCCTTTCAACTCTCATCTAGTTCTAAAATCCATGATATTTTCTACTCAAATCATCTGCCACCATATTTTCCTTCCCCGGGAGGTAGTTTATCGTGAAATAATAATCCTTTAGTAGTTCAAGCCATCTCCTTTTCCTCTTGTTGAGTTCTTTCTATGAGAAAATATACATCAAACTCTTGTGATCAGTATAAATCTCACATTATTTACTATAGATATAGTGTCTCCATATCTGAAGAGAAAAGATTAAAGCTGTTAACTAAAGATCATGAGTGGGATAGTTATTCTCATAGATTTTTAGTTGTCGTGATGCATAGGCAATAACTCTATCATTTTTCATAAGGACACAATCAAGACCATTAATTAAAGCATCACTATAAATAATAAACCCATCATTCTCTGATGATAGGGTGAAGATAAGTGTGTTGGATAATCATATCTTCAGTTATTCAAAACATTCTTCACACACTTTTGTCTAAACAAATTGAACCCCTTTACGTATGATCTTGGTTAATGGGTTAGCCAACCAGGAAAAATTCTGGACAAAACACTGATAATAACCTGGTAAACCAATAAAAAGTGTACCTTAGTTATACTCATCGATGCTGGCCATTCATGGATTTCCTTGGTATTTGAAGGATCAACAGAGATTCCATCCTTAGATACAATATGGACAAGAAAAGAAATCTCATGAAGCCAGAATTCACACATTCCAAACATCCAATATAATTCATTTCATCTAAGGGTTTTGGAATAGTACGGAAGTGATTTTCATGATATTTTTTTATTTTTGAGTATGCCAAGATATCATCAATAAATACCACAACAATGTAATCATGTTATTTCTTGAAAACTCTATTCATTAGATCCATGAATACATATGGTGCATTAGTCAATCCAAAAGGCCTTACTGTAAATACGTAATGCTCGTACCTAGTTTGAAATGCTGTTTTCAGAATGTCTTCCTTATTTACAAAAAATAGGAGATATCCAGATCGAAGGCCAATCTATGAAAAATATTGATCTCTATGAAGTTGGTCAAATAAATAATCAATGCGAGGTTGAGGATAATTTTTCTTTATTGTTATAGCATCGATCTCTCTGTTGTCAATGCATAACCTCATAGATCTGTCTTTCTTCTTAACAAAAATTATACGGGCTCCCCATGAAAAAACACTAGGGAGAATAAATCCCTTATCTCAAAATTCCTCTAGTTGTTTCTTTAGTTCCACTAATTCCATAGTGGCCATTCTATAATGGTTCTTTGTAATGGGCCTTGAACCAAGAATTAAATTAATGGAAAACTAAATTTCCCATTCTAGAGGATGTCTATGTAAATCCACTAGAAACACATCAACATATTCTTTGAAAATATGTACTTCCTCGATTAAAACATTCTTTTCCTCACCCAAAAATTATTTTATACTCTTCCTCCCCAATAATTGAATTTATTAGAGCTACCCGGTGTAGATCTAGATAAGAGTTATGTGGTGAAGTTTCTGCTCTAATGATAAGTTACTCTTTATCATCATCAAAAACTGTAACCTCTTTCTTCTTATAATAAATTTTCACATCATGGTCTAAAAGACAATCCATTCCAAGGATTATATAAAATTAAATCTTGGGTATGATGATGAGATTAACCGATAATGAACATTTATATGCTCTAATGGGAACCGATTCAACAATATTTGTCGTAATGATACTTCTCTTAGGTGTTATGGCTGACAACTCACTTGTTATGTCAAATTGAAAATATCTAATTTTCATAGAAAAATAGGATAATATTAAACAATGTGATGATCCAAAATCAAATAAATCATTGGAAAATCTTGAGGAAACCATTAAATTAACTTCCACTATGTCTTTCGGATCTTCAACCTCAGTAGTAGTGATCACATAAGCATAGCCTTTATCCCTCAGCCTTTTCTAAGGTATATTACCTTGGAACTTAGGTCATTGATTTGCATAATTTCCCTTTTCTCTATAATTGTAGCATTCATCATTGACAGTATCCTTCTTTCCCTTGCAATCACGTGCTTGGTGTCCTTTTTCACCTCAATTGTAACAGACTCCCATTCCCTTCAGGAAAGTACTGGGGTGTTTCTATCCACATTTATAGTAGGATGGATATTAAAGTTTTCCTTTCTTCCCCTGATTTCCATTTCCAGAGTTTTCATAATATCTCTTCTTATCTTTCTTTTATTTGAAGTCATAAGACTTAGATAATTTCTTTTTCTACCATGATAGCGCATGAGAAAATATCTTCATACAATGAGAAGGATTTTGAGACTAACACTCGACTATGAAATGGTTTTAAGACATCAAATAATTGATAAATTTTACTCCTTCGGTTACATATATAATAGATTTAATGCCTTACTAACCATGTAAAGTTGGCCTCATATTTTGCGACATTCTAATCCTCATTTAGCCTTAGACTCAGGAATTGTCTTTCTATATCCTATCAATGGTCACGAGGAAATTATTTTTTAAAGTAAATCTCTTTAAACTTCCTCCATTCCATGTTTTATACTTCTTCATCTCCGTTTTTTGGATTAATGACCGCCATTGATCTGCATCTCCTATAAGGCGATAAACTTCCGTGACAACTTTTTCCCTTTCGCTACTTCCCAAAGCATGGAATATTTTCTCTAAAAATTTATCCATTGATCAGCTACAAATGGATTTTTAATCCTATTGAATGTTGGTGGGTTTTTACTCATGAAGTGGTCTAACATTGATCCTCCATGTTGTTGATCAGGGTGCTCTATACGGGTAAGGTTATTATTCCTAACCTAAGCGAGTTCTCCCAGTATGGTGATAAGCTGATCTCTACCAGTTGCATAACCAGCTCCACTATAATTATCTTCAGTAGGAGGGAAATCCTTATATGGATTACATGCATTGATATAGTTTCCATTCCTTCCACTAGGCACCATTTATATAAAATTACATACACTAGATTAATTTATGAATCACAATACATAACTACAAACTTGTAAAACACTTAACATAAATTGAATAATTTATGGATATAATTCATAATCAAAATAAAATTCTTTTAGGAGGTATATAATCATAAATCCTTCATAATTGTTTGTACAGAAAATGTGAATTATCCTAAGCATATCCCCCAGGAGTGTCGTAACCTAGAGTACAACAAGGCTCATTGTTGTGTACTAGGATACCCCGGGTCAAGCCTGAAACTATTTGTCAGAGTTTTCCCTCCAAGGTACATCTGTGCCAGAGCTACCTCTACCTGATCGTATCTAGAAAGGGATTTATTTCATGGAAAATACACAAAATCTCTACATTACCATGATTTTAGGAAGTTCTTCTATACCAATCATCAAAGTCAATCTTATGGTAATGTGCTCTAATTATAGATTATTTAAATATAGTTACCAAGGATCGTACTAAACTTTCTATGATACCAACTGTAATACCCCGACCCCAGTTACCCAGATTTAGTTCATTATTACATAACATTACCATGATACCATGAATACTTTCCCGAATGACCGATCAGTTTAGTATCCATGGATGTACTAGATACATTCATCAGTTTTACATAACATCATAAAATGAAAACATTAACCACATTTTTTTCTCATTTACCACACTTATATCCTTAGTATATATCTTCATGTCAACCATAAAATATTTCTTCACAGCCTAGAAAAAATAAATCTTTGAAAGGTGTGAGCTCAGATTCTCAGTAAGGATTACAATATAGCAGAAAATTTCATACATAAGAATTAAAATTTAAGGCAATGTATATGATTAAAACAAAAGCATTTTAAAATTAAACATCAATATTATATGGAAAAGATAAATTCATATAATTCCATTTATTTATTAACATGGATAATCTACTAGTCAAATAGTCACATTCAATATTAATATCCACATTCATAATGATGGAATGCATAATGCCAGACTTCATAACCACATAGTCAAGGACTTGTTCCAAGACTAAAAATTAGATTTTTTCAATGCCTTGGGCCAAGACACTAGTTTGTCTCATGGGACCTACCAATGCATTTATGTTCTGTAGCAGGCTCCACCTGTTACTTACAATGTCCAATGCATTCCTCATATGAAAAGTTTTAAACATAACATTGAAATTTGTATTAAAACTAGCATACGAAATTTAAATACTTTATCCATAAACCATAAATGGTGTTAAAATAACACATCCACAGTCAAACATAACACAAAAACATCAATAAAATATGGAATATTTGTATCATAATAAATCAACTTCAAACAAGCTTAAAATCTATCAAAGGATGTTGACAAAGAAGAAATAAAAACTTTTTGTAGTGAAATATCTCTTTCTATTTTAAAATAATTTAAAAGTCATATAATTATAATGTAAAAAATTTATTTTTAAAATATTATTATAATCCTCTATGGGAAGATTTTACGATGATATAATGATAGAAAATATCCAAACCTTCTGTGTATGTTAGAAAATATATTCTTACCTTAATTTTGTCAAAAAGCTCATAAATTACCTTGTTTGGAAAACAACAGAATGATTTATTTAAAAACCATTTTATAAAAAGTAAAACATGGGTATACATGACTATAACCCATAGTATATTAAATAGTAAAAAAATTTGAAATCTATTTTTAAGAAACATGGATGTGGATGATAAAGAGGTCCTAGTAGATGTTTACGTAAAAAGAACATCAGATAATATAGAGATTGTGAAATTGACACTTACCTTGTACTTTTACATAGTATATGGTATGTTAACCTATTTTATAATAGATAAGACACTGTTATTAATTTATAAATGAATCATATATATATATATGATATCATATATGATCTAATAATATTTCTTTGTTAATAATATTTTAGTAGTATCATCGTTTCAGGTGTTGACTAATTCATTTTACTTTATATGATTGGTTACGCAAGACATGTTTCTTATGTATAGGATGTATTTGATTCATATATAGAATTATATTATGTTAATAAACACTATTTTTAATCATAAAATGAAAACATATTCTTGAATGATTACGATGGTGAATGAATCACATCATGTTCGTGGATACAGTAATCCGTACGTACGCACGAGTGAAATTATCATTATATTGATGGTAAAATAGTATGTAATTGTATGGTATATCATATCTACATAATAATTACCATGTTATGTTTATTATTCACATTATTTATACACTTTATTATACGCTTCCAAATAATAAATTGATTGAATAACAAACTACACCACGACGTGGAGACTGTAAGCCGTACGTACGAATGTGTGGTGACATTGTCATTAATATGATGGATAGAATAATGAATATGGTTTTACAATTTTTATAATAAAATAAAAGTATATATAATATATAGGATTTATTATTTTAGAATGGAAACATCAATGAAAGAGAAAGTGGATGAAGAAAAGAACTTGATAGAGGTGATTATATATTTAGCTTTTATTCTGGTTCTTCTTTTTGATTTAATCAAAAGGACTCCATAGGATGGATTTATGACCAAAGGAAGGACTATAAGATAAAGTTAGGAAATTTGGGATTATATTTGGGTAGGGTTTGGCCAATCCAAATGGCTTTGGAGGTGTAAAATTAAGAGAAGAGGAAGTACCCTTTTATAAGAGAGGTGAGGGTCAATTTAGAAAAAACTTGAAATATTATTTTAAAATAAAATTATTTTAGGATTATAATGTCTCCGAAATGATTTAGTTTTAGGATTAAGTGGTTATGGGTAGAAAACCTCCAAACCAATAGGGTTTGAACATGTTTAGGTAACCATATTAACCTTACATTTTAGATTTAACTCCTAGTTAAATAGTTTGAAATTTATGATGACTCTTTATATTTTTGTATTATATGGTTAATAAACTTACTATAACAAGCCACGCTAAGAAAATGTCACTATTTATTATTATATATAAGCTTATCTAAGTCCTTTGTATAGAACATAGATTTTTAATAATATTATATCAGTTAATAATATAGTATTTTGTTTTAAAAACTCAATTATGACAATTTAGTATTTGATTTTTTTGAATGCCATATAAACTTTATCACTTCGAATAAAATTTATTTAATCAACCCTAACATGTCAAATTAACATATAATATTAATGTAATTCATCAAAAGTATCAATTTACATTTATGTGGATATTTATAATATCAATTATTTTAATATTTCATTATTACGGTAATTACTGCATCATCATTGTGTAATAAATAAATAAAATTATTTAATGTCTAAAAATTATAAATAAAACATTATTATGTATGAAATATTTTTAGGTTTCTTATGAATATTTATATTTGAGTTTATATTGTGTGTATCCCTATATTAAAAATGGTTTAGTTATTAATCCTTGAATTTAACTCTTTTAACTCTTCTTTAAATAAAATAATAATAAATGTCTTAATCTAATACAAGTGGAAAAAAGGAACATATTTTTTTTTCTAAGGTTGATTTTGGTCTAATTAAATTTATCCAATGGAGTTAAGACATGTGTTAGGGTAATTATAATATCATTTTTACCCTTAATTACCCAATTTACTTATAACTGTGGTAAATAAAAGTCAATAGTTACAATTCACCAAAAGTTATTTTCATCTTATTGAACCAAATAATACTTACTAATGTCAACCATTTCTTTCATATTTTTTAAATTCAACTCACAGAAGTAGTAAAATTATGTTTTATGAAAATTAGTAATTGCTACTAGAAGGTTGGTAAAAGACTGTAAAAAGATCAATAAAATTTTATATATCTAAACTCATTATAAAATGAATCCAATGAATTACGTTGAACATATATAGGTATTATGTATCTATTTTTACCTAAACTAAATTCAAATAATATGACTATTTATTTAAATAAAAAGTGAATTTTAGACAACAACGCAGTGTTTTTCACTATTCATAAAAAAATGACTGTTTTTAGAAAAATACCAAAAATTGACCCTAAGATAATTTCTATATTCCAAATTCAAAAATGAAGTTGATTTTGAAAAATAAAATTTATAAAATTTCAAAAAGTGGATATTACTATTCATTACGTATAGTTTGATTGGTCATGGTGTGTTAAAACTCCATGTTGCGTACAATCCAAACTACTACATTATTCAAAGGGAAACATATTTTGGAAGCTTGGGGTGTTACACAAATTCTGTTCCAAGGGAATGAAAACATTTTGTTTTCATTATAATTATTTATAATTTTTTTCATGTACTTTGAAAATAAAAATAATGTATTTGATATGGTTATATGTTTTAGACCAAAAACAATAATTGAATGGTTATATAATATAATTGAGGTTATATTTCCCTTACTTGTTCTTCTATTATCATATTATATCTACATGGATATATTTTGTCTCCTAATATCCTATAAATAATTATTTATTTTTTACTTTGAAATATAAATCAAGTGGCCCTTGTTTTATTAATACATGTGTCTTATTGGAGACAAGGTTCCAAAATCATTATTATTCTTTTACATGAGTGTGAAATGGAAAACATGGTGGGTGTATTTTTTACCCAAACCCCCAATGAATATATAGTATTCCTATAGTGATAATTTATATTAAATCATGATGGTTTAATTTTAATTTTTTATTGAGTTATTTATTATATTTGGTATGCATATATGGAATTTAGATCACCTATTCCCCATTGAACACGAACGAATTATATGTTAATAAACTACACTTATCCTCCATGTAATTTATTAATTAATAGAATTAATACTATTTGGTTTGTTATATGAGAATATGAATGGAAATAAGAACACATTTTCATTTCAAATTTAACATATATTATAAATATCTCATATGGTTATGTTCATTAATGAGTATACATGCACACTAATTTGGATTTTCTTTCAACTCATAATTTTAAATATTTTTCACTAAGAACCTGTATATATGATATATATCCCTCCATTGAATAGGTGTCTACTGGTTTCCATTTTTTTTATATTTGTTCTATAACACATTACCTATTAAATTCTACATATAAAAATTAGAGTCACATTATTTTTATTCCATTGATAATAGATTTTCATCCGTTTTAATTCTCCAAATAAATATATAATTTTAAAAACGTACTTGAAAATGGTTTGGATGAAGTATATATTTAATAATTTCCAAAATATATAAAAGACATGATTTTGAATACTAAAAAATATAATGACTATAAATTCATCACATATAATATAATTACAATATATATATAATATGAATTTTAACCCACTAAAAAGTATTGATAGTATTGTTTATAAACATTCTTAGAATGTGACATATCTAATTTGTTATTATATTGATATTATGTTTGATAATTAACAGTTGAATCTGTTTTTTATAATTTGATTATAATAATGTCCTCTTGGGTCAAAATTTAAATGGATAAAGAAATAAATATCATGGAATTCCTTCTTTGGTTGAATATTCTTTCCTCTTATGTAATCCAAAAACATCTATGTCTCACTATTATTAATTACTAAAATTTTCAATTAATATTGAATAAATGAAATTATTTCATTTTCCTTTAATATTTCTATATTGGGATTAATTTAGTTATTTTTCTAGAATTTTCATATATGGTTTTGTTGCATGTTTGAATATGTATGGAATAATGATTCTTGTATTTTGGATATGAATTTTATTTTATTATCAGAATGATCGCTATTGAGAAAGATAATGTATAATGATATTATAGAAACCCTCAACCTAACATCCAAGATTCAGTGTCATACTACATTACATTGGAATATAATAAAAGAAATCACATCTCAATAGACAAAATAGTTTTCTCGTCCTGGAAAAAATGAAATATAGTATTTTTCATAAAATATATTTGAATAATAATTTTTTGATTTTGGAGAATAACTTTATTTCATGTTGTTTATCCCTCTATATCAGTCATAGTAATCCCGATGTAGTATTCTAGAATAGAAATATTATAATGTTGAGCTTAAATGGCAGGTATGGGTTATGTATAGTGGAGGATTTTAGGAAAAAATAACCACAATCAACATGGAAAGGAAATAAATGAGAAAACATGCATGATAATCATTAAACTGATAAGGACGTTCATTCAAAGGTAAATTCAATGAAAAAATACCATAGATACTAATCAATAGGGAACAAGAAATAATTGAAAACTGCATTAATTTTATAGAAAAAGACTAAAAAAATTGGGTAAGTCATAATGAATATATAATTATAAATAACTACGAATACATACCATTTGAATAACACCATAAGTAAAAATCCAAATGTATAGGTAAAGAACTGAAAATTAATCTATTTAATCAATAAAATTAAAATTAAATTTATTCAGAGATAATATCACATAGAAAATATCTTCGATAATAATAACTATTATATTGAGGAATGAAATAATTAATTATTGGACCCTAAGTCTCAGGTACATGATACCTATATCATCAATTATTTTTCTCAAAATAGTCACACTATATATAAGGCCCCGACCTTAAACCTTACTTAATATTTAATTAAATGAATAATTCACATTGAGGATCTTTTAAGGTTTGGAGTTTTAGAGAATTAGAACATAACTATTACATCTCAAAAGATTACAAAGTAGACACTTCTAATATGATTCCATAGAATAAAAACTCTTATAAGAAACATGTCTAGTTCCATGTTTTATATAGCATGACTTTCCTTGATCCCATCCTTGACCCTATTCCACATTAATTACTGTGAAAAACATTTCAAAAAAACTTGGGGTGAGCATAAAAAGCTTAGTAAGGGATACACAAAGAATGTAAACTGTTAGTTTTTCAAACTTCAAGTAAACCATGTATACTTTATCAAAGTAATACCTTCACCCTCATGAAGTAGTAAAAACTCTTCACTGAATAAAATATCATTACTTACCCTTTTGTAACCAAAGGATTACCATAAAACCCATATAAAGAACACATAACATATAAAGGTAAATTGGGACATAAACATACTTAAGTGGAATAACCATACGGTCGACTTCCACATGTATCACTTAATGGAATATCCATACGGCCAAGTTCCATACATACTTAATGGAATAGCCATACGGCCGAATTCCATACCCAATGCATTGGAGGTTATAACGTATCCACCCGTCCTGGTATTCACGACACCCCCCGTCATATGGTTTATCACGTAACCACCCATCAAATTTCCAAGTACCATTATAAAAAATCATAGGACATAAAACAAATATAATGGCAAGAAAACATTTCCACACTTTGATCACAATATATAACATAAATATATTCACATAAAAAATCCATTATAAAAACAATTTTAAATACCAAAATACATAAAAGAGTATGTGGTATTTATTTCATTTAAAAAAAACATTACGGCTTGTTCAGGAAGCCAATGACCAAATAATACTCGCAGCAGCGGAAAAGGTCGTTGTCACCGCGTACTTTAAAAGAAACATTCCTTTTTGTCGTTTTGTAAAAGGCTTCAAAGAAAAATATTCCTTTTATTTAAAAGTAAAAGTAAAATTGTTTTACACACTGTATAAAAGAA
The DNA here is from genome assembly GCA_963277665.1 of Viscum album. Taxonomy (NCBI): domain Eukaryota; kingdom Viridiplantae; phylum Streptophyta; class Magnoliopsida; order Santalales; family Viscaceae; genus Viscum; species Viscum album. The sequence continues at coordinate 1,286,301,453 of OY728133.1, forward strand.
AGTTGTGTATAAAACTAAATATGACTCAATGAGAGGAGATTAAGACGAAGTCCCTTACCTCGGGTCCGACTTGACTCGATCGTTCTTTAATGTCCTGAATAATAAACATGAGTTAATTTATACTTGCTTACGAACCTTCTTCAAGTTAATTATTACTTTTATATCACTTATTATCATGTTATAAACATTATGTAATTATTTAAGTTAATAATGATTGTTTTGTCGATATTTTTTTCTTAAGTCGAATGTGGACTTCTTACAATTACATGTTGTTCGTGTGGTCAAAGGTTATTTATATCTAGAATGACATTCCTGATTTGGATATCATATATATCATATATATCTAGTATATACATGTATTTATAATATCACATAATCATTTAGGGGTAAGAAATGAAATGCACCGTTCATGGAGACGGTAAGCCGTACGTACGCATGAACACTACATTCATTTCTATGTCATATTAATGAAATTAAAAATAAATGAGAGGTATGTATATTTTAATTATAGAATTATATTAATCATTTAGAAGTAACATAAATCATATATATCCATTATATATATGTACTTATAATAGTACATTACATTTGGGGATAAGAAATGAAATGCACCATTCATGGAGACGGTAAGCCGTATGTACGCATGAACGCTACTTTCATTTCTATCTCATACTTTAATGGGAAGAAACAATAATGATATAGAGGTATATTATAATTCCAGTATAACATCATATATAATAACTTTAAATCCATCCTTTATACGTCCCACATATGGCATTAATGAATCACATCACTTTGAGGGGGCGGTAGTCCGCATTTCCTAAAATGAAATTATCGTGTTTACCCATAATGGAAGCCATAAAGGTATTCTCAAAATGAAAAATACAGAAGATTAAGGAAAACATAAACATATTATATATCATATATAAATATAGTGTCATCTTAATGGCCACCTTTGAAGGTGTTAAAAGAATGTTGAACAATCATCGTTTCGGGAGGCAGAAATTCGCCATCCACGGAAACAGTATATTCATTAACCATTAGATGTAGGTGTGTGTAAGTGTAGCTAGAATAATTATTATAAAAACATACTAGTATATTTAATATACTGGAGTTGTTACAAAAGAAAATAATAAAAAGAGTTTAGGGGGTTGGAGAAGAAAAATAAAACAAACGGACTCAAGTGAAGACATTACCTTAAAATCGGGTAACTCCATTTGGATTGAGCTCAAAGGCTTCCTTGGGAAGACTTCTGCCCAATGTGAGTCTTTAAGGAGTAATAGTGGGATGTGGAGAGACAAAATGGGTAGGGGTTGGCCGAGCCAAAGGCTTTGAAAGTGTGGGTAAAGAGGTAGAGATGGGGGCCTTTTATAAGAGGAGAGGAGGGGCACTCTTGGAAAGTAAGGAAATGTTACTTTATTTTTGAATGATTTTGGGATTTTAATGGTCCCACATTGATGTGTTTCAAGGATAAGGTGTTATGGGTTCGAAATCCACCCATACAATAGGTTTTTGACATGTGTAGGTCTTAGTGTTTTCATTAACTTTCCATTTTATTTAAATCCTTTATTAATGAGGTAATCTCTGCATCATCATGATGTCATAAATAATTTAATAAATATAATGTCTAAAAATTATAAAAAAATATCATGATGTAGGAAATATTTTTATCTTTCTAATGAATATTTATAGTCCAATGTATTATTTATGTAGACAAAATTAAAAATAATTTAGTTAGGTGATACATTCTTTGTTACATTTAACATTCTTTAAAAATAAAAAGACAAAAAGTCACTTTCTCAGAAAAGTGATTCCATGGGCCCCCAAGTTTGGCACAAGGAATCCAATGGTCGGCCATGAGACAACCAGTAGCCTTGGACACATTTTGTGGTCATTTTTTGTTATTATTATATTATCTTATTATCTTTAACTACCCGATTACTAATTAATCAAGATAATTAAAGATAATTACCGTCGTTACTATTCATAATTTCCAAAAACAAAAGAGTCTTAATTACATAATTTGGACCTTCTGATTCCAAATATTTAATTCATGTTACCAAATTCCAAACACATAAATTTCAATAATTAATTTAAAAAAACTTCCCGTTGTCAAAAAATAGCGGGTTTTTTAGAAACAATATTTTCGAAAAGTTTGGCACTTGTTTATGCCTAATTCCAAAGTGAAATCAATCCCAATGACCATAATTGAATTAAATGGTAAAAATATATTCTAATTAAGCTTTAAAACAAATTAAATGGATAATATAACCATATAATTAAATTATATGTAAAAGCAGTTTTAATGTAAAATGCAGTATTTTTCACTATTCATTGAAAAATGAACATTTTCAGAAAAGTACAAAAAATTATCCCAAGGTAAATTTCAATGTCCCAATCATAAATAATATGTTTATTTTGAAAAAGAGATCTTATAAAATTGTAAAAAAGTTGATTTAAAATGGGTTCTCCATCAAAAGACGGTTAATCGACCTTTTAAAGAATATTAGAATGTTTATGCTTAAAAACTTGATTCATTTGCATTTGTAATCCTATAACATTTATTGTAAAGAGTAAAAATATTTGACAAACATATATAATCATATTTTAGTTATTTCTATCCTTTCCCGCCAATACATGGGTATGTGTTAACTACCATTTAAAATAATATTATTTTATTACTAGTGTGCAACGTAAGACTTCAATGAAACTATTTGTTGCGTATCGGGTACGCTATCGAACATAGAAACTCCTTTAAAGTAAAATTAATATTTAATTCGTAAATATTAATCAATATGAAAATTCTTTATTCTTTATTTACCTGGGATGTTACATCCTTCCCCCCTTTTGGGAATTGCGTCCTCGCAATTTTATTCACTTATCAAAATAAGTGGGGTTATTTATCCCTCATAGCATTTTCAGATTCTCACGTTGCCTCTTCAAACATATGGTTTTTCAACAAAACCTTTACCTGCTGGATTATCTTATTTCTCAACACTTTCTCTCTTTGCTCATGAATCTGGACTAGTTGTTCTTCTCAAGATAGGTTCTCTTCCAGCTGAACTACCTCTGGACTCAAAACATGAGATAGATCTGGCATATACTTCCTCAACATCGAAACCTGAAAAACATTATGTACCTGAGATAAACTCGAAGGTAAAGCCACTATGTATGCAACTGATCCAACTCTCTCCAGAATTTCATATGGTCCAATGAACCTTAGACTCGGCTTTCCTTTCTTACCAAATCGCATCACACTTTTCCATGGAGAAACCTTGAGAAAAACATGATCACCTACCTCGAAAGATAGATCCTTCCTCCGGTTATCCGCATAACTCTTCTTCCTGCTCTGAGTTGTTCTCATGTGTTTCTGAATCAACTGAACATTTTCTGCCATCTCTTCTACCAATTCTGGTCCCATCATCTTCCATTCACCCACTTCATCCCAAAATGCTGGAGTTCGACACTGCTTCCCATATAATCCCTCAAATGGTGCTATCTGTATACTGGAATGAAAACTGTTATTATAAGAAAACTAAACCAAATAAAGATGTTGGTCCCAACTTCTATGATAATCCATCGAACAAGATCGTAGCATATCCTCCAAGGTCTGAATTGTTCGTTCTGACTGCCCATCTGATTGAGGATGAAAAGCTGTACTAAAATTTAATTCAGTACCCAATGACTTCTGAAGGCCTTTCCAAAAGATAGAAGTAAACCTGAGATCACGATCGGACACAATGGAGAGAAGAACTCCATGTAACCTGACTATCTCTTTAACATACAAATGGGAAAGTTGATCTAGTGAAAAAGTATCTCGTATAACAAGGAAATGAGATGATTTAGTCAAGCGATCAATAATAACCTAGATTGCATTATTACCTCGAGATGTCCTCGGTAATCTCACAACAAAGTCCATGGATATGTTTTCCCATTTCCACTCTGGAACTGGTAAAGGCTGAAGCATCTCTTTCAGTAACTGCCACTCTGCCTTAACCTGCTGACAAGTCAAACAATTCACAGTAAAATCAGCAATATCCCTTTTCATTTCATCCCACCAGTAATACTCCCGCAGATCTCTGTACATCTTAGTACTACCAGGATGAACTGAAAACGGGGAACTATGAGCCTCACATAACAACTCATTCTTCAACTGTGATTCACAAGGTATACATAATCTCTTCCCAAACCTCAAAACACAATCATTATCAATGTTGAATTCAGGCAACTTACCCTTCTGAACTAGCTCTACCTTTTTATACAACTCACTGTCTTCCCTCTGTGCTTGCTTAATTCTGTCTGATAGGGATGATCTCATTGATACATGAAACAAAACAGAAGAACTTCCTACACCAACAACTCCTATGACAAAGTTCATCAAATCAAAAACCAAAGGGTATCATTCCAAACGTAGCATGGTTAATGAAGCATTACTTTTTCGACTCAAAGCATCTGCCACTTTATTTGCTTTTCCCGGATGGTAGTGAATTGTAAAATCATAATCCTTGATTAATTCCAGCCATCTCCTCTGTCTCGTGTTCAATTATTTCAGAGTGAATATATACTTTAAACTTTTTTGATCAGTATATATTTCACACTTTACTCCATACAAATGATGCCTCCAAATTTTTAAAGTGAAAACAACAGCAGCTAATTACAAATCATGTGTAGGGTAATTTACTTCATTAGTTTTCAACTGACGTGAAGCATAAGAAATTACCTGATCATTATGCATAAGGACACAGCCAAGTCCCTTCAATGAAGCATCATTGTATATAACAAACTCACCATTCCTGGAAGGAAGTGCCAAAACTGGAGCATTCATCAATCTTCTTTTCAACTTCTGAAAACAATCATCACATTATTTTGTCCAGATGAACTTAACACCCTTATGAGTTAGCTTAGTCATTGGACAACATAACCGTGAAAAATTTTCAACAAACCTTCGGTAGTAAGCTGCCAAACCAAGAAAACTTCGGATCTCGGTTACATTTGTGGGTCTTGGCCATTCTTCAACAACTTTTGTTTTAGCAGATCAACTGTTATGCCATCTTTTGAAACAATGTGTCCCAGGAAAGATATTTGTTGTAACCAAAACTCACACTTGCTGAATTTTCCATATAGTTTCTTTTCTTTTAAGGTTTGCAAGATAACCCTTAAATGACTTTCATGCTCCTCTTTACTTTTAGAAAACACCAAAATATCATCAATGAAAACAACCACAAACTTATCCATGAACTCATGGAAAATTCTATTCATAAGGTCCATGAATACAACAGGTGCATTGGTTAACCGAAAAGACATAACTACAAATTCATAATGGCCATATCTAGTACAGAACACAGTCTTCAGAACATCTGCTTCTTTTACTTTCAACTGATGGTACCCCGACCTCAAGTCAATCTTCAAAAAATACCGAGCTCCCTAGAGCTGATCAAACAAATCATCGATATGAGGCAAAGGATACTTGTTCTTTACAGTAATATTATTCAAGGCTATACAATCAATGCAAAGTCTCATAGAGACATCTTTCTCTTTAACACACAAGACAGGAGCACCCCATGGTGATGTGCTAGGACGAATGAAACCTTTATCTAATATCTCCCACAATTGCTTCTTTAACTCTAAAAGTTCAACCTGAGCCATTCGATAATGGGGGTTTTGAAATTGTCTTAGAATCAGGAACTAAGTCAACAATAAATTCTACTTCCCGATCATGAATAATACCAGGCAACTCATCAAGAAAAACATCAAGATACTCATTTTCCACTGACACATCATTAATCTGAACAGTTCCTTTATTTTCAACAATATGTGCAAGGTAACATTGATTTCCATGTTTTACTAGTTTCTCAACTTCCTGATATGTTATCAAAATCAAGGGTTCATTATTGTACACAAACTGAAAATCTTTCTGAAAAGAAACCATTTTAGCTCTGCAGTCAATCTTATAATGATAAACAAAAATCCAATCCATACCCAAAATAACATCAAACTCTACTAGAGGCAAAAAAATAAGGTTTTATGGTAGATTCTTTCCACACACAAGGATATGAAGGTTCTTATAATTCCTTTTTGTCTCAACGTTCCCTCTGGGTGTTTTTACCATAAGTTCAGGGTTCATATATTGAGATAGAATTTCCAATTTACTAGAAAAATTCTCAGAAATGAAAGAGTGTGTAGACCCTGAATCAAACAACACATTGGCATAATATGAACAAACAAACAGTGTACCTGATACCACTTCATTCTATGGCCCAACATCTGCTGAGGTTGTTGCAAAGGATTTCACCACCCCTTTCTGCTTGTAGTCTGGCTGCTTTCCCCCAGTTGAGTTCTTCGTTAGACACTCATTTGCATAATGACCCATTTTATTACACTTAAAACATCTTACCCCGGGATTTTCATTGCCTGCTTGATTATCCTCCTTATAGTTACGAGAAATATGACCATACTTACCACACCGGAAGCACTTACCAGACGTGGATAAAGATTCTCCAGGATGTATTTTACCACAATTCTCACAGGATGGATATTTGGTTTTCTTACCTCCTTGCTTCTTTGATAAATTATTCCCTTTTTCCTACCAACTAGACCTCTTATTTTGTTGTTTGTCATAGAACACCTGATCATCGGCAAACTCCATTTCCACCTTATCCGCACATCGAAAAAGTTTTTCATAACTTTTGAACTCACGAGAAGCTAAATCCCTTCGATACTTTGGCTTTAACCCTGAGTAAAAACGGTTTATTTTACTATCAAGATCTCTTATGAAGTTTGGAGCATACCTTGCCAATCGAGTGAACTGTGCTTCATAAGCAGCTGCTGAATCATCCTCCTACCTCAACTCTAGGAACTATTTTTCCGTCCTAAGATGAACCACCATTGGAAAATATTTCTCATGTAACATACCTTTGAATTCATCAGAGTGAAGATCCTCAATCTCATCACTATCCCGGATATTTTTCACCATTGACCACCACTGATCAGCTTCACCTTCAAAACGGTAAACAACAAGACTAACCTTTTGATGTTCTGAACACCCCATGACATCAAAAAACATCTCCATTGCTTTAATACACCCTTCAGCTTGCACGAGGTCAGATGATCTTCTGAATGATGGGGGATGTTGCCTCATGAAATGTTCCTCCACTGACATGTTCCTCTGCGGTTGATCAGGATGATCTCGTGCATAGATACCACCACCATTTATAGCCTGAGTCAACTGTGCCATCACTGCAACAAACTGTTCAGTTCCGATTCCAACCATCTTAGGTTTCTGATTTGGAAGGTTGTCTTCCTCCTGATGTTGTCCCAACATAGCTACTTTGTTTCCTCTGTGGAAAACCATTCTGAACACATAAATAACTTAGGTGAAGCAACATGGTTATCTTTAAATGCTATATCATTTCAATCATACCATAAATTAACTTATAATTTTACACATTTCTAACTCCTAAAGTTGTCTAAACCGACCTTTGATACCAACTATAAGGCCATGACCTTAAACCTTACTTAATATTGTATTAAATGAATAATTCACATTCAATATCTTTTCAGGTTTAGAGTTTTAGAGAATTAGAACATAACTATTACATCTCAAAATATTACAAAGTAGACACTTCTACTAAGTTTCCATAGAATAAAAACTCTTAAAAGAAACATGTCTAGTTCCATGTTTTATATAGCATAACTTTCCCTTGATCCCATCCTTGACCCTATTCCACATTAATTACTGTGAAAAACATTTCAAAAAAACTTGGGGTGAGCATAAAAAGCTTAGTAAGGGATACACAAAGAATGTAAACTGTTAGTTTTTCAAACTTCAAGTAAACCATGTATACTTTATCAAACTAATACCTTCACCCTCATGAAGTAGTAAAAAATCTTCACTGAATAAAATATCATTACTTACCCTTTTGTAACCAAAGGATTACCATAAAACCCATATAAAGAACACATAACATATAAAGGTAACTTGGGACATAAACATACTTAAGTGGAATAACCATACGGTCGACTTCCACACATATCACTTAATGGAATAGCCATACGGCCAACTTCCATACATACTTAATGGAATAGCCATACGACCGACTTCCATACCTAATGCATTGGAGGTTATAACGTAACCACCCATCCTGGTATTCATGGCACCACCCGTTATATGGTTTATCACGTAACCACCCGTCAAATGTCCAAGTACCATTATAAAAAATCATAGGACATAAAACAAATATAATGGAAAGAAAACATTTCCACACTTTGACCACAATATATAACTTAAATATATTGACATAACAAATCCATTATAAAAACCATTTTCAATACCAAAATACATAAAAGAGTATATGGTATTTATTTCATTTTAAAAAAAACATTACGGCTTGTTCAGGAAGCCAAAGAGCAAATAATACTCGCAGCGGCGGAAAAGGTCGTTGTCACCGCGTACGTTAAAAGAAACATTCCTTTTTTTCGTTTTGTAAAACGCTTCGTAGAAAACGATTCCTTTTGTATAAAAGTAAAAGTCAAAGGGGTTTATACACCGTATAAAAAAAAGTTGTGAATAAAACTAAATATGCCTCAATGAAAGGAGATTGAGACAAAGTCCCTTACCTCAGGTCCGACTTGACTTGATCGTTCTTTAATGTCCTGAATAATAAACTTGAGTTAATTTCTAATTGCTTAAGAACCTTCTTCATGTTCATTATTACTTTTATATCACTTATTATCAGGTTTTAAACATTATGTAATCATTTAAGTTAATAATGTTTGTTTTGTCGATATTTGGTTCTTAAGTCGAAAGTGGACTTCTTACAATTACATGTTGCTCATGTGGTCAAAGGTTCTTTATATCCAGAATGAAATTCCTGATTTGGATATCATATATATCTAGAATATACGTGTATTTATAATATCACATAATCATTTAGGGGTAAGAAATGAAATGCACCGTTCATGGAGATGGTAAGCCGTACGTACGCATGAACGCTACTTTCATTTTTATGTCATATTAATGGAAATAAAACTAAATGAGAGGTATGTATATTTTAATTCCATAATTATATTAATCATTTAGATGTAACATACATCATATATATCGATTATATATATGTACTTATAATAGTACATTACATTTGGGGATAAGAAATGAAATGCACCGTTCATGGAGAAAGTAAGCCGTACGTACGCATGAGCGCTACTTTCATTTCCATCTCATACATTAATGGAAAGAAATAATAATGATATAGAGGTATATTATAATTCCAGTATAACATCATATATAATAACTTTAAATACATCCTTTATACGTCCGACATATGGCATTAACGAATCACATCACCTTTAGGGGGCGGTAGTCCGCACTTCCTAAAATGAAATTATCGTGTTTACCCATAATGGAAACCATAAAGGTATTCTTAAAATAAAAAATAAAAAAGCTTAAGGAAAACATAATCATATTATATATCATATATAAATATAGTGTCATCTTAATGGACACCTTTTAAGGTGTTAAATTTTTTTTGAACAATCATCGTTTTGGGAGGAAGAAATTCGCCATCCACGGAAACAGCATGTTCTTTAACCATTAGATGTAGGTGTGATTAAGTGTAGCTCGAATACTTCTTATAAAAACATCCTAGTAAATTGAATATACTGTAGTTGTTACAAAAGAAAAGAATAAAAAGAGTTTAGGGGGTTGGAGAAGCAAAATAAAACAAATGGACTCAAGTGAAGACATTACCTTAAAATCGGGTAACTTCCTTTGGTTTGAGCCCAAAGGCTTCCTTGGGAAGAAATCTGCCCAAAGTGAGGCTTCAAGGAGTAAGAGAGGGATTTGGAGAGACAAAATGAGTAGGGTTTGGCCAATCCAGAGGCTTTGGAAGTGTGGGTAAAAAGGTAGAGGTAGGGTCTTTTTATAAGAGGAGAGGAGGGGCACTCTTGGAAAGTAAGGAAATGTTACTTTATTTTAGAATGCGTTTCGGATTTTAATGGTCCCACATTCATGTGTTTCGAGGATAAGGTGATAAGGGTTCGAAATACACCCATCCAATAAGTTTTGTACATGTGTAGGTCTTAGATTTTACATTATATTTCCATTGTATTTAAATCCTTTATTAATGAGGTAATCGATGCATCATCATGATGTCATAAATAATTTAATAAATTTAATGTCTAAAAATTATAAAAAAAATATTATGATGTAGGAAATATTTTTATATTTCTAATGAATATTTATAGTCCAAAATATTATTTATTTAGACAAAATTATACATATTTTACTTAGGTGATACATTCTTTGTTACATTTAACATTTTTTAAAAATAAAAAGATAAAAAGTCACTTTCTCACAAAAGTGATTCCATGGGGCCCCCAAGTTTGGCACAAGGAATCACATGGTCGGACATGAGACAACCAGTAGCCTTAGGACAAATTTTGTGGTCATTTTTTATTATTATGATATTATCTTATTATCTTTAACTACCTGATTACTCATTAATCAAGATAATTAAAGACAATTACCGTCGTTACTATTCATAATGTCCAAAAACAAAAGAGTCTAAATTAAATAATTTGGACCTTCTAATTCCAAATATTTAATTCATTTTAAACAATTCCAAACACATAAATTTCAATAATTTATTTAAAAAAAACTTCCCGTTGTCAAAACAAATAGCGGGTTTTTTAGAAACAATATTTATGAAAAGTTTGGCACTTGTTTTTGCCTAATTCCAAAGTGAAATTAATAACAATGACCATCATTGAATTACATGGTAAAAATATATTTTAATTACACTTTAAAACAAATTAAAAAGATTATATAACCATATAATTAAATTATATGAAAAAGCAGTTTTGATGTAAAATGCAGTATTTTTCACTATTCATTGAAAAATGAACATTGTCAGAAAAATAACAAAAATTAACCCAAGTTAAATTTCAATGTCCCAATCAAAAATAATATGTTTATTTTGAAAAAATAGAGCTTATAAAATTTTCAAAAGTGTATTTAAAAGGGTTTCTCCATCAAAACACGGTTAATCGACCTTTTAAAGAATATTAGAATGTTTATGCTTAAAAACTAGATTCATTTGCATTTGTAATCCTCTAACATTTATTGTAAAGAGTAAAAATATTTGACAAACATATATAATCATATTTTTGTTATTTCTATCCTTTCCCACCAATACAACGGCTATGTGTTAACTACCATTTAAAATAATATTATTTTATTACTAGTGTGCAACGTAAGACTTCAATGAAACTCTTTGTTGCGTATCGGGTACGCTATCAAACATAGCAACCCCTTTTAAGTAAAATTAATATTTAATTCATAAATATTAATAAATTTGAAAATTATTTATTCTTTATTTACCTGGGATGTTACACTATAGGTAAGAACTCATTTAATAAAATATTTGCATATTTGTAAAATGAGGCCAATCAATGTATCGATGGTCCATATAATCTCGAGGACCAACAATCTATTTAGGTCCGAATTATTCCCCATATATTGAATAACTTATTTAATTCATGATTCAATATTACTTAACATAAAATATCTATATTGAGTAAAGGATATGAATTTATCATTATTTCCTCACTTAATAAAATAATATTAAAATTAGAACATCTATATTCAAATAATTTTTTTTTTTCAGTTTTATGAATATCTGGGATAAATTAAAGGGACATTTAATGTAAATTTATTAGTATATTATCATAATTAAGTTTATATTTCAATATGACGTCAATGGCCATAAAATGAAACCACTATGTGAATGTTTATACTTTCCTTAGTCAACATGATCAAAATCTATACAGAGGAAGAATAAGGCTATTACCAATATAAGATATACCAATTGGATTAATAATAAAATATTTTATTCATTGATTAATATAAATATAACAAAAATAAAATTAAAATCATTGTTGATAAAAATATATGTTTCATTATGAAAAAAAGTTGAAATTTATTATCTTTGAATTTCATATTCTGAAATAATTTTTTTTAAATATCATCATAAAAATTCCAAGGAAACATAAATGATATAAAAATAATTGTAAAGGTTAATTATTTACATTACATAATGTTATGAAAATAATATTCCTTTTTCAGTTTAAATTTTTTTGGAATGTTCCTCATTAAGAAAATGATAAAAATATTCCATTAAAATTCTAAAGGGTATTTTTTGAAAATGACAAAGGATTACATTGAAATTGTTTTAGAAAAAATGGGTGAGAACTAATTTTAAAAAATCATCTTAAAAAGGTTTAAAACATTTTTAATAACATTTTTAAAAATCATGGTATTGGAAGAAACAATATTTCTTACAAAGGAGAGGAATGCAATTAGATATTCTTAAAACAATTTTTGAATTAATTTAAATACCATACAGTGGCAAAATAATACTCTTAATAAAAAATATAATGAATAACCAATAAATAATTAATGAAATGGTTGTATTAGTAAATGGTAAGAAAATTCCATAAATTTAAATTCAATAATAAAAAATCAAAATTACAATGAGATTTTTATGAAAACCCTTGGATAGATCATAACATTGATATGAAAATAAACCAGTTTTTTATTTATATAAACATTAAATCCACATAAATAAATTTTAAATTTAATATAATATAATAAAAAATTAATATACACATATTCTTAGTAAATTTACATTAATGAGGAGGTAATATATAAAAATGAAAAGAAATTGAGTTATGATATTCTTTACACTTGGTAACTCTTTTATAAAATACGGTTCGATTAAATAATAAATATTATAACATAAAATACCATGAGTAATGAATGATTCATGATATAACATTTCAAATATATATTATATACACCACAAAAAATAAAATACGTTCATAGAATTATAATATTCCTCAATGAAATGAAATCAATACGAAATACCACACTTTACAATTCCATTTAATTTAGAAACAATTAACATCATATATAATGATTTTAGGAATTTTAATAACACATAATAGAACCGTTATCATATTTATCATATCATATATTGTCCTATTATAACATCTTCTAGCCTTTTTTGAAAATATTTTATTATTTTTATTTTTTTAGATGTTAATTATTTTATTTTCTAATTAAATATTTGTGATGAATGTTTGGTTCATGTGAATCTTATATTTTTATTTAATGTATAGAATAATAATTAATAAATAATTATCATATTTATTTTTAAATTATACATATATTTCATTGATTTTTTGTGGTTCTTAATAGTGATTACATCACTTTATGATATAAGTAGTTCACATGTATATGAATTTTGTTATCACCATTACATTAATAATATGTAAGGAATGAAAATGATATATATAACATATTTATGTAATGAGAAATATTCCATTATTATCATATTTATTTCATGTATATCACATCTAATCATTAACATTATCTTTATCACCTTCCAAGTTACATTCTAGTGATAGAATAATCACATAACTTTCTGAGGCGGTATTACGCGACACACATAAGCAATGTTATCATATATCATATGGAATTATATTTGGAAAGATATAAATTATTTTATTACTTGATATTTATAAATATTAGTTAAATATAATATATATATATATACTTTATATCCATCATCAAACCCAACTGTGAAAAGTGGTAATCGAAGAATGAATGACATCAATTCACGAGGCAGTAGTCAGTCATACATAGAAAAGACGATTTAGTAAAACATTTTGAGTTAATTTTGTGTAGTTTCCAGTATAAAACATAAAATTATAACATCTCATTATATTTATGATACTGAATTTATTATATCATTTTATTTTTCGAATAACTGACAAAGTTTGAGTTAGAAATAAAATTAAGACTCTTTTCGGAGAACATTACCTATCTATCAAGTATCCTCCTTATGTTTGAACTAAGTCATCCAAAGGATTAATTTTAGAAAAAAATAATTAATTATTATATGATTATATTGGTTTGAAGGTGTTAATTTGATTGGATATAGGGTGACCTTTTATAAGTGGGGGATATGATACACATGGTATTTTTGAAAAGAAATGAGAAGCCCCAAATTTTTTATATTTAAATAGGGTCCAAAATGTTCCATTATAGAACCTTATAGGTGGAATGGTAGAAATATGGAGATATAATAAATTTTTTACAAGTTTATTTTTCAATTTTACCTTTATATTTTTAGTTTAACCCCCCTTAGTAACTCATTCTTACCATAATTATGGTAAATAATTTTCATTTCATTCAATATTTATTTTGGTCAAAAACTACGTTGATCCTATTTGACATTATAAATTATTCTGATTGAAAATATTTAAAACATTTTTTAAAATTAAATTCTTAAAAGTGAAAATTTTTAATTCAAATTTTATCTCACGGGCATAATGGGAATGCGGTTCTAAAGTGAATTTGTTAAAATATTAAAATGTTTTTATATCTCAATTAAATTTGAAAATAATTGAAAATAACTAAATGATATTAACTTAAATAAAATTGAAAAAATTATTCATTAAAAACAATTAAAAAACATAATTTATCATTATAAATTATTTAAATGTAAATATAGTTTTCAATTAAAATTCTGTATTGTTCACTATTCATCCAAAACAAAATCTTTTCAGAAACAACCAAAAAATCACCATAATATAATTTTTAAATTAAAATTTTAAAAAAGAGAATAATTTTGTAAAATAAATTTTATTAAATTTTAGAAAATAAATTTTAGATTATGTTTTCAAATCACTCATAAATCATATTTTTGATAAAAAAAAGTTTTTTAGAAAACATGTTTTTTAATTTTAAAGATAATTAGTTTATTACCAAACAACTTATAACTAATAAAAATTTATAAGCAATACAATTTCATAATTTATTTATCATACTATTTCAATGGTTGGTGATAACTATCATATTAAATAATAACATTTAAAATATATTATTTTTCAGTAAAACTAGGTTTGCGTGTAATGCAAGATATTGAAGAAACACATTATTGTATGTGTCATATAATATTTAAGGAAATGTATTTATTAAAAAATAATTAGATTTTAATGTATGTGGGAGTTATATTCTAATATAATATAGATTTTTTTTGAAACATACAATATTGGAAAAAATGTTATTATTTTATAATTTTGGGGTGTTATATTCCCCCACATAAAATAAATTGATTCCCTGAAATTTAATCCTAATCTCGATAGTCGAGGTTATGAAATTTTGAAATTTCATTATTAAAAAACCGAAATCCTAAAAATATTTATGAAAATATCTTCTTAATAAGGTATATAGGGAAGACAAAAGGTTATACGGTATAACCCATATATAGGTTTCTTAATAGGATGAAATTGGGGAAATTTAATGATATGGAAATGGAGTGAAAGAGGAAAATAATTACATGGAGTGATTGAAGTCACTGATCACAATAAAGTTAATGATCAATGTAATGTAAAGGGTCTCACAACTATAAATCTTCGATGATTTAAAATACCGGCTATTTCCTCGAATTTGTATGTAATAAGATAAAATTTTTGTTTATTCATCTCATTTATAATGTTAATATTCTCTATTACTATCCGTGATTATATAGAAATATATTGACTTGATACATTTATATTTCATAATCATAATATCATTATTTTATTATTCTATAAATTTCCAATTTATCCATTTACTCCATGAAATGAATACCCAAAAATGAATTTTTTCAAGAATCACAATGATTCACTTTTAACAGATCACAAGATCCATATATAGTGAGAAGTCCTTCTGTTTTCCACTATATATTTAACATAATAAAAAGGTCTATTATTATTATTATTATTAATTAATCCCTAAACATCAAAATTATTACCATGGATTCACCACTAATTTTCATTTTTAGTTTTGTTAAATAATGTAATGTTATCCAATACATCACATATTCCAGTGGATTGAATAAAGTCCTTATAATCATTCTGTCATGGGTTATATCCCTAAGGATTTTTTATAGTTTTGGGGATGAAACCAACAAACAGTTTTTCATAGAATATATGAATATAGTTCCTATAATATTCTAAATTTTTTTATGGAAATCCTCCAAATAAAATTAATCATTTAATAGCCTTTTACTATAGTTTTTTATAGACACTTTTTTAAAAAATGCCTGATAATTTTATTACTATAACATCAATTATAGACATATAAACCCTAAAGTTTATCAATAATATTAAACTCATGAATATAAAATTTAATAGAATTATCCCACCAAATAACTCTTCCGCTAAAACAAAAACCATCCATAAATTTATCAATAATTTCATTAATATTGTAATATTCCTACAATGCCTATTTTGAAATAGTCTGATTAATACATTGAACTTATGATAAACCTTAAACTCATTACCATGAAAAAATTTGTTAAGATAATAAGGAAACATATTTATCTATCATTTAACACAATCCATATATGTTTTAAAATTACTATAACCAAATACCGTTGCTAAAATACTTCTAAAAATATAATTCATCCATTTTAGTTCAACATAGTTTCTCCCTTTGTCTAGGGGATTTCAATGGCAATTCATTTTCATTATAAATTGAAATCAATCATAATGGTTTGTAAGTCCTGTTTTCATGTACCAGGTAATGCTAGAGTGAATCCCTATACACCCTTTTCAATGTTATTACCCATATATAAAAATTTTCTAGAACCACATCCACTTGTAGAATCCATACAGGGATGTACTACAAGGAAATACATATTATCATTACCATACCAAACAATTATGATGTTCATCAATACTAAACCTCAGTGTATATCATATGGTTATGTTCCTTAAACTATGTTTTTCTAAATCTAATTTCCAAGGATTTTTTTAAATTTTCTCTAATAAAAACTATAGTGACCTCTACCTGAGTAGCCTAGAGTCAGAATCTTACTATGTTACATTGGAATAATAAACAAGGAATCATAGCCGAAATGACTGATTATATTAGTATTCTTGGTAAAATTGGTAAATAATTTTTTCATAAAAAATATATTTTAATAAAAAAAATTAACCCATTTTTTCATTTAGAGAATATCTTTATTCCATCTAAAATATCCTTACATATTAGTCATAATGGTGTTTATGGAATCCTGTGGAAAGGAAAAAAATTAAGGGTGACATCTAATGCTTGGTAAGTGAGAAGTAGATTGAAATCTATAATGAATCAACAGACATAATCAACATGTAAATGTAATAACTGAACACAAATTACATATAATCAAAAAACAGAGAATAATGTACATCGTGAGATAATATCGATGTAAAAATATCATGGATAATAATTTATATGGAAATGTTTGAAATTAAAAACATAAGATATTTAATTAATAACATGACTATCATAATTGTATAATTCATATTAAATATGAAAATGTAAATAATTTATAACACAATAAAATTTAATAAATGATAAGTAATAACCAATATGGGAAGGTAAACAATTGAAAACAAATTTCATTTAATCAATAAACTAAAAATTAAATGAATCAAGTAACAATATCATGGTGAAAATCTTGGTGATAATAATAACTGAATAGTTAAGGATGGAAATGCATAATTATAGGATCTTATGTCTCAAGAACATAATACATCTATATTCAAAATCATTCAAAATATTGTTTTAATTGAATGAAAAAACATATTAAATACATTCTTAACTTGTTTGTCTCAGGAGACCTAGAAATGAATTGTCGGTAAATATATTGAGGGTACACACACATCATTTGATGTCAAAAAAATACTCATATATAAAATAAAATATTTAATTCTTGAATTAATAGGCCCCTATATCAAATATTCTCATTGAGTAAGGTATACAGTTTTATCAATATTTCCCTAATCAGTAAAATATTATTCAATGTAAAAAAACATATAGAAATTAGATATGTTTTAAGAAAAAAAAGTATTCATCATATTAAATATGTATATTTTGGGGAATTTAATGTCAAATGATCACATAAAATTGAATAATTTATGGAGAATTTGATGCCAAAAAATGATACTAGTGAGTGAATAGAAATACTCTTCTAAGTCCAAATGATCATAAACCTTCAAAAAGAAGAGTAATTATGGAATAAATATAACATGTACCCATTGGAGTAATAATAAAGGGTTTTTGTCATTGATAAATACAAATAATAAAAAAATATATTGACTATCATTATTGAAGAACATATTCGTTTCATTTTGTAAACTGTTTTAAAAGGCCTTTTATTTGAAAATTACATATAAAGAAACTAAAAATATCATAATATACATGAAAATGGTTATACATTTAAATGATTGTAATGATGCAAGGTAATTCCATACATTTATTAAATATAAAAAATACCTTTTCAATGTAAAATGGTTATGAAAGATTCGTGTTCAAAAAAAGATAAGAATATTCCTTTAATATATTTGACTAAGGCCAAGAAACTTTTTTTTTCAAAATGAGAAAATAGAACATTTTAAAAATAGAAAAAATGGTGTAGATTCATTTAAAAAACCAATTTAAAAATTTTGGAAAAATTATAGATAATATTTTCATAAATAGCTTGGTTTTAGGAGAAAATATATTTTTTTACTAAAGTGATAAATGAAATCGGATTTTCTAAAATCATTTACTTTATTAATTTAAGTAAAATAAGATTAATGGTAATAATATTAAATTAAAATATAATTATTAACTATATAATAATAAAATTATATGATTTTTTAGCAAATGGTTAAATTGTTTCCTTCAATTGAAATTAAAGAATAAAGAGTCTTGATTAATGTAAAAATGTGGATTAAACCATTTCAAAGATCAAATTTTTGAAGTGAAAATAAACCAATGAATATATTGTGTTTATAAATTATAAATAGACATAAACCAAGTTTAAATAAAAAATAGTATTATCAAAAGTTATTTTACATATATTCCTAGAAAATTAACAAGAATGGGGAATTAGTATAACCTTATCAAAAAAAATGATATATGATATTTTTTAGCACTTGGTATGTCTTATGTCAAATCACCATATATAAAATAATTAAAATTAAAATAAATTTTTTTATGAATCATAAATTTTTATTATATTAAATTTAATAGTGTTTTTATATACACCGTAGAAAATATTTGGTTCATAACATTTCAATATCCCACAATGAAGTGAAACAGAGATGAAATCTATTACCTTACAGTTTATTATAATTTAACAATTCTTTATAGCCTTTATAATTTTTTTAAAAAATTTATTTTTTTATAATAAAAATCATAACTATATTTATTATTTCATATATGATCCTCTTATAAATATTTCTTCAATATCATAACTATTTAATTAATATCACATATAATAAATTACATAATCATTATCACCATCCATGTGAAGAGTCAATGAAAGAAAAATCATAATTATGCACTAGGTGGTAGTCTGTTATACACACAAGCGATGTTATTGTATCTCCAATATAATTATAAGAAGAATATTATATATATGATATAGTTACCCAATATATATATATTATAAATATAATATATATACATTATATCCATCATCATACCCAATATTGAAAGGTGGTAATGGAATAATGAACGACATCGTTTCGCTGGGTGGTAGTCAACTATATACACGAATGACAATTTCATAACCCATTTGATGAATGTGTGTGTGGTTTTAGGCAATAAACATAGAATAATAACATTCAAAAATATATAATAGAATGATTTTATTATATAATAAGGTTTTTAAAATAAGTTATGGTGGTGGATTTAGAAATAAAGTAAAGACACTAGTTGAAATAATTACCTCTCCGAAGATTATCCTCCTATAGTTTCAATAAATCGTATAAATAATAGATTCATACAAGAAAACTACGAGGATAAATATAAGGAAATATTAAATTTATTTTTGTACATATTATCCAATCCAATTTTGTTTTCAGCTATTAAGTGGAGGGTATAAGGGGTGTCCTTTTATATGTTGGGTAAAGGAGACTGTTGTTATTTATTAAAATAATTGAGTGCATGAGGATTTTTCATATAGAACAAGGGTCCTAACTAGACCATTATAGAACAATAGAGGTGTAATGGTTGAAATAATTTAATAAAATAGTTTTTAGAAAATATTATATGTAATTTTTACACTCATATATTTACATTATCCCTAAGTAAATCCATTCTACCTTCACTATGGTAATTTAGTTTTTCTACATTCACTATTCCTTATGGTAAAAAAAGATGAAATTGTTATAATTTTTTTTTCCAATTATGTAAAAAAATTTACAAAATTAAATTCAGAAATGTTTAAAATTTATATTTAAATTTAATCTAGTAGATGTGATGGTAAAGTTGGGGTTTTAAGTGTTTATGTTCAAAAGATTACAAAATTTTGTATATCAAAGTTAAAAAATAAATATATATGGATGAATTAATATGTATTGATTTATATAAAATGTATTAAAAAGTTTTACATTTAAAAAAATCAAAATATAATTTTACATTATAAATTATTTAAACGAATATGTAGTTTTTTAAAAAAATTTAGTATGTTTCATTATTTATCAAAAAATTAAAATTTAATGAAAAAATAACACTAAGTTAATTCTGATACTATTATTTTTTAAATTATGTTAATTTAGCCAAATAAATTTTAAAACAGTACAGAAAAAAAATTTTAAATTTTTTCCACAAAGAGAAACTAAACAATCTTTTAGAAAAAAAAACAATTTTTAAAAAACAATTATTTTTCATTTAAATAATTATTATTTGTTTACTAATAGACATATAATTAATACAAATTTTTTCACTATAAATTTTCATTTGAAAATTTATATCTATTATTTCTTTCTATTGAAATGTATAGGTTCTAAATATCATATTTTAAAAAAATATTGACAATATATTTTGGTTTCATAAAAATTTCTATTATGTGTAACGTAAGTTATTGATGAAACTAGTTATTGTGTATATCATATCATATAAAATAAATTAAATTTATTATGAAAAAATATATTTTTATTATCTTGTGGTTTTATATTATCTTCTAATCTTGGTAGTTTTTGTCCCTAATAATGCTGAATGAAATGTTATTCTCTTAGTATATAGGGGTTTTATATTTATAAAATATTGAATATATAATATTAAAATAAAACATATCAGCCATTATGGTACATTTCATGTTGAATTATGGTACATTTTACATTTCTTATTTTATATAAGAACCTTGTGTTATGCTACTATATTTTTTATTTGTATTATAATTATTATTATAAGTTTCATTTAATTAAGATTTATATATACATGATTGATCAAGTTTGGAATTACACATGTGGTATTTGGGACTTATCATATATGATCTGTATCAAGACTTTTGTATTAGTTATATATGAATTTTTAAATATATATACAGTTTCTTCATTTGAGGATATGGACCCCCTATAAAGGAAGTATTATATATATAAATATGATTAGGGATATATATATATATATAAACATGTGTAACTTTATACTAGAATATATGGTATCAAAAGAGAATATGTCATACATATAGTTCCCCCTAAATTGAAAATGAGTTTCCGCAATGGTCGGGAACTTATTGATTTGTATAGATTTCTTCATAGTCAAGAGATAATGTACTAGGGTTAAAATATTATAAATATATAAATAGTTTTGAGTATATATATACACAAGACATACTACAAAGGATAGTTTAATAATATTTTCTCAATAGATTTGTTCTAAATGGGGGATAGTTGTACTATATTTTTCTTTTAGATTGGTTGGAATAATTTTTTTATTATATGGCCAAAAGATATGTATGAAATATTGTAAAATCATATCTATTACATTGTTGATCTTTTAGAATGTATAATTTCTATTATTTTCCCTTATCAAAAAATTAAAATTATTTACTAATGTTCTCCACATTCAATCATGTTAGTCTATAAAGATTATTATTTTAGACATGTGTTATTATGTAGACTTCTAACACACCCAACGACATCATTACATACAAAAGGATATGATGTTTATAAAATATAAAAAAGTCATTATATATACTAAATACAAATTCAAATCATGTTGATAATATACATTCAAACAAAAAATATGTAATAGTGATCCTAAAGCTCTGGGATTACAGAAATATTTAACATAAATGTTTTATTAATTAAAAAATTACGAGATTTACTTTTTTTAAAATAATTAAATCAACCTATAAAAATAAAACCAATCAAACAATTTCAATTCAATATTAAATAATATTTTCAAACACATTTATTAATAAAAACAACAAATTAATTAAATTCAATATCATTCAATAATCTATAAATTCTTTCTATTTGTCAGATTGGTTCTACAGAAGAAAATGAATATTAAATGGTCAGATAAATTAACTAAAATGAGTTATACATGCTTGATATCATAAGCATAAAAATAATCCAAAATAAAAAAGATTTTTTTTACTTTCTCAATTTACCTTTAGTTATCATTTGATAAATCTCTAGGAAATGTACTTATTAAATAATTATAAAAAATATTATCTCACATAAATTCTTATTTTAAATGAATATTCTTGATAAAAAAACAATAAATGACGTTTTGAAATCATACTATAAACATTAATCTATCTCCCATTATGTTTGAATCTATAACATCCCCAAACCTACAATTTCAGATTTGGATCTAAAAACATAAACATTAAATTTTATGGATTTTATACTCATGAATGTGACCCAATGATTTACATCCCAAACATACACTATCAAAATTAAATGTTGGATCAATTACATACCTATAGATATTTTATTATTAGTGATTTATAGAATTATACCAAACTCTTACATAAGAAATACCCATGTATTCATGTGTGATTTTATCACGAAAAAAAAAATTTTATTTTAAAATAAACCTTCAACCTTTCCCACTAGATTACTCACAATAGAATCCTTTGTAGACATAAATAATTTAGAAAAATTCTTCATAACCTAGGCAAAGTAAATCATACGAAGGGTGAGATTAAAGTCTTTTTATTGGTAAACATATGACTTAATAGTTGAATGTCATCATTGATAATGAAAAGAAAATAAGGGTATTCCTAAATAATCAAATTTCATGACAAAAAAAATAATTTCAATACTCAGAAAATTCAGGATCAGCAATCAAAAAACATAGAATATATATTCAGAAAAGAAAAATATTAATTTTAATCAATATTAATAATATATCAAATTTCAATATTGGTCAAAATAATCCTTAAAATACCTTAGAATGATTAATAAAATTTTATGGTAACTTTGGGAAGTTATTTCTATATAACTCTTTAATCACTCTTACAAATGGAATAACCATGCGTTCTACCTTTTTACATGATTCATTGGAGGTATATAATAGATCCTTCATCTGGTATTCTATAATTTAACACCAAATCCATGTTTTATAATGTGACCACCCATCCATGTTTTAAAATGGCACCACCCATCATCATCAATAATGTACATTTATTGTTCATGAATAAATGTTTTTGAATTATTCACTTTTCAAAATGACTATAATCACTATTATCTAATATCCTGATTCACCCTCATAAAATAAATGGACCCCATGTTAATCTCATAATTCCTAAAAATAAAGAATATTTTTTTTCATTGGATCATATCATTATTAAATATCAAGTAACAAAAATGTTTTTAAAATTGTATGGAAACAAATTAACAATCACATGGAACATTTAAGCATGAAAATCACCATTCCTCTTTGATGACACTGATTTAAAATTTAAAAAATAACAAATTATTCACGAAACCATTTTAATTTAAAATAATTACCTAATATTTTAATGTAATATTTTAACCTTTTATTATTCTGGATGGTGGAAAACAACATTTATGTTATACACAATAAAATTAATACTCCGTTCATAGTTTTAGAAAAATGTCAAAATGTTCTTGTTTAGGAAATGATTGGATGATTAATTTTAAAATATATTTTACAAAAAAAATCATAGGTTCAAGATAAAATAAATTATATTATAATATAAAAAAAATTTAAAGAAAATTATTAATCATTTATTTGAAAGGAAAACAAAATAGATCAAAGAGTTAAATAATATCTGATTTTCAAAAAAATTACTTTTCAATCATATTATGTACCTAATGGTGAGTATAAAAATATTACTACTTGGAAATTTCATGAATAACCCAAGGATAATAAAATTACTAGGTTTTATTAGGTAATTATTAATTAATTATCTTTAATCGAAATTCAATAATAAATAAACTCTATTCATAAGTTGATTATAACATAAAGCCTTGGCCACTTAGGTAACATATGAATAATAATCACCAAGAATTAATCACAAAAAATTAATCACTAAATATCATTAACATGGGTAGATTTATGATATAACATAACAAATGGCAAGTAGATATACTACATAAAATAATATAGGTGTATAAAATCACATATGTCCCTACGAAGTCAATTTGAGAGAGAAACCACCACAATGATCATAACATTGAAGTGAAAAGTTATCAATTAGTTGACTATGTGTATAAACATTAAATACACAAAAAAAAATTAAGTTAAAACACATTATAGAAAAATTCATTCTACACAAATTCATTTTATATAAATAAAATTAACTATTAATATAACCTCTGATAATAAATTGAGTTATGAAATTCAATATCACATGGTAACAATCACGTTAAATCCTCAGTGATGGAATAATTTTCATTGAGAATAAAAATAAAATGATGTATAGAGGATTAATTATATTACATGTTAAATTTTTATTATACAAACTATACTAACTAAATTACATGAATAACATTATTATTTTACTCAGTGAAAGGAAATTGGGATAAAATACCCTACCTCGACCGTAGATATTCCATTTATGTACATTAACTTTTGTATAATAATCTTGTATAAATTAATATATTTTTACTGAACATTTATAGGTCTAACACCTTATGATTAAATAATTTAATTTAATTATTTTAATGAAGTATTTAAATAATTAATCATTCAATTCCACAGTAGATGTTTTGAGTACATTCACTTAATTATTTCAGAAGGAGTTCAGTATATTGACTATGGTCAAAGGATTCATTAAAAAATTATCTATAAAATAATGTTAAAAGAATGTAAATAATATTTATAAATCAATAATAGTTTTTTAAAAAGTCACTAATTATGATTATGAAAAATGAACTACGTCAGAATCATGGAGGCATTGAGTCATAAATATGCATGAGTAAATTTTCCATTTTTCAATGATCATTGTGGAATGAAGGTAAGTGTTATTTCTTAATTAAGGAAACACCATAATATACAAAATATAATATTATTTTATTAATTATATATATATATATATATCCTAAATGTGATGTGGTGATGAAAAACTAATCACATCACTTCGTGGAGGTGGAAGTTTACACATACTCACAATTGATGTTATAATTTCTCAGTGACAGTAATGGTAAAAAATTAAATGATATGTTATATTTTATGAATGATAAATATTTCATTAATTTCATATTAATTTCATATAATTCACATATATTTAATAAATTTATTTGTATTATGTTCCATTTAATGAATTAGTGAAAAATGAATTACATCACTTCGTGAGGATGTAGTCGGCCGGACACACGATCAATGTTATCATATCTCTCACATAATAAAAAATATGATTTTATATGAGATATAATAGTCTAATAAATATAATTATGGTAAAAATATCATATTAATAGTATAAATAATTCATCATAACCATCCATTAGTAGATGCGAAGTAAGATTAATTACATCAATTCTCAAGGAGGTGGTTCATCATAAACAAAAATGATTGTTTCATTTCCCATTAGATGAAAGTGGGTATGGTTTTAGGTTATTATATAAAAATTATTCCATATATGTTTGTGGGATAAAATTCTCTTATTTTATCATCATAATTTAATTATAATTGAATGAGGTGGTAGAAGAAATAAAATAAAATCATTCACTTAGGGACAACACCACCTCTTCAGACTACCCATTGAAGATTACATGAAAATAATTCATTGATTGGGTTTTTTTTTGAAAAACCCAAGGACTAAAAGATATGGGGAGGAAATTATTTAATGGTATTGGGTAAGAATTTAATTATCCAAAATTATTGTGGTTTTGAATTGTAGATGAGAGAGAGTGTCCTTTTATAACTAGGGGAGACAACTCACTTGGAATTTTTGAAAAGAAAAATTGATAATAATGTATTTCTCTTAAAAAACACTAGAAACTATTATAAATATATATATGTGATATGGTATAAATATTTCCATAAAATACAATTTAGACATGTTTTCATATTATATTAACCCTTATCCTTTATGTCTATCACCATGTAAATTTTTTAACATTAACCACGAGAAAAAAATATTATAATTTTCACTGTTTATGGTAAACAATATTTAGTTCAACATGTTATGTGATATAAATTATACATATTAAAAATATTTAATCCAAATTTTAAATTCCAATTCACTTAAGTAGCTAATTTAACTGAAATTAAAACTCTCACATGTGATGAAAAATAAGCTTTTCATGAAATGTATTTTTCTAGCATGTGATAATTTTTTATTAACTATATGACTAGTAATCATTATAATATTAAAAAAATTATATTTAATTTTATATAACCTATAATTATATCTTAACAAAATCATCATTTTGGTTAATTTTAATTAATTAATAAAGATAAAAATTATGAACATTATGAAACATTAAGAAATACACGTTTAAAAATCTAGTAATACGCTTACATAAAAATAATGTACAATGAATATTCCAAAGTAATTAATTAGAATATATATAAATAAATATTACTTATATTAAATGAAATAAAATTTACTAAAAATTATAATTCTAAATTATATAATTTTTTGAAAAGAAATAAAAGTTTTACAAAAATTGGAATTTGTACTATTCGCTGTAAAATAAATATATGCTAAAAAAATAGACATATGTTAATTTTAATATTTTTATTTAAGACATTAGTAAATTTTATTTAGTAATTTTAATAAAATTTTACAAATTAATTATCAGATCTTCTAAAAAAATTGTTTTTGAATAAAACATATTTTGGTGAAAAATATCAAATTACTAAAAATAGAGTGATTATACACAATAAAATTGTAAATATGTATATATTTAGTTGTAAAACTTTATTAATTTAAAAAATTAATTGATAATCTTCATACTCTCCAAATTAAAAACATGGTGATAATGTTAATATATGTTGAAGGATTCTTAATCTTTGTGTTGTGTGCGGTATGCGCTAATGAGCATAATGTTATCTTATTAAGTCATTGGGTGTTAAATTACTGCCCTAATTATAAAACCATTACCTCAAAATTTTAATTAATCACACTAAAAACATTTATTACATTTCAAAATTCTAATTTTTAAATCTCACATCATAAAAAAGTTTGATAAAACATCCACCTAAAAATCTAGAGAGGGAAGTGTAAAGGTTATCTCTAATAACACAAAAAAAGGTTTCAATGTTGGGAAGCATTACTGGGAACTGAAGATATATTGATGAAAGAAATATTAATTCGAAAAAAATTATGGATAATGATATAGACTTTTTATTATAATAAATATAACGAACATTTGAAACTCAAAAAAAAAAAACACAGACGACTAATAAACAATTGATTCATCAGAATGTAATGTAATAAGAAAAAAAAATCCATTCTCAAGATTATTTTCCCATTTTTTAAGAATTTTATTTTATATAGTGAAATAAATTATCTATATATAAATACATTAAAATATTAATTTCATTCAATAATAAATTTCATCTACATTATCATCTTCTTTTTCAAATGATGAGTATTCAAGATGAATTTTTCATCACTGAAACAATGAAATACACCATTAATGGATCCAATATCCATAAAAGGTGTAAAAAATATTCATCATGTAATTATACATTAAAGACAAAAAAATATTTTCATATAGTAAGTTGTTTCCCAAAATTAATAAACAATCATATGATTAAATAAAAAATTAATTTCTAAAATTCAACAATAGAAACCAAATTTAAAACAAAATTATTACATAAATAAATAACACAATTTCAAAAATATCATAAAAAAACACAACATTAAATATTTAATTAACTGCAAATGTTATCTCATACCTTCAATATTATATACGAAATAATACATTGGTCTTTATCTGAAATAACATTAATCTTATAGTCACCAAATCAATTTTCAATCCCATGTCAATGATGACATCACATAAGAAAATGGTAGAAATTTTCACTCTTATCACACATTGGTTGTGGGTTCAGTCATAGAGGCCTTTTTAGAAGTGATGGGTTGTTTATTATCCTTTGGGTTTTCATTTTCCCAAAAATTATATCCTCATAACATTCCGTAAAACATGATAAACATTTTAAAAAATAATCATAATAAGAAAAGTTTATATAATAACTGATGTTTATTAATATATTTAAAACTAATGAAAATAAAATTCCACCTTATATAATACTACATGTTGATAATAAGGGTCACATATACCTCAACCCAAAAAAGTGTCTCCCAAAATGTAATTAATCACCTCAACAGTTTGTTACTTAAAACCAAAAAATGTGTGTTTAATTCATTGAACTTATGATTAACCATAAACATGTAAACCCAAGAGTGAATATACAACTCTTATTATTAACTCACATGAAAAATTTATAATATGTAATGTTATATAATTCAATATTTGATACCGTTATTGACATCCCTAGACACTCACTCTGATATCTAGTTATTAAAACCTAAAATTTACATTTTTGGATTTCATATTTCTGAATGTGAGACAATTTTTGGAATCCAAAACTAAAAACATCAAAAGGATGAACTATACCACATCTATAACAAGTATCATTAAGGTTTTTAGATTCACAGAATTATAATAAAGTCTTACATAAGCATCACCAATGTCTTTGAGTTGGTATTTTCCCACTAATCCTAACATTCTTTTTTTTTTCATTAACTCATATACATGTCCCCCAAAATTCAATAAATTAGAAACCATTCTAGACAAAAATCATTTAACATAAATTTTAATAACATCGTGAAAATGAAACATAATAATGTTGAGATCGAATTATCAAACAGTATAAACATGTGAAATAATTG
Source organism: Viscum album (assembly GCA_963277665.1). NCBI lineage: Eukaryota > Viridiplantae > Streptophyta > Magnoliopsida > Santalales > Viscaceae > Viscum > Viscum album. The sequence continues at coordinate 1,286,330,636 of OY728133.1, forward strand.
ATGAATTTCATTTGTGAGAAGAATAAGAATATAAGGGTATTATGACATAATAAAATTTATTAATCATAACATAATATTATTCATACCCATGAATTGGGGATCATAAATCATGAAACACGGAATAATGATTTACAAAAGTAAATAGTTATTGAAATCAATAATCATGATCTAGGGGTAGTAAATCATGATCAAAGGAATCGTTTAAAAACCAATAAAAATCATAATAAATCATGTAATAAATATTTTTACATCATTTTCATATCAATCATAAAAGAACTCTTACAAATAAAATAACTATATAGTTGACTTCCATATCCAATGAATTATAGTTCAATAATGGACCCACCCATCCTTGGTTTATAAAATAACCAATATAATGTGGTTTATAATGTAATCACCCATCCTTGGTTTAAAATGGAACCAAACATAATCATTAATAATGTCCAATTACTATTCATTAATAAAACATTTAGAATATTTCTATTTTCAAAATAATAATAATCATTATCCATTCATTTCATGATTCATCGATCAGAAATATATGTGATCGATGTGAATCTTATAATCAATTCAGAGAATGAATAAAATTTTTATCATTGAATAATATCCACATAAAATATTAGGTAAAATAAATATATTCAATTTAAGGTGTAAAATGAGTTTGAAAAATCAATTGGATCATTTTTTTAGTGAAAATATATGTTTAACTTAGAAAATAATGGGTTAAAATCTAAACATAGCCTCGAATTTTAAAAAACCCTTTTATTTTAAAATAACAATAAAAACATTTAAATGAATCACTAAATCATTATCTAGCCATGATGAAAAAAAGTCTATTCATAGACATGTAAAAGAAGATTATGTTCATATTATTGGTAAAGAGTCAATAGAGCCTTGTTCATAAAATGATAAAAATATTCACATTAATTATTATTTTTAAAATAAAATCAAAATAAAAAATTACACTAAAAATCATATAATAATAACAAATGTATTTTTGAACATATATTTAGAGAAGATGGATTTGAAGAAAAAGTATCATCTACTAGATCTAGAAATATGGTTCGATTTTCTTAAAATATTCTCATTCATTTTACACACATGAATGTGTGTAAAATGCTATTGATACTTTATGATTTCTGGAATATCCAAAATATAAGAAAATTAAATTGAATTATTAGAATACAATTAAAAAATTTTGTTTAATGGAAATTATAGCATAACCCATCCCAACTAAAATATATAATGTAACATCATGCCTTTTCCACATTGTTAACTTTTCAGTAATATTCCACAAGAAATAATAACATTAAATGAATATATATATATATATATAATAACCATAAGGATATTCTTTTTATAAAATATCGAATGGTATTTATAGTAATCTCAACAAATAAGATATGTGTATAATAGAACAGATATCCCAAAAAAGAAAATTTGAGAAGATAAACCCTTACAATTATAAAAACATTGAAGATATGATAATTTAATTTATAGTTTATTTGTATAATGTATAAATCCACCAAAAAATGGAAATAAAACATAATATAATCAAAATTATTTACACACATAATCTTATAATATCATGAAAAATGAATAAGTAATAAAACCTCATAAAAAAATTGTGTTATGAAATTTCTTACTAAATGGTAAAATTTATGTCAAATCAGTTATGATGAAATAATATAAAATTCCAAGACTCGATTCGTAGACTTCTGGGAAATAAAACCCACAATGAACCCATTAAATTATTTAGGTGTATGGATTATATTAATTATATCTCTCACTTACTCTATGCAGATGATATGATTATTTCAATCAATGGTGGATACAAATATATTAGAGGCTTTAAAAGGCATTTAATTATTATAATAAATTGATTGGGGGAAAATCTAGCTAATAGTAGTCTTTATTTTTCATAATCAATTTTAAGGTGGAGCATCAATAACATGGAAGATATTCTTGGTATTATGAGAAGATTGTTCCTTTTTGATATCATGGGGAACCTATTTCCCTATGAATATTGATAATTGTTAAACATAAATGGATTGGAAACAAAATCACAAAATAAATCAACAATTACAATAATTGTTATCTTTAATTTGGTGAACTAATTACAATTTCTAACTTTTCCCTCACTTTGATCCCAGGGAATATATTATCTATTCTCAACATACATAAAGGTGTATCATAGAAAATAAAAAAGCCCTTGAAATTTTTAATTTTGGACACTCATGGAGAAGGATTGAATCATTGGGCATTGTGTAATAAAATGGTTATAACTGTGTGTAATAGGTGTATCAATATTCAAAGTATAGAGGCTTCTATGTCTTTCCTATAAGAAACTTTGTTGGGGGTTCCTTGATGATCACACCCTATGATGTAATTTTATTAAATGAAAAATGGAATTATCCTTGAGACTCCAATAAGTAACATTTATGGGCTCTAGAAATTGATTCATGAGCATATTCTAACTCTCAATTATAACTCATAGTTGATCATTAAATGTGGTGATATCAACATTCACTACAATAATTAAGTAGGTTCTCCCCTTTTCTTTCCCAATTATTCAACTCCCATGTTATCTTTCACCACAATGACTCAATATCTAGCTTTTATTATATACATTTTCAATCAATAGATGTGTGATTTATTTTACATCATCAATCTCACTATTAAAGTTGACCAATTAGTATTTACTAAAAAATCTATAGGGGTCTTCCCAATAAATAATTATAGATTGTATTTAACTAAATTTATTGAATGAAATATTGATATATTAGAATATTGGGTTAAATATATACCCCCTGAATAAAAATTCTATCATTGGAGTATTTACAATAATTGTAATCTAACTGATGAAATAGTTAGTTTAATGGGTCTGTACATGGTTCTGTAATATTACTACCACAAAACTACCAGTGTGGAATTGATAGAGCATCTTTTATTTTCATATGTTTGGCCTTCAGTGGTGTGTCACTTCATGGTTAGTGTTTAGAAAATTTATATAAAAAATGATAATAGTTTAAATTTATACATATTTATTCTTTAGGGGTTTGGGAGAATGATCAAGAACCTAAGGCACGCTGTGAGATTATTGTGGAGAGTTTCCGAACATTATAGACCACATGAAACCAAGCGTGACATGAAGGATGTCTCAATTACCTGCTCACCCTACAAGAGTGGTTTAAGTGTTTAGTGGTGGATTTAGGATCACTAATTAAACAATGGTACAACAATAAAATATTGAGGATTTTTTTCATGGCTACCACAAGGCCTCATACTACAAATGACATTCATGTGATACCAATTCAAGGAACATGGGTCATTCTGAAGCCACCTTTTATTGGTACTACACGTATTGTTGAAGTGTTGTGCATCCTTGTTATAATCAGTGGAGGTGGTGTTTTCAGAGATAACAGTGGATCAATTCTCATGGATTTTAGTAGCTTATATGGCCTGTGAGACTTCATCAGAGTGGAGGAAAAGGATTTTATTAATGGATTGGAAATATGTAGTGACTTAATCTATCATCCTTCATTGATTGAAACTGAATCCATGGGGATATATAATTATATAAAATATAGGACCAATACTCCATGTTGATTTTTTTATGAAATATAAAGATGTATTTGATGCATTCCAAATGATGTGGTTTTCCAACACAGATTGTGTGAAGTCAATAAAGTGGATGATCTATTTCCCTCCACGAGAATTCATAATGAAACTAGGATAGTTTTTTTTAATGTAATTTTTCTTCCAACAAATTGAGTTATCTTATTCCAAGAAGATTCTATATTTTTACACAATTTTATTACATTATAGTTTTATATCCTTCATTTACATTTCCTTTTTACATGTCCTATGTGTTTATAAATAAAATAAAATTAATTTTTGTGAAAATTAATACTAAATCGCTTACCTTGAGTTTAGATATTCCATTTATGACCATTAACTCATGTATAATGATTTTTAAATTATATGAGTTCTTATGTCCCTTTTATAGTATGAATGCCTTATACAAAAACATTTTATTTTATTTATTTTTTTGAAATATTTAAATATGTAATCAGTTAAGTCCTTGTGTTATGTTTTTTTAATTCTTGGGTCACTATTTCAAAATAGATTTGGTGTGGTGAACGTGAAAAAAGGGATCATTTTTCCATCATTTCCCGAAAAATAATCATGAAATTATTATCACATTTATATATCACTTATACTTTTTAAACTAATAATTAAATTTTTTTTATGAAAAATGTACTATATTACAATCATGGATATGGTAGGCACTATTTATGTATGAGTAACTTTTCTGTTATGCCATTATCATTAGAGAAAAGGTATGTATTATTTTATTATTTCAGAATGAAAAAACGATTATATTATAAATATCGAATTATATCATTAAATATATTTATATATATCATACAAGTGATTTGGTGATGAAAAAATAATCACATACCTTCATGAAGGTGGTATCCCACACATACACATGAACGATATTATCAATTCTCAGTGAATAGAAAGGTAAAGAAATAAATGATTCATTATCTTATCATAATGATAAATATTCCATTAATATAACAATTATTTCATATATAACCAATAAATTAAATAAATTTTCCTTTATTACCTTCCATGTAATGTTTTATTGAAAAATGAATTGCATCACTTCGTGAGGCGGTTGTCCGCACACGAGCGATGTAGTTTCATCAATCATAAAGTAGAAATTAATAAGGTCTATGTGATATAACAATTAAAAAATTATAATTATCTTAAAAATAACACATATATACCTATTAAATTCACCATTATAGCCATCCTTAGGAGGAGGTGTTGAAAATTGAATTACATCAGTTTGCGAGCTGGCGGCCTACCATACACACAAATGATAAACTATTTAATTTAACTTGTTATTTAAAATATATTTTGTTTATTTAATAATAAACATTATGATAAATTATTTAGATTACACATAAGTAAACTATACTAAATTATAAGATATTAATTATATATTCATGAAGAGTCAAAAACAATACATTGAACCACTATAACAACCAATATACATTTGTGGATGTGAAGATTACTAGAGTGTTTTGTATGAATTCAATCAACAATATAACTCATGGATAATAAAACAAAGATAAAAAAACCATAAAATCATATAACTACATAAAAAACTAAAACCATCAATTTATTATGATCTATGAAATATTTTTTAAATTATTAGATTAATTTCATTTCCGAACTATGTGATATAGATAAACTGGAAACAGAAATTAATGACATGACAATATTGACAAAAAATATTTTATAATAGAAAAGGTCAAACAATCATAGTTAACATAATTGGATTATGAGGATATTTTCCTTCATCTTAAGTTTACTAAATTCAAGTATTTTGGGATTCATTAGATATACTAACTTTGTGCCTACTCCTTGCAAAAAATTGAATTCCAAAATACTTCTATAATGAAATATAAATACCATTTAAATAATTTAAGGGTTATTTTATACATTTCTGAAAACACACTTTTGATATTTTTTATGTTGAAATGATAACACATATTCCATGATTTGAAATAGAAAAGAAAAAGGATCTATTTATTTCCTTAGATGAAAGATACCCCACAATGTGTGTTGATGCTTGGTGAAAGGATTGAGGAACCTTCCATACCCTTCCGTGAGGAACATGTGGATTATATAACAAATAAAAAATCACATGAAAACCCTATTTTTTTTTAAAAAAATTGACCTGGTGTCCACTTAATATAATTTAAATTAAATAATACATGGACACAATGATTCCCATAGCTGAAGTGAATATAGTGAGTCCCTATATTATCTTCACTCATTAACTAAAACCAAACTATAAAATTGTATAGGACAATACATTTTTTATGATTGAGGGACCTTCATTGGAATAATGTGATATGAATGAGAATAGTATCTCCCATAATATGGTAGTATAAATTAAATAATCACACCGATTTATATATCTGATGATCTTCCACTAGTTTTGAGTGTTGGATAGTATAAATACAATGATTTTGTTGAGAAAAACATAGTTTATTTTTTCCTAAATTTTTATTAATTTTTCCTTAAAGAATTTGATTTTGGTTATTAGTTAGTAATAATATTGATTTGTATTAGGTTGATTTCAAAATATATCAATAAAAATGAGCACATAATATTGTTCATTTTCCACTCTCTTTTATGTCACATACTTAATTTTAATTTGGTATCTTATATGAATATATATTTTCATTGTATCAATTAAGTACAATGCAATATTTTTAATTTTTTGGGATGTGATATATTTTTGGATATATTTTTTATTTATTTATATTCATCATTTTATTGGTTTCATAGAAATGAAATGATTATTCATTACTAGATTTATTTTTATAATTTGTATTTTTTAAAATAATTTTTATATGATGGATAAAATGGAAATTTTTCCTGTAATTTAATTTTCAAAAACCTTATCTAGTTTGACCAGCATTTGGAATATATTCCCATGAAACAATATCCAAAGATATATTTCTCATAATTTGATGTATTAAAAACTAATATTGTCGTATTATTTCTAATTTCTTTTCTTTAAAAGATACCCAATGTTTTTTTACTATAATAATTTCATTGAATCTTAGTACCTCTAAGACTGAACAATGTCGAGATAATTTTATTGACATGTTTTTTCAATACCATATCCTTGATACCCGACTCGAAGTTTGAATCATTCCATAAGAAATTAGTTCCAATAATTATTTTAATTGGGAAATATATATGAAAATCTTATTTAATTCTTATTACCCTACACTAAGTGTTTTACAATATATTAAAAGTATTACATATGGGGGAGAGATTATACATGGTTGAATGGGAATATTTATATTGAAGAGAGTATTTGAGGGATATTTATTGGTTATTAGGGAGAATTATTATATATTAACTCTTATATTCAAATGTTCTACCTGAAAAATAAAGAAAAAACTGAAAAAAGAAGTTTCATTTTTGGAATCTCAAAATACACTATCCCTTAATGATTTATATTTTTTTACTACTATAATGATTTGCATTAGGATATTAAAAATGGTTTGGAAGTGAGTATATGATTTTAATTAAATTAAACCTCTATATAAAAATAAAAAAAGGAAATAATTGAGTGTACCATACATAGTAATTATTACAATATTTAGTAGTTATTTCATTGAGTAGGGGAGACTGGGAAAACTAATCTTTGGAAGAGGTGATTTCATTGAACTTTTTTTCAATTATCATGTAATGTTATTAAGAGTTATAAATATATTTTTGATTTATTATGTTATATAAAATTTTCTACCTACCCTCAAACTCAGATCCCTTTGAAACTAATTATAAGGTTCTTATGATTGATTTTTTTATATAGGGGGTGGGATATTTTAGACTCATTAGAATAATATAGTTAGGATCATAAAAATAATGTATGACCAAAATTCAATATTATATTTTCTTGAGTAAATAATGACATGAATTTACTTGGAAGATAGATTATGATAAGGTCATTGATGGATTGTTGATTTTGATAATATTTTAATGTTGGATAATATAATTAATGGACATTATTTTCAAAAATTAAACAAGAAAAATAATATTTTGGAAAAAATCACAAAACAATTCTCATTAATGGTGTTTTTAATGTTTTATAAACATATTAGAAATTTTTTTCACAATATTAAAGAAGAGTATGTGTTGGGGAGTTTAAAAAGACTATTTTATTAAATACATTAATAATTATAATCGAACTGATACTTCCACAATTTTAAGTGACTATTTAATTTGAAATTTAATTACAACAAGAAGTTGAAAATTTGATAGAAAATATTATTAACTCATTTAAGACAAGAATATTATTTTTATCATTGTATTTTATTTAAATATATAATTTATAGAAAATGTTGTCGATGTATTATAATGTATTTGAGATATAATTTTACATTATATAATGTTTGTTGGATTATAACACCTTGAACTAGTTACCACAATATTTTCCCCCAAGACAGTGAACAACACAAATTCTAGAGTACCTCCCTATACACCTAAGGAAAAAAATTAATGATAATGGTATGTGAGGCTATCATGTGATGACTATTCCCATTTTTATTGGATTTCAAGAAATGGATATAAAATATTTAATAAGGTATAACATAAAAAAATAGTCATCACATCAATATAAATATATTTCATGTTCTAAAAAACTAAATCACATCCCAAGAAATACCAAAATGAATATCCGTATATACTTTTAGAAAAACATAATGAATATGTCAATTATAGTATTCCCAAAATGTAAATAAGGGAAATAACTAGAGAAAAACATAACCCCTAACTCTAGATCACTAGCATGGATCCTAACTCCCAAAATCCAACCATGACATGTAATCAACATAAACCTAGATCCATTCCCAAATCATATGGTATGTTACCCTGAATATTCAACTTGGGTACCAAAGTTCCATGGTGGCTCAATGTGGGAGCTAGATTAACATAAGAGGCAACTACCAATAGTGTTTATTGAAATTAAAATCATTTTGCATTGATCATAACTATTGCCCATATATATGTGTGTGTAGTGAATAAATAATACATATATATATATATAGAAATAAATATAATTTAATCAAACATAATGTCTCAATGTGACAACATGGGTTGAGTAGACCTACTAATGTCATCATTAGAATATCAAAACATGGTAGATGTATCATATGTTAAATTGGTTATGAGGTGAATTACCAAGGAAACCATATCAGGTGTCCTATGAGGAATTCAGATTGATTATATGGGAATTTCCTCCCAGCAATTTCCATGTAGAGTCATCTGTCCAGTCCGAATTCATGTCACCATCCATGACATTTAGAAGAAAAACTCAATTGGAATATCATGTTACATATGAGGCCAAACACACTAGAACTAATCAAACTAATCCCGAGGAGTTCATCATGCGGTATTCAACAAGGGACTACCATAAGAATCAATGATATATATCTTGGGAATTTTAAAATTTTTCACTTCATCTAAATCAACGGGGTAGCGTCCCTATATAATTCCTAATAATGAATAGATATAGAATATACCCATTGGTTCATGGTATAACACTATGTTGGACCTCTTTAAATTGAAGGACGTTTCCACTATCGGTAATCAAATCATTTCCCTAGAAGAATCTTAGGTCCGTCCTTGGAATTCGACAATAATACATTCAATAAGGAATCCAAGGAGTCTCTCTATGGAATTATGATTCTCATACATTTATTATAGAATCCAATTAATCTAAAAAGAAATTAAAATTATCAAATAAAATTAAAATAATAACCAAAAAGTCATTATTTAAAAAATTAACATAAAACCACTTTGGTTCATTTCAGATATCATACATTATAACAATTTAAACCATGATTTACATATAATACAATTAATTTAAAATTTTGATACGCAATTATCATGAGTTAATTAAATTGAAAATTCAATTTATTATTTCGAAGTCTATATGCAGAACCAATTATCCCAAAATAAATATTTTCACTTCCAAGGGTTCCCCAAAACCACCTAGTTTAATTTCCCAAACCAATGATTAAAGATAAATCTATCAATTTAATTATTTTAATGAACATACACCCTAAGGAAACTTGTATTTCAATACATAAATAGTTTTTATGAGACATTAAGGGACAAATAACATCTCAAATTAATTAATAGTTCTGGTGTCTGATAGGTCAGTGTGGTGACACAACCTGTAATGCAAGACAATAAGTTGTATTTAGTGAATAAGAATATAGACCTCCAACCTAATCCTACTAGAGACCCACTCAGCTGATATCTAGAATTATTATGAGTAGAAATGAAATAATCCATAGTTTATAAATGATATTAATCTCATGAAATGATTTTGTATCATATTACTATAAAATACACATTAAACAGATTGAGAAACCAATAATTCATTATTTCATTAATGAAAATCATTTCATTAATATATTGATAAACCCATTATTTTTTAGTTATTATATAGGAAAAATACAAAATTTAAATACTAAAATGGAAAAATATGTATCCCCCTTATCTTCTAGAACCCCCCCTCTCACAAAAAACACAATAAAAAACTAAACAAAATATTATTAAACTAATCCACACTATAAAAAATGGAAATATATATCTTTTAGAGGAATTTAGTTGAATATTGAGTGAATGTATAATGGGTTATTTATAAGACTTAATACGATTTTTGGAAGAGTAATTGTACTATTAGAAAAGTAATATGACTGTTTGGATTGTAACATGACTGTTGGGAATAATAGATGGACTGTTTGGATAGTAATTTAAATTAAAAAAAATAAATTATATTATAAATAATATTTATATTTATTAAGTTATCTACTTATAAATATTATAATTCAGAAAAATAAACATCTTTATAAAAAAATACAATGAAAATATAATCACATTTTTAATAAAGTATGTTTTAAAGTATTTTGTAGACATAATAATTTATATATTAAAATTTAATGTTACCTTTTTATTAATTTATTTTTTTTAAATTACACTAAATTTTCAAATAACATATTTAAAATATTTCTAGGTTTAATTTTTGTTATTTTTTGGAAAGACGACAATTTTTAGGTGACTAGAAAAAATATTGTTTTTTCTTACTTCCAATGTATCATAAATTACATCATTCAAGATGTAATAATGACCAAATAATTTTAGAATGTGAAATTTATCCAAAATATATTTTATTTCGTAATTGGTTCATTTCAATTCTATAAAATTAATTTCCAAACTGAAATATTATTTTCCAAAGCATAAGGTCAAAAGTATTATATTAATATATTATTTTATATTTTTCCACCATTATTTTTTATTAAAGTAATAATTTATGATTTTAAAGGGTTTAAAAGACATTAAATAAATTTATTTAATTTAAATTAATTTCATTATGTCTATTATATCACTATTATATGTTTTACCTATGATATAATAATTTATTAAATATTTTGTCTTTAAAATACCTCTCTTCTCAAGTATAAAAAACACACACCCTCTCTTTGTAAAACCACTCATCCCTCTCTTACTAAAGCCTATAATCTTCCAAAATAATTCCTCTCAAGATAAAAATAATACATAGAAAATATCTGGAGTAATCCAACTCTAATCATCATGGGTGTTTTAGTGTCGTAAAATTAAAGTTACGCTGAGAAAATTGTATGTTTCTATCAACCCATTGATTTTTTATTGTTCTATTTATTTATTCCCAGTTACATTAAAAAATAAATCATACAAAACTAAATATCTAGTATGTTAACATTATAATAATTGTGGTAACATACTATATGTATCATAATTATTTCATATACAAAATTTGAAATTCTATTTCCCACTCTTTCAACAATGACCCATTAATGGTCGGTTAATCACAAATGAAGACATTGCAAATCCTTTTATTATAAAAAATCATATGGATGCATAAAATAAAGTATTCATGATATATATATATATATAAATGTATTAATTTATGTATTTTAATATTTTGGATTCAATTATACATATGTACAAATGACATTGAACAAAATATCAACATCAAAATAAAATAATAAATTTTAATGAAAACATTTTATAAAAAAAGACATTTTAAAAAGACTATTATATATTTAAAAAAATTTACAAAGGATATATTATATAAAAATCTATCATATTCTACTTTTAGAAATATTATTTAATAATCATATGTTTTTTATTCTAGAGACAGAAAGGAGACAAAAAAATGTAGGATTTATATTAAGGAGATTCTCAAACCCAATTCCCTTTCTTTGGGATATATCTATTTCATGAAATATTCTTTATGTATATTCTTACTAAATTACATAAATAAAAATTAATTGTTATTCCATTTTATTTTAGAGGCTATACATATTTCCACCATGATATATAATCCAAATACAATGACTTTTCAAAAAGGCTTGTCCTTCCAAAAAACCAACTTTCCTTCTCCTGATTTTTTTCATATTCACTCAAGAATAATGATGTGTATATTAAATATGATATCCTTTATTATTTTTCGAATCCAAATTTTATTTATAAAAAATACATACCAAATATTTATGAAACCTATTCATTTACCTAGGTTATTTCCTGAATTTGATTTATATTTTATCTATGTGGTATGCTTGATTATATAAATGTTATGATGTGACATGTGGGCCCAAAATTATTAATCCCTAAAATGCATTTAGTGGTGTGATTTTTCTAATTAAAAAATTTTAATTATTCATTAACCATATTCTATCTTTGTTTATAGTTATTATATTATAATTATGCATATATGTTATGCTGGAATCTGATGAAATGTTTATTTAAAACTATGTATGGAATTTGAAATCTATGACATGCTATTTGTTTTTTATGTATTATTTTTATGATGGAAAAAATATGATTAAAATCAGCAATTTTCATTTGATTTTCAATGATGAAATGATGAAATGTTTAAGAAATCCATTTCTTTTCTATTAGTTATACTATGATAAAATATTTTTTGAAACCATATATTTTCTTTCATTATATGATGAAGGTTTTATGACATTTTTGGACATATGGTTGATTTTAATGATGTGTAGGGTGGAACTAGAATTATATATTACTAAAATTTATGGGTATATAAGTATATGGCATGGGATTACCATAACTCAAATAGGGAGTCAACCATATTTAGTTAGGGACTTTATCCACTATGATTGTCTTAGGATTTATCCTTGACTACTTTTTTGGTTTTGGGAATGAAACCCATACCCTATGATATAATTTTATGTATGGATTTACTACTAAGGGAATGTTTTTTTATGATTATGTGTATTCAAAAACCTATGTATTATGCCTATGTTATACACTCATGGATTATGATCATTGATTTCATTGAGATTCATGTCCTGTGAACTACCAAACATTATTCCATGAATCAATAATGAGGCACATGATATTTAATTTATGGTTTTACATATGTTATAATCTTTTTCTCACACACATATTCTCATTTTTGCTGATATATCCCTTGTTTACACTTACTAAGGATCTAAGATAACCCTTTACAATGATTACTTTTCCTTAGGGTGTAAAGAAAAATATTATGTATGATATGTCAAATTGGGGTTCTATTTATAAATATTTTAGTGTGACATGATGTACTATGATTAGGAATATGTTTTATATGTAAAAAGTTTCTGAATACACTAAACTAATATGATTATAGTGTGTATTATTATCACATGTAAAGAATATTCATTTATTATGATTTAATATCATTGTTTGAAAATTATGGGTTTCTATAGTTGGTATTAGAGAGAGTACTAGATAAGTTTTTAAAGATATATTGATATATATTTAGGTAGATTCGACTATAGGTATATATATAGGATAACATCTAAATGATTGGGTTATAATAATAAATTTACTAGGTTAAATCCAATGTCTCATAGATTTTTTTAAAATATGTCTTGATTTAGAAATACTATAATAATTTTTTAGGATTATTTTGTTTTCTACTATTATTTATCATGCTATAATTTTATTAGTAGAAGGATTGAACCTAGAGTTATTTTTATAATCATGATTGTTATGGGAAATTAATTGATTTGATTACATAGAAACCAAATTTATTGGGTGATTGAATGAAAAATATCATTGATATACTCATTAAAATTTATCAATTTATGAATAGTGTTGAAATTACAAACATGAAAATGATAGAATAATGTTGTATTGAATTCTTAATGAAGTAACTTACACCTTATTTTAGAGGTTCTGTTAATCCACTAGTTGATGAGAAATGGATCTTAACCATTTAATAGATATTTTATATTCTATAGTCTTGTCAGAATGAAGAAGAAATTTTGTAAGTATATCATTTTGAATGAGAAGAGGGTAAAATGTGGACTCTTATCAAGAGTACAAGTTAATAGGAAGAAATTGAATCCCTTTAGTGTGATTGGGTAAACCGTTCATTTTGTAATAATGACTTTTCTCATATTTTTCAAATCAAAATGGAGATGGAATTCCATCAGAAAAAGATAAAGGATGCTGATCCTTTCTATACATATGAAGGAAATTATAAGATACTTTTGAGGTATATTTATTGTATTATCATCAAAAGTTAAAATAAGGTTGATTTATTTAATATTGTCTTGTAGATAAGGCTCAGATAAAATTTATCGATAAAATACTTTTATATCTATGGAGAAATTATTCTATGAGCTATTATGTTAGAAAAGGAAACTAAAATTGTCTATATATCCCATAATTTTGATAAGAAAGATAAATCACGAATAAAAGTGAAATTCATAAAATAATAGAGGGAATATGATGATATTTCATTCATAGTAATACCTTGGAATGAAACATTGTGTAAATTGTCTTAAGGGGAATGGTAATTTTTTCTGTGGGAAGGATGGTCATTGAGAAATACAATACTAAAATGATATGAGGAAGATCACTAATGATGAGAATGGAGATAATGATACAAATAATGAACCACCCATACTCTAGTATTTAAAATGCAATGAGTATGGGAATTATTCTAACCATTAGTGATATCAAAAGGTTAGTAATGAAAATATATATTGGAAACCCTTGAAGTATTTAGAAAAAGTGAAATCCCATGAAAACACTATTTTTTATTAGGGGTGTAAAAATGAAAGGTTAAAAGGTATAATTACCATCAACTTTATAAATCAAAAAATTATTATTTTACTCTGGATCAAGGCATTCTTTTATATCAAAATAATTTTATAAGGTAATAAACATTCCACCTCAACAATTAGATGTTAAATTAATAACAAAAACCCATAATGGTACAATGACCTCATTTCAAGTATATGATTCCTATCTCGTGGTTGTTTTTTGAAATTTACATAATTTATGTCTTATTATTATCCCTATAGTTTAATTTTATGTTATATTGGGAATATATTTTTCATTCATTACATAAATACCACATCTACATAAATTTATGTGAAGTCAGATTTGATATTCAAACCAACCTATGATTATATATTGGCGAAACTATAAATATGAACATATTATTGTAATATCATATAATATGAAAGTACTTATTCCTATTAAAGTTGTATGTTAATCTTAGATTCATTAGGATAAACTATGAGTCAAATATATTCCTATTTTGTGGGAGTTTTTGATGTCCTTTAAGAAGAATGTTTTGTTCTTCCACTAAATCAAGAAGTTAAATTTTCAGTAGAATTCAAAACTATTTCTACACCTCTTATGAGAACCAATATAAAATTTCCATGATCGAGTTATACAAAACTAATAGGAAACTACATGAGATTATTAATAAGGGATTAATTTTTTCATCTGTGTCATATTGGTTAGAATCTATAAATTCATTATGAACAAATATGTATTATTGTGCCTCTTAATTGATCATTGATAACTATACAATATCATAATAAAGAAAAACTATCTTATACCATAAATTTTTAACTTTTTCGATCAACTATGTATAAATCAATACTATTCTAAAATTAACCATCATTATTTTTATCACCAACGGATGGATAAGAAAGAGGATATACCCAAGACCACATTCCTCACTATGAATAAAAATTATGAATATGAAACTATTCCATTTTCTCTTACTAATTCCACCACTATCTCATTGAATTTAATTAGTATATTCTTTATAGGTTACCTTGATAAGTTTTTGTTAGTAGTTATGGATGTTATTCTAATTTATTCAAATAAAAATGAATGTCAAGAAGATAAATTGAGTATTGTGTTGAAGACACTAAGGACTAAGAATCATTATGAAACATTTACCATGTATGAATGTTTCCATTTAAAAGCTTCAAAATTAGATTATATAATCTCAATGGAGGGTACATAAGTAGATCATTCAAATAGATTGTTTATTAAACACTGGCCTTGACCAACCACAGTGACGGAGATATCTCGTATTATTGGTTTTTTTGGATATTATTGGTACTTTGTAGAGAATTTATCATGTCTATATAACATAACAAATAGGTAATATCATAAGGGAGATAAGATACAATGTATAAATTAATATGAATAAATTTAAAGGATATGATGAGAAAGTTAGTCAATACACCTATACTTAATTTTTCCTATAGTGGATGTGGGTTTTATAAGGACCAAACATTAAACATTACAAAATCTCGTGTAAAGTAAAAAAATTAACTTTATTTCACATTTTATAACTTTTCATGTTTAGAAATTTTGAGAATTATTAAACAAATATTACATAACAAAACTGTAAAAATGCAAATCAAAAACATCCATGAGTATCCATTTCTTTCATAACAATTTTTTTTAAAAAATAATAATTATTTTTTTACATGTTTAAACATCATAAATTTACCTTTATTCCATTAATAATTCTATACTCTCTTAAAACCTACAGAAAGCATTTAAAAATGTGGGGTGGGAACAGAAAAATCATTATGGGATACACAAAGAATTAAAAATAATAGCATTGTGACGATATGAAAACCATGAATACATTATCAAAAAGTAACACTTTTTACCTTTAAGGAGTAATAAATAATCTTCAATAAATGTATTCTTATTAGTTAACATTTTTATAATAAAAATATTACTATAAACCCATTATAACATATAAATGTTACTTTTGACATAATCACACTTAAATGGAATAATCATATAGTTTACTTCAACAATATCCCTCATACAAATGGAATAACCATACGACCAAATTTCATATCCAATGCATTGGAGGTTATAGCATCACCACCCATTCTTGATTTATCATGAAACCACACATATTTTGGTTATCGCATAATAAACGATATTTGGGTTTTAAAAAAACCACCCATCATTATTTTATCAAATAATTACCCTTCAAAAGTCCATGTTCCATTATCAAATCATAACACATAAAATATTTCAATTATAGACATTTCACTCATAAAATTCCATTTGTAATCACAAGAAATAATTTCAAGATTTTGAAATAGTCAATCCATATTCAAAACCATTTTCAATACCAACATTCCCAAAAAGGGAATAAGGCATTTATTTTCCATTTTAAAAACATTAAGGAATATAGAGTCAGCCTAATATCAAATAACCGTTATGGAAGCGGAGAATTCACCATCGATGCATATGAAAAAAATATTCTTTTTGTCGTTTTGTAGAGATAGATAAATGCTTCCTATAAAAATATTCCATTTTTATACTATTGAATGAAATTATTATATAGACATATAATATTATTTTCAATACTTTTTTTTCCATTATAATAACTATGTAAATTAATATTATGAATAAAATACTTCATTATAAAATTTATAATGTTTACGTTGTCAAATTCCACAATAATAATTTTAATATTAATCTCCATGAATTAATAAATTTTAAAAAACATGAAATACTATTAGTATAGATAAAATAGGGATTTGAAATTTCATAATGGCAGTATAGACAAATTATTAAATAATAAAGGTGAATATTATCAATAAATGTATCAATGAAAGGAGATTGAGACGAAGTCCATTACCTCGAGAATAAATCATATTGTAAGTTATTTATTATCATGAATAATAAAAATAGGTTAATTTGTAAATTACTAACAACATATTTTATGTTAATCAATTTTATTATATCACACATTTAAATGTTATAATAATTACATAATTATTTATGTTCATATCAGATGTTTTGTCAATATATTGTACTTTTTTCCAATATCAACATAGAAGGATGTTGATAGTCCATGTGGCCGAAGGTACATCATATACATAATAATATTAATGAAAATAATAATAAATTTTAAAAATATATTAACAATATATTTTGGTTTCTTAAAAATTTCTATTATGTGTAACGTAGGTTATTAATGAAACTAGTTATTGTGTATATCGTATCATAAAAAATAAAATAAATTTATTCTGAAAGAAATATATTTTTATTATCATATGGTTTTATATTATCTTCTAATTTTGGTGGTTTGTGTCCCTAACAATATTGAATGAAATGTTATTCTTTTGGTATATAGGGGTTTTATAGTTATAATATATTGAATATATAATATTAAAATAAATCATATCAGCCATTATGGTACATTTCATGTTTAATTATGGTACATTTTATATTTCTTATTTTATATAAGAACCTTGTGTTATGCTACTATATTTTTTTATTTGTATTATAATTATTATTATAAGTTTCATTTAATTAAGCTTCACATATACATGATTGATCAAGTATTGAATTACCCATGTGGTATTTGGGACTTCTCATATAGGATATGTATCAAGACTTGTGTATTCGTTATATATGAATATTTAAATATATATACAGTTTCTTCATTTGAGGATATGGACCCCCTATAAAGGAAGTATTATATATATAAATATGATTAGGGATATATATATATATATAAACATGTGTAACTTCCTACTAGAATATATGGTATCAAAAGAGAATATGTCATACATATAGTTCCCCCTTAATTAAAAATGAGTTTCTTTAATGGTCGGGAACATATTGATTTGTATAGATTTCTTAATAGTCAAGAGATAATGGACCAGGGTTAAAATATTATAAATATATAGATAGTTTTGAGTATATATAGACACACGACATACTACAAATGATAGTTTAGTAATATTTTCTCAATAGATATTTTCTAAATGGGGGATAGTTGTGCTATATTTTTCGTTTAGATTGGATGGAATAATTTTTTTATTATGTGTCCAAAAGATATGTATGAAATATTGTAAAATCATATCTATTAAATTGTTGATCTTTTAGAATGTATAAGTTCTATTATTTTCCCTTATCAAAAAATTAAAATTATTTACTAATGTTCTCCACATTCAATCATGTTAGTCTATAAAGATTATTATTTTAGACCTATGTTATTATGTAGACTTCTAACACACCCAAAAACTTCATTACATCCAAAAGGATATGATGTTTATAAAATATAAAATAGTTATTATATCTACTAAATACAAATTAAAATCATGTTGATTGTATACGTTCAAACAAAAAATATGTAATAGTGATCTTAAAGCTCTGGGATTACAGAAATATTTATCCTAAATGTTTTATTAATTAAAAAATTACGAGATTTACTTTTTTAAAATAATTAAATCAACCTATAAAAAGAAAAGCAATAAATCAATTTCAATTCAATGTTAACTAATATTTTCAAAAACATTCATTAATTAAAACATCAAATTATTTAAATTCAATATCATTCAATAATCTATAAAATTCTTTCTATTTGTCAGATTGGTTCTACAGAAGAAAATCAATATTACATGGTCAGATAAATTAACTAAAATGAGTTATTCATGCTTGATATCATAAGCATAAAAATAATCCAAAATAAAAAAGATTGTTTTACTTTCTCAATTTACCTTGATTTAGCATTTGATAAATCTCTAGGAAAAGTACTTATTAAATAATTATAAGAAATATTATCTCACATAAATTCTTATTTTAAATGACTATTCTTGATAAAAAATAAAAAATGATGTTATGAAATCATACTATAAACATTAATCTGTCTCCCATTATGTTTGAATCTACAACATTCCCAAAACTACACATTAGGATTTGGAGCTAAAAACATAAACATTACATTTTTTGGATTTTATACTGATGAATGTGACCCAATGATTTACATCCCAAACATACACTATCAAAATTAAATGTTGGATCAATTACATACCAATGGATATTTTATTATTAGTGATTTATAGAATTATACCAAACTCTTACATAAGAAATACCCATGTATTCATGTGTGATTTTATCACAAAAATAAACATTTTTTATTTTAAAATAAACCTTCAACAATTCCCACTAGATTACTCACAATACAATCCTCTATAGACATAAATAATTTAGCAAAATTCTTTATAACCTAGGCAAAGTAAATCATATGAAGGGTGAGATAAAAGTCTTTGTATTGGTAAACATATGACTTAATAGTTGAATGTAATCATTGATAATGAAAAGAAAATAAGGGTATTCCTAAATAATCGATTTCCATGACCAAAAAAAATAATTTCAATAGCCAGAAAATTCAGGATCAGTAATCAAAAAACATAGAATATATCTTCACAACAGATAAATATTAATTTTAATCAATAATAATAATATATATAATTTCAATATTGGTAAAAATAATCATTAAAATCCCATAGAATGATTAATAAAAAATTTTGTTAACATTGGGAAGTTATTTCTATATAACTATTTAATCACTCTTACAAATGGAATAACCATGTGTTCTACCTTTTTACCCGATGCATTAGAGGTATATAATAGATCCTTAATCCTATATTTTATAATGTAACCCCAAATCCATGTTTTATAATGTGACCACCCATCCATGTTATATAATGGAAGCAACCATCATCATCAATAACGTACATTTATTGTTCATGAATAAATGTTTTTGAATCATTCACTTTTTAAAATGACTCTAATTAGTATTATCTAATATCTTAATTCACCCTCATAAAATAAATGGACCCCTTGTTAATCTCAAAATTCCAAAAAATAAAGAATAATTTTTTTCATTGGATCATATCCTTATTAAATATCAAGTAACAAAAAAGTTTTTAAACTTATATGGAAACAAATTAACAATCAATTAGAAAATTTAAGTATGAAAATCACTATTCCTCTTTGATGAAACTGATTTAAAATTTGAACATTTGGAAATTATTCATTAAAACATTTTAATTTAAAATAATTACTTAATATTTTAATGTAATATTTTAACCATTTATTATACTGGATGGTGGAAAACAACATTTATGTTATACAAAATAAAATGAATACTTCGTTCATAGTTTTAGAAAAATGTAAAAATCTTCTTGTTTAGGAAATGATTGGATGATTAATTTTAAAATATATTTTACAAAAAAAAATCATAGGTTAAAGATAAAATAAATTATATTATAATATACAAAACAATTTTTAAATAAAATTATTAATCATGTATTTGAAAGAAAAAAAAAATTCGATCAAAGAGTTAAATAATATTTGATTTTCTAAATAATTACTTTTCAATCATTTTATGTACCTAATGGTGAGTAAAAAAATATTACTACTTGAAACATTCATGAATAACCCAAGTATAACAAAATTACTAGGTTTTATTATGTAATTATTAATTAATTATTCTAATCGAAATTCAATAATAAATAAACCTTATTCATAAGTTGATTATAACATAAAACCTTGGCCACTTAGGTAACATATCAAGAATAATTACCAAGCATTAATCACAAAAAATTAATCACTAAATATCATTAACGTGGGTAGATTCATGATATAACATACCAAATGGCTAGTAGATATATTACATAAAATAATATAGGTGTATAAAATCACATATGTCCCTACGAAGTCAATTTGAGAGAGAAACCCCCCACAATGATCATAACATTGAAGTGGAAATTTATCAATGAGTTGACTATGTGTATTAACATTTAATACAAAAAAAATTAAATTAAAACATATTATAGAAAAATTCATTCTATACAAATTCATTTAATATAAATAAAATTAATTATTAATATAACCCCTGATAATAAATTGAGTTATGAAATTTCATATCACATGGTAACAATCATGTTGAATCCTCATTGATGGAATAATTTACATTGAGACTAAAAATAAAATGATGTATAGAGGATTCATTATATTACATGTTAAATTTTTATTATACAAACTATACTAAATAAATTACATGAATAACATTATTATTTTACTCAATTAAAGGAAATGGGGATAAAATCCCCTACCTCGAGCGTAGATATTCCATTTATGTGTAT
Organism: Viscum album; assembly: GCA_963277665.1. NCBI lineage: Eukaryota > Viridiplantae > Streptophyta > Magnoliopsida > Santalales > Viscaceae > Viscum > Viscum album. Next base: position 1,286,352,526 of record OY728133.1, read on the forward strand.
TAACTTCTGTATAATAATCTTGTATAAATTAATATATTTCTTACTGAACATTTATAAGTTTAATACCTTATGATTAAATAATTTAATTTAATTATTTTAATGAAATATTTAAATACTTAATCATTCAATTCCACAGTAGATGTTTTGAGTACATTCACTTAATTATTTAAAAAGGACTTCAGTATATTGACTATGGTCAAAGGAGTCATTAAAAAATAATCTATAAAATAATGTTAAAAGAATGTAAATAAAATTTATAAATCAATAATATTTTTTAAAAAATTCATTAAATATGATTATGAAAAATGAACTATGTCAGAATCATGGAGGCATTGAGTCATTAATATGCATGAGTAAAGTTTCCATTTTTCAATGATCATTGTGGAATGCAGGTAAGTGTTATTTCATAATTAAGGAAACACCATAATATACAAAATATAATATTATTTTATTAATTATATATATATATATATATCATAAATGTGATGTGGTGATGAAAAAATAATCACATCACTTCGTGGAGGTTGAAGTCTACACATACTCACAAATGATGTTATCATTTCTCAGTGACAGTAATGGTAAATACATTAAATGATATGTTATATTTTATGAATGATAAATATTTCATTAATTTAATATGAATTTCATATAATTCACATATATTAATTAAATTTATTTTTATTATGTTCCATTTAATGAATTAGTGAAAAATGAATTACATCACTTCGTGAGGATGTAGTCGACCATACACATGATCAATGTTATCATATCTCTCACATAATAAAAAATATGATGTTATATGAGATATAATAGTCCAATAAATTTAATTATGGTATAAATATGATATTAATAGTATAAATAATTCATCATAACCATCCATTAGAAGACGTGAAGGATGATTAATTGCATCAATTCTCAAAGAGGTGGTTCATCATAAACAAAAATGATTGTTTCATTTCCCATTAGATGAAAGTGGGTATGGTTTTAGGTTATTCTATTAAAATTTTACAATATACGTTTTTGGGATACAATTATCTTATTATATCATCATAATTTAATTATATTTGAATGATGTGGTGGAAGAAATAAAATAAAATCATTCTTTTAAGGACAACACCACCTCTTCAGACTACCCTTTGAAGATTACATGAAAATAATTCATTGATTGTGTTTTTTGAAAAAACCAAGGACCAAAAGATGTGGGGAGGAAATTATTTAATGGTATTGGGTAAGAATTTAATTATACAAAATGATTGTGGTTTTCAATAGTAGATGAGAGAGAGTGTCCTTTTATAACTAGGGGAGATGACACACTTGGAATTTTTGAAAAGAAAAATTGATATTAATATATTTCTCTTAAAAAACTCTAGAAACTATTATAAATATATATATATGTGATATGGTATAAATATTTCCATAAAATAAAATGTAGACATGTTTTCATATTATATTAACCCTTATCCTTTATGTTTATCCCCATGTATATTTTTTAACATTAACCATGAGAAAAGAATATTTTAATTTTCACTGTTCATGGTAATAAAAATTTAGTTGAACTTGTTATGTGTTATAAATTATACATATTAAAAATATTAAATCCAAAATTTAAAATCTCATTCAGTTATTTAGCATAATTTAACTGAAATTAAAACTCTCACATGTGATGAAAAATAAGTTTTTCATGATATGTATTTTTCTTGCATGTGATAATTTTTTATTAACTATATGACTAGTAATCATCATTACATTAAAAAATTATATTTAATTTTATATAACCTATAATTATATCTTAACAAAATCATCATATTGGTTAATTTTAATTAATTAATAACGATAATCATTATGAACATTATGAAACATTCAGAAATACACGTTTTAAAATCACATAATACGCTTACATAAAAATAATGTACAATGAATATTCGAATTTAATTAATTAGAATATATATAAATAAATATTACTTATATTAAATGAAATAAAATTTACTAAAAATGATAATTTTAAATTATATAATTTTGTTAAAAGATATAAAAGTTTTACAAAAATTGGAATTTGTACTATTCGCTGTAAAATAAATATTTGCTGAAAAATAAAAAAAATCGACATATGTTAATTTTCAAATTTTTTATTTAAGACATTAATAAATTTTATTTATTAATTTTAATAAATTTTTTATAAATTAATTATCAGATCTTCTAAAGAAATTGTTTTTGAAGAAAACATATTTTGGTGAAAAATATAAAATTACTAAAAATAGAGTGATTATACACTATAAAATTGTCAATATGTATATATTTAGTTGTAAAACTATATAAATTTAAAAAATGACTTGATAATATTCATACTCTCCAAATTAAAAACATGGTGATAATTTTAATATATGTTGAAGGATGCTTAATCTTTGTGTTATGTGCGGTATGCACTAACGAACATAATGTTTTCTTATTAAGTCATTGGGTGTTAAATTACTGCCCTAATTATAAAACCATTTCCTCGCAATTATAATTAATCATAATAAAAACATTTATTACATTTCAAAATTCTAATTTTTAAATCCCACTTCATAAAAAAGGTTCATAAAACATCCACCTAAAAATAGTGGGATGGAAGTGTAAAGGTTATCCTTAATAACAGAGAAAAAGGTTTCAATGTAGGGAAGCATTATTGGGAACTGAAGATATATTGATGAAAGAAATATTAATTCCAAAATAATTATGGATAATGATATAGACAATTTATTATAATAAATATAATGATTGGTTGAAATTCAAAAAATAAAAAACAAAATAACACAGATGACTAAAAAACAATTGATTCATCAGAATGTAATGTAATAAGAAAAAAAATCCATTCTCAAGATTATTTTCCCATTTTTTATGAATTTTATTCCATATATTGAAATAAATTATCTATATATAAATACATTAAAATTTTAATTTCATTCAATAATAAATTTCATCTACATTATCATCTTCTTTTTCAAATGATGAGTATTCAAGATGATTTTTTCATCCCTGAAACACTAAAATACACCTTTAATGGATCAATTATCCATAAAAGGTGTAAACAAATATTCATCCTGTAATTATACATTAAAGATTTTGTTTTCATATAGTAAGATGATTCCCAAAATTAACAAACAATCATATGATTAAATAATAAATTAATTTCAAAAATCCAACAGTAGTAAGCAATGTGAAAACAAAATTATTACATAAATAAATAACACAATTTCAAAAATAACCTAAACAAAAGCAACATTAAATATTTAATTAACTGCAAATGTTATCTCATACCTTCAATATTATATACGAAATAATAGATTGATCTTCATCTAAAATAACATTAATCACATATTCACCAAGCCAATTTTTAATCCCATGTCAATGATGACATCACATAAGACAACGGTAGAAATTTTCACTCTTATCACCCTTTGGTTGTGGGTTCAGTCATAGAGGCCTTTTTAGAAGTGATGGGTTGTTTATTATTCTTTGGGTTTTCATTTTCCCAAAAATTATATCCTCATAACATTCCGCAAAACATGATAAACATTTTAAAAAATAATCATAATAATAAAATTTTATATAATAACTGATGGTTATTAATATATTTAAAACTAATGAAAATAAAATTCCCCCTTATATAATACTACATTTTGATCATAAGGGTTACATATACCTCATCCCAAAAAAGTGTCTCCCAAAATGTAATTAATCAGCTCAATAGTTTGTTACTTAAAACCAAAAAATGCGTGTTTAATGCATTGAACTTATGATTGACCATAAACATGAAAACCCAAGAGTGAATATACAACTCTTAATAATAACTCACATGAAAAAATAAAAATCTATAATGTTATATACGGCCATTTTTGATACCATTATTGATATCCCTAGAAACTCACTCTGAGATCTAGTTATTAAAACCTAAAATTTACATTTTTGGATTTCATATTGCTGAATGTGAGACAATTTTTTTAATCCAAAACTGAAAACATCAAAAGGTTGATCTAGATCACATATATAACAAGATATCATTATGGTTTTTAGATTCACAGAATTAGAATAAAGTCTTACATAAGCATCACCCATGCCTTTGAGTTGGTATTTTCCCACTAATCCTAACTTTCTTATTTTTCATTAAATCTTATCCATCTCCCCCAAAATTCAATAAATTAGAAACCATTCTAGCCAAAAATCATTTAACATAAATTTTAATAACATGGTGAAAATGAAACATAATAATGTTGATATCGAATTATCAAAAAGAATAAACATATGAAATAATAGATGAATTTCATTTTTGAGAAGAATAAGAATATAAGGGTTTTATTACATAATAAAGGTTATTAATCATAACATAATATTATTCATACCCATGAATATGGGGATCATCAATCATGAAACACTGAATAATGATTTACAAAAGTAAATAGTTATTGAAATCAATAATCATGATCCAGGTGTAGTAAATCATAATCAATAGAATCATATAAAAACCTATAAAAATCATAATAAATCATGTAATAAACCTTTTTACATCATTTTCATATCACTCATACAAGAACACTTACAAATAAAATAACTATACAGTAGACTTCCATATCCAATGAATTATAGTTCAATAATGGACCCACCCATCCTTGGTTTATAACATAACCAATATTATGTGGTTTATGATGTAATCACCCATCCTTGATTTAAAATCGAACCAACCATTATCATTAATAATTTCCAATTACTATTTATTAATAAAACATTTAGAATATTTCTATTTTCAAAATAGTAATAATAATTATCCATTTATTTCATGATTCATCGATCAAAAATATATGTGATTGATGTGAATCTTAAAATCAATTTAGAGAATGAATAAAATTTTTATCATTGAATAATATCCAGAGAAAATATTAGGTAAAATCAATATATTCAATTTAAGGTGTAAAATGAGTTTGACAAATCAATTGGATCATTTTTTTAGTGAAAATATTTGTTTAACTTTTAAAATAATGGGTTAAAATCTAAACATAGTACCAAATATTAAAAAACCATTTCATTTTAAAATAACTATAGAAACATGTAAAGTAATCACTAAATTATTATCTAGTCATGATGAAAAAAACAATCTATTCTTAGACATGTAAAACAAGATTATGTTCATATTATTGGTAAAGAGTCAATAGAGCCTTGTCCATAAAATCATAAAAATATTCACTTTAATTATTTATTTAAAATAAAATTACAATTAAAAATTACACTAATAATCATATAATAATATTAAATGTATTTTTGAAAATATATTTATAGATCATGGATTTGAAGAAAAATTATCATCTACTAGATCTAGAAATATGGTTCGATTTTCTTAAAAAATCTCAATCATTTTACACAAAAGAATGAGTGTAAAATGCTATTGATACTTTAAGATTTCTAGAATATCCAAAATATAAGAAACTTATATTGTATTATTATAATACAATTAAAAAATTTTGTTTAATGGAAATTCAAGCATAACCCATCCCAACTAAAATGTAGAATGTGACATCATGCCTTTTCCACATTCTTAACTTTTCTGTAATATTCCACAAGAAATAAAAACATTAAATATATATATATATAACCATAAGGATATTCTTTTTATAAAATATCAAATTGTATTTATAGTAATCTCAACAAATAAGATATGTGTATAATAGAACATATATCCCAATTTTTATTTGAGAAGATAAACCCTTACAATTATAAAAACATTTAAGATATAATAATTTAATCAATAGTTTATATGTATAAAGTATAAATCCACCAAAAATGGAAATAAAACATAATATAATCAAAATTATTTACACACATAATCTTATAATATCATGAAAAATGAATAAGTAATAAAACCTCATGAAAGAAATTGTGTTATGAAATTTCTTACTAAATTGTAAAATTTATGTCAAATCAGTTATGATGAAATAATTCAAAATACCAAGACCCGATTCGTAGACTTCTGGGAAATAGAACCCACAATGGACCCATTAAATGATTTAGGTGTATGGATTATATTAATTCTCTCTCCCACTTACTCTATGAAGATGATATGCTTATTTCAATCAATGGTGGATACAAATATATTGGAGGCTTTAAAAGAAATTTAATTATTATAATAAAGTGTTTGGGGGAAAATCTAGATAATAGTAGTCTTTATTTTTCATAATCAATTTTAAAGTGGTGCATCAATAACATGGAAGATATTCTTAGTATTATAAGAAGATAGTTCCCTTTTGATACCTTGGGGAACCTCTTTCCCTGTGAATATTGAGAATTTTGAAACATAAATGGATTGGAAACAAAATCACAAACAAAATCAACAACTACTAGAATTTATTTCTTTAATTTGGAGGACTAATTACAATTTCTAACTTTTCCCTCACATTGATCCCTAGGAATATATTATCTATTATCAACATACATAAAGGTGTATCGAAGAAAATAAAAAAGTCCTTGAAAATTTTAATTTTGGAAACTCATGGAGAAGGATTGAATCATTCGGCATTGTGGAATAAAATGGTTATAACAGTGTGTAGTAGGTGTATCAATATTCATATTATAGAGGCTTATATGTCTTTCCTATAAGAAAATTTGTTGGGGGTTCCTTGATGGTCACAACCTATGATGTAATTTTATTAAATGAAAAATGGAATTATCCTTGAGACTCCAATAAGTAACATTTATGAGCTCTAGAAATTGATTCATGAGCATATTATAACTCTCAATCAGAACTCACAGTTGATCATTAAATGTGGTGATATCAGCATTCCCTACAATAATTGGGTAGGGTCTCCCATCTTCATTCCCAATTGTTCAACTCCTATGTTATCTTTCACCACAATGACTCAATATCTAGCTTTTGTTATATACATTTTCAATCAATAGTAGCGTGATGTATTTTACATCATCAATATCACTATTAATGTTGACCGATTAGTATTTACTAAAAAATCTATAGGGGTCTTCTCAATAAATAATTATTGATTGTCTTTAACAAAAACTATTGAATGAAATATTGATATATTATAATATTTGGGTAAATATATACCCCCTGAATAAAAATTCTATCATTGGAGTATTTACAATAATTGTAATCCAACTGATGAAATAGTAAGGTTAAAGGGTGTGTACATGGTTCTGTAATATTACTTCCGCAAAACTACCAGTGTGGAATTGATAGAGCATATTTTATTTTCATGTGAATGGGATTCAGCGGTGTGTCACTTAATGGTTAATGTTTATAGAATTTATATAAAAAATTATAATAGTTTAACTTTATACATATTTATTCTTTAGGGTTTTGGGAGAATGATCAAGAACCTAAGGCATGCAGTGATATTATTGTGGATAGTTTCCGAACATTATAGACCACATGAAACCAAGCGTGACATGAAGGATTTCTCAATTACCTGCTCACCCTACAGGAGTGGTTCAAGTGTTTAGTGGTGGATTTAGGATCACTAATTAAACAATGGGACAACAGTAAAATATTGAGGATTTTTTTCGTGGCTACCACAAGGCCTCATACTACAAATGATATTCATGTGATACCAATTCAAGGAACATGGGTCATTAGGAAGCCACCATTTATTGGTACTAAACGTATTGTTGAAGGGTTGTGCATCCTTGTTATAATCTGTGGAGGTGGGGTTTTCAAAGATAACAGTGGATCAATTATAATGGATTTTAGTAGCTTATATGGCCTGTGAGACTTCATCAGAGTGGAGGAAACAGCTTTTATTAATGGATTGGAAATATGTAGTGACTTAATCTATCATCCAGCATTGATTGAAACTGAATCCATGGGGATATATATTTATATAAAATTTAGGACCAATAATCCATGTTGAATTTCTTATTAAATATAAAGATTTATTTGATGCATTCCAAATGATGTGGTTATCCATCACAGATTGCGTGAAGTCAATAAAGTGGATGATCTTTTTACCTCCACGGGAATTCATAATGAAACTTGGATAGTTTTTTCTAATGTAAGTTGTCTTCCAATGCATTGTGTTATCTTATTCTAAGAAGATTCTATTTTTTACCCAATTTTATTAAATTATAGTTTTATATCCTTCATTTACTTTTCCTTTGTACCTATCCTATGTGTTTATAAATAAAATAAGATTAATTGTTGTGAAAATTAATACTTAATCTCTTACCTCGAGTTCAGACATTCCATTTATGACCTTTAACTAATGTATAATTTTTTTTAAATTATATGAGTTATTAAGTCCCTTTTATAGTATGAATACCTTATACAAAAACATTTTATTTTATTTATTTTTTTAAAATATTTAAATATGTAATCGTTTAAGTCCTTGTGTTGTGTTTTTATAATTCTTGGGTTACTATTTCGAAATAGTTTTGGTGTGGTGAACTTGGAAAAGGGGATCATTTTTCATCATTTCCCGAAAAATAATCATGAAATTATTATCATATTTATATGTCACAAATACTTTTCAAACAAATATTTAAATTTTTTTTACGAAAAATGTACTATATTACAATCATGGAGATGGTAGGCACTATTTATGTATGAGTAACTTTTCTATTATTCCATTATCATTAGAGAAAATGTTCTTATTATTTTATTACTTCAGAATTAAAGTACGATTATATTATAAATATCAAATTATGTCATTAAATATATTTATATATATCATACAAGTGATTTGGTGATGAAAAAATAACCACATACCTTCATGAAGGTGGTAGTCCACACATACGCATGAACGATATTATCAATTCTCAGTGAATATAAAGGTAAAGAAATAAATGATACATTATCTTATCATAATGATAAATATTCCATTAATATATCAATTATTTCATATATACCCAATAAATTAACTAAATTTGTCTTTATTACCTTACATGTAATGTTTTATTGAAAAATGAATTGCATCAATTCGTGAGGCGGTAGTCCGCACACGAGCGATGTAGTTTCATTAATCATGTAGTAGAAATTAATAAGGTCTGTGTGATATAACAATTAAAAAATTTTAATTAACATAAAAATAACACATATATACATATTAAATTCACCATTATAACCATCCCTAGGATGAGGTGTTGAAAAATGAATTACATCAGTTTGCGAGCAGGGGGTCTACCATACACACAAATGATAATCTATTTAATTTAACTTGTTATTTATAATATATTTTGTTTATTTAATAATAAAAATTATGATAAATTATTTAGATTACACACAGGTGAACTATACTCAATTATAAGATATTAATTATATATTCATGAAGAGTTAAAAACAATACATTGAACCGCTATAACAACCAATATACATTTGTGGATGTGAAGATTACTAGAGTGTTTTGTATGAATTCAATCAACAATATAACTCATGGATAACAAAACAAAGATAAAAAACACCATAAAATCTTATAACTACATAAAAAACTAAAACATCAATTTATTATGATCTATGAAATATTTTTTTTAAAAATTAGTTTAATTTCATTTCCAAACAATGTGATATAGATAAAATGGAAACCAAAATTAATGACATGACAATATTGACAAAAAATATATTATAATAGAAAAGTTCAAACAATCATAGTTAACATAATTGGATTATGAGAATATTTTCCTTCATCTTAAGTTGATGAAATTCAAGTATTTTTGGATTTGTTAGATATACTAACTTAGTACCTACTCCATGCAAAAAATTGAATTCCAAAATACTTCTATAATGACAAATAAATACCATTTTAATAATTTGACGGTTATTTTATACATTCACGAAAACACACTTTTGATCTTTTCTATGTTCAAATGATAACACATATTCCATCATTTGAAATAGATAAGAAAAATGATCTATTTATTTCCTTAGATGAAATATACCACACAATGTGTGCTGAATCTTGGTGAAAGGATTGAGGAACCTTCCATACCCTTCCATGAGGAACACGTGGATTATAGAACAAATAAAAAATCACATGAAAATCCAATTTTTTTAAAAACAATTGATCATGTATCCACTTCATATGATTTAAATTCAATAATACTTGGACACAATGATTCCCATAGATGATGTGAATATAGTGAGTCCCTATATTATCTTCACACATTAACTAAAACCTAACTATAAAATTGTATAGGATAATACATTTTTTATGATTGAGGGACCTTAATTGGAATAAAGTGATATGAATGATAATAGTATCTCCCATAATATGTTAGTATAAATTAAAAAATCACACTGATTTATATATCTGATGATTTTCCACTAGTTTTGAGCTTTAGATAGTATAAATACAATGATTTTGTTGAGGAAAACCTAGTTTATTTTTTTTCTAAATTTTTATTATTTTTTTCTTAAAGAATTTTATTTTCGTTATTAGTGAGTAATAATATCGATTTGTATAAGGTTTATTTCCAAATATATCAATAAAAATGAACACATAATATTGTTCATTTTCCACTCTCTTTTATGTCACATACTTAATTTAAATTTGTTCTCTTATATGAATATATAATTTCATTGGATCAATTAACTACAATGCAATATTTTTAATTTTGTGGGATGTGATATAATTTTGGATATATTTTTTATTTATTTATATTCATCATTTTATTGGTATCATATAAATTTAATGATTATTCATTACTAGATTTATTTTTATAATTTTTATTTTTTTAAATAATTTTTATGTGATGTATAAAATGGAAATTTTTCCTGTAATTTAATTATCAAGAACATTATCTAGTTTGTCCAACATTTGGTATATATTCCCATGAAACAGTATCCTAAGATATATTTCTCATCATTTGATGTATTAAAAACTAATATTGTCTTATTATTAATAATTTATTTTTTGAAAGATACCCAATGATTTTTTACTAAAATAAATTCATTGAATCCTAGTACATCTAGGATTGAACAATGTTGAGATAATTTTATTGATGTGTTTTTTCAATACCATATCCTTGATACCCGACTCAAAATTTGAATCTTTTTATAAGAAATTAGTTCCAAGAATTATTTTAATTGGGAAATATATATTAAAATCTTATTTAATCCTTATTACCCTACACTAAGTGTTTTACAATATATTTAAAGTATTACATATGGGGGAGAGATTATAAATGGTTGAATGGGAATATTTATATTGAAGAGGGATTTTTAGGGATATTTATTGGTTATTAGGGAGACAATTATTATATATTAACTCTTATATTCAAATGTTCTACCTAAAAAATAAAGAAAAAACTGAAAAAAGAAGTTTCATATTTGGAATCTCAAAATACACTATCCCTTAATGATTTATATTATTTTTACTACTATAATGTTTTATATTAGGATATTAAAAATGGTTTGGAATGTGAGTATATGATTTTCCCTAAATTAAACCTCCATATAAAAATGAAAAAAAGAAATATTTGAGTGTATCATTCATAGTAATTATTAAAATATTTAGTAGTTATTTCATTGAGTAGGGGAGAGTGGTAAAACTAATATTTATAAGAGGTGATTTCATTGAACTTTTTTTCAATTATCATGCAATGTTATTAACAGTTATAAATATATTTTTGATTTATTATGCTATATAAAATTTTCTACCTACCCTCAAACTCATATCCCTTTGAAAATAATTATAAGGTTCTTATGATTGATTTTTTTTTCTATAGGGGGTGGGATATTTTAGACTCATTAGAATCATATTGATAGGATCATAAAAATAATGTATGACCAAAATTCAATATTATATTTTCTTGAGTAAATAATGACATGAATTTCCTAGGGAGATAGATTATGATAAGTTCATTGATGGATTATTGACTTTGATAATATTTTAATGTTGGATAATACAATTAATGGACATTATTTTCAAAAATTAAACAAGATAAATTATATTTTGGAAAAAAATCACAAATAAATTCTCAATAATGGTGTTTTTAATGTTTTATAAACATATTTGAAAATGTTTTCACAATATTTAAGAAGAGTATGTGTTGGGGAGTTTAAAAAAATATTTTATTAAATACATTAATAATTATAATCGAAGAAATCCTTCCACAACTTTAAGTGACTATTTAATTTGACATTTAATTACCACATGAAGATGAAAATTTGATTGAAAATATTATTAACGCATTTAAGACAACACTATTATTTTTATCATTGTATTTTATTTAAATATTTAATTTATAGAAAATGTTGTCGAAGTATTCTAATGTATTTGAGCTATAATTTTACATTATGTAATGATTGTTGGATTATAACACCTTGAACAAGATACCACCATATTTTTCCCCAAGATAGTGAACCACACAAATTCAAGAGCACCTCTCTATATACCGAAGGCAAAAAATTAACTATGATGGTATGTGAGGCTATCATGTGATGACTATTCCCATTATTACAAGATTTCAAGAAATTGATATAAAATATTAAATAAGGTACAACATAAAAAACTATTCATCACATAAATATAAATATATTTCATGTTCTAAAAAACTAAATCACATCCCATGAAATACCAAAATGAATATTCGTACATACTTTTAGAAAAACATAATGAATAGGTCAATTATAGTATTCCAAAAAGTAAAAAATGGAAAACACCATAGAACAACATAACCCCTAACTCTAGATCACTAGCATGGATTCTAACTCCCAAAATCCAACCATGACATGTAGTCAACATAAACCTAGATCCATTCTCAAATCCTATCATATGTTACCCAGAATATTCAACATGGGTAACAAAGTGACATGGTGGCTCGATATGGGAGATAGATTAACATAAGAGGTAACTACCAATAGTGATTATTGAAATTAAAATCTTTGGTCATAGATCATAACTATTTCCCATATATATGTGTGTGTAGTGAATAAATAATACACACATATATATAGAAATTAATATAATTTTATCAAACCTAATGTCTCAAAGTGACAACATGGGTTGAGTAAACCTACTAATGTCCTCATTAGAATATCTAATCATGGTAGATGTATCATATGTTAACTTGGTTATGAGTTGAATTACCAAAGAACCATATCAGGTGTCCTATGAGGAATTCAGATTGATTATATGGGCATTTCCTCCCAGCAATTTCCAATGTAGAGTCATCTGTCTAGTCAGAATTAATGTCACCTTCCATGACATTTAGAAGTACAACTCAATTGGAATATCATGTTACATATGAGGCCAAGCACACTAGAACTAATCAATCTAATCCCAAGGAGTTCATCATGTGGCATCAACAAGGGACTACCATAAGAGTCAATGATATAAATCTTGGGAATTTTAAAAATTTTCACTTCATCTAAATCCACGGGGTAGCGTCCCTATGGAATTCCTAGTAATGAATAGATATAGAATATACCCATTGGTTCATGGTATAACACTATGTTGGACCTCTTTAAATTGAAAGACTTTTCCACTATCGGTAATGAAATCATTCCCCTTGAAGAATCATAGGTCCATCCTTGGAATTCGACATTAATACATTCAATAAGGAATCCAAGGAGTCTCCCCATGGAATTATAATTCTCATACATTTATTATAGAATACAATTAATTTAAAAAGAAATTAAAATTATCAAATAAAATTAGAATAATAACCAAAAATTCATTATTTAAAAAATTAACATAAAACCACTTTGGTTCATTTCAGATATCATACATTCTAACACTTTAAACCATGATTTACATATAATAAAATTAATTTTAAATTTTCATACGCAGTGATCATGAGTTAATTAAATTGAAAATTCAATTTATGATTTTGAAGTCTATATGCAGAACTACTTATCCCAAAATAAATATTTTCACTTCCAAGGGTTCCCCAAAACCACCCAGTTTAATTGCCCAAACCAGTGATTAAAGCTAAATCTGTCAATTTAATTATTTTAATGAACATAAACCCTAAGGAAAGTTGTATTTCAATGCCTAAATAGTTTTTATGAGACATTAAGGGACAAATAACATCTCAAATCAATTAATAGTTCTGGTGTCTGATAGGTCAGTGTGGTGTCACAACCTGTAATGCAAGATAATAAGATGTATTTAGTGAATAGGAATATAGACCTCAAACCTAATCCTCCTAGAGACCCACTCAGCTGATATCTACAATTATTATGAGTAGAAATGAAATAATCCATAGTTTATAAATGATATTAATGTCATGAAATTATTTTGTATCATATTATATTATACTATAAAATAAACATTAAACATATAGAGAAACCAATAATTCATTATTTCATTAATGAAAATCATTTCATTAATATATTAATAAAACCATTATTTTTCAGTTATTATATAGAAAAAATAAAAAATTTAAATACTAAAATGGAAAAATATGTATCCCCCTTATCTTCTAGAACCCCCCCCCCCCTCTCACAAAAAACACTATAAAAAACTAAACAAAATATTAGTAAACTAATCCACACTAAAAAAATGGAAATATATAACTTTTAGAGGAATTGAGAAGATTATTGAGTGAATGTATAATGGGTTATTTAGAAGACTTAATATGATTGTTGGAAGAGTAATTGGACTATTGTCATAGTAATATTACTGTTCAGATTGTAAAATGACTATTGGGAATAATAGATAGACTATTTGGATAGTAATTTAAATTAAAAAAATAAATTATATTATAAATAATATTTATATTTATTAAGTTATCTACTAATAAATATTATAATTTGGAAAGATAAACATCTTTATTAAAAAATATAATGAAAATATAATCACATTTTTAATAAACTATGTTTTAAAGTATTTTGTAGACATGATAATTTTTATATTAAAATTTAATGTTACCTTTTTATTAATTTATTTTCGTAAAATTACACTAAATTTTCAAATAACATATTTAAAATATTCCTAGGTTTTATTTTTTTTATTTTTTGGAAAGACGTCAATTTTTAGGTGACTAGTAAAAATACTGTTTTTCTTTATAGCCAATGTATCATAAATTACATCATTGAATATATAATAATGACCAAATAATTTTAGAATATGAGTTTTATCCAAAATATATTTTTTTGTAATTGATTCATTTCAATTCTATAAAATTAATTTCCAAACTGAAATATTATTTTCCAAAGCATAAGGTCAAAAGTATTATATTTAAATATTATTTTATATTTTTCAACCATTATTTTTAAATAAAGTAAAAAATTATGATTTTAAAGGGTTTCAAAGATATAAAATAATTTTATTTAATTTAAATTAATTTCATTATGTCTATTATATCACTATTATATGTTTTACCTATGATATAATAATTTATTAAATAGTTTTTCCTTAAAATACCTCTCTTCTCAAGTATAAAAAAACACACACCCTATCTTTGTAAAACCACTCTTCCCTCTCTTACTAAAGCCTATAATCTACCAAAATAATTCCACTCAAGATACAAATAATACATAGAAAATATCTAGAGTAATCCAACTCTAAACATCATGGGTGTTTTAGTGTCGTACAATTAAAGTTACAATGATAAAATTGTATGTTTCTATCAACCCAACGATTTTTTATTGTTCTATTTATTTATTCCCAATTACATTAATAAAAAATAATAAAAAACTAAATATCTAGTATTTTAACATTATAATAATTGTGGTAACATACTAGATGTATCATAATTATTTCATATACAAAATTTGAAATTCTATTTCCCACTCTTTCAACAATGACCCATTAATGGTCGGTTAATCACCAACGAAGACATTGCAAATCCTTTTATTATAAAAAATCATATGGATGCCTAAAATAAAGTATTCATGATATATATATATAAATGTATTAATTTATGTATTTTAATATTTCGGATTCAATTATACATATGTACAAATGACATTGAACAAAATATCAACATCAAAATAAAAGCATAATTTTAATGAAAACATTATATAAAAATAGACATTTTAAGAAGACTATTATATATTTAAATAAATATACAATGGATAAATTATTTAAAAATCTATCATATTCTACTTTTAAAAATATTATTTAATAATCATATGTTTTTTATTCTGGAGACAGAAAGGAGACAAAAGAATGTAGGATTTACATTAAGGGAATTCTCAAACCCAATTCCTTTTCTTTGGGATATATATATTTCATGAAATATTATTTATGTATATTCTTTATAAATTACATAAATAACAATTAATTGTTATTCCATTTTATATGAGAGGCTATACATATTTCCACCATGATTTATAATCCAAATACAATGACTTTTCAAAAATACTTGTCCTTCCTAAAAACCAACGTTACTTCTCCGGAGTTATTTCTTATTCACTCAAGAATAATGATGTGTATATTAAATATGATATCCTTTATTGTTTTTTGAATCCAAATATTATTTATTAAAAAAAGAGACCAAATATTTATGAAACCTATTCGTTTACCTAGGTTATTTCATGACTTTGATTTATATTTTATCAATGCGGTATGCTTGATTTTATAAATGTTATGATGTGACATGTGGGCCCAAAATTATTAATCCCTAAAATGCATTTGGTGGTGTGATTTTTCTAATTAGAAAATTTTAATTATTCATTAACCATATTTTATCTTTGTTTACAATTATTATATTATAATTATGTACATATGTTATGCTGGAATCAAATGCAATGTTTATTTAAATCTATGTATGGAATTTGAAAACTATGACATGCTGTTTGATTTTTATGGATTATTTTTATGATGAAAAAAATATGATTAAACTCAACAATTTTTCATTTGATTTTCAATGATGAAATGATGAAATGTTTAGGAAGTCAATTTCTTTTCTATTAGTTATATTGTGATGAAATATGTTTTGAAACCATATATTCTCTTTCATTATATGATGAATGTTTTATAACATTTTTGGACAAATGGTTGATTTTAATGATGTGTTGGGTGGAACTAGAATTAAATATTACTAAAATTTATGGGTATATATTTATATGGAATGGGATTAACATAACTCAAATAGGGAGTCAACCCAATTTAGTAAGGGACTTTATCCACTTAGATTGTCTTAGGATTTAACCTTGACTACTTTTGTGGTTTTGGGAATGAACCCCATACCCTATGATATAATATTATGTATGGATTTACTACTAAGGGAATGTTTTTTTATGATTATGTGTATTCAGAAACCTATGTCTTATGCCGATGTTATACACTCATGGATTATGATCATTTACTTCATTGAGATTCATGTCTTGTGAACTACCAAAAATTATTCCATGAATCAATAATGAGGCACATGATATTTGATTTATGGTTTTAAATATGTTATAATATTTTTCTCACACACATATTCTCATTTTTTGTTGATATATCCCTTGTTTACACTTACTAAGGATCTAAGACAACCATTTCTAATGATTACTTTTCCCTAGGGTGTAATGAAAAATATTATGTATGATATGTCAAATTGGGGTTCTATTTATAAATATTTTAGTGTGACATGATGTACTACGATTAGGAATATGTTTTATATGTAAAAACGTTTCCAAATACACTAAACTAATATGATTCTAGTGTGTATTATTATGACATGTAATGAATATTCATTTAATATGATTTAATATCATTTTATGAATATTATGGGTTCTTATAGTTGGTATTAGAGAGAGAACTAGATATGTTTTTAAAACTATCATGATATATATTTAGGTAGATCCTACTATAGGTATATATATAGGATAACATCTAAATGGTTGGGTTATAATAATAAATTTACTAGGTTAAATCCAATGTATCATAGATTTTTTAAAAATATGTCTTGATTTAGAAATACTATAATAATTTTTCAGGATTATGTTGTTTTCTACTATTATTTATCATGCTATAATTTTTTTAGTAGAAGGATTGAACCTGAAGTTATTTTGATAATCATGATTGTTATTGGAAATTAATTGATTTGATTACATAGAAACCAAATGTATTGCGTGATTGAATGAAAAATATCATTGATATACTCATTAATATTTATCAATTTATCAATATTGTTGAAATTACAAACATGAAAATGATAGAATAATGTTATATTGAATACTTAATGAAGTAAAATCCACCTTCTTTTAGAGGTTATGTTAATCCACTAGTTGATGAGAAATGGATTTTAACCATTTAATAGATATTTTATATTCTATAGTCTTGTCAGAATGAAGAATACATTTTTTATGTCTATCATTTTTAATGAGAAGAGGGTACAATGTGTACTCTTATCAAGAGTACAAGTTAATAGGAAAAAATTGAATCCATTTAGTGTGATGGGGTTAAGAGTTCATTTTTTAATAATGACTTTTCTCATATTTTTCAAATGAAAATGGATATCGAATTCCATTAGAAAAAGATAAAGGATGATGATCCTTTTTATACCTATGCAGGAAATTATAAGATACTTTTGAGGTATATTTATTGTATTATCATCAAAAATGAAAATAAGGTTGATGTATTTAATATTGGCTTGTAGATAAGCCTTAGATAGAATTTATCGATAAAATACTTTTATATCTATGGAGAAATTATTCGATGAGCTATTATGTTAGAAAAGGAAACTAAAGTTGTCTATATATCCCATAGTTTTGATAAGAAAGATAAATCATGAATGAAAATGGAATTTATAAAATAATAGAGGGAATATGATGATATTTCATTCATAGTAATACTTTAGAATGAAACATTGTGTAAATTGTCTTAATGGGAATGTTAATTGTTTTTCTGTGGGAAGGATGGTCATTGAGAAATACAATACTAAAATAATATGAGGAAGATCACTAATGATAAGAATAGAGATAAAGATACAAAGAATGAACCACCCATCATCTAGTATTTCAAATGCAGTGAGTATGGGAATTATTCTAACCATTAGTGAAATCAAAAGGTTAATAATGATAATATATATTAGAAATCTTTGAAGTAGTTAGAAAAAGTGAAATCCCATGAAAAAACTATTTTTTATAAGGGGTATGAAAATGAAAGGTTAAAAGGTATAATTACCATCCACTTTATAAATGAAAAAATAATTATTTTACTCTGGATCAATCCACACTTTTATATCAAAATAATTTTATAAGGTAATAAAAATTCCACCTCAACAATTAAATGATGAATTAATAAAAAAACCCATAATGGTACAATGACCTCATTTCAAGTATATGATTCTTATCTGGTGGTTTTTTTCTGAAATTTTCTTAA
The DNA here is from genome assembly GCA_963277665.1 of Viscum album. Lineage (NCBI taxonomy): Eukaryota > Viridiplantae > Streptophyta > Magnoliopsida > Santalales > Viscaceae > Viscum > Viscum album. The sequence goes on from OY728133.1 coordinate 1,286,371,758, forward strand.
TTTATGTCTTATTATTATCCTTATAGTTGAATTTTATGTTATATTGGGAATATATTTTTCATTCATTACATAAATACCACATCTGCATAAATTTATGTGAAGTCACGTTTGATATTCAAACCAACCTATGATTATATATTGGCAAAACTATAAATATGAACCTCTGATTGTAATATCATATATTATAAAAGTATTTATTACCATTAAAGTGGTATGTTAATCTTAGATTCATTAGGATAAACTATGAGTCAAAAATATTCCTTTTTTGTGGGTGTTTTTGATGTCCTTTAAGAATAATTTTTTGTTCTTCCACTAAATCATGAAGTTAAATTTTCAGTAGAATTCATAAGTATTTCTACACCTCTTATGAGATCCAATATAAAATTTCCATGACCGAGTTATACAAAATGAATAGGCAACTCCATGAGATTAGTAATAAGGGATTAATTTTTTCATGTGTGTCATAATGGTGAGAATCTATTATTTTTTATGAACAAATATGTATTGCTGTGCCTCTTAATTGATCTTTGATAACTATACAAGATGATAATAAAGAACAACTATATTATACCATAAAGTTTTGACTTTTTCGATCAACTATGTATAGATAAATACTATTCTAAAATTAACCATCAGTATTTATATCACCAACGGAGGGATAAGAAAGTGGATATACCCAAGACTACATTCCACACTAGGAATGAAAATTATGAATATGAAATTAGTCCATTTTCTCTTACTAATTCCACCCCTATCTCTTTGAATTTAATTAAAATATTATTTATAGGTTACCTTGATAAGTTTTGGTAAGTAGTTATGGATGTTATTCAAATTTATTCAAATAAAAAGGAATGTCAAGAAGATAAATTGAGGATTGTGTTAAAGACACTGAGGAATAAGAATCATTATGAATCATTTACCATGTATGAATGTTTCCACTGAAATCCTTCAAAATTAGATTATATAATCTCAATGGAGGGTACATAAGTAGATCATTCAAATATATTGTTTATTAAACACTCGCCTTGACCAACCACTATGACTGAGATATCTAGTATTATTCGATTTTCTGGATATTATTGGTACTTTGTGGAGAATTTATCATGTCTACCTAACATAATAAACAGGTAATGTCATAAGTGAGATAAGATACAATTTATAGATTAAAGTGAATAAATTTATAGGATCTGATGAGAAAGTTAGTCAATACACCTATACTTAATTTACCCTATTGTGGATGTGGGTTTTATAAGGACCAAACATTAAATATTACAGAATCTTGAGTAAAGTAAAAAAATTAACTTTATTTCACATTTTAGAACTTGTCATGTTTAGAAATTTTGAGAATTAGTAAACAAAAATTACATAACAAAACTATAAAAATACAAAAAAAAAACTTCCTTGTGTATCCATTTCTTTCATAACAATTTTTTTTCAAAATAATGATTATTTGTTTACATGTTTAATCATCATAAGTTTAACTTTATTTTATTAATAATTCTATACTCCATTAAAACCTATAGAAATCATTAAAAATGTAGGGAGGAACAGAAAAATCATAATGGGATACACAAAGAATTAAATATAATAGCATTGTGAAAACATGAAAACCATGAATACATTATAAAAAAGTAACACTTTTTACCTTTAAGGAGTAATACATAATCTTCAATAAATGTATTCTTATTAGTTAACATTTTTATAATAAAAATATTACCATAAACCCTTTATAACATGTAAATGTTACATTTGACATAATCATACTTAAATGGAATAATCATATAGTTATCTTCCACACATATCACTCTTACAAATGGAATAACCATACGACCAAATTTCATACCCAATGCATTGGAGGTTATAACATAACCACCCATTCTTGATTTATCAGGAAACCACACATATTTTGGTTGTCACATAATAACCGATCTTTGGGTTTTTAAATAACCACCCATCATTATTTTATCAAATAATGACCCTTCAAAAGCCCATGTTCCATTATCAAATCATAACACATAAAATATTTCATTAATAGACATTTCACTCATAAAATTCCAATTGTAATCACAAGAAATCATTTAAAGATTTTGAAATAGTCAATCCAGATTCAAAACCATTTTCAATACCAACATTACCAAAAAGGTAATAAGGCATTTATTTTCCACTTTAATAACATTAAAGAATATAGAGTCAGCCTAATATCAAATAACAGTTATGGCGGCGGAGAAGTCACCGTCGATGCATATGCAAAAAATATTCTTTTTTTCGTTTTGTAGAGAAAGAAAAATGCTTCCTATAAAAATATTCCTTTTGTGAAAAATTTAATGAAATTATTATATAGACATATAATATTATTTTCAATACTTTTTTTGTCCATTATAATAAATATGTAAATTAATATAATGAATAAAATACATGATTATAAAATTTATAATGTTTAAGGTGTCAAATTCCACAATAATCATTTTAAAATTAATCTCCATGAATTAATAAATTTTAAAAAACATGAAATACTATTATTATAAATAAAATAGGGATATGAAATTTCATAATGGCATTATAGACACATCATAAAATAATAAAGGTGAATATTATCAATAAATGTATCAATGAAAGGAGATTGAGACGAAGTCCATTACCTCGAGTATAAATCATCTTGTAAGTTATTTATTGTCATGAATAATAAAAATAGGTTAATTTGTAAATTAATAATAACATATTTTATGTTAATTAATTTTATTATATCATATATTTAAATGTTATAATAATTACATAATTATTTATGTTCATATCAGATGTGTTGTCAATATTTGGTACTTGTGTCCAATATCAACATGGAATGATGTTAATAGTCCATGTGGTCGAAAGTACATCATATACATAATAATATTAATGAAAATAATAATAAATTTTAAATATAAATTATACTTTTATTTTTTTCAATAAATATAGATATGAAAAAATTGAACAATGTTACAATCATTGAGATGGTAAGTCATACATACGCATGAGTGACATTTTCCATTTTTATTTGATCATTATGGGAAATAAGGTAAGTATTATTTTACCATTAAAGAATGATAATAACATAATCAATATAATATTCTTCTTTTTAATATTATTATATATAATATCTATGTGATGTGGTGATTAAAAACGAATCACATCGCTTCGTGGAGGGGATAGTTCACACGTACGTACAAACGAAGTTATCATTTTAATGTTCATAGAATGAAAAAAAATTTATATTTTACTCTATAATAATGATAAATATTTCATGAATTAAAATTTTAACATTAATTCCATCTTTATAACCAGTATTGATGGATGGTAATGAAAAACGAACCATGTTGGTTCGTGAGGCGGTAGTCTTTCGTACACACGAAAAAAAAGTTCATTTCCCATTTGATGAAATTGAAGATTTATTTAGGTGATGATAGTAACATAATAATATCTCAGAATATTTAGGATACTCAATTTATTATCTCATCATGTTTAGAGGATATTTTAAGGAAGTAGAAGAAGAAATGAAATAGAAACACTTAAATACAACCAATACCATACCTTCAGATGATAACCTTTCATAACACCATAACACCTCAATGGAGGGTGTTCTACCAAAAATAATTCTGCACGAAGTGGGGTATGGATTTGGTGAAGGGTTTTGGGTATATTATAGATAAACCAAATCTCTCATGAATTGTGTAAAGTCCTAGAATTTCAGTGGAGTTTTTTTTAATACATGGAAATTTTACTAGTCTGCAGTTTCTGACATCGCCTGATTTCAAGGCCCGGTGTACCCAGAATCAGTTACTGAAGTTTTGTTTGGGTACTTTCAGTAAACGTACACGGGGGAATTTAGATCTTTTGAACTAGTGCTCGGAATTGAAATCTGAGGGTACCGTTGAACATGCAGTGCTGGTATTCACTTAAGGAGACCTTCACCACAGTTGTGTTTTAACAAGAGTGGAAGTTAATTTTGGGGGTTTTCTAAATAAATAAAATAAAAATATGTGTAACATATATTTTTTTTGGCGGTTTAATCCTCCAAGGGGATGATGGAGGTGGGGTCCAATCACACATAACCTATATTGGGATGATATTATGTGGTGGGTCCCACACGAGCTTGAACCCCCTTTAACCCTTGTAACTCTTGGACTTCCTCCATAATTGTGCCAACCCTCACTTCATTTAATTCTGACTCTCCCACTCCCCTATTCGAATTTTGAATCCTTTACACCACATTTTATTTAATGAGTTGTCTCATTTAATTAAACACAACTATTGTGTGTTGTTCTGCCAAAAAATAATAGACTCCTCCTCTATTATTTTTTGTTGGAGACTTGGTGGAGCCTTTCCTCTTCAACGAAGAACGACATCCTCTACAACGAAGAACACACTGTATCCGACGAAGAACGAGGATGACGCTCAAGCCCAGGATCAGCGGTGTGTGATGGGCGCAACCTACGACGACGTCTTCGAATTCATTTCACATGCCATTGACAAAATTCACTGAAATCAAGGTAGGGGATTTACGTTTGATTCTAACTTCTGTTCATTGTCGTTTCATCTTGGTTATAAATTTACCAATTGATATCACAATAATGTCAAAGGCTCGGACCGCACACGCAAGGCTCGAAACTCTCCCTTTTCTATTTATGTTTGTATATGAATGGTGGTGGAACAACAACGGAGGACGACATTGGGATGGCCATGAAGAAACAGGCGGCGCAAGGCCGTCGGGTCACCGGAAAGGCGCGACATCATCTGTTCATGCAGAGGAACCAAGGTTCATGGCCAGGTTGGGCCATGGCGGAGGAAGAATGGAGCCGTCGCTCTATGCTGGTGATGGAGAACTCCGACCAGGGTGGGCTGTAGTGGAGGGGCGTGGCGCCGTCACACCACGCCAGTGAATCTGGGAAGCCGTGACCAGGGCGGTCCGTGATGGAGGAATCACGGTGACTTTACACCATGTCGGAGCAAGAATCGGCTGGCCGCTCAGCCAACCGGACAAGGCGATACCCTTTCAGGTCCCACAGTTACCACCTCGTCGCACCATGCGCCGACCGTTTCGGTAGGTTGGGGGGTGTAACCCCCCCATGCGTGACCAGCTAGCCACAAGGGCCGGCCACCGGCTGTGCGGCCAGCCGTCGGCCCTGCCACCGGCAGCGCGGCCGGCCTTAGGCCACGCAAGCCCGCCGGATGGCCCGGCTGCCCTCGGGCGGGCTGCCCAGGGCTAAGCTTCCCTTCACCTGGGCCCCTACGGGACGGTCCGCCATGGCCGGGCCGCCCTTCGTATGGTCCGGCCTTCAGCCCGGCCACCCTTCTGGTCGGGGCGTGCCTTCGGGTCGGGCCGCTCCCTTGGTTCGGGCCCCCCACTCAGGTCGGGCCAACCACTCGGGCTGGGCTGACCACTCCAGTCGTGCCACACCCGCGGACTGGGTCAGACCCTAGTTCGGACCGGGTCAGGCTGGGTCAGTCCGACTGGGTCGGATCGGACCCGGACCTACCATGACAATTTACACCTTTAAGACCGCATCATGGGATACTGGTGTCTGATCGATGAACTGTCTGAGACAATGTCATATTTGTAGTGAGACAGATCTTTTGGAATACCCCGCTTGGGGTTTGGATGCAGTTGGGGTATGGTTGGGTTGGTTTGAACCTAAAAACCAACCAGGCCCCTAGGACAGAAATTCCAATAACTCACAGACCAGGCATCCGATTGAGGCGCCCTCTATCGTGTTGGGTTCCATATGATGAGATAGAACTTCAGGATACATCAACCTGAGACTTCATTGTAGATAATGCATCGACACTTTGCTCGAGGAGTGGACCATTCAAGAATCGAGCATGTTGTGTACGGAAACCCTATGGCTGGCTGCGACCGAGATGACAGGATCCTCTGTGGGTTTGACAGCGACGATACAGTACCAGGATCCTCCGTGTGATCGACAGTGATGACTTCTGTACCAGGATCCTTCATGGGATAGACAACGATGACATCTGTACCGGGATCCTCTGTGGGTTCGATAGCGATGACTTCTGTACTAGGATCTTACTTGGGTTCGACAGCGCTGATACTATTCCAGAATCCTATGTGGGTTCGGCATAGGAGATGATTCATTGGATACAATAAATCATCTCTACTTCTGTACATGAGTATTATACCTCTGTGAGTTGAGTCTTGTCTTTTAGTCGTTATCATCGAGATGATTGACTTTACTTTCTTTATGGAATGGATTGTGCTTGGGCTCGAGAGTTGGAGCCGGACTATGATTGGTAACTTAGTTATATATATGGGAATATACCTAAGTTGGGTTGGTTGATACTTCATGAGTTTATCTTTCTTCTGTGGTTTATCGTTAGTGGAATCTGGGGGACCTTCGGGGGTATCGGGGTCACCTACTACCTATTGTTATACTCACCCCTGCACGAGCTTCACCCACACCTTATTGTGTTCTGTACCGACGAAGGACAGCAGTGATCGAGGCTAAGGGTGACGGATGGGAGGATTCTCGGAGGTGGACTAGATGGGACATACCGCATGGACGAGTAGTTCGAGTTCTGTACCTACCCTTCAGCTAGGATTCCCCTGTGGACGATCGAAGAGATTTTTTTTTCCTTTTAACTTGTACTCATACTGGTTGTTCAGTTGGGCTTGTATACTGGCCACCATACATTCAAAACACTTTTCTTTTTTATATTAGTACTTGTTTCTTCTATTTCATGAGTTTAGTCTGTGTGTGTTATAGTTTTAAAGGAAATTCCTTACCTTTTATCAGGATTTCGCCTTTTGGTGGTAGTTGCCATCCCCTGGCCTATGGAAGGCGGGCTTGGTGTAGTCATGGCACTGGACCCGAGGACGGGTCGTGACAAATTATTAGTAATAGAGAATGGTGAGTACCATTTTATATGAGGGGGAAGGGAATCCATAGAAGCACTTGAAATATTAAATTAATATAAATTAATTTTTAAATTTAAATGACTTAATGATGTGTTATATAGAAAATAATATTTCTCTTGTTCTATTTCCTCAAATCCATTAATTTTTAGTCGACTATTTAATTTATTGTAATCATTATATTTTTGGTTTACCATTAATTAATCTATTTTAATTTTAATTGTAGTTAAAAAATTCAATATTTAAAGGATATATCTCATACATATATGGGGAACATTTCTTATAAGTAGAGAAATTATGATCCTGAAGAACTTATCATATTCACTTTTTAAATAAAATATTTTTTAAGATTTTTAAATAATTTAATAAAATATTATATTTATAAAATACCAGTAGTGTCAATTTTGACATTATTTATTTAATTGAGTTGAAATAAAATTCAAAATAAGGGTTTAATTTAAACAAGACCATTGAATCTAATTATAATTTTTCATATTCACCTATAAAATTTAGGGAGTAGCCTAATTAATTTGTGCTATATTTATTTTAATAATTTTCATATCATTTATTTAATATTATTGTTAATAATGTAATTACGGTATCACTAATGTGTTAGTATTTATGGTAATTATGTGATCTCTAAAAAATAAAAATAAATTTCCTTGAGGTAGAAAGTTTCATTAGATTTATATATAATCTTTATTATCTAATTTATATCATATTTATCACCATATTAAAATTATTGTACTGATAAAAAATAATATGGTGACATGTTATCACATTAATATATTTTAATAATATTTACTTAACATTCATGGAAAAATGTCTGTTAAATGAGTCAATTCAGATCCTTGTGTGTTAATAATAAAATTTTAATCATCCAATTGGGGTTTTTTTTAGGTGTTAGGGTAATTTTATTATCTTTATCATATTTTTTATTACCCGAATTTTCTTGATTTACCATTAACCATGTTAAATAAAAATGACGAATGTTACTATTAAATAAAATAAAAAATATCTACTTAAATAATTTTGGCCCACTGATTCCAAATATGGGATCCAATTTTAATAATTTTTTAAAAATAATTTTTAATAATTAATTTAAAGAAAATATTGTAGTCAAAATGAAAAAAATGTTTTTGAAACTAAAAATCATCAAAATATTGACATGTGTTTATATCTAATTTCAATGTGAAATGAATTATCATAACAAAAAATTTATTAAATTATAGTAAATTAATAAAATTATATATTAAAACTAATTCAATAGATAATATAACTATAATAACAAATTAGATGAAATAACAATTTCGAATTAAAATGTTTTATTTTTCACCATTCAATAAAAGGGGAATATTATCAAAAAAAAACCCAAAATTTATGAAAATTAAAAGTTTATATCCCCATTGAAAATATTATGTTTATTTTTTAAAATATTATTTATAGAATTGAAAAAAATAGATTTAAAATGGGTTAACCATCAAAAGTCAGTTAGAATGCCTTTTTTTGAAAAATACTCCTTTTATTTGTAAAATAGAATTTTTTATTATATTAGGTCTAGAAAATATATAATATGAATATTAGAAATTTTATTGAATTTATACCTCATTAATATAATACAACAATAGTGATTTTATTTATTTATATTCACAATTATTTTCATTTAAATATTTTTTTTCAGAAAAATACATCTTTTATCTTCAGTTGGATTTTATTTAATTTTCTAATTAATTGGGTGAAAATGAATCATTATATAAATATTTTTGAACCAAAATTTCATAATCTAGTAAATCATTTTTGTTCCCACCATTCTAATTTCTAAGTGAAAGCTATCATATTATATAATAATATTAATTTGTTCATTTAAGCTAAATGTGTTGTATCATGTTTGCTATAAAACATAGTGCCTCCTATAAAAAACATGAGATGATATAGGTTGAAATCTATAATGATCCATGAGAGATGAATTTTTGATGTTTTATCATTTATAATAAAATGGTGATAGATTATTCTCTTTTCTATTGATGGTTCATGAGAAAAAACACCAAACTCTTGATTCAGAGTTTGTTGTGGAAATTGCTTCACTAAATATATTGATGAAATATAATTAGAGAGAAATTTGTGATATATATTATGATCATAAAAGATTAAAGTATATTTTCACATTGAAATAGTTGAATATATGTCAAAGAAGATGGTTGGGGATAGTTAAACGTTATGACAGTTCAATATATTACCACCCTGGTAAGGAAAACAATGTGATATATACTCCAAGTTAAAATAATGATGAAATATTATCTTTGTTGAGGATCACAAAGGATTGAATATTTGTTGATATTAAAATGATTTATCTGGAGATATGAAATGAATTGGATAAATCTAATCTTTCTTAAATGAATGTACAAATATCTATCAAAGTGATGAATAAATAGGTGCATAATGAAAATATAGATATAAAGAAGAATGTGGTAAATATACTGAAATAAAACCTTGATTATGATGGAATAATAAGGTATATAAAATAATTATGTGTTCTCTATAAACCAAATATGAAGAATGAATTTTTGGATGAGACTCACAATTTACTATTCTCTATTCAACCTAAAGGTACGAAGATGTATAGATGTCCGAAAGAGTTTGTATATAGGGATATCATGAAGATGGATATTGCAGTGTTTGTAACTTGGTTCTAGTTATTTTATAATGTTGAGGTTGAGATACCGAAGTCTGAGGTGATTCTATAAACATTACATGTAATATAATTTAAATGAAGAAACACCACCATGGATTTCATATCTCGGTACCCAAAATTATTAATAGATATAATACCTTCAAGGTTGTAGTTGATCCCCTTCATAACTCATCACATTTCACTTCCATAACAGAATACTTATATGTTGATCATATATATATATATAATAAATTAAAGAAGTGTTATTTTTTATCATAGTAACATATTCTCTTATAGCATATCAAGATCGTTGTTTGAGCTTGATGTTCTAGTGAAGTCATCAACTGAGTCTAGATACATATTTTTGTTTTAGAATAATGTATCATCCATAGATATTTTTTTAGTACTATATAACCATTAAATCCATGTAGGATATGTTGTCATTTTGTATAGGTTTCAATGGGTATTGGTATGAACTCCTTCCATTAGTTGAGTTTTCTAACAAAAAAAATTTCATTCAAGTTTTTGGATGGGTCTTTAGGAAACCTAATATGGAAGGAAGTGTACAACTCTAATATAATTGGGTTAAATTGGTTAAAAATGTATTGGTACCCATGCTAGGTGAGGGAGTGATATAGAAAGTTATATCCACTCAATAGCACATCAACATATCTCGGAATCGACAAAAATTTTTTTGCTGACAATCATCGACATTATCTATTATTTGATATTTTTTATAATTATTTTATATGAATTTCATGAAGGAATAAGACAATGAGATTCTAAAAAATGAAAATTTAATCCATAGAAATATTTTATTTATTGATATTATTTATTAGTAGGTACATTAGCTCAACGGTTGGCGCTTCCACAAAACATCTCTCAAATTCATAATGTGTTCCGGGCATCTCTCCTTAGAAAGTACATACCCAATTCATCACATGTACTAAAATTATAGAATTTACCAGTATAACATGATACATAATATTAATAATATTCAGTATGAACATTTTATTATAGGGATAATGTGTTATAGATGAAGACCACTGACTTGGTGAATGCTCTCGACTAGAATTAGAAATTAAAAGAAGCTACATGGGAACCCAATGATGTAATAAAATAGAGATGTCCTCAATTAATGTATCATAGTGTTTAATTTCAAAAAAAAATTAATGGGGAAGAATTTAATACCTTTATAACTTATAATATAATTTTATTTGACTAAATTTTTTAAATATATTCAATATCTTGTGTTACATTTAACAACATGATTAAAGGGACCACAATACACTATTAAAATATTATTATTTACTACTATAGTTATCACCATTCTGTTGTATTAGTGGATATTAATATGAATAAATAAATTATTAAAAACATATGGATATGTATGTATAAAATTAATTCATTGGTTTTCCGTTAATTAAAAATAAACATAAAAATTATTTTGAAACAAATAAATAAATTTTCATAATAAAACATTTTTTATGTGTCAAATGTATATTTACCTTCATAAATGAAATTAATAAGTATTGGTAAACTAATTTAATTAAATTTATTTATTGAATATTCAATAAAAACATTTAATATACATTTATTACTTTTCTATGCATGGGATAAGAAAAACCAATTTTTATTCGTTAAATGTGTTTTTTAAAAAATATTTTCGTACAATTCACACCGTTATTATTAAAATAAATTTAATCCACTTATAGAAAGTTAATATTGGAAAATTAATTTAATATATAAATTCGGTGGTTCAAAAATTTAAAGTTATAACTTTTTATTTTTTTTCAATATGTATAGTAACCATAGTAAAATTTATTAACTCTGCAAAGAGTAAATCATGTTAATCATGGTTAAAACTATGTGATAAGGCCTTATGTTTTCAAATCCATTATTTTTGGAATAATTTAATTCAACCATTACCAAAATATGATCCAATTTTTTTTAATGGACACCTACTGATTAAAATGACATATATAATATTTAAATTAAAGAATGTTACAAAATGTCACACTCTTAGTTTGAAATATCTTTTATGTCTCCACATAAGAAAAAAGAATAGTCTGAATTAACATAAATGATTATTTTGTGAATAATTAAATTTCATTCATGATGATGATTAATTTATAATTTTTAGTTATAAAATAATTTCCATATTTTTTGGCAATGTTAATGTAGTAATAATTTAATTAAAATAATAATAAAATAATAATTTTAAAAATATTAAAATTAATATAATTCACTAAGGTTATAGTGTTAGAAGACCTTTCTAATTCAATATAACATATATTTTTCTATAAATATTTGTTATTAAAATGAAGGCTTTTGTTTATGTTATTTATTATAAAATAAAATAATAGAGTCGAAATTGACATTAATGATATTTTATCAGAATAATATATAATTAAATTTTTAAAAATAATGAAAATATTAAAATAAGAATAGGTTGAAAACATATAGTATAGAATATTATACATTTTCCATTTATCAATTCATTGTATCATTATAAGTAAAATTATACTTCATTAAGTGTAAATATGAGTTATTGTGGTTAAGGATAATATTTGTTAACGAAGCGGTTAATCAAAAATATAGAGTCTAAAATTACCCCAACACGAATTAAAATTTATGTTTCAAAGTTATTTAAGACCCATAATACCATATATTCTAATATCTATCAATTTTGATTAATTTTAATATTGAATTACTTTATTATATTTTAATCTTTTAAGATATCCCAAGAGTTCCCTTCCCCTCATTTGTTAGTGGGCACACATCCATTCTATTCATTAAACGACATTGATCCCATTGTTATAACTATAAACTGATAAAATTGATTATAATATTTTTCTACATAAATCTTAATGGTGTGGGTTTTTTGAAAATATAAACCCTAAATTTTTTAAGAGGAGATCAAAATGGTTTCTTTCGAATAAAAGGTTAATTCCTTAACTAATCACATTCAATTTAATTATTATTTTTTTAAGACTTTTTTATTTTTAATTAAATAAAATTTAAGCACTATAAATTTTCTAAATTTAATTGTGGTTATAAAACATCCTTTATTCTCTTTATTTCTATGAAAAGGAAAATGAAAGAATCACCCATTCATATGTGTGGCTTACTATGTCCTCATACTAATACATTTTATTTTCCAAAACCATATTTTATAGATGGTTATTATGATGGTTTTAACATTAAAATATTATAATTAAATCCTAATTATAATTAGTTAATTATAATATCACAATAACCATCATACATTACTATCTGTTGTAAAATAATAATGTCACTCGTGTATACTAGTGGACTACTATCTCCATGAAGTGTTATGATTTTTTTCATAGATGTTTTACTTCGATGGGAATAAAGAAAAATTTAATTAATATAAATTATTTTTATTATATAATAATGAATATGTAATAGTTAATTACTATTAACCATTATTTCAATACATCATTCCCAAAGTGAAAATAGTTTTCATGAATATGTACACCGTACTGTCTCCATGGATAGTGTAATTGATTTTTATATCAGTATTTTGTATGAATGATTATACATATAAATATAATATATATATATATATATCATATTTATATCAAAATAAAAATCCTGTAAATTATGGATCCATGATCATGGTATAAGGATTAAAACTATTGAAGAAAACCCTACATGAAAATTGAAGTAGATATCACCGAAAATACTGATCTTAATAATGAATTGTTAAAAAATGTATGATAAAAATATTTTAAGTAAATAATATTTGTAATGATATATACATTTATAATTATGGTTCTATTATTTATTTATAAAAAATATCTTGGTATTATTTAAGTGATTCAAACCTATAGAATGGAAGTTGTACCTAGGTAAGGTATTTTCATCGCACTTTTATTTCTGTGAGCAAATAAAATATTCACCATATTATTGTTTTATGTGGTGAATATACTTAAAAATATATTTTTTGTGATTCATCATATGAAATTAATGTGGGTTAAAATATATATATACATATATATATATATATTTGTTTCATTCATGGGGCTTACAATTCAAATGTTACCAAAGAGGAAATGTTTTTAGGTTATAATCTCATTGATTATTATGATTATTATGATTTACATTATGATGATAAATTATTATGAAATAACACTCAAGAAACACATTTAGTTTATTTTCCGCGTTATATTTCATGAATGAAAATTCCTTCCTTGTATTTTACTCTCTTTAAATACTCTTAAATTCAAAAAATGTTTTAATGGAAAATCGTCTTTACTCCTCAATTCTCTAGAAAATACCTTTTTCATATTCATGTTTTATAAAAATGTATTAAAGTGTATATTTACAAGTACATGATGATTTTTAATATTAATTAGTACCATATTTTACTTTTTATGAAAATATTTAAATATAATTTTGTCTTAATTTTCTAAATTATGTACTATTTGAGATTTTACTAACAACGTGAAGAGAATATTTTCATTTAACATAAATGTAATGAACAAAATTTCCAACCATAATGAACACTACATAATGTAAATATTAAATAATGATATTCCTAGACTATTTTCAAAGAACAATTTTTATAGGTTTTCTTTAATTTTTATATTCTAATAATTTATTTTTAAAGTGGAATGTGTATTTTCCTAAAGAATGATATATGGATCATGTAACATTATTTTTATAAAATAATGAAAAAACCCTTCATTTCACTTATTCTCTATTTTTTAAATTATCCAAGGAAACCATCATTCTTCATTATGTGGATGTTTTATTTTTATGATGTCAAACTTTGTGTGGGACCTATTCCTTTTCCAAGGGTTATAAGATGATTAAATGATGAAATATTTGAGAATGACATTTATTTTCCAAGAGTTATGATGTGATGAAATATTTATGAAACTCATTTCTTTTCATGGGATCTAATATGCTGAATGTTTTAATATATTTTATAACACATATGAATGGTTTAAATTAAGTAATGGGTGCTCTCATAATTATATATCCCTCCAATACAATGGGTTATGATTGATATCTCACGAGATACATTGTAATTCAATGGGGAGTGACCCATTTTTAGTAATATAATATGTCCAAAATGAAAGTAGCTGGAGTGAACCATGAATACTATGAGTGTTTTGGTAGTAAACTCAATACACAATGATAGTTATTTCAGTAGTCCTTAATATCTATTTAAATATATTTTAATGCTTATGTGTATGGCATAAAATTATTTCTAATGAAAGTTTTTCCCATCATGGATCATGTTCATTGATTAATTTATGTTTCATATATTAAAAATTTTATATATTTAATCCATGAATTAATATTTTGAACTATGATATACATATAATGGTTGTCCCCTTTTATAGTCATGTTCTCAAGACCTTATTCTCATTTTCGGTCTATATATCCATTGGTTACCCTTACTGAGTATTTAAGATCACCCTTTCATATATATTTTCCCATGTTATATTGAAATATATTATGTATGATATTTCTAAGAAGGGTTATTTTTATTATGATTTTAGTTAGAGATTATGTATTAGATATATGAACTAGTTGATTCTGTATCCAAGATTCCAATGATTCTAGAAAATTTCAATTTTATCATGAATGATTATATTATGTAATAAAAATTCATCTAATGAGATATAATATCTATGTATACTACATATTATTTACTATAAATTTATGTTCCCTGCATCAGGAAACCCAGTTATCATCATCCACATTGGATATAGATTCCTTTAAATTGGTATGTTTTGTGTGATCATGCCCGGAAATGGCTACCATCACATAAAAAAGAAGGCCATATGCATGAATCATCTCTAATGGTTATGGCTATATGTCCTGAAGAATGTATTTCTTGTTATAATCGTAAACCAAAAAACAATTCTCATTAACCTAATGTGGAACTTATAGAGTATCTTTTCCTAAAAAATCTGTTTTGTCCAATCCTATTTTGGACACCGCTTCAGTTATCATTACCTCTATTATGGGATATACCTAATAAAGAAATTTCCACTGGTGGATGGGCCCCCAATGTGTCTTTTACTACCATTAATATGCAATATTAGAAAAAATTAATTTTTTGGATGAAAATGAATTGTAAATGTTAAATAGAAGGATATATATTGGTAGAGTAGATGATGATAAATATTGGGGACATTCACTGGAAGCCCTACCAAAGGTAAGATACCAATAGTGATTGATGACTCAAACACTAGCAGGTGCTCTATAATAGAATTCATTAGACTAATTTCAGATAAATAGTATAAAAATGTTATTTAACATTGTAAATATGACTTTACTTTCTTATAAAACGATAAAAATATGTTTGTATATATTTTTTCACATCAATTTTTAATGAATCTGATGCTAAATGGTAAAAATATATATTTTTCAATGGTTTTTATAATAACCAACACTAATAAATAAGACATAATAATTACTATGTTTTAGAAAATTTCCTAATCATCAATTTCACTGGTTGTGGGGCTAAAACAAAGTAAGAAATAAATGTTGTGGCCTTAAAAATGTGTACTTATATAGGAAATTCATATGAAGATTTTTTAGCATCCATTTTGTTTAAAACTCACACAAAATAAGATTTATATTTTTTTCGGTGTCTGATTGTTTACAAAACTGATGCTAAAAATAACCATTGGTAGTATTTTTTTATATTTTTTTTAACAAAACTAGCACTAAAAAAATAAAAAAAATTGATTGAATCTGTTTTAAAGAAAACCGACACCAATAATTAAAAAGATTTCTTACCATATTTTAGATCATTTCCAATACTTATATTTGACTGGTTATGGAACTAAAATAGAGTTACAAATTAAAATATATGTCCTTAAAAAGATGGAATTTTAAGGGTTGATTTTAGAGAATTTTTTTCATCAGTTTTGTTTAAAACCGATGTTGAATAGGATTTCTATATGTTTTTAGCATAATTTTATTTACAAAAGCGATGCAAAAAATACCAATATGTATCGTTTTTTTGTAGTGTTATAATGAAAATGAGGAAAAAATGTTAGAAAAAAATTTGGCCTTCTTTTTTGTAAACTGATAATAATAATTAAAAAATAATTCTATGATTTTGATATATTTTCCAAGATTCGATTTGACTAGTCATAGAGCTAAAACAGAATTATGAAATAAATGTTATGAGTACGGAATGTTGAACTTCTCTAAGTGAATTTGAAGAGATGTCCAAAATTCTAAGGCCATAAATTTTAATACATAACCCATTATAGCTATACAACTAGTAAAACAGGATCATATGAAATGATAAAAAACATAGTATAATGTTTTTAAAATTATGGGCATTTTTTCAAAACATATGAAAAAAGATATTATTTTATTACTTTTTTGTGTCAGTTTATTTAAAAAATGACACCCAAAATGATATTGATGGGAATTGTTTGTGTCGATTATATAAAAACCCGATGCTGAAATATCAAATTCAATCCACTTTGGCATTAGTTTTAGAAAAACCAACACCAAATAAGAGTCCTCAAATACGCGGGTTTAGTATTACAATTTATTCACAACATGTATTCCACTATTTAAAATTCAACATAAATTGTAATACAATGTCCTTGAAAATATTTTCTTTTCTACATATAAATCAATTTTTTCATTCTATTAACTTTTTGGACCTCTTCAATTCAATCATGTTTTTAACGTGGCTACAATTAATGATTTGGACACAATATCTTTTCAAATCCCTAAATTTGATTATTACCATTTTCCTTTATTGCAAATAATCTCAAAAATATTCATTATAATGATTATTTATTCTTATTATATAGTTATGAATATAAAACATTTGGATGAGATTTACCTACCACGGTGGAAAATTCATTATCAATCAGTATTTTCATTTCTCATGAGTTCTACCCTAAAATTATGATATATGATGATAAAAACTTATCATTTTGTGGGAAACTCCTAAAATAATTGGAATATGTTTGAAGCCTTTTGTTTATTTTATTTCATTTCGTGTATATAATTTTCAATCATGTTTTATTTGGAACATGTTGTATCCATTAATACATTGCTATTTTCATCATATAACAACCATAATTATTTATCCCTAACTCTATTTTTGCTCCACAACCAATCTAATCGATGATTAGTAAATATTATCAACAATGGTAAAAAATAATAATTTTTGGACTCAATTTTTTTAAAATCGAGTTCCAAATTTTGTTTTTGGGAATCTTTTTTTACAGACACCAAAATTATTTTTTAACGTTTTAACATTGATTTTTAAACCTATGGATTTTTTTTTAATATTTTGGCATTAGATTAATTAAAACTGGATGCCAAAAATGATATTGATGGGTATTTTGGGCATTGTTTTTGGAAACATCATATTCCAAAAAAAGAAATGTAAATCCGTTTTGGAATTGGATTATAAAAAACGATGTGAAATGACATATTTTTTACATCATCAGCTTCAACATTAGTCAAAGCAGATGTTCAAATTAAAAACTGACATTAAACTTCGTTTTTCTACTAGTGAGGAAGAGATAAGTTATCACGGAGAGATAAAATGAAAATTTATAAATAGAATAATTTAGGGATATTATTGGAAATTTTCTAGTCTTCCTTGGAGAAATTGACATGCTACCGTAGGAAAAAAAATTCCAATATGATAGGTGGATATCTACTTGTGACAATAGAATAAAAAGATGGTAATTCTCATTCCCTCTCAATGTTAGGGTCCACCCCATCCTACCCATTAGATTCATCATAGATCTCCACTAATTTAATGTCATATAATATCTTCACATATAATGGAAAATGGATCATTAATCCTAAAACATGGATTATAGTTTCAAATAAGTAATATATTTAAAATATTAAAGGATATGCTTTAGAGTCTTCTTCTAATAAGAATTCCTGGATGGTATAAATTCCTTATGAATCCTTGGACGATTCGTCCACCGATCATTTTCTATTTTTAATCATTCCCCATAGTGATTTTTATAGGAGGTTATGTACCTAAATATATAACCTTGTGATCTAGGGTATGATCCACGACATAGGAGTGGATCTTTTCTTCCACCACATACGGGTACATCCCCACCTTGGACCTGGAATCATAGAAGTGTTCCATGGAATAACCCTACCTGAGGAGGGGGAGGGGGTAAATCCCCTCATCTAAAAGATTCATCATCATACCCTACATAATGTTTAATTTTCCAAAAATATCTTAGTCCATATAGAGATTTAGGGAAAATAATGTCTTCAGGTATGTCTATGCGCCACAATCAGTTCTTGGATCCACACCATGTAAACTCAGGACTACTCTTAAGGATTATACCTCTTCCCAAGGCTTCTTTTATAGGATATATGATCCTTCCATCACAACTACTCTATGAAATTTACCCCATGTAGATATTGGAGATTTTATGTATCTAGTCACTGCACAATATCCTAGACCAGTGCCCCACCATGTCATTTTCCTCCAACAGAAACATTCCCATTGTCCACAGCTATGTTCCTCAATCCAATGATTCTACCCAAATGATGGTTTTCATAAATCATTAACTAGGATAAACTGTCTCATAGCACTAAATGTATTCAAGAAGAGCACATATAAATATTATTACTGATTGAACTTGTTCAACCCCCTATCATTTTTTTGCAAAAACAACTACCATAAGTATTAGATGACCATGTAGTGGTATTGAATGTGTTATTTAGTTCACACCTTGCTGGTTATCCCCATGAGGAGGAATAACTAGTTGTAGAATGGTATGTGGTGAAAGATTCATAGACCACCATGTTTTCGACCCTCACCCCCCCTTAGAAGGCCAAGAAGCAGGATTTCAACACTTTCATCCATTACACCATCAATCATAATAGTCCCAATTGGAAGGGGTAACAGATGGAAAACAATAAACATTGGTAAGCCAATCCTCATAAGTACACCAGCATGATCTATCTAAAGAGATCAAATCCTATAAATGTTCATCATTTGTAGTTGAATATCATTGTCAACTGGACTAATGGGGTTTGAGTACATAGACCAACCATGTGTGCGATGAACCATCCATATAGAAAATGAAATTTCGAACACACAAGGATAGGTTTATTCATCTTGATGATGTCTTTTAAGCCATTATATAGCTTCAGAATCCCCATTATGTCTATGTTTATATGTCGTTCCACTACCAGCATTGTCAATAGGATGCGCATGATCTTCCACAAAACTATTTTCATATAATGTGCAGGGAGAATTCCCCCATTGATGAGAATCATGATGAATCCCACCAATCCGGAAATAGGGGTGAAGGTCATCACATTTTACCATATAGTTTCCACAAACCTCTATATGGGAATACCCAAAAGATGTAATCATTCCCTCTTTTTGAAGACTTTGGTAACTATCAGGGTATCCTGAGTATCCATTTTATAATCTCAATTAAGAAGTAACTAATCCACTTCTTGAAAGGGATTCCCTTCATACTGGGATTGGGATTCTTATCCCCATGCACTATGCCCTGTATATCCCTTTACATTTCCATCATTTTCTCGTATCCTCTACTATGTTCTCAGGGGGATGAAACACATCACACATTTACCTAGGAATGTGGATTATTGTGATCTGGAAGAGGTCCCATAGGAATATGTCTACCTCCCCATGATACCGATGAAATGTATTATCCCTCGGTGAAATCATACTCAACAAATTTGGTCTGATATCTTGGTGGTGGTATATGTGAAACTATGAATTACATACATCATTGTATCACCCAAGTATCTTCAGATCCTCCTTAAACTCATTATATTTAAGGATAACCCAATATTCCTAGGCCATGTTATTCTTGATGTAGTTCCCCTAAAATAATATTGGCTCCTCTATTTGGCCTTTGAGATGTCTATCTAGGACCACGTGATGATTAACTCATACAATGGGGTAGAAATTATATTGTAAAATCCACCAATTTTTTTCATCTTCATTGGTTTCCAAAGTGAATAGGAATTGATCAATGAGAGGTTCGTTATGTAGTTAGTGGATGTATATATGTTCCACCAGTATTCCAAATGAATTCTTCATAATAAACAAGAGGATTCATCTTAGTCAGTAACAAGGCTGAACACCTCATACCTTATAATGAAACAATATAATTGAATACTATAATAAAGAATTTAGTACTTAGTATCTTTTATAAAAAAACTTATAAAATTTTTCATTCTCTGAAAAACTGTAATAGTCATCTCCTATAATGATGTTCCCAACCATATACCATTAGAAGGAAGTGGTGAATTCAATAGCATTAATGGTTATAAAAAAGATTTTAAAAATTTTCTTAATAATATTAAATGTTGTTTGTTCATAATGGTTGAATGATCATAAAATATGTCACGAATGAAATATGTTCACTTAAACAATTACTCATGTAATTTTTATGCATAAGAGATAATATATATGTCATCAACTAAATATATCAGTTACAGAACTCAAATAAAGGTGGCGAGCTTCACGAAAAGAGTGGAATTTCCAATTTAATGTGAAAAAATCATGATCAACTTTGGTGCCCATTCTAATATTTATAGGACATGGTTTGTTTTGGGTTTTATGAGTTTGAATGCCATATTACAAATTTTTTTCAATTTACCCTCATAATACAACCCTCATTTCTTGTGTTGGATGCCATTCTGATGGGAGACATTTATTGATGCGAAAAATACATTTCATGGGATAAATTGATGAATGAACTAGAATTTTGGGCTGATTGTGAGCCCAAATATACCCAAAATCCACCCGAGGGTCTAGATTCATGATGTTTAAATCCTTCATAGAGTAAAGTGGCATTATAATGGTCATTTGATCACATAGAATGTATATCTTATGTGAATATGTAAAAAAATAACCAAATTTATGTATGAAACAATAAGATTCTTATAAATACATATATTCACCCATCATTTAATGGGATACAACCATTAAACATCCATAAATATATTTAAATTCATGGAACCCTATAATTTTCATTCCAAAGGCATAACAGATTCCATTATGTATCCATCCTTCATGAATAACATCCCATTAGTTCCTTGGAAGCTATGTTTATGGTGGATATGTCTGTCATGAAGGATCTATCCTTCCATGACAAAGGAAAAACCCTCGCACCTCTTGGAAGTTTTCAAGGCGTCTATATTTTAAGAAACCTGAATTGGAGCCAAGACATCAATACAATACATGGAATATATCCTTGACAAAGTTAAATCCTTTGTGATATGTTTTTCCTTCAAAAGACCAATATCATTCTCAAACCCCCAATATATCAAAAAACCCTCTTCATAGGCCCTTACATGATCCCTTCATTTATAGAACATACCATTGTAAATATTTATAGCCCATGTGTAGTGAACCAATTCGAATCAAATTCATCCATGCCTCGACCTTTTGTTTGACTGGTGAGTTCAACCCCCATTCCATGAAACTTTTATCCATGTATAGGTGGGAAACATCTATTACCCTTGCTCCTAATCATAATCACCATAATCTAGGGACCCATAAAGGTATCCCAGACATGGTATTGTTTATACCAAGTGACATACAATAAATCCTACATATTAGACACAAATTTCTCTATGTTGGAATCATCATAGAAAAAATATTTTCTTTACTTGCCCGAAGGGGTATTATTGTATCCTTCTCTCTTACATGGAAAGGGTCTCTTTGAGTGAAATCCCTATAAATTCCATGATATAACACAGTAAAAAGAATCCCAACATCCATATAATATGATATAAAACTAAAATTTTCTTCAGCATAAGACATTTAACAATATATTTTTCAATATTCAATGAACATAGTATTCCCTATGTATGAAATGAATTGGATAATACCTCACCTTCTAGGATGCATCTATGCATATAGAACACACCATACCATACTCTCTATCCTTTTTCACAAGTGTGATTACTGCAATATGTTAAACTATAGAGACCATTCATGTCATGTAATTATATACTATGTACCCACACATCATAGATTTTGATCAATGTATCCTTATAGGGTAATTATGAAACCTCCCTGAGATTCAGTCATTATACCCCAGCCCCAAAATTAATTCGATTGCCTCCCCCATGGCATGTGATAACTCAAAATTGTGATCATTCCCCCTAATAAAACATTCATCCTCACCTCCCAAAACCAAGTTCCCCGCCAAACCTTGGTTTCTCCATGTGATAGTAACTCAAAACCATACCAACATGAAACAAATGTTCATGGGAAACATCCCTATAAGACAATAAACCCATGATGTTGTCCCTAAAAAACTCTAAACCTATGACCACAACCCCTAATGACTCTAAACATGTTACCAAGTCCTTATAAGACTCTAATTCTGTGTCCATGTCCCCATAAGAAATGATTTTTTTTACTGTGTCCCCACAAGACGTTAAACCTATGGCCACATCACCTTTTTGATATTCCCTACTTCATGTGATGACCAAAGGAATATTGATGAAAACACCATTGGTTACCATTGTCTAATAAGATATGTTACCCCATTACAAACCTGGGATGACATGGGTTCTACACCAAAGATTCCTTGTACATTAGATTCCATGGACATCAAAAATTTAATAATTTACAAGTTCCCAAAACCCCTAAAATAAGATACGCATTGATTTTTCCAACAACAATATCAACACTAACCATTGGTACTATCTTTATTTCGAAATAATTAGTGTCATTAACTGGTGTCCCCTACATGATGGAACTGAAAAATAATGTCACAAACATAACTCCAATATATGAGGGAGACAACGCTAGGTAATGTCATCCAAGAAGGATTCCATTGAAAGTGAAACCGACATCCCATCATCTAATTCTGATAAAGGATATGACATCATTAGATATGGAAATAGAGTTCTTCTGCCATTGGAAAATTGTAATTTGAAGAAACCCACAACCCAAGAGTAGGTGTGAAAAATCCTTGTAAGTGAACCACTCCATGAGTGGCAAGGTAAAAAAGTGCACCATCAACCCAATGAGTCACAAAGTGGAATGTGTAAGAAAATAATTGTCTTAACAAACATGTTTCATTCCCTTAAATGAGTGTGTGATATCACACATTACATTCCTTACATTAAGTCATATTGATATTTATTTTCTACCTTGTCGGTACTAGGTTAAAAATATGTGTTTCACCATCTTAATTATATCCCTAAAATAATAATGGATGATTTGAATTATTCATCATCGATCTTATCATGTCGATCATTGTAAGTTTCCCTAATTTACCTACATCATTCAACATTAGTGTATATGATGGATTTATTTGCAACAGAATACTAAAATATGATATAATTTCACTAAAATATTGTTAAGATATTTACCCCCTCAGTAAAATTTAATCATATTTTTTCCAATTACTATATTTATTCTCTAATTCATTTTGGAATTATCTAAATTTATTAAAGGGATCAGACTTATAACTCATCAAGTAGACAAAACCACATATTCTAAATACATCAGAAATGGTTTTGAAGATATAATATCTACTAATAGTTTCAACTAGAAAAGGTCCACAGATATATTTGTGTACTAATCCTAGAAGCTATATAGAATTATAACACTATCCAACTAATGTTATTTTTTCATTATACCTTTAAGTAGAAATGAAATATTTCATGTCGTGTTTTATCAAAAGTGCCTAAATAACAATTTTGGAAGATCATTGTCTAAAGATTATTTTTTAAATGACCCGGATGGTGATTTCACAATCTATTTTCTAATGATTAATGAAAACATGACTCATTATGAATTTAAAATATATGGTTTTCATCATTTAATAAATAAATACAATTAATTAATTTTTTTTATACACTAAAAACATATATTTCTGTAAAAGGGGCAATATTTATATCCAAATTTAAAATTAAATCCATTTTTTCATGGAAATAAAAATATATTGTTTTTTTATTAAAACATTGACCAAAATAAAAATTCTTTAAAGACAAAATCATTCTAGTTGGAAATAAAATGTGTAGGTCTCTTATAGAAATGGATAAAAGTCGTACTCTATTCGATGTTTGAAGATCCACTTCTCCTAAATAAATCTTTTGAAATGAAAAGTATTCTATAATTTTTATGTTTATATGAGCACAAAAATCTATATCTATTACTAAATGTATTGATATAGAATGATTACACTTTATAACGAACAAAATCTTATCTTCACCTTACTATTGGGTGTAATTATTCATCCAATGGCCATGATTTTGTCCTGAAAAAGATACCAATTCATTTGATATTTCATGCCATCGAGTCCACTTCATCTTGGAAGGAGGATACTCGTTAGGTCCAGTAGATTATATACCTCGATAGGGGGTTGAATCAGGGTATTACTTATTAGGAAAATTTCTCCTATAGATCTTCTTTCATTATTGGATAAAACTATCTTCTATCTCCATCCCATTGTAGAGTATGAAAAAATAGTAATGCAAGAACATGACATAAAAAATTGACATGGATCACCATCACTAGGATATATTCATGGATCATACACCGGTGATGTACTGATGTACCAAATCCACTAAAAGTGCACTACCATTTACAATTTTTTGGTGCAGACTCACAATCCCTCCTAGTTTATAACCAATTACAATTTGAAAGCTCATTGCTCTTTTGACTAAAGTGTGTTCACTGATCTTCAGAAGAACCAATAAAAATTTATATACTTTTAGGTCCCTTAATTATCACCAATGTATCCATCATACACAATATTTAGATTCTCGATTGATATATAACTTTCATCCACAGATTAACACAACTTTACCATTGTACAACTGGGAAACTCTAAATATTTCACGCAACACTTAATATGTCTTGCACGAAACATTAAATCCATGTGTTTAAGATTATAATTTTTCACAAAACACCCATTGTGCACAACTTAAATCTTATGGGAAACTCAAATCTTACTTGAAACTTTCTTATTTTGTGTGCAACTCAAAATCATTCACCAAACTCCCATTTCACAATATCTATACACGATCAACATCTTAGATTCTCTCTATGTATTGAGATCCTTTGAATTAGGGGGTAACCTATTATTTATAATTGTCGTTTACCCCTGCAGAGAAGATTAAACATGTCGCGTATGATCCTCCTTGAGTACTATAAACCCCATTTGACGTCTTATTGGGCTCACATTTTTCTTTCACACAACCTCATCTTTTGCACAGATTTTCAATTCTTTGGCGCTCATCATGCCTTTTCTATTTTTTGATATTCTCTTCCCAAAACATGACTTGAACAGATGTTTCCAAACCAACTTCAATCATGCATGAAACATCCCTTACCAAGAACACATTTTCCTATTTAGTGACTTTTAGGCCCAAAACTTTTGAAAACACTGGAAAATGATGCCATATTAAATAATATCTTTTTGTACGACCTCCAGATCGACCATTCCTTTATAATGTTTATTTCTAAACATATTTTTTCAAGAAATCTCTGGAACTTGACAAATCATTATGGAAACCCATTTTTTCAACAAGTAAACCCTATTTTTTAAACAAAAATAAACACATAAAAAACAAATCAAATCTACATTAAGGGATTTTTCCCAATAATGGTAGATAGAATTATACCATGATTGAGTAATGTAACCCTCTTCCAATTTCTTACTTTTTTTATCTACAAATAAGAGTAATTTTTTCCAGTACCATTTCCATGTCAACTTGTAGAATGAGTGTAAGATTTTATGAATGAAACATCTCCCTTTTTATCGTGTTGTAATTCCCAATCAATCTAGATAGTGATTTACGAAGTGAATAAATGATGCATTTTGTGTAGAACTCATCATGGAATTCAATTCCCATGAGGACAAAGAACTCTGGGTAGCCAATATTTTATCAAACATGTCTCCCAAAAAACACTAAATCTCCAAAAATTCTTTTAAAAAATTAATTGGAGATCTCATCCCTCTATCTCATCACATTCTATTGATAGAGTTTTAAATGTTGAGATATCATTTCATACACATCCATATCCTTGTATTTATTAATAATCTCCATGGACAAGGAATATAGAAAAATGTAGTAGACCTATATAGAATTATCCAAATGTTTATCATGTAGATATAATTCTTCCCCACCATCACCATCAATAGTCACTTAAGGAATGAAATTTTTCAACACATATAATTTAATTTCAAGGAGTAGAATTGTGAACAAGTAACTTTTCATTATTTAATATTTGGGCCAGGGAGAATGATATCCCTCCCATGTATTGATCATAGTGATATGGTTGAATTCATGTGTATTTTTGATTCAATAATTAGTGAGAGTATAATATTTGTAATTAATATGATTTATAAATATTAAATAATAAATATTATATTTATTAATCTCAATGTATTTATCAAAACCTATTATCACCCACAACTAACTTCATAAGATCATTTTTCTTGAATATTTTACAGATAAATATCTATATGCCCCCTTTTTATAACCCATATATAGGCATATCAAGTAATTTTAAGATATCGAGGCTGGTATAGCATGAAAAAAACATTATCTCACAACTCCATGATCTATTGTGTGGGTTCCCCAATCCAAAAATCATGAATTTTGATTACCTAAAAAATATTCATAAAAGGTTCACTATGTCTAATGGAAGTGATAAAACATTAATGTGAACTAGGTTAAGTCAACATAAATATTCAACATAGAAATTCCATGATATTTGAAACCACCCCAAAAAACGATTGTAAATCATATTTACCTATAGTATGAATCCTACTCCAGTAGTTGAAACTTATAATGACTTAATATATATACTTTCATTGTTTGAATATTTTTTCCAAAATAACCCATTTTATCATTATTGCAGGCTTTCTAATATTAAGTGGATTTAACTGTGTGAATAAATCTATGCTAAAAAATGTTACACATAACCCAATTTATTTAATTTGTATCTTTCATGATTTTTAATTCATCAATTCATGTGATCATGAAAACAATTTCATACATAAATCAACTGTTAAAATTGATAGAAATAAAATAACAAGATTCATGTGATTTTGATCCTTTTTAATGGGTTGTTTATCTATCAGGTGATGATTTAATTTGTGATCTAGGGGAAAATAAACTTGATACACGACATGGTTTATCTTGTATCTTTCCAAAGTTTCACCCTTATATCTCTTGGAATGGAATCTTCGTGAATCCAAACATGAATGTCCTCCACTCACCTAAGAGCTCCATCTATTAATTATGATTTTTGTCACACATGAGTGAAGAGAATCAAAGGCTTCATCTATGGGGTATACATAAAATTAACCCATGGCCATGTAGACCCATAGAAAATTAGAGTATATTTGATGAACAAGCCATAAATTTATGTTAATGATAAATTGAAAGGAAACAAACACAATTATAAGTCCGAGCCTATGAACATGATCATACACATTAAATTAATGAGTTATAGATTAAATAATCTAGCATCAATTCTGAATCAATCCTTTTTATGAAAATTCATGCATGAATAAATTGGTTTTCTTATTTCATTAATCAATTATTTAATCTTAAATATCATCCAAAAAAATTTAGATTCTCACAAATCAATTTTTTTTAAAAAAATTTCCTTTAAATTTAAATATTTTCAAAATATATACCTTTGACAAAACATGGTGAGGAACCATCTAAAATTCAATGTGTTTATGATATTAGTTCATTTCAAAATCATCAATCTTAATGAATACATTTCCTATCACAAAATATCATGGAATGTAATATTAAATGAGTTACACAGTAGCACTTGTTTTTTATATAGCGTGTTAGGTCTTAATGCACTTAGAGTAATCAATTTACGGTGAATTATACACATAATTTAGATAAAAATATTTCATATAATTATTTTTAGATAGGTATATATTTATACATATAACATCCTGGAATGACTAACCACTAATATGGTAGATATTCCAGGGGTCACATTTCTTCAACAACACCTCCTCGTGTGCCAGAGGTTGCCTACTAGCATCAAGGGTCTAAGGAGGTGATTATAGAAAGACTATACCCTCATGATTAGAGTATCACTGTGGTATATTAGGAAATAATAAATATTATAAAACATTGGAATCAGAATATTTAAAAAGGCAGAGATGCAGAATAATAAAAATAATTAATGAATATAAAATATGGAAAATTCCATCGAACAACAATGGATTCATGTTTATTTGATGATTCATAAACTAAAACAATAGACACACATTAGGTGAATGATACAATAAAATGCATGAATAAAGGAAATAAAATAATTTCAATTGGGGGAAACTCCATGAGAATATTGAGCTCCATATTAGTCATATTATTCTAACTACTAGGTACAAGAAATCAACACAAGTAATAGCTCACGGTATATAGAACATTATATCAACTTAGGTACCTCAGTGCAAAGGTTTCCCAAATAGGTTGTGAGATATAAATACCAATATGATACCACCCATTATATCGACAAATAAATCTAGGTTTTAGATATAACGTAATAAAAGGTGTTGTTATAATCATAATAATAATATGAAATATTGAATAAATAATTAAATACAAGTTAGCACAAGTTCCAATAAGACACTTGACAAACACCTTCTTTGAAACACAGTCAGAATAAAAGTTTTATCCATAAAAAATTCTATATAATTATAATATATACATTTTATAGTCATATATTTCATCCTTCTATATGGAGAAATATTAAATCAATGCCAATGGCCATATACCAGGAATACTATTTACTGGCCTGATTAGTGTATAACTCAGTCATCCATAACTAATCTGAAGGGGACTATAAGATCAACAACTAGAATAAATTGCATACATCACAATAGAGTGTGATAAATCCTGAACACCATGCATGATGGTGAGTGATCCATCATGTCATCACATTAAACATAGAGTGTGGCTCCTCATACCATCTTTCTAAACAATACCAATGGTGAGAAACAAATTGACTCAACACCCAATGTAAAGGAGAATGGTTTTCTAACATACTCAATACATCATATACCATCATTCCATGTCCAATATCAAGGTATAATCATATAATAATAATAGTAATAATAACTGTATACTTGGGGAATTTCCTTGCATACTAGATATTTTTTAAACCATAATATCATTTGGTTCATCATATTTTAATTATAGAATTCACCTACCGTAAATTGAGCTGCATGGACATGCCGCCATTTTCAATTCATTTTAATTGAATCATTAATTAAATTAATTAATGAATATCATCATGAATCATGTCATTCAACATAATCAAGAGATATCCTTAAAAAATTCATAATATTCAAGGAATGAAATCCATAATGTAAATCCATTCAATTTATTATATTATATTCAAACTAATCAAGAACGTATATTCATTTAACAAGGACCAATAGAAAATTATATGGTTATCATGTAATTTAGGTGATTACCCACATGGGTAATATCATTTAGAGATCATGCAAATCATTTAATTGGATCTTGTTTCATTTTTCAACTACATTTGAGGGGGGAATATCATGAAAATAGAAGTTGAATTAGATCAATGAAAACTTATAAAGAAATTGGGATACTCCATTTATGAATAACAGAATATACCACATATAAAATATGACATACGTCTAACCTTAACAATATAATAGGAAACATAAAACACATAAAAAAATGCCAGGTAAAAATCACTAATTACCACTTCATAATTTCAAATATATAACCCCTAATTAGATGTATTTTATTACAAAATAATCTAATTTTTTATAGAATAAGTCATTTAAAAATTACACGGTATTTAATACTTGTAACTTAACTCAAAAAAAATATGTATTTATAAGTCTATAAAATATCGATAATTAGTTACAAGTCTCCACATTTAACTTACGATGACCCATTCTGAAATTGGGAAATTTCCAGTATGTGGTATTCACATTATTAATACAATTATAATGATTATAATGAGTTTTTAGAATTTAACCAATTAATTATAACGGGGAAAACAAGTTGGTACACCAAAGGGGTATCCAAAAATGAGGTTGACACCCTCAATTCATTAAAAAATGATCAATGGGAATAATCAACATTGAAAATACCAATCAAAATGTAGAAATTAAATTTTAAGGAAATATTTAGCAAAGGATGGGGTGTGGGGCAATGCCACTATTTATGAAAAGATAGACTCATGTGAAAAAAGTCATGGACCACCTTCCATATGCTTAAGATTATTTTCAAACCCAATACCAAAGTATAATTATCTCATGTTTTAAATATATATATGAAATATACACCCTCTTAGAAAATTGTTAAAATGATTTTCCAAACTGATCACTTGGTTGAGAGAATATTCAACAGATAAACATTCATGTAGAATCTAGAACATACTATTATTGATCTATAAAGACCGTTGGAATTGAAATTGGATAATTGATGGAGGAGATATCATGAATCATAGATTAGGCTTGGAGGAACATACCCATGTAATACTGTATAGTCTCATTTAGTTGTAGGATGAAGAAAAATAATAATAAAAAGACTCATAAACTCATTAGTGGTATTTTGGTAATTTTAACCTTACAACAGGTCGCATGGTTTGGCCACATGGTTTTCCAAACCGTGCACCAATGATGCGTCTCCCACATCCTTGGAAAACAATTTTTCTGGTTTGTCCCACATAGTTTTTCAAACCATGTTCCAATCCAGTGATAAATAATGATTAATTACTTTTTATGTGGCACTATTCATTCGGGCTAGCTACATAGTTTGGGTGAAACATTTGCATTACATCAAACTCCATCACTTCTAAAATAGGCCGCATGGTTTGTTACTAGGGTTTCACGGTTTCAGAAAAATAGTGGGCCTTATGAATACCATCTAAACATTGAATTATTAGGTCTGAGATATCCTAAAACTCAATGAGAGGGAAACCCCTCACAACTATACCCAGGTATAAAACATCTCTTAAATGTGTTCAAAATCTCAGAATTATTCCCTAATTCCTGTATCAAATAACATCCCATCCAGTAAATGAACGATTTCAAACTCCAATGTAATTTTTCCAAGTCTATAAAACATTAGATATTATGACTTCCCCATCTTAGAAATTATTGTCCCCATAAATCCTTCCGGAATAATGAAAACATCACCAGACCTACATGGATCATGAATTTCTGTTCAAACGGTCATGTTGCTTTTCTAAATGCGCAACACACCTCTAGGAACTTCATATGAATATGATACTCACACCACAAAAAACCCCAGCCAACACTCATTGTCCAACTAAAACACTGAAACGGTCTGTAACTGAGCCAATTTATATAGAGACATGGTCACTCGATCATCAATTTAATCCTCTGAGTGATGGTTCTCCCCTACGATGTTTTAAATTATAGAAGGGCCCAATTCTGAACCACAGTTCATCCACCATTAGAACATTTTTTATAATAAACTCACTATGTATTCTAGAGACACACATGGTGTGATTTTCTTTTATAGGGATAACTCGATTACATTTGATTTCATATTAGATACCTCATCCTAAGTAATAATGCAATCCCAATAGACCTAGTAGAAACAAGAAGCGCAAGACTTCCCTTGAAAGACACATCCAACATTTACCCCACACCCATATTAACCAGATGAGGTTCATTGAAATAGGCTCGTCATGACTTTCAAAACTAAACAATAATGATAACATGTCAAGCCACCTCTAGCTGAACATCTTCAAAATGTTCGAATTAGACATATGGAATAATATGAATAGAACTATGATGCCTTCTTCGAATGAATCTATCAGTTACAAAAAATGATTTCCGAATACCATCCCTTAATCCCTATGACATTTTTTTGGAAAACAATAACCTAACCATTTAAAAGGGCATGCCTCAATACGAACTTGGGTATAAGCAAGATCTAGTACATTGGAACTCGTCACCCATTAAGGATAACATCTGAGAAAATCATCTTGTCTTGAATAACCATGGTTTCATCAAAGGGGAGTCCATTAAATAAACCAAATGTATCCCATACTCTATGTTTACAAGTGGTATGTTTGTATAAATCCCTGAACTCCACATGAAATCATTGACTGTGTGGTGAGAAGTATTTTCATAGAGGTCAATTCAGAAGAAAATGGCTACTGTACAAGAGTTTTTCCAAGGTGTTCATACATTGGAACAACAGAACCACTCAAGACTTACCATGCCTCAAAGAAAACCACCTGTCAATCCATAAACATGATATAAACTACATATAAATCAAAAAAAATCTTTTAAAACATTATCATTGAATATAATCGATGCTATATTTGTGAATCATGATAATAAAAAGATAAGGGACTTGATTGTCACTAAGAATGATCACTAAATTGATTAACAAGAATACCAAAATAAGATTAGTCGAACCAAAGCCAGTCTACATCCCTTTAAAGGATCTTAGATTCAATTGTCGACACATCATCAACCAAATCCCAATGCCTTCACCACCTGAGGAATTCTACCATAATTCAATATTTACCACTGAATTCCATCCTAGGCCAATGGTGTTTATCAAGGGTTGTGTACACAACCCACCATGTCAATTTTGTTTTTCAGATCGAGCACCGAAATGATTTAAAACATGAAGGCCTCAATGGTATTTATGAAAGGCCACCCAATTATGAATTTTCTTACAAGGTTGTGTTTCTAATACTTACAAGGACACACATTCACTATAACCGACAAGATTCTCCCCACCTAAGGAGTATCCTATCCAATGAATGAGCGATAAACTGGACTCTCATATGTGAACTATGCTAGATTTTCTATAAAATGAAAGCATTTAAGAATTTGATATGAATACCAAAAATAAAAAGATATGAATTTAAAAAAAATGATTATTGTGAAACACCATCCCAAGAATTTGAATGAATTTGGTTCTTTTAACACTTAGGTTATTATACTCCATAGATGACCTGATATTTTACTGAATATCAGAAGGCTCAATTATTACAGTGTACTCAACTAGTTATTTATAACATTTAGATACTCAAATGGTACTAGTTATATCAATGCATCCTAACTCATGATTACAAATGAAAGACATAAAATCTTCTAAACTAACCATAGGATATCTTCCCTATGATTTCAAATACCAGGTAGTTTTTACAAGAGATATTCCCCCAAATTAATATTTCCCCATATGAAAATAATATCTAAGGATGATGTACTGAGTCTTCAATAACCAAGGAAGAAGAGAGGTTCACATGACCTACTGATCATCTGACCATGCCCAATTCCTATTTAACCTACTGAAACCAATAATTATCTAATTCTCACACCGATAACAATGGTCAATGATAAAGATACCCCCATCAAAAAAATGGTTTCATTTAGACTCAAACATCCCCCCTAGGGGAAATGACACTTGAATGAAACCATACAACAATGGAAATAACATTTTTCAAAGAATTTATGCTCTCCAGGCACCACCTCCCCTGAGATATTCCCTTTAAAGGCATAACATTCAACACTTTCACTAGGTCACACCAACTGAAACTTCCACCTACTGAAAATCCTATAATTTAACCAACTTATAAAAAAAGTTAAAGTCATATTGAAAATTCAAATGTTTCCATTCTATGGAATCTCATGGAGACATTTTAAATAAAACATATAAGAGGGTTTGAATGAAGGATGCCACTTCAGGATCCACATTAAGTTCATTAAATTGATTCAAATTAAAATATAGGTATTTAAAATGTGTTGTAACTTCCTAGTTCTGGAAGCCACCCAGAGGATCCCCATACCTAGTTGGTCACACAGCCCCAAGCACATTTCCTCTAACGCCAGAGGATACCGACTGGTAGTGGGGGCCTTGGGTGTGAATGTGGGGAAACTATGCTCTCACTGGAAGAGTAACACAACGGAAGTAAAAAAAAGGAAAAAATAGAAGCAGTATTAATCCATAGCAAAATATACAACAGAAGAATGAAAATAATCAAATAGAGTACACATATATATAAATGATGAATGATACATATGACTAAGAAAACATCCAAACAAATCAAAATGAAAGAATAAAAAATAGTACTAATCCAAAGTACTTAAGAAAACAGGGTTACAACTTCTCAGCATCACAAGCCATAGCTTGGTCCTATGCTCTCCTGCTCCACTTCAAGTAAAGTACCTAAAGTAGAGGGGAATTTGTCCTTATCTATACATGCAGCAATATAACCAATTTGGGCCCAAATTCATTGCCCAAACAAGGTGTGAGGATAAAACCCAATTGGCAATCACCACTAGATCTGTTCCAAACATTCTATGAATATATGATAGGAAATAAACAAAAGAAAATAGTAATCAAGGATGTACTCAATAGTAACCAATCCTGTAGTTTCAAGCAATCTGTTCCCTATACCAACAACAACAAAACAAGTAGGTAACCCTCTGGATATTTCTTTCATCCTAAACCCTCTGGTTCAACTAAAACTAAGATACTACACATACTCTTTTTGGAAGCTCTCTCAGTTAATTGACATTATATTTACAATATTTAAGGACTCTATGAAGAAGCTCACACGGTCAATTCCCCTTATAGTAAAATGTGATAAATACACTCTATGTAAGGTCACATGGTCAATTCCATCTATATTAAAAAGTGATAAGGACTCTCTGAAGAAGCTCACCGGGTCAATTCCCCTTATAGTCAACTCCACTAGGTTCTCACGGCCTTATGTATGTCAAACGAGCATATGAATGAAATATGGCCAAACTAAATCTCATGAAATACATGGATAAATAGTCTACAACATCTCAAGAATGTCAGATAAAAGAATCACTTCATACTACAATTCTAGGAATGGGAAACATCAAGGACTCCAAACAGATAAACAGGACCAAACAGACATAAACAAAACATGAATAGTAAAACACATCCAAAGAATAGAAAACAACCCTATTCATATCCAATTAACCTCTATTTACACATACTAGTATAGCAGGCAATTTACAGGGTGAAAACAGTAAACATGAAATACCCTGTTCTAGGGTATTGGAAAAAATTGCACATAAAAATCAAAGACATTAAACCAAAAGGGACAAAACACCTACCTTAGTCTTGGTAGATCTATATACATGAATCCTAGGGCTGGAATTACCTTTGAACTCTGATGATATACAAAAATGTCTAAAACGTTCAATAGAGGATAACATGATAAGGAAGAGAAATTGGGAAACAAAGCTCAAGTAGAAGAGAGAGCTTACCAAGGTGATCCCAACGCAATCAACGGTGGTCGAATTGGAGATCAAATGATTGGTTGGGGGCTCAGAGAATATTTACAGCCGTACGAGAGCTCTTGGCCAATCCAAACCTAGAAGAAGGTGTTTTGGCGATTAGACGCGACCCCGATATGTTTAATAAAAAAAGAAAATACACGGCATGTACTTGACTTTTCTGTACTCCGCATTAGGTGGCCTCCAAGTCACCCCCACATTGTCATGTGTGTGGCCATCAGACGGCCAATACACGACCTACTACGGCGCCCATTACACGACGTGTACTCATAAAGTGCACGATGTGTACTTCAGAAATTTCTAGAAATTCCTCTTTTTCTCAAAAAAAAACTAGATGAAATAAAATGTATCTGAAAGGAAGATTCTGGTTCTTACAAACTTCCCCCAGAAAGCAATTCATCCCCAAATTTCCCTAGCAGGGCGGCATAGAAGAAGAAAACCCGAATAGCTCTAGCTATAGTGCTTGTAGATCTGCATCCCTCTCCCAAGCCTCATCTTGTACTCGCCCGTGCTACCATAGCACTCATACCAGAGGGACAGACCAGCCACAAAGAACCTTCGTACTTTGATCGACAATCAAAATAGAATGCTCCTCGAATGATGAATCTGCATCCAACACAACCTCCTCAGGATGGAAGACATGAGACAGGTCTGAGAAGTAACATCAAAGCTGAGAAACATGGGAGACGTCATGCATAACCCGATACCAATGATGAAACTGCAACCGATAGGCAACCGGCCCAACTCTCTCCAACACCTCAAATGGTCATACGTACTTCAGCGAAAGCTTACCATGTCTCATAATCCTCTTATGCCACATCCTTAGTGTGACACTCAAGAAAACTTGATCTCCGAACTCGAACTCCAGTGGTCATCTTAGCTTATCAGCATAAGACTTCCGTCAAGATTGTGAAGTGGTTGTCCTATTCCCAATCAAGTCTATCTACTCTGGGGTCTTTTAAACAAGACGTGGTCCTAGCATAGCTACCTACCATACCTCCATCCAACATAATGTTGTTATGAATGTCCTACCGTACAAAGCCTCATAAGGTTCCATCTGAAAATTCTCATGAAAACAATTATTATAGGAAAAATCCACCAGTGGAATATGCTTCTCTGAAGAACATTCAATATCCTGGATGCATGCACGAAGCATGTCCTTAAGCACCTAATCGTATGATCGGGCTAACCATCTATATGGGGATGGTAAGCTGTACTCAAAAGTACCTATGTACCCAAAGTATTTTGAAGCCCCTGCCAAACCCGAGATGTAAAACGAGAATCCCTGTCTGAAATGATGGAGTGAAGAACTCCATGTAGACGTACTATCTCATGGATGTAACACCAGCCCAACTCATCAACACTAAAAGTCTCTTTGATCTGAAAGAAGTGAGAAACCGTCATGAGTCTATCAATGACAACCCAAACTGCATCATTCCCTCAAGGTGACCTCGGTAAACCTGTCACGAAATCCATCGCGACATCATTCCACTTCAACTTGGGAAGGGTAACTGCTGCAAAATCCCTGCTGGTCGTTGATGCTCTGCCTTCACCTGTTGACAGGTGGAACACCTCATGAAGAAACTAGTAACATCTCTCTTCATACCTAACCACCAATACTGATGGGGTAGATCACGATACATCTTGGTGACACCAGGATGGACTTCCCAAAATTAGGAATGAAAGTCCTACAATAGCTCCTCGCGTATGTCTGCTGGCACCCATACACACCCTTGGAAACACAAGATTTCATTCTTTCCTATGGTCCATCCTAGAATAGGGTCCTCTCCTGACATGCTCTACTTTAGGACTAGGCCTTCTAATATTGATAGCTGCCTCATTCTCAATCGATCTAGAAGAGCAGAGGTAACATCTACAGAAGAATGAAACTTCTACCCCTGTCTATCTTTCAACTCAAAATGAATCTCAGGGAACATATCCATAAGTTTTCACTCACAACTGGCCTCCTGAACTGCCTGTATCTGACTCCACATGCTCAACGCATCAGCCACTACGTTGCCTTTCCCAGGAGTATAGGCAAGCTCAAAGTCAAAAGACTAAAGGTACTCAACATACCATCATTGTATCAAATTCAAGTCACGTTGAGTGAAGATATACTTCAGAATTTTGTGATCAGTGAAAATGAAAAAAATTCTCCCCTAGAGGTAATGTATCATACAGCACAAGGCATGAACAACTGCAACCAAATCAAGATCATGCATCGGGTAATTCCTCTCATGTGGTCTTAACCGTCGATACTCATACACAATGAATCCTTCTCCCTACATAGGTACAACTCTAGATCGATACCTGAAGCATCACAATACACAGTATAGCTATTTCCTAGCTATAGAAAATCTAGTATCAGTGTTGAAGACAACCTCCATTTCAGCTCATGAAAGGATTACTCAAAATAATCTGACCACAAGAACATCACACACTTCTTCGTCAGGCCCATCAGTGGCGCTACTAAGCATGAAAAGTCTTGTATCAAACATCTGTAGTATCTATCCATCACTTGAGAACTACGTATCTCAAAGATGTTCTTCAGCTACTCCTAGGAAACTACTACTCTCACTTTCTCTTGGTCTATTGATACTCATTTCTCTGAGATAACATGACCTATGAAGTGAATATGGTCCATCCAACAATGGAATTTTGAGAGTTAAGCATACAACTGATTCCCTCTAAGTGTACTCAAAATTATCTCAACATGTGTGGCATGGTCGTGTCGAGTGTGAGAGTACACCAAGATTTAGTCCAAAAAGACCACCATGAAAGAATCGATGTTTGGATGGAACACTCGGTTTATCAGTGCCATAAAAACTGAAGGCATGTTTATGAGACCGAACGAAATAACCATATACTCGTATGGACCATACCAACTCCGGAAGGCTTTGAGAGGGATATCTAATGGTCTAACATGAAACTGATGGTAACATGACCTCAAGTCGATCTTCGAGAACACCCGGGCTCCTAAAGGCTGATGAAATAGATTATCAATCCTAGGAAAGGAATATCATTTCTTAACCGTCATCTAGTTCAACTTCAAATAATCCACCAAAAGCCGGAAGGTACCATCTTCCTTCTTCGTAAACAGGATAGCCGAACCCCAAGGGGAAGTACATGGTTGTATGAATCCCTTTGCCTGCAACTCCTCCAACTGCTTCTTGAGATCCTACAACTCTGGTGTATCCATCATATAAGGATTAATGGGCACCGGTGTTGCTGCTTGCATGAGGTCAATAGAAAAGTCTACCTCACACATCGGAGGAAAACCTGAAATGTCTTCTAGAAAGAAATATATGAAAAGAGCCACCATTGGTGGAAAGTCTAACAGTGAATTCCCCTGGTCATCCAGATATAGACTAGAAATATTGGTTGTAACTCCTCTCAACCCATGATGCTCGGGTCCCACTTTGCTCACCTGGACATCCCACTCGCCATTATGATGAAACGATCCACCTTCTAGTGATGTGAAACTCACCCTACATTGATAGAAATAGACAACTTCCTGGAAGGTAACTAACCAGTCCATTCCAAGAATGTCATCATATCCTGTCATATCTATGTCATAAAGGTGCCATAAGAAGTGACACCCACCAACCTCAAGAGGGCACTCCCTGCATAGACTCACACTAGCTGTTCAAGTCCCCAACAGAGTGCCCAGTGTCAAGATATCAGTAGAAGAAATTATATACAGAGCCCAAGGATCTCACTAACTTCAACAGAGATAAAGCTATGGGAAGATCCTATATCAAAAATAGGAGAAGATAAACCTGAGGAAACTAGGATCGTACCTCGAACTGTAGAGGGTCCGGGATCCTGCTCCTATTAGGTCTTCTCCATTACAAAAGCCTGGCATGTACTGCGGCCTTGTGACCCTGCTTGACAACTCTGAGATTATCCACCCTGATGTCGTTGAAAACTGGGTGATTGGATAACACGACCAAGACCTCCACCATGACCTAAAAGGACAAAATAACTCTCGTTCCCTGACTATTGAGACACTGGTGGTGCTACTCTTGAACGAGGAGTTATAGAATAACCCTTGTCACCTTCTGCTGGTGAGAAGATCTGACATAAGCACTGAAGATGACCCATATTTCCGCAAGATCAGCACTCCACTGGGTCCCTTGGGCAATGTGGACTTGTATGACCACTCCTCCCACAATGGTTGCATACCACTAGGCTACCAGAAGATGAATCCCGCCTACTCTGATCTACTCATGTTGTCTCCCAACTGAACTTCCTACTATGAGCTGGTGGAGCACTAACTCTAGATGCCAAACCGCCCTAGCTCACAGCTCCAGAATCCCTCATATTGCGCTCGGTGATTAGTGCTATGTTGACTATAGAATATATCGAAGTCAACCTGAATATGTTCACCTGAGATTGGTTATTCCTCATGAGACCGTCCAGAAAACATCCATGCAAGGAAAACCTCATCTCCCTCTAAAAAAGGTGTAATGCGCTGCAGCTCGATGAAGAAAGAGAAATACTCCAAAATAGAAAGAGTACACTGCTCCAAACTCATTGACTCTCAGGGTCGATCTCCCCTCAAGTTATCTATATAGAAATAATCGTAGAAGGTGCCCTGAAACTCATCCCAAGACATATTGTGCTAGTGTCCCACCTATGAGAACACACCCTACCGTATCTTTACGGAGTCCCGAAGCATGTACATAGAGAGCTTGACCCACCTATGTGGTTGCGTCTTTAGATGCTCAAATATCATCAATGTGGTTTTTAGCAATGACTCTATAGCCTGAGGTCCTCCTTCTCCTATGAATGTAGGAGGATGCTGCTACTGAAAGACCCACATAAATTTTTCCATCGACGGGGCAGGAGGCGGCTCTCCCTGGATGGTCTGCATCATCCTTAGAAATCCCTCCACGAACTGTGCATCAGCACCCGTGTCAGGTATAACTGTTGGTGCCAAGACTTCCACAACTGTAGGATCTACCGACAGTCCCTGAGCATCCATATCCGGGGTCTGATCTTCTCCATTCAACTAGCATACCACCAGAGGACGTCTCAGTGGCATGACTCTACATGTTCAAGCGCACACCGTAGATTATGATCATCAATGAATAAAAGCTGTAAGTGTAAGAATGGAATAGGAGAAGGAAAAAATTCTTGTTTTAAAAAACAAGACTACATGGGGTGATTAATAACTACACGGCGTGTTCCTGAAATTCTTTCACATGGGCGTGTACTTCTGCCAGAACAAGTCGTGTAACACCCCGAAGAAACGGTGTGTTGTCCTTACACATAGTGTGTACTTGAATTATCTTCCAATGCCTGAGTCCTTCTACATGGCTAAGCCAAATGGTTCTCCTTAGAACGAGATTACATGGCATGTTTGTACCAGACACGGCGTGTACTAGACAGGCTTCACCGACCCGTGTTGTCGTCATGCAGCCGGTTACAAGTCTCAACCTACACAATATGTTCCAAGTGGACACGACGTGTGTCGCTTAGGTTTCAACTGCCTGTGCTATTAGTGACATGACTAGGTACTCGTCTGACATACACGACATGTTCCATATGAACCTGGAATGTTCTAGAAAAGATAACATTGACCTGTGTTTTTGTTACATGGCCAGATATAGGGTCAACCCTACAAGGCGTGTACGACCGGTACACAGCATGTTCCCACAAGAACATCTCTATCCTGTGCATCTTCCAACACGGCCTAGGACATTATTAGAGACTACACAATGTGTACATAAGGTACACATCATGTATTTAAGGAAAACAGTATCTTCCCAATCCGAAGGACCCTTGGCATGTATTCAAAACTACACGGTGTGTATTCTGGGTTTTTCTTGACAGTAAGCCTCAGAAACTACTCTAGAGCCCATAAAAACACTGTAACAAACATCAAAGTGCCAAATTCTGATTTATGACGGCCCATACTCCATGCGAATCAAATCTTGGAATCTTACACATATTATAATAAGCAAAACAGGGCAATGATCCACCAAATTCCGGTCCATGAGGGCCCATAACGCCTCAAGAACCATGGTTTGATTTTCATTCAAACAAAACCACACAAAAAATATTCCCTATCAAAAAATAGGTATTTTTATGATGATAACTATCACAACATCATGCGTATATAGCACAACACCTGTCACAACAACAATAAATAGCTAATGCACCCAATATGGCATGGAAAGAATGCATGACATGTGATCACTAGAAAGTTCATATATGAGGAATGAGATGGAATAACCTCATATCATTTGGTTTCAATAGAAATAGAACCTCAATAACATTAACAATAAAAACAAAAAACATGTGAATCACTCAAGGTGATATCAAATCAATTGTAAAATTGCAAAACTGTAAAAATTGCAATACGGGGTAAATTGGATTATCCCTATACACGGGTTAGCTACTCCAGGGAATAGCTTACTACCAAGTACTTATTCCTTTCTATCCCTAACTATAGGCTCTAAACATCAATTCAAAGAAAATAAATCCCCCTGATACCAATTTGTAACGTCCTAGTTCTGGAAGCCACCTAAGGGAACCCCGTACCCAGTTGGTCACATGGCCTCAATCACATTTTCCCTAACACTAGAGGATACTGACTAGAAGCAAGGGACTTGGGTGTGATAGTGGGGAAACTATGCCCTCAATGGCAGAGTAACACAGTGTATGTAAAAAAATAAGGCAAAAACGGAAGCAGTGATAATCCATACAAAAATAAACAGCGGAAGACTTAAAATAATAAACTGAAGCACACATATATATAAATGATGCATGATACATATGTCTTGGAAAGTAGCCTAACAAATAATGATACTATAATACAAAATAGTTCTAATACAAAGTACAAAAGAAAACATAGTAACAAATCCTCAGCATCACACACCAGAGCTTGGTCTCATGCTCGCCAGCTATAGAAAGAATCATGTACCTGAAGTAGAAGGGTGTTTTTCCTTAACTATACCTGCAACAATATAATTTTATTGTGCCTAATTGCTTATCCCAAATAGGGTGTGAGACTAAATCCTAGGAGGAAATTTCCAAAAGAACTGTGCCTAATAGTCTGTGAAAATATGGAGGGTATTAAACAAATGAAAGTAGTAATCAAAGTTGTAAGCACCAGTAACCAATCCTACAGTTTCATGAAATCAGTTCCATATATCAACAATAGAAAAACAAGCTGATAACCCTCTGGGTAGTTCTCTCATCCTAACCCCTCTAGTTCAACCAAAACAAGGATACTACAAAGACTCTATGAGGAAGCTATCTCAGTCAATTCCCCTTACAGTCCCATGCGTTAATGACTCTCTGAGGAAGATCACATGGTCAATTACCCTTATAGTAAAAAGAGATAAGGACTCTCTAAGGAAGCTCACATGGTCAATTTCCCTTATAGTCTACTACACTAGTTTCTCATGGCCCTCTGTAAGTCAAATAAGCATAGGAATGTAATATGACCCAAGTAAACCTCATGAACTACTTTGTTAAATAGTCAACAACATCTCAAGCATGTCAGATAAAATAATCAATTCATCATACAATATTAGGCATCAGAAACATCAAGGAAGCCTAACAGCTAAATAGGACCAAACGGCTGTAAACAAAACATACATGGAATAAAACATCCAAACATAGGAAAAAAACCCTATTTACATCCAATTAACATCTATTTATGCATGCCAGCATAACAGGCAATTAAAAATGTTAAAACGATAAACATTCAATACCCCCTTAAAGGTTATTGGGCAAAATTGCTCATATAACTCAAAGACATTCAACAGAAACGAACAAACCAACTACCTCGGCGTTGGGAGATTTATATAATTGAGTCTCAGGGCTTGAATCACCTTAGAACACCAAAGATCTATAAAAACATCTAAAATGTTTAATATAGGCTAACTTTAGAATGTGAGGAATTGGAAAAAGAAGATCAATAAGAAGAGATAGCTTACCAATGTGATCCCAACGCAATCAACAGTGGTCAAATTGGAGATCAGATGCTCGTTCAGGGGATCAGAGAAGATTTGAGGCCATACGGGAGCTCTCAGCCGAACCAAACCTAGAAGAAGGTGTTCTTGGTGCTTAGACGCGACCCCAGTACATTTAATGAAAAATTGTAAATACGAGG
The DNA here is from genome assembly GCA_963277665.1 of Viscum album. Classification (NCBI taxonomy): domain Eukaryota; kingdom Viridiplantae; phylum Streptophyta; class Magnoliopsida; order Santalales; family Viscaceae; genus Viscum; species Viscum album. The sequence continues at coordinate 1,286,415,764 of OY728133.1, forward strand.
TGTGTACTTTTGAAGTAGATGATATTAACTTGCCTTTTCTTTACTCCACTTTAGGCGGCCTCCAAGTCACACCCACATGGTTCTGTGTGTGGACACCACACAGCCAGCACACGGCCTCCTGCGGTGCCCCAGTACACAATGTGTACTCATAAATTACACGGTGTGTACTTTTGAAATTTCTAGAAGTTCACCTTTTTCTCAAAAATGACACGAACAAATAAAACATACCTAAAAAGAATATCCAGATTCTTACATGTGTAAAATTGAAAAAAAAATACACCAATTATAGAATAGAAGCACATGATAAATGATTAAGTAACCTAAGAGGTTCACATTTAGTTAAACTGGGATAATTGGAATGAAACACAATAATGAATGTTTAATTAATAAATTTTAAAAACTCACATAGTGGGTTATATCACAATAATGATTCTCCAATTGACGTATGTTGTCCTAGTAGTGCTTTTTTTTGAATTTACCCAAACAATCTCCATGAATGTGTTATAGAGTCACAATCCTTTATAATGGAAACCCATTCATTTCATATTATAATGAAATATCTATTAGATTAATAAAAATTTAAAAATTTACCATGATCATATATAAAAGTTATGTTATATGTGTTTCCATCTAATAATCCATAAAGTTACCATATATAAAATATGTTGTAATATTTATCCTATTAAACAAAATCAATTCCATTTAACATTTTAACATTAGTCGATTTTATAATTTAAAAATTGTTTCTAAATATGCATATATATACAGATGGCCCAAATACATGGTTTACCTTTTCCAAATTATAATGAAAAAAACAACAAACTATTGAGAATCGCCTCTCATTTATTCAAAACCAATGGATTCATTCCATGTAAACAAATAGATATTAACATTATAACATATCTTTTCATTATAATAAGTATGCATAGGAAAAATTCTAATAATAATAGAATCACAATACCTGGGCAAGACATGAAAAATAAAAAAAGGAATTGTTTAATAGAACCATACAATCATGTTATAAATGAAGATTAAAATGATAATTACAAAACCCAAGAATGTTATATAACCAGAAAATTTTAAAGACAAAGACCATGACATATCACTCAAGGCACAAAATAATACTCTACACGATACCTACTAATTCAAATACATTTCATGCTATATGTATGGCATGAGAATTTCTATTTTCCTAAAAAAAACCACTAAATGCTTAATCCATGATATACCATGATAATGGGAAAAGCCTGTAAATTTCGTAAATAAATAAGAAGCAGAAAATTCATCAAACCTACAAGGTGAAATAAAAATAAACTATAATTTCGAACAACATGAACAACAATCTCATCCCATCCCACAGGGACATTTCCCTATACATTGGATGATCACTAATAGGAATGTCTATTTACTAAGCACCGACACATTCACAGTCTCTTATCTACATACCCAAAAAAGTAAAATAAATTAAAAGTAAACATCTCTGATACCACATTATAAATTCCCAAACCGCCTGACCAAAAAGACAGTAGCTGGACTGGTGTGTCACATGGACTTAGTGCGCCTCCCTAAACACTAGAGGTTGTTGACGAGTTGTGAGGGTCCAAGGAGGTGATAAAGGGGGGTATATATCTTCATCGTCGGAGTATCATAGTATTATATCATGAAATAATAAATAACATAAAACATCTGAGGAAGAATAAGATTAAAAGTATATATCATTGGAATAATAATAATTAAAATAGAATATAAAATATGGCCAACACCATTATAAAATAACTAACGCTTATACAGATGATAAGACACAAACTAAAGCAATAAACACACAATTTCTAGATAATGAAGCATAATACACAAATAATCGAATGAAAATAAAATACCCAAGGGAAAAATCCCTGAGCATCCCAGTATCTAGCCTATATATAGGCTCATAGATCTCAATAACAATCAATCAACAAAATAATAGTTCACAGTGCTATGAACATGATTCTACTAGGGTACCCCAGTGTAATGGTGGTATGAGATGAGTGTGATATATGAATCCAAATATATTTCAACCCATGTTTTCTACAAATATATTTATTAGGGTTATATAAATTACATCATTATTCCAATATAAGGATAATAAAAATTATTAACATTGATAAAATAAATAAATACCAGTCGAATTAGGTTCCAATAGGACAGGTTGCTGACTCTACCTACTTCGGCACATTTTTGAAATGAAATCATAATCTTTAACAATATCTATATATTAATAATATATACATAGTTTATTTATATACTTAATATACTTTAATGGACCCTATTTGTATCGACACTATTTTTAGTATACCTATAATCTTCATTCTTAGCTGCATTAGGGTGTAACTCATTCATACATAGTCGGTTTGAACGATCCCATAATCTCATGTAATAGTGTACATTCCATACATCCTAGTGGAGTGTGATAAATCATGCACAACACTCATTATGGTGATTGAACCATATTGTAATCACACTAAATAGGGAGTGTTGGACCTCACCCCAATATCCTACATTGTATCAATAGTGTGAGATATCATGACTCAACACCTGATGTCAGGGAGCGTGATTTTCCCCAATGTTAATATATCCATAGAAATTACTACATGACCTATATCAAGGTATAATCATATAATTTAATAATTAATAATAACTTGATCCATGAGGAATTACCTCTCATGATCTACATTTATACAACACGAATAAAATTAGGGGAATCACATTATAATTATAGGATGTGCAAATAATGTATTGAACAAATTGTATTTTAAGCCCTTTACCACTCATTTATATTAAATCATTAATACTTTAAATGATTGAAAATCATTGGGAATCATTCAATTCAATATACTCGAGGCATGTTTTTAAAAATATTTAAAATATTCATGGAAGGAAACACATCATGTCAAGTTGTTCCATTTACATCATTCTATTAAAACTACTCAAGCATGTACATTCATTCAAAAAATATTAATAGACACTAATACATTTATCATTTAATTTAATTAATTAATCACATTGGTATTTCCATTTATACTACAAGATACTCCCTTAGAAGGATATTATTATCCTTATAAAGTATACTAGGTGGGGGCTAAGTCATGCACGTAAAAGGTGAATTACATAAGTGGACATTTGTAGAGGAAGGGGTCCACTATATTAAATAGAAAAAAGAGTCCATATACTAAACATGACGTAGGTCTATCCATAAATAAACATAGGAAACATCAAATCCATTAGTCCAAACAAAATGAAAATCACAAATTACCACTTTCAAATTTCAATGTCAGTGCACCACTACTTAGTGGTTGTATAATATAATCATGTCATTATTTATAAAAAAATCCTTTTAATCATAACATAGAATTTATTTTATGTATTTTAACTCAAACAACCAAAATATTCATTTAACATGATGCCAAATAGGTCTAAAGAATTACAATTTTCAACATTGCACTTAAGAGGGGCCATTATAAATGGTGGAATTACCATCAAGGAAAAATATTATTATTAATACATGTATAATACTTTGAAGGAATTTTGGGAATTTAACCAATTAATTATAAAGGGGAAAACATAAGGGGAAACCCAAGTGGTGTTCATGGTTGAGGTTGGAATATCAAATTCATTAGATAAGGCACAACCAGAGTAATCAAAGATAAAAATACAAATTTAATAAGAAGAAATAAACTTTTTAGTCATATCAAGGAAAAGGACGACATACGGTGCAATGACATTTTTATTAAAATATGGGAATTTGAGGAAACACTCATTGACAACCTACCTTATTCTACAGATGCATCACCCATCAAATATTAATGATTGATTCCCACTAATTTATGTGAAGTGAATGAAAAATAAATTAGATAGAAAAAATGGGAAAATGATATTCCACCATGACAACATGGTCAAGATAATATTAACCAATAAAAGATAAAAATTTAATAAATATCTTACTTAGGAAAATACATAGAGGCTGACAGTGCTATAATGTGATGATAGATGAAGGAGATATCCAAATTCCAAGACTAGGCTTCTAAGAAGAACTACACAATTAAAAGGACATCCTCATGTGGCTGGAGGAGGTGGAAATAATGATGAAAATTATGCATAAACATATTAATGGGATTTTGTTAATTTTACCCTTAAAAACTAGGTCAAATGGTTTGGCCACATGATTTGGGATAACTGTGGACAAACCATCCGTGTCCCACTACCTTGGAATCCCTAATCACACGGTTTTGTCGCATTGTCCGAATAAAAATATGCCAACCATGTGATGAATAATACATAGGTACTGCCTATGTGGATCTAACCATGCGGTCTAAAAACACAGTTTTGGTAAAACGTGCATAGCTTGTGCAACACCTTCTTCTCTTTTGAAATAGGCCACATGATTTGCTGCTTAGGGTTGAAATATTTTTGACAAACCGCACACCTATGTAATTCTTCCAAACATGGGATTTTCATGGCCCCATTCTCCCAAAAACTCATCAAGAAACCTAAGGAACCACCCAAGCCTTTACCAAAGTCTAAAAACCACACTTATGAGCGTTCCAACCCTCGTAACCATTCTATGATGCTCAATTCCAAGAACATATTTTATAGTAAATCCAATAAATCAAATTCCCTTGGAATTTCACCTTCGTTAAAAAACATTGGTTTTTACAATATATATAAAAATATTTAATTCATCACATCGAATGTATGAATCAAATAAATGACACATGGACCACATATTGATAATTTTTAAGTAGTATAATATACTAATATTAAATTCTGAATAATTCGGTAGTATACATGGTGTATACTATCTATCAATAAGAAAATTATGTTTATTTAAAATTTATCCATGGAAAACTCCTAGTGAATGGGTGGGTTGGCCTATCACATTCACTAATGGATTAAACAACATGTACCTAGGAGATACATCATGTATTATTATAGTTACATGGTTATTAGTCATACATGTCATATAAAACAACACATATTTCCTCTAAATAATGGATTATACATCATGGATGAATTTTACATGTCATATAGTCTCGCGAATTGGTCACCTGTTTAGCCTAGTCAACACATGGTATATTAAATACAACATGCATGTAATAAATTTACAGGATTAAAAATAATTAGTGAGTTGTCCCAATTCATTAAACATGGGTACAAAGGCTATACCTTTGGGTTACACATTGTGTAATTCTTTGTTATCAATACAAAGTCCCTTGTACCAATAGATCATTTATTTATATTATCTTTATAAATAATTAATATATTTTTTGTTAAATTTCTTAAAAATGAAGTGATGGAAGATAAGATACCATTATAAGGATTAAAAAGGTTAAAATAGAATTGAAAACTAATGATAAATTCATAAATAAATTAGTGGTCATTAAATAATTATAACTCATTATGTGACTAATATGATAAAACTTATATGTTATGGGAAGAGTGGAACAACCGATATGGAATGCACAGAACATATTTTTATCATAATTGATGATTTATCTTTGATTTATATTAATAAAAAATTCCATGATGGAGGGAACTGAATCAATGATTATTTAACATGATAATTTTGAAACCAAATGCAATATCACAACCTAATGATTTATAATTAATATAATTAGATAAATAATTAAATTGTGATAAATTATTTATCTACTATTGAATTTGGAAATATATCTATATTGTATCATTTTTTTCAGTATATTCATGTTTACATAACTCCAATGGTGATATTAATGTTTACCACAAACCTCTGAGAATCACTAAAGGAATATCTATGTTTTGTCATAGAAGATCTTAATGCTTATGTTATTCGTATTTGATCACCATAAGAATAACTACCCTGAAGGATTCTTCTTGATCACATTTTGAATCATGTCAGGTGGTGGGGTGGGATCACTCTCCGTTTATGATAGTGTTATCAGAGAGGGGCTCACTAGTTATTCAGCGAACTCTCCTTATCATGGTTCGTGACACCATATAGATAGGTTAAGGGATGGAAATTATAAAATTTTGTTTCAAATGTACAGGGTTTAGAAAATAATTAATTCACATGTGTACCTATTATTTCATTAATCCATATAGAACAACATGTCAATAATAAAAATTATATTATTATTTATTGACATGCGAATAAACATGTTTTTTAATAAAATATTATTTCTTGAAATTATTGTTTACAATTTATTCAAATAATATTGAATATATATTTTTTCTCACCAGACCTTTAAACTCAACCGACCATTCCTGCAAAATATTTATCAAAATTTAGTAATAAATATTTTTGTAATTAATTAATATAATTTAATTATTCACCAATAGAAAAATAAAAAATATTTTCACTAAATAGAAAATAAAAATTTATTACATATCATTCTAAAAAAATATTCACTTTTAATAACAAGTGACTGAAAATATGTGAAAAATCTAATCATAAATTGTTATTCAACCACACATAGAACTAATAAGTATACAACATGTTAAAAAATAAATAACATTTAATATATAGCTGAGGTTCTGGATACACATATTGTGTGACCATCATGATCTCATTATCAGTTGAATTAAATAGTGTGACCTAATGTCGAAGGATTTCATCTAATAATATTTTTAGGAACAAATAGTAAAATAATTTAATGTATCAATAAAATAAAACCTAATATGATTGATTATTATTTAATATAATCCATTTATGATAATATATATAACCAATCAAGTTGTGTGCTTGTGTTATTATCCATGTACTTGATGTCTATTTCATTGACATTATCGAAATGATCCTACAAAAAAACATCCATGGACATGTATTTATTTATGATATTTTATTCAAATTTAATGGATATACATATAAACGTCATTCAATTAATATAAGGGAAAATTATTTCTTCCATTTGTTTCTTTATGTAATAATATTGATGACTTGCACAACATATCCTACTTCACCATGAATATATTTTGTAATTGGATTCATCAATAAATCAAAATAATAGGCATGTAATATTCAATAGTAATTATCTAAAATTATATGTAACAAATTACACATCCATCAATAGGAACGATCAATGGTACATAAAAATGTGGAATTTCTATTGGGGGGTCTTGTTCTCATAGTCTCCTATAATGAAAATTACCAAGGGCATACACAATTAGAAAGTTCATCAACATAATTCTATTCTCCACCCATTATAGAATATATCATTTGTTTCTCCAAAAATGATATCATACAGTAATAGGACATATATTTATGATTTCATTTTTTGAACTTCTGGGATCTCATCATTATAAGGAATTGTTTTTTCATTTTATTAAAATAGTAACTCTTAGAATATTATCGCATACTACATCATAGAGAAGAAAAATAATGTTTTGATAATATGTTAATTAATATTAAAAACAAGTAATATAGTTAACAAAAATATATAGAGAAGTTGGTTCTCAGGAACCAACTCCAAAAATGTTTATATGTTTTCCCTTATTTAATTATGTGTTCCACACTCTAGTAAATCATGTATAATATATTAATTTTTTAACTATATTTTTTTGGTTATTTTATATCTTTTTGCATACGGGTATTGTAATGCCCCCACCCATTACTTAGTGTCGGTGCATTAATTTAATACATTCGCATGATTACAAGGAATTAAGTCCCGAAGGACCGAACCGTTTAGCAGTCTTGGAAGATAGATTACATACATGACTGTTACACTACACTTTATAACATACAAAACAACATAAATAATTCTTCATTAATGCCATTATTCCCTGGGCATAACCCTGTATATAAATCACAATACACTTCTTGAATCATGGGGAAAACAAAACATAGAAAGGGGTGAGCTCAAACGCTCACTAAGGGTAAGAAATATAGTAGAAACATTCATAAATAAGCATAAACATTTAAGGAAATGTATAAAAAATAAAAAAACATTTTCAACATAAACTTCATCATAATATGGAATATATAAATCAAAATAATTCCGTTTACTTAATCACATGTATATTTTACCAGTAGAATAATCCAATGCAATATCAATAGCCACTTTCATAATGATGGAATGCATAATGCTAGACTATCATAACCACATAGTCAAGGCCTGGTGCCAAGACTACAAATAAGATTTTTGTCAAGGCCTTGTGCCAAGACAATAGTTTGTCTCATGAGACCTACTGATGCATTGAGGAGCTATAGCGGGCTCTACCCATCACTTACTAAGTCTAATGCATTCCTCACTTGAAAAGGATTAAACATAACATAAAAATTCTTATTAAAACTGGCATACGAAATGTCAATACTTTACCCATAAACAATGAATGTTATAAAAATAACACATCCATATTCAATCAAATTAAATAATATTCAATACAAAATGGAAGATTTGTATCATAATAAATCAACATCAAACAAGTTTAAAATCCATTAAAGGATTTTGACATATATGAAAATGATTTGTAAAACTCTTTGAGATAAATATCCCTTTTTTATGAAAACATTTAAATGTTACAAAATTTAGAAAATAAGACATTTAAATAAATTTTTGAATCGAAGTGTCTCATACCTCTTTGAAACTTTTGAAAAGAATTATCATTTTTAAAACATTAATGTCCATATAAATAAATCCTTAAAAACCATTTGGAAAACATGGACATTAATGAGAATAACCTAGAAGAATAAATATTTAAAACATTTAAATAGATGTTTTAGTAAAAAGTCCCTTAAAAATAATTCATTTGAAATCTCTTTTATGAAACATGGACATGGATAATAAATATTTCCCCGTAGATACTTACATAAAAACAACCTCGGATAATAATGAGATTGTGAGATTAACCATTACCAATTTGGTAACTTACGAAACATACAACCCATGAAAAAAGTATCATACAATGAATATGTAAATACACATAAATTAAAGTGTATTACACAAAGAATAAAATTATGGGCAGTACATACACCACACAAAAGGTAATAGTGGAAATATGGAATGAATCACATGGGAATAAGGAGTGAGATGAAAACCCTTTACCTTGAACTTTCTTTTAGAAGAGGGTATGTTTAACCCCCTGTATGAAGACTGTGGTATGTTATTAAATTATAACAGAACCATATTAATATTTATGATGTCATACATTATTCATTTATGACTTTATACTACCCATTAATAATAATTTCCATGTTAAATTATCATTTCGGGTAATAATCGATTTCTTTATCGTACGTGTTTTAACTTGTTACTATTGATTGTATCACATAGATCATGATTTAAATAATCCAAAATATAAAACATGATTAATATATTATAAATATTTATAATATAAATATGTATATTAGACATATATATGCAATGGAAAACACCATTTATGGAGACGGTAGTCAGTAAGTTCGCATAAACACTGTTTCCATTTTCATATCGTATTGAACGGAATTAAGTGAATAAGATATATGTAAGTACATAAATACTTAAATAAATAAATATATCTCCATTAGAATTATTAATTAATATATTACATACTTATTATTAATATATATTTTTATAATCGTCGATGAATGGTGAACTGGGAAATGAATCTCATCGCGTCGTGGAGACGGTAATCCGTACGTACGTACGAGCAGCAATATCATTTCTTTAATGGTGTGGAATTGGATGGTATATAATATATACAGAATAATTATAATGTTATGTTTATTATTTACATCAATTACACATTCTTATTATACCCATCAAGATAATAATGTATTGAATAACAATTACACCACCATGTGGAGACGGTAAGCCGTACGTACGCACGTATGGTGACATGTTATTCAAAGGATTGATTGAAAAATGAATTTGGTTTTATGATATTTATAACAAAATCATAGTATATATAAGATACTGGAGTTACTATTTTAGATTGTAAACAACAAATAAAAATGAATTGGAAGAATAATGGAACTTGAAAGAGGTGATGGAATATTTACCTCTTCTTCAGATTCTTCCTTTTGATTTGATCCAAAGGGCTATATAGGTTGGATTTATGACTAAAGGAAGGAATATAGAATGAAGGTAGGATATTTTAGAGGGTATTTGGGAGGGGTTTGTCCAAGAAAAATGGCGTTGAAGGTCTGAATTAGAGTGAAGGGGGAGTTCCCTTTTATAAGAGAGGTGAGGGGCACATTTGTAAATACTTAAAATATTATTTTATAATAAAAACATTTTCTGTTTATAATGGCTCCAAAATATATTATTTAAAGGATAACGTGGGGATTGGTCAAAAACCACTCAACCAATAGGTTTTATATAGGTTTGAGTCACCATATTAACCTTTTCTTTTTTATTTAACTCTTAGTTAATTAGTTTGACATTTACCATGTCTCTTTGTATTTTTAAATTATATGGTTAATAAACATACTATAAAGTTCCAAGAGACCCCAAAGTGGTTCATTAATGATTAAAATAGCATTATATAAGTCCTTTGTCAAAACCTTAGATTTATAGAAATGTTATATCAATTTATAATATAATTTTTGTTTTAAAAAATCCTTTATGTCAATTTTGACACTATTTAATAATTGATTTTTGTTAAAGTCATAAAAACTTTATTAATTAAAAAAATCCATTTAAGTAATAATAAAATTTCATATTAACAAAAAAATTCGTGTATTCCATCAAAACATTCAAATTATATTTATTTTAACATTTATAATACCAATTATTTGATTCTTTCATTAATAAGAAGAATAATACATCATTACTGGGTCAAAAATAAATGTATTTATTCAATGTATAAAAATTATAAATAAAATACCATTATGTTTGAAATTTTTTAATATTTCTAATTAATATTTATAGTAAAAAATATAACATATATAACCCTATTTAAAAATTGTTTTTCCTAAAGATATATGCTTATGTTATTTTTGTATTTACATTAACTTAATTAATATAAAGTGTCATTACAACTTACAAGTGTCTCCATGGGGTCCCAAAATAGACCCAAAGATACCCATGGTCGAAAATGTATCTACCAATAGTGTTAGGAAACGTTTTAGGGTAATATAATATTATTATAATATTATTTGTTTACCCTTATTTACCGGATTTACCCTTTTACCATGGTAAATAAAATATTTACTGAACTAATTATTAAAAATGTATAAAAATAAAAGTTACCTATTTATAGAATTTGGAGTTCTTGATTCTAAATATGGAATAAATTTTTATAAATTTAAAACAATTAAGTGGAATAAATTAATTTAAAATTAACACCAGTTGTCAAAACAAAAAGCGTGTTTTTAAGAAATAATAACTATCAAAAGATTGTCACTTGCTTATATCTAGTTTAAATGTGAAATTACACACAATGACCAAAATTGGATTAAATGGTAAAAATATAATCTATTTTTACTTCCAAATCATTATAATTTATAATTTATCAATATAAATTATTTTGATTAAAAAATTTGTTTTCAGTTAAATTAAAGTATTTCTCACTATTCACCCAAATATGAAAGTTATCAGAAAACAAAACATAAATTTATTGATACTAAATTCTTAAATGAATATTATAATGAATGATTTTATTTTTTAAAATAGAATATATAAAAGTTTCAAATATTGGATTTACAAAGGGTTCGCCATTAAAAGGCGGAAAAAGAGCATTTTTTTGAAAAATACGTCTTTTTCATGAAAAAAATGAATTTGTACTTAAATTATATCAATGAAACTAATAATATAGATTCTATAATTGTTAGGATTATATAAAATTCAAAATTCCGTTGATACTATTCATAATCGCTTTTTAACGGCTAGCTTGGTAAGTCGTGGTGCACTTGAATTCGACGTTGTGTGTAGTGTATGTTATTGAATTACTTTGAAGAACTAACAGACAATGGAATATTAGGGTGTGACATTTTCCCTTTAATAAATTTCAACCTCACAATTTGAAATTGTTATTCTAAAATAAAAGGTTGAAAATAGAAAACCTCTTTGTGGGAAAACACACATAAGAAATTAGGTTAATGATATTTAGTCTGGATAAGATGAAAAGTGAAATGAAATGGTCACCAACAAATTATGATCTCGATTAGGAGAAAATTGGTGGAAATTGGAGACATATACTTGGAGGAAAAACATAACTATTTATAGGTAAAGATTGAGGTTATCAACCACAAACAATTGTAAAATTGATGGCCTTAAATTCATCAATCTATGATGATTTAAAATACCATCGGTGCAAAAAAACATAAGGTTTTATGATAAGAGATTTTTGGTTTTCATATCCCTTCACTGGAGATTACGAATTAATTTATTCATAGAATAAGAGAAGACGATAAATATATACTTGACAAGTAGATTTCCATCCTTTAAATAATTTCTATCACAAACTCATCTTTCACTTTAAAAGATGATAGAACTTCCAAAAATATTCTATTTATACTATTTGTATCGGGTTCTAAAAAAATAAATTTCTAATTTATCTAACAGACCTTTAATGAAATACATTATTCAATCCAGGACATCACATTGGAAAGTGGTAGGTGATACACCCTTGTCGCCCATCGGTTGCGGGTTTAAGTCTCGCGGCCTTGCGGACACGACGGGTTTCCGCCCAAACTCCGGGTTGTCCTTTTGTGGAAAAAAATAATCTCAAACTAGAATTATCCAAAATACATTTTTCCAAACTCATAGTCCAAAATTTATAAGGAAGGTAAAACAATGATGATAATTTTTTCCGCGTAATAACTTTTGAACACCTTCATCATGTATTCTTTTAAAACACTTCAACTTTTGGAATTATCATAAAACATTATTGGTTACATTCATGCTCCCTTATTCCTTATAGAATACTGGATATACTCCTTCTATGCAAAAATGTTGTAAACTCCAACAATGATGGAATATACAAATCATTAATCATTTTCAAAGGAGTCAAGAATATCCAATATAATTTATCTAAATCAATCCTGTATTATTCCAGAATCCCAACCTCAGTATCAGAACAATTTTTTGGTTTATCATTCTCTCAACCATATATTTTCCAAACATTTAACCTGGTATTGAGTCACTTTTCATGGTTCCACTCAATCTCAAGTCATTAATGAATTAGTACTTTAGTACAATCCTTATATACACCATTATAATTATAACCAGTACATCGTTGATACAATACTAAAATGACAAAATACTTTAATAAAAACATAAGAACTCTAATCATTCCTCCTTGTCTTTGGTAGTATCATAACATGATTATTATCGAATAACATCATTTGGGGAATACTCTAATAATTTGTACATCGATTAGCGTAGTGTCCCAACTCCTTGCAGATGAAACATTGTACATTTTAAACTTTTTTCTTACCCTTGCAGTAACATACTTGGTGTCCTTTTTCTCCACACTTATAACAAACTCCCATTACCTTCAGGCAAGTTCCAGGGTGTTTCTTCCCACAGTTATCACATATGGGAAAATTCCTCTTTTCCCTACTCCCTTTATCCATATTTCTCTCTTCCATCCTTTTATTCTCTTTCTTCCTTTCAATGCAACAGGACTCCGAAAATTCATTAGTTATCTTTTTAACAGATGAAACTATTTCTTCATATTTTAAGAATACATGAGAGACAATTTCCTTTCTAAATGTTGTCTTAATACCATGAAAGATATGATCCTTCTTACACATTGGATCATACATATTTCTAGAGTTCACATTCCTTCTACTGGGCACCATTTCTATACAACGACATACACTAGGTCAGTTTAAGAATTGCAATGAATAATTCCAAACTTGTAAAATACCTAACATCGATTGAATAGTTTATCGATAAAATCCATAATCATAAAAATGTTTTCTTTGAGAAGTATATACTCATAAACTCTTCATAATGGTTTGTAAATAAAATGAGAATTATCCTAAGAATATCCTCTGAGAGTGTCATAACCAAGAGTGCAGCCAGGACTATTTTCGTGCACCAGTTCCCATTTGAGTCTTTCAAAATATGGTGTTTTCGGGTTTTACCCCTAGTTACATCTGTGCCAGAACCGCCACTACCTGCTCGTATCCAAACAAGGATTTATTGCTCGGTGAACTCATAAAATCTATACAATACCAAAATTCTAGGAATTTATTCTATACTAATCTTCAAAGTCCATATTAGTTATATGTGATCTAATCAGAGTTTATCTAAATCTAGCTTTCAAGGTTAGTACTAAACGTCCTTTGATACCAACTGTAACAACCCGACCCTAGTTAAATAGAGTCGGTGCAATATTTTTGTATATTGGCATGATTACAAGGAATCATGTCCCGAAGGACCAAATGGTTTAGCAGCCTGGGATGATATATTACATACATGAATGTTACATTACACATTATAACATACAAAAAAACATAAATAATCCTTTATTAAGGCCATTATTCCTTTGGCTTAACCCTGCATATCAATCACAATACACTTCTCAGAATCCTGGAATAAATAAAACATAGAAAGGGGTGAGCTCAAACACTCAGTAAGGGTAAGAAATATAGTGGAACCTTTCGTAAATAAGCATAAACAATTAAGGAAATATATAAAACTAAGAATTCCTTTTAAACATAAAAACCATCTTAACATGGAATATATAAATCAAAATAATTCCATTTACTTACACAATGGATATTCTACTAGTCGAATAATCACATGATATATCAATAGCCACTTTCATAATGATGGAATGCATAATTCCATACTATCATAACCACATAGTCAAGGCCTTGTGCCAAGACTACAAATAATATTTTTGTCAAGGCCTTGTGCCATGACACTAGTTTGTCTCATGAGACCTACAAATGCATCGAGGAGCTATAGCGGGCTCTACCCATCACTTACTAATCCCAATGCATTTCTCATATGAAAAGGCATAAACATAACATAAACATTCGTATTTATACTGGCATATGAAATGTCAATACTTTTCTTGTAAACCATGAGTGATATAAAAATAACACATCCACAATCAAACATATCACCAAATCTTCCATACAATACGGAATATTTTTATCATAATAAATAAACTTCAAACAAGTTTAAAATCCATTAAAGGATTCTGACATAGATGAAAATTATTTGTAAAACACATTGAGAGAAATATCCCCTTTTTTATGAACACATTTAAAAGTTACAAAATTTAGAAAGGAAGACATTTAAATACATTTTTTAATCAATGTTTAAAATACAACATTGAAAATTTTGAATGGAATTATCATTTTGAAAATGTTCATGTCCATATAAATAAATCCTTAAAACCCATTTTGAAAACATGGACATTAATGAGAAAGATTTAGAAAAATAAATATTTATAACATTTAAAATGATGTTTTAGTAAAAAGTACCTTAAAACTAATTCATTTGAAAACTATTTTATTAAACATGGACATGGATAATAAATATTTCCCAGTAGATACTTACGTAAAAACAACGTCGGATAATAATGAGATTTTGAGATTAACCATTACCAATTTGGTAACATACAAAACAGACACCCCATGAAAGAAGTATCATACAATGAATATATAAATACAAATAAATTAAATTGTATTATACAAAGAATAAAATTATGGGAGTTACATAAACCACACAAAAGGCAATAGTGGCAATATGGAATGAATCTAATGGGAATAAAGAGTGAGATGAAAACCCCTTACCTTGAACTTTCTTTCAGTCACAGGTACGTTTAACCTCATGTTTGAAGACCTTAGTATGTTATTAAATTATACCAAGAACCATATTAATATTTATGATATCATACATTATTCATTTATGACTTAATACTACCCATTAAAAATAATTTCCATGTTAAATTAACATTTCAGGTAATAATCGCTTTCTTTATCGTACGTGTTTTAACTTGTTACTCCGGATTGTATCAGCTAGATCATGATTTAAGTAATTCCAAAATATAAAAAATGATTTATATATCATATATAGTTATAATATAAATATGTATAACAGACATACATATGAAATGTAAACCACCGTTTATGGAGACGGTAGTCCGTATGTACACATAAACGTTGTTTCCGTTTTCATATCGTATTGAACGGAAGTAAGTGAATAAGATATATGTAAGTACATAAATACTTATATATATATATATATATATATATCTCCAGTAGAATTATTATTTCATATATTACATACTTAATAGTAAAATATATTTTTATAATCGTTGATGAATGGTGAACATGGAAATGAATCTCATCGCGTTGTGGAGACGGTAATCCATACGTACGCATGAGTGGAAATATAATTTCTTTAAAGGTGTTGAATTGGATGGTATATCATATATAAACAATCATTATCATGTTATGTTTATTATTAAATCCATTTCACATCATTATTATACCCATCCAAATAATAATGTATTGAATAACAATTGCACCACGACGTGGAGACGGTAAGCCATACGTACGCACATATGGTGAAATGTTATTAAAAGGATGGATAGAATAACAAATTTGGTTTTACCATATTTATAATAACATCACATTATATAGAAGATACTGGAGTTATTATTTTAGAATAGAGACAACAACTAAAAAGGAAGAGGAATAATAAAGGAACATGAAAGAGGTGATGGAATTTTTACCTCTTCTTCGGATTCTTCCTTTTGATTTTATCAAAAGGGATCCTTAGGTTGGATTTCTGACTAAAGTAAGACCTCTAAAAAGAAGGTGGGATATTTAAGAGGGTATTTGGGAAGAGTTTGGTTGAGATAAATGTCTTTGAATGTTTTAATTAGATTGAAGGGGGAGTTCTCTTTTATAAGAGGCGTGAGGGACATGTTAGGAAAAACATAAAATATTATTTTATAATAAAATCATTTTCGGTTTCTAATGGATCCAAAATTTATTATTTAAAGTATAATGTGTGTATGGGTCGAAAACCACTCAACCAATAGGTTTTATACTGGTTTGTGTCTCCATATTAACTTTTTATTTTTGATTTAACTCTTAGTTAATTAGTTAGACATTTACCATGTCTCTTTGTTTTTTATATTATATGGTTAATAAAATTAATATAAACTTCCAAGATACCCCCATGTGGTTCATAAATGATACACATATCATTATATAAGTTATTTTTCCGAACCATAGATTTTTAGAAATACTATATTAATTTATAATATAATATTTGTTTTAAAAACTCTTTTATGTCAATTTTGAAACTATTTAATAATTTATTTTTGATAAAGTTTTAAAAACATTATTAATTTTAACCAAATTAAATTAGGTAATCATAACATGTCACATTAACCAATAAAATTCATGGATGTCATCAAAACTTTCAAATTATAATTATTTTAACATTTATAATACCAATTATTTGATTATTTCATTAATATGGAAAATATTGCATCATTATTTTGTCATAAGTAAATTTAATTATTAAATGTATAAAAATTAAAAATAAAATACCATTATGTAAGAAAAAATTTTATTTTTATAATGAACATTTATAGGTGAAAATATAACATATATATCCCTAGGTTGAAATTGTTTTTCTAAAAGATATATTCTTATGTGATTTTTGTATTTACTTTATCTTAATTAATATAATGTGTCATTATAACTTACAAGTGCCTCCATGGGGTCCCAAAATAGACGCAATGATGACCATGGATGGACATGTATCAACCAATAGGGTTATGACCCATTTATGGTAATTTAATATTATTATTATATTAATTTTTTACCCTTATTTACAAAATTTATCCTTTAACCATGGTAAATAAAATATACCGAAGTAATTATTCAAAATCTATACAAATAAAAGATACCTATTTACAAAATTTTGACCTCCTGATTCTAAGTATTTAATCCATTTTTCTAAATTCAAAACATAGAAGTAGCAGAAATTAATTTAAAATTAATTCCCGTTGTCGAAACAAAAACTGTGTTTTTAAGAAATAATAACTATCAAAATATTGACACTTGCTTATGTCCTGTTTAAATTTGAAATTAAATCTAATGAACACTAATGGATTAAATGGTAAAAATATAATCTATTTATACTTCAAACCATTAAAATTTATAATTTACCACTATAAATTATTTTTATTAAAAAAGTTGTTTTCAGTTAAAATTAATTATTTTCACTATTCACCAAAATATAATAGTTTTCAAAAAAACACCAAAAATTAATTGAAACTAAATTATTATATACCTATTCTAATGAAGAAGTTTATTTTTTCAAATTGAATATATAAAAGTTTAAAATATTTTATTTAAAAAGGGTTCACCACTAAAAGGTGGTAAAATAGCATTTTTTGGAAAATAATTCTTCTACATAAAAAATGAATTTGTCTTCACATTGTGTCTATGAAACTCATAATGTAGATTCTAGAATTATAAGGATTATATAAAATTTAAAATTTAGTTAATAATATTCTTAACCGCTTTTGAACGGCTAGTTTGGTAAGTCGTGGGGCACTTGAATTTGATGTTGCGTGTAGTTTATGTTGTTGAATTACTTTGAATAACTAACATACTATGAAATATTATGGTGTGATAGGGATGTGTGCCTAATAAAATTTGGAATACCAGATAAAGGTATCCGTTTAGTGGATTTTGGGTCGACTGGTTTCAAAGTGGTATTATATTTATCATTTTCCATTTTATTACAGATTGGGTATGGTTGAAAGGAGATGATGAATTTTATTGTTATTTAGGATGAGCTCATTTGAAGGTGTTTTAGACCCACGTATAGGAAGAAAGTCATGTTTTTAGGGAAGGTAATTGTTATTATTTCTATGTACATTTAAAATAAATTGATTCCCCTTGAAGTGGATCATGTGGTTGTGATTTTATTAAGTCATAATTTTATTTTCTCACGGTTGTCATGGAAAGAGGGTTTCTATGTTAATACATCATGCTGGGAAGATAGGATTTATATACAATCCATATTTTCCCTAAAATTTATTTTTCCCTATATTCTTATATGTCAGTGTTTGATTTATTGTCTCTGGAATATATTCTCTTGGTTTTTATATATACCTTCAAATTAATTAATTTTTAATTCTTGGTTATTTAGTTTCACTATAACCATTTATACAATTTTTCTTGTATATTAGAGTATTTGGTCACTCTACATAACACAATCCAATACAAAATCCTCACAAATTAGGAGAAAATAAAATGGGTTATTAAAGTTTTGTTTTGGTTATAGTAGGTGACATTAATAAACATGTAAATCATTTTCCCCTAGAACATGTGAATGGAATCCCATATAACCAATCTATACGTTGTTATATTTAAATAAATAATGAGTAGTTAAATAATTTGGCCTTAATGGGTAATATAAATACATAAAATGGTAATCCATTAAAATTATGGTATGCGGATCCCGAACATTGAATTTATATTACGGTTAGGGAAATCAGGTTTTGACCAAAAAATATAATTTTATTTTATCTGTAACATATCATTTATTGTTCAGATAATGTCACCTTTGAACTATACTGTGAAATACTAAAGAAACTATAAAATGATAATGATAAAATTCATGTTTTTTATTTGATATCTTGAAAAATTAAATACTGGGATTGGATAAATAAATACAAAAAAATGATAATAGGTTTTTTAATAGCTATTAAAGGGAACATATCTAACAATTATTTGGAAAATGGTGTTTTGATGAGAAAACAAATGGCCTCAAGTAGTGGGAAGGGATCCTAGGAGATATTGTATCATGAATTGGTATATATCTTCAATACCCTTATACTAGTGGTTGAACAATTTAGAGCTACCATGTTTGGGTGTAGGTAATGGGATTATAATCTGAGTTTTTGTTTTCTGGATAAAGTGAGATCCTTGTTTTTTATACATTAGTGATGTCCATTTTATTGGATAGTGCAGCGTTTTATGGTTTTTTACCATTGGGGTAATTTTTTCCTCAAGGATATTTAATTGGTGAAAGTATGCTAGTTTTTTTGTGACCATGATATGTAACCTTGGATATTATTATTACTCTATATTAATGTGAGTTTTGGACCTTGATTATGAAGGGGATCCATGTGTTTTTTTGTGACACAAGAACCGATGATTCATCCCTTTCCTTCCAATTTGGTCACCTGAGGGGTTTACCTAATCCTTATATTCTATTAGATATGTTAATAATTGGAAGATTCCTAGTATTAATATGATCTAATGTAGGTGGTGACACCAAGGGTATACCTTATGCAGGTTATATGCCTTAGTTTCTTTACTTTTTCACTTGTTTACTAATTCCATGGTTTAATGTTACTCTTAAGATGGTAGGTTCATTCTAATTCCTTACTCTATAGAAACATTTTGTTGTTTCTATTCGGTAGTAAAAAATGATCATAAATGGGTATGTTCAACATTAGTAAAACATGGTGAAACACTTTGGGATGGATCAGAGACGCCGGTAGTTCTTCATGTCATTAATATTTTGAAAGGATATTCATAGATATTTCTTATCCCATGTTAGGTTTTTCTGATATGGTGTTATGGTTTGGTACATGAGGGTATATATAGGTAAGGATAGAATTAGAGAGGATGATGAAGGATTTTGAGTTTCCTCATTTTTTAGGTTTTAGGATTTCATGAGATCTAGTGTCTATGAATTCTATGGTATGTCTGATGTTAATATTTTTTTGAAACCAATACATGTGTTTTATAATTAGATTAGAGTGTGAAAATGGTGGTTTGATGATTTGGATATTCAAATACCTATGTAATATTTTTTAAAGAGGTAGTCATGGAATTGAACATGACTCATGAGTGATCTCAAGCATTTTGGATGAAAACATTTGTAATTCCTCAATATCGATGAGGATAACATGAAAGGGTTCATGGTAAGATGTCTTACTTGAATATTAATCCTATATCTAATAATTTACATATCTAGGGACATTTAGTATAATGGGTAAATAGTCTCATGGGATCGTGAGACCGTGAGGCGTGTTGAGGTTGTTGTGGTAGTCCCACAGTGGAGATTCCTAATGTCACTGGGGTTATGTGATCAGTGGTTGGATAATAAATACCCATTACATTTTTATAGATTCAATAGGGAATATGTTTCAAAATTTATGAGGCCTATTGAGATCATTTTATTGTAAAAAATACTCATTGTGTTCAATGATAATTATTTTGGAATTTATGAAGACCGAGTGGTTTACTGGAGGCAGTTCTGTGGAACACATTGGTTCAAGTCTACTTATAAGATAATCATGGGTGCATGATAGATCATGGGTGATTACTCCCACAAGAATTTGGATAACCATATTTATTTTACACAATTGAGGATAGGGGGCACATGCCTTATTTTTAGAGTTTTAATATTCCCATGTCGTGAAAGGTGATTTTGTAGAGAGATCTGAGTCATGTGGAATAGACTATCAATTTTGAATAAGATGAAAGCACTAGGTTTTGTTAGAATGTGATTATAATGGCTGAAAAGTGTAGGATGTGTGTTTTTTACAATTATATCATGGATTTTATACTTTAGGAGTTGTATTGTTGAATCTATATGGTAGAGAGTGTAGCATCGAAAATCAGAGTGTGAAAACCTCATTATGAATAGAATGTGAGAAACATTCAGGGGTATTGTTCATGAAATCTAGGAATTGGTGAAATCTGTAAGGTTTCATGGGTGATATCGAGGCAACAATATCTAATATCTTAGTTTTGTGATTAATGGATTTTGGTCATGGGGGTTGGGATTTTCTCAAGTGAATTAATGAAAGTGATCAAATTATGGTGGATAGTGATGTGTTGACCATGGGTGTATAACCCTTATACCGAAAGGATCAAAACCCTGAGGAACCTATCATGTTATAGTCAATGTTGCATCAGGATTCTGGTAAGAACCTAGTGAGGTGTTGTCCTAGATTCCCTAGGGAATTCTATATTGTAAACTTTTTATGGTGGTGGATCATGAAAAATCATTAGACTCGAGATCAATGTGGATTTAAGGAAAAAAAGGTTCTGGAATCAGTGGTACAATAATGTTTTTAGAAAAGCATGATTATGGTTTTGAAGTAAATAGAAGAACTGGGGGAACTATTGTGAGTTAGTATAAACTATGGAGAGCATATTTGGGTGAACCATGGATTCCTCTAAGCCTTAAATAAATGTAATTATGTTAGTTTATGATGTACCAGTAGTTGAGAATAACTGTTTTTGTGATAATTCATCCTTGAACAGTTTGACATGAGTTAACATGTATGTGTGGATATGGTAATACACAAACCCGGCCTAGTGAGTCCTTTTTTGGAAGATGGATGAATTTTTGGAATCGACCATTAATTTTCAATGAATAGACTATATATTCATATGTTGTTTTTAGAGAATAGTAATACATCCATCCTCTATTTGTTTTTTATTGGGGATAGGATTTGATGTTTTTATTGATGCTGTCATGATTTTTGTGTGTGTGATGGGTTGGGAACTACATTGTGCATACCTTTGAAAAGGATGATTTTTTTTTAATATTTTTAAAGGGAATAGCTAAAAAATCATCAGATCTTGGTCTTTGTAAGAAAATTCTTATGATATGGATATTCATAGACATGTTGGATGTTTAGATTATGACACTATCGATGTTACGAACATACTTGATCAAATATGATCCACCTCTATGTTTTGGTATTGATGATGGGGTTATCTCAGGTCTTGGATGTCAAATAATCATCGGTTAAACATTATTACTTTGTGGTGTTTTCAGTATTTTAGAATGAAATTACGTTCATTTACCTTAAAGTAGTGATCGAAATATGTAAGGATATCATTATGTAAGATCGTCGAGACTTTACAGGGATAAGAAGTGTTGTGGTGAGAATATTTTCATATATAACATTTATATAGGTATTTGAAATTCAAATGTTGTTGGAAATGATAAAGTAGTGTATGGGTAAAAAATTCAAACATTCCTCGTAATGAAATTTAAATAGTTTTAGAAACACAATAGACTATTTTTGGACATTGATCAAGATAATGCAGTTATTCCAGATCTTGATGGGGAATCTTTGATTAGTTATGGTTGTTTTTTTCTGTTATAGTAGGCCAATGATCAATAGGTGGTGTATAATAGAAGAAGAAACTATTGCCCAAAGATACCAGGCTGTTGTTGGCCTCAACTAGGTCACTAGTAAGATTTTAAAAGGGCCAGTTACAAAATTATAACCCCAGGATTTGGATAGGGAAATGACCCTCTTCCCTTTATTTTTTTGTGTTTGCAGCCAGCAGAATCTCCCTCCTTTCCTCTATTTAAATCCCCTTTATTTTTTGGGTGTTTGTGGGAGGGGGTTCATGAGAAATTTTTGGTTAGAATTATACTACACTAACCTCATTTGAACTCATCCTTTTATCATATAAATTTTTGTTTCACTGATTTGGTTTTGATTCCCATTCCACCAAAATACAGTGGAATTAGAAAAATTACTTTAGTTCTATTATTCATCATTGGTAGGTTATTTCCAATAGTGGTTTCTGTCTTTGGTGGATTGTAATTTCAATAAGGTATGATGCCATTATAATTTTTTTTTGTTTTTCATAATTTTTTAAATAATCCATGTAAATGATTTATCCTATAATTCACTACCACAAAACTGGGCAAGGCCAGCGCCACCCCTTTATCAGCGCTAACGAAAAAGCGCTGATAATGGGGGGGGGGGGGGGGGGGTTTATCAGCGCTCAAAAAGAGCTGATAAATAGAGCCTTTATTAGTGCTAAAAAAGCGCTGATAAAAGGAACCCTTTATCAGTGGTTTTTTTAGCGATGATAAAGCCCCCCCCCTTAATCAGTTATTTTTTTAGCACTGATAAAGGGACCCCCTTTATCAGCGCTTGTTTAGTAGAGATGATAAATGGGGGGCCTTTATCAGTTCTTTTTTTAAAAGTGCTGATAAAGGGTCAAATTCAAAAAAAAATTAAAATAAATTTAAAATATAAATATCGTTATATTGTTATATTGATATAAATATAATATATAATTTTTAAATATATTTTAGATAAGTATAAATGTACATTTACACTTAATATACTTAGTATATATGATATTTAGTGAAAATGGATTCTGAAAGATTTAAAAAAATATTTTTAATTAATAATTTGATAATTATTATGGAGTAATAGTCATTTAATAACAATTTTAAGAAAAAAAAATAAATAAAATTAAAAAAGATCCAAAATATGATGAAAACGCAACTCAAACATCAAACAACCATAACTTTTGATCCGGGTGTCCGTTTGATCTCTACCACATATCAAATCAAGAGACGAGCTCCACGTCATTTTGATCCAGGGGGGACCCTAGTCAAGCCTTTGATAAGGCCAAAAGAGGCCCAGAAGGCCTCGAAAACTGAGTTTTTAGTCGGGGTACCCATATTTTTTTTATCATTTTGTGGATTTTCAGCCTCGTTTAAGGGGGAATTATTGGATTTTTTTGGTGGGGACTGAATTAGGGTATCAGGGGCTTCCCTTAAGGGAATAATGGTTTAATGTGGATAGCAAGATACCACAGATGACCAATAAGACCCCTTAGAGATTATGTCGAAGGGATATATAAATAAAAATATAAACTGAACCGTGATGGTGAACATGAGTTTATTTTTATATTTTTTTACCTTTTAAGATATTGAATAACAATATTATTTAATCATTATTAATTATAATGGGTATTTAATTCCATATAGGACCACCATAGATTACTCATGATTGGTATGGTTATAGAATCCAATGGACAAGCTTAAGATCTGATTAGTGGATACATATGAATGTTTGGATTTGAAGTAACCAATAAATTAAATGAGGTAAAATATTGTGGACTTACTTGATCACATATGTGGATTATATATTGATTCATTATTGAAAATACCATAGGAAGTACCCCATTATATTTGGGCAATTTTTACACCTTTCAGATGCAACAAATTATTACTATCGATTTTTAAGGGCATACCTTCTTGGATTAAATGTGATGAGATCCTTGAATTATTCCCAATAGTATTATCTAGGTAATTCACAAGTTAAATACATGTATTTAATTCGATTAATTATACTAAATTACATGGGGATACCTTGAGTTCATACCTAAATATTTGATTATATTGGGAATCGAGGGAAGGGAATTCATATTTAAACCATGTGGTTTAATGATCATGGAATCCTCAGTGATTTACCGTGGAACCCAATTAGACAATTTTTCCTCCCTCGTATTTAGAGATCGATGTAGGGTGATGTTATTAGGGATGTTCTAGGTTTTCTCCTTGATAACAAATGCTTTAATCAGTTCATTTTGTTTCAAAATTCCATTATATTTATGTTGAATTTATTTATATAATTCTATTTTATATACATATAGGCTATATTTTAATTTTACAATATTGGAGGTGGCCTATTCAGTTATACTCACACCCTTAACATGTAGAGAGAGGTTGTGGCTACCTGATCAGATTCTCTTGGTCATAGGTTATAGGTTTAGGGAGTGACCTGAGGTGATGCTTCATATTTGTTCTCTCAGTTGGAGCATGTGATTTGGAATCTTGGCGACAACTTATATCTTATATTTTTTATGATATCTTTTGGATTTTCCCCTTATTTATTTTATTGTATTATTGTATTTGATTAATTATAAATATTAATAAGTTGATTTTTATGAATCATCATTATTTTATTTCATGTTTTGTGCGTTGGTAGTTTTTTTCATGATTATCTATTCAGATTTGATTTTTTATATGATTTCCCTTATTTAATTCAGTTTTTGGAAATATTTTAAAGAGTATATTGTATACCCCTTATACAACATATGATCCCTTTCTACTGTTAGATATTCTTTAGTTTATGGGGTTTATCTACAAAGGCCATGTGGCATACCATCTTGTTTGACATGTTTTGTGACATCCACGCATGGAGGCTAAATTAGTAGTAAGTATATCTGTAATTATATATGATCATTTTTTATTGAGAATGATGAATGTGAACTTTGGTCTTCTTGAAAAATAATAT
The DNA here is from genome assembly GCA_963277665.1 of Viscum album. Classification (NCBI taxonomy): domain Eukaryota; kingdom Viridiplantae; phylum Streptophyta; class Magnoliopsida; order Santalales; family Viscaceae; genus Viscum; species Viscum album. The sequence continues at coordinate 1,286,441,777 of OY728133.1, forward strand.
ATTATTATATTATTGTGATTTAATTTTGAACAATTTTATATTGTTTTTTATGAAAATTATTTATTAACAATGAATATAGAAATTTGCATCAATTGGGGTTAGCATATGCCATTGGAAAATTGTAAAAATTATTATTTATCACACCTATACTCACACATCATTGGTGTGATCTCTATCATCCACATATATTATAATACATGTATATTTAATAACCATTACATCAATGAATATTTTATTGGTTTTATATCTACTACAATATAGTTTTCCAATTGATGACCATATTTGTATCTTTCATACGAATTCAAATATATATTCAATGTTAATTAATATGATTTTTATATAAATGATTATATTATAATTTTATATGGATATTTAAAAATTTATTCTTAGTTTATATTATCTTGTTAATGAAAACATTGCATAATAGTTGGTGGGGCTTCGTAATATTAGGATAAATGTTTTAAACAATGTAAATTTCACCAAAATTTGAGTATATTCAAAAGTTATAATTATTGTACCTTGGCAGATTTGTGGTGGTTGTGGGTAGTTCTCACACCAAAATTCTATTAAAATATAGAATTTTATAATAACAATATATTTTTTTGTCTAGGTAAATGTGTGTATTTTATTATGTTTATTATAATCATTTTTATGTAATTAATGTTCACATAGTTATAATAAAGGATATTTGAAAGGATATAGTGGATGTTGTATTTATGAGAATGAATCATTGATTTGAATAATTACTATGAAAATATAGTATAATGTGTCATAATAATAATTAATTAGAACTTGAATACTGTTTATTTAGGTAATGATTATTTGATTATATGATAACATGATTCAATTTAAATTTTTGACAGTTTGACTGTACATAATTTGTGTGATAATTTTCCATATCCCAGTAATATATTATGAAATTAATAATGAGACTTGTTCGTGGATAAAATACATATGTTTTATGATATTGATATATAATATTGTATAATAATGTTTTTTACTCCAATCTGAGACAAAGATATCATATAATATATTATGGGATATGGAAAGACAAGTAATTTTAAAATACCCAATAAGATTCAAATAATATTCATATTGAATGATGGTAATATTTATTTATAAGAATATAGAGAAATTCACATATGTGGTAATAATAAAATAGATACTTTTTTATTAATGGAATTAGTATGGTTAAAAGAAATGTAAAATTCATTAAGAGATAAGAATTTTATTTATTCATAGTTGCTACATGAGGATACTCAGAATTATATGTCTTGTGATCCTACTCATTCAATGTTGGATAGTATATTGAAAATATGTCATTTATTTATTAATAACATAAAATGTTTATTAGTTTTATGTTTATTTAAATTATAAGTGATGTTTCCTAAAATATAAATAATAATATATCTACATTATTTAGGTATTATTCTAGGTTCCATAATTGATTGAATAATTTCTATAATACATGGAAAAGACCAAATACTTTATTTGAGGAGACATATGACTTGATTGATTATCAATGGTTATAGGGACCATAGTGAAGATTTCAAACCTCCTTCAAAGAAGAATTTACAATAAATAAATGATGAAAAACTATAATATTATCATAGTTTTTCATAGAAATATTTTTAGATTAATTCACTGTAAAATGTTTATAGAAAAGAATAATAATGTGTTTAATACTTTGATATCATAATTGTTTATTTTATTGCAATGGAAATGATTAAAAAGTCAAGCATATTGTTGATATTTAGTTGTATGTTTGAAAAATTTATACAATTGGATGGACTAGAGAAAAGGTAACTATAATAATATAAAATTGAAGGTTTCTTGTAATGTGTAAATAAATTCTGGTAATTAGCTATAGTTTTTATTATTTTGAATATTTTTTTTGAGGGAAGAACATTATAGTTTTATGAGGCTGTTTGGTTTAACTATTTGATGTTGTAAAAATGTGATCAAATTTTTAATAGATTTATTTACATGCTTGAGTATTAATACTTCCAAAATCATTACTTAAATGAAATAATAATGTGGCAATCCAACATTTAAATGACATCATGATTGTTTTCACATAAAAAACCAATTATAACAGACCATGTAGGAATATTTCTATTGCAATATTGATAAAGTAGAGTGATCTTATTTTTAACTCGTAGGGACATGTTCATTGGTTCTATTGAAAAGATAAAAAAATACATCATTTTATAATCATGGAGTAAGCCATTGATGTGGGAAAAATTACAAAATATTAAAATTTTATATGATTCTTTAATGGTGTAAACATGAAATGGTATAAAATTTCTAGATTTAGTGAAATTCCTTATAGTGGATAGTTTCATTGAATACATTGAGGAATTTGTTTTTTAATTAATGTGTTCTCCTGGTGAGTTTTTTCATGTGGATGAGAATGTATGGATTTTTTTTATTTGATTTATTTACTATTTGGGATATCTATTTGTGATTATATCTTTATTAAATAATTATATATATATTTATATGTTATGAAACAAATTTTGTTATAAATAATAGTCCATATATAAAATCATATAGGTTGATGTACTTTTTGATTGATGATGGGTGGAACATAACACAATATATGTGAATGTTTTGAGAATAACTCAAACTTTCAGATAATGATATTTTAGAAATAGTTATTATGTATATAATATTTGTTACACATACTATTTACAAATATATAATTTTTTTCTATTGTGCTTATTAGAGAAAAGAATGTTTCTGAACGACATGAATATGGGTGATGAATACTATTTATGAAACTAATTTACATTGTTTTTAAGATGGTTTGTATTTTTTCAATATTTTTCAAATATATACATGATTATTTATTTATTAATAATAATATATTATGGAATTATGAATTTTTCTTATTTAATAAAAATATGGATAAAATGAATTTATTTATCATGATGTTTATTATTTTTTTTCTTCTCAATGTCTAACTTTTTACATGTAAAAAATGTAATAAAATAATTTATTTTGAGAATTCCATTACTTATATAAGGATTTTAACACCAATTTTATATTGATTATAGATAATTAGTTAAATGTTTATTAATTGAAGAATTCATATGTTTTAGTACTTTTCTAAGAGTACATTTGTGAAAAATATTATTTTTTGTCAAAATTAGGTACATAAATTTTGTTACTTATAATTGGGTATAATATTGGGTAATATAAGTCTTATTTGGTTAGTGGAAAATTGTTTCCTCGAAGATGATTTTTGGTAATTCTTAGCTGACATTCAAATTTATTGTATATGTGGTGAGAGTTTTTAATTAAATATTATATTTTTTATGAAATATTATTTTAGCAAAAAAAAACACTATATATTAAATATATAGTTGATTTAGTAAAGATGGTAAGGATAGTAGAAGTTGATTTCATGGATACCTCAATAAAATGATAGATAATACAATACAGATATTCCATTCCACATTAAAAATTATAGAATCATTGGTTCCATAATTTCTATGTGATAATATTTCAAGACATTATATCCCTCTTCTCATTTTAATTATCAATAATTAATATAGTAAATTAAAATTTTATATTATTTTTATAAAAATTAAGAATTAATATGTATTTTCATTTATGATAATCCACTCAATGTATATTTATTAGAACTACTGAGAAATATGACACACTGAAAAATTTCTATATGTTTTGAAATAATTGAAATAAAATTCTTGAATAATCACTTATATTTGTTAAACTTATAACACATCTATTTAAATGAAACAAATTTCATGAAAAATTAAATTATATTTTTATATATTTTTTAGATATACACTATCGGGAATTTTAAATAATATTTTAATTTATATATATCCATGAATAATGTTGTTTAAAATGATATTGAAATTTAAGGTATATTAATAAATTAATCCAAAGAGGCATGGATTGTGATGAGATGATATATGGATAAAGATATATTAAGGAGACTATTTCTCTAAATTTCATCATCTCTCAATTTTTTAGTAGGAATTATGTTTTATTCATGGATATTAGGTTACATTTCAAAATTTTCAAGATGAGATAAATAATTAGTGTAATGTTTGATATATTTTGAGGTATTCCATCACTTTATATAGTTCTACCATTAATAGTTATAGATGAAGGTGGAATAAGAAAAAATAATAAACTAGTAGAAACATCCAATAATGAATGGTAAATGTAAAATAAATACAGAATGATGAATAGTAATCCAAATTACCTAGTGAATAACATTATTTATGGTTTTATTGGGGGACATATAATTAACTAGTTTGAATGACTGATCTAAGGCATTTATGTCATGGGAAAAATCCCTCATGTATAAACATGGACCAATTATCACCCGATGATCAATAGAGGATCATGTGGGATCATTTATAACAACATAAATTATAGTAATTATTCTAATCACACAGTCATGAAAAATCATACAATCATAGATAAAGTATTGAACACATAGTCTGGTAGAACCCATTGATGTTACACCTATAATCTCAGTTGGGATAATCGTTATAGGACATGTGGGGGTGTTTATTAGGATAAAATATGACACTAAATATATTTTTGGAATCCTATTGACATCTTGAACTTAATGGAACAATTTTTTTTGACATTTTAATGATATTTGGTGGATGAATTAGCCTATTAATGTATAAATTTATAAAAATTTTATAATTAAAATAATAATAATAAGATTGAGTTATATTAATGTGTTTAGATAAAAGAATTTATCCATGAAATCCTGGAATACTTTAATGAATAGGATGAAGTATACAGAATGACATAGATTACTAAATAAGGATTTTAATTTATATTGTTATTATTATGTAAAAATTATTATTATATTATAATATTTTTTAAAATTATCATGAATTATGATATTTATGAATAAAAGACTAATGAAATTTCATCAATTTTTAAATAATTATTCTTGATTAATTATAATGATATTAATTTATGATAATGATTAATTATTCCTGAATAATGTCAAAAAAATAAATTCACTCTATAATTTATTTTTTAGAACTAAAATTTTGAATAATGAAAATATGTCATCATAAATTTTTTAGGATTCTCTCCATGATGTGTAATTGAAACTAGTGGTAGAAAATGAATCATTATAATGAAATGACTTTTCTATAAAAGGATTAATTCATAATAATTGTTTTATAGAATATGTTGACATTAAAGATGTGTTTTTACATTATAATGGGAAATGAGAAACAAATTATTTTAAAAAAATATGGTAATAATTTATACAAATAGACAAAATATATTAAAATATTTATGGAATTAATTGAAATTATAATAAAATAAAGCTAATATCATATTAAAATAACAATAAAAATATAATTTCATATTCTGATATAGAAATTAATCAATGGAGAAGACCCACATAGTATTTATATTTTAAGAGTATATATTTAATACTTTATTTTTTCAAAAGTAATTTAACCTCAGATATATTAAATACTACTTCTGTAAACTTAATAGATTATTTACTATTTTAAAATTAATTATTATAGAATTTTTTATTATTTTTAATTGAGTTATTAAATTGAAATCCTATAAGTTATCTAGAATATATATATATATAAATATATAAATAAGTATATAATCCATTGAAAAAACATCATTTTAATTATGATAATTTAATTTAGAATACATAAATTGGAAAATAAGATGAATAAAATAGTGAGAAATATAATATTTAGTTACCTTCCCAGGGATGATGAATTTGTTTTCCTTGACACATTTATAAGAAATTAGAAAAAAATAGGTTCCTTGGGAGAAAATAAAAAATTATAATTAACGTTGTGAAATCATTTTGATAAATATTTAAACAATCTCTAATAATGATGAAAAATATAGTGTAACGTTATGGGTCACAATAGATTAGGTATACAAGAAATTTAATATGAATTTTTATAATGGTAACTCTATGATGATATTTGTTGACTCATTCAAAATTCATCATTTAAAAAATAATAAAATACGATTAAATATTATTATCTATGTATGGGGATTTTCATTGTGGATGATATGATAACATTGGCTTATTATTGATGATTTCATATATGAATGATAGATGGTATTATTGGTTTGGGTGATGAGATAGCTTTTTCTATAAAACTATATTGTCTATCTTGTAGTATAGTGACTAGAAGATATTTATATTGATATAATGTTACTAGGAATTCTATCATAAATACCAATCAATGTGGGTAAGAGTAATATGGTGTGATTCAAACAACCCACTCATATTTTTATTAATGGATTATAATTATTTTTATATATAGTTATTTCCTTTTTAAATTTTTTTGGGTTAGTGAATTGTGATTATTCAAATGATTGAAATATATTATGAGTGGCCTGTGTTTTTTAGTCATTGTATCCCACAAACCTAGTGTAAAGAGGTGGATGACGATGAACTGGGTACAAAAAATTAAAAAACTCAACTTAGTGTAAGGAAAAGTGCATATTAATTTATAGCTATCATATAAAATAGGTGTAGATGAAAATTCACACAACATCTCTAGTATAACATCCAAAAATATTTATATTCCTCTTTCTGTCAAAATGGGTAATCTAAGGTTATTCAACTATAGTGAATAATATAAAGGTATTATAGTATATTATTATTTAAATGAAATATTTAGATGAGTCACTTACTATATTTATGTTGGGTAGATGAGTTTCAAAAAACAAGTTATACATGGAACTTATGGACTGAGAGTGATTATCAGGTTCTCCTCTGTAACAAGATAGATACTTGATATTGTTAGGTGTATAAAAATTTCATATATATTGAAACTATTATTAAGTGAATTGTTTTATTATATTATAAAATTTCAGGATGTCCACAAGTATATATATTCATTATTACATGGTGGGTGTGATGAATATCAACTATGGGTATGGTGTTAATAGGGTAACATATAATATTAGCAAGAAATAATTATGTGTTATATTGAATATTATTTAAAAAATTATGGTGAAAATTGAAACTATTTACTAATTGGTTCTTCTAAAAACTTGGGATAACTACACTATATAATATTTCTCACTCATCTTGTCCATTCATGGATTTTACATTATTGGGATAATTAATACCAGAAGATGTGAATGATAGATGATCTTAGACACTAGATATAGATTCTAGATGTTAAAGCAATTCTCTTGGAGTTTTCATCATAATGAATACAATTGTGTGAATAGTGTTCAAACATATATTTGTTCAAGATGTAGTGTTGGTTTTTAGAGATCTTTATTATAATATTATATTAGATTACAGGGATGTTAATATATATTTATGTGTCAAATTTAATGGTTGATAATTTGATAATATTAAATTGGGTGATGTCCTTCTATTAAGAGATATAACACTATAGAAATTGTAATAAATTAATTTTAAGATTTAATTTTTCAAATGAATCACTAAACAGAAATAAACATTGTTATAATAAAAATAATACCAAAACATAGATACTATTTATTATTAGTTATAAATAGAAATATATACATTACTATATCAGTATTGAAAGTTTAAAAAAGGAATAAGTTATTAGAATTCCATATAAGGCTCGTTTTTCTATGGTAGGGTTTTATATTGAACAATCTGAGGTTGTACTTAAACAATTGTGGCTTCAGTTGAATAATTTTCATGAGAAATTTATTCCCATGAAAATCACAACGGGATTCATTCTAGCTTAATCATTTCCCATAAATACCACACACATGATCCTCAACCCAATTGGAGAGGACTCGACACGTGAATCCAAGATACCTAGGATCAAATATGGGTGGAAAAATATTTATGGGTACTATAGCAATATTGTAGCAGTACCATAGAAGGTATTGTAGTAGGTACTATGGTAGGCATTGTTCAAAACTGTAGAAAACCTAACTATTCATCTATCTGGGCCTCTGGGCCACCGGTTTGGTCCATGGGTCCTATAAGGCTTTTCGGGCCACCCAAGGAATTCAAGCGAGTCGGTTCTCAAGGCCTACATTCCACCTTATGGCCTAAAGGCCACCCCATGTCCTTTGGGCCACATGATGTAGATATAACACTCAGACTACAAGGGATAGGGCATCAGATGAGGATCAAGGAAGGCACACTCACTAGATCAAAGCTAACCTGAATTTGAATAAGTTGATGGTATGGCTTTTCCATCAGTATTGGGCATGTGCATCCTTGCATAGGACAACTAGCTGTCTAGCTCTGCGAAGACGGAGTATTGATATTATGACATATGCTGGGGAGGATCAGTTCCAAGTTTTCATGTATCGATGATTCTTTTTAAGATATATGTGTCATGTAATTTTATCTAAACCTTCGGGCCTTGTATGGATTCCACATCACCGATTGAAAAGAAGATAATATAAAAATATAAAAAATGAAGGCCTTTGGTCCATTCTAACTGACTACCACTACTTCTAATATTATCTTTAGATCATATAGAGATATCACCAGGCGTTTGGTACAATGAAATAAATATTATATAAACATGTAATTCCCAAATTAAAATATTAAATATATATAATTTTTAATTTTAAATAATTTTAATATTATTCTTTAATGAAAAAATGAATTTTCATTTCAAAAACAAATATATTAATTAAATGATTTTAAATAACTAATTAAATCATTTCACTTGTTTTACTAGAAAATAATTTTTTATATGCTATGAATTTCTAATTTAATTAATATAAAATTGCTTTGGTAAAATTTTGATTTCAATATAATAAATTATTGATATTGAAAAAAGATTAAATATAATTTAATCAATAATTGACATGAAATAATAATAAAAAATATTTCTTATTTAAAAATTCATTTTTATACATATACTATTTGTCTAAAAATTATTTTTTAATTTATAAACTAATTTCCTTATATACGAATGTTTAATTTTATTAGATGGAGACCAAATTTGGAATCAGAAAAATTAAATTTTTTAATAACGGTGATCATTTATTTTTAGTTAAAAAACTACTATGGTAAATAATTAAGAAGGATAACAAAGTAAAAACTGATGTAATCATACAAAGATTGAATTTTTCCTAAATTACATGTCACAATGTTCTTATAGAATAAATTCTTTAATTAATAAATTTAATCCCACGTACATCATAAATATCATTACATAACTGATATATCTCTCATGTGATTCTATCTGAATCCTCCACCTAATAATATTATCCATGTAAACATCCTTCTAATTAAATTTAAAAAGGGACACACTTCCACCAATGCCAAGACACACTTCTATATTGAAATTTACTAGAACTACTTATCATTTTACATCCTATAAGGAATGATTACACAATTTATTGCCTTAGTTAAAATGTAATTTTCCAAATTTCTATATTTATAATATTCTATTCAAGTAATATTCAACCAATCAGCATGAATATTATCACCCCCCCAATATTTTCATCACTATATTTGAAATACATCAGTCAAAACCAAATATAAACAAAAAAAAATAATGAAATCATAAAAATTTGGATCCCGATATGTAATTATTTTTATGGAATGATAATTATTTTATTCCCCACCCATTCAGTAGAAAATAAAAACGTCACACTTGATATGTGTGGACTACCTCTACCATGAATAATGTATTTTATTTTACATAACCATCCTACATTAAAGGTTATAAGAATTATTTTAGTGAAGGAAAAATATATTTATGACATGATAAATATTCATAAAATATAAATCATGAATTTAATTAATATACAAACCATTTTAATATAACACATTTTGATTGTAAAATAATAGAGACAACCCATCATAGATTTTATCTTAACTAATACAAAACAAATCTCATAAAATGAAATTAAAATATTATAAATATTTATTAAACTAATAAAAAATTAATTTCAATTGTAATTCATGTTATGAATATTTTTTTGTAAGGGTAAAAAATTAAATAATCAATATATGTGATTTTTTATTGGTAAATTACTCGAAATGTGGTTTTCATTGATTCCATTCATCCAACCAGTATCCATTACTTTCAAAAAAATTAATATGGTGAAACATAAACCACTAAAAATGATTCCAATAACCTAAATTATTTGTTATTTATAATCAAACTATAATATAAAATGTAATGACACCATCTTTTTAGAACTAATATAGAACAATCAAATTTATTAAAATTCAATGTTAAAAATAAAAAATAAATTAAAAATACATTTATAATGAATGATTATAATTTAGGTGTATAAAATATTAAATATATTAATAAAAAGTTTACATGACTGATTAATCTAGATATTACTATTATATAGAAGTTTAAAGTTATTTTTAAGAATTTGGGAATAATTGTATGGATTTCTCATATAGATTTCACTTTTTTGAGAAACATACCATATTCACAAAAAGTTTTATTATTTTGGTGTCTATACTACCATATAGATTAATTATTATCACACAAATCATGAAATTAAAAGAATTTAGAAATACATCTCATGTCCTCCTTTGAAGTGTTTTAGATTAAAAATTTATAATATCCATGACTATTTTGTTGAATCAATTCCTATTTCATTGAATTGAAATTTTCTCCCTTGACTATGTCACTATAAGATTCATAACTATTCCATTTATTCATTTCATATTAATTTCAACCCTTATATATTGTTAAATATCATTTTTTATTAAACACTTTATATTTAATGTATATCTTTATTTATTAAAACAATTCAGTTTAGAATAATTTACATCTGCATGAATAGGCTCGTTCGTTTCCACATATATTATTTACTTACCTTAATATTTTATTTTCCTATTTCAAAACCCAAATATTGTTTACCTAATTTGAAATTCATATATGATTTTAATTTTTTTAGAATGAAGATTTATAATTTTTAATAGTGTGTGTGTTTCAATAATGGGATATTAAAATAACAGTTATTCTTTTCCTTTAAAGTTTATATAATTTATCATTTGAACCGAATATTTTTAATTAGAAATTATTTAATTTCATTGGTAATTTTTTAGGAGATCAATATAAATTATTATTAAAAATTAATATATACCATATTCTCAAAAATAAACATTGATTGTGACTTGTAACATCTCTTTTTTGTTATAATGTTAAAATTTACTATGTAATATTTTGGTTATGATATCACTAAAATTTTAATCTAAAACTATAAAAATAGATATCTCCATTGGATATATGTCTCATGTATTACTCTATTAATGTTTTTATTAATTTATAATACAAATCCTTATTTTTATAAAATCGTTTATGTTCTCTACAACTCTACCTCCCTCTTTTGAATTTAATTTTCCCTTTCTTGTCTATATTCTTTAATTTTAGGGATATATGTTATAACAATTCCCTTATTAACAAAACAGTTTATAAATTACTCCATATGATGGGAATAATAAAAATTTGGGAGGTTGTTTACCAATAAAATTATTTTATTTATAGACTTTTGAATTATTCACAAATCATATACTTGTTGATTTAATGTACATAATTTTTGGTTATTAGGGAATGCTTATTAAGTATTTTGTATTCAATCCTTTATATTATGAATTCATTGGACTAATTTTTTTATAGTTGGGACTGAATTTATATATACACTTCACTCATCAATGTGTCTCATGAGAAAACAATGTTGGGTACTTGGTGTAAACCTTACCAACTTATATACAAGGTCTTCGAATAAATCCTCGATGGTTTGTTTATAACATGATAAATTATTCACTCTCTCACTATAAAATCTATTATTTTATTCTATGTAATAATAAAATTTTTATTTTATGCATATATATATTAAATACTAAATTTATTAGTTATGTTAAATTATTTGGTTGTAATTTATTTCTTATATCTTATTTGTACATTATTTGTCATATAGTGGATTCTATTATATATTAACCCTTAATTTGATTCTCATATAATCATTCTAATGTTTTCTCAATGGTTATTAATAATAATGTGATGTATGATGTTTTTTATGGGTATCTAGGGTTGATAATTTTGGGGGAGATGATGAAGATTTATTTTAGAATAATGAATTATTGGTTTATTGGTAAAAATGTCGATTTTATGGCACATATATTGTATTTTAGTGAAAGGGTTTTCTTAAATCTCTTAAAATATAAACCTAAAATGTCTTAGCTTTTTAATGGATTCAATATTTTTTCCCAATATTGTAATTATGGGTGGTTAGTTTTGAGTCACCTAAGATGGTATCTATTCTATTATATAGGAATGATTTTTTATAAATAAAATAATAAATTTAAAGACACTATAATTCACCCCCTAAAAAGGATTTTTTTGGGATAACTATGGTACAACATGTGGTGAAAATGAAAAGAGTGTTTTCTTGAATCTATTATTGGAAATAGTTTCCATATTGGAAATTATTAATTTAAAGGAAGTACCATTATTCAATTGGCATGCCTATAATATTTTTTATAATATGGAGAGATCACATATTATATCTCCAAGGATCAATTCTTACACTATTATGGTTAATGTGACTCAAGGCTGTGATCTCACCAATATATTTATGACTCAAGTATAAAAAAAGTAAAATGATGATTCTATGGATATAAATTCTTTAAAGACAATATTTTAAAATAAGAATAACATGAATGTGATGGACTATTTAATAACTAAGGTAATTTGTGATAAACATTAAAATATTTTTGAATTCAACACTAAATTGAATATTGAAAAGTTACTGATATTAAATAATATATATAATGATCAAATTATGAGATTAAATTAATATATATATGGTTTCATTAATTTTATTACTAATATAGTTAGTTATATTTTTAGAATGATTTTGGTGATAAATGATTTAGATATTTTTAAGAATAACATAAGAATATTACCTCCTAAATATAATCTAAATGTGTTATTTCAAAATGAGATATATCATTGTAATTTGTCTCTATATGACATACCCAATAGGTTTATTGTGTATTAGATGTGGTTGAATATGGAAATATCGCAAGAAAATTATATTAAGAAATATCATTCAAGGATTTAGAGATGTTGGAATTTCAAGATACTGAATTTGGAGATGATGTATGTGATGAATTTTTTAATGACTACAAGTACATTTAAAAAAAGAAATTAATGTTTAGAATTTATGTTACCTTTAACTTTATTCCATTGTGAGAAATATGGAACATCAATGCTTAGATCACATATAGATTTGATGTTCAGTATAATGAGTTTGTATTCTCAAAAAAATAAATGAAAAAGTTTATTCATTGAAGGAATTTTAATTTTGAAAATTCAGGAGACATGATTCTTCAAAGGAAAGTATTTATTGGAAAATAAAATGAGGATATTATGAATAATAAATTAAACAGTAATGAAATAAATTTTATCACTAAATTTAAGGATCCAATTATAGAATTAGTGTCGTGGTGTATAATTAAAAATAGAATTAAAAGATGAAATAGAAGTTGTTTTATACCTTCAAGTGTCATTGTAAGGATATATTCAAGAGAATGATTTAAAAAATAAATAATAATGGGAAAACTGGAGGCTTATTAAAGGATTAATCAATCAAATTTCATCAAAATGAAGCCTGAGCGGAATGTATTGAGAATGATATGATTTATTTTGAAGACTATTGAATTAAAAATCAAAAAACAATGAAATATATATTAAATATTGATGAACATCTGAATGGAAAAATTTTCATTATAAAATTAGGTTAAAATAAAAAATTGATTGTTTAGAGAAGAAAAATTTGTTCCGGATGTTTTAAAAAGATGTTTTTAAAGAGAGAGAATATTGAGGCACAAGAAACATTTAACAAATGATTTTTTTCTCATATATAATATTTCATAGGTAAAAATATTTTAGGTTATGAGGTTGGTAAATCAAAATCAAAATTTAAAAATTTAAAATAAGATGATCATATTAAAAAAAATAATACAACAAATAACAACATATCAACGATCATTTTGATTTTAATAATATCTAATGAAATGTGGGGAGGTCATAACAGTAAAATATTCCTACAGATGAAATTTTAGCATTCAGGTTTTATTTGCAATAATATGTCTAATTATGGTGAAACTGAATGTTATCAAATATTAGAAGCTTTTTGATTTTCGAAAATGATATTTGAAATATATCCCTACAGAAATGATACATATTATTTTTTAGGTTACTATTTTTCTAACAAACCAACCTAGGATTCCATTCATTTGGAACCTGACCCATCTCACCACATGTACAAAACAATGATTCTTCACACCCATGGGATGTTATTCAATGTGTGGTCACTCTAATAAACCCCTTTTGGAATTATTTATCCCATAAATCAATATAAAAAGAGATAATATAATTTCAATGTTTTGAAATAGACTATATATGTATTGGACTTCCATCTAGAATCGAACATATATAAGAAATCAAAATTGATGAGATTTTCAAATATGTCATAACAAATACCATTGAACCAGCCCATTTTTATAAATAAAAACACCCTCCATAAACAAAATGATACAACATGAATAAATTTATACAACAAGAGTACCTAAAATTAGTTACAAGGGGGTATACATATCCAATACAACACCAAAAAAAATAATCCTAATAATCTCGAGCCATGCCTAATCCACCTCGAGAAACATTTTGGTTTTTCACCACATCCCAACTCACCGAATGTTGTCCAAAATAAATAAACTTGATAACAACTAAAAAAGGGAATCCATATTATAGGTGTGAGTTAAACATCCAATTTGGTCACCACTCACTATGACTGTACAATATTTTTCATATTCCATTTTAAAAATTTTTATTTTAAAACAAAACATGAATATAATATTATCAAATATGAACATTGTAAAAACCAAATAAATTCTATAATCCCATTTCAATATATCTCATGTTTTATTACTAAAATAAAATTATACAATTTGGAAACATTTCACTATTTTAATCCATTTTACAATCCAAACACCCACTTCAAATTATACTTAAAAAACCAAACCTATGAGTATTTAAATTAAAAATGGGTATCCTAAAAATCTCTTAAGACTGAAAATGATAAAGACCTTAAAAATATTAGGTAAAAAACCGAGATAAGAAGTCTCAAAAAGTTAATGGATAAAAAATGAAGATAAAACATTAAAGGTTCACTAATAATACAATTTGTGGAATGATACAATCATGAAAAATATAGGAATCCCATATATTTTCATTAATCATGAAACAAATTTATAATGATATATACCTTAAGAATCTAAAATTATTCACATATAACATTATTTATTTTTTATTGAAGAAATTCCATAATATTTAGATTTAAAACCACAAAATGAACTAACTGGCCTACACAAACCTCATTTTAATGGAAAAAACTCAATCATAAACCCAGTTTACAATATATCTAAAAGGACACGTGATGTCTTTGACCAAACTAGTGCAATATAAAAGGATACCACCCACATAGTTCAGGGGTTACCATTTCTAAAATAATATTGATGTTTATGAACATGAATGACATGATCTACAAACTGGGCATAGCAAAGAAACTCCCCAACCTCTATCAGAATCATATAGAAAATACCTCTTTTAACATCATAAATCTTTTACAGAAACAAATCAATTTCCCTAAAAATGGAGCAAAAAACATCACATATTGATAATAGCACACACACAGGGAAACAAATTCTATGGTAAATCACAGGGGTCATATAAACTTTAAAAAACATATATCAAAAGGTTCTAACTAATCCTTTATCAAAAATATTTGTTTAAATACTAATACATTTTCATTCAATAACAAACCACTCCAAATTTTCTTTGAAGCTCTATTGAAACTCCATACACTATATTCATTTCATTTCCACCAATTAAAATATGGGTATCCCCATTTGAATGAAATCCATGGAAAAAGGACCTCTATTTTCTTTAAACACATATTAATGATCCATAAATGAATTTAAAAAGTGAAAAAATTCTATATAAACTCTTTCTTGGATAAAATTTAAACCCTGATAAAATGTGTCACCTTAATCAATGACCATCAGAAAAATAAAGGAGATGGATTCTATAAACCCTACACAATAAAGGCACTAACATTAGGTCTAATTAGAACCATAAATATAATAAAGGGACCTCTAGGATTTTCATATGGAAGAAACGTCAAGTGTAAATATGGAATAATGGAACAAAGATGATAAAGGGGGAGGTTTTACCGTGAAACCGATTGAAGATCACCATAATTGGGAAAAGGAATTGATGGGGGAGGGTGATAAAGCTCCGTTTTGGGATCCCAATGTTTGGTAAATGCATATGGTGTACATGAGAGGTGAAACACCAATTAATAAAAAAGGGTCAAAATGTTCTAATAATATTTCAAGTGATTATGGATAGGTTTTATGGTTTCACCACATGATTTAACAAACTATTTAACAACTAGACTTATTGCATTTCCTAGACCAAAATCACATAAATAGTTCTAAAATTCATTTAGTAGTTATACAAAACATATAGATACAGTGGAAACCCCCCAAATCACACATGATATTACCATCTACATGGGATCCACATAGTTACCCCTCCTAACAAGGTCAAATTGTGTAACACCTAGAAAACCTAAAATACATCAACTTTCCTACAAAAAAATCAATAAATATTATAACAATCCAATATAAGTTAAAATACAAAAAATTAAATAATACCATTAAATATGGGTGTCATAATTCCTCTCACTATCCCACTATTGTTCTCTAAATTATCAAGGTCAAAAAATAGAAGGTGGTCGAAAATGAAATATTTAAAGAGGGACAAACTCTATAGGACATCTCACCTAGATTAAAAGTTAAAAACCTAAATCCCTTGATCATAAATAATTTTAAATAATCAACTCTATGTATTCCCACACCACCCAATGTACAACCACAACACAAACCCCAAACCAAAATTCCGGACAAAAAAGGGAGACTAAACATGGTCTCCCAAAAAATTATAATTTGTCTATCACAGTTAAAATAACCTAAAATTATTTGAGTCACATCCCTAAACTTTAAAAAATCATTATAGAAACTCACTCTAAACATTCAATCAATATCAAAAACATGATATAGCCTCCACATTTATAATCAAGGGTCACAAGCTAGATCACCCTCACATAACGAATAAAAAACCACCCAAGATAAGACCCATGTAATCAATAATATAAACTTATGAAAAACCCACAATTTATAAATAATAATTCACAGAAGGACCATACTCATCGATAATAATTGAGAACCACACTACTCTATACAACCAACTAGTACAAACTAGAACTTGTAAGACATATTCAACCAAAAAATGAGTTACATTAATTAAAACACTCCCATAAAAATAAATAAAAATAAATAAATAAAAAATCATATTCATTCATATCCATAAGAAATAGTAAACTAAATATTCATCAACTATAATACAAAAATCCCACAATGAAATAATCCCTAAGTATTAATAGAAAACTGCCATAAAAATAAATGTTTCAAAACAACCCATCCATAAAAGGAAAAAAACATGAACCATTTTTAATGACTATCCTACAAAATATATAAATTTTGAATAAATGGTCGAAATATATGAAAACCATTGAAGCATTAATATGGAAATTAATTGAAATCGTTGCAGACCACACTAAAACCACAACAAAGTCTACTTCTTCCTTTGTAAAAAGACATATTTTTCTAAAGGACAACCCTCATCAATTAGAATCCCAAAAATGGCCTGTCAAAAAACCACTCCACTCCTATCAGGATAACATTATTCTCATTCAACAAAATTATGTACTAATCTAGAACGTTTTTCTTAGAATCGTTAAATTAAACTAAACTAACCTCACTGGCGTCCTCTTTAATGTATAACAATCCATAAAAATAGGGTAGTTGAACAATTATATGGGAAAATTCCTCCTCAAAAGAAATTATTTTTCTCCATATCATTGAAAAACATCCCCAGTGAGAATATTATTTACTTAGATAAGTGATCAATTTACTCTTTTACTAACTATTCACTAAGGTAAATGGCCACAAGTTCATGATACTTGTCTAGTAAAACCACCTCAAGATAAAAACACTTGATAGAAGTCATCCCAGAAAAATATTAAGACATACAAACACACAATTGAGGAGGTATTATAAAATCCATGCACAAATGACTAGATATGACAAGAAAGGCCACCAAAACACATACCATTTAAGATTTAAGGTTCCAGTGATAATTATAGATGACCACAATCCTTTCCAATAACCATACCACATCCATCAAACCCCAGTTGCAAATAAACTAAGGTAGATTAAAATTAAAGAAAACTGTGATGAGTTAAGAGCGAAATAGGGTTTAAAATTCTCCAATCGACATATTATTTTGGTTGATTTTAGAACGAAGTGACGTCTATCCCTCATAAGGGAGGATTTACTAAAAGGATCATCCTTTGAGAAAATCCTTGTACATTTATTTTTTTCCATTATGATTGGAATACCCCCAAAAAGAAAAGTCACGTACACCATCAATTCATGAATCAAATCACACTTACAAAAATTACATCATGCATATTTAATCAAAACAAAAAACAGAATTCCACAACAACATTTATAAATCAACATAAAATCATGAATTTTGTTTTTAAAAATATATTATTTACCCTATGGGATATTGAAAACACCATTAAATAATGAATATAAATTAATGAAAAATAAATTAAGTTAATAAATAACTATGTGGATCAAACACCATCAAAACAAAGAATATCTCAAAAATACCACATTCAAAGATTCAAAATTTACAACAAAAACCTCATTTTGAGAATAAAATAGTTTTGAAATTTCACTCTGAAATCAACCACCTTTGAGAAAAACTAAAAATTCATAAAACATATCACCATTATATTATTGAAATTATTTCTATATACAATAATTTAATAGTCCACATTATAAAATATTTTTTACCCCATGTAAATTTTTTATATTTTCACCAACCTAAAAAACACATTTTTAACTTAGTTTTAGAAAAACCATTTCCCCAAAAAATCAACAGGACCATGCATCATTAAACAACAAAACTAAACATTAAAAATCCCAAACATACCACATTTGAATATTATCAAAACCCTCATCATTCTATCTTTAACAATAGAGAGTCAATTTAGGATTGATCTAGAATAGAGAGGATTCAAAAAATAATCTAGGGAAAACATGGTTGTATATGGTTTGAATGATTAGTTTTTGAAACCATAAACCAAATGTAAGAAAATATCTTTAAAGGCTATAGACCAAAACTTCATGGGCACGACATGGTTTTATATATCATGTGAGTCAACCATTATACTCATGTTATCCTATATTTTCAAGAAAAAACTAAATAGTGACACCCATAATCACTTATATAATTAAAGGGTATCCAATAAAATTCCATTAAAATAAAAATCAATTATAAAAAAACATGATTTCCTGAATCAACATAAAATAAATCTAGTATCTTAAGGATCAAGATGAAAATTATCTATTTAGAATCTCAAAAACCTTATATATAAACTATAAATACTATAATCTCGTTTCTACATGTAAATACCAAAATAACAAGAGGGATACTCCCAAAAATTGGCTAATACTAAGTGATCAATCCTATAATTCCTTTTTTAACGAACCAACCATGGATGCCTTCTATATGGAACCTGATTTGGCTCAAAAAAATTCCTGAATGGTGTCCCCTAACATAATTGGCTATCAAATAGTGCATGGGTATCACATGAAACCCCTTTAACAATTATTTCAAAAATACATCATAGTAAATTGGTATGGGAGATTACAATGTTCTAAAAATAACAATCCTTATATTTGACATCCATTTAGCTTCAATCGTTCAGAATAGACCAAAATAATCAAACATTCAAAAATGGGTCATGAAAAAAATCATTGATCCATACCTTTTGAATATATACTAACATAATATATACCAAAAAATAAAACACATGATAAAAGAGATTAAAAATATTATCAATTTTTTCTACTATGTGGTTAACATGGAAAATACATATCTATCTAAAAAAACCACAGACACAACAATATTAAGCCAATCCCACAACATATCATTGAAACCATCGATTTCTCTCCACCTCCCAAATTACCCAAACTGGGCCTCAAGAATAGAAAAAATGTTTTGTTGAAAACCAAAAACCAACAATATATACATTTCAGTGAATGATCTCAGTAGGTCACCACCTACAGAGGATGCACATTTTTTTCATAAGGATTTTCTAAAATCCTAGTATGAAAATATGACTGTAAAATAGTCCTTTAATATATAAACATGTGAGGAACCAATTAAAATCAAACATCCCTTTTTAAAATTTTATTTTATATTAAAATTATAAAAAACATTTTGTAAATGTTTCACTAACCTAATGTAATTTTGAATCAAAACATCAATATTGAGATCCACATTAAAAACCCAAAAAACTATTATTAAAATTATTTTTTCCCAAACTTATTTTAAATGCATTTAAATTGTAATAACACTATACATAATGGTTAAAACACCCACAGAATAAGTAACCACATGACTAAATAGGGATGAAAAATAAACATTTTAAAGGTTTCAAAAAAATTCATGTAGGAGAAATATAAATTTTTTTATATGATTGGAATATCAAATAAATCATACAATAAATAAATAAATGTGTCATGGGATATACCATGAGAACCTAACATGAGATACGTACAAATTTATTAACTCCCTAGATACCAATTTTTCCATATACTATTTTCAAAACACAAGCCATCCAAATAGCACACACAATCCTCATCGTTATGGGACACCCTCTCCTAGACCTAGTGTCTCACAGAAAATGAATAAGAACCCAAGTATGTGTGAAAAAATAAGTGAAATTTAATAATAGACATCACAAATAGTACATGGGTTCCCATTCCTTATAGATAAGTAATTTGAGTAAACACAGTTTCCATGATCAACACACAAGGTATATAAAATAACTCTCCTTTACCTCCATAACAATATTATAGAAAATCCCCATGTTATACATCATATGACCATGTTAAAAAAAATTAATTCAATTAATGGTGGGGAAAATTATCACATAGTGGTAAAAACACAAAAACGGTAAAAACACCGTGTGGCAATCAAAAGGGTCTCATAAGCATTAAACTCAACGTCTCATAAAGTTCCAAAAATTCCTTTATAAAAAAATTCCTCAAAATTACATATAATTCATCCTTCCATAAAAACACCACTTCAATATCCTTCTTAAATCCATTGAAACCACTTACACAATTTTTAATACAATACCTCCTTTTAAAACATGGTTTTACTAGCCTTTGAAATTCAAAATATGTCCAATGTCTATATATTTCTATAAAACACATTTTAAATATCCATCAATGATATTCCATAAGGGTTATAGGAACGCACTCATTTAAATAATCATTTAAAAGCCATCGAAAATCCCTTTCAAATAACTATAAGGTCAATACCTCATTATAAAACAATAATCTTCTAAAGCCCATATTTTATGTCCTTGAAAACTAAAACCTTATCAAAATACAATAAACACCCTCAAAAAACGCTAAAAGTTTCTCATACAACTTCCCAAAAAATGGTTCATATAAATGATCTATTTTAAATAATAAAACATGGATTTAAAAAGATAATCCGTTTATGTAATGCACAAACATCAAGAAAATGATTTAAAATGAACACATCGGTAGCACGTATATTCATAATTATAGTAAAAATGGATATTAAAATCACAATAAATCTATTAAATCCAAAAAGATGTAATTGAACATAAACACATACATAGAAAAAATGGAAACCATGCTAAAATGGGTCACATTGTATGGTGACCTTTATAAGAAGAATGGACATTAAATTTATAAACAATATTCTTAAAAATCCCTATCATTAAACATACAAATAACCATATGTTTTCTTAATGATTATATTAAAGTTTTAGGGAGGAACCAAAACCTAGAGACAATATGGAATAAAGGTTCACTTTTAAAAAGAGGGAATATTTACCTAGAAAACTTTTCATAATTGCCAAGAATGGGACATGAATCAATGGGGGAAGTTAGAGCTCAGATTTTGGACCTCAAGGTCTAGTTAACAAAAATAGGTTAGGGGATTAGAAAATTCCACATTAATTTGAATGGGTTAAAAAGGTAAAATCTCATTTTTGTGATTTCGGGTAGGAAATATACTTTGGTTGCATGGTTTACCAAACTATGTTCCAACCATATAAAAATAAATTCCTACACAAAAACCAACATTATAATTTATTAAAAGTGTTTTATAATTAGAAAAAATCCTATAAAGACTATAAAAAACCCGACTCCCCCCATGATAGTACCCTATATATGATTTCTTCTTGGTTAACAATTTTTTTTGACTAAATATTGAATAAACCTAGAAAACCTACAAAACATCAAATTTCGGAACTAAAACAACCAGAACTCACAACGAAAAATAATAAAATACAATAATAAATATTAAAAACTATAGTGAAATGCTAGTGAAAGACTTTTTTGTTCAAACATTGGACTAAGATAATTATATTATATGAATAATAGTGAAATATACTCTTGTAAGAGACAAAATGAAGTGAATACAATGGAAAACATAATTCTCTTTGAAAAGAAGGGTTATCCTCTTAAATAATAAGAGATTTAAAAAATGTATTATGCAAAAAATAATAATAAGATACAAAAATAGGGATAACACATTCAAGAATAACTACAAATGAAATAAAAAGTCACTTTGATGTAATTATTGGCTGACATTTCCTTATGATATTTCAAAATAGAAGCATATAGATTCTAAGAATCATGTTCTCATATCATATATCTGGTTATATGAATTTAATGAAAACCTATACATTTAGATATAATTATATTTTTAGCTTTAGATTTAATATAGTGATGAACATTAAATGAACTCATTATACACAACTTATTGGTGATAAATTAAAGAATACAAATATACTCTTTGTTGATGATATCCTTCATAATTTAGTACTTTTTGTCAAATTTGTTATGTCAGTTTGGAATACATGTTCATTCAAGCTAGTTTTAGAATGAATGTAATGTCAAGTAATTATATGATGAAATTTTGTAGGAATAATAGTAAATATTTGAAGCTGATATTAGAGAATATCCATGTCTTTTATTGATTCAGTAAATAAAAAAATGATGAATCATAATCAAGGAAATGTAAATCTACAATTTATAGAAAATTTCTCAAAATTAAATTTTTATAGGATAATACTTACATGAATATATATTGGAATTAGATTTATAAATTTTTTATATAATGAAATATTATTAAAAAAATATTTTGTAATGAAAATTAACGAAATAATTTTGTTGAATTTGGGTCAAATTGATGTAAATATTACCATTGGTCAATAAAGAACCAATTTTGAGAGATACATCATCATATTTTTGGATAATATAATTAAGATGGGTTTTGAAATGTTCATGTGATAAAATATGGATGTTATGCATCACATCAATATGATCTAGAGAAAAGAACAATATAAAACTATAGAAACATTCAAATAATTAATATTTAGAAAAAAAATTCAATACACATCCTAGAAGGTTAAAAATTATCTGAAAAAATACATTTTATTAAACATTATTCTTATTAAGTGAGAAATATCAAATATAATGGGGGTTTAGAAATAATAAATCATGTTAAAAAATATAGGAAAATAATTTTTGGTTGACCTTGTTATATTAATTCACTACTATAAGTAATCAGTTCAAGTGCTTTTCTATATATAGAATTGTTCATTAATCACTATGAGGGTAGAGAAGATTTCACAATAAATGTGGTATTGATGGAAACCCACTTCAAACCACCTTATTTGTTTCCAAGCAAAATATTTAACTTCAAAAAAAATATTCAAGTAAAATATTTTGATATAGGATATGAGAGATGATTATTATGGTAGTCAATAAATACTTGAGAATATCAATATTTTAATAATTGGATCAACAATATTGGTGGGAATAATGATGTCCATTATTTTGGTATTGAATCCAACTATATTATGGAAATATATTTCTAAATAAATTTTGAATAATGATAAGAAATATATATAATCATTTGAAAATCAAAAAAAAACTGGGCTGAGGATGATTATTATAATGAATATAAAAAAGAACAGATTGAATAAATGACTCAAACTCTTAATCAATCTAGAATAAAATGTTTTCATGTTGATTTGAGTAGTATAAATGAAGATAAATATACTCCCACACAGCCTCAAAGGATGAAGATAATAAATTATACTACCCAATAATATGTGATGAAACTCGCAATACTTGAAAAGGAAATAATTAAATAATCAAGGGTAAAATCCATGAATGATGAACATGATCAATCTAAAAATAATAACACTTAAATGGATTTAATATTGACTGGTAATTCAAAATATGATTGGTATAATGTGTGTATTCAAGAAGAAGGTGGATGAAATTTGAAATGTTATCCAATATAATGAAATGATGTTTTAAGGGATATGATCTGGTTGAAGGAATTCATGTCGAAGATACCGTTACACATATTGAAATAATGGACTATGTTAAACTATGTCTTATAGTAGTAGTCAAAATATATTTTAGGATATTTAAAATTGGTGTAAATATCGGATTTTTGAATGATTTTTAGAATAGAAATGTTTATACTGGGAAACTGTACATATTTGTTATCTGAAATTATGATGCTAATGTGTTCAAGTTGAATAATTCACTATCCAAACAAAAATAATCACTATTATATTGATATGAATTTATGGAATAATTAAAAAATTTTATGGGTTTCATCGCAACCAGTATGTAAAAATGTTATAATAGGATTAATTCATAGTGATCGTGTATATAGATGATGAAATATTTGGCGGAATAAAGAAAACATTTATGGATAAATTTTGAATCTTAATGAGTTATGAGTTTTAAATTTCAATGATCAGATGATTGATATGTTTTTAGGGATTCTATGTACATCAAGATGAAGGAAATGAATTTATATCCTAGATAAAGTATACAATATAAATATCATATAAGTTTAGAATGGAGTGTAAAAAAATGTGTCGAAAATAATATAATCTAGAAAAAAATTGAAAAATCAAGCAAGTAATGAGGGAGTAGAAAAAACATTATTTAAAATAATCAATATGAGTTCAATTTATTTTATTTGTACCACGAATGTTATATTTTTTATTACATTTTTCGTTACACAATCATTTAGTTGTTATAAAAAGAAATATCTTTAAACTATGGTGAGAGTAATGAGGTATTTTCAAGGAACAATAAATTAGGATTTATTAATCAATTTAAAATAAAAATGTATTTATTATCATATTCTATCGTTCATTTTATTTATGGAATTTTGGATTGATAATAAATAAGTTGATTAGAATTTTACATTCAAAGAGACTATGTTGGATGTCTATGT
Organism: Viscum album; assembly: GCA_963277665.1. Classification (NCBI taxonomy): domain Eukaryota; kingdom Viridiplantae; phylum Streptophyta; class Magnoliopsida; order Santalales; family Viscaceae; genus Viscum; species Viscum album. Next base: position 1,286,467,291 of record OY728133.1, read on the forward strand.
AAGAAACGTGATTGTGTTTATTTAAACATAGTATAAAAAATTTATATCATGTTTACCAAATCTTATACAAACTCTATCTAGATATGGAAGTAGTTAGATGGTATTAGTGAGGAGGTAGAATGACCAATGCTGATTCAATGCAATAATAAATGTTCTAATGAAGTGATAAAAAATCCATTACAACACACTCCCACTAAACACATTGACATACTATATTATTTATAAAAATAAGTTTGATAAAAAAATTATAAAGATTAAATTTATGAGAACACACAGTCTAGTGGAATATTTTCTTAAAACCCCACAGGTAGCTCATGTTCATGAAAGGCATTAGTTAAACCACATAGCTCAGTCACACTCAACAAACAATGGAGGTTCATATTCCACCTCTCCCCATACAATGTAATCACATTTTTTGTAAATTGTTCGGTAATTTTAATATATATTTTTTGAAAAAAAAGTGAGAAACTATCACTTGGGTATTGCAGTATTGTGGAAGGTGTTGCAGTGAAGTATAATTGATTAATGAAATGTGGGATAACCTTGAATCATTTAGTTTTATATTTTATTTCTTAAAATAATATTGGACACATTTATTCATAAACAAGTATAAATATCCTTCATTTTATTTTTATATTATGACAGAATCAATTAATTTTATATCAAGGTCAAAAATATTCTAAATATTCACGTTGAATTTTAATGAAAAAGGTAGAGGTGAAAATTTGAAAAATTAATAAAACGATAAAAGAATGTAATAAATGGAAAAATATGTTTATTAAGGGTGAGAAGTTGTTTTTTGGAGATTTTAGAATTATTATATGGGGATTAAGTGTATATAAAATTAAAGGTATGTATATGATATTTGATACATTTTTTGGTAACATGGTTGTAGATGAAAAAATAGAATGGGGGATTTTGTTATAACCATTGTTTTTCTTGGTTAGATCATTTATCAAGGTCGAGGAGAAGGGTTTTATAAGAGTATAATAATATTTATTAGATTAATTATAAGATATATTAAACTTTTTACAACGATTTAAATGATATAAAACATGAATCATTTTATACAAATGAAAATTAAGAACTACAGTTTGTTGGGTTTACTTATTAACATATATCAACTGCATCCTTATTGATCAATATTGAATAAATTTGAAAGAATTAAAAGAGTGGAAACCCATCATATCCAAACACTATAATGTAATCCATGGTCCTAATTTAATATCTTAGTGCATGATATGGATATATCATTATATTCATGAAAATATAGTATCTTATATTAAAATGGTAAATGAATAGAGTAACAGGTCTCTAGGAGTTTTTGTATAAGAAAGGGGATCTCAATAAATCCCACACCCAATTACATAATATAAAAATGATTTCTAAATCCACAAGGAAAACACTATGGATGTATTATTTAACGATGTATTATTAAATCATAATTGTATATATTATATTATATATGCATTAATTGTAAGAATGGTATACCTCCTCACTGTTTCGTTTAATGAAACAGTTCCTTGAATTATAGAATATCTAAGAGAAACAAAAAATGATGACAATTATTACTTTACTAAAATCGTATATTCTGCAAAATTATATACCCTTATTTTCAGGAAAATCATAATTTTCATAAAATATAAATATATCATATAATATATAAATATAATTCTCTGGAGAATATATCCTTCAATATCACACTTCTACTAAACACAAAATTCTTTCTCTTAATTCAAATTATATTATATCATATACAATATCATGTGAATCAATATCCAAAAATACTTCTGGATATCTTCCAAAACAGTATAGGGAAGACATCATTAAATTCACTTTGTGTTATAAAATATGTTATACTAAGAAAAACCCTATCCGAAACACATATTTATTAACTAAAAAACATGTTTAGAGTTTGTATCTTTGTAAAACAAAATCCCCATTCAAAAAGAAACAATTTTTTTCCCAATGGGAATTTATAGAAAAGAAAACAAATATGAATCTCCAGATCTATATATGTAACCAATGTTTGGCCTCTATATTATAGTGAATCATACTCAATCTATCAATGGATCTGACATTATCAATATCAAATACATGTATCTCATTTTCATTTCCCACAAGTCTGCATTATAATAAATCAGTCATTTTATATTTTCCCTTTGTTTAATTCATCAATGGACTATGAGACAATGATCATTTCAATCTCTTATAGTCGACTTATCTGTTCTCAATTCTTTGAGTATAGAATGATCTAGTCGATGAATACATCACACGTCCTTAATCATTATGGATTATAACATAACATTCCCCTTATCTAAATATGCAAATACTATATAGGTATCGTTTTCCACTACCATTAACTATCTCAATTGAGGTATAAAATGACGTACTCATCATATGAGAAGAAAAATATTATTTGGGTTACGTTCTCACAAATGACGTGATCCACAACATTCTTAAACACCACAACATTTTCTAAGCCTTCAGGTATACATATTTATGTAGGGTATCAAATTATAATTATTCTCAAGATATGTATGTCACTATCCTCATATAGAGGGACTCAAATATTTTCAATGCAACATAGGTATCCCAAAGGCATCTGTTTGACACTAAATATTGTATAATGAGTATTTCATCTTACTTGGAAAAAAATTATTATTAGTATTTTATGCTACATAAGTATAATTTTTTATCTCTATACCAGAATCTTGCTTACACTAACCTTGTTTTTTTTTCTCAAAACCAATATTAATCAATGATTAACTTTAGTAAGAATTAACTCCAAGCATTACATGGAGAGGAAAATTATAATTTCACTTCACAAAATGTATATCTATATATATATTTCTAAAGAAAACATTAAGTAAGGATAAAATATATTTTTCCAATAATATTATGCATTATAATATTCTTTAAATCCTTAAGAATATTTATGAAAACAAACATAATAATCATATTATTATATCATATATGATATATTTCCAAATCAACATTATGTTTTATATAATTATTGGGTTTTCTAGCACATCGCATTACATATATTTTATTTCACATCCCTATGTTACCGTCTGATAAAAACCCTCCAACTAAACTCTTTATTAAGATATATTTATTATCTAATCTCATTTGAATAATAAAGTGATTTTGGAATCATATTCCATACTATTAAACTTCTAAAAAATGCTTAAACATCTTAACATTACAACATCAAATTTTCTGATATCGACTTATGTTGTCTACTTGTAACTATTTCTAATTTTTTCATCATCATCTTTTGAAAAATATTCCACAAAACATCAACCCAGAAATAATTTTACAACATAAATAATTTTTTCTATTAAATCCATAAAATCATAGGATATAAAGAAAAATTCACTTTAAACATATACTAGTATAAATTATTATTTGTTAACTTTTAAATTATTTATTTCAAAATATTTCATTAATAAACACTTAGAAATAGATTTTTTTAGAGAAAATTTATAATATATAAAAACACTTTTTATTTTAAGAAATAACATTTTTTATTTTTAGTATTAATAAATAAATAATAAATTTTTATTTTATTATTATATATGTATTCTAAATGTTTAAAACATTTTTTATTTTTTAAAAAATAAATCATAAAAAATTTCCACTAATGAGTTGTGGGAACACTTTACCATATTTTTTAAAACACATATGTGTAAACATTTTATCCTACATAAAACACATCTATCAATATCATATTTTCAAAACATATTTTAGAACCCAATGAATCATAATCCATCCATATAGAATTAATCATCTCATACATATTCACAAAAAATCATTATAACAGAAATATTTCTCATATCACCTAATAGAAATTAGATGAAGATACAAATCTCTTACCTCTATTCAATTGATCTTTGTAAATTCCAATACATTCAAATTATTATTGTAATAACTATTTACACCATATCATGAATATAATCTAAAATCATGATCAATTACTCATATAATTTTGAACTCTTATATATTTAAAATACATTTGAAAATATATATTTTGTATCATATACCCTTAAAAATCAATGTATTGTTTTTTATAGAATCCATAAATGACATGGTAATTAAATGATGTTTCCTATAATTTGTCATGTATATATGTTGGATAATCAAATCATATAGAATTATTAATCTTCCTTCCTAAAACCCTACATTTGAATTAACTTTATTGTCTTCTTAAAGAATCATTACTGAAATATTCTGCCAAATTTTCATCACAAAGTTTGGACATTTACATATGTTTACAGTCGATATAGTAATTTACAATTTAGATATCATATTTATATTTCGTATATATTCTTACCAAATTTAAATACTATTTAAATTCAATAATATTATCAAAACACGTCCATAGACTAGAATAGTATAAATTCCCTAAATATAACAACCCATTCTAGTCTCCCCGTAAAGCATGATATAGAACAAAAAATCATAAAATAAGTGTATTAAAAACACTCAAGTCCTTTTATTTTATCATTAAAATTTAACATTATCTTGTTAATAAATATATGAGACCAAATAAACATCTAGTGAAAATTTTATCCAAGATTGAAGGGTGCATGTTACAATTTAGTAACTCCTTTTTCCATTACAAGAATGAAACCATTATGTTCTAATTCATTAATTACATTTTAATTTTTATATACATACAAAAATTTTTTAATCAATCAATATATTTCATCTAACTTTCATAATAATATAATTTCATTATAATACCAATCAAGATTTATGGAAACCTTTGGTCTTACCATGGCATTATTCCTATTAAATCATATTGAATATCATTTAATTCACAAAATCAAATTCAGTATATGAGACTAAAATTGGTGTACCCTACTATATTGAGTATATTGGTGGTGACTAATATTTCATTTCTTATTTTGAGTATAACGCCTTTAAAACCATAATTGAATAACTCCATGATTCCATTAGCATCTTGATACACATTTTTAATAATTTCAAAACATGGTTACTGAGGATGTAATTCTTGTAACACAAAGAATTTTCATTATGTAGTTTTCTTAAATATAGAATCTTGATTAATAACTTTTCTTTTGTTACCAGTCATTAAGGTATCTTATATTAATATTCTCCTTTCACGGTTTGATCACAATTTTTATCTAGGATATGATGATGATATTATCTACAATAGATGATTTTATCATATGATTATCAAATATTATAAACCATTTAATAAGTACTTTTCTTAAATGGGTTCCCACTAAAATGATGACCCCCATTTTAAAATCAATCATACCCATTAATGGGTCAGGATCTATATTTTGCAGTGAAAATTACCCTACTATGGTATGAAACTCAGCATATGGTCATTTTAGTAGGGAAACATTCCAATCATTTCAAACATGAATCTTGGATTGTTGATAAAACAACTCTTTTTCCAATTCTATCATATGTAAAAACAAGACTATATTCCTCTAGTATCCAAACTAATGAGGTTTTATAACTAGTGTAGGCCATAGAAAATGTCAAAATGAGATAATAATATAAAAATTCACAATCATCTCACTATGGTGTCAAACTACCTAAGGATGATCTAGTATCACTCATTACGATCTTTCCATATTCAAAACAATCCAATGGAACCCCACATTGGCATGAAACTACCATGTTGGATTATATAGGTCATGAGAAAGTTTTATCAGAAGGAATAACATTACTTATATTTGAATGGGATTTTGATCTCACCATCATATCTCTAGTTACTCCCTTTTATATAAGCATACTTGAATAAATTATGTTTGGAATATTATTCCTTTCACCAAATAAGTATGTTAAAACCATATTGATATGTAACCCTTTAAAAAACCTATGAGTTTTTGTTACTCACCCAACAATTGAATTCAAATATGTTTATAAAATTCTGAGTTCCGCATATGCATGAGGTTCATGAAAACATCATATAAATTTGTATAATTATTTAATTTTTTAAATCATAACTAGATTAATCCAAAATAGAAATATATTCATCCACACGTTCCAAAGTAGACAAGTCCTCATCTTCTAACTAGGTAAGTAATACAACACTAAGTACCTCTCCCCATGGAATATTTACATAACAGAGAATATAATACATAATAACTGCAACTCATAACATATAGGAAAAAAATTATATAAATCAATTGAAGATAACAACTTCAATTAATTAAGTCATGGCGGGTCTAAAACTAAATTCATTATCATGCCTATAATATAATGAAGGATTCTATTAAAAAGAAGATTAAAAATTAAAAATAATAATACACCATTAGTCATATACAAAATTTAAAACTATGAATAAAATAAGGAATAACATTTAAATAAATGAACAATAAATATATTTAATCATCATATAAAAATTTTTAATCAACCCGTATATAAAATCATACTATAATAAATTTTTTTTACATTAACTATAAAATAATGGTCGATCTATAATTTTGAATATAGAAATTTTATTGTCATTCCAATATAAAATCATTCATATTTACGATTATATGACCTTTCAATTATATATATATTAAATTATTTGATTTATAAATTATTTATGATCGATTTTTTGTTATGTAAACATTTTATAAAATCTAAATTCTGTATAGTTAATCACTATCTAAATTTTAATTATATAAACCATAAAAAAATTAATGTTGCTTGAAAATTTTCTAATTAAAGATCATTTAATTTTAATAATTCAAAATAATTAACTATAAGAAATTAATAATTTAAATACATAAAAAATTATATTTTATCCTTACATCACAATTAATAACAATTTAAAAATTAATTATTATCACATATAAATGAACACCATGATTTAAATAGCATATAGATTTATATATATTTTGTGAAAGTTTATTTTAAATATTTGTATTTATTTTTTGGGAGTAATCTATTTCATAAAAATTTAATTAAATTTTAAAATATAAAATTATTTAGTTTATAAACATTTTATAATTAAATATATCATAAAATACAATTTAAATTTATTTATAAACCATTCATAAACATACTATATCATATTAAATGTCAGAAAATTTAAATAATTAAATATATTTGATTGCCATTACACATTGGGGTGTTCTTGTGTTTGGTTAAAGCCTTGTACCCTTACGCAGGCTTTCAGAAAACCCTTATATAAAGATAATTCACTTTATAACAGTATATATGTTAATATATTTCAATTCATAATGGTAATTCAAATAATACATTTACGTATATCCTTTTTATTAAAGGTATAAATTATATTACCTTTTTGTGAATGCTTAATGTAATGGTAGGTATAATTTACTATTACACGACCTTAAACACATCTTCATATGGGTAATACCTTCACAATCACAAATTTCATAAATCTTTTAATTTTGTTACCCATACCCAAACCTTCATTGTAAGGGTATCTCGTAAGGGTAAGCGATCACTTACCTATACATAATATTTATTAAAATAAAACTACGTTTATGCCACCCTTATTTCCCATAAGGGTATGTTGTGATGAAATATATGAAAATCACTCTAAGAAATGTTACTTATTTAGTTTCCCTTATTTATATATATTTCATAAGGTTAAGGATCAAGCTAACATTACATAGCCTATATAAGTTGTGGTAAACACTCTTATGAAATTGAATTTCAAAAAAATTAAAATATTCATGTTCCTTCAATTCAAATGCATTTAAAAATCATATCTCCAATATGAATTATCACCTCCTTTGATACTAATGAAATGGTTTTTAATATTCTAATAACATTTATTAGATTAATCATACCTAATATAAATCCTTCTCTTAAGATATAAAACAAATATTATATAAAACATTTGATAATGAATGAAATATGGAAGAACTATAAATATGGTGTACCATACACAATTGAGCTAATACATCATTCTTGATATCCTTCTAATGATTTTTAGAGTAATCACATGGCGGGAACAAAATTCAACCTCTTTTGTGTATCCAAATTCTAAACAAATTCTCTCATTTCATGAGAAGAATCCACCCTTTTATTGATGATATACTATAATCCCATATAAAAAGATGTTATATGTATAGAGAATTGGGTATTTGGGATTTTGTCCAATCATGATGATATCAATTTATCCCACACCGACTTCCGTCCTATGAAAATGGTTTATAAATCCACAAAGAAAACTACCAAGCTACATAATTTACTCATGTGTTCATAGTTCATGAGTAAAATATTATGCTGAAAAATTCATTCATTATATTAATGTTATACTTGCTTACTATCATATCAAATGGATTGTATCCTTGACTGGTACAATAAACGAGAGAAACAAAAATGATAACAACTATCAATTTTCTACAATCAGATATTTTATAAAATAATATAACCTTGTGTAATTTAAAATCATAATCCACATGATATATACATATATATGGATTAAGGGAATATTACCATTAGAAGATTTATTGAATTTATTAATCTTCTGGGAGTATTTATAAGATTCTTGAATTTCTTTAAATTATATGAAAGATAACTATAGATATATTCATATTAATTGGAAAATTAAATTTGTTACTCGACAACATCCATGGTAATATCATGAATGATATTGGTGTCATTAATATGGAAAGGAAATTCATTTTTAGAGTGATGAACATCGTTACACTAAATGTTTCCCTATGAACCTACGTTCTTAAGTGTAAATTCGATGATATAGAAGTATAATCCAAATTGAGATTACACATGGCTTGCAATCAATGAGTGAATTTTATTTTTTGAAATGTGGATATTAAATATTTAATCTATTATAAACCTTTTCTTTGTGAAAGTTAAATAAATGTGGGTTTACCCATAACATAATAGACCATGTCGTGATGAATATATGAGTAGTTTTGAAATAATTTTCTATTATGTTTCACAAATTCAATTCAATAAAATTTTGAAAGGAAACATTGTTAATTTTTAGTGAATATACAATATCTATAGTCAAGACACATTACATAGAGTTTCACTTTTAAGGAATCTATATACATTTTTTTTTGTGTTTTAGGAAATACAGATGTTGTGAAGGAATAGGTTTCACTAAAAACTACTTGGTAGTTTACCGTTGTTATAGATATATTATTCTATAATTCCATTTTGATCATGCTTATTTCATGATTATGGGTTTCTAAATAATTTTAAATAAGGTGACTATAAAAAATAATATTGATGTTCTAATAGTTATTTCATTAGTTAGTATCAACCGATTTGAATTTCAATAATAGAGATCAATAAAGTATCAATATTATGGATGGATAGGAATGGGTTGTAAATTGTAGTTTTAAATTTCAAATTTTAAATTCCAACATTCTCTAGATTTAGAAAAATATGGTTTGTATAAAATATAAAAACATTAAAAATGATAGAAGGTTGAATATTAGATATTGGGAATTAGATAATATATAGTGAATATTATATAATATATATATTTAGGAAATTATGGGTGTGGTTATTAATTACATCGAAGATAAAAACAAAATTGTCACTATTTTTTGGGTATATAATTAAATATGGGGAATATTGAATAAAATAGAATCGCTTATAACATCCTTTATATTTAGCATTTATACATTTATTGATATCTTTTATAATAAACATATTTTCTGAAATTTTAATTGAATCTATCTTGAAATTAGTCTATAGAAGAGTGGAAAATCCATTAGATCTTGGTTAACCAGTGTTCTCTTTCAAAAGGATGTAATAAAATACAATTGAAATAGTCAATAATTTGAATTTACACACATTTTTTTATGTTTTCTAGAGATATATCCTCTTAAATGGTGAAAAATGTTAAAACCATATCTCCATTTTATTTATTATTTTTCATTATTTATGTCTAAATACTGATTCAATGTGTCTTCTCCAACATGAAGAAAATAACGAATTTACTATACTGGAAGGAATAAATTTTAGGAAGCCCTAATTCTCCCTTCATCCTCTAAATTTTTTCTAATTAACCAATTTTAAAAACCACAACACATGAAACATAGATTTGGTCTACCTTATTAACTTTTCATAAGATATAAGGAATCACATCCTTAAGGACCGATCAGTTTAGTATTATTAGAGAATAAAATATATACATAATTCTCATTTTATGATGGAAATAAAATATAAAATAAAATAAATAAAAATGGTGGGAATCATTGAAACCCATTAAATTATTTTCATTGTATGCTTATAAAATGAAATAAATAATGGTCAACCTCAGATGATCAGTATGGTTTACATTCAATAGAAGATATCAGGAAAAAATTACGAATAATTAACATCTTAAGGATATTACCTAAAAACATTAAATTTAATCAATAACATTAGTATAAAATGAATCCATATATAAAATAAATTCATTAATCACATGGAAAATAGTGACCATATTCTAATTGAGGAAATTCATAATGTTAGATTTTAAGATGTTAAACATTATGATATCTTTAGTTTCATGTCCGTGAAACAAGACTGTTAAATAAAGGGTAGGAATAAACTAAAATCCATATTTAATAATGTTATCCAACTTATTTATCTCATGAGACATTTGAATGAATCAAGGGGAAATTTAATTTTGGTCCTTACCCGTCACTACATGTCTAAGGTATTCCTCATATATTAAATGATCTATTTAACTCAAGAACAATATGCCTTACTAAAATATGTATTTTTATACTACGGAATATATAATATCAAAATTTTCACATTAAATCAAATAATTTTCTTCGTAAAACCCCATATGTAGATAGAATATATGATTTAGAAAATGATGATACCCATGATAAAAAAATATGGATATTTAATAAAAATGTGATGTATAATTAATATAACAATGTGAATATTCCTATAGATGATGGAGAACCAAAAAACTTAATAACACTAAAAATATGACCATCATTTCATAAAAAATATAGGTTTTTTTTAATAAAATCAATTAATTCAAAGAAATAAATGAAGTTGAAGTGAAAAATAAAATTATTCATTAATTGTAGACTTTTCGTTGTTAAAATATTTAATTCATATATAATAAATTAATAGTATAAAATGGTTATTATGGTGTGAAAATATATTAATTACATAAATTTTTAAAAAAACATTCATTTATACCTTTTTAAAATAAAACTAAAAATGACCATTTTAGGAAAAATGAGAAACATTCCTCTAAAAAATCATTAAATGAAAAACACAACATAAAATATCTTATATAATCATTTTGAATAAAGAAAATATACATCTTAGAAATAATATTTTGAAAATATGTTCATTGAAGAAAAATATAACATATCATAAAAAATAATAAGAACAATAAATATTTTAGAATGTTTATTACTTGATTAATGTTATAGATATAGGAAAATAGAGAAGAAAATATGGAAACACCATATATATATATATCAAGAGTATTAAAAATAGATTTATTTTTTTTATTGAGAGATTATAAAATTTCTTCAATTAAAATATAATAAATTCCATGAAATGTGATTGTAAAGTATATTCTTACTTCTGTGGCAATTTTCCAATTGTAACCAGATCAAAGAATAACCATGAAGTGAAATTTTATTCATAATTAAAAAATATGTTTTCATATTAAATACATAAAATTGGAGTTATATAAAACATAAAAAAATAAATATAACCATAATAATAAATACGCCTTAGTGGAGTGGAAATTATGAGGAAATACCTTATAAAGATCATATCAATAAAATGAGAATTAGTCAATAAACAGATTATTTATAAAACATTAAATTCCACACAAGATAAGTGGAAATAAAAAATAAAATATTAACTTTTTATTTCCCACATAATCTTGACATAATACAACCAATAAAGAAGTGATATAAACGAATGAAGAGAAACTATGTTACAAACCCCTTACATCATCTTCGACTTAAATTCAAAGTTATTTTAAAATAATCTATAATAAATTTATATTTATTATAATTATATAAAATAACCATATAAATATTTTTAATATAAAATATATGACCTATTTATAATATTTAATCACTTTTTTGTTAATAATGTTTTATTATTATCATTATTTTGGGTGTTAACTACTTCATTTTTCCTGTATGCATTCATTCAAAAGCATCATTCCTTACATCATTTTATATTATAAATATTCTGCATAATTTTATGAATTATATAAATCTCATGTATATTATATATAAATAAATTTATTTTAATCTACAAAATATATATATTAATAAATGTATCACACTATTCATAGAGATGGTAGGCTGCATGTACTCAGGATTGTTGTTTTCACTTTTCAATGGATAGAATGAATGAAAGGAAATTAATAATTCATTATTAAATAATAATTATTATATTATTTATTTCATATGTATTCATTATATTTATCCTTAAAATCATCTATATAAGTCAATATTGAAAAATCAATCACATCTTTTCGTGGAGGTGGTAGTTTATACATACACAATAGTGTAATTATCATTTTCTTACTGATTAGAGGGAAAGAAGTTATAAATGATCTCATAATTTCAGAAGAATAATTATTTAACAAATATCATATAAATTCATCATTTTTATATTTATAAAAATATTATAAAATTGTTTATTTAAAACAATTCACACCGCTACATGGATACAGTAAGTCATATGTATACATGAGTGATGATATAATTTTTCATAGGATAGAAAATAAGTAAGGAATGGCAGTTCCATAATCCAAAAAATATATAACTATGTTGATTATACATAAATAATTATTTTTCAACGGATAAAAAATATTTTGAATATGTATAAAAATGAATTAAATTTGAAATAGTAGGAAAAAATGATTACCCCTTCCTTAGAAGACTTTATTTAGATCCTCTCTTATGGGATTAAGAGTGGGTATTTTGGAAAGACCTTACAATATATAACATGGATAATGATGTTTAAAAAATAAATATGAATAGTTGATAATATATATGTTTCTCAATTTGGTGTATAGAAAAACAAAAGGACTATCTATTTAAAAGTGGGGAGGGAACTATTGGAATTACATAATGTATTAAAATAATATTATTTAATATTTAGGTGAAAATAGATAAAAATTTATTTAATTGGAATTTAATTTAATTATTTTTTAAAATCCTATCATCAAATTAAAATGGACCTTTTTTGGTCATGATTTCACCCTTATCTATTAATTTTATCCCCTATAGACTCTATGGGCAATTACCACAATATAAATTTTTAAACCCATTATAGGTTATGAATTATTTATTAAATGAAAATTGGGTCCCTATGAAATTTATGAGCTTATATTATCATAATTTATTCTATTTTCCAATTTTTATTATTTTTATATATTTTATTAAATTTTTTACTTTCATAAAATACCATTAATGTCATTTTTGATTCTATTCTTTAAATTTTACAATATAAACATCATGGAAAACATAAAACTCCAATGTAATCCTATAAAACCATTCTAAAATGTTATATATATTTATAAAAAAATCCATAATAATTCATTGATATTGTGATAATTTTTACATTTTTGAAATCATTTGTTTTATTTTATTTTAATGGAATAAATAATGTGTTAGAGTGGTATAAGCATTAAAGTTAATTAATCAATTACTATAATTTAAAAATTTATTACCATGATAAAAAAAATTAATTAATTTCATAATAAATTTTTTTAGTCAATAATAATATATTCCTATAATTATATGAATACATAATATAATTTATAACCAAAAGAGTGGGATTCTGGAATTTTCATTATATAAAATACTTTTAATGCCATTTCCAATGTATAATGGCACGAAAAATCCAGATTGAGAAATCATTATGGATATGGAAGAATTCATATAATAAAATTAATTAAAAAATAGTGTTTTATATCATTTTAAATCCTTATTATATTATTTATATCCCGAATTAACTGATTTAACCATTAGCAATGTGATAAACATTACCAAAATAACTATTAATTATTCTAAAAAAGTAAAGGGAAATATTTTCCAAATTTGAGTTTAATGATTCCAAATAAGGTATCCATTTTTGAATATTTAATTTCTATACGTGGAAGTAAATATATTTAATATAAATATGTAAAATGCAATGAAAAATATTTTTCTTTAGAAAAAATGCATTTCTAGGAATAAAAATTAATATATGTCAAAACCAAGAAAATTTTCGATTAAAATTCAGTTATAATAAGTAAAATATATCGTATTTCTCTTTATTACCAAACCCAAAATATAATAATACTTTTAAATTACTTTATTTAATAATAGTTTATGAAGAATCCATATTTTCTAATATTCATTTAAATTCAATCTTTTTAGGAAATTCCAAAAATTGATCATAAGATAATTTTAACATGATAAATTAAAAAATGATATCATTTTGTATCAAATATTATTTCTAAAATTTATATAAATAATTTTAGATTACATCCTCATAAGTATAAATAAATAATATTTTTAAGAAAATATATTTTTGACGAATAAAATGAATTTAAAATAAATTGAGTACTTATTTATTATTAATCAATACATTATAGAATTGGTTTTTAGAAAATATATAATCTGGTCAAACATAATAAAGTCCAATAATATTTTTTTATGATAACTATTATATAATATTATTTTAATAATATACTTCGGGTTTCTTACATCTTATTGTTGCGTATTAAGAAAGCTATCAAGTATAGTATTATAAATCTTGAAGGTGTTAGATTGTACCTCACGACCCATAAATAAATTGTTCCCTTTTAATTTTATCTAATACATAATAGGTTAAATATATGAAAAATCCATTCTTGAAAACTAATATCTTATATAGGTATGATAAAACATCCTTTAAAAAGGGATGGTCGTAAACATAAATATTACCGAAAATAATAAAAAATAGTGTTCCCATATTTGGAAAAAATTGGTGCAATGTTAAAATTTAGACATAGAGGAGAAAAATATAGTATATGGACTAATATATAGTGACATTGATCATGGTCATGAGAAAATTAATGACCATAAAACCATAAATCTATAAAAGGGCTAACTGACCATTGATTGATCTAAAATTAATGTAAAAGTATAAAAATATTATTTTATCCTCCTTTTATTTAATATGAAACATTCATTTAGTATCAATATATAGGACAAGGTTAAATATACATACTTAATTAATTTCTATTTCAGAATCATAATTACATCATTTGTCTATTAGTTTCTTTAATTTTCACAGCCTAATTATCTCAACGAAATAATGTATAATTCTCCAGGCCCGACGAACTAAAATTGTCCATTAATGGAGGATAATATTTATAAATGAATGATAATTCATTAATTATATCCATATTTATCATCAAACCCAATATATTCATCTCAAGTTAACTAATATGGAAAATATTTATATGATGAAATAGTTTCCTAATCTATAAAACATCATCCAATGTTCATCATAAACCATTTTATAAATTGTTTACCATATTAGTCCCCTAAAATATGCCAATACGAATTAAAAAATATAAATGAGGCCACTAAAATTTCAAAATGAACATAAAATTAATCCCCCAAATTACATAAAGTGGTTCTTAACTTAATGTATAAAATATGTGAATCCTGGATTATATATTTCTTTGAAAGATGGTAATAACATAAATTACCATAAATATTCATTGATAAAAAATTAAATCTAGCCACTTTCTTAAAAAAAGTCACATATTATAAAATATATTCCATAAATAAAAATATTTTAAACTCCATCAAAGATTATATAAATAACCTTTTTATCAAATTAGTTCCTAGGACACCAATACTATCACCATTACATAATTAATTCCATTAATCCCTTTATCTGAATTAATATGATTATCTCAATATTGTGGAAATATTAATTGTTATAAACCCTTAATAATTTTTATACAGTATCACCTTACCATTAAATAGCTTTACTACATTATTAGTATCATTCAACATATTCTTAAAACCCCCTTAAAAACTAATGTATGGAAATCCTAAGATGTTTCATGATTCTAATAACCAATATACCACTGATAAAATAAATCTAAAAGTAATTATCATATTCCAATACACACACATTTAAATCAATCCACTTCCATCTTATAACATTAACCAGGATTCATCGTATTTTTAATTAATACCTAATTCCATTGACGATTAATTCATAGTCTTGTAGTCATAAATAGTTATAATATTACCTCTAAGACCCTAATGATCACTTTATTCAGTTTTCAACCTAGGTCATTATTTTTATTAATTCCCATAAGTTGTACATTCTAACCATTCAACCATGGATGATATAAATCATTATTTGCATCCATTACGTTAATGTAAATTTTCATTTTTACTCAGAAATTACTTTTCATGTGTCCTAGTTTTTCTTACAGAGAAAATCTTCCAATTCCTTTGATACATTATATTGGGTGTTTATTCACTTATTTTGTACTTGAATATAATTTTTTTTTCTTTCTTATATAGTCATTACTACATTAACACACATGAAATTCAAATTTTTGATTATATGAAATGTTATAATACTATCAAATGATTATTTTGATAAACAATTATGGTGATATCTTATTAGGAATAATCACTTTTATTCAACTTAAAAATATTATATTTTTCATATGCATTGGAAAATAGTCATTAAATTGTCCATGACATTCCTTATTAAAAAACATTATCTTGGTTCTATAAGTTAACAAAAACAAAATATAAAATATAATGTGACCATTAATTCTTAAATCCTATAAAAATGAAAAAATCATTCAAAATCATTTCATTATCAATTTTATCTATGACACCTTAGATTTGACCTTGTACATCTCGGGTCATTATTTATTAAAATCCTTCATAATATTTCCTAAAAAATGTATATTAAAACAAACATATCCTGTGGAAGTGTTTGAAAAGGTGCATAATAAGGGTAGATTCACCATGCCCTAGAATGATGACCGAAATAAAATATCCCAAATATTTTATTGTCATTACCCCTCGATGAATCTATAAAAAAACTATATTCACTTCCAGTATCTAAAGAGTGATTTTTTATTAGTAAAATTAATTTCACCTAACCAAAATATTTATGATATAATATTATAATTTTATATATCATCATGTTTATTTATAGGATAATGTCTCCATATATATATATATATATATATATATTCCAAAATCAAATTCACAAGGTTTATACTAAACTCTTTGTAATAATAACTATAACGACCCCAACTCTTGTAACGTTGAACTACTCTCTAATTTTTTCATTATCATAATATACATGGGGTCTCAACCCTAATGACTGGTCATTTTAATATCCTTGATGTAATATATAATTAAAGGATTCTTATTTTACATTTTAAATAATATATAAAACATAACAAACTAAAATTTTTGGATTCCCTTACATTCATTAAAATTTTATTCTTCATATCATGGGGAAAGGAAAAAAATAAAAGATGAGAACACATGATCAGTTTGGGTTACATGTAATAAAATCTATCACGAATAAATAATTCAAAACTAATCAAGTAATTTAAATAACTAAAACCACATTCTTTTTAATCGTTAACTTATGTTTGAAATGAATCCATAGATAAAATCAATGTAGTAATCTCATGTAAAATAATAACTAAATTTGGAATGAAGTAAATTCAAAATGTTGGACATCGTGATATAATATATCTTGATATCTATACCACTAATTCCTTTAATGTGGACATGTTAGTATTTCGATTGGCTTACGCCAAAAAAACCATTTAATAAGGCCAGCTAACTGTTTTATCACATGAGATATGTTGATTTTTCGAGGGTCTATATAATAATGGGGCCCACCAATCTCAACATGTTGAATACATCCCTCATATATTTAATGGGCAATTTAACTCATTAAAAATATGTGTTATCAATATTTGTCTTTATTTATTAAATAATACTGAATATCTATATTTTTGTAGTCAATCAAATAACTTTCATAGTAAAATAGTATATGTAGGAATGGTATATGATTTAGGAAATAATTATATCCATGATAATTATAATATTTATTTTTAAGATAATTTTAATGGATATAAATTATTAGAAATTTAATATTTCAATAGATATTTAACAACAAAAATGTTAATATGATATAAAAGATAACAACTAATTCATTAAAAATACAAGTTTTGTAATAAAACCATTTACCTTTGAGAAATAAATGAAATAGAAGTATAATTTTAAAAAATTGTTCAATTAAATAGTTTTAATTTTAATCCCTTTTAAATCATGAAGAAGAAACTAAGAGCATAAAATAGTTATAGCAGTTGGAAAACCCCTTAACACTGTATAAGTTATTAAACATTCATCTTATCTTTTTACAAAGAAATCCAAAAATGGACCATTTAGAAAGAATTAGAAATATTCTTCTAAAAATTAATAAAAATTACTATATGATATAAAATTTCCTCGATATTTAATTTGAGTAAAAAAATGGATTGTAAAAAAATTTAAAAATATATATATATAGAAGAAAAATATAGTTGAACAAAAAGAGAAATAATATAATTTTTTGTTTAAAAAAACCATTATTGATTCATGATCAAAATAAAAAAATAGAAGAAAATATTTAATGTTATATTATATATTTATTATAATAAAAATATATAATGTTCATGAAGGATATATAATTACATTAATTCAATGATAATATAAGAAATCAAAAGTGAAATGTGATTATAAAATAAATTCATACCACTTTCAACCCTTTTAAAATGTAACCCCTAGAAAGAATACAGATGAATTGAAACATTTATCAACATGAATAAATTTATATTAGTGTTAAAAAAATAAATGTATAAGTATATAAAATTTATTGAAATAAATATGTTCACAATACAAAATATGTCTCCATAGATGGGAAGTTGAGATAAAATCGCTTACAAGAATCAAATAAATTAAATTATATTTGGTTAATTAAGAGATTCTGTGTACCAAAATTATATCAAAATAATAAAATGGTATATAAAACAGAAAATAATCAGCATTCATTTCACACATAATCTAGACATAGGGGAATCAATGAAAAATTGTTATAACTGATGAATGGAAATTGAGTTAAGAAACCTATTACCTCATGTACAACATGTATTATAAGTTATTATAAGTTATAGTATAATAAATTTATATTTAATATAAATAAATAATAAAAACATATAGATATATATAATATCATATATATATATATAACATTTTATCTCCTATTTTTTGATAATATTTTATTATTATAATCATTTTGGGTGTTAAGTGCTTCATTTTTCTTGTATGTTTTGATTTGGTAAGATTAGTACCAAATTCATTATAAATGTTACATAATCTCCATAATTTTACTCAAGATTTATATTTACAATACAATCAACATATAGATATTTATATCTGTCAATAATATATTAATATATAGAGAAAAATCAATTACAACATTCAATGAAACAGTATAAAGTACGTACACATGAATGTTTTTCCACTTTTCGAATGATATAATAAAAATAAGGTAAATAATAATTATACGTTAAAAAATAAGTACTATATAATATATTTGACATATATTTATTAGACATTTCCTTACTATAATCCACTTAATTCATAAGTAATTAAATGAGTCACATCGTTTCACAGAGGAGGAACCGCACATGTATTCCCGATGAATGTTATCATTTTCAAATAGATTAGAAGGTAAGAATGTATAATTTATATTTTTAAATTAATAAGAGTATGTACGAATTAAATTATATATATATATATTCATTAATTAAATATTAATAAACATCCAATGAAATTGTTGATGATTAAAATTACACTACTATGTAGCAATGAATAGTCTTATGTATTCAGAAGTATAGGTATATCTTTTAAGAAAGTGTAAAAGATGTTGAAATTGTTTTCTTAAAATCATAATAAAATTAGTTTTTTTAGGATACATGAGTCATTATTTTTTATTGGTAAAAATATATTTAGAGAAATTATAAAAAGAATTGAATTTGAAATTGCTGGTAAAGATGATTACCTCATCTTTGGTAGAGTTCCTATAGATCTACTCATATAGGACCTCAGGTTGGTATTTTAGAAATAGTAGTACCCAAAAAACATAGATAACTATTTTTATATTATAATAAGGCATGGTTTGGTCTTTCTTGGTTTCTTAATGTGGTGAAATGAAAAGAGAGAACATGTGTCCATTTTTAAATGAGGGGTTATGAACTATTAAAATTAATTAAAGTATTAAATAAAAAAAGTAATTATTAATTAAAAATATTTCAAAATGATATAATTATAATTTAATATAAGTATAGTTTAAAATAATCTAATACAATAAAATATTTTATGTTTCAGTATTGTTTTCACCCTTATCACTTACTTTTAATGTCTTAGTAACCCTTTTGAAAATTATGACAATATAAAGTATTATAAATATTATGGGTAAACACAATTACTACTAAGGGAAAATATTTGGTATTTTTTTAAATTTAAGATCCCATAATTCATAGTTCAATGATTTTATTTTTTTAAATAAGTAAATAGAATAATATTTTCATAAAATATCATTAATATTTTTTTTGAAACTCATCCTTTAATTTCACATTTGAAAACATTAATAAATTGATTCAACTAAATTATAATCATTGATAATTAAAAAATATTATATTTATTAGTATGATTCATGGTACACAACAAATATTTAAATTATTATTACTTTTAATTTTTTTTAATACATTTATTTTTTTCAATTAATTAGAAAAATTATGTCATAGTGTTGTATAATTATTTAATGTAATTATTCAGTAACTGAAATATAAAAATGAAATACTTTTAAAAAAATAAATTATCTATGTTAAAATTAATATTTTTTATTCATTCATAATATATTCTTATCCTTGCGTGAAAATATAGAACATGTTAATATAGGATTGTGAAATTTTAGTTTTTCTTTACTTAAAGAAATATAAATGTCGTTACCAAGGTAAAATGGCTCCAAAATGCAATATTTTCAAATTTAAAAATAATATTATAGAATACCTCCTATAAAATGAAATAAATATTGGGGTCTATATTAAAAATAATTATCAAATTAGTTTTAACCTTAATTTCCTAATTTACTCTTTACTAATTTATCACATTTTATCGTAATTATTATTAATAATGCATAAAAATTGAACTATTTAGAAATCATGAATATTTTGATTCCAAATACAATATCCATTCTCATAGATTAAATTTCTTGAATACAAAGAAATTAATTTAAATATAAACATAAAAAACTCAATGAATTATAGTCATTCATAAAATTCTCGAAAAACATTCTATGCCAATTTTGAAATGATTATTTTAAAAATGACACCATTTTAAAAAATAATTTTCTTAACATTTCTATAAATTATTAGTATACATTTCTTACAGATATTAAGAAAACTCTTGTTTGAAGAAAACATTTTTCTTAAGTATAAATTGATGTTTCTGAAAATTGAGTACAAATTTAATATTAATCAATACATAATATAAAACCATCATACATATTTTTCCTAATTTGATTAAAAATATAAATACACACTAATACAATAAGTAAGTGAAAAATACATCGTAATAATATTTTGAATATATATTTTGGGTCTCAGAATTCTTGTTGTTTCATGTTAAGAAATCACTTTAGCATAGTATCCAAAAATGGTGTTACACCACTATGGAAGAAATATAGCATACCACTACCCAAACCACATGAAAATACACAAATCAAGGGTTTCCAAGTACACATAGTATTGAATCACCATATTTGAGAGGCTATTGAATTGAAATGGATGATTATACGACCATAACAGAGTTCATAGTAGTAGATAAAATTAACCAACATTATTTTATCCCAAACAAGGCTAAGTAAAATTAAGAAAATACAAGATTATGTGAAAAAAATATATACAAAAGTATAAAATCAAAATAGTAAATCACCTAGCCATGGTCCAAGAACATATACAATATAAAAAACAAAATATCTCATGGCCTTATTTTATCCCTAATCCTCACCCCAACTCAATATCTATTCAAATGTGTGTTATCTCGCTCGACCATGTGACATTGGTACTCTACCCAACCTTGTACTATGATAATTGAAGTATACTCACGTAACCAAGACTCATGGATACCTGGGATGGGTGTTGGTTATAATATTCTGATATTTTTAAAGAAGTACATTATATTCAATAATGTTTAAAACAGAAAATAGAAAGCTTAAATGAGATGTGAGTTATTATTATTTAAAAATGGGTGATATAACCAATCCAAAAATTTTGTGGGTGTGAATAATATACAATAATCATTAATATATTTATACAGGTTCTAATATATGAAAATTTATTTATTGAAAAGAAATAATCACTTAATTATTAGTAAAACCATCTAATTCTCCAAAAGTTATGTTTTCCTCAAAAATGGTCTTAAATTTCGTTTTTGTGAATGAGTAATATATTTAATAAATGGATAATTTAGAAATATTATTTATTAAAATATATATACTTTTTTTATATTATCATATCATAATTATCATATGGTGAAATCTTGAAATTTTTCTAAAAATATTGTTTTTTCAATGAATTGTGAAAATATTTAATTTTATCAAGAACTAATTTTTTTGTTTTCAATTATTTCCAAATTAATCATTTATTTTGGATTAGTTTTAATATCTAAATAGTTTAATGTGATTTATAAAAATTCAATTATTTTTAAAAAATGAATTTATACTTTAATTTAGAAGAAACACATTTCCCTATAAAAAATAGAATTTTTCTAAAAAACTATTTTTCATCATATTTTTTCAATTTTATTTTAAAATGAAATCTAAAAAAACTATTTTTTGAATATTAAAAAATTCATTAAATATTAATAATCATTAGATAAATTTTTTTAAATAGTTCACCATTATTTGTAGCCATTCTGAATAGTAATTATAATCATTGTGGTACCACTATAAAGGGTAAATATATTAATTATTGTTTAAAAATAATATGATATGGACTCGAAAATTACCCTAATACTTGAAATAATTTTATTTTATGATTTAATATCATCAATACTAATATAGTATTAAGTTATATGAATTTTTTTTCCCATTTTTATGTGATTAGGTCCCTTATAATATTTTATATAAAGAATAATATAAAATATAATGCCCTAGTTTTAAATAAATATAGTATATTTAACATTGGGATATCCATAGGATATGTTTAGTAATTAATATTATTGGTAAATATAGATTATTTATATACAATATCATAATTTATATATAATTTTTAATGAATAGATAATTGAATTAATGGCTTACACAACTATAACTTATTAATTACTCAATTCATTGAAAAATAATATGAAATATATTTTAAATATTAAATAGAGTAAAATTTGAAAGAATTAAGGATAAAAAAATTTATAAATAAAAATAACATTTAATCAGTGTATTATAATATTTTATTAGAATTTTTTTATTGGTGTTAAAAAATTCAATGTAAATGTATATTTCAAAAAATGACATTAATTATGTTTTATGAACATAATATTTTGTAAATGATCTAAAAATTTAAAAAAAAATATTCATAAAATTTATTATTATATTATTTAACATATTTATCATAATCTATTTATGTTCATGATTTCATTGACACCAACTATCCTAGAACTCAATGTGATGAAAAAAAAATATTGTCATGATATATTTGAAAATGGATAACATGGGTTAAAACCAAACCATTGTTTTTATTTACTAACACTTCAAACCATACCCCCTTTTATAAAATGGAACCACTTCTGCTCATTTACAACACTTCAAACCAATTTTTTTCTGGAATACATACCCAATTCCCTTAATAAAAGCCCTAAACGTATTATATAAACTCTAATTTGGGTATAGTTTCAATATTATAGGTCATAATGTGTTAAGGAAATGATATTTTCCAATGAAGAAGTATAGTTTTACCCATATATTTTAGAATTTTTTCTTCGTCCACCTCTTTAAAATATTCTTCAACAATGAGAAAATAATTTCACTAGAACCTTAATATAGTTATTAAATTATTATTTTAATTTGAAAGAAGGTATGTCAAAAACCCGCTCGGGTTCCAATGTAACATGATAACAGACCCAACCCAAACATAGCCCAAAATGCATTCTCGATCCCCACTGGTTGGTGACTAGAACCTAGCATCGTACAATAACCAAGTGGGAATGACTTTTCCACAAAACATAGAGGATGATAAATAAATAGGAAAATATTCATAACAAGGAGGATATTGTTGGATTAAATCTACAATAATCCAATTATGCATAAAAGCCCAAATTACGATAACCCAAGTACTAAACAAGTGAAAAACACAACCCTTGTCTCTCAAGACAATGTTCACCAAGTCGATAGTTCAATAGTAAGATCCACATCTATGTGATCAGTTTCCCTTTCTCAATACTAGATGGACAAAGTCTATAAACACATAAAGGAAAATGTAGGGATGATCCTAATACCCCTAGGATACCACCTAATATTCCTTACATTATTCCAAATATATATTATTCAAATAAAGGATTTCAATTTTCAAAATAAAGAGGTTTGGAAATTTAAAATTCATATTTTAACAAACATTCTATATATTTTCAAAACAATGGAAAATAATTTTTATATCACATGATTTACATTAAAATAGATATAATATTTAAAACAATCTCTTAAATAAAATATTTACATAAAATGTTTATGTAAATCCAAAAATGGAATGTATAGTAGTTTTACAACATTGGAATACATTTATTTCTCATATATATAAATAAATACGTGAGAAACATGGTCATATTCCAAAAGGTCAAATAGTGTTTACTAGATAAGAGATTACACACTATCTAAGTGATCTTAGAAAAATGAGTATACTCACCTCCCCCCTGACACTGGCCAGAGGTGACTCTTCGCCCTACTATCAGGGATGTGACCTGCTGCATGTATGTTATAGAATGATGTAATAACATAATGTGTATTCAAATAACTCACCAACTAAATAAGGAATTCATGTTCCCATACATGATGAGAAATTTATATTAAGACTACATAAAGTTATATTATTTCCCATTTCTGAATTTAAAAAATTCCATTTTATTATCATTTAAAACCAAAATGGTTTTTTTTCAAAAACATGTCATTTCTGCAAGATAAAACAAATGGGAATCTATCAAATGATTTTAATGTCATTTTCACATGTTTTAAATCCATTCAAAACGAATTCCTTACATATCAAAATTCATTTCCACAATTATTTAATTAACATATTTGAAATAATTTCCATCAAATCCCAAATTAAATTCAACAATTCAATTGAACCAATTTCCATAAAACACACCCAAATTCCATAGAATTGGGGGTTTATAGGATTATAATTCCAAAACCATTTCAAAACTACCAATAAATTGAATTTTTTCTTTACCAAATCTATTGAATATAATTTTGAGAAATTTAATTTAAATTATAAATTATAATAAATCAAGAAATAAAAGCATAACATATTTGGTTAATTGGTAAAGAACCACCTAACTCTTTCCAAAATTCAATACACACAATTGTAGCTATCAATGAGATAAAAGGTGAGTAAGACATAGAAACTCATTCTAGATGCAATATCCGACCCCATATGGAATATATATATCAATTCCAAGATGATTCATTGAAAACTCAAGAGATGGGGAAAAGAGAAACTCAAATAATGAGGGATAAAACCAACCCAGAAAACACACCACAAGCGTAATGATGGACCAAAGACAAATGAAAGGATCCAGAAGGGATAGATATGTTCATGATAGCCTTGAGAATGACGTAAGACAAGGAATTATACTCATGGGAAGAGGGAAAAGAAATATCTATCTACATTTTATGTTTAGAAAATGTATTTTGGGAATTACACGACGTGTAATCCCAATACACAACACAAACCCTTTAATTTTCGTATCCAACGAAAAACACATCAAATCGAGTAATTCGCAACACTACAAATTAGAAACCAATAATTACCTTCATTAGGACATGTAGTGACCAATCAGAATGTATAACCATCAAAGTGGGATGTTTTTTATGCCTTTTTTGTAGAACCATTACATGACATGTATGTTTCTTGTATGACGTGTAATGATCTGCCACCCTGCATTAAAAAGTAAATGTGAATGTGAGAATCCAAAAAATATTTTACATCAAAATTATAGGTATCCACCCAATCCAAACTCCACCATACCCTATCAATGAAAATGAAAGGCTAAAACAATGATCAATGAAGACATGTTTGAATGGTAACGAGATGATACAACCTCCCTACCAAAAAACCATTCTAACCCCAGAATGAAAATGATGAAGCATCTATGCCAGAAGGATGGGGCCACTGTTCTCTCATCAAGGTATGAGGCGCCCAGGTCTCATGATTTTCATAACCATGCTCCAATAACACCTGAAATCAAGGTATAATACTCCCATGAAGTACCTTGTTCATAAAATCAACTATCCAAACTGGATGCTTATTCAAAGATAAATCATACTCAATCTCAAGATCACTCCGGCTCAAAACGTGAGATGGATCAGATAGATACGTTCATAGATGTGATATATGGACCACATTATTTATCGACGTTAGATTTGATGGTTGTGATAAATTCTAACCATCATTATAAACCTCATCAACAACCTCAAGAGGTCAAAACATGAGGAAAAATCTTCCCTTTCCTCCATAGTCGGCGATGAACCTACTGGGTTGAAACATTCAAGAACACCTATTCACAAACAGAAAACTCAAAATGCCTATAATGTTGATATTCAAAAGAATTATATCTACTCTGTTTTTTCAATATTCCATTAAGAATCAACTAAATCATATATGACATCTCCAACTAGTATCCTGGTCCAACCAAGGAACTATCACCAACCACTGACCCACAAAATATAGATTTTCAAGAATGAAAAAACAAGGACTTAAAAGGATCCATTCTGATCGCAGACTGGTAATTGTTGTAATGTGAAAACTCAACCATCGCCAAATGATCATCTGAAGCCCCAAAAATGTCGAGAACAGAAGAAAAAATAATATCTTCTAGAATCTAGATAGTTATCTCGGTCTCATCATCATACAACGAATCGTTGGTCATTCTCAAATGAACCTGAGATCCCAATTCCTCATTAAGGCCTCTAAAAAATATATATGTAATCCAAGGATACCTATAGTATACTATATCAAATAGAACCCCCTGATAAAAAAACAATCTCCTTCACATAGAGACTTACCAACTCCTCAACATTTCTGGTATCATTAATATCTATAAATTGGGACGTCTTGGTTATCCTA
Source organism: Viscum album (assembly GCA_963277665.1). Lineage (NCBI taxonomy): Eukaryota > Viridiplantae > Streptophyta > Magnoliopsida > Santalales > Viscaceae > Viscum > Viscum album. The sequence continues at coordinate 1,286,494,679 of OY728133.1, forward strand.
TCAATAAAAACAATATCACATTCTTCTATCACTAGGTATGTGGAAAGCAAACAAAAAAATACATAGTGATCTCATCTAACTTCCATATAGGGACTGTAAGTGGATGAAGAAAACATGAAGGTTTATAGTGCCCAGCCTTAACTTATGGGAACCTATAACAATGAGAGACATACTCCAAAATGTCTCACTTCATCCACGGCCACAAGAAAAGCATTCGTATACCGTAGAACTTTTTTTGGTTCCTTTGTGAACAACCCACTTGAAATTTTGACAATCTCCCATCATAGACTTCCATTCCTTTAAAGTCCCAACAAAGAGATTCTAATAGCATAGAAAGAGTTTTTTGGAGAACAAAAACTAGTTAACTATCTCCCACCATAAAAGGAGTCCCTAATTCTACTGAATTCATCATTAGTCTACGGTTCATGATGAATCATCTTAAGAAGAGAATATATCATCCAAACACTAGTTTAAGAAACTTTAACCACTTTCTCCTAAACTGTAATATACAACTGTTTGAAAATATCCATAAAAATTTTCTTCTTAGTATTCATTCACATCCTGGTCTAGAGGTATCCAAAACAATTCATCTACAATGACATTTCTTTTCCATGCGGTATAGGTGATATCAAACTTTCATGATATTAGGTAATCCACCCAATGCCTCTAGTGAGCATTCAAATATTGTTGACCGAAGTTATAAATCAGGCATTTGTGGTCCCAAAACATGGTAAACCATTCTCCATAAAGGTAATACCAAAAACTCTTATGTACATGAATTATAGAATTATGTTCTGTGTCATAGGTAAGGTAATTCTTCTCATGTGGCATAAGACGATGAGAACCATAAGCAACTACATGATCGACCTATATAAGAAAAAAACCAAATCCCGAATCTGATGCATCATAAAATACCACATATCCATTCCCTACATCTAGAAGAGTCAACACCAACATAGTTTTCAAAATATGATTCATCTCAACAAAAGAATTCTGAAAATTATCATTCCAAACAAAATTCACCACCTCCCTGGTTAGAGTTCTCATTGGAGAATCCAAATTTATGAATTTCGTTACGAACCTATGGTTATATCCAGCTTATCCCAAGAATCTATGAATCTCAAATACATTATGTGGTCACTACCAAGTCAAAACAGCCTTCACCTTCTCCGGATCAACTGATATACTCTATTCGGACACCACGTGCCCCAAAAATTTATCTTCCAAGATCCAGAAGTCACATTTATAAATATTATCATAGATTCAATGACTTCTCAGAAGACATAGAACTATTCTCAGAAGATCCTCATGTTCCTACTCAAATTTATTGTAAACAAAGATGTCGTCCACAAAGACCCCCAGAAAAGTTTCCATATACTTTTGGAAGATCTTTTTAATCAATGCCAACAAAATTATATGTTAATTTGATAGAACAATGGGAATAAAAATGTATTCATAATGGTTGTACATATTCAAAAGGTTTTTTTCAGAATGCCATATTCCAAAAAACATAACTGATCATAACCAGATCAATTTTTGATCTTTGAAAACCACTTTGCACCTTTCATTTGATCATGAATGGAAGTAATAATATGGAATGAATAACTTTTATGTACCATAACATGATTGAGTTTCTAATAATAAATACATAAGTTATGGGATCAATCAGCCATATATTGAATAGAAATGGAACCCCCCATGCTAACATCCTCAGGAATATAAATAATTTCTCAAGAAAATCATCCAACAGTGACTTTATCTCTTTCAGTTTAGTTGGATCCATTTAGTAAGAGTAAATTAAGACTGGTTAAGTACCATAATTTAATTCATTATAAAACTAAACCTCTCTCGCCATTGGATTACCAACGAAATATGAAAGTATCACATTTTTAAATTCAATGATGACTGGGGAGAGATAACTTCTCACAAATTCTTACTACAGATAAAAATAAAACACTGATATCACATTATCCAACTCTGGATAAAAGGGTTTGACTCTACATGAACTCGTGTCCCAATCTCCTTGAATGAAAACAGATGAACCTCAAGGTGTATTAATGTATACCCATTGAAGTTAAAAATAAATTTGGGAATTATTGTTAATGATCCAATCCATGATGAATATGACATCTTGATATTTCAGGTCAAGAACCAGAAAACTCAAAGAAATCTTGACATCAGAATGAAAAATGATAGAAGTCGGTCGATGAAGACCCTTCTATCTCTTCATACCAAGAGGTTTAGTAATATCCAATTCATAAGATAAAATACACATAGGAAGATTAATAATATTAAAATTCTAGGTTGATATAAACAAAATAGATTCACTGATATAAAATATAGAATTCACAAATATTGATACTATAGTAATGGTAACTATCATGGTCACTAGAACCATTTCTTCTTCTTATAGAGACTCTTCCACTATGTGAAAAATATTTGTTCTAGATTCCTATGGATGAAACCCTTTTTATGTGAATCATTTGATTACATCATTGTTTTAGGAGGAGATGATGATCCTATTAAAAAATGTGGAGTAGAGAAATGATGGGAGAATATCTATAAGTGACATAAACATCTATTGGGTTACTGTTCTTGGGTGCCTCAGTGAATACCCTCTTTGAATTTCCTAGATTTTCACACTGATAAAAAGTCAAATTAATTCCTCTGTGTACATTATAGGGTCTAGAATGACTCTTTCAAGTTTTAATGTCATTAGAATCATCATTCATACATTTTCCTTTGAGGTAACTAATGTTTCCACTAGTAGAAAAAGAAACTCCCATCATCTCTGACATTCTATCTAGGTGAATCTCAATTATCATCACCCAATCCAACACATCAACGTAAGTGCAAACATTTAGCAAAAAACCATAGAAATTATATTTGATTGAATACCCTACATGAGCCATCAATCCTTCAACCTATCATTGGATATAATCTCAATAGGTTACTACCTTTACTTAGTAAATCAATTTGAATACTCTGTCACAGTTTTGAAATCTCTCTAAAGATATAAAAACTACACTTCTTCATCCAAATCCATTGAATCCTGATATAACTAATTGGTGAAAATAAACATGAATCATTTCTACTCCAATCCATCATTATTCCTTGTCATCACCATGTTTTCCCACCCACTTCTACTTGGACCGTCAAGGAAGAGGGTGGATCACTTCCCCTTGATCACATTTGGTGTCTCCAAGAATTCAATTATACATTCTATCTTGATCATCCATTACTTGGTTTGATTAGGGTTATTAGAGACTTATAAAACTAGTGGATTTTGGAGAAGGATCTATTGAGAATGATTTCTAAGAACATCCCCCTGAGGATCCATAGCTGCTTTATGAATGGGGACTGGAGGTGGCGCATGTCCCACAACATGGACAGTGAGCACCATCACCTCAATCACATTCTAATCTACAATAGAATTTTCTTGCTGAGGTTCAAAAAATTTATCTTCCTGTACTCGATTTTCACACCCTCTCAGAGGCATTATACTACATAGCATCATCAGATAAAAGCATGACATTATATTAATAGTCAAACAAGGAAAAAATGAAAATTATTCCCAAAATATTGAACGACGAGTATTTGGATCTCTCTGTCTCAAAATCACAATAGAGAAAATACTACAACTATTCCAAAAGATATATTTCCCAAACCACCTGTGGTAACTGAAGTTTCATTACTGTGAGAGTTTTCTAGACACTCAATCGCAACTAACTCGCATGTCCAGATAAGATTTCGAAAATTAATGTTGACTTGAATAAAAAAATATGAAAAACCTCTTTTAATACCACATTGTCACAAACCATCTCAGGTACCGTAGTAACCTGATAACGAATTTGGACCTGACATATGCCATCGGGTGATCATGATCCCTATGGTATGGTGACTAGCACCTAGAATTGTACAATATCAATGTGGGAACAGATTATCGGCAAAAATCATGAAAGAAAAAAGAAACAATACAACATGCCTAACAAATAGGATCTGCGTGGAGTTAATGTACCTGAATAAAATATGGTATGAAAGACCAAAGTACTAAAAACCTAGAAAAAAATAAAGAAAAACACAATCCTTGTCCCTCAGGAAAAAACTCCCCAAGTCCACATATCAATAACAGGCCCCACCTCTAAGTGATCATTTTCCCTTTCATGAACCTAGAAGAAGAATGTATACAAACACACAAAGGAAATATTAGGGTGTGAGACTAAGTCTAGTAGGATACCACAAATGATTCTATAATACATGAAAAATGTATATTATTCAATGAAATGATATAAATTTTCAAACAATACAATTTTCTATATTCAAAAAACATATTCAAATAAAAATGCAATACATTCTCTTAATGATGGAAAATAATTTCAATGAATATGATTAACTTTATATAAGATGGAATATTAAAAACAATGGATTAAATAAAATAGTTATACAAAAATGTATATATATATATTTAAAATGACTATAAATATGTTTTAAAACATTGGAATACATTTATTTCTCACATATAAATAATTAGTCAAGTGAGAAACACAGTCATTTTTGAAATGGTATGATATCATTTACAAAATATATTATTACACATTAATTAAGTGATCTAAAAAATTATTATACTCACATACCCCTAAGAGTGGCCAAAGGCTATTCATCACCCTTCCAGCAGGGATGTCCAGTGGGATACCACCAATGATTCTATAAAAGATGAAAAATGTATATTATCAAAAGATATGATTTCAATTTACAAAATATATAGTTTTTGATATCAAAAAAATATTTAAATAAACATTAAATACATTTTCTTAATGATTGAATATAATTTTAAAGAATATGATTAATTTTAAAGAAGATGGAATATTAAATAAATGGATTAAATAAAACAGTTACATAAAAATGTTTATGTAGATATTGAAAATGACTATAATAATGTTTTAAAACATTTGAATACATTTACATCTCACATATATTTAAATAATAAAGTGAGAAACAAAGTCATTTTCCATAAGGTATGATAGTATTAAGAAGATATATTACTCTCACACACTAAGTGATCTAAAAAATGATTATACTCACATCCTCCTAATAGTGTCCAGAGGTGAATCATCACCCTCCCATCGAGGATGTTACCCATCACATATATGATTTAGAAAATTGTAATAGTGTAGAGTGAATCCAAATAACCCACCAATTACATAAGACTTACATGATCTCTTACTTGATGAGAAATTAATTATAATATTACTTAAAATACAAATAAATCCCATTTTTCAATTTCAAATTCTCTAATTTATTTTCTTTTAAAACCAAAATTGTTTTTAATCCTGAACATTTTCTTTCCATAAGATATGGCTATTGGATTTCTTTCAAATCATTTTAAGAAATTTCTGAATGTTTGAAATCCATTCTAAAAAAATTACATTATTTTCACAATTCATTTCCACAATTAAATTAAAAAATTTAATTTAAATAATTTCCATCAAATCAAATAATTAAATTCAAAAATTTAAATCAACAAATTTATATATAACATGCCACAATTCAATAAAATTTGGGTTTGTTTACAAAATAACATACCAAAACCATTTCAAAAATCCCAATTCATTGGAATTGGGTTTTATATAATGAATTGAAATAAACACTAAGAAATTGAATTTAAATTTGTAATTAAATTAATTCATGAAATATAAGAATCATCAATTTGGGTAATTTTGATGAAGCCATATACCTCTTCACAAAAGTTAAAATATGATATGACATCACTAAATGAGAAAAAAGTTGAATAAAACATTGAAACTCAAACTAGAAGTATGATAAAAGAACAAAATGTATATATCCATCAATTCAAAGATGACCTATTAAAACCCCAATAGACCAGAATGATAGGAACACAAATAACGAGGGAGAACACTAACTCAAAAAACACACAAAAAGCATAACGATGATCCAAATACAAACAAAAGGATTTGGGAGGGCTAGATATGATCATGATCACATGGGGGAATAAATAGTTCAAGGTAGTTGAGACTATAGTTGAAAAAAATAATAACTAGAAACACTACCTATTTTCAAAATTTTACTTATTATATCACACATCATGTAAACCCAATAAGCATCGTGAACCCTTTAATTTTTGTAACCAATGAAAAAAGTGTCTCCTCGACTTAAATCCTGATGCTCAGAATTAAAAACCAATAATTAACATCATCATGATGTGTATTGAAAACTCAAAATTTGTACCCATCATAGTGTGAACATGTTCACTCCATATACGTAGAAATATTACATGAGGTATATGTCTTTTCCATGACCTGTAATGCTCTAGCATCCAACATTGAATAGTAAAATTGATAGTGAGAGTCCAAAAATTCTATCAGTTCACCATTATTTGTATCCTCCCAGTCCCAACTCCATCCTACACTATCAATGAAAAGGAAGGGCTAAGATAAGGTTTACAGAATACCTGTTTGAATGTTAATGAAATTTTACACTATATCCATCTCATATTCCATTAAACTGGAAATAAAACCCTTATTTGTGTGTACGGTGGTCTTCCACCTCACGAAATGATGTAATTAATTTTCCTTCACTAACTATCATGGATAGATTATAATTATTTAATTTTTATTAAATTATAATATTAATGAAATAAATATAAATTTTAAAATATAATATATCATTTACCTTATTATCATTCCATTCAATTGAAAATGAAAATATCATTCATTCGTATGTGTAGACTACCATATCTACTAAGAAACATGGTTCATTTTTAATCACCACACCACTTGGATTGTCACAAACCAGTCCGAGTTGACCCTGAACCGGTCACCCAGGCCAGCCTGTGAAAAGTCCTGAGAAGCTTTCCCGATCTTCTCGGGATGATTACAAGCACCAAGGGGATCAATAGAGTACAAAAGGGAACAATTTCTCCCATATATGAACAATCAAAAAAACTACGGAAAGAAATGGACAGCCAAAAATACATTTATATAAAAATTGAACTGAACACTATTTGTTAAAGAAACTGAAACTACAACTAAGAAAACAACTCAACTGACCAAACCCGATTACCTACTAACTCCATGTGACCCCGCTGGTCACTCTCCAACATAATGTTCACACATCTCCCAAGGTGATCAAACTCAAGATGAAACCTGCATAAGGGATAAAAAGAGAAGAAGACTATAGGCGTGAGTATTAAAACATAGTAGGTTATCCCGAAATTCTATTCCCAATGCACATCCTTTAAAATAAATGAAACATCAATTTCAAAATAAAAATATAAATTTGTTTCTTCCAAATGAGGTCCCATGCTATAAAAAATTACCAGATGAAAACATGGATGCTTTAAAAACAAGAATTGAAGTAAAACCTTTCAAAGTGGTGCAACTTCAAAATGAAAATAGTTTTCATGAGGGCTGCTTTAAAGAATTTTAACATTTAAATAGATCACACACACTACTGAATTTAACAACCAAACACATTGTATGCCGATGGTGAGTACAAAATATCCAATGATCACAAGTCACGGGAACACTCCTAGACACTAGTTAGTTGTGAGCCCCATGTACCTCATATCTCGGTGAAAGTAACCATAATAAATATCCATTCTTGTGCCCACAAGCCACTAGTAGGGATAATACTCATAACTTATTGTTCCCCCAATATCATCATCATCATTGTTTTGTTAGTGTTGTCATCTTCAATCTTGTTATGTGAAACAGGGGCCAAACCCCACAGGATCAATAACATACTAGTACACATCCACCCACATAGATACCCGAGATTCCCTTTAGTGATAAATCAATTTACACATATTATCAAATAAACATTTCACATAAAAATTCCATTCTGAAATAATAAACACACAAACAGCCCATAATCATTCTTTACATTTATTTCACAAAATCAACAAACCACAAAATATTTTTGTAAAAAAATTTCAAGGAGTGTATTGAGGCTTTTCACATAAAACTCATTCAAAAAAACTCTATAAATTATAAAAACACATCAAAACAATAACAAAACAGATTTGGAAGCCCTAACAACCTTTAATAAAATCATTTCATGGACCATAAAACAATCCCAATTGACAGAACTTGGTATATACAAGTAAAACACACATTCTTCATTTTTAGGAAAGGCAAAACGGGCATTTAAACATTTTCTCAAAAATAACATTTGACAAAGTTATGAATTTGAATTTAATTAAGGAGGTGTTTGAACACCATTTAATGAATAAAACCACATTCATAAATCCCCAAAAACACTCAGGTGACATATTCAAAACATAACAATTTTTATAAGAATGTGAAACAGACCATTTTCTGGAAACTCGGGCAAAAACATGTTGTAAAAAAACCATTTGTTTGTAAAAGAAAATCAAGATTTGAAATCCATAAAAGGTCCCCAAAATAAATTGCTTACATTCTTCCAATATATTTATAAATCCAAACAAATTATTTTAAATTACAATAGACCCATAAAATCCAACCGGGCAATTTACGGAACACATGGAAAGCACTCTTTAAAAAAACTTGTGTAATGCACATAAAAAGGGATAATACACCATTTTAATGACATAATGTTATTAAATCTACTAAGAAATATTCAAAATACCTTAAACCATGTGCGAAAGCTCATGGAATAATTTATCAAACAAGACGAGTTGACGTTTATACCAAAAAACTATATTTTTAACAAAATAAGTCACAAAACATAATTTTCACACAAAACTTTTAGATCCAAAGTTTCATAGAATAACATATCATATAGATAAGGTTATAAAAAAATTAAAATGAAGAAACTCAATTGGTAATGGTTTGTGCAAGGGATATCCTACCTCAAATCCTTGGCGTAATGGAAACACACACCCGAAAACACATGTCGTGGGTTCGTAAACCCTAAAACAATGAAAACCAGAACTAAATGAATATAAACTCGATAAAAAACCCTAGGATAATACAACCCTAGGTTGATCATGACTATGGGAAATTATAAATCCAATAAATAATAAAAGGAGGAAGAAGGGGGATGATAAAGGAGATGGAATCCCACTATTTCCACCAGAAACTCTTCGTATTCCATTAGATATGCAACCCTATAGATACGATAATGGGATGAAACTTCTTGGAGAGGCTCTTAAGGTCTGTAAGAACCATGTGAAGAAGCTTTTTGGGAAAAAGTTCAAAAATTGAATGAGTTATGTATAAAACAATTTACCTTATCAATTCTGGGTGATTTTAAGTATCTTGAGAACATTCGCCGTAATCTGCGACCCATATGAGCTCTAAAGAGAGTAAATAGATACTTTTGGTGTGTATAGTGGTATTGTATTCGAGGGGGAGGTAGAATCACAGAAAAATATTAACAATTGATTATGATATAAAAGAAATAATTTTTTTTAAATGGAAATGGGCACATGGGTGGCCCAATACCTAAATAAGTAGCCCTAATTCACCATGATTATGAATTTCTATGGAGTCCAAAATGATATGGATGTTTGAATATGTCAGTATAGTACAAGTGGAAAGTTAAATGGGTGAGAAATGATGAAAAATAAAGTAGTTATAAAAGAAACAAATTTGGTTTTTAAAACTGGAAATAAGCTCACGGTTGGCCCAAATCATGAAGTAACCACCCTTTCTTCAAAAACTCCTAAACAAGAAATGGGGAACCCAAATTAGGGTGATTAGACATATATAAAACTTAAAAACTCAAGATTCAAATCACCAAATACCTATGAAAAGGATCGGGATTTCCAATGGACCGGAACAAAACAAAGACAATAAAAATGGGTGTGACAATTTTCCCCACCATTAATGCTTTCTGCCCCCGGAAAGCCATACCACTTTCCAGCTGAAAAATCAACACCTAAGGATTACCTATCAAGATGATCCATCCTATAATGAAAAGTAAATATCATCAACCATCAATTAATGTTAATCCTGTAGCTTAGAAAAAAACAGACTACTCAGAACCACTTCCAGAAAATCATTTGAAATATCAAGCCACTACCTCCACAACCAAGCCAAGAACACTATTGTTGGGACTTATACCAATGAACCCAATCATCACCCAAACCAAAGTGCACTCACAAAAACCAAATATTCCAAGGGATTTCAGAATAGACACCCCACTATTATGAAAAAACAAGCACTATAAAAGTTCTTAGGATGAAAATCCATGAGCCCCATGATGGGTCTCCCCACCATTAGAAACCAACTAGCAAAGAACAGACAAGAATTCAACATGATATAGAATTGTGCCTCACTAAAAAAATACCAACAAAACACTCCTACAATAACCTATAATACCATGATAATAGGGTTACAACATGGACATCTAAACCACCCACTCCCAAACGGAGGGGACATGAACTGGCCCAAGACATTCATCAAAGATATGGACCCCCACAACTCGGGGAGGGGAGGGAAGGTGCCCCAATAATTAGGCCATTGAAACTAATAATGAAACAACGTAACAACCCAAAACACTCCACTTTCGAATAGGTATCACCAATACCACACCTGATTTTCACAGGTGGTCCACACAGGGACATTGATTGAAAACCCACTTCCATTAAGGCATAACCATAGACACTATGTGAGGGGTAAGTCCACCATGCTTGTTGCGACAAAGGTTAATTCAATGAAATGAGGAAACAAAACATTGACATAGAAAATAACTTACCAAAATAGAGGAGTCAGAATACTAATTGGGCACTCCACACCTCTGGCGATTTCCTGACTGCGCGAAAAGCTTCACTCTTAGGCCTATCGCTGGATCCCTGATTCTTGAAGTATCTGCTACACCACAGTCTGGTGATAAGGATCACACCACTCAAAAAAAACTCACTTTATCCCCCCAAAAAAACCTTCATGTAAATATGAACTCATATATACATATCAAAATTCCGTCTCACTCCGAACAAGGGGCAGAATAGGCAAGTAATACGGCAAGACACGTCAACATCACCGAACACAACTGCTATGTACAAAATAATTAGCACGACCTAGAAGAAATTTATATCGATCCCAAACAACTCTCTATTCCAAAAAATATGTTCAGGCATCATCCAAAGAGGTGTATTTAACATTTGAAATTAATACTTAGGTTGATTAGTAAGAAATATTTCCAACAGAGAACTATCCATGGCCACATCACAACATCAAACACATCTTTAGGAACCCAATGAACATTACTCCAAAACCGAGTCACCGACAAGATCTCATCTCATGATACAACAAGAGTATGACATATATATCACAATGAATCTTACTGAATAAACAACTCTTCTATGAAATTGAAAATTCATGACACATAACCATTAGTTTAAAAAAGGCCAAAATTTTTAAGCTCAAAACACTTTTGAAAAACAACCTAACCTGGTGGGTTTCCACATTCACCAATGGTGTTTCATCAAGTCTCACCCACATGAAAATTTTAATTCCACCACAGGAACCTTACCACCATGCCATATAGGCCATCCTTATACATATCAATAAAACCATTCATGTGAGCACCCATAAAAACCCCAAAGGATAAAACAAAACAACAACATTCCAGAAATCATATACCTTAACAACGAACACCGACCACCATGTCAAAAACCCCTTTTCATATTTCACAAAAAATAACACAATTCATTCAGAACCATTTGCTTAAAAACCTACCCCTTTTCATTTTTAACAACTTTTAAAATAACCAATCCACTCAAAAAAACCCTTTACCATCTTTTTAAAATTTATTAAGGTATATTTTCATAATCTGAGGTCCATTGAGACCAAAACCCTTTCTAAGAAAACACCAACTGATCAAAACCAATTTCCAAAAAAAAAATTATCCGATTCAAAAACTTTTTAACATCCTAAAATACCCCATTTAAAACAAATATTCAGAATCACCTTAAATTGATTCAAAATTTCAAAAACATTTATTCCAAAAAACCACAAGTTTATATTAGGGAAAATCTAATCCCATTAAATCATTTCCACTTCCCTCCAAAAACAATTTTCACAAAAACACCACCTTCAAAAACCATTCTTATATTTTAATTTTGAAAAAACCACTTTTTTACTTTTCAAAATACAATCCTTCCTTTAAAACCCAGTTTCACAATTCTCAAACAAGGATTTTCAAAAAATAAAAATTCATAATTCATGAAAGGTTCAAGAGACCCAAAAAAAGAAACCAGTATTGGTGGGTGACTTGACCATATGGTTTGCAGCCATATGTCCAACACAACACCAATACAGAGAGATTTATTAGGACCATTCCCCTGCTCCACATAACATTATAGGCCCTATTAGCTCAAGGAGGCCATTAGTCAGACTCCTCTTGTCATATCCCCACACCAAACAATCAATAAGAACAAAGGACAATAATAAAACCGGAAATCCCATGGATACCTGAGGATTAGAATGAGAAATAGTTTGCGACGCTCTTCCTAAACTTACCCCTCAAGTCCCAAAAATACTACTCCATATACCTTGACATCCCCAAAATAACAAGGGCGCTCTATAAAGAATGGTCTACTAAGAGCCAACCTGCCTCTGATACCATTTTGTCACAAACGAGTCTGAGTCGACCCTGAACCGGTCACCCAGGCCAGCCCGCGAAAAGTCCTGAGAAGCGTTCCCAATCCTCCCGGGATGACAACAAGAACCAAGGGCATCAATAGAGTACACAATGGAATGATTTATCCCATATATGAACAATAAAACAAACAGATGAATGAAATGGATAGACCAAAATACATTTATATAAAAATTGAACTGAACGCTATTTGTACAAGAAGCTGAAAGTAAAACTAAGACAACAACTCAACTGACCAAACCTGATAACCAACTAACTCCATGTGACCCCTCTCGTCACTCTCCAACAAAATGATAACACATCTCCCAATGAGATCAAACTCAAGCTGAAACCTGCACAGGGGCTCAAAACCGAAGAAGATTATAGGTGTGAGTATTAAAACTTAGTAGGTTAGCCCAATATTCTATTACCAATGCACATCATTTAAAATAAAAGAAACATAAATTTCAAGTTTTAAATAAAAATATAAGGTCGTTTCTTCCAAATGAAGTCAGATGCTATAATAAAATTACCAGACTAAAACATGCATATTTATTAAAAAGGAATGCAAGTAACAAATTTCAAAGCGGTGCACCTTCCAAATGAAAATAGTTTTCAAGAGGACTTATTTAAAGAATTTTAAATTTTACATAAATCACACACACTACTGAATTTACCAACCAAACCCACCGTATGCTGACGGTGAGTAAAAAATATCCAATGAGCACAAGTCACGGGAACACCCCTAGGCAGTAGTTAGTTGTCAGCCCTAGGTACCTCGTATCTCGGTGAAAGTAACCATAATAAATCTTCGTTCTCGTGAACATGAGCCACTAGTATGGCGAATACTCATAACCTAGTGGTCCCCCAACATCATCATCAAAATATTATAGTTAGTGTTTTCATTGTCAAACATGCAACGTGAAGCAGGGGCCAAACCCCACATTACCACTAGCATACTAGTACACGTCCACCCACCTAGATACACAGGATCCCCTTTAGTGATCAATAAATTTACACATATTATAAAATACACATTTCACATCAAAATCCCATTCCCAAACCATAAACACACAATCATCCCACAAACTTTCTTCACATATCTTTCATGAATCAACAAGCCACTAAATATTTTTGTAAAACAATTTCAAGGACTGTATTGTGGCTTTGCACATAAAACTCATTCAAAAACACTCTTTGAATTATAAAAACACTTCAAAACCATACCAATCCATATTTGGAAGCCCTAACAACATTCAATAAAATTATTTCATGGACCATAAAACAATCCCAATTGACAGAACTTGGTATATACAAGTAAAACACTCATTCTTCATTTTTAAGAAAGGCCAAACCAGCCATTAAACATTTTCTAAAAACTAACATTTGACAATGCTATGAATTTCAATTTTATTAAGGAGGTGTGTACACACAATATAAATAACAAAAAAACATTCATAAATCCCTTAAAACACTCTGGTGTCATATTCAAAACACAACCTGTAAAGACCTTGAAATTTCAAAGAAATTTTTTTCATTAATTTATTTGGAATTTTACGAATCCGCAGTTTCCAACGGTAACTGATTCTGAGGCCAAGTGTTCCCAAAATCAATTTCCGAAGTTTATCACAGGTACGTTCAGTGAACGAACGAGCAGGTTTTTTATCTTTTGAACCGGTGCTCGGAATTGATATCTGAGGGAACCAATGAAACCGAAGCGCCAGTAATTGATTAAGGGGACCTTCACCGCAGTTGCATTTGAAGCGGAATGAGAATTATTTATTTGGTAATTGGTTTTAAATGAATAAAATTGTTGAGAAATTTTATTTTTGTAACTCTGGAAGTCGAACCCTCTCATGGGAATTTGTTAGTGGGGTCTGCAACCACCCAACCTCCCATGTGTGATTTATGAGAGGTGGGGCCCACATGATCCCCAACCTTCCATTTTTTCTAAACCCCCTTCATTAATTATGATAGCTTCTCTTAATTTGTGTAACTATTCATTTCCCCCTAAACTCCCTAAACCTATCCTCTACACCATGAAAGCTAGCATACTCACATAATTAATATATTGAATTAATTTTAAAAGGGTGGCTTGTATTTAAATGGGAGTAGGTTAATACATTATTTGTTTGTCAAATAATATGGTGGGGGAACATCTGAAGAAACAAGAGAAGATTCATTCTTCAACCCTCTGACGAAGAACGAGAATGCGCCATCTATACTTCTCTTCGTGACAAGAGAGGAGACATCCTTTCTACTTCGGGTACACTCCTATGATGACGAAATAAAAAATGTCATCCACACTGCACGGCTACCGCGGATCTTTCCCGAGGTAGGGGATTATTATTTTGTTCATGGTTTATCATCATCGTTTGTTGTTTAAGATTTCACCAAATTTTATCATAACGGGAGGAGAGAAGACCGCCCAAACACAGCCGATTCTCCTCCCCTTTTTCTTGTTGTTCTTCGTGGATGATTGAGGTGAAGGCGGTGTGGTGTCGTTTCACCACACGGGGACAAAGAGGATCGCGACTGGAGCGGGCCGCGGCGGAGGGGCGCGGCGCCGTCGCGTCGCGCCGGTGAGACGAGCTGCGGCCTAAGGCCGCGGTGGTCCAGCAGGGGCGTTCGTCTGAGCCGGTCGCCAACGACTTCAGGAAGCGGGGCGCGGGGTTTTCATGCCCCGCCGGTTGAAGTAAGATGCGACCTAAGGCCGTGGCAGATCTCAAGGGGTGGTCGACAGAGCCAGCAGCAGGCGCCACCAAGAGGCGGGACCCGAAGGGGTCCCGCGGTTGTCCAAGGGCCGACCATTATGGCTGGCCGTTTTCGAAGAAACCGGGAGGGGGGGGGGGCGTAACCCCCCAGACCTATGGCTAGGGTGGGCCCCACTGAGGGCCTCCACCTCATCAAGTCGCCCACCCACGTGGTCAACCGCGTGGGTCATGAGGACCAGACCACGTCGGTCGGGTCGGGCGGCCCGCGCCGGGCCGGTGCGCCAGTGCGGGGCCGCCAGCGTCGGGCCGGGCTGGGCCACGCCCTACCGGGCCGGACCCGGACCTGGTTCGGGTCCGCCCGGTTTGGGCCGACCCAGGGGGTGTTGGGCCGGGTCGGACTGGGCCCAGACCACCTATTTTCGGTCCAGGTTCGTTCAAACGCTCATATCTTGAGTTACGAACCTCCGATCGATGCAAAGTTAGTTGTGTAGGGATCCTTGGATCAAGAAAGTCATTTCGGTATATTACACTCAAGATTTTTCCAAATTTTGGGTAAGGCCGGGTTGGTTCAGACCTGGAACCAACCAGGCCCTCAAAGCAGAAACAATTATAACTTGAGCTCCGGACGTCCGATTGACGTGACGTCGACTTTGTTAGAGCCCTTTTAGTGAGACGAATCTTTTGGTATACTTCACCCGAGGTTTGGACGCAGTTGGAGTCTGGCCGAGTTGGATTGTACCCGAAATCCAACTGGGCCCCTGGAACGGAAAAGCCGATAACTTTCAGACTGGATGACCATTCGACGAACCATCAGCAGTGTTTGTAATATCGTCGAGAAACGTTTCCCTTGAGCATACCCTATGAGTTTTCTAGGTACGTTTGAGATACGGTCGGGTGGGTTCGTACACGAAACCAACCGAGGACCATGATGAAAAGGCTAATAATTCACAGACAGGGCGTCTGATTGACACATCGTCTGTTGCGTTGAGACCCCTTAGATGAGGCGGTCCTTTGAGATACTTCTTTGTGGGACTTCGTGACAAATTGAGTGTCAACCAATGTCTTGTGGAGCGGATCCTCCTAGAGACGAGCATACGGAGTACGGTGACCTAGTACCTAGCTGAGACTGGATGACTGTTTGTCCGATATGATTCGGAGTGACTTGTATAGCCCAGTGGGGAGCACTACTTTGTGAGGTGGAAGAACCATGGAGGAAGAGAACTACTTCGTGAGGTGGAAGACCCACGGTACTCGATAGGAGGAGTACCTATGTAGGCTATTAGGGGGATCACTATTATGTGAGGTGGTAGACCCATGGTGGGGAGCACTACATTGTGAGGTGGAAGACCTGTGGTACTCGACAGGAGGAGTACCTCCGCAGTCTAAGGTTTGTGAGTGGAACCTCGGAGTCATGACATGGCTACTGTACTCAACATAAAAGTAGTTCTCTAGTAGTTTTGGTTTGATATATTTAATAAAAATCCTTGTTTGAGCTGAGTCAATGATTTTTGTGATTACCTCTTTATTGAGATGGGTCACTTGATAACTTAGGTATATGTATGGGCATATACCTCAGTAGTGGATATCCGAATATTTCATAACGTTTGATATTACCACTTGGTTGAGATGGGCTACTTTATAACTTAGGTATAATTATGGCCTTTTACCTAAGTAAGGGTTATCTATTGAGATCATTTTTTGTGGTTATCCTTGATGGATTTAGTGAGACCGTGAGGGTCTCGGGGTCCCTACTGAGTATCGTTATACTCTCCCCTGCACGGGATATGCCCACACCTCGTTGGGTTGGATGCAGACGATGGACATCGCTGACAGAGATTGAGTGTACAAGGACTGGACGGTACCCGGAGGTGGACCTCAAGGCAAGTCAGTACCCGGAGGTGGACCTCATGATGAGTCAGTACCCAGAGGTGGACGTCACTATGAGATGGTACTCGGAGGAGGTTGGCAGGAGAGAGCGTTGAGTAGGCTATTTGTACATACCCTCCAGGTAGGATCCGAGGTGGACGACCCAGGAGCTGCTTATATCTTCCAACTATTTGTCTATTCTGTTGTACTTTCGTTCAGTTGTAGCTGTACTTTTCAGTTGGGTTTGTATTCTGGCCCATTTACCTTTCACCAGATTTTTTTACTTAGTGTATTACTTATGATTGTACTCGGGTTGGATGTGTTTATGTTTTATAAAGGCAATGTCTTCCCAGTTATCGGGATTTACGCCTTTGGTGCTAGTCGCCAACCCCGGGCTTACGGATGGAGGGCTTGGGGTTGTCACAACACAGGCCCCAAGGATGGGTCCTGAAAAATTGGTATCAGAGGAGGTGGTTCTACCACAGAACATAGGACTTTGATATTTTCATTCTGTAAAGAAATAGTGTTAATGGTACTAAGTGTGGTCTTCAGTTCAAGGAGTCCATTGTTGGTGTGGTTGGCCGAAAAATCCATACCCCAGGACCCTGACTACTAATTTCCGAATACGTGCACAAAAACACTGATTGCATGTGTGTTTTAAAAAGTATCTTTATTATTATCTCAAACCAGGTCAGCTCACTAGGTATGATTTTTTGACCATGTCACATCTGTTTCTTTCAAGATGCCTCCCCGCGGACGACCAGCTAGAGCCCTGATAGTTGTACGTACTTAAAGGTCGTCAAGCAAGAAGGCCTTAGTACAGGGCTCTCATCTATTTGTGTCACCAGCGGAGGCACTAGAGGTACTACCACCTGTTGGGACACCGATGCCACCAACCCCAGTAGCAGTCGATGCACGCCGCTTGAGCGCGCTGCATGTCTTCCAGCGCTAGAGGCCACCCATGTTCTGGGGAGAGACAGGCCCACAGGCAGGTGAGTATTGGATGGAGGATGTGGTGAGAGTCTTCAGGCTAGTAGGTACACTAGCGGACTTCATGGTGATCCTTGCTTCTAGCCTCCTTCAGGTAGTAGCAGGTAGATGGTGGAGCTTGATGCTCTATATGCATGATGAGACGTCACTTCTATGGGCAGACTTCGAGAGCCTATTCTGGGCAGAGTTTGTACCTTCCACCCTTCAAGCGGTGCGCATACAGGAGCTAATTCATCTGTATTAGTGCAGAATAAGTGTAGCTCAGTACTCAGCGAGGTTCACAGACCACTCACGCTACTCTATAGACATGGTATAGGACATGTTCTTCAGGGTTCAGAACTTCATGTAGGGACTGAGGCAGGAGATCAGAACTTCGACGATCCCTCTGAGCATCCCGACTCAGGCAGGGGTGTTGGAGAGATCCCTATTAGTGGAGAGTTCTGTTGCTGAGTAGACTCCACCAGCGGGACCCCCACTAGTCGACTTGCAGTGGAGACTTTTGCAGTTGGCAGTAGACAGACAACACTGAGGTCTAAGAGGCCAAACCTACAGGTGGTCGACTGCATGACTCAGGATTGGTAGTGTGAGGCACCAAGGGTAGAGACAGAGCCAGACCTACCATGTTGTGTTATACATGCGGAGGACAGGGTCACATGGCTCGTGACTGTCCGACCCACTGCTCAGACGATCAGCTGATAGATGAAGGACCATCAAAGAAGAGGCAGATATTCGATCGTAATGGACTGTAAGGAGCTGGTTGTGTAGATGGAGGTGGACGATGCTTCGAGGTGTTGCCACCACCACCACCCTGACTACAGGGAATGGGTGGATATGGGAGAGCTCAGCTTCAGGAAGCTAAAGCATATGACTACGAAGCTCCTCAAGTAGGTGTACAGGAGCGGGACTAGGCATGGAGGCCCTTGTTCTTGGTGCTTTTAGTTTCCATGTTTTCGCTGTTGTGTTTGCTTTGTGTCTTCGTACTACGAGCTGCAGGGAAAAAAGACACTTATCTTTGTGATGATTACATTTCAGTCCACTTTGTATTTTTGAAACTAAGAGGTTTCGGTTTAAAAACTATTGACTTGATCCTAACTTCCGAGTTACCCACTAGAGGAAACCCAGTGACCACACACTGCTGCCGACAGTGTGACTCGACCCTTGGAGGCGAGAGTAACAGTTGGATCTCATGGTAGTAGCATCGAGTCCTTACGACGTCTTCCATGGCATGAAATAGTACCGTTCTTGTCCGGATTGACTGTATTTGGAAAAAAACATGGTTCATCTAGGGGATGAGGCCAGATTTCTCTTTTCGGGAGAGGAGAAATCTCAGAAGCACTTGAAGAATGTAAACCATGAAGGGTGGAGATGAGTTCTTATAAATGACCAGTCTCACCCATTGTTTGTTGAGATAACGATTTACGGTTCTCTCCAACTTAATAGTCTCAGGTGTACCAACTCTCAGAAGGAAATGAACCTGAGACAACAGGGATGGCTTGAATACCTCCAGGACCATGTCTTCGAGATAGTTTATACTCCTGGAGAGTTGGTACGTTTTAGAAGATGCTCTTAGTAGGAGATCAGGCATTCAGATGTTAGGAGTGTAGAGATAGCAATCGAACGTGTTTCAGATATCCTTTGTGGATAGTGATAGAGTCAACCGTGTAGAACCATAGATGGTTCAGGTTACAATGGGAAAAGGTTCAGATCATCCAAGAGAGGATAAAGACTATACGGAGCAGACAGAAGTTCTATGCTGATAAGGGACATGACCACTGGAGTTTGAGGGTGACGACCACATCTTCAGATGGGTCTCACCTCTATGGGGTCTATAGAGATGTGGTAGAGGCGGCAAGTAATTTCTGAGGTTCAACGGAACATCCAGGTCCCCAGTAGAGTAGGGAAGGTGGCTTACCACCTATCCTTTCCACCTCAGATACACCGGGTGCACGACGTAATCCATGTATCACAGCTGAGGAGATGTGTGCATGACCTATCTGTCATCATCAACCACAGAGAGCTGGAAATCGATGACGGGGAGACTTTCATAGGGTTCCAGTAGAGGTTGAAGATTGACATGAGCGGGTCCTATGGGGACAGTCGATTCCTCTTGAGCACTTTTGTTGGAAGCACGAGAAACTCCAGAAGTGCACATTGAAGCGTACGGCTCAGATGCGTGCTTGGTACCTCCTTTAGTTTCCCTAGTTTGTGTTGTTTCTTTGCGGGGACGTAAATCCCTGAGATTGGAGTAATGTAAAGATTCATAAATTTCAAGGAAATATTTTTTTCCTTATTTTATTTTTAATTTTACGAGTCTGTATTTTCTGACGGCACCTGATTTCGAGGCACGGTGTGTTCGGAATCAATTTCCGAAATTTAGTTTTGGTACATTCAGTAAAAGAACGAGCAGGTTTTTCCCTCTTTTGAACCGGTGCTTGGAATTGAAATCCGAGGGCATCGATGAAACCACCACGCCGGTAATTTCTTAAGGGGACCTTTACCGTAGTTTCATTTGATGCGGGATGAGAATTATTTATTTGGGAATTGGTTTTAAATGAATAAATTTTTTGAGAAATTTTATTTTTGTAACCCTGGAAGTCGAACCCTCTGATGGGAAGTTGTTGGTGGTGTCCAAAACCACCCAACCTCCCATGTGTGATTTATGAGAGCTAGGTCCCACAAGAGCCAAAACCATCCATCTTTCCCAAACCCCTTCATTAATTATGATAGCTCCTCTTAATTTGTGTAACTCTTCATTTCCCCCTTAACTCCCTAAACCTCTCCTCTCCACCATTACAGCTAGTGTACTCCCATAATTAATATCGTGAATTAATTTGAAAGGACTGGCTTGTCTTTAAATGGCAGTAGGTTAATACATTATTTTTTTGGGAAATAATATGGCGGGGGAACCTTTGATGATATAAGAGAAGCTTCATTCCTCAACCCTCCGACGAAGAATGAGAATGCGCCATATATACTTTTCTCTGTGAAAAAAGAGGGGATGTCCTTTCTACTTCGGGTGCACTCCTACGAAGACGAAATAAAGAATGTCGTCCACACTGCACGGCTATAAAGGATCTTTCCCGAGGTATGGGTTAATTCTTTTGTTCATGTTTTATCATTATCCTTCATTCTTTAAGATTTGGCCGAATGTTATCATCATAACGGGAGGAGACCGGACCGCACAAACAAGACCGATTCTCCTCCCCTTTTTCTTGTTGTAATTCATTGATTATTGAGGTGAAGGTGGCGCGGTGCCGTTGCACCGCGCGGGGACGAAGAAGACCGCGGCCGGAGCGGGCCACCGGCGCCACCAAGAAGCGGTAACCGAAGGGGTACCGCGGTTTTCAAAGGGCCGGGTATTATGGCCAACCATTTTCAAAGAAATTGGTGGGGCGTAACCCCCCAGACCTGTGGCTTGGGCGGGCCCCACTGGGTGCCACCACCCAGTCAGGTCGCCCACCCACATGGTCAACCGTGTGGGTCACGTGTACAAGACCACGTCGGTCGGGCCATGCCGCCCACGCCGGGCCGGGCCGCCAGCATCGGGCCGGGCTGCACCCTACCGGGCCAGACCTGGACCCAGTTCAGGCCGCCCTAGTTCGGGCCGACCCAGGGGGTGTTAGGCCGGGTCGGATCGGGCCCATACCCCCTATTTCCGGTCCATGTTCGTTCAAACGCCCATATCTTGAGCTACAGAACTCCGATATATGCACCGTCAGTTGCGTAGGGATCCTAAGATTGAGACTATAGTTTAGGTATATTACACAGAAGCTTTCGGAAAATTTTGGGTACGGCCGGGTTGGTTCAAACCCGAAACCAACCGGGCCCCCAGAGCGGAAATGGTTATAAAATGAGCTCCAAATATCGGATTGACGTGCCTTCAACTTTGTTAGATTACTTTTTATGAGACGGATATTTTGGTATACATCACCTGAGGTTTGGACACAATTGGTGTATGGACGGGTTGGATTGTACCCGAAATCCAACTGGGCCCCTGGAACTGAAAATCCGATAACTTTCAGACCGGACAAACGTTCGACGAACCGTCAGCGGTGTTGGTAATATCGTTGATAAACGGTTCTCTTGAGCATAAAATATGAGAGTTCGGGGTAAAATTGAGATACAGTCGGGTTGGTTTGTACACAAAACCAACCAGGCCCCTGGGACGAAAAGACTAATAAATCACAGACCAGGTGTCTGATTGACGCGCAGTCTATTGTGTTGGGACCCCTTAGACGAGGCGGTCCTTTGAGATACTGCTTTGTGGGAATTTGTGACACATGGAGTGTTCACCAATGGCTTGTGGAGAGGATCCTCCAAGAGATGACCATACGGAGTATGGTGACATAGTAGCTGGATGAGACCTGACGACTGTTTGTCTGATTCGATTCGGAGTGACTTGTATAGCCTAGTGGGGAGCACTACTTTTTGAGGTGGAAGACCCATGGAGGAATAACACTAATTTGTGAGGTGGAAGATGCGCAGTACTTGATAGGAGAAGTACCTTTGTAGGCTATGAGGGGGAGCACTACTATGTGAGGTGGCAGACCCATAGCGGGGAGAACTACTTTGTGAGGTGGCAGACCCACGGTACTCGACAAGAGGAGTACCTCAGCAGTCTAAGGTTAGTGAGTGGTGCCTCAGAGTCAAGAAAGGGCTACTACACTTGACATAGGAGGAGTTCTCCAGCATTTGTGGTTTCGATATCTTTAATGAAAATCCTGGTTTGAGCTAAGTCAATGACCTTTGTGATTACCTCTTGATTGAGATGGGTCACTTCATAACTTAGGCATATGTATGGGAATATACATAAGTAGTGGTTATCCGTTGATTTCATAACCTTTGAGATTACTTCTTGATTGAGACGGGTTACTTGATAGATTAGGTATAAGTATGGGCTTATACTTAAGTAACTGTTATCTATTTAGATCCTTATTTTTGGTTATCCTTATGGGATTTAGTGAGACCTTAAGGGTCTCGGGGTCCCTACTAAGTATCATTATAATCACCCCTACACAGGCTAAGCCCGCACCTCATTGTGTTGGATGTAGATAACGAACAACGCTAACAAAGATCGAGTGTACAAGGACTGGATGGTACCCAGAGGTGGATCTCATGATGAGTCAGTACCTGGAGGTGGACCTCACGACGTGTCAGAACCCAGAGGTGGTCTTCACAACAAGACGGTACTCAGAGGAGGTTGGCGGGCGAGAGCGTTGAGGAGGCTATCTTTACCTACCCTTCAGGTAGGATCTGAGGTGGATGACCCAGGAGCTACTTCTGTCTTTTAGCTGTTTGTCTTTTCTATTGTACTTTCATTCAGTTGTAGCTGTACTTTTCAGTTGGGTGTATTCTGGCCCATTTACCTTTCAGCACATTCTTTCGTACTTAGTGTATTACTTTAGCATGTACTCTGGTTGGATGTGTTTATGTTTTATAAAGGCAATTCCTTCCTAGTTATTAGGATTTACGCCTTTTGTGCAAGTCTCTAGCCACTGGCCTATGGAAGGCAGGCTTGGGGTAGTCACGACATGGGCCCCGAGGATGGGTTTTGACACAACCATTTTTATAAGAATGTAAAACGGGCCATTTTCTGGAAACTCAGGCCAAAAAAAGTTATAAACGATTTTTTTTAATAGATATTAAAAATTTGAAATCCATTAAAGGATCCCAAAATAATTTTCTTACATGCAGCCAATTTATTTATAAATCCAAACAAATTATTATAAATTTCAGTAGACACATAAAAGCAAACCGGGAAATTTACCGAACACATGGCATGCACTCTTTAAAAACACAACTTGTGTTAAGAACATAAAATTGTATAATACACCATTTCCATGCAATAAATTTATTAAATATAATGATAAATATTCAAAATACCTTAAACCAAGTGTGAAAGCTCGTGGAATATATTATCAAACAAGAGGAGTGCACATTTATACCAAAACAACTATATTTTTTACAAAATAAGTCACGAAACATAATTTGCACACAAAACCATTAGAACCAAAGTTTCACAGCAGCACATATCATATAAATAATTTTATGAAAGAATTAAAATGATGAAACTTAAATGATAAAGGTTTGTACAAGGGATATCTTATATCAAATCCTTGGCCTAACGGAAACGCAAACCCAAAAACACCCGTTACGTGTTTTTAAACACTAAAACAACGAAGATCAGACCTAAATGAATATGAACTCCATAAAAACATTGGATAACAGAATCCTAGGTCTATCATGACTATGGGATATTATAAAACCAATAAATAATGAAAGGAGGTGGAAGAGGGAGGACAAAGGAAATGGAATCTCACCGTTTCCACTAGAAACTCTTCGTATTCCATTAGATCTGCAACCCTAGAGAAAAAGGGAATGGGATGAAACTTCTTGGAGAGACTCCTAAGGTCTGGAAGAACCAGGTAAATATTATTTGTGGGAAACAGATAAGGAATTAAATGATTTATGTATGAAACAATTTATCTTATCAATTCTGGGCGATTTGAGGTTACCTAATACTTTTGCCCAAATATGTGCCCCATATGAGTTCCAAAGAGGGTAAAGTGATAAGGGGTGTGGATAGGGGTATTGTCTTAGAGGGGGAGGTGGAATCACTGAAAAATATAAAAAATTTAATAATATATAAAATAAATAATTTATTTTTTTAAAACTTGAAATGGGCCCATGGGCTGGCCCAATACCTAAATATGTAATCCAAATTCCCCTTGCTTATGAATTTATATGGGGTCCAAAATTATATGGAAGTTTGAATATGTCAGTATAGGACATGTGGGAAGTGGAATGGGTGAAAAATGATGAAAAAAAGCAGTTATAAAAGAAACAAATTCGGTTTTTAAAACTGGAAAAGGGATCATGGTTGGCCCAAGTCCTGAAGTAACCACCCTTTCTTCAAAAACTCCTAAAAAAGCAATGGGGAACCCAAATTAGGGTGATTAGAAATATATGAAACTTCAAAACTCAAGATTCATCTCATCAAATACCCTTGAAAACGATCGAGATATCCAATGGACCGGATCAAAACAAAGACAAAAAAAATGGGTGTGACATGGATGACTTATATAAATATATTTAAATATTTAATATGATATTTAGGATATTAATTTAATTATTTAAATATAAAATAATATTTACCATTTATCCCTAAACATCATTGAAAAATTAAAATGTTTCCCAAATGTATGCATGGCCTATAGTCTTCATGATAGTAACATAGATCATTTTACATAACCATTTTTAATGGTTTTATTTCAACAAATAATTTAAATAAAAAAATTTATATTTAATTATTATTATTCTGGTGATAATAGAATAATTTCTACTTTTACCACAGTCATCCTACTGATGACATTTTGGATTTCTAAACTGAATATCGTCAAATCATCCAATGTGAAAATAAATGATTAATTAATTTTTATAAAATAGATATATTTTCAATAAAAGTAATAATAAACATTAAAAGGTTATTAGGAATTTAAATAATGGACATATGTTAATTAATCATGAATATGAATAATATACACAACTAGTAAAACATATGGAATGCGACTTTATTTAAAAATACATTATTATGTTTTCCATTAAAACAACTTTTATTCCATGTAAACATATTTTAAAATGAAATAATGGGTGTATTTATTTGGAAATTCAGATATTTATAAATTTATTTGTATATCTATTTTTACTTTATTTAATAGTGTTTTGAAAAAAAATATTTTTATAGAATGTTTTGACATTTATTTTAAAAAGACAAAATTTATTCTATTTTAATGTATATTACAAATATGACATTTCATTACACCATAAAATTTATTTGATATTTGTATTGTTAAAAAATATTCTATTTTTCGTTAAAATTATTTCCTTTTCCCCATTATTCTGGGAATTTTAGTTTTAATAATTCAGTTTTTTTTTGGAAAAAGTGATATATCAATAACTGAATATTCTTTTTTATGGGTAGAAAAATGTTTTTATTGATGAAATCAGTTATGTTTTATGGTTATGTAATGTTTCATGAGAATTTTCTAAGATGATGTTGTTTTATGTTATAAACCAAAAACATGTGGTTCTGTCATAAAACAATAATGGTTGGTTATGTTATTAACCTTGGATGTGTGGTTCCGTGATAATATATAGTCAGCTGAGCCTGTTAATTCTATCTAATGAATTGGATAAATTGGTCGAGTTGACCAATTAGGTTTTTCCTCAATGATTAAGGTAATATAAGGTTTTTTTATTTCCTGTATAATTGTGTTTAGTATTTATTGTGTAATTATGATGTTTATTCAATGAATATCCATGATGGTAATTCCATGTGGAATATTGATGGTCACTTCATGTGTATGACTGATTTGAAAATGATTTCTATTGTTACCTTCACGTTTTATCGAGGATTTATATGGGTTTATAGGGAAATAATAATATTTATCAAGGTGTGATATTAATCTTATGTATAATTGAAGGAAAATGATAATGTAATTTTTTTTGAAAATTTATTATGAGTTTTTCATTATTTAAATGAAAAATTAATGAGTTTTGTTTTCCCATTATGATTAATAAAAAAATATTTTATCAAAATATTTGGACATATAAATTTATTTTTTTGGTTATATTATGTTTATTTTTATCCAAAATGTAATTTTGAAATTTCAAAATGTTTATAAATATTTATTGAATAATAATTTAATAGTTTTATTTTATTTTAAATTATTTTTATTTTTATTCCTTTCCTGTGTTTAAAATTGTTTTTTCACATGGTTTTAAAGATTATTTTTTAAAAGGATGTGGTCATGATGAAAATGGTGAATATGTTCCAAGAAAACAAAAAATGTTTATTTTTAAAAGTTTTTTTGTGAAAGAATTGATAGTAGATATAAGTGTCAATATTATATTATATACGTTTTTATGTAGGTTTTATGATCTACCGCTTTAAAACTGTACACCAAAGATATCTTTTATAATAAATAATAATAAAATTTAGTTTATAGTTACTATAACATGTAATGTATATGGTCGGTTCCTTAGAGTTTCTATTAGAGGATGGGTTAGATAATTATAGGGGTAGGGATGTTATTTTAGCACACGTTGAAAGACCATTAAAAAAGAAAGGATGGTGTTTCAGAGAGAAGTATTGTTATTTTTTATAAATTGATTGAGGTCAAGATTCCATGGTTAAGAATATCTTATTGTTTATCCTCATTATATGATTTTTTATTGTAATTATATTTAT
Source organism: Viscum album (assembly GCA_963277665.1). NCBI lineage: Eukaryota > Viridiplantae > Streptophyta > Magnoliopsida > Santalales > Viscaceae > Viscum > Viscum album. The sequence continues at coordinate 1,286,522,084 of OY728133.1, forward strand.
ATTCTCAAAATAATCATTCATGTTTTAGTAAATTGATGGATTATATAGGTACCCAAGAAACCAAGAATGTGACGGAAAATTCTATTGATTTAGAATTAGAAACTTAATGTAATATGAGATATAGTGAAACCCCTTATATTAATTATTAACAAAATATAATAGGTTATGATTATTAGCATGATCCTAGGAAAGTTTCCAAAATCATAAAATAATATATAAATAAATAAATATGGATGTTATCCATGATCTATGTGTCAATAATCTGGGGAGAAGAACCTATAAAACTGTTAAAAGAACAAGAAGATGTTTTTTATGAGGCAATGGGGGAAATAAAGCAATAATCTTCTAAAGAATAAAAAATTGTTCAGAAAAAAACATGAAGAGAAATAAAGTTCATCCCAAGTATTCAATTGAAATATATAAAATCTATGAGTATGGTAATTATATAAATAATTTTCTTAAGGTAAAGAATCAAGGAGGTGATCAGTGTGACTCTACATATCATGTTTTAGAGATGCCTACTTCCATTTTAGTTTAACATTAAGAAACCATAAATGTAATAATAATGGGTTTTATTATATTTTGACTTATGTTTTTATATACAATAATAAAAAAAATTCATATTTTGTTAATGTTTTTATTTATTAATTAATAAGATGAAAAATCATTGTTAGTGGATTAAAAATAAAATTTCATAATTAACATATTTACATATATCAATTAGTGAGTAATAATGTAGTGGTAGATTTACATTTAATGATAATTTAAAATTATTTGTCTCTCCTATTTATATTTTATGATAAGAATGATTGATGGGATAAATTTATAAAATTATTATGGATGTAAAATCCATTATGTTTTACATGTGAAGATGTTATTTAAGGAAGAATTATCTTTTACTTTTTTTGAAATAAGTTCAATAATTCTGAAAACCTATATAATTAAAATGTTCATTAATGATTAAAGAAATTTTTTAAGATATTCATCAGTTTTTTTCAAATTATATAAGAATTATATTGGTATAGTTTTAGTAAAATCACAGTCCACATTTTAGGAGATAATATGTCTCATCTAGAAAGTTCATGGGATTTAAACCCAAAACTGAAGGGTGACATGGGAGAAGCGCATGCCACTAGCCATCATGATATCCTTTTTTGTATGATATTTTAACTTCCTTACTGATTTTTATGTAATTATTGTTTTGATTTGGGTATAATATTCATTATTATGTAGATAACCATGGTATTTAAAAGTTATTTTTTAATTAAATTATTAATTTTATAACATAATTGGATCCCTATAATATTGCAGAACATTATATTATTAAGGTAGAAAAAATATTATGGGATTGTATTTGAGGTATAAAGGATGAATATTATTTTTTATGAATATAAGATTTTAAAATTAAATTGTGGTAAATCATGTCATTTACGGAAATGATTACCATATATTTTAGATTATATGATTAAGGAATATAGATATTAGGTATAAAACATTAAGTGAAACAGATATTTCATGGAGATAAATGTTAAATTTATATGTGAATAATTTGTGATCAAATGATTCTAATATATTTTTTAAATCTTAATAAAAAATATTGTATTTTTTAATGTTTTTTATTTATTGAATGGGTTAATTTTATCATTGAGTATTACTTTTTAATTTTTGTGATTACAGAATTGTTTTTCCATAGAAATATGTATTCATTTTTGTTAATTATTTTACCTTGTGTTAGCCATTATGGTTTTTCTTAATGTATATAAATGAGAGGTATAAATTTCTATCTTTTTTGGAAGATTACTTTTTGATTGATGTTTATTTTTGGGATCCAAGAACACCAAAAATATGAAATTCTCATTAGTTGCAGAAAAATTTGAGATTGAGATGGAAACTTACAAAAGTTAAAAATTACACTTTTCAAGTATGTATATTTCTTTATATAATTAGTATATATGATAAAGTAATTGCTTAACTCTAAGAAAATGTTCTTGAAATAATAACATTATACAACTAAATTTCTTATTGAGAAATCAATGGTCTTTTATGAAATCATATATTAAAAGTGTTGTGATGGTTAACATTAGCATAAACATGTTCTCTATTACTATATATTAATCCTTTGGTGTTATTTTTCACTTTCCTGACTGTAATGACCGAAATTATCATTAATGAAAATTCTTCTTGGTCTATTTAAATGTCTTTATATGGTTATGTAAAACACATGCACTTATTTGGCTTTATGATTAGGATTTTAAAATACCATTACGAATTGTGAGTGTTTCTAATATATCTATTAAACAGTGATCACATGATTATTATAAATATAGGTCTTTACGAAAACCAATTTACCCAGAAAAATGAAGTGATGGTCTCGTCCAATAGACTTTCCCCATACGAATCCCATTTTTTGAAGCTCGGAAAGGAGGCGATGTCATTGGGATTCACTCTTGACCAAGCCCAAGAGGAGCTTGAATTTGTTATACTTAAGAGGAAATACCATTGGGTATAGTGGAAGTGGATAGGGATGACCACTCAAGCAATGTTATCTAAGCCACCCCAAGATTATATCACCATCACACACCATACCCCAAGGTCTAATGTGGGTGTTTTAATAGTTTCTATAATAATACCCTAGCATTATGATTATGTACATTATTTATGTATATAATACAGAATATACTTTCATTTTATTTTTGTTTCTTTGTAAATAGTTTTTAAAGAAGAAATAAAATTTTTTGGAATATATTTTGATAAATTAATGGATTTTTTAATTAAATAATATTTTAATGTAATGTTATTATTATTAAATTACTTTTTATTATGTATAAATGATCGTATAATTTTAATTAATACGATAGTATTTTTTATTATGGTTTGAAAGTGATTTTTGTCAAAACCCATTAATTTTTTATAAATGTCGGTTTTTATTTTAAAAGTGAAAATTCACCTATTTTGAAAATTATTTCAATAAAATGAATATTATTTTTGGAATCAGGGCATCAAAATTATCCAACTGTGAATTTTTTGTAATTTTTTCAGACAGTCACATTTGTGGGTAAAAATTAAATACATTTTAAATATATAATGTGTTTTATGCCATCATAATGACCCAATAGTGATGTAATGGAAAACTATATTCGGCCAATATATGTTTTACCACTAAAATAATGTTATTTTAGGTTTGTTTGATTTATTTTTCAAAGCTTTAGTGGACCCTTCCAAACATATAAAAAAAATTAGCTTTTTAAACTGATTTCCTTTAGAGTGTGACTCAACTGCACATAAGCAATCCTATTATTATAAGATGTTAGACAATTTTCCTTATAAAATATTTTTTTGCACTCACATTTTGAAAAAACCATGGCCTGGTTTGTGGATTTTATTAGTTTAATTTGTGGTGTCCCAAACCTAAATAATAATGAATTCCCTCTCATTTCCTATATAATCCCACCCAAGCTCCCAGTTCCTCTTAACTCAAGCCTTTTAAGTTCATACAACCTATTTCAACACTCTCTAGAATCCTCCCAAGGTTCCCCATGCTCCCATAAAGTCTCTCTGAAGCCCCTCTCAAGCCTTTTGTATTATGAATCTAAATTACATTACATATTTTGGGGCATGTATCTATATGACCACCATTATGTAAATTTTAATTAAATATGATGATACACCCTTTTATCTCTCATAAACCATTTTTATTATGTCTTATGTCATGCAGTAATGATGATGAAATTTCATCGCGTTTTGTCCAAGCCAAAGTTATTGTATAGGGTATACCATGCCCATTTTTCTATCAAGGGTATTCACCCTTATACACATTAACTTATTGATTAAAGAGTTTCATGTTTCAATTCCACATTCCTTTATCATGGAATAAATGACGATGAATCCATATTTTATGATTCACGTGGCACACTTATACATGAAATAAAATGTTTAAGTGTGGTGTGCCCTAATAGCACTCCAATGCATTGGGTAAAGTATAGTATCATGATACATCTTGTGAAATGAGTTTTGAATCATGATAATTCAATTTCAATGAGGTTTTAATCATGCTTAATTTTTTATGATGGTTTACCCATACTCCATGTGCAATTAGCCTTGGCACGTGCTAATAAAATGTTAAATGTTGTTTCCACATCTCCATGTTATGATTATCATGCATTATAATGCATTTATGTTTATGTTTATCTTTTTCTCCATTGATATGCCTATTTACTAACATGTATTGTATTCTTCATTATATTCTTTGTTTACTATCTTAATGGTCATTATATCTCACCCTTTTCTTATACATGTAATTAGGTTATCCCATGCATTTCGTAGTACAAGAGAATGTAGTGGTAATATAAAGGATGTTTGCAATAAGATGTTGTGCTTTATATTTTAAGTTGTTATGTAATGTTCATAACCCCAAACACACTATACCTCTAGACCTTCTATGATGTATCATGTGAATGATTTATGTAAAAAATTATGTTATGTTTTTAATAATTAGCATGGTTCTTATAGATTTTATCAACGGGGGGTTTTGTTATTTTTGGGATTAGGATTAGAAAACCCTATTGAAGCTTTAGAGACTAGACTATGTATAATAAAAAAACATCCCTAATTTTTTTGACATTATTGAGTATGTGGTTTATCACGAAAATACATCCATTTCTGGATAAGATGAGGTAGATGTAGCTCAGGCACAAATGTAAATTGGAGTGAAAACTCTGACATGGAGTTTTGGGCTTGACCCATGATATCCCAGTACACGATAAAGGGCCTTTCTGTACTTTTGGTTATGACACTCCTAAGGGATATGCTTTGGTAAATTAACAAGATTAGTATGAACCATTATTATGGTAATTAAAAAAACCTATGAATACATGTTAGAAATTAAATCATGAATAACATATATTAAAGATTATAGATTCATTAGTTAAGGAAATAAAAGTAATTTATAAGTCATTTGTTTTTGACTTTGGATTACCCTTTATATAGTACCCATAACTTTTCTTTTATTCCAAACAATGGACATTAATAGGAGGACTCGAGCAAAAAACCAATGTGAAGATCAATGTGATGACTGTTCTAATCTAATCCCTAATCCTACGGGTGAAGGAATCACAATCTTTGTCACTATACAATCTTATTTAACTCATGCATTGAATAGAAACATGGGTCTGGTGGAACGTTCACCCCCCCCACACCCCCTAAGAAAGAACAATTCCCTATTGAGATCTTTATGTGACAAAGGCCTCCTAATTTTAATGGATTATCAAATCCCTCAATTATCTAACCATGGATCATCTCTAATGAAAAGATCTTCTCCATCCTTGGATGATCTGAACAAAGGTAGGTTCTCATGGAAACATATCGTATGGAGGGTGAAGCTGATCAATGGTGGAAATTGATAAAAAAATATGAATACTGAGGAGGAGATCGAGGAATTGGAATGGAAGGATTTCCGAAATATTTTTTTGATAAATAAATTCTGCACACCCTCTGGCTTAAGGTGGATAGAGACTTCCTGGAAATCAATAAAAAATATGACGAATCTGTCAGAGTGTAAGAGGTCCACATCACTATGATTTCACAATATGCCTCTAGATTTGTCGTTACCCCTGAATGCAAGGATGAATGCAAATTTTGTGGGATGAATCCTAGCATTTAGAAAACACTAGAGATCCATGACTTCGACAGATATGAAGAAATTGTCTGATTTTCCCTCAAGGTTGAAATGGAGATAAGGGAATCTTAGGGGTATCATGGGGATAAAAAGTGTAAGGTGGACTTCATTTCTAGAGGTCCAATAGATAAACCCACTGATTATAAGAAGATACACCACCCCACATTCCAATGGTGCGGGAAGAAGCACCCTAGAAATTGTTTTAAGGGGATGCAGAAATGCTTTAGGTGTGGAAGAGAAGGAGGCCTAGCTGTTAACTGCTGACAAGAAAAACCCATGGCTGTGACAGAAGAGAGGAACTCACCATTGGACTCTCAACACTTTGATCATTACTTCAACTAAAAAGAACCATGGCACCTTTGAAATCCGTTCTCTAAGCTGTGGGTTTAATGAGGTAACCAACAACCTCCAAGATAGCAAGAGAATGCTTTTTTCCATCACAACTGCCGAAGTGAACCCCAACAATGAAGTGGGGTCAGGTACTCTAGTTATTCATTCAAGAATAGAGAATGAACTTTTTGATTCTTCTTCTACTCATTATTTTATATTTTGTAAGTTAAGCTGAAAAATCCAAACACCACCAAAATCATCAAAGTGAAGATGTTGGTCATTACGGTAAATGGGGAAATTATTGCAACCCATGAATTTAACTCCTTCCCATTCAAAATTAGAGGATTGAAATTTCCCGGGAACCTCATCATACTCCATCTAGTGGAATTTGATGCAATCCTTGGCTTGGATTAGATATCCATATATATAGCCAACATAAATTTCCGTGAGTTGGAAATCACTCTCCATGTGGAGTATCGACCAACGATTCAGTACATGTTCAAGGAGAAAGATGAGTCTTCATTAGATATATCATCTCAAGCATGGATATTACTGCCCTATGAAACATGTATCTGGCTTGGATGATTGAGTCTATGGAGGCAACCATTATTGAATACTTGCCTGTTGTGAGGGAATTCAATGATTGCTTTCCTAAGGAATTGTCTGGTCTTCCTCCTTGAATAGATAAAGAGATGTTAATTCATTGTATACCTGGGGAATTTCCATCATCCAATACTCTGTATAGAATGTCAGTTGTGGATATTGAGGAGATGAATAAACAACTATTGAGGAATCATTATAAAGGGTTTATATTCCCAAGTGATTCACCACGGTGGGCACCAGTCATCATCATCAAGAAGAGTGATGGGACAATGCAGCTTTGCATCGATTGCCGTGAGAATAAAAAAATAATGATATATAACAAGTATCCTCTGCCATGAATTTATTAATTGTTCGATTAGATGCATGGAGCATAATACATTTTAAATTTGTATTTGAGGTTGGGATATTACCAAGTAAAGTTGAAGAAGGAGGATATCCCTAAGAGTACTTTTCATACAAGGTAAGGGCACTATGAATTCATAGTAATGCCTTTCAGACTCACCAATTCTCCAACAATAATTATGGATTTAATTAATAGAGTCTTTAGATAATACCACATCAAATTTTCAGTAGTCTTTATAGATTATATTCTAGTATACTCCAAAACCATGTAGGATCATGAGGAGCATCTAATAACTGTAGTAGAGACCTTGCGGAAGGATAAGCTCTATGAAAAGTACAACAAGTGTGAGTACTAGTTGAAGGAGGACTCATTCATGGATCATATCATCACATGCAATGTTATATTAGTGGATCCATCTAAGAAAGCAACAATTGAGGGGTGGATTAGGCCAACATCAGTAATGGATATTCGTAGGTCCTTGGGGTTAGCTGGATATTATCTCCAATTTGTGTGAAATTATTCATGATTGTCCAACCCTCATACCAATCTAATTCAGAAGGGAGTAAAGTTTCCATAGAGTGATGAATGCAAAGTGATCTTGAAGGAGATGAAAAGGGTGCTCATCATTGTTCCTATGCTCACATTACCCACGAAATTATCACTATTTGTGGTATTTAGTGATGCTTTGAAGGAGGGTCGGGGTTGCGTGTTGATGCAGAATGATATAATGATAGCATTTGCCTCAAGGTAGCTGAAAATATATGAAAACAACTATCCCACGAATGATCTGGAGTTGGTAGTTGTGATATTTGAATTTAAAATCTATTGGTATTATTTCTATGGGGAGAACTGTGAGATATATACTGATCAATAGAGGCTCAAATATATATTCACACAGAAAGGGAATAATATGGGCCAATGAAGATGGATAAAACTCATAATGAATTATTTCTACTCAATCCATTGGCACCCTGGGAAAGCGAACAAGGTGTTAGATTCTCTATATAGAAAGGATCCAGTGATACAATCCTTGATGAGAATTGAGAAGGATCCAATATTCTTAGATTTGTAGTGGATGGACATGGGAATCATTAAGTTATTAATTTCATCAATCCTTTCTCAAATGATTTCCCAACCATCCCTCTTGGAGAAAATAATGGATGCTCAATGAAATGATGTGAAAATTCTTAAAAGGGTGGAAGCTATCAAAAATGGAAAATCCTTTGAGTTCTTGTTTGACAATGATGGAATTATGAGATTTGGGTCATGATTATGTGTACCATATGATCCAGAGATAAAGACGGAGCTTCTGAATGATGTAAATAGCTCAACCTTCTCTATTCACCCAGAGATCACAAAGATGTATCGATATCTCTATGAAATCTTTTGGTGGGACAATATGAAAATGGAGATTGAAAAACATACATCAAAGTGCCTTGTATGTTATAAAATTAAGGCTGATCGGAAAAAGTCTAAGAGGATGATTCTACCACTACCCACACCAACATCGAAGTGGGAGAACATTACCATGTACATTTTCACTGGAATTCTAAGGTCATCCAGAGGAAACAATACTATATAGTTCCTTTTGGATTGTCTTTTGAAGACATCTTATATTATTGCGATTTGAGTGGACTTCTCATTTGATCAAATTGAATGGATTTACATCAAAAAATTGGTAAGACTGTATAGAGTACCACTATCTTGGGTATCTAGTTGTGATCTGAGATTCAACTCGAAAATCTGTAAAAGTCTCCAACATGCTCTATGAACTGAATTGAACTTTAGTATGACCTATCATCCTCAAATTGATGGCCAATCTGAACGATCTATTCATACATTGGATGATATGTAACGATCATGTTCTATGGACTTCAAAAGAGGATGGGACCAACATATTCCACTGTTTGAATTATCCTACAATAATTGTATCTACTCAAGAATCTGAATGGCATCATTTGAATCCCTTTTTGGGTAAAGGGGCAGAACACCGACATGTTGGGATGAACGCGGTGAGCGTAATCTGTTGGGACCCGGAATGGATGAACAAATGGTGGAGAAGGTGAAAACCATTAAGTAGAATATCAATTCTTACCAAAGTCAACAAGAGATTTATGCAGATAACTGTCGAATAGACCTTGAGTTCAATGTTGGAATCATGTTGTTTCTACACATATCTCCATGGAATAAGGTCAGGTGGTTAGGAAAGAAGGGTAATTTATGTCCTAAGACCATCGCCCCTTTCTAGATTCTTGATCGTGTTGGGGTAGTGGCCTTTCGATTAGAAATTCCACCTACAATGGCCAATGTACATGATGTATTTCATGTATCCCTCTAAAGAAATCACATATCGAACCCCTCACATATAATATATTCAGAGATAGTATAGCTACAGGATGATCTTTATTTCTAGGAACAACCCTTGAGGATCTTAGACCATAGAGAAAATGTTCTACGAAATAAGATAATTCTCATCATCAAGGTGTTATGGAAAAACAACTGGTTTAAAGAAGTGATGTGGGAATTGAAAGAAGTGATGAAACAACGTTACCCACATCTATTTTAGTATGGGAAAAGGAAATTTCGAGGGAAAAATTTCTTAAGGGGAAAAATTTTAACAACCTCACAATTCATTAATTAAAATTCTTCTTGATCTATTTAATAGTTTTCTTATGGTAATGTAAAACATATGCACTTATTTGATGTTCTGTTTTTTATTTTAAAATACTATTAATAATAGTGACCATTGCTAATATAGACATTTAATAGTGATCACATGATTAGTTGAAATATAGGGCTTTAACAATTCCAATTTACTCAGATAAAGGAATCGATGGCCTTATCTAGTAGACATTCCCCATATAAACCATATTTTTCGATGATCAGAAAGGAGGTGGAATCATTGGGCTTCTCTTTTGACTAAACCCATGATAAGATTGAATGCATTATGTTTGAGTGGAACTGTATATGGTGAAAGTGAAAGTTGCTCGAGATTACTACTCGAACGATGTTATATGATCCATGCCACGAGTTTCTAACCAACACTCTCCTTACCCTATGTTCTTATGTGGGTGTTTTAAAGGGTTATGTAACAAGACCCTAGAAATATGATTATGTACATTATTTTTGTATATAATAAATAATATACATTCATTTTATTATAATTAATTTTTAAATAGTTTTTAAAGAACAAAGAGAATTTTTTGGAATCTATTTTGATAAACTAATGGATTTTTGAATTAAATTATATTTTAATAAAATGATAGTATTATTAATTTAATTGTTAATAAGTATTAATGATTTTATAATTTTGATGAATACAATTGTTTTTTTTATTATGGTTTGAAAGCTATTTTTGTAAAAAGCAATGAATTTTTGATAAATATAGGTTTTTATTTTTAAAGTAAAAATTCACATATTTTGATAATTATTTGGAAAAATTGAATATTAATTTTTGAATCATAACATCAATATTATACAACAGTGAATTTTTCATAATTTTCTGAGATAGTCAAATTTTTTGGTAATAATTAAATACCGTTTAAATATATATTGTGTTTTATGACATCATAATGAACCAATAGCGGTGTAATAAAATATTATGTTTGGCCAATATGTGTTTTACCATTAAAAAATGTGATATTAGGTTTGTTTTATTTATTTTACAAAGCATCAGAGGACCCTTCAAGAGTTATACAACATTTTATATTTTTAAATTGATTTCCTTGAGAGTGTGACTCTCCACCACATAAGAAACCCTATTATTTTAAGATAATCGACCATTGGCCTTATAAAATATTTTTCTCCACTCCCCTTTTCCAATAACCATGGACTGGTTTGTGGTTCTGATTTGATTAATGTGTGGTGTCCCAAACCTAAATAATAAATAATTCCCTCTCATTTCCTATATAAACCCACCCAAGCTCCCACATTATCTTCACTCAATTACTTTTGAGATGATACAAACTCTTCCATATTCTCTATAGAATCCTCCTAAGGTTCCCCAATATCCCAATAAGTTTCTCTTAAGCCCCTCCCATGCCTTTGGGATCTCCCTTCCAAGTATAGAATTATCACTTTATTTATTTATGTCCATGATTCCTTATATTGTTATGACATTTTATTTTCAATTATAAATGTTTGGGTATGATTTAGAAACTCTCCCATACATCCCTCTTCATTTTTGAATATTGAGATATCCCTTTTCTCTATAATTAATGCCTCCCATGTACAACCTTTACCTTGCTGAAATTCAATTAGTAATTTCTCTCTCCTCATTTACATTAAAGAAATTCATTTGTATTATGAATCCAAATTCCATTACATATTTTTGGACTTGTATCGATATGACCCTATTACTGTACATTTCATAGACATATGATGAGACAGCCTTTTCTTTTTCATCAACCATTTTTATGAAGTCTTATGTCACGCCGTTATGCTGCTGAAATTGCACCGCATTTTTTCCAAGGCAAAGTCATTGTGTAGCGAATACCATGCCCATTTCTCTATCAAGGGTATTCAACTTTATACACATTAACTTATTTATTATATTGTGTCTTTTATAAGTTCTACATTCCATTATCATGGAATAAATGATGGTGAATCCATGTTTTATTATCCATGTGGCACATTTATGAATGAGATGAAATGTTTAAGAAGGGTGCACCCAAATAGAGCTCCCATGAATTGGGAAAAGTATAGTATCATGAAACGTCATGTGAAATGATTGTTGACTCATGATAATTCATGTACAAAAAGGGTTTACTTTTGCTTCATGTGCAATGTGGTTTTTATCATGCTCCATGTTCAATGAGCCTTGGATCATGCTAATATCATGTTAAATATTGTTTCCACATCTCCATGTATTGATTATCATTCTTTATCATGTGATTATTTTTATGTTTCTTTTGCGCTCCATTTATATTTCTATTAACTAACATGTATTGTAATCTTTAAATTATTATTTTTTTACTCCCTTACTGGGCTTTATAGCTTACCCTTTTCTTATGCATGCCACCATGTTATCCCATGGAGAGCTAAGCATAAGGGAATGAAGTGGTCATATAAAGAAAGTATCAATAAGATATTGTGTTTTATTTATTAAGTTGTTTTTTAATGTTCCTAAGACGCAAAGACACTAGATCTCTTGATCTTCTATGTTGTATCGGTTGAAGGTTTTATGTAATAAATTCTGTTAAGTGTGTTATAAAGAGTTGGGTTGTCACACAGACCATATTTTCACTTTCAACAAATTTTAACTTATTCATAAACCTAGTATTAGGTTATTTTTTTAACCTCTATACATCTATTAATCACTTTTTACATTTATATTTTCTTAAAACTTTTTATAATATAATATTGAGAAAAATGTATTTTGACAATTGAATCCCATAGTTACCAAGAATGACATCAAATTTATAGGTTAAAGTTTATTAAATATGGGAGATTTTAATATCACTAGATTTTAAAATTAAGAAATTATGTCTGATATTGTGTGTGACATGGAACAAAAACATAAAAGAACTGTGAAATGTTATTATTTAAATATGACCAACATAAACTAAAAAATAAATTTATACAAACTAATATGATTAACTTTTTAAAAAAAATTATATAGGTTACATTCATGAAAAATGTATTGTTTAATAGGAAATAAGTACTCTATTATTAGTCAACATTTTTTCTTTATTAAACAAATATTTTCTTTAAAAATGATTTTCTATTTATTTATCTGAGGGAATAATATAATTTATTTCTAGATACATTTTAAAATTTATTTTGAAAAAATTAATATAATTTATGAAATCTTCATTTTAAATTTATTATATTGAAAATTTCTAAAATTTTTCTAAATAGTATTATTTTTCAATGAATAGTGAAAATACAAAATGACAGTGAAAACAACAATTTATTTTAATGTATTTATAATGTTAAATTATTTTAGATTGCTCTCAGAATTTAAATAGTTAGTGTTTTATAAAATCAAATTTTTTTTTTAAAATGAATTTTACATTTTAAAATAATATAATCTAATGTTTTACTTTAATTAATGAATTTTCTGAAAAAAAATACTTTTTTCATCACATTATTTAAGATTGATTTTGAATTATATTCCGACAATAATATATTTTGAATCGTGAAAAATGGATTCCATATTTTGAATCTCGAGATAAATAATTTGTTAAATATGTATCTTTTTTTAGTTTGTATGAATAATAATCTTAGATTATTTTTTATTACCTTTTGTTGTCCTTTGGATTTGATTATGACATTTATAATATTTTATGTAATGAAAATTTTAAAATTCTGCACTCTTATTTTTAATGACTAAAATATTTTAACATGGGAATAATTAGAGGTTATATATAGTTATAAATGTAATTTTTTAATATATATGATATATATTTATCATGGTATTTTATTTACTGAAGAAATAAATACATTTAATTCATACACAATGCTGGCCCATTAATTATTCTATTAATATAAAACTAGAATAAATTATATTATAAATATCTAATTTACTATAATTTTAAAGACATAAGGTGTCCCAAATTTTTTTCAATAAACATAACATTTTTAGCAAATAATAAATATTTTCTTTAAATTTAATTTGTTTTCATTGTGTTTTAAAACTCAATGTAAATAAATATTTGAGAATTAGAATTATTGAAACATTAACAAAATGATATTTTATTAAATGATATAAAATTTTGATATATTCGTCGAATTTATTATTATAATGTTTAAAATAACAATAATTTACCATTTATTTTCATTTTCATTTTTATTATAACTATCAGGACAACATATTATAAAAAACTTTATTGTCACGATATGTGTGAAAGGAGTTAATAGGGGTTAAAACCAAAATATATGGGCTAAAATGTAAACTAAACTGGTAAAAATATTATTATATGATATTATTTATATTTAAAATCATATTATATTTTGATATTATCAAATTGGATCCATTTTGACATCAAAATTAATTTATACTAAATTAATATTTTAAAATATTCCAATAGTTCTCCTTCCCACTCTTAGAAAACTGATCTAGGAATTCTCATTTATTCAATGTTTGACCCCCCCCCCCATTTGGGTCATCCATGATCATCATAGATAACATAAAAAATCCATAACCATCTTTTATAGGTCCTAATTTTCAAAACATTCAATCATATAGTTCTTAATGTATTAATCAAATATGTTGTTATAAAGAATGAGTATATTTTAAAATACAAATTTTAGTATTATTACATCATCCAATTCCTTGAACTATTTTAAAACATGGTTAAATAAGAACACTAGTATCCATAAATTATTTTTATGTTATTATGTTAATATCATACCCTATAACATGCCACGATTTAATGTTGTGCCTCTTTTAAAATTTAACATCTTCAATAGTTTATGCATCACACAACATCAGGTTTATAACCATAATAAAAAAATTAAATATAACCCTTGGAATAGTAATGTGACCATTAAGAATACTAATTTTAAAAACAATTTAGTAACTTCATATATTAATGTATAAATAAAAATTATGTATCTTATAAATGAAAATATGGTATAGTTACAACATGAAATAATTAAATAATTTTTTTAAAATGGAAATTTAAGTAATGGTATTTTTGTAAATGTTTACTTATAATTTTAAAATTAATACAATTTTTTAAAAGAATGTTCAGATTGATAGAATAGATTCATAAAATAATACTTGTTTTTATTTTTATTATATGATAATATTATGAGAGTTTAATCTATTTTTCATTCTGTCATAAAATTAGTTATAATTTCAAAATTGATATTTTTTTAAAATAAATAATTATTTTAATTAGAAATTAAAAAACATAAATTTAGAAATTTATATTTTATAAATTTATTTCAATTTTCAATTATGTATATCAAAATTTGTTTTGGGTTAATTTTTGGTATTTTTATAAATTTTTTGATGTTTTGGTTAACTGTGAAATATGGTAATTTTTAGTATTAGATAAATACATTAATTGTTTAGTCATGTCTTATGTATGACTAATTTATGTACCGCTATTTCAAACATACATGTATTAGTTTAATTATTTACCCACAATAACCATTACTATTGATAGTCTTGATCCAAAATAATAAAACAATGAATAAAATAAATAAAAAACTCCCCACTCATCCACTATAAATACCAACCCACATCACCTATTCTTATCAAACATTCAATGCGTTCAATATTGTTAAAGTTTGACATATACCACTCTAAAACAACTTACCCATGTTCTTTCTTTTTTATTCTCACATAGAAGTCCATTTCAACGTTCCTTAAGGAGGATATCAAGGTGAGGAATTCAAGAAGAAAAATCCAATTACGTTCTTTTAATTTTATTCCATTTACTTTTATTTTCATATCCATTCCATACCACCTATATCAAAAATTTCATGATAACTCTAGTATCATAAATATTACAAAATTTTATTTTTATTATGTGATATCCACGATCATTTTTTCCTTTCCCATTATTTGTTTTAAAAATGTAGACGCCGCATATGAGTTGTTTATTTATAACCTTCATGGATGATGTTTCTTTAGTTTTATTATAACGCATTAATTTATTGTCATGAAACAATTTTTATGTTAAAAAATATTATAATATTAATATATAAATTTATTTATTATTCTGGAACCGTTATATATACATAATAAAACAAAACTAGTGTGTGGGGATTGAAAAACAGAAAAATAATCCAAATGATTTTCATTAACGATTTCTCTAATCAATCAAACTAATATATAAATGAAATATATATAAGTATATGAAATTTTATATAATTTCATGAATAAAATATAATTTAAATTCTGTAAATCTTTTCCCATTTCACATCATCTTTCATACTTGTATACAAGTGAACCAATCGTGAAAACCAAGGAAATAAACACATCTGAACGACGAAATTGAATCTTATAAATCATATAAAAACCATAAATGAACATGATAAAATTATAATAAATCACATAAATGTTTAATATGTTCTTAAATAAATTATAAATGAATCAAATTTCATTATCTAGGATATTATGTAAAAGTGCAAAATGATTTCTAACATAAGTTAAGAGATTCTCACCAAACCACCTTTTTCCATTTGGGTAGTCCTTTCGCCTTCATTACTCAAATATAAATATCAGTATTTTATTTATTTCCTTTAAATTATATATATGTTCTAAAATAATATATCTATATCCTCCCATATTTATTTTATGGGGACAATATTTCTAATAAGGTTCATTTTTAAATTTCTTTCGATAAGCATTCCCAATTAAATAATACTCACAAATTTCATACCCATTTTCAAGTATACTCTACAATCTATTATATGGATCCAATATATATCTCAAAATAAATAGTTTGAATGAAAAACTAATTTATCCCTTTTGTAGTTTTATTTAAATGCATTCTCCATTTTCCTGTCAATCACTCTTTTTTATTCTCCCTTAAACCGCACGAAAGTGGATCATTTAAAAAGTGTCTTTCTACATGTTTAAATTTTAGTTGTAAATAATTTACGCCTAAAATTATTTCATTTTTCCTTCACTTTTCATTTATGGGATAACCATCATTACATTCTAATTTTATATAAAGTATTTTCCAAAAGTACTCTTCTTTCTTATGTAAATGGGGATTTATCTAAGGAAATTCTTAATGGATTTATTAGAGTATTTTCATCTAATTCAACACCCTTTTTTTGATTTAATTCTGGATAGAGGTTGAACAATTTTGATAACATATATCATGTTTTTTTAATGTGTCTTTATTAGTTTTAACTTTGATGTGCTTTTTTTTACCATTCATTGTCTTTAATTGTAGTATTTAGATTTTATATGCAAGTTCTTCAATATGAGTATTTATGTTATGTTTCTCTCAATTCATATGTGGAATTAAATGGACATTGTTAGTGAGATACATTGACCAATATAACCCCTTGATGAATTTTTATGTATAAGGAGATAAAATACTTTAGGTTTTGGCTAAAGTCTTACCATATTATGGTGTATTAGATGAAGACATTGCAGAATATTATGATGTTCATCATTATGAATTGAATTATTAAGATATTAATAACTAATAATTTATTTGAGTATTGGACTAGTAGAATATCAATGGTTTCCTTTAATTATCTTATTGTTATTTATATATAATCATTTATTCATATTTCTTCCTTCCATATTATGCTCATGATTAGGTTTTAATAGAACATGTTTTCATTTATTCATCTTATATTACTGTTTATGTTACTGATAACTGATTTTATATTCTTTAACCTTTATATGAATCTAATATAAGCCTTTCTAGTGTATAATTTTTCAATTTATTCATATATGTATATTATTAATTACATGTATGTAAAATAATGGAGCTTATAGGTGTATACAACATAGATTCAATGTTATTTTAACCTTAATATTGTATTATAATATTTATGAATGTATCTTGATTTACAAATATATTAAAATATTACATCCATTGGGATGTGATTACAGGTCCATAATACCAATTTAATTATGTATAGAACCCAATCTAGGTTATTGGGGTCTTTGTGCTTACAGTTGTTATCATAGCAAGTTTTGTAAAAATTTTGGGAACTTGATTTAGAAACCCTAGATAAGGGAACATAACCCTAATGTAAGAAATGATGATAATCATATAATAACAAACTAGTATTTAATTAAGGTATATGTTATGTTTTTATTCTTAAAAACACATCCCTAAGTAGAACCTACATGTATACATTGTTTTAGAATAGATGTACCTAGTGGTAACAACTCTGACCTAGTGTGACAGGCCTAACTCAACATACCCTAGTACATGATAATAGTCATTACTATGCAACTGGCTTGAAACTACTGGTGGATATGATTAGGATAAATAAAATTTTCCTTACAAACCATTATGATGAATTTAAAATTAAATATTTCTACAACGAACCTGTGTATCTGATTATGGGATTGGCTAGGCATAAATGTTTTGTTTGTAATTTGAAACAATGCATTATGATATAATCTAGTTTATGAAACTATTTACAAATGGAACCTAGTGGAATTAATTGAAACTATATAAACACACATATTACATGTAGGTACTTCCCTCTAATACATGATAATGAGGTTTGAGTTGGAGCTACAACTAGATCTGAGATACTTATAACTATAATGGGATATCTGGCTCAATTTAGGAATTATATCCTTATCTATATGGAGAATCCTGATCCGCAACATGGAGGAAAAATTTTATACCACTTCATGGGACAACATACTTTATCATTAAATATAACTACAATCAAATTTTCATTAGAGAAGTTGATATGTTCCTTAAAAAAGATATTTTTTTCATTTTGATGTAATGAAAGGGAGGAGGAAATAATGGAAGTTTATCATCTGTCGGGATATTAAGATCAATGGTGATCATTGATTCAAATTATAAAGGAGGATTAAGAAAGATAAAATATTTAATTTAATTATTTTAATGAAATTTTCATTGAAAAATATTTCCCTCACAAACAATGAGTGGATATGGAGATGCAATTCATTTATATAAGAAGAAAAGGTGATGCAAACATTTCCATGTATGAATCTAACATTACAATGTCATAAAGTAATGATGTGAATTATATATGAAATCTAAAGAGAAAGATTGATTGATTACTATATGTGTAAAACCCATTCCTCCGAAGGAAACTATTCTCAAAAAATTTCTTATCATACAAAGATTTAGTCTCATAAGATATCAAGATAAAGGAATAATTATCTTGGTCTTATGACATAATGTGAAAAAAATAAGAACATGGTTATTGATGACTTTAGAAAATTAAATATGGAAAACGGGAATAATTAAATAGTTGAGTTTCCATCTTTCAATAAATGCAGAAAAAAACATCATGGAAAATTCTTATTGGGGATTGGAGTCTATTATAAGTGTGTATAAGAGGGCCACCATGCCTATGATTCTAAGGTATTGATTGAAGCTACCAATTTTTAATGCAAAAATTGTAAATAGATAAGAAATTATGCAAATTATTGCCCTATGAATCAATGAAACATTCCACATGAAAGGACAAGGGAACAAATCCACAATTATTCTGCCAAAACAGTTGATTTTGAATTTCCTAATTATGTGGTGGAAGGTACATTAATCATTTAAAAAAATTTATCTACATAATTATTTTATTCTTGTTCATCTAATTACTTTATATCTTCCACATTTTTGTTAAATATTTGTTGTTTTTGATTTTCCCTAACAAATGAGTTATTAGAATATTCTCCTAGAAAATACCTTATTACAAAAAATAGGTTTCAAGTAGCTCCTATAATGAAACATATATATGATTTAATTTCTAATTCTACCATCATACCTATAGTATATTTTTAAATAATCCTAGCTATGGACTGGATTTTAAAATATAATGGACAATATTTTTAAAAATTGAATAAAATTATGATTCGTGATGA
Organism: Viscum album; assembly: GCA_963277665.1. Lineage (NCBI taxonomy): Eukaryota > Viridiplantae > Streptophyta > Magnoliopsida > Santalales > Viscaceae > Viscum > Viscum album. The sequence continues at coordinate 1,286,541,533 of OY728133.1, forward strand.
AGATATTGAATTTCATATCCTTAAGGGGGAGTCTTCATCTTCTGATCCATATCTAGATCCACCTCGAGTAGCTATTCTGTCTAAAATCCAATGGGAGGAATATATAACATTTTAAATAAAAGTAGAAAAAAATTAAAATTATGGATTATACCTAATGTATAGGAATACATTGATGTATTTCTAGAGGATTTACCATGAAATCTTCTAGAGGGAGTTGTCATGTATTCTATTCATTCAATTTATAATGCATGACTTATAATAAATGCTTCATATAGAATTCCCATAGTGGGGTTAGTAAAGATTAATAAAAAACTAGAGTAATGGAGTAATAATAGATTTATATTCCCAAGTGTTTCACCTTGGGGAGCCCATGTTCATTTTGTAATGAATAAAGATGGATATATGAGGCTCTGCATTGACTATAGTGATATGAATTCTAATATGATATGGAATAACTATATGATTCCACTCATTTATGATATATTTTATCAGCTTCATAGTGCTCAATATTTTTGGATGATTGATATCTAATATGGATATCATCAATTTCGTGTGAGAAAGGAAGATATTCATTAGACATCATTCTAAACTCGGAATGGACATTACATGTTTAATGAAATTCCATTTCGACATAGTAATTTACCCGAGATATTTTTAGATCTAAAAAACTGAGTGTTCAAGGAATATATTGATGAATTTATTTTTAAATTTATTTATGATATATTTCAAATTCCAAAAGCTATAAAGACCACGACAACTACTGGCATACTATTCTGGAGGATCTTAGAAGAAAAGAGTTATATGGGATGTAACAAAAGTGCTGATTAAAGATTTAAACAATATATTTTCTTAGCAATTTTGACTTTATGGATTGAATCTGTCTTAATCATGTGAAGAAAAAGGATGTTTGGGAATTTCCTACACTAATGAATATAACCTTGGAACATAGGTTCATTGGATTATTAGGTTACTACAAGTGTTTCATTCATACTTTTTATGAATTAGCTAACCTGTTATCCAATCATACTCTTAATGGGGTTAATATCATGTGGTAAAAATACTGTGAAGAATGTTTTGAGTAATTGAATGGGAGATTTCTGAATTCTCCATTCTTGAATCTACCACCAGAAAATGGTAGATTTTTTATTTATAGCAATGGATCAAAGAATGTACAATGATTTTTATATATGTATAATAATACAGCTATTTCTTATGAATAAAAGAATTTAATAAACTCATTAACAGAACTACCAAACTCATGATCTTGTGTTACATACCATTATCATTTCTATGATGATATGGAGATTATTATATCTATTGTGTAAGACATGAGAAATATATTGATCAAAAGATCATGAGATATTACTTATCACAAAATGAAATAAATATGAGGCCAAGGAGATGAATTTATCTACTCAAGTTTTATGATTATAAAATACACTGCCACCTAGGGATGGTGAATACATAGTAGATGCATTGAGCATGATGTATCACTGAGTTCTGAAAAAAAATGTGGATTGAAAAAGAACTATTGTACATAGACCGAGAGAAGATTGATATGGGAATTGTCAAGGGATGTGAAACATGATTAATTTTTTATTAGGATACACAACATTATTAACTACAACAGATTAAATGTTCTCATACTAATTATGTGATTTTTCAAAAGAAAATTATAATTTTTAAATATGGGAAGTTGGAATACATTTTTAATGGGGATGGAATTCAGATATTTTGCAATTGGATATTTTTTCCCTCTACTAATATGATAAAAAAACGAGTCATTATATGATGAACATTGATTAAATTTCCCTACAAACCCTAGCATCACTAATATTTATATATATTTGCAGTAAAATTTCTTTTGGGATATCATGAATCTAGAAATTTCTCATTATATATCACGATGTTTACTTTGTCAACATGTGAAAGATGAAAGAAAACATCCTAGAGGATTCATGAAATATTTAATTATTCCTAAATATAAATTTAATGACATTACTATTGATTTTCTTAGTGGATTACCAAAAAATCAATTAATGAAGGATTCAATACGGGTAATTATTGATCTTATATCCAAATATGAACATTTTCTCGCTATAAGGGAGGATTATCCTCTGTATTTCCTTACAAATCTCCTTATTAATGATTTTTCAAGACTTAATGGAGAACCTCAATATATTGGGTCTGATCATGATCCATTATTTACTTCAAAAATATGAAAAAAAGTATTTAGGAATATATTGACACTCAGCTTTAGTTGAGTACAACTTATCCCCCTCCAACTGTTAGAAAGTACAAATTGACCACTAAAACATTAGAATACATGTTGAGATAATTCTCACTAGTTTTTAAAATTTTGTGGGATCATTATTTACCTTAGGTAGTGTTTTACTACTAAAATGGATTTCATTTAAGTATTCAAATTGCACCATATAAATAGTTATTTTGAAAAAGATTTTGTAACCCATATTTTTGTAGTGAATTTGGTGAAAGGAAGATTATATTCCCCAAAAAAATTAGAGGAAACAATATCAAAGTTATTGATTATTCAAACACAGGTTAAAGCATCCAAAAGTAAAATAATATTTATACTAATAACAGAAAGATGGATTTTGAATTTCAAGTGGGAGATCATGTATTTTTGAATGTATATCCCTAGAATTTCATCATATGATTTTTAATGAAACGAGAACTAGGCCTCAGGTACATTGGCCTGTTTAAAATCCGGTGAAAAATGGAGTTATGAACTATTATTTTGAGATACCTGTTAGAATTTATAAATTATATAATGTGTTCCAAATCACTTTGATAAAGAAGTACATGTCATACCCAAGGAATGTCCTCACTTGTAAAGGAATAGAAATAGAACCTTATTTATCATACTGTGTAGATCCCCACCAAATTTTATACCCTAGAGAGTAGATGTTGAGGAATCAGATCACTCAAATTGTAAAGGAACATTGAAATAAAAACATAAAATTGAATAGGTGACATCGGAACCATAAAAATTTATGATTAAAAACTACCCAAATATTTTTTTGAGGTGACATTCTGGAATTTTGAGGTATATAATTTTGGAAGGATGGGAGAATGCAACACCCCAATATTTCATTTTATGTATTTTTAAAAATTTAACATCTTAAATATTTTGTGCTTCATGAAACACCATGTTTAAAATTGTAATATAATATTAAATACGATCATTATAATAGTAATGTGACCATTATGAATAGTAATAAGAATAATAGAATTGTAAATTCATCAATGAAATTGTAAATTAAATTTGAGTATCCTATAAATGAAAATATGGTATATTTACATCATAGAATTAGTAATTAATGTTTTTAAAATGATAATGTAAGTCTTGGTATTTTTTTGAAACATAAATCCTTATATTATATTTTATAATTATAATAATGATTTAAAATAATGCTTAGTTTCATAAAATAGAATAATAATAGAATATTTTTTCTTATAATTATAATATAAATTCTGAGCCCGTAATTGAATTTTCAAAGTTTCATAAAATAAGTTATAATTTTAAAATTGGTATTTTAATAAATATGAATTTTTATTAAAAATAAAATTTATCATATTTAAGAAAATTATTTTCATAAAATTCATTAAAATTTTGAATTATATCTTTTGATAAAGGGTTTTTATAAATTCATGGTGTTTTCCAGAAATAGTAGATATTTTGGTGAATACAGTAGGGTAATTTATAATATTAAATAAAAATATGAATTATTGAGTCATGGATGATGTACCACTGATTTAAGAACCATTATATCAAAATATAATAACATAGTAAATATATTTAGTCAATTTAATCTATACTACTGACAGTACATGGAAAAATTAAAAAATTAATGAATAAAATAATATAAAAACAACCCTCTCATCCACTATAAAAACCACCCATTCTCCTCAAACCTAAAAAACCTTGAATATATTTTAATTTACACCCAAAACCTCTCTAATAATTATCCCACACATTATAGTCTTTATTTTCCCATCTAACTATCCATTTTAATCTTCTTTAAGGAGGTTCTCAAGGAGAGGTATTCTAGAGGAAAAATCCCCCTTCATTTTTTTTAATTTATCATCAATTTATTTTATTTTTTAATCACTCTTTACCATATCTCTCAAAAATTTCATGATAACTCAAGAATATTATATATAATGTAATGTTAATATATTTATTCAATATCCACCATCAATTATTTTCTCTTCCACTTTCTGTTCAAAATATCAAAACATTGTCAGTAAGGTGTCGATTCACCACCTTCATGGGCGATGATTCATTAATTTTATAATAACTCCATCAAGGATGGTCATAATGAATTATAGTTAAAATATATTATAAAATATATATTACAACTTATTTAGTTTTTTTGAACCATTATATAAACATAATAAATCAAAACTATTGTATAATGATAAAAAATGCCAAAATAATCCATGCAATTTTCATTTATGTTTTATCTAATGAATACTCATCATATCTAGAAAAAATGATATATAAGACCCTTAAATCTTCTATAATATCATTAATAAAATATAATTTTAATTCGGTATAACTATCTTCATTCCACATAATCTTTCGTACATGTATACAAGTGAACCAATCCTCAAAACCACAGAAACAAACACTTCTGAGTGATGAAATTGAATCTTATAACTCCTCAAAAATCAATAAATTAACATAATAAAATTATAATATATCAAATCAATGATCAAAATTGTTATAAATTAAATTATTAATTAATTAAGATTCATTCTATAAGAAATTATGTACTTGTGAATAATACTTTCATATATTAGGTATATGATTCTCTATGAACATCCATTTTTCATTCAGGTTAAGTTTTCTACAAATTTACCCTTATGTAATTCATCTTTATTTTAATAAACATAATATATATTCTGTTACTATGTTAAAAAATCATGTATCTAAATCATTTAATATTTCTTTTTTAGAGAAATATATGTTTTATAATTTTCAATTTTCAATTCCTCCCGATAGTCAAGCCGAGTTAAAGGGTAATTACCAATTTCAAACTCATTTTCAGGTACACTCTATAATCTATTATAAGATATTTGTTTTTTCTAAAATCAAGTTTTTATCCTAAAACACTATTTTTCTATTTTTAGGTTTTATGCAAACAATTACGCCTTGTCCCTTTTAAATACTCTTTTATATTTTCTTTTAAACCGTACTAAAGTAGCTCATTTATATGGACTCTTTTTATATGATTTAACTTAAGTTGTATATAATTTATTTATTTAATATAATTTTTCCTTTACTTCCCTTTTCTATTATAGGATAAACATTATTAACATATTATTTTATAAAATTTAATTTTCAAATAAACTCTCTTTTCCAATGTAAAAGTGTATTTCTCTCAAGAATTTCTTAATGGTTTTCTTAATGAATTTTCATCTAATTATACATATTTTGGAAGATTTTATGGATGATAGAGATGGATATATTTTGAAAAGATATAAAATATATAATTAAAGGGTTTAATATTATTTTGACTGTGGATTTTATATTTTTATACCATTCATGGTCTAATGTTGAATCATTTTCATTTCATATGCTAGTTTTTAAATATGAGTGTTAATGTTATGTTACACCATTTTCATATGAGCAATGTCTATGAATTATTGAGTGATGGGAGGGGACTAATATAGCCCCTTAAAAAATCATTGGTCTCATGAGATAAACATTTTTGGGTATTGGATGATTTCTTTCCCATTTATGGTGACTTTTCTAAAGCCTTGACGGTTTGTTATGATTTTCGGTATTATGAATTAGCTCATTTTGATATTAATAATTGAAAATCCATTTGATTATTCAAATAGTATAATATCCATGGTTATGTTTCATTACCATGTGACTATATATATAGAATTACTTATTTACCTTTTTTCCTTGCCATATTATGTTAAAAATTACGTTTTAATGGAATGTTTATTTATTTATTTACTAATCCTTATTGTTTAGATACTAATACAATATGATGTCTTTCCTACTGTAAATAAGAATTAGATCACATGCATTTATTATGTTTTATTTATCCCCATGATGAGAAGATGTATATTATGAATGACTTTCAATAAAAATATAGTATATTATGGGTTTATTCATTGGAGATGGTATCTTGTTTTTCCTTTCAAATAGTGTTATAATACTATGAAATCTTAAAGGCATTATATTCTTGTTTATTTTTGATAATTTCAATTTTTAGGTTGAGGGGGAACCCTTATATGAACCATAGGCTGAAGGAAAAAAGGAACATAAATGGACTAAAGGCACAGAGGCACAACTCCCAATACATGCATTTGTAGGATAATGACTAGGAAAACTTGAAACAACACCTCCTTAGCATATGCATCATGAAGGTGCCTAAATCCCCACCATGAATGGATGATCAACTTGAGTTTACCTATGTGTAGTGGCATAGTACATCGTACCTATGTTAGTTCGTATACCCTCTCATAATTCTAATTTGGTTATCTCTATGATAGTGGTTGATACATTGCTTTGAATCATATTTTGGTCATGTGCCTGTGTGATACGCTCAGGATGCTTCTCAGTCTATGTGCCCAAAACACCCTATTGCCTGAAGGCCATTGGTGTCCCAGAAGCCATGTGCCTCGAAGGGCCTTGATGGCCCGAAGGCCCCTGGCAGCTTGAACTCCATGTGGCCCAAATGCCTTTGGTGTCCCAAAGGCCCTAAGACCGTATGTCCAATCTGGTGGCTCAAAGGCCTAAATCAGATGAATTTTCCTCAATACCTCTCTAATTTAGCAATGAATCTTGAAAAAAATTCGAATTTAGAAATTTTTCATGAAATTTTTGTCTAATTTAGCCACACATTCTTAGAATAATTTTATAAATTTGAGACTTCTATTAAAAATGTATACAAAATTAGTGATGTTCACTAGAAACATTGATATATATATACATATATATATGTGTGTGTGTGTGTGTAAACACATAAAAAAATATAAACATATATATAAATATATTTATATTTATATAAATAAACACAGACACAAACATAAATATTTATATACATATAGTTATTTATTTATGTATTAAAACATGAATAAATTTTAAATTTAGTCACGTTTTTAAAAAAACATTGCTATTTTAGTGTCATTTTTACCAGTGTTTTAAAACATGTCTAATCATATATATATATAATTATAATTATATATATATATACATACAGGTATATATCTATACTCACACAAATATATAAACATTAATGTATAAAACATAAACATATGATATATATATTATATAAACAAACATATATATATATATAAACATAAAATATAAACATAAAATATAATAATAAAATATTACCATGTGTATAAATTTATAAAAGAAAAATATATAAATAATCATAAAATATAAACATATATATATATATATATATATTATGAATTATAATCATAGATATATAAACAAAATGTATAAAATATAAAATATAAACTAATATATATATACATTAATATATAATATTACATATATATAATATATTAGTTTTTTAAATACTAACACATATATATATACATAGACACAAATATTTAATCATATATATAAAAATATAAATTCTTATACACATATAAACATACACACATACACACAAATATATATAGTTATATATATAAACACACATATATTTAAAAAATTTCTCATTTTTATGAAAAACTACATATTTTAGTAACATTTTTACTAGAGGTTTAAAATGCAGATAATTATATATATATATATATATATATATATTTATACATACACATATATATTTAGACACACACAGACAAATAAACATATATATATACACACACACAAACATATATATAAAAAATATAAACAAAAAAATTAATATAAACATATGATATATATATTACACAAACTTATAATATATATATATATATATATAATGTACAAATTTTTATAAACACAATATATTAATATAAAATATAAACATATATACACAAATAATATATATATATACCAACATAAAATATAATCATATATATAACATGAAATATGAAATTATATATTTATATTTATAAACATAAAATATTAATATTAATATATATATATACACACACACATATATAAAATTATATTTCTATATTTCTATATTTATATATTTATATGGTATTAATTTTTTAAATGCTGACACGTATATATAATAATATATATAGATACACTAACTCATATAATTAGATATATATATATATATATATTAACACACACACACATGCACATGTAGATATATATATATATAACACATACATATTTAGTTTTTATGCACATTTGTAAGAAAATATGGATATTTTAATGACATTTTTAACAGTGTTTTAGAACAAGCCTAACTATATATATATAATTATAATTATATATAAACATACACATATATATTCACACACACACATATAATCACATAAACACACACACAGATATATATATATAATATAAACATATATATATATATATATCAACATAATGTATGAGCATATATATAATATAAAATATAAAAATATAGATATATAAACATTTATGTGAAATATTAACATATATATATCCTATAATATAAAAATACATATTAATAAAAACGTAATACATAATGAATAATATATATATATATATATATTAATATATATATATATATTAATATATAAAATTATATATATAGTATATACGAATTTTATGAAAATTCAAATCAATTTTTTTATATAAATATATCATAGTATAATTTTTGTATTAATAATTTTCATAAGTGAGTTGGTTAGGTCTTTTGGTATAACCTTTCATGTTACTAATTCAAAATCTCATAAAGGTACATTTCATTCTTACTTGGCTCGTGTTAGGGGGTTGTGTGTGCAGTGTTTGAGTGAGCATGGAGGGGAGGGAGTATGTTCGAGTGCTGGATGGTGGGTTGGTAGGGTGTGTGTGGAATGTAGGGGGGTGTGGGATGGTGGGTGGGTAGGGGGTGAGCTTGCAGAGAGTTGAGGGAGGGGGTATGAAATAATATTAAATATTTGAGATTTTAAAAACTGATAATTTTTTAAAAAAATATACATATAAAAAATTAACATTGTTTAGAAAATATTGGTAAAAGTGGGTCTATAATATAATATATTTTTATATTGAAACAAATTATGAATTTCAATAAAAATGAATTACAAAAAAAATTATTGATATATTTTTGAAAAACTAATTTAATGAATGGATCTCAATAGAGGCATTTATAATCATCATTAATTTAAAGACATTTATTTTTTAGTTTTCAAAAAAATGTTTCTAAATGAGGTGTCACTAAAAAACATTACTAAACATTTAAAATTTCATGATAAGTATAACCATTAATAATTTCTTGATGTTTATAATCATCTCTAAATAAGTAAATACTCATTTGATTATGTTTTTAATAAACATCAGTAAATTAATTAGTGACAATTTTAGAATGCCTCGAATGCAAAAAAAGGATTTCACTATTTAGAATTTTTTATACTAATTATTTTTTTGAAAACCATTTGAATTCCTTATCCATCACTGTCTCTCATGGATAGATTATAGTACTTTAATTTATGTCATTATATGATTGTAACAAAATATTTATAATTATTAAAATATATTATATTTTTTAACTTCTTACCTTTCCATTCAATAAAACATGAGAATGTCATTCATGCGTACTTTTAGACTACGACCTCTATGATGAGACATGATTCATTTTTCATCAACAAATATCCTGGATGATATATATAAGTATAGTTAAATATTAATAATATATTTATTATTTAATTATTATTTTATAATGATAAATTAATATTTACCTTCTTTACATAATGATTGTTGAAAAATGGAAATGTTACTCGTGCGTGTGTACGACCTACCGTCTCCATTATTGTAATTTATTTTATTTTTCAAAATTATATATATTCATTGGATTTAAAGGTATAATTAGGATATAAAAATATAATTAATTCATGGTTATTATTATACATATTTGGAACTAATGTCATCTTTAACCATAATCAACCCAATGGATTCATTTTGGACTCATGAACCAAATATCTTCAACGCATCAGACGTGAACATAAATGATTAAGTAATTTTTATAACATGGTAATAAAAAAATAAAAGTAATAAAAATATAAATAAGGTTCTCAAAAAATTAAATAATTATCATAACATTATTATTCAGGTATATAGATATCATGCGTGATGAGTGGGACTCATAGTAAGGGGATTTATTACAAAAATCATTTGTTTAGGATCCCCAAAAAACCCTTTTTAATCCATGTCCATGTATTAAAATTTATCTTAGATAATTACTTAGATGGACATTAAAATATTTTTAATGATTATATTAATTTTGAATATCTTTTTATGGTTTTGAAAAAGAATCATTTTACAAAATATTAGGATTTTCTTTACAAAAGGGGAAGGATGTTATATTTTAAAACATATGTTGAAAAATAATTTTCCCACCACCATAACTATTAATTAATTTTTTTATTATTTTATAAGATTCAACATATTATTCAAATAAAAAACCCATTTCTCTTTGTTATATGAATTTTATTTTTAACAATTGAGTTTAAAAGAAAACATAAATATTAATATTCGAAATTGTTTTTATGGGTTAAAGGATTTTCATTATGATGTAGAATTTTATTTGTTATGATTGTGGTATGGTTCATGGGATTTTTTTATTGTTATGGGTGGTTTTATTATAAGCCATAGATGGGTGGTTCCATTGGAACCTAAGGATGGGTGGTTATGTAATTAACCAAGGATGGGTGGTTCCATGAAAAACAAAGGCTAGGTGAGCCTATTGTATCTCTCTAATGTATTGGTTTATGGTTTGGAGTAAAAAGATTAGGTTTCTCTTAATACATAAAAGGAAAATATTTTGATGGTTATTCCATGTATATCCATGATGGTTATGTCTAGTGTTACTAAAATAGTTTCTCCATGTATAACAATAATGGTTATTCCATGTGTACCCGTGAGTGTAAATCTATATGTAAGAGTGTATAAAAATAATTCCTCAATTTACCAACATGTTTTATAATTTATGTCTATTTTTACGAAAAAAATATTATATATTGAGGAAATATATTGATTTAGGTTTAGTTAAAATAATATACTACTTTTTAATTGGGAAAATTATTTCTTTGTGAAAAGTTTATTATGTATTTTTTATGATTTCAAATATATCCTTATGAGTTTTATATTTCCTTTAACATTTCATAAGAATTATTTTTATTAAAATAATTATGTAGATAATGTTATTTCATGGGTAATAAAATGTTTATTTTGAGGCCATATTTTATTATTGAAATGTAAATGTTTTGTATGTATTCTTGGATAATTGGTTTGTTTCATTATTTTTATGTCCCTTACTATTTTTTTAATCTCATATCACATTTTAAAATGTTTTCATAGGGTTTTTAGAATAACTAGTGAAATGTACGAGGTAATTATCAAAAAGGAAAATATGTTTCCGGAAAATTAAAAAATGATTCTTTTTAAAGGTTTTGATTAGTTAAAAAATGGATACTGAATGTATGTTTCTACTTTGTAATAGAAGGTTTTATTTGATAAGGGTTATTAACTAAGACTCTACAACTCTGAACCAAAAATATATTTTGGAATGAAAGAAATTGATTTCTTTTTTAAAGTTCATGAGAATATTCAATGTATAATGATGTGTCCTTATATGAGTATAACATGATAGGGAACAAAGAACACATTACATGTATATATAGCAATGTAGTTTTTGAATATGTGACATGCTCAGATAACTAAATTAATAAAACCACACTACAAAATCATAAACACATAGACATTTTCTATCCTTGATTTGGACAATGAAACCAGATATTAGACTAATCCTACTTTATCTATGTTCGGGATGTCTCTGATCACATCATGTAATCATGGTACCAAGTAATATGATAAAACAAGGACCCCATGAGGTTATTATAGGAGTAATATAGTATCATGAATAATGCCAATCCAATCAGGGATTCCCATTGGGGATACAATTAGAACACTATGATCCACATGTAAATCGTAGAGTATTGAGTATAAGAAATGTAATATTAATAATAGTCTCCAAAACATATTCTGTGGTAGAATAACTTAGACAATCATATAATATTATTATCTAAAGCTGATTCTAAGGGTAATGAACCAAGTAATTACTATAGTATCATGGTTAATAGTTTATTCCTAGGGGATAACCTTAGTCAATCTAGTAATATCTCTACTCCTAGGGGATAACACTTGGAAACCAATCTATCAATTTCAATAGCTAATTCCTTTGAGGATGACCAAATGAAATCTATATAAGACTCAACGGGAAGATATAAGCATCATTCGAATACATCTCATTCAGAAAATTAGGGATCTACTTGGTTTGTATAATGAGTCACATAGTACAAAGTGCGCAGTCAATTACTAGGGGGTGACCTAAGGAAATCCCCATAGTTATTATGCATAAATTTGTTCCCATGGAATTAATCCTATGTGATTCAATAAACATCAGTTGTCATCTTGAGATCCAAGTATCATTTATAAGGTATATCATAGTAGTAGGCATCATAACTAATTCCTAGGGTTCTAGTTTAATAAAATAGATCATATCAAATGTATAAAATATATTCCAAGGTGTGTGGCCCTAGGAAATAATCAACACCATGTTCATCATGAAATTTGGTTCAAATGAGACACCTAAAATTATAACTACCTAATTCCCATTCACCCCACACAAGGGAAAAAACATCACGAGAAAACCCATCAGGAAAAACTAGGTATCATTATAGATAAAAAAATATTTACAATCCCTTTTACCTAAAAACAATCTCTTGTGTTAAATGTCATCTCTCAAATGGACCGACATCCCGTAGTATCTTCAAAATCTTTTTGTGGCATCGCATGCCATAAAAATTTAATTATAAAGGATATATCCTCCATAAAACTAACTTTCAATGTCGATCTAGGTTATTCTTCCCTTATAACATGTTCATCAATCATATAGGGCCTACCAAACAAGGTATCTAGATATTAATAGGGTCTGAATGCTCACCCCATTGCATTATTTACTAGATTGAAATTTTTATGGAATCACAATTTTCCAATAGGAAAATTCCATTATCCATGAATATAAATCCCTTTCCCACAACTACAGGATGTTAAATAATGTAACATATCATTTGGTCCCTAACAACTCATCTACTTACATCATTGAAATCAGTATCTATACTGAAGGGAGCTCTAGGAAACTATACAAGGTCTACTACATTCTATTATTTCATTACATTAAATTATGAACCCTCAGGGTATAAGTGTGACAAGGATAATTGTTATAGTTATGGACTCGACCATTAATTGACAAGGAATTGAGCTAGTACATAGGGTCTATCCTAAACCTGGTACTTTCTTCAATTTATATATTGGAATTTAATTTTAATTAAGAAAATATTTATTTTAAAATATAATATTTCTTGAGTGCATAAAAAACACATAATGTATTCTATATAAAAATTTATAAACCAAATTGAAATTTTCATGGGACCAACTACCTCAATAATGAAGATTTCATCTTTATTAATTCACATCCTGATAGCTCTAACCCAGGGCCGTTCATGTGCAAATAGAAACCTACCATTTTACTAAGGTCCCAAACCATAACCAAGAATACCAACTACTTAATTATAATCATTTAATAATTAATAAACCAATTAAATTTAATTTATTAATTAACATAAAATTTAATTTAATTAGCTATAATTTTTAAAAACGCACTAGACCATAACTATACATCAAAACCTCAAACCGTTGTGTGTGTACCTCTCCCAAAACACCAAAAAACCTAAGACACATATCCCATTAAATTATTTTATAAATATTAATTAATTTATTATCTAATCCAAATATACATAATGATTAATAACACCATGGCTTCTACTATTATTTTGAAACAACATCAAAATTCCCGTTGAAGGTCTGAAGGCACTCCACACACTGTACTGAGGAAAATATCTCACACATTATAGTGATTTATTTTCCAAATTAATTTAATTTTAGCTAATCCTAATTGTAAAAGAAATGAAATGATGATACTTTATCATGATTATATAGAACATCATACAAATACAATATTATAATTCCATATACACAAGCTGAGTAAGAGACCCATCCTAATTGATCAATTATACCATGATCTAATGGAATGAACAAAAATAACCAAGATTTAATTAGAGAAATGTTTGTGGAAATCCAAGGTGAAGAAGAACAGAGGTAGGAAGATACACCATAATATAGACTGAACTAGAATTCACACAATGAATAAATTACCCTTATGTATGATCGAATGATAACACTTGGAGGGGGAGAATGGCGAGAAATGAACTTCTCCTGATGAAAAACACAGATAAAAAGTTAAACATACCTAACATAAAAATAGAAACTTCCCCTTCTCAAAAAACCCAATATACATTAATGATTTGAACACGGGGTTTAAGCTTTTAAATAATTTGTATGTGTAATTATCTCTTGGTAATCCCTAATTTAACTCCCTGAACACACCACATGAAATTAATTCCCAAGCTGAAACACATTCATGTCCTAATAGACTAACAACTACTATTTTCTTATAACCTGACCACCAAACCATTTCCAACTTCTTCTTAATCACCTATGAATCCATCATGGCCTTGAACCTCATATAGAATTTTTTTAAGATGTTCTATAAATAAAAATTTAAATATGGAAACAAGATCTCAAAATGAACCTCCCACCTGACCAAAAAATATGATTCCCAATCGAATTATCATCCCACAAATGTAATAGGGGTTTATAACCTCCCCATTATAACACTCATCATCCTTAGTAAGTCACTTAATAAAATTAATAAATTATTAAGAACTTATTTATCTACCAACCCATACTTAATTGGCCTCACTATATTCATGTAGAATGAATTTTCTTCCATTACGGAACTCCAACCCCAACATGAACTATTCATAAAAAACTATTCCACAACACAATCTTAATACTGAAGCACAGAAATGGTTATAAAATATTCCATTATATCCTAAAAAACATTTTTTAAACATAAAAATCTTCTAGATTAGGGTTCTCCCAACATTATACCTCAAATCATTGTGGTCAAACCCAATCCATAGTTACCCTCACTATAAAGATCACTTTGGAAACATATATTCTCAATTTTACACTGACCTTCTCAATATAGTTTTGATATCACCAAACCCAATAGAAACCTATTTTTTTGTTCCTCATATGTTTTTACCAAATTTTAAAATGAACATGTATAGTCGTTGATGTGCTATCAGATCTGAAGATCATGATACCATAACTCCTGAAGGCATCTAGGGATTGTCTAAACATCACACAATAAACTATAACTAAAATATATGATCTAATTCAATATATCATTAACTGACTACGATAATCATAATTATCTACCAACAAATATTTTCATATCATCAATTTGACACACCCCTATACCATATAAAATATATTTTAATCCTCACCCCAATGCACAAACTCTACCCAATATTATATTAGAATGTCAAATATAGTACTTATCTATAGACCAGTTGAAAACGTATTTTTCTACTTGATTGAATCCATTTGCATATAGACCAACCATTTACTGATCTCATAAAAAACACAACCCTAACAACATAAGATTGTTTCTCCATAACATGAGATCTATCGATTAATGCATGTAAAAACTAAACATGGTCATCCAACTCAAACCAAAGTGTAAATGAAAAAAATACATTACTAGATTCAAAAATCTCTTTGGAAAATCATCATATAATCCATTGAAATTAATGTATGACATGGTTCATGACATATAATACCCAACTATACACTCTATCATATTTAAATTTCTTTTTAACACTATTAGATCATAGCATAAACATGTTCAATCTTCACAAGTGTGTCACTCCTCTAGAGCCACACCCATATCATCCTAGGAAAATTTTGTCTTAGATCAACAACCATGTCAAAAAAAAATTCTAAACCTTTTCCATTTACAATATCACCCTCACCACAGGGGATGTATTTTTCATTTCATTAAACATCAGGAACTAAGATGCAAGAATCTCATTGTAACCAGCATTACTCATCCCAAACAAAGCTAATCAGGGGTCTTGAAATCAATAAATCCATACGTATAGGTACCTAATACCTCGATATCATCTAAATTAAATGAGTATAAACTATCATACATCCCATACATACAACTCAACTCTACCACCCATGAGTCTCACATCATCATCACTATGCTCAGATGCCTAAACCACCGAACAAGATCCATAGATTTTCAATATCAACTAAATTGATTCCCCCTTGGTTATATTCTAGAAAATCCTGGAATATACCCCTTAAATGATTGAAATATCCTAATATTTTAAAATTTCACTATTATGGATAGCATATACAACACAGAACATTAATATAAAAATAATCATAAAATAAACTTTATTAAATATTAATGTTTTAAACAAGACGTTAAATTAAAGGGTATAGATTGGAATTCAATAATTATAAAATACAAATTAATTTCATAATAAATAATAATATACTTATTAGTTCTTATAAAATAAAAATTTCTTTTTTAGTAATGTAATTTTATTCATCATAAATATTTTTCATCAAAAATGATTTCTATTTCATTATGTGAGAAAATAATATATTTATTTTATAAAAATTATATAACATGTATTTCCTTAAAATAATTCAATTTTATGTCATAATATTAAATTTTTAGTATGTGGAATATTTGGTATTTTTCTTAAAAGATAAATTTTTTAATGAATAGTGATAAATATCGATATTTTTAAAACCGCCATTTTAGTTTCATTAAAAAGTCCCATTATGGTTGGATGTCAATATCAAAGTAAAATAAGTATTATTTAATTGGATATAATTTAATTAACATAATTTATTAACTATTGCACCTGATATTTGAATAAGTTCATTTTTTGGCTTAAAATGCATTTTTCTAAAAATTATTTTCATTGTATTTTATGCATTTATTTTAAAATTTGTTTTTCATACTTAATGAAATTAAATCTGGAAAATGGATTCTATATATGTAATAAGTTTATGTTAATATGTTAAATATGTCCCTTATATTATTGGGTATTATGAAGAGTAACTTTAGTAACTTTGTTACTATAACAAAAGGTAAAATCATGTAATTATGATTAAAAACTAAAATGGTAAGGACTAAATAATGACCCGAGACGTTCCATAGTTTTGTTGAATGAGTATATCACATATATAATCATAAAAAAATTTCTTTCCAATTGTACATGATTATGACACGTAATTTTATTCTACAATGAAAAGTGAAAAAATGTAATTCTATTTGTTTTATTATCTTTATACTTTTTACATAAAGAAAAATAGATTATATGTTTTGTTATGAATAATAATTTGAGAGATAAATTACTTTTTTATCATCTTGAGAATTTATTTTTGGTTTCTGGTGAATCATTAATTGCCTTAAAATATTACGAAACACAGACATGTGCTTGATGAAGTAGAAAACTATATAAATAATGTTATTTTGAAATTTCTATAATAATATTATGTAAGGTAATTTTTTTCTCCCATGAAATTTGGAGATAAAATTAAACATTATAGATGTTTTTAATAATTTTATTATACATCAATTATTTTATTTCAATTTTTAAAATTAAAATTAAATGAATAGTTTGAAAAATTAATTTAATGATATTTTGTAATAAATAAAATTTTATAAAATGAATTAAAATTCATAAAAATTATATATTATGGGAAAATAATTTTATATAGTTTAAAATATAAATTTTGGTGTATTTATGGGTCATTTTTCCTTATGTAATAACATTATTGACCACTAAAGTGTAGAAAAATTTTATTGTATGATAATTTTCAAAAGTGTTAATGAATGGTCAAAATATAAAGAGAAGGGTTAAAAACAAAAAAATAAATCTTACCAAAAATTTATTAGATTATATGATTTTTAAAAATCATTAATATAATGACAATTATATTTATTTGGATCCATTTGGACTTGAAATATAATTTATATTAATTTAATTGATTATGAAATTCCAAGAAACTATTTCTGCTCTCTTATAAATGTACACACATTCTCCCAATTATTCACACATTATTGATACTTATAGATTGAATCCCCATTGATATATTATCATTAAAAAATCCTAATAATATTTATAGGGCTTCTTATCATTCCGAAATACATACCCTAAGTCACTTAAGATGACGTCTAATGGATGTTTACTATATATGAGGTTATCATCTTTACCAATTCCTTGAAGTCCATTTCTTATTATACTTCTTATTAAATTGTTCTGAAAATCATATATGATATATCCAGTATCACAAATATACTGATGTTTTGTTATAATTATGAGAAATTCATATTCCATCTCTATTCCATCCTATTAATGTGAAAACATTGTTCGTGCATACGTACATCTTACCATCTCTATATGGCAGTGTGGCTCATTTTTCATTAACAATTCACTTAGATGTATATAAATATTAAAATAATGAATATATATATTATTATTTAGATAAAATAGATTTTATAATTATAATAAGATATGTATTTTATTACCTTCAATACATTTAATCTGATAATGTTGCTCATGCGTACATATGGACAACCACCTCCATGAAGTGATATAATCTTTTATTCATTTATATTTTAAATGAATGATATTAAATATATATTAAATATATATATATATGATATATATGATATAATAATTTTTTTATATATTTATTAATATTCGCCACTCTTTTGTTGCATCCGTTGAAATGTTAAAAAAGTGTTCTTCCAAATGTATGGCCTACCATCACCCTGAACGATGTAATTCAATTTTTCAGTATCTATATACTATAATATATATATATATTTAATATTTAAAAAATAATTAACATTCTTGATAACATTCAAGCATAATTAAATTAAATGTACAAGAACTACCCAATCAAAACATACATGAAAAACTAATTAGTTACCATCTGAAATAATGATGATAATAAATAAATTTCAAAAAAATGGTTGATAAAATGTTACAAATGGATTATAAAAGATATTATTAATATTAAATTGATTTTGGAAATTAATTATAATAAATCCAAATTTATTATACATGAGTATAAAGATCATTCCACAAAATGGAAATGTGACGTAAGGGGATTCCATATGAGTCTCCTTTAATTGAGACATAATTTGACATTATTCACCAAATTTATTTTATATGGTAAATATACGGACTATGTAATGTATTTATTCTCATTATCCATATTATATCAAATCCGTCTTAAATATCTACATTCTTTGTTTCATGTATATGCTTACATCTTGAACAATATACCACTTATATATATGTTGTTTTTCATTTAAATTAATTTTATTTAATGAGGAATTATTGATAATCAGTATTCATTACCTGATATAGAAACATTTTATTATTTCAAATTATTTATGAATTAAATCAATCATTTGATATATTAGGAATCCATTTTACATGAAATTATGGGTGGTCCCAAAATTATATCTCGCTTAGATATATCAATATGTCTCATGAGACAAATCAACTGGCCAAATAAAATGGGTATTTAACCATTTTATAAACTATCTTGGTAGAAGAATAAGAATATAGAGATATAATGTTGTATAAAATCATTAAATCCAATATTTTTCATATATTTCACTAAAAATTCAGTTTTTCTTAACCACGAGAAAAATTAATTGAAATTAACCATGGATTCATTCTGTGCTCAAGTTATTGATTAATTGGTTTGTATTTTCAGTAATTTATTCCTTGTTTATTCATGATATATTCCATTTTATGTAACCATTAATGAGTATATGATCTCAAAATTATTTTGTTATTTTTCCCCCAATTATGAATATGATATTATTGAATGAGATTTAAGGATGCAGAACGTTTACTTTTGTAATGTATATATTTTATTTCCATTGTAAAATGTATATCATGTATGTACTCATTTATCCAAACTACTAAACTATCTAATACTCTAGTATTAGACTCCTTTTATATATTCCATGGCAATAAAGTACACATAGACTCTAGGATACTAGAGTTGGGGATTTTACAATTGATTTTAGAGTAATTTTAAAAGAAAACCTAGGAAATATATTTAAAATAAACATAGCAAATATGTGAAATTTGGTAACTCCATATAGTATATGATAACTTTTTTAGAAAATATTTTATTTTGTGGATGAATATTAACGATCATTTTGATACAACTCAATGGGTTCTATTATTTAGTGAGGGTTCATAACGAAAGAATGAGAATTAATACTTGTGGTCGATATATTTATCTCCCCAAATATGAAACCAATTTTATTGGTCTGAGACACGAATAGTTCATGAAAGTCATAGAGAAGATGAATCGTGTAAGGTTTAATAACATTACAAAGATGGAGAAAACTGATTTTCCACAGCATTATACACATACAATTGACTGTTTCATGATATAGAAGACTCTATATTTTAGTGTAACTACAAATCTAGTGGTATCTAAATAATTGTTCTTTTTTTGAAATGATATTTATCACCTTAGGATGTAATAATGTGTAAAATGATATATTTTATGTGTATTTTATTTTTGGTAATTGTTATCAATTTTGTTTCTTGATCCATCATACTAGTGAGGAAGAAGAAATAAAATATATAGAGTGGATATATTTTAATATGAAATTCATTGATAAATATTTCCCTCGTGAAAAAAATAGAAAGGAATAGAAAGTTACAAATATTAATGAAAACTGTTGAAAAATGTGTTGTATAGAATGATACAACCTTTACTAGACAATCAAGGTTTTCTACAGATTATATTATATAAATAGAAAAATATTAATCATTTCTTAAATTTCATAAGACAAATCTCATAAAGGAACTGGTTTCTCAATGTTTTTCATCATATGATAAAATAGAATTGTGTTCCATCAAAAAAAGAAGTAATTTTCTAGATATTATATCTTAAAGGGATTTCAAGAGAATAAGTGTTCAAATGAGAACTATGAAAAAGGTAATACGTCAATGATTTAAAGGGGATAAATTAATTTCATTCATGAAAAAATTGAGGAATGAATCCTTTTTGAAAACATGAAGGGCATGGGTGTTTTTTACAAGTGTGAAGATAAGGTTCTTCTGGATAATGAATACAAGGGGAATAAACCAAAAAATGATGTTATAAGATTTAACTATTTATAAATGGTTCACGCAATTCATAACAATTCCCCATGAATCATGAAAATGTACTAAAAAATAGTCCAAGAGAAGAAGTCTAAGATTATGCGGTTACTACAACTAATGTTGATGTTCCCGGTAATGTGATGTAAGGAACATTATTTAAAGCCTCAAATTCAAATAATGATTTATTTTATTAGGCATCTTTTCAATCTAGTATATCTACCATATTTTACAATAAAATTAAATATTTACATAACCCATTAAAAAGGGAGTTTTTAGTAATAACTCTTTGTGTATGTCTCATTGTAAAGAGCATTTGTTAATCAGTTCCTATTAAGACACATAATCAAGAAAAATTTTCAGACATGATTATTATATCTATGGTTTATTTTTATATGATCCATGATAAGTGATGTATTTAGAAATTTAATGAAAAAATTAATTACAATTAGAAGGAAGTCTAGATTTAGGATGAGGATGTAGAATTATTTATCTTTAGAGGGGAGACTTCATCACACGATTCATGTATAGATCTACATCTATTAGCTCTTTTTAACGTTTTTCATGGAGAAAAAATAAAAAAATTATATATTTATGAAATTTTTATTTGAATTTTAGATATAAATATTTTACAAGAACAAATTTATATATTTGTATTAGAATTACATAGACATCCACCAGAATTCCATGTTGAGTTCCCCATTGATTTAAAAATTGATTCAATACCTATATAAAGTACTCCCAAAAAATTGAGAATTTGGATTTAGTAGGGTTGATGAAATAATAGTATGAGTATTATGAAAAGGGATATATACACAACATTCTTTCGCCTTAGGAAACCCTTGTTCCATTTGTTAAGAAGAATGATGGTTCTATGAACTTGTTATTTGATTATAGGAAAATACATTGTATTATATTAATTGAAAAGTATAATCTAACACAAATTGATGACTAATTTGATCAACTTCTAAGATATTAATATTTTTTAAAATGATGAACTTGTTCTTGTTATCACTAATTGGGAGTAAATAATGAATATATTCTATTGAAAATATTTCAAATGAGGTATGAACATGTTGAGTTTACAATGAATGAATTTGGATTGACTAATGCACCTTCTATTAATATGAATGTACATAAATTATTATTCATATAATATATTGATAATTTTATTGTGGTATTTATTTATTATATCATGGAATGATCTAAAATTTACGAGGATCATGAGAATCACTTATGGATCATTCATGGGAATCCTAAATGAAAATATTGAAATGGGAAGTTTAGTAATTATAAATTTTGGCCTCAAAATTCTTTTTTTCATATCCATACTATCTCCAAATATTGAATATTAGTTGGTCATGCAATGATTAATGTAGTAAAATAATTCCCAAAGCCAACAAATATAATTGAGGTATGTAGTCTCATTGGTTTTTAAGGTTACTATCAGCAATTTTTTCAAGAAAATCCAAATTGGATAACCCGTTAACCAATATTTCTCATAAATTGTTTATGTTATTTTGTGAAAAAGGAATATGGGGAATTTATTTAATATTTTAGGAGGATATTGTATAATTCCATGACTTTTATGATACCTTCAGGAAGTGATGGGTTTGTGATATAAATCAATTCATTGAAAAAGGGACATGGTAGTATCCTTATACATAATGAATAATTTATTGAATATGATTTAAGGTAGTTAAATATTGATGAAAATAACTATAAAACACTTGATATTGAGTTGGTAATTGTATTCATTTCTTTGTAGATATGGAGATATCATCTTTATCGTCAAATATGTTATATATACATAGATAATACGTTTTTGAAATAAACATTTTCATAAAAAATGACGGAAATGATAAAAATATGATGGATTGACATACACAAGGATTAGTATTTCGTATTAAAATACCATATAGGGAGGTAAAATAATGTAGTGGATTCATTGAGAATGAAGTATTATGGAGTCCTGACCATAATGTGGATTGACAAGGATCATATGTTGATGCATTAAATAAATATGGATATTAGAATTAATAAAGAAGGAGAAACATCACACCCTTTTCAAATTATTATCATCCCATATTAATTAGATAATAAAAAAATTTCACAGTTTGATGATGATTATTTTCAAAAAAAATTATTGTTGTGGATAATGGGAAATGGGAAGTCTCAAAATATGATGATAGTGTTCTGAAATTTGGAAAGATTTTATTTTTTCTATTTATACCTATTCTTAGAAGGGAATTATAATAAGATTTATATAGATAATAATTTTTAATACACCTTGGGAACACTATGATTTATAGATACTTGAAGGAAATGATTTTGTTGGATAATATGAGGGGTGTTTCTGATTATGTGTCTACCTGTACAGTTTGTAGAAATGTTACGGCTTAGGGAGAATATCTTATATGGGTCATAGAACCTATTCCCAATACATTGTTAAAATGGTATGACATTAATAGGTACTTTATATGTGGATTAATAAATACCCCTCGAAATAATTATGCATATGAGTTATTATTGAACACTTCACCAAATCTTGACATTTCTCATCTATAATGGATGTTTTAACTATGGAGTACCTTTAATTAATCTATTTTAATGAAATATTATGACTTAATTGTTCAGCTATTTCAATTATTTCTAATAATGATCCACAATTTACATTGATATTCTGGAAAAGTATTCAGAAGTATCTGGGTGCTGAGATTCATTTGAGCACCACATATTATCCTCAAACAAATGGGATGTGTGAAATGACTATTCAAACAATGGATGAAATGACTAGTATATGATCACTTTTGTAAGATCCTTACAAATTTTAGAGATGTATTTGGTTTTTTTATAGGTACTTTTTCCCTTGTTTTGAGTAATTATTTTTTGTGTATTGCCTTAGGGAGTTTCTGGTGAAATTACAGAAAATTTTAAGGAGAGGTTGTGCATGGTTAGCATATGTTTTCCCCAAACCATGTGCCCAACCCATCGATCTCTATGAACCTATACATAGGGTATTTTCATTGAAGGTTCATGGTTTCTCAAGCCATGCACCCCCAAGATGAGGTGTATAGTTTGGAAAAAAGTTTTTTTGGTTTTAATTAAACAAAAATTATATTTTAAAAACCTGAAACCCACATATTATCACCATATCGACCTCAACTCTGGAATAACCTATTCCTATCATTTTTGGAGACTCCCAATGGATTCAAAAACCTTATAAAATTATTTGTGATACAAATCCCAAATTGATGATTCACACCTCTCATTGTAAGATAATATCAATCTGGGTAGTTTCCTTTCACTCTCATGTTCTTCTTCAATCCTTCAAAGGGATGTTTTCCCATGTTGGTGTTAAATCTAGATCCTGATTTCATAGTTCATGATCCATTTGATATTTTTTCGAGGATTTTATTCAAGATATTATTCTTTATCATGGGTTGGATCATTCTATTTCAATTTGGCTACTTTTTATTGGGTGATCATACGTCAATAATTTGAGGAAGGCGGTCTCAATTAAATTCCCATAGTCAATATTCCAATTTCATTATTGTGTTGTAATAATTAAATTTCAATTTTTAGAAATTGTATTTTTTCTAGATTAAAATAATTAATCAATTAATTTATGAAAACATGGAATTCAATTATTTAATATTTGAATTAATTAAATAGATGAGTGATTTGGTAATTAATTCGATATTTATACTATGAAATTGATTTGATTAACTTATTAATGAATTTTTTATTAAGAATTTGTGTTCTTATGAAATTGACTAAATTGGATTATTTGATTTTTGAATTAATTATTGGGAATTTTTGTGATTAGAAAATTTATTTAACTATAATAAAATATTGTTGAATTTATTAATGGTAATTTTTTAGATTTTGGAATTGATTTAATTGTACTAATTAATTATAGAATTAACTAATAGGTTATTTAATTTATAAATGATATAAGAAGATTAATGATGATTATCCTTGAATGATGTGATATATGTGATAAATATGTGATTGATATTGGTATGTGAGACATTTTATTCTCTATAAAAATACCATTTTGAATGATAGATTAATAATCGTGTATGGGACATGGTCTGCAACATCAAAATACCATAGTGATTAATTGATTAATATTTCATGTGAGAGACATGGTTATCTACATCAAAATCTCATTGTGATAAATTGACTGATATTCATGTTTGGGACATGATCTGTTGCATAAAAGTCCCATAAGGTTAAAATTATTGAAAATTCTATGGAGGACATGGTCTTCTGTGTAAAAATCATAAAGTGATAAATGAGTGTGGGAAATTGGCCACTTCTCAAAACCCCACTAGCGTTATTGTTTGATAAATGAGTGTGGGACATGAACTACTACATCAAAATCCCACTGGTGAAATGGTTTGATAAATGAGTGTGGAAAACATATTGTTTTTTCAAAATCCAACTTGTGTGATGGTTTAATAAATGAAGGCGGGACACAAACGACTGCATTAAAATCCCACGAGGTCATATGCAAGGTTATTCAAGCCCAAACAATTGGTATTGTATGATTGTTCGAATATGCAGTAATGTAAGTTCAAATGAAATGGATAAATAAAAACAATTTGATATAGTGAAATGTGAATTGAATATGTGATATGGTTCACACATTGGCATGGGATGAATTATGTATTGGGAGTTCAGGTGTCTTTAAAAACCCTAGGGGTCTGTTGTTAAATAGTGAATAATTGAATAAAAGTAATTTCTTATTATATTTCTTATATTTATTTTTATACAATTACATACACTATTTATAATAGATGCTATTTTAGATGTCATAGGAGGTTGCCTACTGTGTTGAACTCACACCCTACATGGGATGCCTGGTCAGTTCCAAAATATATTTCCTGGTTATAGGATAGGATAAATGAAACTGACATATGTTTGATGGCTGAGTCAGGATGGATCATGGATGAGGGATCCTGATTTTGTGTTGGGTCCTATTTGGTGTTGTTGGAGACTATTTATTTTTTTTCATCAAATTGACACTTGAATTGTACATAAAATGAAATATATAAAATTTTAGTTTAGATATTTTATTCATGTTTTAGTCATTATGTGATACTGGTTTATTCTGGTTATTATTAAGATCATTTGGTTATTGGTTATATATTTCCATTTTTGTTCTACTTTGATGAGGAGGGTATAGTCTCTCATTGAGTGATATGAAACCATATCTTCTCGTCGATAATATCTGGAAAATGGGGAGGCACGCTTGAGGTCATGTGACTGACCGAATAGTGGAATCAACTTGTGGCACCTAGATCGGGGTGTGACAACTTGCCTTTAGAAGAATTTCTGTTTAGTATTTTCCTAAAGTAGATTTTTCCAATATAATATATTCTATTCAGGTATTCAAATGTGTTATTATGAAGCATTATTTTCATATAAATTCTATTCTCTTAATTTTTGTGTAGAATATAGTGAAAGGAAACATGAGGTTCCCAATCTCGGTGTGGATACAACAATATTCAGAAAGGAAATTCGGGATTGTATTAAAGCAATTAGAAGTAAGAAAAGAGTATTACTTATAACCGATTAAAATATTTTGAGTCCCATGAAGGATATCATGTTTTTTTAAGATATATCCAAGGAGGGTTGTTATAAGATTCAGTATGATGGAAAAACTGAGCCAAATTTACATCGCACATTTTGACATTCTAGAAAGAATTGGAGTGGGGTCTTATTTGATGGTAAATCCACGAATCCTATATAAAGTACATTGTATGCTATATATATTTTTTATGTAAATATATTCCTAAACCAACACATATACTAACATTGGATTAAATATATCTAGTTCCAAATCTATCTTTATTTTATGGTATTTTCTAGATTTATGATGCTAGATATCATGTGCTAATGAATCAGATTAATCTGTTGGTAATGGTTGTTTGGAGAAATCGTAAAATAGAGGAAGTGACATGGGAACCTTATAAAATTTAAAAGATTAAACACCCCCATTTTTTAGAACGTAATAATAATGAAAATAATGAGGGAAAAATAATTATTGGTGGTAATAATTTAATATATTTATATTTTACATACTCTATGTTTGATAATATAAACAACACGAAACACAAATATGAAATAGACCAAAATATATTATTATTTAAATGAAAATACTATAACCCCACCATTAAATTGGAGGATATAAATTGAAATAAACCCATTATGAAATATATATACTATTAGAATACCCAATAAAAACATATTAATTAATTTTTAGGGGGGAAACAATCATTTTTTTAAATTTATTTAATTGTTAAAAAATTATATTTAATTCTTTCTATGAAAAAATACTAGAACTAATTTTGTTAAAATTTTGAAAATTTATTAAATGATATGAAATTAATTTCTAAATAAACACATGAATATTATTATACGTTTAATCATTAGTATTTCCCAGAGAAGATTAAATTTTCAATGAGTAATTAAAATTAATAATTTTTTAAAAATTACAATATATTTTCATTAAAAAGTATCGCTATGATTTAAATTTTATATAAACAAGTAATAAGTATTATTTATTTATATATATTATAATTAACATCACTTTAATTATCATTATAACTTCTTTAGGTATAATAACATATTTTTTCTTTAAAACACAGTTTTCTGGAAAATGTTTTTATTTTAATTTCATAGATTTATATTGAAAGTAATTTCTTCCACATGAAAAAATATATTCTTAAAAAATGAATTCCTTTTTTGGAAGAAGTGGTTTCATATTTTTAAAATTTTCCCTTTAATTTTTAGACATTATGAATATTGATTTTAATGAATTTTATGTCAACTATAAATGGTAAATCTGGTAATTAAATTTAAAAAAATATAAGGATTAAATAATGACCTTAACACATGACTTAATATTATTTCATGTGTATATATTTTCAATAATGATACAAAATTAGAATTTATGGCATCTATTTCCATTTTTTCTATGAATTTAATCCTATATATTATTTTATATAAATAAAAGTCAGAAATGTCATCATCATCATTTTATTATTTTAAAATTTTAAACATACTGGTAACAAAAGGATTTGTTCTGTTCAAAATATTAATTATAAATATAAATGATTTTTTCATTATGATAATTTATAAATAATATTTTGTAAAGAAATAATTTCATTAAATTATTATAAAACACATAGATAATGCTTATGCAGGTAGAAAAAAAAACCAATAATGCGATTTTGAAAACACTAAAAAAATATTATTTGATTGAATGATTCTGTCCCATTTTTTGGTGAAAATTATAACATATTATTGATGTTTTGATTCATTTTTTTTTCAAATTCCATTGTTTTCTTATATTTTTAAATATAAAATTAAATGACGAGTTTAGAAATTATCAATAATGATATTTTATAAAAAAAATGTTTTTAAAATGATTTAAAATTCATTAAAATCATAGACTCCACTAAATTATTTTGATCTTCTTTAAAACAAGAACTGTGGTCCACATATGGGTCTTGTTTCCTCACTAATTAATATTCATGAACCATAATGTGGAGAAAAATATAATATTATGGTAATTGTTACAAGGGTTAATAGAGGGTTTAAAAAAATATGGTTAAAAACGTAACTGAAAATGAGAAAATTTAATTGAATGAGAATATTTAGAATTATAATTTTCCAATACTTTTTAAAATATAAACATTGACCCATTTTTTGGAAATATAATTTATATTATTATTATAATTAATGAAATTCCAATAATTCTCCTCCCCTATCTTATAAAAGGACACCCTTTCTTTCAATTCATTAACCCGCATTCATCCATCTATATTGAAAAATCCCTAACCAATTATCTTCTCCACATACTTATATAATTTTTATAAGTTATTGATTTCTAAAATGCCTACCCTATGTATCTTAAGAAGAGACCTAAATTAATTCTACCAAAGAAGAGATAATAATCTTTACAGGGTCCTTAATGTCTATTTCTTATATTAATTCATATCATAGTGTAGTTACCATAATATGAAACTAAATCATGTTCATAAATACACATATATGTTATAATGATTCTGGTACAACCATATTACATCTCTTTTTCATCCAATGAAAATAGAAAACATCTCTTGTGCATATATACGGCTTACGATCTCTACAGAGTAGTGTAATTTTTTTCATTAAAATTTACATGGATTGATATAAAGATGAATATAATGAATAAATTTTATATTTATGACATATATATTTTTCTATGATTAAATTATAAAATATATTTTCTTACCTTATAATCCTTTGGAAAATTATAACGTCGCTCATGGGTATGTGTTGACAACCACCTCCACGAAGAGATGTGATCCATTGTTCATTTATATTTCATATTGATGGTAATTAGGAAATATTTATTGAATATATATAATATATATGATATAATAATTATTCTAGAAGTATTAATTATTATTCCCATTCATTTTTTTCAATCATTCGGAAATTCAAAACATCGTTCATGCATATGAAAGACATACTATCATCATAAATGAGGTAATTCAATTTTTATATCTCCATATTTTATAAATGACTATAAATATATTTATGTATTATTTAATACATGAATAATATTTTGGATATTATGTAACTCTAATAAGAGTATAAGTATTATAACTACTTTTTCAGAACATAAATGAAAAACGAAGTAGTAAACACCCGCAATAATTTGAATAATAAAATATTGTTATCAAATACTTGATAAATGTTATAAATAGATCATATATGAAATTATATATATATTTTAATAGTATTTATATATAATAATTTTAAATTTATTATGTAGTATTTTAATGCACGTACTAATAAATTGAAATGTGAGATATAGGGATTCAATCCCATTTTTGTTTTATTGAGAGATATTTTAATTTTATACAACCAATTTAATGTGATTGATCTATATAGTTACCCTTTAATTTATTTATAATAATTATTCATTAGGAATAAAATTGCATTTAAATAACTATATTATTTGTATCATGGATAATCTTATTTCTTAAATAATGAACCATCTCTATATATTGTGTTTTTCATTGAAATTTATTTGACTGCGTAGGGAATTATTGATCATCTATATTCATTACGGGATACAAAAATTTATTGATATGAAATAATTTTAATTAATTAAATCAATAGCTCGATATATGATAAATTTCTTTGTCATGAAATGACTGGTGCGGCCCATATTTACATAGCCCTTCGATACAGTAGTAGGTCTCCTATGAAAAATCAACAAGCCAAATAAAATGGGCCTTTACCCCTAGTTTTAAATATTCTATGTGTTAGTATTGTATAGTAGATATATCATGATATATGAACTCATGAAATCCAATTGTACCCATTTCCTTCATTTGTAATTCAGGTATTATTATCCATGAGAATTATGAATTGATATTATCCACCGATTCATTTCTTACTCAAGTTGTTGATTGAAAGGGATGCCTTTCAAATATTTACCTTTCTATATTGATTATTCCTCATGTCTTCTTGACATATTAAATTTAATGTAACCCATAGTGAGCATATAATGTCACCATTATTTTCTACCATTTCTCTAGGTTATCGTGACACCCCAATCTTCCAAGGTACGTTTCCCTTTAAATATTGCAATAGCTTGCATTTTATAAAACTTTGAGATTATAACACACCATGACAAATAAAACTAGCCGTTATCAATAGTAATACCACTTTTTAAAATTTCATAAATTTCATTTGTCATAATGGACTTCATTTTTGAATTCGGAATATTGAAATTATCTTAGGGTGAATTTTTTTTAATTTTTCAAAAAACATTCTATATTTTATGAATACTGAAAACATTGCATTATAGTTTAAAACAGAGTTTTTATTTAAATAATTAATTATTTTATTTAAATTTATTTTAGGTAAAAATAGATACATAACACCTATATATTTTCAATGTAATTCATTGAAGTCATTTTTAATAATATTAGATATATAAAATTTAATTGAAATTTTCACCGTCTTTTACCCACCTCCTAGGAGAATTTTCAAATTCTCATAAAACATAATTTAACTGCTTCTATGAGTGAAATTTGAAAAATCCAAGAGACACGACTGATATCAGTAGGAAAAATTTGGTTCAATAAGATGAAAATAATTTTCAGTGAATTGTAACATTTTACTTTTATTTCCCACTCTTAAAAGTAAATTGGGCAACTAAGGGTAAAATGACATTATCCTTACCCTAACAAATTTCATAATTATATTGTATAAGTGTAATTATATCATAAACAACTTTGGAATAAAATATGATCCTTTAGTTCCACTTGTATTAGATTTGGAAATTTATTATTATTTAATTCAAAGAAGAGTTAAAAGTGTTAAATTCAATGTCTAATAAATAAACCATTTCTAATATTGGGTTATACATAAGATAAATTAGACTATAAATATTAATTATAAAGATAAAAATATTTCCTACATAATGAATGTTTATTTATAATTTTTAGACATTAAATAATTAAATTTATTTTTGACACAATGATGATGCAGTAATTACCATATTAATGAATGATTAAAATAATTGATATTATAACTATCCAAATAAATCTAATTTGAGACTTTTAATGAATTCAACTAATTTTATAGGTTACTATGACATGTTTTGGATGATTATAGGTATTTATTTATAAGTAAAAATGTTGTTAGGACTTTAAAAAAATCAACTATTAAATAATGTCAAAATGGACATAAATGAGTTTTTAAAAAAATTACAAAATTATGGGTTGATATAATAATCCTAAAAATATAAGGATCATAAAAAAGACTTATATAATGATATTTGTATCATTAATGAACCACTTGGGGTTCTATGGGATGTGTATAGATTGTTTATTAACCATATAATATAAAAATACAAAGAGACATGGTAAATGTCAAACTATTTAACTAAGAGTTTAATCTAAAAGATAAGGTTAATATAGTGACCCAAACCTATCTAAAACCTATTTTTTTAGTGGTTTTAGATCCATACCCACCTTATACTTTACATAATTTATTTAGGATCCATTATAAACCGAAATTAATTTTTTATAAAATAATAATTCAATCTTTTCCTAAGGTTCCCCTCACCCCTCTTATAAAAGGGCACCACCTCCAAAGCCATTTAGATTGGCCAACCCCTGCAAAAATATCGTCCCAACTAACCTCCCTTCATCCCAGAGCCCTTATTGTGATCATAATTCCATCCTAACGAGCCCTTTTGATCAAATCAAAAGGAAGAACCTAAAGAAGAGGTAAATATATCACCCCCTCTTTCAAGTTATTTTCTTCTTCCACTTCCTCTTTCTTTGTAGTTTACATTATAAAATAATAACTCCAGTATATTCTATATACTGTGTTGTTATTATTAAATTGGTACAACTATATTAATTATGTCATCCATCCTAGGAATTACATGTCACCATACATGCGTACATACGGCTTACCATCTCCACGTCGTGGTTTAGTTGTTATTCAGTACATTATTATTTTGATGGGTATAATAATGATGTATAATTGATGTAAATAATAGATATAACATGTATATGATTATTTATATATGATATACCATCCATTTACTTGTGATTTTAATTATAAATGAATGATATTTTCGCTCGTCCGTATGTACGGATTTCCGTCTCCACGAATGTGATGAGATTCATTCCCCATCGTAATCATTAAAGAATAATGATGATTAATTTTTTTTAAAGAACATAATATCATTCTAGATATGAATCAAATACATCATATTCACAATAATCATGTCTTACGTAACTAGGAATATAAAGGAAAAAAGAATCAATTAACACTTGGAACGACGATAATATTAAAATATTATTAACAAAGCATTGTTATACGATCAAATATGATATCACAAATATATATATGGTTCTTGTATAATTTTAAAAAAATATTAAACTATTATATATGAGGTTAGCGTACCCTTGATCAAGGAAAATTACAAGGTAAGGATTAATTGCACAATCTCTTTATTATTCGAGGTTGTTTTTACATATGTATCTACTAGGATATCTTTATCATCCACATCCATGTTTCTTAAAAAATTATTCCAAAACATTATTACTATTTAATAGAAAATGGATTGAAGTCCTTTATACTTTTTTAAATTTTCATAAAATGGGTTGTATGTAATCTTTCCACCATTTTCCAAACAAGGTACCTTATGACATTTTCGACAAAATTAACGTAAGAATGTTTTTATAACATATAAGGTAGATGGGGCTATTTTCCACCATTATAACATCATCAAATCTTCCATTAAAAGTATATAATAATATTTTCAAAATACATGTTTTCTTTTATAATTATATGAAGTTTAATTTATTTCAAAATATAAAGGGGTATCTATCTAAAAAACGGTTTTGATTTCATCTATGTCAACATCCTTTGATGGATTTTAAGTTTATTTGATGTTGATTTATTATGATACAAAAACTCTATATTGTATTGAAGGTTTTGTGATATGTTTGATTATGGATTTGTTATTTTTATACAATTCATGGTTTATGGATAAAGTATTGACAATTTGTATGCTAGTTTTAATATGAATGATTATGTTATGGTTAAACATTTTAATATAAGGAATGCATTGGACTTAGTGAGTGACGGGTAAATCCCCCTATATCTCCTCAATGTATCAGTAGGTCTCATGAGACAAAATATTTTCTTGGAACATGTCTTTGACAAAATATTATTTGTAGTCTAGCTACAAGGCTCTTACTATGTGGTTATGATGTCTGGCATTGTGCATTCCATCATTATGAAAGTGGATTTTGATATTTCATGTGATTATTAGACTAGTAGAATATAAACGTGAATAAGTAAATGGAATTATGTGGTTTTATATTTGAAAAATTATGCATAATTTCATGTTTAAAAGGTTTTTGTTTTAGTCTTATACATTTCCTTAAAGGTTTATGCTTATTTGTGAATGTTTCCACAATATTTTTATCTTTACTGAGCATCTGAGCTGACACCTTTCTATGTTTTATTTTTCCCAGGATGCGACGAAGAATATAATTACTGAACTACAGAGATAGTCTAAGGGATATGAGTGTGGCCTATGGAGACTATGTTGTTGTAGATTTCATTTTATATTTTAATGTAAAACTTATTAATTCATCTATTATATTCATGGCTACTAAACTGATCAGTCTTTCGGGACATGATTCCTTTTATCATAACAATGTTATGTAATAATGCACCGACTCTGGGTAACTGGGTCCAGGGAATTATAGTTTGTATTAGAGAAAGTTTAGTACTAACCTTGGAAACTAGATTTATAAAAACTGTGATTAGTGAACATTACCCTAATATATACACTGAAGATTAGTATAGATAAACTTTCTAGAATTTTGGTAATGTAAAGATTTTGTGTATTTTATGTGAAATATATCCCTATATGGATATGATCAAGTAGAGATGGCTCTGGCATAGATGTACCTAAGAGTGAATACTCTGATAAAGAGTTTCGTGTTTGACCCGGGAAATCCCAGTACACAACAATGGGCCTTGTTGCACTCTTAGTTATGACACTCTGAGAGGATATTCTTAGGATATTACAAATTTTCGTTACAAACCATTATGAATGATTTATGAGTATATACCTCCTCAAATAAAACATTTTTATGATTATATATTATATCCATAAACTGTTCAATATATGTTTACTGTTTTACAAGTTTGGAATTATGAATTTTGATTCATAAACTAATCTAGTTTTTGTCATTGTTTAGAAATCGCACCTAGTAAAAGGAATGGAATCTTTATCAACAAATGTAATCAATTTAGGGATTTCTCTCCTACTCAAGATAATTATAGTGAAGGTGGCGAAGCAACTGGTTCTAATCAACCTATCACCATTCTGGGACTACTCACTCAGGTTATGAATAATAACCAAACCCATATGGAGCACCCTGATCCACAATGCAGAGGATCAATGTTAGACCTCTTCATGAGGCAACAAAAACCAAAATTCAATTGGAGTACAAATATATTAGTAGCTGAGCAATGGGTAAATTTCTTAGAGAAAATATTTCACGCTTTGGGGTGTAGTGAAAGGGAAAAAGATGTAATGGAAATTTATCGCCTCACGGGAGATGCAGATCAATGGAGGTCATTGATTCAAAACACAAAGGAAGATGATATAGTATAAAATATGGAATGGAGGGGGGTTAAAGTTCTTTCCTATAAAAAATTCTTTCCTCATGTCCATCGAGTGGATATGGAAAGAAATTTTTGGAGTCTGAGGAAAATGGAGGATGAGAATGTCGCAATGTATGAGGCAAACTATAAAAGGTCAGAAAGGCATGAAATAGATTATATATATAACCCATGGATTAAGATTGATTATTTCTTTTATGGGTTAAAACCATTTCTCTGGCGATCATTAGTCTCACAATCCTTCTTGTCATACGAAGATATTTTCTCATGTTCTATCATGAAAGAAAGGGAATTATCTAAGCCTAACGACTTTGAAGAAATGCAATTGAAGAAGGGATCTGCTGAACACTCTTGAAATGGAAATAAGGGGAAGAAGGGAAAAGTTGAATATCCATCCTACAGTAACTGTGGATAGAAACACACTGGTACTTACCTGATGGGAATGAGATTCTGTTACAACTATGGTGAAAAAAGGCCACAAAGCTCGTGATTACAAGGGGAAGAAAGAGGATGTCAATGTTGAATGATATAATTGCAGAGAATGTGGAAATTATGAAAATGAATTTCTTAATAACCAAGGAAACATATCTCCAAAAAGGCCAAGGGATCAAGGCCAAGCTTATGTTATCACTACTGCTGAGGTTGAAGCACCGAAAGACGTGGTGGCAGGTAATTTAATGGTTTCCTCATGTTTAGAAAATGCTTTATTTTATTCTGGATCATTGCATTGTTTCATATCCACCTAGTTTCCTAATAAAATAAGATATTTTCAATTTTACTTAACAAGGGAGTTTTCAGTCAAAACACCTATGGGAAGTATCATTGGAACAAGGTTTTGGGAATCAGTTCCCATTAGGTCATATAAATTTTCTTTATCTATGGATCCCAACATCATACCCATGATTTAATTTGATATAATGCTCGGCATCGATTGGATTTTGGACCATGATGCAAATAAATATTTTAAGAAGGAAGTTGCGATTTTTGATGGCGATGATAAAGAACACCTTATCATTAGAGCAAAAACATCACCACCTCATTCTTACCTAGATCCACCCCTAATAGCTCAACTAAATTAAATTATTATGGCAGAAGAGAATGAAATAATTATGGGTGAGGAATAGAATGTTCAAATAGAGGATGTACCTATTATGAAAGAATATCCTGATGTGTTTCCAGAAGATTTACCTGGACATCCTCCAGAATGAGAAATTCAGATTTCTATTGATTTAATTCATGTTTCAAGGCTCATATCAAAGTCCCCTTATAGAATTTACACTATGGATTTAGTAGAACTAATGAATCAACTAGAGGAATTGAGTAACAAAGGATTTATTCTCCCTATTGTTTCTCCATGGGGAGCCCATGTCCTTTCAATTAAGAAAAAAGACGGATCTATGAGTTTGGGAATTAACTATAGGGAGATAAATGCTATAACGATAATGAAAAAGTATCCCCTACCTTGCATTGATATTTTATTTGAACAACTTCATCGAGCTCAATATTTTTTAAAGATTGACCTTCGATCTGGATATCATCAGTTGTGTGTGAAGAAGGAAGACATTCTAAAAACAGCATTTCGAACTAGGTACGTGCTTTACGAGTTTACAATAATGCATTTTGGGATGACTAATTCCCCCTCTGTTTTCATGGATCTAATGAATAGAGTTTTCATCGAATTTCTTGATGACTTCATAGTGGTATTTATTGATGATATCTAAATTTACTCCAAAATCTATAAATATCATTAGAATCACATAGTCATTTTTCTAATGACTCTTAGAAGAAATGAATTATATGGTATATTTAGTAAGTGTGAATTCTGGCATCAGGAGATTTCTTTTATTTTCCATTTTTTTCAAAGGATAGAATCTATGTTGATCCCTCAAATACCAAGTCAATACAATAATTTCCTGCACCGATGCGTATAACTGAGGTATGCAGTTTTATTGGTTTAGTAGGTTATTATCGACGTTTCGTCCAGATGTTTTCCCAGTTGGAAAACACATTCACAAAGCTCACACGTATAGGGGTTAAATTTTTTTAGACAAAAGAGTATGAAGAATGTTTTGAAGAACAAAAGATAAGATTATTCAATGCTTCTATATTGAATCTACCATCGGGGAATGATGGGTTTGTTATTTATAGTGATGCTTCAAATAAAGGACTTGGTTGTGTCCTTATGCAGAATGATACATTTACTTCCTATCCATCATGGAAACTAAAAATTAGTGAGCAAAACAATCCTACTCATGATCTTGAGTTAGAAGTTATAATATTTTCTTTGAATATATAAAGACATTATCTCTATGGTGAAAAATGTGAGATTTATACCGATCACAAGAGTTTGAAGTATATTTTCTCACAAACAGAACTCAACATGAGGAAAAGGTGATGGCTTAAACTACTCATGGATTATGATTTCACTATACAATACCACCTGAGGAAGGAAAATAAGGTAGAAGATTATTATAGTAGAAAGGATCATGGAGTTTTGAACAAGTGGGTGTTGAAAAGGATCTAATATACAT
Source organism: Viscum album (assembly GCA_963277665.1). Taxonomy (NCBI): domain Eukaryota; kingdom Viridiplantae; phylum Streptophyta; class Magnoliopsida; order Santalales; family Viscaceae; genus Viscum; species Viscum album. The sequence goes on from OY728133.1 coordinate 1,286,579,635, forward strand.
GGATCTATAAAAGATGGATATGGGAATAACCTTGTAGGTTGAAGGATCAATTATTTTTTCAAATGGTTTCCAAACCATCATTACTATAAAGGATAAAAACATCTCAGACTACAGATGAGGAGTTTCAAAAGAAGATTAAAGCTATGAATGATGGGAGATTGAGTGACTTCATATATGAACACGAGATTTTGAAATTTGGGAAGAGACTTTGTGTTCTCGATATACCTGATATGAAAGGGGAATTCTTAGATGATTCTCATAACTCCAATTTCACTATATAACCTAGTAGCACTAAGATGTATAGTGATTTTAAGGAACATTTTTTGTGGGACAACAAGAAGAGGGAGATTGTAGATTTTGTGTCAAGATGTATGGTTTGTCAACAAGTGAATTCTGGAAGGAAATAGCCTATAGGATTCATAAAACCTCTACCCATACTTGAGTGGAAATGGGATAATATTACAACAGTATTTGTCATGGGGCATCCAAAGGCACCTAGAAAGAATTATGCAATAACGTTCATTGTTGATCGTGTAATAAAGTCAGCACATTTTCTTGATATAATAGAAGTTTTACCACTTGAACGTCTAGCAAGACTATATATTAATTAAGTTGTAAGACTCCATGGTGTACCCCTACTGATTGTTTCTGATCGTGATCTTCGTTTACATCAAGATTCTAGAAAAAACTTCAGAAAGCCTTGGATACTGAACATCATTTGAGCACTACCCACCACCCTCAAACTGATGGACAATCTGAACTGACTATTCGAACCATATAAGACATGTTGAGATCATGCTCAATTGACTTTCAAGGTATGTGGGATCAATATTTACCTCTGGTGGAATTTTCCTATAATAATTTCTTCCATTCAAGTATTCATATGGCACTATATAAAGCGTTATATGGAAATTGATTTTTCACACCAACCTGTTGTGATTATGTTGGTGAAGGAAAACTTGTTGTCCTAGAACTTCTTGAGGAAAATATGGATAAGGTGAAGGTAATCCAAACCCATATAAAATCCGCTCAAGCTATAGAAAAGAGATATGTTGATAACCGAAGGAAGGATTTGGAATTTTAGGTAGGAGATCATGTTTTCTTAAAGGTATCTCCATGGAAGGGAATTATAGGATTTGGTAAGAAGGGTAAATTGGGTTTCCGGTACATCAGACCTTTCGAAATACTAGAATGAATTGGGGTTGTAGCTTACCGTTTGGAAATGCCTCCAAGTCTCTCCAAAGTTCATGATGTGTTCCACGTATCACTGTAGAGAAAATACTTTCCTGAATCAACGCATGTACTCACCTATGAAGAACTATAACTGGAACTCGATTTGTCTTATTGTGAAGAGTCTGTCATGATTCTTGATACCAGAGAACAAGTGCTGAGAAACCAGACGACATGACTGGTAAATGTTCTATAGAGAAACCATATGATGGAAGAGGCAACATGGGAACCCGAGGAACTTATGATGAAGAACCACCAAAATCATTTTATATAGTAATATTATAGAAATTTTGAGGACTAAATTATTTTAATGAGGGGAAAATATAACACCACAATCTTCTACAGAACGTTTCCCATTGTATAATGAAATAGCATGCATTGTACGCAACTTTGAAATTCCAACACACCGCGACGAATCAAACTAACCATTATGAATAGTAAAACCCACATTTTAAAATTTTATAAATTTTATTTTTCAAAATGGACTTTATTTTTGCATTTAGTGTATTGATTTTAGCTTAGGGTGGATTTTTGGTATTTTTCCAAAAAACATTAAATTTTATATGAATATTGAAAAACACTTCTTTATTGTTTAAAAATTACTTTTTATTTAAAAAATAAATTATTTTATAAAAATTTATTTTAGGTAAAAATAGATACATAATAATTATATATGTTTAATGTAATTCATTGGAGTCATTATGTAATAATATTATATATATATATATAATATTATTGATCTTTTCACCGTCTTTTACCCACCTCCAAAGAGAATTTGAAAATTCACAAAAAAAATAATTTTACTGCTTCTATGGGTGGAATTTCAAAAATATAAAATTCATGGTTTATATTAGTAAGAAAAATGTGGTTCAATAAGAATAAAATAATTTTTGTTGAATAGTAACTTTTTTACTTTTATTTTTCCATGGTTAAAAGTAAATTTGGTAATTAAGCGTAAAAATGATATTATTATTACCCTAACACATTTCCTAATTCTATTGGATAAGTTTTATTCGACCAAAAACAAACTTAGAAATAAATTATGATCCTTTAGGTCCACTTGGTTTAGATTAGGAAATTTATTATTATTTAATTCCAAGAAGAGTTAAAAGTGTTAAATTAAAAGTTTAATAACTAAACCATTTATAATATTGGGTTATACATAAGAAAAATTTGACTATAAATATTTATTACAAATCTAAATACATTTTTTACATAATGAAATTTAATTTATAATTTTTAGACATTGAATAAATAAAATTATTTATGACACAATGATGATGCAGTAATTACCATATTAATGAATGATTAAAATTATTGATATTATTAATATCCAAATAAATATAATTTTAGACTTTTAATGAATTAAAATAATTTTATAGGTTAATATGACATGTTATGGTTGATTAAATGTATTTATTTCGAAGTAATAATGTTGTTATGAATTTTAAAAAAATTATTAAATAATGTCAAAATTGACATAAATGATTTTTTAAAACAAATAAAGAATTATAGGTTGTTATAATAATCCTGAAAATCAACGAATCAGAAAAAAGACTTATATAATGATATTTGTATCATTAATGAACCACTTGGGGTTCTCTTGAATGTTTATAGTGTGTTTATCAACCCTATAATATAAAAATACAAAAAGTCAAGGTAAATGTCAAACTATTAAACTAAGAGTTAAATCTAAAAGAAAAGTTTAATAATGTGACGCAAACCTATATAAACCTTATTGGTTGAGAGGTTTTCGACCCACCCCCAGCTTATAATTTAAATATATTATTTTTTATCCATTAAAAACTGAGAATTATTTTATTATAACATAATATTTCAATCCTTTCCTAAGGTGCCCCACACCCCTCTTATAAAAGGGAACTTCCCCTTCTCTCAAATTCACAACTCCAAAGCTATTTGGCTCGGCCAAACCCTACCCAAATATCCTCCCAACTATAATACCTTCATTCTAGATGCCTTATTTTGATCATAAAGCCAAACTATGAATCCATTTTGATCAAATCAAAAGAAAGAACCCCAAGAAGAGGTAAATATCCCACCCCCTCTTTCATGTTATTTGATTCTTCCACTTCCTCTTTCGTTGATGTTTCCATTATGAAATAATAACTCCAGTATCTTCTATATACTTTGATGTTATTATAATAATAATACAACCATATTAATTATTTTATCCATCCTAGGAATAACATGTCACCATACGTGTGTACGTACGGCTTACCATCTCCACGTCGTGGTGTAGTTGTTATTCAATGCATTATTATTTGGATGGGTATAATAATGATGTATAATTGATGTAAATAATAGATATAATATTTTATTTATTCTTTATATATGATATAAAATCCATTTAATTATGATTTTAATTACCTAATAATGATATTGTCACTCATGCCTACGTACAGATTACCATCTCCACGAACGCGATGAGATTCATTCCCCATCGTAATCATTCGAGAATAAATTTCATTTGATAATTAAAAATAATGTTTACTAAACTTAATATAATTATAGATATGAATCAAATAATTCTTATCCTTATCAATTAGGGCTTACTTAACTAAAAATATATGTGAAAATGAATCAGTTAACACCAAAAACGACGATAATACTAAAATATTATTAACAAAGCATTATTAGAAGATCATATATGATATCATAATTGTGTATATGGTTCTGGTATAATTTAATAACAATTATTTAACTATTATACAGGAGGTTAACATACCCTCAACCAAGGAAAATTACAAGGTAAGGGTTAATTTCACAATCTCTTTATTATTCGAGGTTTTTTACGTAAGTATCTTCTAGGGCTTCTTTATCATCCACATCCATGATTCTTAAAAATGAATTCCAAAATATCTTTATTATTTAGGAGATTATGGGTTAAAGACATTTATACCCTTTTTGACTTTTTATAAAATGGGTTGAAAGGAATCTTTCTGTCATTTTCCAAACAAGGTACCTTATGACCTTTTCGACAAAATTAAGTTAAGAATTTTTTAAAACTTATATAGAGGGTGTGTCTATTATTTGCAGTTATAACATCATCGAATCTTTCCTTAAAAGATTCAAAGAATGTTTTCAAAATAAATGTTTCCTTTTATAATTATCTGACCTTTAAATGATTTCAATATAGAAAGAGATATTTCCATAATAAAGGTTTTTATTTAATCTATGTCAATATCATTTGATGGATTTTAAGTATATTTGAAGTGGATTTATTATGATACAAAACATCAATACTGTATTGAAGGTTTTTTAATATGTTTGACTATGGATGTTATATTTTTATACCATTCATGGTTTATAGACAAATTACTGACATTTTGTATTATAGTTTTAGTATGAATGTTTATGTTATGTTAAAAACTTTTCATATGAGGAATTCATTGGACTTAGTATGTTATGGGTCGAGCCTACTATAGCAGCTCGATGCATCGGTAGGTCTCATGAGACAAACTAGTGTCTTGGAATAAGACTTTGACAAAATCTTATCTGTAGTCTAGGCACAAGTCCTTGACTATGTTATTATGAAGTCTGGCATTATGCATTCTATCATTATTAAACTTTCTATTGAAATTTCAAGTGATTATTCGACTAGTATAATATCCATGTGAATAAGTAAATTGAATTATTTGATTTTATCTTTTCGTTATTATGCATAATTTCATGATTAAAAGGATTTTGTTCTAGTCTTATACATTGCCTTAAATGTTTATGTTTATTTATGAATGTTTCTGCAATATTGTTATCCTTACTTATCATCTGAGCTCACCCCTTTCTATGTTTTATTTTTCCTAGGATGCGAAAAATTATATTATGACTGACCTATATGGATAGTCTATGGGATATGATTGGGGCCAATGGAGACTATGCTGTTTATGTTTTCATTTTATAATGTAATGTAAAACATATGACCGTATCTACTATTTTCAAGGCAACTGAACTGATCAGCCTTTTGGTACATTATTCATTGTATCATGCCAATGTTATGTAATAATGAACCAACTATGGGTAACTGGGGTCGGGGCGTTACAGTTATGAAGAATAAATATTTGAATTAGTTTCAAGTATGGAGAACATTAACATTTTTCATGGTAATATTTTATTGCTTATATAAAATTTGTATCATGTATCAATATATTTCCCAGTCAATATTATAATAATTGATCAATTTTAATTTGAATCCCGATATCTTTTCAGTTTTTAATAATTTCTTCATTGGCTCTGGGTTACTAGAGTTGGGGTTTCCTCAATGGTCCTTCACAAAATCACTCGGTAACCAATATCATTCAGAAATCACTAGCATACTTCCACCCTCATCTATTGTGCCACATAAGAACTCATATAATAAATTTATTATTAGGCATCACACTAATTATTCCCTAAATAAAAATATTTTGTGCCTAAAGAAACTCCGTTTAATTTTATCATGCAACTTATGTAATGACCTATCTTATACCCCATGCTTGGAAGCACATCTCTTGTATCAATCCCATAACTCAAACCATATATCATGATCCTATATTTAGGGAAATTATAATCTTGGGTTAACTTCTCTCCCTCAAGTTTACCTTGTATAATTGTATATCATATCATCCTTAACAAATATCTCACATATCCTATGTTGTATCTCAAAAAACAAGGATCCCTTTCTTAACCCATATGTCATCTATCAAATAAGTTGCAATAGACATGGGTATGTTGGTACTCATATCAAACATAAAACAACAACTCACATTCCCATCTTCCAATACTAGTGTCTCTCCCACAAATATCAACATCTGGATTCATAAAACAACTCATCATCTGACCAGGGCACTAATTCTCACTGGGAATCCATATATGGGACTATCCACTTGAGAATTTGAAATCCCAGGCATATCATTATTGGGCCTTTGTATATGGGATCCACCCCCTCATGGATCACATTATCATTTACCAGCATATGTTTATAAAACCCCATCTACCTTACATGATCAGTTTGATTTTTTGCATAGACAAATTTTTTTATGTAAACATTTACAGCCATGATATATTGAAGATCCCATAATGATTATTTCTATCACTTTTAATAAAAAAACATTTTGTTTTAAAAAATACTACCATAGAGAAAAAAATTCAATAACATTATTTTTAGGGTAAATATGTATCTCGTAGAGTATGTCACTAAAAATTCATCATCAAGATACATCTTTCCATATATCCCCATGATCTTTCATCAAAATATACATATATTGTTGTTCAGATGAGTACAATCTCACCACCATGTAATATAAAAAATCATCATATTAGTTATTATTAACACATTAAATAGTTGAAACATTTTCCTTCAGTAATATAAATTTCATAAGAACGTGTATTTTATGTGAATCCAAGATTCAATTCATGATGAATTAAAATGATTTTCCGGACACACGAAAAAGTTTCAGAAACAATAATAAATATTAAAATTCTGAAAATATAAGTGTTTCACACTATGTAAAATAAAAACATGTAACATTGAAACCTGATAACAATGACCGGAATCCCCAAGTAACGTAGAATTCATATAAGAAATTTTTGTTTGGGACAAACCAATGTATCAAATATATCATTTTGGTTTTAATTCATTGAATATTTATTAATATTTAGATAGACCTTCCTTAGAGTCAGCGGGGTGTAAGGGTGTCACATGACCATAGAATCAATATATAAAAATTATTAATATATATTCAATAATGAGCATGTATTTTTTTTGTATAAATGTTTTTTAATTTTTTTTGGGAGTTTGGATGGGATATTTTAGAACATGGTTGATTCCAAAAAATAAGGTTTACCCTAGGAACAACATAACACTAAACTACATTTTGTGTTCAACTAGATGTTATTATTATTGAGTTCATTATATAATTAACAAATTAATTTAATTAATTTACTTAAAAACTAAAAATAGAGCATTCCACTATAACTTCTTCATTATAAAAAATCATTAGGATTAGTTGCATAATACATGGTGATTTTAGAGGATTCATGAAGGGATGTTAATAAATAATCATGGATTATAGAGAAATGATCATTCCAAAAAGGATTCCTCTTCTCTAACATAGTTCATGTATCTCACAAATGAAAATAGTACGAAACTATTATTTAACAACGATTGATCAAATCTCAAGGAAGAGAATGATATTTCATTTATTTCATCCCAATTTTATTTAATTAATAAGAATAAAATTTATCTTCTTATTTTTATCTACTATACATTTCACATATTCCCATATATTTGGTATTCTTAAAAAAATGTTATCCTTCTTTCAAATGGGATTTTCACCCCCATTATTTCCATGATTCATGGACATTGGTTAGGATTGCATTTTGAAATGGTGACAACACTTTATTCATGATTATTTACAACATTTTTCATTACGTTATTCATTTTTTTTCTATGGTATCGTGATTAGGAATTTTTGGGTTGGATTATATCTTGATTAAACCCCTAAATTCATGGTGAAAAAATGCCTGAAATATAGACCAGTTTTGTTAGATGGATCATTATGGGGTGATTGTTTCATGTGTTTAATGATAAAATTTGATTTCATATCTCATTTATTCATCCAATGGACAAGCATAACATGACATGATGTATCACATCAAGGTTTGTGTGGCATTTATTTTGACACTAGTGATGGATTGTGAGTTGTCTAACCTAGATCCATCATCATCCACATGATTTTTTGGTGGAAACAGTGGTAGTGGAAGCATAGAAGTGAGGCATGAAGGGTTCACTAATATCAATAAAATCCCAACATGCATCAAGTTTAGACTTTTTACACACTCTATGTAGTAAATTTGATGAAACAAATAGGGTTTTTGGTGGAGATAAATATCAAATTTAGTGAATGAAACATAAAAAACATGCCACCTAGTGATGGAATATCAGCATTTACCCAAGTGGTAGATGGGAATAGTCATGGAAATGAACAATGAAATATATGGAGTACTTAGACATGACCATGTACATAAATATGGATTGCATACCCTTGTAGGTAATGTGTACAGGGGAATGGCCCATGTAAATGGGCATACCTGTGGAATCTAAGACACCTTCGTATACACTTATACATGCAATGTACTTTTCTCTTACATATAAAAATTGTGTTTTCCTCCTTCTGGACATGGATTTGGGACCATGAGAAACCTATCCTGAGTGTTTTTCCAAATAGTATGTGATTGTGGACTTTTTTAGAATAAATTATATTACTTGAGGTTTTATGAGGATGATAATTATTTAAAAAAATATTTGTCAATAATATCACACATGTGTGATCATCATAGTGTTACCGGGTATGGAAACCTCATTGTTTCACTAAGAAATAAGTCCCCCATACTCTTTAAACAGGTTGAGTTCGAAACACCTTGAATATAAGGTGAGAGTTTTCTATTTATGGGGGAACCCCACCCCCACTCCCCCCATCATTGAGCTCCATTCGGGAGATAGTCCTCTAACGGAGATTTTAACATTCTTCTATGGAGTATATTATCATTGTGTGGGTCCTCAATAATGATTCTTGTGAACAAGAGTAATGTTATTGGAATTAGATATGGACCTTTAGTGTAACAAGATAACACATTATTATTAGTTCGGATATGAATATGGAGATCCCTATTCTTTCACACCTAGGTTTATTTATGAACAAATGTATGTTTGGTTTTGATTCCATCTTGAGTATGGGTAAAGATGACTATTGTTGTATTTTTCTAGTGCCCCTTCTTATTTCTCATGGCATCCTATTGGGTTTGTGTATATACACGCATTACAGGGAAATTCACATACAATTTGTGCATTATATAGGTGACATTGATATTGGATGTGATATTGGTGAACCAGGTTTGGAGGAGCATAACTATACCTAGACAAGATGGCTCTATCTGTTGATCGGCCTTGGAGACTGTGAGGTAGGATGTCTTTATTATGTATTTTCCCTATTTTTTCACATAGGGACCTCTGTTCTGATTGGGAGTTTATTTCCCCATTAAATATTATACACTAAACTATTTTACTTTTATTTTTATATAGAGGTTGTTCAATACATGTTTTACACTAAAAATATTTTTCCTTTTATTATGTCATTACATTATTTTATGGATGAATTTATGTGTATGGGTAAAGTTGTTTAAAATAAGTCCTCCCATTTCAATATTCAAAAATTTGTGTTTGTTACTAACCCTAGGCCTATTTGTGGTGGTATTAGGGTATGTTACTTAGCATGCCACCAGGTAGACATGCCCAGGTGGGTTAGGTCATGAAATCTAATTTGATATCCATCATAATATCAGAACCATTCCCCTGTCACTTGTTTACTATGTCCCTAATTAGAATGGAAAAATAAAAGATATATATATTCTATGATATCATCCATATAATATCTAATACCATATTTAAATGTCCCAACACCCCAATCCCCTAGACTGTTCATCGAATAGTAGTCCCCATGTGGCCTCATGCATTTCTCTCTATGCACCAGAGGCTGGAAATGAGTAGTGGGGGTATATGATAGTAACATGGGAAAACGATACCATTAAAAAAGTGTTCAGTAATAAAACAAATAAAATAAATTAATCCATAAAATAAACCAATAAATATATTGTCGATAAAATAGGAAATTTTATTCCCAAATAATTTCCAAAATACATAGTCAATATAATATCTGACCACCCAAAATGGTTATGAAAAATAAAAGTTTAAAAAGATAAATAAAACACATTTTGTCTCTAATACATACTGGGACCCCACCTCACCATAGTCTCTAGTTACATATGATATATCTTTCCTGATCATGCAATATTGGTCCTTTGAATAACATAAACCTAGGTTCAGTGAAATTTTCTCAGGTACCCAAATGTCATGTCTTCCAAATTATTGTATCTGTACTACTCTATATGGTCCCAAAAATATTTTGTTCACATACAGTAATATTTTTTATGTTCATGTTACTTGATCATCTAAATAAATTATTAAAATAGCAATGTTAATGAATAAAAAATAACCACTATTTATTTCTAGTCTCTGAAATGAAACATGAGATCAAACCAAACCAACTACATCGAGTGTTATGGCATAATTTTTTATGAAATGGAATCAATCCATATAATTAATGGTGAAAATTACAGCCCTATGGAGTTTAAATTACACAATACATCATATCATGGGAAAACTAAATCCCTATGGGGATATCCCTAAGAAACCAAATAATAGAATCATGCTCTATAGATGATTATTTGCAGAATTACCCTTGAAAATAGTGAATTTGAATTTGGATCCAAAATTGATTCCTAGAAGGATAACCCCAAACAATAGAGTAATATCACGATAAAAAATATGTTCCTAAAATATTTTGTTAGGAATTTAAATATTATCTAGATCAATAATCAATACCCAGGGGGGTGAACCAAGGAAATATTGTAAAACATGTCCCAATATGTTATGTATTAGAGGATGGCCCAATAAAACCATCATATCAGGTTCAAAAACTAATTACTTTGGGGAAAAACCTTAAAGATAAAGTATTATAGTGATAAATATTGGATTCCCAATGTGATGACCCTATAAAAATACATGAACCCTAAATATATAATCATATTTTCATGAGAATCTAGTATCATTAAAAAACATAGGGTATTGCCATGTCAGGAAAACAATACACATAGTAGTAGGCAGACAACTTATTCATAGAGGGATGACTCAAGGAAATCCTCATAACTATCCAGAATAAATTTGATCCATATGAGGTAAATATAGGTTATCTAATATAATATAAGGAATCATCATTGAATTCAAGTAAAATATACAAGTCATCCTATAGTAGAATGAATAATCACATATTACTAGGGAGAACCTAGTACATCTATAATATATGGCATAGTAATCAATCTATAGGGGGGGATAATCCTCTAAATCATCTAAATCTAGTTCATCATCGATTATGATTCTAATGTGATGCCCAAAATCATCACTACTAGATTCTAATATGCTACCATAGAGGATCAGTACAACACTGAAGGACCTATTGGGTCCCCACAGGTGTCATCATATTTAGGACAATGTTCATGTGTCCCTTTATCTCAAACTTATCTCTATGATCATTTTTTATAAATAAAAGGGTATAACATCAATCCACATTATGAAAGTCTCATTAAGGCCTCACTGGATTCCTAAAAAAGTATCACAAAATATTTGGTCAGAATACCCCTCCCTTCAAAAGTAACTCAATGGTATTCCAAACACAAAACTCTTTCATCAATCTCATAGGTCCAACATACCAAAGAAACTATATCATTGTGGGGAAGTAACCTTCACCCCACAATCATCTCAAATAGATAAATGGCTCTAATGAATCCCATAGTTCTCATAGGGCCTATCCATTTTCCATGCATCTGATGTCACCACTTTCCTCTACCTAGAGGTTACTAAGGGAACTTATCACTACAGTCATTGTATCTCATCCAAATAATTCATTTAAATCTCACCGAGACTCATGGGAGATAAGGGAACCTATCTAAGGTCTAATTCAATATATTACATCATAACATTACTTTTATACCCCTCAAAGACCATGTATCACATAGAACATAGTCAGAGCCAAGGCATCAACCAATAATGGCCAAGAAACCTAGATTGTGAAAAAGGTACATCATGTCCCGAGAGCATTTTACTTCTCATACATAAAAAGTTAATTGAAATTAAAAAATTTATGTAATTTTAATGATCAATTTTATATAGTGGTGAGATCACACATAAATTTTCTATAATGAAATTTATAAACTAGAGGGAAAAGTAAATAGTCACATCTACCTCAATAACAAAGTTATCATAATTTTTAATTAATATCACTGAAGTTGTATCCACGGATCGTCTATTTCAAAATGGACAATAATCATTATTGTGATGTCCAATTACATGCCAAATCATGACAATATATTATTTTTAAAAAAATTATAACAAAAATATTTATAAAAATTAATTTCAAAATGAATTTAGACTTAAATTCAATTTTTTATAATTTATATCAACCAAACTGATCCATAACCACTCACTAAAACCCCACACAATGAGGTGTGTACCAATTTTTCCATTCCTCCAAACATAATCCACAAAACCGAATAATTAGTATTATCATAATTAACTATTTTAATGCCTATTACAAATAGTAATAATGATTAAAAATAGAAAATTAACCCCATTTCCACTAAAACTACAAAATAAACATGTGGAAGGTCCTTAATGCCCTCCTGGAATCGTCTCTTGAAAAAAACAAAAAATGTGGAAAAGATTAATTATCCAAATTATTTGAATTTATGAAAAACCCATGAAATATTCATACATAGATATACCTCTATAAATATGATGTGTGATAGTATGATGATACCATTTTGATTCCCCCTAACCTTGCTAATAAATATCCTCATCAGAATTGGTTGACATAACCATGGTCTATTTGAATCGAAATCGAAACTGTAAAAAAAATGAATTGAAATGAATAGAAATAAAATGTGGAAAAACATATGAAGGAATAGACACACTATGTTAGATATTCTATGAAATATCACCAATAACTGATCCCCCACAAAGGGGTGGACTAAGTGAAATGGTAGGGGAAATAGTAAGAAATTAACTTCTCCTTATTCCAATACCACATAAAAACTAAAAACAGCATAATCAAAATGAGTTCAAATTTACCAACAAAAAAAAAAGAAACCAAACAACCATTCACAGTTTAAGTTCAATGTTATGGTTTTGAAATCCATTGGTAGTGTCCCTCTTTCTTATTCAACCCATATTTCATACCTAGAATCATCCGATAGAAATAAATTTAATTAGTGAAGATCCTTTAACTCTATAAAATTATATAAACTACTATTTTATTATAGTTCATTAACCCATATCATTCTAACACAATCACGAGTAATTGTTTCAGCAATCCGGACTCAAACCATGTCCAAAAAAATTATTTATGATGTACAAAAACACAGAATTCTGATTGGAATAACATTTATAAAAAAATTATACCAAACATAAAATTGAAACTCTATTAGGATTTATAAACTAAATTATGGTTTTCAGTTTTTCAAAATAAGGATAATCATGGTCTCAACTCACCTTTTTTCTAATTGGAATGACCCAAAAATCATGAAGGGGGGTTTAAAACGGGACTCAAAATAATCCTTTTCTCTACTATAAAAATACAGTAATTGGCTTTACCAGGTACCCATTGCACAAGCACCAACCATTATGTGGCCCTAACCAAGGTATACATGCCTAATTACTCCACTGAGTGCCCAATATTTTAAGACTATCTCAAGCTACCAAAATTCATTTTTATGTTATCGAACACCTATAAATTCACTTCAGGTCTACCCTACTAGAACTTCAAAATTTAATATATACTTCCAATCATTTAAATCTCATCTATAACTATTAAATCCCAAAAAGAACTAAAATATTTATCATGGCCTTGGTTCTTCTTCCATTGGAAGATGATTTTAAAATAAAGCTATGTGAATATATCAGAATAGTTCATTTAATATTTAATTTTTAAAACCATTAAAATATACTGTAATCAAATATACACTTCCCGTATTTGTGGTTTGGTCCTACAATAATTTGTATAGTTTTCTAAAAGAGTTGTTAAAAGAAATTAAATGTTACAAATATTTGGATTTTGAAACTATGTAGGATTTTTATATGATAAAAATTAATATTATTATAACTATTTTTTTAAAGGTTGGGGCTGAAGCCTCATTTTTATTATTAAATCAAAGAAAAGTCCTCTTTTAACTGGGTATAGGTAAACCCATAACATAGCCCGAAGTCCCAGTGGGCTTTTAGCCCAATACATAGCCCGTAGGCCCAAATTCAAAGGCTAATTCACATTCTGTGAATCGTAACCTGCTGCTACAGTACCGCACAGTATCGCCGCCGCTACAGTACCCTGCCGCCGCTATAGTGCCATGTCGCCGCTACAGTACCTGCTGATGAACAGTGCCGCCGCTGCTACAGTACTGTTACACTACCTGCGCCTCATGGGTTTTGAACCCCCATTTTCCATGTAGTATTACGGGGTGCTTACCACTAAGCCAAACCCCAACTACAATATTATTATAACTATAACATAAATATGAATGTGATTAAGAGAAGGATAAAAAATGGTACATATATATGAGTTGTGGTTACCATCAGTTTGTGATATTAACTTCAGAACACCCCTTTATAGTTTTAAGGAATTGTATTTTTGTTTGACCAATGATTCCAAAATGTGGTAAAGAGTGTTAAGAGAGTTATTTTGGATGATTTTTTTTCTAATTATGACATTTGGATGTGAAGATAAAATTTATGTGGATGATTTTATTTATATGTAAAAGAGAGGGCTATTTGGAATAAAACATTGACTAATTAATAATTATTTTTCACAAAAATATGAATTATTTTGATTAGTTTTTGGTTGGATAGGTATATAGGATATGATAGAGAGGATAAATAGAAAAATATTGAAATTTTCAAAATGAATTAGTCAAGTTAATAAATTAATTATATTTTTTAATTAATAGAGTTAATTACCATAAGAATAAACAGAGGAAGAAAATGATGTTTTTTATAGTAATTCAGTCCAATGTGGATCTAGACTACTCTTATACCTCTGTAATATATGAGATATAAATTGTGCAATGCATTATTTTTTAAGGGGAATCACACCAAATTGCAAACATCTTTTTTTGTCTAATAATAACCAAACACTTAACTTTTATATAGTGAGTCACAAACCGATTAAAATTCTGAATTTATATACCATAAGTCCCAACCAAATTGGTCTGGGGTATTGAATCCATAATTCTAAACCTAGGGAAGGAAAATAATTTTTCATGTAAAAAAACTAATAAAAATGGATAATGTGAGTGTGATATAGTATATATTGTTATACACACAAGAGACTATGATGAATGATAAGATAAAACAAAGGAAGAAAATTTAATGGTTCATGAGTAAAGGATCATGTCATCTCACCATAGTATTAGAAGTCAAAGAATATGTAATTTGGAACATTATATATCATCAAAATAAAGAAATAGAGTATAGAAGAAGACATTAAGTGTTGGACACTAGTATAAAATATCATGACTTTATCCTCCTAAAAATATAGTGTATCAAGTATGTTAACCCTACATTTTTCAAACGTCCTCTATGTCATCTATATGTATTCGAAAAAGATCAAAAATGATATCAGGATATCATGTTAATTGTTAAAATAAAATAAAATAATAATAATAAGTTCAACCAATAATATTTTAAATGTAAAACAAATTATAGTAGATTTTATAGAATTCATATAGATAATTTGAATAATTAGAATGACTAAAATAATAAACCATAGAAAATAATTATATAATAATATACCAAAATATAATAAAAATATCACAAGAATTAATTCTTTAAAAATAGAATTCATCAATCAAAAAAATAGTGTCAATGTAGGATTTGACCTTATTATTAATAATTCATATTAATTCTGGAACAATTAAAAGAAATAAAGCATGCAATAAAAAATGAAAATAAATAATAGAAGCATATGGTGATAAAAAAATATTTGTAATAAAAAATATAAAAATATATTTATAATAAAAAAAATTCCAAAAAAAATCAAAACAATTGGTAATTTTTTTAAACTAATTGAAACATATAAATTGGAATTGTGTTATATTAAAATACTAACTGATGGTATATTATAATTTGTACTAGCACTATATTAAAATATTAACTGCTGGTAAATTAAAAATATAAAGGGTGGTAGATTAAAAAAAGGCCTAGAGGAAGATAAAAATTAGATATGGTGGTGGATTAATAAATGATATAACAGTAGATTACAATTTGAACAACCATCCCATTAAAAAAAATGAAATAGTAATATACTAATCATTGACCTAATAGTAGATTTATTTTCTGGTTTTATTAGATTAAAATTATAACTAGTGATACATTAAAAATTACAACCAAGGTATATTAAAAATTTAACAATAGGTATATTCACAATTGAGCAAAATAATAAATAAAATATTTATGTGATACAATAAAAAAAACATTCTATAAATTTTTACATATGAGGATTTAGTTGACTTATAGTAAGTGATGAATCATAAATTAACATATAATATTTAAATCACCCCTAAACAAAAACCAACGCATGTAATCAAAACAACATAATAGACACTAACATGCTATAAATTATTATATATGAGGATTTTACTAATTTAAAGAAAGTGAGGAATCATAATAGATAATAGAATATTTATATCTACCATACACAAAAATCTTCCCATATAATAAAAAAAACAGAATATTATCTAACATGTTATAAATATGACATATAATTATTTAAACAACATAAATCATGTGAGGAATCATAACCAAAAATAAAATATTTAAATCAAACATGCCCAAAATTCATCCCAAGTAATAAAAAAAATATCATAAACAAAAAACATGTAATAAAAAATACAGCATATAAAACAATCTCACACATTTTGATTGATTACAAAACCAAACACGTAAAAGAAAAAACATTTTACGTACTCCCTATTTTCTGTATGAATAAAATTATAAAAACATAAATTGTCTCTATATTTAAGGTGATAAAACAATTAATCATCCAACATACCAATATAAAATTTTATTTTCATCATAAATAGAAAATCCAAATAATTTAGTAAATATGTATTCAAAAAAATCATAGTATCAATAAATTCCAAAACAACATATCCCTTTTTCAAATTATATCTTATAAAATGAAATATATAATCTATACAAATTTTCTGGAATCCAGTTTATAATATATTTAAATATAAATTGAAGGGTTTTCATCATAATAAATTGGAATTTTTTTAAAATATAAACCAAAATCAAATAATTTTTTTAATCAATATATTTTTATCACAAAAAAATATCCATAGACATGTACACTGAATCAATAGTAGATAGTGGAATAGATAATAGATTCATTAAATATCCAAAAATTAAATTTTTTCTAAGAAAATTAAACATACCTCATATGATATTTCAATAATAACCCAAACCCAATAACATAGAGTCAGTGCCATAATTTTTTTACGTAGGAAAAAATACCAACAATCAAATACAAATGGATTGGTCAGTTTAGATGTTTTAGAAAACCATATATATACATGGTACCAATTTAAAATTGGTAATATAAAATAAATCATAATACAAAAAAATGAATATAATCCTTGAAAACTCATTTAAATAGCTCTTCTTCATATCCAGGGTAATTGAAACAAAATAATGTTGAGATAAATGTTCATCAAAGGATTAGTTTACAGAAAAATATCAAGAATCAATTAGAATAAGAAATATGGAATGGAAAATAACTTAAAACACATTCCATTTATATTATTTTAATGTCATGATAATATAAGTCATAATGAATATAAAAGAGTAAATAATTGAAAACATATTATATTTTATCAATAACTGAGAATGAAATGAATCCAAATATTATATCATAGAAAAAATATAATGGATAAAAATAAAAAATTTAATTCTAATTGAAGGAAATTGTTAATTATTTTTTATCATGTAATAGTAATGTCATTCCTCTACCATAAGGATATATCCTCACGATAGTTTAAAATTACTAGGTAAAAGCCCATCTGATTTAGCCAGCTATTTAGTCTAATGAGACCTATTGATTTAACGAGGGGCTATATATAATTGGCACCCACCATTTTCAACATGTAAAAGAGATTTCTCATATATAAAATAATAAAATTCATTCACGAATAAATTTTTCTTATCATAAAATGTCTATTTTATGTATAATATTTTGATTTTTCAATATTTCACAAGTTAATCAAAATAATTAGAATTAAAAAAAAATGTAAAAATGATATATGTTTTAGGAGTAATCATATAAATAATGAAAAAATATGAATATTTAACTTATGTTTAATGTCCAGTAAAAAATTATTACGAAAATGATATTATTTCAATAGAAAATAGAAAATCCCAAAAGGAAGTGAGATTGTACATTAATGTTTACAACATTGAAATTTTCAAGTTAAATAACCTTGCATGAAATGATTCAAACTATACATAAAATTCCACTAATCATGAATTAATCCTTATATTATATGTAAATATATTATTATATACACCACATAGTGGCAAATTGATGCATAATAACAAGAAATCCTAAATGGAATGTAAATTAAGATGAAATCCCATACCTCGCGCTTCCTTTGGGTTAAATTTTATTTAACCTATTATATATACGTTTACCCATTTACTAAATAATTCTAGAAAAATATTAATATTTTTAATATCATATATGATCCTTTTATAACATAATATTCGTCAATAATTTATCAATTTTTTCATTATTTTGGGTGTTATTCGCCTTGTTTTATCATTTATACTTTGTCATGACAGTTCTGGTTTTTCTTAATATTTTAGAGTTTGATAATTTAAAAATAAAAATAATTATATAATTATCATAACTATACATAAATTATAATTTTAAGAGTAATCAAAAAATATTATTTTGATAAATAATTTACATTGTGATCATTGTGAAAATAGGTCATACATACGTATAATTAATGTTTCGATTTTCAAATTATGATTATGGAAAGAAGGAATTTAATATATTGTCCTACCAAAATGATCATAATATAATATATAAAATATAATTTATTTAAATTTACTTATATATTCCATCTCTATGGTGTGTTTGTTAAAAGAGACTCACATCATCTTGTGATGGTGATTGTCCACATGTACACGAACGACATTGACATCCTTCATTTTGAGAAATGGTAAGAAATAAAATTATATATATATATATATATCATTTTTAGAATTAAAAATATGTCATTAATATCATTATTATTTCATGTATAAAACATATAATCATTAATTTTTTCTTTATCACCTAACCTGTAAGGTGTTTGTGAGAGATTGATTACATTGATATCAAGGAGGTTCTCTTTTGTACACACAAGAGATGTTATCATATCTCCTACAGATTGGAAATTAAGAAGATTTATATATGATATAATGAATATAATGGTATAAATATGTTATTAATATCATATTTATACAATTTATCAATCACCATTCCCAATCTTGAGAGGTGGTAATAAAAAAATGAATGACGTCAGTTTGTGAGGAAGTAGTTCTTCGTATAAAAAAATAATGAATTTATAGCCCATTTCATGGAAGTGTGGGTATTTCATGGTCATTAATGTAAAATAAAAACACATTAGTTAATTTTATATACTTTTTATTAAAAAATAATTTATTAATAATAATTTAACACTGTGGAGTAAGAAATAAAATAAAGACACTCATTGAAGAACGTTACCTCTATCGGGTATCCACCTTAATATTTTACTAAATCTTTCCAATATTTTATTTATAACCTAAATAAGAATTCTTGGAAGAGATAATCTAATTTGGGAAGTGATTTATCCATGTACATCATATACAAAAATAGTTTGAATTTGTGAGTTTGAGATAATAGGTGGTAGACTTTTGTATGTTTGGTGAGTGAGAAATTTGTAATTGTGGAAAATAAAAGGTGTAGTCATATTTTTCAAATGAAAATTAGGATAAAAATGGATTGTTAAAAATAATTAGATAACATAAGGTTGTAAAATGTCTATTAAATATATTTTAGACATGTTTTTAGGTACTTTTAATTCTTGTGTTCTTATTTTAACCCCTAGTAAACTCGTTTTAACTTAACTATAGTAACTAATATTTTCGTCTTTTCACATTGTATTTTGGTCAAAAATTATGTTCAACTTATTAGATAATATAAATTATTATTATTTCAAATATGGAATATATTTTCCCAAATTCCATTCATATAAGTGGAAAAATTTAATTTAATATATACTCACAAATGTGATGAGAATGTGAGTTTTTAAAGAGAAAATGTTTAAAAGTTTACAATGTTACATATTCAATATCCAAAATAATTTTTTTTAAAATAAAATAAACTAGATTAATTTATATAAAATATAATAAATTTTATTATAAAATAATTTATAATAAAATTTTACATTACAAATTATTTATGTAAAACCTGGGTTACAATTAAAATTTTGGTTTCCCCCATACTATCAAAAAATTATACTTGTCAAAATAATCTAAAAAATATACCTTGAGATAATTAATATATTTTTATATCAAAAACGAAGATTATTTTTTCAAAAACAATTTCTAATACTTGTAAAAATAAATTTAAAATCATGTGTGAAAAGATTGACTGAAGAGTATTTTTATAAAATAATAAAGGTTTTATGAAACTTTTAATTTTCTAAAAATAAATCAAATTTTCATTTATAATAAATATATAATAAAATTTGTATGAAATAATATGTATTTTTCATAATTTAATAATTCATATTCATACCTTATAAATTAAGGTCTATGATAAAATGGACATTTTTAAATAGAATTTTAATGGATTCTCCCCTTTTATTTAATCTTTGTGTTGCGTGCATTGAAATTTATTGACGAATTTAAATTTATTATAAATGAAATATACTATATAGTCTTGGGGTGTTATATTCATCTAATTATATTTTTTAAAAAATACACATTGTTTAAATATTATCTCGGTAATTAATGGTTTTATATTTCAGAATACCTTTGTTAAAAACCCA
Organism: Viscum album; assembly: GCA_963277665.1. Taxonomy (NCBI): domain Eukaryota; kingdom Viridiplantae; phylum Streptophyta; class Magnoliopsida; order Santalales; family Viscaceae; genus Viscum; species Viscum album. Next base: position 1,286,600,602 of record OY728133.1, read on the forward strand.
TATTATAAAAGGTTTAACAAAATATCATTTTAATAATATAGAATGGGAAGTACAAAGTTTATTAGGAATAGTCACATTACATGGTCTCTAAGTAATATAGCGTAGTTGTGAAGTGAAAACATGGACATATAAAAGAAAACTAACACCTAAACCCTGATGGAGACTTATATAGTACATGTTCAGGAGGAAGTTAGCAACCACTAAGACTTAATACAAAGAGGTTTGAAAGAAGAAACTAATATCATCAAAATGATAAAAATTGGATAAAATAATTTACTTCAAGATAAATTTCCTGGATTTTAGTTATTCTTTTACTCTTTTGGAATATAAGGGAATTAACTTACTTGATATTTTCTTATTTCATAACCTCAATTTCTTAATTTGGTTGGAATTTGTTCAATTTCAAATTCATCACATACTCCAATAAATGTGTTCCAAAAAATGAGTTTTTTTCCTAAATCACTAAACATCACTTTTTGTGAATCGTAAAATATATAAAAGAATGATACATCATTACATCAATTTCTAGTTATTATTATTGCAAAATAGTTCTTACAAGTTATCCAATATGGATAAATCATCATTCAATTAGGAAATACATTGATCTCTATACCCTCCTCCAAACATAAATGTAAACAATTTCTTAAGTGGATAAACCTATGGCCCCTGAAAAACATTATAATCGAAGACTTTGTAGATAATATCACTAAATTTACAAAATGATCATATCATTAATCCCTTAAACAACATAAAGTACATCATAATTCTCACCTACCAAAATATGAATACCTCCATCATGTATTCATTAGAAGTAAGGAAATATAGTAAATTACAAGAAAACCATATTGAAATTGAAAATTCCTCATTAATACATTAGAAAAAAAGTTATTATTGGTTATATTCCTTAAATCCAAATATTATATGAACTACTTCAATGATAATATAAACAAATTTTTCAACAAATGATTAATCCTACCCATGGTTGTTTTAACAATCTAATTTATTTATCTATATCTATCATCACATTAACCCAGCATCATAAATATATTAAGTGTTACATTTTCATCAAATGTTTGTTTTCCAAGATATTCAACATACCATTGGATCATTTTTCATTGTCATCGTTTCCTTTAAACCAAACCTATGAATCCCTTAATGAAAAATTTATGCAGTGAAATGATTTTACAGTTATTAATTATTTTAACTATAATAAAATTAATAAAATACTCAAATGACATAATTCTTGAATCTGAAAACAAATACATTAATCATTCTATTTCATCTGTTGTAAATTAATAATCTCAAATAAGATATATTAGCTTCATTTGTGTTATATTCCGTTGAAACTTGATATTTCAATTTTCATAATTCCCTACCCCTTATAGTAAAATCATTTTATATTAGGAAATGTTTTCATGCCTTTAACATAATAATAATTATGTTATTTTTATCTAAACTATTAGAAAACTCTCATTAATTTTAGTTAATAACCATGATATTTCTTTCTATAATGATTACATGTGGTAAAATATTTCTTTCCCCTATTCTCGTTATATATCTATTTCCCCATTTTTCACTTCTTATATTTCATACCTTTAAAGCCAAAATATGTACATAATTATTTATCTCTCTAGATAGACTATGATATTATGTCATTATATGCTGACAATGTTTGGGAGACGAGTTCCCTTCTAAATATTGGCTTAAGCACGTCAAAAAAACATTCATTATTCCTATTTTGATTACATGCATTCATGTGGTACACATTTATTATTATATACCCATTTATAAACATTGGAATACAATAGATTAGATCATATAATTATGAATTAAAATTTATAATTACAATAGTAGTGAAATATTTAACATTAATTAAAACATTTATACATTTCTTATATTATAATAATAAAAATGGTTTTGTTTGGTGGTATTTTAATATTCAAAAACATCATATTGGTTTATTAAAAACATTATATTTATCATAATAATGTACTCTAAGAGTCTCAAAAAATATGTGTATTGAAGAACATTTTCAGGCAAAAATGATGATTCGGTTAAGCCCAATGTTATCTTTTAGAAGTTTTTACTCTTAGGTATATCTATTATAGAACCACATTCACATGTTTAATCTGGACATGGATGTTTTTTCTCAAAAAATCATATAATTTATTCCTTAACCAAACATTTGGTTTTCAGTCTATATTTATCCTCAAATTTTATCACAAGGTTTTGTTCCCTTATTTCTGTTTCCCTACATCTAGTTCCTGAGGTTTGAAATAAACATCCATCCATACAAACTATAAGTACCAATGTTTAGTAACCTAGAGAAATTACCTTACTTTATTACCTTTGAATAGATACAAAGATTTGAAATCCTAAATGACCAATTATTTTAGATGTTTTGGAGAACCATATTCATACATGATTACCATTTTACATTCTCATAATAAAATAAATCCAAATTTATAACAGAAAAGTAAATTATATCATTGAAAACTCATTCAAATATATATTCTTTCATTTCCTAGGGAAAGAAACAAAATATGGGTGATCCCAAATTATTTGTAATGCTTATGTACATTATAATCTATAATGAATAAATAATAATATTGAACATGGTAAATTAAATAAATAAACACACATTCCATCTATATAACTTCACTATCAGGATATGATATGTCATAATTAATATGGAATTATAAATAACTAAAAACACATCCCATTAAATCATTAACTGAGTATAAATTGCATCCCGATATAATATAATAGAGAAAATTTTGTGGATAATAATAATAATAATTAATGAGTTCAAAATGAATAAAATTCTTAAGTAATAGATTTCATGTTTCAGGAACATGATATATATACCATCAAGATCAATACACAAAACAATTTAGAACTAATTGGTAAAAATCCATCTAATTTAGCCAACTAGTTTATCTCATGAGACCTATAGATACTTTGAAAGGATATCTATATCTGAGCCCCACCCATTAATTATTGACCAAAACATTATTTATATATTCAATAATTTATTTAATTCATGAATCAATGTTTCTTAACATAAAATATATTTATTTTGTAAAGGGTACATTATATCAATATTTCCCAAAATAATCAAATAAATTTCAAAATAAACACCATATGTAAAAATTTATATTATTTTATGAAAAAATAATATTCATAATAAAACATTATGGATAATTAAGGGTATATAATTTACAATGTAAATTTATCACAAGAATGTAGTTTTCTTCAATATAAAGATAACTAATACAAAACAATGCGAGATTGTACAATAAATTTTACCACATTTTACTTTTCAAGTCAAATCCCATTGGATGAAACAATTAAAAGTTAGTTTAATGTACTATGATGAATGAATGAATCATAATTTTAAAAGTTAACGGAAAAGTATATAAACAACAAAAAAATTAATTGGTGTATAATAATAAATAATTCTCCATGGAATGTAAATTGAGATGAAATAATATGCCTCAAACTTCCTTTAGGATGAACATAATTTCACAAAATATATATTGGATTAAATCAATTATTAACTTATTGAATATCCATATTAAAACTTATAATACCATATATTATCCTTTTATGATATATTATCACTCTTTTATTAATAAAATTTATTTTTGTTCAATGTTTTGGGTGTTAATTATCCTGTTCTATCATTCACGATTAGTCTTGAAATATCCATTTCATGTCTGTATTATATAGTTTCATTATGTCAAAAAAATCGTGAAATAAAAATCATAATAATAAATTAATTATACTTTTTAAACTAGTCCTGAAACATAGTGTTATTAAATGAGGTAAGTTTTGATCATAGAGGCGGTAGTCTGTACGTATACATGAGTAACAATTCTATTTTCCAATGATAGTAAGTAATATAGTATCAATAATGATTGATAAAAATAAAATATATAACATATTATTTTTTTATAATTTTTTATTTATATCATCCATGTTTATTGGTGATGAAAATATAGTAACATTGTTTTGTGAAGGCGGTTGTCCACACATACACGAACGACATTATCATCTTTCATTTAGTGAAATAGTAAGAAATAAAATATCATATATTAACATTTAATAATGAAAAATATTGATTGATAATAATTATATTTTAATTTATAACACTTATAATATTTATATTTATCCACATCATCCTCTATGTAAAGTGATTGTTAATGATGAATTAAATCGCTTCTTGAGGCAGTGGTCTATTGTACACACAATAAATGTTATCATACCTCCCATGAAATTTAATGAATAATGTAATATATGATATAATTAATAAATATTTATTATTAAATTATAAATATCATATATATACTTTATATACATCATCATACCAAACTATGAGAAGAGGTAATGGAAAAATTGATGACAACAGTTCGCGATGTGGTAGTTCGTCGTACATACAAATGATAATTATGTAACCCATTTCATAGAAGTTCTGGTGGTCATAGGTCATGAATTTAATATAATGAAATATAATTTTATGGAATTAAATTATGTTATTATATCATAATTGTTTAATATTAATTCATGGGGTGGAGGAAGAAATAAAATAACAACGCTTGATTAAGAATATTACCTCTTCTTCATGTATCCTCCCATGGTTTCTAGAAGAGCCTTACTAGGATAACATTATTCCCCAACTAAGGCCTCAAGTATTAGAGTATTTAAGTTTTAATATTATTTGGCAATCTAATTTCTTATTTAAATTAGTATGGATGTGTGAATAATAGAGATGATATGGAGCACTTTTATATACGAGGTGACAGTCTCAACTGTAAATTTTTTGTGGAGAAAAAATTGTAACCAATATTTTCACATGAAAATATGGTAAATAGTAGATTATTATCAATATTTATACATTATAAAGTTTAAATATTTCCATAAAATATATTTTTGGCATGTTTTTAGTTTTATTAACCCTTATCATCTTTATTGAACCCCCGATAAGTACATTTTTACCTTAACTATGGCAATTAATTTTTAGTTCATTCAGAATTTATTTGGGTAAAAAATTATGCACACCATATTAAATAATATAAATTATTTGGATAAAAAATATTGAAACCATTTTTTTAAATTACAGTCATTTTGGTGAAAAATTACAATTAAAAAATATTATCGTTGGGGTGATGAGAAAGCATGGTTTTAAAGAGGAAACGTTCAAAAGATTACAAATAAATTATATAAAAATGATATATAAAAATTAATTTTATAAACTAAATTAAATTTATTGATATTAAATTGAAATAAATTTATTTTAAAACTAATTTTAAATATTATTTAACAATATAAATTAATTAGATGAAAAGGTTGATTTTAGTTAAATTATAGTACTTTTCATTATTCATCTATAATTGAACTTTTTAGTAAAATAAAAAAATCACATGGAGATAAAATAAATATTTAAATTCCATGATTGAAATTTATTCTTTATAATAACATTACTAAAATAAGAAAAAAAAATTTAAATCATATGTGTAATGTGAATGTAAAGGTTCTTTTAGAAAAAATAAATATTTTCTTGAAATTTTTTTTTTCAAAATGATTCTTATCTTCAATTATCATCAATAGATAACAAAATATCATGGGTAATATATATATTTATTATAATTTAGGTTTACTTATTCATATTTTCAAATTTAGTGGAGAGGATAAAATGTTGACGTTTAAATAATATTTTAATAGAGTAGAATTTTTTTTAAGCTTGGTGTTCCGTGAATAAAAAGTAATCAATGAAAATAAATTTATTCTAAATGAAAAATATTATAAAGTCATAGGGTGTTGAATTTTCTATCATTAATATATCCTATAAATTTATTGAAATTAAAGTACATTAAATCAAAATATTTATATTTATTATATAATGAACAATTTTTAACAATTACATTAACATTATTATTATTTTTTTCACAATCTTAATATCAATCCCTTTAAGATCATTGGGAAATCAAGCACATAAAAAACTAAAAAAATAATAGATGGAGATGAATTACAGGAATTAAATCTAACAATCATTCCCGTATAAACAATTATATCAATAGATTTACCGGATTCACAAACAACTAATTTACAACTAGTACACATATGAGTTTTAATTAAATTGTAACAATTAATACAATTTTTTTTTAACAAATTGATTAGAATACTTAGATTTATTATCAATGTACCACCCTTTATATTTAAAAATATTATATTCAATATTGAAATTTAATTCTCCTGTTATGTTCATGTGAAACTCAGATGACATCAATGTAGAAAAAGTAGTACAAAACAATTCACTTGCAGAACCAAAAAAAATTTGTCAACATAAATTAATAGAATTTAAAAGATCATTAGAAATTATTTTAATAAAGACTGTTGGATCAACATTACCTTTCCTTAAATAATTATTCAAAAGAAAAAAATAAATTATCTCATACCAATCATGAGGTTATTTTATGATACCATCCAAATATTTAGATAGTTTAAAATCCATATTATGAATTTTTTCATTTTCAAAACCAAGGGGTTGAGAGACATAAACATCATTAGTTTTAAAAAGATATAAAAAATAAATGTCAACATCCATTTGATATAATATAATAAAATAAAAAAAATCTAAAAATACTATTATATCCTTTAATATGGAAACAACTATAAATTAATCATCAAATTATATACCTCCCTTTTAATATTATACAATGGTAAATTATGGATATAGTTTTAACAAAATTACTGAATTCATCATTATTTTTTCTAAATATCTATTTAGTTCAAACATTAAATTTATCCTATAGAAATTATATTAAAATAATAATTTCTAAAGAAATAATTAACCAAATAATTCATCAAAACAATCAATTTATCTTTATTTAAAAAATCATAAACATTATTAGAAACATTGTCAAAAAATTTCATAGTTAGAAAATAAATTTCACATAAAGATTTTTTTTCTTAAATGTTTCAAAATTAACAGTTACATTATCAATGTGTTGATCTTTATAAATTCCCCAGTATCAACAATCGGATTTAGAAGCATTTTTCTATCCCTTAGAGTATACATTATTGAGAGTTTTTTAATTTCCAAAATTGAAATACCTATATTCATGTACAATATTTTCTCATATAAATTTTTCATAATCCCATGATTTATAAAACATTATATGCAATGACACTCCAATATTCAAAGTATGATTATTATAAACTCTATAACATTTAATGTTGGAAGAATAACATATGGATATACGTTTTAAAATTTTAGCATCATGTATTTCAAATTTATCTTTAGTATTTTAGATAAAAATATTATAAAAAAATAACATTAAAATAAAAAAGCATTGGTAATATACTATTAGATAATTTATAATAAATTTTCTTCATCAAAGGACTAATATAATCCATATTCAAAACATAGCAACTAGTATTAGCATATTCAGTTAAAAAATATTTGGGAAACTATATTCATTAATCATAGTTCGAGGCATTTTGTTAATTATTCTATTAATATTATTATAACAAAACTTTGTTTTGGTTTTCTAAGAGAAGAAAAATTATGATCAAACCCATTTTTTCACCAAATAATAAAAACTAAGGTCCAAATATCCACTTCCATTATAACTTATTATAGAAATATTAATACATTTTCTTGTACAATAGAATATAGAGAATGAATTCCTGTTTTAGTTTCAGGATTATGAGACATAAAATTATACTATGTAAATCTAAAAAAATCATAAAAAATGATAAAAAAATATTACTTTCCACATAAACATGATTATTAATAAAAATAAATAAATATGAAATAATTAAATATTTCTATAATAAGAAACATTTTTGATATATGGATCCGGCCTTAAGCCTTAATTAATATTGAATTAAATGAATAATTCACATTGAGTATCTTTTCATGGTTTTGAGTTTTATAGAATTAGGATATAACTATTACATCTCAAAAGATTACAAATTAGACACTTCTACTAAGTTTCCATAAAATAAAAACTCTTAAAAAGAAACATGGTTAGTTCCATGTTTTAGATAGCATGACTTTCCCTTGATCCCATCCTTTACCTTATTCGACATTAAGTCCTGTGAAAAACATTTCAAAAAAACTTGGGGTGAGCATAAAAATCTCAGTAAGGGATACACAGAGAAGGAAAACTGTTAGTTTTTTAAAACATCAAGTAAACCATGAATACTTTATCAAAGTAACACTTTTCACCTTTATGAAGTATTAAAAACACTTCACTGAATAAAATATCATTACTTACGCTTTTGTAACCAAAAGATTACCATAAACCCATATAAAGAACACATAATATATAAAGGCAACTTGGGACATAAACATACTTAAATGGAATAACCATACGATCGACTTCCACACATATCACTTAATGGAATATCCATACGGCCGACTTCCATACCCAATGCATTGGAGGTAATAACGTAACCACCTGTCATGGTATTCGCGGCACCACTTGTCATATGGTTTATCATTTAACCGCCCGTCAAATGTCCAAGTACCATTATAAAATCAAAAGACATAAAAAAATATAATGGAAGAAAAACATTTCCACATTTCAATAAAAATACATCAGTTAAATATATTGACATAAAAAATCAATTATAAAAACCATTTTCAATACCAAAATAAAAGAAAATTAAAACTTGGTATTTATTTTTCATTAAAAAACGTTATGTCTTGTAGAGGAATCTGAAACTCAAATAGTGGTCATGGCGGTGGAGAAGTCATTGTCGCCGCATACGTACGACAAAAAGACATTCCCTTTTTTCATTTAGTAAAAATGCTTCGTATAAAAATATTCCTTTTGAATAAAAGTAAAATTCAAAGGGTTTTATATATCGTATAAATGATTGTTGTGTATAAAATAAAATATGCCTCAATCAAAGGAGATTGAGACGAAGTCCCTTACCTCGTGTCTGACGTGACTCGATTGCTCTTTAATCTCCTGAATAATAAACTGAAGTTAATTTCTACTTTCTTGAGAATCTTTTTCAAGATTATTATTCCTTTTGTATCACTTATTTCCATGTTATAAACATTATGTAATCATTTAAGTTAATAATGTTTGTTTTGTTGATATTTGGTTCTTAAGTTTAATGTGGACTTCATACAATTACATGTTGTTCATGTGGTCAAAGTTTCATTTTATCCCAAATTATATTCATGATTTGGATATCATATATTTCATATATATCCATCATATGCATGTATTTATAATAGTATATAACATTTAGAGGTAAGAAATGAAATACACCGTTCATGGAGACGGTAAGCCATACGTACTCATGAATGCTAATTTCATTTCTATTTCATATTTAATGGAGTGAAATCATAATTATATAAAGTAATATTATAATTCCAGTATAATATCATATATAATATAATTAACCCCTTCCTTTAAACATTCCGCGTATGGCATTAACGAATCAAATCACTTTGAGGGGGCGGTAGTCCGCACCTCCTAAAACGAAGATATCGCGTTTAACCATAATGGAAACCTTAAAGGTATCCCATAAATGAGAAATACAGAAGCTCAAGGAAAACATAAACATAATATATATCATTTATAAATAGAGTTACATCTTAATGGCCACCATTAAATGTGTTAAAAGAATATTGAACAATCATCGTTTCGTGAGGCAGAAATTCGCAAACCACAGAAACAGTATGTTCTATAACCATCAGACTTAGGTGTGTGTAATTATAGCTTGAATAAAACTCATAAAACATCCTAGTATATTTAATATACTAGTTATGTTACAAAAAAAAGGAATAAAAAGATTTTATATGGTTGGAGAAGCAAAATAAAACAAAATAACACAAGTGAAGACATTACCTTAAAATCGGGTAACTCTTCTTGGTTTGAACCAAAAGGGTTCATTGAAGAGATGTCTGCCCATGTTAAGGCTTCAAGGATGAGGAGAGAGATGTGTAGAGTCAAAATGAGTAGATCTTGGCCGAATAAAAGGCCTGATAGGTTGGGGTATGGAGGTAGAGGTGGGGACCTTTTATAAGAGGAGAGGAGGGGCACTCTTGGAAGGTTAAGAAAAGATACTTTATTATAAAAGTATTTTCGGATAAAAAAGGTCCCAAAATTATAAATTTCGAGGATAAGGTGATAAGGGTTCTAAATAAACCCATCCAATATGTTTTTGAAAGGTGTAGGTCTTATATTTTTCATTATCGTTTCATTTTATTTAAATCGTTAAATAATGAGGTAATCGCTGCATCATCATGGTGTCATAAATAATTTACTTTATTTAATGTATAAAAATTAAAAAAAAATATATTGATTTAGGAAATCATTTTAGCTTTCATATGAATATTTATAGTCAAAATTATGACTTTTATAACCTCATGTAAAAATTGTTTTAACAAAACAATACATGATTGTGACATTTTTATTTTAACTTTAAATAAAAAGTTATTAATGTCATTTTCCTACCAAAGTGGATCCATGGGGTCCCCAAGTTGACCCATGGATTGGTTTGGTCGACCACGACACATCCAATAAGGGTAGGACATTTTTCAAGGTAATTACATATTATTATGACATTATTTTTTCCTTAAATTACACTAATTACCTCTAATCACGATTAATAAACATAAAACATACTATTCACCATAAATTTATTTTAATCCCATTGTACCACATTATACATCCTAACGAAATCTATGTATTTCGAAATTTTGAAAATCAAATCACATAAGTGGTAAAGTTTCATTTAAATGAAAATCAGTTTTTTTAACTGCCACTTAGTGGTTTCACTAGTCATCAAAAATTGATGTTTTTCAGAAAAATACCAAAAATTCACCTTAATCTTTATTTGATATTCAGAATTAAAAAATGATGCCTATTTTAAAAAATTCATAACATATAAGTTTCATTAATTAATTTAAAAATTAATTCCCTCTGTCAAAAAAATAGCGTGTTTTTATGAAACAATATGTATCAAAAGATTGACACTAGTTTAAGTCCAATTTCAAAGTGAAATTAATTCCAATGACCACAATTGGATTAAATGGTAAAAATAAATTATAATTGAACTTTAAAACCAATTCAAAATATAATCTAATTATATAAATAAATTATATTAAAACGAGGGTTTGAATTAAAATACAACATTTTTCACTATTCATTAAAAAATGTACTTTATCAGAAAAATACAAAAAATTTATACAAAGTGAATTTTGATGTCCCAATTCTAAAGAAGAGTTTTATTTGGTTCAATAGAATGTATAAGAGTGACCAAAACTATATTTAAATATGGTTCACCATCAAAAGGTGATAGTTCGACCTTTTAGGGAATATTAGAGTATCTATGCCTAAAATTGAATTTTTTTCTTAAATTTAAGCATTTATCTTTTATTGGATAAATGTAAAAACATTTAAAAACTTATATAATCATATTTTAGTTATTTCTATTCATTCTTTCCAATACAATGGCTACTTGTTAACTACCATTTACAAAAATATTATTATATTACTAGTGTGCAACGTAAGATTTCAAAGAAACTCATTATTGCGTATCGGGTACACTATCAAACATAGTAACCATTTCAAAGTAAAATTAATATTTAATTCTCAAATATTAATAAATATGAAAATGATTTATTCTTTATTTACCTGGGATATTAAATCATTCCCCCATTTTGGGAATTGTGTCCTAACAATTTTATTCACTTATCAAAATAAGTGGGGATATTTATCCCTCACAGCATTTTCAGATTCCCATGTTGCCTCTTCAACCATATGGTATTTCCACAAAACCTTTACCTGGTGAATTACCTTATTATGAAACACTTTCTCTCTATGGTCAAAAATCTAGACTGGTTGTTCTTCATAAGAGAGATTCTCTTCTAACTGAACTACCTCTGGGCTCGAAACATGAGATGGATCTGGCATATACTTTCTCAACATCGAAACATGAAAAACATTGTGTACCTGAGATAAAATCGAAGGTAATGCCACTCTGTATGAAACTGATCCAACTTTTTCTTGAATTTCATATGATCCAATGAACCTTGAACTCAGCTTTCCTTTCTTACCAAATCGCATCACACTTTTCCAAGGTGAAACTTTGAGAAAAACATGATCACCTACCTCGAATGATAGATCATTCCTCCGGTAATCTGCATAACTTTTCTGTCTGCTCTGAGCTGTTTTAATGTGTTTATGAATCAATTTAACTTTTTCTACCATCTCTCCTACCAATTCTGGTCCCATCAGCTTCTATTCACCTACTTCATCCCAAAAATCCGGAGTTCGACACTACTTCCCATATAATGTCTCAAACGGATCCATCTGTATACTAAAATGAAAACTGTTATTATATGAAAACTAAACCAAAGAAAGATTTTGGTCCCAAATTCCCTGATATTCCATAGAGCAAGCACATAACATATCCTCCAAGGTCTCAATTTTTCATTCTGACTACCCATCTGATTACGGATGAAAAGATGTACTAAAATTTAATTCAGTAACCAACGACTTTTGAAGGCCTTTCCAAATGTTAGAAGTAATCCGGGGATCACGATCAGAAACAATGGAGAGGGGAACTCCATGAAAAATGACTATCTCATTAAGATACAACTGAGCAAGTTGACCTAGAGACAATGTATCTTGAATAGGAAGGAAATGAGTAGATTTAGTCAATCGATCAATAATAACCCAGATTGCATTATTACCTCGAGATGTCCTCGGTAATCCCACAACAAAGTCCATGGATACATTTTCCCATTTCCACTCTGGCACCGATAATGACTGCAACATCCCGTTCGGTAACTGTCGCTCTGCTTTAACCTGCTGACAAGTCAAACACTTCATAGTAAAATCCGCAATATCTCTTTTCATTCCATCCCACCAGTAATACTCCCGCAGATCTTTGTACATCTTAGTACTGTTAGGATGAACTGAAAACGGGGAACTATGAGCCTCACATAACAACTCACCCTTCAACTGTGAATCAAAATGCACACATAATCTCTTCCCAAACATCAAAACACAATCATTATCAATGTTAAATTCAGGCAACTTACCCTTCTCAACCAGATCTACCTTTTTCATTAATCCACTGTCTTTCTTCTGCGCTTGCTTAATTCTGTCTAATAGAAATGATCTCACTGACACCTAAAACAAAACAGAAGAACTTCCTACACAAACAACTTTCATTCCAATGTTTATCAAATCAAAAAATAAAGGATCTCGTTCCAAACGTAGCGTGGTTAATGAAGCATTACTTGTTCGACTCAAAGCGTCAGCCACTTTATTTTCATTTCCCGTATGGTAATAAATTATACAATCATAATCCTTGATTAATTACAGTCATCTCCTCTATCACGTGTTCAATTCTTTATGAGTGAATATATACTTGAAACTTTTGTGATCAGTATATATTTCACACTTTAATCCATACAAATGTTGCCTCCAAATTTTTAAAGTGAAAACAACAGCAGATAATTCCAAATTATGTGTAGGGTAATTTACCTATTGAATTTTCAACTGACGTGAAGAAAAAGCAATTACTTGATCATTCTGCATTAGGATGCAACCAAGTCCTTTCAATGAAGCATCACTGTAGATAACAAACTCACCATTCCTGGAAGGAAGTTCCAAAACCGGAGCATTCACCAATTTTTTTTTCAACTCCTGAAAACAATCATCACATTGTTTTGTCCAAATAAACTTAAAACCCTTCCGAGTTAGCTTAGTCATTGGACTAGATAACCATGAATAAATTTCAACAAACCTTCGGTAGTAACCTGCCAAACCAAGTAAACTACGGATCATGGTTACATTTGTGGGTCTTGTCCATTCTTCAACAAATTTTTTTTTGCAGGATCAATAGTTATGCCATTTTTTGAAATAATGTGACAAAGGAAAGAAATTTGTTGTAACCAAAACTCACACTTGCTGAATTTCCCATACAATTTGTTTTCTTTTATGGTTTGCATGATAACCCTTAAATGAATTTTATGCTCCTCCTTAATTTTATAAAACACAAAAATATCATCAATGAAAACAACCACAAACTTATCCAAGAACTCATGGAAAATTCTATTCATAAGGTCCATGAATACATGAGGTGATTTGGTAAACCCACAAGGCATAACTACAAATTCATAATGGCCATATCTAGTACGGAACCTCGTTTTCGTAACGTCTTCTTCTTTTTCTTTCAACTGATGGTACCCTGACCTCAAGTCGATCTTCGAAAAATACTGATCTCCCTGGAGCTAGTCAAAAAAATCATCGATATGAGGCAAAGGATACTTGTTCTTAACAGTAATGATATTCAAGGATCTATAATCAATGAAAATTCTCATTGAACCATGTTTCTTTATAACAAACAAGATAGGAGCACCCCATGGTGATGTGCTAGTTCAAATGAAACCTTTATCTAATAACTCCTGCAATTTCTTCTTTAAATCTAAAAGTTCAACTTAAGCCATTCGATAAGGGGGTTTTGAAATTCGATTAGAATCAAAAACTAAGTCAATAGTAAATTCAACTTCTCGATCATGAATAATACCAGGAAACTCATTAGGAAAAACATCAAGATACTCATTTACCACTAGAACATCATTAATCTGAACAGATCCTTTATTTTCAACATCATGTGCAAGGTAACATTCATTTCCATCTTTTACTAGTTTCTCAACTTCCTGATATGTTATCAAAAGAAAGGGTTCATTCTTGTGCACAAACTGAAAATATTTCTGAAAAGAAACCATTTTTTCACTGTAGGAAATCATAGCATGGTAAACAGAAAGCCAATCCAGGACAAAAATAACATCAAACTCTACTAGAGGAAAAACAATAAGATTTACTGGTAGATTCTTTCCACACACAAGGATAGGAAGGTTCTTATAATTACTTTTTGTCTCAACGTTCCCTCCGGGTGTTTTTACCATAAGTTTAGGATTCATATCTTGAGATGGAATATCCAATTTACTAAAAAACTTCACAGAAATTAAAGAATGTGTAGACCCTAAATCAAACAACACATTGGCATAATATGAACAAACAAACAGTGTACCTAATACTACTTCATTCGATGGCCCAACATCTGCTGAAGTAGTTGCAAAGGATTTCACCACCCCTTTCTGCTTGTAGTATGGTTGCTTTCCCCCAGTTGAGTTCTTAGTTAGTCACTCATTTACATAATGACCCATTTCATTACACTTAAAACATCTTACCGCTGGATTTTCATTGCCTTCTTGATCTTCTTCCTTACAGTTACGAGAAATATGACCAGACTTAACACACATAAAGAAATTTATAGACATGGATAAACATTCTCTAGGAATCATTTTACCACACTTCTCATAGGATGGATATTTGGTTTTCTTACCTCCTTGCTTCTTCGATGAATTCTTCCCTTTTTCCTGCCAACTGGACCTCTTATTCTGTTGTTTGTCAAAGAACACCTGATCATCGGCAAACTCCATTTCCACCTTCTCCGCACATTGAACAAGTCTTTCATAACTTTTGAACTCACGAGAATATAAATCCATTCGATAATTTGGCTTTAACCCTCAGTAAAAACTGTTGATTTTACTATCAAGATCTCGTATGAAATTTTGAGCATACCTTGCCAGTCGAGTGAACTTTGCTTTATAAGTAGCCACTGATTCATCCTCCTGCCTCAATTCTAGGAATTGTTTTTCCATCCTAATATGAACCACCTTAGGAAAATATATCTCAAGAAACATACCTTTGAATTCATCCCAGTGAAGATCATCAATATCATCACTATCCCTAAGATTTTTCACCATCCCCCACCACTGATCAGCTTCACCTTCAAAACGGTAAATAAGAAGACTAACCTTTTGATGTTATGAACACCCTATGACATCAAAAATCTTATCCAGTGCTTTAATCCACCCTTCAGCTAGCACGAGGTCAGATGATCCTCTGAATGATAGAGGATGTTGCCTCATGAAATGTTCCACCACTGACATGTTCCTCTGCGGTTGATCTGGATGATCTCGTACATGGATACCACCACCATTTATAGCCTGAGTTAATTTTTCCATCACTGCAACAAACTGTTCAGTTTTGATTCCGACCATCTCAGGTTGCTGATTTGGAAGGTTGTCTTCCTCCGGATGTCGTCCCAATATATCTTCTTTGTTTCCTCTGTGGAAAACCATTATGAACACAGAAATATCTTAGGTGAAGAAACATGGTAATCTTTAAATGCTATATCATTTCAATCATACCATAAATTAACTTATAATTTAACAATTTTCTGACTCCTAAAGTTGTCCAAACTGACATCTGTTACCAACTATAAGGCCCCATCCTTAAACCTTACTTAATATGGAATTAAATGAATAATTCACATTGAGGATCTTTTCATGATTTAGAGTTTTAGAGAATTAGGACATAACTATTACATCTCAAAATATTACAAAGTAGACACTTCTACTAATGTTCCATAAAATAAAAACTCTTAAAAAGAAACATGTCTAGTTCCATGTTTTAGAAAGAATGACTTTCTCTTGATATCATCCTTGACCCTATTCCACATTAAGTCATGTAAAAAACTTTTCAAAAAAACATGGGGTTAGCATAAAAAGCTCAGTAAGGGATACACAAAGAAGGAAAACTGTTAGTTTTTCAAAACATCAAGTAAACCATGAATACTTTATCAAAGTAACACTTTTCACCTTTATGAAGTAGTAAAAACTCTTCCCTAAATAAAAGATCATTAATTACCCTTTTTTAACCAATATATTACAATATACCCATATAAAAAACACATAACATATAAAGGTATCTTGGGACATAAACATACTTAAATGGAATAACCATACGGTCGACTTCCACACATATCACTTAATGGAATAGCCATATGGTCGACTTCCATACCCATTGCATTGGAGGTTATAATTTAACCACCCATCCTAGTATTCACGACACCACCCGTCATATGGTTTATCACGTAACCACCCATAAAATGTCCAAGCACCATTATAAAATCATAAGACATAAAACAAATATAATGGAAGGAAAACATTTCCACATTTTGATCACAATATATCAATTAAATATATTGATATAAAAAATCCATTATAAAAACCATTTTCAATACCAAAATATAAGAAAATTAAAACTTGGTATTTATTTTTCATTAAAAAACTTTATGGCTTGTAGAGGAATCTGAAACTCAAATAATGGCCATGGCGGAGGAGAAGACGTTGTCGCTGCATATGTATGACAAAAAGACATTCCCTTTTGTCATTTAGTAAAAACACTTCGTATAAAAAGATTCCTTTCGAATAAAAGTAAATTTCAAAGGGTTTTATACACCGTATAAAGGAAATTTGTGTATAAACCAAAATATGCCTCAATGAAAGGAGATTGAGACGAATTCCCTTACCTCGTGTCCGACGTGACTCGATTGCTCTTTAATATCCTGAAAAATAAACTGAAGTTAATTTTTACATTCTTATGAACCATTTTCAAGCTTATTATTCCTTTTATATCAATTATTTCCATGTTATAAACATTATGTAATCATTTAAGTTAATAATGTTTGTTTTGTCGATATTTGGTTCTTAAGAAGAAAGTGGACTTCTTACAATTACATGTTGTTCATGTTGTCAAAGGTTCGTTATATACATAATGATATTCATGATTTGGATATCATATATATCATATATATCATATATATCCATCATATACACGTATTTATAATAGTATATAACATTTAGAGGTAAGAAATGAAATGCACCGTTCATGGAGACTGTAAGCCGTACGTACGCATGAACGCTAATTTCATTTCTATTTCACATTTAATGGAGTGAAATCATAATTATATAAAGTAATATAATAATTACAATATAATATCATATATAATATCATTAACTCCATCATTTAAACATCCCACATATGGAATTAACAAATCAAATCACTTTGAGGGGGGGTAGTCTGCACTTCCTAAAATGATGATATCGCGTTCAACCATAATGTAAACCTTAAAGGTATCCCATAAATGAGAAATACATAATATTAAGGAAAACATAAACATAATACATATCATTTATAAATATAGTGACATCTTAATGGACACCATTAAAGGTGTTAAAAGAATATTGAACAATCATCGTTTCGTGAGGCAGAAATTAGCCAACCACAGAAACAGTATGTTCTTTAAACATAAGACGGAGGTGTGTGTAAGTGTAGCTCGAATACTTCTCATAAAAACATCCTAGTATATTTAATATACTGGTGGTGTTACAAAAGAAAGTAATAAAAATATTTTAGAGGGTTGGATAAGAAAAATAAAACTAAAGAACACAAGTGAAGACATTACCTTAAAATTGGGTAACTCTTCTTGGTTTGAACAAAAAGAATTCCTTGAAGAGCTTTGATTTCAAGGTAAGGCTTCAATGATTTGGAGAGGGATGTAGAGAGATAAAATGAGCAGATCTGGGATTAACCAAAGGCTTTAGTGGGGTGGGTAAGGAGTTAGAGGTGGGGGCCTTTTATAAGAGGAGAGGAGGGGCACTCTTGGAAAGTTAAGAAAAGACACTTTATTATAAAATTGTTTTCAGATAAAAAAGGTCCCACAATTATAAATTTCGAGGATAAGTTGATAAGGGTTCGAAATCCACCAATCCAATAGGTTTTTGACAAGTTTAGGTCTTAGATTTTACATTATCGTTTCATTTTATTTAAATCGTTAAATAATGAGGTAATCGCTGCATCATCTAGGTGTCGTAAATAATTTAATTTATTTAATGGTTAAAAATTATAAAAAAAATATCATGATGTAGGAAATCTTTTTATATTTCCAATTTATATTTATAGTCAAAATTATGAATTGTATAACCCCGTGTAAAAATTGTTTTAGGAAAATAATAAATGTTTGTGACATTATTATTTTAACATTAAATAAAAACTTATTAATGTCATTTTCCTACCAAAGTGGATCCATGGGATACCCAAGTTGACCCATGGATTTTTTTGGTCGGACATGAGACATGAAATAAGGGTAGGACATGTTTCAAGGTAATTTCATATTATTATAACATTATTTTTGCCTAAATTACACTAATTATCTATAATCGCGATTAATAAACATAAAAGTTACTATTCACCAAAAATTTATTTTAATCCCATTATACCACATTTTACATCCTAATGACAACCATGTATGTCGAAATTTTGAAAATCAAATCACAGAAGTGGTAAAGTTTCATTTAAATGAAAAATCATTTTTTTAAACTGCCACTTAGTGGTTTCACTATTCATCAAAAATTGAAGTTTTTCAGAAAAATACCAAAAATTCACCCTAAGCTATATTTTATATTCCGAATTCAAAAATTATGTCTATTATACAAAATTCAAAACATATAAGTTTCATTAATTAATTTAATGATTAATTCCCATTATGAAAACAAATAGCGCGTTTTTATGAAACAATATGTATCAATACATTGACACTAGTTTAAGTCCAATTTCAAAGTGAAATTAATTTCAATGACCACAATTGAATTAAATTATAAAAATATATTCTAATTGAACATTAAATCAAATTCAAAATATAATCTAATCATAGAAATATATTAGATGAAAAAGTTGTTTTGAAATAAAATACAACATTTTTCACTATTCATTAAAAATGAACTTTATCGGAAAAATACCAAAAAATTTACAAAAAGTAAATTTTGATGTCCCGATTCTAAAAAAGAGTTTTATTTGGTCCAATAGAATGTATAAGAGTGACCAAAACTATATTTAAAGAGATTTTTCCATCAAAAGGCGATAGTTCAACCTTTTAGTGAATATTAGAGTATCTATGCCTAAAATTGAATTGTTTTCTTATTTTAAGCCTTTATCTTTTATTGGATAAAAGTAAAAACATTTAAAAAACATATATAATCATATTTTAGTTATTTATATTCATTCCCACAAATACAATGGCTACGTGTTAACTACCATTTCAAAGAAACTCATTGTTGCGTATCAGGTACGCTATTGAACATAGCAACCCCTTTAAAGTAAAATTAATATTTAATTCAAAAATATTAATAAATATGAAAATGATTTATACTTTATTTACCTGGGATGTTACATTTGTTATATTTAAAATATTCATTTTAATGCTTATATTTTATAAATGAATAGCAAATAAAATTATCCCTTAACTTTAACATGGGTAAATCATTAATATGTACATGCTTGGGTAAAATGTCTATCATTCCAAAATGAGAATTTCCAAGTATTATATGCCAGAGAAAATTATCTACATCTATAGAATTGATAATTATTAAATTTTTATTAGATAGATCATAGAAATTAATCGAATGAATATTAACATTTCTAATAGAAGAAAATAAAAATATTAGTTATTAAAGACCATTGTTGGTACCAAAAAGTCCTCATACGAAAAAATATGAAAAGAGTACACCAATTCTAAGGGGATTCTTTTTAAAGCACATTCATGAATCCCTTCCACACTACGTCCTTTGTGGAACCCTCAGTACTGTGGCTGGTGAAAATCCATGGCCACCATTGCGATTGCCATAGAGTAAAGAGGTAGAAGACATAGTCGTTATGACAAAAATGTCATAAATATTTGAATCACATAGTGAACACGACTGACCCTACAATCCCTTGGAAATTAACTAAATCTTCTACGATCACCGCCGAGGGAATGATGGAGGAATTTTCTTCGATGAGAGGATGGCAGTCAACTTGTGGTTACGAAAAATTTGATGCAATCCAATTCTAATGGAATAGCTTCAATGGATTTTAAAGGCACTTTCATAGCTTCACACTGCCTATCACCTATAAATACCAGGATTCACTTCCACTCAATGTATGGATACCCCGACCATTTACCTTCACAGCTCCAAAATTATAAATAAGCATCTTCTCTGCGAATAATTGGAAAAAATAATCTCTTCAACGTACTTTAGAATAGACAAATACCTTTCCTTTAGCTCAAATACAGCCCCTCTTCAGGTAGGGATGCCCTTTGCAAATCCCATATTCCATTATAAAGGAAGAAGATACCTAATGCAACTCGGTTTTTCCCAAAGAACTCATGATTTTCAATGTACCTTCCATGAACATGTTGACTACATGCTAGTGCAGGATCACTGTGCATCATGGTGTACATTTCTTCGCAATGTTGCGCTTTGAAAGGCACCCATGTTCTACGATGTCCAACTCCACAAAAGAACATGAACTTCATGAATCACCCTTTATACACAAGAATACTTTATAACAAAGCTATCCCACCCCACATCATGAATCATACCCCTTCGTGGAGTCTCTCCACTCTATAGAGAACCAAGGCTTCATAGGGTCGTTTCCTGTGAACCCTTTTTATTCACAAACCCTTCTGTTATACGACTCTCCAGGTTTGATTGAATGGATTTCAAGGTCCCTTGGATAATTATTCATATTTTGTTTCTTTTTTTAATGATTCTTCACATAGTTAGGATAATTACTATTGCTTCTTCATATATCCATGTTGACGTGACCCCCAATATATCTCTTAATAACCTTGCATCCACAAGGAATTGTAGGGTCCTTTCCTTTGCCAAGGGTTAAAGTGTGCCAGTTATGTAAGTCCTAGGAGTGATTTGTGAATCCTCATCATAAGATCTTTGGGATGTTAAACTTCCAGGAATCATTATCTTTATCATATGGCATTAAACTATATCCTCACCCCGTTCAATTCACATTGGGTGCCAGGTCTATGACATTTGCCACTCCCACTGGTCTCAATGGGAGTGAGAACATCCTGATAGGTAATGTGATACTCCTTTCCTGGAATGAATTATATCCGTGAGGAATGCCAACTATATTTGTGTAATACCTTAGCCTTTCTTACGGGAGGTACAATACCTACTCCACCACTTTTCTACAGTTAACCAATGATGAAAAAGATACAGGAACAGGGATCTCTGATACCACGTCCCTCTCCCTTTTGGATTTATCACCATCAGGCCTCCATCATGGAGTAAGAACCAATATCAATCTCCCTAGGACACTAACCACGTGTAAACCCCGCTCTATTCCTTGTGGATGCACCATTTGAGACGTGATCATCATGTCTTTTCTGCATTTTTTTTCTCACACCTAGTAAGACTTATGTGAGTGTTGAGTTAGCTCCAACTATGTAATCCTTCATCAGAACATCTTAGTGTGTAAGGCCCCCCATTCTCGAACTATGTGGACATCGATCTATTCCCCCTCCCAGAAAGGTATGTAGGAAGCCTCCCTGATGTTCAATCTCATCATCCATGAGTCTCGACCACTTCATGTTGGTTCACCCCAGTCCTACATGACATTAAACTATATTCCCCTTTTCATCATGCCTGATGCTAAACTATATGTATGAAAAAAACATGGGGTTTGATCCATTTCCTCAAGAAAAGATACTTAGGAAGCCTCCCAGAGAATCAACCCCAATCTACGGTAAGTTGTTGTATAACCTTTGATGCGATTCAACACTTTAGTTCCCTCTGAGAATCAAACCAACTCTTCATATGCTAACAATGCATAATCACCAGCATGTTTTTGGGTATTAGTCCTTTGTTCACACCTTGATTTTATGCCCCATCTTGAACTTTGTGGGGTTTGATCCATGTCTCCTAGGAATGGTATATACGAATCCTCAATCAGGTCCAACCCTAAACACTAGAGAACCCATATGAGCTACATAGGGTTTGATCCTTATCTCCAAGATATGGTATGTTCGAATCCTCCAAGATATTTATCCCTAAACACTGATAAAACCATTCGAACTATGTGTCTTTTGAATATTTTTTTATAGACAGGGAATGTAAGAATCCTTCCCAATGTTCAATACCAATATATGGTATATTATGGTATCCCTTTTTTTGGGATATAAATATCTACTCTACCCCTGGGCATCACACAAACTCCCGGGCTACTAACCACGCATAAGCCCTAGAATGTTGTTGGGTCAATTTCCATTGTGCACACCCTGATTTTATGCCCCACCCTAAAATTTGGGGCTTTTGATCCCTGTCTCTTTTGAAGGGTACATAAGAAGCCTCCTTGAGATCCATCCCCAAACACTGGTAAACCCATCCGAACAATGTGGGTTTTGATCCTTGTATCCTATGCAGGGTATGTAGGAATAATCCATGAGGTCCAACTATAAACATTGGTAAACCCTTCTAAACTACATGGGTTTTTTTCCATATCTATTCAGAAGGGTATGTAGGAAGGCTCTATGTGGTCCAAATCCATACATTGGTAAACTCATCCAAACTATGTGGGTTTTTACCACAATATTCTTGGCATGGTAAGTATAAAGCCTCCATGTGGACCAACCCCGTACAATGGTAAACCCATCCAAACAACATGTTTTTTGATCACTATCACCTAGGAAGGGTACTTAAGAATAATCTATGAGGTCCAACCCCAAACACTGTTAAACTCATCCAAACCACAAGGGTTTTTATCCAATTCTCCTAGGAAGGGTACATAAGAAGACTCCCTATGGTTAAACCCCAATCATTGGTAATCATAGGTGTCCCCTTAGCTGGGACCCACATCCTAGGTCCATCCCAGAAAGGCATCAAACCAACTCCCAAGAAGTTATCCAAGAGTAATCCCCAGTATGTCTTTGGGTTACGGTCCTCTGCACACACCCTGATTCCATACCCCATGTTGAACTATGTGGACTTTCATTCCATATAATGGGGATACCTAGGAAGCCTCTTTGAGGTTCAATCCCATCCCTCACATCCCATCCTGGCCTCTCCATAAACCTTTGAGTTTCGGGAAGGTCATGACCTAACCTATAGGTTCTAATTCCTCCAGGTCCCATCCAAGCATCCATTCTCTTGAGCCTCCCCTTTAGGTTTCCCATCGTCCCACCGAACTATATGGACTTTGATTCCCTGACACAGCGACACGTAGGAAGTCTTTCTGTGGCTCAATACCAACATCACGATCATCATCATGATTGTTCCCTCTCCACTCACTCCATCCTTATACACATCATCTATATCCATCCTAGTTCATACATGGGCCTCTAAATACTGGTGAGATCACAAAATTCTATTTGGAAGCTCACCATGCATAAGCCCTACATAAATCATAACCATACAACTCAGATTGTCCCTCTTTTGATAGTCCTCTATCCACGTGTAATCCCCAGCATGTCTGCAAGATTTTTTCTTTTGTATACATCCCAATTCATCACCACTTAGAACTAGATGGTTTTTTATACATGTCTCTCAGGATATGGTATGTTCAAAACCTCACTATTGTTCAATGAAAGCTAACAGTAAACCCTGTCGTCCCCTTTGAAGGGACCCAAGAATCCTTGGATCCGTCTTCATTGGATGTTCTGATCATCTCATCTGGTAAACTTTCAAGGTTATCCCTCTTAAAAATGTTCCCTTCTGATCTACTCCCATCTGTGTTTCTATCAGGTCAATCTATCTATTTTAGATGTTAAACATTCATAATAACTTTTGTTAATCATGGGAAGCTGAAGAAAACATAAGACAAATTTCTTATGGCCAATAATTCCCCTTACTCGATGTGTGATGCCTCGAGCTTCTTCAAACTCAAGAAGCCATATCATAAGAGTAAAGGACCCACACAAATAATGGTTTTAGAATCCAAACAATCTAGTGATGTCCAACATGACTAATCCCCCGATCGAAGGTTTCTTCTAGATTTGACCCCCTGGAATATCCTGACTGAAGCAGTGAAATTAACCAACAACCACAAAGATATGGCACTAGGAATAGTTTAATGAACAAGGTATTAATCTTTAGGGGAGACCCATACAAGGTGAAGAATTATGAGGAGGAATCCATAGAAGGAGGAACCAAAATCCAATCATCAAATTTCAGTAAAATAGAAAACATACTTAAATAAGTGACAGATTCCATGCACATTTGGAAAGAGAGAATGCATGGAAACAATGCATCGTGTCCTCGACAAATGGATGCACACCCCAACGAAAGTGTCAAAAATAGAAATTGTGAACTAGAAATGAATTTATTCTCCTCAATTAGGATATTAGTAGTGTTTGAGGAATCAAGAGACAATAATGTCCCTAGATCCAGCTATTCGGTGCTATGTCCCACATTGAAAATAGTGGGCCTAGGGTAAAACTCACTAGAAATTGGGGAATTTGGTTGTTGGACATCCTAGTCTGCAATGTTATGAGTGTGGATCCTTCCCACCAATCATTGTAGTTGGAACAATTATGGGGCACCGGATGTCGCTTTCCGCTTGTCAGCGTTAATGGTTGAATCATAATTCTATTTAACACCCAAGCTTCTATAATAGGAAACCAATAACCACCCACCCACCGACGTAGGGGTTAGGGAAACACCAACACGGTAAAACCACACAGCTCCATCTATTCTACGACAGCCTCCACATTCATTTTTGTTGGGCGCCCATGCTACATCTCACCATATGATCTCTTTTAGTGGAGGGATATCAACGACCTCGTTGGACGGTATGGGAAAAAATGATTATCCCAACTCTGGATATGGAAAGAAAGGACATAGAGTCTTCTTCACCTCATCGTCGTCTTCACCCCAAGGGCCGTGTAGGGTATAACAACTCCCCATTCCATCCTAGAACCATTTCAATACCCTCTCCCCAGAACGCATAGACAACTCGCTCCCTTATGCCAATAAGGGGAGGGATGTCCAGTACAGCCCAATAGTGGTATCGTCCTACAGGCCACCAAGAGGTTCCCCAGATGGTTGCGTCAGCACCACCACCACATCCTGCAGGCTGAGGATTTGGTGAGTAGAACACCGGTACCCCCGGTCCCAGTCCGGTTATCCAGACACCAATGTCAGGTGCAAGCTTAGGAGGATTCTCACCAAGGGGTGTCATCTTTAATGGATATAGTGGGTCGTTCCACTACAAACACGTACCATCAATTTCCTATTTATACTGAACATGGGAACTTTTACTCCTGACCTAAATCGAGGCCCCAACTGCCCTACAGACAGGATAGAAATACTCTCCCGGTTGCCGACACAGGTAGGGCCCATCGTGGGCCGACCCATGGTGATAACATCCGACATGGAAGACCTCCATGTGCCACCCCAATGAGAGCATAGGTCCTCCACAATCCCAAGATCGGCATGGAATTCCTCCCCATACCAGCATCAGTCTGAGCGAAGGCCCTCCCCACCGCTCTGATATCCAACACAGTGGTTCCTTTCGTAGCCATGATCCTAGGTATAGAATATTTTCTCCTATAATGGGTCTTCGATGCAAAGATACTACTTGCTCAGTCAAAAATCAAAAAGGGGGGAATCCCCATGCTCTTACCATAACCGAAGAAGGTCCTCCTTGCCCAGATAATCAGAGAAGCGGAGGTCTACCTCACTTTATTGGAGTCCAATGTGGAGGTCTTCCCAGTGTTAATTTTGACTAGTAAGAAGGCCATCCTCCTACAATAAATTTTAAGAGAAACAAACATGAAACTAATACACATTATCCCACCATCATCATTGGAGGTCCTACCCACTCCTACACTTCTCAGAGGGATTCCCTCAGCTTTCCAACAAGTGGACATAGAGGCCCTCCCCATGTTCTTTTTTCATTTTAATCGGTGACCCTCGCACCCTAACTCACCTAGGTGGAAGTACACTCCCCCCAAAATCAGTTCGGCCAAAATTTCTCCTCGTATCAAAAAAATAACCTATCAGAAAGAACCATCCTGGTGAACGAGGGTGGGTCGCCTTTGCCAAACTTAGGATACTGGGATGTTTCAGACCATGATTTAACCCTTCTACTTTTTTAAATCTAAGGATGAGTGTGATTTGATAATAGAACCCTCACCTAGATCCTCTTTGTCTAGGTCCAAGGCTGGAACAAGGCATATAAGCCTCATCCTTCGATAAAGTGAGTTCCACCATATTAACACCTCCCAACAAAGATACATCTCATAGGTGGATTATTTGAAATCTTTTTCGGGTCTAGTCGTGAAATCCTCCCTATCATCAATAGTATCATTCTCTATCTCATCCATAGGTCGCGTAGAGTAGTTTTGAGGACCAATAGAAGACACAAAAGTAGCATAACCCACCATCAGTAACCTCATCCCTTACACGGGAAGTTGTGGTCTACATTCTTTCTTATAAAGATGTGGCAGCGCGGTCATTTCATTCTCCAGAGGAGAGTCCAAGATGCGGCGGCATTTCATGTCTCTTTTAAAATTCTCCACTAGCCAGTCTACCATCTCATGGGTTTTCTTCAGTGCCCCTACCAGTCCCTCATCAGCCCCATGGCGATGATTTGGTAAATAAAGGGCCAGATCCCAAGTCTAAGATGCAGATATTTTCGAACATCCTGGTAGCATATCATTTTTAATAATTTTTCTACCCAGTTGTAACCACAAACGTAAGTATGCTGAAATATCTTACCCAGGAGGAGGTCGCTGGTTTTCACCATACCCTCTAGGTGGTGTACATTTGTCTCCATTATCGGTGGCAGGCATACCCTATGATCCAGGAACACATTAAAGATATTTTCTAGCAATTACGCATGGTCGACGTGGCTAGGCACCCTGTAGAAAAGTGTTGTAACACCCAAATCATCCACGGTACGTTTCCCTTGGAATAATGAAATAGCTTGAACTGTACGCAACTTCTAGATTCTAACACACAACGACCAATCAAACTAGCTGTTATGAATAGTAATGCCCACTTTTATAAGTTTTATAAATTTTATTTTTCAAAATGGACTTCATTTTTGGATTTTGAATATCAACATTTCCTTAGGATTACTTTTTTGTAATTTTCTAAAAACATTCAGTTTTTGATGAATAGTGAAAAATACTGAATTATAATTAAAAAAATTAATCAATATAATTTATAGTGTTAAATTATAAATTTTAATTGTTTTAAAGTATCATTAGATTATAATTTTACCATTAAATATAATTTAGGTAATTGGGTGTAATTTCACATTTAAACTATACATAAAAAATTTCAATCTTTTGATAGTTATTTTTTTTAAACACACCTTATTTTTAGACAACAAGAAATAATTTAAAATTATTTCTTTCTACTACTGTGTTTTGAATTTGGTAAAATGGATTCTATATTTGGAATCAGGAGGTCCAAATTGTGTAAATAAGAAACTTTTATTTTGAGAAATTATGAATATTTTCTTCAGTAAATATTTTATTTACGTTGGTTAATGGGCAAATCTGGTAAATAAGGGTGAACAAATACTATTATATTAATATTTAATTACCCTAAAATGTGTCATATTCCTTTTTTTTGTTACATTTCCGATCATGGGTATCCTTGGTTCAATTTTAAAACCCCATGGAGCCACATGAGAGTGATAATGAGATTTTATATTAATTAATATAAGGTAAAGACAAAAATGACATAAACATTGATCTTTTAGTAAAATATTTTTTACAAGGGGTTATATAAGTTATCTATTCTACTATAAATATTTATTTCAAATCTAAAAAGATTTTCGATATCATGGTATTTTTTTTAATTTTAAGACATCAAATAAATAAAAATATTTGATGATTTTATTTTGAACATGAGTCTTCTTATCTTCAAATTTAATGAGTTTTGGACCTTTATAAACCAAAAATAATTATATAATAAAATAATATAGTCAAACAATCCTAAAAATCCCCTCCTCCCCCTTATAAAAACCTCTCACCTCTAACCCATTTCTCACACCTCCCAAGCCCCTTGGCTAATCCATCCTCTACCTAATTAAGATTCTTAGATCCATCTCTTTCTCTGAGAAGCCTTACCTTATGTAGAAGTAACATCAAGGAATCCATTTGGCTCAAAACAAAGAGAGTTACATGCTTTAAAGGTAATATCTCCTCTTATGTTCTTTTCTTTTCTTTTACTTATCCAACCCCATAATATCTTTTTATTCATTTCTTTTATAACAACAAAAATATCTTCAATATACTAGGTTTTTGATATGAGAAGGAATTGAACTACACTTACACACAGCTCCATCAAATAGTTATAGAAGATAATGTTTCTGACGACGACGAACTACTGCCTCACGAAACAATGACTATTCAATCTTCTAATACCACCTCTTATGGTGCCCATTAGGATGGCACTATAACTATATATGATATTAATGAAATTTATTGTACCTCTAACATTATTTAATTCTATTTTATAGCATACCTTTATTCTTTTCATTTTGCATATATACGATAATTTCATTTGAGAAAGTGTGGACTACCACCCCCACAAACATATTTGACTCATTCATACCATACATGGAATGTATAAAGGATTGTGTAAATGAACTTAAATAACATATATAAAATATGATATTATACTGGTATAATAATATTCCTATGTATCATTTGTTCTTCTATGATTTTAAAATAAAAAAACTAAAATGGAAGTAGCGTTCATGCGTACGTACGGATTACCATCTCAACAAATGTGATGAGAATTTTTCCCCATCGTAACCATTCAATAATAATTTTCATTTTATTATTGAAAATAATATTTAAGAACATTATATCCTTCGGGATTTGAATGAAATACATCCAATACATAACAAACATGACTTATATAACAGAATAAAAAAAGGAAAACAAAGTAGTTAACACACAAAACAATGATACAACTAAAATATTATTTAAAAAGCACAATTATAATATCATATATGATATAATATTTATGTATGTGGTTCTTTTATTATTCAATAACAATGATTTGACTATTATAAAAGATTTTAACATACCCTCATCCAAGGAAAAATAAAATGTAAGGGTCAATTTCACAATCTCATTATTATCCGAGGTTTTTTTAAATAATTGTCTACTAGGACCACTTTATCATCCACATCGGTGTTTCTTAAAAATGTATTTCAAAACATTTTTACTATTTACTAGGAAATGGGTTAATTTCATTTATACCCTTGTTTGACATTTTATAAAATGGTTCGAAATGAATCTTTCCAACGCTTCCCAAACAGGGTACTTTATGACCTTTTCGACAAATTAAGGTGACAATGTTTTTTTAATTATAGGATGAGTGATGTTATTCTCCTTAATTATAACACCTTTGAGGCTTACCTTACAATTTTATAATAATATTTTCAAAATAAATGTTTTATTTTATAATTACATGGATTTTGAATTATTTCAAAATAGAATGAGATATTTCTCTAAAATAGTATTGATTTCATCTATGTCAAAATATTTTAATGTATTTTATACTTTTTTGAAGATGATTTATTATGATACAAATCTTTCATATTGTATTGATGGTTTTATCATATGTTTGGCTATGGATGTGTTATTTTTATACCCTTCATGGTTTATGGTTAATGTATTAAACATTCGTATGCTAGTTTTAATATGAATGATTATGTTATGTTTTATCCTTTTAATATGAAGAATGCATTGGACTTATTAAGAGATGGGTGGAGCCCACTATAGCTCCTTGATGCATCAGTGTGTCTAATGAGGTAAACTACTGTCTTGGCACAAGGCCTTTACAAAATCTTATGTGTAGTCTTAGCATGAGGCCTTTACTATATGGTTTTTATGTCCGAAATTATGCATTCCATCAGTATGAAATTAGCTATTGATATTACATGTGACTATTAGACTAGTAAAATATTCTTGTGAATATGTAAATGGCACTATTTTATTTATCATTTCCATATTATTTAGAAGTTAAAGTTTAAAAGGAATTTTTTATATATTTCCTTAAATGTTTATGTTTCATTAAGAAATTTTTGGCTATACTATTTTCCTTACTAATCATCTAAGCTCACCCCTTTCAATGTTTTATTTTTCCCAGGATGTGAAAAAGTATTTTAAGGTTGACCTACAAAGTTGGGCTAGGGAATAGTAATTTGATCAATAGATTCAAAATGATTTTTTGTTTTTATTTTAGGATGTAATATAAAACATATGCAAGTATCCTGTACTTCCAAGGCTACTAAACTGATCGGTATTTCAGGATTTCTTATGATGGGATCATGACAATGTTTTGTAATAATGCACTAACTCGGGGGAACTGGGGTCGTGGCGTTAGAAGTTCCCTGAGTCGCCCGGTCTGCATCAGACCCTCTAGAAAGGATGCGTTTAGAGATTTTAAGTGCTCTACAAAATTATTAAGAAGGCTTCCACCCATGATCAGATATGTGGTTGGGGGTAGTATGTAGCCCTTCATTTTAGTTCTAAATAGTTCATTCTCGACATTACAGGAAATATTGAGGATACACCTTCATGTATAGTTACAGTTAACATAGAAATACTATTAGAGGGAGAGAAAGATATATATCTCTTTAAATAGAACATACCCACAGGGGGTGCTACACCTATTAGTTCCACTGGGAATGTTTACTCACCATTAAATAAATTTATTGTGCCTTCCTCCACCTTCTGAGTCATTATCCCTTGTTCAGAATCCCGATAAGGGAAAAAAGCATCATGGAGTCGTCAAACCCTATGACCCATCTGGCTCGGTAAAAAAGATGGAAGATTACCTCAAGAATGTTTTGTTGCGTCAACATCTTGTGAAGCATAAAACGATGGTCAACCACTATCTAACTGAACATGATGTGTAATGAAGACCATACAAAATTAATATTTCACCAGGGAAATAGGGGAAGGTACACCCACCCCCTCCACCCCCCAGCGAGTTGCCTCCGGCTGACATTGACCATCATTCCCACATAGACAAGGTAGATAATAGTGTTTATGGAAAGAGTGCATGATATGTAATGCCAAATCCACCCAAATTTCATGATAACCCTCTTCAGAACCTTTCTCCGGTTCCCCGAGCCGATCCATAGGTGGTCCCCCAGTCCCAAAGGTCATCCCACCATCTGCTCTATTAGATGTTGGGCATTCTTATCATGATGACGAAACTTCCAATCCATTGGTGGTTAGGTATGCTTTTCAAGACAGGAGGCCTCACATAGATGATTCTATGGAAGCTCTCATTCCCTACCTCAAGGATTAAGAAACTCGATATGTTGCAATACTACATGATGGAAAGCCATATCAGGCATGGGTGGTTGAAATTACATCGCCCGTTGTTTTGGAAATCCTAAATTTTCCCCCTTTAATGGTGCGAAAATTCTGCTATAGCATCTAGACCACTTCATGTTAATAAGTGGACCCATGTTGTGATCTTCAGCGCTACAGGAGGCCACCAAACTCAGTTGTTTCATACAAACATTGGAAGGGCCTTTGTTTTTCTGGTACAATGAGCTGCCCATTGGTACAGTGGCTGACTAAGAGGATTTTCGTAGGAATTTTTTTTACATGTTCAATTCTACTACCTAGAATACGAGTATTTTATACCTCTTCATGGTCGAGAAAATCCCTGATGAGCGCGCCTCAGACGTTTTCAACTAGTGAAAATATCCCCCTACTCCCATGACATGTTGCTGAATTTGGAATAACTACTGATAATGTGTGTGAGAAATGTAAAGACAGAACTCTTCCCCTCTATCATCAAATAGATCTTAGTAGAGGAATTTCAGGATTTCACAAAAAAAATCCCATCTTCTAGAAGAAGGGTTGCAGCAGTCCAAGCTGGCACATCTGTTGCCTCTAGTGGTTTCTGTGAGAACAGCTCTTAAGGATGAGCTCACCGTGGTAGCACAAGTAGAGTTTCTTAGGAAGATTGAATTATTACTAGTGGTGCTACCTCCACTCCCTTCTTAGGCCCGACACCTTATGCGTAACCTACAACCCAGCTGTCCCAACATCAATATCAAATGACCCCCTACGTAATGGGTCGCTCCCACCTAGGTGAGATAACCAGATTCCACCGCCTTGATAGGCTCACCCAACCTTTCTTTATGGTCGGGCTCCAATAAACTACTTCTTGGATAGAAGGAACATGACCTACTCATTTAATGAGTCCCGGGTCCCCATTTATTTCCAAGGTGCCTTGGAACAGGGAATTCTATGGTTGTCGGAATGCAGGAGGCCTGAAGAGGCGGATCCCACTAATCACCCATATAACTAACCCTTTCAGAAGATCATGTGCCCAACCTCAATCAATGCTATGGATTCAAATACTGAATCCAAGAGAAGTTTAATAATAATATAGTTAGTTTAGGTCCAACCATGACATAGGTGGCATGCACATTCATAACCTGACAGCTACAGTGACAATGAAGGTGAGTAGTAGAAGGTTCCTAACTGCGGGTCCCAAATATACGATGACTAGATAGCTCATAAGGCATTCTCCCATTCCCATGGTATTATCCATGAGTTTTTGAACCAACTCAAGCCTTCAGATGTCGTCACATAACCTATAAACACTACTTCTGTGTCAACATCTCAGCCTTCCTCTTCTCCGAAGGGCAGGCATTGACAACACAAGGGATGAAAAAGTACCCCTGATGCCATCGACATCCCATAATATTAGATATTTCAGGATTATGGAGTTGGAAATTTCCCCTAGAATCCATCTAGTGTTTGAGGATTCTTCATGTGATAATACATGGTACATTTTGGTTTACACCATGGAGCTGGTAAACCCCTACGTGATTCCTGGAGACGATGACCAATAGACAGATCCTCTTAACATTCCCAGCCATCTCCACCATCGATAGAGCTATGGTTATGTGAGGTGTTATAATTATTCAATTGATAATTCCATCTAGGTTGTGCATGCCATAAAAACTTGACAATAGACCCAACATAGAGCTCAACACGTGCACCATCTCATCTTGTTTCACCAGATCTGCCTCCACCGCTGTTTGGGGTACATTATCAGGCGAAGCCAGCACAATCATACTACAATCTACCAAGTTCTTTTATGGATCAGCCTCATTCATCAGGCCCCCATTTGGTAGTCTATCAACCTGTTTCAACTAGTGAGCCGTGGGACATTCCCAGCACTAGTCGGCCGACATTTCACTTAGAAGGTCCCGTCATACCTTCTTCCATATAATGACTACCTATCATAAGAACATTATGATTGAAATAAAAGTATGATATAATTATGCATATTTCCCGAATTCCTATAAAACTATATATCATTGGGATCTTTTCCTATCAATGGATATGCATGAAGTCTTTGCGGAGGCTTTAAAAAGCCCCCTTTAGTTTGAATTGGAGGAAGCAGTGGCAAAATCCATCAATGTTGCGGCAGCCGAGCATACAGAATGTCAATCCATTATCTATTTATCTAGGGAAGATGAAATTTCTCCCATGGAGGGGAATATCTTCCCACTGTAGATCTATGGATATTTCAACAATGTAGAGGTTCACTATTGTATTTTTGACATAGGGTCAAGGATCAACCTCATCCCGTCACGGACACATAGAATGATGGGGTTGTCCGAGGATGATCGAAGTACCAATGACCTAAAAATTCATGGTTATGACAGGACCGAATATACAATGGTTGGCATGATCAACCTGAAGACCCAATTCTGTGGCCTAGATTCTAGAACCACGTTCATGGCTGTCTCACAAGACACCACCTACAACGTGTTTATGGGTAGGCCATGGCTCCACCTGTTCATGATTGTCCCTTTTCCATATCACCAATTCATTAAGTACTCCCTTAATGGTCAAGTAGGGTTAATTTAAGGTTATGTGTCTCCCTTTTATTATTGTAAATCTCTCTACCTAGATTCCAATCACTATAAGAGCAAGGATAATTAGATTCAAGAAAACAAGTTGACACACAATGGTTGTGACCGACCCATGGAAGGACCTGGATGATTCCTACATTTTCCTAATCAACCGATTGGAGGCCACGACTCTGGATTTGTGGAAATTCTTTGTTCTATTTGAAATGACGTGTAAGAACATTCCTAGGTCTAAGGGAAGTTGTAATAACACCTCTTATTGTTATAAAAAAACTGGCTCAAGTGATCCCAAATCCCCCTAATCTAATATTTTATTGGGATGTCTGCCCCAAGGAAACGAAAATGTGCCATACTTGCTTGTTTCTCCAGGCTAAGATAAACTGGCTCAATATAACGCGCCCCTATTTCTTTTATATCATCAAGAGTGGCCCATTGTATCAAAATCCATATGAGATCAGGTTAACAACTTTTATAACTTTTGTTTTGGTAGCGTAGGTCCCCGATGCGGTGTCCAACGCCGCTCAGGCTAGTGCCGGAGTCCCGTCAGAATTTGTTGACTCGGAAGAATCACCTCCCACAGAGGAACCCTACCGCGTAAATGAAGAAGAATATTTATAGGATGATCAACCCTATTTCGATGTGGGAATCACTACCATTATCAATTAATTGGTACATTTGATCCTCGATAATGAGATGTATTATAAACCCACATTGATCAGTGCCATTATGCATTTCAAATATAAACAACAATGCATGGACTTCATGAAGTAGAATCATGATGTATTTTCATCGAGTTATGATGAGATTATAGGACAAGATCCTCATGTCATCTTCAACTACCTTGGCCTTCTAGAAAATTATCTCAAGGTTAAAACAACCTCCCATAATGATGCACCCTTATCAAGGTTACATGGTTGAGGATGTGGTTGATATGTTCATCATATCTAAAATCATCAAGGAGGTCTAGTACCCCCATGTGATTATAAATATTGTTCTCATTAGGAAGAGGAATGGACAGATCAGATTCTGTATCAATTTTCGGGATCTTACCCATCATTGCCTAAAGGATTAATTTATCCTTTGTATGATAGAACAATTGACTACTACCATAGCTAGGTTTTAGTATCTCTCTTTTAGGGATGGGTATTTTTTATATAACCAAATCTGAATGGCCTGGAAGGTTGAATTGTATACTACGTTTGGGGAACCAAATCATTCATTATGCAATCAGGTAATGCCCTCTGGTCTATATAAAATATGTTCCACCTATCAGCATTCCATGCATCATATATTTAAGATGATACACAAGACATCAGTGGAATACTACGTGGAAGATCGTTTGGTCAAATCTCACCAGTTCTAGGACCATCTTAAAGATATCTATAGTGAAAAAACCATCTCTTGCTTTACTATTAAATAATCTTTAATGTAAATAAAATAATATAACTACACATAGAGGATCCAAATGTTTGGTGTCTTGGGAAAACAAAGACCATACATAACAATTACAACGTCAATCATAAAAATATATTCAATATATTCTTCTCTAAATTCTTTCTGGCACTTGAACACTCCTTAGTACATGTGGCCACGTGAGGATATAAATAAAAAGGGGTGAGATAGAATCTATGTAAGGGGGAAAATAAGAACAATATTTCATGGAGTGAGAATTATTATAACTAGGGAATGATTCATGAACATGGGAAAATCATTAATAAAAGGAATGAAATCTGGCAATGCATAAAAATGAAACATCATGTTTTAGTGGTGAAATACCACACATAATTATGAACAAATATAGAATCTAGTTCACAAATCATTTCTAAATTAATCATGATATTCATCACTTTACCCAATTCATTAGAGAGATGCATAATTCTGGGTGAACCTGTCACCATTAGACATTCATATTGCACTACATAATTATGGGTGCACCCGTCACATCATTACATTATCACTTATCATGCATGCCAAAATGAACGTATAACTAAAATAAACATAAAAAAACCATTTAAATTAATGATTTTCATCTCAAAATAACACATTCATAAACATTGGGTTCCAAAAGGAAAGAGGGAATAACATACATGTTATAAGAACCATAAATCTTGAATGAGAAGTAAAAGGTGTATTCTTAAAAGAAGTTTTCTTTTGGAAAACATTTGGTTTGAAATAAATACCAGTGACAAACATGATTATCTCATAGAAGGAAATACAATGATTCAAAAATATTTTTAAGAAGTAACCATATCAAAATGGGGTGAAAGAGGGAGAACCCAAAGGATGAAAGTTGGGTTCGAGAATTTTCCCCTTACCTTATATCTGAATGCTTCCTTCTCTTTAAGGTCCTATATAATGAAATTATATTAATTAGATATAAATTATAGAACCTTTTATACATTAATAGGGGTCATATTTTCATTATGTTTTTTATGGGCCTCTTGATAAGTTATAGTGTTTAAAAAACATTGTTCGAGAATGTTTGTTTTTATAGTTTTCTTGAGAGTTTCACATGTATTCTTGAATTGATGTTCATGTAGAACATGGATAAACATCCAGAACATATATTCCACATTACTAATGATATTACAGAATTTAAAAATATATTATAATGGTTTACATTGTATTATATGTGGATGAATGATTTGATAAAAATTAAATGATGATTATTTGAGTTAATTTGGGCCATTTTTTACCACAACAAACTTGTTTTGATTTATCATTTAGTAATATGTACATAATTTAGTACCAGAACATTAAATAGGACTTAATACATATAAAATATTCTGCTTGAACCATAAAAATGGTTTCATGACCATATCTGAAGGTAGAAATGAAAAAATAAATCATGTTATTCTTGAAGGTGATAGATTAACACCTCACGAACAACGTTTTTTTATAAAATAAAAGGAAGAGGAGAAGGGGGTTGGATGGTATAATATCCCATTAGTGTCATAAAATTAAATTATATGTATGATATTGGAGTTACTATACCATTTGGACAAAGATATGTGGGGAGATAATTAGAAAAGAACATCAAATTGAAAGGGAATTAAGGGAGAAGGGGGAGTGAAATTACATCTTGAATACTCCTCATGAGATCCTAATTAAAGGGCATGGGATCGGTATTTTGATGAGACCAGAAGATGTTGGATTTTGTGGAGGGTCTAGGTAGAAATCTTGGTCAGAGTTTAGACAAGGTTTGAAGCTTGAGAGGTGTGAGGAAATGAGGGTGTGAAGGGTGGTATTTATAGTAGAGGGGAGAGGGTATTTCTCAATATATAATTCATTAATTTCTTATTTCCCCAAGAGATAAGGAATATTGACTCTTCCATAACCAAGAATAGTAATTATAAAATGTGATCCCAAATCAAGTGGTCCTACATCAGTAGAACATCATACACGACACTATAATTAGCTTATTTTGCATATTTTGCAAAATATGGTATTTCACTATTCATAAAAAATTCAAGTATTTTAGAAAAAACCCAAAAATGAATCCCTACCACTAATTGTTGTGTAAAATCAAAAACAATTTTCCATTTTTCAAAAATAAATTTCTAAATATTATTAATCTAATATTTAATTAAAATCACAATTTACTTGAAAAAACAGTTTTTAAAATTAGAACTGATTTTATAATGGATTCAAAAATTACTTGAGGACTTATAAAATTATCTTAAATCTTGAAGAAATAT
Source organism: Viscum album (assembly GCA_963277665.1). Taxonomy (NCBI): domain Eukaryota; kingdom Viridiplantae; phylum Streptophyta; class Magnoliopsida; order Santalales; family Viscaceae; genus Viscum; species Viscum album. The sequence goes on from OY728133.1 coordinate 1,286,638,919, forward strand.
ATTTTTTAATTTATGAACACATTTTAATAAAATAATTTTTATAATTAATTAATTAATTATAATTAATTATTGATGACTTACAAAAATACCATTACTTTTCCTATGGTGAAATTGTCACTTATAAGATGCCTTAATTTTATTTAATTATTTACTGGTAAGGATAATATTATTTTGGTTGATTTAATATTCATAATGGTCATATTCATTTTCATAAGGGTAGGTAACTATTCATAAGGGTAGGTTATTATTCACTAAAAATTATTTTTGTTTTATTATACACAACAGATCATCTTGAACACAACCGTGTATATCGGATTTACAAAATTCAAAATATAGAAGTGGAAAAACTATGTTTAATGGTCACATAGTATTTAGTATCATGATATTAAATTTTTATTCCAAATGTGATTATAATCTAGGGAATAATTATAAGAATGTAATTCCATTAATAATACTTTTGGTCATTATATTCTTCCCCCCTTATAAAATTTTACCCCCAAAATTTCATTTTACACAAACAGGTGGGGGTACTTCTCCTTCATCACCTCCTCTGGTTCCCATGTACCTTCTTCAAACTTATGGTTTCTTCACAACACTTTGACAAGGTGGGTTGACTTCTTGCATAGAACAATATGTCACCTATCTAGAATCTCTACTTGATGCTCCTCATAAGAGATAAATCTTCCAGGTGTACCACCTCTGAGTTTAGTACATGTTAGGGATCAGGTATGTACTTTGTCAGGAGTGACATATAAAACACATCATGAACATGATCCATATTCGGTGGAAATGAAAGCTGATAGGCCACAACTCCTATGCGGTCAAGGATCTCAAAGAGGTAATGTACCTTAGGCTTAACTTCCCTTTCGTTCCAAACTCCATTAGACTCTTACATTGTGATATTCAAAGGAAGATTTTATCTCCAAAATTGAACTCCAAGTCCTTTAAAAGGTTGTTAGTGTATATCTTTTGCCAACTTTGTTCAGTTTTGATGTGTTTCTAGATTACATAATCCTTCTCAGACATCTCTTCCACAAGATCAGGTCCAAGTATATTTCCTTCTCCAACTCCATCCCAACAGGTTGGAGTTCTACATCACTTTCCATACAAAGCTTCATATGGATCCATTTGAATAATCGAGTGGAAGATATTGTTATATGAGAACTAAACCAATGGGAGATGATGATCCCATCCACCTTTGAATTCTAGAGAGTAGGATCTTTTCATATCATCATGCATCTGAACAGTCCTTTCAGATAGTACATCAATTTGGGGGGTGATAGGGCGTGCTGAAATTTATTTCATTACTCAAAGCATGTTGAAGGCTCTTCCAGAATTTAGATGTGAAACTTGGATCACGATCAGAGACAATTGATAGTGGAACTCCATGTTATCTCACCACTTCCTTAACATATATCATTATAAGTAGTTCAAGCGATAGGTCTTCCCGAATATCAATAAAATGGGCAGTCTCGGTGAGTCCATCAAACAAAACCCGTATCGCATTATCTCCCTTCGATGACTTTAGGAGACCCGTGACAAAGTCCATAGTAACATTCTTCCATTTCTACATGGGTATAAGAAATGGCTACATCAACCCTATAGGCGTTTGTCGCTTTTATTTAACTTTATGACATACTAAGCACCTTGAGATAAATTCTGCGATCTCCATTTTCATGTTATCCCACCAGAAGGGTTCTCAGAGATCACAGTACATCTTGGTACGCTGAGGATGGATAGATAATGTTGAGCTATGTGGATTGTCCAGTAGCTCCTTCTTTATTTCAAGTGATGAATGAACACATAGCCACGTTCCAAACTGAATCACACCATTATCTTCGATAATGAACTCTTCCAACATCCCTTCCTTTATAGAATTCACCCTCTTTTGTATCTCTACATAATCACTTGGTGCTTCCTTAATATTCTCTTGGATGGGTGGTTGTGTAATCATTTGGGAAAGGTTGGATGTATCCCTTTCCCTTATGATTTCAAAATCCATCCTTTTCTTATCCAAGAATATAGGGTATTTCTCAATCTGTAACATGGATAGAGTAGAAGGTTCATTTCTACTTAGAGAAACAGATACCTTTTTTTCCTTTCCTAGATGATAGTGATTAGAGTAATAATAATTCTTGATTCACTCTAACCATCTCTTTTGACACATGTTGAGATCCTTATGTGTGAATATATACTTTTGTCTCTTGTGGTCGATGTATACGTCACACTTCTTTCCATAAAGGTAGTGCCGCTAGATTTTCATGGAAAAAATCATGGCTACCAGCTCTAGATCATGCGTCGGGTAGTTTTTCTCATGGATCTTTAACTGTCATGAGGCATAGGCTATCACATTATCATTTTCCATGAGTAGAAAACCCAAGACATTCTTTCAAGCATCATTGTATATCACAAATATTTCTGTACTTTTTGGAAGTGTGAGTACATGTTGAGTGATCAGCCATCTCAATAGCTCCTTAAAGACTCCCTCACATTGTTCCATCTAGTAATACTTTAACCCTTTCCTTGTTAACTTAGTTAGCAGGCATGAAAATCATGATAATTTTCTCACAAAACATCTGTAGTACCCAACTAATCCATGAAAACTATGGATTTATGTGACACTAGAGGGCATGGGCCATTCCTCAATCATCATTGTTTTTAAGGATCCATAGAGATTCCCTCACTTGTGATCACATGTCCCAATAATGTGACCTGCTTCATCCAAAAGTCACACTTTCTGAACATGGCATACAACTTCTCCTTTCTCAATGTCACCAACACAAGTCGTAGAGTGTATTCATGTTCCCCCTTACTCTTAGTGTATATTAGAATATCATCGATAAACACTACCACAAATTTGTCGAGGTAATTTCTAAAGACTCTATTCATCAAATCCATTAAGACTGTTGGGGAATTAGTAAGTCTGAAGTGCATAAACAGAAACTCATAGTGCCCATACCTTTTATGAAATGATGTCTTCTCAATATCTTCCTTCTTCACCATTAGTTGATGATATCCAGATTGAAGATCCACCTTCGAGAAGTATTTATCTCCTCCTAACTGGTCGAAATAGTCATCCATCCTTGGAAGATGATACTTTTTCGTTATGGGGATCTTGTTGAGTTCCTGATAATCAATACACAGCCGCATTGTTCCATCCTTTTTCTTAACAAGGTACACTGGTGAACCCTAATGAATTCCACTAGGGCATATGAACCCTTTGTCCAGATGATCTTGCAGCTACTTCTTTAACACCTCCAATTGGATAGGAATCATCTTGTAGGAACACATTGAGATATGAGTAGCTCTAGGTATGAGTTCAATTGATAACTCTACCTCATGATCCATGGGAATTCTGGGTAACTCTTTAAGAAATACATAATTGTATTCCCTCACGAAGGTCATTTCTGCAAGGTTGGAACTTTCCTTCGACCCAAAAATTCTAGAGATATATGCTTCATCACATGGAATCAATACCCACACAGTTGAATTGTTTTTAAAAATAGATTCATGATATTCCTTGAATTTATAGAGGAGAATGGGATAGTTTGAAATAAGAAAATATATTTCCATTTCCTGACAGTTGATATGTGCTGTATATAAAAAGAGAAAATCCATTCCCATTATAACATCGAATTCCACCAGGGGAAGTATTAAAAGATTTTCTAGAAGAAGGTTCCCACATACACCAATAGAAGAAGAGTCGAACATTGGGGTTGCAATGGTGGAACCACTTTGTGTATTTACAAACATCTCTACTTAAAGGTTTCGGGGTTTTGATTCTATAGTTCTATCAAACATGCAAGATATAAAAGAATGTGTAGAACCAGATTCAAATAAGGCTTTTTCCATTCTTGATTGAATAGGAAGTGTACCTTACACGACTACATTATCTTGATCTACTTGTGCAGTTGTGATGGTATGAGGCTTCTCTTGTTCCTTTGGATTTGGTGGATGCTAAAACTGATTACCCTCAAGAACTCTAGGTTTTGTGCAATAGCTGACATAGTTCATTATCTCCCTACAGTTGTAGTATTGGACCATGGGTGGTTCTCTCCATTATTTGGTCACATTATAATTCCTTTTTATGTATTTTTGACACTATTGAGCATGGTGTCCTTTTTTCCCACACATGAATAATGTCCCCATCCCTTTGAGGCAGTTCCCACGGTGCAACTTCCCGCATTTTTTTCATGTGGGTCATTGAGTTTTCTTCCCACCTTTTTCATTATATCCTCTAGCTTGAAACTCCATCTTTCGTTTCATAGCACCATAGCTATGTGACCGTTCTCCAAACTCCATCTCCACTTAGAGAGAACACCGATAAACTTCTTCATACCTCCCAAAGTCTTGAATTTCAAGAGCCTTTTGAAGGCTAGGTTTTAATCCACTAAAGAATCCATCAATTTTTCAATCATTGTTGATAACAAAACCCGAATTATACCTAGAAAGCATAGTGAAATTTTTTTCATAGGATGTGAAAGATTCTAATTATTTTTTCTTGAGCTCTATGAATTCTCTCTCTTTATTTGAGTGAAGATTTTTTGGGAAATATTTAATATGAAACATGATCTTAGAGTCTTCCCATTACATCTCTTCAATTTCTCCCCTTGAATTGGTGTTCTTAATCGATTCCCACCGTTGATCAGCATGTCCCTATAGATGATAAATGGCTAGAGTCACATTCTCTATCTCAGAATAATGAAGCAAAAAAAAATAAATTCTCCATGGAGTTGACCCACTTCTCCGAAACTGATGGATCCTAGGATCCAATAAACGTCAGTGGTCATTGCCTCATAAAACATTCAATAGCCAGTTGATCCCTCATTGGTGAAAGAGGAAGTTCCCAATTATTATGGTTATTGTTCACAACCCGAGATATTTGGGTAATCATCTCCATTATGTTATGAAATCCACCTCCCAAATCACTGGGGATGTCGTTTGGGCAGTCATTGCATTGGCCCTCACATGAGTTGTTGGCCTGGTTTCTCTGGGTTCCCATCATTTTCTAAAACAGTGAATGTTTTAACAAAACATAAGTAAAAAAATAATGAATAACATATTAATTTAAAAAATCTATACTAAAATAATAACATATGGTATCCCTATGTAAATATTATTGTTTTCATATTTGTACTTCGTCTCATACTATAGGTATTCTCTAAGGTTCACTAATCCTAATTCCCAAATTAACTAAACCTCCAAATGATAGCAACTATATAGACCCAACCATTTATTCTATTACTATTAAATCATGTTAAAGATAAATAACATAATATTATTACACATAGAGGATCCAATGGTTTAGTTTCTTGGGAAATCTGGGTCCATACTTAACAATTACAACATCAAGCATAAACATTTATAAAATTTCTTCTTCTCCAGCTTCTTACTAGCACTTGACCTATCCTTAGTACAAGTACCCACCTGAGGACATACATAAAAAGGGGTGATATAGAATCCCAATAAGGTATAAAATAATAACTATATTTCATGGGGTGAGAATAATCATAAAATAGGAAAATAATCATGAACATGAGGGAATCATTAATAAAAGACCTGAAATGGGGCAATGCCTAAAAATGAAACATCTTGTCTAAGTGGTTAACTACCACACATACTTAAGAACAATGATAGAATCATGTAAAAACACCATTTTACATTTAATCATGAGATTCATCACTTCACCCAATGCATTGGAGCGCTGTATACTTCCAGGCACACCCGTCACACTGAAACATTCATATTTGGCTATATAATTCCAGGTGCACCGGTCACATCATAACATTATCATTTATCATGAATGACACAATGAAAATATAACAAAAAATGAACATCACTAACCCATGAAAAATAAATGGGTTTCAACTCATAAGAACACATTCATAAACATTGGGTTCCCAAAAGAGAGAGGGAATAACATACATGTTACATGATCCATTAATCTGGAATGAGAAGTAAAAGGTGTGTTCTTAAAAGAGGAGTTCTTTTGGAAAAAATTTGGTTTGACAAAAATAAAAAAAATGAATATCACGTAAAAGGAAATAAAATGTTGAACAAATGATTGTTAAGTAGTAACCATATCAAAAAGTAGTGAAATAGGGAGAACCCGAAGGATGAATGTTGGGTTTGAGAATTTCCCCTCACCTTATATCTGAATGCTTCTTTCGCTTTATGGTCCAATATGATGACATTATATTAATTAATTATAAATTAAAGAACGTTTTATACATGAATTGGGGTTATTTCGGTTTCATTATGTAATTTTATGGGCCTTTGGATAAGTTATAGATTTTAAAAACATTGTTCAGGAATATTTATTTTTATGGTTTTCTTAAGCGTTTCACATGTATTCATGAATTGATGTTCGTGTAGAACATGAATGAATATCCAGAAAATATATTCCACGTTAATATTGATATTAAATAATTTAAAAATATCTTAAAATGAAATACATTGTATTCTATGTGGATGAATCATTAGATAAAAATGAAATGATGATTGTTTGAGTTAATTTGGGCGTTTTTTGAACCACAACAAACTTGTTTTGATTAATCATTTAGTAATATGTACTTAAGTTAGTACCAGAACATTAAATAAGACATAATACATATAAAATATTCTGGTTCAACCATAAAAATGTTTTCATGGCCAGATCTAAAGGTTGAAATGGAAAAACAAAACATGTCATTCTTGAAGGTGATAGATTAACACCTCACGAACAACGATTTCTTTTATAAAATAAAAGGAAGAGGAGAGGGGGGTTGGATGGTATAATATACCATTAGTATCATAAAATTAAATTATATTTATTCTAATGGAGTGACCATACCATTTGGACAAAGTTGCGTGGGGATAGAATGAGAGAACTTGAAATTGAATAGGAATTAATGGAGAAGAGGGAGATAAATTACCTCTTGAATCCTCCTCTTGAGATCCACCTTAAAGGGCTAGGATTGGACTTTTGATGAGAACAGAAGATCATGGATGTGGGGTAGGGGCTAGGGAAGACACTTTGGTAGATATTAGACAAGTATTGAATCTTGAGGGGTGTGAGGAAATCAGGGTGTGAATGGTGGTATTTATAGTGGAAGGGGAGTGGGGATTTTTTTTATATAGAATTCATTAATTTATTATTTCCCCACAAGAAGAGGAAAAGGGAGTCTTCCATGAACAATAATAGTAATTTTATAATGTTTTACCGAACCATGTGGGCTTATATCAGCATAACATCATACATGACTCTATAATAATATTTTTAGCTTATTTTGTAAAATTTGGTATTTCATTATTCATCAAAAATTCATGTATTTCAGAAAAATCCCACCAATTCACCGGTACCATTTATTGATGTGTATAATCCAAAAATGATGTCTATTTTTCAATCATAAGTTATTAACTATGATTAATTTAATATTTAATTAAAATCACAATTTACATGGAACAAACAGTTTTAAAATTAAAAGTGATTTTATAATGCTTTCAAAAATTTCTTGAGGTCTTATAAAATTATCTTAAATCTAGAATAAAAATATCTGTTAATTTATGATCATATTTTAATAAAATAAATTTTATTTTTTAAAAATTAATTATATTAAATTATTTATGACTTACAAAAATACCATTACTTTTACTATGGTCAAATTGTCACTTATAATATGCCTTAATTTTATTTAATTATTTATTGGTATGGTTACATTTATTTTTGATGATTTACTATTCTTAAGGGTAATATTATTATTCCTAAGGGTAGGTGACTATTCATAAGGGTAGGTAACTATTCACCAAAAATTATTTTTGTTTTATTGTACTCAAAAAAATATCTTGAACACAACATTGTATGTATGATTTTTGAAATTCTAAACATCGAAGTGGAAAAACTATGTTTAATGGTCACGTAGTATTTAGTATCCTCATATTTAATTATTCTTACTAATGTTATTATACTATAGGGAATAATTATAAGAAGGTAATTCCATTAATAAAACTTTGGGTCATCACAATCTCAATAAGGTGTTCGACTTCCTCCAATCTCGCAATCTGAAGATGAACCCATTGAAGATCGCCATCGAGGTGACCTCTGGAAAGATTATTATCTTTTTTCACAGTTATAGAGGAATCGAGATCGATATAGAGATGATAAATGTTATGAGTTAGATTTCTCCCCCAAATGACATTCAGGTTCTTTGAGGCATTCATGGCCACTTGGACTACATATGCCAATTCATCTCAAATATGACTCGAATGTGTAATCCATTTTCCTGAATCCTAAATAAATGTGTCGATTATCAGTGGGATGAGGAGTGTCAGACTGATATTGAGGAAATTAGGAGGTACCTATTACAGCCTCCAGTCCAGATGACACCTATTTCTAGAAATCCACTTGTCCTTTATGTTACTACTATGGAATAATTTCTTGTAACCTTTTTCACCCATAAATAAATTATAGAACAGAGAATAGTTTATACTATCTCAGCCAGATGCCCATCAATACAGAGACTAGATGTTTTTCTATAGAGAAGATATTCCTAGAACTGGTATTCGCAGTGAAAAAATTGTTACATTACATGTAGCACAATGAAATACAAATAGTTTCTTGAGTGGATCAAATGAAGTACATTCTGAACCACCTGATAATGACAGGTCATTTAGCTCAGTGGGAAGTAATCCTTCATTAATTCTACATCATGTTTGTCCCTCACAAGGCTATCACGGGAAATTCATTGGTAAACATTATTTTCTCCCATCCATATCCTAATGATCTGTCTATGGATATTGATTTTTAGATGAGGCAATCCTCTCAGTAGATCAAACCATTCTGTCATGGTAAATGCACATTGATGGTGTGTTTTGAAGTCTTACTGGTAGAAGAATCAATGATACCAGAATCAAAAGTGTGGGATTGGGTATTTTCATCATCACACCAGTGCATTGTATTCTACCAAATTCATTCTGATTGTCAAAAGGTTTTACCAAAAACGAGGCAGAGTATCGGGATCTCATCACTGGTCTCGAGTTGTCCCTCGAGGTCAATTTTCCCCAATTTCATGTCAGAATGACTCTGAAGTGGTCATCAAATAGATCAATGGTGACTACATAGTTAGGATGGTGGAGCTCGATCCATTATTAGAACATACCCAGCACATGATTTCCATGTTCCCATCTCAACTGAAAGTTACTCCTATCCCCCGGTCTTAGAACGTTCAAGCTGACACATTGTTCAACTTGTACACATATCTTACAGAACCTGAAAAAGGATTATTTTATTATCCATGTGGAGAATCAGAGATTCATCTCTCTCATTACTTCATATGACAATGATAGCCTCCAGGTAATCCACCTTACCATCGGTTCCTCCTTGTCGGGAGCCCCAGTTCCCCCTGCTGTAGTGTTGGATGTGAATACTGAGTGGAGTACCCCCTTTATCGAGTATATATAGAACATTATTTTCCAAGCAGATCGAGTTGAGTGTGACAGAATCTAATGGTGCTCAATGAAGTTCACACTCCAGATTTTTTCTATTCTTGAGTAGATACTCTATATATATTGGTTTGAGGGGATTCTCCTCCATTATATTCAGGTAGGTATGTTTTCTCAAGTCATGCAAGAATTTCATGCCAGTTCCTATAGAGCTAATCAAACAGAGCCAAAACTCTGTCATAATATCTGGATATTGGGTTTTTTTGGTCCTCTATGATCGGTTACTTTATTGAGTTTTCCACGTTGTTCCATTCAGCAAAAATCCATGGTAATTTTTTTGTATCGGCCTCTAGAACATCTAAAAACTACCAAGTACTCATTGAACATTGTGTTCTAGGGACTTTATGTCTCTGGACCATATCCACAGGAAATAGATTTCCAGCACTAATTCATCCTGACTGCTACATATTTCATTTCCAAATGGGAAGATGTAGTTTTGCTCAAGGAGTTCAAGTCCCATTCTATCATTGAATTTTTGATCTCAAATATCAACTACAATTTCAGATTCCCTCATTCCATCCTCGCCGATAATGACTCCATCTTATGGGAATCTGAACTGAAGATTTTTTATGACAATTACAACATCCATTCAAATTAGCCCTCCCACTATAATGCGCAAGAAAATGGGATGATCGATGCATTAAAAAAACCATCTACAACATTCGGCATAAGATGGTTGGTCATAAAAAATAAGAGTTAGATGGAAAAACTCCCCAATACTCTTTGGGCCTATCATGAGATGACTCGTAATTATACTCAGGTGACCCTATATTACCTGGTGTACAGAACGTAGGCAGTCCTGCCCATCAATATCCTATTTCCTTTATTGCGCATAGATGTCTATGATCAGTAGACACTAGATAAGGTAGCCAAAATCTATTTGGTTGAACTAGAAGTGCTTGAGGAGATCATGCTTCATTCCCTGCACAATATAAAGGGGAATCCGAACAAAATAGCCATAGATTTGAACAAGAAATTCCACCTATACTCTTTCTTGCTTGGGGACATGATATTTGGCCTAAGAATTCCATTGATACCTTGTAGGAAACTACCCAAACTGGAGCCCAAATGGGATAGACCATACATCGTTGACAAGGTTTACCCCAATGAAGCATACTCTCAAGTTACCATGGATGGTGAGGATATAAATTCTCCCACCAATGCCAAATTCCTCATGTAGTACTTTTCCTAAGTAATCCACACTCCCACATGACTTTAAACTATTCCATCATCACCGTATGATGAAAAAATGCCTGATCTGTCGAGGATAATGGATGTAAAACAACCCAAAACACATCCCACATGATGTTAAACTACATTTTATTCCTTTATGATGTTAAGTTACGAGTGGAATTTTTTCCCATTGACCCTGCCCCAAAACATCAAGATATCCCCTTTGGTCCGACCCCTTAGCCCAAATGTTTTTCAAAACATATGTTGTGGAGAGAGAGTTGTTTTCATTCATTCATATCAGGTTTATCCAAAACACACCATATATCCCTCTCCTTAGAGATACCTACCTCATTCGTCCTTACCGCATAACGTTAAACTGATTGAGCATATTCATGCTTCACACATGCCCTTCATTTGGGTCGCAATAAACATTCACAACTAAAAGGACCCTCAAATGGTATGGATGATCAGCCTTATGGCTCGCCTACTATTTTGTGATGACATCCTTCAGGGTCTTGAACAACACATTAATACAGGTCACGAATTGCAAATATGGTTCATGGACGACACACAATGTTTTCCCATTTTAGGACACATTATATGGATATTGTGTTTCAAACATGGTCAACATCCAATCTCCATTGTTATCACCACCCATATATGTCTCGAATAATGGGTGAAATGATTAATTTTTCCCAGTGATACCTTTAAACATTTGTGTGCCTCGATCAGAAATGTTGGTCTAGTTGGGATCGACCCCACACAATTTATTTCATTCATTGTTGTGCCCTTTAATGCTATGGAAAACATGATAGAATCCTTTGTTTCCCATGCTAATCATTTCTCATGTGGGCTTATGAGCTTTGGTAAGGCAATTACTGCAGAAGGATTCACATAATCATGGTCAGAGCACTATGAACATCATATAAGATCATCACTGTCCTCACCACACGATGTCAATGTGTGTGATTTGTCCAGGATGAAGGGAATAAGACTATATAGCACTCTCCACACATTACGATAAACTAGAAACTAGCTAAGACATTCTGTCCATGGCCATACCTTTGGTCCCTTGACATTTCTTCCCACCTAGCCCAAATTCTCACATAGGATTGTGCTGTGTGGTTTAGACTCTATGTCCATATTCACGTCGGGATATTTTTTATATGCCCCACACATCCCCTTGAGAGACCCCTCCTTCATCCATTATCCTTTCAACATGTCGTTAAACTTCATTGGTACCACCACAATTTATGTGTCCCATAATTTGGGTTTCCATAATCTTTCACATCCAAAAGGACCCCTGAACAGCATGGATGCTAGGCCTCCATGCAATCCTTCCATCTCAGGCCAACATCCCTAATGATTTTGGATGAATATTTGTTACAAGTCCTGCATTACGAATATGGTCAGGGGTCGACACTCATTTGTTGCTCCCACTCTAGGTCACACATTACTAATACTCTCTTGCAAATATGGTCATCAATTAACCTCAATCACTATTTCCATTCTATGGTCTTTCAAATGGAAGGCATAGTTATTCACCCATTCCACCCCATCTGTCCAGCGCACATGACATTAAACTGGGCATCTAAGGTATAAGATCTACAATAATAAACAAAGATCTGTCACACCATTATCGGATGAAGTTAAACTGCACTGCATCTTGGGAACTATGTATGTCTTGATCACCTTCTTTATGGGATACGTAGGAATCCCAAACATTTCTTCTTTCGTTCCTGTCGTATTTCATAGAAAACAACTCATCCTTATGGACCCGTGGCCAAAGATCCCTAAGAGGGGGTAAGTGGTGAGTAATGGTCTTATATCATCATTCTATTCGTGTTTTCACTAGAAACACCATATACCTATCTCTTGAGGTCTCTCTATCCCCCCATCATCCATTCATCTTATCGCGTCATCTGCTCTCAAATTGGAACCCTCAACCCTCTTTGTAAAATCACCAATGTTCCCAGGAGCACTCTGGTTCAAGACCTAAGGTGTCAGATTCTACATAGACAAGTTTTCATCCATTTCCATGCTTTATGTTTCCTTTTATTTGGGATTTACTTACCTTTCCGAATTGAAAGGACACCCCGAACGACATGTATTCAAGGCCTTAGTGATTACTTATCGTCTTGGGCCAATGTCCACAAAATTTTGAAAGATAGTTTGACACAAGTACAACTTTACAAATATGATTAGTGGTAGATACTCATTTTTTCCCATTTCTGGTTATAAAATATGGATATTGGGATTAGAAAATGGTGAATATTTAGCCTCCATATTTACATCACCCCAATAAAGCCTTTTATATTGGTTTTGTGATTCACATACCTTTCCACTCAATCATGTCTAAGGGGAATTTCAACACTCGAGGTGTTGTCCCTTAGTGTGTGTTTTAACATTAAGAGGATGAATCCATGGTGTGGTGTCATTCAAGGTTTCATGGCATTTCACATTTCTTATTATTCCACGTGTTGTGAGTATATTTCCCACAATTGTGTCCTACATCGGGAATGACACACAAGGTATTAGTGATTTGGACATGTTTTACACCCTCTTGGAAGAGTCTCACCTCCCAATGGACTAAGCTCTATGACCATAAACTATGATCTACCATGTCCATGTCACATGTCATTTGTTTTTGACACTTTTTTTGGGGTGTGCATCCATCGGTCGAGGATGCCCATCTATAGCCCCACATTCCTACTGTCTTAAGGCGTGTATCATCCATTGCGTATTCAGGGATGTTTTCTCCCTGATTGAAATGGGATGATGGGATGTCAGTCTATCTTTCAGTGGATTCCTCAACGAAACTTGTTACCAAGTCCGAGTTTCCCATAAAGATTAAGACATTGTTTGTGAAACTCTTCCCTAGTTTGATATCTTCAAGGACACTAGTTAATTACACTGCTTTTGTAAGGACATTCCAAGTGGTCAAATCCATGCAGAAACCATTGATCGGGGGAGTAGTCACGTTGGGCATCGCTGGTGTGTTTGGATTGTAGATCACTGATGCATCTAGTTATTGTCATTGTGAAAGGGCTTCTCGAGGGAATGGAATCCTAAGGCATCCCATGTTGAGTGAGGGGAATTATATTCCATAGGAATGTCCCATAGGATTTCTACAACTTCCCATGTTTAACATAGGCTATGCCGTGAGTTTGATTTCAAGCAAAGATGGATCACACTAATCAGAACACTGATATTATTGGATCAGTTGGATACATTATAAAGAGGGATCACTTGACTGGTTTACTGGATAAGTGGATCAAGATACCCAATGAAGGTGGATCCGAGATTTATTGGGTACCTATAATGGGACACCAGGGTTTACCATTGTCTGGGATTGAAACTTAGAGATGTTTCCTACATAACATATCTCGAGAGAAAGGCATCAAAATCCATTTAGTTAGAGGGGTGAATCAGGGAATTTGGGTGCACGCGATGGATAACAACCGAAAGGAATGTTGGGTCTTACACATTGATAATGGCCCATCGCAACATGGACACTTCTGGTTGGGTGGTCATGGATTTATAGGGCCTACAAATAGTTAGTTTCCCATTGAAATGGTTTATTATATCAGGATGTGGTGTCCTGGGTTGGAAGCAGGGTGGATGGTGGATGGAGCATTGAAAGATATAGTTAGTGGGGTGTGACTAACATGAAGATGATAGTGATGGGTGCTTGACCCTCAGAGAGGCTTTTGACGTATCCCTATGATGGGTAATCAATGTCCAAGTAGTTTTGTGGGGAAATGGTTCACGTGAGCAGGTGAACTGTGGGAATGGAAATATGGATGGGACCTAATGGAAGTGGATCCTCTATGATGAGGCATGACCTTCCTGAAATGAAAAGTCTCTGGGGATAGTCCAGGATGTGACATAGATGATAGGATTGAAAATCAGGGGGGCTTCCTACACATCCCCATGGTATAGATTCAAATTTCACATAGATTATTATGGTGCATGGAATGAGGGTGTATGCATAAAACTGTAACCTGACTTCGTGGAGGGGGGTATGAATGGTTAGCGACCCATGATTTGACATGACACCATAATGGGATAGACCATGGATGTGGGTCCAAGCAGAAGGGGAACCAATGTTTACTAGTGTTTGGTGTTGAAACTCAGGGTGGCTTCTTACATAGCCTTTTTAGGAGACTAGGGATCAAACACAGGTAGTTAGAATGCATACGGTTTAGCATCATGTGGGATGAGGGTGAACAGACATACAGTGATCGAGACAAATGGGTGATGGGATTGAATCTTAGGGAGGATTCCTACGTACCATCCCTTGAGAGGTAATATATCAAAGTCCATTTAGTTCATCAAATGGGGGAATTGGCATTACACATAAAGGTGGTCAAAAGAGGATTCCATGGTCGATGCTTACTCTATTCCCACATGTGTCATGCTCGGTGTGAGAAAGAAGATGCCACAAGGACCTACTGATCCCATCACGAAAGGTTTGTCCACGAGAATTAGAGCGGGGACTATGTGTGATTAGTGACCCAAAGAAGAAACCAGGGATAACGATTGGTTAGATCCCCAAAGAGATAACAGTGTTTTACGATTGGTTAGCATCCCATGGGGATGGATATTGGGACACACATTGGGACGGCTGCCAGATGGACATAAAGCCCAATGGGATTGTGATGGGGTATCAAAGGTCCCTATTCCCATCTCTCCTCTGGCCTTTGCACATGGAAGATGATAGGAAGAGCAATGATGTTACCCCCTACCCAAAAAAAGGTTATGGGATTACCCAAAGATGGTTTCCCTCCCCCAAGAACAGATTTCATTCAATTCAAAGAGGATCTCATTTTATGTGATGAAGATCTCACTCTCATGGAGACCAGTGGGTGTGGAAAATGTCTGAGGTAGGGAACCCTGTGTATATTACAAAGGGCGAGGCTACATTTTAATGTAATGTGCATAGGAAGATGGTTCTTGGTACTTTAACATCCTGCATCATGGAATATGTGTATTCACTCCTCACCCCTAGGGATTATATAAACAACTCATTTTATCCATTAATAATGGGAAGGCACTAGAAATGTCGTGTGAAGACGGGGTTGTGGAGTGATCCATTGAGGGGCTCACATTATCATGGCTATGAAAATAAGCAATAACCACTATCATGATTGTGATAAGAAGCACGAAGGTAAGAAATGTAATATGAAGCACCGCCCAATGGACTTTGAAATCACTATATACAACCTTGAGATCCATATGGGGAAAGAATGTGTATGACATAATTTTCTCACATAAGAGGGTCTTAGACATATTGCCTTATGGTGAAGAAAGCACATGGATCAGATGAGGGGAGTTCACAAGATGAAAGACAATCCACAAGATGGGTTATTTGAGAACAAAACAAGTAAATTCATGCATAATGGTCATGATAAAAGGGGAATATTGTTCGCAATAGTAATCTTTTGCGCACAAATTCCATAGTGTAAATGAAAATGGACAAGGATCTAGACCAAGTGGGATACCTGAAGGAGGAACCCTGGGAGCCCTATCGTAAATATATAATGCCTTATGGTCATGGTGTTTTTCACGTGGTCATGAAAGTGGAGTTTTTTTGCATGGAATAACATCGGTTCATCTTCCATAACCACCCCAGAAGGGTGGGGATTACACTTCTATTTATAGCCAAAAACATTGGAGGCGGCACCCAAGAGGATATGCATGAAAGAGGCCACTTGATGTAGAATTTGGAACCCATGGTTTTACACACCTAAAGAGATATTGGGTGCAATACATTCATACTTCCTTCCATTTCCTTGGTAGGTTTCTAGATGGTCTTCGTAGAAGGCTCCCATTGAAATCGCATTGGGCATGCAAGGGCTGGAGCCGCTGAGGGGATCTTGTGCACATGTAATTTCTGTTTTGATCCATTTCCTTGGAGAGTTTATGTATGGTCTCCATGGATTGTCACCACATAAGGATCCCTTTAAGGTTTCATTAGGCGTGCAACACTTTGCGTGCCGGAGGGAATCTTGTAAGAACCACTTAATTCTTGTGTGTACCTCCATCGGGCATCGCTAAATTGTCTGTGGATTCCAAATATTACTTCAATTTATGTGATCATACCAATTCATAAACCTACATAAAATTCGACATAAAAATACCCCTCCCCTTAGAATTAGTGTTCAAGGGGGACCCAATGGCCGGATTCTGAAGGTCACAATGAAAAGTTGAGTCCCCCTCTATCGGTGCATGCGAAAAAACACTTTGGTGCACAAACCACTTTTTCATGAGTAATAGGTCTGTTCTAGACCTATGAATATGATGAGGGCCCCCATGGTCCCCACTTTTACTTTTTCATACAACACGCGCTTTTTCTATCTGGTGCAAAAAAATGTTTGTATCTGTACACAAGTTCTTGTGGCTGATTCAGAGTTTTTCACAAACTCTTTGGCACTTATGTTCCACCATCCGTTATTTTCACATGCCATGTTTTAGGGATATTATAGCATAAATAAGATTTATTTCACTATGGTCTCCCATTCATTCGAGCAGGTACCTTTGAGAATTTTAAAACCCAATATAATGGGCTTCTTAACAGAGAGACGCTGAGAGGGAGGCCACTAAAGCTGCAAGGAGGTCTCAGATGATCACGAACTGCTAGATTCTTCATGTGAGAAGGGTCACGTCTGATAATGATCTTCTTTTTGGCATGCTGACACAAGATCAAATGGATTACATCTTGAGTGAATATCTAATGATATGTAACTTTGTCATTTTGGAGGATATACTAATGCCCGACATCGAAACTGATACAGTCCAGTCCTAGGTAAAACACGACAATAATCTTCCGCAGTTTAACATCAAGAACAATGGTCATCTTATGAGGAAAAAAATAGTCATCCATCTTAGTCCTGAATCCGAACACAAGGACTATTGTAGGAAGTGATCAGGTTCATGCGGAATCTCCAACTCATTACGCAATCACTTTCAGAAGTAGCATTACTGATGAGACGAAGCATTTCCTTGAATGGGACAATAAGGACCCGACCTTAAACATTACTTATTATTGAATTAAATGAATAATTCACATTGAGGATCTTTTCAGGTTTAGTGTTTTAGATAATTAGGACATAACAATTACATCTCAAAGATTACAAAGTAGACACATCTACTCAGCTTCCATTTTTTTTCACAAAATAAAAACTCTTGAACACAAGAGTCATGCCTAGTTCTTTATTTTAGACAGCCTGACATTTCCTTGATCCCATCCTTGACCCAATTCATCTTTATGTCCTATGAAAAATATTTCAAAAAAAACTTGGGATGAGCTTAAAATGCTCAGTAAGGGTTATAAAAATACGGAAAGAAAACATTAGTCCATGTATACATAGGAATCAATGAATTCATACATTACTCATAAAACATAAGCATGTTAACATAACTCATGAAATGATAAGATTTATGAATAACTCATAGAAATCATAAGTCATAAAGTCAACTTGAGGAATTTATAACATTCTTACGTAGGGAGTAACCCTCGTGGTTACGTTTGGAATACCCATCACAGTATATTCCCTAAATCTCTTCGGAGAAACCTTATCATCTAACTCCTTCGCGTTACCCAATGCATTGGAGAGCTATATCGGGCTCACCCGCCCTTAGTTTTTCACGGAACCACTCATTTTCATAACAATTCCCAAGAACCATAACATAAACATATCACATAAAACATGCATAAAGGAAACAAAACATTTCCACATTTCAATCACAGTATATCATTTTAGGATATTGAAATAATTAATCCATTATAAAAAGAATTTTCAAAACCATTTAAAACATTTAATAAAGAGATTTTTTAATCAAAGTGTCCCATACTACCTTGAAGCTTTTAAAATTTTAAACCATTAATATCCATATAAATAAATCTTTAAAACCATTTTGAAAAAATGGGTATTAATGAGAAAAATTTATAAGAATAAATCATTAAAACATTTAAAATGATATTTTATTTAAAGGGTTTTTAACAAAATGAGAGACACTTGAATACAATAATTGATCAATAACATTTAATCATAAACTTATAAAATCATGAGAATAAAGGGATTCATGATATAATATTCCAAAGGATAGTATATACAACATATAAGAGTGAATTGGTGCATAAAAAAATGAAGTCTCAATAGAAATGTAAAATGAGATGAAATCCCTTATAAAGAAGGTATCCTTAAATTAAGGATAAGTAAATCTAATAATTATGTGTGAAAAATATAAATAAACCAAATATAATTGGATATTAAGTATAAAACAAAAATTGTTCATTCACACATATTCGTAGGATGACTTATTCAATAACTACATGTTGAACCCAAAGAAATCGAAATTGGGTGAAGAAGTTCATTTGGTAAAATTCGACAGCCTAACGACATTAACTTAAAAATAATAAAATTAGTTGATGAGAGAGAAAATGATATCTCATCACTTGGACATAAAATTTACATCAATAAGGATATAGATTGACATATCCCAACATAAAAAGATGTAAATTAAAAGACATAACAAAATAAGTCTTTTAAAAAGAGGAGTGGGAAAGGTTCCCTTACCGGTTTGGGAAACATTCGAAACGTACGCCCCATGAAAGAAGGGTCATACAATGATGATTTAAATACCCATAAATGAGAGTATATTATAAAAATAGTAAAATAATGGGTAGTAAATACATCACACAAAAGGAAATAGTGTCCAATGTAGCATGAATCTCACGAGAATAAAAAGGGATATGAAAATCCCCTAATGAAAATTTGGCTGCCTAACGACGCCACATAAAACTTCTAAAATTGAATTGATGAGATAAAATACGGTCTCTCATCATATTAACATAAAATTTACAGAATGTGGAATATATAATAACATCCCACAACATAAGAAATATGAGCTTAAAATAAGTGACGTAAAAGAGAGTACATTAAAAGAAAGAGAGAGTTTGGATCCCTTACTTCATGTCCAACTTGTCTTGTTCGTTTCTTTATATTACTGAATAATAAACATTGGTCAATTTATAATTTCTTAAGGACCTCATTTGAAGATTATTATTAATTTCATATCACATATTATAATGTTATAATAATTTGTTAACAATGTGAGTTCATATCATACGTTTTTGTCGATGTTTGGTACATGAGTCGAAAATGAACTTGTTTGAAAATGATTGTCCATGTAGTTATAAGTACATCATTTACAGAATATTATTATTGATTTTAATATCATATATATCCATTAAATATTCATTTTATACCATTCCATAACATTTAGAGATTAAAATAAATGAAATGCACCGTTCATGGAGACGGTAGGCCGTACGTACGCATGAACGCTACTTTCATTTCATTGTCATATTAATGGAATTAAAAATAATTGAGAGATATATATTATAATTCCAGTATAATATATATGTTTTATAGGTCACATAAGTTCATTAATTTCATTCTTTATACATTCAATGTATCGTATGAACGAGTCACATCACTTGAGGGGGCGGTAGTCCACACTTCCTCATATGACATTATCACATTTGCACAACATGAAATGAATAAAGGTATGTTTTAAATATAAAATACAGAAGCATATGGAAAAAATAAATACCATATATATATATATGAAATACATTACATCATAATGGCCACCATGAAAGGTGTTTAGAGAAGATTGAACAATCATCGTTTCGTGAGGCAGTAATTCGTCATCCACAGAAACAGTATGTTCTTTAACCATTAGACGGAGGTGTGTGTAAGTGTAGCTAGAATAATTCACATAATAACATCCCAGTATATTTAATATACTAGTTTTGTTACAAAATAAAGTAATAAAAAGTGTTTAGGGGTTTGGTGAAGAAAAATAAAACAAAAGAACACAAGTGAAGACATTACCTTTAAATCAGGTAACTCATCTTGGTTTGAACCAAAAGGGTTTCTTGAAGACAATTATGCCAAAGGTGGGGCTTCAATGATGAAGAGAGGGATGTGGATAGATGAAATGGGCAGGGTGTGGCCGAGTGAAAGGAATGAGAGGTGTGTGTAAGGTGGTAGAGGTGGGGGCCTTTTATAAGAGAAGAGGAGGGGCACTCTTGAAAAGTTATAAACTATTACATCATTATAAAATGCTTTACGGATTTTAAAGGTCCCAAAAGGATGTATTTAGAGGCTAAGCTGATAAGGTTTATAAATCCACCCATCCAATAGGTTTTTGACAAGTTAAAGACTAGATTTCAGCCTATCTTCTCATTTTATTTAAATCGTTCATTTATGAGGTAATCACTGCATCATCATAGTGTCATAAATTAATTAATTTATTTAATGTCTAAAAATTGTAAAAAAATATCATGATGTAGGAAATATTTTTATATTTCTATATAATATTTATAGTAAAAAATATTACTTGTATAACCCCATGTAAAAATTGTTTTAGTAAAACAATACATGTTTGCGACATTTTAATTTTAACTTTAAATAAAAAGTTATTATTGTCATTTTCCAACCAAAGTGGATCCATGGGGTCCCCAAGATGACCCATGGATTGTCGTGGTCGGACATCACTCATCCAATTAGGGTAGGACATGTGTCAAGGTCATTTAATATTATTATAACATTATATTTACCTTAAATTACACTAATTACCTTTAATAGTGATTAATAAAATTTAAAAGTTACTATTCACCAAAAAATTATTTTAAACTCATTGAACCAAATTTTACTTCCTAATGACAATCATGTATGTCGGATTTTTGAATATCAAATCACGGATGTGGTAAGGTTTCATTAAAACAAAATATCAGTTTCTTTAACTACCACCTAGTGGTTTCACTATTCATCAAAAATTGATGTTTTTCAGAAAAATAACAAAAATTCACCATAAGCTATATTTGATATTCCGAATTAAAAAATGATGTCTATTTTACAAAATTAAAAACATATAAGTGGAATTAATTAATTTAATAATTAATTCCCACTGTCAAAATAAATAGAGTGTTTTTAAGAAACAATATCTATTAAAAGATTGACACTAGTTTAAGTCCAATTTCAAAGTGAAATCAATTCCAATGACCACAATTGGATTAAATGGTAAAAACATATTCTAAATAAACTTTAATCTCAATTAAAAATATAATCTATCCATATAAATAAATCATATTAAAAGGTGGTTTTGAATTAAAATACAACATTTTCACTAAAAAGGATCTTTATCGGAAAAATAACAAAAATTTACACAAAGTAAATTTTGATGTCCTGATTCTAATAAAGGATTTTATGTTTCCAAATAAAACATATAAAATTGTCAGAAGTATATTTAAAAAGGGTTCTCCATCAAATGGAGGTTAATCGACCTTTTAAAGAATATTAGAAGATGTATGCTTAAAATTGGATTCATTTTCATTTTAAGCCTCTAACATTTATTGGATAAAAGTAAAAATATTTGAAAAACATATATAATCATTTTTTTAGTAAGTTCTGTTCATTCCCACCATTACAATATCTAGGTGTTAACTACCGTTTAAAATAATATTATTTTATTATTAGAGTGCAGCGTAGGATATCAAAGAAACTCGTTGTTGCGTATTGGGTATGCCATCGAGCATAGCATTCCCATTAAAGTAATATTAATATTTTCTTCACAAATATGGATAAATATGAAAATGTCATATTCTTTATTTACCTGGGGTGTTACATCCTTCCCCCTTTTGGGAATTTCATCCTCTCAATTTTAAAATTAGGCGTGGAAACTTCATTGAAAATCCCACATCGGAACAAGAGTCAGTAAAAATATTACTTTAAAACAAATAAAGAGAAGTACAAAGGTCACTCGAGTTAACCCATACTAGGATTCCATGTAGGAAAACATGGACATGGAGGAGAAAAAAAGGGTCATGATCTGATGGAGAGTGATAGAAAACATGTTTAGGAGAAAGTTAACCAAAATAAAATCACAAACTTCTGATGGGTTAAACGGTATTTGATTCCCCAGTAGGAAAAATTAACAGAAAAAGTTTTCGTTTTATGTTACATTTCCTTTAGTAATTTATTTATGAAATTAACTAAAACATAAGGAAACATACTTACTTATCATGTTGACTTTCAACTATTACTAGATTTCTTACATGAACTCATATTTTCTCTAAAAGACGAGTATTTAGGATGACATGTTCCCATTAAGAGAGCGATAATCAACATCTAGAGAATCACCTAATACACAAAACGGAACTATATACTTCCCATGTCTTTATACCTTAACCAAAACTAAAACCAAAAAGGTTTGTATGAGATCAGATAATACCCAAAAAGGATAATCCTCTATAAAAAAAATCTATTCATAATCTCCAAAATTTGTCAAACAAAAACCAAAGTTCAAGAAAGACCATTGAGTAAACTATTTGTCCATAAAATTATTCAAAGTAAACCAAACTAAGATTGAAACCCAAATATTCTAAGGATTTAATCACATAGTCTTCCAAGGTACAAATTAACATTTATCTCCAAATAACATCATTAGCTCCTAACGTCTCATACTGGAAAGTAATTAACCTAATCACATATCCTCCATGATAGGATAATAATTTCCATAGATAACCTAAAATCAACTTATTCTATATTAATAAGATCATCTAACTAAAAGAATTAGTCAAACTAACCAGGGACTTCATGTAGTCCTGTGGTAGGCGATAAATACTAATCGCACTTTAGTTGTGGGTTCGATTCTCGTAGCTTCGTCAGACGCGACAGGTTGTCACATGGTCTATGTGTTGTTCTTTTTCCAAAACTACATAATTCTTATAAAATTCTCCAAAAATCGATAAAATATTAAAAAATAACCATAACATAATTTAACCGCAAGTTTATCTCATTCCTTTCATATTCCATCATATCATAGAGTAACCCATAATTACCTAAAAAGTATGGATCATATAAACCCTAATGGTTACCTTTATAATTATTACCTGAACATCCACTTTGAGTTGGTTCTCTCATACATGATTCATTAATGAACTCACCAAGGTTCAAGTGGTTGATCATGACTCCAGATAGTTGGTTTAGAATTACCACAAGATTTCTCATTGAATCCCCCATTTCATCCAGTCTCTTAATCAGAGAACCACCACAGTTTCCTTCAAAACCATTGTCACATTGGTTCCTATTAGATCCATCCATTTACTAAAACCAAAAAGGTTAGTGTGAGTATATCAACAAAATCATCATGAACTAAAGAGGAAGATAAACACTAATATATACTTATTCATTCACTTTATCTAAAAACTATGACTCTCTCTAAATTCCTAGACATTATGGTAAT
Source organism: Viscum album (assembly GCA_963277665.1). Classification (NCBI taxonomy): domain Eukaryota; kingdom Viridiplantae; phylum Streptophyta; class Magnoliopsida; order Santalales; family Viscaceae; genus Viscum; species Viscum album. Next base: position 1,286,662,892 of record OY728133.1, read on the forward strand.
GTCACTTATTCTTAAAGAATACCCTAACATTTAAAGTTATCTAAACCGACCTTTGATACCAACTATAAGAACCTGGCCTTAAACATTTTTTATTATTGAATTAAATGAATAATTCACATTGAGGATCTTTTCAGGTTTAGAGTTTTAGAGAATTAGGACATAACTATTACATCTCAAAGATTAAAAAGTAGACACATTTAATCAGCTTCCATTTTTTCACAAAATAAAAACTCTTGAACACAAAAGTCAAGTCTAGTTCCTTGTTTTAGACAGCCTGACATTTCCTTGATCCCATCCTTGACTCTATTCATCTTTATGTCCTGTGAAAAACATGTTAAAAAAACACGGGATGAGCATAAAAATCTCAGTAAGGGTTATAACAATACGGAAAGAAAACATTAGTCCATATATACATAAGAATCAATGAAATCATACATTACTCATAAAACATAATCACATTAACATACCTCATGAAATGATAATATTTATGAATAACTCATAGAAATCAAAAGACATAAAGGTTACTTGTGGAATTCATAACATTATTACGTAGGGAGTAACCCTCATGGTTATGTTTGGAATAACCATCATAGTGTATTCACTAAATATCTTTGGAGAAACCATCGTGTTTAACTCCTTTGCGTTACCCAATGCATTGGAGAGCTATATCAGGCTCACCCGACCTTAGTTTATCACGGAACCACCCATTTTCATAACAATGCCCAAGAACCATAACATAAAAATCTCACATAAAATATGCATAATGAAAACATAAAATTTCTACATTTCAATCACAGTATAACATTTTAGGACATTGAAATAATGAATCAATTAAAAAACCATTTTCAAGACCATTTAAAACATTTAATAAAGAGATTTATTAATAAAAGTGTCCCATACCACCTTGAATCTTTTAACATTTTAAACCACTAATATACAAATAAATAAATATTTAAATCCATTTTGAAAACATGGATATTAATGGGAAATATTTATAAGAATAAATCATTAAAACATTTAAAACGATATTTTAGGTAAAGGGTTTTTAACAAAATAAGAGACACTCGAATACAATAATTGAAGAATAACATTTAATCAGAACCTTATAATATCATGAGAATAAAGGGATTCATGATATAATATTACAAAGGAAAATATATACACCATATAAGATTTAATTGGTTCATAACCACAATGAAGTATCAATATAAATGTAAAATGAGATGAAATCCCTTATAAAGAAGGTGTCCTTAAATTTAGGATAAATCAATCTCATAATTATGTGTGACAAATATAAATACACCCAATATAAGTGGATATTAAGTGTAAAACAACAATAGTTCATTCACAAATATTCGTAGGATGACTTATTCAATAACTACATGTGGAACCCCGAGAAATCGAAATTGGGTTAAGATGTTCCTTTGGTAAAATTCGACAGCCTAATGACGTCAACATAAAAAATAATAAAATTAGTTGATGAGAGAGAAAATGGTATCTCATCACTTAGAAATAAAATTTACATCAATAAGAAAATATAATAAGATATCCCAACATAAAAATATGTAAATTAAAAGACATAAGAAAATAAGTCTTTTAAAAAGGGGAGTGGGAAAGGTTCCCTTACCGATTTGGGAACCCTTCGAAACGTATGCCCCATGAAAGGAGGGTCATACAATGAAGATTTAAATACCCATAAATGAGACTATATTATAAAAATATTGAACTAATGGGAAGTACATACACCACACAAAAGGAAATAGTGTCCAATGTAGCATGAATCTCATGGGAATAAAAGTGAGATGAAATTCCACTTATGAAAATTTGGCAGCCTAACGACGCCATATAAAACGTCCAAAATTGAATTGATGAGATCAAATACAGTCTCTCATAATATTAACATAAAATGTACAGAAAGAGGAATATATAAGAACATCCCCCAACATAAGAAAGAGGAGCTTAAAATAAGTGATGTAAAAGAGAGTACTTTAAAAAAAAGAGAGAGGTTGGATCCCTTACCTCAAGTCCGACTTGTCTTGTTCGTTTATTTATATTCCTGAATAATGAACTTTGGCCAATTTAAAATTTCTTAAGGACCTCATTTAAATATTATTATTCAGTTCATATCACATATTATAATGTTATATTAATTGGTTAATAATGTGAGTTCATATCAGACGTTTTTGTCAATGTTTGGTACATGAGTCAAAAATAAACTTGTTTGAAAATTATTGTCCATGTAGTTATAAGTAAATCATATAGAGTATATTATTAATGATTTAAATATCATATATATCCAGTACATATTCATTTTATACCATTGCATAACATTTAGAGACACAAATAAATGAAATGCACCATTCATGGAGATGGTCGGTTGTACGTACGCATTAACGCTACTTTCATTTCTTTTGTCATATTAATGGAATTAAAAATAATTGAGATATATATATATATTATAATTAAATTATAATATATGTGTTTTATACGTCACATAAGTTCATTAATTTCATTATTTATACATTCCATGTATTCCATGAATGAGTCACATCACTTGAGGGGGCGGTAGTCCACACTTCCTCGTATGAAATTATCGCATTTTCACAACATGCAAAGAATAAGGGTATATTTTATATATAAAACACAGAATCATATGTAAAACATAAATACCATATATATGATATATAAAATACAGTACATCATAATGGCCACCATGAAAGGTGTTTAGAGAAGATTGAACAATCATCGTTTCGTGAGGCAGTAATTCGCCATCCACAGAAACATTATGTTCTTTAACCATTAGACGGAGGTGTGTGTAAGTGTAGCTCGAATACATCATATAAAAACATCCTAGTATATTGAAGATACTGTTGTTGTTACAAAATAATGTAATAATAATTGTTTAGGGGTTTGGAGAAGCAAAATAAAACAAAAGAACACAAGTGAAGACATTGCAGTTAAATCGGGTAACTCCTCTTAGTTTGAACCAAAAGGGTTTCATGAAGAGAATTATGCCAAATGTGAGGCTTAAATGATGAATAGAGGGATTTGGAGAGATGGAATGGGCAGGGTTTGGTCTAGCCAGAGTCTTGAGAGGTGTGCGTAAGGTGGTAGAGGTGGGGGGATTTTATAAGAGAAGAAGAGGGGAACTCTTGGAAAGTTATAAACTATTACTTTATTATAAAATGATTTTTGGATTTTGAAGGTCCCAGAAGGATATATTTAGAGGTTAAGGTGATAAGGATTAGAAATACACCGATACAATTGGTTTTTGACATGTGTAAGATTTAGATTTCACCCTATCTTCTCATTTTATTTAAAACGTTCATTTATGAGGTAATCACTGCATCATCACGGTGTCATAAATTAATTAATTTATTTAATTTCTAAAAATTATAAAAAAAATATCATGATATAGGAAATATTTTTAGAATTATACTAAATATTTATAGTCAAAAGGATTACTTTTATAACCCCATGTAAAGTTTTTTTAGTAAAACAATACAAGTTTGTGACATTTTAATTTTAACATTAAATAAAAAGTTATTAATGACATTTTCCAGCCAAAGTGGCTCCATGGGGTCCCCAAGTTGACCCATGGATTTTCTCGGTCTGAAATGACTCATACAATAAACGTAGGACATGTTTTAAGGTCATTTCATATTATTATAACATTATCTTTACCTTAAATTACACTAATTACCTTTAAGCTCAATTAATAAAACTTAAAAGTTACTATTCACCAAAAAATTATTTTAATCTCATTGAACCACATTTTACTTTCTAATGACAACAATGTATGTTGTATTTTTGAAAATAAAATCACAGAAGTGGTAAAGCTGCATTTAAACAAAAAATCAGTTTCTTTAACTACCACTTAGTGGTTTCACTATTCATCAAAAATTGATGTTTTTCAGAAAAATAACAAAAAATCAACCTAAGCTATATTTGATATTCCGAATTCAAAAATGAGGTCTATTTTACAAAATTCAAAACATATAAGTTTCATTAATTAATTTAATAATGAATTCCCGTTTTCAAAACAAATATCGTGTTTTTAAGAAACAATATCTATTAAAAGATTGACACTAGTTTAAGTCCAATTTCAAAGTGAAATTAATTCCAATTACCAATATTGGATTAAATTGTAAAAATATATTCTAAATACAATTTAATCTCAATTAAAAATATAATCTATCCATATAAATAAATCATATTAAAAAGAGGTTTTGAATTAAAATGCAACATTTTCACTAAAAATGATCTTTATCGGAAAAATAAAAAAAAATTACACAAAGTAAATTTTGATGTCCAGATTCTAAATAAGGATTATATTTTTCCAAATACAACTTATAAAATTTTCAAAAGTATATTTAAAAAGGGTTCCCCATCAAAAGGCGGTTAATCGTCCTTTTAAAAAAAATTTAGAAGATGTATGCTTAATATTGGATTCATTTGCATTTTAAGCCTCTAACATTTATCGGATAAAAGTAAAAATATTTGACAAAAAGATATAATAATTTTTTAGTTAGTTCCTTTCATTCCCACCATTACAGTGGCTAGGCATTAACTACCATTTAAAATAATATTATTTTATTATTAGAGTGCAGCGTAAGATTTCAAAGAAACTCGTTGTCGCGTTTTGGGTACGCCATCGAGAATAGCATTCCCATTAAAGTAATATTAATATTTTATTCACAAATATGGATAAATATGAAATATTCATATTCTGTATTTACCTGGGGTGTTATAGGGACTTGAGGTCCAGGGGTAATTTTAGGAGTGAATGGGCATGGGAGTATAAGGAACGCTAGACATGTGGGGAGAGTGTGATAGAGCAGTGGTCTATTGTTCATTTAGAAGATTTTTGGACATCGTAATTTCACTTATAGTGCTAGCAGGACCTGGTACTGGAGTTGTTCAACAGGTGGTCTCTTGAGACCAACACCTTACACCTTCACCATGAGGATGTAGGCATCAGTTTTTGGGATGTCCATTACATTAGAAGAATCCCCATAGAGGATTACCAATATGATGAGTTCCTCCCAATAGATAACATCTGGGGGAAAGGATGTGCACCCCTATTCTAATGTGGATTCTGTTAGAGTTGGCCAAGGAGAAGCTACAGATCACATACATCCTAATGGATATATCTTATTTGGGGTGGTTAAGTATATTTTTGATGCAAGAATGGGCGGTGAAGATTCCAAGATGAGGGAAGCAGTGCCCAAACACATCACAGAGGGGGAAGGTGGGATCGTACTGGATAGTCCAAGAAATAGGTGTGTATCTATATTAGGGATTTGCTATAAATGATATTTGGGACCCAAACGTACGATATTCCAGCTTCCTTGCTAAATTCATGAGTGGGTGGATGCTTCCAGTGGGGGAGACAAGGATGAGAATACATCCAATAAAACTATTGATGGTTGAGATCATGGTAGCAACTAACAATTACAATCTGGGGGTTCCTGTTCTAGCCAGGCTATATAGCATTCTGCAGAACATCTGGAGGGGAAGTAAACCCAGAAGGATATGTGGTTCATTCCAGATACTTCATGGCTAGTCGCCTCTCACTGAACTGGATATGACTTCCTGAGTGATATTCTCTCTCTAGTTGAAGTTTTGGGGCCATCCCTCTTGAACATTGATGAAATCACCCAAAATATTCTTAGAGAAGAAGGGATCCAACTCAAGATCATCATCCATACCAATTTCAATGTTCATCTATTCTGGACCCTGGTTTTTTATATGGTAGATGATGTGTGGGGCCCATTAGAGAAAATGGATTATATACAAAGCATCAGGGGTGGTGTGCTGGTAGCCCAGATCGATGGAAAAATATTTACGAACCATATGTACTGACATGGTTTTCTAGGTAGTTTCAGTTCATGAATCAGATTCCATAGAAAGTATAAAAAGAGGTTAGAGAAGTTAAACATCCTTAAATTCTTGGAGGTGAGGGTCTCTCAAAAATAGAAAATATATAGGGAAACCCATGTGAGAGTAGTGAAATCGCAGGCTCTGATGACAAACTGGCTGAACAGGTCGAAGTGAGTTTTGAACTCCTGTCTCCACTGACTTACAATATTTTCAATTCAAATATATTGAACAAAAAATTTACTATTTAGGAATACATAGATTATTGTAGCCTTGAAGCCTTCCCTATAGGGGAAAAATTTGTACCCACAGATGTGACAGAACATCCTCATGAGCCTGTATTCAGAACTGATCATGGCAGGGAACCTCCCATGGTTGGAGTGGGAAATGATTAACTTGATGAAAGGGATAACATGGTGTACATTTATTTTCCCACTATTCCCATCATTCTGAGGAACGGGTGCTTGTGATCGAGCTGAAAAGTGTCTAGGGATATCTTGTGGTAGTTGATGCAACCATGATGCATGCACTGGATACTGCCGCACATGGATCATGTAAGTCAATACCTTCTTTGGATCTCATCTTTTATTTAGAAACCTGGCTATCAAATATATTTATTCCCAATGCAGTGATCACAATGCTGGAGGCTCAGAAAACCATCAAGTCTGAGACATTAACAAGAGCCCCACCAAGGATTACACTAGCTCATATAGAGAAAAATGTTCAAGCTATCCCCACCATAGTACTTGGTGAGTTAGAAGCTATAATAATGGGTTATAATACTGCTAGGGTAGTGTTTTATGCCCGCGAGGGCGAGATCGCTATGTAAGAGGGAATTCTTGAAGAGGACCCTACTACTGAACTTTGTAGACCTCCCCTAAGTATGGGACTGGGGATCCTAAGGAGATGGATGATTATGACCTAGATGTGGCTGAGGAGAGTCATATGATGCTTTATCAAGAATGGAAGTGTATCAAAAACTTTCTTAGTTTGTCACAAGTGGAATGGATGAGTTAGATGGGCTCACCATATACCTGGCTATTCTTTATTTGTGTTGGAGGGGTTGATGTTCACCATATTCATATAATGATCCGGGATTATATGGATGAATAAATATAGGAGGGTTTCCAATGATCTGATATTGGACAGTTCCAGAAGGAGTCATAGAATAACAAGAAGTTCATTAAGGCGGAGCAGGAAATTCGATGCATTGAAGAGAAACAAAATGATAAATAAAAATTTATCATGAGGCATTCTAAGATCAATGAACAATTTAGGGCCCCCCTGGTCGATTCCCAATAGTAGGTTGTATAGGAAACTCACCAAATGATTAAGCTCCCAGCTGATCAGGCATGAGTGCATGCTATAACTACTGAGTTATGTTCAGAAGCCAGTAATGAAGAGAGGTATATCAGGATGTGGGAGGCAGTTCTAGATGCAATGAGCTAGAAGGTGGAAGAATAGGATAAATCCATCAAAAACCTAATCCTTAATGGAAATATTTTGGAAAACTCATAAACTTATATTCCTTTTCATTTATTCCAAATAGCGTGCATGGACTGATTACTTTTGTGCTTGTATTTTTCATGCATTACAACCATAATGATGAAGTAATTACATATCCATCCCTAAGCTCACATGGGTCCTTCTTGGTGTGAGAAACAAGGTAAGGCTATGTTATTGTTCAGTTTGTGTAAGCGATCATTGGCTGAACATTGAAAAAATGGGGTCAGGATGAACACCATGGTTTTTTTTTGAAATTGTAAAGGGATACTTGACTAGGGAATAGGGTCCTAAATACCTTCAAATTGTGGCTTTCCCAACATTCTCCAGTGTAGGAGCAGGATAACATTCAGGGTATTGAAATCAATCTGAACAGAGAAAATTGGAAAGTGATAATCCTGACACCAGAATATGAAACATTGTTGGGGTTTCATGACAACGGTGGATTACTATTGACCATGTTAGAAATGCAGTACCCCTGTTGTGTTATCCTGATGTGGGGACAACAAATTAAGTATTAATACTAGCCATTTTCATAACACAAGGCCTAACTCCAAATGACATCCATAGTATTTTGAAAAGTTTTCCAATGATAGTAAACGAGTCATAGTACGAGCATCCACACCATTTTATGATTTTTTTAGACTTGAATGAGGATGATGATCCATATTTGGGGCTTGGAAATAGTGGATGTTAGAGTGGTATATTTTTCTGATGTTTTCCAATACTCTTGAAATTATGCCCCCGTGATGAACACACATTAGGTGAGTGCATCCACCCAATAAGGGATCATACTCATTTACTAATAGGATATCTCTAGATAGAACCAATGGTGTCCCAACATTATACTTCATGCCAATGAGGATGATAGACACACAGTTTAATGCAGTATGTTAAGGACAGAGGCAATGAATGGTCCTACAACGAGGAACGAGGCGAGGAGAGTCTAATGAAGGGTTTACAAGCACATGGATGAATCTGGGTAATAGAAATCTGGATGTCACTACATATCCCACTAGGGGGGGAATCATTCCGTACATATTTCTATCGTAAAATCCTATTATATGGTCACAGAACTCGGACTGGGCAGGGAAGAAGAATGGACATCCATGGTGTGGTTGTTGTAAAAACTAATGTGAATGAGGACCCAAAAGGTTCTCACCATGAAACATGCTCCCAATAGAGTTAAGGACAAGGGGCCAGAAAAGGGGAGGATTTAAGATACCTAGGGATGGACCCAAAGATGAAATATCTAGGCATTCATACATATCCAACAAGGATGTGAATCAAGAACACAAATTTCTAAAAGATGTCATGATGTTTAATGTCATGTGACATAGAAGGTTGGATCTTAGATTTATGATCATAGAGATCATACCATAATGGAATAGACAAAGGGAGACACATGTTGCATCTATTGCCAAACCTGATGTGAATAAGGATTGTGGGAGTCCATATCCCACCATGTGCTCCCAGGGGAGATTCTAGGTTGAGGGACAAAAAAAAGTGGGTATATGCTATAGGTAAAGTGCCCAAGAATTTCATTGTATACCACTATGATGGGAATCATAAAATATGTAGTTAAGGAATATGATGTAAATATTAATTTCATGTGATATGGACAGTTGGATCTTAGATTGGGGAATTAAATCTTAGACCCAAAGAAGTGAGACTCTCCCAATCGGGTGTAAACCTTGACCAAATCCTTAAGCAGATGTGAGCTACACTCGATGTGGGAAACAAAGGTGGAAAATATCATTTCAACCCATGGATCACTGAGAAAGGGGAAACAACACTGAGTCTTGAATGACACCAAACATTTAATTCTTCTTCTTATTATGAAAATGCGCACCAATGGATATCACCAAGTGTGTCAAAATTATACATGGACATGATGGAGTTGAAAAACATGTGAATCATGAAGAAAATATTGAATTTTTTTGCAGGGGTGGTGTAATGATGGATAATGGATATTGACCATGTTCAAAACACAACATCCATGTTGTGTGACCTGAAATGAGAAAAAAAAATTGATCATCGACCATTTAACATAATTTCAATGTGGGAATAATGTCAAATTTTCAATTTGAAATATTTAAGGATATTGGCCCATGATTTTAGGTAAGAAAATGTGGCATGGGACCAGGACCTAAAGGGGGGTCCCTTTGAATGTGAAAGATAATGAAAGCGAAAATAATGGGAAATATGAAGCATCGAAATAGATGGAAATATGTCCTTGTAGAACCCAACAATCTAGGTTCTAAACCAGAGTGCCCCTGGTCACACTGGTGAATTTGCAAAGAGGTTAGAGGGGGCCAATTTGAGAGCAGGAAAATTAAGAAGTTGAGTATAGGAAAGCGGTATGGAGAGCTCAAGATGTAGGTAAGTTGGCCAAGTGGTCGAAAGGAAGTGAAGGATTCTATAAAATAGGGCTGGACCTAAATAAAACATGTCAGATAATTCATATGTATACCATGAGGATGAGAACCAATTCATAATGAGTTCTTAAGTGGCATTCAGATTAATATCATGTGAAAAGGAATGATGGATCTTAGATTTATGGTCTTAGATCCAAGACCATAACTGCCAAGTTTAATGTCATGAGCATGGGACAGATGGGTGGAAAGGGTGAATCCCCTTACCTGTTATATGGGAGACCAAATAATAGAAATAGTGTGGATAACTGATTACCATGCTTTCAACATAGTATTCATCTCGCGTGACCAGGAAAAGAAAAAAATTGAGAATCGACCACTGACAATATTCACAACACATGACTTGCATAAAATTGTAGTTCGTGATCTTCTGAGACGTTGGCCCCAAATGGTAGTTGAGTCAATCTTGCATGCGACCAGACCATTTGAGGGTGTCCTTTGAGATGTGAAATATGATAAAGGAAACCCATGTGGCGGGACATGTGAATTTTTGTGGTGCCTGTAGAGTTTAACTTCTTATTGTAAGGACAATAGATGAAGGATGGGTGTCTCAATGTGATGTATGTGGCCTTGAAAATATATCGTGACATGAAATAGGAGATAGAGTCCATACAAGTCCACAAAATCCTACATGAGAACTGGGACCAGGAGGGAAGAATGGTCGGGGGACCTGAGGCAGGGCCGTAGAAGAAGGCTTCCATCCAGTTTGCATTTTATCATTATGTGGGATGAGTGTTGAGTAGTTTTACATCCTTCAATGTGAATGTATCATGCAGTTTAATGTCATGTGGTGAGGACAAGTCAATTTAAAGACATGTAGTACTATGATTATGTGACCCTTTTTGCAGGTATTGCCTTACCAATGCTTCTAATTCCATGTGAGCAATGCTCAGTGTGGGAAACATGTAATGAGATCAGGATCTCTCTCATATATAAGGTTACGACTATGGGGTAAAGAGATCGAGCGGGGTCGATCCCAACCATACCAACATTCCCAATCGACACACTCTGATGTTCAAAGGGATAGTAGGAAAAAATGATTCATTGTACCTAATATTTGTGAAATATAGGGGTGGTGATAATGAGTGAGTATGGCTTCTGAACATGTTCAAAATACAACATCCATATCTTTTGACCTGAACCAAGAATAATAAATGAGTGTCGGCTACTGATCATAACTGAAATGCAGGACCTGTATCAAAGTGTCGTTCGAGACACTCTAGGACGATGACACAAAATGGTAGGTGGTCCATAATTCCAAGGATCTATACCATTCGGGGGTCCTTTCAGATGTGAATATTGATGGTGAACCAAATAAAGGGGACACATGAATTGTGAATATGATGGGGTAGTTTAACGTCATGTGGTAAGGATTAATGAAGTGCAGATCTACATGGAGGGGGATACCTGGTGATTTTAGGATAAACCTGATGTGAATGAAGAAAAAAAGGCCTTCACCACACCATGTGTTTTGAGGAGAATATGGCCTAAGGGGCCGGACCCATGGGGAGAACGTGAAGTTTGGGTATGAGCCCACAAACAAAATTTCTGGGCATTCCTACGTATCCTGCGGGGGTATGAATCCAGAAATATTTAGTTTTGAAAGGTCCATTCAGTTAAACATCATGCAATGAGTTTGTGGGAGGATAGAAAAACGGGTGGAGAACATTGTGATATCATCATAAACACAAAATATATTGGTCTAGAGAGGACTAAACTACACTGTGTGCGATCCTCCAATAGAACTATAGCTTGGGGCAGTCAAAAAGAATAACTTGGGGGTGGATTCTAGGATAAAGATTCTGAGAATTCCTATGTATCCAATGAGGATGAGAATCAACCATACATATTTCTACATATTCTATGTAGTTTAACGTCACGTGGAAATGATGCGGGGAGATCGTACTTTAAATTCATAGAGCTCAGACCATTTGGTAGTTTATTATCTTTCAGGGCAAGTGCTGGTAGTTTTACATCCTTCATCCTGGATGAATCATGTATTTTAATGTCATGTTGTGAATATGGGATAGTTTAGAGTCTTGTGGTACCGTTCAATCAAAATATTACTTGTGTAATTTAGGATTGGTGGGATGAGTAAAACGCTCACCATCAATGGTAACTCCGGACTACACACAATTGGGGTAAACCTTTTGAATAATGTAAGGACCTTCCCATTTCTGCTCCAACATCTATGGATTCCTGCTGGGTATCATCAGTGTTTTTAGGCCAACACCATATCACCAAGTCAGAAAGAGCGGAGGCAAAAATTCTTGTTGAAACCTCTGGGTTTGTTGATCTGATGCCTCTCCAAATTTTGCAGGGCACAAAGCCTATTAGCATCAAGTGCTTCCATTTAATCTATAACAATTTAATATACATTATCTGGTATCTACTGATCGTAAAAATATATGGGTAGTTAATTCAACTGAATCACAATGGATTTATTCTTCTGATAAGTCCAGAAAGTGTTTGGGAGTTTATTTGGCCAACTCCTCTTGTTCTGACCAACCATCTTCTGCAAAATATTAGATATATTTTTTGTTTTACTCCTTGATCTTTCCATTTGATTGCATGTGATAGAAGGATGTATGGTTAGAACGGATGTTGTTCTTGGAATACAATATCTTTAGTTTGGCTCACCGGAAGCTGGTGCCTTTATTTGTGAGAATGGTGTGAGGGACTCTGAATCAGTTGATGATATTAAAGCTTACAAATTCAATGATAGATTGTCCCTTGACCTCCTTGTGTTGAATTGACTCTTCCCACATGTAAAATATATATGTAGCGGTTAGGATGAACCTACACCGGAGAGTTTCCGCTAGCGTATATGGTCCCACAACAAAAAGACCTTAGACCGCAAAGTGGAAAGAGTAATTGTTAGTGTGGAAAGGATCTGGCAGCTGATGAACAAAATTATCATGTATTGGGAATGCATGACACCTCTAGGAAAACTCGATGCAGTCATAGATCATGGAATGTCAAAAATACCCCATTCAGCGAATCATGTGAGATAGTTTTGGATCTGTTTGATGAGCTCCACAGGAACCGGCATGAACCTACTGTATGACATGAGAAATCTCTTTTCCATGAATGAAATGGAGAATAATACCATGAAACCCATACTTAGAATGGATCTACTCAAGGCTAGGACCACTCTGGAGGGTGAACTGTAATGCACACCATTGTATTCACTCACGCTCATCGTGATCTACTGGGATATTTCAATGCTCGAGATATTGGATAAAGGGGATCTTCATTTCAGGAGTAACTTCCAACCTTGCGGTAGGGGGACTAAGGGGGTCCTGACATGGAGGTACCAGTGGCAAGGTGGCTTACCTACGGGCTATCATAGTCCTCCAGAGTAAAGGGAGTGATGGCCCTCCAATGCGCTATGTGGATGATCAAATCAACCTGACTAGGCTCTGTAAGTGATACAACCTTGCTAGCCACGTCGTCGACTCGACCATTCAAGGACTGAGGTAGAATATCATCTTCTAGACAAGATGTCAAATGGGCCATCAGCTGATGGGTACATTATAATAGTGGTACGAGCCCTGTATTTTTGATGATGTGGTCACCATTGATTTTATTTTTTTCTAGTTTGGAGTCCATATTCACATGTTGGTGGGGAATTCCAATTTCGAGGGCCAGCTCGTGGCTAGTAATGAGAGCCTCACACTCTTCCTCATTATTGGTAAATCCTTCCATTAATGGAATGAATATGGTAGAACAACTTGTTCTAGTGTGATGAAGATGATACCCATGCCCACTTTATTGAGTCTAGAAAAATCGAATCTTATCTCGGTCGGGCTTCATGTTGCACCATCAAAGAGAATTATCCAACATGGAATGGATTTATCTACTGATAGGATTTCCTCATCTAGAAAATCAAGATCGAGAGACTGGTCCACGAGAGCTGGATGAGCGGCAAGGAAATCTGCCCATGGATGCCACTTAATGGCCTTCTCAGGAAAAACCTGATGTCAATCTACTGGAGGATCACTGGCCACTAAGATAGATGGATTATCAACGTGGGGTAGTTCAGAATTTACTTTAGTGGGTCCACTCGAGACACAATCTATATCTCATGGTGCTACAAATAATGTTGCAATTTCTGCATTGTGAACACTAGATAAGCGCAACTCTTCTCATTAGAGGATTATCTGGTCTCTGTATTTAGGATCATGTGACAGAGATATAATAAACTATTATCCATTCCCTCATTGTTATTCTGGGTGAGAAGAGTGCCAAGAGATCATTCCAGAGTCGACACATAAAGGACCAATAGCTTTCCAGAATCAGGTGGCATCCGAACTAAAGGTCGTAATAGGTACTGATTGATCCCCTCAAAAGAATTATAAAACGCCTCATCCCACTAATAATAGAGACCATTCTTCCTATGCCGGGAAAAATTATTACACTTTCCTAAAATATTTTCTATGAATTGGAGTATATAGGCTATGTGACTATGAAATTCTCAAAGCTCCTGGATATTGCTCGGATGTGAAATCTAAAAGATGACCTTGATCTTATCTGAATTGATCACTATGCCTCTATATATGAAAATGAAGATGACAAAAATTATTGAGGTGAACCTGAAGGCACACTTCAATGGGTTCATCTTCAACTGGCGTGATTGGAGGAAGCGAAAAACATTCTCGAAATTTTATTATATGGTCATCGTACTGGAGAGATTTGACCACCAGATTTTCCATGTAGTACCCCAACAATGTCACAAGGATCAGTTTAAATATCTGTGGCAGGGAATGCGGATAGGTGGCACCTACATTCCATAGACCAAAGGGAATTACCTGGAAGTCGAAAGTACATTGCGGTGCCCTGAAGGCTGTAGACTCTTGATCCTCGAGGGTCATTCCATTTTTTTTAACATAGAATACAAATCCAAGAAAGAGAGATCCTATAACCTAGTAGGGTTATTAATCAATAGCTCCATCATAGGAAGGGGAATGTCAACCTTCGGGAGGTGACAATTGTGATCAAAGAAGTCGATGTAGACATTGATTTGGTCATTCTTCTTTCTAATGGGAACAATGTTATCCAATATTATGGGGTACTAGAAGACCTTGATGAAGTTGGATATGATGATCTTAAATACCTTGACCTTGACTAAGGTACTATGAGAAGGGTGAATATTTCTTGGAGGCTATTTGAACACCCGATGATTTTCTGGATGACTAAAGAGGTGGGTGACAACCTAATGATCTAGTCCCAGAATCTCATCCTAAATCTAGGAAAACACATACAATGCTTCTTCAGGAAGGCCACATGTCATTGTTTCTCTTTCGCATGCATTGTTTCACTGATCATGGTTGGTTTTAGATTTGTCTGGCAACAGAGGTTCACCTGTAACAAATCATCGATCGTGCTGGACACACCCTCTTCGAATACTAGAGGAGAATCTTCCAAATTTTATTCTCCACTCATAGAGTAGGGATCCTCAGATAGAGGCGATTCTTCTGAGTTGAAAGATCCTAACGAGACATTGGATTCAACCTGTGTGGCGGTGGACACTACATTAGGGAGCTCATGTACTTCTGAAATAATAACGATGAATGTTGTCAACCAGATCCCAACCAGCCTTCGTCTCAAGGTGCCACACTTGATGAAATCAAAGCAGTAGAGACACATAAGCTTGAGCTGGTTTATTCCATCCCAGAAAAACAAGAAAGGATGATATTTTTTTATTTTTATGGGGTAGGCATTCCAATACATTATTGGAGAAGGGGGGTCTGTGATCACCGGATCCTGATTTGTATTGGAATACGTGGGGATCTTTCGGTGTCCCCTAGAATAGGGAATGTGCTTATCCATTATTCCAGAAACAACAAAGCATTGTTCCAAATCTAAGTTCATGGCCGCCAATCGGTGGATTAGTAATATATATTCATCATCTAGGTCTATCCACCGGCTTGTCCTAGCCGTAGAGTGTTCAATATTATTAGTCTGAATCTTCTTGTCCTTGACCTTATAGTAGTCAGTATCCAGGTAATAGGTTTCCAAAGAGGAAAAGGGTGACGCATCGCCATTGTGTACACCTACTCAACCATTAATAGAGTACATAATTCATTGGTTATACAAATAATAGATCGCCTTGTGCATGTTGAGACAAGTCCTGCCATCAACACATTGACAGAAGTGTATTGTGAGACAACCATGAATTTGGTGCTCGCAACTGGGCCAACAAACAGGGTCTTCAAGCATATCTTGCCAACTATTTTCAATTCCATCATGTCATAACCATGAATTTTCATGTTAGATGGACTCTAATAATTCTCATAAAACCCCATATTATGGAGTGTCCGGGTAGGGATGAGTTTGATCTCTAAGCCTGTGTCACAAAGACAACAGTGAACCTCCACGTCATTGAAATGGAAAGTGATGTACAATGGGTGGATATTACACTATATGGGAGAGCCTTAATTTTCTCTAGATAAAGGGATAATTGCCTGAAATCCATCATGATCTATTGCCTCATCATGGACAGCTCCTATGGCTACTACATCCGTCTCAAACTAGAGGGGGCTTCATAAAGCATCAGTAAGGAATTCAGACATATTTGATGATAGTAAAAGATCCCAGAGGATAGATATCCTCACATGAACGAGGGAAAGGTTCATAAGGATATCATACTTCCACAAAAAGAGTGATTTTCTATTGACAGGAGTTCGTCCTGTGATAGGACGTGTAATGGGCACTTCTGGATGGACCAGCGGTCGACTAGTGTCTGGAATGTCCCACTAATCAGAAGTAGAAACACAATGATAAGCTACTGTATGAGGGATAGATGACTTATTCTGATAAAAAATGGAACATCGATGATCATATACTTGTCATGGTGGCTTCTCCAGATAATGTAGCACCAACAATAGTGGAGGCGGATACGGTGAAACAATATGAGATGGCTTCGCGTGCTAAGATCCACGCGTGGGCTTGTTGTCTAGTTTTGGTGGAATGAAAATTCGAGCTGGATGTATTGATAGAGACATTTATATGACTCACATAACCACAGATCCATCGACACTGGTGACGGCTAGGGAGTTGGTGTGATCTACCTGGAACTCCTCATCGTCGGGAATCATGTAGGGTTTTACTAGCACAACAATGTCAAATTAAGCATATCTTTGGTCTTAATTTGATGATTCCTCCATCACTGAGCATATTCTGGTTGAATTCTCCATCTTCGAGGGAATGAAATCCTTTAGAGTATGAGATGATGATGGCATTGATGGGGGAATTAGTTATCCCTTGCGTTGTTGATGCTTACCCTTCTGCGAAGAGGAAGGCTAAGACGTTGACAAAGAATCAGTGGTAGAAGATGACATGGTGGATTTTGAAGGCTCTGGTCAATTTAAACATGTGCTAAATAATACCATTGGCATGGGAGACATATTTATGGGCTATCCAGTCATTGTATTTTTTTAGTCGCGTAGTTGGAATCCTGCTGCCACTCACTTTCTATTTCACTATCACTAACATGCTTGATAAACACGCGTGCCACCTATGATGGGTCCAGAACTAACCCGATTATGTTGTTATCAACATGGTCTTGGAACCAGTCATTAAACACATAGAACTTCTTGATATTGTTCACCATGATTTGGTGATATCGGTATAAATTTGGTAGAATAGTGAGATATGCCTCATTGGGCGTCCAATAATCTGGCAACCATAGAACTCCCTATTCCAAGGCACCTCGGAAATAACTGGAGACCTGAACCTCAATAAATGAGTATGTATAGTTCCTTATATTTGGAACGGGGGCTCTTGGAGCCTCACCATAACAAGGGTCTGGAGGAGATAGTCGATGAGGCATAACCATGTTTTTTCACTTAGGTTGTGGTGGCACATTATATGGGGGTCCCTCCGATTCTGTGGTGGGCGCTGCTTGGCCGGAGGCAGCTCCTTAGGTGGTAGGCCTCCATAAGGATGTGGAGGTGGATCCACTAGTAATAAATACATCTACATGTGGGCCAATAATTGGGCTACTATGGTGGGCTCTGCCTTAGCAGCACTTCCCACAGCAACTACAGGAAGAAAAAGACGTGCCTTCGTGGACTACTACAAAGCTTCTTCTAGATGCTGGGCTTTGTATGAGAAATCCCAAAATCCCATTGGGTATTTATACTTGATGGGAGTGGGGACCCATTTGGTCATGAAATTCCCCACATACATTTTTAATAGCAATTCCTGATTCAATAGAATATCAAGGGAGCAGTTGAGGATTTTCCTCTAGGAGACAATGTACACGACATTCTCTTTAGGCCTTTGCATGAACTTTAAGAGGTCTACGATACTTGTATTCTATGTGGTAGAGCTTAAACGGTAAGAAAACAACCTATGACTATCCTCCTCACTAGCTATTGACCTGATGGGTATCTGGATATACCGAAAAAACACAGTCCCATCCAATGTTTGTACGAAACACATGAGTTTGATGGCCTCCTATTGCGCCAGAGTTCCCAGCATGTGTCCACACATTGAGATGAAGTAGGCTAGATTCTGGAAGAGATCACCCATTCCATTAACGGGGTAAAAAGATGGATTTCTAAAACTATGGATGCTGGCATATAATCCACCCATGCCCGATATGGATTTCCATTAGGGGGAATTTACACCTGTCAAGTTTTCAAATCTTTGAGGTGTGAAATGAGAGTGGCCATCAGGTTATCTTGGAGGGGATTCTTGTATTTATGAGGATCCCTGTACCCTAGTGTGTTGGTGGTTATTTAACATGATAAGTGGTTCCAATGTCTAGTGGAGCGACTGGTGGGACACCTTACCAGACTACTAGGAGAATTACATGTGGAGTGGCTGGGGGAACCTGAGATGGTTCCCAAATAGGGTTATCATGTACTTTAGGTGGATTTTTTGAGGAGTATCATTCCCTATTTTCATAAAATTTGGAGTCTACCCTGTCTACATGGGCTGCATGGTCAATGTCACCCGAAGCCAATTTGCCGGTTGGAGGGTGTACCTACCCTTATTACCCTAGATGAGGTTAACAATAGTCTAGTTGCTTCTCCACAACAAATTTAGTGAGAAGGAAAATGACCATATTTTTTTATATGTGAGGTTCCAATGCAACATGGCCATTTCAGTGTCTCCTTCAATCTTCAGCACTGAACTAGATGAGTCAAAGGGTTTGACGACTCCATGATTCTTTATTCCTTTATTGAGATTTCAAATGATGGCTAATGACTCGGTAGGTATTGGGAGACCCAGTAAATTTATTTGATGGTGAGTAATCTTTCCAAATGGATCTAATTGGTGAGGCACTCCCTCAGGAGGGGTAAGTTATCTTCAAGGAGATATAACTAATTCTCTCCCTCTGATTGGCGGATCATTTTAACAATGTCTGTTACTAAAGGTGTATCCTCAATATCTCATGACAATTCAACATAGCTACAGATATAATAAAAATTAAGGTCTGCAACTACCACCAACCATGGATCTGAATGTGTTGGGGGGAGCCTCTTTGATAGTTCTACAGAGCACTATAATGCTTTTGATGCATTTTTGCTGGAGGGTCTGATAGAGACCAGGTGACTCATGGAGCTGGGCCACATTAAATGAATTTTTTTTTACCGTATGGTATTGCAAGACAATATATTCAAATCGTTCCAGACTCCTAGGGTATTTCACAAGCTGATAACAGAGACAAAAGTGTGTCACTGAGAGGGATTGGCGAAGGAATGTGACCTCCTCCTTGGTAAGAGATTCTGGCACACTAATGTTCGTGGTTCGAACTAGACAAAACATCTATGGGAAATGACTAACTATAAGGTTTTCCAACAGGATCATCAACTCAGACTCGAGATCTGGCCATTGGATACCCCATTCATAAACTAGGGGCGGCTGAGGGATCGGTAACTACACTAAAATGGACCGTTCAGATGGTAGACTGGCCAGTGGAGAATATGGAGAGTGAGCTAACAAGCCGCCGCATCTTGGGATATCGTCCGAAGAATGTATTGACTATGAAACCACATCATAGTAATGAAGACTAGTGACCACAACATTCCATGTAGGGGAAACGGTTACTGACGTTGGATCATCCTATTTTATTTCTCCATTGGTCCCCATAATAAGTCTCTATGATGTATGGTTGAGGTAGTGAATGATCTTGTTGATGATAGAGAGGGTTGCAAAACCAGGACCTAAAAATGGAATAACCATCCTTCTCCTAGATGTACCTTAGGAGGGAGGTAGGTATATGGTGGACCTATCTTTCTGGAATGATGTGGCTTATATGCCTTCTTCGTACCCAGGCCCCTGATATAGAGAATATGGGTGAGGGTTCTATTACCAAATCGCATTCCTCCCCAGAGTCTGAAAAGTGAACAGGTTTAATCATGGTGTGAAACATCTCAATATTCTTACATTGGTAATAATGACCTTCCCTTCTTCCCTAGATTGATCTTAAGGATAGGGTAGGTTCTCATCACGTGGAGGACCTTTGGACGAACTAGTGATGGGGAAGAGAGGACTTCCTCCCAAGTGAGATGGGGTGGGAGGAGCACTCGAAATTTTTTCAAAAGGAACATGGGGAGGGACTCTGCGTCCGATGGCTGGCGCACTGAGAGAATCTCTATGGGAAGTGATTGAGCTGGTAGGACCTCCACTAGAGCAGGTGAGTGTATGGGATGTATTTTTAGATTGGTTTCCCTTTTTAGTGATGTAAATATGGGGGGAGGCTTCATACTGGTGAAAATGAACATGCGTAAGACCTCTACAATGGATTAAAATCATGTGAGGACCTCTCTGTTCGATGTTATCACTGTGTTCTTCCCACGATGGGTGATACCTGTGTCGGCGACCAAGGGATTCATCCCAACCAGCCCATGGGGAAGATGGAGCCTCGATCCGATAAGGACGTATAAGTTCCCAGGATCCATCCACATTTATTTGAACATTCTATATGGCTATCCCAACATGATTCTCCTTTGGTACCATTCATTGACTGTTGGGAAAAAATCCCTCAAGGTAACATTGCAGTATTTTTGGGTTTATTGTGTTTGTTGACAAAGGAGGTTTTCATGGATATTTGTTGAGTTCCCAAGAATTTGTTGACAATCCTTGTTGACAAATAAAGATGACAAAGGAAAGGACGATCTGGAGGCGGTACAAAAGAGCAGTACAATGTGGCGCCATTTCCCAGTGTTTGCCAAATTTTTGGGGTCCAAAATTTGGAATTTGGTGAGCATCGCGAAAAGTGAATTTCCATGAAGATTATATTTTTTATATGTCAAAGGCATGAGTTTCGCGAAGATTGGATGTATGGATTAGATTTCTCGAATCCAGAAAAATGGAGGCGGTGATGCTTCGCGATTATGTCAAAGCTTCGCGAACGGCGGAATTGAAGCGCATCGCAGAGGTGAAGGTATTTGTGAGGGAGCTTCACGGATAAGGAGCGAAGGAATGTTGAAGGTGATGCTTCGCGATTACGACGAGCTCCGTGAACGGAAAATTACCGTCGTGCTTCATGATTTGGACAGAATTCCGGCAGAAACTTTGGAGCTTCACGATTTGAGATGACGTGGCGTTGACTTCGCACAGAAAGTTCGAGGGTCGGCGGAATCTCCTATAAATAGAGGCCGACCCCCTCGAGAGAAGTAGAGAGAATTTTCAGAGAAGATATTTTTCTCTCGTATTGCAAAGGTGGTTCGTCGAGCCAGTGTGCTTCGCGAAAGAGGAGCTTTGTGGTGGCTATTGTAGCTCCGCGAAACCTGCGAGCTCTGCGTTGGCTTAGTACGCTTCGTGAGGGACGTTGCTTTGCGACGGCTTGAGCTTCGCAAAAGTGCTTCGCGATAGAGCTTCACGAAGAGGTAGGAGATTCGCGAAGGCTTGTTTGAGCTTCACGAAATTGGGAGCCTAGCAATGTAGGGTGCTCTGCAAAGGTGTTTCCAAAGTGAGTTGCCCAGTGGTCAGAGGCAAAGTGGTATTCATCAGTGGATGAAAGTTGGACTATAACAGAGCATCCATCAACAGTTAAGGATGCATGTATTCATGAAATTGAAGAGACCTACAGGTCTATAAACTGTGAGTGAATCCCTTCACAGAGCAGTGAGCTTAGGAAAAGGAAGAAGGTGATCCTCTCCACCGGAAGTGAGCCAGAGAGAGAGAAACAGGGAGTGGCCCTTGGGAAAGCAGTGAGCTGACCCTAAACTTTGTAAAGCCAGTGAGCCTGGGCATGGAAGTCATCTTGCCCGAACTTTGTATCCACATCTAGTGAAGATTAGTGTAATTTGGTACGACCGACAACCTGTCGGTGTATTCTCCTTGGACATAGCCCAGCGAGGGTGAACCAAGTAAAAATCCTTGTGTCTATCTACTATGTTGCCTACATTGCATTTAAAGCATCATCATCAGATAAAGAAGAAAGTAAGTGATCATAACATACACACAAGTGCAAGCAAAGTGACCCTTGTAACAAAGAGGACAGGATCCAGTGGGGCTGGACGAACTTTGAAAAAGAATATCCATACCCTGATTCACTGCCCCTCTTAGGGTATATAGGCCCTTATTGGTCCTGACAATTGGTATCAGAGGCTGGTGACTTTTATCAGATTTGTTTGTTCCAACTTGGTTTAGTCGATTTGTGTGTTTAACGAATCAGTCTGCTCTTATCTAAGTGAGCCATGGAAAAGGGAAAAACATCCAAGAAGAAGCAGAAGTCAAGTGGTATTCCTCAGTGTGGAAGTGTGTATGGAAAAATTGTGATTCAATTAAACGAATCAAACAATTTACTGAAGGAGGGTCTGGATGAGTCTGATAGGGAAAAGATTGATTCACTCAAGCATAATGCAGGAATGAGTGAAGTACATGAACTTCAAAGTGATATTGAAACAAGTGATGATGAAGAAGATAGAATTGAAGGAAGAATAGATATGAAAACTGAGTTAGAGTTTGCTCTTGAAGAGATATATGTTTCGAGAGAAAAAACCAAGAAAGATAACAAAGTTGTTCACGATGCCAAACTCTATATGCAGCAGCAAGAAGAAGAGAAGTCTGAGTTGATGGATAAAATTGAGGAACTCAAGTTATCAGCACCAGATAACTCAGAATCAGTTGGTGAGTATAAGAGTAAGATTGAAGAACAGAAAAGGGAGATCGATGTCTTGAATAGAAAATTGAAAGATCAAGTCCAGTGCATCGAAGAACCTGATATTCCAAGTGACGTTGAAACACTGAAGAAGTCAAATATAATGTTATCCAGATCAAAGTATTGGAGATTGAGGTCAACAAGCTAAGTGGATTAAATCAAAGGTTTTTGGTGTGGCAACTGAATTAAAGGAGAAGAATTATTCTCAAGGTGAGGAACTACAAAAGCTGGCTAAAATAAAAGGAAAACAAAAGGCTCGTGATTATGAAGAGATTCAAAAGTCAGATGAAGTTCAGAATCTGAAATCTAGAAATGTTGATCTTGCTACATAGCTATCTGAGTTAGGTCAGAAGAATAAAGGACTACAACAAGACAATGCATGTTGTTTTGATTCTGTTGCTCAATAAAAATTGAAAGTAAAGGAGCAGAGTGACATGGTGGATAAGCTGACACGTGAATTGGAAGATGATATGAGTAGAGGGAAGCTCCTCAAGGGAGAATTTCATGTCCAAATTGAATCAAGGGATGTGAATATTCAAAATTTGGAAGAAGATCTAGAATCAATCAAGAAGGAAATGGAGAAGTCTAAATCCAAAGATAAGCCCAAGTTCAAGGTTGCGCTGTACTTATTATTTGATTATCCTTTGGCAGGAGATGATAAAATGAAATCCAAATATGCTACATCAGATGAGAAGCATGAAAGGATTGTATCATCCCAAAGGCCATCCATGATGGGAAAATCTGGAATTGGATATGATTATCTCACTCTTATGCCTGATAGGAAAAGTGCAGTGAAAATATCTAGAGATATGGAAGACCGTGCAGGTGTTGGAAATAGACCTAAAAGGGCTTTTATAGGAAGAAATGATAGCATGTTCTATTTCTATGGGATTCATGGCCACACATGAAGCTTTTGTCCAGATGCTTCGGAATACATTTCAGACTGTGAAAATATAAACTTTGATAAACCTAATGATAAGAAGAATCATCATGAGAAATCATAGAGAAGAGTCTCTTAGAGGAAAGTATTCATGAGATGCTATTACTGTGGAAGAATGGGACACACCATTAATATGTTTCAAGAAGAGCAAGAGCTCAATGTCATGGGATGAACTCAAGATGCATCAACATCATGGCTAAGAGATGATGAAATGAGGTATTCCTTTAATGGAAGTTGTTTCATATGTTCTAATCATGGGCATTTGGCAAGACGTTGTAGGAAGAAGAATGAAGGAAAGCAAAAGGAACTCCAAAAGATTTTCTCAACTCCAGTGGTGTATAATGTGTAATCGTACACTGGGAGAGAATGTTGTATGTTGATGAATAAGCTTAGAGTTCCTAGAAAATCACAAGGAGCTGAACAAAAAGTGTATTAGTCACACTCACAACCGCTCTCTAAGAATGAACATGAACAAATATGGATGAAAAAGGGAGGAAACACTACAGTTGTGAATAAGAAGAGTGTACATTCAATAGAGGACTCACCACAAGTGAAAAAGAGTGTGGTGATTCAGAAATCTGATAAAAGAAAGATAAATAAATAATGCGTTGAAAAATTCCCAAGTCATGTGCCAGGGAGAGGACTGGAAGAAAAAGGAAAATCCCTGCAATGGTGGAAGAATCAAGGGAAGATGACAAGCAAGGAGATTCCTGCTCAGAGAAATAATCAAGGAAAATGGAATTTTGGAAGAACCTAAAAGAATGAAATGAGTACTAGTGGGTCTATACCCCAAGTGATGAAAAAGGTTGGATCTACAGAATCTACATATCAGAAAAAGGCTCAGTATGTGGGTAATGAATGCTTAGTCATATGGCCAGAACAGTTGAAGTTGGCCAGGTAGCTGGAGGATGCAAGAAAGGAGTGTGTTGTACTCCAAGAAAGAATCAAAGGGTTGACCCATCAGGACTAACCACAATCCTCATCTTGAGGATTCTATAAGTCCCCTCTCCCTATGTATATAAATTCAATTAACTGATGATTCATGTGTTTCAGGTTCAAGGGAGATATGATCCAAGGGGAAGTGGCATCTAAGGATGCTAAGTGGAGATCTGATATGCTCTACAGGTTCAATTGATTCAAATCAGGTACCAGGGTTGAAAAAGAAAGGGAGCAACATAGCATGATAGAAGTGATTATGTTATTAACTTTATCTATTTTTTCATACACCGAGTTTCAACTCAGTAGGCTTAGAGATTTTGTTAATGGCTCAACTCTATGTGGAAGATGAGAACAAATTATGTAGGAGGAAAAGACTAGTTATGGGTCTAAACTGTTGGGCATAAAAACTGGAAGAGTTGTATAACACAGGGGGAGCATTTTATATCCTAATCAGATGCATGATCTCAATATGATATGAAGGATGAATGTTTATGTTGATGAATAATGATTGGTGGAAATCAGCAACACACAGGTTTTCATGATTATCTATTTTTTCTAACAATATGGTATCCGCTGACTGTTTTTCGGATACCAAGAAGCTGCAAGAGAAAATCAAA
The DNA here is from genome assembly GCA_963277665.1 of Viscum album. Taxonomy (NCBI): domain Eukaryota; kingdom Viridiplantae; phylum Streptophyta; class Magnoliopsida; order Santalales; family Viscaceae; genus Viscum; species Viscum album. The sequence continues at coordinate 1,286,688,329 of OY728133.1, forward strand.
GGCGTCTCAACAAAAAATCCGAGAGAAAAAGTTTGAAGGAAATGACATCATTAAACAATGAAATAGAGAAAAGTTTTCTGTTGAAAGTGTGGAAGTGGTATGAGACTCAAGGAGAGCAGAAGTGGCTGAAGTTGATTCAGAAGAAGATACTGATGGTGAGTACAACGAAGTAAAATCCTTATCTGCCCAAAAGCCAAAGAGTCGATCTCATATTGATAGGAAAAATATCATCAGTGATCAGTGAGCTCCACTTCAGACAAGAATAATGAAGTCACTACACCAGATGTCTTTCCTATCTCAGGTAGAGCCGAAATGGTTAGCTGATGCAGCTGAAGATGAAAACTGGGTTCAGGCTATGAATGAAGAGCTTGACCAGATTGAGAAGAACCAAACATGTGAGAATTCTTTCGAGGCCAGTAGATAAGAACGTCATCGAGACTAAATGGATCTTTAGTAACAAGATGAATGAAGATCGCACAGTGATTCGAAACAAAGAAAAACTGGTGTGCAAAGGATACTCCCAGATAGAGGGAATTGATGTTGAAGAGACATTTTCAATGTTTTCAAGGCTGTAGAAAATCGGATTATTCCAAGCCATTGTAGTGCAAAGAAAGATAAAATTATTCTAGATGGACATCAAATCAGAATTCTTGAATGGGATTCTAGAGGAAGAAGTGCATATCGAGCATCCAAATGGTTTTCTCATTCATGAAGATGAGAATAAGGTTTGTCAGCTGAAGAATACCTTATATGGGATGAAAAAGCACCAAGAGAATGGAATTAAATGCAGAATCAATATTTGCAGAATCCGTGATTCAAATGAAGCATAGTGAAGGTGTCTTTCAGAAATATGAAAAGAAGGTTCTGATGAGGTTTGGAATGGAGAAGTCCAAGGAGATTAAGACTCCGGTTGCTACCCAGATGAAATTATCAAAAGGCATTCTGACAAACGCCTTACCCAAGGAAGCATTTGAAAGGCATCGACTAGCTCTGGGAGTTCAGTAGATTCCCCGCACTTGAAACATTTTGGATGTTCCCCCCCCTCTCCCTGAGGTATGATGTGGTTTTCTCTAATGTGTTGATGTGCTCTCTACTTTGTTACGGAGGGGGAGAAAATAGTGACCTTTGTGTTCGTTGAAAAAGGGGGAGAAAATAGTGATTGCTCAAGGGGAGACAGTGTGGAGATTAGATAAATCATGAATGATATGGGGAGAAGCTGACAGGTGGAGTAGCCAGATAGGGGGAGCAATGAGAAAGGAGGAGATGTTTAAATCTGACGATGCTAGAAGTGATCGATCATAGCATAGATATCACGACAGCTGAGGATCGTGATAAAATCAGAACATTGGTTTTGGAATGGTTTGAAAAGGTGTCCAGCTATCACCAATTGGGATCCATGTGTTTCAAAAATTGGTAACAATTTATGAATTGGTATCAGGTTGGAATCGACAATTGGTGTTTTACATGAAGTGATTCATTGACGAACTTCTCATACTACTCTTGTTTCTCACGCTGAGCATTGCTCATGTAGGCTTAGAGTATGTGTTAAGTGATTCCTTGAACGCTATCAGAATCAAAAGAGGCAAATGGTGGTAGCGGCTGGAAGAAGACTCAGTGAGGTATCAAGGTGCAGAAAATCATTCTGAGAAGAGATATGAGGAGTTGTCAACAAACCCAAAGGCGGAGATTGTTGGGAAAAAATCCCTCAAGGTAACATTGCAGTATTTTTGGGTTTATTGTGTTTGTTGACAAAGCATGTTTTCATGGATATTTGTCGAGTTCCCTAGATGTTGTTGACAATCCTTGTTGACAAAGAATGATGACAAAGGAAAGGATGATCTGGAGGCAGTACAAAAGAGCAGTACAAGGTGGCGCCTTTTCCCAGTGTTTGCCAAATTTTTGTGGTCCAAAATTTGAAATTTGGTGAGCATCGCGAAAAGTGGATTTCAATGAAGATCATATTTTTTATATGGAAAATGAATGAGTTTTGCGAAGATGGGATGTATGGATTGGATTTCGTGAAGACCAATAAAATGGAGGCAGTGATGCTTCACGATTACGTCAAAGCTTCACGAACGGCAGAGTTGAAGTGCATCGCGGTGGTGAAGGGATTTGCGAGGGAGCTTCGCGGTGAAGGTGCGAAGGAATGTTGCGGTGATGCTTTGCGATTATGACGAGCTCCGCAAATGGAAAATTATCGTGGTGCATCGCGATTTGGACAAAATTTCGGCGGAAACTTCAGAGCTTTGCGATTTGAGATGATGTGGCGTTGACTTCGCGCAGAAAGTTCGAGGGTCGGTGGAATCGCCTATAAATAGAGGCCAACCCCTACAGAGAAGTAGAGAGAATTTTCAGAGAAGATCTTTTGCTCTCGTATTGCGAAGGTGGTTCACGGAGCCAGTGAGCTTCGCGAAAGAGGAGATTCGCGGCGGCTATTGTAGCTCCGCGAAACCTGCAAGCTCCGCGTTGGCTTAGTACGCTTTGCGAGGGAAATTTGTTTGCGACGGCTTGAGCTTCGTGAACGTTCTTCGCGATAGAGCTTTACGAAAAGGCAGGAGATTTTTGAAGGCTTGTTTGAGCTTCGTGAAATTGGGAGCCTAGCGAAGTAGGGTGCTTTGCAAAGGTGTTTCCAAAGTGAGTTGCCCAGTGGTCAGAGGCAAAGTGGTATTCACCAGTGGATGAAAGTTGCACTATAACAGAGCATCCATCAACAGTCAAGGATGCATGTATTCATGAAAATGAAGAGACCTACATGTCTATAAACTATGAGTGAATCCCTTCATAGAGCAGTGAGCTTAGGAAGAGGAAAAAGGTGATCCTCTCCACCGGCAGTGAGCCTGAGAGAGAGAAACAAGGAGTGACCCTTGGGAAAGTAGTGACCTGACCCTAAACTTTGTAAAGGCAGTGAGCTTGGGCATAGAAGTCATCTAGCCCGAACATTGTATCTACATCTAGGGAAGATTAGTGGAATTTGGTACGACCGGCAATGTGTCGGCGTATGCTCCTTGGATGTAGCCCAGTGAGGGTGAACCAAGTAAAAATCTCTACGGCTTCCTGCTAATTTGCATGCATTGCATTTAAAGCATCATTATCAGATAAAGAAGAAAGTATGTGATCATAACATAAACACAAGTGCAAACAAAGTGACCCTTGTTACAAAGAGGTCAAGATCCAGTGGGGAAGGAAGAACTTTGAAAAATAATATCCATACCCTGATTCACCCCCCCCCCCCTCTCAGGGTATATAGGCCCCTATTGGTCCAAACATTGACTCTGTCCTCATTGTACGACATTAAACTATGTGTCTATAATTCTCACTGTCATGATCTAAATCTGCAGTTCGCACTAGGATCTTGCCATAGAGATATTTTTAGGATATGAATATGATCCATCATTAGACTTATGTGCTCGCCTAATGTGTTTTTATCATAGTGGAGTAATTTAAAGAGTGTTGGACTCCCTTTGAACAACCTATCAATCCACCCTCCATGCTTTGTATTCCCATTATTTGGATCCTCATATTCATTCATGACTGAAGGGACCCCCTAACAATATGGATTCTCACCCTATGGCTCACTCTCTATCCCAGGCTATCATTTTGAAAGACTAATGGATGACATTTTTAGTCAGGCCCTATGTTTTGAACATGGTTAGTAGTCAGCCCTCGTTTATCAACTCATTTTCAAGCTAACACAATGGGGACACTATGTTTTGAACACAATCAATAGTTATCCTTCATTGTCATGAAATCCCCAATGAATTCGAAATTTTTGGTATTGTGATTCACACTATCCAGTCTCGTATTTTTTAATTGATTCTAACACCCCTTGCATTACCTCAGTCATACAGTAGAGCAAGTTGGGAAAGTTGCAATTTCACTACTCTAAAAACTTCGATCTCTAATTAGGCCTCCCACATTCTTCCCAGAAAAATGGATTGGTTTTTCAGACCCCAGATGCCCAAATTCGGGTTGGAACTCTCATATTCAAATGGAAAAATGATGTTTTCACCCCTTTCTGATCTCATCATGAACGACCTAGAAGAGAATAAGGATTGATCAACTGATATTTCATGAATATGATGGGAGTGAAGAAAACCAAAATAATTAACTGAAATCATGACCACAACCAACATAAACATCAAATGAATGAATGTGAATTTATGAGTTGACAAAAACTACATCACCCAAGGATCAAACTGTCCCTTATATGGTTTTACCTCTTCAATGGAGCGTCCAAGCTCTGCCACTCTCTGGCATGTAGTGTCTAGGATCTGTTGTCACCTATTAAGCTCCTGCTCCTCCATGATGGAAATGGGGTGTAGTTTATCAACCTCGACATGGGACCAATCCTCATCATCTCGGACAATAGCCATCTCTTCGGAATCTCACCTCATCTATTCTTCGGCCTCCAGCAGCTAGGAATTCAGTCGCAATACGAGAACCGATTGTGCATCGAGGAAAGAAGAACACTCGTTCACCCACAAACTCAATTGTTGGATCTCATTATTATCCTAAAAAATTCTCGACTTCCTCTACTTCCAGCCCAAACTGATTCCACAACCATGTCCTTTTATATTCCCTTCTGTGAATTCTCATATTAGTTCATGAGGATGCTGGGAATCCACTCCCCTGACACATAGTTCACGCAGCCAGGAACAAGGCCTCCCCATCTGGGATGTCCATTGTTCTTATGGGGTCTCCCAAATGAATATCTAGATCACCTTTCATGACTGGTGATGGATGACCTTACTATCATCTTCATCGAAGGTCATCTCATCCTGGTCCTTAGGGTCGGTGGGATCATATACATGGAATGCTTCTAGGGACTCATTAGTAGGATCTTTATCCGATGTGTGGTTTTCTAGGTCAAGTCACATGTCATACAACAAATCCCCATAATCGTATTCCACCACAATGTTTTCAAGTTCCATCATGATAATGGTCCGACCTGTGATCAAGAACGCAGTGGTGTGGTGAGTATGGGCATATGTTTCCACGACCATCGGTGTTCCCATGGGAAAGGTTGTTGTTGGATCCCTGAGCATCCTATCCATTGCATCCCACACCATTTGAAGAATTGTGTGTGTGAGAATACAGATACATCATTTGTCCTGATTCAATGGATGAATGTTATGAATTCTATGAAAAAGGCTTACAGATATCAAAAAGTTTGTCTCACCACTGATCATTTTCTACCAGAATGCTGAGGCGTGGCCACACACAGATGGTATGGAAATATAAATAATCTAAAAGAACCACCCTTGGTGTTATAGCCCTGCTAGATTTGATAATCTACCTTATCATGGGTAAAGATCCCAAAGTTGCATCTGTTATTGCATGAGAGTGGGTTTTGTGTATAAGGCCTTGCTGCATAGGTCCACTATTAGAGGAGAAGGCCTAAGTGAAATAAATGAGGATCACATGAAAATAGTTTAGGGGTTACCTAATGTTCTTCCTCAAACTCGTACATCTCCAACGTTGCATCCTCACCATCTTCTAGAGGAATCCCTCTACCAGCCCTTCCCCCTATAATGACTATTTTTATTCTTATGGTAGGGGAAAGTGCTCCCTCAATTTAGAAGTAGATAACTATGGAGGGAATCTTTGATTGAGTTATATTTTACCAGATCTATCATTGAACATGGGTACCCAGGGATTTCATGACGTCTTCTAGCTTGATGATGTACTTCTCCCATTCCACCTATGATACCACAAGGTCATCCTGGGTGTGACCAATTCCCGAAAAATCCATCACGAGATGGATCATATGGTTCCACATCGGGGAAATATTGAGGAATTGTATGGTAACATTCTAAATGTCCCATTCCTCTAGGAAAACATCATCCTCATGCATATCTATATGGCGCAACCACTTCGCTAGAGCCTGAGTGGGTATCCAACAGACCACCCTGGGTGGCCTCGCATCTTGCAGACTTTTCTACTCTAGGACCATCAGGTCTGCTACTACTATCTACCTCCCGATCAGTGCAAAATACACTATTACTATAGACCCACCACCATGGGATGATATTTACATATTTCAGCCTCATCCTAAAGGTTGATAATGTACCCCATCACCAGCACAGATGTTCCACTATTTCATCATCTCCCCTGGGTAGGCTATCTACCAACTCCTGGAACATTCCTTCAGTAGCCCATAAACACCTAGGGCGGAGTTGGATCATTATGCATCATTCCATCCACCTGTGATAACATGAGCCACATTAACGTCATCACACATGGAAGGTCCTTGTGGGATAATCCCAAGTAGACCCACGAGGTCTGCCTCTGCATGCACGAAAACTAACTCACGAAGTTGTGTGGGGGTGTATAGATCACTGGGAGGATCGTGGTCGTCCCGTGCCACCTGGAATACATTCTAAATTGCCATTAAGTATGACTGATTCTCAACCGTACCTTTTTCATCATCAGGGAACAAACCAGTGGGAAATGGGAACAAATGTTATGGGAACAAATCCACCCTCCTAACCCGGTTCAACACTAGCGGCATGGTCTTTTTGGTCATGAAAATCCCAAAAGAATTTAGAATAGCTAGTAGGATGTTAAATCCTGGAGGATAAAAGATTTTCAGGTATTCATAGGAACCCATATGCACTACTATACACCCATATAGAATATGGAGCATCCCGCACACCCTATGTGGCTTCTTCCCTTTATTGATTTTCCACAATTCTGTGTATAGCCTAGCCAGCACCAGAATCTCCATATTAATATGTTCGCCATCGAAACACAGAGTCCTTGATAAACATGGTCGATTATAAGACCATTTTGTATCACTTACTGGAAGTATCCAGCTATAAATGAGGGCTGAGATGAAAGCATCCAACCTAAACACCAATTATTGCTCGGTGCTGAAACTGAACCCCGATGTCATCCGCTAGCTGTGCACCATGAGTCGCTAGTATGAGTTCTGTTTTTGGCACTGGAGCCCCTTCAGAATAGTGGGATTCCTCACATGAAACATTCCATATAAAGGGAAATGCAAGAACTGCATGAACCACAACATAATGTGGACATCCCTCAGTGGCTGCTTGTCCTTCCTTGGCACCAGGTGTATCAATAGATTTTCCTGCAGTGACATTTACTCCAGGTCCTCCCATGTATTTTTGATAGGGAGTAACTTGTAAAAAATCTCCCTAATATCATAATAATTGTCATTTTGTGAAGGTACAAGAGGTAGATAACAACCTCCCCATGGTGAAGATGAAAAGTGTTTGTCCTCAATGACCACCTTCTCAAAAACTCTAAAATTAGTTTCTTGGGCGAGTATATATAGAATTGGGATGCCCATGCAACCTCATATAGTCCCACTTGCCTCATATTCACCTTAAAATGCTCTAATAAGGCACAGACCCGAAAAGCCCATACCCAGTCATCTCTGAAATTTCCACCCTAGTACAGATCCCACTCATCGGTCCACCCATTCTCCGAGTTCCCTAAATCCACCTTCAATTTTTTTGGTACTATAGGGGAGATACCTCTGGTTGAAAGACATTCCCATCACTGCTGTTAACATGATTATAAAATAATTTGGAACTGACGGGTGTATGATCCTCCCAGGTATGACCGTAGGCCATGCAGAACCACTAGTGCTGGCATGACATACTCCTGATATAATAGGATGGATTATCCCTACTTTCTTTGGAAATGATAACATCATCCCTAAAACCAAAGAATTATATAGGAATTATTTTTTAATATGGGGTAGTTCTTCTTGATTTCCCTCAAGAGCTCTACAAGAGATTTCTGGTCCGAATTAATCCACACAGATTTCACAATTCCCAGGTTATATGTTATCTCTACTCTCATGGTATTATCCGAAAGTACCCTTGGATGCTTCATGGTGATCCATTCCATTCCAAATATTATAATTTATTTTTTATAGATCATAGAGGTTTATCATGAATCTTGATCATAGAGATTGCTCGCAGAGACCTTCCACAGACCTCGTAGGAACAAACCATGGAGTGAACAATTGCATATTTTGAAGAATCATTGTTCATCGTAGAGAAAAGAGGTCTCTATTCACATAGAGTATGCACAAAGCATGCATAGATTCATGAATAGAGATCCAATTACCAAAAGTTTTGATATAAGAAAAGAAAAAATAGGGGTTTTCCTCCCCCATTTATTGGAAATGACCTATGAGCTTCGCGATACACTTGGCCACGGCGAGCTTCGTGACATTCTTAAACCGCTTATGGAATGTCTGAATTATGACCATGCATCACAATATTTCTTTGTGGTTAGCGTTATAATTCTTGTGATCCACCCTCATAATTATACCACTGTTTTCTCCTCAGATATATGTCTGAGGGGGATTATTTTTTGGAAACTAATTTTTGCACTGGAAAAGTACACAAAATAGAACCCCAATGATAAGGGTCTGCTTTGTGAAGAATATTATTAGAGCCTATCAGCACTATGGCCTTTATGGATCCCCTTATCATTGAGTCTGGTGGAAATAAATTTCCACCTCTACAATATTCATTGAGTAAAGAGGTGGAAGACTCCATGGTTGTGATGCAATTGACGAAAATCATTGCACCATGGAGGGAAAATGATCACCACTGCGATCCCACAAAAACATACTGATGTTTCTATCATCTCCGCAGAGGGAAGGAAGGAGGCCTTTTAACCAAGGAGGGTATGACAATCGAGCCTATGGTTATGAATAACTTAACACAATCCACATCTGATTGCAATGTTTTAGCATCTTCATAATGGGCTATAAGAGCTTCGCTCCACCTCTCACCTATAAAAAATTGGGCTTCCCAAGTTCCCAATGAACAAATACCCAAAAAATTCAACTTTTATGATTTCAAATCGAGAATAACCCTCTACTATGCAAATAATTGAGAAACATTATATCTTTAAGGTACTTGTCCACTGCAATATAATTTTCCCTTAGATCAAATAAAACCCCTCTTCAATCTTGGATTCCCTTCGCAAAGCCCACGGGCCATCATAATGGAAGGATCTCCCAAAGAGATCTTGGGCCTTTGGAAATCACTCAAGCTTCATGAAGTACTATCCCTGCACATCTGGACTCCTTGATAAGGCCATATCATCATGATAAATATATTACATTGCTTCGCAATGTCACTCTTTGCAAGTAACCAATGCTCCACGATGTCCCACTCCATTAAAGCAGTTGTAATTTTCCAAGAACCATTTATACCAATGAATAATAAATTCCTAGGATAGGTCACCCCGCTTTGAAAATCATAACGCTTTGCAGAGTCTCTCCACTTCATGGTGCACCAGATCCTCGCAAGGACCTTTACTATGAACTCTTTTCTATCACAAAACATTATCCCATATGGCCCTCCTTGTTGTTAGGAAGTGATTTCAAGGTCCCTTGAGAGGTGCTTCATATTCCATCACATTGCCTCATGGTTTTTATCTTAGGCACACTATCATCTATTGCTACGTTGCATTGCCACGATAAGTTGATCCCCTCAATTGATCACTCTATAACCCCGTCTCTATATGGAATTGTCGATGCCTTCCCATTTCCAAGGGTTAAAGTGTGCCAGTTATATAAGTTCTAGGGGTGATGAGTGAATCCTCATCATTTGAGATACATGATATTAAACTACCATGCATCATCATCCCCATCACCTAATGTTAAACTGTAGCCTATCCTTTTGAAATTCACATGGAGTTCCCCACCTCGAACACTTTCCACACCCACTGGTCCCCATGAGACTGATATATTCTTCCCATGGAATGATATTCTCATTGGATGGAATGATTTCTAAATGTGGGTAAGGGAAACCATATTGGTGTAGTCCCCTAGCCTTTCTTGATGGAGGTAGTATCCCTACCTATCCTCCCTTCTTCCATTTAAAAAAACTAGAGGAGAAAGGTGAACAAGGTCCTCTGATACCCCATCCCTCACCCTTTGGGCCTTATCACCATCAAGCTTCCATACTAGAGTAAGTCCCAATATTTATCTCCCAAGATAGAATACAACAGGTAAACCCTACTCCCTTCCTCGTCGATGAACCTTTTGTGACGTGGTAATTAGGTCTTTGATGCCTCAATTTTCTCACACTATGCATGACTCACATGGGCCTAGAGTAAGCACCAACCACGACATCCACCATCAGGATGCCTTATTGCATAACCCCCCCCACACCGAACTACGTGGACATCGATCATTTCCCACTCCAAGAATGGAATGTAGGATGTATCCATGATGTTCAATACCATAAACCATCATTCCCAACCATTGTATCCCCTTTGTTGGGATCTATGTCTATAGTCCCCCTAGCATTAGACAAACTCTTGGGCTACGAACCACGCTTTATCCTCAGCATGTTGTTCGATCACTATGCTTTGTGAACACCCCAATTTTATGTCCCACCCTGAACTAGGTGGGTACTAATCCTTGTCTCCTAGGTAGGGTATGTTGTAATCCACCATCATGTCCAACCCAAAGACTGGTAACCCCATAATAAATAAGCGGGGTTTGATCCCAATCTCTTAGATAGGGTATCTAGAAAGCCTCCCTATGGTTAAACCCCAAACAATGGTAAACCCATTTAAACTATGTGGGTTTTGATCCTTGTATTCTAGAAAATGTATGTATGAATCCTCCTCGATGATCAACCTTAATCTATGGTAAGCCATTGTATCCCCATAGCTGGGATCCAACTCTCTGGTCCTCCCCCGGGTGTCAGACAAACTCTTTTCCTGCTTACCATGTGTAAGATCTATTTTGTTGTCATGTCACATTATTTTGTGAACACCCTGATTTTATACCCCAACTTGATCTACATGGTTATTGATCCATATATCCTTGGTAGGGTTCATAGGAATCCTCCATGAATTCCAACCCCGGAAACTATTAAAACCATCTGAACTATGTGGGGTTTGATCCCTATATCATAGGAAGTGTACGTAGGATGCCTCTATGAGTTCCAACCAAAAACACCGGTAAACCCATATGAACTATGTGGGTTTTAATCCCAATCTCTTAGTTAGGGTACATAAGAATACTCTCTGAGGTTCAACCCCAAACATTGGTAAATTTTTCGTGTCCCCTTTCCTGGGACCCGCATCTTGGGTCATTCCCTTAGCTGTGTTTAACCAACTCTCGGGATTCTAACAAAGCGTATGCCCTAGTATGTCTTTAGGATTCTTTCTTCAATGCACACTCGGATTCCCTGACCCATGCTAAACTATGAGGAATTTTATTCCCTTCCTTAGGGATATGTATGAAGCCTCCCATAGGTTCAACCACACCACACACGTCCCATCTGAGTCTCTCCCTCGATCCTTTTCATTTAGAGAATGACATGCCCCAAACCAGAGGCTCTACTTCCTATAGGCACAATCCAAGTATCCATTTTCATGGGCTGGATCATCAGGTTCCACATTATCCCAACGAACCATGTGGACTTTGATTCTCTACTGTAGGGATATGTAGAATATCTCTCTAATGATCAACTTCAAAATCACTATCATTTTCATGATGGTTCCATCCCTTCCCAGTTTATTCCTTCTACACTCTATCATTATCCATCCCGATTCTTACCCAAGACTCCACATCCCAGTGATATCACTCAATTCTCTTGTGAAACTAACCATGCATAATCCCAACAAAATTTATAAACATTCCACCAAGAGTGTCCCTCTTGAGATGGGCCACTATCCACCCATAAGCCCCAACATGTCTCTAGGACTTTGTCCTTTGTGTACAATACGATTAATCACCTCTTCAGACTACATGGGTTTGGATCATTACCTCTTGAGACAAGGTAGGAAGGAAGCCTCCTTAAGGTTAAATCCTCGCTATTGGTAAACCCAGACTTCCCCTTTTTAGGGTACCAATCATCCTCGGATCCATCTTCATTGGATGTTTTGATCCACCCATTTCGTAAACCATCCAAGCAATCCCTCTTAGGGATATTTCCATCTAATCCACTCCCATCAGTGTTCCAAACTGTCTAATCAATCACCTCTAGACTTTAAACTCACGGAATACCCTGTGTTAAACATGAGAAGCTGAGGAAAACCTCAAAAGAATTCCTTTGGCATATAATTCCTCACACTCGATGTGGGATGCCTCCGGATTCCACGTTGTCGAGATGCTCTATTATAAGGGAAATAAACCTAGATGCATTAGTTTTTTAGCATCCAGACATGCCAGTGATGTCTTAAATGACTACTCCCCCGATCAAAGGTAGTTTCCCTGACTTGACCCCTTGGAATGTCCTAATAGAAGCAATGTTATAAATTAGCGTACATAATGATATGGAAATAATTAGAGTTTCACAAAAAACATATTAATCATTAAGGGAGACTCAGACTAGGGGAAAAATTCTTGAGGATGATTCCATTGAAGGAGTAGCCTACATCCCATCATTATATTTCAATCAAGGAGAAAATGTCCCTGAATAAGTGAAAGATGCTTCTAGCCTTTTGAAAGTGGGAATGCGGGGAGGCATCCTATAGTGAACTTGACTGATGGATGTGTTCCCAGAAGAAAGCATCGAAAAAAACCATTCATTTGTTATCTTCAAATTTAACATACATACTATCATCATAATTTTGATAGATTGCAAATAATTATTTTTATTCCCTATAGAAAATAAAATAATAGAAAATATTGAAATATAAAAAATAAATATTTCACCAATTCCATTTTTCATTCCGTTATAGATATCTCCAAAACCAACAGAGTGTATATATCATTTTCTATAAGGGGGGATATTTGATAACTCATCTATCGTGTGTTCAAAATATCCTATTTCCATGTACTGTTTTTCATCCTTGAAAAATCCAAATCATTTTTTCTACAAAATCATTCAATTGACGTTTTTGGTACCCATTGCTTTTTGGGTATAACATGGCTAGAAATAAATTTATTAGAAAACCAAATATATTTTAAACATTTCTTGTATTGTATTATAAAAGATAAGTAATTGAAATTACAATCATGTAGTAACCAATAGATTAATGATATCAAATATAACATTCATCTTCATAATTCATGTTCATAAAAAATTTAAATCATGTAATATATTAAACCATTCGAATAGAATTTTTAACAAAAGTAGTTTTTATAACATAGGAATCCATGGATTATAACTAAAAATATTTTTTTATTATATGGTTTCATCATAGATACCATAATTTCATATTTATATTTTCCATGAATGAAAATGTATTGTGTTTCTTCTGATCATACAAATTCATTTCTATGATTATCATTTATTAATTAAGAGACTCATAAAAATCATAGATCTTACTTATAGAACATGAAGCATAATATCCTATTTCATATTTAAGTGTATTTTTATCATTGTTTACTTTTTAATATTAATCTATAAGTATCTTAATGATTTTGATTTCAATTATTTATAAAATCTAGTAACACTTAAAACATCTATAACGTCTCTAACTCAGGGCCACTAATCTGGTGCCCGGAGCCGGGTCTCTACATGACCTAAAGTATGCCTCTATTACATTAGAGGCTTCCAACTAGAACTTAGGGTCTAATAAGTCATGTGAAGAGACTATACCCTCAATACAAGAGTACACCAGAAGAGATAATAATTTAAATTATAGAAACAATAGTTAGCATTCAACAACAAGCATAAATAAACAAATCCCAAAATTTGGTAGAATCATATGCGACCAAAAATATCCCATCCCATGCTATAATGTAATGTGAATAAAACTATGAAAGGAAGAAAAAAAAATGAATCCCAAAACTGATCAGGACTCTATGTTTGGATCCACATCCATACATGTCCCGAGACTAAATCATCTCCCTATCGTAGGGTCCTTGCCCTTGACCTAACCAGCAAGCATGAAATCTTCCCGGGTACCCAATGGAAGCTCGAGCAGGATGTGAGTATAACTCAGTAGGCCACATCCTATGGTGTCTAAAAAATATCCACCAGGATTAAATAGTGCATAAACGTGAGAAATAATGGAATGCAAAGTAGAATGTTCGAAAATCCATTTTTATGTTTTTTATGATAACCTACCAAATATCCAAAGACAAATTATTTATCATTTTAAACCTTCCATGTCATTAATGGATTAAGCATGATCAATATTCTCAACATGAGGGAATTAAAAATGTTCTATCTCACTAGGCATCACATCACAACAATTCCCAATATCCACCCCTCGAAGCCTTATTTTGGGTGGAAAGCAACTATAAGGGGAATTGAACTCTGTCCCCTTCACTATACTATGTATTCAGGGGGGAGATAGATCCTCAATCCAAATCATCCCATTAGAGTAGAGACTCATTTCTATACCCCACACTACCAAGCCATGAGCACATGATTAGTTATCATTCCCCAAAATTAATCGTATTACAACAATCATAGCCAACAATATTCACAACATCACAACAATATCAATATAAGGGAAATTAACATTTGGTGTCAATAAATTATCACATTCATCATTTACATTACTTTACCCTTTTCCCCCATTTCTGATTTCCCATGCCTATCTCTTTAAGCATATTCAAGTATAAGGCTAATCCCCTGGCATTTTCCAATTAGCCCATTTAACCATTTTTCATGCCCTCCAAAAAATAAATTATCCATTAGCCAAACTATGTGTATTCCTAAAACCCTAATTCCACATCTTCAATAATATTAACATATTCATGATGGGATATATTTTCTCACACAATGAACTACACTTACATAGCTAACACTATGTCTGGGGAATATCAGCACACACCATGGGTGTCCCTAATCTTATATGGTCGTCATCCATGCATCCCGCAAGGATCAAGAGAAGTTAAACTAACTATTTAGACACCCAATTAATCCAAATAAATAATTTTTACTAAGAAAAAAATCATGTAAAATTAATAGCATACCTCTACAATCACAATTCCACATGAAACCAAAGGGGTAAAACTTATAGACCACCAACCTTGAATCTGTTGGAAAATGCACTCTCAACTGAAGCATTATATCCAAATACAAAAAACCATTGAAGCCTCAACCTAACCCTCATTGAAAAAGATGTGTTTGAGGTATTTAAGAAGAGATGATAGATATATACCAAACCGAATCAATAAAATGATGTGAGGAGGTATTTATCCGCACTCAAATCTACAATTCACAACCAATGTCACTCCAAATGGCCCTAATATGAGGGAGATCAATCCTTGGGGGTTCATTAGAGATTTTTTTGTTCCTAAGGTTTCAAGAGATGAGGAGGAGGAAAATCCCATGTTGGGACTTAAATTTTCATAATTGTATTTTTGTATATTTTTATGTAATTTCCATGCTGCATAGTTTACCTGAAAGGTTTGAAACACCATTTGCAAACTGTGTAGAGGCTAATATCTGCACACCATTCTCTTGCAAAATTTTCCATACCGTGTGTAAACTATGTGGATTTCCACTACCTGCATGGTCATTCCGCAAATGGTTTTCGAGACCGTTCCAAAACCATGTGGATTGTCCAGAAAACTCCCATTTTCCCTTTTTACCTGTACTGAACCCCCAAAACACCCCCAGACATCCTATGGTCTTGGGAAAACATTTAAGTATCCACAAAATGGGACTAAAACTCATAAATACACAATAAAATAACTTATAGAGAAAACCATAATCTTACAACCTCCCCACCTTATAACGAATCGTCCTTGAGATGCTCTTCTCGAGCATCATTGGTTTTCCGAATCTAAGAGGTCGGGCCACTGGGACAGCATATCCGATTCCCACTCCCAATATTCTTCCTGAACATTTTTTTTCTTCCATAAAACATAAAACAAAGGAATGACCTTACCCCAAAATATAGTCTCACTATGATCCACAATATGAATTGGGATCTCCCAAAAGGATACATCAGCCTAAAGTTCGACATCCTTAGCATTTATCACATGAGATGGATTAGGATGATTTTTTAGAGTTATAAATCATCGAAAAAATCATGTATCCCTCTATAGAATTGTGTAAGATCCAATATGTAAGACACCAGCCTGATCCTTTCCACAATCCCAAATGGCCCCACATTCCTAGGAGACAACTTGCCCTACATCAGAATTAGATGGTGACCCAACCGTGGGGACACCTGAAGAAACACAACTATCACCCACCACAAACTCATTAGGTCTATGAAGCTGACCTTCAAATTAATTCTGTCTAATTAGATCATTTTCCATACACATTTGAACCAAACAAATATTTTTTTAACATATCATGAACCATCCAGAGTCCTAATATCTCAGACTCTCTGGTCTCTAACGATCACAATAGTGATCTAAACAGTCTCCTATAATGTTCATCAATTGGATACATATGAATTTTATCCTAAAAGATTTTGTTGTAGGAAAACTCAATATGTGACAAGTGCTTTTACCAAGAACTACCAAAAT
This sequence comes from Viscum album, assembly GCA_963277665.1. Taxonomy (NCBI): domain Eukaryota; kingdom Viridiplantae; phylum Streptophyta; class Magnoliopsida; order Santalales; family Viscaceae; genus Viscum; species Viscum album. The sequence goes on from OY728133.1 coordinate 1,286,704,722, forward strand.
CCATAACACTTGATCGCAACATCTCTTATAATACCCAAATTGTACACTCTCACAGCTTGTCATTCTGCGGGTGGTAAGATATACTTAAGAAAACTTGAGCACCATGTTCCCATTATAGTCCGTTCCAGAAGCGCGAGCTGATATGCATGTCATGATCTGAATAAATGGTTCACGACATACAATGATACAATAATATTTCTCAAACATTCAATTACTCCAGCTGGTAGACTGTATAAGTCTCTTGGAATAGCAATAAATGGGCCACATAGGTCCGCAAATCTACCACCATCCAAATTTCACCATTCTTCCTAGGCTTCCTTGGAAGACCCACTATGAATTCCACCACGACATCATTCCACTTTCACTCTGGAATTTAAAATGACTACGACAACCCTCCTTGAGGCTGATGTTCAACATTCACATTACGAAATGTAATGCATTGTGCCATAAAATTAACAACATCATTCTTTATTGATGGAAACCAAAACTAACTATGAATATCACAGTACATCATAGACATGCCTGAATTCACTACCCACATTGATGCTAGGAACTTGCATATCAAATCCTCCTGTACATCAGTCGGTACCATCACATGACCTTGAACATAAGCAAATCCATCAACACCCAAAGTCCACCCAATAGGTGAATCCCCACCTATAAGACGTTCCTTCATATCCATGAAACTCTAGATCCACCAAATGAATCTCTTTAACTCAGATCAAAAGTGCATATTAAATTTCTATAGATGCAAGGGTCATGTAGTCGTGCCTATCATGTACCTCAAAATGCATCTCAACAAATAAGGCCATCATCACCCTCTATGAACTTGATTCTTGAAATTCCTGATTCTAAGTCTTTTAGCTCAAAGAATCAGCCACACAATTCCCTTTCACTATTTGGTACAATAACTCTAAATCAGAAGACATGAGGTACTCAACCCACAGTCACTGTTAAAGATTAAAATTCCATAGAGAGAAGATGTATTTAAAACTTTTTTGGTCGGTAAACAACGTAAAGGGTTCTCCTAACAAGTAATGCCTCCAACACATTAAGGCATGAACAAAAAATACTAGCTAAATGTCATGTTTATGATAATTCCTTTCATGGGACCTGAACTATCTCGACCCATATGTTACAAACCGATCATCCTAAATCAACAGCTCCCCAAGGACCACACCTGACACATCACATAACATGGTGTACCAATTACCTTTTTCGGGTATGATTAGAATTTTTGTGGTAGTCAATTTTATTTTCATGTCTTGAAAATAATTCTCATAATATTATGACCGATCGATATTAACCCCTTCTTGTTTAGGCCTTTGAGAGGCACTTCCAATTCAAAGAAATATCTAATAAAACATTGGTAATAACTGGACAAACTAAGAAAACACTGAATATATGAGACATTCATGGGCTGCTTCCAAGGCATGAACACTTGCACCAATTCTGTATCCATCGACACACCTGACTCAGAAATGATGTGTCTTAGAATTTTCACTCATCAATCCAAAAATGGAATTTTGATATCTTGGTGTTTAGCCTATGCTCTATTAGTGTCTAAAGACAATGTAATGACGTTTGGACTGATTGTTATGAGTTTTAGAGTACACCAAGATATTATCAATGAAGACAACTACGAACTGATCCAGATATTAGTGAAATATCCAGTTCATCAAGACCATGAACAAAGTTGGTACATTGGTAAAACCAAATGACATCACCGGAAATTTATACATCTCGTACCTGCTTCGAAGAGTTGTATGGTGTTTGTTAGAAGGTCTCACCCTCACCTGATGGTACCCTAATCTCAAATCGATCATAAAAAACCACATATCGAACTCTAAGATGATTAAATAGGTCAACGATTATAGGAAGAGGGTATCAGTTCTTAACATTAATATGTTTCATCTTCAAATAATTAACACATATCCTTACCGATCCTTCATCCTTCATTGAAAACTACACTGGAGATCCTTAAGGTGATTAACTAGGATGTATAATCCCTTTATTCTCTAATTCCTCTTACCAAACCATCATTTCTTGGAGATCTACTAGTACTATTCAATTGGGGGAATGGAAATTGTCTCCAATCCTGAAACCATTTGATTATAAACCCAAAATCTCTTTTGTGTGGTAACCATGATAAGACCTCAAGAAACACATCATGAAAACAAGTCCACCACAAAAAGAAAATATTGGATCAACTTTCTCCCCGTCATACATCATAAGAAATTCCACTTGGGCTATATGCTCTCCCAACTATTGGCATAGCGGCCTTGTGTGGCCCGCTCAAGTATCCCACTCACCACAAAGGACAAAAATGATCCCATCAAGATATGTAAACATTACCTGATATTGGTAATAGTTTAAATGATATTGATATAACACCAACCAATACATTTCCAATATTAGGTCAAAACCTGACATCTCTTGGACAAATAGATCCCACATAAAATGATACCTATCAAACTCTAGAGCATAACCCTTACACTTCCTAATGTTTTCAACTCATACCCCTGTCTTAGTATCATGTGACATTACCCCACATGCAGTCTCCATGGTTATCCCCAACATGACTACAAACTAAGCATAAATAAAGGAATGCATAGAAAATGTACCAAAAAATGCAGTAGCATGTATGTAAGCATCAAGAATTGTACCTTGAATAGTAGATGGTCCTGCCTCACCACATTTAGGTGTGTTTTGTTATGCATATAGATGACTTACCCATCTACCCTTGGCTACATCTTGAGTACCATGCACAACACTACTCTATTGGTTCGGATAATCTTTCCCTAATGATCCGCTTGCACCGAAACTACCAGTCCTCCATGTGGAGATCCAACTTCCTTCCTGATATAGGTTAATAGACCATATACCTACACTCAACACCTGCCTCTGACCTCCATCATTCCTTGACTATCATTGATTCTGGAAGAATCTCTAAATGTGTCCAAACCTATGGCATGATTGGAACTCAACTGGTGGGTGGGGATTCTAGTCACGCTTATTCCCCAACCTTCCACACTAATAACAGAAGAATTAGTTCCCACCTTGAGAAGATTCCCCCCTCTTCTAACTGCTCTATGTGCTTTAATATTTCTCAAAGTTTTCAAAGTTGTGTTTCCTACTATCAGATACCTCCCCACATGCTCGCCCAGTTTGCACCATAATTTTACTACAAGAAGCTCCCTTCAAGTTCCCCTCCAAGATAAGGGCTTAATCCACCACATCAGAACACCTTTTTAGATGAAATATATTCACCTGAGATATGATCTCTTATCTCAGCCTGTGATGAAATCATTTCACCCCAGCTACCACATCTCCCATATACATCGTAACAAAGCATCTCAAATCAGTGAAATGACTAGCATTGTCCTTCACCAACATTTTCCCCTAAGTCAACCTCATAAAATCTGGACCCTTCTGATGCCTTAATGGTTCTATTAGAAGTGATTAATAAACATCTCTTGAAAATACTTCCACATCATTCATTCATCTTGCTCTGTTTGGACCACGATGTCCCTCCAATGTTTTGCCTGACCCCTCAAAATATAAGTTACAAACATGAATATGTTCTCAATTGGAGTATCTAGGTGGTCAAGAATTTTTTGGATGGACTCTATCTCAAACTATGCTTCCTGTGTCCCTCCCTCATTGGTAATGGTTGGAGGGAGGAGAATCTAAAACACCATGGTCATTTCAATCATTATTGGCTCAACCTGCCCTGGGTCTCATTCCATCATCTGCATAAAATGAGGCGATGTTATCATGAAAATGTTATTATATTTTTTATGGATCACTATATTCTTCTACTCCACTATAAGAGGAGGTTTCTGTGAAACATCCTCATGTCACCCAATCGACACATGTCTCGTGGTGTAATTTCTCTATAATTGATAACATAAGCTTTAACAAACAATAATTACTCTCATACAAAATTGAAAAAGTTATAGGTAGACTCATCGCACCCCAAAAACAAACTATTTCACATACAATACACAAAAGTTCCCCCTCACAACCAAATCATTACACCTCACAATCTCTACTAAGGCTATGGATAACATGGTATCTAATTCACATGGTCAGAAGCCTTATCTGTTACCTGATTCAATATAGTTTCCTTATTCCAATTTACTCTTACCACATGTTTATACACTTTTTTATTCTTTGTTCAAAACTTCTTTCTAATCACTACATACCCTTTTGAATTTAATTTTTACACATTCATACCATCCCATTAGGAAAATTTTTATTAAATTTTAGAAAACTTTTTCATACTAACCTTTATATCCCACAAACCCATCCTATGCGGGTGCCTATCATGATGCATTACACTTTCCAACATAGGTTCCTTGAATGACACCTAGATGAACAACCTCATACCATTATGTCCAAGTGAAATTTTTTACAAAAAAGTCAAATCACACAACATGTGCATCACACATTGGTGAAATTTCATCAAATATAACTATACACAAAAACATCCCCTCAAAGGGTGACAAGGGGTTTCCCCCCATACATGGGATAGCTACTCCCAAGAACGGGCTCATTACCAAGGCCGAAAACATTCCTAAACTCTTGTATCCCATCCCCAAATACAAAAAATAGAAAATAACTCCTATAATATAACTTTGTAACATCCCCAACCAAGGATCCACTAATCTGTTTCCCTGAGGCCGGTAGCTACATGACCTAATCCATGAGCCCCATACACCAGAGGTTTTAGACTTCTAGAGAGGGTCGAATAGGTCATGTGGGGAGACTATATCCTCAATTACAGATTAATCCATAATATATAATAATTTAAATTATAGAAATAATATGCAACCATCAGCAACAATAACAAATAACCAAATCCAAAAACAAGGTACAACCATATGCAACCATTAATATGCCATGCCATGATACAATTCCAAGTAAAGAAAATCTTAAAGGAAGAAAAATAGAAAAGAGAAAAGGATGATCTAGAATCCAATTATGGATCCTCACCGTCGCATGTACAGGGTCCAACTCAACTCCCTAGAATATAGCCCTTACCCTTATCATGACTTGCAAACATGAAATCTGCTTGGTTACCCAATGTCGGACCAAGAAGGAATTGAGTTTAACTTAGTATTCCACGACCAATGGTGTCTACAAAATATCTAGTGAGAGTATATAGTAAATTCCAGTGATAAATAAGGGAAAGTAATGTAACCAGTTGAAAAAGATATTTTTTTATGTTCCTTTAAGTTATCATTCCAAATAACCCTTGTTCAATCCCAAGATATTTCATTTATCAATTCACCCCTTTAATATTTTCAATGGATTATTCATGATCAATGTTCTCAATATATGGGACGTAAACAAGTCCTATCTTACTAGGAATCATATCACAAAAATTCCCAATATCATCAACTCAATGCCTCAGTATGTGTGGACTACAACCATTAAGTTAATAGGACATTGTCCCCTTCCCAAAACAATGAATTTAGGGGTGGAGCTAGATCCTCAGTCCAAATAAACCCATAAGAATAAAACCTCAAATCTATACCCCACACTACCAATTCATGTGAACATCCTTATTTTTCATTCACCATAATTAACTTTATCACAAAAATCTTATCCAACATTATTCACAACAACAAAACAATACCAATTAATGGAAAATAAAAGTTTTCATCAATCCGTTAATACAATATTCATTTAAATTACTTAACACTTTATCCTCATTTCCTATTTCCCATTCTTATCTAGATAAGCATATTCAAGTATAAAGATAATCCCCTAGCATTTCCCCTTAACACATTTAACCCTTTTTCATGCCAACCAAACAAAATATTAGGCTATTACCTAACCTTATTGTATTACTAAAACCTTAATTTAATATCATCAAGCATATTAACTTATTCATGATGGGATCTATGTTCTCAAACAACGGGCTACACTTACATAGATAACTCTAAGTGTGGGGAATATCAACACACACCATGGGTGGCCCTAAATTCATTTGGAAATAATCCATGCATACTGTAGGGATAATTAGAAGTTCAACTATCCATTTAAACACCCAATTTATCCAAATAAATCAATTGAACTAAGAACAAAATCATGGAAAATTAAAAACATAACCCTACATTAACAAATCCACTTGAAACCAAAGGGATGTAACTTGTAGAACACCTAACACAAATCTCCTAGTGAACACTCTCTCAACAGAATTATTAGATCTTGATTCAAGAATCCTTAGAATCATAAACCTAAACCTCACAAAAAAGTAGGGGTTGAGAGCTTTAGAAGAAAATAAGAGAGAGATACCATCCTTAATTAAGAAAAAAAGCAATTAGGGGTTTAGCCTTACCCGGATCTTTAATCTATAACCAATGGCATTACAAACGGCCCTAAGATTTTGTATATTGATCCTTTTAAGATCATGATAGAATTGGGTCCTTCTTAGGGTTTTAAGAGAGGAGGAGGGGGAGAATCTCGTGTTTGGACTTAATATCCCATAATCACATTTTTGTATTTTTTTTGAAATTTCCAGGCCACTTTGATTAACCACACAGTTTTCCAAACCACGTCAAAACCATGTAGAGGATACTCACCACACACCCTTATCTCACATGATTTTCCAGACCAAGCACAAAAAATGCAGATTTCTATTTCCAGCACTGTATTTTCTTGTTTGGTTATCCCGAGCGTGCGCAAACCATGCAGATTCTCTAGAAAGACACCCATTTCCACTTTTTCATGTCCCGAAACCCCAGAACACCCCTGATCCATAATATGGACTTGGAGAAACATTTATTTTAAAAAAAAATGTGGTCTGAAATTGAAAAAAAAAAACAGAAACATACATTATAGTGAAATATGGGATCTTACAACAACCTTTATATGTTTTCACTTTTTTTCACATAATCCAATAAAGTTGTAACCATCCCTATCATAAAAATAGATTGAAACAGAATCATTACATACCTCATTTGTATTTACATCCATCATGAATAGGTTTGATGATTCTTTCTCACTTTTATATTTATCACATAAATTAGATTCTTAAGTGAAACTCTATCCTTCATGATAATCACATTTCAATTCCTTTTAGTATTTCTTATATCTTCTATCATACATCATCTTTGGAAATTTATGTTTGATGACTTCTTTCATTATATATTCATAAAAGGTTTCATTTGGTCCATATGTAGTATCCTCAATATTTTTTCTCTCATTATTTTGATTATGACTTGGTTGATTTGTGAATTATTCTTTTTTTTCATAAAATTATAAATATTTTTTCATATATTTAAAATTTACCCTTTTTTATTATACTTTCACTCAGACTCAGAAGTGTTAGAAATAAATTTTGTATGTGTTTTGAAAGAGATACCTTTATTCTTTGATGTATCTTATTCTATAATATTTTTAAACTCTAGTTTTTTATTATAATAATGACCTAGTGGATTGAAGAGATGTGTAATATTTGAAGTTATTACTTTAAAAAATCATAATCTTCCTTGTATTCTATTTATTTTTTAGAGATCTAAATACTATAAAAAATGTACAGGGTTCTTCAATGTTTCTCAAATGGAATTCATTCCATTAAAAATTATTTTTAATTGATGGAAAATTTGATTTATTGTTTCATCATCCCCTATATGTAAATATTTGTACACTACTTGAAGCATTCCATGTTTTGTTCTAATCATGTTTTATAAACCATGGTGAGTAACGAATAGAATCACATAGAAATCATGAGCTATCAACATGATGTCCAATGACTAAAAACACTTCTATTATATTAAAATATAAAATATTTACATCATTTTATTTTAAATCCTACATACCAATATTTTTTCATATATGATTATCTAGGTCATCATATTGTAGCTTGTATGGATTTTCCATGATTGAACATTGTTCTATGATTAACTGCATGTGGTAAGCCCTTATTCTGGGAATCCAATAATGATAATTTATTCTATCATATTGGGGTGGATTCGGAGAAATCCATCCATACTTTCCCTTCATTAATTCCTTCTCATAGTTATTTCATTATACTATAATGTCAACAAAAAGGTTAGAAAAAATAAATATACAATAGACTCTATAAAAGGAATAGATAAATTCTAAAATTAATATCCCCTAAAACCCAGTATGATGTTGGATGGGATGCCGGTAGACGGTATAGATGGGATAAAAATAGAAAAAATTAAAATTTATTCAATGAATAAATTAATTTTATAAAATAATTATAAAATTATACTAGTAGTTTAAATTATTTGAGAAATAAAAGAGAGAATATAATGATGTTTTTTATAATAGTTCAATCCAATGTGGAAGTTGTTTACTTTAATACAAATACAATGTGGGTGATATATTGTGAATCATTTAATTTTTATTGGGTTTTTATAACTCGATTACATCCTACTTTTTATTATCGAAGAATAACTAGAAACCATACTTTTATATTGGGATTTACAAACAGAAGAAGGAATATTTGTTTCTATGTTTAGAATAAATATAATTACAGAGCGTTATTTAGATATAGGAAATCAAATTACAGACATAAGAGACCAAGAAGAAAGAGTAGATAAAACAATGGAACCGGGTGTGTTGGTTCTTACGTAAAGGATCATCTCATCTCATTAAAGTTTTTAATATCAAATAAGATTTCATTTGTAACTTCAGATATTGTCCAGATGATGAAATATAGTATCACACAACAATTTTTAGATAGTAAAACATTTTTAATCTTCACATATTTATTATCATTGAAAAATAGAGTGTCAATGAAGTTATTGATACATGTTCCATAAATCCTCTATGTCATTTATATAAATTATTCGAAGCATGTAGAAGCTAAAAAGATCAGTTTGAAGTAGTTATAATCATTTAAAATAATTATAATAATAAATTTGACATAAATTACAATGATGATAAAATAGATTCTTGTAATTTTGAACGAATTAAAATATATTATTTCAATAATTAAATAATGTTAAACATGTTTCAGTAAACCATTGAAACTATATCCAAAAAATTGGTGAAATAATTCTTCAAAATCCCAAGAATTAATACTTTCTAAATATCATGTGCCAAAAAGAAAAATTGTGTTAATATAGGCATTTATGGGGATATAAATAATTAATTTTAATTAGAAAATAACTAAAAAATTATAGTATGCATTTTTTTATTAAATAAATAAAACATATGGTGATAGAAAATAAACTTAAAAATAGAATATAAAAATGTTTTTATAATTAAAATAGTTTATACATAACAAATACAAAAACTAATAGTAGAAAACATTATAACTAATGGTAACTTCTAAATATAACTAGTGACACATTAATATTTAAATTGGAGGTAGCTTAAAATTTTAAATAGTGGAATATTAAATTTTAAATGAGTGATATATTAAATTTTTAACTTGTGTTATATTAGAAACTGAACTTTTGGTAGATTAAAAATTTAAATAGTGGTATATTATAAATTATCTAATCCATAGATTAAAAACTATACTCATATTAGATAATGAAATGAACTCTTGGTAGATTAAAAAATGAACATGCGGCAGATTAAGAATATAATTAGATTAAAGATGATAAATATTTGTGATATAACACAATAACATTCTATAAGTTTTCCCATATATGTATTTATCTAAATTAAAGAACGTATTGAAAGATAAAAAAACATAAAATATTTAAATCACCCATAAACAAAAATATTCTTATTTATTCAAACAAAAAACACACAATTACATTCTATAAATTAAAAAATATAGGTATTTAACTAACTTTTCAGAAGTTAGTAATCAAAACAATACATAAAATATTTATATCTCTCATATAGAAAAATCATCCCATGTAATCAAGAAAAATAGAACAAAAAATAACTTTTGAAATTTTTTCACAATTGGGTATTTTATATAGTGACCCTAGACTTTTACACATATCAATACATGATTTTAAATATAATAAACATCATATTACAGGTCAAGGAAAAAAATTCTCGTGTCTTGGAAGACTAGGTACATAAAAAAAATTATGGGACTAAATAAAATGTTTCATTATTTATTCCTTATAAAGATATACTAGCTTCCTTTTTAATCCTACATATTCACGGGATAACCCAGGGATAAATTGAACAAATGGATGAGCTAAATATCCTTGTAAGGGAAAAACATAAGAATAAATCTTTAACATATGGGTTAGAAGGCTTAACATAATGATATAAAAAGGAATGGAACATATGGAATCATAACATATAAACATGGGGTCATATAATCATGAATTCATAGTAATGTGGAAGTAAAATAAAACAATAATTTACCACGAGTCACGGCTCGTTACACATAGAGGAGTATGTGTTAAGGGTAACCGCCAAGGCTATTGCACTTGGTATCACGAGTCAAGGATAACCACCAAGACCATTGCACATAAAGTCTCATGAGACATGACTTTACCCAACTTATTAGAGTTCTATCTAGGTTTATCCATAATTACATGTTCGTGTATAATATCTCTACAAATAGAATCACACTCAATCAATCATAAATAAACATAAGGGTACCCATGGAATAAAATGAGTATCATAATAATATCATAAATCATAATAGATTGGTGTATCATAAAAGTGTCCATGAAATAAAGGAACTAAAAAATACATTAACATTGATAAGGTAAATTAGGCATATATCACGGTAGGTGATGTTAAACAGAAGTGAAAACATGTAAGAAGATTATTTATAAAATTTTATCGTTCTAATATTTTAGTGTAGTATTAAGGGAAATACTAATGATCCATTAAAATAGAAAAGAGTATAATATTTTATATAAAACAAAATATAAAAAGATGTTTTATTTAATAAAAATAATGATTTTATAAAAATAATAGTGTCTTAAAAAATGATTGAGTGCACTTGAAATTGGGTAATAATTATGGAAGTTCCCATAAAAAAGGTTTTCTTATCCAGAAGTAAGGAGGTGGGAACCACTTAAAAAATAATATCCCAAAAAAATAATAATGAATAGTTCTTGATACATGTGTTTTGGGAATTTATACAACATTTAAAAGAATTACTAAAAAACAATAGATAACATAATTAGGGTAAAAATAAATTAGAGACACACAAATGAATATTAGTGGTTTGGGTAGAATCATGTACCTATAATATGTTGATGTCCTTCAGTTGATCTTAATTTCATAGATAACCAAATTTAATTCATTAATTAATATTCTTGGAACCAATCCTTAATTTAATAAATTTATTATAACCTTATTAATTTCATTCTTGATCATTTTGATGGGTTACAAGTTTAAATTTCAATTTTTTTCATTGGTATTTATGATTGGTTTACTTATATACATGTATGGATAAACATGTAATTTGAGAATGGTTACCCAGAAGTGAAGTTGTATGTTATTATTTTACATTAATAATATTACAACGTTATAAAATTTATTTTATCATTTAGAGATAATATTAATCATTACATAAAATATTAATGCAAAACATTTTGGTTAATTGGCCTTTTTTTATCACATCAAACACATTTTTCTTTATAAATTAATATCATGTGTATAAAAGATTCAATATTGTAAAATTCGACATAATACATATGTTATAGTCTGTTTCAACCATAATAATGGATTCATGACCAAAATTGATAACGATAAATGAAATTGAAAACTCATTATCCTCGAATGAGATAAATTAACACATCTCGGATTGTGTATTCATCTATAGTATTATAGGATGGGAAATGAGAGAAGATGATAAATTGTTAAATTACAATAAAAACATTATATTAAATTTATGTTATTGTAGTTATCATAACATTTGGATGAAAGGCAGTGAGGAAATAAAAATAAAATAATGGACTTGAATAAAAATAAATGAAATGAAAATGAGAATTTACCTCTTGAATATATCTTCTTTGAGAACCTATTTATGGGAGAGGATTTGGTCTTTTGAAGAGAACACAGTTTTTTGGACATGAGGGAGGGGATTATAGAGGTAATTGAGAAGAATTTGGACTTGGAAAATGCTTGAGATGGGTGAAGATAAGAGGGAGGGTGTAACGGGGGTTTTTATAATTGATGAGAGGAGGGGTTTCTCAATATTTTATTCAATATTTTATAATTATTTTCAATAAAATAAATAGTATTTATTCTTTTGAGAAAGCATTAATAAGATCATCTGATTTTGATGAAATGGTGATTCCATCATCCTTGACTCAATAAATAGTGTATTTAACATATACTATATATATTCATCAAATTACCTTAGTTTACTATTGAACAAATATTTCAGTTCTTCAGAAAACCCCAAAAATTCACCCCAATCATTTTTTGATGTGTTTAATTCAAAAAATAATATAAATTTTATGAAAATATTTTCTATATATTTGAAAATAAAATTTTAAATAAAATAATAATTTTCTTGTAAAATAAAAATTTTAATATTAAAACTGCTTTTCTAATTCTATTAAAAATTATTTATGGTCTCTTAAAATTATCATAAAACCATAAGTCATCAAAACACATATTTATGAATACAGATTATAAAAATAATTTTCTTTTATATTAGTAAATTAATCAAAAAATTGTAACTAAATATACATGACTCACAAAAATAGAAACACAATGATATAATTATATCATAGTGTCACTTATAAGATGGAAAATATTTATGTATAATTTCTTTGGTAAGGTTACTTATTAATTTGGATGATTTAATATTCATTAGGTTCATATTACTATTCATAAGGTTAACATTACTATTCATAAGGGTAACATTATTATTAAAAAGGGGCAGTTACTATTACACAAAAATTATGTTTAGCTTATCAGACTCCAATCATCTTACTGAACAAAACCGGGTATGTCAGATTTTCAAAATTCAAATCCTGGATGTGAAAATAATATGATAAAAGGTCATATAGTACAGATTAGTTCATTATGTTTAGATTTCATGTGATTATATTATATGACATAATTATAAGAAGGTAATTTCAATTGATTAAACATTGAGTCTTTACATTCTTCCCCTTTATGAAATTTCACCCTTGAAATTTTGTTTTATATTCTGTGGCATAAACATGTGTGGGTACTTTTTCATCATTGCCACCTCTAGTTCCCAAGTTTCCACTTCATACTTATATATCTACTACAGTACTTTGACAAATGATTAGTGTTGTTGCGTATATCATTCTCTCAATAATCCAAAATCCTCACTGGCTTCTCCTCATAAGAGAGATCAATCTCCAATTGTACAACCTATGAAGGATACATGTGATGTTTCTGGTATATAATTTCTTAAGAGGGATACATCAATGATATCATGTACTTTTGACATGGTAGGTGGATGTTCTAGTCGATAGGCCACAACTCTGACATGATCAAGGATATTGTATTGGTCGATGTACCTAGGACCTAGATTTAATTTCCTCCCAAACCTCATTATCATCTTCCATGGTGATATGCAGAGAAATACCATACATCCAACTTTAATGTCAAGGTCTCACTGAAGATTTTCTATATAGATATATTATCGACTTTGGGCATCCTTGATGTGATGATGAATGGTTTTCACCTTCTCCACCATTTCATTGACTATTGCAGGTCTAAAAATCTTATGATCACCAACTTCATCCCAGCATGCTAGTGGTTAACACCTTTTCCAATAAGGGGATTCATATGCTATCATTCAGATGATGGATTGGAAACTTTTGTTTTTGGAGAATTAAAATAGTTAATGACATTGTTCCCATCCTCCATTTAAGTCCGTAGACCATTCTCTCAACATGTCTTCTAGTGTCTAAATAGTTTTCTCAATTATCTATCAGTTTGAATATGATAGGCCATACTAAAGTTTCGATCAATTATAAGAGCATGTTAGAGACGTTTCTATATCTTAAAGGTTATTGATTAGATACAATAAGTAGTAGTACACCATTTATCCTTACAAATTTTTTGATGAGTATCCATGAAATTGGATTCAATGATAATTCCTCTCGAAATGTAATAAAGTGTGTTGTATTTGTAAGATGATTCATAATGACCCATATAGCATTGTTTCCTATTTATTTCCTTGTATGTCTAGTGAAACATTACATAGTGATGTTCCCCCACTTCTATGATGGTATGGGTAGTGGTTTCCACACTCACTTAGACTTCTATCTTTGATCTTTCACTTACTGACATACCGGGCTCTTTGATGTATAATCAACTATATTCTTCTTCAAATTTTCCCAAAAATAGTTCTATCGGATATACCGATACATCTTTGTCCTCCCTGGGTGTATAGAGAAGTTTCATCTATGTGCATCATTAAAAAACTACTTCTTTACCTATGGATCAGATGATACAGATAATTGGGACCCAAATCTCACAACCCCTTTCTCATGAATCTAAGACTCAATGGATTTCCCATTTCTAATAGCTTCAACCCTTTTTAGAATTTCCACATATTTTCATTTAGCATCCTTTATTTTATTCATGATTGTTGGTTGATAAAACATCTAAGAAAATATTGATGATGTTCCTCCCTTAATGATTTCTATTTCCATCAAATGAAAATCATAGATGATTTTATCCTTTTCAATTCTCACCATTGACATGTTTTCATGATCCTTTCTATATAGAGCATCCACCACCTTATTTTCTTTACCTGGATAGTTGTGGGTTGAGTATTCATAATCCATGATGAACTCTAACCATCATCACAGGTGCATATTAATCTCTTTATATATGAATATATGTTTTAGAAACTTGTGATTAGTATTTATCTCACACTTCTCCCCATATAGATAATGCTGCAAGATTTTTAATGCAAAGATCATAGCCACGAAATCCATATCATGTGTGTGATTATTTTTATCATTTATTTTAAGATGACATGAGGCATATGATATCACTTTATCATTTTTCCTCTTCACAAATCCTAATACATTAATTGAAGCATTATTGTACACCAGAAATAGTTCTCCCCTTATCAGGAGAATGAGTAGTGGCACAGTGCTAATCATATTTTTGATCTCATTAATGATTTCATTTCAAATTTGAGTCTAAAAAAACATCACCCCATCCATGATAACTTCTTAATTGGGTTTTAAAATCATGAAAAGTTATTCCCATATCTTTTACAATACCCAGATAGACCAAGAATGTTGCATATCTCTGTTATATATATTGACCTCGACCACTATTCAACTTCTTTTATCATGGAAGCGTCCACAGATATCCTTTCGTTGGTGATAAATTTCAACAAGAATCATAATTCCTCTATCTATAACTCATATATACTAAAAATTGCCTAATTTTTATACCTTTGCAAAGTCATCACCATATTATTCAAATGATCCTCATGTTCCCCCTTGCTCTTGGAGTATATAATAATATTCTCAAAAAACACTACTTAAAATTTGTCAAGGGAATATCTAATGACTATATTCATTAAATAAATGAATATTTTTAGGTCATTAATTAGTTTGAAGGTTATCACTATGAACCAATAGTGTTCATACCCCTTTTGAAATGATGTCTTTGGAATATCTTCCTTCCTCACCTTTAATTGATGATATCCTGACATAAGGTCCACCTTTGAGAAGTAATTGGCCCGATAAAGCTGATTGAATAGGGCATATATCCATGTCATGGGACACATTTTCTTTATCATGTTTTTGTTAGATCATTATAATCAGTTTAGATTAACATTCATCCATCCTTTTTCTTGATGAATATGTGTGGTGCACCCCCTG
Organism: Viscum album; assembly: GCA_963277665.1. Taxonomy (NCBI): domain Eukaryota; kingdom Viridiplantae; phylum Streptophyta; class Magnoliopsida; order Santalales; family Viscaceae; genus Viscum; species Viscum album. Next base: position 1,286,720,477 of record OY728133.1, read on the forward strand.
GTGAAGCACTCAGGAATATAAATCCTTCTCAAGATTATCTTGTAACTGCTTCTTCAGCTCTTCCAGCTCTATAGTGGCCATTCTATAAGGTGTATTTGATATAGGTATAGACCCAGAAAAAAATCAACTGATAACTCATCCTCATGATCAGGGGGTAGACTAGGAAATTCTACAAGGAATACAACAGTGCAATCCCTCTTGATGGGATTATCATCAAGTAGTATCATATACTTTGTATCAATAATTGGATATTTATTTTCCTACAAATAAGGAATTAATATACACACATTATACAATTATTCTAAAGGAGTTTCATATTCATAGTTACACTTGTAAATAATTGTAGGATTCTTCGGGATGTGAAGAGTGATCTATCTTTCCCAATAGTTGACGTTGTAATTTTATAAATATATCCAATCCATTCCCAAGATGAAATTGAACTCCACTAACGAAAGAATTATGGGATTTTATGGGAGGATAAGTCCACAAATGTTTATTAGGGAGGAGTTATATGCCTTGGATGTATTAATTTCCCCATTTTCAATATTCATATATAACTCAATCTCAAAATTTTGAGGTGGTTTTAAAATAGTTATTTTAAACATGAAAGATGTGAAATAATTAGTAAAAACATAATAAAATAGCATGTTTAACGTTTTTTAATGAATAACTATAATAACTTTCACGACATCATTTTATGGTCCACATTAGATGTAGTTACAATGTAAGCACTTCCTTGTTTTCGTGGAGGTTAATGTAAAATTCCCCCATCAACCCTTGGCTTAGAAAAATTGTTTGAAAAATTTCATTACACATTATAGTTATAAAACCTCACTACATGCTAAGAATTGATTTGGAACTTCCTATCTATTTTCACATTAGTGGTATTCTTCATATTCCTTTGAAAATTCTTTTCTAGATGTCCCATACTTCCATATATGAAGAGATTTCTAGTTCCCATTAGACAGTTACTAAGATAATTCTTCCCTCTATTTTAACATGTGGGATATTCGATATTATTTCCATCATGGGATTTATTTTCTAAACCACACATATTAGATTCCATTTCCCACATTTCTTCACCTGGATGATGAGACTATTGATATTCTTTGATCTCCATTTCAACCTTGATAGAATAATGGAAAATCTCCACATAACTATTAATGTTACTAATTTCCAACACTTTTCATAGACTCAGATTTAGTATGATAAAGAATCGATCCACCATGAATTTGTTGTTCATGAAAAATATGGAATAATATATTGCAGGCCTTGTGAAGTTTGATCCATACACCCTAATAGACTCATATTCCTTCTACCGAAGTCTTATGAACTGTCTTTCCATATTATGATGGAGGGTTTGGTGAAAATATTTATTGTTTTTATTAAGTAATTCATCCCAATTCAGGGAATGATTTTACTCATAGGACTTGATATTCATGATTACTGTCCACTAATGATCAGTTTCCTGATCAAACTGATAGACTTATAGTACAACTTTCTCTTCTTTGGTGAAATGGAGGACAAAGAATATATTTTAAATGGTGTTAAAAATCTATTCTGAAAGGAGGTGATCATAAGATCCACTAAACATGGGAGAGTATTTTGGCATTAAGGATTAAATGATAAAATTATTTTTTCATGGAGGAAGAGGGCATTATACATGGTTCGTGTTATTATTCATAACATGACAAAGCTGATCAAGTACAGTTCTGATGATATAATCACTTGTTCCAAATACATTTTTCATATTATAAGGGAAATCATCACATTCCCTGTCATATTGATGTTAACATGTTTTATTATATTTCCCTCCATTAAATAATAAATATAATGTACAATTAGGGGGCTTGATTATATAGCGAATAAACATAAAAGGAATATTTCACCAGAAAAATGATAAACTTATAAAGATGAAGTATATCCTAATATGTGATTTCCTAGGATTAAATCTATGTAATCCTTGATCTATTTCTTAACTTATATTCTAATTTGATATTTTTAATTCCCTTAAAAAAGGATTTTTCTAAGATTATGAATTTACCAAAGAATATCCCTCAAGAGTGTCAAACGAACAGTGTAGCACGACCCATTGTCATGCACTAGTTATCATTCGAGTCTAGCTCAAAATGATGTTTTCATGTTTTATCCCTAAATACATATGGACCAAAGCCACATCCACCTGTTTGTATCCATAATGGGATATATTTTATTAATAATCCACTTACATTATACTTTCAAAATTTTGGGATGTTTTCTTATTCATTGTCTCTTCCTAAAGGTTCTTAATAATGTTCTCTAATACTGATCATTAAAAATAACTATTAAATCCACTAATACCAACTATAGATACCCAATAATTGTACACATATCTTTACAAGATATTATTCCTAAAAAAGCATATTACAAGCCAAGGATCATAATATCCAGTGTCATGGAGGAATAGTTACATAAATCATAAAGTATGGATAAAAATAAGAAATTTCATTATTTAGTCATCATAAATATATCGTAACATCAATTGTGCTCAAAAAAAATTCATAGGATAACCGGGGTATAACATGAAAAAAAGCATGAGCTAAAAAGACCAGTCAGAGAAAAACAAAAAAATAAAGAATTGCCACATGGGTTAGAAGGCCTCACATAATGACATAAAAAGGCATGTAACATATGGAATCCTAACATATAATCATGGGATAATATAAACATGAATACATATTAATTTGGAAGAAATGAAAAACATAGATTTATCGTGATTCAAGGCTCATTTCACATAAAGGAGGGCAAGTTATGGATAACCACCAAGACATTTGCACATGGTTGCATGAGTAAATGATAATCGCAAAGACCATTGCAAAAAACGTCTGACGAGACTCATCTTTACCCCATGCGTTGGAGATCTATATTCACACAACCATAAAATAATGTTCATTAATATGATTTCCACATATATTACCATACATAATCAATCATAAATAAACATAAGAGAACCCATGGAATGAAGTGTGTATCACAATCTTGTCATAAATCCTAATAGATTGGAGTATCATACAAGGGTCCATCAAGGAAATGAACTAAAATATACATGTACCTTGATAGTTAATATAGCCATATATCATTATATGTGATGTAAATCATTAGTGAAAACATATCAGAAGATTATTTTCTAAATTTTTCATGAAAACATTTTAGTGCAGTTTGATGGAAAATACTAAAGAGGAATTAAAATAAAAAAGGGAAGAATATTTTATATAAAACCATAAGTGACCAATAAGGTTTTCATAATAAAATTAATAATATTATAAAAATAATGGTCCCTTAAAATACACGATTGAGTTCAATTGTAATTGGGTAATAATTCATGATGTTTCCATAAAATGTGTTTTTTATATGGAAGCATTGAGGAGGGAATCACTTAAAAACATGTACACCCCAAAAAGAAAAAAATTAGTGGATATTGATACATTTTTTTGATAATTTAAATAGATTTTATAATATGTACTTAAAAATAATATATAACAAAATTTGGGAAAAATTAATGATAGGGAAACCCGAAGGAATAATGGAGGTTCGCGTAGAATCTCATTCCTAAATCAGATAATTTCCTTCAATTGATATTAATTTCCTGGATAACCAAATTTAATTAATTAATTAATATTTCTAGGAACAATCCATCAGGTAATTTATTTATTATATCATTATAATTATCATTCCTGACCTTTTGGGGGGTTAATAGGATCAATTTCATTGTTTGTTTGATTGGGTTTCATGATTGGTTTACATATATTCACGTAAGGATAAACATGTAAGATGAGAATGGTTTTATAGAAATCAAGTTTCACGTTATTAGTGAACATCCAAAAGATTACATTGTTATAAAAATAATTTTGATATTTCGATTGATGATGAATCATTATATAAAACATTAATGAAAAGTATTTTGGTTAATTAGAAGTTTTTGATCACATAAAACATATTTTTTATAAATTAATATCACGTGTACAAAATATTATAGAAAAATAAATTAGTCCCAATATAGATATTATTGTCTATTTCAATAATAAAAATGATTTCATGAACATAATTGAAGATGATAAAATAAATTGAAAACCGGTCATCCATGAATGTGATAAATTGACAATTATTGGATGGGGTTTTCATCTATTGTATAAAATGAGGGTAAAGGAGAGATGATCATGAATTATTATATTATAATAAAAAAATTATAATACATGTAAGGTAAATAAGTTATCATAACATTTTGATGAATGGAGGTGAGGAAAGAAAAATAAAATAATGGAACTTGAATGAAAATAAAAGAAATGAAAACATGAATTTACCTCTTGAAAATATCTTCCTTGAGAACCTCTTTAATGGACTGTATTTGGCCATCTGAAGAGACCAATGGATTTTGAATGTGGGATATAGAATTAGTGAGTAATTTGAGTAAAATTTGGACTAGGAACAAGGAAAGAGAGGAGTACATCGAAAAGGGGGTGAGGGTGGTTTTTATAGGGGAGGAGAGGAGGGCTTTCTCTATATTTAATTCCTTATTTTATTATTTTTCACAAGAACAGAAATAGTAATGATTTTTTTAGAAAAATTTATTATGTGCATTTCAGTTATAAACCAAGGTGCTTATATCAGCCATGACTGAATAAAAATAATACTTAACATATAATGTATATATATATAGTAAATGATTGTATTTTACTATTCATAAAACTTCAAGTATTTGATGAAAATCCGAAAAATTTACCCCAACCATTTTTGACGTGTAGAATTAAATAATTAATTCTATTTTTTGATAATAATTTTATAAATATGTTAATTTTAGTTTTAAATTAAATTCCAAATTTACTTGAAAAATACAAATTTTAAAAGTAAAACTTCTTTTCTAACACTTTGAAAAATTATTTAAAGTCTCCTAAAATTTTCATATAATCACAGCCATCAAAAAAATATAATTGAATAAATTTTTTGCAAATTAATTTTCTTTGAAATTAATATATTTATCATAAAAATGTTATTAAATATACATTACTCAAAATAATACCAACACTAGGATATAATTATATCGTAGTGTCACTTATAAGATTGATACTTTTTTTGACACTCTCATTGGTAAGGTTACTTATTCACATGGATGATTTACTATTCATAACGGTCATAGTAATATTTAAATGGCTAACTTTGATTTTCATAAAGACAAAATTACTATTCATAAGGGTTAGTTACAATTCATTAAAAATTATGTTTATCTTATGAGACTCCAAACAACTTAATGATCGCAACTCTGTATGTTTTATTTTTAAAATTCAAATCATAGATGTCATAATATTATGTTTAATGGTCACATGTTACTTAGTAGTTCAATTTTTCTATGATTCCATGTGATTATATTATGTGACATAATTAGAAGAGTTTAATTTCCATTGATTATCCTTTGGATCGTTACATTTAAATGACTTATATCAAGTGGAGATTCATAATGAAACATAGAATATTTAAATCACCCAAATACAAGAATATCCCCATGTAATAAAAATTAGTAATAAGAACTCACAAAATGAAATCACACAAAAATAGAACACAATAAATCAAAAATTAATCAAACACAACATACCATAACATACATTATTCTGACTAATAATATATTTTTAAATAAAATTTATATGTTTTGACATCCAAACCCCTCTAGAACCAAAAAAGATCATTGTTATGTTTTATATAATGTGAAGAATTAAAAGTTTTCTTTATAAGAATAAGCAATAATTTAGACGTTAAAAACATTATGTTTGGAAATTTATTTTATTCTTTTAACATATATTTTTTAACTCAATAAATAAATTTTTAATAATTAATGAAATATAAATTAATAAACATTTTGACTTCATAATGATTCCATGAAATGTATAGTATATAAATAAATATATTATTACGATTCACCAAAAATGATTCTTTTTAAAAGAAATCAACCTTATGATAACATCAATATGATGATTCTAAAAATTAGTCACATTTTTCCAAAATAAATTCCAAAATTAAATATTATTATTTTTATATATAAATAAAATAATAATAATTTTTTTCTAATTTAGTTTCAGTAAATTTTTTTAAAATTTTTATTTCCATGTTTAAATTTTTTTTTTCAATTTATATTTATATAATTTATTCATAAAAATTATTATCTAATTTAAAATAAAATATTCCCAATTATAAGTTAATATTTATTATGTTATTCCAATTGTATATTACTATTCAAACCATCTTATAATCCATACACTTCATATAAAATCTATTATGTTCTTTATCCACTATTCACATAGTTTTCTCTCAAGGTAATATAAATTTTAAAAAAATAATGTCATATTTATAATGATTTTTTTATTTTTACAATATTGATCATGACTGTGATATTTCATAGGGAACATGGAGAACAAAATTTTAAAATCTAGTTTTGTTATTTAATTCTTTTTATTATTCCCACATATTATTTTTAATATTGTGTATTTTATTATTCCTTAATGATTAATTTTCCATATTTCGAAGATAAATTATAATTTTACACTAACTGTATTATTCATTTTATTATATTCTAAAAAGAAATTTGTTCTAATAATCAAACATAGAATAAATGTTTATAATGAAATAATATGGGTTTTTTGTAGGGCATGAAAGATAGGGTGTGAATGATTATTCCTATGGTTAAATACGGGTTGAACATAATGGTTCATTATCTATGTTCACACTTTTCTATTTCTCATGTGATGGGATTAATGGTTCCTAGACATGTATTAATAGTTCCTTTTGGTTATGGGATGGGTATTATTAATCACTGATTATGATCACATGTTTCTTCAATTTATATTTATATGATAATCACCAGTTTCTGTAAATAACCAAATAGATTTCATGTTATGATCTATGTTGGAATCAGTGTTTCCAAATCATAAATCAAATCAGGTACAATAGATTACATGGTGATTTGTTATGTTTGATTAAATCAATAAAAAGAATTTATATTTTATTCTTTAATAATAGTTCCATATAAATGGTTTATTGTATTGTAATATCCCAGATCTGGAAGCCACACAACGGGTGCGCTGAACCTGGTTGGTCACATGACCTTAAGGGAATTTCCCAAAACACCATAGGTTACTGACTAGAAGCGACGACGTAGGTCTGATAGTGGGGAAACTATGCCCTTATTTGGAAAATTGTAGTGCAGTGGAAAAGAAAATAACATACAACAGTGGTAGCAGTAAACAATAGAAACTAGAAATGTACAACTGCAGTAAAAGATAACCAATAGTTATATACAAAAATTAAGCATGTCACTATTACTATGAAAGCAGGAAGAACATGATGCACTGCAATACAATACAATACAACTCAAAGTACAAGGTACGACCAAACATAACAAAGTAGAGTCAACAGAACGATGCAGCATCACAAGACTAAGCTCGGTCCCATGCTCTCCTACTCCTCTGCTACAATCATGTATCTATATATGGACCCCTTCCCCTATCGACACCTACAAAAATATAGTCTGTTTGGGCCAAAGGAATGACCTAAACAAGGTGTGAGAAATAAATCTCAGTTGGCCCCCACCAAAGGCACATGCCCAATGGTCATTGGAAATGTGCAACAACATTGTGCAAAAGTAAATGTAGTAAAATAGTAATTACTCAAAAGTAACCATCACTACCTGTTTCATTGTCATTTTAATTATTACTTATCACCTCCACGCTTGTGCTTTAGCTTGGAAGGTACACCATAGAAAATCATCATAGTGAATATTTTAAATAGTGGTGTCCTCAGACAAACTATCCTTACCATCGGGTAAGAGAATAAAATACCTGTAGATGATTGCCCTCAAGAATAATGATCATTCCCCTCAGGCATACGAGATATGTCCCTCAGGCCCGGAAGCTACAATCCTTAGGCATAAGAAACGTTGTCCTCAGGCTAATAGAACACTGCCCTCAGGATAATGGAACCGGGCCGATCCCAAATCATAAATTTTTTTAATAACCTCTCTCTCAAGAAAATGAAATTCACAATATAATCATGGCATACCCTTAGGTATCCTAGCCAAATAGCTAAACATAGGAACGCACCACCAGGGTGGTACTGGATCCAAGCAGTGATCCCAAAAATCAGTTTAAACATATCATTTAGATTATCTATGAAATTATAGATATCCTTTCAGAAAAGGCATCAGCCATACGACACCCCAACCATGGGCACGTAGCATAATGGTACACAATTTCAACACAACAGTTGAAAATAAACATCAGACCACCTACCTCGATCTCCATTGATCGATATACGCGAACAACACCTCTCAAAACGACCAAGAACGACATATATATGGGATAATATATTTCAGTTCTAAATGTAAATAACATCCATTAAAGGAATAATTGTAAATAAGGACTCACATAGGAAAATAACTCACCCACACGGTTCAAATGTGACCGACGATAGAAGAATCTGATTCCCGGTGTGCAGTCGGGAACTCCTCAAAGCATCATCCTTCTCTCCCATGTTCCAAATGAGCGTTCTGCCTTCTCTTACAAATGAGGTGGCTACTACTCGCTTTAAGAGAGAAAAACAAACTACACGGCGTTTACTCTCAAGTAAACAATGTGTACTTTTCATCATTAAAGTGTTCATCTGGAGGCTACTTTTCACCGCCACACTATTCCTCTATCGACATAAGTACACTGCGTGTATTTCAGAATACACTACGTGTACTATTACTCAGTTGGAGGCTACTCCCACCGCCTTACTGTTCACCTGCCGACTAATTACACAATGTGTAAATACCTTGTATAAGGCATGTAGTCAGTTTTTACACCCTTTATCACCGATAGGCCTACACGCATAGTGTACTCATCCCACACGGAAATTGTACACGACGCGTGGAAAAGTACAATGTGTGTACCCATGAAATATGGGATTTCCCCCCATTCTCCTTATTTTCTCAAAAACACTAATGGAAAAAAGGAATAGAAGAAACATGTACCTCACGAATAACAACCAGGTTCTTACAAACATTCCCCCTTAAAACAATTCGTCCCCGAATTTCCCTTCCAAGGGCGGTGAAGATAAATCTCATAACAACTCTAGCCACTGAGCTCGTACGTCGGTCTCCTACTCCCAGGTTTCGTCATGCACTCGCCCATGCTACCATAGCACCTGTACGAGAGGAACTGACCAGCCTCGAAGAACCTTCATGTTCCTATCATAAATACGAATCAGATGATCCTCACAGGATGCATCGAACTATAGTTGAACCTCCTCAGGCTGAAAAACGTGAGACATGTCTGAATGATAGCGGCGCTACTGAGATACATGGAAAAATTCATGCATGGCCTGGTACCGCTGTGTTAACTGCAACTGGTAGGCAACCAACCCGACTCTCTCTAGAATCTCAAACGACCCCACATACCTTGATGAAATTTTAACCTGTCTCCTAATCTGCCAGTGTCCCAACCTCAATAAAACACACAAGAAAACATGATCCCCGACCATGAACTCCAAAGGTCATCTGCGGTAATCTGCAAAATATTTCTGATGAGACTGTTTAGTAGCCATCTGCTTCTGAATCAACTAGACCTACTATCAAGTCTCCTGCACAAGACGTGGCCCCAGTAATGCTGCCTCACCTACCTCCAACCAGCACAAAGTGGATTGTCATGGCGAGCCATATAAAGCCTCGTAAGGTGTCATCTCAATAGTTTCCAGAAAACTATTATTATAGGAAAAGTAGACCAGGGGTATGTGCTTCTCTCAAGAGCCCCAAATGTCCATAACGCATGTACACAACATGTCCTCAAGCACCTGTATCGTATGCTCTGATTGGTCATCAGTCTGAGGGTGGTAAGCTATCCTCAGAAGCAACTATGTACCCAGTGTCGATTAAAACCTTTTCTAGAAAAAAGATGTAAAATGGGAATCCCTATCTGAAATGATAGAACTAGGGACCCCATGAAGGTGTACTACCCCTAGGATATAAAACTTCCCAAGCTTATTGACATCGTAGGTCTCCTTGATCGGCAAAAAGTGAGCTAACTTTGTAAGTCTTTCGACATAAACCCACATGACATCACTACATCGAGGTGAAATCGACAACCCAGTCACGAAGTCTATCACGACATCATCCCATTTCCACTATGGAATGGGTATCTGTTGTAACAGTCTGACTGACCTCTGATGCTCCACCTTCACCTGCTGATAGGTGGAACATCTCGTAAAAAACCAACTTCTTCTTGTTTTATACATGACCACCGATAATGATGTCTCAAGTCACTGTACATTTTGGTAACTCCGGGTTGCACTGCCCAAGGTGAAGCATGAAACTCCAGCATAAGCTCCTCATATATATCCCCAGGAACCCACACTCGTCCATAGACATGCAGTACCTCATCGTCCCATATCATACATCTAGAAGGAGGGTCCTCACTTTCCACCAAATCCCTTATAACTAGGCCTTCTGAATCCGATAGTTGTCTCATCCTCACTCTATACAGGAGGGTAGAAGTCACAGCTAAGGAAGAAAGATAGGTTTGACCTAGACTATCGTGCACCTCCAAATGCATCTCAGAGAAAAATCCATAAGAGTCCACTCACCAATGTCCTCCTACACTACCTGTGTCTGGGTCTTCCAACTCAGTGCATCAACTACTGCATTACCCTTACCAGGTGTATAGGCAAGAACAAAGTCAAAAGACTAAAGGTATTCTACCCACCTTTGTTGTTTCAGGTTCAAGTCATGCTGAGTAAAGATGTATTTGAGACTTTTTTGGTTGGTGAAAAAAACAAAATTCTCTCCTAAGAAATAATTTATCCTACAACATAACGCCTGAACAACTACAGAAAACTCGAGATCATGTGTCATCTAATTCCTCTCATGTGGACTCAACTGCTAAAACCCATATGCAACTACTCGATCATCCTGCATCAACACTGCTCCTAGATCAATACCTGATAAATCATAGTAAATTGTATAGCTCTTCCCTTGCTATGGAAGAATCAGTACTGGTGATGATGTTAACCTTCCCTTGAGATCATGAAAGGCTGTCTCACAATCTTCTAACCAAACAAATTGCACACCCTTCTTAGTCAAACCTGTCAACGAAGCTACTAAGCAGGAGAAGTCTTGTATAATGCGTCTGTAGTAACTAGATAGCCCTATGAAACATCGTATATAAAACATGTTCTTATGATGATCCCAGGAAAATAAAACTCTCACCTTCTTTGGGTCTACTACAACTCCTTCCTCTGAGATAATATGCCCCAGGAAGTGAATCTGGTCCATCCAAAAGTGTCATTATGAGAGATGATCATATAGCTGATGGTCTCTTAGTGTACTTAGTATGATCTCAAGGTGGGTATCATGGTCATGTCGAGTGTGAGAGTACACCAATATATCTTCCATGAATACTAACCCAAAAGAATCTAGATAAGGGTAGAACACATGATTCAACAGGGCCATGAAAAATGATGGCGTGTTCGTGAGTCCAAACGGCATAACCAAATACTCGTAAAAGTCATATCTACTCTAAAAAGTTGTAAGCGGTATGTTCGATGGCCTAAGGCGTAACTGATGATATCCAGATATCAATCCAATCATCAAGAACATTCGTGCTCCCAGATTTTGATCAAAATTATCATCAATCCTCGACAAGGGATATCGGTTCTTGACCGTAAAATCGTTCAACATCCGATAATCCTCACAATGTCTGAGGGTACTATCCACCTTCATAGAAAACATGACAGAAAACCCCCAAGGAAAAGTACTGGGATGGATGAAACCCTTTTCCTACAACTCCTCCAACCACCTCATTAGCTCCTGCAACTCTGGTGTAGCCATCCTATAAGGAGGAATGGACACCAGTGATATTCATAGCAATAGCTCCATAGAGAAATCCACCTCTCGCTCCGGAGGTAGTCCAAAAAAGTTGTCCGGGATGACATCCTGAAAACGATCAACTAATAGAGGGAAATCATTTTAACAAATTTCTTGATCATCCATATATAAGCTCGCAATCTGGGTTGTCACTCCACCATACCCACGATGCTCGAGTCCATCTCGGCTTGCCTGCACATCCCATTCTCCCTTGTATAGAAACTCTTTACCCTCTTGTGATGTGAAACTCACCCGGCGACGGTAGAAATATACAAAGGCTCGAAAAGGTACCAACCAGTCCATCCTAAGACTGACATCATAGCTCGTCATCTCCAAGACATAGAGGTCCCATAGAAAGTGAAACCCACCAACCTCTAGGGGGCACTCCCTGCACTGACACACACCAACCGTTCCAATCCCCAACGGAGTGTCTAACGTCATAATATCAGAAGAAGAAGAAATGAAATGCCCATGGCTCTCCCCAACGGTCACATATATAAATATTTCTGTATCACCAGTATTAAAAAGTATTGAAGAAAAAACAGAAGCTACTAGAATAGTACCTCTTATAGTAGAAGGTTTGGGATCCTTCTTCTGTTGGGTCTGTTGCCATGCATATGCCTGCCCAGTGTCGCAACCCTGTGACACAGCCGGGCTACCCTGAGCTCACCCACCCTGCTGTCATTGTTATCCTAGTGTTTGGTTACCACGTCCATGACCACCAACTCGGCCTGAACGCACCGACATATCCTAATTCCCTGACTGGTAAGAAGCTATTGGCCCTGCTCCCGCACACAGACTCTGCACAGAACCCCTCTCACTAGCCACCGGTGGAAACGCCCTGCAAAAGCACTGATGATGACCCATCTTGCCGCAAGCTTGGCACTCCAATGGGTCACCTGGACACTAAGGTCTATTTTTCCCATCATTAACGCACTGGTAATACCTCACTTGGACACCTGAAGAATTCTTCTGACCAGTACTTCCACCATGAGAGAAACCCATCTTCCTCTTCCTCTTACCGGTAGAAATAGTACCAGAAATTGTTGCTGAACCGCCCTGGCCTACACCACTAGCCTCCCCCAGGTTCCACTCAGTATTCAGTGGCTGATTCACAATATCATGCAATGTAGGCAACCTGAAAACGTTCACCAGTGCTCGGAAGTCATATCAAAGACCATCCTCAAAGATTCAGGCCCTTAAAGTCTCATCACCCACCAGAACAGGTGTAAAGTGCTGTAGCTCGGTGAAGCGGGAAGATTAATCCATCACTGACATGACACCCTATTGTAGATTAATGAACTATTGATCTCGATCTTCCCTCAATGTCTCTGGGAAGAAAAATTAATATAAGATTGCCAGAAAATATTCCCACGCCATGTCTCTATGATGCTCAGTCTGTGTGGTAACATCCCACCACCTCTTGGTAGAATCACGTAGCATGTATGTATTGAGATTGACCTTACGCCCTGGAGGAATCTCTAGATGATCGAAGATAGACTGCGTAAAACCAACCCAAGACTCCGCAACCTGTGGTTCTCTATCCCCTGAAAATTTAGGTGGATGCTGCTGCAAGAATATACGAGTCAGCGCTGCCATAGATGTAGCAGCTGGCAGTGCTCCCTGGAAGGTCTTCATAAACCGCATGAAGCCTTCACTGAAATGGGCCTCCGCGCCTGTGTATGGTATAATGGCTGGCACCACATATGGCGCTGCTGGAGGATCCATCGGTAGCCCATGGCCTACCATATCTAGGGTATACTCATTGCCGCTCTCCAGGAAAAAAACGTGAGGTCGTCTCTGCAGCATGAATCTACATGGTCAAACACATGCCTTAGATTAAGATTATCATATACTGAAAACAAGGAGTATATGAAGGGAACATGAGACATTAAAAATACAAGTTTTAAAAACAAAGACTACACGGCATGTAAAATAACTACACGAAATGTTCCTTTATGTCTTTCATATGGGCGTGTACTCTGCCAGCACTGGTTGTGTAACACCGCAAAACACACGGCGTATTGTCCACACACACAACATGTACATGATTTTCTCTCTCTTTCCCAAGTCCCTCTACATGGCTTAACCACACAACTCTCTTTTGAAGGAGACTACACGACATGTACAAGGTCTACACAGCGTGTACACGACAAGCTTCACCGACCCATGTTGTTAGTAAAACAGTCAACTACTCTGGTGACTCTTCACGACGTGTTACACCCACACATGACGTGTACACCACACCCTTTTTCCAAGTCACACGGCCAATCCCACACATTCTTTCACCGGTCAAGTCTACACGGCATGTCCATCAGGTACACTCTGTGTTTAATAAGAGGTAACACCGACCTATTTCTGTTAGTTGCACAGTAGGATCCTCAGGTCAAACTACATGGCATGTTCTTCATTGACACAGCATGTATAAGCTCAGATATCTCCACCCCTGTTGTTAGTAACATGGTGTAAACAGGTTCAACACAACACGACGTGTATATTAACTACATGGAGTGTGCCTTTATGTTTCACTATCCCATGATTTTGCCTACACGGCATATGACACATGTAGAATCTACACGTCGTGTACATAAGGTACACGATGTCTACTTAAGAAAATTTCATTTATTCCCAAAAATAAGTGTAAACGGCATGTAATCAAGACTAAACAGCATGTATTTTGAGTTTTTCCGCATAATAAGCCTCAGAAACAACTCAGGAGCCCAGAAAATACTAAAACCAACACCGATGTGCCAAATTCCGATCTGTGAGGTCCCATACTCTCCGCGAATCAAAGCGTGGCATTTTATGCATGTTATAACAAATAAAAAAAGTCAATGATCCACCAAAATCTGGTTGATGAGAGCCCATAATTCTCAAAAACCAATGTTTGGAATTTATTTACAGAACCTTACATAACAATACCATCTCAAATAGAATGTATTTTATCAACGCATCTATCACAACAGCATGCATTTTTTAACATGACATATATACCAACAACATGAAATTTTTAAAGCACCTAGATTGAATGGGAACTATGCATGGAATGTGATTCTAACATGTGGCTAAATGATGCATGAGATGGAATACCCTCATCTCATTGGGTCTAAACTAAATAGAACCCATTATATAATCGACATACCACAAGTGCGTCACCCAATGGTGAAAATAAAATCAATTGTAAAATTGAAAAATAAGAAAAATTGAAAGATGAGGTAAATTGGATTTTCTCTATACACGGGTTAGATACTCTTGGGAAACACTTATTACCATGTACTTATTCCATCCTATCTCTAACTATAGTCTACAAACAGTAAGTCAGAAAGAAAATAGTTTTTCTCTGATACCACTTTGTAACATCCTGGATCTGGATTCCACAAAACGGGTGCACCGAACCTGGTTGGTCACATGTCCTCAAGTTCATTTCCCAAAATTCTAGAGGCTTCCAACTAGCAACGAGGGCCTAGGTATGATAGTGGGGAATCAATGCCCTAATTGGTCAAAGTGTAGCACAATAGAAAAAAAATAACATACAACATCAGAAATAGTAAACAATGTGAACCATAAATTAACAACTACCGTAAAAGAAAACCAATAGTTATATAAAAAAATGCAGTACGTCACTATTTATATGCAAGCATCTAGAATATGATACACTGCAATACAATACAATACAACTCAAAGTAAAAGGTACAAAAAAAAACAAAGTATAGTAAACAGAACGCTGCAGCATCGCAAGCCTATGCTTAGTCCCATGCTCTCAAACTCCTCTACTACAATCATGTACCAGTATAGGTACCCTTTCCCCTATCGACACCTGCAACAATATAGTCTATTTGGGCAGAATAGATGACCTAAATAGGGTGTGAGAAATAAATCCCAGTAGGCACCCACGAAAGTCCTATCCCCAACTTTCAGTGAAAATGTGCAACTGTAGTGTCTAAAAGTAAATGTTGTAAACTAGTAAGTACTCAAAAGTAACTATCACTAAAAGGTTCATTTTTATTTTAATTATTACTAATCACCTACAAGTTTTTGCTTCAGCTTGGAAAGTATAAGATAGAAAATCACCATAGTGAATATTCTAAATAGTCGTGTCCTGAGACATACTATCCTTACCATCAAGTAACATAATTAAATACCCATAGGTGATTTCCCTTAGGCATAAAAATCATTTCCCTTAGGTAGATGAGATATGGCCCTCAGGCACGGAAGCTACTCTCCCTCATGCATAAGAAACAATGCCCTCAGGCTAATACAATACTACTCTCACGATAAAGGAACTGGGCCGATAACAAAGAATAAACATCAATTTTTATAAAATCTCTCTCCTGAAAGTGCAATGCCCAATATAATCATGGCATACCCTTGGGTATCCTGTCCAAATGGCTAAATAGAGGAATGCACCCCCAGGGTTGTCCGGGATCCAAGCAGTGATCCCAAACAGTAGTTTAAACTTATCATTTAGATTATCTATAAATTTCAAGATATAATTTCAGCAATGTTCTCAACCATACGACACCCCAACCATGGTTTCATAGCACAATGATACCCAATTTCAACACAATAGTTGAAAATAAACATCAGACCACCTACCTCGATCACCACTGATCGATATACACAAACGACGCCTCTCAAAATACCAACAATGGTGTAGATATTGGATAATTTATTTCCCATCCAAATGTAAATAACTTCTCTTAGTGGAATAATTGGAATAAAAGACTCAAGGGGGAGGGATTAACTCACCCACGCGGTTCAAATGAGATCGACGATAGAAGAATCTGATTCTAGGTGTGCTGTCGGGAGCTCCTCAGAGCTTTGGCCTTCTCTCCTGAGCTCCAAATGAGTGTTCTGCCTCCTCTGCCCAATGAGGAGGCAAATTCCCACTTTAAGAGAAAATAAAAAACTACACGGCTTGTACTCTCAAGTACACGACATGCAAATTTCATCATTTAACTCTTCCTATGGTGGATACTTTCCACCACCACACTGTTCATCTATCGACATAAGTAAACTGCGTGTATTTCAGAATACACAGCGTGTACTATTGCTCAGCTGGTGGCTACTCCTACCACCTTACTGTTCACCTACCGACTGATTACACGACCTGTAAATATCTAGTACACGACATGTTGTCAAATTTTATACCCTACATCACCTACATGCCTACACGCCCTGTGTACTCATCCCACACGGCCAACATACATGCCGTGTGGAAACGTACATGGAGTCTACCCATAAAATTTGGGATTTCCCCCATTTTTTATAATTTTCTCAAAAACAATAAAGGAAAAAGTAAAGGAAGAAACCCGTACCTCAAGAATAGAAACTGAGTTCTTACATTTATATTTTCATTTATTTACTATTTGGTTATACTATTACATATTATGTCATGCCATTCATACCATCATATAAAAATTGATTTTCATCAGAAAACCATTGATAGTTGCTTATTAATTTATATAATAATACAATATATATTCAACTTGTTTCACATATAGTTTAACATAAGGTATTTTAGATAGTATAAACTATTAGATTATATTTAGTTAGATATTAGAGGCATTAAGGTGAAATTGGTTATAAAGTCACGAATCCATTCAGATGTGTAGTTAATGTGGTTAGAAATGGAAAAATGATTTTATTTTTATTTTCCCTAAATTATTTTAGTTTTCTTAATTCTATGTTCTGTAATTGTTAGATTCAATATTTTTTTTGGATTTTTTTTATTTTTTGGTTCTCTTGAATTTAAAATATTGGTTAATTCATGACTATTAAAAAGGCATAACCATTAATTCATAGAATACATGTCAATATATTATTTTAAATAACAAATGATATAGGGGAATAGTTTAACATAACTTTAAGAGAGTATTTTATTATACCAATACATCACCAAAATAGATTTAATCATTCTTTAATGACTCCAATAAGGACTTGGTGCCACTTATTATCGGTTATTGATTGGGGAGAACACTTAGGGTGGTTATTGTATTAATTGAGTTAATGTAATACTTGGGTAATGTCACTAAATTTATATTACATATATAACTGATTTATCAAATGAGATAATATTTAAAAATCTTATTCTAGGTAATTGGGTGAGACATGGGTTTCTTATACTGAACAATTCTTCTAGTATTATTATAATATTGTGTCACTGGTTGTAATATTCTAGTTACCAGTAAATTTTAGTGATGAAAATATTTAAAAATATCCTTCCATAGAACATATTACATATTTATTCAGTCATTCTCTATTTTTATGAATTTTAATGATGGGTTTTTAATCATTCAACTAATATCTCTACTGCTAAGGAAAATCCCAACTCAATATTGATATCATAATTCATCCTTTTTTATTTGGAATCTAATTTCATTGTAACCCTTTATGTATATCTATTATTTCTATAAAATAGAAAAGATGAAACATAATACATCATCAGAAAATAAGGTTATTCTTCATGGAAATCAAGTGTATCTCAATATTATTAGATTAAAACATTTAATATATTCATGAATTATAAGATTCATGTGTTTTAGTATGTGAATGAAAATAATTTTAATATTTATTCATTTAAGAATTTCCAATTTTTGTAGATGGGAGGATTCAACTTGGATGAGAATTATGGATATTATGAATATATATATATATATATTTTTTGTTTTGGAAGAAAATATTCAAATGTTGTTCCCCATTAAATTGATGTTTATCTATTTTTATCTTGGTCATTGACCTTTTCCAGATTTATCTTATGCATTGAAGGTGGAATTGAGTACTTCAGGGCATAGTATACTATCCCTGTTTCTGTTTTGTAAAAACCTATTGAATTATGATGGGAATTGTTTTTAGAAATTATGAGAGGTAATTTGTTTTTAAAGTCATTGTTTTTGTATTAGAGTGGACAAACACAGATCAATAAAAGGAATAGAAACAATTTCACGGTTTACTTGTGTATAGTTTAATTTAAAAATTTATATTTCCCCTCTCCTATATTTCAATTTTATCTCTTTATTGGATACACAATATAGGCAATGGGGATTTTTGATGATCTTTAGCAACATTAAAAACATATTTGGGTTCCATTAAATAATTGAATTGAATGAATGACAGGTATGGTATTTTGATGGTTTTCCTGATATATTACTCATTTCCATTATCTTATATAATATATGATAGTAATTTTTGAAATTTTTTAATTATGAATTTATTTTTCATTTATCTAATATAGGTCCAGATACATTTCTCCCCAATAAATTGATATCTCTGAGATTAAAACATCATTATTTTATAATGAATTTAGGTAACATATTTATAAAATTATTTTATGTATGTTAATTGAATTTGAATAATTTTTTGATTTGATGGTTCATAATTTATTGTATTCACAAGATATTAATTAATGTTAAACAAAATATATAGGATATATGTAACAATATAACTTGACTCGACATGGAAAAATGATTAAATTGATGTGATGTTCATTGTGATAATGGTAATAAAAATATTATATGGATGGTAAGAATGATATTACAAGATGAAGGGTATCATATTTTTTTATAGAATATTATAATAATTTAGAATATTTTAATTTTGTAACAATATTAGAAAAGTTCTATAGGTATAAAGTTTTAATTTAGAAGAATATTGGAGTTTATATAATGTTAATAATAGATTAATGTTTCTATTATGATATTTCATGAGTCGATATCATGTTGAATATAATTCTTAATTGAATTATTTATTATTGAGATATTTAATAATTAATATTTATATCTTTTAAAATAAATAGGTATATTGTTATGTGGTAAATATTTAATGATTTACTGTATAGAGTGTTGTGGTTGAGTAGAGTAGATTTTGCATGGACTCTAGATGGATTAATTTTGAGAAACAATGAGGAAGTCATTATGAGTAACATTTTGTGATTATAGTTGAGATATAGATTATGGTAACAAGTTTACTAATTTAATAATTTTATATTATATAGTTTGATAAATTATAATTTGAAATTTGACATCCTTGGGATGATGGTTATGCTATAATTATTGGAGGGATGTGGAATTCTATCCTCATTGAAGTGATTATAGAGATATGGTATTCCCACTAAATGATATATAGGAGGGATTTTATATTACCACCATTTATATAGTTTTTATTTTCATAGATACATCATTTTAAATTTATTTTTAAATTCAATGATATTATAAGGTATTTATTATACTTATTGGTTTCTTGTTAGGGTTATTCATATTAAATGTGTGGAATGTTGGAGGTGATGGTTGATGTGTTGGTTGTGGTGATGATGTGTATTTTATGAAGATAGTGATATGGATTATGTGTGATGGTGATTTAATAATATGTATATTATTCTAATTTCATGTGTTAAATTGAATTATTATTATATATTTAATTCACCAATTATTTATTATATATATTATATTGAAAGTGTATAGGTTATATGGAAAAGGTATAAATTATACATGTATTATCACTTTATTAATCTCAATTATTGTAACACCCCAAGGTTTTAAAAAGTAAATTTAACATAGAATGTATGAAAAATTGAGATCTTGTGAAATAAACACTTTTATATTTCTAGGATATGTTTATAACCTAACCATTAGACATAATTTTCCAACTTTTATTATTTGAATTTAAAAAAACTGACAAAGATGGATTGATCCATAAGATATTTAGAGAATGATAGTATAAACATTCTTTTTTTGGTGAATAGTAACTTACACTAATGAAAAGCATTTTACCATTATGAATAGTATCCTCACACATGTATGTATAAATAATATATGGAGCTATATAAATCATAGTGAATGTTTTAAAAATTAATATTTATGTGTTGGTATTTTTGTGAGTAATAAATATTTAATTATAATTTAAATTAATAAATTGATATAAAATAAAATTAATTTTCATAAAATTTTTAATAAAAAATTATTTTGTTGTCAAATTATTTTAGGACAATTTTATGAGACCGTATTTAATTTTTAAAGGTTTTTTAAATTTGGTTTTATATATAAAGTATGGATTTTTAATGTTAATAATAATCTAATTTAAATATTTATCTTCACATATTTATAAACCTAATTTGATAAATTTTTGTCCATTTTTTAATTCTATAGGTCAAAAAATTATTATGGTAAATTTTTGCGATTTTTTTGAAACACATTAATTACTATTGTATAGTAAAATATAACAATTAACAGTATAAATACATTATAAGTTAAATACATTACTCCATGATTCAAAGATGATGTAATATCACTTGGTTTGGAATGACATGAACTTATTACTATTTTTTGTCACATTAAAAAACATAATTTCTTTTATTGACCAAAATAATAAAATAATAAATAAGATATTGAAAACTCACCACTCTCCTCCACTATAAAAACTACCCCTCAATCCCTATTCTATACAATACTCTATGACTTAAAGATTATCAATTCTTTTCATAAAAACTATTCCATAGTAACTCTCCATACTTAGGATCCCTTGGACTTTCCCAAAGACCAAAACCCTTTCCCCATGGAGGTTCTCAAGTAGGTTGTTTCAAGAGGTAAATCATCTTCTTTTTTCATTTTATTTTTTAAAATTTATCTTATTTTTTATTCTATCCTAACCTACACTTTCCAATTTATCATGATAACTCCATTATCATAAATATAATTGAATTATATCATGTTAATGTAATAACCATTATCAATACTGTTACTCTCCCTCATTTATTTTATAAACAAAATCACTGTTAGGGAGATGTAGATTTACAACCTTCAAGGATGAAGAAAATTCATTCCTCAATTTCTCATTAATTGATGGTATTGAAACATTTTTATTGTTGAACCAGACTATAAAATTTTTATTATAACATATTCAGAGTTCTGTAACAAGTATATATACATAATACTAATCCATTTGACAAACTAGTTTGTAACAGTACTAATATCTCCAAAATAATCTAAATTGTTATCACTAATGTTCTATCTAATAAAACAACACAAACTATATAATAAAATGAAATATATAACCATTTAACCTTATTTATGTTCATTAATAATATATACATTCAATTATATGTAATTATATCAATTCCACAAGAACACTTTTACTTATAATCATGCAGACTGATCATGAAATCAAAGAAATGAACCCTCCCGAACGACATAGTTCAATATTATAATGTATCAAAAAGAACAAAAATGAAATTAAAAATACTATAATGACTTAAATATATATATATATATATATATATAATTTTATGAATAAGTTAATTAGTGGAATTAATTTTATTATCTAGGACATTGAGGTTATGTGTATAATACATTCTAACATAAGGTAAGGATTTTCTACTCAAACCCCCATTTTCATATAGATTACTCTCATTATCAACTTAACTCAATGAAATTATTAAATATTACTATTTACTCCTCATAAATTTTTTATTAGTTTTTTATATATGTGTATGAACCATAATTATTATTTCTTATATGGGGAGTTACATGTTTTATAATAACCTTTCAACAATTCTTCCCGAAATACAAGTCTGATTTAAGGGAACATCTCGAATTTTTTCCAATGTTCAAGTACACTATATAATAAGTTATTGGCCACCATTCTTTTTCTAAAACAACTCATTTTATTATGTAAACATTTTATTTTTTCAGTATTATTTTTATACATAGATTTTTTCAAAAGTACTATTCTTTTCAAAGTAAATTAGTATTTTTCTCCAGAATTACTCGATGATTTTATAAGAGTGTTTTTATTTGCCTCAACACTCTTGTTGAATCATATATTTAATTTGGAATAATATTTCATGATATCATCAATGATATTTTATTTAATTTTTTATGATTACTATGACTATTAATGTGCTATCTAGAAACCATTCCCCATATTACTTTAAATGGTTAGTGGTTCGATTTGGGGAAAGCTATTTACATTTCATAGATTAGTTTAAATATTAATGTATATATTATTAATGTTTATCCCAATTAAGTTGAGGAATGAATTACTCTGATTATGTGATGGTTGGGGCCCACTATATCCTCTCGATGCATTTGAATCTCTCATGAGATAAAACAGATATTGACTTGTTCAAGGCCTTGCTCATTTTTAGATTTGGTTTTGTTTAAGGCCTAAATAATTTTCATATGACATGGCTGAGGGAATGATGACGTATTTAAGAATGTACATAATTATGCATTTCCCTCATTATGTATCAAGTAATTTATTGTCAATTAGTTTATTCAACTAGTAGAATACCTAAGATTATGCATTATTATGGAATTATTTATTCAAACCTTATTCCTACAATATTATGTTCTAGTTTATTTTTAAAGTCATGTGCTTTTAGTAATTAACCATTCCTAATGTTTATGTATATGATATCATTTTCAATATTTATACCCTTAATGGGAATCCGAGATCACCCATTTCTCATGATCTATTTTTCCGTGGATGTGAAGAAGTAATTTATGAATGACCTATAGTAGTAACATAGGATTTATGGATGTTTTCAAAGAAATTTTACATATAGTATTTCATTTATTGTATTAATGCAGAACTTATCTATGTATCAAGATTTACTAAAATACTAAAATAATTCTTTCCTTCAGGATAAGCCTTTCTTCTGATCATTCAAATGTAATTAAATAAGGCACTGACACCGAGAAACTAGGTACAAGTCATCATAGTTGGTATGGGATGATGTTTAGTAGAAAAATGATACTGAGATTTATAAAATGTATATAAGGAAAAAACCCCAAAGATATACATTGAGGATAAGTATAAAATAACATCCTAGGAGTTTTTTTAAGGAAGATATTATGTGGATCTTCCTATAAAATACATCCATGTATGGATAATACAAGTGGACATGGTTTTTCCACAAATGTTTCTAGGAGTAATTACTCTGATAAGCTATTTCTTGATTGACCTAGGGTAACCTAGTTCACGATAATGTGTCTTAATTCACACCTACTTTAATCCCCTTAGGGGGGTATTATTAGGATAATTCATATTTTCAATAAAAACCATTATGAATGATATTAAATTAAATTTTTATGCAAAGAAATTATGTTTAAGATTTTGAGATTATCTATGAATGAGATTATATTTTTTTACATAATCTTTATCTTGGTACTAAACATTATGATTCGTAACCTTATCCAGTGTGTGACATTATTTAGAAATTAGGCATATTTTAATGAATGGAAACCATATCAATTCATGTACCCTATGTATGAATTTCTCTTCTATGGAAGATAATGGTATTCGTACTGGAGATACGACTAGTGATGACCAATATATATATATATATATATATATATAAAAGGGAAACTCACTTCGGTCATTGAAAATAACCTTACCAAAATAACAAATAATATTCTAGAATGAGGAGGAGCAATGTTATACCACTTTATATGAAACAACCTCCATCATTAAATAGGACATTAAACCCATTCGTAGCGGAGAAGTGGATAAGTTATTTAGATAATATGTTTCTCACATTGGGATCTTAACAAAGAGAGAAGGTTGTCAGGGTGTTTTATCGTATATCAGAAGATGTGGATTGGTTATGGTCATTAGTTAAATAATAATAAAAGGATGATGAAATATAATAAATGGAATGGAGGGATTTGAATGAAATTTTTCTAGAAAAAATATTTTATTTGTGACAAATGATATGATATGGAGAAGATATTCTTTAGTATCAGACAAAAAGAGGTAGAAAATATTTGAATATATAATTTCGAAATTAAAAGGATAGAAAGGAATTCTTTATACTATATACATAATCCTATGAGAAAGATTGATCAACTCATTAATAGTTCAAAACCATTACTCGGAAGGGAACTAGTCTCCCAAAAATTCGCATCATTCGAAAATATTTTCTCATGTTTTATCAATATAGAAAATAAATTATATAAGTATTTTTAATTTATGTTAATATATGAAAATAATATGGTGGGAGAAGATATAGTGGATAAAGGGAAGATTAAAAATGGAAATTTTCCAACATGCAATTATTATAGAAGAAAACACCCTGGTGCGAACTTAAAAAGAAAAGGTGTGTGATATAAGTGTTGAATGAAATGTCATCATACAAGATATTGAAAGGGAAATAGATAATCTATCGATCTTCGATTCTATATTATAGAGAGATGGGTCACTAAGTTAATGATTTTTCAAAGTGTTAAAGAAATGGGCCTAAAAATGATAAGGGAGGAAGATATATATTATGCGGTCATAATTAATGAGGTTGATATTTTTAATGATATGGTTTAAGGAAGTATCATCATTTCCTAAAACTTATCCAATTCATTAGTTGATTCTTGATCATCATATTCTATTATTTCATCCTAGTTTTGAAAGAAAATTATATATTTCAATTTTGATTTAATAAATTTGTTGTCAATAAAAACTCCTAAGTAAAGTTTCATTAAAACAAATATGTGTCTATAAGTACCCCTTAAGACACATAAAAATGAATTATTTTCAAAACATATCCTGATATCCTTGATAGAATATGATATAATCTATGATATATATTGGATTTCAAATTATGATATGAAAATCTAATATAAGAAGAAGGATGTTACAATTTTTGGGAACGATGTCGAATCCCTTGTCTTTAGAGAAGAAAAATAATCATATGATTCTTATCTAGATCCACCTAAGGTATCTCTACTGAATGAAATTATTGTCAAGGATGAGAACAGAATATCATTATGTGAAGAAATAAATAAAAAAAATTGATAATGTACATATTTTTCAATAATATATTGATGTTTTTTCTAAGTATTTACGTGGACACCCTTCATGGATGGAATTCGAAATATTTTTTTATTTAATTCATAGTTAAAGACCTATATCAAAGACTCTTTATTTAATTTCCAATAAGTAATTAGTATACATAAGAAAAAACTTAAGGAATTTAGTGATAAATGATTAATTCACCAATTTTTTTTCATAGGGATCCCATATTATTTCCTTTAAGAAGAATGATGGATATATGTGGTTTTTCATTGAATATAGGGAGATTAATGCTATTATTATAATGAATAAGTATCCCCTACCTCCCATTTATGATCTATTTGATCAACTTCATGGAGGAAAAAAATTTCAAAGATTTACCTTCAATCTATATATCATCAGTTTTATGTGAGGAAGGAAGACATTCCAAAGACAACATTTCAAACTAGGTATGAGAATTATGAGTTTATAGTAATGCCTATAGGACTGACTAATCCACCCATTATTTTCAAGAATCTAATGAATATTGTTTTCGAGGAATGTATTTATGTCCTTTTTTGGTTTTATTTATTGATGATATCTAGGTACACTCTAAAAGATGCGGTGATCATAATAATCACCGTAGCATTTTTCTGAAGAATCTTAGAAGAAACGAGTTATATTGGATGTTTGGATAGTGTGAATTCCATCTTAAAATTTTTGTTTTCTTAGCAATATTTTCTCAATGTATGGAATCTTAGTTGATCCAGAAATGAAAAATACAGTTTAGGTATGACCTACTCTAGTGACCAAAACCAAGTTACACAGTTTTATTGGTTTAGCTCGTTATTATCAGTGTTTCATTTATAATTTCACTTGATTGGCCAACCCATTAACCAAGCTTACGCATAAAATGGATATGTTCATATGAAAAAAATAATGTTAAAATGTTTTGAATAATTCAAGAATATATTAGTTAATGCACTAATACTAACACTACCATCGAGGAATGGTGGATTTTTCATTAATAGTGATGCATCAAAGAGAGGAAATGGTTGTCCACTTTTGCAGAATGATAGAGTTGTTTCCTAGAAATAAAGACAATTAAAACTTCAGGAACTAAACTATCCAACTCATGGTCTTGAGGTAGAAGCTATTATATTTTCTACAATGAAATATTAGGCATTATATTTATGGTGAAATAGGTGAGATATATAACTATCATAGGAGATATAAATATATCTTCTCATAGAAAAACTAAACATAAAGTAAAGATGATAGCCTCAAATACTCAAGGATTATGATTTCTCCATACAGTACCACCCATGAAAGGAAAATATGGTGTCTGATTCATTAGGTATAAAAGATCTTGGAGTCCACAATAAATTTAATATTCAAAAGGATCATATGTACATTGATATAGTGAGGATGGATATGTAAATTTTCAAAAAAGGTGAAACATCATTAATTTTTCAATTTTTTTCCCAACCATTCTTATTAGAACGAATTAAATTTTATCAATTCAGGGATTGTAATCTACAACTAAAAATTAAAGGTGTGAATGATGAGATGTTGGATGACTTGTGTGTGTGGAAATAATTATGAAATAGGGGAAGAGGATATGTGTTTCCTCTGTACACAAAATGAAATGGGAGTTATAATATTATTCTCATTACTTGATGTTCTATATACACCCTAGTAAAACTAAAATTTATAGTGATTTTAAGAATAATTTCATATGGGACAACATAAAGTGGGGAACTGTTGATTATGTATGAAGAAGTTTAGTCTGCAACAAGGGAAGGTTGAATGAAAACATCCTAGAGGATTCATAAAACCACTACCTATTGATACATGGAAATGGGAAATCATCACTATGGATTTTTTCACTAGATTACCCCTAACTACATGAATGAATGATAAAACATGGGTTATTGTTGATCGGCTTACTAAATATTCACATTTCCTCACTATAAGGGATGATTTGCAACTAGATCACCTTACAAGACTCTGTATCGATGAAGATATAAGACTTTATGGAGAAACTATTTCAATAGATTCTTATCATGATCATAAATTTACATTGAAATTATGAAAAATTATTCAGAAAACATTTGATACTATGCTTAGTTTGAGTTCTTTTTATCACCATCAAACTGATGGGAAGTTCGAATGGATGATCCAAACATTATAGGAGCTATTGAGATCATGCACAATTGATTTTCATGGCATGTGGAATCTACATATAACTTTGGTGTAATTTTCATACAATACTAATTTCCATTATATCATTCAAATGGAACCATGAGAAGCATTGTATGGAAATATATGTTGTACATCCACATGATGTGATGAAGTTTGTTAAATGAAGCTTGTGGGCAAAACTCTTTTGTAGGAAACAACTACAAAGGTAAAAAATATTCAAACCATTGTGAAAGAAGTTAAAAGAATGAAAAATATCTATTTTGATAATAAAAGGATTGATATTTAGTTTCATGTGAGAGTTAATGTATTCATAAATGTATCTACATAGAATGGTTTTATAGGATTTGGGATGAAAGGTAAAGTGATCATGAGCTATGTTGGTCCTTTTAAAATTATAGAGGGAATTAGAGATGTGGATTATCATTTGAAAATTACTCATAGCCTTTTTAAATTACAAAATGTCATCCATGTT
The DNA here is from genome assembly GCA_963277665.1 of Viscum album. Classification (NCBI taxonomy): domain Eukaryota; kingdom Viridiplantae; phylum Streptophyta; class Magnoliopsida; order Santalales; family Viscaceae; genus Viscum; species Viscum album. The sequence goes on from OY728133.1 coordinate 1,286,748,832, forward strand.
TAATTGGTGAGAATGTACATTCCTACCCCACCACATTAACACACATTTGAAGTTATAGAATTAGAACCTGGTTTATCTTACTATTAAGATCCTACCATTATTTTTGAAACTAAAGAACAGGTGTTGAGGAGTCATTTGACTCGGCCAGTAAATGTATTTATGAAAAATCATAAAATTGAAGAGGCAATGTGAGATCCTGAGCAACTTATGTTGAAGATCAATCGAAATGTTTTTATTAAGTAACATTCAGGTAATTTCATGGATGATTTTTTTATAAGAAAGGAAGATTATAACACCCAAAGATTTTATAAAAAATATTAATATAGAATTCATGAAACAATAATCCCCTATGTATCAAAAACATTTATATTTAGAGGAGATAGTTATAACCTAGCCCTTAGACCTAATTCTTCAACTTCTATTATTTAAATTTTGAAAAACTGGCATATATGGTTGCGATCAGTAAGAGAATTAGAGTCTGATTGGATCAACATACATTGTTTGGTGAATAGTAACGTACCTCTATGAATATTAATGTACCCTTTTGAATAGTAAACTCATACCTGTATATATAAATTAAATTAGGAACCATATATATGAGATTTAATATTTAAAAAACTGATAATAAACTATTCGTATCTTTGTGTGTAATAAATATTTAATAAATATTTTAAATTAATATAATGATTTAAAATAACATTCATTTTCATAGAATTTATTCCACAATAAATATTTTGTTTTCCTATTAATTTAAGATAATTATATGTTACCTTAGTTGATTTTTAAAGTGTTATAAAATCTTTTTTAAATTTAAAATTTGTATTTTTCAAGTAAAATTGATTTTATATAAAAATTAAATTCCATTTATTTATAAAATTATTTTTATAAAACATTTTCCATTTTTGTATTATACACAATGAAAAAAGGTTATGGTGAATTTTTTGGATTTTTCTAAAAAACAAGAATTTCTGATGAATAGTAAAATATTGTAATTTACCGGAATAATTCATTATAAGATAAATATATTACTTATTGGGTCATCCCTAATGTATTACCACTAGATTCAAACTCTCATTTATTTATTAAAATTTTTTTCACATGAAACCACATTATATATTATCTGGAGGAAAATAATAAAATAATGAATATGATAATAAAAAATCACTCTTCTATCCACTATAAAAATCCCCCCTCACTCCATCTTCTATAATATTAAATATGCCTTGAATATTCTCTGTTAGCTATAAAAATACTCTTCCCTAGTCCCTATCCACCTCCAAGAGCCCTTGGTATTTCCAAAAGTCCCAAAGCCTTTCCTTTATGGATGTTCTCAAGCAGGTTATTTCAAGAGCTAAATCCTCTTCCTTTTTCATTTTAATTTTATCTCAATTTATCTTATTTTCTTATTCTATATGAAAATAAAATTTAAAATTTCATATTGATAACTATAGTATAATATATATACTAGAAGAATCTCATATTAATATAAAAATCATTATCAATATCTTTACTCTCCCTCGTTTATTTAATAAATGAAATCATCATCTCAGAGGTGCAGATTTACATTCTTCATCGATGATGTACCTTTATTCATTAATTTATCCATAAACGATGGTGATGAAACCATTTTTATGGTTGAACCAGAATATATTATGTGAATTATAAATTATTCAATGTTATTCAACAAGTAAATATACATAATAATAATTCATATGAGAGACTAGTCTTTAACAATAAAAATATCTCCAAAATAATGAAAATGGCACTACGGGAAAAACCGATTATTGCGACAAGGTATTTGAGATGGGCTTTATTGCCGTCGCAAAAGCTCTAAAAAAAGCGTATTTTCTAAGGGCATATATTCCTGTCGCAAATGGTCAGTTATTTGTGATGGTGACACAGGACTCGTCACAATAGATATGGCACGGTTTGTGCGCCAAAACGCGCGAAGCCTATTTGCGACGGTCGCCTTTTACCTATCGCAACTACCCGACGGTGGTAAATACTATTTGCGACAGGTAATTGTTCCGTCGCAAAAAAAATTTCATCAGGTGTTATTTGTGATGGGGCCCGTCGCCAATATCGATGGTGGTAAATAGGAATTTGTGACTAGGATATCCGCCCGTCGCTAATGGTACGTCGGCAGGCAACTATTTGCAATAGGCTCATCGCAAAAACATTTTTAACCGCCACTCGTAATAAATCCGGGCGAAGGTATTTGCGAAGGGGCCTGTCACCAATACCGGCGATGGTAAATAGGAATTTGCGATGGGGATATGCGCATGTCGCTAGGTCGGCAGGCAACTATTTGCGACGAGCCCGTCACAAAAACCCTTTTAACAGTCACCCGTAATTAATGCGGACGAAGGTATTTGTGACTGGATACCATCGCAAAAACTAGTATTTTCAACGGGATCCCATCTCAAATAAGACCTTCGCAAATATCCAAACCTATATGTACCCCCCATCAGTTTTTTTCAATTCATTCTTATCTCTCTTCCTCTTTCTCTTTAACTTCCTGTTCTAAGTAGAAAATTTCTTTCGATTTAATTTTTTCTTTCGAGAAGAGGAGAGAAGGAGTTAGGAGGTGCAAACTACTTCAAAATATCAAAGGTATTTATATATTTTTAATTATTACATTATTTTTAATTGTTAATTTTATTTTAAATTGTTAATTTTAATTTTTTAATTGAATGTTTTGTAGCTATATAGTATAATTAGATTTAGTGGTTCTACCAAATAATCCTTGAATGAATACGAACAAGTAGAGGCGGCTCTGGCATAGATGTACGTAGGAGTGAAACTCTGACAAGGTGTTTCGAGCTTGACTCGGGGTAACGTGGTACACGACAACGAGCCTTGCTGCACTCTTGGTTCGACACTCCCAGAGGATGTTTTGGTAATAATTAGAAATAAATATATTTAATTAGAAATAACTAGAAATAGTTATATTTAATTAGGAAGAATTATATAATTATCAAATAATTAAGAAATAATTATAATTAATTAAAATAATCATCAAATAATTATGAAAAAATTAAGTTTAATTGATTAGAAATATTTAGAATAATTAAAATAATAAGGAAATAAATAAAATAATTAGGGAAAAATTAAAAATAATTAGGAAAAATTTAAAAATAATTATGAAACAATTAAAATTAAGCAATTAAAAATTATTAAGAAACACTTAAAAATAATTAGAAAACAATTAAAAATAATTATGAAACAATTAAAAATAATCAATTAAAAATAATTAGGAAACAGTAAAAAATAATCAATTAAAAATAAAATAATTATAGAACAATTATAAATAATTACGAAATAATTAAAATAATTATGAAACAATTACAAACAATTGGAAACAATTAAAATAATTAAGATACAATAGGAAACAATTAGGAAACAATTAAAATAATTAGGAAAAAATTAATATAATTAGAAAACAATTAAAAATAATTAGGAAAAAATTAAAAATAAATAAGAAACAACTAAAATTAATTAAGAAACAATTAAAAATAATTATTAAAACAATTAAAAATAATTAGGAAACAACTAAAAATAATTATGAAACAATTAAAATGATTTAAAAAACAATTAAAAATAATTAGAAAACAATTAAAAATAATTAGTATACAATTAAGAATTATTAGGAGAAAATTAAAAATAAAATAATTTGGAAATAATTAAAAATAAAATAATTAAGAAACAATTAAAAATAAAATAATTAGGAAACATTTAAAAGTAAAATAATTAGAAAAAAATAAAAATTAAAATAATTAGGAAACAATTAAAAATAAAATAATTAGGGAAAAATAAAAAAAAATAATTAGGAAAAAATTAAAAATAATTAGGAAAATTAGCAATCGTGATTGACCACTCATCTACCTCAATTTTATTTTCATTTGTGTTTTGAGGATTGACTAGAAACGTCTGCCTCCACATGTAATATTTTCTTTTACTGTCAAAATTATCAACCTCCTCGCTAGCATAGAGGGGAGGAGGATTATAATGTTGACAATAAAAGAAAATATTACACGTAGAGGTAGAAGTTTCCTATCAACCTCAACAAACAAATGAGAAGAAAATTGAGGTAGATGAGCAGTCAATCACATTTGTTTTCCTATTCAATGATTGATTAACCACCGACCTATATGCATATCTTCACATTACTAATTAGTAACATAATTAGTAATATAATTAGTAACATAAAAAGTAGCATAATATAAAATTTTATATTACTCTAATATTAATAATTAATTAATACTAATAATATAATTATTTTATTATTTTATGTTTAATATTTATAAAAAAATATTAATATTACTAAAATTATAAAAAAATTTATAAAATATTACAATTATCAATATTTTCAACAAGTTTTGCTATATTCTTACCATGTTCAAATCTTAAAGGGTCGCCAATTTTCAGGTCATGACCATTAAAAAGTTTCCATATGGGGAATCAAAGAAAACAATGAATAATGGTGTTTGTTTGAAGGGATCACATCATAGAGATATAGAAGTTTAATTTTACGACATGCTTGAAAAATTATTGGATTGTGTTATTTGGGGTAAAATTATGTAACAATGTTTAAATGTTGATGGCTGGATACTGAGAGAGGTTTGCGTATTCATCGGACTCATGGAATTTTTGATATTAAATATAAAAGTATTCTTTCAGTAAATGAACCATTTTTATTGGCTCATCAGGCACATCAAATTTATTATGAAAAATACTGTGCTACTGCAAAAGAGTTGGATGATTGGTGGAGTATAATAAATGTTAAATCTCAAGAAAATTAGTTTACTCAAACTGAATGTGGTTCCACTGAAGTTCAAGGAAATGAGATTTTTCAGGACACTCCTCAAAACACATCTTTTTTAGAAAGAGACATCAATATCAAGGATGACACCCCATCGTTAAGGGTCGATGGTGACGATGTTGTCAATGATGTTACAAATGAATTTGAAATGAAAAGAGATGATGAAAGTGAAACTAATATGGAAATTGATGATGTTGATGAGGAAGATGAAGACATTGACATTTACAACTATAGAGATGATGATGAAGATGAAAATTGACACAGTAAAATGCTGGTTAGAATCATAACAAATATATATCTATACATAATAGTTGTTTTCAAATTTTTTCTAATAAACATCATTTCATGTTTCAGATGGACTCAGAAATGTATCGTCAGTTGCTGGAGACAGATCTACATATGTATGATGAGGTTCTTGAGTCATCTGACCCTCAGGATATTGGAACTACAGGGAGCACTCAGAAGGGGCGTGGTCTTGCTAGACTGATGATTTCAGATCCTATCCCGGAGCGACATCCACCTCTTGGATTCGATGCGCACATGCGGTGGTATGTTAACCTGTGTATTTTAGTTATCTTTCATTATAATTTATTTATATTCTAATTGTTTGATTATTTTTTCTTTTTCCACAGTTTTACGCATATAGCTATTGGACAGGGGAGCGCTGTCTTGCGCAATTATTTTTCTCATCCCTGGCTCACATGGGATCAGATTCCCGCTGATGTGCAGGCCGCCATCTTCGATCATTGGATTGTATGTAATTAAATATTATTTATATTGAAATTTATTTCACTAATAACTTTATATTAAGGTTTATGGTATCCCATTATCGAGAGCATGCATGCCACTATCCACGCAGCATAGGTGGTGTCTATGCATGACCATTTCTGTCAGTTGTTGCATAATTTGAGGAAGGCGGCTGTGAGGAAAGTCGGAGTGACATAATTTGATGAGTCCTGTAGAGACCACCAACTAGAGTACAATTAATCTCATGTTTGGGATGTATTATGTACAAACTCTTTTTGTGGTGGGTTTCAGGGGAGATCTGCATTGGGTCGACAGAATCGGGGGAGACAAGAGGTGACGCATCGAGCCTGTAGTCGTACATTCAGTGCGCATAGAGAACATCTGGTAAGTACTTTTTTTAATTATTTTATACAACATTAAATATAAACAGTTTATTTTATATTCATATAGGAAACATAGCATCCTGGTATTATGACGTACAACATTTATCGGAGGATGTACACTGATCCGGCTACTAGAGAGATCAGAGGTGATAGCCCGGGTCAGATTGTGGTCAGTATTATTTTCTTTTCACTTTTCAAATTAAATGCATATAAGATTTTCATTATTATAAATTTTTAATTGAATCGTAAGGAGTCATATGAGTGAGCGACCTTTCAGACACAGGCTGAGAGTCAAGATGAGACGGGTGATCAGACTAGTGCCCACCATTTTGATGAGATGGAATGATACAGGCGACCCAGTATGGATTCGAAAAGGGCCAAGTAGTTGGTATCAGCTCTCATTTGACTCCTGCAACTTATTATGGTATGCTGCGATGTCGGCATCCGGATTGAGAGGATCTCATGGAGAGACATCATCTTCTGCCTCACAGTATCAGGAGCAGCTATGTGCTCAGAGTCAGCTTATAGAGGATTTGCGTCAGGGGAAGGAGCAGATGTGTTAGCAGCACGATGAGGAGATGCATAGATGGCAGGAGCAGATGCGTCAGCAGCAGGATGAGGAGAGGTGTCGATATGAGGAGCAACATCAGGATCAGATGGAGTATATGTGTCGTCTGGATCATAGTTTTGGGATAAAATTTCCTCCACCACCTCCTCCAGATTATCCACCCCCAGTGATTTTTTTACATGTAATAATCATTTGAGTTCGTAGTTTATTCTCATATTAACTATTTACAAATTTTCTTTCATGTTGGTACGAATATTGCATGATTTAATTTGTTTTATTTTTTTAATATTTTATTACTTATTAGTATTATTTTTACTATCTGTTTATTTTAGTAATATTACCTTTAATATTTTATATTTATTGTTAATATTGAGAAGTTTATAATTTTATAATTTTATTAATATTAATAATTTTAATATTAATTTTTTCATAAATATATATGTTTATTTTAATAATAATAATAATATATTAATTTTTTATATTATTAATATTAGTATTATTATTATACCTTATTATATTATTTATATTCATATTATTATTATTTTTTGATATTAATATTTCATAATTATATTATATATATTTTTTATTATTAATATTATAATAATATAATTTCATTATATTATTAATAATATAATAATATAATTTCATTATATTATTAATAATATAATAATATAATTTCATTATATTATTAATATTATAATAATATAATTTCTTTATATTATTAACAATAATAATATTATTATATACATAATTTAATAATATTATTATTATATTAATTTTTTATATTATTAATATTTGTATTATTATATAATATTATATTATTTATATTCATATTATAATTATTTTATATTAATATTTCATTATTAAATTTTATATATTTCGTTTTTTATATTATAATAATAGAATTTTTTTATATTATTAATATTATTATTATTTTTATATAATATTATACGATTTGCATTAAATATTTTAATTTTTTTTAAAAAAAATCGTATTTGGGACGGGGTGTCCCGTCATAAATTTTTTTTACTGTCACATTTCCGACAGGAAGAATACCCGTCGTAAAAACAATTTATGCGATGGTCCGTCACAAATACCTATGTTGCAAATATTTTTTAAATTTCCTATTTGCGACGCGTCAGAAACCCATCGCAACTAATATATCTACGACGGCCCGTCGCAAATACCTTTTTTATATATAAACGACAACCAATTTGCGACGGGGGAAAAATTCCATAGCAAATACTATTTTTGCGATGGGACTGCTGCAAAAACACCTATTTGTGACACCGTTTTCGGCAACGGGCGATTTGTGACCAAGCCCTGTCGCAAAAGGTCATTTGCAATTGGATCCTGTCCCAAATCACCCGTTGCAAATCTTCCATTTTCCTGTAGTGTGGATATAGCTAATGTTCTATCTAATAAATCATCATTATAACATGTAATAAAATGATATATATATATATATATATATAACTTTTTTAACATATTTATGTTCATTAATAATATTTAAGTTCAATTCGGGAGAATTATATCCATTCCACATGAACTCCATTAGTTATAATCAAGCAGACTGATCTTGAAATCAAAGAGTTGAATACTCCTGAATGATGGAATTCAATATCATAACGTATCAATAAAGACCTGAAAAAACATAATAAAATTATGAAAAATCAAATATATGTATATATGGTTTATAAGTAGTTAATAAATTTATTTAATAATGTTATTCCAGACATTAAGGTCAAGGTATGAATATATACACACATGAGGAACATATTTTCTACCTGAACCTCCATTTTCATTCGGGTCACTCTTACTCTACACATACCTCAATGAAAGTATTAATTATTATTATTTATACCTCATAAATTCTATTTGAATTTTCTATATATTTTTAACATCTAGAATCATCCTTTATATTATTGATAGTTACATGTTTTAAAAGGATCCTTCAAAAAAATTTAACGAAATATAGGCCCTCTTCTGGGGAACTTCTCGAAGTCTTACTTATGTTCAAGTAATCTCTATAATCTGTTATAAGACTACATAATTTCTATATAATCACTCATTTTATTATGTAATTTTTTTATTTCTCTACTAGTTTTATACAAAAAATGTTCAAGATAAATCTTTTTTTAAAAAGAAAAAGAGTATTTATCTCAATAATAACTCGATGATTTTATAAGAGTATTTTCATTTGTTTCAACACTCTTGTTGAATCTTATCTATAATTGGGACTAATATTTTTTGATATCACCTTCTTTATTTTATTTAATGAATTATTATTAGTATTACTATAGATGTTCTATCTTGAAACCATTCCCCATATTACATATAATGGTTAGTCTTTATGTTTTAGAAATGTTATTTACATTTCATATGTTAGTTTCAATATAATGTATATATTATTTTTGTTTATCCCCATTAATACGATGAATGAATTGTACATATCGAGTGAAGTTTGGATTCCTCTATAGCACCTTGATGCATCAGTATGTCTCTTCAGACAAAATAAATATGGACTTGGCCAAGGCCTTGCCCATTTTCAGATATGATTTTGGATGAGGCCGTAATAATTTTTATATGTCTGGGATGAGGCCTTGATGGTTTATTTCATAATGTTAGGAATTATTCATCTCCATAATTATAAAACAATTAACTGATATTCTTTTTGGTTATTCAACTAGTATAATACCTATAATTAAGCTTTACAATGGTGTTATTTATTCATCCTGTATTCCTTCCATATTATGATAAGTTCATTTTTAAAGGCATGTGTTTTTAGTTATTCACCATACCTATTGTTTATTTTAATGATATCTTACACTATAATTCTTAACCTAACTAGTCACATAATCTCACCCCTTTTGTATATTTTATTTTTCTTAGGACATGAAGAAGTATGTTATGAATGAACTGCAGGGGTAAACTAGGGGTTATGGATATTTTCAATGGAATTTTTTATATTGTACTTCATTTTATGTTTTAATGTAGAACATATATAGGTATATTGTTTGAAAAAATTTATTAACTAATTAGCTACTTTTGGATACAACATTATTTTGATCATTCTAATGTATTTAAATAAGGCCATGGCTCCAGGAAACTGGGGTTAGGTCTTTATAGTTGGTATTAGAGGATGTTTAGTTGAAAACATGGAAACTTGATTTAGAAAATGTGGATTCGGGTAAAAACCCTAATATATACTTTGATGATAAGTGTAAATGAACATCCTATAATTTTGGAATGTAATATGTTATGTGGATGTTCCTATAAAATAAATTCATGTCTTAATACTACATGTGGACATGGTTCTAGTACAAATGTTCTTAAGAGTAAAATCTATGATAAGGTGTTTCGGCCAAGACCAAAGTAAACCATGTTCACAAAAATAGTCCCTAATAAACACCTTTTTTATATGTTAGAAGGGATATTATTAGGATAATTAAAATTTTATTTACAATCCATTATAAAGGATTTAAAATTACATTTTTTCACAAAGAAATTATGTTTAGGATTATGATAATAACTACGCATTGGATATATATTTTTTAATTTATTTTTCATGCTGAGAGTATAAATTATTATTCATAACCTTATCTAGTGTGTGCCATTATTTAAAAATAGATCATATTGTAAAGAATGGAAAATGTATCAATTTATGTACCGTATATATGAATTTATCTCCGATAAAATATAATGATATTGGTATTAGATCTACGACGGGTTATGAGAGACCTACAAATATACCAGGAAAAATAACTCATTTTATGAACAATAACCTTATCCATATGGAAAATCCAAATCCATAGCATGTAGGATCAATGTTAAACTACATTATGGGAAACCATATTCCATCATTTAATTGGAATACAAAAGCAATTCAAAATAGAGTAGTGGAGAAGTTATTTAGAGATTATATTTCAATCACTGAGATGTCACAAAATTGATAAGGTTTTTAGGGAAGTTTATCATATATCAAGAGATTTTTATCAGTTGTTCTAGTATAATTCAAAACACAAAGGGTGACGAAGGAATATATGAAATGGAATGGATGTATTTTAAGGAAATTTTCCATGAAATTTTTTTCCTCATGAACAATGAGAAGATATGGAGAGGATATTCTTGAGTCTTAGATAAAAGGAGTTTAAAATGTTTTCAATGTATGAAGCCAGCAATACATGTTTAACCAGACACAATTCATATTATATATGTAATCTAAAGCACATGATTGATCAATTTGTTGATGTTTTTAAACCATTCATCCGAAGAGAGGTAGTCTCCCAACGTTTCTAATTATATGAAGATATTGTCTCTTGTTCTATCAAGAAAGTGAAATAATTCAATAAGACATAAACATTTAAGGGGAAACAAGAGAATAATAGGGTGGAATAGGATAGAATAGATAATGGGAAGAATAAAATGTGCAATTTTCCAACATGCGATACTTGTGGACGGAAACACCTTAGTGCATTCTTAAAATTAAATGGTGAGTAGAACAAGTTTTGGCAGAAATGACATCATGTTGGTGATTGCATGGTAAATACTGAATCTAACAATCTTCAATTATATAACTATATAGCGATGGGGAACTATGCTAATGATTGTATTTAGCGTCATGTAAACGAGCCTTTGAAAAGGAAATGGGAGAAAGGCCAATATTATGCGATCACAACTAATAAAGAAGAAATTGCAAATGATGCAGTGGAATGTAATTTATTCATTTCGTCAAACTTATAAAAAAAATTATTTTAATCTATAACATCACATTTGTTTATATATTCCCAATTTTTGATGAAAATATTATATTTCCAATTTTATTTAATAAAGGTGGTTTCAGTCAAAACTTCTAAGGAATGTATCGTTACAATAAAGCCATGTCGATAAACCCCTCATTATGACACATAGACATTCATTAGATGATAACCTTATTATCATACCCATGATAGACTTTTATAAAATCATTAGTATTATTTGGTTTTAAAATTATGGTGAGATAATATATTCCAGGAAGAAGGTAGTTAAACTTTTTTAGAATAATTTGGAATCCCTTATCATTGAGGAAGAAACATTATTATCTTATTCTTATCTAGATCCACACCCAGTAGCACTACATAAAGAAATTCATGGTGAGTATAATAGTGAATAATCATTGGGTGAGTAATTATATCATCAAATTTATAATGTACCGATTTTGTTTTAATATATTTATTTTTTCATAGGATTTACATGGACACCCTCAAGAGTGGGAAGATGAGTTCTTTATTGATTTAATTCCTGGTTCAATACCTATATCAATGACTCCTTATAAAATTTCCAATATTTAATTTATATAACTGAAGCAAAAACATGAAAAATTGATTGATAAATGATTTATTCTCCCTAGTGTTTCTCCATGGGGATCTCTGATTATATTTGTTAAAAAGAAATATGAATATATGAGGTTTTTCATTAACTATTAAAAGATCAATGATATTACAATAAATTACCTGTATATCCTACCACACATTGATGATTTATTTGATAAAATTCATAGAGACCATTATTTTTCAACGATTGAACATAGATCTTGATATTATTAGAAGAATCTAAGGAAAAAATATATTCCAATGAAATCATTTTCAACCACATGTTGGAATTGTGAATTTTAAGTAATTTCTTTCAGTCTAACAAATGTACCCTTTGTTCTCATCGATCTAATGATTACAGTTTTCATGGAATATCAGGAAGAATTTTTTTTTATTTACTAATGAAATATTGGTGTACTCCAAAAGATATGATGACCATGAGAATAACTTTTTCATTCTTTTTAATACTCTTTAAATAAACAAGTTATATGGGATGTTTAGCATGTGTGAATTCTAGATTCAAGAAGTCTTTTTCATGGATATATTTCATTTAAGGATGGAATATATGTTGATCTTGCAAAGGAAATGGTTGTTCAGGAATGGACAACTCCAATTAACAAAACTGAGGTATGTAGTTTTATTCGTTTGACAGTTTATTACCCACGTTCCATTCAGATATTTTCCCAATTGCACAACCCATTAACCAAGCTTACTCGTAAAAGGGTTATGATCGTATGGATGAAATAATGTGAATAGTTTTTTTTGAAGAATTGATGATAAGATTAGTGAATGCTCTGATTCGGACTCTACCATGAGGGAATGTGGGATTTATGATCTATAGTGATTCATCAAAGAAAGGACATGGTTGTGTCATTATGAAGCCTGATAGAGTTATTGCCTATGAATCGTGGAAGTTAAAAATTCATGAATAGAACTATCCAACTCATGGTCTATATTTTGATACTTTAATATTTTATATAAATAAATGGAGACATTATCTCTATGGGGAAATATGTGAGATATATACAGATCATAAGAGCTTGAAATATGTATTCTCAATGAATAAACTCAACATAAGGTAAAAATGATGGCTCAAACAACTCAAGGATTAGGATTTCTCTATACACTAGCACCATTGGAAGGAAAATAAGGTAGCTAATTCATTATGCAGAAAAAATCAGAGAGTCCTATACAAATTAAGGATTGAAAATGATCCTATGTACAAGGATCTATTGTGGATGGAAATGGGAGTTATTAATTAAGGTGAAACATAATTACATTTTCAATTGGTTTCCAAACCATTATTATTAGAAATTATTAAATATTACTAGTTTGATGATGCTAATATTAGAAATAAAATTAATGGTTTTAATGATGGGAAGTTGTCTGACATCGTGTGTGCTGATGTAATTCTGAAATATGGGAATATTTTATGTGTTGCTTATATACCAAAGTGGAAAAGGGAGTTATTGGATTATGCTAATATCTCAAATTACTCTATACACCCTAGTACCACTAAAGTGTAAATATATTTCAAGGAACATTTCTGGTGGAAAAAATGATGTAGGAATTTTCTGATTATATAACATGATGTTTAGTCTATCAACAAGGGAAGGCTAAACAACAATATACAAGAGGAGTAATGCAACCTCTACCTATTCATACATAGAAATGGGATGACATCACTATGGGTTTTTTCACTGTATTTCCCACAAATCCAATAAAGAGTGATGAAATATGTGTAATTGTTGGCCAACATAAAAAACATGCATTTTTCCTCACATTAAGATATGATTTTCCAAGGGAATGCCTTTCACGACACTATGTTAATTAATTTATAAGGCTTAATGGGGAACCTCTTTCCATAGTTTCTCATCATGATCCCAGATTTACATTGAAATTTCAGAAAATTATTTTGAATTATTTGGATATAGAGCTTTGCTTGAGTACATGTTTTGATCATACTAATAATATTTTTAAAATATATGAGATAATTATTTACCTTTGGTGGAGTTTTAATATAATAATAGTTTCCATTTTAGAATTAAAAGAGAACTATATGATGTATTGTATGGAAAGAGATGTCGTACACCAAATTGTTGGTATGAAGTCGGTAAAAGTAATTTTGTGGGACCAAATCATGTAGAGGAAACAAAAAACAAAGGTAAAGACTATTTAAACACATATTAGTGATAATAAATGTAATAATAAATAGCTGTGATGATAATCTAATGAGACAATTGGAATTTCAAGTAGTAGATCATATATTCTTAAAAGTATACCCATCGAAAGGGTGTTATATGATTTGGGATGAAAGGTAAACTAACGCATATGTACATTGGTCCTTTTGAGAATATGGATAGAATTGGTGTTGTGACTTATTTTATGGAAATGACTTCTAACCGTTATAAGGTATACAAAGTATTCCATAAATCATGGTTGAGAAAGAACATGCTAGACCAAATTCATTTACTCACATATGAAGGTATGAAATTGGAACCTGACTTACTTTACTGTGAAGATCCTATCTAGATTCTGGAAAATAACAATTAGGTTTTGAGGAATTAAAAGACTTTGATAGTAATGGTTTATTGGATAAATCATAAAATTGATGAGGCAATGTTGGAGCCTAGGTAACATATGATGAAAACCTATCCAAATATTTTTATGAGGTAATATTCGGGTAATTTTATAGGATGAAATTTTTATAAGGAGAGAAGAAAGCAACACCCCCATATATTACAAATAAATTTATTATATAATTTCAGTAACACTAAAACCCTATGCAACAAACACATTGATATTTATAAGAGATAGTTATAACCTTGTCTTTAGAGATTATTATTTTACTTCTATTATTTTAATTTTGAAAAACCGACATAGACTGTTGAAATTTGTAAGATATGTAGAGTCTTAAAGGATCAATATACATTTTTGGTGAATAGTCACATACCCTTATGAATAGTAGAGTACTATTACAAATAGTAACCTCGCCAATGTATGTATAAATAAAATTAGGTACCATGTAAACAAGAGTGAATATTGTAAAAATTAATAATTAATTTTGGGTATTTTTGTGAGTAAAAAATATTATATTTATATTATAAATTAATTTATTAAATTTTAAATATATATATTTTCATAAAACATATTCATAAATAAATATTTTTTCCCTATTATTTTAGGATAATTTTATTATACCATACTTAATTTATTAATGTTTTATAAAATCATTATTAAATAAAAAATATGTATTTTTCAAGTAAAATATTTTTATTTAAAAATTAAATTTCACACAGTTATGAAATTATTTTGATAAAACAGCATTCACATTTTAATCAAACACATTAAAAAATTATTATGGTGAATTTTTCGAATTTTCTAAATACATGAATTTCTGTTTAATGGTAAAATACTGTAATTTACTATAAAAACATATTATAAGATAAATAAACTATTCCTTGAGTGATCGCTAATATAAAAACAATTGGGTCCTACTCACATACATTTATTACAATTTTTGGTCACATAAACCACAACTATTTATTGTATTGTAAAAAATAATAGAATAATCAATAAGATATTTAAAAATCACCCCTCTCCTCCACTATAAAAACAATCACATGCTCCCTCTTATATTATGTCCTCTAAGACAAGAAGAATATACATTTTCACCCCAAATTATCATCTCTAGTCCCTATTTACGTTATGTATCCACTGATAATTTAAAATGTCCAAAACTCATTCCATTAAAGAGGTTTCCAAAGAGGTAAATTCAATAGGTAAATCGTCTTCCTTTTCAAATTCTGTTCATTTCAATTTAGCTTCTTTTCTTATTATCTCCTAACATCATTTATACAAATGATCATTATAACTCCAGTATCATATATATAATTTAATTATATCAATTTAATGTAATAAACATTATTAATCTCCTTAATTTAACTCTTTCATTTTATAAACGAAATCATTGTCCGGGAGGTGCAAATTTACAACCTTGAGGGACGACGAACTACGATTCCTCAATTTTACCTTCAATTATGGTCATGAAACAATTTCAATGGTTGAAAAAGAATATAATATTTGTATGATAACCTCTTAAATTTATAAGAAATATATATATATATATATAAACTAATTCATATGACATACTTTTTTGTAATAATCAAAATATTGCCAAAATAATCTATCTGGTTATCACCACTATTCTCTCTATTTAAATAATCCTCATACCATGTAACCAAATGATATATATAACCATTTACAATTATTTATGTACATTAATAATATATAATTTCAATTTTGATAAATTATATACATTCCACATCAAATACATTACATATAATCATGCATACTAATCACAAAATCATGGAAACAAACACTCTGATACGATGGAATTAAATCTTATAACATATCTATATAGAAATAAATAATATAAAAAAATTATAATTTATAAAATATATGTATATAATGTTATCAATTAGTTTATTAATTTATTTTATGTGATCATCCATGACATTATGGTCATGTTTTGAATACATTTTATCAAAAGGTAAGGATTTTCTACCAGAACCTCCATTTTCATTCAGGATACTCTGATTCTATAGTAAACTCAATGAAATTATTATTTATTCGTATTTACTCTTAATTAATTGTTTTCTAATGTTCTATATAAGTTTACCAAACAAAATAATTATTTCTTATATTGGGAGTTACATGTTTTAAAAGGATATTTCAATATATTTTCCCGAAATACAAGCAAATTGAAGGGAACTTCTCGAATTATTACCTATGTTTAATTACAATCTATAATATATTTTTATCCACCGTAATTTTTCCAAATAACTATTTTAATTATTAAGAAACTATGTTACATCACTTATTGTATTATACATGGATTTTTCATAAAGGATTATTCTCTTCAATGTAAAAGAGTATCTATCTCAAGAATTAATCAATGATTTTATAGGAGTATATTAATTTGTTTCAACACCATTTTTTATTATTAAATATTATTGGGAATAAATGTTTTTGATATAATAAACCATATATTTTTTATGATTATAATTACTATTGAAGTTCTATCTTGAAACAATTCACCATATTAACCTGAATGGTTATTTTTTATGTTTGGGAAATATTATTTTCATATCATGAGTTAGTTTCAATATGAATATATTTATTTTTTATGTTTATCCCCATTCATATAAAGAATTAATTACACATAGTAAGTTATGGTTGGGTCCCACTATATCCCCTTGATTCATATGTAGGTTTCATGTGACAAAATATATATGGTCATGGTCAATACCTTGCTTATTTTCCGATATGGTTTTGGGTGAGGCATTAATCATTTTCTGATGTCTTGACCAAGGAATTAATGGTATATTTTAAAATGTATGACATTATATATTTCCATCATTATGAAATAATTAATTTATATGCAATGAGTTCATTCGACTAGTAGATCACCCAAGAATATTATTTATTATGGAATTATATAATTATCCCTTATTCCTTCCATATTATATTCAAGTTCATTTTTAAAGGCATGTGTTGTTAGTTATTCACCATGCTTAATGATTATGTTAATGATATCTTCTATAGTATATCATACCCTAACTCATATTCTGATCTCACCCTTTCTTATGTTTTATTTTTCCCAGGTTGTGAAAAAGTATGTTATGAATGAAATAAAATTGTATCCTTGGTGTTATGGAGGTTTTCAATTGAATTTCTCATATCACATTTGATTTGAATTTGTAATGTTTAACTTCTGTATGTATCTAGTTTCCCAAATATAATAAACATATTTGATTCTTTGGGATACAAAATTAATGTTATCATTCCAATGTAATTAAATAAGTCACCATCTTTGGGAAGTTGCGGTGGAGTAGTTACAACTATATTCATGAATAATAGAATAATAAAAATGGTTTTGTTGATAATTATTTTTTCTGATATATGTGAACCCTATTTGCAGTATTTAGAGTTATGTATATGTGTTTTCCATTCTTTGATCAATAAAAAATGTTATGGTTTGTTTATTATTGACATATTTAATAATTTGTTTCTTTAATTTATGTGGTTGTTTATTGTTAATTTTAATATTTTTATAACCAATTTGGTATTTTTTATATAAAATTTAAAAATCCTTTTATATTTCTTTTTTATACCATTGGTGCTAGTATCCATTGCATGTCCAAATAATGACTGAATTTGTTTTTGTTTTTATCTCATTTAAATCTTAATATGAGTCTTGGTAGAGATATTTTGTTTCTTAACTAGGTTATACTGAGAGTTATAGTATACAAATTAGAGTATGGGTTAAAAATGATTTCTCGGATTAGTATGCTTGTCAAACAACTTTTACATAGTATGTGAAATAATCCTATGAAACAAATAAGGTAAATTGTCTGCCCCAATTATTCCATGTATGAAATTTCACATTCTATGAATCATTACTAATGTGATGGAGTTTTTAATTATTGATGTTTTATAGTAGTTCACTCATGAATCATATTATACAAGGTCATGATTATTTTGAATGATATGCATTAGATTTTTTCTTATGAGTGAACTTGAAAAGTAGACTATTTATAAAGACATAGTCATTAGAATGAGACATTTATTAAATTATAATTATAAAACCTACATGAAAAAACATGGGAGTAGAGGAATAATTATTATGATATCCTTTAGTGTTTGCTAATTGGGGGTAAAGCTAGTAATTGTATATGCCTGGAGGGTTACATTTTGGATTTTCAAATGAAAATACCTACCAAAGTATGAAGTGTATATTTTTGATAGTGAAAATGAGTGTCTTATGAAATAAGTGGTAGTGTAATTCCAAATTAATCATTTATCTTAAATTCACTTAACTACACTAGTAATGAGTAAATTTCATAGATTAATGTAATGGTGTTGCTATAATCATTTAGGTGATCTTCATGTATATATAGTGAATTAGAACCAACATCAAGATCAGTTTTTTGGAAAAATCCTTGAAAAAAATTCATTATATGGATTTTTATAAATATCTGTTATCAATACATAAAAATAGTTCCACTATTAGGTAATATGAAGTTATGATTATATGTTTATTGTGATATTCCGAAAACATTTCATCAGATGAATTGTGTAGAGCTCACCACTTCGAGAAAGGACCATGACCCAAGATTTAGTAACAACATAGTTATTTTACATTGACGTTATAAAATAAGGTTATTAAAATAGTAAATATTATTGAGAATGAATTGGAATGAACTAATATTTTGGTACGTGACAGTGGAAGGTGGAGTATGGTGCATTGTTGAACTTGGAATATGAAAAAATTTATATTAGTCTAACATCCAAATCAGCATAGGTCCCCAAATTAATGATTCATAGGATATGGTACCGCATAGCCAATATTTGTGAGTGGTGATGTAATATTTTTTTTATTATAGTGACAAAAAATAAAGGATTAGGAATTTTTCCTACCATAGAGGTTAGTATGTACCAAAGTATATAACAATTTTAGATAGGATATATAACAACCTTTTTCTTTATTACATGTTTAAAGTATATTTTTTACATAAAAAAGAACTTAATAAAACTTATAATATTGATAGGTATAGTGTCTATAAGGATTATAAAAATTACCTAACAATGTAAACATGTAATAAACAACTTTATTGAGAACATATTTTAAATAACCACATCATTTTTTTTTCAAACATAGCACTGAATGGGATAACCTAAGAACATACATAGGAATAGGGTGTGCTATAAATCCCAATAAGGGAATAAATATGGAATAACATGAAGAATACAATACATGTTAATCAATATAAATCTAAATATATCAAAAAATAATTATGAACATAAAGGCATGATATATAATGATATTCATAATATGGTAATGAGGAAACAACCTAAAAAACTACGTCATTATCCAAAATGAACCGGGTAGTCCCATGTCCCCAACAAGGTTGAATAAAAGGTCTTGTAAAAGAATCAGGTAAAACTCATTCCTAACATGTTGTATCATGATACTAGACATTACCCAATGCATTTACATACTATTAGGGAAAACCTTTAATAATCATTTCAATATCATTCTTATGTGTGCCACATAGATCATATAACATGGATTAATTAAACATAATCATTTATTTCATGATAAATGAATGAGGAATTCGTACTTGTATGTCACCATTAGCTAAATATTTGTGAATAACTGTGGTATTCACTACATAATGATTTTGGCATGAAAAATCACTATGCATTTTTTGCCACATAACAACATCATATGGAAATTAATAAATTGGGATGATGAGATAAAACGTTATATCTCATTAATTATACATGAAATGGATAGTAAGGGGATCACAGAACATAATATCCCCACATGGTAATTGTAATTTAGATGCATCATAAAAATGAAATGATTGAATTTAAATTAAAAGTGAGAAATTCTCTTACAGAATTTTGGAATACTAATGGATGGATTTAATATATCATAGGGGATATTAATGGGAGTTAAATAAATATACAATCATGTTTACTCCATGTGGGCAGTAAGGAGTTATGTAGGAAAATATCTGAAATCAATAAAAAGGAGACTTAAAGGCATGACATAAAAGGGGCTGTCGAAGAAAAATGAGAGAGGTATATTCCCTACAATTATGTGTGATCCCATATGCTTTGGAGATACCTCTTGGTAGATTTAAGGCACCTTGGGAGGACTCTTGGGATTCAGGTTAGAGGAAGGTTGATCTTTAAATAGTTTTATTGAAATGAAATAGTGTATTGGGTGGGTTTATATATGAAGGAAGTGGGATTTCTATATTATTTTGGTTTTTGAAAATACACAATAAGATATTGAAAACCACACACATTCCAATGGTTTTTTACAATCATTTCTGGAAAATGGGACTATTATACCATATATTATAACACTGTGGTCCGAATATATTAAAATATTTCACTTTCTAATGTGGAGGTGAGTCATACTTTCAGGGAAATGATTTAAATTTTTTAAAAATATTTTATAGGTTTTAAAGGATTCATTGAGGCTTTGTAAAATAAATTAAATAAACAAAAGAATAAATTATTTTAAAGGGATGAATCATATTTTTTCTAATATACCTTTAATATCATTTTATTAAATCTATATTTTGTCATTATGATGTCATAAAACACATTATATACATATTGTGTATTTAATTTATACCGAAAAATTCAACTATCTCCGAAAATAATTAAAATTTAATCATTGGATAATTTTGATATCATGATTCCAAAAATAATATTTATTATATGTATATAATTTTATAAATATGTGAATTTTCTTCTATAAAAATAAAAACCTACATTTATTGAAAATGGATGGGTTTTGAAAAATATACTATTCCAACCGTAATAAAAAATTAATTTGAATTCATTAAAATTAAACGATAATTTATATTTAATTAAAGATATTTAATAATAATATTTTATCAAAATAATATTTTTTTAAAAAATAAAATCATTCATCAATATATATTTCTTAATTGAATTTTAATATTAACCAAAAATACAATTTTTTCTCCAAAATTAATTTAAAATGTAAAAATAATATGAAAAAAATATTAATTATTCTATACAAAAATAATTTTCATATCCATAATGCTTGTGTCTTGTTAAATATCCATTTATTACATCAGAATACTCTCTAAGAGAAAGGTGTTGAATAGTGGGGATTTCTTCGGGTAGTTCGATGAACATGGTCTCGGTCGTTCACTTAATGAGCTTGAACACCTCCTATAAATGGTTTCTCTCATTTATATGTTGTTTGATATTAGCTTGTGATTAGCCTAGAAAAATTCCCATAATTTCTATCTCCCTCAAAATATTTGATAAATTGGTTCATAAGTTACGATCCTACTGGTTGATTCCATCACTCCCATTTTTCTGCCTAAAGGATTTCATTAATCCATATATTTATACTAGTCATGCGATCAATGTTCAAAGGCTATATAATAAATGGTAATGATATGTAATTGTAATTTAAATAAAATTTATTGTAATAAAATTGAATTATTCTATATGTTTTCTATATCCATAAGATAATTTAAATAATGGTAATTTTTTACATAAATGTGTAGGTCGTTACAACCATACCCCCTTACGAAATTTCCCCATCGATGTTTCATTTCCACACATTAAAATTGATGAGGTTAACTCAGAATTATCACTTCTTCTGATTCCCACATTGCATCTCCAATCTTATGGGTTCACAATAACTCCTTGAAAAGTGTATTCATCATATTTCATAGAACATTTTATCTATGATTTGTGTTCTTCACCGGATTATCCTCATCATAAAGGTAATTCTCAAATTTTATAGCATATGGAATGAGTACATGGGAGGGGTTTGGTATGTACTTACTAAATAGGGATACATGGAATACACATGTAATTGGGATAGGTTTTGTGAGTGTTCGAGTAGATAGTCCACTACTCAGATTAAATCAAGGATATCAAATGGGACGATGTACCTTGGAGTAAGATCCTCCCTATTCCAAAATCTCATTACTCTCGTACATGGTGATACGAAGAGGAATACCATGTCTTAAACATCAAACAATAGGAATCATCAACGATTGTTAGTATAACTCTTTTTTTTTACTATTCATAGCTTTGATGTTCTACAAGCTGGTCTTAACCTTGTCCACCATTTTTTAGACTATTCTCGGACCAGGATGTTTTTCCCCATCTTCATCACAACATTCAAGTTTTTTGAACCTCTCCCTATAAAGGTATTTATAATGATCAATTTCTATTCATGAATGGAAACTGTTTTTGTAATAGAAATCCACCAAATGAATATGTTGGTCCCATCCTTCGTTGTATTCCATTGCTCATTATCTCAATATGCCCTCATGTTTCTAGATAGTCCACTCAGACTGGACATCATTTTGAGGGTGATAAGTTGTACTAATGTTCATCTCTGTGTGTTGATCATTCTGGAGACATAACCAAAACCAAGATGTGAATCTTGGATCTCAATCGTACACAGTCGTTAGTGTTACTTAATACATCCTTAAAAATTCTCTTATGAATAACCATTAATGTTGATCAAGTGAGAAATCCTCTTGAATTGATATATAGTTTTCTATATTTTTAAGATGATCCACAACAACCCAAATATCCTTGTTTCATTTGGATATATTTATAAGTCTAGTGAAAAGGCCATGAGGATGTTTTCCCATTACCATGTTGGTATGGGTAATGGTTTCATTATCCCCTTAGACTTTTGTCTCTTATCCTTCAGTTAATGACATACTAGGAGTATTGATGTATATTAAGTTATTTCCTTTTACATGTTATCCTGCTAATAGTGCTACCATTGTTCTCAACACATTTACTTTCGTCCTAGTTGAATATAGAAATTCACTCTTTATGCATCGTGCAAAAGTTCTATCTTTAACTCCAAATTTGATGGAACATAAAATCCTGACCCAAACATCAAAATTCCTTCTTCATTAACATTAAAATCTAAGGATTTCTCTTTTCATAGAGTTTCTAGTTTCTTCTAAATTACCACATCATCTTTTTTATAATGCTTAACCCTTCCAATAGAGATGGTTGAGCAATAATTTGTGAAAGGATTAATGATTTTTCCTTTTTTGTGATTCCCATTTCCATATTCAAAAAATCTATTAAGACTATATCCTTTTAAATTATCATCAATGATAGTGTTTTTGGGTCCTTTCTATATAGAGGAAACACCACCTATTTTTGGTTCCCATGGTGGAAATGGATTGACTAATCAGAATCCCTGATGAGCTCTAGCCATCTTCACTGGCATATATTCATATGTTTTTGTGTGAATTTAAATTTGATTATTTTGTTATTTTTATATATTTCAAACTTCTACCCAAAGAGATTTTGAAACATAATTTTCAATGAAAATATCACAACAACCAACTCTAGATCATGTATGGGATATTTTTACTCTTGGAATTTCAACTGTATTGAGGAATCAACAATGATTTTTTCATTTTGCCTAAACACACATCCCAAGCCCATAATCAAAGCATCACTGGAGATTACGAAAGGATCCCCACTTTTGTGTATTGTGAGCATAAGGTCATGGAAAATCCTCTTAATCGACTCTATTAATATTTATTCGCATTCAACATTGCAAGAAATCGTGACTCCATTCAATGTTATATTGGTAAGAGGGATTGACAATCAAGAGAAATTTCTAAAATATTAGTGATAATAACTTTATAACCCTAGGAATATATAGATATATATCTTAGATTTTAGCCTCATCCATCCCTCAATTTCATTTTTCATGGAAGTATCTATAGATATCCCATAGCTTATGATGCTATAACCCACGAATGGGACTTTAATCAACCTGAACTAAAACTTTTTGTAATTTTCATTAGTTTCTCTTTCGTAATGTCTCTAGCATAGTTGACATATTATCCTTATACTACTCCTTGTTTTTGGAGTATATAAGAATATATTCTATAATTATTACCCCAAATATTTAAATGTAATCTCTAAATTCTCTATTCATCAAGTCCATGAGTATTACAGGAGAATTAGTGAGTCCAAATGGCATCAATCTGAACTCATAATGCATGTACATTGTACAAAAATTAGTATTGGGGATATCCTCCTTCAGCACATTACATGATAATGTCCTCACCACATATCCACCATGATGAAGTATTTTTATCCACATATATAATCAAAAAAGTCATCAATAATTGGAAAATAATACTTCTTATTTATCATGATTTTTTTGGGAACACAAAAATCATTGAGAATACGCATTTACCTATCCTTATTCTTGATGAATAGAACTGGTTCAACCCTTGGTGAACCACTTGGGATATAATGAATTCATCCATATTCTCTTATAGTTGTTTCTATAGTTCTTAATGTTCAACAAAATCCATCTTATACAGAGTCTATGATATTAGAAATGCCCCAGGTATAAGATCGATTTATAATTCAACATCGCTGGTTGGTGGATGCAATTTCATAGAAAACACATCAGGGAATTGCCTCACAATATAAATGTCATTTAGAATGGTTAATTCCTTATAATCAATCAACTGAGAATGATATGCGTGATGGGAGGGTAGTAATACCCATTATTGAGATGATTTTTCTAAATAATATCTATCTGCCTCCATGTAATTGTATTGAATTAGGGGTCGATTCACCAAATGAAGAGTGATTTCCCTCTTGAAGAGATTTGTGTTGGTTCTATATTGAGAAAGAAAATATATCCCCTGAAATTCATAAAATTCCATCAGAGGGATTATAATGAGGTATTACAAGTAGTTTAATCAAAAAATTGTGAAGGGGGATGTTATATACACAGGATGAAATAATTTCAACATTTAAAATTTTCACTGATATATATAAATCCATGTTTTTTGTGGTGTTTGAATTATTCTAATAAACTATTAGTATATAAAAAAATTCTTAGAACTTGAATAAAATATTATGTCCACTATTATTGAATGAATAACTAGCATACCTTTCAGAACATCATTTTTAGGATTCATTTCGGCAATATTAATGGAAAAATCTTGACTTTTATGCCATGGAGGATAGGGGTTTCCTCAAAATACCCTTGGCTTAGGGAATATGTTCACAAAGTTCCTTGGTTCATTGTAGTTTTAGAAATGAAAAATGAATTGAGGATCAAATAGATAATTCCATTCTACTATCATAGTAGTTGGGTTTTCCTTCTGAAAATCAATGACTATGATCTCTTCTATCCCATACCTAAATGATTTCCTCATCCCATTCAAGAAATATATATGGTGCTTCTATACACGCCATTGGAAACCAATGTGATGGAATCTCTTAGCACCGTTGGATTTATCCGTTTCACCGTTGAGATTAAAGTACACTTTTTTCTTCTTATCCTCATGATACCCATAAGATTTTACGATCTCCATTTCGACTTTAAGGGCACATCAAAAAATCTACTCGATGATTTTAATGTTGTGGATCACTAGGTATTTCTATAGGTTAGGTTTTATCCCACCAAAGAAGTAGTCAATCTTTAATTCATGGGTAATGATAAAACTAGATTCCTATCATCCATTTCTGGTAATGTTTTCCTCATATATCCCAATAGAGACATTTCCCTTTTTCTTGAGTGAAAGGAAATCCCTTTCCATATTTTTAAGGAGGGTACAAGTAAAAAATTTATTGAAAAACATTTAACAAAAATATTTCCATCCTATCGCCTCGATCTCCTCCTCGGGATTCGTAAATTGGATAAATGTCCACCATTGATCACCATCACCCTCCATATGATAAGAATATAAAATAACGATCTCTTGTTATGGACTTTGAATGACATATAAAATATTCTCAATGTAGTTGATCCATTATTTGGAGATTGAGGGATCAGATTGTCCATTGAAAGAAGGAGGCCTTGTCTCATTATTCTCCATATTGTAACTTATTCCTTCATAGAGGGGGGGGGGGGGGTGGATGTTACACTTGATTAATGTTTCTATTATAAAAATTTGTTTAATAAGATAGTATCATGACAATGTTTGTGATTTCTTCTCTCATACTATTGGGAATCATATTAGAGTAGTTATCAAGATGAACTTCTCAGCAGTTGTTAGCCTGATTCCTCAAATTATCAGACATTGGTTTGAATAAATGAAAAATTAGGGGTTTGAATTTAAAATTATGAAACATATAATTTGGAATCCAATGAAAAAAAATGGATAACTTATAAATTACATATATTTCCATACATAATGAATTTTCTCAGATTCAATCTATGTTATCCGTTATTTATTTTCTAACATATATTCTTAGGGGCATTTCTTTCTCTTAATAATTCTTCGTAATAAGATTAAGAATTTATGAAAACATTTACTGTATGAGTGTTGAACCAAGAGTGCTGAAAGACCCATTGTCGTGCCCCATTTCCCATTCGAGTCTAGTTCAAAGCAGTATTTTCGTGTCTTAACCCTTGATATATCTATGGTAGAGCAATGTCTACTTATTCATATCCTGATAAGGATTTATTATTTTAATAAAATACAAACTCTATAATCACTAAAATTGTCAATTTTTTTCTTATAATTAGTATTGTCTCTAAGGATTTCACTAGATTTTTTTAATCATACTCCCAAAAATAACTAAATCTATCATCTGATACCAACTATAACAACATGTCTCTTTGTTTCATATAAAAACATGATTTATTACAAAAAAAATCACATTATACAGCCCTGGAGAATGATATGTATAGTGTCCTTGGGGAATAGGAACATTACATAACCACTTAAAAAATGTAATACACATCTTTATTGAAAATATTCTTACATGACCACAACATTTGTTCGTACTTAGCATTGAATGGAATAACCTGAGGACAAACATAAGAAAATGGTGAGCTATAAAGCCTAATAACGAAATAAAAATGCAATAACATGAGGAATAAAATACATGATAGTCAATATAAATGTTAACAGAGAACAAATTATACTTGGACATAAAGGCATGATAAAACATGATATTCATAACATGTAAATGTGTCATTACCTTAAAACAATACATTAGTAACCTAATGGAATTAGCTAAACCCCTATCCCAAAATGTTAGAAAAAATTACAATAAATGAGTCAGGTAAACCCATATCCCAACATTACATATCATGATATGAATCATTACTTAGTTCATTGGAGAGATATCAGGGTGCACAATTCATAATCATTTCAGTATCATGATTATATGTGACACATAGATCATATAACAAGGATTAAACCCACATCATCATTTATTCCCCTATCTAATATTGTGTAACTTATGTATTTATGTCACTATTAAATAATTTGGTTTTCATAATAGTGAATACCCTTGATAGCAGAATGGGTATATTATTCACTAGATGATGATTTTTGCATGGAAAATTGTGGTGCAATGTTGTAAGCATAACGACATCATATTGAAATTAATAAATTGTTTTCAGGAGATAAAAAGGGGTATCTCATCATTTATACATGAGATATATAGTAAGAAGATCAGGAAACATAATATCCAAACATGTCATATCGAATTTAGATGCATAATATAAAATAAATCCTTGAATATGAATTAGAAGAGATAAATTCCTTACGAAATTTCATCATAGTAATGGGTGGGTTTAAAGGATCATAGGGGCCTTAATGGGAGTGAAATGAAGATCCCATTATTTTTTTAAAAAAGTGGACAGTAAGGAGGTATGTTTGAACATTTCCCAAATCAAGAAAATTGAAATTAAAAAGCATGACATAAAAGAGGTTCAAGAAGTAAATGGAAAGAGGGAGATCCCTTACATTGATGTGTGATCCCAAAGGCTTAATAGAGACTTTTAGGGAGTATTGGGGGACCTTTGGAGGACTATAGGGAGTATACTTAAGAGGATAGTCTAGCTTAAAAGATCATGAGTGATGTGGAATGAGAGATTGGGTGATTTTAAATTGAAATGGAGGGGGATTTCATCATTATTTTGGTTTTGGACACTACACAATAAAATATTCAAAACCACAAACCCTACCACTATATTTTACCATTGTTTATATAAAAAGGCAGTGTTGTAAATAATTTTATAAGTCTAGGGCTGAAGATAACAACATTTTCCAATTCCTTAGGTGGTGGGGAGTCAAACATTCAAGGAAATTATTTTGAAAAGCATAACATATATTATATGTCTTGGAGGATTCACTAAGGATTTGTAAGATAAATTATCAATGATATTAAAATATTAACCTTTATTATTTGGAGGTGATTTATTAAAAAAAATTTAATTTTATATGGTATTTAATTTTTACCCAAAAGTCTAATTTTTCAGAATATTCTGAAAAATTCACCGTTGGGTAATTTTATATTCCTAATTCAAAAAATGATATTCATTTTATCTAAATATTTTTTAAAATATGTGAATTTTCTCTTTTAAAATAAATAGTGTCATTCATTGAAAATTGACAGGTTAAGAGACAATTTTTAAACATTAATAAAATTAATATTTGACTTCATAAAAATTATAAGATCATTTATAATCAATAATAGTAATTAAATAAAAAAATTTATGAAAACAAAATTTATTTCAAAAATTAAATTTACTTCATCAAAATAGATTTTTTAATTTAATTTTACTATTAAGGAAAAATAATATTTGGTAATTTGAAAAGAATTTTCAATGTTACAATAATAGGATAAATATATTCATTATTATATAAAAAATAATTTACATATCCACAATGATATGGCCTTGTTACATATCAAATTATTACACCAAAGCACACCCTAAGAGTAAGGTGTGCGATGGTAGGAATTTCTTGGGTCCATTTGCTGAACATGGTTTGGGCCATAATCCCAATAAGCTTGAACTTCTCCAGAAAAAAATTCCTCTGATGCTTATGTTTTTTGGATCATGGCTTGGGATTTCACTATGGAAAATACCAAAAATTCTATCATCCATGGGATATCTGATAAATGGGATTCATAGGTTATGATCCTACAAGTTGAGACCGTAACATTATTTTTATATTCCAAAATATTTTTTAAATTCCTATAGTTATACTAGGTATGTGATCCTTATTCAACAGATATATTATCAATGGTAAAAATACATAACAACAATTTAAATCCCATTAGATATAATAAAAAAAGTATTTCAGAATTTTAGATATTCAATAATACATTTAAAATAATGGTAATTTTATTAATAAATGTTCGGATTTTATAGGATTCTCTGTCAAAATCAATATCTATATCAATAGTTTTACAAATAATTACATTAGAATCTAAATTGACCACTAGAGTGGGATTCTAGTGGTTGTAGTCAAACATATAATAATACATTGCCTTCGTAACAAGGTAATGACCAAATGAATGGATGATATAGGTATTAAGAACAATGAAACAGAGGATTTAGTCTTGATCATGGTCAAATTTATAAGGATAATATTCATGGGATTTAAGGATGTGAGGTGGTGAAAGGTAGAATATAACACTTTTAATTTGAAGATGGAAATATAATCAGGTTTTTATTGAGATCACACAATATTTATTATGGAGGGAAACCTAAGAAATGTGTTTGGTGAATTGAACCTAAAGCCATAACATTCCATATTATGAGTTTAATACTTTGTTCTTTTTAGGTATAGGAGAATTAGTTTCGAATATTTATAAGGTAATTCATTGTTCTATTCACATAAGAGATGTTTAGTTTTCCATCATGGTATGATATTGAGTTTTGAATGAATTCTATGTTGGTATATCTATGATATGTATGGTTTTATATAATATATACAATTTTAATATTTAGTATTTCATGATTCATATTGATGATAAGTTGCAAATATAATTTATCCAACCTTGTGTGCCTCCATAGGGTACCCCCATTATCATTCACTTACAAGGATGATGTAAGCCTAGGGTTATCCATTGATTATTTATGGTTCAATAAATTGACATTTAATATTCAATACCTCTTAATTATTATTATTAATTTATTTACTTATTTAATGGAAGCTATATGATTTTTAAATATAGATTTATGATTGGGGTATAATTAGATACGATAGAAAAAGGAGGATTAAAATAGTACTACATTCTTATAGTGTTATAAACATTTTTAATTCATTCTGATTCTATTCACAGTCACTAATTCACCATAAATATTTTTGGTACTAATGAATATAGTGTTTATGAAATATATTGAACAATTTGACATGTTATTTACCAATAATTCTTTATTTAATTGATGAATAATTGGGATCATATAGGTAATTTATAGATGTTTTTAGAACATCTATATTATGATATCTATTATGTAAAATTGAAAACTTGTATTTTTTTCAATGGAAAATAATTTCCTTTGGTATATAATATCTCATCATGGAATAATTATGGTTTGATATAATATTGAGACTAAAGTTTCTATAAAGTGTTCAAAGAATCACAGTTATGGCCATGGTTTTCAAAAAAATGTGTCTATAGGCTAACACATAGCCATGGTTTTATAAAACCATGGTTGTTTGTATTATTTTATAATATATATACATGCTTCTCTAAAACCATGGTATAGAGTTAGTATATAGAAACAATTTTTCAAAACTATGGTTATAGGATTCCTTTGTAATCACGTGAAATCAAATTTATAGGGGAATGGTGTGGGAAAACCTATTTCCATTATTTTATTATTACTTCCACAGTTTAAAAAAAATATAATATATATATACATATATCAATAATTTTTAGTAGAGAAGTTCTTATTAACATGGTTTCTGATAGAGGAGGTCAATGGTTCAAATATGGTTTGTGACATTTTTTGGAATCCTATATCCTAGTTTAAAGGGTTGTAGTTGTGTTGAAAAAAATGGCAATGCTATTATAATGATTCTAAATCTATGGAAATAGTGTTATTTTCATGGGGTAAAACCATATTTACAAGTCTATTACTATAGTGGAAGAATGTGGATATAACCATATTACTATAATTTTAAAATGTGTCTATAGTCCTATTTCTATGATGAAAACCCATGATTATATTCAATTATGATATGACATATTACCATGGAAATAGGATCCATGGATAGTATGACCATGACTAATTTCTATTTCCATAGTTTTTAATCCAATAGCCATGGTTTTTTACTTTGAATATAAGTCAATGTATTTGTTGGGAATACCAATAAAGTTCATATATTTCTCATCATAGTAACATAAAATTAGAGGTTTTTATTTGATTTAACATTAATTTCAACACATAAATATTCTCTATAAAATAGTAGTTAGGTTTCCCTTTGGACATAAAAGGGGCATCCAATATTTCAGTTCAGTAATGAATGTTTGACAACATAATTCATCCTTTACTTTCCTAGGGATGTATTCATGTTAGACGTCGATTGGGATTCCTTATTTGGGGTGTCTGATGACGCATGAGTGGGTATTAATGGTTTTAATTACTTTAATTTTTAGGTAATATATTCTTGGAGAGGCATTTTAGCAATCACCAGGGGAGCTGGGTGGTGTAACATTAGGAACATGGTTCAGAAAATTCATTTAAATTGATAGAGGAAATGGGGTAAATTTTTCTTTGGGTATATAAACTTATAGAAATTTTTTTGGTATATTTATGATTATTGAATGATAATGTATTTCCTTTTATATTGTATATAGATTTGGAAAAAAATTATGGTTTAGTTATTTTTACTATATAACATAACATTCATTATTATTTAATAAAAAGGATGAACCTTTTTTTTGTTCCTATGGTTCAGGCGTCAGGAAATCATATTTTTATAGGCATTGTCTCTTTATATTGTTTGATGATTGATACTATAGTTTGATGTTCCATTAAAGGATATTTTGTTCTCTAGGTTATGTAGGATCTTATTATGTGAGTGTTATAGATCACAAATTATAGTGTATCGAATTGTTTTCAATATAAATATATCCTAGGAGGGTATTTATTATCGGATCTAATAAATAAGTTAGTGGGAGAGTATATATTTCATTTCCTTGTTTGTCAAAATGTTAAGGCTATACATTGTTCCCTTACTAGCTTTTATAGTCTTTGGAAATTTTATTATAGAAATAATTGTATATATCTATAGATGTTTTCTATATATTCCTCATTTATCAAGATAATACAATTATATCTAGTTAGTTTTCTATTTCTTGATGAATTTGAGTAATTTGTTGTAAAATTATGATATTTGTATCAGGTAAATATTTTTAAGGAGGTTAGTAGAAGAGGTGACATGGTTTCATTGACTTACAAGGATGATTATTTAGGATAAATATCCATACACCACCTAATTAATGTGGAAGGGATTATATACTACTTTTATATGTCACACATGCCTCCCATTTCTTCCCAATGTGGAATAATAAAATTAAGTGAGTGATTCAAAAAACTACAGTACATTATTTTTTATTATGTCCCCATATTTGGAGAATCTATAGGGAATCATTTCCCATTATTTAACTTCTTATTTTGAAAATATATACCATTAATCTAATAGAATGAAAGTTTTGAGACATTATTGTAGTTTTAGTGTATATTATAGCTTTAATAAATCATGGTTATTTATTTTTTGAAATTTTTATCCTCATTATTGGAAGTGGAGTTTTTTATGGGTATAAATATCTCCATGTGGTTCATTGATCCTTTTAGTGTTTTAGTGTCCCACCTTATCATGAGTATGATGTCAAGGAGAATAACCACATAGCGTAATGTAGGATCTGCAATCACTGATCCATTTTGACTATAAATAAGGGTCTATGACAATCACAAGGGGGAAATTTACATGATAATGGATCTAAAAATAACATATAAACTATCAATGAAAAATGAAAACAAATGGATAATAATAATAATAAACATCAAAAAATATCTAAAAGTTTTCATATACTTTCTCACATGTCATACACTCAATCCAAAAATGAAACATCACATCCATATGACATTACAATGTTATCAAACTAAAATAAATAATTATAATTTGAAATAAAATCTCTATGAACCCTCTAACCCTTATGACATAATAACAATAATCCTAGAAAATAACTCCAAACATCCCAGGTTCCTTATCGATAATGAAATGAAAACATATATAACTATATTACCATGACATATAAACTTCTAGGATGAAATAAATAAAACATTACAGGACACCACCAAGGTTCCAAACATATTGTAATTCCTATAGTAATAAAATATAATTGTAAATGGGAAAAAACATCTACTATTATGATCAAAAAATGAATTTTTATTTGAACATTTCATAAAGAAACACATAGTTCTTTTATTAACCCAACCCAACTCATGATATAATACACATGTTTCTATAACCATGTCATTATAATATTAATATATCCTAACACATGTCTTAAAACATATCATAAAAAAATCATGGTTATTCATAGCCTAATTGAAGGTTTTCCACTTTAAATATTTCAAAAAAATATTCTGTTAAAAAATAAAAAACATCTTATTATCATTAGGTTAATATTTTAATTTCATATTAATACCCATTTCTACATAAATAAATATACAACCATCATATTCTAACATAATAACAATATCATCACATAATATTATACTAATTTATTTATAAATTAAAATATTCAATTCCTTTATACACACAAATTTACCCTTTATTGACATAAAGTTCTGTAACTAAATCCATTATTAAAACCACCTTTTAGTTTCTAAAAATATTTAACATGTGTTTCTTTATTTATTATATTCATTGAATTATTCCCAATACATTTATATGAACATTCATTTAAATTAAAAACATTCAAAATTCAATCCAGACACCCCACTATTTTACAATTAGTTATTGTTATATTTTTTATAGATAAATTAATAATTATAAAATATTATCTTAAAACTCTCAAATAAAACTTGTTCAGGAAAAATAAAAAATGTAACAATATGTCTAACAATGTTTCAAAACGAGATGTATAAAAACGTGGGAGAATACATTATGACCATTATAAATTTTGAGCATTAACCATTTTTTTATAACATCAATGATGTTATTATATTCCATGTAAAATTGGGTGAGAAATAAAAAAATAATATACAAATTATAAATACATTATATCTATTGATATTCCTTCTATAAATAAAAGACTAAATATTAATTTTCGATGCATTCCCAGTGAAGAATATTCAAACTCCAACCAATACATTCTCTATGCTCCAAAATTTTTCATCATGAACACAATAATTATCAAATATATCTTTGATTCAATATCTTTTTTTCTATATGATTCTTAAAGAAAAATCCCATGAAAATAACCCTATTATTTTTCAAACCACCTATTATCTATGTAGGTCCTTGAGAACCATTAACTGTAATGCATGAAATGGTCTTAAGACAACCTATAAGTGGAAGTTTCCAAATCACAGAAATTATATCATTATATCTATGATATTTCCAAATTTTTATAATACTATTAGTTGAAAAAAATCACATAAAATAAATTTTAATATTATCCAACATTAAAATAAAGGGCCTCACTGATAGGAGTAAAACATATGTCACAATTATCTGAGGGGATATCTCTATGGGTAATATTAATCCTGGTTCTTGTTACAATAAATAATGTCTAAATAATATTCTATATTATCTACGAAATATCCATAGAGATTTCAAGATAGGTTGTAATACAAGAATGTAATAATAATACCCTTAATAGGACGAATTGTTATTATTTTGTTTCAAAGAATAAATATTTTATTTGAATAAAGAAAAATCCGAAAATGGAAGTGTGAAAAAAACACTCCATAGATTCTTCCCCTGAAATACAATACAAATATATTGAAAAATGAACGTGTCTATTATTCTTTAAACATTAATTAGTGGGGATATTTTCATAATAAAT
This sequence comes from Viscum album, assembly GCA_963277665.1. NCBI lineage: Eukaryota > Viridiplantae > Streptophyta > Magnoliopsida > Santalales > Viscaceae > Viscum > Viscum album. The sequence continues at coordinate 1,286,784,124 of OY728133.1, forward strand.
ATTACACACCATAACCAATTTAATTATAAGAATACATACTTTTTTGAAAGGAGTGATCATATTCAATTAAATGATAACCATATTTAAATGAAATTATAAAACAACATATAAAAATGAATTTTCTTTCCAAGAGAGATATATGATAAGTACGTCCACAAAATGGATAAATTTGTATCCCCTAATAATCATTCGAATTTAGGTATGCCAATTATCATGTAGAAGAATTTATTTATTTCTGCTGTTCATTCCCAAATCTAATAAATATTAAAGATTATGCCTGAAATACTTAAGAGCGACCCTTGTTTAATTGTATCAATAAATTTTTAAATATGAGGAAAAACGTGAAAATCATCTTGAAAATATTGTTTTTAGAGAGATAATGTATGTTGAATTGAGAAAATAATGAATCAAAATAGTAAATATGTATATTATTGAGTATTCAAGGGAATATATATTTCAAAAACCAATTCATCCTAGTATTTTTATAAATGTTTATTTATATTAAATCATTTTAATAATTGTCCTTATAATTTCTACGGATTATAATTCCAAAACTCTATGAATTTATTGTTTTTAATAGGCCTTCTGGGAAATAATAATGAGTTACCTTGGAAAATGTTTTTATTATATAAAAATATTATGATATATGAATTTAATTTTTTCAAATAACTAATTTTAATTTATAAAACATTAAACAATACATGAACACTAAATTATAATATAATTAATAATCAATTTTCTATCATCCATTGATAGAGACTTTCCCTCTTAAGAAGTGACTTGATTTTACATTATAGTTAACATGTAAATGATATTCCCACCATAAATATTCGATATAAAAGTAAAGTTATAGGTTATGTTAATGTTAACCTCTCTTCATTTATATTTATCTTGTTTAATATTTTATATTTTTTTATAAATAATGAAACCATTTCAAAAATACAAATAATATATTATTCAAATAATTTGTTGGAAAAAAAATATCATAATGGTAATCATTTCTTGGATAGTGTTTAAATTCTTCTAACAAACATGATAAAATATTAAGAAATCATATTCATATAAGATATGAGATGGGGTAGTGATAGGTATAACTGATTGAATATGTAGTATAGTTCAATTATTAATTTTTTTTAAAATGAGTCAATTGAGATAATACACCTTTATTATATAAATAATAACTAACAAATGATGTCATTACAATAGAGATGTTGATCATGTAAAAAATCCCAAAGAAATATATTTATAAATATTGAAATATTAGTTGATTTGAAAAATCACTCAACCCAACTAATAAACATTTCATAATAAGGGATCTATTAAAACAACGAAAATTAATTCATATATCATTGTCCTTTATAAGATATCAATTTAATTAAATGGTACCTATTCTATCCTTTATCTTTATTAAATTAACACATTAGACCTATTTTATTATGCAATCGTGTATTATCATTTAATGAAAAAAACCAAATTAATTTGTATAAATCACTTTCTTGGTGATGGAAGCAAGCCTGTTAAGTGGATTTTTTAGGAAAAATATAATTTCTATCAAAAGGAATGGGGTTAAAAAATTAATATCATTTTAGTTATCAGCTTTTGGAATTGTATTAAAAATTAAAAATTTAATTCTTTAGGAAATATTATTTTTTAATTTAACACTGAAATTAATTTATCCATATCCAAATGAATTTCATCCCAAAATTCCATGAAAAATTTTCTAAAGACATCTGGGATAGAGGTCGTATAGGAGTTGAGTTAAAACACAACATAATTGACTTTAATAGAGTCATGTATTTTTTTGAGATGTTTATTGTAACCCCCAAATAATTTATAGTATGTTATTTATTCAAAGTAATACAATAATTTTCCCTAGACACAACACCGAGTTCAAGCGCACCACAACTTACCAAACTAGCCCTTAAAGAAAGGTTATGAATAGTATTAACTAAATTTTTAACTTTATATAATATTTATAATTTTAGAATCAATATTATGAGTTTCTTATACAGAATAAAAAAACAAATTCTATTTTTTTAGATAAAATAACTTTTTTAAAAAAATGCAATTTTACAGCCTTTTAATGGCCAACCCATTTTAAATCCAATATTTGAAACTTTTATATATTAAATTTGACAAAATAAAATTCTTCTTTAGAATAGGGACATAAGAATTTAGTTTAAATAATATTTTTTATTTTTCTGATAACTTTCATATTTGGGTGAATAGTGAAAAATACTACATTTTAACAGAAAATAACCTTTTTAATCAAAATAATTTGTATTGTTAAATTATAAATTTTAATGGTTTTTGTAACACCCTGAGATTTTATGAGTATTTTTTTATGTCTTATGTTATTTGAAACACCAAAGGAATCTTTCACAGCACACAATACAGACTTGGCTTGCATTACACACAATCGCGACATTCATCGATAGCATGTGTAGTACACAATACTGAGTTTCACTAAACAACAATATATTATAATTAACTAGCCATTGTAAATGGTATTAACTACATTTTGAATTTTATTATTCATCTTACAGATTTTCTAGAACATGGTAAGAGAAGAAAATAAAATTTTTGGGTAAAATAAGTATTTTTAAAAAAATGCAGTTTTGCCGCCTTTTGATGGCGCACCCAAATTAAATATAGTTTTTGAAATGTTTATAAGTTAAATTTGAAAAAATAAAATTCTTATTTGGATCAGAGTATAATAATTTACTTTGGATAAATTTTTGATATTTTTCTGATAACTTTCATATTTTGATGAATAGTAAATATACGCTAATATTTAATTAAAAACAACTTTTTTCATTGAGATAATTTATATGGTTAAATTATTATATTTAATGGTTTTAAAGTATAAATAGAATATATTTTTACCATTTAATATAATGTATGTCATTAGCATTAATTTCACATTGAATTCATAGGTAAAAACCTTTCAATATTTGTCAATGTTTTAACTTCTAAAAACCGTTTTCTTAACAACGGGATTAATTTTAAATTAATTACTTCAACTTATATGTTATGAATTTTGAAAAATGGATTCCATATTCGGAATCAGTGGGTTCAAATTATGTTAATAGGCGACTTTTTATTTTTGGGCATTATGAATAGTAACTACGTTAAATTTTATTTACTATATTTAAAGGTAAATCGGGTAATTAAGGGTAAATATAAGATTATAAAATTATCCTAACACCTGCCAAAATCCTATTGTATGACTAAAAGTCGACCCATATCACCTAATGGTCAGACTATATTCATTTAATGGACTTTTTTCCACGAAAATATTTTAATTATTATTAAAACCAAAGAATGTGACAACATGCCACTTTCGTAAATCTTATAAGTAAAATAATCTTAATTTAGTTATAAACTTAATGAATCTTCGAACATGAATAGTCTCCAGAAATCTAATACAAGTATCTACATCATAGTAATTTTTTTAGAATTTTTAGGGATTAAATAATTATCATTATTAATTATGACACAATAGTGATGTTGAAATTATTTTATTAATTAAAATATCAGATAAATGGTTTTAAAAATATTAAAACAAATATTATGTGAACTATTTAATGTGCTCCAATAATTTTCTAGATACATATGAAATTTTATGAATATATTAAAGGTTTTAGTTAGAACATATCTTTTGTATATATTTTATTTAAATTCAAATAAATGAATAGTGTATAAATTGACACTATTGTTATTTTATAAAAATAATATATTATAAATTTTTTTAAAAATCACAAAAATATTTAAAATTATAAATTAAAATTTATATGGTCTAAAGTTTCATAAAGTGTCAAATTAGGTAAAATTCACAACAGATATGTAATTATTTATAATAATTTAAAATTTGGAATATTATTACCACAAATAAAATTAAAATGATAAATAAGGATAAATCAACTTGATAATGTTTAAAATAAATTTCTAACATGTCTAAATTTTATTGGTTGATGATATTACAACCCTATCTAATCTAAGCTTTGGATATGAGTCATATTGAAAGTTTTTAAGTGGGGTTGGGATTTAATATAAACTAATATTTCTTATATTTCCAAAGGTGCCCCTCTCCTCCCTTATAAAAGGGAACCTCCTCCCTCTCCTCCTCACACCAATTTGAGCCTTCATGCTCGGACAATACCTGACCATTTCACTTACCCACTTCCCTAGAAACATCCTAGAGGTTTTGGTCTTCTTCAAAGACAAATTTTAGTGCCCTAAGAGGAGGTCTCAAAGAGGCGCTTCAAAGAAGAGGTAATGTCTGTTACCGATTCTTTCAACTTTATTTCTTCTTACACTTCTTCTTCTTTAGTTGTTTAATTATGAATTAATAACATTACTATCACTCATATACTGATATTTTATTCTGAAACAACACTATTTCACCACATATCCATCCTACAGAAAACGAAATCACCACGCGTGCGTACGTACGGAATACTGTCTCCATGCGGTGGTGTAATCTATTTTCCATCACCATCTTACATGGATGGGTATAATGGTGCAAATAAATAACTATATATGATTATCTTAAAGTGTAATTGATTCTGAAATAGTATACAAACACTCCAATACAATTCCACGATCATGGGAATGATATCATCGCTCGTGCGTACGTACGGAATACCATGTCCACGATGTGATGTGATTCGTTCTACATGATCCTCATTGAATAATGATTATATAAATGAATTTAATGAATAAATATGATATGTAGTACACTAATACCATTCTAGAAATGAGGTATCTATAACCTAAAGAGAAGAATAAGAATTTATTCGACAAAACACGCATAAGAACAAAAAGTAATAAACACCTGAATAACAAGTAGTAATGAAATATTACTAGTAAGAAGATAAGAATATGACCATATATAATATCATAACAATAATTATGATTCTGGAATAAGTCAATAACATTATTTAAATCATTATACAGGATGTTCAGACACTTACGAAGCAAATCGGACCTAAGGTGAGGGAAATCTCGCAATCTCAATTTTTATCCGAGATTGTTTGTACTTCAGAATTTACTGGGGAATATTTATCATCCACATCCATGTTTCCTAAATATGTAATATTATTTATATCCTCCTACAATTTTTTAAATCCAATTTTACCCTTCGGTGATTTTTTAGTAAAAGATATGAAAGGAATCTGTTGTCATTTTTTGTACGAGGTACATTTTGACTTTTCTGACATAAGTACGAGAAGAATGTTTTTTAACTTATACGAAATGAATGGATTTTTAAAAACATTATTTCCAAGAATCTTCCTTTACAAGTATTCGTGTTTATTTTTAACCAACTTCTTTTAGTTTAAAATTGTATGACATGTTATGAAAGAAAATGTTTTTGAAGGAGAAATGATATTTTCTTCAAGAATGGAGTTCAAGTGTTTTATCAAAATTATTTTCCATCTAAGATAATATAAGGTTCTTTTTCTATCCCTATTATTACATTGATTTGATTATGTTGTGATGGAATTATTTTTATGAATTCCTTTATCTTATATGAATTGTTTTATGATGTCACGATGTTTAAGAATCCTATTTTTTATTACATGGGTTATGCAATGATGTATGATTTATGATTTTGTGGAACGCATAAGAATGGTATCATTATGAGATGGGTGGGACCTATATCTACCTCCAATGAATTGGGTAATGATTTTATATCTCATGATATATACATGGCTGGAACGGCAGGTTAAACTGGTTCAGTGAAACAGGACTGAAACGAGGAGTGAACTTGGTTCAGAAATGGACATTGTCCACTAAGATAGTATTGGCAATGAGTTTTGAGTAATAATAAATGATTCTATATGATTATGTGTGTATGCCACAAAGTTTCATGTTTTATGTTATGATTATTGGGATTACATTTTACTACCATGATTTATCCCATGTTATGAAATTATGATCTCTTTTGCAGGGTAAGATTTCCAAAATGTTATGTTCTTATGAATTTGATGTGATTGATATTTCTTTTGTTTACCCTTACTGAGAATTTGAGCTCACCCTTTTGTATGTTTTCTTTCCCCAGGTCCAGATGAAGGGTATTAAGTAAGAAATGCCAAAAAGGGACTATAGATATGATGAAATTAATGGGAGAAAATGTAGATGCTTTATGAACCAGTTGTTTATGCTTCCCAGTTTCTAAAGACACTATACCTATATGGTCCTTTCATGGTTTTTTTATATGTTGTAATAAGTATGCTTCAGTTTTGAAGTATTAACCATGTATGTAATGATGGGTCACTATAGTTGGTATAGGAGGAAAGGTATAGTCAACCATTGGAAACTAGGATGTGAAATACTTAGTAAGAAACCTAAGGATATGTCTAAGAATAGAACACAATCTTAGTGTTTTAGAAATGGACATGAAGAACCTATGATAAGACCTTATGTGTATTCTTGATTATGTGGTTTTCCTATAATAATTAGTGTTTCTCACACTATTCTTCTTGGTTTTAGACAATGGCTAGAACCCGAAGAAACCGTGTTAATGCGGAATGCGACGGGAAATGCAAAGATTGTCCCCATAAGAAACCAAACATTATGGGAGATGGAATGAAAAATCGTGTAGCCATGCTCACAGAACTTTCTCAAGCTATGAATCATGCATTACTTCCAAACGATCAAATGAAGAAGCAACATTCTGTCGAATACTTCATGAGGAAGTGTCCACCTTCATTCAATGAGTCTTCTGCTCCATTAGTGGCTGAACAATGGATCAGCACCACTAAGAATGTATTTTCAGTTCTTTAATGTTCTGAACATTATAAAGTCATCTTAGCAGTGTATCGTTTGGAAGGTGATACTGATCAATGGTGGAATCTTATTAAGAATATGAGGCAAAGGGATGAAATTGAGTCCATGGAATGGGACGAGTTCAAGAACTTATTTTTCAATAATTATTTCCCTCCTATTCTTCGAACAATGATAGAGAAGGTGTTTCTTGAATTGAAGCAAAAGGATGATGAATATGTTGGTACCTAAGAAGAAAATTTAACAAGACTTTCAAGGTACGCTTCCATAATTATTATCCAACCTGAGAGTAAGCTCGATCGATTCTTTAGTGGCTTCAAACCAAGTCTTCGAAGGGTGTTAGCCATTAGGGACTTCAATAGCTACAAGGAAATTGTTCGATGTTCTCTCAAGGTTGAGATAGAGATTGGGGTAACCCATCAGTCACATGGGTTTGACAAGATGAGGAAAATAGAATTGAAAGGAAAATCTAAAGACCACACTGAAAATAAGATGAGTTTTCCCTTATGCTCAAAGTGTGGAAAGAAAAATGGAGGAAATTGTCTTAAGGGGACAAGAAAATGTTATATGTGTGGAAAAGAAGGTCATCTGACAATTGAATGTCGAAATAATGGGAAGAATATTTCTAATGATGAAAACAAAGGAAGGGATACATAGAATAAACATACTACACTTCAATGATTCAAGTGCAAGGAGATGGGGAATTATGCCAATCAATGCCCAAATCCAAGGGTTGGTGATGATGATCGATGTCAACAAACTCTTAAGGACAAAGACAATGGAAAGTCACATGAAATTACTATCGGCGATGTGGAGTACGACAACGAAGTGTTGAGAGGTACACTTACCATCCACTATAAGGTAGAAAATGTTTTATTTGAATCCAGATCCACCCACTCTTTTATTTATGAAGAATTTTCTAAGGGTATAACCATATTACCTCAACAAATAGATGTTGAGTTGGCTGTGTCAACTCCTAATGGCTCAATAGTCGCATCAAAAGTTTACATTCTTCTCTGATTGAAGTTTGTGGGAAAGTGCTTCCTAAAAATCTTGTGATCCTTCCTATAGTGGAATTTGATGTGATTCTTGGCATGGATTGAATTTCTTTATATGGAGCTCATATCAATTTCCAAATAAGGGAAGTCACATATCATATTCCAGATCAATCTATGATCGTCCATCGATGCAAGGATGAACATAACCTTCCGGTGGAAATTTCTTCTATCTTATGGGTCTTGATTCCACTAAATAAAGGTTATTTATCTCAAATGGTTATAGAGAAACTCACGATTAATAATATTCCCATTTTCTAGGAATTTGATGATGTCTTTCCAGAGGAATTTACAGGTCTTCCACCAAATCGTGAAGTTGAGTTTTCAATAGAACTCGTACCAGGTGCTTTACCTATTTCAATGACACCTTATAGAATGGCCCCAATTGAGTTGCAGGAATTGAAGAATCAACTCCAATAGAATCTTGATAAGGGATTCATAATCCCCAGTGCGTCACCCTGGGGAGAACCTGTTGTGTTTGTTAAGAAGAAAGATGGATCAATGAGACTCTACATTAATTATAGAGAACATAACAAGATCACTATCAAGAACAAATATCCTCTCCTACGCATTGATGACATATTTGACCAACTACGAGGAGCTCAATACTTTTCCAAGATTGATCTTCATTCAGGGTATCATCAATTAAGGGTCAAAAGGAAGGATATACCAAAGATGACTTTCCATGAAAGGTTTGGACACTATGAATTTATAGTGATGCCATTTGGTTTTACTAATGCCCCTCCTAACTTCATGGATATGATGAATAGAGTCTTTAGAGACTATCTTGATCAGTTTTTGGTAGTCTTTATAGATGATATTCTTGTTTATTCAATGAGCAAGGAAGAACATGAAGATCACATGAGAATTGTATTAAATACCCTAAGAAAGGAGAATCTTTATGCCAAATTTATGAAGTGTGAATTTTGGCTTCAAAAAGTTACATTTTGGGTCACATAATTTCAAAAGAGGGGATATCTGTGGATCCAACAAAAATACAGATTATCGAAAGCCGGTCGAGACCAAAAACAGTAACTGAGATCCGAAGTTTTCATGGTTTGGCTGGATATTACCGATGTTTTGTGAATGATTTTTCACGTTTATCTAACCCACTCACCAAGTTGACTTGAAAAGGAGTTATGTTAGTTTGGACGGAGGAATGTGAAGAAAATTTCAATGAGCTAAAAAGAAGGTTAGCCAGTGCACCTGTGCTCACATTACCTTGTAGTGGAGAAAGGTTTTTGATCTATAGTGATTCATCCAAGAAGGTACTGGGCTGTGTTCTCATGAAAAATGATATGGTGATAGCTTATGTCTCACGACAGTTGAAAAGCCCTGAGAAAAATTACCCAACTCATGATTTTGAGTTAGCTGTGGTAATCTTTGCAATAATGATTTGGAGGAATTACCTTTATGGTTAAAGGTGTGATATTTATACTGATCATAAATGTTTAAAGTATATTTTCACACAAAAGGAGCTGAATATGCGTCAAAGAAGATGGTTGGATCTGATTAAGGATTACGACTGCTCAAATCATTACCACCCTGGGAACGCAAACAAGGTAGCAGACACATTAAGTCGACAAGACCATGCTAGCTTATCCATGACGAGGATAACAAAAGAATCAATATTTATGGATATACAAAGGATGGATATTGGAAATTTAATGGAAGGGGAGAAATCTTATCTTTCTCAAATGAATGTTCAACCATCTATACATGTGAAGATTCAAGAGGCACATAAAGAAGATGTCAAGTTACAAAATAAGGTGAGAAATGTTCCTGAATTCAACCTTGATTGTGATGGGATAATAAAGTTCAGGAATCGGGTTTGTGTTCCTCCTATCCATGAATTAAAGAAGGTTCTACTGGATGAGGCACACAGTTCTTCATTCTCTATTCATCTGGGAAGCATGAAGATGTATAGGGACCTGAAAGAGTACTTCTGTTGGGATGGCATGAAAAGAGATGTTGCTGAATATGTCTCTTGATGCTTGGTTTGTCATCAAGTTAAATCTGAGAGATAGAAGTCTAAGGGGATGTTACATCCATTACCCATACCAGAATGGAAATGGGAAAACATCACTATGGACTTTGTCACTGGACTTCCTAAAACATCCAAAGGCAATTATTCTATCTGCATCATAGTTGATCGTCTTACAAAGTCTGCAAATTTCATTGCTATTAGAGAGGATTTCTCTCTAGATCATCTTTCCATGATAAATGTAAAGGAAGTGGAAATATTTCATGGAGTACCACTTTCTATTATATCTGATCGGGATCCGAGGTTTACCTCAATGTTCTGGCGAAGTCTTCAGCATACTCTGGATACAGAGTTTAGTTTTATCACGGCTTATCATCCTCAGACAGACGGCCAGTCTGAGAGGAAAATTCAAACTATAGAAGATATGTTGAGATCTTTCAATATATATTTCAATGGTGATTGGGATCAACACCTACCTTTGGTGGAATTTCTTATAATAATAGCTTTCACTCCAGTATTCAGATGGCTCCTTATGATGCTCTCTATGGAAAGAAATGCAGGACTCCAACTTGCTGGGATTAAGTTGGGGAAAGAAATATATTAGGACATAATATTATTGATGAAATGGAAGAAAAGGTCAGATCTATTCAACAACACATTAGAGCAGGTCAAAGTCGGCAGAAAAGTTATGCCGACAACCAAAGAAAAGACCTAGAGTTTGAAGTGGTGATAAAGTGTTCTTACGAATATCTCCCTGGAAGAGGGTCATGAGATTTGGAAAGAATGGAAAGTTGAGCCCTAGATATATTGGTCCTTTTGAAATTTTGGATCGTGTTGGGAAGGTAGATTACCGATTGGCGCTTCCATCGAATCTCTCTCAAGTTCACGATTTGGTCCCTGTATCTCTCCCGAGAATGAAGATATCTGATCCATCACATGTACTCAACTCAGAAGTGGTACCACTAGAGCATGATATTTCTTATGAAGAACAACCAATAGAGATTCTGGATCGTGGCGAAAAAGTCCTACGGAATAGGACCACTCTCTTGGTGAAAGTTTTAGGGAGGAACCACCAATTAGAAGAAGCTACATGGGAACTTGAGGATATAATGAGGGAAAGGTATCCTCATCTATTTGTAATGAAGTGATGAATTTTTAGGGAGAAATTAATTTTAAGGGGGGTATAATGTAACACCCTATGATTTTATGAGAATTTTTTTTATGTCTTATGTTATACGCGACACCAAAGTAATCTTTCACAACACACAATACGGACTTGGCTTGCATTACACGTAATCGCGGCCTTCCTCGATAGCGTGTGTAGTACGCAATACCAGGTATCACTAAAAAACGATATATTGTTATGAACTAGACGTTATGAATAGTATTAACTACATATTGAATTTTCTTATTCATCTTACACATTTTCTAGAACATGGTAAGAGAACAAAATAAATTTTTCGGGTAAAATAAATATTTTTAAAAAAATGCAGTTTTGCCACCTTTTGATGGGACACCCACATTAAATCTAGTTTTTGGCATGTTTATAAGTTCAATTTAACAAACTAAAATTCTTCTTTTGAATCAGGGTATAAAAATTTACTTTGGATAAATTTTTGATATTTTTCTGATAACTTTCATATTTTGATGAATAGTAAAAATATGTTAATTTTTAATTAAAAACAAATTTTTTCATTGAGATAATTTATATGGTTAAATTATAATATTGAATGGTTCTAAAGAATAAATAGAATATATTTTTACCATTTAATATAATGTATATCATTATCATTAATTTCACATTGAATTCATAGATAAAATCATTTCAATCTTTGGCAATGTTTTAACTTCTAAAACCCATTTTCTTAACAACGGGATTTATTTTAAATTAATTACTTCAACTTATATGTTTTGAATTTTGAAAAATGGATTCCATATTCAGAATCAGTGGGTCCAAATTATGTTAATAGGCTACTTTTTATTTTTGGGAATTATGAATAGTAACTACGGTAAATATTATTTACCATAGTTAAAGGTAAATTTGGTAATTAACGGTAAATATAAGATTATAAAATTACTCTAACACCTTCCAAAATCCTATTGGATAACTAAAAGTCGACCAATATAACCCAAGGGTCGTATTAGATTCATTTAATGGACTTTTGTCCATGAAAATAATTTAATTATTATTAAAACCAAAGAATGTGACATCATGTAACTTTCTTAAATCTTATAAGTATAATAATTTTAATTTAGTGATAAATATAATGAAACATTGAACATGAAAAGTCTCCAGAAATCTAATATAATTATCTACATCATAGGAATTTATTTAGAATTTATAGGGATTAAATAATTATCATTATTAATTATGACACAATACTGATGTTGAAATTATTTTATTAATTAATATATCAAATAAATGGTTTTAAAAATATTAATGTAAATATTATATGAACTATTTAATGTGATCTACTAATTATATAGATACATATGACATTTTATGAATCTATTAAAGATATTAGTTCGAACATATATTCTGTATATATATTATTTGAATTCAAATAAATGAATAGTGTCAAAAATGACACTATTGTTATTTTATAAAAATAACATATTATAAAATTGTTTAAAAATCACAAAAATATTTAAAAATTGTAAATTAAAACTTATATGGTCGAAAATTTCATAAAGTGTCAAATTATAGGAAATTCACATCAGATATGTAATTATTTATAACAATTTAAAATTTTGAATATTATTACCACAAATAAAATTTAACTGATAAATAAGGATAAATCAAGTTGATAATGTTTAAAATAAATTCCTAAAATGTCTAAATTTTTTAGGTTGATGAGATTACAACCCTATCTAATCTAATATTCGGATATGAGTCATTTTGGATGTTTTTAAGTGGGGTTGGGATTTATTATAAACTAATATTTCTTATTTTTACAAAGGTGCCCCTCTCCCCCCTTAAAAAAGGGAACCTCCTCCCTCTCCTCCTCACACCAATTTGAGCCTTAATGCTTATCCAATCCCGGCCCCTTTCACTTCCCCCCTTCCCTAGAAACATCCTAGAGGTCTTGGTCTTCTTCAAAGACCAATTTTAGTGCCCTAAGAGGAGGTCTCAACGAGGCGCTTCAAAGAAGAGGTAATGTCTGTTACTGATTCTTTCAAACTTATTTCTTCATCTAATTCATCTTCTTTAGTTGTTTCAGTATGAATTAATAACATCAGTATCACTCATATAAAAATATGTCATTATGAAACAACCCTATTTCACCATCTATCTATCCTACGGAAAATGAAATCACCACGCGTGCGTACGTACGGAATACCGTCTCCACGCCGTGGTGTAATCTATTTTCCATCACGACCTTACTTGGATGGGTATAATGGTGCAAATAAATAACTATATATGATTATTTTAAAGTGGTATTGATTCTGAAATAGTATGCATACACTCCAATACAATTCCACGTTCATGGGAACGATATCATCGCTCGTGAGTACGTATGGAATAACGTCTCCACGATGTGATGCGATTCGTTCTACATGATATTTATTGAATAATGGTTATATAAATGAATTGAATGAATAAATATGATATATAGTTCAATAATATGATTCTGGAAAAGAGTTATCTATAACATAAAGAGAAGAATAAGAATTTATTCGATAAAACACACATAAGAACAAAAAGTAATAAACACCCGAATAAAAAGTAGTAATGAAATATTACTAATAAGAAGATAAGAATATGACCATATATGATATCATAACAATAAGTATGATTCTGGAATAAGTAAATAACAATATTTAAATCATTATACACGAGGTTCTAAAACATACGAAGCAAATCAGACCTAAGGTAATGGAAAATCTCGCAATCTCAATTTTACTTGAGATTGTTTATACTTCAGAATTTACAGGGGAATATTTATCATCCACATACATGTTTCCTAAATATGTAATATTATTTATATCCTCCTACAATTGTTAAATCCAATTTTACATTTTGGTGAGTTTTTAGTAAAAGTTATGAAAGGAATCTTTTGTCATTTTTTGTACGAGTTACATTTTGACTTTTCCGACATAAGTATGAGAAGAATGTTTTTTTAACATATACAAAATGAATGGATTTTTAAAAACATTATTTACAAGAATCTTCCTTTACATGTTTTCATGTTTATTTTTAATCAACTTCTTTTAGTTTAAAATTGTATGACATGTTAAGAAAGGAAAAAAAATTGAAGGAGAAAGGATATTTTCCTCAAGAATGGAGTTCAAGTGTTTTATCAAAATTATTTTCCATATAAGATAATATAGGGTTCTGTTTCTATCCTTATTATTACATTGATTTTATTATTTTGTGATGGAATTATTTTTATGAATTCCTTTATCTTATATGAATTGTTTTATGATGTCACGATGTTTAAGAATCTCATTTTTATTACATGGGTTATGCAATGATGTATGATTTATGATTTTGTGGAACACATAAGAATGGTATCATTATGAGATGGGTGGGACCTATATCTCCCTCCAATGCAATGGGTAATGATTTTATATCTCATGAGATAGACATGGATGGAACGGCATGTTAAACCGGTTCAGTGAAATAGGACTGAAACGAGGAGTGAACTCGGTTCAGAAATGGACTTTGTCCTCTAAGATAGTATTGGAAATGAGTCTTGACTAATAAGAAATGATTCTCTATGATTATGTGTATATTCCACAATGTTTCATTTTTTATGTTATGATTATTGGGATTAAATTTCACTGACATGATTTATCCCATGTTATGAAATTATGATCTCTTTTGCAGGGTATGATTTCCAAAATGTTATGTTCTTATGAATGTGATGTGATTGATATTTCTTTTTTTTACACTTACTGAACATTTGAGCTCACCCATTTGTATGTTTTCTTTCCCCAGGTCAGGAAGAAGGGTATTAAGTAAGATATTAAAAAAAGGGACTATAGATATGATGAAATAAATGGAAGATGGTGTAGATGCTTTATGAACTAATTGGTTATGTTTCCCATTTTCTAAAGACACTATACCTATACGGTCCTTTTATGGTTTTGTTATATATTATAATAAGTATGATTCAATTTTGAAGTATTAACCATGCATGTAAAGTATGGGTCGCTATAGTTTGGAAGTAATAATATATTATATTTTAACCATTTAATCCAATGTTATTCATTGGAAATAATTTCACTTTGAAATTATACATAAACAAGTATGAATCTTTTGGTAGTTATTATATCTTAAAAACACTCTTTGATTTTGACAATGGGAATTCATTATAAATTAAAAAATAAAACTTATATGTTTTGAATTTGGTAAAATTTAAATAATTTTTGAATTCAGAATATGAAAATTATCTTATGATAAAATTTTGGTATTTTTCTAAAAACTTTCAATTTTAGATGAATAGTGAAAAACACTGAGTTATTGGTTAAAAACGAATTTTTTATAAATAATTATTTATTTTATTTAAATTTATTTTATGTCAAAATAGATAAATAATACCTATATAAGTTCAATATAATTCATTGGAGTCATTTTATAATAAGTTTAGATATATAAACATATTATTGAACTTTTTACCATTTTTTACCCAACTCTAAGGTGCATTTGCAAATTCGCATAAAACCAAATATTACCGTTTCGGTGAATTGAATTTTAAATAACTGAGATGCCCAGTTAATATCAGTAAGTAAAATTTGGTTCAATAAGTAAAAAATTATTTTTGGTGAATAGTAAATTTTGACTTTTATTTACCACGGTTAAAAATAAATATCGTAATTAAAGGTAAAAAGGATATTTTTATTACACTAACTCATGTCATAATTCAATTAGATATGTTTAATTAGACCAAACAAACCTTAGGAATAAAATATTATTCTTTAGGTCCCCATGGATTAGATTAGGACATTTATTATTATTTAATCTAAAGAAGAGTTAAAAGTGTTAAATTCATGTTTTCAGAACTAAAATTTTTTTCATATAGGGTTATACAAAAGATAAATTAGACTATAAATATCCATTAGAATGATAAAATTGTTTCCTATATAATATAATTTAATTTATAATTTTTAGAAATAAAATAATAAAAATATATTTATGACACAATGATGATGTAGTAGTTACCTTATTAATAAATGATTAAAATAATTAATATTATAAATTCCCAAATAAATGTAATTTGAGACGTATGATGAATTAAAATAATTTTTTAAGATAATATGTCATGTTATAGTTTATTAAATCAACATTTTTAGAATTACTCATTCTCTTATTATTTTAACAAAAAACAAATACAAAATAGTGTCAAAATTGACATAAAATAGTTTTTAAAACAAATATTATATTATTAATTGAAAAAATAGTCCTAAAAATCTAAGGTTCGACCAACAGACTTATATAATAATATCTATGACATTAATGAACCAATTTGTGTTCTATTGGCATTTTATAGTATGTTTATTAACCATATATTATAAAAATTCAAAGAGACATGGTAAATGTCAAACTATTTAACTAAGAGTTAAATCTAAAGGTTAAGGTTAATATGGTGACCTATACCTATCTAAAACCTATTTTTGAGAGGTTTTCTACCCATCCCCACGGTATCCATTAAATAATTCATTTTGGAGCCATTTGGAACCGAAAATGGATTTATTATAAAATAATAGTTTCTGTTTTTTTGAAGGTTCCCTTCACCCATCTTATAAAAGGGAACTTCCCTTCTCTAAAATTCACACCTCCAATGCCATTTGGATTGGAAAAACCCTGCCCAAATATCCTCCAAAAATTCTTACCTTCATTCTATTGGCCTTACATTGGTTATAAATCCATCCTATGGAGCCCTTTTGATCAAATCAAAAGGAAGAACCCAAAAAGGATGTAAATATTTCGTCACATCTTTCAAGTTCTTTTATTCTTCCACTTACTCTTTCTTTGTTGTTTCTATTCTAAAATAATAACACCAGTATATTCTATATAATGTCATGTTATTATAAAAATGGTACAACCATATTCATTATTCTATCCATCTTATAAATGACAAAGTCACCGTATGTGCGTATGTATGGATTACCGTCTACACATCATTGTGTAATTTGTTATTCAAACACTTAATTTTATGGATGGATATAATAATGGGTATAACTCATGTAAATAATAAATATAACATGTTAATTATTTTTATATATGATATAAAATCCAATTACATACGATTTCTCAATCAATATAATGATATTGCCGCTCGTGTGTACATACGAATTACCATCTCCACAATGCAATGAGATTCATTTCCATGTTCACCATTCAACGATGATTATAAAATATATATCATTAATAAGTATGTAATATATGACATAATAATTCTACTGGAAATATAAATATATAAATATATATATATGCACTTACATATATCTTATTCACTTAGTTCCGTGCAATACGATATGAAAACAGAAATAGCGTTTATGCGTACGTACGGTCTACCGTCTCCATAAACTGTGTTTTCTATTTCATGTATATGTCTATTATACATATTTATATTCTAAATATTTTTTATAATATTCTGGAAGTATTTATATCATTATCTAAGTGATAGAATCAAGATAAACAAGTTAAAACACACACGATAAAGAAAGTGATTGTTACCTGAAATGTTAATTTAACATGGAAATTATTATTAATTTGGTAGTATAAGGTCATAAATGAATCATGTGCGATATAATAAATATTAATATGATTCTGGTATAATCTAATAACATACAATGGTCATTATACAGGAGGTTAAACGTACACTTGACCAAAACAAATTTGCAAGGTAAGGGTTACTTTCACAATCTCTTTATTATCCGAGGTTGTTTTTACGTATGCATCTACAGGGAAATATTTATTATCCATGTCCATGTTTCATAAAATTGTTTTCAATGGTATTATTTTAATGGAATATTTTACTAAAACATCATTTTAAATGTGTTTAAGAGTTATTCTTCTAAACCATTCTCATTAATGTCCATGTTTTCAAAATGGTTTTAAAGATTTATTTAACTTGACATGAATGTTATAAAATGTTAATTACTTTAAAAAGCATCAAAGTTTCATGGGACTCTTTGATTCAAAAATGTCGTCCTTTGTAAATTTTGTGACTTTAAAATGTTTTCATGAAAAACAGATAATTCTCTCAAAGATTTTTCCAAAACATTTTCATCTATTTCAACATACATTGATGGATTTTAAACATGATTGAAGTTGATTTATTATGATACCAATCTTCCATATTGTATTGAAGGATTTGTGATATGTTTGACTGTGGATGTGTTATTTTTATACCATTAATGGTTTATGGATAAGGTATTGATGTTTTGTATGCTTGTTTTAATACGAATGTTTATTTTATGTTTCAACCTTTTAATATATGGAATTCAGTGGACTTAGTAAGTGACGGGTGAAGCCCGCTATAGATCCTCGATGCATCGGTAGGTCACATGAGACAAACTAGTGTCTTGGCACAAGGATTTTAAAAAAATTAATTGTAGTCTTGGGACAAGGCCTTGACTTATGGTAATGATGCCCGACGTTAGGCATTCACTCATTTTGAAATTAGTTATTATATGTGATTATTAGACTAGTAGAATATCCATGTGCATGTTTATATTGTAATGTTTGATTTATTTTTTCCATATTATGTTTTTGTTTATGTTTAAATGGTTATTGTTTTTATTATACATCTTGCCTTAAATGTTTATAGATTATGCTAAATTATTTTTACTTACTAAGCATCTGAGATCACCCCTTTCTTATGTTTTATTTTACCAAGATCACTAGAAGTGTTTATGTTTGAGATGATGGGTTAAGCTAATTGAACAATAGAATTCTAAAAGGATTTTCTTTGTGTTTTATGTTAGAATGTGTATTGTAATGTTCATGTATGTAATCTATTTTTGAAGACTGCTAAACCGATCGGTCCTTCGGGAGATGATTACTTGTAATCATACCAAAGTATTAAAATAATACACCGACTCTGGTTAACTTGGGTTGGGACATTAAAGTTTGTATTAGAAAAATTTTAGCAATAACCATGGATACTCTATTTAGATAAACTCTAATTAGATCACATTACCCATAGATAGACATGGATTATTTTTATAGAAGAACTACCTAGAATTTTGGTAATGTAGATATTTTTTTAATTTTCCTAGAAAATACATCCATGTCTTGTTACGAGCAGGTAGAGGTGGCTCTAGCACAGATGTAACTTGGGGTAAATCCCGAAAATAGTGATTTGAGCTATACTCGAATGGGAACTGGTCCACGGCAACGGGCATTGCTGCACTGTTGGTTACGACACGCCAGAGGGATATGCTTAGGAGAATTCTCATTTTCTTTACAAATCATTAAGAATGATATATTTGTATATACCTCCTCAATAAAAATGTTGTTATGATTGAGGATTATATCCATAAACTATTCAATTTACGTAAGGTATTTTACATGTATGGAATTATTCATTTCGATTCATAAACTGACCTAGTGTATCCCATTGTTTAGAAATGGTGCCTTGTGGAAGGAATGAGAACTCCAGCAATACATATGATCCAAAGAGCAATAAGGTTCATATAATTCATAGTATTAAGCCGACATTTATAAGAGAAATAGTATTACATGTATTCTAAACATATGAAGAAATAATATCATCCTTTAGTAATATAAGTAAATAATTCTCTGAGTCCTATGGATTTGAAAGGAAGCCATAGAAGAAAAGTATGGTAGAGAGAAAGATGGATAAAGGGAAGAGGGGAAAGAAGGATTTTCCATATATGATAAATATGGAAATAATCACCTTGGTAAATGTTTGAAGGGAATGAGAGTATATTATAAGTGTGGGGAAAAAGGACACTAAGTACGTGATTGAAAGGGTAAGAAAAAGTTTTCAAATTTAAAAGGCTTCATCAGCAAGGCTTTGAGGCACTACGCGAATCAATGTCCCAATCATAAGAGTATACCTTAAATGATGTTATTGGATAATAATCAAGTTATGATACTACCCTAGATGAAGAGGAATTAATAGTCTTCTTATATTATTATTATAGAATTATTTCATTTGAGTTATATATCAACAATATACTTGTTATAATAATTATAACGATAAATATGGATTGTACGGCATTAATATTTTATTAAGGATTTGAGATTATATCATTCTAAGAAAAGTAACATAATAGTAAGATACACTTTTTGTAAAATACATGGTTGATGGAAAATTAATACTTAATATCTTCCTGATAATGAGGTAGTGATTTTGGAAAAAGAGGTTGTTGATTTGGATAAATTATATTGGATATTCAGGACTAACTTAAAACTGGTTATTGATTTGTATATTCCATCATTGTGGGAGTTTACAAAATTTTTGGATAGAAGGAGTATATCCATTATTCTATAAGGAATACGGGAGCATGAATGTAATCAATGAGAGATTATGGTAATTCAGGATGTTTCAGGGTTTTAAAAGAATACATGATGAAGGCGTTCACATGTTATTAAATTGAAAAAGAATCTCATTTTGTTTTTAACTTCCTTATAAATTTTGGACGGTTCGTTTGGATAGAATTATTTTGGATAATTCTAAAGGTTAGACATTATTAAGTTTGAAATTGGATACTATTGTAAAGGTTCTTTTGGATTGTAAAAAATAGGGTAACCCAGAGGTTAGGTGATAAATATACGTGTCTGGTAAGGCCATCAGACATTAACCTGCAATCAAAGAGCGATAAGGGTGAATAACCTACGTTGTGACTATGTGATGTATTGGTTTGTATAATTTGGTTTTTTAAATAGTATGACAAATGAATTATAAATTCATTATTTTTGGAACCATGTATGATTAGGATACATAGAATATTATTTCGAAATCTTTTGGAGGGAAATATGAGTTTCTGGTAGAAATTAGTTAATGTATGGAACTCTACTAGTCATGTATATATGTTTTTTATTCTCTTATTCTATGAAGAAATTATTTCTGAAACAATAGGTAAGGGATCATAAAACTAAAAATGTGTTATCCTAATAAATTATGTTTTGTTGAACCAATGATATTTTAAATCGTCATAGATTGATGACTTTGAGGCCCTCAATTCTACAATTGTTTATGACTGATGACCTCAATAAATCCCTATTAATATTTATAGTTTTCCTCCCAGTATGTCTCTAATTGCGACCAATGTTCTCCTAATTGAGATCATAATTTAGTGGTGACATTTTCATTCCCCTTATCCTCTTATTAAGACTAAATTTTATTAACCCAATTTCTGATGTGGGTTTTCCCACAAAGGTATTTTCAATTTACAACCTTTTATTTTTGAAGAACAATTTGAAATTGGGAGGATGCAATTTATTGAAGGAGGGAAGAAGGTAACACCCCAAGATTTCATAGTATGTTATTTCATCAAAGTAATTCAACAACTTGCACTACACACAACACCGAGTTCAAATGCACTACGACTTACCAAACTAGCCATTAAAAAGTGGTTATGAATAGTTCTAACTAAATTTTTAACTTTATATAATCCTTATAATTTGAGAATCCAAATTATGAGTTTCTTATACATAATGAAAAAACAAATTCATTTTTATAGATAAAAGAATTATTTTTTTTAAACAAAGCAATTTTACAGCCTTTTATTGGAAAACCCATTTTAAATACAATATATGAAAAATTTATATATTCAATTTGACAAAATAAACTTCTTATTTTTAATAAAGAGATAAAATTTAGTTTCAATAAATTTTTGCTGTTTTTCTGACAACATTTATATTTGGGTGAATAGTGAAAAACACTATATTTTAACGGGAAACAACCATTTTAATCAAAATAATTTGTAGTGTTAAAGTATTAATTTTAATGTTATGGAAGTATAAATAGATTATACTTTTTCCAATTCATCAAAATTTATTCTTTGAAAATAATTTCACTTCAAAATTAAACATAAACATGTATCAATCTTTTGTCAGTTATTATTTAATAAAAACACTCTTTTTGATTTTGACAACAGGAATTAACTTTAAATTAATAAATGAAACATATATGTTTTGAATTTGGTAAAATATAATTAATTTTTGAATTCAGAATATCAAAATTGACTTAGGGTGAAATTTTGGTATTTTCCTGAAAGCTTTCAATTTTTACTGAATAGTGAGAAACACTAAGTTATTGGTTAAAACGGAATTTTTATTTAAATAATTATTATTTTTATTTATATTTGTTTTAGGTAAAAATAAATACATAATACCTATATATGTTCAATACAATTCATTAGAATAATTATATAATATGTTTATATATATAAAAAATTTATTGAACTTTTAACCATTTTACCCACCTTTTATGAGCATTTGCAAATTTGCATAAAATCTAATTTTACCGTTTCTTTTAATTGAATTTTAAAATTCTGTCAGACATGGTGGATATCAATATATAAAATTTGGTTTAATAAGTTAAAAATAATTTTTGGTGAATAGTAACTTTTGACTTTTATTTGCCACGGTTAAAAATAAACATGGTAATTAAAGGTAAAAATGTTATTATTAATACCGTAATACATGTCCTAATTCTATTGGGTAAGTGTAATTCGATCAAAAACAACCTTACGAATAAAATATGATTCTTTAGGTCCACTTGGATTATATTAGGACATTTATTGTTATTTAATTTAAAGAAGAGTTAAAAGTGTAAAATCAATGTTTTCATAAATATTTTTTTAATATATAGTTATACATAAGACAAATTAGACTATAAATATTCATTATATATATAGAATTGTTACCTACATAATGTTATTTTATTTATAAATTTTAGACATAAAATTATTAAATATATTTATGACACAATGATGATGTAGTAATTACCTTAATAATAAAAGATTAAAATAATTAATATTATAAATTCCCAAATAAATGTAATTTGAGACATCTGATGAATTGAACTAATTTTATAAGTTAATATGTCTTGTTATAGTTTCTTCAATAAATTTTTTTCGAATTAATCATGATATTATGATTTTAACAAAAAACAAATACCAAATAGTGTCAAAATTGACATAAAATTGTTTTTAAAACAAATAGTATATTATTAATCGAAATAATTGTACTAAAAGTTTAAGGTTCGACCAAAAGATTTATATCATAATATATATGACCTTAATGAATCAATTGGGGTTATATTAGAATTTAATAGTATGTATATTAACCAAATAATATAAAAATACAATGAGACATGGTAAATGTCAAACTATTTAACAACGAGTTAAATCTAGTAGTTAACGTTAATATGGTGTCCTAAACCTATCTAAAACATACTGGTTGAGATTTTTAGACCCATCCCCACCTTATCCTTTAAATAATTCATTTTTATCTATTATAAACAAAAAATGAATTTATTATAAAATAATAGTTTTTGTTTTTCTGAAGGTTCCATTCACCCCTCTTATAAAAGGGCATTCCCCTTCTCCCAATTTCACACATCCAAAGCCATTTGGCTCGTCCAACCCCTTCCCAAATATCATCCCAAAATTCCTATCTCTATCATAGAGGCCTTAATTTGGTAATAAAGAAATCCTATGGAGCTCTTTTGATCAAATCAAAAGGAAGAACCAGAAAAAGAGGTAAATATTTCATCAAATCTTTCAAGTTGTTTTATTCTTCCACTTCTTGTTTCTTTTATGTTTCTATTATAAAATAATAACACTAGTATATTCTATATACTGTGATGTTATTATAAAAATGGTACAATAGTATTCATTATTCTATCCATCCTATAGATGAAAAAGTCACCGTACGTGTGTACGTATGGATTACCGTCTCCACATAGTGGTGTAGTTTGTTATTCAAACACATCATTATTTGGATGGGTATAATAATGAGTATTACTAATGTAAATAATAAATATATCATGTTAATGATTTTTTATATATGATATAAACTCCAATTACATACAATTTCTCCAACAATATAATGATATTGTATCTCGTGCATACGTACGAATTTCAGTCTCCACGACGCAATGAGATTCATTTCCATGTTCACCATTCAATGATGATTATAAAATAAATATCATTAATAAGTACGTAATATATGACATAATAATTCTACTGGAAAATAAAAAACATATATATAAATTATTACTTACATATATCTTATTCACTCAGTTCTGTTCAATATGATACGAAAACGGAAACAACATTTATGCGTATGTACGGTCTACCGTCTCCATAAATGGTGTTTTACACTTCATATATATTTCTATTATACATATTTATATTCTAAATATATATGATATTTTATATTCTGAAGTATTTATATCATGATCTATGTGATAAAATCAAGATAAACAAGTAAAAACATGCACGATAAAGAAAGTGATTATTACCTGAAATGTTAATTTAACATGGGAATTATTATTAATTGGGTAGTATAATGTCATAAATGAGTCATGTACGATATAATAAATATGAATATAGTTCTGGTATAATACAATAACATACAATGGTCATTATACAGGAGGTTAAACGTACCCTCGACCAAAAAAATTGCATGGTAAGGGTTAATTTTACAATCTCTTTATTATCCAAGGTTGTTTTTACGTAAGTATCTACTGGGACATATTTATTATCCATGTTCATGTTTCACAAAAAAAAATCAAAGGGATTATTTTAAGGTAATTTTTTACTAAAACATCGTTTTAAATGATTTAAATATCTATTCTTCTAAACCATTTTAATTAATGTCCTTATTTTCAAAATGTTTTTAAGGATTTATTTAAATGGACATGAATGTTATAAAATGTTAATTACATTCAAAAGATTAAAAGGGGTATGAAACACTTTGATTAAAAAATGTCTCTAAATTTATTCCTTTTTAAATTGTCTGACTTTTAAATGTTTTCATGAAAAAGAGATATTTATCTCAAAGATTTTTACAAACCATTTTCATCTATTTCAACATACTTTAATTGATTTTAAACTTATTTGATGTTGATTTATTATGATACAAATCATCTATATTGTATTGATGGATTTGTGATATGTTTGACTGTGGATGTGTTATTTTTATTCCATTCATGGATTATATTTAATGTATTAACATTTCATATGGTAGTTTTAATATGAATGTTTTTGTTATGTTTCAAAATTTAATATGTGGAATACAGTGGACTTAGTAAGTGATAGGTGGAGCCCACTATAGCTCCTCGATGCATCGGTAGGTCACATGAGACCAACAAGTGTCCTGGCACAAGTCCTTTAAAAAAGATTATTTGATGTCTTGGCACAAGGCCTTGACTATGGGGTAATGGTTTCCGGCGTTAGGCATTCACTCATTAGGAAATTAGTTATTAAATGTGATTATTCGAATAGTATAATATACATGTGTATGTTTATATGGTAATGTTTTATTTACTTTTTCTGTACAATGTTCGCATATATTTTTAAAGGGCAATTTTTTATTACACATCATTCCTTAAATGTTTTTGGATTATACTAAATTATTTACCCATACTAAGAATCTGAGCTCACCCCTTTCTTATGTTTTATTTTCCTAGGATCCTGATAAGTGTTTATGTTTGGGATAGAGGTTTAAGATAAGGGAAAAATGGCATTCTCAAAGGATTTTGTGTGTGTTATATGTTATAATGTGTAATGTAATGTTCATGTATGTAATATATTTTCCAAGACTGTTAAACTGATCGGTCATTCGGGCCTTTATTCCTTGTAATCATACCAATGTATTAACATAAAGCCCCGACTCTAGGAAACTAGGGTCGGGACATTACAGTTGGTATTAGTGGAAGTTTATCAATAAACATGGAAACTATATTTAGATAAACTCTGATTTGAGAACATTACCCAAAGATAGACTTTGAGGATTTATATAGTATAACTTCCTGGAATTTCGGTAATGTAGAGATTTGGCGAGTTTTCGAAACAAATAAATCGTTGTATGGATACGAGTAGGTAGAGGCGGATCTGGAACTAATGTACCTGGGGGTAAATCCCGAAAACACTACTTTGAGATGGACTCGCATGGGAACCGGTGCACAACAACGGGCCTTGATGCACTCTTGGTTACGAAAATCCTGAGGGATATGCTTAGGATAATTCTCATTTTCATTACAAATCATGAAGAAGTATTTATTAGTATATACCTCCTCAAAAAAAATATTTTTATGATTAAGGATTATATCCATAATCTATTCAATTTACGTTAGGTATTTTATAAGTTTGGAATTATATATTGAGATTAATAAACTGACCTACTGTATACCATTGTTTAGAAATGGTGTCGAGTAGAAGGAATGATAACTCCATCAATACGTATGATCCAAAGAGTAAGTAGGGTCGTATAATTCATGTTATTAAGCTGAAATTTATAAGAGAAATAGTCTCCCATGTATTCTCATCTTATGACTAAATAATATCATGTGTTAGTAATATATGTAAAGAATTATCTGAGTCCTATAACTTTGAAGGAAATCTATAGAAGAAAAGGATGGTAGAGAGAAATATGGATAAAGGGAAGAGGGGAATGAAAGATTTTTCCATATGTGATAAATGTGGAAATAATCACCTCAGTAAATGCATGAAGGGAATGTGAGTTTGTTATAAGTTTGGAGAAAAAGGACACCAAGTACATGATTGAAAGGGTAATAACGTTTTTTCAAATGTAAAAGGCTTCATCTTCAAGGTGTTGAGACAGTACGCGAATCAATGTCCCAGTCATAAGAGTATACCTCAAATGATGTTATTGGATAATAATCACGTTATGATACTACCCGATATGAAGAGGAATGACTAGTGTTATTATGTTTTTATTATACAATTATTTCATTTGGGTGTATTATCAACAATGTACTTGTTATAAGAATTATGAAGAAAATAAGGATTGTACTGCATTAATATTTTATTGAGGATTTGAGATTATATGGTTCTATGAAAAGTGACTTAATAGTAATCCACACTTTTTGGGAAATAAATGGTTAAAGGAAAGGTAATCCTTAATATTGTCCTGATAATGAGGTAGTGATTTTGGAATAAGAGATGGTTGATTTGGAGAAATTATATAGGATATTATTGACTAACTTGAAACTGATTAATGATTTTTATATTCCATCATTGTGGGATTTTAAAAAATTTTTGTATAGAAGGAGTATATCTAGTATTCTTTAAGGAATATGGGAGCATGAATATAATCAATAAAGTTTTATGGTAATTCAGGATGTTGCAGTGTTTTAAAAGAATACATGATGAAGGTTTTCGCATAATATCACATGGAAAAAATGATCTTCATTATGTTTAAATTCCTTATTAATTTTAGATAGATCGTTTGGATAGAATTATTTTGGATATGTCTAAAGGTTGAAATGGATTATGATTTTAAATTGGATATTATTGTAAAGGTAATTTTGTATTGTTATATAAAGGGTGACCCATAGGTTGTGTGACAACTTTTCGTGTCCGGTAAGGCTGTGAGACTTGAACATGCAACCGAAGAGTGACAAGGGTGAATCATCTATGATAGAACAACATGATATACTAGTTTGTGAGATTTAGTATATTTAAACAGTCTTAGAAATTAATTATAAATTCATTATTTTAGGAACACTATAAGATTAGGATAAATAGAATATTTTTTTGAAACCTTTTGGAGTGAAAGATGAGTTAGTGGTAGAAATTAGTTACAGGATGGTACTCTAATCATAAAGTATATATGTTTTTTATTCACTTATTCTATGAAGAAATTAATTCTTAAACTTTAGGTAAGGGATCTTAAAACTAAAAATGTTTTATCCTAATAAATTATGTTTTTTTTAACCAATGATATTTTAAATCATCACAGATTGATTACTTTGAGGCCCTCAATTCTATAATTGTTTGTGATAGATGACCTCAATTACTCCCGGTAAATATTTACATTTTTCCTCCATGTATGTGTCTCTAATTCACACAAATTTTCTCTTAATTGAGATCATAATTTGGTGGTGAAATTTTCATTCCCCCTTTCCTCTTAGTAAGTCTAAATTTTATTAAGTAATTTTTAGAAGTGGGTTTTCCAAAAAAGGTATTTTCTATTTTCAACCGTTTATTTTCGAAGAACAATTTCAAATTGATAGGATGCAATTTATTGAAGGGGGGAATAATGTAACACCAGAATATTTCATAGTATGTTATTTCATCAAAGTAATTCAATAACTTGCACTACACACAACACCGAGTTCAAGTGCACCATGACTTATCAAAATAGCCATTCAAAAGAGGTTATGAATAATATTATCTAAATTTTGAACTTTATATAATACTTATAAATTTAGAATCCATATTATGAGTTTCTTAGACATAATGAAAAAAAATTCATTTTCTTCACATAAAAGAAGTATTTTTTTAAAAAAATGCATCTTTACTACCTTTTAATGGGGAACCCATTTTAAATCCAATATTTGAAACTTTTATATAATAAATTTGACAAAATAAACCTTTTTATTACAATCGAGACATATGAATTTAGTTTTAATGAATTTTTGGTGTTTTTCTGATAACATTCATATTTGGGTGAATAGTGAAAAATACAATATTAAATTGAAAAAAACCTTTTTAATAAAAATTATTTGTAGTTTAAAATTATACATTTTAATGGTTTGGAAGTATAAATAGATAGTGTTTTTAAAATTTAATCCAATTTTATTCCTTGTAAATAATTTCACCTTGAAATTAAACATAAACAAGTATCATCCTTTTGTTCGTTATTATTTCTTAAAAACACTCTTTTTGATATTAACAACGTGAATTAATTTTAAATTAATAAATGACACTTCCAGGTTTTTAATTTGGTAAAATAGAATTAATATTTGAGTTCAGACTATCAAAATTAAATTAGGGTGAAATTTTGGTATTTTTATGAAAACTTTCAATTTTTGATGAATAGTAAAAAACACTGAGTTATTGGTTAAAACCGAATTTTTATTTAAATAATTATTTAATTTATTTAAATTAGTTTTAGGTAAAAATAGATACATAATACCTATATATGTTCAATATAATTCATTGGAGTCTTTTTATAATAAGTTTAGATATATAAAAAGTTTATTGAACTTTTTACCGTTTTTACCCACCTCCTATGAGAATTTGCAAATTTGTATAAAACCGAATTTTACCGTTTCTATGAATTGAATTTCAAAAATCCAAGAGAGATTTTTTATATTAGAAACTAAAATGTCATTCAATAAGTTAAATTCTTTTGGTTAATAGTAACTTTTGACTTTTATTTACAATGGTTAAAAATAAAAATGGCAATTAAAGGTAAAATTGATATTATTATTACCCTAACACATGTAATAATTCTATTGGATAAGTGTAATTAGAAAAAAATAAACCTTATGAATAAAATATGATTCTTTAGAACCACTTGGATTAGATTAGGACATTTAATATTATTTAATTTAAGGAAGAGTTTGAAATGTTAAATTCATTTTTTCATAACTAAAACATTTTTTATATATGGTTATACATAAGATAAATTCGACTATAAATTTTCATTAGAAATAAAATATTGTTTCCAACATAATGGTTTTTTATTTATAAATTTTATACATAAAATAATTTCATATATTTATGACACAATGATGATATAGTAATTTCCTTATTAATAAAAGATTAAAATACTTAATATTATAAATACCAAAATAAATGTAATTTGAGACTTATGATAAATTAAACTAATTTTATAAGTTAATATGTAATTTTAGAGTTGATTAAATCTATTTTTTCGAATTAATAATGCTTTTATTATTTCAACAAATTACAAAAACGAAATAGTGTCAAAATTGACATAAAATAGTTTTTACAAGACATATTATATTATTAATTGAAATAATTGTCCTAAAAATCTATAGTTTGACCAAAAGACTTATATAATAATATATATGACATTAATGAACCAATTGGGGTTCGATTGATATTTTATTGTAATTTTATAAACCAGATAATATAAAAATACAAAAAGAATGGGTAAATGTCAAACTATTTACCTAAGAGTTAAATCTAAAGGTTAAGGTTAATATGGTGACCTAAACCTATATAAAACCTATTGGTTGAGTTGTTTTCGAACCATACCCACCTTATCCTTTAAATAATTCATTTGGAGCCATTTTAAATAGAAAATGAATGTATTATAAAATATTAGTTTATGTTTTTCTGAAGGTTCCTTTCACCCCTCTTATTAAAGGGCGTTTCCCCTTCCCTCAAATTCACACCTCCAAATTCATTTTTCTTGGAAAAAACCTTCCCAAATATCCTCCCAACCATTCCTAACTTTATCTTATAGGACTTACATTGGTCATAAATCCAACCTATGGAACACTTTTTATCAAATCCAAAGGAAGAACCCAAAAAAGATGTAAATTTTTCATTACATCTTTCATGTTCTTTTATTCTACCACTTCCCCCTTCATTGTTGTTTCCATTCTAGAATAATAACACCAGTATCATAAATATACTATGATGTTATTATAAAAATGTTAAACCATATTCATTATACTATCCATCCTATAAATGACAAATTCACCGTACGTGCGTACGTACGGATTACTGTCTCCACATCATGGTGTAGTTTGTTATTCAAACACTTCATTGTATAGATGGTTATAATAATAAGTATAACTGATGTAAATAATAAATTTTATATGTTAATGATTTTTTATATATGATATAACATCCAATTACATAAAATTTCTCCATCAATATAATGATATTGTTGCTCGTGCGTACGTACGAATTACTATCTCCACGATGTAATGAGATTCATTTCCATGTCCATCATTCAACGATGATTATAAAATATATATAATTAATAAGTATGTAATATATGAAATAATAACTATCCTATAAATATATATACATATATATATATATGTACTTACATATATCTTATTCAATTAGTTTCGTGCAATAAGATATGAAAATGGAAATAGTGTTTATGCATACGTACGGTCTACCGTCTCCATAAACGGTGTTTTCCATTTCATATATATGTGTATTATACATATTTATATTCAAAATATATATTATTTTTTATATTATGGAAGTAATTATATCATGATCTAAGTGATAAAACCATGATAAACAAGTTAAAATATGCACGATAAAGAAAGTGATTATTACCTGAAATTTTATTTTAACATTGAAATTATTATTAATTGGGTAGTATAAAGTCATAAATGAATCATGTACGATATAATAAATATGAATATGGTTCTGTTATAGTCTAATAACTAACAATATTCATTATACAATTGGTTAAAAGTACCCTCTGATAAAAATACAAGGTAATGGTTAATTTCACAATTTCTTTATTATCTGTGGTTGTTTTTATTTAAGTATCTAATGGGAAATATTTATTAACCATGTTCATGTTTCATAAAATTGTTTTCAATGGGATTATTTTAAGGGGATTTCTTACTAAAACATCATTTTAAATGTTTTATAGAGTTATTCTTCTAAACCATTATCATTAATGTTCTTGTTTTCAAAATGGTTTTAAGGATTTATTTAAATGGACATGAAGGTTATAACATGTTAATTACATTCAAAAGTGTCAAAGTGGTATGCGAAACTTTGATTCAAAAATGTCTTTAAATTTAATCCTTTTTATATTGTGCGACTTTTATATGTTTTCATGAAAAGTAGATATTTCTCTCAAAGAGTTTTACAAATCATTTTCATCTTTGCCAATATCCTTTGATGGATTTTAAACTTGTTTGATGTTGATTTCTTATGATCCAAATCGTTCATATTATATTGAAGGATTGGTGATATGTTTGACTGTGGATGTGTTATTTTTATACCATTCATGGCTTATGGATAAATTATTTACATTTCATATGCTAGTTTTAATACGAATGTTTATGTTATGCTTCAACATTTTTATATATGGAATGTTGTGGACTTAGTAAGTGACGAGTGGATCCCTCTATAACTCCTCGATGCATCGGTAGGTCACATGAGACATACTAGAGTCTTTACACAGGGCCTTTAAAAAAATTATTTGTAGTCTGGGCACAAGGCCTTGACTATATGGTAATGATGTCAAACGTTAGGCATTCACTCATTATAAAATTAGTTATTACATGTCATTATTCAACTATTTGAATATCCATGTGCATGTTTATATAGTAATGTTTGATTTATTTTTTCCATATTATGTTCGTGTTTATGTTTAAAGGGTTATTTTTTTATTACACATCTTTCCTTAAATGTTTATAGCTTCCGTTATATTATTTACCCTTTCTGAGAATCTGAGCTCACCCCTTTATTATGTTTAATTTTCCCAGGATCCCAAGAAGTGTTTATGTTTGAGATGCAAGGTTATGATAAAGGAACAATGGAATTATAAAAGTATTTTTTTGTTTTGTATGTTATAAATTGTAATGTAATGTTCATTTATGTAATCTATTTTCCAACACAACTAAACTGATCGGTCCTTCGGGACATGATTATTTGTAATCATACCAACGTATTAAAATAATGCACCGACTTTGGGTATCTTGGGTCGGGACATTGTAGTTGGTATCTGAGGAAGTTTAGCAATAGTTTTGGAAAATAGATTTAGATAAACTCAAATTAGATCATGTTACCCTAAGATAGACTTTGAGGATTTGTATAGAAGAACTTCCTAGATTTTTGGTAATGTAGAGATTTTGTGAGTTTTCCAAGAAAATACATCCCAGTCTAGATACGAGTAGGTAGTGCCAACTCTGGCATTGATGTACCTAGGTGTAAATCATGAAAACACTACTTTGAGCTAGACTCGAACGGGAACTGGTGCATGAAAACGGGCCTTGCGGCACTCTTGGTTATGACACTCCCGCAGTATATGCTTAGGATAATTATCATTTTCCTTACAAATCATTAAGAATGATTTATTATTATATACCTCCATAAAAAATCTTTTTATGATTAAGGATTATATCCATAAACAATGCAATTTATGTTATGTATTTTACATGTTTGTAATTATTCATTGGGATTCATAAACTAACCAAGTGTATGCCATTGTTTAGAAATGGTGTCGAGTTAAAGGAGTGAGAACTCTAGCAATACGTATGATCCAAAGTGTAAGAAGGTCCATATAATTCATGGTATTAAGCCAACATTTAGAAGAGAAATAGTCTCCCATGTATTCTCAACATATGAAGAAATATTATCATGTGTTTGTAATATAAGTAATGAATTCTTTGATTCCTATGGGTTTGAAGGGAAGCCATAGAAGAAAAGGATGGTAGAGAGAAATATGGATAAATGGAAGATGGGAAAGAATGATTTCCCCATATTTGATGAATGTGGAAATAATCACCTTGGTAAATGCTTGAAGGGAATGGGAGTTTGTTATAAGTGTGGAGAAAAAGGACACCAACTATGTGATTGAAAGGGTAAGAAAAGGTTTTCAATTTTAAAAGGCTTGATCTGCAAGGTTTTGGGACACTACACGAGTCAATGTCCCAGTCATAAGATTAAAACTCAAATGATGTTGTTGGATAATAATCAAGTTATGATATTACCCTAGATTAAGAGGAATTACTAGTTTTATTATGTTGTTATTATAGAATTATTTCATTTGAGTGTTGTACAAATAATATAATTGTTATAAGAATTATGGAGATAAATAAGGATTGTAATGCATTACTATTTCATTAAGGATATGAGATTATATAGTACTAAGAAAAGTGACTTAATAGTAAGCTAATATTTTTGTAAAATACATGGTTTACGGAAAGGTAATCCTTAATATATTCCTAATAATGATGTAGTGATTTTGGAATAAAAGATGGTTGATTTGTATAAATTATATTGGATATTCTTGATTAACTTGAAACTGATTAATGATTTATATATTCCATCATTTTGGGAGTTTACAAAATTTTTGGATAGAAAGAGTATATATCATATTCTATAAGGTAAAAGGGAGCAGGAATGTAATAAATATGGTTTTATGGTAATTCAGATTGTTGTAGTCTTTTAAATATTACACGATGAAGGTGTTCACAAGTTATTACATGGAAAAGTGGATCTTCATTGTGTTTAACTTCCTTATAAATTTTGGACTGATCATTTGGATTGAATTATTTTGGATAAGTATAAAGGTTATAATGGATTAAGTTTGAAATTGGATACTATTGTAAAGGTTATTTTGGATTGTTATAAAAAGGGAAACCCATAGGTCGGGCAACAACTAGTCGCCTCCGGTAAGGCTGTGAGACTTGAACCTGTAACCAAAGAGTCGCAAGGGTGCATCACCTACGATGAGACTATATGATGTACTGGTTTGAATAATTTAGTTTTTTTAAATAGTCTTAAAAATGAATTATAAATTCATTATTTTTGGAACCCTATACGATTAGGATAAATAGAATATATTTTTTGAAATATTTTGGAGTGAAAGATGAGTTTGTGGTAGAAATTAGTTAAAGGATAGAACTCTATATTTCAAGTATATATGTTTTTTCTTCACTTATTCTATAAAGAAATTAATTCTTAAACATTAGGTAAGGGACCCTAAAACTAAATTTTTTTTATCCTAATAATTTATGTTTTGTTGTTCCAATGATATTTTAAATCATCATAGATTGATGGCTTTGAGGCCCTCAATTCTAGAATTGTTTGTGACTGATGACCTCAATCACTCCCTATAAATATTTACGTTTTTCCTCCAATTATGTGTATCTAATTTACACCAATTTTCTCCTAATTGATATCATAATTTGGGGGTGACTTTTTTATTCCCCTATTCCTCTTATTAAGACTAAATTTTATTAACCCTATTTACGATGTGGGTTTTCCCACAAAGGTTTTTTCTATTTCCATCCTTTTATTTTCGAAGAAAAATTTAAAATTGAGAGGAAAAAATTTATTGAAGGAGGCAAGAATGTAACACCCCAAGATTTCAAATTATATAATTTCACCAATGTAACTCAGTTACTTACACTACACACAACACAGAGTTCAAGCGCACCACGAATTACCAAACTAGCCGTTCAAAAGAGGTTATGGATAGTATTAACTAAAATTTTTATTTTATATAATCCTTATAATTTTGGAGCCATATTATGAGTTTCTTATACATAATTAAAAAAACAAATTCATTTTTTTTTCATATAAAAGAAGTATTTTTTTTATAAAATGCATCTTTACAACATTTTCATGGAGAACCCATTTTAAATCCAATATTTGAAACTTTTATATAATATTTTTGAAAAAATAAATCTCTTCTTTATAATTGGGACATTAGAATTTAGTTTCAATAAATTTTTGTTGTTTTTATGATAACATTCATATTTGGGTGAATAGTGAAAAATACTATATTTTTACTAAAAACAACATTTTTATTCAAAATAATTTGTAGTGTTAAATTATACATATTAATGGTCTGGAAGTATAAATAGATTATATTTTTACCATTTAATCCAATGTTATTCATTGAAAATAATATCACTTTGAAATTGAACATAAACAAGTATCAATCTTTTGTAAGTGATTATTTCATAAAAACACTCTTTTTGGTTTTGACAACGAGAATTAATTCTAAATAAATCAATGAAACTTCTATGTTTTAAATTTTATAAAATAGTCTTAATTTTTGAATTCAGAATATCAAAATTAGCTTAGGGTGAAATTTTGGTATTTTTCTGAAAACATTTAATTTTTAATAAATAGTCACAAAACACTGAGTTAATGGTTAAAACTAACATTTTATTTAAATAATTATTTATTTTATTTAAATAATTTTTAGGTTAAAATAGATACATAATACCTATATAATTTTAATATAATTCATTTGAGTCATTTTATAATAATTTTAGATATATAAAAAGTTTTTTGAACTTTTTACCATTTTTACCCACCTCCTAAGAACATTTTCAAATTTGCATAAAATGTAATTTTACCATTTCTATGAATTGAATTTAAAAATTCTAAGAGACATGGTAGATATCAGGTTGTAAAATGTGGTTCAATAAGATAAAAATAATATTTGGTGAATAGTAACTTTTGACTTTTATTTACCACGATTAAAAGTAAATATGGTAATTAAAGGTAAAAATGATATTATTATTACCCTAACACATGTCCTAATTCTATTGGATAAGTGTAATTAGTCCAAAAAACCATAGAAATAAAATATTATCCTTTAGTTCCACATATATTAGATTTGGTTATTTATTATTATTTAATTTAAATAATAGTTAAGAGTTTTAAATTCGAGTTTTCATAATTAAAAAATTTCTAATATGGGGTTATAAATAAGATAATTTCAACTATAAATATTTGTAAGAATGATAAAATTGTTTCATACATAACGGTATTTTATTTATAATTTTTAGACATAAAATAATTAAATTTATTTATGACACAATGACGACGTATTAATTACCTTATTAGTAAAAGATTTAAATAACTAATATTGTAAATACCCAAATAAATGTTATTTGAAATTTTTGATGAATTAAACTAATTTTATAGGTTAATATGTCATGGTAGGGTTGATTCAATCAATTCTTTTTGAATTAATCATGTTTTTATGATTTTAACAAAAAACAAATTCCAAATAGTGTCAAAATTGACATAAAATAGTTTTCACAAAAAATATTATATTATTATCTGAAATAATATTCCTAAAAATATGAGGTTCGGCCAAAATACTTATATAATATTATATATGACATTAATTAACCAATTGGGGTTCTACTAGCATTATATAGTAATATTATTAACAAAATAATATAAAAATACAAAGAGACATGGTAAATGTCAAACTATTTAACTAAGAGTTAAATCCAAAGTATAAGGATAATATGGTGACTTAAACCTGTCTAAAACCTATTGGTTGAGTGGTTTTCAACCAATCTCTACCTTATACTTTAAATAATTAATTTTTAAGCCATTATAAACCGAAAATTAATTTATTATAAAATAATATTTTAAGTTTTTCCTAAGGTGCCCTTCACTCTTATAAAAGGGAACTTTAACTTATCTCAAGTTCACAACTCCAAAGCCATTTGGCTCGGCCAAACCCTACCCATATATCCTAAAAACATTACTACCTTCATTTAGCGACTTTACATTGGTCAGAAAGCTAACCTAAGAATCCCATTTGATCAAATCAAAAGGAAGAACCTAAAAAAAGGTAAATATTTTATCATATCTTCCATGTTCCTGTATTATTCCACTTCCTCTTTCATTGTTTTTTCCATTATAAAATAATAATACCAGTATCTTATATATAATTTTATTCTGTTATAAAAATAGTACAACCATATTCATTATTCTATATATCCTATAAATGACAAAGTCACCATACGTGCCTATATACGGATTATAGTGTCCACATCGTGGTGTAGTTTGTTATTCAAACAACTCATTATTTGGATGGGTATAACAATGAGTATATCTAATGTAATTAATAAAAATTACATGTTAATTATTTGTTATATAGGATATACCATCCAATTACATACTATTTATTCATCAATACAATGATATTGTCGCTTGTGGCTACGTACAGATTACCG
Organism: Viscum album; assembly: GCA_963277665.1. Classification (NCBI taxonomy): domain Eukaryota; kingdom Viridiplantae; phylum Streptophyta; class Magnoliopsida; order Santalales; family Viscaceae; genus Viscum; species Viscum album. The sequence goes on from OY728133.1 coordinate 1,286,821,587, forward strand.
ACTCCACGACGCGATGAGATTCATTTTAATGTTCACCATTCAACGATGATTATAAAATATATATCATTAATTAGTATGTAATATATGACATAATAATGATACTGGATATATATATATATATATGTACTTATACATATCTTGTTCCCTTTGTTCCGTGCAACATGATATGAAAACGAAAACATCATTTATGCATACGAATGGTCTACCATCTCCATAAACAGTGTTTTCCATTTCATATATATGTATATTATACTTATTTATATTCTATATATATATATATGATGTTTTATATTCTAAAATTATTTAAATCATGATCTAAGTGATACAATCAAGAAAAATAATTTAAAACACGCACGATAAAGAAAGCGATTATTACCTGAAATGTTAATTTAACATGGAAATTATTATTAATTGGGTAATATAAAATCATAAATGAAACTGGAATGATATAATAAATATTAATATGGTTTTGGTATAATAAAATAACATAAAATGGTCATTATACATGAGGTTAAACATACCCTTGACCAAAGGAAATTGCAAGGTAAGGGTTAATTTCACAATCTCTTTATTATACGAGGTTATTTTTTCGTAAGTTTCTAATGGGACATATTTTTTATCCATGTCCACGTTTCATAAAGTTATTTTCAAAGGGAATATTTTAAGGTAATTTTTACTAAAACATCATTTTAAATGTTTTAAATCATTATTCTTCTAAACCATTATCATTAATGTCAATGTTTTCAATATGGTTTTAAGGATTTATTTAAATGGACATTAATTTTTTAAAATTTTAATTCCATTAAAAAGATTAAAAGTTGTGTGGGACACTTTGATTCAAAAATGTCTTTAAATGTCTTTGTTTCTAAATTGTGTGACTTTTAAATGTTTTCATGAAATAGAGAAATTTATCTCAAATATTTTTACAAATCATTTTCATCTATGTCAACATCCTTTGATGGATTTTAAACTTTTTTGAAGTTGATTTATTATGATACAAGTCTTCCATATTATATTGAAGGATTTGTGAAATGTTTGACTATGTATGTGTTGTTTTTATACAATTCATGGTTTATGGATAAAGTATATACATTTTGTATGCAGGTTTTAATACTAATCTTTAAGTTATGTTTCAACCTTTTCATATGAGGAATGTAGTGGACTTAGTAAGTGACGGGTGGAGCCCGTTATAACCCCTCAATGGATCGATAGGTCTCGTGAGATAGACCAGTGTATTGGCACAATGCCTTGACAAAAATATTATTTGTATTCTTGGCACAAGGCCTTGACTATGCATTATTGATGTCCGGCGTTAAGCATTCCATCATTATGAAATTAGTTATTACATGTGATTATTCTACTAGTATAATATCCATGTGTATGTTTATATGGTAATGTTTGATGTATTTTTTCCATATTATGTTAGAGTTTATGTTCAAAAGGATATTGTTTTTATTACACATCTTTCTTTAAAATTTTAAAGCTTCTAGTAAATTATTTTCCCTTACTGAGCTTCTGAGATCACCCCATTCTTATGTTTTATTTTCCCAGGATCCCAATAAGTGTTTATGTTTGAGATGCAGGGTTAAGCTAAGGGAACAATGGCATTCACAAATGATTTTTTTTGTGAGGTATGGTTGAATTTTTAATGTAATGTTCATGCATACAATATATTTTCCTAGCCTAATAAACTGATCGGTCCTTCGGGACTTGATTCCTTTTTATCATACCAATGTATTAAAATAAAGGCACCCACTCTGGGTAACTAGCGTCAGGGCGTTACATTTATTATCCACATCATTGAGAATAAAATGGAAAACATAATATAAGGATATATAAATTTTCAAATATTTTTTCATTAAATATATCCTTGCAATAATTAACACTATGATAAAAAAAAAATTCATATGCATGAAAATAGTATCATTTATCTCTGAATTCATTAATATATTTATACCCAATTACATATTTATTTTCATATATAAAACATATTTTTTATCACAAATGTTAAATCCAAACATATATATTATCAAAATATTCATTTGAAACAATTCTAACATAATCATAAAACATTATTATGAATTTATATAAAAAATACTAATTTAACATGCCGAATAGCACTAAAACACATCGTTATTCCAATATATATTAATTTTTTATTGTTTATTAATAATATATTGAAATATATAAATTAAATTATCATTTCCCCCACTAAATCATTATTTATAACATAATTATTCACATTTCCATTCATAAAACACCTTCCAATATTGATTTATCACATAATAATAATTTTAAATCATTATTTGTCAATTAAAAATAATTAACAAGGTATTAAGTTCACAAAAACCATTAAATAGTAAAATCAGTTCACATATGAAATCAAAATAAAAAATAATAATTTCAAAAGTGAAGAAGTTCACCTCCATCACAATATATGGACAATCATAAAAAATTCTTGGTCGTTAACTAGTAAAAAATTGAAAACTCTGAAATATGCTAAAATGTGATCAATAAAAAATAATTATATTAATAAAATTACAAACCTTTTATTCCTTTATAAAAAAACATTTTTATTTGGAGACTGTTACAAAAAAAAGACCAACGCCACCATAGAATAATGATTTCACTAGTAAATGAACGAATAATAACTCTATAAAGGAGGGGAGGGAATTAAATGATTTAAAAAGATAGATTCCATCAAATTATAACCAATTAATGGGAAAATAATACGTTTCATGTAAAATAAGTCAGAATTCATTGACCATAATTCCCATATTAAAAAAACAACCAAGATGGATATCAGGTACCCAATAACAATCCTCCCGCTACCCAGTGATGGGGCTAGAAACATGTGCAACCCACCAACCCCCAATCAGGTACGCACTAATATAAAATTGGTTACCAGATAGACCTTGGTGAAAAACAATAGTAATCCCACTAGTTTTACCCTATATACCTCCTTCTTCCACCCAAATACATCCAAAATAACCTCTAAACATGCCAAAACAAATCCAAGAATACCACAAAAATCATACATTAAATGTTGATTTGTTAGAAACAACTAATTATAATCACTATATTATTTTAGAAGAATCAATAAAAATAAAAATTTAATAACCCCATCAACTTATGTTAGATCATATGACATAAACCACTCACATATTCCCTAGATGTGCCTGCCACACGACCATTGGAATGCCTCCCCATATTATAGAGGCTTCTGACTAGAAGAAAGGTCCTAAAGAGTTATCATGGGAAACATATACTCTCATATCAGTGTGAAATAATAGAGGAAAATAACTCAAAAATAATTCATTACAAAGAAAAAAAGAATAATGAAATAATAAATCACAATATATATAAAAGAAGAAGAAATTAATCATGAAAACTCATGGTCTTTCCAGGGTACAACAATGATAACCCACTATAATGATCGCAAATAAAATGAATACATTAAGAAAATTAATGAAGCTCAATTACCATACTTGGGCCTTACATATTAAAGTCTCTATATCCCATATGAGATTACATATTCGACCGAGAAACAATGGGCCTCTTACCTACCTAAAACTATGATTAGTAATTTATGCTCAATTAATAATTGTCATAGATGTCTAAGAAGGTTGTGACCATAACCTAGATGGTCATCACCCAAGGGGTCCAAGATGTAACCATTAATGTAGTTTATGAATTAGTTATTTGTTTAGAAAAAATACAAAAATAACCATGTATTTGTAAATAAATATCAATCACCAATCATCAAGTTTTAGCATGAAAACTAGGATTGATTATAGCTTATTCAACTAGTGAAATAGTTTTTCTATGCGCGTGACATATAAGAACATCCACAATCAGGAGATGTTATGATTCTAATGAGAATGTATTAAGTAATATAGTATTATTAGGCCCAAATACTGTTCACAAATACATGTCTTAAGAAATATAATAGCCTTCAATGTATGTTAGTTACTTGGTAACAATCGATGAAATAATTAACACCCCAATATCTTAATGAAATATTTTTCTTTAAATAATTATATATCTTCAATAACTTGTGATACACAAAACATCATGATTTATAAAATCATATATATTATTAATATTATATGTGTTTGTCATTTTCTAGTTGTTTAATTTTGGAGTATGAGTAGGAATAATAGATTTCTGAAATATATAATTGTTCTAATCATTTATAATTTATTAATTAATTCTTTGTGATGAAGAACTCAATTCATAGAAAAGTAATATTATTCTTTATAAATACTTTTTTAAATGATTATTTTTTGGTTTTTGATAAAAAATATAATTAATTTATGTCACTATTATAAAATCTATTTGATAAAATAAGATACATTTTTGATATCATCAGTTAAATATTATATGAAGATTATTTTTTAATAATTACTTTGAAATGGTTGTTTTTTCAATTGATATTGAAAAATATTAAATTTTATTGAAAATTGTATTTTATTATAATGTATTCGAATAGTAAAATTCTGTTTTAGATTAAATTTATATTTTTATTAGATCCTATTTATTTATATTATGGGGTTTTAAATGGATTTTTCTGTAAAATACCAGTTACTTATAAAAAAATTTCATTTCATTCTGGAATTATATATTGAAATTCATTATAAATGTATAATAAAATATGATGTATTTATTGAAATTAATTAAAATACTAAAATATCATATTAACCTCACCAATGATTGTATAAATATAATTTATATTTCTTATAAGTGAAAATATGATATATTAATATCATGCTTAAGAAAATAAATGACTTCAAAATGAAAAATCAAATGTTAGTATTTTTTTGAAAAAGAAATGTTTTCTTAAAATTTTATAATTAATATAATGATTTAAAATAAAATTTATCAACATAGAATATATTAATAAACAAATATTTTTTTATTAATATTATAAAATAATTTTATAATACCTTAACAAATTTTTCAAAGCGTCATAAAATCTGGTACAATTTTAAAATTGGTATTTTTTTAAAAAATGGTGATTTTAATTTGAATTTAAATTTATAATATAATAAAAAATATTTTCATTAAATGAATTTAATTTTTTAAATCTAATTTTTTAAAAATGGTATCAATGAAATATTTCAAGTTTTCTAAAATAGTTGAATTTTTGGTGAATCGTTGAATATAGTATTTTATTGTATTTAACAAATACATTAGTTATTGAGTCATGGATGTTGTGCGGAAGAAGAAAAACCATAATATTTGACTATACATCACCATTTAAATTATTTATTCATAATAATACAAACTATTTAGAGTCTTGATCAAAAATAATAATCAAGTGAATAAAGTAATCAAGACACACCCCTCTCATCTAATATAAATACCGCCCCTCACCACCTCATCTCCTCACACCTCCAATGCCTTGTATCCTACATATTTTTTTCTTAATCACCTACCCAAGAATATTCCTAATATCAAAGACCTACTAGTCTCACTAAAAGTTCAAAACCATGTATTTTAATGAGGTTCTCAATGAGAACAAAATCGAGATGTAAAATCCTCTTTTATTTCATTTTATTTTTCAGTTCAATTTATTTTATTTTATTATTATCTACTCACATCACCGATACAAGTGAAATTATAAATTTATTTTATTACACAAAATTTATTTTTATTTTGTTTAATTAATATCCATCATCAATCCTATCCTCATCTTCTTCTAATTTAAAAAATGTAAACATCATCTATCATGTGTCGATTTAATATCATAGTTGATGATGTGTTTTCATTTTCCATTTCTTCCTTCAAGGATGGTCATTAAAAATTATTATGGATAAATAAGAATTTATGATATGAATTATATGTTATATTATTTTCATGAAACAATATATAATATTTATATTTAATGAAATTATATAAGTTCATGATACTCGTACAAACTACAAAAAATAAATTAAATCATTTTCAATAATATTCTATTTATTCAACCATCCTCTTCTCAGAAATAAAAAATTTATATAGTATATATTCAAATTATAGAAACATATTAATACTATTTCATTCAACATATGAAGTTTTTCATACACTCTATATAAAAATTCTTAATTATCCAACAATGGAAACCATGAAATAATTGCACCTGAAATAATAAAAGTAATAACATATTTTCAATAAATGGGTGGAAAGGTGTTATAAAAATATTATATAAGAAATTATAAATATAAATATACATCTATAATAAATTAATAATACTTATTAAATAATTCTAAATGTGTTTTGGAGATGTTTTAAGGTAGTCAAACCTGAGGTAGGGGAATTTCCCTTAAAACACTCTTTTAATTTCATTTTTTACAAAATTCAAAAGGACTGTTCTTTTTTAACATATACAGAATGAGTGAATTTTCCATGTTTCATGAAACATTATTTTTTTGACGTTTTATATATAATATCTCATGAATATTTTCTGAGAAAATGATTTCTATTATATGAGTGTAGTATCCCATTGAATTAAGTGATTTTTTCTCAATGGTTTATTTTTATTATCCATGTATTATTGGTTTATGATCAGGTTCTGGTTCATGGAGATTGTGTATGATGAAGGGTTGGACCAATATGTCCCAAAAATTCATTTGGTATGTTTGTGTTATATTTCTACTATAATGGTTGTTCAATGTATAATTATCATGGTTACACCATAAGGTAGCTGTGAGGGTTACATCATAAAGTAGCCATAAGATAATCAGTATAAGGTAGTCGTGAGGGTTACCAATCCTATGGTAGCCGAAAGGGTTAAAATATTATTTATGTAATTCCCCAAGTTTCCTAATTGGGTTTTACTATATTTTATAGAAATATCATTGTTTCAAAATGTAATTATACGATACTTTAATGGTGGAATGTGCATCTTTGTGATACTGATTTCATATATATATATATATATATATTCATGGACTAATAGTTTCCTTCTATCATTTTATATCACTTACTAAGATATTCGTTCTAATCCAAAATTTTAGAATGTTTTTAGAGTTTTTAAGGATTTTTATGATAAATTAAAATCCCCGATGAATGTTGTGAAAAAGTCTCTTGAAAATAATTCAGGTTTTACTAAAAACATATTTATTAAGGAAGAAATGGACACTGTTTTAGTATTATTCACTTTGTATTATTGTTGGCTGTTATGTTTGAATCATGACCTAATTATCTAAAAAAATAAACCAAAAAGATGTTTTGGAATTTAATAATTCAAATATAGTATAAATAGTATTATTATGTAATCTTTATGGTTGATAACTTATATTGATACATGAATTGATCAAAAATAAATGTAATATTTTAAACAGGGATATTTTCTGTTAAATTTCTTTTCGTTGTTCAATACAAGATAAATTTTGAAATAATTTAAGAAATTTATTTATTTTAAATTTATAAAAATTGATTCTATATTTAGAATCAGGAGGTCCGAATTTATTAAATAAGTATATTTTATTTTTGATCTATATTTGTTGTAACTTTATTAATTTCTATTACTATAGTAAATGATAAATCTTGTAATTAAAGAAAAAAATGACAATGATTATAAAAGGATCTTAAGATATGAATTAATTTTATTGGATAATTTAATTTCATCCAATGTTTTCAAACATTTTTTTATTTCTTGTTATATCACTTTGGATGAGATTATAACCTTTATGATATTTTATTTTAGAAATGTCTAACATATCACACACTTATTTTTAATAGGTATAATATTTTTAATATGGTGTCGTCTAGAGGATATCATTAAATATAATTTTTTTAAAAATATAAAATATATCTATTTGTCATTATAATTTATTTTTTTAATTTTAGTGAATATATAGTTATCTTAAATGATTAGATAATGCTGATGTACTAATTTTTCAATTAATGAAAAAATAAAACAAATGATTTAAAAAAAATTAAAGTACTATAATATGAGATACATAATGTGATAAATAAAATTCCCATATTACCATGAAACATTAGAGTGGTGTTAAAATAATTGATTCAAATCATAATTATCCTCTGTATGTTATTAATTTCAATGTAAAGAATTGTGTCAAAATTGATAATAATAATATTTTATGAAAATAATATTTTATTAATTTATTTAAAAAAATATATATTAAATTAGGATAAATTAGATCATATATATTCTAAAATATCACTAATTATCCATTATTGAGTCATTATTTTTCTTATATGTAAACGTGTTATCCTTTATGAGTGAAAAATATGTTACCACAGTTAATGCGGAAATATGTTAATTAATGGGGTTAAAAAAAAGATAATGTTTAAAATAGAACTAAAACATGAACAAATTTTGGGTTTTGATGATATTTCAATCATATAATACCCTAAGTTATAATTTATAACCATGATCAATGTATAACAATCTAGATAGTTGAACCAAAAAATTCTTCGAAAATGAAGGAGTTACCCCCATAACTTATATTTTGATAAAAATTTAATTAAAAAATGGCTGATAATATGTAATAAAAAAATCAATAATGGATTAATAGATAATAATATGGTAATGTAAGAAATGTATTATAAATATGAGAATAGAGATCATGCATATGTATGACTTACCATCTCCATGAATGGTGTAATTCATTTCATATCTCTAATTTTTATGAATGACTATAATTATTTATATAAATAATATATATTAATTTTATACAATTATTAAAATCCTTGAAATTATAAGAATCATGATCAATTTATGTGGATCTAGAAATGATAACAAATGGATAATATCTTTAGACAAAATAATTTTTTTGAAGTGTTGAATCATTCTCTCATTTCTATGGTAATTCTGAAGAAGAATTATAATTAGATTCAAGTGTTTTATATTGGATAGCAATGATTTATTCATACCATGATTAGTAAAATATACCATTACAAGTTTTCCATTGTAGTGGAGAGAATATGATTCCTCGGTAAGGTTCAGTTACACAGAATAATACTGGAGTGATCTGCCACCTGTGTGGTAGGTTAGGTAACTTACATAGACCGAGCCCCAGACCACTGATAGAGTATTGAGGCTGTGATAGGATTGGACATCTACAAAGGTTCTGTAGGGACACATGAATGATTGGTAGTGATAGAAGAGTTAGACAGAATTAATGTTTTCGAAAGGTTTCTTCTACCCCGCATAATTCTATCAGTCGGAGTTCTACTAGCCATTGAAGATGAGAAAGTAGACATGGTACTTCTAGGAATAAGAACCCATAATAGCCTAGTGTTGCATCTTATGGGACTCATACTACTACATAGAGAAGAGTTGTAAGATAGTTTCATGTAGTTCTGCATGTACTTTTTTATAGCGAGGAAAATATATCAAACAATAGAGGTACTATTTTAGTATATTCAATGCCTCCTAGTTCGTTACTTGATTCTGAATCCAATAGTTATATTTTATCTACAAAAATTTGAAATGATTAGGTCTGGAAATGGAGTATATATGTGGGGATATTAAGATCAATACATCGTTAGATGTACGTCCGATAAACATTAATTTTTGAAAAGGGAGTTCTCTTGAGGTTGGTGAGTATCATTTTATATGGGATCTTTATAACATCAAAATTTCATGTTTCACTTAATTTTTGGTCTGGAATAGTGAATAAAATACTAATACCACATAGATTATTACCATATGAGTGTTCACATTATGATTTCAAGGGGTGGCAGTTATGTTCATAATGGTTTATGGGATATCCAGGAATCCAATGAAGGGCATGTTCATTTGTAACTGGGGAGGATTACCACGCTGGATTCAAGTATTTTTCTATATTATGGGGGTGTAATGTAATATGTATTTACACTCATTTTGGACATGTTAAATGAAATGTTTCATAAAGACATATAAGGGCTTCAACCTAAGATATATTTGGAAATATACAATTGAGCTCATTCATGGAGAGGAGTCGGTTTACATTCAACCATATAGAACATAAAAAATAAAGGAAAAAGCTATAATGATTCAACAATAGTAGTTGTGGATAAGTTATGAATCCTTCTGATTATGTCGCCTAGGGGTTCCCCTTCTTGTTTTCAAATAAGACTAATTAGTGATTAGGCTTATATGTCGATTATCTAATGTTGAACTATAAAAAATGAATAACCATTATCCTCTTACATGCATCGAATATATCATTGACTAGTTCAGGGGATCTTGTGTATTCTTAAATATTTACATTCAATTGTGGTATCATAAGTAGAGAGTTAAAACTTCTCATATACCACATACATCAATTCAATTCTGGTATGTCCTACATGAGGTTGACATTATTTTGTTCATTATAATTAACTATATGAATGTTTTTATTTCATTGGAAAACTAAATCTTCCAACTCAACCTAGATCGGTTTGTGTTCATTTTTGTGGATGAAACCATGGTGTAATCCATGATTAATAATGAAAATTATAAATATATTGACATCATCATGTGTACACAAAGATACAACCATATATACTCCAATCTATATATATTTTAATTCTATATTGATTAGGTATATTTCATGGGTCACATCTTCTAAGAGGATGGTATGTTAGTGGACATAGATAAGCTACATGAAGTAGGTTATTGGGAGAAAAATAGGAGAATTTATGATCTTTGAAGCATTTTGGGCATGTTGTGTATTATTATAGCTTCATCCTGGAATTATATCAATTTAGAATCACCTCTATCAAGCATGAAAAATAAGTGGTAATGTTTAATTAGTCTGTTGAATGTGATAATGAAATCAAATAATTAAATATGCAGTTGAGAACATCACCGGTATTGATCCTACCCGAGCCAGTAGAGGAATATATAGTTATCTATGACGTATCTGGGATAAGGCATGGAACAATGTTGATTTAGGGATATTGAGTTATGGTTGATTGATCATGGTAGTTTTGGCCATATGAATAGAAATTCCCAACACATGAACTCAACTAATCTATAGTTTTTATGCCTTGAGGTTTGGAAACATCATCCATTGGTTAAAAATTTACTATCTATACCAATCACAAGAGTTTAATGTATGTATTTTCGTAGTGAGATTTGAATATTCAATAGTGTAGGAGGGTCAAGTATGTGATATAATTTTACTATGATATTTAATATAGACCCAATAAGGTAAATAGTTCTTCCAATACATTGAGTAGAAAAAATTAGACTTAGGAAGTTCAATAGTCTTGTTCTTTATGGATGATGATGGCATTGATACCTAAGTTGAATATTGTGATATAGGAGAGACCGAAGCATATGAATCTAATATCCTTATTAGTAGAGTCTACAATTTTCATCCAAGTCATAGAGATATAGTATAAAGATCAGGATTTTCGGACATTGAGGTAAATCCTTAAAGGTGGGAAGTCAACTTTTAATTGGAATATATGTGAAAATGAGATCATCTAGGTCAGGGTACATGTTTGTTTGAATATATGTATGCGATATGATTTTATGTGTGAAATTAATCCCATGAAGTGGGTGGTTCATATTTGTCTTACCAAAATGTGTCATTACCTTTGACGATAGTATTGCTGGATGGGCATGAAAAGGGTGATTGCATGGTCTGTGGCATAATGTTTAACCTGTAAACTGGTTAAAGTTGAGAATCAACAACATATTGGTTTGAAATATCTATTTCCCATTCCATAGGAATCTAAGATTATGTTACCTAGTATTTCATGGTTGTTATTTTGAGTAAAACTCAGAAGAATGATTCAATATGGGGGGTTGAGGATTGATTGATTATTGTGGCACATTTCATGCATATTCTACAAAATATCAATAGATAGGTTATGGGATTTGTAAGTTTGGGTGATAGTTTGTCTGTACAGAGTGACACGTAGTATAATTTCAGACTATCACTCTTGTTTCACTTCGAACATCTAGAAAGGTATTCATAAGGATCTTGGTATGAATGTATTTCTTAGCATGGATTTCCACTCACAGTGCGATGGAAATTTGGAACGTTCCATTAATGATTTTGGAGGATATACTAGGAGCATGAATTCTATACTTAGGAATGTATTCATAAAATCAACATGTTATTGTTGATTTCTCATACAAAAAAAATATTAGGGGACTATTTTTATGGTACCAAATGATTCTTTTCCTTGAAGACCATGTAAATAACCACTATAATAGATGGAGGCAGGTGATTCTGGGTTTTTGGGACTGAGTCTCATGAATCATACATCATATAAGGTTCATCTGATTCGTAAATATATGATATTGATATATTTTACAAAATTTTATGTGGATCGACATTGATGGACCCGTGAGTTTAAAGAGTGTGATATTTTATTTCTTCGGGTTTCACCTATATCGGGTCATTAGAGGACACATATGCAAGGAATGTTTTCACCTTGTTTTCTTGGAAATTTTGATAATTTGGATAGTATAGTGCTGGTGGCATACACATTGGAAATTACACAGGGGTATTGTTATTTGCCTAAAATGTTTTTGTCTTAACTTTAGTAGTTTAACCCTAACCCATCACATTTTATTGATGTTGATTATATTGATCTTGACACTAATGTGTCCTTTGAGGAGTAACTGATACATGATATAGATTTTAGTGAGAATGTTCTACAAGGACTGATTGTGAATATATTTTGAGTGGTATGTTGACATGGACGTGTTATAGAGAAAATATACTAGAGATAAGAAGATACATGGGAATAGTGGAATAAAATATTTACCTCGTAAAATTATATTTTATGGGGAGTGAATCTTGTGGATAGTCTGTAAAAATGTGGGTAGATTTTAAGATTCAGAACATTTATGATGATGTCTCGAGCATTTTTTTCATGTACGCTTTTGTCTTGTCATGGTTATAATTTTGTTGGGTGTTTACATTGGGTATTTTCATTTGAAATTGGAAAACATTAGAAAGAAGAGTTGTAGTGCATGGTTAAAACATGGTTATAAAAAATTGTGTGGTATAGCCCTAGAAATCATGTACCCTATATGGAGAGACGAGAGATAGTGCACAGTTGGAATGATTTTTTTCCAAACTATGTATCTTATATCTAGAAAATCAAGAAATCATAAACATATGTGTTTTTACTGTTTACAACATGGTTTTAAAATCTGTGAAACCCTGATATGAGGAATATAGTTTAGGCGCATAGTTTGGAAACTTGTGTGCCCCAACACAAGAAATTATGCATGTGATTTTTAATACATTGAAAATATTAATTAAAAATTTGTAACCTCCTCGTATTAAACTGAAATATTCCCATCTTAGAACAAACATTTCTTCAACTTTCTTAGGGGCTATAATATGGATTCCAAGGATTCTATAACTGTATAATAGAGAAATTAATGATCTTATTGAAGGATTTTCACCACTTATAATATGCAATCTCTTCATATGTGGTTTACTCTCTCTATTTCTTTTGATCCAAGATAAAAATTAGTATTTTATTCTATATATTTGTTGTTGTAGATCTAGGTTTTCTTGTATCTTAATCAATTTGATTTTTTATCTTAGATTTAGATAGTGGATCTTCCACGCCATTGCGATCTTGATCATTCCAATTCAATTTGGCTATTTCTAGTTCAGTAAGCGTTCATCAACAATCTTTATGTAGGTGGTATAAATTTCAATTCCCATAGTCTTTATTTTAATTTAGTTTATGTAATTGTGAATCTTTTTTTCAACGTAGGAATTTTTATCTTAAAAGAGAGAGTAATTAATTATTTAATTAATTAATTGTATCGTGAATCATTAGAATGAGGTGAATAAGAAATTAGTTGAAATTGTGACAATGATTTTTTTGAATAATAGGAAGTTGAATGGGTTCATTAGTGTGAATTAATAGAATGTTTAACAAAAGATTATCAGTTTATGGTTTATGTAAATAAATCCTGATAAATAATTTAATAGTGAATTATTCATAATATTCAATGTGATTAATGTGAATAACCATGATTAAATTTCTAATTCATGGGTAGCTTTTTTGAGAATGATTAATAATACTGTTTATGATGCTTAAACCTGATGAATATGAAATATGTGATATATGTGATGTTGAGTGTGGGAAAAGGACTGATGATTCAAAACCCCAAATGTGATAACAAAGAGTGTGAAAAAAGGAGTGATGATTCAAAATCACATATGTAATAAACATGAGGTGTGAGATAGGTATGGATATTCTAAATACTCAATGGGTTCTAGATATAATGTTCTTCGAAACAAATATTACAATTAGACTATGGTTCCAAGTGACCCAGTTATGAAAATGTAATTGAATGAATAATAAAAGTCATGAGAGAATGAATTATAATACCATTTGATATATGGTTTAGAATATTTTTACAGTTGAAGAAGGTATTTATGGATTGTTTGTAATTGTGATCCTATATAATCATGTTTTTAATTTAAGAATAATGATTTTTTAAAAGATATTACTTTACTTATTATTATTTTTTCTTTATAAAACTACATTCACTATTATAGGTAAGATATTTATTTAGACACCGTTGGTGGTGGCCTACTTATTTTTACTCACACCCAATTCATTCTGCCGCCTCATTATTCTGACAAAAATCATGTTTTCAAAAATATGATAAGGGAAATAAATCTATGTTAGATGGTTGAGTTATAATTGAGAATATATGATGAAACCTAGCATTATTTTGGGACCCACTTGGGGACTTTCCATTGTGTATTTATTTTGGTTTTTCATATTCACACTTACGACTTATAAGGAATGAAATTTATACTACTTATGTTTTTATATGGTTATGGTGTTTTCATTTATCATGCTATACTGTTCTGTATTAGTAATGGTATGATTCTGATTATATTTTTACATCATTTTGGAGATTTTCTATTTATATTTTTTATTTTTATTTTATGATAATGATGGAATATTATACCCATGGTTTATATATTAATCCTTGTATACTAGTCATCAACATCTGACATATAGGGGGGGTTATTTTTCTACGAGCTCAACGCTCCAACATGTGGGACATAAGATGTGATGTTATTATAATAAGTGGTAAAATGAACCAAAACATCTCAAAAAACCATTATATGACCATATTTATTATATGAACCATATAGGATCCATAATAATTCATTTTGGAGCCTTGTTACATTAAAAATATAGTTATGAGTTTTTATTTAAAAAAATCTACTTCTGCGCCACTCCCCTTAGTTATAAAAGGCCAAACATTCCCCTCTTCTCCAGACACCATCAAACACTTTTCGTTCTGCCAATCCCTCCCCAAATGAATTCCCAAAATCACTAATATATTCCCGAAATCCCTATTTTTCACATAAAACTAACCTAGGAAGGATTTTTGAGAAAAAATAAGATGGATACCTGAAGAAGGTGTAACGTTCATCAATAAGAATTTTTGTCTTATTTCTTCCTCCATCTACTTATATTATTATTATATCATGGTAATATAATATCCTCAGAATATTCTATATACTAATATTTTTTATCTTAAAATCATGACCTATAACACACACCACTTCTATAAAATGATTTATGATGTCATCATTGGTGAGGGTGGTGGATTTCCTCTTTGAATAATGATGTCATTCATTTTTTACATTACTTCCACTCACAATTGGACATAATGAAGGACTTATTGTTTATATATGGTATTTTTAATATTATAATACTTTTTAAATTAATATATATCATATAACATCATCCATTCCATTTTTTGAGAATACGATAATGCTGATCTTGTGTACTGTGGACTACCAAATCATGTAGCGATGTGATTCGTTCAGTATTTACATGTATGGTTATAATTATGGGTTTAATTTTACTATTTGTTACATATGGCATAAAAATGATTCTATATTGATAATATAGTATTTATGTAACCCCAAAAAATACAAAAATTTTACCTTTTTATTGAATAGTGTTAGTGACATGCAAATCCTAGCATAGAAAAAAATATTACACCCCAATAATTTATAATATATGTATTTTATAATAAATGTAATTTCTTTGATAACTTATTATACATGAGACATTTATTTTCTTCAATATATTTCATTATAATCATAACCATGTTTTACTGAACAATACTATATTATTTTAATTATTATTTAATATGATAGCAATCATGAAAACCATTGTAATGGTGGGAATTAATAGGATTTAAATACTTATGAAATTATTCATTTTACACATCTTTATAAATTATCTATTTAATATTAATAAAATATGTATCACCCAAAAGAAAATGAAATGTTTTCTAAAAAAATGTATTTTTTCTAAAAGATGACTTCATCGCCCTTTGCAAACATATTTTAAAATTAATTCTTAACACCTTTAAAAAATTATTTCACCAAGTAAATATATATTTTTAATCATAATATTTATTTTATTTTATTGTGAATTTTTGGTAATTTTCTAAAATTTTTAATTCTTTGATGAATAGTAAAATTTATGAACTTTAATTCAAAATGTTTTTTTCTTTTATACAATTTATATTGATTAACTATATTTTTCATTTGTTTTCAGGTAAATATAGTTAATATTAATATTAATTAAGCCAATTTAGGCCACTGAAATAATTTTTACAATAACATTAGAAATTAATGAATTGTAAACTTTTGAATATATTTACTTATAAACCCTATATTTCCATCACATTTTTGGGATTAATTTTAAATGAAAATTTCCAAATACTATGGATTGGATTTAGAAAAATTTATTCTATATTTTTAATCCTAATAATTTCAAATTTATAATATGTTCAACTTAATTTTATAAAATAATTAGTTGTCCATGTTGTAAACTTTAAATAAAGTGATTAAAGATAAAATTGGATTACCAAGTGTCAAAATAAAATTATAAAGATATAAATAACCTAAAAACTATTATAAAACTATTTAATATACATATTTATTTCACTAAAATTGGAGTTTCAATAATGGTCCATTTTGGATCCTTTTTTCCAAATAAAAAAAGTGAGATAACACAATTCTTTTCCAAAATTTCAACTCTATCCTCCCCTCCACATATAATGGCCACCCACTATCTTCTCGACTTCACATCAAAAAAAATTATTAGAAACTACTGATCCAAATAAATTTAATTCATCCATCATATCAACCTAGAATACTTATTTTATTTCATAAACCGAACCATTGAAGGATTTTGAGAAAACCTAAGGAGCATATCCAAGGGAGAGGAAATGTTCTTTAATAAGAATTTTAAATTTATTTCCTAATCAACATCTGTAAATTAATTTCATAAAATGATGATATTATAACCTCATTACAATAATTATAATAATTATTTTTTTATTCTAAGTTCATTATTACACTACATGTGTTTATAAATCTTTTTTTCCCGAATAAGTTAAATTTTCATTGATTATTGCATTACAAAAGTTCAATCATTCCTTTCATACTGCACTAAATCAGCATATGTAAAATGTAATACAAATATAGAATATTTTAAATGCAACACCTAATTGGATTATGTTACACACAACACTGAATTGACATATGTTACATGCAATACTAAGTATATATGGAACATCGTTTTATTATAATAATAATTTAAATGAGAAAATAATAACCAATACATTAAACATATTAACATGGATAATAATAAATTATTTTCAAATATTTTATTAATTTATTTATATAAATATGACATATTTATAAATAACGATATAATTTTATATATTTCTTTATATGTGAAAAAATATAATGTTCTCAAATGAACTAGTTTTAATGTATTTATGTGAAAAATAAAATAAAAAATTAATTTTCTACAAATTTAGAAATTTAATAGGGTAAAATAAACATCTTTTTTGAATTTATAATTTTCAAAGTGTCTAATGAATAATATTTGTAAAATTTCTGAGAAACATCATTTTTTGATGAATAGTGAAAAATACTGGATTTTAATTCAAGAATACCTTTTTGGATAAATTTTTTTAATGATAAATTATATTGTAAATTATATTCAATTTTTAGTTATATTATATATTTATCATGTAATCAAATTTGGGTAATTGGAAAAAATTTCTCTATTATATTTAATATAAAAACATAGAAAACTTGTGATCATTTTTAGTTCCCAAATCTGTATTATTGACCCAACTGTGCAATTACGTTTTAATTAATTTTTCCACTTTTGTGAATGGAATTTGGAAAATTGGATTATATATTTAGAATAATAATAATATATAATATATAATAGGTTAAAAATATTTTTTTACTAAAAATATTAGTGAAAGTAATTAAAATTAATTACAATGATTAAGTTAACATTTAGCTTAATTGGGGAAAAAAATTAATCATAAGAGCCTGAATGACCTATCCAATTGTATATCACATATTATCATTCTATTATTCTTAAATTAAACTTCCATTAATTATTTTTATGTATTGGATTATTTTTTAGGTAAAAATGTGCCTACACATAACTTGTTTTTAAAATTAAAAGTGGTTCTATTCTAACCACTATAAAAGGTCACAACATCTCACACTTCTTAACAACAATCAATCAAGTTTTATTATCCCTGATTTAAACATTAAATTCTTAAAATCCCTCCCTTACAAAAAATCACTTCGGTGCAAACCAAAAGGACTTACCAAATTATGAGGTCACACCATCCCGTACATTTTTCCTTTATTTTATTTCTCCACACCCTAAACACTTATTAATCCATGCTAGTATAACCAAACAAGTATCTAAAAAATTCTAGGATTTTTTATACTATGGTTTTAAACTACACTTACACACAGATTCATCTAATGGGGTACGAACATATTGTTTATCCGTATGGTGAACTACCACCTAACTAAATGATGATTGTTCGTTTTCCCCTTTACTGCCTCTCATGGTGGAAATAATTTTGGAAACTCTATTTATATATTTAATATATTATATTTAGTATTTATTTTATGTTATATAATTTTTTTACAACATATAACATTTTTACTTTACATTTGGTGTAAATATTATAATTTCGTTTGAGGAAGTGTGGACTATCGCCCCCTCAAGGTGATGTGATTTGTTCAGGCACCACATGGATTGTACTAAATATGGGTTTCATAAAATTATATGATATATATGGTATTATAATTATAATATAATATTGATATATATACATATATATATATATATATATTTATATGAATTTTTATTTCTCTCATTCATTACAATAATATAAACGGAAACATTGTTCTTGCATACGTACGGCTTACTATCTCTATGAACAGAATATTCCATTTCATCATTAAATATTATATTGATTATTAAAATAAAAATATAATCTATATACATGATATTTTCACGTGGTTAAAATAATTTAAATCCTGATAAATTTTTAATGACCAAAGATACAACAAATTGAGACACATGTGATAAACAAAGTGAATATTATCTGAAGTCTAACCTTATCATAGGAATGTTGACAAGAAAGTATTATAAGGTCATAAAAACCCATATATGGAATTAGATATATGAATATAATTATGTAATATATATATATATATATATTATACTTATATTTAATTTTAATGATCTTATATGAGTACGAAGAGAGTCAAGACACAAGGTTAGGGGATTTCATCTCATTTTTTCTGTGAGATACAATCTTCATTCAAAACTCTTTACTTTTGAGTTTTGTATATAATTACAAAGTATTTAATTATTTATTGTTATAAATAAATTTTTGATTATTAAAATTTAAATTATATGTTCTTTATTTCATGTGGTTAATGATTCAAATGATAACAAATTGTTATGATTGTTTTGTCTTAATTTTCCCACTTTGAGTAACATGTTTTATGATGAACAAAAATTAATTTTTGATGTGCTTATAATTAAATTTAACTTGTTATAAGTTGAATTCACATCATTTAATTATATTTTAACCTTCATGTATTTTATGATTCATACATAGAGAATATTATCCAATGATATCATGGGGTAAGATTTTATTGAAAAAATCTCATATTGTTTATGATTGTAATTAATTTATTGAAATGTAATGTTACATATCTATAGAACAATCATTATTTTTCTTCTACTATGTTTATTTATGATATATTTATGTATTATTTCTATTTCATTTAATATTAAGAACTTAAGATATTTATGAAAATATTTTTTGAAAATAAGGTTATATTCATTCATTATTTGAAAGTCTATATTATTCCAAAATAATTTTTTCAAAAATATTTTCCATTAATCCATGAAAATAATTTTCATGTATGAAATTATTTTAATTTTTATCATTTTAAACGATCTATATATATTTTTTCAAATCAATTTTCCAATATATTGGTTTTTGAAAATGATTTATGTTTTAAAGAGATTATTTTAATGAATAAAAGGAGGTTTTTGAAATCAAATGTTTTTAAAAGATATCCCCAAATTATTTCCCATCTAATATAACATCCATTTGTGTTAATCATGAATTTATGGAAAAATTAGTCAATGTTTTCATTCATATTATTTCAATGAATGGATTATGTTTTTCTGGAATGATATTTATGAAACCCATTTATCTTCCATTTTTTATATGCACAGGAAACATGATTCCTTTCATAGGTTATGCTTTGATGAAATGATTATGAAACCTATATTTTTTCATAGGTTAATAAAAGATTAAATTATTATGATAGCCATTTTATTTCATGGGTTATAATATAATTTTTTCTAAATTTGTGGTACATGTATGTATGATTTCATTATGAGATGGGAGGACCTATATATACGTCCATTGAATTGGGTAAACATTTATATCTCATGAGATAATTTGTTTTGGAAAGATAAATTCACTCGGTTCAGTATTAAAAGGGTTAAAATAAGAAATGAACTTGGTCTAGTAATATAAAGATAGAATGAGTAGTGAACTCAATTCAGTAAAATAATTATAAAATGTGATGTGATACCAATTCGAAAAGGGAATTTGTCCACCGAGATTGACTTGGCAGCAATTCCTTGGCTACTATGGAAATAATTATATATGATTATGTGTTAACTTCAATTACATGGGTTATTCCTACGTTATTCATTCCTGGATTATGTTCTTTTTTCATTATGATTAATGTCTTATAAATATTTATTTTTTATTCCATGATTTTGGTTTCTGGTCATTGATATCTAGGGTATGATCTTTTATTTTCATGATCATGTAATCATGCCCTTATTTTTAGGATTATGATTATGTTTCTCTCTTATTTATCGTCACAAAACTTCTGAACTCACAACTTTTTATGTTCTTATTTACCATATTATGGTGATATTTATTGTGTTTGATGTTTATAAGAAGGTTTCTAGTCCAAAAGTACCTAGTGGGAGATGATTTTTCTCATTTATGTACCTGATTTTATGTTTCTAAAGGCACTAGACTAGTGTGGTCATTGGGAATATTTTTGTAAAATTTTTAAGTATTCAACAATATTTATCAATGTAAATGTATGGAAAGCGATGGTAGTTATAGTTACTTTCATATATAAGTTGTATTTATCAGTTTGATTATATGATGAAAAAACATAGTGAGAACCCAAAGGAAATATTCAGGGATAAGTCTAAGGATAAAGAAAAGTATAGAAAAATTTCATTGAATTTTGATAAAGGATAGATTGAATGGGTTCCTATAAATAAATAAATATATATATATATATATTATTAGTGGATGGGGGAATAGCATAGATTCACCTTGGGGTTACAATTCTGAGAAGATATTTTGGGTCTGACTTGGGATAATCTAGTAGATGAAAACATGCCCTACTAAACACCAGGTTCGAAAATCCCGTGTGGTATTTATCCAAAATTCATAGACTCGACACGAACAATTATGATGGATTTAAATATAACATGGTTATTAATAACAACGGATAAACCTATGGATTCATATATTAAGGAAGGCATACAAATATAGACAACCGATAAGTGATTTTTCATGATTATGTGGTTCCTTATTATGATATCAGTTCTTTACTATATATTTTAGCTTTTATTCAATGGCTATAACATAAAGGAAGCACATTAATCGAGATTTAAATGGACAATGAAACACTTTAAATCTTGATATACAAAATTATATTATAGTAGGAATGAAATTTTTTTGTTTCGATGGTAGCCTAAATCTATCAAGATATTAATCATGGTGGACTTCTGAATTAGAAAATAAGGAAACAACATTTTGTTAATTCATTCACGAGGAATCATTTACCTTATTTTATAGGGTATTCTGATCCATTTTTTAAGGATAATGGTGTTGTGAAACTATGTAAATATTCTTCATTCAATGGTATTTCAGGAATGAGAATGTTTTTCAGGATGTTTTATCATTTAGATGGTGAGGAAGACTGATGGTGCACTAAAATAAAAAATAAGAGGCAACAAGGGGAGATTGAATCCATTGATGATGACGAGTTCATGAACATATTGTCCAATAATTAATTTCCTTTGATTCTTGCTAACATGATGTTCGAATAGTTCATTTAGTTGACAAATTTTGGGGATGAATTTATTGGCACCTAAGTGGATAATATCATGATACTTGAGAGGCACACATCTAGAGTTATCATCTAACCTAAAATTAAATTTTATATGTTCATTATTGGACTAAATGCTCATATCAGTTGGTCGTTTTCCATAAGTGACATTAGTATTTACAAGGATTTTGTGTAGTGTACAATCAAGGTTAAAATAAAGGTTTTTAGTCACATATAAACCACAGGGTTTTGACAAGAAAAGTAATATGTAGTTTATTGGACACTCAAAAAAACATAGAGAACAGAAGTTGAGTTTTCCTTTATTCTATAATTGTTGGAATAATCATGGAGTAATTTGCCTAAAGTGGATAGTAAATTTTTTAAGTGTATAAACAATGGTTACTGGGAAAATGACTATTGAAATTTTGGGAAAAAATTTACTCCAAATGTTAATTGGGAGAATACTGCACGGAATGCACCTCCCCAAATTTAGTGATGCATGTGTATGAAGAATGTGCATTACACTAACCACTATCCACACCTAAGAGTTGATGATGATAATTGAATTTATCTACCTATTAAGAAGAGGGAAAATTAGATATCTAATAAAATTTAAATATTTTATAAGGGGTGTGATAATGGAATGGTTAATGGTATACATACCATAAACTCTATAATTATTAATGACCTATTTGTTTCTTAATATTCACACTCTTTCATATCTAATGAATTTTATTAAGGTGTTATGATTCTGGGGAAAAAATTACATATGGATTTAGCAGTGAAAACCCCTAATTGTACGTTGATTTCATCCCATGTCCATGATTCCTCTCGAGTTGATGTTTTTGGGAATGTGCATCATGAAAAAATTTTCATTCTTCATTTGGATGAATTTGATGTTTTCATAAGAATTGATTGGATTTATATGAATAAATCCAACAAATTTTTTTTGGAGAAGTGGTGTTTCATTAGATTTTCTAAACCCTTCTTTGATCATCCATCAATCTGATAATAAGAATAAAAATACTTTGGAGATTACATCCAGTGTATGGTTATTAATTCTCATTCAAATGTGTTGTTTATCTCAAGTTATTGGGGATAAAATTGATATTAATTATATGCCTATTTTTAGAGATTATTTGGATTTATATGTTGAAGAGATTCATATCCTCCCACTAATATGTGAAGTTTAGTACTCTATATATAACTCATTCATGGTTTTTCATGAATTTCAATGAGTACATACAGAATAACCTTTATTGATTTTCCGGGATTGGATAAGAACCTCCATTAAAATCATGATACGAATTTATTCAACGAAGTGTGTCCCCTTGGGGAGAACCTAGTCTCTTTTTGAAAGATAAATATAGGAAATTTCCACTCTGTATTAATTATGAGGAGTTAAAAAATATTAATCAAGAATTTGCATCCTCTTCTGCATATTTATGTCTTGTTTTATCAACTATGCAGTGTTTAATAATTCTCCAAGATTGATCATCATTCTACATATCATTAATTGAGGGTCTAGAAATATGATATAACCATAATGAAATTCTGTATAGTGTATGGACACTAGGAATATAATGCGATACATTTTTGTCTTAATAATTCCCCTGATATGTTAGTGAATTTAATGAATAATGTCTTTAGAGATTATCTCAACTAGTTTGAGGTAGTCTTTATAAATGATATTATTTTCTATTCAATGAGTAAATAAGATCATGAATATTACTTTATAATAGGACTAATGAACTTAAATAACGATAATCATTATGAAAAATTTAAAAATATTGAATATTGGATGAAAAGGGGTTCATTTTTTGGAAAGAGAGTATCACAAGATTGTATAATAATAGGCCTATAAAATATAGATGCTATTGAATGTAGGATTATACCACCCATGGTGACTGATATCTTTTTATTTCTTTGTTTAGAAGGATATTATCGATGTGTTTCGAAAATTTATCTTATCTGTATAATCCGTTGACAAAGTTAACATGGAAAAGGTCAAGTACCTCTAAATAGATGAATATGAGAAAAAATTCATGGAACTGAAGAAAATGATGATCAACACACATGTGCATACAATATATTGTACTATATAATAGATATTAATATATATTGATTCATCCAAGAAGTTATTGGGATGTGTTCTTATGAAAAATAAAATTATTCTAACTTATACCTCACAATAGTTGATGATTCATGAGAAAAATTAACCAAAACATGATTTGGAGTTAAATGCTGTATGGATTGTATTAAATATATGGATTCATTATCATTGTGGGAAATTTGATATATATATATACTAGAAAAAAAAATTCAAACATACATTCACAAAAAATATTTGATCATGGGTCAGAGAAAGTGGTTGTAGATGATAACGTCTTATGAATTATCAATATATTACCACCCTGGGAAAGAATACAAGGTGGTCGAGGATTTACTTCGAAAGGATCATGCTATATTATATATGATGGGGACCAAAAAAGATCAAATATTTCTGGAATTTCAAAGGCTGAATCTAGAAGTCATAAAGGAAGGGAAAAATATGATCTTTCTCAAATGAATTTCCAACCCTATATCTATATGTGGTGTATGGAGGTGTAAAATGAATATATAGAGCTGAAAATGAAATTTCAAATAGTTTCTGAGCCTGACCGTGGTAAGTGTTGAATGAAAAGGTTTTGGAACTGTGTATGTATTCCTTCCATACCATATTGGATTAAGGGGATGTAAGATTATTCTCACAGTTTATCAATCCCAATTGATCTTGGAAATATGAAGGTGCAAAGGGATTTGGGAGAATATTTATTTTGTGATGGAATAATGAAAGATATCATAAAATTTTTATCCCATTAATATATATGCCAAAAAGTTATTATTAAAATACAAAATTCTAAAGAGATGTCATATCAATCACCCATTCTAGAATTGAAATCGTAGAATTCCACTATGGATTTTTTCATTGGACTACAAAAAACCTCTACATGATTTAATGCTACATGGTTGGTAGTTGATATCCTAACTACGTTAAAACACATCATTACTATTAGAGAATATTTCTCAGTTGATCAAAATGACAGTATATACCTCAATTATGGTGTAAGGTTTCATTTAGTATCACATTTTATTGTATCAAATTGGGATCAAAGGTTTATCTCATTATTCAGGGAAAATATTTAGCAATATCTTCATTAGAAATGAGTTTCCGCACTACAAATCATCCTCAGATAGATGTTCTGTCTAAAATAACAATTTAAACCCAATAGAATATGTTTTGGTCAAGTTATCTAGAGTTCTAAGTGGTTGGGATAAACAAATTCCTCTATTTAATTTTTAATAAAAAATAGTTTCATGCTAGAATTCTATTTCTACCTTATGAAGAAATATAAGGAAATAAATTTAAAGCTCTAATGTTTTGGGATGAGGTTGGAAAAATAAATATATTCAGACCAAAGATCCCTAAATAAATGGATGAGAATGTTAAATATCGTTCATCAAAATATAATGGTAGCTCAAATTCTCTAGAATAGTTATTCTAATAATCGACGGTGTGATCTAGAATTTGGTGTTGGTGAGAAGATGTTTCTATTAATATCCCCCAAGAATAAATTTATGATATTTTAGAATAAAGGAATACTAAGCCCTAGTTATATCTGACCATTTGATATTATGGGTCATGTATGGATGTTACAATATTGGATGGAACATCTTTCAAATATATCTCATTTTCATTATGTGTTCCATATATATATCTATTAAGGAAGTACATTTCTCACCATTAAAATGTAATGAAATCTAAGGTCATACTATTGTATATGCATCTTTCTTTCGAGAAGAAACCGGTTTAAATTTCTGATCATAGAGAGAAATTTTGTCGAAATAAAACCACAATCCATGTTAATGTTTGGTGGAGAAATAACCAGTTAGAGGAAGATATGTGAGAACCTGAGGATATACTGATGTTCAATTATCTACATTTTTTTAACTGAGTGACAAAATTTGAGGGTCAAATTCATTTTAAGGGGGTAAAATGTAACACTCTGTGTTTCTAAAGACATTTCTTTCTCAAATAAATAAATTTTTATTAATACATTCTATTGAAGTAAATGAAGAATATCTTTCACATGGAACCATATAATCATACGTTACAAGGAACAACGAACTCTTATATGCTACATGCAACACCATTTTTCTGTATTTTACACGCAACATCGATTTGTTGTATGTTACACACAACACTTTGTTTCTACAAAACATCATTTCATTCATATATTTATTTAATAAAGATAATTAAACCTGTAAATTAAAATTACTAATATGAATTTTAATAAATACTTTTAAAATATTTTTTATAATGGTTTTATATTGTTTAAACATATTGATAAGGAAATATATAATTTATTAGTAATGTCCTTATACGATTAGAAATACTATTTTCTGAAATGAACATATTTCAATGGACTTTTATGAAATAACACAATATTATGTTTAGATAAATGTATAAATTTAATTTTATAATATAAACATAATTTTTTAGTTTATAATGTCTATATTGGAATAGGGATATTTTTTTGAATTTTTCTGTGCAAATTCATTTTTGGATGAATAGTGAAAAATAATAGATTTTAATTGAATGAAGCCTTTTAATAAAAATTATTATATTATTAAATTATGTTTAATATTATTTCAATTTTTTATGAGATAATATTTTTATCAGATAATTTAATTTCGGTCATTTAAATCAATTTAATCTTAAAATTAAATATAAAAACAAAGTATACTTGTGAACATTTTTACTTTTAAAACCGACACTGTCGACCATACTGTGGGATTAAATTGAAAATAATTTATTCCAATTATACTCTAGGAATTTGATAAAATGGATTAAATATGTTGAATCATTATAATTTATATTTTCTAATAAGTTCAAGACTTTTTCGGCCAAAAATTTTAGTGAAATTAATTAAGATTATTTACAACAATTAAGGTAAAACTAAGTTTAAGATTCATCAATATTAAGGGATCAAACTACCATTACACTTGTAAAAAATCAATTGGATGAAAATTATTCAGCCATGAATCGTACTTTATCTAGTTTTGTAGTTTTTTACAATATTTTTTAGGTATATCCATGGGTAGAGTTGAGTTGTTTTCAAATATTCCATGTGTTCCCCCTCCCTCCACTATACCGGGCCACCACCTCCCCCTATTCTTCACACATATCAATCCAAATATTATCATCCAACCTCTTCCAAATACACTTATAAATATACCTTCATACCTCATTTAATCTTCCCTTTGGTTTTAAATCCTTCCATGAAATCCCTTTTGTGGAATCCAAGAAGAGTTACCCAATTAAGAGGTAACACAATCCATCAAACTCCGTGCATATATTTTCTTTATACATTGAATCAAATTTTCATAGTAAATTCATGTATTAAAACCCTAAAATATAAAATATACTTGTATGTTTTTATTCTAATTGTTCAATTTATACTTACTGACACGTCCATATAATGGGTAACTAACATATTTCTTATCTGTACGACGAACTACCTCCCCACAAAATGATGATTGCAAATTTTTCCTTTAGCGCCTCTAATAGTGGACAATATGATAGTCCCTATATTTATATATTTCATATATTACATTTATTCATTCTTTAATAGTATTTATCTTTTTAAAACACATACCTTTTTACTATCCATTTGGTGTAAAAAGAATAATTTCATTTGAGGATGTTTGGAAGGCCACCCCCTCAAAGCGATGTGATTCATTCACACACATCATTTAATGTATTAATGATTTAATTAGTGAAATTATATGATAAATATGCTAACATAAATATACTATAATAATTATATAAAAACATATATAGATACTTATATGTCATTTTTTTCTTTCATTCAATGCTACAACAAAAACTGAAACGATGTTCATGTATACACCCAACTTAGTAACTCATTGAACGGTGTATTAAATTTCATATGTATATATTATGTAGATTATTATAATAAAAATATTCATTATATTAAAGACATTTATATGTATTTTTTTAATTTTTGAAATCATGATATAAGTATAAGGACCAATGAAATAACAAATTAATACACATGCGAATAATAAAGAGATTATTACCCGTAGTGAAACTTTAACATATGAATATTAACAAGAGGATAATACAAGTTAATTATAAATCCATATATGGTATTAGATATGAGAATATTATTATGTAAAATAAATATCACAAACTTATGTACATTATACAAAATTCTATTATGAGTATGAAAAGAGTCATGACACAAGGTAAAGGGATTTCATCTCACTTTTCCTTTCCATGAGATATAGAATTTCTTCAACACTACATCATTTGGAGTGGTGTGTATATTGCCCATAGATGTATTATATGATTCATATTAATAAATTTTTTTTTATGTAAATATCCAATCTATGATCTTTATTTCATGAGGTTAATATTTAAAAGCTAGCAAATCTGTAAGACAATTTTGTGTCAATTTTTCTTTTTTGAGACACTTGTTTTATTATGAGAATACCTTCCTTTTAGCGGAGATTATACATAAACATGAAATATTATATATTAAATATAATTAATTGCATAATATTTTAATCTTTATATAATTTCATTTTATTACATGGAGTGTTTGATACCATGTTTCTATATGGCATGAGTTTAATGAAACAATCTCATATTGTTTATGATTATACTACCTTTACTTAAATATTATGATCCATATCTAAAGAACATTGTTGAATTATATTCTATTATATTTAGTCTTGAAATATTAATGATTTTGAACCATTTTACCTCTCTCTATAATTTATGATATTTAAGAAAACCTTTTTATTGAAATATGACCATATTTATCTATTCGTTCAGAAATCTGTTTTATTCCAAAACCAGGATTTCAAAAACAAATTAAAAAATATTTTCAAATGATACATTAAGATCATTTTCAATCCAAAAATTATTTGAAAAATGTTTTTTTTAATTTTAAAATATATCTATATTTTATTTCCAATATATTTTAAAATAAATTTTTTCAAAACCGTTTAATGTGTTAAACTGTGTTTTCAATGGAAAAATGATATTTTCCACAATTAGTGTTTTTAAAAGAACTCTATAAATTAGTTTTAATATAAGATAATAACATTTTGTGTTACTCATAAATTTTTGAAAATATTTTTCAATTTTTACAGTCATACTTTATTTATCTAAATGTATTATGGTTTGATGTCATAATGTTGATGAATGATTTTTCTCTTCCATGAGTTCTATGCTTTTGATACCCACTTCCATTCATGGGCTATGATTTTATTAAATGATTATAAAACCTATCTTTTTTTTCATAGGTTGAGATATGATTACATGATTATGACACCAATTCCATTTCCTGCGCTATGATATGATTTTTCATTATTTTTTTTTAAATGAAAGTATTATTACATTATGATATGGGTTAGACTTATATCACAATGTAATATACTTGGTAAATATTTATATCTCACAAGATATACATGGATAAAATGAGAAATGAACTCGTTTCATTATTATAGGGATATAATGTAAAATGAACTCAATTCAGTAATACATGGCTAGAATGATGAGTGAAATCATTTCAATAATACATATCTGGAGTAGGGTGTGAAACGAGTTCAGTGAAGGACTAATTTCACCATGATGGCCTTGGTAGAAATGCATTAAATACTATGGAAATAATTATATATTCTTATATTTCTGCCACAATTCCTTGTTTTCTTCCTATATTTTTCTATCATGACTTATGTTATTTCTTTATTTATGATTAATGTCTTGTGTACTCATAATATGTATACCAGGACTCATGTTTATGATCTATTATTTGTCATGTATGATCTCATATTTTCATGATCATGTTCTAATACCCTTATTCTCGTGATTATGATTATATAACTCCACTATTTACACTCACTAGGCTTATGAGGTAACACATTTTTATGTTTCATTCCCATATGTTATGAAAATATTTATTATGTTTGATGTTATAAAGAAGGGTTCTAGTCATGAAAAACTATGTGAGAGATTATGTAGCTCATTTATATACCAGTGTTTATGTTTTCATATTTCACAATGCACCAGAATAGTACAATCTTTATGTGTCTATTTTGTATCATGCTTAATTAATGAAAACATTTATGTAATGTTAATGTATTAAAATATAGGGTTTCTATAGTTGGGAACTACAACCTCATGCTCTTCCATTAAATGGGTAATTAAAACAGATTTCATGTGTATGGGGGATTACTGCCTCACAGACCAATGTTACCACCTTTCATGGTTTGGTGTGATGAAGGATATATATTATATATAGGATATTTAAAACAAATTAATATCCATGGAGTCACTATAATATATATATATATATATTAAATAACATAACATAAGAGATTTGATGACATCACTCATGTGTATGGCTGACTACCACCTCATGAAGCGATGTGATTCAATTTTCACAAACACTTAACATGGAAGGTCGTAATGATAATGTTAAGGACTATATGTGATATAAATGACATACTAATGATATTAATGAAATATTTATCAATATGGAAATATTACATAAAAATATATATCAATTTTTATTCAATTTTACTCACCTAATGGGGATAAAATCATTCGTGTACGTGTGGAATACCGCCTTCACGAAAAGATTTGACTCTATTTTCATCACCGCACTAAACTAAGGATAAATATGTATAATTAGGAATATAATATGATAATTATTTCATGATTATTTTTAAATATAAGATATAACTATATAATATGGGATATAACTGAAACATTCATGAGAGAGAATGAATGAGAAAATCATGAAATTAACACCCAAAAAAATGAAAACAATGAATTATTATTAACAAATGGGTGATAAAATGTTATAGAATATAATATATGATAATATATGATATGATAAATATTTGTATTATTATTTTGGAATTTAATAACATGATTAAAGTCATTATACAGTAGATTATAGTGCATTTAACCGAAAGATAATGTTATGCAACAAATTTATTTTTTGTAGTGTATATAACACTAATTTAACCTATAATATCTTGATTAATCCATTATTTATTGTATTTAATGTTTAAATTTGAAATATTTTATCTATTTGGATTTTTTATAAGAGTTTCCAATTGTAAATAATATCACAAGTCAATTTATTTTCTTTGGGTTATATTACGTCCTCATTGTCATTAATATTCTATGATTATGTGTATAATGAATATATTTATTTTAGGTTCTATTTACACTTCTTTTATGAGGATTTAAAGATGATACAACTAATCTATTTATTAATTAATTCTAACATCAGTGTTATGATATTTATGATGTTTTACTTCATAGTCTCACATTAATCAATCTTTTTTTATATTAATGAATTCTATTTGAAGGAAATTATTTAACAATTTTCTTAATAAACCTAATTCATTATATTATCCTATGGGAATTCATGATATTTTCATATAATTTTACCATTTTACACTCTTTTTTACATAAATTAATTGAATTTGTTTTACGAAATTGCGACTACATATCGCTATTTGGTCAAGAATATATTTTCGTCAAAAAATGTGTCTTAAGAAAATATTATCAAAATTTCTATTATCCTTTTAAAAATGGTTTATCAAAATGATTTTATCATGTCTTGACTCTTTAAACGTTCATTTCAAATAAATATTATGTAGTTTCCGAAACAATTACTTACCAACTTCCCTTGCCTAATATTATTAGCATTATTTTTTAATGGAATACAACCTTGTAAGGATTCCATGAATACCTATGGAGGATACCTGAAGGAGAGGTAATGTTCATTAACAAGAGTCCTCATTTTATTTTCTAATCCTCCTCATTTAATTATTTTCATTCCATACTAATATAATAACATTGTTATATCTCATATACTGAGATGTTATTATTTGATGGTTTTACCCTACGACCACACACACTTCCATCAAATTGTTTATAAAATAATCATTCGTGTGCATGATGGACTTTCACCTCATGAACTGATGTCGTGCATTCTTCCATTAACACCTTACATAGTTGGGTAGGATGATCAATATAAATTATATATATGATATTTAAAAAATATTTATAAAAAGAAATTTATTAAATCATATATATGTTTTTCTACCATTAAGTAGGAGATACGATAATGTCGATGATGTTTCTGGAGGATGACCACCTCGTGATGTGATATGATTTCATTTCAATCACACTTTTCATGAAAGGTGAGAAGGATAATTATAATGAATATATGTGATATACATATAATATTTATTATATTTTTTAAATATTTATTATTCAATAATGATAATATATATATAATTTTCCTTCCATCCAATTAACTCATATGAATGCGATAATATCATACTTCTATGGGTGGATTGCTGCCTTTATGAATCAATGTGACTCTCATTACATAACCACAACAAATGTATGATATATGAGTATAATTAAAGAATTAATATGAAAATTTAATCATGATTATTATTTTCAAGATGATTTATCATTATAATATATACAAGTACCAAAACATTGATAAAAAATAATGAGTGTGAAAAAAAAAGAAAATGTGAACCCAAAACAGTGAGGTAAATGAAATATTATTAACAAATAGGTAATAATATGTTATAAAGGATTTATATTTTATTTAAAAAATATAATTATTATTATGTTATAAGTTAATAACCTGATTATAAACATTATAGAAGAGGATAAAGTGAATTAAACCAAAATAAATCTTAAGGTCTGAGATTTCATTTGAATCATATTTTATTACAGAATATTGTAATGTCACACACCTAATTTATTATATATGGTACATATAATTCCCTCTTTTCACATGTAACATCATTAATAATTAATTATTAATTGTATGTACGTTTTAATTTGTGTTATTTTATCTTAGTGAATTAAGAGTTACGTATTGGTAATCAATATAATAATTTCATTTTATTTCATTGGGTTATATAACTTCTTTAGTGTTATTAATATTATAATATTATATGTATAATCAATTTAGATTATATTATGTTTTATTTAAACTTATATTATGTGGATTTATAGTTTATATACATAATAAAATCATAGGTGGATTCTCATTTCAACATTAAGATCTTTGCAATGTTTAATTCAAAATATCACATTACCGAGATTGTTTATTCTTGAATATAAATTGAAGGAAATTATTCAACCATTTTATATTAAAAAAAATATCATTATCTTATAGAATGATAATTATTTGTTTTTTTTCAAGTAATTATACAATTTTTATACTATATGTTACTAAAATTAATAAGTAAAATGTTTTAAAAAAATCTGACATTAATTATCTCTTCGTTCAGAAATATGTTTTCTTCAAAAATGATGTTTTATGAATATGGTTATAATATTATTTTTAACCTTTTAAAAATGATTTAACATAATAGTTTTCACACTTTTTTACCCATTTAATAAAATTCAATGGAATAATATGTAATTTTTTTTAAAAAAATGTACATTTAGATTTTACCAAAAATTTAAAAGGGCACCTCTCATTTCATTCTATACAAGTCAATTACCTAAAAATTCATATTTCAAATGGAATTTTATTTTTCATATTTATGGCCTATATATAATTTCCCACAACCAAGGCCATCAATTTTTTTAATCATCATTGACAGGTTTAATATTATCATTTTAATGTTTTTAAATGTGATTTTCCTGTAAAAGTATTTTCAATTTTTTCTCAAAATTAAAAGAAAATTTACCTCATGAATGATTTTTAAGAATATTTTATTTTATTTATTTCATGAATGACAAAGACACTTTATTATTACTTTAATAAAGATATATTTTATTTATACCATCCATATTCTTCTTTTGGATGGTCTATGATAATTTTGATTAAGTAATTTATTGAGTGTCCCTTCATTTATTCATTTGTTAGAAATTCAATTCCCCAAGAAATATTCACCTTCATGTGATCATTAGATATTAAATTCACAAAAAAATGTCCATATTAATTAAAATATATATTCTTATTTATTAAAACCAATCACAATTATATATGGTGTCTAACAATGGAAGTTATTTGATTGAATTAGTAAATATTGGAAATAGTTATCCCATAATCAATTTGATTATATTATGTTATGTCCTATTAATTCAGTAATTCAATAGATTATTTGATTTATGGGAAATGCATTGGACCAAAAGTGACATGTGGAGAACAGATATTATTTGACCCCAAGTTGTAGCAGTAAGTCTCATGAGACAAACATATTAAGATAATATTAAATGGTTTTTTATGTGCAACTTAAATTTTCTTTTGAATGATCTTGACTGTAGATGCATCATGTGCATAATACATGATGTCTAATAATTAATAATTTCCATCATTAAGAGTCATGTTATTATTAATCAAGAGATTTCCACAATGATATTATTAATGGATTCATTACATTTTATGATAATTGATTAAATAAATAGTGTTTTGAGTTATGTATATTGAAATATTGAATATTAATTATATAGTTATTGTAATGGAATGTGTGCTCATTTATTTACTTTAGAATATTGATTATTCCATATACAAATACAAGAGTCATGGTATTGAAAAAAAGGATTTTTTTAAGTTACATATAATTCAATATTGGTTATTATTGAAGACATTTTAACATTGATGTTATATATGGATGAAATCCCTTCACAGTTTACTGATTATATATAATGTGTGTTCAGTTATTACCTTTCCATGCTGATTCTGCATTACTGATTCATGATAGCTTTCGATGCACGTAACTGTTACTATGTATTTGAGATCACCCTTATTTTCTTCCATATCCCAAATATTATATGAATTTCAGTATAACTAATATGTAGGGATTTAAAATATGAAATATATTTATTCTCTAGATTTTTTTGAATATTTGTAATTTGTGTAATCAAATGTAATGTAAGACTTAACTATGCATCTAGTTTACCAAGACTACTAAACAATTATATCCTTCAAGATGGGATTCAAATTATACTATTACAATGTAATATAAAAATAAACTAACTCTCTTATTATATGGATGGGGATAGTAGAAGATACCATTCATTCATTTAATACATTGAAAAAATTGAAACAACATTCATGCATACGTACGTCCCACTGACTCCATTAATAGTGTATTTGATTTTCTATCTATATATTTTATTGACTAAATTAAATATATATATATAAACAATAAATATTATATTTTTGTCATGTTTAAAATCTATAGATTATGGAACCATGATAACAGTATGAGGACCAAAAATAATAAATTAAAACGAGCATGAAAATAGCAATTATTTAGAGAAAACATGACTTTAACATTGAATTCTTAATACAAATGTACTTAATGGTCAAAATTAAATCACATATGGTATGAAATATATACATATTTTTTAATGTTTTTATGTACTTAGGGTTCATTAATTGATGTATAAAAGACATATATTTATTATATAGGAGGTCTGAATGTGTACAAAAGAAGTCGACACGTTAGGCAAGGGATTTTTGTCTCACTATTTACTTCTGCGATACACGTGTCATATTCAATACCAATTTCATTTATGTATTTAATATACTACATTTCAATGTGTATTATGAGGAATATCATAACAAAACACAATTTAGAATACTCTTTTTTGATATATCTTTCATGGGGTTTAGAGATTAAAAGTTAACTAATTGGTAAGATATTTTTATCTAATGTTTTTTATTGAGACCTATGTTTTGATATGCCATTATATTAATTTAAAAGGTATATAGATAAAAATATTTAAATTTAATATCATGAATATATATATATGCTCAAGATATTTAATGTTCCCTTTAAATATTTTCAGTCACTCTGATTATATTTCAATATTTGCATTGTGGTAAATACTTTATATTAAATCTCAACATTTATCTAGATTGTTGATGATTAAGTTTATGATGATAAAATATAATGTTACAACACTAAAAAAACTCATGAATTTTATTATCATATGTTTATTAATGTTTTTAATAATATGATTTTCACCTCCTTGGTAATTAAAATATTTGAGAATTCATTTTTTGAAAAATTCTACATTTTTTTCTCTTTAGTCAAAAATACATTATCTTTGAAAACCATGTTTTCACCACAAATGTTTAAAAAATTTCACTATTCTCAAAAGAATTTTAAATGAAATTATTTTACCCTTTTTGAATTTTTTAAAATATATTTTTAAGGGATTATTCATGTCGTTTTCCAAACAATGTGTATTTGGATTTTATTAAAACGTGAAAGGAATATTTGTTTTTATGTGTATAAAATGAACGAAATATTGTGTCTCCGTTACCATTATTTTATTTTAATATTCCATTATAACATTTCAAGGTTATTTAAAAATAATTGGATTCTCATGATATTTTATTTTTAATTTTTTTTTCAATGTGGATATGCTATTTCTCTCAAGGAATGTTTTAAATTGTTTTAAAATATTCCATTATATGTTTTCAGGATTATTTTTAATTAAAATAAATTAAAAAGTATTTTATGATTTTTTAGTTCTAAAAAGTAATATTCAATGAAAGGTTATCTTCCTCAAGAATTTTCCAAAGTGATTAATGATTCAAAATAATTATCCATCATGGAAGAAAACCTTTGACATGGCTTAATATTTTATGTTGATAGGAACCAATGATACCATAATTATTATTTTCCCTAATGGTTTATGTTTATAATTTCATGATTTTTATGAAACCTATTTCTCTTACACCAGTAATACCATGATAAAATTATTATGAATCCACATAATTTATTTAAGAGTATTACAATGTTGAAATAATAAAATTATTATAAGACCTATCACTTTCCCATAGGGTAAGATATGATTAAATGTTTATGAATCCCATTTAATTTCATGTGTTATGATATGGTGATTGTTTTGTGTTCATGTGTTGCACATATGTATGGTTTTAATTATGTTATTTGTGGGTAATATATCTCCTTTAAATTATTTTTGTAAAGATTTATATATAATGACATATCAATGGGATAAAAGTATCTTAGATCGATCCTATATGGAAATCAGTTGTGTGCTGGTCCACTCTGAAAAACTGGCGTGTCCTGGTTGATAATTGGAAGTAGGTGGATCCTAATCCATAATGAGAAATAATTGATAAATCTATATCCACTATGGTGATGGTATTGGTAGTTAACTTTAACATGTGAATTTTTTTTCATTATTTATGTTGATGCCTAATTTATATAAAAAATTATTACAGTTCAAGATTTACTGAGGATGATTTATCACCCTTATGATCTAGTTTTTTGAAATATTAATGTTGTATTCCATGGCTGATTTTTCTGATATATGAATGGTTGGGTATTATCTTCATAATCTATGTTCATGATAACATACCCTTGTTTATATAATATTCTTTCATATGATGATTGATTAATATCTACTATGTTTACCCTTTTAGTGCAATTATTATCAAACTTTATTATGTTCCTTAATCCATGTAATGTTGAAAGGATTAAATAGGGTATGCCTAAAATGAGTACTATGTGAGAATATATTTATGGGAGATTTTGAGATCATCCACCAAATTAGAATATTGATTACCTTGTCTCTAAATAAAATTATCTATAATGATCCTCAAGAACGTGTTTCTGTAATGTATTTAATATTCATCTAAAAGATCTATAAAATGTAAATATGAATATAATTGGTAGATATTATTCCTCCCTCTAATTCATTGGATAATTTATAATGTCACATGGTATCTTTATGAGGAAAAATTCAATGTTCTTTCTCTGTAATGTGAAACAAGTCGTTATGTTTGATTTATTATGGGAAATAGTTTGATGTGATTGATCCACCACATTAAATAGATTTGGATACAATATTTGATGGTCTTGGACATTAACCTTGACATATGAAATGGTTTCTATCCTAATGATGGTACTATACACATTTATGACATGAACTTATAGTTCATTATTGAGTTATGATGACACTCCATTCTATTTATTCATGAAATTTTTAAATGATAATTTTTTTATGTAATATCTCATGTTTTTTATCTTTTCCATATTGGGTTTAATATTTTTATGTTATGATCAATATCTCAAACCCTTATGATCATTTATGGTAACTGATTGATATCACCCACCTTTACCCTTATTAATAAGAAGAGATCACCTTATTCTTATGTTTCAATTGCCCAAGTTATGAAGAAATATTTAATTAGGTTACAGATATGAAGAGTAGTATACATGAAGATCGTTAGGGGATATGATGAAGATCATTCATCAAATAATATGATTGTATATGTAATCTACAAAACCTCTAAAACATTATAGTTCTATCATGGATATTATTATAATATATTTAATATTTATCTAAAAAGATGTAACATATATATTTCTAAATGTAATGGGTTAATAGAGTTGGAATCAGAGAAGCATTTAGTCAATATTTTTAGATTCTTCTTTAAAATAATTTTTGAAAACAGTTGGCATTTGTTTATTTAGAGTATAAATTTGAAAAATTTTGGTAACAATCATGAATGAACAAGATTAAAAAAAACATAGAATATTTTTTCTCAATATTAGCATTCTAAAATTGATTTTTTTTAAATTATATGGCTTTCCACTATTAATATTGTTTATAATTTTTTTTATAATTTTATTCAATGGATACAGCCCAAAGGAATCGTGTTAATTATAATTTGATAGATATTGAAATACTTATACAATGTATCTAACAAATATAATGGTATTTATTATGAGTAATGTTTTTATTTTTCTCACACAACTTTCTCATGCTATTAATCAAGTTGAGTTTCCAAATTATAGATTATGGGAAAAATGTATTGATGAATATTTCATGTGGTAACATCAACATTGATTTGGTGTATCTTGTTATCCAATTGTGGCTCAGTGATGGTTCAATACCCCTGAGAAAATATTTTATGTTTTTTAACACTCTAGACAGGAAAATTACTTTCATACTATTTATCATAAGGAAGGTGCATAAAATAAATTGTGGAATCTTATCATGAATAAGAGGAAAGAGGATGAACTTGAATCCGTTGAATTGGTTGATTTTATGAAAATATTTATCATAAATTTATTCCCTCATATTATTAATACAAATTTAGGGATTTAATTTTTCTAGGTGAAGAAAAAGGATATGAATTCCCTTGGTACCATTGATGTAAATTTTAAATGGATTGCAAGGTATGCCTCTGGTTTAATTGTTATATTAGAATGGAAAATTTATAGGTTCATTAGTGTCCTGAAACCATGTATCTAAAAGTAATTTGCTACATGATACATAAATAACTATGAATATATATTTTGATATATACTCAATATAGAAATCGATATTGGAGATTCCATATAATACCATTCTTTTTACAAGAAAATAAATATCGAGTCTCATGTAAAAAAGAATAAATCAATTGTTGAAAAGAAATTATAACCATTTACATGAAAAAATTTGTGAAAAATCATCAAGGGAAGTCGTTAAATAGAATTGGGAGTTGATTTGAATAATATTTGGTGGGATATAAATCCCATGAATGTATAAAATTTACGAATAGTGTATTTTATTCAATAGATGAAAATAAAGAAGACAAATAAAGCACTAACCATTCATTAATAAATCTTATGCATGAAGTATCGTCATTATGCCAAACAATAATTGAATCCTATGTTTTTTTATAATCAACATAAAAATTATCTTATTCTTAAAGACAGGTTGAATTATGATGTGATCACAACATCCAAAGTGAAAACAGTAACAACAATGTAAAAGGTATACTTATCATCCACTCTATAATATTTAACGTCTTATTTGATTCTAGATCCAACCACTCCATTATTTCAAAATAATTTTATAATCATATCCTCATATCACCTCAACAATAATATGTTGATTTAGATAAGAAAATACTAATGAGAAAACAATAATATCTCACATTTCTAGTATTTGGATTTAGGATTATGGGAATATTGTTCTTATAAATATTATGATTCCCTCTTTAGTAAAATTTTATGAAGTTATTTTACATGGATTTTATTTCACTATATTGATATCATATAAATATTCAAGGAATGGAAGTATAATTTCATGTTTTGGATGTACTTATGACCATTTATCGATGCAAGGGTGAATATGAAATTATAGTGGATGTTTCTTCCATCTTGTGGTTCTTAATTACAGTACAAAATTTTTATCTATCTCATATTGTTGAAAAAACACTACATTATAGAGACACCTATTGTAAATGTGTATTTATATTTCTTTTTAGAATAATTTTTGAGTACTTCATTAAATTATGATGTTGAGTTTTCAATAGAAATCATACATAGTGATATGCCTATCAAAAAGCATCTTTAATGAATATGAAAAATTAAGTTGTGGGAATAGAAGAACTAACACCATGAGAATCTTGATACTGGATTCATATAGCATGTACCATCCTAAAAGGGTTAACCTATTATATTTTTAAATAAGAAATATAGATCAATGAGACTCTGTATTGATTATCGAGAACATAACATGATCAAAATAATTAACTTGTATCCACAAACATATTGATATATTCATTGATCAACTATATAAAACTAAATAATTTTCCAAGATTGACCTTCATTATGGATATCATTAATTGATGATTCATAAAGAGGATAAACCTAAGAAGTAATTTTATACAAAGTAGGTACACTATAAATTTATAGTGAATATCTTTAGTGTAACTAATTCCCCTACTATCATTAGTGACTCAATGAATACATTCTTTATAGACTATAAGGATCATTTTGTGTTGGTATTTATAGATGATATTATTTTACATTCAATGAGTAAGGAATGGAATGCAGAAAACATTAGTATTATGATGTAGGCACTAGGTAAGGATAGTATTTATGAAAATTTTCTAACTCGGAATTTGGGATTTAGAATATTTCCATATTGGGTCATATAATCTGATTTGAATTTATATTAGTAGATCCTTCAAAGATAGAAGTTATTGAGAAATGTATTACACCAACCATGATAACTAAAATTCATATTTTTCATGAATTAGATGGATATTATCAAATATTATTGTGAAATATTTATCGTTATTATATAATACAATAACGATGTTAACATATAAAAGAGTTATGTTTATATGAATGAAAGATGTGAAGAGAATTTCCAGGATTAGAAAATAATGTTGGTCAATGAACCTAGGCTCACACTACCCTATAGTGGAGAATGTTTTGTGACCTATAGTTATGAATCATAGAAGATAAATGACCTTTTCTCATGAAAAATTATATGTTAATATATTTTTCCACACTCTAATTGAGGTTCATAAACAAAATTATCCAACATATGATATGGAGTTAGACGCGGTAATTGTTTCAATAAATATGTGAAGGCAATAATTTTATATAGAAATATGTGACATATATACTGATAAAAAATGTTTAAAGTATAAATTCCCCCAAAAAAGTGATAAAAATGAGCTAACGAATATTGTTTGAGGTGATTAAAGATTGGTACTTGTAATTACATTACCTCACCATGAAAGAAAACAAGGATGACGATTATTTGATATGATATGATCAGTTCTTCTTATCAATGATAAGGATAAAAAAAAGATCCAATACATATGGATTTATATAGGATGGACCAGAAAGTCATAATAGAAGGGGGAAAATATTATCTAACTCAAATGAATGTTCAACCATAGATCAAGTGATGATTAAAGTGGAATAGAAAGAAGATGTTGAAAATATCATGGTGAGAAATGATCTGTAGTTCCACAGAGTTTTTGATGGATTAATAAAGTTCACAAACTATGTATATGTACCTCCCATAAAAAATTTGAAGAAGTATATCTTGGATGTGGATCATAGTTCATTTTACTCAAATCATACAATAATAATTATGTATAAAGACATGAAAGAGATTTTCTGGTGGGTTGGATGGAACAAATATCTTGCATAGTTTGTTTCTCAGT
The DNA here is from genome assembly GCA_963277665.1 of Viscum album. Classification (NCBI taxonomy): domain Eukaryota; kingdom Viridiplantae; phylum Streptophyta; class Magnoliopsida; order Santalales; family Viscaceae; genus Viscum; species Viscum album. Next base: position 1,286,864,116 of record OY728133.1, read on the forward strand.
TCTTGGTTTGTTGGTAATTTTAGTTTGAGAGATAGAATAATAATGATATTTTATATCAATTATAAATACATGAATGGAAATGAAAAACATTCATCGGGTATTTTTTCATTAGACTCCCAAAAAAATCTAAAGGCCAAAATAATATATGTGTACTAGTCTATCACCTTAAAAAGTAATCACACATTAATGCTAATATAGAATATTTCTTTCTTAGGTATCTTCCTAGAATATATATTAAAGAAGTGCTTAGATTTCATGGAGTACCACATTCCATTGAATCTGATCAGAATCTGAGATTAATCTCAAGGTTTTAAAGAATTCTTCAATAGGCTCTTGATACAAAGTTATGTTTCAACACTACTTATCATCTCCAAATAGATGTTGAATCTGTGAGTAACATTCAAACGTAATAATATGTGTTGAAATATTTTTCAATGGTTAGAAAATGTTGTTGTTATAAATAATTACATTGGTAGAATTATCTTAAAACAATATTTTTCATTCTAGCATTCAGATGGGTTCTAATAAACACCTCTTGGTTATGATGTTTAGAAATCCAACATTCGGCAAATAATTTGTTGAAATAATTCTATTAAGATTTCCATTAGATAAAAAAATTTATATAATTTTATATTAATTCAAATTTCAAATAACATAATCACATATTAAACAGGTAATGTATATTTACAATAATTGGAAAAATATAGAGTTTAATATTACAATAAATGTATTTCTTTGAATGTATCCCAATAATAGTTTGATGATATTTGGAAGGAAGATAAATTTATACCCTAGTTATAACTCCTCTTTGGAAATTATTAATCATATCATGTTGGGAGCTTATCAATTAAAACCTTCATTGGTTCTCTCTAACATTCGGGTTGGGTTCCATGTATCTCTTCTGTGGAAATAAAAACCGGATCTATCACATGTTCTAAAATCACAAGTCATACCTTTAGAGGGAAATAATTTTTATAAAAAAACCCTAACGAGATTATAGATCATACTAATAATGTTCTATGAATCAATACCACTCACCTGGTCAATGTTTTGGGATGAAATAACTATATTTAGAATGGTTTGTGGGAACCTAAAGATGTGATGAGGCAGAAGTATCCTCATCTATTTGTATATGTGTCCTGGATTTTGAGGTAAAACGCATTTTAATGGGGGTAGAATGTAACACCACAGTATCGTAATGAAATAATTTTCTCTCTGTAAATTTATATATTTTATTGCATGTGTTAAACACAACATTGAGTATAGTTGAATTTCAAAACTTTTTTAAAATATTATGTGAATATTTTATCCTAATTGTTAAATTCATGGGAATTAATAAGAATAATTGATTTTTGAAATATATAATGTTCCTACTCTCTTATAATGTATTAATTAATACTTTTTTTAATAATGACTTTATTTTTCAAAAAATCATTCTTTTCATCAGAAATATATTTTCATTAATAAATGATTTAATTAATTATTATGAGAAAATAATATAATTAAATTTTGAAACATTTAAAAATTCTGTTTGGTAAAATTAAAATCATTTTAAAGGTGTTTTGTCAAAATTGTAGATGGAGAATTTTTGGGAATTTTCTTAAAATAATGATTTTTCAAGGGATAGAGAAAAATATATTATTTTTATGAAATAATGTATTTTATTTTACTGTTTTGAAACTTAAATATATTCTTTTGATTATTTTAAAATTTCTATTCTTTATTTTTTACTTAATTTTTATAAAATTCATTTTATACATGAATATAGCACAAATGTATATTCTATTTTAAAAAGAAAATTTTATGAAAAATTATTTTCTAATGTTTTTTTTATTTTTAATTTTAAATTAATTTATAAAAAATTTTGTAATGATTTTTCAAAACATGATTCCATATTTATAATATTAATTTCCAAATTTATTAAATTATCCCCTTTTATTTTTTGTCCATATGAATTATAACCTTAGTTGATTTTGTTACCATGGTAAAGGGTAAATCACATAATTGAAGTAAAAAATAAAAATATATTAATTATAAATTATAATAAAACATGAAAAAATTAATTGGATGATTTTATTTAGTGAAATTTTATATAATATTCGGGTTTATGGCATTATATATAAATTTGGATAAGATTATGACCATTATGATATTCTATTTAATGAAAATTCCAACTAGTCAATCTATTATTTTTAATAGTTATACAAGTTTCAAAATATGGTTATCTAGAAGATATTCTTGTAATAAATAGTTTTCATAATTATAAAATATTTATCTTCACCAAGAAAATTAATTTTTTAGTTTTAGTGAATAAATTGTTAACTTAAATTTTTACAATATGTTGATGTAGTATTTATTAAATTTATGTAAAAATAATGTAAATTATTCTAAAAACATTATAAATTAAGATTAATAAGGTGATAAAACAAATTTTGGATTACCAAGACATGTTGGGGGTGTTAAAATAATTGGATCAAACTATTAGTATTTTCTTGATGTTATTAATATCAACGTAATGAATAGTGATGAAACTGATAATAATGATGTTTTATATAAAAATTTAAATTTTAAATTGATTAAAGATTATAAAAATATTAAATAATTATAAATAAGATAATATATAATTTAAAATGTTATCCATTTTCAATATTTTAATCAACTGTTACCTTATATTTAAAATTACAACCATTTAAGGGTGAACAACATGTTACCACGATTATCGTTAAAATAAATTAAATAAGGGGAAAACAAAAAGATATGGTTTAAAATATCACATAAACCAATAAATATTTCATATGATGAAAATAAATAAACCATATACTTTCCTCCGTTCTAATTTAATACCATTTTTATTTAATTTTCTCAAGAATATTTTTTCTATATTTTATTATTTTGATGAAATTCCAAAAGTCCCACTCCCGTCACTTAAAGATGGGAACATCCCCCATCACTTATTTATGCCACATGGATAATTATTTTACTACCACACCCTTTAAATTTATCTTTTATGAGTCCCTATAAATATTATATATTTTCTGGTATTCCCAAAATATCAACCAAAGAGAACATTAGAATAGATCTCAATGATTCATTTTGAAGAAGATGTAATCGCCTAAAACAATCACTTTTTTTCCTCATTTTATATACCTCTGAAAAATATATGATATTTATCAGAAAATAATAAATTACATAACCTAAATATTCATAAATTTAATTATTATTATAAAAAAACATTATTCTCCCTCTTTCCTATAAAATATCAAGTAAAAGTATTGTTCATGTGTACAAACGACATACCATCTCTACGTAGAGATGCAATTATTTTTTCATCACAAAATTTTATATCCGGTTATTATGATATATTTAATATTTAAATATTTTATTTATGATAAAATTATAATTTTTTAGTTATAATATCATGTTTACCTATGTAGCACCCCCAGTTTGAGGTATGTAGCCTTTGTTTATGCCTTTTTATGGCTTTAAAGGGCATGGGATGAGTTGAGAAGTAGTGGGGAGAGTTTGGAATGGTTTTGGGTAAGAATGGAGGCTTTTCTAAGGGAGAACGGTTTGAGCATGGTTATTGGAAACCATGCGGGTTCTCCAGAAAATCGAGCAGGGGGAGACAGTAACCTTCGTATGGCCTGCACACGGTTTGCCAAACTGTGTGAGGCAACTGTGGAGACCCCTCCTCTCGAGACAGTGGCATGCACATGGTTAGCGCACTGTTTTTCAAACCGTGTGGCCAAATAAAAGTAGGGTTTTAAATCATGGGTTCACTCAGGCTTGCCACTTTTCTCTCTATGCTTCCTCCCGCCCGAGCCTCAGTTGGGATTTTCCCCTCTCAATGGTTGGAGGGGCTCTCCCACACGTTTTGGATGAAAATCAAAGGGGATTTTTGGTGTTCTGAAGGCGGTTCTTCTCGGGTAAGTCTCCTCTCGTGGTTATTTGTGGTTTCCTCTAGATCTACATCTCCCCCTCTCTTAGTTTTCTTGATCTACCCCCATTGTTTATAGATCTAGGGTTGTGGTTTACTCAGATGATGATTTTAAGGCATATGAATGTTAGGGAAGGGGATCTAGAGAGGTTTCGGTGGTGTGTTCACCGGATTTGAGGCGCGGTTGCTCGTGGGTCGATTTCTCGGGACCCTAAAGGTGGGTGGATTCTCACTCAACTCCCCTTGGTTAGAGATAATGGTTTTGGTTACAATTAATTTAGTTGCCTTGAAATTAATTTTGTTTTGATGTGATAAAATGGTTAGGAATCCCTTGGGAGATGTTTTGGGTATTTTTCGGAAAAAGTGGGTTTTATGGTGAAGGGTTTCTTATTGTTAATTTTAAAATGAATATTTTAAAATGGGTTACAGTGAATGATTTGGGAAAATGCCTAATGAAAATGGATTTCAATAAAGATATTGTTTTATTGAAATGTTATGTGGCGTGGTAAATTATTTTCAATAAATGTGTGATTTATTGAAATGGATTGATATGCAATGGAATTGGTTGATTGCATGATGTTGTGACCATGGTGGGTTTCCTTCCTGGTAATGTCTTTATTCGAATGTTGTGTGAATGTGGTGATAAGTACCACCGTAAAAAGGGGGTGGATAGTTTATGGAGGGGCCACCATCAATGGTAAGTGGACGAGAAGTGCCACCATGGTTTGTTGTGTGTATGGGTTGTATGGGATGTGCCACCATGATATGTTGTGTGCTTGGTCGGTGATGTTTATAATGGGACTTGTGAGTGAAATATGAAAAAAGTTAATCGGTTTGTGGCATAGTTGATTTGGCTTCGTTGTGTGGCATGTGTGGCTTACAGCATGATTTATTGGCTTTCCCTAGGTTTACATGGGTTTGTTAAAATGGCTTCGTAAGGGTGTGTTTGGTTTATGGTAATGGATTCACTTGTGATTATTTTATATAATTTATTTTATATAAATGTGCCAATGGTTATATCCTAGTGGTGTGTGTAGGGAAGTCATTTGGGGAAAACCTACTGAGTATTTGTACTCACCCCCTGCTTTGGCACTTTGGTGCTTTTGTAGATGTCATTTTCCAGGACACAGGTAAAGCTAATGCATCTCAATACTAGTGGTTCGTGGTGATGCTTGGAGTATGTGGTGGTGCTGGGAGCTTGGAGCTTTGTGTGGAGTTGTGGTGGTGTCATGGCTTGTGGTGTTTTTCTGTCTAGTTTTCTCTTTGTACTCTGATGTTTTGTGGACATGTCTATTTGAATGGTTTTGGGGTAAATGATGGCATGGTTAGTATCATATGGTTGGGTTTGATAGTGCATGAATCTTTCATTGTTGGTTGGTTGAGTTGGGTGTTCTTCTTAAGGTAAAATCATTCCCCACTGTTCCTTGAATCCCTCAGCATTTATTTCCAACCTTTGGTGCCTAGGGAGCATTGTTTAAGGCCATGTGACCCTCATCGCCTCCTCAACCCAATGAGGTAGGGGTGGGATATTACAAAGGGTATCAGCTTGTTCGGTCCATTGGATTTGATTCTCAGATTTGGTGTTGACATTCATTATGGTATATTCCTTGAGTCGGGATGGTATCATGGTGTAGGAATGTTAGAACATGGAATGTATAGCATAAAAGGACGTAGCTAACCCTTTTATGCTGAACATCATGTTACCATGTAGTTTGGTACATAAGTGTTTTAGAACACATATAGGCATTGGACATCTCGTTTTCATGGGTGTATCCAATTAGATGAGCATGGCATTCATGGTAGAAATTACTTCCCTCTGGGATGCATATTTCATTGGGCATAATGATTTTTGGGGTGAATTGGGAAATGGTTTTTCAAATTTGTGACATTGTAAAGTGAATAACATTGGTATTTTGTAAATGGTTTGATTTTCAAAAATGGTGAAACAAGGAAAATGTGGAATCGTGGAAAGCCTCGTTATGTTAGGGTTGTGTAATGCTAATAGAAATTCTTGATTTCCATGGAAGTGAGACTCAGAATTGTTTATTTTCTGTTTATAGAAATGGCATCAGGTAGGAATCGTAGAGACCAATCGGAAGTGGATGATGAGAATGTGGTTGCACCTGGGCCTCAGGTGAACCAGCATCTAGTGAAAAGTATAGTGAAAGCTTTCCAAGCTGTGGAAAGTTGAAATAAAGATTATGAACTAGGGCATGTGGGTCAAGCGGTTCAGTTTCAAAAGCAAAATCCACCCATCTTCTAGGGTGATTCTATGCTAGAGAGGGAAAGGGCGTGGTAGAATAGAATGAACAGAATTTTCAAATTCTTGGGGATGTCGGTAGAGTTGAACGTAAATCTATCAGCGTATAAGCTAGATGATCTTGCTCTTCAATGGTGGGAGTTGGTAGTCCATGTAAGGACAGACTAGGGTATGATATGGGAAAGCTTTGAGGAATTGTTTAATAATTAATTCTACCAACATATGTTCAAAATTCAGTGCACGACTGCTTTCTTTGGTTTGAAGCAAAGGCATATGTCTGTTACCGAGTATGCCGCCATGTTTATGAAATTAGTGAGGTTTTCACCCGAGGTGGAGGGTACCACATCATTGAAGGAAAGGATAATTAAAGAGGGGTTAAGGCATGAAATTCGATCAAAGATAGTGGTGCTGTGTATAGATGATTAAACAAAGATGGTCAATACAGACTCGGTGACTGAGCTGGATCTGTTGGGCGCTCTGGGCAGAGGAAGCGTGGTGGTACCCATGGGGAATAGTGGGAACTCTAACATTTCGTTCAAGCGGAGGAGGGACACTTATTCTTAGGGTGGGAGTATGACACATAATCCGATGACATGATTGTTAAATCTTCTTCCGAATCCCTAGAGCAAGCAAAGATGTTTTCAATGTGGTTCTGCGAGCCACATCGAGCAGGAATGTACATCACAACCTTTAGCATGTCATAATTGTAAACAGATGGGGCATGTGTAGAGTTATTTTCGGAATGCTCCAAGGTCGGGTGCATATGAAACTCTTCAGGGATCACATGCATCGTATGCTTTGATGGGATAGGGGCAACAACATACCCCTTGCCACAGAGTAAAGTGGGTCATGGTGATTCTCGGAATACCATGATACCTCAGCAGGTCAATAAAGAGTAGAGCGTGGAAAGAAAACATATTTTTGGGGATGATCAGGTTTTGGAGGATGATCTTTCGGTACTATACACGGTGTGAGGTTAATGGGTAGAAATAATGCATTCAGTTTTTGAAACTTCAAACTCATCTAGGTCGAAGAGAGTGTCGAGACTCCTTGTGTAGAGCATGTTGTATCATTGTGGGTGAGGTTGATCTAATGTGGAATTTCATAGTGCTTGAGATGGATGGGTATGATGAATCCAGGGAATGGATTGTCTGGTGGTGTTTAAAGCCTGCATCGAATGTATTGTCCGGATAGTAGCTTTTACGACACACTATGGCGTTAGACATCTCTTTAGAGGAGAGAGGCATGAAGGGCAGGATGCAACAGTTTTGTTGGCACAGCAGTGGGAAAATTATCGTATCATCTGGTGGTTTTGTCATTGTAATTGGTAGAGGGTGTTGAGAAAAGTGTTCTTCAGACAGTGGTGGATCAGGTCATGGATGTTTTTCTTGAAGAATTCACTGGGTTACCTCCTGTAAGAGAAGTGATGTTTATGATTACTCTTCTCCTATGGACCAATCCTATATCACATTCATCTTACCAGATGGAACCTACTGAATTCTGGGAATTTAATTTCCAGTTGGAGGAGTTAGAAAACAAAGGGTTTATCTGGCCTAGCATGTCCCTGTGGGAAGCGCCGGTGTTGTTTGTGAGAAAGGTGGATGGTACTTTGAGACTCTATGTTAGGGATCTTGGGGGACCATCGGTTGTATTCCAAATTTTAAAAGTGAAAATTTTCGATATAGGAAGTTCTTTTCTTGGACATGTGATCTCTGAATGAGGTGTTTCAGTGGATCCAGAAAAGATAGAGGCTGTTATCTCATGGAAACCGCCAAAAAAATGTGTTGGAGGTACGTAGTTTCCTCAGTCTAGATGGGTATTATCGGCATTTTGTTCTCGATTTTTCATGTTTGGCTTCACCGATGATAGATTTGAAAAGAAATAATGTTCCATTCTAGTAGAAAGAATAATTTCAGTAGTGTTTCAGAGAGCTAAAGGGTCACCGTAAATCAGCATGAATCATGGTTTTCCCAGATCCAGGAAGAGGGTACGTGGTGTATTGAGATGCATCGGGATCAGGGTTGGGATGTGTTATCATACAAGGGGATCTTGTGGTTGCGTATGGATCACATCAGATGATGGTGCATGAGAAGAACTACCCAACTCATGATTTGGAATTGGTAGTAGTGGTCCAAGATTTGAAACTGTTGTGTCATTATCTCTTCAGTGAGAAATTCACGGTACATATAGATCACGATAGCTTGAAGCACAATTTCTCACAGAGTGATTTGAACTTGAGGAAAATGAGATGGATGAAATATATCTAGATGTTTTATTTTGACTTGATGTATACACCAGGTCACGAAAATTCAGGGGCAAAAGCATTAAATAGAAAATCATATGCTCAGGTGGTTAAAGAGGCTTCAGACGAGTGGCAGTTGATGTCGGTTATAGCCGATCTGTAGTTAGAATATGTGGACCGAGATGATAGATTGGTCTTATTTCTGATTTTTTTGATTCTTGACTAGGTTTACCCAGTTAAAGAGGCACATATATCATATTCTTAGTGTGTGACCGTGAGGTCGAAACTCAATGCTGGAGAGACCATTGAGGGTTGATAACTCAATGGAGATTTAGTTTGGTGTTTTCGAAATCGAATGGTAGTACCAGTTTCTTGTCAGGAGGATCTTCTCAGGGCATATCATAATTCCATGTGTCTAGTTCATCTTGGAATATAGAAAGTTTATAAATCATTGAAAGTGTAGTTCTGGTGGGATGGTATGAAAAGAAGTGTGGATGAGTTTTTCGAGATTCTTGACTTTCCAATTGGTCAAGACAGAACATCAGAGGCCAGTGGGAATGTTGCTTTCTTTACCAATACATTTTTGGAAGTAAGAGAAAATAGAAATGGATTTTGTCACAAGTCTCCCAAGAATGTTCCGAAAGCATGATGTTATTTGGGTGATAGTGGATAGACTAACTAAGTCAGTGCATTTCATTCCAATTTTTGAATCTCATACGGAGGAGGATCTTCACAAAATATATATCTGGGAGGTGGTAAAGAGGCATGGTGTTCCAGTTTCGATTGTATCAGATAGAGATCTGAGGTTTAAATCTCAATTTTGTAAATCCTTTCACTAATCCCTTGGGACATGGTCGGCTATAGGCATGGTGTATCACTCTTAGAAGGATGGTAAATCCGAGAGGATGATAAAGACATTTGGGGATATGCTGTGGGCCTGTGTCATGGATTTTTGTGTCTCATGGGAGGAGAACTTGTAGTTTATGGAGTTATTGTACAATAACAGTTATCAGACATCCATACATATGGATCCATTTGATAATTGTATGGGTGGTCATGTTGTTCTCCACTACTCTGGGTGGAAATGGGCGAGTCCTCGATGGTTGGACCAAGTCTTGTCCAACATTCTACGGAGAAGATAAAGTTGATCAGGAAGAGAATGGAGATGGCTCAGAGTATTCCAAAATCATATACAGATCATCATCAACGACCGTTGTCATTTGAGGTGAGTAATCATGTTTTCTTGAGGATCACTTCTAGGTTGGGACATCATCGGTTTGGGAATCAGGGAACGTTATCTCCAAGGAATATTGGTCCTTTTGAGATTCTTGAGCGGGTTGGGGAGGTGGATTATCGTTTGGCTTTTCCACCTTGGTTTAGTGCGGTTCACAATGTGTTTCATGTATCACAATTGAAAAAGTATCAGCCGGATCGTGACCAAGTTATTTGTTGGGATCATGTTCAGCTAGACCCAGATGGTTCGTTGGTGCACGTGCCAGTGCATGTTGCAGATAAACAAGAGAATTTCATGCGCCGAAAAAGCGTCGGTTTAGTTAGTGTTTTGTGGTAGCATGGTCAAATTCAGTAGTGGACTTTTGAGCATGAGAAAGAAGTGGTAGAGTGGTGGCCTGAGCACTTTCGGCAAAGGGCAGGTTTACTACATTCCGAGGATGGAAAGTCCAATGGTAGGGAGAATTTAGAACCCCCGGTTTGAGGTATGGAGCCTTTTTATGCCTTTTTATGAGTTTAAAGGGCATGGGATGAGTTGAAAAGATTTTGGGAGAGTATGTAATGGTTTTGGATAAGTTTGGAGGCTTTTCTAAGGGAGCACAGTTTTAGCATGGTTAGTGGAAACTGTGTGGGTTCTCCTAGAAACCATGCAGGGGGAGACAGTAGCCTTCGCATGGAATGCACATGATATGCCAAACCGTGTGAGTCAACCATTCAGACCCCTCCTCTTGAGGAAGTAGCATGTGCATGGTTAGCGCAGGGTATGTCAAACTGTGCGTGCTAACCGTGCGGCCACATAAAAGTTGGATTTTAAAACCCAGGTTCACTCAGGCTGGCCTCTTTTCTCTCCAAGCATCCTCCCACCCGAGCCTCACTCATGATTTTCTCCTCTTAAAGGTTGGACGGGCTCTCAAATACGTTTTGGAAGAAAATCAAAGGGGTTTCGTGGTGTTTTGAAGCTGGTTCTTCTCAGGTAAGTCTCCTCTAGTGGTTCTTTGTGGTTTCCTGTAGATCTATATCTCCCTCCCTCTCTCTCTCTCAGTTTTATATATATACACCCATTGTGTGTAGATATAGGGTTTTGGTTTCTTTGGATGATGATTTTAAGGCTTATGAATGTCAGGGAACGGGATATAGAGGGGTTTCGATGGTGTGTTCACCGGATTTCAGACGCGGTTGCTCATGGGTCGATTTCTTGGGAACCCTAAAGGTTGGTGGCTTCTCTCTCGAGTCCACATGGTTAGAGGTAATTTTTTTGGTTACAATTAATTTAGTTGGCTTGAAATTAAATGTGTTTTGATGTGCTAAAAAGTTTAGGAATCCCTTGGGTGATGTTTCGGGGATTTTTGGGAAAAATTTGGTTTTTTGGTGAAGTGTTTCTTATTGTGTATTATAAAATGAAGATTTTAAAATGAAGATTTTAAAAAGGGTTGTTGTGAATGATTTTGAAAAATGGTTTATGAAAATTGTTTTTAATAAAGATGTTGTTATATTGAAATTTTATTTGTCATGGAAAATAATTTTCAATAAATGGGTGATTTATTGAAGTGGATTGATATGCAATGGAATTGGTTTATTTCATAATGTTGTGACCTTGGTGGGTTTTCTTCTTGGCTATGGATTGATTGGAATTTAGTGTGAATGTGGAGAGAAGTACCACTATAAATAGTTTATGGATAGTGGAAGGAAGGGCCACCATCAATGGTAAGTGGATGGGATGTGCCACAATAAAAAGGGGATGGATTGTGGATGAGAAGTTCCCCCCTTAATTGCAAGTGGACGAAAAGTGACACCATGGTTTGTTGTGTGTATGGGTTGGACAGGAAGTGAAACCATGATAAGTTGTGTGCTTGGTTGGTGATGTTTTTAATGGGAAATGTGAGTGAAATATGAAAAAAGTAATTGGTTTGAGGCATGGTCGATTTGGATTCCTTGTGTGGAATGTGAGGCTTACAACATGATTACTTGGCTTTCCCTAGGATTACTTGGATTGGGTGAAATGGATTGGTAATGATGTGTTTGTATTATGGTAGTGTATGCACATGTGATTATTTTATATAAATCGTTTTAAATAAACGTGTTAATGGTTTTATCCTAGTGGAGTGTGTAGAGAAGTAATTTGGGGAAAACCTACTGAGTATTTGTACTCACCCCCTGCTTTGGCACTTTGGTACTTTTACAGATGTTGTTTTTTGGGACACAGGTAAAGGTAAGGCATCTCATTCCAAGTGGTTCATGGTGATTCTTGGGTATGTGGTGGTTCTTGGAGCTTGTAGCTTGGTGTGGAGCTGTGGTGGTATCATAGCTCTTGGTGTTCTGCTGTCTAGTTCTCGCTTAGTACACTGATGTTTTGTGGACATGTATAGTTGAATGGTTTTGGTTTTTATGATGGAATGGATAGTATCATATGGTTGGGTATGATAGTGCATGAATCTTTTATTGTTGGTTGGTTGAGTTGGGTGATCTTCTTAAGGGAAAATCACTCCCAACTATTCTTTGAAGCCCTAGACATTTATTTCCATCCTTTGGCGCCTTGGGAACATCGCTGAAAGACAAGTGACCCTCGTCTCCTCCTCAAGCCAGTGAGGGAGGGGTGGGGTTTTACAATCTACATACCATCTAGTCTTTTTGGAAACAATAAAACTATTTGTGCTTACTTGTGTCCATTCTCCACCACAACGTGATGAGATTTGTTTTTCTTTTATATTTCACTTGGATGGTAAAAAGGGTAGTTTTTATGAATATATATTACATATATGATAAAATAATTATTATTGAATAGTGATTTATTATTTAATATTCATCCATTCCATTATTCGAGAAAAGGAAACAATGGTCATAGTTATGTACAACCTACTTTCTCCATGAATAGTGTAATTAATTTTTCAGTCACTACTAATTATGAATGAATATTATTCTATATATAATGAATATATATTTTTTATAATAATATTAAAATTCAATAAATAATTGTTATTTTACCGAATTATAGGAACCCATGGCAGCCAAACTGAAACATGCTTGGAAAACAAAGCAGTGACCACCCAAAATAATGATTTTAATAACAAACAACTAATAAACAGGTGATAATATGTGATAAATAGATAATAAATTGTATTGGACATATATATATATATATATATATATTATAGAATAAATAAATAATAAATTTTTATTTATTAAACATGAGTTTTTAATATGAATGAAGAAAGGTGATACTTGAGGTAAGGGTTTATTTCATAGTCTCATCATTATTCGAGATTATTTATGTTTAAGTCTCCACTAAAGAATATTACAATTCCCTTTCCATATTTTATAAAATGAAAATTTAAAAATAGTATTTTATAATATAATAAAAAAATTTAATATTTTTTACCTAGGTTTAACTATTTACAGAACTAGTTGGATGGAATCATTTTCTTTTTTACAAAACATGGTAATTTCTGACTTTTCTGAAAAAAATACGGAAGAAATGTATTTTTTCATATTCGGCATGATCATATTTTAATGTATATTTTCCCTCATTCATTAATCCTCAATTAATATAATCTTTATTTACATGTTTATATTTTTATTTTCAAATAACTGTTTTTTGACATAAATGATCATATTTCTCTAGTAAGAGAAGTTCTCTGAAAATGGGAATGTTATTTTCATCAATATTTAATCAAGGGAATCTTTCAAAATAGTTTTCTATATATGAATAAATCATTTAATGATAAATATATAATACTAGAGATAAGATCCCAACATAACATACTTATTATTACCCTATATTGTTTATGTTTTTGAGGAAAAGTTGCAATTATTATGAAAGTCATTTCATTTCATGGCTTCTGATTTGGTGAATGGTTTATAATACAATAGCCCATATATGTATAGTTTTCATTATGTGATGGGTATGATTTATATCTTCTTAAAAATCATTGGGTAATGTTTTAAATCTAGTGATATAGTTATTGTAATGAACACTATGTTATTAATTTATTATGGGTAACACATCTATGTATTTGATTTGTTATAGTAATGAAGTTTATGTTCTTGATCCACTATGGAAAATCGGTGTTGATGGAAAATCTAATGTTCTTGGATGTTAACATAGATATATGAAATAGTTTATATTCATATGAGTGTGGAACACACATCTATGACATGAATTAATGGTTCATGATTGAGTTATAACGAATTTTCATTCTTATGATTCATGTATTTTTGTAATGATAATTTTTTATATTATAAATTATGTTGAATATAATAAAATATTATGTCTGGACATTTTATGTTATAGTTAATATCTCATACAATTTTTCCTAACTTATTCGTATATATGATCATGGATTTATATCTATAATTTTTAACCATTATGTGAACCTGAGATCACCCATTTCCTTGGTTTCCATTCATTGGGTTATGAAGAATTGTTTTAGTATATTACAATGATAATTACTATAAGTTAATATATTTATGGGAGATGTTGAGGATTTTTCATAGAATAAGAATGTTGAATATATAATCACTTAAGATTTAAAACCATTACCCTATTGACATGGATTGTAGTATTATGTCTTGAATATTCGTCTAAATATATGTAATATTTGTTTATGAAAATAATGGTCTAATATAAAATCAATATAGACCCTAATTTAAAATACTAGGTAACTCCCTTGGCCTTCCATTAAAGCCCAAAGCTCAAACATGTGGGGATTTCCCAATGAATTTATATTGACCTGAAAGTCAAATCATAGTTTTATGCGTATTGGATAATTATTCATAGGTCAAATATTAGTTTATTTCTGAAATTATTAATATAAAATGATAGGAAGAAAACAAGAGTCTCAAGAATTACATGTAGGATTGTAGGGGGAATCTAATGAAATTTCACAAGGCCATTAGATATCCCCATACGTTAATTCCAAGGAAAAATTACTATATAATACAATAGCATCAGGCTCAATAGTATATTCATAATAACAATTCCAATGAATAAAAATTTCCTTTGGGAGAATTATCTCTTTAAAAACTCACTAAATATTGTAATCAGTGGGATCTTATATCCATGTGATCACATTGAAAGGTAACATGTCCAAAAATCAAATCTTAGGTATCCTACCATGGGTATTCAACTAATGTTATACTGGGAGGGCACCGTGTCCCTCTTGAAATGTGTCACATAATTGTCATTACTACCTCATAGGGTACATAAAATCGATATGGGTTATAATTTACATCCAAAATCATCACAAGCCATTCCCACATTCACCCTCTATAGTATTAACATCTCACTAGGGAAACCACTAAGGTCCCCTAAGATACATCCCTAATGAAAATACCATTAAAGTTCATTTAAACAAAGAAAAATCCCAAGTAATTCCCATCACAAATAGTAAATAGATTCTCTTTGCACCATCTTGATTACATTAGGCCTCACCCTCCACATTGGATATGATATATGGGAACTACTATAGGGATATAGTGTAAGGACTATCTAAATCTCAAATTCATTATAGGCTGGTACATTCAGCCAACATATTTTCAGTCATTCTAGTGTCTACCCACAAATATAAACACATAATTTTGGTGAAAGAATACTCAACCCACACTCATCTCAAATATCTCGAGGGCTTCATGGAATCTCTAGGTTTGATAAAGGCTTACTAGGGTTAAGTACTCCAATCCCATCACATCCATATATGTCGAGGTAAACAATGAACCTACAAAAACTGATAATGTACTTATATAACCCATTTTTACATCTCTATGGTCCCTAGAAATCAATGTGAATGATATTTATAATAAATTCCTAGTTCTTCATTGATTAAGCCATCAATCCATTTCACTGTAGTGTATCATATCCCTCAGAAAATTGTTTAATCAACCTCATATGTAATTATTTTTAATTAAAAAATTAATTTATATTAAAAGTGATAGTTGCACTTATTAAAAATAATACAAATCACATTTCAAGAAGAAATAAAAATAAAACTACCATAGGGGTATTCTCAAGAGATCATCTAACTCAAAATAAGTTTTTTCATTTTTAATCATGGTATAATAGCTCTCACTAAAGACCACATAAGTCTCATCCATGATCATATCAATATCTTGAGCACCATTATCGAGAAATAAAGTCTAATAATTAATTAATTTTTTTTATAGTTAATCATTAAATTTAATTTTTTTTTCAGTTATAGTTAATTAAAATTTAATTCAATTAGTCAAAATGCCTAAAAATAACTCTATTATCTAATCATCCTGAAACAATATCAAATGAATCCCAAAGGTCTTATATTTTTATTTATTTTTTAAAGGCCACATTTTTTATATCTAGGTTATGATAGAATCGTTTCATGACCTACATGCCCTAGTAAAACGGCCCAGAGATGACCCAAAGGCCAAAATACTAGAGACACAGAACAACCCATCCATATGATTATGTTTACATAAGACACAATTACTCATACCATGCATAGATGAATTGTTATCATTTCCACTTACAAAAAAATAAGGGAAAAATCAAAATAAGATTAAATTTATTTTAGGAAAACCCATAAGAAATCAAAAAGTTGGTATACCTTCGAACAAATGGAATGTAACTATATTAATCCATTATCTCAGGAAATCCTATAGTTGTGCTATATTAAATCCACATTGTATTGATATTGTTCAACCATGATCAAATGGAATTATCAGCTAAGCACCCTAACTATAAAACCGAAATATTAAGGATAACAAAGAAGGACGAATAATATAAGATAAAGATACCCCAAAATACTCTAAACTAACGAGAAATTGAGAAAGGATATAGGGTTATTTTTTTCGGTGTTAGGTGGAATAAAAGAGATGTGTTCTTAAAAATCAAAGGGGAAAATGGCCATTTTCATCATTTAATAAAAATGTGTAGCGACATGGTTTTGTTGCTTATTTTTTAAAACTATGTACAAACCATACATCGTACACAGTACTGGGACACCCACCTATAATATCATTTTAATATTTGTATAAACCATGTGAATGGACACTGATACGGAATGATAGGTCTAATATTGTTTGTTAGAAACCATAGACAAACTATATGACATGTCCCAAACCAGAACCATCTAATATTGTTTCCCTAGAATTCATGTAGTTAACCCATAATCGTTTATTCTGTCCATGTAACCCAAAAACTCATAAACAATGTGAATTTAAAACCACCAAGATTTCAAGGTGCTACACCTTTTCCCAAATTTCTAATAGTTAACTGTACTCTAGAGAACAAACCCTTTGAGAAATGATTAAAATAAACACAAATCTCCTCAGCCCCACATGATCACCCAAAGACACTCCATGGCCTTGAATTTTTTTCCAAAAACATCAAATAAAAAATATAGACATCATGGAAATAAAATCATAATCTCAACTCTCAGAATAACCCCAACCCTAAGAATTTTTAAAATAAAAAGTCATACTAAATATTTAACCCAAAATGGATATAGATTTTTATAATATCCCCACTATATCACTTCTCATCCCATATAATCCCTAATGGTAGTAAAATGTAAATCCTTACCTATATTGACCAACAATTAAAAACTTACTTAGGACATTCCTAAATATGTCCTCATATCCCAAGACACATCATTGCCTTCAATCAGTTCATCCCCTGACCTATGGTGTCACCATCCAGAAGGCTCTACTAAAAAAATGTTTATTATGGGACATGGTACTTCCCACCATTAACATTTCCCATAGATATTGAATTATATATTGACTAATAACATGATCAATATAGTATCTATTTCTCCTCATTCATCTATATAAAAAATACAATTTTGTCCTCTCCTAATCAACCATTCTTCAAATGATTATCCCTACCCTCCGATGTAATATCTCTTCACCTAATTCCAATAAAAAAAATATACAAGGTAATATAATTATTATTCTAGAAACCAAACTACTTTTTGAAAAAAAAATATTAGTGAAATTCCATGGATGGATCATTGACCAACCAAATCCCTCATCATAATTCACATAAAATAATTGTTGCATATCATATCTAACTCACATTTAGATAAAAACCCATAATTTTCAAACTATATATAATTCCACATATAATCCTCAAATAATATATTCTCTGAGAAAGCATATAAAACTGGATCAACCAACATATAGGAATCTAAAAACCAAGAAACACTTGTATAATGATATATGTTCCTATTATTGTATATTTTTTTAAGTAACTACAACACCTAGATATTTTATGAAATATTTTCTATAAAAAAATTCTTCTTCTGTAGCATTATTTGCACAAAATCGTGATTTCAAATGAACTATGAGATGCCCTTATTATTAAACTACTGCTATATCCTAGCCGTTAGGTTCGAGGGAATAATTATATCTTACATATGAAAATGAATTTTGAATTCATTGACTATCAATTATTTATAAAATATATAAATCAGTTAGATATATTTATTTTTGAGTCAGTTACTTTTGGAAGGGAAATTAATGTGATATATATGTGTTATATAATTAATGAAATATTTTTCATATTCATACAAATGGATATATTAGTCATAGGTAAAGAATAAAACCATATTTGATGTATAAAAACCTATTTTTTAAAAGTTTAATTTTACACCATTAAAACGAAAACCCATTTTAAATTATTCTTTGAAAACATTAATAATTTTTATATGACAATATAAAACTTTTATTATTAATTGGGATATGAAAATTTAATTTGGACGAATTTCAGGTATTTTTCTAATAACATTATATGTTTTGATGAAATGTACGAATACACTAATTTTTAATAAAAATATATTTTTCATTGAAATAATTTATATGGTTGAATTATACTATTGTATGGTTTCAAATTATAAATATAGTATATTTTTATAAATTTATATAAATTATTCCATTGGAATTAATTTTACATAACATTCATATGTTAAAAAAATTTCAATCTATTGCAATACCTTCACTATTAGAACTTTTTTTCTCATTTCAACAACAAGGTTAATATTAAATCAATTAATTAGACATATGTATTTTTAATTGTGAAAACATTGATTCCATATTTAGAATTATTAGGTCCAAATTATGTTAGTAGGCCACTTTTATTTATTGGCATTATGAAAATTAGATTTGGTAATTATTTTTATTAGCATGGTTAAAGGTAAATCAGGTAATTAATGGTAAAAAATACTGTAAATTTATCTTAACACCTATAAAATTCTATAGGATGTAAAAATCAAACCATTATCATTTATTTTTTGAAATTTAATTACTTAATGGACATTTATCAATTAATATGATATGAATATTATAAAAACAAATGAATGTGACAATTTTTAACAATCTCATTTTATATAAGTATATTAAATTTAATATATGAATAAATAGAAGATAATATTAACTATAGACAGTCTAGGGAAATAAAATGAATTTCATATGTCATATAAATTAATTTATAATTTATAGATATTAATTAGTTGCTATTAATGATTACACCATAGTGATGTAGAAATTATTTTAGTAACAGAAATACAAAAACATCTGATAAAAATAATAAAATAAATATCATATAAACTAATTATCGTTATCCATGAATTTTTTAGGTGGCTATGACATGTTAGAAGGGTATTAAATATTTTTGTTCGAATTTATCTTCTGTGTGGATTTTATTTATATTCAAATAAATGAATATTTTCTAAATTGAAACTGTTGATATTTTATAAAAATAAAATTTTATTAAAATATATAAAAATAAGAAAAATATTTAACAATTTAAAAGTGATAATTATGATGTCTAAAATTTAATAAAATATCCATTTATGGTTATTTATCCCAATATAAATAAATATATATAACAATTAAATATTTAGAATGTTATTACCACAATTAAAATTAAATAGAGTAACTAAGTGACAATTTAATGATATGGTATAAATAGACAATATAACATATCAAAAATTAATTATTTGATGATATTACAACCATATCTTATCTCATATTATAAATTGATAAAATTTGGAGGTTCTTTTGGTAGGGTTTGATTTTATTATAAATTATAATTTACTGTGTTTCCAAAAGATCCCCTCACCTCAATGATAATTATAATGTATAGAGTGTCATAAAATACCAATTTTTTGTCATTTATCCCCATATAAGTAAATATTTATAAACATTAAATATTTATAATTTTATGACTACTATTAAAATTAAATAGAATAAATATGTGTTGATTAAAAATTGATGTTTTATATTGACAAAAAAAGTAGTTCAAATTTTTTGGGTTAATGAGATTACCACCCTATATCATCATATATTTACAATTGGGACATTTTGGGAGGTTTTTTTGTAGGGTTTGATTTTATTATAAATTATTATCTTAAGAGTTTCCAAATGTGCCCCTCAACATAGTGATATCACCTCTTCACTTCATTTAGATCCATCAAGATCAACTATCCATTTCCCTTGTTTATTGTCAACATTCCTATTTTCATTCTAGAGGTTCTGGTCATCTTCAAAGACTAAACCTAGTGCTCTATGTAGTGATTTAGAGGAAGCACGCAAAAGAGGAGTTAATCTCTTCTACTGGTTCTTTCAAACATCGTAATTCTTCTAAATTATCTTCATTAGTTGTTTCATAATAAATTAATTTCATCAATATTACTCATATACTGATATGTTATTATAAATATAAAACAACTACATTTCACTTTCTATCTATCCTAGGGAAAATGAAATCACTGCTCATGCGTACGTATGACTTACCATATACACGCTATGGTGTAATCAATTTTTCACTAATACCTTACTTCGAATGGTATAATGTTGGAAATAATAACTATATATGATTATAATACCATCTTAATAATCCCAAAAAATTATACACCATCCACTAAAAGACCATTCAACAATTTTGTATATGATATCATCACTCGTGGGTATGAACGTCCTATAATCGCCATAATACGATGTGATTCATTAAAAATGATCGTCATTAAATCCAGATTATATACATGAATTGAGTGAATAAATATGACAGATATTATACTGACATCATTATATAAATTCTTTTACTATAACCAATGAAGTGGAACATGAACATTTTCGACAAATCATGCAATAGAACATAAACCAGTTAATATCTGAATAACGAGTAACAATGAAATGTTACTAAAAAAGAAGGTAAACTAATAAAAAATTATTTCAAAAAATTTATTTGGATTCTCAAAAACGTCAATAACATTATTTTAATCATTATACTGGTGTTTCAGATACATTTGAAAAATATCTGACCTAAGGTAAGGGATAATTTTACAATCTCATTTTTATCTATGATTTTTTTACATATGTATTTACTAGGGTATATTTATTATCCACTTCAATGTTTCCTAATTATTTAATATTATTTAAATTATTCTACAATTTTTTATATTTAATTTTACCCTTCGTTGAATTTTTATTAAGTGTTATGAATGGAATCTTTTCTCGTTATTCATTTTGAGGAACATTTTGACTTCTCCGGAAAAAGTACAAGAATAATGTTTCATTATCTTATAAAAAATGAATTAAATTTTACAGTTTAATGACACTATATTTCCATTTATCATATTCTACATGATTTTAAGAATATTTTAAACTCAATTATTTTATTTTAAAATAACATGCCATTTTGAGAAAAGAAAACATTTTTGAAAAAGAAAGTATATTTCCCTCAAGAATTAAGTACAAGTATTTTTTCAAAATTATTTTCCATCTTAGATGAAATAGGGTAATTATTTCATTCCATTTATTACATTTAATTAAATTTGATTATGGTTGAATTATTTTTATGAAATTCATTTATTTTATATGGATTATTATGGAATGATATATAAGAAACCCATTTTATTTCATGGGTTATGATATAATAAATGAGTAATGTTTTTATGGAACACATAATAATGGTTTCATTATAAGATGGGTGGTACCTATATCTCTATCCAACACATTAGGTAAAGATTTATATCCCATGAGATAGACATGGATGGATCAGAAAGTAAATATGATTCAGTAATAGCTGGATGGAATGAGGATTGAACTCGGTTCAGTAATGGAAATTGTTTTCTATGATGGTCTTGGCAATGAGCCTTGATAAATATTAAATGATTTTCTATGATTACATTCATATTCCATGAAATTTAATGTCTTATGTTATGAATATTGGGATTACATTTCTCTTTTATGATTTATCCCTTGACCAGATATTTTGATCTTTTATATGCAGGAAAATATTTTCAAATTCCATGTATTTAAAATATTATTTCTATATCGTTTTTTTAAAATTACTGACCATTTGTGTTGATCCATTCATATGTTCAATTTCCCTAGTTCACAAAGAAGTTTATTAAGTAAGATATGTCCGAAAGGAGTCCTTTTTTAAAGAAATAAGAGGGAGTTAATGTAGAGGTTTTATGAACTAGTTGTTTATTTTTCCCAATTTCTAAAGACATTAAACCTATATGGTTCTGGTGTGTTATTTTTTATTTTATGTAACAAATATTCTCCAATGTTGATGTAATATCTACATGTAATGTTATGGTCCATTATCGTCGGTATCAGAGCAAAGGTATAGTTATACATTGGGACGTAGTATAAGGGAACCTTATTAAAAACCATAATGTTATGTCTATGTATAGGTTATAATCCTCTCATATTGTTTTAATTATGTTTATGGATAACATAGGATAAAAACAAAAGTTTCTTTAATTGAAATTTAAATATGTAATTATGTGATTTTCCCATTATGATTAGTGTACCTCAAACCAAGCTTCCTTGCCTCAATCAATATATGGAACCTGAAGGAATAGTCCCAATGTTGAATGGGATGTGCAATGAAATGATTATCCCATAGAGAAACAAATGTTATGGCAGCTAGAATAAAAAATGTTGTATCCATGCTCACCCAACCTTTTCAAGCTATAAATCATGTCAGATATTGAAACAAGCCAAAAAGGGAGAAATTTTTTGTTGAATCTTTTATGAGGCTGCATCCACCTTCATTTAGTAGGCCTTATGATCCATTAGTGATTGAACAATGGATTAGTACCACTGAAAATATATTCATAGTTCTAAATTGTTCTTAACCTGAAATGTCCATCATATCAAGATATCATTTTCGTTTTTAAGCTGATTAATGGTGTAATCATATCAATAATATGTGGTAATAATATGAAATTGAGTCCACATAATGGGAAGAGTTAATGAACTTATTTTTTGGATAATTATGTTCCTCATATTCTTCGAACAATGATGGATAAGGAGTTCCTTGAACATAAGAAAAATGATGATGAATTTTTTGGTACCTACCATGAAAATTTTAAGACTTGAAAGGTACTATTATGGATTTATTTTATAATAACTGAGAGTAAAATTGATCAATTCTAGTGTCTTAAAACCATATCTCTTATGAGAATTAGTCATAACGGACTTCAATATCTATGAGGAAATTATTTTATGTGCTCTATATGTTGAGATGGATATTAGAGAAACCCATCCATCATAAGGGATTGATAAGAAGAGAAAAATGGAATTCAAAAAAAATCTAATGACCACACTAAAAATAAGATGAGTTTTCCCGGATTCTCATAGTGTGGAAAGAAACATGGAGGGAACTATATTCAAAGAACTAGTAAATCTTTTATGTGTGGAAAAGAAGGTCACCAGGCAGTTTATTGTGGATGTGATAGAAAAATATGTCTAATGGTGTGACAAGGAAAAATCTACAACGAATGAACCTATTACACATCAATTCTACAACTACAAGGAAATGGCCATTATGCCAATAAATTCCTTAATACAAGGGTTATTGATTATTATTGACATCAAAAAACACTAAATCCCAATGAAAAAGGAATGTCAAATGAAATCACTATTGGGGACGTGGAGTATGATAATTAAATGTTGAAAGTAACATATACTTTACACTTTAGTGTAAAAAATATTTTATTTTATTTTGAATCCTCTCACTCTTTTAATTATGAAGAATTTTCTTATGGAATCTGCATATTACCTCAACAAATTGATATTCATTCATCTGTGACAACTCTTAATGGCAGAACTCTCACATAAATGTTTTATAATTTTTATCTAGTTCATGTTTGTGGGAAAGTACTTCTAGAAAATCTTGTGATCCTTCCTCTTGTTGAAGTTTATTTGATTCTTGACAGGGATTGTATTTCTCTATATGGCTCTCATATCAGTTTCTAGATAAGGGAAGTCACATTTCATATTCCAGATCAATCTAAGATCATCTCTCAATGCAGAGATCAATATATCCTTCAAGTAGAAATTTCTCACAACTTATGGATCTTGATTCTATAAATGAATATTATTTATCTAAAATGGTTGGGTAGATACTAACTATTATAAATACACCAATTGTACGGGAGTTTGATGACTTCTTTCTATAAGAATATCTAGTTCTTCCATTAAATCATGAAGTTCAGTTTTTAATAGAAATCATACCGGGTGCTATTCCTATTTCAATGAAACCTTATAGAATGACCTCAACTGTGTTTCATGAATTAAAGAAGAAACTATTAGAGAATCATGATATGGTATTTTTACGCTCTAATGTTTCACCTTTGGGAGAACCTGTTCTATTAGTTTAGAAGAAAAATGGATCTATGAGAATCTTCATTGATTCTTGAGAAAATAACAAGATCACTATCAAGAAAGAATATCATCTTACCCATTTTGATGACTTATTTCACAAACTAACAAGATCTCAATACTTTCCTAACATTGATATTCATTCAATATATAATCAATTTAAGGCCAAAAGTAGGATATACCAAAGAATAAATTCAATACAAGGTATGTACACTATGTATTTATAGTGATGCCTTTTGGAGATACTAATTCCCATCTATCATCATCAATATAATGAATAAAGTCTTTATAAACTCTATGGATCTATTTTTGGTAGTATTTATTGTTGATATTCTTGTATATTCATGGATCAAGTAAGAACATGACGATCACATGGGAATTGTACTAATGACCCTGAGAAAGGAGAAGCTTTATTCCAAATTTACCAAATGTGAATTTTAGCTGCAAAATGTTTCATTTTTTAGTCACATAATCTCCATAAGGTTGGTATTAGTGGATTCATAAAAAACCAAGGTTTTTAAAAGATGGTTGAGACCAATAATGGTAACCGAGATAATAAGTTACTTGGTTTTTCTGGATATTAACGATTTATCTAAAAGAATTTTTACGATTATCAAATACAATCACCCAGTTGATTCACAAAGGAGTTAAGTTCATTTGGATGGACAAATATGATGTGAATTTTAAAGAACTAAAAATAAGGTTTTCCAAGGCACATGAACTCACACTACCATGTAGTAGGGAATGATTTGTGACATATAGTGATGCATTCCAGAGGGGTATAGGGTGTCTTCTCTTGAAAAATTATATGGTGATATCTTATGCCTCACGATAGTTAGAAATCCATGTGATAAATTACCCAACTCATGAGATGGATTTAGCTTTGGTAATATTTGAATTAATGATATGGAGGCATTATTTTTATGGTCAAAGGTGTGATATTTGTAATGAACATAAAATTTTAAAGTATATTTTCACAAAATAGGAACAGAATCTGCCCCAAAGGCAATCGTTGGAGTTGATTAAAGATTATTGTTTCTCAATACAATACCAACCTAGGTAACAAAACAAGGATTTAAATGCAATATGTCGATAAGACAATGATATCCTATCAACAATGAGTATCACAGAGGCTCCAATATTTTTGGATTTGATACCGATGGATCATTAAATTTTAATGGATGGGGTGAAATATTATCTTTATCAAATAAATATTCAACCATCAATACAAATGATGACTACGGGGGTACAGAAGAAATATGGAGATAAAAAAACAGGGAAGGAATGTTATTGAATTCTAAAATTATTGTCATTATATAATAAGGTTCAGGAACCAGGATTGTATTCCTCTCATACAATAATTATAGTAGGAGATATTGTATTAGGTTAATATTTCATCATTATTTATTCACACTAGAAGAAAAATGATATACAGGGACCTGAAGGAGTGAATCTAGTGGGATGGCATGAAAAGATATTCCACTGAATATATATCTCGATGCATTGTTTGTCATCAAGTTAAGGATGAGAGAAAAACGCCTAAGGGGATGTTACAACCATTACCTACATTAGAATTTAAATGGGAATCCATAACTATGGACAATGTCATTGGACTTCCCAAAACACCCAAACATAATAATGCTATCTAGGTTATAGTTCATCGTCTTATGATGTCGACACACTTTAGAGTATTTCTCTCTTTATGGGCATGCTAGGATATATGTAAAGGATGTTGTAAGAGTTTGTGGAGTACCACTTCCCATTTTATCTGATAGGGATATGAGGTTTAACTTGATGTTCTGGAAAAGTCTTCATCATTCTATGGACGCCGAATTATGTTTCATCACTGGTTATCATCCTCCAACAGAAAGCCATTCTATGAAGAAAATTCAAACTCTAGAAGAAATTTTGAGAGATTTTTTTATAGATTTAAATGGTGGTTGGGATCAACAAAAACCATAGGTGGATTTTTCTATCAATAATAGATGTCAATCTAGTATTCAGATTGCTCCTTGTGAAGACTTGTTTGTAAAAAAGTGCAGAAATCAAACTTTTTGGGATGAAGTTGGGGAATGAAATCTATTGGTAATTAATCTTGTTGATGAAATGCAAGAAAAGGTCGGATCTATTCAACAACACATAAGAGTAGCTCTGAGTAGAAATAAAAGTTATGCTGACAACTGATGAAAAGACCTAGAGTCTGTTCTTGATGATAAGGTGTTCTAACAAATATATTTATAGAAGCTAGTAATGATATTTGGAATGATGTGAAAGTAGAGCCCTAGGTATATCTGTCCTTTTGAATTTACGGATCGTATTGGGATGGTATCTTACCAATTGGTGCTTCCAATGAATCTCTCTATAGTTCATTGTGCCCCATATATGTGTCCTGAGAAATTACATACTTGATCTTTTACATGTACAAAGTTCAATAGTCATTCCATTGGAGAAATATCTTTCATATTAAGTATAATCGATAGAGATTATGGATTATAGCAAAAAAGTTTTAAGATACAAGACCACGCATATAGTTAATGTTTTATAGAAGAACCACCAAATTGAAGATGCTACTTTGGAAATTATAATGTAATGTGGGAGAGTTATCCTCATATGCTTGTTTTTATGTGACTAATATTAAGGGTGAAATTAAATTTTATTAGGGGTATAATGTAACACTTTGAGGTTTTTATGAAATATTTTCCTTAAATAATTTTCATTCCTCAGTAGAAAGATTTTAAAAAAATCATGAGTTAGAATTAACAGTGTGATGAACTTATTTTAAAATTACTATAAAAACATAGCTATTAGGTTTTCTAGAATAATTATAACTAATGAAAATTCCTTATGAATTCATTGGCTATCAATTATTTATGAAAAATCTAAATCAATTAGTTATAATTATTTTTATGTGAAATACTTTTAGGAATTAAATTAATGTGATATATATGTGTTATAAACTTAATAAAATATTCATTATACATACAATGGATATTTTAGTCATAGAGTATGAATAAAATCAAATTATATGTATAGAAACCAATTTTTCTAAACTTTTATTTTTACACCATTTACTGGAGAACCCCTTTTAAATTAATATTTTAACACATTAATAATATTTATATGAGAAAATAAACATGTTATTTTGATTAGAAATATAAAAAACTACTTTGGGTGAATTTTTTATATTTTCCAGATAACATGCATGTTTTGATAAATAGTAAAAATACGATTAATTTTGATGGAAAATGTAATTAATAATTGAAATAGTTTATATAATTAAATTATATTATTTTATAGTTTATAAATATAAAATAGATTCAGGATTTAAATAATTTCGGTTATTAGAATTAATTTAAAATTAAATTCATATGTATAAATATTTCAATCCTTTTCAATATTTTAACTTTTATTTCCTGTTTTCTCATTTCAATGACATGAATAATGTTAAATTTATTAAAAAAAATTGTTTTATTATTTCGGAAAAATGGATTCCATATTTTTGAACCTGTATGTCTACATTATGTTAATAACTTACTTTTATTTTTAGGCATTATGAATTGTAACTTTGGTAATTTTTTTATTACGATGGTTTGGGGTAAATCAGGTTATTAAAGGTAAAAATAATATAATAAACATACCTTAACACATATAAAAAACATATTGTATTACTAAATTAGGCCATTATATATTATATTTTCTAAATTGAATAAGTTAATGTCCACTTAACTATGAATATGACATGAATATAAAAACACTGACGAATGTGAAAAAATATAACAATCACATTTATATAAGTATATTAATTATAATATAAGGATAACTATAAAATAAAATAGACTATAGATAGTATTTGTAAAGGTAAAATAATTACCTAAATTATAGAAATTTAGTTATATTATTTAGATATAAACTAATTACCAATAATGATGACACAATAGTGATGTAAAAATTATTTTATTATTACAAATATCAAAAAAATGGTTTTAAAAATAATAAAAGAAATACCATATGAACTAATTAATGAGATAAAAGTACATAATAGGTGACTATAAAATGTTAGGAAAGTATTAAATATATATTTTTTACTTTATATCTTGTGTGAAATTTATTGAAAGTCAAATAAATGAATAGTTTCAAAATTGACACTGTTGATATTTTATAAAATTAAAATTTTATTAAATTATTTAAAAATCAAAAATATGTAAAAATAATAAAATATGATAATTATAAGGTCTAAAATTTCATAAAATATTCATTTACAATCAATGAACTCCATAAAAGTAAATATTTATAAAAATTAAATATTTTGAATTTTATAACCATAATTAAAATTGAATAGAATAACTTAGTGTCAATTAAATATACATGGTTTAAATTGACAGTATAACTTATCAAAAATTTATTGGTGGATTATATTACAAACCTATCTGATCTCATTTTATAAATTGGGACATTTTATATAATTTTGGGTCATGTTTTATTTGATTATAAATTATTATTTATGGTGTTTCCAAAAGCGGTTATCACATCAATTATAAAAGGTCACCTCCTCCCTCGCCCCTTCACTCCATTTTGAGCCCTAAATCTCAGACATCCCCTAAAATTTTTATTATAAACATACATATTTTTATTCTAGGGGTTATTTTTATCTTCAAAGAGAAACTCTATTTCTCTAAGAAAAGATTTTGAGGAAACACGTCAAGGAGGAGGTATTCTCTTATACCAATTCTTTCAAAAACCATTCTTATTGCACTTCCTCTTAATTTGTTTTTTTTATTAAAAATAATAACATTTTTATCACTCATATACTTATATGCTATTATATATATTTAACAACATATTTAACCTTCTATGAATCCTATGAAAAATGTAATCATCGTGCATGCATACGTACGACTTACCGTCTCTACGTTGTGGTGTAATCTGTTTTTCACAACCACCATACATGGATGGGTATAAGGATGGAAATAATAAATATATATGATTATTATAACATTTTAATATTCATGAAAGATTAAAAACAATAAACTTTAATACCATTCAACAATTTTGGGAATGATTTCACCACTCATGCGTATGTATGGCCAACCATCTCCACGAGTGATTTGATTCATTCTACAAGATCAATATTAAAAAATGATTATATACATTAATTAAATGAATAAATTTGATTTATATTATACTAATATAATTATTTAAATTATTAAACTATATCATAGTAATTGGAACATGAACTTATCTAAAAAATCTTGCATATGAATATAAAGCAGTTAATATTTAAATAATTAGAGACAATGAAATATTACAAAACAATAGATGATAATATAATTATATATGATATCATATATATGATTATGATTCTGGAATAAGTAAATAAAATTCATTAAATCATTACAGATGAGGTTCATATATTTACAATGGATATCAGACCTAAGGTAAGGGATAATTTTACAATCTCGTTTTATCTTATATTGTTTATAAATAAGTATTAACTAGGATATATTTATCATCAAAATACATGTTTTCAAATTAAAAAACAATATTTATATTGTTATACAATTTTTAAAGTTAATATTAACCATTAATTAATTTTTACTGAACGGTATGAATGGAATATTTTGTCTTAATTTGATTTGAGGAACTTTTGACTTTTCCAGCATAAGTTTGAGGAGAATGTTTTTTTAACTTATGAGTCTTGAATGGAATTTTATAGTTTATAGGCACCGTATTTAAATGAGTCTTCCTATACTTTATTTCAATGTTATTTTCAATTAAATTCTTTCCATTTAATATTTCATGACACGTTGAGAAAAGAATTTTTTTTTTGAAAAAAAAGGATATTTTCATTAGGAATTAATTTCAAGTGTTTTATCAAAATTATTTTCCTTCTATGATGAAATAGTATTATATTTGCATAACTATTATTAAATTAATTTTATTGTGTTTATTGTGGAATTATTTTTATGAAATCCATTTCTTTTAAATTTATTATGATGGAATGCTATTTAAGAAACCCATTTTATTTTATGGGTTATGCTATGATAAATGATTTTTTTGTGGCACATGTAAGAATGGTTTAATTATGATATGGGTGAGACCTATATTTCACTACAATGGATTGGGTAAAGATTTATTTGTCATGAGATAGTTATGACTAGAACAAAAAGTAAATCTAGTTCAATAATACACGGCTGGAATGAGGAGTGAACTCAGTTTTACAATGGACTACTTCATCTATGATGGTCTTGGCGACATGCCTTTACTAATTCAAAATTATTTTATATTCTTATGTCTGTATTTGATGAAATTTAAATTATTATTTTATGACTATTGTGATAAATTTCACTTTTATTATTTATCCAATGACCGTATATTATGATTTTTTATATGCATGATAATATTTAGAAATGTTCTGTTCATATGATATGATTGGTATTTCTATTATTTACCATTATTGATAGTTTAATCTCACCTGTTCATATGTTTCCAGTCCCTAGGATATGAAAAAGGGTATTAAGTAAGATATGGAAAAAATGATTCTATTTTTGAATAAATATGTAGGACATTATATAAGTATTTTATGAACCCGTTCTTTATGTTTTCCTATGACTAGAGACAATAAACCTATACGATCCTCGAGTACAGTTTGTTAGGTTATGTAATAAATTTTTTTCAATGTTAATGTAATATGTACATGTAATTTTATGGGCCATTAAAATAACATTTTAGTTCACTTTGGGTTCATGAATCATTTGAGGAATGATAAGTGAATGAAGTGGTGTTTGGAATTTTTGGGATTTACCAAACCATGGTACATGACATGATGATATTACTTGTCCCAGATCCAGCATATAAAATTGGGCAAGCCATAGGGACATCAACATACCCATAATGACCCAAGATTTTGGATCATTAATATTAATACTATCATCAATTAATTGAGGCATGTAAAACATGGAACTAATAAAAACCCAAACTAAATGAACAGTTAAAAATTAAAATTAAATTCATAATATTTCAATTAAATTATAATAAGATAAAAATAATTTAAAATAATAACATACTAGTATTTTTCATTTATATTATAATAAATTGATGAATTTAAAAACCAATTTTAAATTGGTATATTATATATCATTATTAAATCAAATTGAATGCATTTTTGAGTTTATTATAATTAATAATATTTATATTTTCAAACTATTATTTAAATATTCAATAATTTATAAATTAATATAAATTAAAATTAAATACACATGATGTTTAAGAAGTAATTTTTCAATAAAAATATTTTTATTTATATATTTAGTTTTTATTAAATTAACCAAAAATATAAATTTTAAAATTTATTTTTAATTAAATAGTAATTTCTAAATTTATAATTTTAATTTTATAGTCAGATTATTTTTTAGGAATTATCTAAAAAAATATTGGTTTATATGTAAATAGTGAAAATATCATTTTTAAAAATAACATCACTTTTCTAACATTATTATTATATAAGTATGATCTGGAAGTACATAAAACCATTTAATAAGACAAAATATGTATTTTATATGTGTTTTTTTAAATTTTTAATATGTAGGATTTAATTTATAAACCCATATTTGAAATTTCATCGCATAATTTATATTTTTTCCAAAAAAAATGTTTTAGTTACACAATATATTTATAATTTTTAAAATAATTTTCTATCACTAATAAATATTTATCCATATCTAATGTGTTTAAAAAATATAATCATTCGGAATAACTTATATAATAATGGAAATTTTAATTTTGGATTTAAATGATAAATTACCTTGGTAGAAACTAGTTACTATGGTGAAATTAAAAATTGTAAAAATGAGTAACCTTAGGGGTAATGGGACGAACATGTTAAAAATATATTTTCAATTGAGTGGATGATATTTGGATTTAAATTATATATTACATAATTAATTATTTATACGTTTAAAAAAATAATCTTGCATAATGATATTTCAATATATTTAGGTTTTTGGTATTTTTAAAAATTCCCTACAATTTCCATTATAGTGGATGCTCTCTTCTTTTCACTTCATACCCACCACAACCCCAAATATTCTTCCAAAACTCTTCAAAAACCTCTTATAATCATTCATATTTCCCTTAATTATTTTTTACTTATAAAAATAAAAACCCTCAAAGTATGAACCCCTTCTAATATGAGATAAATATAGTTTATAGAGTATAGTGCATTTAGCATAGAAATGAAACAATGTATGGCTATCATTGTCACAATTTCATTGGTATGTGACTTATTAGATATTGTGAACTATAATTTATTCTATATGGTGTATTAACTTATCAATTGACTTCATATATGAAAATAAAATACATTTCATGACATTTTAACAATCATTTGATGATATTCTTCTCAAGATCCTTTTGTTATTACATTACAAATTCTCTATGAGTTTCATTAAGACAATTTACAATCCTGCGGGTCATAATGTATTTTACCTGAAAAAATAATAAATAATTTCATTAATCCCACAATTCCCCTAGTTTATATTTTATTTCCTTATATAATTTAGGACAATTACACCACATCTTCAAAAACCAGTTCTTTGATAAAATATTTTCCTAAATAAAAATGCAATTTCAGTAAGAATAAGTCTAATTAATTCTAAAAAATCTTTTCTTCCATGTCTATAATTTCATCATCAAAAACTTTATAGTATATTTCTGGAAATAATATATATATTATGTTATATTATTCTTAGAATTATTTTTACGACATCTAAAAATTCAAATTTATAATCTTTTAAAAAAATTTGTTTAGAAAATAGTATTTTAAAATATTTTTAAAAAGTTATTCCATCCATTCAAAATTAAATATTTTATCATCCAGTAAACATTTTTTTTCAAAAACTACTGTTATTTTTATTAATCTCTTATTTCAGTGTCTTTTCAAAGGAAATTTTTTTATAAATATTTTCAATTCTTGTTTTAGAAAACAACTTTTGAAAGTGACATCAATATTTTTTATTAATGATAAATATAAAAATGTTTTTTAAGATATGTTATAGGTTTTCCATTTAAGAAAAAAAATATTTTACGAACTATACTATTTTATATAAAAACTTCCCACTAATTTTTAGTTTTTTTAAAAATAAATTAGTTTTTTCCATGTTTTATAAAATATTTCTTCAAAAACGCTTTCAAAAGATTATGGAAATTTATTTTTTTGCAATGTGGTTTTTCCAAAACTCTTAAAAAGTGTTTTTCATCAGTATCTGAATATTAATATATATGATTCCTCATTCAAGTATACTATTCTAATATTACCATTCACCCTCTATATATGGATGGATTATGTAATTTGTTCCATCAATACCATTATACTTCCAATCCATACAATATGAACATGCACAACTTTTCTTCCAATGTTATTCCTTTGCGAATACCTTATTTTACATTTATTTGATTGAAATGTGTTCACCAAGTTGATATAAATTGATTGATCTGGGTAAATTATTTAATTAAACATATACACTATTGCAATATGATTAAAATATCATATGTTCTATTCACTTTTTTTATTTTTTTTCATATAAAGTCATAGAATATCTTTGGATACACATTTATTTTTCAATGGAATATCCATGTATTATATTTAATGTAATTATAAATTATTTACTTATAATATGCATGATTTGTTTATAATATTATATAATTCACATGGAAAACATATTTATGGATGATAATGGGATGGGATATGTATCACCATCAACTGTATTAGTTAAGGATTTATACATCTTGATATAAAGAAGTTAATAGTGGATATTTTTTCTTCACAAAATGATTTGTGAACATTTAATTTGTTCACAGTATAAATCATGGACATTTTATTTTTTCACAATATGTTGTGTAATCACCTTTTGTCCATAACAGGAAGCATGGGGATTTTTTTTGTTCAAAAATTTATGTGGGTGTATTTTTTGATCATAATGTTACTATTTCCCAATTCCTCTATTTTTTATCAAATTTCTATATTATCATAGCTTTAAAGGTCTTGTTAGACTTCCATTTCATATTCATTAGATTATACCCTCTTGGATATTGTTTATTGACTTATTTTTTTCATTATTTTATTCATTTATTTTGATATTCCAACCCTTATTAGTAGATTTATGATCCATGATTATTTTGGTATAATTTTAATTTGTAATATTATTTTACATATATGATCATATTATGCTCACTTATAATATATGATTGATATATAGTATGTTTATAGTTACCGATCATCTAAGCTCATGCATTTTCTTATGATTCCAACAACCAGGTTATGAAGATAAGAAATGTATTTAATATCTAAAATATTTTCAAATGTAGAAAAGTTTTGTGATATACTGAAGGGCCATAATTTATTAATTAATTTCTCCTAGAGTATAAAAATTTACATTAGTAACAAGTTCATGAGTTTTATTGCATAATTTTCAATCCAAATTATCTAAAAATATAAATGGAATAGTTATTAAGAATGGATTTGAATGAAATATCTACATTATATCATATAATTGGATGGTCACATATAAATTATGTTATAGTTGGTGTAAAATTATGGTTTAGATAAATTTAGTGAATATGATGCTTTCAATTGAGGTTAATTTTAGAGATTGGAATTTCATCAATGTTTGATATGGGAATTTTAATCCAAATTTCAAGCGTATAGAGAACTTATTAGGTTTATTGAGGTAATTTTGAATATTTTGGGGATTAGGATTAGATGTGATTAATTAAATCTCAAAGGATAAGTCTATGTGATAACTAAAAATATATAATATCCTCATGATGTATTGGTAAGGTACATATTTTGTAGTTCTCATAGAAACCACATCCTTTTCTAGATACTATCAAAAGGATGTTTCTATGGAAAAGATTCACTATAAGGTGATCACCTGAAAAAAGTACGATTTATAATTTACTCAACCATAACTTTGGTGACAAATGAGTGGTCATATGTCTACAATCCCATCCTGACGTCCCTTGGGTATATAATTTTTTCTATCAAAATATAATTACAAACCATTTTTATATAATTATTTACAAATTAATTTTCAGGATATGTTTATGGAGAAAGAGATAATGCAAATTATTATTACCTAGAAAGAACTAGTACATTTATATAATAATCTATATGTGACATAGTGAAAAAATGTAGCATAGGTTGAAATAAATGTGTTATTATAAAATAAATCATGGTATGGAAAAATGATATTCATATGATCATTTAATCTAATTTTATTAATGGATATTTTGGGGTTTAGTATTTGGATAATACTTATTCATATAAATGAAATTGAAAAAGGCATGTATCTAGAAACATATATATCTTATGACAAAATAAGGAAAAATAATTAAATAGATGATAATATTTGTATATTCCTTTTATAATGGAAAATTTTATTTTCTTTATCTTACCTATGGTAGTGATATTTATATCTTAGTTGGAATAAAAATATTGTCACCCTTAGGAATTTTCATTATGGATATATTTTATTTGATATTTTTGTATATTATGAAATTTGTATTGTGTATGTTAAATAAATAAGGATGTTTTATCTGTATATTTAATTTAATGGTCTATAAACATGTATTAAAAGTCATAAATAACCTTCAAGATTCATATTATGATATGGTTATAATATTAAGGGTAACTATCGAAGAACACCTAATTAAGATATGGTTAGTTATTGGGATTGATATATGATTTATGTTGTTGTAAAAAATGGCTGATTAAATTTATGGAAAATGAGTTTGTGTAACACCCTGATATTTTAAATGAAAAAAGGTGCGTTCGATTGCATATATTACTGGAAACATCTATTTGAAACAAAGGGTAAAATATTATCACTTCAATATGACAATTATATCTGAGACATTGAATTGATGGGTATAAATACGAATAATATTATTATGATATATATGTATTTATATATATATATATATATCTAATGGACTATCCCAATACATATGTATTTCTGAATTTCAAGTAAATAAGTATTAAATTTTTATTAAGGTTCTATTGTATTTAAATAATATGATTCCTTCAAATGTGATTTTTATTTATTTTTTGTGTGAAAATTGTACATTTTATTTTTTTTCACTTTTAGAAAATTTACATGATAAATTTATATTTATTTCTTAAATCATCACTCTATATTTAATGTTTTGGTGATATATTTTAGACATTTCTAAATTGATTTATTTTTTATTGAATAATGAAAATTATAAATTCTTCAAATACA
Organism: Viscum album; assembly: GCA_963277665.1. Taxonomy (NCBI): domain Eukaryota; kingdom Viridiplantae; phylum Streptophyta; class Magnoliopsida; order Santalales; family Viscaceae; genus Viscum; species Viscum album. The sequence continues at coordinate 1,286,900,709 of OY728133.1, forward strand.
ATCAGTTATTTTAATTATGTTTAAAAATTTAGAAGTATCACTGTATTTTTGATTTGATATTAAATTTTAATATTATTCATTTGATCTATTTAATTACCTTTAATTTAGAAATTTTAATTTTATTTATATAAAAAAATTTATGATTAAAGATTCATTTCTTCTCCGAACTATTTGTTACATTCTTTTTCACATTTATATTATAATTTATTTCTACCACATTTACGAATTTAATCTAGAAAAAAATTGATTATATATTTATAATCATGAGGATAATATTTGTAAACCATTCCCTTTTATTTTTGGTTATTATGAATAATAGTCTTTGTAAATATTTCCCACCCCAATAAGGGTAAAATTGGCAAATAGAGGAAAACCAGAAGATAAAGTATCAAATAAAACCCAAACGTTACTTCATCCTATTTTACAGTTTTATTTCATCCATTTACATCACGTTATCAATTATATGGCTAGTTGGTTCTATATTTCGGTGATTATGTTGATAATAATAATTTAATAAATAATAAATAAAAATATTTCTCTCTTTCCATTAATAACTATAAAATCATTTATAAATATAGGAAGAGGATAAGTTTAGTTATAAATTTTTTATTTGATAGAGAAATTAGTTTTTTTATCTTATTAATTTATTTTTAATTTTTAGTTATTTAATAATTACGTAAAATTCGAATGCAACACTAACACTATTCAAATTCAATTAATAGAAAAATAAAATATAGGATTTTAAAATTTTTAAATGTAATATAATTTCTATGAAATAATTTGATATTTGAATTTTATATATTAATATGAAATATTATGAATTTTAATTGGTTATATTAGAATTCCGTCATTTTTATTTTGTTTTAAATGTCGAATTATATGAATAGATCGTAAAATAATGTTATTGTTAGTTTATTATAAATAAATAATTATATTATTTATAAATCATGAAAATAATTAAATATGAAAATTAAAATGAATAATGGAACAAAAATCAATCCCTTTGTAATTTCTGATCCAATTGCTACCTTATATGTAATATTATAACCCTTTAATTCTAAAAACGTTATTACCACGGTTAAGAATAAAATTAGATAACCAAGGGGTTAACGAAATATATAAGGTTTAAAATGAAACCTAAAACTATAAAAATTTCATTATATGATGATTCTTCATCCTTTTTCATTTTCAATAATTAGGATTGAGAATGACTTAGTTATATATTAATATTTTTTGATATTCCTTAGGATTCAATCCCATATCTTATAAAAGGACACCCCTACCTCGTATCTTTACCCAACAATGAGAAATACATATAAAAAGACCTACCAATTTTTGTGATAAAAATCCATTGATAAATATTAGATGTTATTAATTTTCGAAATACTATACACTGTGTCCTTAATAAGGGATATAAAGGATACCTACTAAAAATGATATAATCCTCTTACCCGACCTCTTTAAATTTATTTTTCCCCCACCTCCTTAAAATATAGTTTATTCAACATGATATAATAAATTAATATTTATTAATATACTGAAATTTTATTATTATTATCGGACAACCTATATCCACCATATTTTCTATCCAAATAAATTTGTGCATATGTGTGGACTTCCACCTCGACATAGAGATACAATTTATATTCATTAACCATATTTTATAGAAGGTTATTATGACGTGTTTACATAATATAAATTATATTTATGAAAAAAATATGCTTCTATAAATATAATATCATAACTTCTTTCATATCTTATGGTCTGTTGAAAAGCGATATTGTCACACAATTGTGTGAGTGGACTACCACTGCCTCAAATCGATGTGATTTAGTTTTCAATTTCACATTACAAGGATGGTTAGTTAGATATATATAAATAATAAATATTATTTTTGTTATATAAATATTATTTTTTAAAAGTTAATTATTATTTACCTTTCATTTTTTTCATCTGTTGAAAAATGAAATATCCTTTATCTGTACGTACAACCTACCATCTCTATGAATGGAGTAATTCAATTTTCTTAACTATGTTTTATAGATGATTATAAATAAGTATATAATAAATATATATAACATTTATATAAAAAATAACATTATGTAGATTAAGTAACAAAGAACAAAGTACATGTATATGAACTACTAATCTAAAATTATGATGAAAAATGAAATAGTTAACACATAAAAAAATGACTCTAATAATAAATTAGAATTGAAATATTATTAGTGAATCATATATGATATTATAAATATTTAAATAATTCTTAGATAGAATTATAATAAATTTAAATTTATCATATAGAAGGATATGACACATTTGAAGGAAGTTTCACATTAGGTAAGGGTTTCTTGACAAAAGTTTTCTTCTTTAAGACACATGTTTTTTAATGAACATATCTAATTTTATATAGTGTAAGAATTTCCATTTCACATTTTCTATAAATAATTTTTTTAGTGATAATATTTTAATTTTAATTTAATGTTACTCTTTTGTGGGGATAATGATTCTACTTTTTCCCAAGCGATAAGGTATTTTCATCTCACTTTATTTGTGTCAGACACATGTCATATTCACCAATAGTTTTATTCCTATGTTTTTTATACTTACAATACATATATTTTTTTTATTTTTATCATAAAAATTATGCGGATATACTTATACCTATAAATCACTCACTTTCATGAGGATTTTATTTGAAAGGATCCAATGTTATAAGGGATTTATGTTATAATATAAATATTTATAGGGATAATTTAATATTATGTTTTTGGTGATGAAATTTTAGGATATATCTCTAAACAATCTTAGTAATATTTTTTTCCTTTATTTAGTTCTTCATAATACATTTTTTCCTTTAATATTCACCACTTTTATTACTCATGATACGAAAATACCATTTTTTGGAAAATAACATTATTTATCTCTTCGATAAAAATACCTTTTTCTTAATGTGTCCCTGTTTTCTACAAATGTTTTGAATAAATTTATTATTACTCTATTATTATTTATTAAGGTCATTTTATTCAATTTTTTCATTTTTAAAAGATAATATAAAAATAATATTCTTGTTTCTTTTTAAATGAGGTACAATTGAATTTTTACAAAAAAATTGAAAAGAATATAGTTTTTAATGTACATGAAATTAATATAATTTCATGCCATCATAGCCACCCAATACATTTAATATTAATTTAAAAGTTTCCATATTTATTGAAGCAAATTTTGTCTAAAATATTTTATTTTTTTATTATTTTAATATTCGATTTAAAAAATTGATTAGGGTCTTATAATCAAGAAATATTCTAGTGATGCTTTAAATGAAATTTTCTTATATTATAACATCATTTGATGTTAATAATTCACTAATAGGCATATAATAAAATGATAACTTACTTATTATTTTTATATATGTTTTATAATTATAGTGGTAAAATATCATTAACATCCATTTTCTTTTCCACTAGCATTATTATGATAAATTATATACGATCTTATGGCATGAATATAAATGGATTTAGGATTATATGATGGGTAGGATTGGAATTATGGACTATGAAAATTTATTTATTAATTATTAATGTTATGTGGGATCAAAGGTAACATGGGAGTAAACCCAACCCCAAAAATAGTGTACATAGGATTTTATCATAGCCTTTATCAAGAGGGTACATTGGAGGTTATCCAAATCTCAGAAATGAGGGTACACGGGAGGTTATTCCATGACCAAAGTAGGTACATGGGGGGTTTTCCCAAGCCTAAATTCATATGAATGTCTAGTTGGGTAGATTTAAAAATATATTTCTTTGATTATAATAAGTCCATGCATATGCCACTCTTTTATGGCATGATCATATACTCATGTTGTGTTCATTAAATATTATTTTATTTGATCCTTTTATGATTTGTGGCTTACGAACTACTTGGATTTATTTCATGACTCATGTTTATGATATAACAATTATTGGGTATGATTTTAAAAGGTTAAGATCATGTTTGAATACACTTTACAATGACGTTATGTTTAAATGATCATTGATATCTCCCTCGATTGCCCTTATTGGAAATCTAAAATAGCACTTTGTTAAGTCTTTTTCTATATGATGAGAAGAAAAAATTTATGTAGGATGTCTCAAATAAGGTTTCATGTCATGAATTACTAATTATAAGATGATGTAGACAATTTATGAACAAGTTTTTTATGTATCAAATTTTAAATCTAGTAAACCTATATGGTTCTAGAATGAATATAATTTTATGTAATGAATATTAATCTTATAAGATGCAATATTTATGTATGTGAAGTATGGTTCGTTGTAGTTTGTATCAAAGAATGATTCTGTAAATCTATGAATATTACAAATTGATACCTTTTTTGAAACTCCTTGAGATAAAAATAATAATTTGATATATGTATAATGTAATGGTAAGATATATATTATAAGGTTTTACTAGAAAAACATCATTATACATATAATATAAGTGGACATGGTTTTATCGTAGATTAATTTAAGGGTAATAATCCTAAAACATTTTTGGTCTAGTATATATCCACCATCATTATGGTTCACATCTAGTGTACCCTTACTGCACACCTAGTTTTACATAATCAGGGTCATGATTGGGCTAATACACATTTTCCATATAAACTATTATAAAGGATTTGAATAGATGACAACAAATGATAACTTATGTTGAAACCTAGTTTTAATATATTAAAAATTTAGTGTCATTATTAAGACATCATACAAATGGGTATTCATGATTATATGATTCATCAATATGACTATTGTTACTCATTATATAATTTATTGTTTTAGTCAATGGATGGAAATTGGACGATTCTTGTTAATTTGAATTTTTTTTAAAAATAGAATGGTTTTCCCTCATAAGAAACGAAATGAAATGTGATCTAGAGGGTTAGTTTTATTATTATGTCCAATAGGGAATCTCATTATATGATTTACAATCTCAACATTATTGAGTTTCCTAACTAACCTAATAAGATAAAAGTAGAGTTTAATGAGTCCTATTGAAGTAAGAAAACCAACCTTCATAAAAGGAAATATTGTGGTAATAAAAAGTAATGTAAATGTATAGAATGAACAATAAGATGCTTTATATATGGAAAAATATTGCGGAGAAATAAAATCTGTGAAAAATTAATGAGTTTGATAGACGTAAATTAAATTCATCTTAAAGAACCAATTATAATTCTATGTGTTATATATTGAGAATACATAAATTATTTGATACAATGAATAAATTTATGGTATAACTCCATGAAAAATTTAGGATCTATATTATGTTAATCATTATAGAGTATTTATTGATTTTTCCATGATTTTATATTTAGTAATTATATTGTAAAAGTTTACATTAATGATATTTTGGGTATAAGATTCATAAAACATTAAAGGAATATTTGAAAATAGTTTTTATGTATTTAATAAAAATATTGGATAGTACCAATAAACATGTTAAATGATTTATAGGAAAGTATATATTTTTTAGTTTGGATATATAGATGACTAAAATAGATGATGTAAATATGATAGAATTGGTTACCATGAAAATATTTAGTGATTTGATGACAGAGTGATTTTTTCATCTTGGTCGAGTTACATTATATTTTGGTATATATGGGAATTTAATATGATTTTATCTGAGGAATAAATATTATGTTAATTATGGATACATTATCAATGGTTTAATTTATGAATTATGGATACCATGAATTGTTTATAATTTTAATATTGATATTGAGTTCAAAATTATAGATTCCCCTTTTGATGTTTCAAGTTATGGGATTTTAAGGTGATTTGAAAGTTTTAATATGTTTTTGGATGAATAAAAAATAAATTTTAGATAACAATTTGGTTTATTATATGATTTTATGTCGTGTTAATTATGGTCTATTGGAAAGTTGGATATCGATAAAATTTATTAGTGAAAATTGATTTATTTATGTGGAAATACTTTTCGATATATTTATGGTTAAACTATGGATTACCTTTTAGGATTGTATCTAAATGTTATTCATGATATTTTTATGAACTTCACTAAATTATAATATTTATAATGATTTTTAATGATATTTTGGGAGATGTTTTATTATATTTAAGTATATCTAATCATTAGTTTTAACCTGTTATTTAATATGAATGAGTGTTTTTTATGATTCCTACTATATTTTTAGTGATTTATCATGAGAGATATGAGAACAACATTATGCTTAAAAAATTAAGTAATGTTGATGTTATTTGGGTTATTTTGGATGAATATTTATTCATTAAATTATCTAAGTAGAACATTTGTTTTATTTATGATAATTTGGGGTTAAATTTGATGGTTTATCCACTTTGGATATTTTATTAACTTATAATAACCATTCATTATTAGATAATATTTAAGGATATTGGAAATATATTAACATCCTTATGGAGATTATGAAGTATATTTTAGTTCATCATGTTTGAAAACGTAATATTATGTACTCATCCATTGGAAAAAATTATTATATTGTGGTGGGAATAGATTAAAGGATGATATATTATTTTTCAATTAAGTATATTTTGTTATGTTTGTAGTCTATATAGTAAATCAATTCATAAACCCTTGGAAAATGGTCATAAAAAACATGTTAGTTCATATTACATTTTCTAGCAGGTCTATATTTTCCTTCAAAAATAATTCTCTCTTATTTGGAAACCTACTTATGTGTTATTCTATATGAAATTCGTATTCCCCTAAACCACTTTTCAAGAGGAAGTTTTTTAAACCCTTTTTATGGTATGGGGTAAAAATTAATAATATTTTAATATCAAAAATGTTATAATCAAGAACGAGTAAAAATTTTGAGGAAATGTTTTATTAATTTGGGAGAATGTAAAACATTCAGATTTTAATATAATAACATTACTGTATATATTGTACAAGACACTCAAAAATGAGTTTCAATGAACCATGAAATATTATTATATTAATATAAATAATATAACAATGTCATTGAATTGATTTATATAAATATTAATAATCATATTATGAAATATATATAAAGTTCTTCAAAAATATAAATGTATTACTGAATTTAAAGGATATAAGCAATCAATTTTTTTTTAATTCATAATATGCTTTAAAATAAGCTTCATTCTGAATTTATTTCTATTGAATTTTGTGATAAAATACTCTATAAAATTTTTACAACATTAGAAAATATATTTTATTAAATGAAATTATTTTTTCAAATCATCATCCAAAATTAAAATTTGGTGAATTTTTTTAATTTTTCTAAATTGATTAATATTGTAGTGAATAGTGAAAAATATAGAAATTTTTAAATACAATCATTTATATGAATTAAATAATTTAATAAAAATGTTCTTATATATTATTCATTTGATATTAATGTCACATGTGATATATTATCCATTTAATTCCATTTTAATTAGCAATATTTATGATTTTTATATAAGTTAATTTTTATGCATAAAAACTCAATTATTATAAAAAATATTTTTAAGTGTGTTGTATACATTTATATTAAAATAAATTTCTTTCATATTAAATTAACTGAATCATTGATAATTTATTATATAATTGTAATCTTAATGATCAAATTTGATAAATATAGCCATTTTATTTTTGTTTATTATGAATAATAACCCTGGAAAAATATTTTCCACCAAAATAAGGGTCAAATGTGTAAAATATGGATAAAACAATGATATAAAAACTCATGATTAACCAAAAAACCCTACTTAATCCTATTTTATTGGTTTTTAACATCTATTTACATCCAATTATCAAATATATTTCCTCTTATTTCCATATTTCCTTGACTGTGATGTTTATATTATTTTAATACATAAATAAATACAAAATTTCACTCTATTTAAATTAATATATTTAATATTTCTATATAATAATAAAAATAGGATAACATTAGTTATAAATTTTTATTTTAAAAATATTTTTTTTATTTATATTAAATATTTTTTTGTTTATACGGATTTAATAATGACATAAAAGTTTTATGCAATGCAAACCCAATATTTATTCAATTAATAGAGAAATATAATAAATGATTTAAAAGATATAAAAAGTTATACAATTTTGGTGAATTATTATGTTAAAATATCTTTAGAGATTAAAATAAAATATTTTAAAATTTTAAAATTTTTTATTTTTAAATTCCATAACTTTTGTGTTGTTTTCAAAGTCAAATTATGTGAATAGTTATGAACATGAAATTAATTTTATTTCATGATAAAACATTTTTTTATATTATTTAAAAATAATAAAAATATTTCAATAAAAAAATTAGGATGATAAATTAACTAAATTTCCCACAATTGGTAATGTCTTATCCAACATTAACCTAATAAGTTAAATTATAATCTTTTAATATTAAAAATGTCACTACGAAAATTAAGATTAAAATTGGTTAATCTGAGATTAATCATAATTAAATTATTAAAATGACACCAAAAGATATATAAATATAATGTATTAATGATATATAGACATTATAATCATTTAATAAGAATATATATCAATTTTGAATCATTTCCCTAGAGAATGAATTAGTAATATTTTAATCTTTTTAGAAATTTCTTTGTGCTTCCTTTCCCTCCAGTATAATTGAAAACCCCTTATGTTTCTTGTTAAATTTTTTTATCAATATATCTAATCATAAACCATTTATATTGTGTTATAAAATACACTATCAATCAAATATAGTTTCAGTTCATCTTTATATACCATTCAAAGTGTCTTTAAGAAGGGATCCAAAAGAGGCCTACAAAAGAAGTGGTAATCATCTTACCCGATCTCATTCAATTTATTTATTATTATTGAACCTATAAATATGTGTTATTAATCATAAAATAATAAATTCAATGCACTAAATATGCTGAAATTTAGTTATTATTATGGAACTGTAGGACCCCGGTACACCCTGAGAGGGGTGGGGTGAATCAGGGAGTCTAATTTTTCTTTTAAACTGATTGATATTATACCCATGTTGGTAGGAAATAGTTTAACCTGTATGATGGATATGATAAGAAATCAAACATTCACATGAAAAGAGAAAACAAAACACTTTTTACTTGGATCAACACTAAGGGAATCATCCATGGAGTATATGCCGAAAGGTTGTCGGTCGTAGCAAATTCCAGTATTCTTCACTAGTTGTGGATTACAAAGGTTTGAGAACAGTCACTCTATCCCAGACTCGGAGCCATTACAACTGTTCTGGGATAGCCCACTACGTCCCTTGGGTCACTCCCATAGACTCCCCCTAGCTCACTACCTTTGGTGAAGTCCCAACCAGTTTATAGATGTGGAGGTCTCCTCAATAGATTTGTATTGAAGACATCGGCTCTGCTTAGCACAAGACTCTATATTCATTGAAGTCCGTAAATAATGCACTTGTATGCCCTGATCCACTAAACCAGATAACCAGAACGTGAAAACAAGTTTCACTAAAAATCGTGTGCAACACTAACCCATTGCGCGCAAGAGATTACTATTTCATGAAATATTTCCTTTTCACACAGAAAAATATTTCGTGCAACAAAAACCTTTTTCGCACAACACAAAATATTTCACACACCTCATATTTTTCGCAGAAACTGATATATTTTGGGCAGCATGAAATTTTTTTTGCACCTCATATTTTTCACACAAACTGGAATATTTCTCATAGCGCGGAATTTTTTGCACATCCCATAATTTTTCACGCTAACCCCTTTATGTGAACCATTTATGCACATCAGACCTTAGATTTTCTCTATTTCTTCAACCATACAGAATGTGGGGGTTTACCTCTTATTTATAGGTGTCTCAGACCCACATACGCAAAACCACCTGTGGCGCAAAAACCCACTCTTTTGGCGCGTAATATTTCATGCAGATATCGTTTTTCATGCACATCTCGAGATTTTTTGCACAGCCCATGCATTTTCCATTTTTCGACATTCTGATTCTGAAACACTATTTGTGTGAAAAAACATGATCCACTATTTCCCGCACCATGCTGTTTTTCACACCCAACACAAATATTTCGTGCACATCCCTCCTTTTTCACGCACCACTTCCTTTTTTCTCGTTCCTCTTTTACCAAAAATCCATGTCTTCATTTTCGAATTATGAAGCCCAAAAATTTGGCAAACACTAAAAAAGACACCACCTTCAATACTGTTGTCTGCTTAAACTGTATGATCTCTTTACTAGCACACATTCTGAACTTCCACTAAGGATTGAAAACAAACACAAACCATACTCCAATTCCTGAATAAAATGACCATGGTTCCAACAATCTCCCCCTTTGGGTTTGTGGGAAATCAATAAATAAATTTAATAGAGCACCAATCATATGAAAACCACAAATGCAAGAATAAACTCAGCCAACACTCTAAGTCTACGTGAGTAATGCTCGGTGTAGAAAACAAGAGAAGAAGCTTGAATTGGGTTCCCGAGTTTTGGAATTCTCAATGATGCCAAATAAATTCTCTTACAGTGTCACTAAAGCATTACATGACCAACGTATTCCTTCTCATCCTTCTCATCATATCACCGTAACTGAATTCTCAATGTGTCACAAAAGCATCACATGCCTGAATTTATTCCTTTCTCTCACATTCACAATAATCCCAATGAGCAGAAATTGTTCATTGTTCAGCTCAAACCGCACTCCCCCTAGATAGTATCTCCCCCCACAAACCTGCATCACATCCATAAGAAGATTAAAATTAGTTAACATAACTGGGGATAGGGGTATTGTGTAACCTCCTTATGCACTGGGAGGTGGCTGAACACTGAGGATCAATCGATGCTTCTCAAACACATCCGCTGACATTGGCCTGGTCAGGATATCAACCACTTGCCCATCAGTTCACATATGATCCATTCTAATCACGCCTTTCTCAAAATTTTCTTTGATAAAGTGATACCTGATTTGAATATGTTTTGTATGAGAATTTTGAACAAGATTTTTCATAAGATCAATTGTGCTCTTGTTATCACAGTAAATTACCATTGGTTGCTTCACCTCATCAACAATATCTGTTAGTTGTTGCTTCATCCATAGCAGTTGAGTGCATGCCTTTTTGGCAGATATATACATAGCTTCAGTAGTACTAAGAGAAGTACTTTCTTGTTTCTTGGTCAACAAGCCAACACATTTATTCCCAATATAGAATGATATACCACTAGTGGAATTTCTATCAACTACATCTCTAGCCCCTTCAGCATCAGAAAACACTGATAATTCACTATCCCTGCATGCAGCAAAGTATAACAAGAAGTTATGAGTACCTTGAATATACCTTATTATTGTTTTTACTGCCACTATATGTTCCTCCTTTTGATTAATCTGAATGTGGTCTGCTAGACATGTTGCAAAGAAAATATCTGGACGTGTCACTATCAGGTACAGTGAGCTTCCAATAATTCTCCTGTACATTGTGGGATCTACAGTGGTCCAATCATCATGATTTCTAAGTTTGGTTCCAACTGAAATTGGAGTTGACATTGGTTGGGAGACTTGCATATTAAACTTCTTCATCAGCTCTCTTTCATACTTTTCCTGAGAAATTAAAGTGTAATCCTTTATTTGAATCACCTGCAGCTCCAAGAAAGATGTGAGCTCCCATATCATAGAAATTTAAAATTTTGATTTTATTTGATTGGAAAATTCGTCCACTTATTTCTTCTTACTGCCACCATATATAATTTCATAAACATACACTACAACCACGAACTGATATTTTGGATAATTTTTCACATATAGACTGTGATCTACACCTCTTTTGAATTCCAGCTTATTGAGATAAGAGTCTAGCTGAGAATACCATGCTCGTGGTTCCTGCTTCAAACCATATATTGTTTTCTATAGTTTGAAAACCTTTGTTTCATCAGTACCAAGAATAAATACCATTGGTTATTTAATGTAGACTTCTTCTTTGAGTACACCATTCAAGAATTCTGTCTTGACATCCATTTGATATACTTTATATCCTTTTTTGAGTGTCATGGAAAGGAAAATCCTGATTGAATCCATTCTAGCCACTGGGGAAAATTTTTCTTTAACATCAAAACCTTCAACCTAGGAGTATCCTTTACATACCAGTCATGCCTTATTTCTAATAACACTTCCATGCTCTTGAAACTTGTTCTTGAAGAGCCATTTTGTTCCAATCACATTGTGACAATCAGGTCTCTGGACAAGATCCCATGACTAATTCTTGTTAATCTGATTTAACTCTTCATTCATGGATTTCACCCAAGAATCATCTTTTTCAGCTTCTTCTAATGAGGATGGATCCACAACAGAGAGAAATGCAGATTTTGTGTTATTCCTCATCATCCTTGATTGAGTGGGTGCACTCTTGTCCCCAATTATGTTAGATGGATCAATATCGGCTCTTCAATTTCTCTTCTGAGGTTCAGTTGAATTCTCTCTAGCCAAGGTTTCCTCATTAGATTCCTCTTCTGAGTCAACATCATGATGTGATGGCTGAGTGTTTTGTACACATTCCACTAATTCTGTATTATTATTTTCTCCACGTTCACTTTATTCCTCACTTTTTATCACATCAGCATATGAAATCCTTGATGCATTTGTGGTTTTCTCCTCAATGAACTTAACGCCACTACATTCCAAAATCCTTCCAAATCGCTTGTTGAAAATCTTGTAGACTTTTTTGTTCATTGAGTGTCCAAGGAAAATTCCTTCATCTGCATTGTCACCATACTTCCCTTCATTTTTTTCTTTGTTCCCGATGAAGAAAATACTTCCAAAAACAAAAAAGTATTTCAAAGAGGGCTTCCATCCATGCTATAATTCATATGGTTTCTTCGTCTCTCCCATATAATGTCCTGTTCTATTTTGAATATACATTGCAGCTTGAACAACATATTTTCAGTAATGTCATGGAATATGACTCTCAATCAGCATTGTTCGTTCCATGTTGTTCACCAGTAGATTACTACATTTAGCAACTCTATTTTGTTGTGGAGTCATCACAACAGCTACCTCATGTTGTATCCCATGCTTCTCCATGTAATTTTCAAATTCAGTGGACATTTATACTCCTTCATTTTCAGATCACGACACTTTGATTGTTCATCCAGTATCATTCTCGGTGATTCGACGATACGTTTTCATGCAGTCAAGCACTTTTTTTCATATGTATAACCATGACACATACCATTATACTATAATAATATTTGAAAATGACGAAGTAACATTCTCCATGAGTTCCAGCAACATTTATCGGGCCAAATACGTATGTATGAACGTGATCCAGAAGATGTGAAGCCCTTTTCTTCTTAGGCCAATACGAACTGCAGACCAGCATCCCACGAATGAAACCATTTCATGACTTTTCCCGTTCATGTTGCATAATGGGGATATCCAAGACTATCTCCAGATTAGATATCTTTTACATGTCTTGTTGGTTAATGTGCCCCAGTCTTCGATGGCACAGATTGTTTTCTTCTTCAACAGACAAATAACAGGAGTTCACTTTGCTATCTACCTGATATAAGTTTCCATCAGTTCTATACCCTTTCATACGAGAATTAACTATTTTTTCCTTTATAGTGTATCATTTTTTATTGATAGTAACTATGAGCCCTGAGTCATATATTTGACTCACACTGACGAGATTGTGACGTAGACCGTCCACATAAAGAACTTCTGTCTAATTTATCTCTCCATTAGAGAGAGCAGTATTCTAACTTCCTTTAATCTTCAAAGCACCATCATTAAAAAACCTCACGGTTCCAGAAACCTTGTTTTTAATGTTTTCAAAAAGATCAGTATTTCCCGTCATATGGGAAGAGCATACACTATCAAGAATCCAGGTGCTGCTACTCTTTGTAACTTTGAAGGATACTTCTGCAAGGTTGGACTTCCCGATCTTCTTTTTTTATTTCCATGAGATATTAGATTGAGTATATGATACTGATAACCTTCTAATACTTTCCTCCACATAATCAGATTCTTCATGCCCATAATCTTCATCCAGAGGAGAAAAACTATTTGTGAGAACAACACCATCAGGAGGGTGAAAACTGATCCGTCTCTGAGAGTTGTATGAATTTCTCCTATCATACCACTGCCAGCAATACATAGCTTTATGTCCAAAGTTAGAACAATGAAAACAGTAACCATAAAATCAATTTATTCTATAAGATGGATGATATGAAATCAGTCTCCTTTGTTGACTTCTCAGATCTTCCCCAATCAAGTAGCTCATTGCCTCTTCGCAATATGAAATTATAGGACCCAGATAGCCACAAAACTGACACTTCATGAGGGTAATGTCTTCTCACATAAATTTCTCCTCATGCCTTCTTTCTTTGGAGAATGGTTGGAATTCTTTCCATTTCTGAATGTTTGAGGAAAATCTTTAGTAATTATTTTATTTTGGATTAAGGGTTTCTTTTTCAGCACTTCAGGAAACGTTTCAATATGTATAACTTTAATTTTGTCTTTCTTTGGCTCTCTTCACTTCCAACAGTTGATGGACCAGCTTCAAAGCTAATTCCACTATTTCCCATGCAATCGGGTCTTTGATCACTCAATATTTTTCCAACCACATCTGAACCACACTTGGCCCTTTCCAGTAACACAGCATCTGAGATTCTTCCAAAAATGATTTTTCTTCTTACCCCCAATTGTGGTTGATCGACACTCAAGTTTACTCCTATGAGTAAAAACTTATTCCTAAAGACCATTGACTGTCTTAGCCTTCTCTTCCAATCTATATGTATGGTAATTTATGAAATTTTCTTGTTCTTCAATTTTAAGATTAAATTCCCCAATGTCATCTATGATTTCAAATATTGAAGATTGAACTCTCACGAGTTCTTCTAGTTGATCAATTTCAGCATCATGCTCATCAACATATTCTGATGATTCTTTCAAAACTTCTTTCAGGTTACTACATCTCTTACATTTTTCTCATGCTTCGAAAAGGAATCCTTAATTTTCAACATGGGACCACCATTATGATTCATATGATTACCTATGAATTTATCGATCGAGGGTTCTATCTTTTCAATGGAAGCCATCATGGAAGCATTGTTTCCAGTTTTAAATTTAAGTTCTTCTTTTTCAAAGAATTCAATATCATCTTCTTCCACTTCGCAAACAAAACACTTCTTCTATACCCTCTTTCCTGATTTGAAGTCTCCCTTTTTGAAAAAACTTTCTCAAGGCTTCTAAATATCTTCTTCTTCACTTTCTTCATCATCGAACATTCTTTGGCACTAGGATGAAATGTTCCCAACTCTTCCACAATGAAAGCATGTAAGAGGTGATTTACTGTTAAATTTACCTTTTCCCTTCTTCATCTTCTTGGAAATAAGATAAATAATTTCTTTTCCCACATCATCTTTACCACCATTTTCTTCTGATATTTTCTGTTTTTCCATGGATTTGAATGCCATTTCCTTGAAAACATGTGTCGTGGCTTTTTTGGGTTTGAATATCATCTCATATTCCAGTAGACTACTTAGAAGATCATCCATAGATAGTTTAGATAGATCTCTTTCATCAAGGGCTGACACCTTTGCATTATACGTAGGAGTAATTATTCGAAATAATTTCTTTACGATATCAATGTCTTTGATTTCCTCTCCAAGCCCTCGAATTTCTCCCACTACTTCAGTGATTCAATTGATGAATGAATCTGCATTCTCATCAGGATTTATCATTATATCGTCAAACCTGTTGTGAAAGACTTGAATTTTTTCCTCCTTAAAATTTATGTCTCATTTCATAGATATTTTCATATTTATCCCACATATACATTTCTGAGGTGCAACTCATCACCTTTAGATAGATCTGATCATAAAGAGCCACAATGATAGCATTCTGAGCTTTAGCATCAACATTAAGAACTTTCATGTATGTATCAGTCATATCAAGACCTGTTGGATAAGTAACATGTATTTTGTGTAAAATATCAAAGAGGACTTCCATTCCTATAGATCTTAAATGAGATCTCATTCCGTTCTTCCAAATCTGAAAATTACTTCCATCGAAGATAGGGATTCCTCTAACAATGACATCATTCTCCCTGACGACAAAATACAGATCGAACACCAGCAACCTCCCTCTGATACCACTTGTAGGACCACGGGACACCATGAGAGGGGAGGGGTGAATCAGGGGGTCATATTTTTCTTTTAAACTGGTGGATCTTGTTCCCATGTTGGTAGGAACTAGTTTAACATGTATTATGGGTATGAGAAGAAATCAAACATTCACAAGCAAAGAGAAAACAAAACCCTTTTTACTTGGTTCAACACTAAGAGCTACATCCATAGAGAATACACCGAGATGTTTTCGGTCATACCAAATTCCATGATTCTTCACTAGTTGGGTATTACAATTGTTCGAGAATAGTCACTCTGTCCCATGCTCACTGCCTTTACAACTGTTCAGGGATAGCCCACTGCGTCCCCCGGGTCACTCCCGTTGACTCCCCCTGGCTCACTGCCTTTTGTGAATTCTCAATCAGTTTATAGACGTGAAGGTATCTTCAATTGATTCTCATTGGAGTCTTCACATATTCTTAGCATGCGACTCTGCTTGCATCAAATTTCGGAAATGATGCACTTGTAGGCCCTGAACCACTGAAACAGATAACCAGAACGTGCAAACAAGTTTCACTGACAATTGCCTGCAACACCAACCCCTTGCATGCAAGACCTTACTATTTCACTCAATATTTCATTTTAACGTGGAAAAATCATACATGCAACAACAAAATTTTTCACACAGCCCGGAATTTTCCACGCACTTCATATTTTACATGCAAACTGGAATATTTCGCGCGACGTTGAATTTTTCACGCATCCCAGAATTTTTGACGATTTCCCCTTTATGAGAACCATTTTTGTGCATCAGACCTCAGATCTTGTCTAAGTCTTCAACCATACGGAATGAGGGGGTCACCTCTTATTTATAGGCATCTCAGACCCCCGCGCAAAACACCTTCTGTGGCGCGAAAAACCACTCATTTGGCGCGTAATATTTCACGTAGGTACCGTTTTTCTTGCACATCTCTAGATTTTTCATGCATCCCATGCCTTTTCCATTTTTCGATGTTATGATTCTGAAACACTATTTGCGCTAAAAAACTCGATCCACTATGTCACGCACCACACTATTTTTCACGCCCAACTCAAATATTTCACGTACATTCACCTTCAATACTACTGTCTGCTGGAACTATATTATCACCTTACTGGCACACATTCTGAACTTCCACTAAGGATTGACAAAAAACACAAACCATACTTCAATTCATTCATAGAACGACCATGGTTCCAATAGGAACCACCATTATCCACCATCTATTCCATCAAATGGAAAGTGAATGTATCACTTTTGCATACGTGTAGACTACCGGCTCCACATAGAAATAAAATTCATTTTCAAACACCACATATATTTGATGGTTATTGTAATATATTTATTTTTAATAAATTTCATTTATAAAATAGTTATTCTTATACAATTATAATAACATATCAACCATCTTACCTTCCAATATGTTGGAAACTAATAACACTGCTTATGCATATGTGTTGACTACAACCTCTATGAAGTGATGTGATTCATGCTTTAGTTCATCATTACAATGATGGATGTAAGTAACCATTGAATGAAAATATAAAAGATATATATTTTATAAAAATGATTCTATAAATGTGAATTATTATTTACCATTCCTCCTTTCCATCTGTTAAAAAATTAAAAAATATTTCATACATATGTACAACCTACCATCTCCATAATAAGTGTAATTATTTTTTCTATATAAAACATTTGTGAATGATTATAAATATGTATATAATGATTATAAATATGATTTTTATATCATAAATATTATTTTTAGATGATGTAACCATGATAAAATGATATATAGTAGAACCATTAGACTGAAATTATCATGAATAAAGAAATAGTTAACATCCGAAAACAATGATTTTAATAATTAATTTCTTATAATTTGGTGTTAAAATGTTATAATTAGATCATACATGATATTATAATTCTGTAAAATATTTTTTAATAGAATTTTAATAAATTGAAATTTTTTATATAGGTGTTTAAATATCTTTTAATGAAAATAAAACATGAGGTAATTTCTTATCCTCTAAATTTTCCTTCTTTGAGAAATATATTTTATTATAAACTTATCATATTTTATGGGATTTAATAAATTACATTTCAAAATTTATATTTTTAATTACATTATGTTAATTATTTGAAATTTTTTATTTTATTCTTTAAAAGGTATCTTGATTCAAATATAACCAAAGTTGTAATGTAATTTTATCACACATTTATTTCTGCGAGACACATGATATAGTCACAACTAGTTACTCTTATGTGTTGTATATATTTTAGATGAATTTAGTTTACAATTATTTTCATTAAAATTATGGGGATAAAAATATTCATTTATGTTTACATCTTTCATGTAGTTTCAATTCAATGTTACCTAAGTGGTTGGGGATTTATGCGACAATCTCACCATTTATCTTAATTGTTTATAATAACATTTATAATGAGGATATATCATGATATATATATATATAATCTGATGAATTTTCTTGGACATTAATTTTTTATATAAAATTAATGTTTAACATTAATTTTCACCACTTTATGTACTCAAGAGATAGAATTAAAATTCTTAAGGAAAACTGATTGTGTTTCTCTGTTTAGTCAAAATTCATTTTTCCCTTAACCAGGATTTCAAAAATAATTATGAAAAAATTTTCTATAATATCCTATAATTTTTTAAATTCATTTTTATCTTGGTTTTTTTATAATATAGTTTAATTTCAATATTCATTTCCTTTTTATAGTGAGTTACTCTTAAAAGTTTATAAAAGAAAGAAACAAATATTTATTCTAACATACTAGTAATGGATGGGATTTTCCAACATCCTGGAAAAAAATTATTTTAAAAATTATTTATAAATATTGGAGGTTATTTTATAATAATAATATTTCCATATTTTTTTGGAAATTTTGGTATTTTAAATGTGATTTGAAAAATTAAAAGGGTGATCTCATGAAGAAATATTATAGTGATATTTTAAATGATTTTTTCATCAATGATATCATCATTTTATGTTACTTATTATTTACATGTGATATGATCCAATTATATAATATTTATTATTTATCTAGATATTTTATGGTTATAATGATTCAATATCAATTAAACTTGTTTTATTTTCCAGTGGTTATGTTATGATTAAGGTTTTCATGATTTTTTGGAATATATATGAATAGATTTATGATTATGTGGTGGGTTGGCCTAGAATTATATATCCTAGTAATGTAAATACTAATGTCATATGAGATCGAAGGATACATGGAAGTTATCTCAATCCCAAAAAAATCAGGTACTTGGAAGGTTATCCCAAGCCCGAAAAAGAGGATACACAAGAGGCTATTCCAAACCCAGAAAAGATGATACATTGGATTATATCCAAAGACTAGAGTATGTACACAAGTGGTTATCCCAATCCTACAATTTAATGAATGTCTTGGTGGGTATCCTTGATATATATATTATATGATTATGATGTTTCCACTATTTCATGGAATGATTAAAAACCAATTTCATGTTCTCATTGATAAATTTACTTGATCCCTTTAAAGGTGGTTGAATTTTATGAAGTCATTTTAAATAAAAATTTTTTTTCTTTATATTTTTTAATTTTTTAAATGACTAAAAATATAAATTTTAATATTTCAATTTGGAATAATAAACATTATTTTTAATTTATAATTTAAAAACGAGTTTAGAAAATTTTTATATGAATTTATTAAAAAAATGTTGTTTCGGTGAATTGGTCAAAATACTATTTTTACCAATAAACTAACTATTATGACATTATTAGTATATAAGAATCAATTGAAAATTAATGAATCCACATTATTATAACTAATTATGAATTTTATAAGTGACTTAAAAATTATTAGATTATAAATTTTAATTTTGAATCATTTATTATATGTTTTAGATCATAAGTTATATTTTTTTAAAAAAATTAATACATTGTAAATTTATTATTTAAAAACTAATTTTTTAACATTCAGAAAATTAACCTTATTACATAGATTTCAAATTTTGAATCAATATTTCTAAATTATATTATAATGAACATTTTACATTAACATACAAATGGTAAATTAGATTTGTAAAAACTAGTTAATGTGGTGAAAACCAAAAATGTAAAAATTCATTACTTAAGAGGTAAATGTAATGACATGTTGTAAAATTATTATTAATTGTGTTGATGAGGTATATCATGTCCTTATCTAATAAAATCACAATTTTTCTCAATTATTCATCAAATTTCATTGTGGGTGACCTCCCGTTATTGAAAATTATTTATCATTTACAAACAATTCATCCAATTTCACTTATAAAAAGTCTAACACATCTATTCACTTCCCCACACATCAAAATCCCATATTATAAGCATAAAATATTCCCAAACCTCTCTTAATAAATCCTAGAAAATTTCATGAGGTTCTCGTATTATAAATAGACCATCCCTTAATTCCAAACCCCCTTCAAAATGGTTATAATTCAAGTTGTGAGGATCTTAGAGTGCATTCAAATTATCATAGAAAAAGGATTGAATCTCATTATCTCATTTCAACTCTATGAGACACTTTTATATTTTTAACCACAATTTATTATATATTTTTTATTACCTGCCCAATTTAATTCACCTAAAAAAATATCTTCCATTTCATGAAATTTTAAATTCCATTTCGTAATCTTTGTCTCATGATCCTTTGTTTCTTATGTTACCAATTACGTGGGAGTTCCATTAACTCAATTTATGAATTTTAATTCAAAGATACTTTTACATGAATAAAATTTCAATAGTTCAATGATCCAAATATTCCACAATTTTATACTGTATATTTTCTACTAGTTGAATTACTTCTCATAAATAATGACCACTTATTTAAAAATATGTTTTACAAAAGAAAATTGTAACGCTGGTATGAACATAATCCATTTTTACAGATGAATTGTTTTCCCATGTTGATGATTTCCTTCCAACCAATTTCCCCAATATTTTATGAAAATAAAAGGTGAATTATTTTCAATGACTCTAGAAATTATCTTTACCCCTTCTAAAAATTAAAATTTAACACACTTTTTATAATTTGTACTTTCAAAAAAAAATTCTAAAAATATTAAAAATTACATCTTCAATCCTTTAAATATAAATTTATTTATCTTCCACTCAACTTTTTTAATAACATTTTTATTTTCTCAAGGATATATCTTTGGAGTTCCATTTTAAAGGTAAATGATATAAAAATAAATCACTTCTCCTTTTAAGACATAAATTTATAATGTCACTTTTAACTTATTAATATTAAAATAATATTAAAAATATTTTTTATATACTATTTTTATGTTTTTCCACCTTGTTATCTCGTGTTTTTACGGACTCTATCATTTTATATTAATCATTCCCTCTAAATTGTCATGGTTTCAAAATGATATTGTTTTTCTATTAGTTATATATTTTATTTAATTTAAATCATATTCAAAAGATCAATTTCATATATTATTTTTGAATTAGTTTTTCAAATACCCATAAAAAGTGTTATGTGAAATAATTTATTTCCCTTTGACATATCCATTGATTGATTAATGGATAGTCTTCCAATATTTCGATCCATTCTCGTTCCCTAAAATTATATTGTAATATGATCATAAATTAATATTTCATTAATATCTATCCACTATTAATAGTAATAATTGTTCTTTTAATTTTTTTCCATTATGAATATTATATCTTCCATTTCTGTGATTAAATAATTTTTACCAAGATTCAATACATAGATTTAATTGGTAAATTATTAAATTAAACATATACCCTTAATGTCTATGTTTTAAATAAAATATTCTCTATTATATTGTTTGAATTTAATTTAACTATAAGGTTACTAAATATATACAGACATCGATTTATTTTCCATGGGTATATGATCTTATGAAATTGGATGGAATTGTGAATTTTTTATTATTCATTGAATGGGTTATTTATGATATTATTTATTTTACATGGAACAACTATGAATTTATGATTCTGGGTGGGGTTATTTAACCCCCCAATGTAATAGTTAAGGATTTTATCTCATAAGATAATGATATTAAGCATAGATTTTTTTATTTTCACATCTTAGTGTGTAAAAACAGGGTATGTTCATCGTATTGATGACATACATTATTTATTATCTTATGAAAACTTAGGGACTTTTTTGGATCAAAACATATGTCATGGATATTTTATTATTCAAAGAATTATTCATATTCAATTTTTGTCCCCAATGTTATAATTTACATATTCATATATTATTTATGTGTTCATTGTTATGCTTGGTATCAATGGAATGTTATATTTACATTACGTGTGCCTATGATTTTACTCTAATGAATCAAGATTATTGACTAATTTTTTTAAAACATTTTTGATTCATTTATCGTGATATTATAATACTTATTCCATGATTTATGATCCATGGTGTATTGGGTATAAGTATCTTATATATCTTGATTATATTTATATGTTCATTTTATTCTCAGTTGTGATATAGATTACTAACACTTATTTTTACCCTTAATGGGGTTCTAAACTCACCTAGTTCTTATGATTCCAACCATTGGGTGATAAATATTAAAAAATTATTTAATATCTACAAGAATTTAATATTTAATGAATTTATGAGATATGTTGAAGACACATTATGTATTAATTATTTACTCTCTTAGTGTAAACCATTTCTATTAGTTAAAAGGGATTGAGTTTTATTAATTAATTTTTTATACTAATTATCTAATACTCTAAAACTAAAAGTTCATTAGGATGTACTGTAAGAAAATATTTACTTTATATCATATAATTGGTTGATCACTTTGGTAGGTTGTCATAGTTTTTATCAGATCTAGGTTTAGATAACATTTATAATTAGTGTGTAATTGGTTGAAAATAATTTGAGATTTTGAAATGTCAAATATGTTTTATATGTTATGGTTTATCCTAATTTAAATGTTATAGATAAATATTTTGTTTAGTTTAAGAAATATTGAACATTTTGGGTATTGGGTAATGTAACTTTTTTAAACCGCTTAGTATAAGTCTAATGGGTATGTCAAATTATTTCCCAACACATAAATGTATTGGAAAGATACAGATTTTGGGGTTCTTCTCAAAATAATATTCTCTTGATATATTATTAATAATATTTTGTTATATTAAAAAAACTAAGGAGTAATCACCTACAAAAATAACGATTTATATTTGTATTCATCTTTACTTTGGTGAAATGATTAGTTGGAATAACACTACACTCCATTCCAATCACTAATGGAGAATATTCTTGGAAATAAATTTATCATTAAAAATCATTGTGAAGGAATTATTTCATAATTAAGTTAATGTGTACGATTTTGTATTATGATAAAATACATCTTAATGTAACATAGGTAGAACCAAGTGAGTAATATGATGATCCAAGTATGAAATTGTTTAAATGAATCTTTCATTGGTTGAAATAATTGTGCCACTAGAAAAGAAATATTGTTATTGATAGTTTATATTTACATGATCATTTATAATGATTTTATTTTTGATAATTTTTGGTTTTAATATTTATTTGAAATTGATTCATAGAAATTAAGCTAAAAATGGTGCATATATTGAAACCACTACGTCTTATAACCAATAAAAGAAACATATTTAAAATGTTAAGAATATTGGTATCTGTCTATTATAATGTAGAATTCGATTTTATTTGTGTCACCTATGTTAGTGAGGTTTATTTAATAATTTAAATTAAATCATGATACACTTATCTATTTTAATTAGTTATTTATATTTCTTGATATTCTAGGGAATTCAAAAAGTTATGAGGATTATGTGAAACAAATAATAATATTTCTATAAAATATTTTCTTTAGTGGATTGGGAAAAAATATTAAATGATATTAATTACATTGAAGAGTGATTTTCTGAAAATGTTATTTTTTGGGGGTAACTACTGAAGAGAACATGATTGGGGATTTATATATCATGATACATGGATCATAAGAACGTACATTTTGTTTGGACAGAACCAGAATCATGATCATATTGTTTGTTCACAATATGAAGCCTTATCATTTTTAGTTCATAACATGACTCATGGTCATTTTTTGGTTTACAACATAATCCATGGGAATTTACAATCATCCTATAATGTCCCAGGCCCGGACAATCACTAGAACAATGCTCAATGAGTAGCATGTTACAAACCTTAGGCACACCTCCTCGAATACCAAAAGATGCTGACTAGTAGAGAGGGTGTAAACAAGTATAGGGGGAGGATATACCCTCTCCGAATAAAAAACGGTATTGTTCTATGTATAATATATATTATGAGACTCTGTAGACTCAGACTAGACCTATATAGTGAAAGAAGAATCGATAGAAGATAAACCAGCAGAAGCAATATAAAAACAATTTCACCAAAATGAAAACAAAACAACAAACTAAAGCCACTTTTAACAACTACTAGAATAGAAATGTATTTCATCCATACTATTTAATAATATAAAAAGGTAAACAAAGGCTAACAAACATTAGATACAAAAAACATGGTATGAATTCTGATACAGGAAAGGAAGATAAAAAATGTTAACTCAAGCTAGGAATGACCTCAGGGACCACTCCAAATATCCCTGCCACAACTAATACTATCTATCTTTTAAAGAGGATCTCTTCCCTGCACATAAATCCATAAAATCTAGGAACTTACAGAAGGTCCCATACAGGTAGTAAGACAAATCATAGTAGGAAACCACCCAATGGTTCCTTCCAAGTATAAGTGTATAAGTAGGCATGAATCTATAAGGAAAATAAAGAGTGCGATACACTATGTAAACACAACTTCTACTGGTGCTCAGCAGTGACTGTGGTGTGTCACCTACATCAGCCAACACCAGAATCCCACTCATATAACCCCGCTCCACATGCCTCCTGATAGCACATGTCCAAGTCACCTACATTCAAATGGAATGCCCAATCAATAGTAACCCATGCTCAAAATCTCACGTATGCCCATGGAACAATAACCAGGGAACAATGAATCCAATCCTCAAATAATAATCAGAATAATAGTGATGTCTATCCTCAAATAATAATCATAGGAACAACAATATTTACACTCAAATAAATAATAGGAATAATCAATGATATCTTCCTTCAATCTCGTAACCCAGTATCCTCATTCCTACCAACTGAAGGCTCTTCACCTTCCACATGGATTCCTATGACAATCGCCCCCAATCTAATAGTACCTAAACCACAACTATCAGGGGACTCTACCCACACGAGTGGTAATAACAACCTCATCACAGAGTCAAACTATGATCAAATGAATCAAGTCGTGGTTGAGTTGTAATCACCAAATAAAGTACCCAAGCCACAACATATCTAAAATCTCATGTCCTTGCAACCATGTCGCTCAAATATGATGCCCTTTACATCTATGTAACCAGATCCATACCCAAACTGATAGTCACATTGCATCTATCTGCCATTCATGACACCCTATCATGTCATACAACCACTCACGTAATATGGGATAAACCTAACTTGTGATCATCATCACTCGAGAATATTTAGTTCATTCCCAATGTATCCTAAACGATCATGCGTATGCAATTAATCAATTACATATTTATCATATTTAAACAAATCACATAAAAAGAAAAACAATATAAATATTTGAATTTCAATAGCCCAACAGCAATCACACAGTAACAAAGAGGTCTTGAATGGCTTTAAAAAGAATTATCATGCTTCAGCATAACAATATAGAAATAAAGCAGTCCAATTATAACCATTTTGTAACCCCAGGAAAAAATATCCCAATGTTCGTCAACTTCTCACCCAGCCTTTCTCAAGAAATTTATTCAATAGTTTTTTCTAAAATACATCTCATTGGTCCAAAAATTAATTCAATATGCAATATAAGATAAAATGGGTCCCGCTAAAAAATACCCAAAGACAGATAAAAGGATGAACCACCAGAATGTCCATGAAAACACAAAACAAGGAATGGACCACCTAACTCATACTCGTATGATGATCGTCATCTGATAACAGCCTCTAATTTGGTATAAAACAAGGTAGATATATAAAAAGTTCCTTCATTCTCAAACCCCAATAAATGGGTTTAGAAAAAAACATCAAGAAGAAAGGATCAATGGGAATCATGACCTTTTTTAGGGTGTTCCAATGTATCCAATAATGTTTGAATCCGAAATCAGACTAAGGATTCTGAAGGGACTGATCCTACGATAACTTGGTTGGTGAAACCCTAATGACTTCCTATTTCCTATACCTCAAAACGAGGCTACTACCCATTTTAAGAGAAAAAAATACATGGCATGCATATATGATTAAATTCCGTGTGTATCATTTTTCTATTCCTAAGACAACTATAAATTTGTCGAGGACCTGCCGAGAAGACTACACAGTGTGTATGAGGATATATATGGTGTGTCCATGGGTTTTCCCCTCTAACTCTCCAACATACCCACACGCCATGAATATCCCCCTTACATGGCTCGGCTACACGGTGTGTTATATGAGTACAAAACATGTACTTGGTTAATAATCTATTTCTGGTCAACACCCACACACTCCATGTGTGGCCTTCTCACACGAGAATAGTATACAATATGTTATAGAAAGTACGTGGCATGTAACCAAAAAATTTCCAGAACTGCCTTGTTTTTTCCGGTTATCTCAATCAAAACTAAAAAATAGAAATAAAAACAATACCATAAAGTAATTAAAGGGTTCATTACACATTCAAAAATTAATCCTAGACTTTTTTTCTAACAATTTTATAATATCCCAATGCCTATATTTGATCCAAAGTTTTTTATTGTCCAATGTTTCAAGGGTATGTTATATTTTCCGGCAATATAAATATTATTATTCTCTCATAGATAATGTTTACTAAATCATTTATCTACATTATTTTGATTCAGGTATTTTCATATATTAATACTTCTTCCATAAATTATGATCTATGTTATTCAAGTTATATGTTTCTTATGTTTCTCGATTTTACCCAATATATCATCATATGCCCACTTAAGATAATGATTTCTAATGATTATGTTTTTCCTTAATGTGAATCTAATATCACCAATATATTAAATTTCCATCCACTAGGTTATAAAGATAAGAAAAATATAAAATGTATTAAATATTTTATTGTTCATAGAATTATTGGGACATGTTTAAGACCCTTTATAGATTACAAAGTTTCACTTGTATTGTAAAAAATTTCTATTATTGAAAATGTCATTAGTTTTATTAGTTGTAGATTTATAACTATTCCATTAATCTAAAAACCTAAAACATCTTGGGAATTTATTATAATTAAATATTTTTTAGGAACTATAATAATATGGTCATTTTTGGGTTCTGATAACACACAAGTGCATTTTTTTTTCTGGGCATGGTGGTCTGCAAGCAGACCATTGAAAACAGACAATCCAAAATACACATTGATTGGTGTAGTGTCTAGAGGTTGATGATTTAACCAGGGTTCCATTCAAAATATCCTATAAATATGAACCATGTCATGTTCTATGTCATGGTACTAGAAAAAGTTGTTTTTCATGTTCGGCTCAAAATGTATTGGGTGAGTGTACCACGATGTTCTCTATGGTGTGGTTGTGATCATCAGGGTATCTGAAATTGATATTTTATCCAGTGAATTTTGGTTTCATCATTTTAATTGAGGGTGAACTATGTGAGATTTATTTTTTGTATTTAGTAAAAAGATATTATATCATTTGTTATTCAGTTAGAACCCCCATTAATTATCCCAGGATTTTAGGAAAACAACCCCCAATTTTTGAAATTGATTTTTTATGATATCTTTATTTACAAGAATCATTATCTGAGTTCCCACTTTGTTATCAGAATTGAGATAATGGTATTATAAAAATCATGATATTTAAATGGATCTAGAAAGAATTTGTTTTTGAAAACATATATCATTGATTTCAAATAAAATTCCCTATTTTTAACAATCTTGATTTCCAAAGATGTATTCCCTAGTTTCCAATGAAATGACTATTTTATAAAAAACATGGGGAATAAGTAACTCACTGATATATGATTTTAAATGTGGCTATGGAAAATGATATGTCGTGGTTTGATTTCATGAATTCGTATATAATTTATGTTGTCCAGATATTAGTGATTGTGTGCCCAATTTTGGGCACAGTGTGATTTTACCAAAAAGTGACGTCTTAGTATTGAGGGAAAGTATCGATCATGATTATGGGGTGTTTACTGGGAATCATTGGATATGACTTTCATTGTTTTTCTGAGTTTCATGTGTTTTCAATCATGAAATATAATATATTCATGATGTGTTTATTTTTAATATTGTTTTATATATATCATTCCAAGCCCTATTTTTATGGTTTTATTATATATATGTGTGTGAAATTCTTATGAATATACATGATATTTTCTTAGTGGTTTGTGTGGAAATCAAGGAAAGGACTGACTATATTGTAAATATACTCACTCAATGCATATGCACTCTAGTGCATATTCAAACCTTTTCGACCATGATACTGGTAATGTAGAGTCTATAATTCTCTATTGAAGAATACTAATTGTTGTAGCCATTTTTTTGGAGAATGAATATAATATTTTATTTTATAGGTAACCCTACTAAAATAAATTGGAATCTATATATGTAAATTCATAAGTATTTTCCACAAAAATATTTGGGCCTTTT
The DNA here is from genome assembly GCA_963277665.1 of Viscum album. Classification (NCBI taxonomy): domain Eukaryota; kingdom Viridiplantae; phylum Streptophyta; class Magnoliopsida; order Santalales; family Viscaceae; genus Viscum; species Viscum album. The sequence goes on from OY728133.1 coordinate 1,286,929,609, forward strand.
GTAAAATATAAATTCAGTCACGGAATAACTTAGGAAACATTTGAGGAATTTTTTAAAAAATAATTCTACAAAACATAATCCTGAGTGTCATGAACAGTGGAATTATTCCAACATATATAATGAAATATCTTATTTATGGAATATGGATATTAAATTATATTCCTTGTTAATTTTTTCACTAGATGTAGTATCTAATGAATCTCTCTAGTCGTGGGTACTCGAATCGCTCTTGTGATCAGACATTTATTCTAGAGTGGTGGTGTTCTATATATATAATTATAAATAAATTGTGTAGAAGCCCTTATTGAAAAATTTTGACATATCTGGGAACATTATTATAGGTAACAACTTTTACCACCACCATAAGGGCGGGATCTCTAGTGTAGGAAATAAGAAAAGAATCGAGAGCTTTTCCTAGGGTATCATAGAACCAAAAAAATCCACTAGCTTTGTTTCATTCCCCCCATGTTGTAGTAACCAACCAAGGTCTTTTAAATAAGGTTTTTTGGAACATAAGAGGAGGGAATACATAAAAACACCTCAACACTGTCATTTCTATTTTCATAAGCAGTATCTCAAATGCTATTATATAAAACTCTTGAATTCACTAGTGGTGATAGTTTTACTATGTCAGTGACATATATGGACTTACTGGGATTCTCTCATAAGATCCACTCCCACCCATATATATGATGTATTATAGGTTATTCTAGAAATACCAGAAAATCAACCGAGTGAACTTCTAGAGTAATAGAGAGAGAATAAATCAAAGGGGTTGAATGAAAAGATATTTAGAGGTAAGAATATTTTTTCAAAATGAAGAAGTTGTTCCCTAAACAGTTTGAGGAACCATTCTCTTTAGCACAACCCAAATTCATGTTATATTTTACACCAGTTATTCCCATTACATTATTATTTATCATGTGAAAATAAAATGATGCATTCCTAGGAAATTATACCACACAATATGAACATAAATAAATCAATCAGGATTTGAGAATGAATAGTATTTAACTATTTAGTGTGTCTTATAACTATTGGATCAGACTTGTTTTTTTTTGAGTTAACTATATTAGATATATATATAGTCAATACCTTCATGGGGTGGGATTTTCTAGTAGTCTTCGGGTATCACATCGACTACCACTCTCAAAGAGTAACTATTGCATCCCACAAATAACTTTTATGTAATTAAAGGGAGATTGGGATGTGAATGCTTGTAGTTTAGAAACTATAGTGAGAGTGTTTAGACCCATCTCAAATCAGTTGGAAGTTAACACCTCATATTTTATTTTTTTTAATTGAACATATATACTTTCCTAACATTGAATATTGATATCCTAACATCATTCTAGATAACATCTCTTTTCGACCACCTGAAAGAGAACATGGTGTTTTTTCAACATTCTTAGAGGAATGAATACTATTTCACTTCAATCATAAATTATAGAAACAATGTTGTTATAGGAGAAACAAATTATAATTAGTGTAATTAGAAATAAATTGTTTTGTTATATCATGTATGTCACTTTTGGGCACTTCATGTCAATTTGTTATGAAATTGGAAGGTTCCATATAGTTTTTCTCTGATTATTAAACGTTTCATAAAGTTAAAAAATCATATCAACCAAATCCCCAGTAACCTAGATTAAATGCCTTCTATATTACATAGGCATATGATATATTGTATCTCATCTCAAATGACAAATCTCTTTAGTAGTCTTAGTAAATTAGACACATGAATGATTGTCATTTTTACATTGAAAATAAAATAAAATTATAGTGAACATAAATATTCCAAATCCATGAACTCATTTATGAATTTCTATATCACATCTTAGTAAAATAAAACAAAAATAAATTTGTTTCAAATGATTAGTAAGGGTTAGATTCACTAGAAACTATTACAAGTAAATAAGTCAAAATAAATATGGAAAGGAAAATAACTGTAAACACATTCCATTTATTTGATTACTTGATCACAAAGTACATTCATGGATTATATAAAATGGAATAATCTCATAGAAAATAATAAATAAATTCTAAAAGATAAAGATTCATAATGATGGATTTTAGGATTTTTGACATCATGATATCTTTTCCAAGAAGGATTTTCCCAATGTTAGTTTAAATAAATGGTAGGGATAATACAAAATTTATTTAAAAAGTATCTAAATGGATATTATTATGATACCGATTAATGAATTGATGTATTATATTGGGTATTTCAATGGGTCTATAAGATCTCCCTTTATGATTTTTTTAAATTGGTGGGTATTAAAATTTTATTCTTTACCCTTGGAACGTAATTCTAACTTCTCCATCAATCCATGACCTTGATATTTGATGTTTTTTGAGGTTTTAGAAGATTGATAGGGTGTATGGATAGTTTTTTGTGCATCAAAGGCCCAAATATTAGTTCTGGAGGATGTAGGTCAAGGCGCACAATTTGGGTAAACTATGCGGCCTCTCCCAGAAAACTATGTAGGCTAATTTTGTACAACCGCACAATTTGGAAAAATATGGGTTGGAATTCTGGGTCATGTCGGCCTCTAAAGGTTTTACAAGAGGGATACCAATGAATTTTCACACAGTTAGAGAAAATAGTGTGCAATCCTCATGAGAAGTGACACTTAGTATGTACGTGAAAAATATAACTCGCACTGTTTTCACATGGTTTATAAAACCATATGAGCTAATTGTGCACCCCTAAAAAAGTTTAAACTCTTATTTTTTCCCACATATTCTATTTATTTCCTACTATTTATATTATCCTCTATTGGTTTCATATTATAGTGTGGGTTTCTCTCCTTTCAAAGTCCTCTAGATATCAATATCATTCCTTATCCAGGCTCCATTATTTGACTAGTGGGTTGTGTTAGTTCTTTCTCAGTAAGTCGCTCATCACCCATGCATCATTTCATTTTCTCTCTATCTCCTCATGATGTGTTAAATATGTTTGCATCAATTTTTCCTATTTTTATGGAATTCAATAGAAACTATGATTTCCTCCAAAACAATTCATCTAATAGCCTAATAATAGACACACTTAGGTCTATGACTCCATGGTAGTTGGTGATTACCATTCTTCATGTTCTCATTGTTATTTTGGAAGTGAGTCTTTTAGCATGAAATTATGTAGATGAGTGGGACCTAGAATAAATTGAACATTTGATGTTAAATTAATTTATGATTTTTTTGGATGTTTTTGGGCATACAAAAACCATATCCTCTCATGTGAGGTCGGGTTAGAGTCCATCGACCACCTTGCGTAGTTAGGAAAAATGACATGTTTATAGTAATTGAATTGATTTATATAAATTAAATATGATTATATAAATAAATTACTTATGTTTCACTACATATATAAATGGGACCATGATGGGATTGGAATGATGTTTGAAATAGAGATGGAAATTGTAATTAAGGTAGTGGGACCTCCAGGATGGGATTGGACTAGGTTACATGTGTGATGTGACCACCAGTAACTCATTTTAGATATATGTTGAGGCATTAAGGCTATCATGTTGAGGTCGTAGACTATGATATTAGATGGATAGTCTATCATACTTTAGAGACATTGTTGTATGGGAATTATGTACCAGACTTTTCGTGGAATATATATTAAATTTGTAATTTCTACTCCCCCAAAATGGGCACATAGCTATTTGGAGTCATGAGTATATAGGTTGACTTAGTGATGAGGTGGTTTTGACCCGTAATGTGGGTAGAGACCCCTGGTAGTGCATATTAGGAAATGGTTTTGGGGTGGTCAATGAAGAAAGATACATGGAAGGTGCATGGCCTTCAAAAGATGGAATTGAGTCTATCAATTGGGACGTAGACTTATCATAGTGAGGACATTGGGCATCAGCTATTTTTGGTGGATGGAGGGCATCATTCTTTGGGACATAGTACTGTGAACCGATAGTTATTTTTATTCGAGGATAGATATCGTAGTTCCTCCCGATATAGGTCTTCAAGCTAATGGGTGCTTTCGAGAATTGGTTTGAGGGACTAGTGTTCTATTTTTATTGGGAGTGAATTCAGGTCATCAATTACTAGAGTTGGTACAAGAGGTGTTGGTTGGCATGAGGTGTTGGGTTACATATTTAGATGTGATACTCGAGGGTTCACCTAGGATAATTTGACATCAGGGGATACCTTTGTCCATGGGCCATGGATCCTTCCCTCTTCATTGATTGAAGATGTGGATTAAGAAGGTGAAAACTTCCTTGTGGATTTTGAGTACCATGAAATATTGTATCTTCTTAATTATCATAATATTTTACCATATTTATTTTTATATTACACATTCCTAAACACTTATATTCAGTATGCACATATGGGTGGTATCAAACTGAGACTCATTATCACAAGATACATGTCTCTTTTGGGATTTATGTAGACTTCATTCGTTTATATTTTGTTAAGGGTTAAAGATATGGAGATAGATCATTATTGTTTTCTAATGAATGGTTAGGAATAGACCTTGAAGTTACTACCAAAATTGGATCTTTTTTTGTTTGATAATATAATTTAGTATTCTTAGATGCATGTAGATACTATTTTTATCCATTAGTGACCCCATTTTGGTAATTGTATTGTTTGGAATTTATTGAATTCATTATTTTCTTTATCTGATTCATGTTGTATTTTTGGATTTCTATTTTATTCCTTGGTAGTTGTTTATTTATGATTCCATCATTACATTATGTTTAATGTGCTTACACATTTGCAGGGTCTGGATTGAGTTTAGTTAAACATTATTTCTGATTCATGTAATATATATGTGTACTCGGATCATTATATCATTCTTAATGGGTATGTTTTCCATGATATTACACTTTTTCACACTTTCTTCTATTCAGATGCATTTTTCATATAGGGTGATATACCTATGTATAGAGAAACCTGACTCGATATCACAATTTGGGTGGATAATCCATTTGAGGATGCTACAAGTGGTATCAGAAAATTTCTTAACTAGGAATTATTAGTGGCATTTGGATGACAACTAATGGTACCATATTCTTTTCTTTTCTATTGGTCTTACTTTTTGAGATATTGTAACCATACATTAAGATATTTTTGGACCGGGGTTTCATAATTGTGAATGGGTTTATATTTCCCTTTTCATAGGGGAGATACCAAGTTTTCAATGGTGTGAATTTTTATTCTACATTTCTCATTTTATATTTTATACTATTTCCACCTCTAGTGTTACTCTTTTGATGTGAAATGTTGTTTGTTATGGATTGTGATCAATGGCCTCATATGGTATGGATTGAGATATAGAATCCTTGTCCTTGTATGGTAATATATGTTGTGTTTTTCTTACTTATGTATTCACTTAGAAACATGATAGATTATATAAACTATACATATATATACGAATGTTCATGGGATATTAAATTTCATGTGATATGTAATACGGTTCCGGAATGTAAAAAAGTAGGAAGATCTTATGAAATGGTTGATGTTGATCACCAGGTTTGATGATGTAATCATTAGATTGAGGAAGTGTGGTTCTTCAATATTGGTGTAGCCCAAGGCATATTTGATTCTTTGATCTTATATGAGTGGATTAGTAAGCCATGTGGTCGGGTGGCCAGGAGGCATGGTTGCGATCGGGGGAGTAAGGGTAGCGAGTTAACGATTCACGTTACATATTTACCTATCAGCGAGTATATATATATATATATATATATATTATTTGGGTTTTCTGACCATGTTGTGGTATTTACATGGTTTACACCTAGAAGACACAGATGGAGCACCAGGCGGGCAATGAGAGGGTGTCGAAGTTGTATGGGAAGGTTGAGACCCGAGAGGGTTATTGTAACATCCCAATTAAGTAATGAATAATAAATATTTTTATCTATGTCTATTAATGAATTAGATAGTGTTTTAGAGGCTTAAAATGAAAATAAATCCAATCTTAAGCATGGAATACACTAATATTGTTTTACTACCTTTTGATGGAATATCATTTTAAATCAGAATTTTGAAAATTTTATAAGATTTATTTTTCAAAATAAACTCATTCTTTATTATTGGGTCATTGAAATTTACATTGGGTAAATTTTTGGTATTTTTCTGACAATGTTCATTTTTTTTATGAATAGTGAAAAATAATGCATTTTACATCAAAACTGCTTTTTCATCTAATTTAATTATATGGTAATATTATATTTTTTAATTGGTCTTAATGTTTAATTTAAATATATATTTACCATTTAATCCAATGGTGGTCATTATGATTAATTTCACTTTGGAATTGGGCATAAACTAATGCCAAACTTTTCATAGATATTGTTTCAAAAAAACCTGCTATTTGATTTGACAACGGGAATTATTTTTAAATTAATTATTGCAATTTCTGTGTTTGGAATTTGGTAAAATGGATTACATATTTGGAATCATAAGGTCCAAATTATGTAATAAAGACTCTTTTGTTTTTGGACATTATGAATAGTAACGACGGTAATTATCTTTAATTATCTTGATTAATGAGTAATCGGGTAGTTAGGGATAAGAAAATAATATCATAATAATAAAAAATGACACCAACATGTGTCCTAATTCTACTTTTTGTCTCATGGCCGACCATGGGATGCCTTGTGCCAAACATGGGGACCCCATGGAATCACTTTTGTGGAAAGTTACTTGTTATCCTTTTATTTTTTTAAAGAAAGTTAATATAACAAGAATGTATCACCTGATTAAAACATTTTTAATTTGTCTACATAGATGATATTTTAGACTATAAATATTCATTAGAAAGATAATAAGATTTTCTACATTATAGTATTTTTTTCATAATTTTTAGACTTTAAATAAATTAAATTATTTATGACATCAGGATGATGCAACGATTACCTCATTAATAAAGGATTTAAATAAAATGAAAAGATAATGTAAACTCTATGACCTACACATTTCCAAAACCTATTTTATGGGTATATTTCGAACCCCTATCACCTTATCCTTGAATTATATCAACGTCGGACCTCTTAAATCCGAATCTCATTTTAAAATAAAGTAACATTTCTTTACTTTCCAAGAGTGCCCCTCCTCTCCTCTTATAAAAGGCCCCCACCTCTACCTCTTTACCCACACTTCCAAAGCCTTTGGCTCGGCCAAACCATGACCATTTTGTCTCTCCACTTCCCTCTCTTACTCCTTGAAGCCTCACTTTGGGAAGAAGTCTTCCCAAGGAAGCCTTTGCGCTCAAACCAAAGGGAGTTACCCGATTTTAAGGTAATGTCTTAACTTGAGTCCTTTTGTTTTATTTTGCTTCTCCAACCTCCTAAACTCTTTTTGTTAATTTATTTTGTAACAAATCCAGTATATTAAATATACTAGGATTTTTTTATAAGAATTATTCGAGCTACACTTACACACACCTACATCTAATGGTTAAAGAACATACTGTTTCTGTGGATGGTGAATTTATGCCTACCGAAACGATGATTGTTCAATATTCATTTAACACCTTCAAAGGTGGCCATTAAGATGACACTATATTTATATATGATATATAATATGTTTATGTTTTCCTTATGTTTCTGTATTTTTCATTTTTGGCATACCTTTATGGTTTCCATTATGTGTAAATGTGATATCTTCATTTAAGGAAGTGCGGACTACCGCCCCCTCAAAGTGATTTGATTCGTTAATACCATATGTGGGATGTATAAAGGATTAAGTTATGATATCATATATGATATTACACTAGAATTATAATATACCTTTATATTATTATGATTCCATTCTATAAAATACGAAATATAAATGAAAGTAGCGTTTATGGTTACGTACGTCTTACCGTCTCCATGAACGGTGCATTTCATTTCTTACCTCTAAATGATTATGTAATATTATAAATGAATGCGTGTACTGGATATATATGACATATATGATATCTACATCATGAACAACATTCTGGATATAATGGATACATGAACAACTTTTAATTATAAATAGTTTATTTTTGACTCAAGTATCAATGATCGTTAAAACGGCTGTTATTAACTTAAATAATTGCATAGTGTTCATGACATGGAAATAAGTGATATAAAATAAATAATGAACTTGAAAAAGGTTCTTAAAAAATTATAAATTAACTCAATTTTATTATTCAGGAGATTAAATAAAGACCGAGTCAAGTCGGACCCGAGGTGTGGGACTTCGTTTCAATCTCCTTTCATTGAGGAATATTTTGTTTTATACACAACCTTCTTTTATACGGTGTATAAACCTCTTTGACTTTTATTTTTATTCAAAAGGAATCTTTTTTATACGAATTGTTTACTAAACGACAAAAGGGAATGTTTTTGTCGTACGTATGCGGCGACAACGACTTCTCCGCCACCGTGACCATTATTTGAGTTTCATCTTCCTCTAAAAGCCATACTTTTTTTAAAGAGAAATAAATACCATGTTTTACTTTTCTTTTATTTTGGTATTGAAAATGGTTTTCATAATGTTTTTATATCAATGTGTTGTATTGATATCTTGTGATTGAAAGGTGGAAATGTTATGTATCCTTTATGCATGTTTTATGTGATACGATTATGTTGAGTATCTTGGGAATTATTATGAAGACGGGTGGTTCCGTGATAAACTAAGGGCGGGTGAGCCCGATATAGCTCTACAATGCATTGGGTAATGCGGATGAGTGAAACGTTAAGGTTTCTCCGAAGAGATTCAGGGAATATACTGTGATGGGTATTCCAAACGTAACCAAGAGGGTTACTCCCTACGTAAGAATGTTATGAATGCCTCAAGTTACCTTTAGGTCTTATGATTTCTATGATTTATTGATGATTTTATGAGGTATGTTAAAGTGATTATGTTTTATGGGTAAAGTATGATTTCATTCTTATGTATATATGTACCCATGTTTCCTTTCCATATTTTTATATCCCTTAGTGAGGTTTTTATTCTCATCCCATGTTTTTGAAATATTTTTCACAGGTCAAGGGAAATGTACACGATATGATAATAGTGTCAAGGAAGTGTCAAGAAAGAATCCATGTTTTATTTTAAATATGTTTCCATTGATGGGAAAAATGAATATTATCTTTTATGTAACCACTTTGTTTAAATATGGAATGTAATGTATGTTTTATGTTCTAATTCTATAAAACTCTAAACCGGAAAAGATCCTCAAGGTTTAATCTTGTAATAACTCTAGATTATGTAATGTTTAAGGGTGGGGCCTTATAGTTGGTATCAGAGGTCAGTTTAGATAACTTTAGGAGTTAGAATTCTATTAAATTATTATCCAAAAATATTTTTTTGAAATGATATATCATTTTAAGATTACCATGTTTCCTCACCTAAGACATGTTTGTTCAGAATGGTTTTCCGCAGAGGTAATAGGGAAGCAGTGCTAGGAAGGCAAGAAGAAGGAAATAACCTTCCGAATCAGCATCCTGAGATGGTCGGAATTGGAACTGAAGTGTTTTTTAGTAATGGTGCAGTTGAATCAAGAAATAAATGGTGGTGGTATCCATGCACGAGATCAGCGAGATCAACCGCATAGGAATATGTTAGTGGTGGAACATTTCATAAGGCAACATCCCCCATCATTCAGATGATCATCTGACCCTGTGTTAGCTGAAGGGTGGATTAAAGCACTGGAGAATATTTTTGATGTCATGGGGTGTTCTGACAATCAAAAGGTTAGTCTTGTTATTTACCGTTTGGAGGGTGAGGAAGATCAGTGGTGGTCGATGGTTAAAAATATCAGGGATGCTGATGAGATTGATCCTCTTGACTGGGATGAATTCAAAGGTATGTTTCTTGAGAAGTATTTTCATAAGGTTTTTCGACTTAGGATGGAAAATAATTCTTTGAATTGAGGCAAGAGGAAGACTCAGTGGCTGCCTATGAAGAAAGGTTCACTCGATTGGCAAGGTATGCTCCAAATTTTATCCGAGACCTTGATAGTAAAATCAATCGTTTTTACTCAGTGTTAAAGCCAAAATATCGAAGGGAATTGGCTTCTCGTGAGTTCAAAAGGTATGAAAATCTTGTTCGATGTGCTGATAAAGTGGAAATGAATTTTTCTGATGATCAAGTGTTCTATAACAACCAATAGAAGAGGAGACCGAGGTGGCAGGAGAAAAGAATTAATTCTTAAAAAAAGTCTGATGGTAAGAAAACTAAGTTTCCAGTTCGTGATAAATGTGGTAAAAGGCATGCTGGGGAATGTCTTCTGAATTCTGGAAAGTGCTTCTCATGTGGTATGATGGGACATAAGGCTCGTGATTGCACTGAAAAAGATCTAGGTGAAGGTAAGACCAAATTTGATTTTCAGTTAGTGAAATGTTTTAAGTGCAATGAGATGGGTCACTATGAAAATGAGTGTCTGAAAAAGAGCTCGAGTGATGGGAAGCAGTTAGACTACAAGAATAAAGGGGTGGTGAAATCCTTTGCAACTACTTCAGTAGATGTCAGGCCATCAAATGAAGTTGTATCAGGTACTTTGTTTGTTTTTTCAGATTATGCCAGTGTGTTGTTTGATTCAGGGTCTACACATTCTTTCATCTCTGAAACTTTTTCTAGTAAAATGGGAATACCATCTCAAGAAATGACTCCTGAACTTGTGGTAAAAACACCTGGGGGAAATGTTGAGGAAAAAAGAATTTATAAGAATCTTTCTATCCTTATCTGTGGAAAGAACCTACTTGCAAACCTTATTGTTCTGCCTCTATTAGAGTTTGATGTTATCCTGGGTATGGATTGGCTCTCTATTTACCATCCTAAGATTGACTGTAGAGCTAAAGAAGTTTCTTTTCAGAAAGACTTTCTGTTTTTGTACAATAATGAACCCTTACGGTTGATAACATATCAAGAGGCTGAGAAAATTGTAAAAGATGGAAATGAATGTTACCTTGCACACATTGTTGAAAACAAGGGAGCTGTTCAGATTAATGATGTGTCAGTGGTAAATGAGTATCCGGATGTTTTTCCTAATGAGTTTCCTAGAATAATACCAGATCAGGAAGTTGAATTTACTGTTGACTTAGTTCCTGATGCTAAGCCAATTTCAAAACCCCCTTATCGAATGGCTCAAATTGAACTTTTAGAGTTGAAGGAGCAATTGCAAGATTTATTATAGAAAGGTTTCATTCGACCTAGCACATCTCCATGAGGTGCTCCTGTTTTATTTGTTAAAAAGAAATATAGTTCTATGAGACTTTGCATTGATTATAGAGCCTTGAATAACATCACTGTTAAGAACAAATATCCTTTGCCTCATATCGATGATTTGTTTGATCAGCTCAAGGGAGCTCAGTATTTTTCAAAGATTGACCTGATATCGGGGTACCATCAGCTAAAGTTAAAGGAATCAGACATTCCAAAGATTGTGTTTCGTACAAGATATGGCCATTATGAATTTATAGTAATTCCTTTTTTCGGCTAACCAATGCACCTGTTGTATTCATGGACTTAATGAATAGAATTTTCCATGAGTTCTTTGATAAGTTTTTGGTGGTTTTCATTGATGATATTTTGGTGTTTTCTAAAAGTAAAGAGGATCATGAAAGAAATTTAAGGGTTATTTTTCAAACCTTAAAAGAAAATAAATTGTATGGGAAATTCAGCAAGTGTGAGTTTTGGTTGCAACAAATTTCTTTCCATGGTCATATTGTTTATAAAGATGGGATAACTGTTCATCCTGCAAAAATAAGGTTATTGAAGAATGGCCATGACCCACAAATGTAACTGAGATTCGTAGCTTCCTGGGTTTGGCAGGCTACTACCGAAGGTTTGTTATAAATTTATCATGGTTATCTAGTCCAATTACTAAGCTAACTCGGAAGGGTGTTAAGTTTATCTGGACAAAAGAATGCGACGATTGATCACAAAAGTTTAAAAAAATGGAGGCATCATTTGTATGGAGTAAAGTGAGAAATATATATTGATCACAAAAGTTTAATGTATATATTCAATCAGAAAGAATTGAACATGAGATAGAGAAGATGGCTAGAATTAATCAAGGATTATGATTGTACAATTCATTACCATCTTGGAAAAGAAAATAAAGTGGCTGATGCTTTGAGTCAAAAATGTAATTCTTCATTCACAATGTTTTGTTTGGAATGTGATCCTTTGGTTAAGGATTTGATAAACTTTGGCATATAAGTTGTTGGTGCAGGATGTTCTTCTTTTTTGTTTCAGGTATCAGTGAAATCTTCTCTATCAGACAGAATCAAGCAAGCACAGAAGCAAGACAGTGAGTTGCAGAAAAAGGTAGAGCTGGTTCAGAAGGGTAAGTTGCCTGAATTCAACATTGATAATATTTGTGTTTTGAGGTTTGGGAAGAGATTATTTGTGCCTTGTGATTCACAGTTGAAGAATGAGTTGTTATGTGAGGCTCATAGTTCTCCGTTTTCAGTTCATCCTGGCAGCACTAAGATGTACAAAGATCTGTGTGAGTATTACTGGTGGGATGGAATGAAAAGGGATATTGCTGATTTTACTGTGAAGTGTTTGACTTGTCAGCAGGTTAAAGCGGAGCGGTAGTTACCGAAAAGGATGCTTCAACCTCTACCAGTGCCAGAGTGGAAATGGGAGAATATATCCATGGACTTTGTTGTGGGATTACTGAAGACATCTCGAGGTAATAATGAAACCTGGGTTATTGTTGATCGCTTGACAAAATCTGCTCATTTCCTTCTTATTCAAGATACTTTTTACCTAGATAAACTTTCCCATTTGTATCTTAAAGAGATAGTTAGGTTACATGGAGTTCCCTTCTCCATTGTATCTGACTGTGATCCCAGTTTTACTTTTAACTTTTGGAAGGGCCTTCAAAAGTCATTGGGTACTGAATTAAATTTTAGTACAGCTTTTCATCCTCAATCAGATGGGCAGTCAGAACGAAAAATTCAGACATTGGAGGATATGCTACGTTCTTGTTCTATAGATTATCAAGGAAGTTGGGACCAACATCTATCTTTGTATGAGTTTTCTTATAATAACAGTTTTCATTCCAGTATACAGATGTCACCATTTGAGGCGTTTTATGGGAAGCGGTGTCGAACTCCAGCTTTTTTGGGATGAAGTGGGTGAAAGAAAGCTGATGGGACCATAATTGGTAGAAGAGTTGGTAGAAAAAGTTCAGCCGATATAAAAACACATGAGAATAGCTCAGAGCAGGAAGAGGAGTTATGCGGACAACAGGAGGAAGGATCTATCATTTGAGGTAGGTGATCATGTTTTTCTCAAAGTCTCACCCTGGATAAGGGTGATGCGATTTGGTAAGAAAGGAAAGCTGAGTCCAAGGTTCATTGGACCATATGAAATTCTCGAGAGAGTTGGATCAGTTTCATACCGAGTGGCTTTACCTCCGAGTTTATCTTAGGTACACAATTTTTTTTAGGTTTCAATGCTGAGAAAGTATATTCTAGATCTATCTCATGTTTTGAGTCCAGATGTAGTTCAGCTGGAAGAGAACCTATCTTATGAGGAACAACCGGTCCAGATTCTTGACCATAGGGAGCAAGTGTGACGGAATAAGGTGATTCATCCGGTAAAGGTTTTGTGGAAAAACCACATGATTGAAGAGGCATCATGGGAATCTGAAAATTCAATGAGGGATAAATACACCCACTTATTCGATAAGTAAAAAAATTCCGGGGACACAATATTCTAAAGGGGGGAAGGATGTAACATCCCATGTAAGTAATGAATAATAGATATTTTTATCTATGTCTATTAATGAATTAGATAATGTTTTAGAGGCTTAAAATGAAAATAAATCCAATCTTAAGCATGGAATACACTAATATTGTTTTACTACCTTTTGATGGAAAAAAATTTTAAATCAAACATTTGAAAATTTTATAAGATATATTTGTCAAAATAAACTTATTCTTTATGATTTGGACATTGAAATTTACATTGGGTAAATTTTTGGTATTTTTCTGACAATATTCATTTTTTATGAATAGTGAAAAATACTGCATTTTACATCAAAAATGCTTTTTCATCTAATTTAATTATATGGTAATATTATATTTTTAATTGGTCATAAAGTTTAATTTGAATATATTTTTAAAATTTAATACAATGGTGGTCATTAAGATTAATTTCACTTTGGAATTGGCCATAAAATGATGCCAAACTTTTCATAGATATTGTTTCAAAAAAACCCGCTATTTGTTTTGACAATGGAAATTATTTTTAAATCAATTATTGCAATTTCTGTGTTTGGGATTTGGTAAAATGGATTAAATATTTGGAATCAGAAGTTCCAAATTATGTAATCAAGACTCTTTTGTTTTTGGACATTATGAATAGTAACGACGGTAATTATCTTTAATTGTCTTCATTAATGAGTAATCGGGTAGTTAAGGACAATAAAAACATATCATAATAATACAAAATGACACCAATATGTGTCATAATTCTACTGTCTGTCTCATGGCCGACCAAGGGATGCCTTGTGCCAAACATGGGGACCCCATGGAATCACTTTTGTGGAAAGTGACTTGTTATCTTTTTATTTTTTTTGAAGAAAGTAAATATAACAAGAATGTATCACCTGATTAAAACATTATTAATTTTGTCTAAATAGATGATATTTTAGACTATAAATATTCATTTGAAAGATAAAAAGATTTCCTACATCATAGTATTTTTTTCATAATTTTTAGACGATAAATAAATTAAATTATTTATGGCATTATGATGATGCAGTGATTACCTCATTAATAATGGATTTAAATAAAATGAAAAGATAATGTGAAATCTATGACCTACACATGTCCAAAACCTATTGGATGGGTATATTTCGAACCCTTATCACCTTATCCACGAATTATATCAATGTGGTACCTATTAAATCTGAATCTCATTTTAAAATAAAGTAACATTTCTTTACTTTCCAAGAGTGCCCCTCCTCTCCTCTTATAAAAGGCCCCCACCTCTACCTCTTTACCCACACTTCCAAAGCCTTTGGCTCGGCCAACCCCTGCCCATTTTGTCTCTAAACTTCCCTATCTTACTCCTTGAAGCCTCACTTTTGGGCATAAGTCTTCCCAAGGAAGCCATTGAGCTCAAACCATAGGGAGTTACCCGATTTTAAGGTAATGTCTTCACTTTAGTCCTTTTGTTCTATTTTGCTTCTCCAACCCCCTAAACTCTTTTTATTCATTTCTTTTCTAAAAAATCCAGTATCTTCAATATACAAGGATGTTTTTATAATAAGTATTTGAGCTACACTTATAGACACCTACATCTAATGGTAAAAGAACATACTGTTTCCGTGGATGGTGAATTTATGCCTCCCGAAACGATGATTGTTCAACGTTCATTTAACACCTTCAAAGGTGACCATTAAGATAAAACTATATTTATATATGATATATAATATATTTATGTTTTTCATAAGCTTCTGTGTTTTTCATTTTGGTCATACCTTTATGGCTTCCATTATGGGTAAACGCGATATCTTCATTTAAGAAAGTGCGGACTACCGCCCCTCAAAGTGATTTGATTCGTTAATACCATATGTGGGACGTATAAAGGATGAAGTTATGATATAATATATGATATTACACTGGAATTATAATATACCTTTATATAATTATGACTCCATACTATAAAATATGAAATAGAAATGAAAGTAGCGTTCATGCGTACGTACGGCTTACCGTCTCCATGAACGGTACATTTCATTTCTTACCTCTAAATGATTATGTAATATTATAAATGCATGCGTGTATTGGATATATATGAAATATATAATATCTACATCATGAATACCATTCTGAATATAATGGATACATAAACAACTTGTAATTATAAAGGGTTTATTTTTGACTCAAGTACCAATTATCGTTAAAATGACCGTTATTAACTTAAATAATTACATAGTGTTCCTGACATGGCATTAAGTGATATAAAAGGAATAATGAACTTGAAAAAGGTTCTTAAACAAGTAGAAATTAACTCATGTTTATTATTCAGGAGATTAAAGAACGACCGAGTCAAGTCGGACACGAGGTATGGGACTTCGTCTCAATCTCCTTTCATTGAGGCATAATTTGTTTTATACACAACCTTATTTTATACGGTGTATAAACCCCTTTGACTTTTACGTTGATTCAAAAGGAATATGTTTTATATGAAGAATTTACAAAACGACAAAAGGTAATGTTTTTGTCGTACGTATGCGGCGACAACGACTTCTCCGCCACCATGACCATTATTTGAGTTTCGGCATCCTCTACAAGCCATACTTTTTTTAAAAGAAAAATAAATTCCATGTTTTACTTTTCATTTATTTTGGTATTGAAAATGGTTTTCCTAATGTTTTTATATCAATGCGTTGTATTGATATCTTGTGATTGAAAGGTGGAAATGTTATGTTTCCTTTATGGATATTTTATGTGATACGATTATGTTGAGGTTCTTGGGAATTATTATGAAAACGGGTGGTTCTGTGATAAAATAAGGGCGGGTGAGCCCGATATAGCTCTCCAATGCATTGGGTAATGCGAAGGAGTGAAACGTTAAGGTTTATCTGAAGTGATTTAGGGATTATACTGTGATGGGTATTCCAAACGTAACCAAGAGGGTTACTCCTTACTTAAGAATGTTATGAATGCCTCACGTTACCATTATGTCTTATGATTTCTATGATTTATTCATGATTTTATGAGGTATGTTAAAGTGCGTATGTTTTATGGGTAAAGTATGATTTCTTTCTTATGTATATATGTACCCATGATTCCTTTCCATATTTTTATATCCCTTACTGAGCATTTTATGCTCATCCCATGTTTTTGAAATGTTTTTCACAGGTAAAGGGAAAGGTACATGATATGATGATATTGTCAAGGAAGTGTCAAGAAAGAATCCCTGATTTATTTTAAATATGTTTCCATTGATGGGAAAAATGAATACTATCTTTTATGTAACCACTTTGTTTAAATGTGGAATGTATTGAATGTTTTATTTTCTAATTCTCAAAAACTCTAAACCTGAAAAGATCCTCGAGGTGTAATCTTGTAAAAACTCAAGATTAAGTAAGGTTTAAGGCTGGGGCCTTATAGTTATGAAGGTCATGATATGCATGTTCATGATTACGTATATTCTTAGGTTCAATAGGGGGAGGCCGTTAGATTTGATAGACTTTGAGTCAGGGCATGACGAGCTTCTTAGAAAAATATTGGTATCTGTTATCATTGGATAGACATGGGTGCTTTGGGAGAAGATCCTTCGATGGTGTATCTTACTCGAGAGTTCCATTCATAACAAATAAAACTTTTTTGGGTTATTATAGTCCATATATGGCTGAAAACTGTAACGATTCCATGAAGATTATTTTTGAGTAGTTAGAGAAACCAACAGCATAATGGGTGAAGCTACCTACATACATTCATAGAGGACTAGCTAAGCGCTAGTGGGAATTTCATGGTTAGGAATGAAGACACATGGGACTGTCCTAGAGTTACATTGAGTCCATGTTCACCATGTACTTATTCCCGGAGATGTTGAGGGTACAAAAGGTCTTACGATTTCATAAACCTTCATCAGGGTGACATTTCATTCATGCACTATGAGGTGAAATTCACCAAATTGCCTATCTTTTCACCTTTCTTGGTGGGATATGACACCTTGAGTGTGATGTGTTTCAAGGATGGTTTATGGAATGCCTATCAAGTGCAGGTGAACGTCTTTAGGATGACCTAATTCTCATATTTGGTGACCCTGGTGCTCATAACTTTTGGAATGTTGATGGATATATCGCACTTCATACAAGAAGTGGTGTTGTGTGATTTTTGTGGTGAAAATAAAAATTGAAGGATGCAAGGTAGAGATGATTTATTACAAGATAGTTCGTCCAAGGACACCCGCAGACAACCACACAGTGAATCATATATGGACTGATTTCATTGTGGGTAGTTAGTATATGTGACGACATATTGTGAGAGGACTCCAAATGTGTACATACATATTGGCATGTTAGGAATCATGAGAGGTTCTCTTGGAATCCTTCTCATATAACCAACAGTTAGAGACTCTGGTAGATTGAAGGTTTTGATATTTGATTGAATGTGGTTCCAAGTGATGGTATACTGAATTCATCTCTAAACATATTTTGGGGCAAAGACAGCTAGACCAATCCATAGTATTAGTGTCTTGTTGATAGATTGTTATTGTAGGAAGGTCCGACCATTGGGAGTTAGGCTTCAATCCAGATTCATGTTGTGAAGATGTTGGCGTCAAAGAAGACTGGTGGGTTAATGATAGTCAGTTGTATGTGGTGGGCGTGACTAGGGTTTCTTTCTATGTTATGGATATTTATTTTTAGGAATTTTTTTTTGGGTGCATGAGCAGCACATTTTATATGTATGGACTAACCATATGTTGTTACGGAAGATGGAATCATCTAATAAAATCTATATATATATATTTTATATACATATACATATACATACGGACATACATACATATATATATATGTGTGTGTGTGTGTGTGTGTGTGAGGTGAGAGGCATAGAAATCTATGAATGAACATTGTTGGATGCACGATTATTGATGTGTGTTGGCATATGGTCATCATAGTGATGCATAACATTATTTAGTTGTGAGGAACATAGATTTTTTTAGAATATATTTAGATACATGACCTCAATGGTGCAATTTATGAAATGGGAATAATGAAACCATTAATGTGATGTGGGATTCTGATGGGTGTAGAGTATGGAATGGGAGGACTTGAAAATGTGAAGTAATGAGGATACCTCATTGTAGTAACTTTGAGTCTATGAATTGTTTGATGGATAGTTTTTTTGATTTCATATTTGGCTTGGGATGTGACTGGGGTAGGTCACTCAAAATTTGGATAGACTCCTTGTGGTATATTTCTGATTCCCATTTTAGTATGGTAGTCCATGTTAAATTAATAGATATTGATATGTTCAGTACCATCTCATAGTTGTGTTTTATTGGTCAAGGATGAGCTATGATAATATGGGAAGATTATAACATCCCAAGTTTGTTGGATCGGAAAGAAAACCTCTCCCTTTTTAAATTGTGTAAAATTTGTGGGTATGCCAATTTTTTTGTGACCATAAGAAAATAATTATGACCGCACATCCAATATAACACCTTTATTATTGATAGGTTTGGAGATTTTAAAAAATATTCAACTGTTCATATTGCTTTCAAGTGTGTCGGACGTCGAAGGCTTGTTTTGGAGGATGAAGTCCAAGGATCATGGTTTGGGTAAACCATGTGCCCTCTCCCTAGAAGTTGAACTTCTTAATATGGTAATACCTCATGGTATGGAAAACTGTGTGGGATGGGGTGCATGTCCATGTATAATCTATATAAGTTTTAGAATATAGAGACTTCACATATTTATCATGGTTAGGGGAAACTGTGTGTACTCTACAAAGGTAGTTCCACTTAAGGAGTACCTTTCCACTGTATCCCGCATAGTTATTGTACAATTTGGATAATCATAGGATTTAATCTTGTATCCTTTAAAATGTCTGAAATTTCAGTTTTATCGCCTCTTTTTTTATATTTAATCCTTCATCTTTTTTTCTTGCTTGGTCACATATAGAAGTGTGGGAGGCTCTTCATTCCTCCTCTATGGATTCATATCCATTATTTATCAAGTAATTGTTCTTCAATGCATCAGATGCATTGGATAAATATATAAAAGGATCTCCTCACTTATTCTTCATTTCTTATATTATCATGACTGATGGAGTAATAAATATATTTGAGTCATTTTCACTATTTTTAGGGTATTAGATGGAAACTATGATTTATTCGAAACACCTTCATTTTAGGTGATTGTATTATACATTCCCACATATAAGACTCCATGATAGGCAGTGCAATCATTTCATCATGTTTTCACAGACATTTTTTGGAGTGTCTATTAAAGATTCATTGGGTAGATGAGTGACACCAAAAATTAATTGAAAGTTTGATGCTAAATTAATTTTTTGACCTTATGGGATAACATTTGGAAGGCCCAATCCTTATTCACTGATGAGAGTCTAGGATAGAAGCCTTCAATCATATTTGGTAGTTAGGTTGGGTGGGATGTTTATGTTAATTAAATTTTATATTTAAATTAAATTTACGTATATAAAAAAATTTATTGTGCTATAAAACTGAGATCCATGATATCATTAGGAGCGTAGCCTAATGTCTGAATTGGATACAACAATTGGAATTGCATTCATGGGACCCGAAGGATGTTCTTGACCTAGGTTACTTGGGTGAATTTATCACTGTTTGGGTTTCTTGGGTGTCAGTAGAGATGGTAAGGCCACCTGTTTGAGGGAATATACCATGATATTTGATGGAATGGCCATCAGGCATGAGATAGATGTTCACAGGGGAAAACCATGGGGAAGGAAAACCATGGGGAAGGAAAACCATGGGGTAGGAAAAAGGCCGTCAGATGATAGTATTAAGGCTATCAGTTGGGTATGAGCCTCACTATATAGATTCCATTAGGTGTAGACTATTTTGGGAGCATGGAGGTCTTCATAACTTAAAATATTATGCTATGAGGGGATGGTGATTTTTATTTGAGGGAAAATATCGATGTGCATGCAGATTTTGGTCTTCGAGCATGAAAGTATTTTCGAGTAGGGATCCATGGGACTTGAGTTCTATTTTCATTGGTGTTCCATTAAGACATCAGTTACTTGAATTTGAACATTTTTTGTCAGTTCGAATGAGGTTTCAAGATACTTATTTTGAGGTGGGATATGGGGGATCACCTAGGATATTTTGACGTCAGGGGATACCTTGTTCCATAGGATAGAAATATTATCTTATTCAGTGATTGTTATGGTGGATAAAGAAAGTGATAACATACTGGTGTCTCTTGAGAAATAAGGAATCTTATATTTAAAAAAAAACATGAGTTGTTTTTATTTTATTTTATTATATTTTTTCAAAAACAACTATATTGGGTATATACACATGGGTTGTATCCTACTGAGACTCATTCTCAAATCTTACATAGGAAATTTGAGACATGTGTAGACATTATTTTTTTAAATTCAGATAATGGTTTAGGCCCTAGAGATGGATCATAATTGAGTGGGAATAGATGGTTGGAATGGGACATTGATGTACCTATCTTAGTTGGAGCTTTCCTTTTTTCATTAATTTTCTTTTTAATCATTCTTTTATGTATGTATCTACTATGTTCATTCATTGGTGACCCCTTTTTTATTGTATTGTATTACATGTATTAGATTCCTAATTTTCTTTAGTATCGTTAAGTGGTATGCATGGATATTTATTTTATTCATATGTTCATTTTTTACTTATCCTTCCATTGTTTCTTGATTTTGAATGTGATTCCATATTTTTCAGGTCGGTTTTGAGTCTTATGAGTCTTTACATCCACTGTATGTTTTAAATATGTGTAATATAAACATTATATCATCCCTTGAGGGTATAGTCTTCCCACTATAACACTTTTAAACCCTCTCTGCTAGTCGACAACCTTTGGCATATGGGGATATGTGCCTAAGTCTAGTGGAACATGGCCCGATAGGTTTGTTAAAGTGTCTAATTGGGCTAGATATTCTACAATTTAAAGGATACATATTTCTAGTCCATACCCGTCACTAAATTTCTTATGATTTTCTTGTATATGTAATTACTATTTAAATTTCAAAACAATATTCCTTATCAAACAATATCAATATTGATTAAAGGATACCGAATATCAATATTTCCCTTATCAATCAAATATATTTCATAAAAAAACACAATATATACAAATGGTATAGTGTATAATAAATAAGAATTTTTCTGATACATATAATATGGGTATTTTAGATACATGTAATATTCAATGAACCTCAGAAATTGAATATTTCAATTGAAAGTTAATGACCACAAAATTAATCATGGGATGAGATATTAACATAAGAAAAGAAAACATTATATTAACATCTAGTCTATTATAGAATAGCATAAAATATAATTAAAAATTAAATTTGTTTTTACTTTAAAAAATTCATTTAAGAATCATTTTTAAATTTTAGAACATGAAATATTTCATAATCCATTTTGAGTTTTTAAAATATCCTTTATTATCTATAAGTTAAAAACATTCCTTTGGAAATTTTATAATCAAAATAAAAAATGAACCTTTTGGAAGAAAGTAGAAATATTACATTCAAGTCATTTAGAAATTTAAGAATAACATATAATATCCTTAATAAATCATTTTAAATAACAATAAAGACATTAATAAGACAATTTTGAAAAATAAGGACGAAAAATATACCTAATCAATAGAAAAATAAGATCATATTTTCTTTCAGACATTTATTTTCTTAATTCAAGTGGAAAAAGTGGAATAATTGGAAGAAAATATGTTAAATCATGAAATATAAAACTATAATAATGTAGATTATTTTTATAAAGGATATATTATAAGATTCATTTGGTGAAAATAAAGGCACTCCAAAAAAAGATATTATTAAAATAAATTCTTACCTCTATGGTAAATTTTAAATTATAAATCCTTCATATAATAGAATTTAATTTAAACTATAATTACCATTAATAAAAATATTTTCTTTTTAAACACAAAGAATGGGTAATTATATACACCAAATTAAAATTACTATGTGCATAATACAAAATATATCTCAATGAAGTGGGAATTAAGATGAAATCCCTAGCACAGATCTTATCATTGGAGTGATAATAAATCCATATATATATATTATGCGTGAAAATTTTGAATACACAAATAAATTTAAAATAACACATAATAAAATCCTAGTGCATTTCTCACACAATCATGGCATAACATAGTTAATGAAGTGTAAGTGTAACACAATTAATGGAAATTGGGTTAAAAAACCACTTGCCTTATAGGACTTCTATCCTCCATTATAATAAATTATAATTTATTATACATAATTGAAAAACCATATTAATATATATAATATCAAATATTATCCATTTATAAAAGTTTATCACCATTTTTATAAAAAACATTATTATTGTAATTATTTTTGGTGTAAACAACATTGGTTTTTAGGTATGTTTTGATTCAATTGTCTCAGTCCATGAAAATTTTCTAGTGATCCATCAAGTTAAGAATTTTATTGAAAGTATAAATATCACACAGATATATATATATATATATATATATATTCAATATATAAATATATATCTGTCCAAACAATATGGATATATAAATATGAATCAAATCGTTCATGTCGAAGGTAGGTCGTACGTATGCTTGAACGTTGTTTTCAACTTTCAGTGGACTGAATGAAAAATGGTAAATAATTTACCTTAAAATTTTAATTTTAATATCATATATATCATTTATATGAATCCAACATATCATTTTCACAATCCTGTAATGTGTAAATAGAAAATGGATCACATCACTTATTATTGTTGGTAGTCTGCAAGTATGCCCGAGCGACGCTATTGACTTCCAATGGATTCAAATTCACGAAGTTATATACAATATTATAATTTGAGAAATTTAATTATTAAATAAATATCCTAAATATTAATTTTTATATATTTATTTCCATCCAAATAAATTTGTTATGAAAAAAATTATACCAGTACATGGAGACGGTAATACATACGCACGATGAAGCGATTTTTTCAATAAATAAAACATAGAAAATAGATGGAATATGGATTTAACATAAAAATAATGAAATATTTGTTAATTTATGATTATATATTTATAATTTTATTATAGATTCAACATATTTATAGGGTGTATAAGAAGAAACAAACAATAAAAATTATTGAAAGACGATTGCCTCTTCTTCGGTAGTCCTCATTTTGATGTTTTCTTAAAGACCCATGGAATTGTATTTTAAGAAGATATTAAACTATAATTAATTTGTATAGATTTTATTAAAGTAATAGGGTAGATTTTTTCTATCTATGTTACCCAATGTGATTTATAGAAAAAATATAAGAGGTGATCGTTTATAAGCGACATGGGCATTCTATGAATTTTAAAAAGTTTTAAAGTAATATAAATTATTTTTGTTCTCCAAATTTATTAAAATTTAAATAATTAAAAATAAATATTATAATGATTCTAATAACCATAATCCAATAAAAATTTTAAAAATTTAGATGATGTTTTCACCCTTATATTTTTGTTTTAACACAGTGTTATCCCATTTAGAAATTTATGTGATAACAAATTGTTTTAGAACTGTATGAGCCAATAACTTTTTTTTATAAATATTAAAATGGAAAAATATGTAAAAGGGAGGAAAATATTAGACCATATATTATCCCCAAGGACTTATTGAATGAATTTAATTATATATAATTAATCTAATAAAAAAATATTTTCCTACAATATAATTAATGTGATTTGTTGACACTATTCATTAAATTTGACAATAAAGACAAATATAAAAAGAAAAAAATATATAAAATAACCCCTTAACACATACCTAATATGATATATTAATCATTATAAAAATAATAATCAGAAAAAACCATTCAAATTTTATAACATTTAATATATTTAAAATCATTTATTTTATTTTTCTATTAATTGAATAAATATAGTTTCGTCATTGATAAACATTTTAGGTAATTATTACATAACATAAAATGATAAAAAAATTTCCCTGGAACATTTGGAACCAAATATAAGTCATATTAATTTTTGTTAGAAAATTTAAAAAAAAATTAAAACAAAGATTGTGACATTTTTTAATTTAAAATAACATTATACTATATATATGAAATTTAAAAAAATTGAATTTTTTAACATAATTTAAAATATTATATGAGCATTATCGAATCACACTGATCAAATAGATTAAATATTAGTTTCAATGATATGATCCGTTCTTATAATATTAATTTTTACCATAAATACATGATTTACGCTAATAAATGTGACATTTATTCACTATGGTAAATTTCATAAAAAACAAAAATTAAGGAGAAATAATTATCAAATAAGAAACTGTTTATTCAAAACACTTTATCACTTTATCTAGATTCAATTAAAAGATATTGTAGAAGTTAATTTAAAATTAAACTTGATAAACACTATAGAAAAAAAAGATTGAAGAAAATTTCCCTTTATTAATAATGATATTTGGATACAAATATAATATATAATGTTAATTAAGGAAAGAATATTTTTACTAAAATGTAACGAGTTAAATTTTAAATATAATCCAAAAATATAATTTTTCCTTGAAATAAATAATATAATGAAGAACATGATAGTATTGGATGTTTTGGTATTTTCACTATTCACTTAGAAAAAAATAATTTCAAAAAAAATATTACAAAATATGTAAATTTGGATATACTATTTTAAAATTTGTTTCTCATTTTGTAAAATAATTTTTTTATGTTGAATAAATTAATTATAATTTCCATGCATAAAATAATATTTTTTTGAAGAAAAGTTATTTTTTAGGAAAAAACTGACAACACTAAAAAATGTTTGTTTATTTCCTTAATAATAAATAATTTAATTTTTATTGATTAATACCATTATACATATATTTGATAATTCAATTTCTCAAATACATACCCTCTTATTAAATACATTGGTGATCACATTTAAATAATAATATTTTTTAAAATATATCTCAATTTTCATAATGCATTGTGTTGTGTGTCCTGCATTTTATCAAACACAATATCATTTTAAAATCATGAGATATTATATTATATCCCATTAAATATACTAGGATATAAAATTTTTATCTTGGTCATCAAAATTTATACCCTTTTTCCAAACCGAAATCAGGGAGAGGGATAATAAAACTTCTTATGAAAAGGGAAATAAAAAAACATAATGCTTACCTAATATATATTGAATTTTGGTTCCTAGAGAAGGTTAAAAATTTTAATGTTAAAATAAAGGCAGGGAATAGATTACTAAAATCCTAGTCCATCACTCCCTTCATAGTCAATCATGTGTGTGGGCCTTCAAGGAGGTTTTGGGATGTTCTGTTCAAGAAGCCATTGGTTTTCAGGAGGCACGTCTATGTAAGATTTTTCCCCATTGAGTCCTTGGTGGTAATTTCAACTGTTGTTTTTTTGATGAAGAGAGTGTGTTTGGGTGATCTTAGTATCTATTCTGTGTTATTTTGGATTGATTGATTTGGCATTAATGACTAGTTTGTATATTCCGAAAATCACTTGGGGTTCGGTGTGAGGATGGTTCAGATCAACGATTGGTGATGGTGATGGTGATGGTGATGGTTTTTGGAGTGAATTGATTGAACCATATTATAACTATGGTGATATGATGATGGAAGAAATTATGTGGATTGTGTAGGGAAATATATGTGGCATACCATGATTTAGGGTTTCTCAGGTGGCTCACATGATTTATGAGGATTTTATTTGACATGATATTCTTACTACCAATACTAGGTTTTGAAAATTTATTTCTGGTTATTGAAATTTCAATCTGAATATTTTTATGTTACCATATCCCCACTAAAATGTGTGATTTTAACAATGTAAATATTCCCACTCTACCCTTGAATTTTGTATTGTAGAAATTAAAAAAAACTATTTGAAGGAATGTAATAGGATAAATTTTTTATTATATATCCTTTTCTCAATGCTAGGGGAATAATTTAATATCATGATATACAATATGAGAAAATATTATTTCTATATTTATTTCCATATCATAAGAACAATTTCACCCTTTCGTTCTACTTCTTTGAATTTCCATCTCATATCATATTCCAAAAAATTAATATTCAAGTTAAAATTTTTATTTTTGAAGCACTAAAATTATCTTTTAATAGATCATAATATCCATCAAAAAGAAGAAAATTCATCTCTTATATAATTATACATTTATGAAATCCAATATGGTTTGCACAAGATAGCCCTTAATATATTTATCTCTAAAACCTCAGTAATATCCACCCCAGTTCAAGTTAATCCATTACATTAATAGTTAACCCTAGGGATCCTCAATAATATTTCTAGCCACATTTAGAAACCAAAACTCCAAAATATATTGTTAATCATATCTCCCTAGGAAACATAATGTGGCTCAAAATGTCACAAATGATCATTTGAATACCTTGATCATATATTTTTTTAAACATAATAATAACATAAATAAAAAAAACTCCAATGAAAACATATATGATTGAAAAATTATCATTATCATTATTACTAAAATAAAATTACAGAATATTTAATATATTAAATATATTCAAAAATTCAATAAACATCCTAAAAAACAACTTAAATATGATATGTGTAAAATCACAGACCAATTTCTTGTTTACCAATAGTATTCCATTTACATTATCAATTATAACCATCACTAAATGGTTTCATTTCAATTAATCATTTTTTATCTAAAAGTAGTATCACCTTATGAGTAAATTACTTTTCCTGGATATCATTACCATTCAATTTATGATTACAAATACTAAAATAAAAACCATTTCCAAAAAATCATTAGTTGATTTAATATTATTATAATTAGAATATCCTATAAATAACACTTCCATAATATAATTCTAAAATAACAACATATAAGAATTTCTATTCCCTAACTTAAATGATGAACATAAAATAAGTCCTTCAAAGTTCTATGAGTTGGCCCATGGATTAGGGTCTTGAATCTAATAAAGCACATATTAACCATAGGTATTACATTAAATTACAAATCATGTCTTCATATAAATTATTATTTTTCTATAATATTGTATATTTTTCATCAAAAATTAATTTATTTGTATCCTTATTTTATATACATTAAACATTTTCATATCTCATTGAGACATTCTTTAGGGTTTCTCTTTATAAATTTTTGACATGATGAAAATTGATCCATATTTCTTCTAAGTATTCCCCACCAAATATATTAGGAAACTTTATACATACCTTATTTAGAATGGAAACTTTTTGGTTAATATAATATTTATTAATAATATTTCTAGTTCTATGATTAAGAAAAATATAAATGATTCACCTTCAATATTCTCATTTATTCAGTTACTCATGAGTAATGTCTTGCCATTTTCAATCACATTCAGTATTAATATGACTCCTCCTGGTTTTATCCATTGAAATAAAACCAAAAAACATTGTGTGAGAAATAATAGTCATAGAAATAAAATATATAATCATGAAAATAATTCATAGAATGTAAAATGAAGACACATTCCTTTCAATCTAACAGACCTTAGGTTTGACCAAATTAATTTATGTCCATCATATTTTAAAATTCCTTGATAATAGTTCATAATGGAAATATCAATTCACCCAATAATATAACCCAAGAGTTTAAAACTAACTACACAGTTATGGTACAATCTCCATGCATCATAATGATATATACTATATATTCAAAAAAAACTTTTCAAAATTATTAACATATGGTGCTTATTTCACTAAACCACTTCTACATGTAGTATCCAAATGGATGTGTTGTTTTAGGAAAACCACATAAACAATATATTACATAGACTTTGGTGGTTTTATCCTATAATTAGTCATATCGTCAAATTTGGTCATGGGGTTATATTATTTAATCTAATATTACTTAAATCTAGTTCCTAAAGATTCTATTAAAACTCCACTGAAACAACAAATAATGAAGCCAACATGGGAATCCCATAGTTGGTCAATACATTATTACATCGACATAAGATATGTGGGTCCTCATCTTGAATTATCGATTAGTGTAGCAGTATTGGTAAACTAGATATATATATGATTCACTTTTTTATATTGGAAATAAAATAAAAACATATTAAAATTAAATATTATGAATCCTTGAATTCATTCATTGATTTCATCTTCCTATCTTGTCGAATGAATAAAAATAAGTGTGATTTCAAATTATTAGTAAGGGTAATGTACAATGGAATCTATTATGATGTAATAATGAACAATCAATATGGAATGGTAATTAACTGAATTAATATTGCATTTAATAAATAACTTCATCATTAAATATATCAATTGATAATATAAAATGAAATAATATATTAAATAATAATAAATTAATTATTAATTAATGATATTTATAATGTTGGGGATAGTGATCTCATACATATTTATATCATTACTAAAAATTCATTACGCTAATAATTTTTAAACTATGGGACTGCATACAACAGAAACCCATTTTATAAGCCTAGAAAACTATTTTGTCTTGTGATAACATTCGATGCATTTAATAGATAAATAACTCCAAGTCCTAACCATCAAGGCATATCCAATTCAATCCTCATATATTAAATAATCAAATAAATTTATAAATAATATTTCTATCAATTAATGTCCCTATTGAGTAAATGATATAGAATATAAATATTTTGTTATCCAATAATATATCTTTCATAATAAAAAGTTAATTATAATAATGGTATATAGTTTTATAAATAATCATATTCATGATACTATATATATATAATACAAATTTAACATCCCATGAACGTATGAAATTTAATGTTTCATGATATTCTTAATGACAATAACATTAGTAAATAGATGATAGATGACCGTATAAAAGTATATTTTATTTCAAAATTCAGTATTTTAAAGAATATAATAAACTGGAAGTAAATAATTTTTAAAAAATCATAATATGTTTTATTTTTATAATCATTAAAAACATGTAGAAGAAGAAAAATAGCATAAAATAGTCATATCAGTGGAGAAATACATTAATTCCATATATGTTAAAAGCATTACTTCTAAAAAAATTTAACTAAATTTTAAAATGATCTTTTGGGAACATAAGAAAAATTCATTTCAATTAATTAAATACTCCACAAATAATTTAAAATTTCATTAATAAATCATTTGACTAAACAAAAAATGACTTCTGTAAGACAATTTTTAAAAATATAGTAGAAAAGTATATATAATCAAATGAGAATTAATATTACTTTTTTTTATAAAACTTTATTTTCATGATTCATTTTATAAATATAGAAAAAGATAGAAGATAATATATAAACTCATTAATCATCTAGATAAAAAAACATCTGACGTTTATGAAGGATATATTATAAGATTCCTTCAATAAAATACCGGTAATCCGAACAATTTTATTGTTAAAATAAACCATTAACTATTTTTTAACATTTAAATTGCACAGCCTTTAAAGAATAAAATTGAATGGAATCATTAATCATTATGAAAAAATAAACAATCAGGTAAATATATCAATGGTTCATTATGTACACTACAATAAAAACTATGTGTATAATTCCAAGCATATCTCAATGGTGTTTTAATTGAGATGTAATCCATTATGAAGATCACATCATTTGAGTGTTGACTCCTCAGTAAAGATATTTTGTGTAATAAATATAAATATTAAAATAAATGAAAATACAATATTATATAATCAGACATCATTTTACGCATAACAATGGAATAACACTTTAAATGATGTATATGTATACCCCAATGAGTTTAAATCGAGTTAAGAAACCTTTTACCTCAAGTTTGACTTGCCTCATTGGTTCTATAACATCTTATGGAATAAATTATAATTTATTATCCTTATATTCCAAAAGAATATTAATATATATATTATTACATATGATCCATTAATAACTTTTTGTCGCCTATTTGTGAGAAATCCATTGTTATTATCATTATATTCGGTGTTAAGAAATTTTTATCACCTATTTGTGAGAAATCAATTTTTAATATATCATTACATAAAAATCATCTTCTAAATTTTAATTTTTTAACTTTTTTGTTCTATCCATTGATTAGTGAAAACAACATTCAGGCATAAGTACAACATATCAACTCAAAATGGATTTCTCACAAATATATATGGAAAAATTATTTACACCGTTTTTTGAGTTTATATGTTGTACTTATGCATGAATGTTGTTTTCACTAATCAATGGATAGAACAAAAAAAGTTAAATAATTCAAATTTAGATGATGATTTTTATATAATATATAGATGTTATTTTTATTTACTATATCCTTATTATGATCCAAGTAAAAAATAAATAAAAAATATACTCATCACTTTGTTGAGGTGGTTTTCGACACATACGCATGGGTGATGATATAATTTTCCAATAGATTGTAAGGTAAAAAGGTAGATATGATATTATAATTTTTGAAGGTGAATTATTTTATAAATATCATAAATATTTATTATTTCCATATTTATGACCATTCACGTAATGTGTTGATGAAAACAATTGCACTGCTATATTGAGATGGTAAGCTGTACATATGAAAGAATGATGTTTTCACATTTCCTAGGATGGAAAAGATATAAAATATTTATATAAAATAATCATAATAACACCTCATTATATTTATTTTAAAAATATTATTCTTTAATGATGGTTTAAATATACTTATGGGAAGTTGAAGAAGAAATAATCTTGAGATAGTTAGTAAATAAAATTTTCTTTTTATCAGTAGAGTTCGTTTTTATCCCTTATTAAGGATCCTTATAATAACATTTAATTAGTACAATAACCTCTACATAATTTATAGTGATATTTTTATGTTAATTTTTTATAGATATGCCAATATAGGTTTCTAAAAGTTGTTTAATGTAACGAGAGAAGGGGTGACCTTTTATAATACTAGGGAAGGGAATTCATGGAATTTCTTAATGTTTTAAATTAATATTAATTATTTTTTATGTAAAAATGGCTTCAACATGAACTATTTTAAATATAATAGGATTATTACTCAAAATAATCTAATCCAATAAAAATTGTACAATTTTAGGTGATTCTTTTACCTGTATCACTTTGTTTATGACCCTGTTAACCCTTTTGACAATTACCATGGAAAAAATGTTTTTTATACAATAGGATCCAATAATGTTACCATTAAATTAAAATTTCTCCATAAATGCACATGGTATGAAATTTCTGAAATTATATATAACTTTTTCTTGGTTCAATATTTTTAGGATTTTTAAATGATATATTAAAATACTATTTACATAAAATATCATTAACATCATTTTTTACACTATAATTTTTATTTGATAATAAATATACTAAAGAAATGATATAATGAAAATATAATAATCACACTCATTAAAAATAGAATATATTAACCTATAATATTCATGAAACATAATAATTGATCTAATATGTATTATATTTATTATTTTTAAAATCATTTATTATTTTTTTAATTAATTAAATATATTGTGATGGTGTGGCTTAAGAATTTAAGTTATTTATTCAATTTCAAAATATTTAAAATAAATTAAAATGATAGAAAACCATTTATATTTAAAATAAAAATTTATAACTTGAATAATTTATTATGTTTTCCAATTAAAAAATTTTATAGATATGAAAGGTAAGAGAGTGATATTTTTTTACTTTATATATACATAAAATTAAATTTGTCGTCTACAATGAAAATGGAAAAAATTTTAAATAATTTGATTTATGGATAGGGATGATTAAAACAATCATATCTAATATACTACATTAAAATTCTATGAGAATATTTAGTTTGTATAAGTTTATATTTAACCTTAATTGCTCTATTTACACATCCAGACGTGACAAATATCATCCAAGGTTACTATTAATAATGAAAAATCAATATATTTACCAAATTTTAGCCTCCTAAATAAAAACAATGTATAAATTTTTTATAAATAAATTTATAAAAGTGGCGGAATTTAATTGAAAATTAATCCTATGAAACATGACAAAAAGTGATTTTCCAAAAAAAGTGTTTTTTTATGTATAAAAATGTTTGTATACCGATTTGAAGTATAATTTTGACTCAAATAAAAATTATTGGATTATTTATAATAAAAATTATATAATTAATTTTTATAACTAAAAATAAATAGAACATGCCTTTTAAATTACTTGATTTAATTGAAATAAATGATTCTATTTGAAATACATTTATTTTCACTGTTGACATTAAAATTAATCATTTCATAAAAATACCAATATATCACCCTATAGTAATTTTTTTTGACAATTAAATAAATTTTTTCATTTTATAAAATAAAATTTTAAAATGTTATTGAAATTAATTATACTTTATAAGCATAAAATTCAATAAAATTATATTTTAAGAGATGCATTTTTGAAGCATAAAATGACTTCACAAACAATTAAGTGTGTATTTACTAATAATTAATACATTAATTTATATTATGTTATAATATTATATAAATATTTTATAATGTAATCACTCATACCCATATCCTCCAATTCAATGGATATGTTTTCATATTTAAATAATAATATTTTTATAATACACCTCAATTCTCTTAGAGATTATTTTTCCATATCATGTATGACATTAAACATATTCGTCCTTTAAAATATCCAGATATTAAAGCAATTATAAATATATTATTTAATTAATTTATTAAACTTTTTCAATTTTAATGGAGCCAAATGGTTCTCAAATTTTGATCTCCAATCAATGTACCACTATCTCTGAGTTGGGAAAAAGAATATCCCCATGAAAATTTAAATATCTTTTTATGGATGATATGAATACTATATCATGAAATTTTATCTCACATAGACACATGAATTATTCCTGAAATATATTTATCGTGACTTAAATAGATACCCACCGTCCATTTATTGGTATTTATAGATGACATGATAGACTATTATCACACAAAAATATAATAACGAATGGAACATGGAGATTGTATTTGCTACATTACAAGACCACATCATATAGGTAAAATAATTAATGTTCTACAGTTGGATACAAGAACTTATCTTCCTTAGGTAGGTAATATTGTAAAAATTAATATTTATTTTTCTTAATAAGATTATGGTTATTATTTACATTCAACTATCATAGAATAGTTTTGAAATATATAGTTTTTTGGGATTAGAAGGAAATTTTTATATCTTAATTCACAATTTATAACATATTTCTTATAAAATTAATAAATTTATTGGTGAGTTTATTGCATTTTTTATAGTGATGACTATCAAAGGACATCGATGCAGGTATGTTTCATCTCACTTCAAGACTGATCATTATATTTCTATAACCATGTAGAAGATATTTTTTATTTTATGATGCTTATATACTAGGATTGGGTGGTGTTCTCATATAGGGAGATCACATCATGGCTTATATATCATGTTAGGATATAAGAGAAGAAATTTCATGAACTAACCCACGTTTTCATTCAAGACGGCTCCCAAATCAGCATGCCACATACCTGAGGGGCATCGCTGATACCCCAAGGATGAGAGAAAGTGTCAAGGGACTCTAAAATAACCACTCCTCATGGTTTATCTATAAAATAACAATGAAAAACATCCTTACATAGAATAACTACAATGTAAAAAGATATGTGAAATCAATAACACATTATGAAAAATTCTAATTTTGTAAAAATATACACTAGAGGATAAAATAAAAAATATATGATGTAGAAACAAATAACTCCAATCATTTTAAAAACCTAATGTATAATCACCATCACTATGTAATTTTCATATCACAAAAATTACAACAAAAACTATAAATTTCTCAAGGAATACAACATTGAATCCAACATGTAACCTAGAACCAAATTATTCCACACAAGGCATGAAGGCAACATACCCACAAAAATTAGTATGTAGGGAGTGACCCAAATCTTGTAGTATAACCACATGATTCCATTACATTTTTTTATAAAAGAATCCAATTATGCTAATATTAATAAAAACATGTCACGGGAAATTAGTCTTTCATTTCCATTCTAAAACATGGGAGTAAACCAATCATATAAAATACACTTTCTAAAAGAGCAACATTTACAAAAAAAATCCTCAAAGAGGGTTTATCACAATCTAAACCATTTTGAAATGAAAATTGGTTTTATTTAAAACTCTAATATTTTTAAAATAAACCCACATAATGATTAAATCATTACAAAATCATATTAAAAAAATTTCACTTTGAAAACCAGTCCCTATTTTTCATTAATATTTTTATCCAACTAAATTAAATGTAATCATGAAAATAATAATGGAAATAATAACAAATAAGAAACATATTTGGTTATAAATTAATTAAGTAATCTCATGGAATAAAACTTTTTAGCTACATGACCAAACCACTAGAAGATCAAAGATTCCAGAAAATACATCCATGATATAGGAATCAAATTTGAATATATATATATATATATATAACCAACCAGTATAATGTATGATACCAATAATGTGTGAAAACCTCATGTTCTAATGGGATACCAAAATTCACAACCAACGGATCACCTAAACTGGTGGATAGAAAATGGTCCCACTACCATCATCCAAATATCTCTCATCTTGCCTCATTGATGAAATCCCACTAGATAATGTGTAACTCCAAACTAAGGGTTTCATGATATTCTTTAAGATCTACTATCACTATTTACATCCCACTACCCCTCACCTTGATTCATTAGACTATTCAAGGAATAATAAATAATGGTGGGCCAAAAATAAACCATGTAACCACATGAAAATAACGATGCCCCACGGAATAACACCAAAATCATGGTATTCCATCCTTATACCTCCCTTATAATAACCCCTAAAATAAGGGAAAATTATGAATTAAATAAAAAAAACACATCACATGAATAACATAACATCGTAATCTATAACATTTGGCTCAACAAGGGCCCAATCACATCACTTAAATAAGTGTAAACTAGGACATTACTTTTCAAATGTAGAACATGCACATTTGGAATGAAAATTTTAAAATAATTTTGAACCCAAAAATATTCCAATGGAAATCATAATAACAAATAATCATAATCATACAATATAACAATCCTCTACATTACTTTATAAAGTCACACCACCCATTAAAAAAATTTGAAAACATTTGATAAAAAAATATCAAATCAATTTGAAACCCAATTTTTGATAAAAAAACCATTCAATATATTCATTTATAAATGAAAATAATAATTTTAATTTTACAAAACATTTTGAATTCATAAAACACCCATTTTAAATAAATTATCATTCCAAATATTAAATTACAACCTTTTTCCACATGAAAACAAAACCAAGAAAAAGAAATCATTAAGTAAAAAATCTTATGTAACCCACACCATAATTATCTAAGTTAAATATAAATTTAAAAAAATCAACCATCAATATGTCTCTCAAATAAGAAAAAATGAGGTTGAAATATGGACCTCATGTGGTGGAACCTTGTCATCTTCAATTAAATCCAATATAAATAGCCTCTTAATATGGTTCCAAACCATTTCAAACCCATGTTCACAATTATAAAAAAACATAACCAAGAAAATCTCACATGATTGACCACTAGGGTTATAAGCGAGTGGATATGATATAAAATCAAATAAAGAGAGGAAATGAGATTATATATCTTGAACTATTTAAGAATAAACAGATATAACACCTTGGAACCACCATGTAAAACATTATAGGTAGAGGAAAACCCCACTGGAGGAATTTGGGTTATACGGTATAAATGATAGAGTCTTGGGGTTAAAACCTCAAGTAAAAATAAGGTTAAAAGACCAAAATACCTAATTCTGAGAATTTCACAGGGCTGATCTACATTTCCTTCCAAAACATGTGAAAACTATGATGATCACCTCTATTAAGAGGTGTAAGGGATACACACATGAAATGAATAGTTTGTAAAGTATGAACACTAACCATTCACTCATAGAAATCCCAAACAAACTCCAAATTTTGACTCAGAACACTCCCAAACTCATGGTGAATAATAAAATTAATACTACCTAAAAATTGACACCCTAGGGTGTCACATACTCTCCACCATTCCAATTTATTCCCCACGAAAGAATCAAAAAACTTCTAATAAGATGTATTTTGAGGAAAATTCTTCCCTTCTGAGGAATCGATTAATTAAAAATTTCGTAAATCACAAAAAATAAAAATAAAAGACCCCTAATAACAAAACCTTAAGGTTACCACTGCCAACATATACAAGAGAAAACATAAAATGAGTGATTGAAATAAAAACTCCTATTAAATTATTTGAAATTTAAAATTTTAAGATAATATATACAACTCATATGTGCAGCACAAATTTGTAAACTAGATCAGACGAAAAAACAGAAGCACTACATCTAGAACATTCCAAGTCACCAAGACTAAACAACCACACATCCCAAACAAATACTTCTTAAATATCATGGAAAGGTAACAGTGAAATCACATAGTAACCTAGAAATGGCCTCCTAACTATATATAATTACTCAACAATAGTGATAATAAATATAGGTTCATCCAAAAAAATATGTTCATATAGAAGGAAAATATTTCAACTAAACCCAATAACTAGCTCATAACTCAATTTCATAGTACTAATATATGGAATAAAGAAAAAAAATTACTATACCCAATCACCTATATTCTTGAAAAAAACTATAATGGAATAGAGAATTAACATTATCTACCCCACAATTTAGGGTTAATCTAAAATGGTCGACCAACTAACAACCTCCTACAAAGAACAGGAGGGAGAAATTAAGTAACATTAGATCCGAATATCCCAATAGAATTTAGGAAGAACCACTATCTGAATCTAATCAAACTATGTCTAGAGGAATAATGAATGTGAACAACATCCTGAAGGATCAATAAAAAATCCTCAATTCTCATGGAATATGAAGAAACAAGACACACAAGTACAATATATTGCCTCACTAAAAGATGATTGGTATCTAGCCTAAGGGTAAAAACTAGAATAAAATTATATTCATATACAAATCCCAAAAATCCATCTCATGTTAATTATAACATACATATATATAATGGTGGAATCAGCTAGATGACTGAATAAAAAAAAACCCCTTGTTCTGAAGCATGCACCCTATTTCATCCCTTTCAAAAGTGGTGAACATATAACAACAACACAAATTTAAAGATTAATTAGTAATGAATATATAAAAGTATGCAGAAACATGTGGAAATATCTATTCATATTTTTAAAAATGGGAAATGGATACACACAAGAAAACACTGTCCCCAATCCAGAAAATAAATAATTATACAAAGGAATCTCCAAAAACAAATTTTAGCTCCAAACAATCCCACGAATGCACCAATTAAGAACATTGACTAGAAGATATCAAGATTAAATATATCATATATAGATGCTTGACCAAATAAAAAACAATGAATGTGACCAAGACAACCACATAAATTTAGGCTATTCTAATCTGTAGGGAAATAAAATCAAACTTTCACATACATCCCACACTAGAAACACACAATTAGATTCTACATGATTTAATTTGTAATTGAAGGATAGGAATAGGGATTTCATTCCTTTTTAACATTATATCTCATATCCTCTCGATCCAGATCATCATTACTAGCCCCTTTTATAGGTATCCCAAGAAATAGTACCTCAAAGATGATGTCCTTATAGACATATTCCATAAAGTATGTCATGCCAGTATCAAACACTAACATATGTAGTTTCAAATGAAGGAAACATACAAAGAACCTCATAATCTTTACATGATCAATAGAAAACTCTATAGAAAAAATGACAACTCTAGTGAAATTCTTATCATATAATTCCTCTGAATAATCACCTTAGAGAAAACCCAAAGACTCCAACCAATTATCAACTCTCTGTTATTTATGATAAAACCACTATATAGAGGAAACCATTAAATATACCAAATAAAGACCCTCAAATATTTTGACATGAATAGAAAAATCCCACCACTTCATGCCCAATAATTCAGAAAATTGAATATTTCACTTCACCATGGATGCTTCAAGAATTCTTATAATGTTGAAATTATATTCAACCCTGGTTGACCACTCAATCACCTCCTATGATCTATTATCTTCCTAGATTATTTTAGGATAATAGTTAAAAAAATATCATGAATACTCTATGATCTGAGAGGAACAAGGCTCTACCACTCCACCAAAAGTAGTGGTAGTGATGGTAAGGTAAACACATTAACCATTAAGAAAACTAACCAAGTCATTCAATTCTATACATTATGAATATTTATATGGGGAATCATTCTGAAATCTAAAAAAAATATCCCTCAATAAAACCATGTAAAAACATCTTTGAAATAAGAGGTAAACTTAACCAGTCTAATCCAATCTAGAATAAAAAACATTATAAAATTCTACACCTGGGGAAAAAATCTCAACGAAACCAAATCAAGTTCTCAATAACCATTTCAATTTTTAACCCCAAAAACATTTAAAGCATTATATAACACACACACAAAGTACATTGATAGTAGAAAAAACCCCAAAAAATAACTTTATGTTTCTCAAATCATATTCATTGAGGATAAAAACATTTCATAATGTTAAAACACCCAAACACCCTAAAAAATTTCAATAATTCCATAAACTAGTAACCCTTGATACTAACTCTATGATAACCAAAATAACCTAAATTTTTTTTATAGAGTTAAAAAATAATTTCACCCAATCCACTCAAAAACCAATATAACATTCAAAATGAACCCTCAACTTATGAATCATATGATGATTATTTTAAAAGTATTTCAAAAGCAACAAAACATTAAATATACACCCAAAAACTATCCAAAACAAACATAAGAAGGGATAAAATAAAAAATACAGGGAAACACCGAAAATTAGAAACCATACCCATCATAAAATATTTGGCTTCATGTTTTTTCAGAACATGTACCAACCATGTGAGGGATACTATATGTTTATCCTTAATGGACAAAATGAGATGCACACAGTTTGTAAGTCTATGAACTTTAATTTTTTTCCACAGAAACGCTTCCAATTTAACTTTTAAATGATGAATTTACAGTGATGTCTCTAACCCCCCTAAAAACATATTTTAACCACACTCTATACCAACATATATCAATAAAAGTCCACCATAAATCCAAAAAATTAAAAAGAATACTCCAAACCACAAATAGAACCTCAAGATCTGATATGAAGAAGAGAAATTCCTTCAACACCCCAATACATTACAAAAATTACTAAATTAGTATAATTTTAATTTCATTTCTAGATTTCTAAATTTGTAATACTAGGTTAAGATTACGTTACCCATAACACTGAGTTATCTTGTGTCACACACAAGACCGGTTTTCCCTGCCTTTTAATAGAGTTTATATTTTTAAAGTAAATTTTTATGCATTTATAAATTTGATTTATAAATATAAACTTAAATTTTGAATTCATATAGTCAAAATTATCTTAGGTTTAGTTTTTGGTAATTTTCTAGGAAGATTCATTGATGAATAGTAAAAAATACTACATTTTAGTTAAAACCTACATTTTCGATTGAATAGTTTTTAATGATAAATTATGTTTTAAATTTATTTTAAATAAACAATTTATAAATTATATATCAATACATAATATTTATATTTTTTTAAAATGTTTTTATTTATTAGATATAAATACTTAATGATCATTTAATCATTTTCACATTAAAAATATTTTTTCTCGCCACATCCGCATGATTAGCATTAAACATAATTTTTACACTCATGTGAATTGAATTTGAAAAAATAGACATAAAAAGTTTTAATAAGTATAATATTTATAGTCTAAGAAAATAAAAATAGTTTTTTTTTAAAAAAATAGTTGTAAAAATAATTAGTGTTAATTCAAGAGATTTAGGTAAAATTATTCTTAACAAGGGACTGAACCTTAAACTAAAGATAAAAAATTACCTAAACACTTAAAAAATCCATTATATTACAATAGTTTATCTGTATACCATATTGGTTTAAATTTTATTAGTTATTGGGACACATGTTCATGAAAGTGACCGTATAATAAGTTCAATAAGGGAAAAGACAACAAATACAACATCCTTAGCAATACATTTATAAAGATTTAGAGTATAAAAAATGGATCATATTATAAGTTATAACCATTATTTAAAATGTTAAATGAGTTTTTTATCATGATAAATTAACTATAATATTTAGAGATGATATAATTAAATCAAAGACTTAACAAATACTAATAAATGGATTATTTAGTTAATAATAAAATAAAATAAATAGTCTCTAATAAATTAAAAGTAAAGTATATTTAATGAGTTATTGTGTTCAATTATACTTGTACCTAAATATATCAACATACACATACATTAAATTAATATATTTTAATTCCAATAATTCTTTGATTATTATTAATTTAAATTAATTTAATAATGTCAAAATAGACATTAATATTATTTTACATTAAAAGATATTTTATTACGTGATTTGAAATTAATAAAAATTATAACATTTGAAAACATAATTTAATGATTTAATAAAAATAAAATATATTCCATTAATGGCCAAATTTATCTAAAAAAATTTAAATATTGACCAGTAGATAGTAAAAACATTGTTAGCACGTTCCGAGTAAAAGAAAGGTTTATGGCAGTTACATGGGCCAATTTGATAATTATTTCCCAACAAACATGTGATTTATATTTTATAAATTATTTATAATATATATAATTAAGGTTGTATTTATTTTATAACAAATATAAACTAAATTTATTCTTAATTTTTAAATT
Source organism: Viscum album (assembly GCA_963277665.1). NCBI lineage: Eukaryota > Viridiplantae > Streptophyta > Magnoliopsida > Santalales > Viscaceae > Viscum > Viscum album. Next base: position 1,286,971,159 of record OY728133.1, read on the forward strand.
TCATAGGTTTGTAAACTAGTTACTTTAATAAAACTGAAAATGAAAAATTCGGGGAATCAAAAAGGTTAATGAAATAAATTATAAAAAGGCACTTATTTTATGTTTTTTAGATGTTTTTATCGACAATAATTATCCTTTAATATTTTATATTTCCATTTTATAGGCACGTTATTTTTGGGAGACCTCCAAATAATGTATATAATTTGGAATTTATAAGAATTCCACTCTCCCTCCATTATAAGAAGGTATTCTCTCATCACATCCTTGTATATATCAATAATCATTGAATCATAAAAAATCTTCCGAAATAGTATCCATTAATACCTACCCTCAACATAGATGTATCAAATTATCAATAAATCATACAATGGAATCCCTTCGGTTGAAATCAAAACTAGTTTCCCGAAAAAGAGGTAACATTCTTTAATAATCACTTTTTCATTAATTCATTCTCCACTACATAAATTTTTACTATATTTTGATTATATAATTATATCAGTATCCTTAATATAGTGAAATTATGTTTTGTTAAGGGTTTCATATAATCCTATACACACTTCTATAAAATTGGTAATGAAAATACTATTCTTGTATAATGAACAATCGTCTCGCAAAATGATGTCATTCATTTTTCATTCTACACAATTCATGGTTGTCAATTAAGACGGACATATTTTTTATTTATTATATATAAGAAATATATTTTTTTTATTTTGTAATTTTTTATATAGAACATACCTTTTTTCCATTTGGTGTAAATACGATCACTTTTTTTATAGACGTGAGGACTATCGACACCTCAAAATGATGTGATACTTTCACATGATACATGGGATGTATTAAAGATGTAATTAATTAAAAATATGTGACAAAAATGAAATATATATTATGTTAATGAATGAATTTTCTTTCAGTAAATATAAAATAACATTTTCTCTGTCACCCCTTTCACACACGAAAAAAGTGACAACTTTGTTTGTGCACGTGTGCACTATCGCCTCTTCTAATGAATGTGATTCCTTTGACATAAAAATAATTATATATATAATATTATATTATTAAATAACATGGTATTTATATTAAAAATATAATTATTTAAATATATAATGATACTTACCTTCTTTCCATAATAGTCCATGACAAATTGTAATGTTACTCAAGCGTATGTATGGCCTACCATCTTCATGATAATAATGTTGGATAATTTCTTATAACCATCATTACTAAATTATTTTAAATTTTTAAATTTTTTATAAATATAAAAATAATTTCACAATTATTATTCTAGATATTTTTATATTACTACCACTTTGACCATATTTGACCTACAAAATTCTTTTTTGACGCATAAACTGAATTTGTTTAAAACACCTGACGAAAAATTATATGTTGAAGTCATTGAATACAACATTGTAATAAGTAAATTATATGTAATAAACAACATTAAAAATATTAATAATTCATTAAATAATTAATATATTCTTATTATTTAGTAAAATAAAGACACACCTGACATGTCAGACTCAAGGTATGTGATTTCGTCTCAGTTTTAGTTCATTGAGACATTTTGTAATGTTATGGACCATGTTTCATTTATTTATTCTCTATACAACTCATTAATGTGATGCAAAATGCATCTATTTATTCTCATTTTATTATAATATTCATTAAATTTTATCAATTAATATGGATTATGATTCAAATTTGTTGAAATAGTATGGGACACTATGGAATGTTTAAATACTATTTCCCTTAAGATTTTTTTTAATTTTATATCAAAGGCATTTAAATTCATCATTGCCAAAAAATCATATTGTTACTTTTTATTCACAATAAAATTATTTATAATTTTTTTTTCAATATGTATATTTGATGATAATGTAATTTTTTTTAATTTAATCAATTATTCATTATATTAGGAATGACATTGAGAGGCGTAACACAGGTGGGGAATTAATATATATATCCCATGGATGCATCGATAGTCTCATTGGATGAAAATATTTGAATAAAACACCATCATTTCTGTTTCAAATAATAATATGATGCTATGATATGTGTGGTGTACCAATTAATGTAATCCCCAAGAAGAATCATTAGTCTCATGAGATGAATCATTTAGAAAAATCTGAGTAGTTCCAACTATCTTGAGAATAGATCTTGATAGTAAATGTAACATGTACGTAGGAAACATGGCATCAAACAATAATGAATTTACAATATTCAAATTCAATTACTATTTATCCATGACAATTTTTTATTTACATTATCCATGGATAAAATTCATACTCTGTTTACTGATTAAATGGAATGTGTTTCATTTATCTACCATGCCACATTTTTTATGCCTTATCCAGTTGTTTAAAAAGAATGTGTTTTCAGTTATTTAAATTTCCATAATGATTACTTTTATGATTACATCCATTATACATACCCTTACAGATCATTTTATCTCAACATTATTATGATTCATTGTCCAAGGTTACGAATATGAATTCATTGAAAGAGTTTCAAGGATGCCATGATTTTACCTTTTTTATGAAATGTTTTCAATCCGCATTGTAAAATTGGTTTTATGTTTGTAATCTGGTTTTCCAAATTCAAATTAAGTGATCAGTACTTGGGTATTTGATTTCTTTTAATCATGCTATTGTAATAAATTAATTCCCTAGCTCTTGGATTCTCAATTAGAGGCATTACAGTTGGTATAAAAATATGTATAACAATAACCATGCAATGAATATTTAAAAACATTGGTTAGGGAATATAAACCTGATATATAATTTGTGTATATGAATATAATAACAACAGAAAAAACTATTTTTATTATTTTGATATTACATAGAATTATTTTTTTCAATTTTTTTAATGTATTTTATTTGTTTTGGGATTTTACATGGTATGATCTAATCTAGTATATGTCATCATATTGAAATAGAGCCTAGAATAAGGTATGTGAAACTCACTAATACAAATGATAAAAATATTAAGAATTATATTTTAATTTCTATTATTAAGAATATATTTTAAAGGGTACTAGTCTTGTAGATCTTATAATCATATGAAGATATAGTATCATGTGCTAAAAAGCGAGTGAAATAATAACATATGTATCATGGATTCAGAGGGTAACAGGAGAACACGATGACATCTTGGAAAAAAGACGGATAATGGAAAGAAGGTAATGAATTATTTTGCCACATGTAATAATTGTTGAAATAATCACCCTGTCACATTCTCTAATGGAATCTGTGTTTTCAACATGTTTAATAACAAAAGATATTATTCTTCTGATTGAATGTATATGAAGGATGTTCCATGTGTACAATGATTCAAAAAAATATAAAGGACACTAAAAAATCAACATCTAATGTGTCAATAGAATATTCCGCCCATGATTATAATAGATCATGGTTAATATTTTGATTCTACCATAGGCAATGAGTAATGATTAATATGAGTATTTATTTTATTGAATAATTATTCAACTTGATTATTTTATCAGTTAGGAACTATTCATGAGACGAATAAAATATATAAGGATTTTGTAGCAAGACATTTTTGTTATTGATTAAAAAACATGTGTTGATCAGTATCGATATCCATGAAAAGTGAGTCAGTATCATTTTCAACATTTTTTTAAAACACATCATTGATGGAGAGAAAACTATTAGTATGTTCTTGATACTGAGACAATGGTATTAAAATAAATAGATGATTTTTATGGACAAATTATATTGGATATTATAATCTACTATGGAATTGATTAATGATTTTTTTACTCTATGGGAAACAATATTATTTAAGGGGTTTGAAACACTTTTGGATTTAAGAAATATATCTAATAAAAAGTGTTTTACATCATTAATAAATTAGAATCAATTTATTTTTTATGTTTTTAAGGTGATTAATGTTATTTCCATGTTTTAAGAGAATAAATGAGGAGGGTGTTAACGTTTTTGTTATGTGATGATTAGATATCTACCTCATGTTTCTTTTTTTAATCAGATTTCCAATTTAGAAATTTATCGACCATCTTTGTAGTTGTGTTGGATCAAAAATGTTTGGAAAATTTGAAAAAGTATTAATGGTTTAAGCTAATCTTTGAATGTGATTTTAGAGAGTAATTTATTGCTTCAATATATGAATCATCATATGCTTAGATATATTTTGAAAATAGTACAAGGTGTAATCAAAGGAAATGATTTAATCTTTAGAAATGTATATTTTTCTGTATTCATAGAGTGAGAAAAAAATTATGGACTCTAGTATAAGGGATTTGAAATAGAAATTCTGATCATCATCATTTTTATGATTATAACGACCAGTATTCACTTCTCATGTTATTGTCTTTGGGGTACACAACTTTTTTCATGAACATGTGCTCTATCAATCTCTATCAAAACATGATTGTTCTATTATTCTTCCATAACCATGTTTTCACTAATGTTATCATATTTGAAATACATGTTTTTTGTGACCATCTAATTTTAATTTACATATGATTACAAATATTTTTTATTAATCCTAATTATTAGGAGAATCTTTTCCAACAATAGCATCTCCAAAAATCAAACCCCAAATTTCTAAGATCATATTTAAATTGTGAGGGAAAAATTCAATTCTGTTGTGGAGAATGTAACTCTTAATGAATTGAAGAAAAAATCACATTAGAAGGCATTTTATTTTTTTTTCTATTTATTAATATACTTCACCATTATATGCATATGCTACACTCAACACTGATTTAGCTCGTGTTACATGAAAGATAGCGTTTAGAGTCTTTTAATGGATAAATTATTTTAAAATTTTTTTCCCATTTTTAAATTTTTATTTTTCAAAATAAACTATATTTTTTAATTCAACATTTTAAAATTATCTTATCGTGATGTTTCAGTATTTTTTATGAGAAGATACATTATTTTGATAAATAATAAATAATATTTCATATTATTTAAAAATAGTTATTTCATTTAAATAATTACTAATGTTAAATTTTATTTTAATTTTTTTAATGTCACAATAAAATAATTACATATAAATTAATCCAACATATTTCATTGGAATCATTTTCATATTTAATTTAAATATATAGACTCAATGAGCATCTGAACTTTTTCCCCTTAAAAACATTCATTCTCACCACGTTTATGGGATTAGATTTTAAAAATTATTTTTTCCAATTCTATGAATTGAATTTATAAATATTTAAATAAATGTTTTAACTATTATAATATTTGAATTATTATTTTATCAACTTAGTTTTGACCATAATTTTTAGAAAAAAGTAACTATAATTAAATATATTGAATAAGGTAATATTAAGCTTAATAAGAATCTAAACCAGTATTTTAATAAAAGAATGTACCTAGAAACATATAAATACCTATTTTATTATGATATTTATATGATATCCCATCTTGGTTTGAATTCAATGAGTTATTGGGACCCATTTTCATGAAAATGACCTATATAATAAGTTAATTAGGGAAAAAAGTCAACAAATAGAACCTTCATTACCATTAACATTTATAATGTTTTATTATAGGGGAAAACCACATTTTTTTGTTATAAACATTATTTTGAATGTGAAATTATTTTTTATAATTATAATTTAATTATAATTTTTAGATATGATATAATTACAACATATAATTAACAAATGCTAACTCATGGATTGTTTATATAAAAATTAAATAATATAAATAATGATAAAATAGTAAATGTGATGTAAATTTAATTAATTATTATTTCCCATTAATTTTTTTGATAAATATATCAAGTTAGACATATGTGAACTTAATATATATTAATTATAAATTTTTTTGGGTATTTTCAAATTAAAATGTATTAAATAATATCAAAATTGATATTAATGTTTTTTTATAATAAATGTTATTTTTAAATGATATAAAATTATAAAAAATAATATATTTTTAAAAGTGAATTAGAGTGTTATCAAATATATAATATGGACCATTAATGGACCAATTCATAATTTATATTTAACATATCGACCAATATATGGTACAAACGTTGTTAGCACGGTTCGAGTCAAAGTAGTGGTTTTGCACGTTTCATGCAAATTTTTTAAAATTAATTTCCAAAAAACATAGAATATTACTATTTTGTAAATTTTATATAATATTTATAATTAATGTTTTCTTTTATTTCTAAAAAATCATACTCAAATTTAGTCTTATTGTGTAAATTACAAAGGTTAGAAAACTTGTTACATAAATAAAAACCAAAATGATGAAATAGGGTAAACATATAATTTGAGAACAAAATTTTAAATGTGCACTAATTTTTATATTTTGGAAGTGTTTATAAGACATATTGGTCCTTTATTCAATTTTTTTCATTTTAGAGTATCATTAAGTAAAGGAGACCTCCCAACAGTGTATACATTTCGGTATTTACAATAATGCTACTCCTCCTCCATTAATAGAATGAATTCACTCTATCCCTTCATTAAACCAATAAATCCATATTGGTCCATAATAATTTGGAAAAAAGTATCCCACAATCCTTAAACTCAACATATAATCCCAACCGTGGTCATAAAGAAAACTAATGAACCTATTTGGTGCAATCTAAAATGAGTTTCTTGAAAAGGTAATAGTCTTCAACGATCACTTTTATTTTAACTTTTTCATAACTCCTTCAATAATTGTTATTTTATAATTATATAATTATATCTATATCCTAAATATTCTGATACTTTTTTATTTAATGGTTTTTATCTACACCTATAGAAAAATCCATCAAATGTGGAACAAACTTACCATTTGTGTAAAACGAATAATTGTATCACAAAATTATGTCATTTGTTGTTCCCTTTACCAAATTTGGTTATTTGTAATTATAATGGAAATATTGTTTATATATGATATATATGATATTTATTATTTCTTTAAGATTCATTATTTTTTATAAAACATGTGACGTTATGTGTTCTCTTTTTTTTAATATGATAACTTCGTTTAGGTACATGTAGACTATAGTTGTCTTAATGTGATGGGATCCGTTAACACATTACATGAAATATGTTATGGATGTGATTAATTAAATATATGTGAAAGAAATTAAATATATATTTCTTCATGAAATAATTACTCTATGTAAATATAGTATAACATTTATTTATTACCATTTTCAAACACTAGAAATTTGATAACATCATTTGTGGACATGTAAACTATTTCCTCATCAACGGGATGTGATTACTATTATATAAATATAATTTTATATATAAGTATATATGAATAAATAACATTTTTGTGATATTATTATCATTCAATAATGATTTTTATTCATTTCACAATGATCATTGAAAAATGGGAATGTCACTCAAGAATATGTACGACCTACCTCTCCATGATTGTAATGTAGGTTCATTTCAAATAACCATATTTAATAATTATTTTTAAAAATATTATTTATGTATAAATATTCTAATTATGTCAGGGTCATCATTTTTAAATTTTTTATATAAGGACCCCTTTGACTATAGTCAACCTACCAATGTCACGTTTGAAACATGACCCGAATTTGGTTAAAACATCCAACATAAACATAATTATTGAGGTTGTTGTATAAAACATTGTAATAAGTAAAGTAAAACAAATAATGAAAATGAAAAAATTTGTGAATAAATAAAAATGTTAAAATATGTTTATAATTCAAGATGATAAAGATACATGTTACATTTCAGACTCAAGGTAAGGGATTCCACCTCATTTTCATTTCATTTAGACACATTGTTATGATATGCAACTATTTTATATTATATAGTGTATATATTGACATATGACATGTTATATCAAGAATATACATATTATAATATAAATATAATGTTATTACTTCATGGGTATTAACATTAAAAATTTTCATAGTGGTATGGGTCACTTTGGAATATTTAATGATTATTTTAATCATGAATGTTTGTAATGATATTTCAATGGTATTTACATTAATCAATGTAAAAAACATGTTTTTATGTATCCTCATGTAAGGAAATATATATCAATATATTTTATTTATTCAATATGAAAACATTATGATATTGAACATTCTTAATTAATCAAATTGATTATTTGATATACGAGGAATGCTTTGGACAAGTATCACACTAGTGTGGCTCACATATAGACAGCACATTGATGCATCGGTAGTTTCATGGGATGAAATTAGTTGGTGAAAAGACCTTCTTGTTTTGTTAAAATCATAATAGACTGGTATGATATGGTTTGAGAACCAGTTAATGTATGCCCCTCAATGCATTGAGAGTATCATGAAGTGAATCATTTGTCCAAATTAGAGTAACTTAAACTATCTTAAGAATAAATCTTGATATTAAAGGTACCATTTTCATAGGAAATAATGTGTCAAATAATTATGAATTTCCATCATTGAGATTTATTTATTATTTATACATGATAAATTTTTTTGACATTATATATGGATTAATTTCATTATGAGTTTATTTATTAATTGGCATGTGTTTCACTTAACTATAGTGACATATGGATTATGCTTATGCAATTGTTTAAATTGAAAGTGTGTTTAGTTATTTTCCATTCAATATTGATTATTCTCAATGATTCATGGTCAGTTAATCAAATTTGGAAAACCGTATTTTATACATGAAACCCATTTTACATCAGGGATATAAAATATTGTTCAAATAATGTTAAATATCATCATTCATGGAACTCATTAAAAGGTTTCTTCTTCATAACATTGGTAAAGGATGAAAAATGATGGGGATCAATGATTCATGATTACATTCGTTGTACTTACTCTTATTGATAATTTGATCCCCCCTCATTGTTCATCATTTCCCCATGTCATGAAGAAGAAACCTTTTAATGAGTTCCATGAATGCTGATATTTAACATTATTTGTAAAATATTTTATATCTCTGATATAAAATGGGTTTCATGTATAAAATACGGTTTTCCAAATTTGATTAACTGACCATTCCATGTAATGTCCCGAAAAGTTCAAGGAATTTTTTTTCTTAATTTCATTGAAATTTTACGAGTACGCAGTTTCCGACGGTGCCTGATTCCAAGGCCCAGTGTGCCCATAATCAGTTTCCTAAGTTTAACTCGGGTACGTTCAGTGAACGAATGAGCGGGTTTTCATTCTTTTTAACCGGGGCTCGGAATTGAAATCTGAGGGCACCGATGAACTCGCAGTGCTGGTATTTTATTAAGAGGACTTTTACCGTAGGTGAGTTTACATGGGAGAAGAAATTAAATTTTGGGGATTATGGAAGAAATAAATAAAATTGTGTACAATTTTATTTTTGTGTTAAATTCTACCATGAGAAGTTGTTGGTGGGCCACAACCACCCAACATCCCATGTGTGGATATGTTGGAGGTGGGGCCCGTATGAGACCCTAACCCCCTTGACATTCCCATAACTTTCATAACTTTTCCCCTCATTAATTTGTAACTCTAAAAAAACCCCTCTCTTAACTCTTGACAACTTACACTAATTGATTAATTGAACATACTCAATTATTTAATTAAGTGAATTGAGTTTTGAATTTTAAATGGAATGTGATAATAAAATAACTGGTTGAGCCCCTTTCTTTTTTATTTTGGGGGACACACTTTGTGTTGGGGTATTCGGAGAGAGAGACAGCCTTGTGAGATGAAGAAGAAGAATAAGGAAGAGAAGAGAATTTCTCCTCGTTGAAGAACGACGCCTCTTCAACAATGAATGACACTTCTTTATCGAAGAACATCGGATCCACAAAGAAAAAATTCCTTCCTCGATGAAGAACGGTCGACATGGTTCTTTCTTTTTCCTCCGTGACAAGAGGGAAGGCCCCACATCTTCAGATTCAGTCCAACGTCGCCAACGACTATTTTTCCCGCAACATCGTCCACCACGGCGCCCGACGTGCGGCATTAATTATTCGATGTTGGGGTTTAATCTTTTTTCAAGATTTATTTAATGAACATCGTTGATAATCGTTGGTAGCTTGCTATCATTATAACAGGAGGAGGTCGGACCACACAAACACGGCCGAACCTCCTCCCCCTTTGCTGTCATACTCGTTGTGGCTCGAATAAAGGTGACGCGGTGCCATCGCACCGCGCGGAAATGAAGGAACTGCGGCCGGTGTGGGTCGCGGCAAAGGAGCATGGCGCCGTTGCGCCACGCCATTGAGACAGGAAGAGCCCGCAGCTGGAGTCGGGCCGTAGTGGAGAGGCGCGGCATCGTCGTGACAGGCCTGAGTTTCAGGATGGGCCATGGCCGGGGCAGGCTGCGACAAAGGGGCGTGGTGCCGTCGCGCCGTGCCGGACGGGCAGAAGACCCGGCTCATAGCCGCAGCGGTTCAGGTAAGCAGTCGGCTGAGCCGGCCGACAGAACACCCTCGAGGTGGGACCCCCCACGGGTCCCGCGTGGCCAACCGGCCATTACTCAAGAGAACCGAGGGGTTGAAACCCCTGGTTTTCCAACAGGGGCAGACCCTTTGGGTCCACCATTTCGAGACCAGGGGGAGCAGCCCCCCCCCCCCCCTTCCGTGTGCGCTCCACAAGCGGGCGCCACACCGTGCGGACCACCAAGCCTAGTCGGGCCGCTCGCGCTGGCCCAGGGCGCCAAGCCACTGGGTCAGGCCATCCACTAGGACGGGCCGCGCCCATCTAGGCCGGTCTCGGACCCGGGTCGGGTCGCCCCGGTTCGGGCTGACCGAAGGGGTATCTGGTCGGGTCGGACCGGGCACGAAACCCATATTTTTCGGGCAGTTTCGTTCAAACACCCATAACATGGGTTACAGACCTCCGATCTACGCACCATCCATTTCATAGCAATCTTTGGATCGAGACGGTCGTTTTGGTATATTACACTCAAGTCTTTGGAGAACTTTGTGTATGGACGGGTTGGTTCGAACATTAAACCAACCGGGCCCTCAGACGGAAACGCCTATAACTTGAGCTTCGGATGTCCGATTGACGTGCGGTCGACTTTGATGGATTTCTCTTAGTGAGACAGACCTTTTGTCTTACTACGATCGTGGTTTGGATGCAGTTGGAGTATGTCTGGGTTGGATTGTACCCAAAATCCAAACGGGCCCCTAGAATGGAAAAGCTGATAACTTTCAGACCGAACGTCAGTTTGACGAACCGTCAACGACGTTGGTGATCACGTTGAGAAACAGTACCTATGAGAATACCATATGAGAGTTCGTGGTACAGTTGAAATGTGGCCGGGTTGGTTCTTACATGAAACCAACCGGGCCCCTAGGATGAAAATGCTAAAAACACAGAGACCGGGCATCCAATTGACGCGTCGTCTGTTGCATTGATACCCTATGACGAGGAGGTCCTTTGAGATACTTCTTCCTAGGACTTTGTGATACTTGGAGTATCAAACTTTAGCTCATGGAGCGGACCCTCCCGGAGAAGAGCGTACGAAGTATGGAGTCCATGTTGCCGGCTGAGACCTGACGACTGCTTGACCGACTCGACTTGGAGTAAGTCGACTAGCCCAGTGGACGGAGCACTACTGTGTTTGGGTGAAGACCCATGGCGGATGGAGCACTGCTGTGTTTGGGTGCAGACCTGTGGTACTCAACAGATGGAGTACCTCTGCAGGCTATTAGGGGGGGGCACTGCTGTGTTTGGTTGGCAGACCCCGGCAGGAAGCACTACTGTGTTTGGGTGGCTGACCCGCGGTACTCGATAGGAGGAGTACCTCAGCAGTCTTAGGTTAGTGAGCAGTACCTCAGAGAAGTTACAGGATCACCGTACTCATTAGAGACGGAGCTCTTCTATAGTTACGGTTTCGATAATGAAAATCCTGGTTTGAGCTGAGTCTAGGACCATTGTGTTTACCTCATGATTGAGATGGGTCACTTCATAACTTAGGTATATGTATGGACATATACATAAGTAGTGGTTATCCGTTGATTTCATAACCTTTGTGTTTCCTCATGATTGATATGGGTTACATGATAACTTCGGTATAAGTATGGGCTTATACCAAAGTAAGGTTTTTCTGTTGAGATCCTTATTTGTGGTTATCCTTGTTGGATTTAGTGAGACCTTGAGGGTCTCGGGGTCCCCACTGAGTATCGTATACTCACCCCTACACGGGCTATGCTCGCATCTCATTATGTTGGTTGCAGACAACGGGCAACACTGACACAGGCCGAGTGTTCGAGGACTGGATGGTACCCGGAGGTGGACCTCACGATGAGTCAGTATCCGGAGGTGGACATCACGATGAGATGATACTTAGAGGAGGTTGACGTGTGAGAGAGTTGTGGAGGCTATGTATACCTACCTTTCGGGTAGGATCTGTGGTGGACGATCCAGGAGATGCGCTCTCTGTACCTACCCTTCAGGTAGGATCTGAGGTGGAAAACCTAGGTGCTACTTCTATTCTTCTAGTTTCTTGTCTTTTCTGTTGTAATTTCATTTAGCTGTAGCTATACTTTCAGTTGGGTTTGTATTCTGGCGCATTTACTTTTCAGCACTTTCTTTTGTACTTAGTGTATTACTTCTGCTTGTACTCTGTGGTGTTTTGTTTACTTTTATAAAGGCAATGACTTCCCAGTTATCGGGATTTACGCCTTTGGTGCTAGTCGCCAGCCCCTGGCCTATGGAAGGCAGGCTTGGGGTAGTCACGACATTGGCCCCGAGGATGGGTCATGACAAATTGGTATCAGAGGAGTCGGTTCTACCGCAGAACATATAACTCTGATATTTTCATTCTATGAAGAAATGGTGTTAAGGGTACCAATTGTGGTTTTCAGTTTAGGGAGTCTAGTGTTGGTGCTGGCGGCTGACATATCCATACACTAGGAGCCTGAAAACTGATTTCCGACTTTGTGCACGAAAACACTGATTGCGTGTGTGTTTCCAAAAGTTTTTAAAAGTTAGCTCAAACGAGGTCAGATCATCAGGTATAAATCATTTGACCATGTCACGTTTGTTTCTTTTATGATACCTCCCCGTGGATGACCTGATATAGCCCTGAGAGTTGTACGTACTGACAGCCCACCGAGTGACGAGCCCTCAGTACAGGGCCCTCTTCCAGTTGAGGCACCAGCGGAGGCACCAGCGGTACTACCACCCTTGGAGCCACTGATGCCACCAGCCCCAGTAACAGAGAGTGCACGTCGCTTGAGCGTGTTGCACGAGTTCCAGCGCCAGAGGCCACCCAGGTTCAGGGGGGAGACAGACCCACAGGCGGCTGAGGATTGGTTGGCTGCTGTGGTGAGAGTCTTCAGGCTAATTGGGACGCCAGCAGACTTTATGGTGACCCTTGCTTCTAGCCTCCTTCAGGCAGTTGCAGGAAAATGGTGGATCCTGAATCTCCAGATGCATGACGAGGTGACACTTTTGTGGGAAGTCTTCGAGAGCCTATTCAGGGAAGAGTTTGTACCAGCCACACTTCGAGCGGTGTGTATACAGGTGCTACTGCATCTACAGCAGGGTAGCATGACGGTGGCGTAGTACTCAACGAGGATCACAGAACTCTCGCGCTACTCCACAGATATGGTACAAGACCCATTCATCAGGTCCCGAACCTTCGAGCAGGGGCTCAGGCGAGAGAATAGAGCTTTTTTCGTATCTCACAGCATCTCGACGCAGACATGGGTGTTAGAGCGAGACCTCTTGGTGGAGAGTTTCCTGGCTGAGTAGTCTCCAACATCAGGACCCACCACTATCCGGCATATGGCAGAGTCTTCTGCAGCGGGTAGTAGACAGAAGACGCAGAGGACTAAGAGGATCAGACCTACAGGTGGTCGACTGCATGACACATGATCGTGTGTGCGAGGCTCCCGGGGTAGAGAGCGACTTACCAGGAACGGACAGTGTTACTCCTACGGCGGGGTTGTTCACATGGAATGTGACTGTCCGACCCGCTATACAGATGACCAGTAGTTAAACGAAGGAACTCCCAGGTAGATGTATAGGTTCGATCGAGGTGGACCGCATGGAATATGAGACCCAGGTCGGGGAGCTGGCCGTGCATCTGGAGGTGGACGACGCTTCGAGGTGTTGCCACCACCACCACTAGGAGGTCCACCCCGACCGTTGGGAATAGGTGGACATGGGAGAGCTCAGCTTCAAGTAGTAGAAGCATATGACTACGGAGCTCCAGAAGTTGGAGGACAAGAGCAGAAGAAGTTCCAGGCATATGACCTTTGATCTTGGTGCTTCTAGTTTCCTTGTTGTCATTGTTGTGTGTCTTTGTACTTTGAGCTGCAGTAATAAAATACACTTGTCCTTGTGACATTTTCTTCCATCCTTTTTGTGTACTAAGAGGTTCCTATTTAAAACTATTGACTTGACCCTCACTTTTGAGATTCTTACTGGAGGAGTCCCAGTTACCTCACACTGATGCCGATAGTGTGACATGACCCTTAAAGGTGAGATTGACGGTTGGATCTCTTGGTAGTAACTTCAATGCTTTACGGTGTCGTCCATGGCATGAATTCATCATTCATGTCCGGATTGACTGTATTTGGAAAAGAACGTGGTTCATCCAGGGGATGAGACCAGATTTCTCTTATCGGCAAAGAAAAAATCTTAATAGCTCTTGTGGGACCAGAGATGGTCCAGGCCATGATAGAGAAGGTCCAGGTCATCCAGGAGCAGATGAGGATAGCTCAGAGCCGACATAAGTCTTATGCTGATAGGAGGCAGAGACCACTAGAGTTTGAGGATGGCGACCACATTTTCATACCGGTCTCACCTTGACGTGGAATTACGAAGATTTCACTAAGGCGACAAGTTATCTTTGTACTTCATCGGACCCTTCAAGGTCCTCAGTATGGTAGGCGAGGTGGGTTACCACTTTACCCATCCACCTCAGTTGCACCAGGTGCACGACGACTTCAACGTATCTCAGCTGAGGAGATACGAGCACACCTTTCGCATATCATCGACCATGGGGAGCTAGACATGGCAATGGGTTTACTTTTGCATGGTTCCAGTAGAGGTTGAGGATCGATAGGAAAAATCCTACGAGGATGGTTGATTCCTCTTGTGCTCTTTCATTGGCATCATGGGAACCACCAGGAGAGCACATGGGAGCGGAAGGCTCAGATGCATTCTCAGTACCACTTTTGTATCCCTAGTTTGTGTTAAAGCTTTACGAGGATGTAAATCATTGAGGTGGGAGTAATGTAAAGACCCGTAAATTTTCAAGAAATTTTTTTCTTAATTTCTTTGGAATTTTACGAGTACACAGTTTTTGACGGCGCCTGATTCTGAGGCCTAGTGTGCCCAGAATCAATTTCTGACGTTTAGCTCGGGTACGTTCAGTGAACGAACGAGCGGGTTTTTCTATCTTTTGAATCGGTGCTCGGAATTGAAATCTGAGGGCACCGATGAACTCACAACGCCGGTATTTTCTTAAGGGAAATTTTACCGTAGGTGCGTTTTCATGGGAAAAGATGTTAAATTTTGTGGTTTATGGAATAAATAAATAAAATTGTGTACAATTTTATTTTTGTGTTAAATTCTACCATGAGAAGTTGTTGGTGGGACACAACCACACAACTTCCCATGTGTGGATATGTGGGAGGCAAGGCCCACACGAGACCCTAACCCCCTTGAACTTCCCATAAATTTCATAACTCTTCCCCCTCATTATTTTGTAACTCTAAAAAAACCCATCTCTTAACTCTTGCTAACTTACACTAATTGATTAATTGAACCTACTCAATTAATTAATTATGTGTTTTGAGTTTTGAATTTAAAATGGAATGTGATAATAAAATAATTGGTTGAGCCCCTTTTTTTATTTTGGGGGACACACTTTGTGTTGTGGAATTTTGAGAAAGAGATCCTCATGAGAAGAAGAAGAAGAAGAAGGAAGACAAAAGAATTTCTCCTCGTTGAAGATCGACGCCTCTTCAACGAAGAACATCGCTTCGTTATCAAAGAACACTAGATCCACGAAGAATGAATTCCTTCCTCGACAAAGAATGGTCAGCGTGCTTCTTCTTCTTTCTTCCGCGACAAGAGGGATATCCCCACATCTTCGGATTCACTCCAATGTCTCCAACGACTCTTTTTCCCGCAATGTCGTCTACCACGGCGCCTGACGTGCAGTTTTAATTATTCGAGGTAGGGGTTTTATCTTCGTTCAAGTTTTATTTAACAAACTTCATTGATAATTGTTGGCCGCTTTCTATCATTATAATGGGAGGAGGTCGGACCGCACAAACATGGCCGACCCTCCTCCCCCTTTGCTGTCATACTCGTTGTGGCTCGAATGAAGGTGACGCGATGTCGTCGCACCGCGCGAAAACGAAGGAACTGCAACCGGTGCAGGCCATGGAGAAGAAGCACGGTGCTGCCGCGCCGAGCCTAAGCTTCAAGAAGGGCCACGGCGGAGGGGTGTGGTGCCGTCGCGCCCCGCCGGATGTGTAGGAGCAACGACTCATTGCCGCGGCGGTTTAGGCAAGTGGTCGGCCCAGTCGGCCGCCGACACACGCTCGAGGCGGGACCCCCCCACGGTCCTCGCGTGGCCAACCGGCCTGTCATAATGGCCGGCCCTTACTCAAGAGAACCAGGGGGGTTGAAACCCTTGGACATCCAGCAGGGGCAGACCCTTTGGGTCCGCCGTTTCAAGACCAGGGGGCATCCCCCCCCCTTCCGCGTGCGCTCCGCACGCGGGCGCCGAACCGCGCGGACCACCCAGCCGAGCCGGGCTGCTCGCACTGGGCCAGGGCGCCCAGTTGGTGGGTCGGGCCGCGCCCATCTGGGCCGGACCCAGACCCGGGTCGGGTCGACCCGGTTCGGGCCGACCCAAGGGGTATCGGGCCGGGTCGGACCGGGCCTGAACCCCCTATTTTTGGGGTAGTTTCGTTCAAATGCCCATAACATGGGATATGGACCTCTGGTCGATGCACTGTCAGTTGCATAGAGATCCTTGGATCAAGAAGGTCGTTTCAGTATATTACACTCAAGGTTTCAGAGAACTTTGTGTATGGTTGGGTTGGTTCGAACACGAAACCAACCGGGCCCTCAGAGAGGAAACACCTATAACATGAGCTCCGGATGTCCGATTGACGTTCCATAGACTTTGTTTGATTCCACTTAGTGAGACGGACCTTTTGGATTAATCTTCTCGAGGTTTGGACGCAGTTGGAGTATGTTCGGGTTGGATTGTACCTGAAATCCAACCAGGCCCCTGGAAGAGAAATGCCAATAACTTTCAGACCAGACGTCCATTTGACGAACCGTCAGCGGAGTTGGTGATCAACATGAGAAATAGTCCATATGAGTATACCCTAGGAGATTTCAGGGTACAGTTGAGATGTGGCCGGGTTGGTTCGTACACGAAACAAACCGGGCCCCTGGGACGAAAAGGCTAATAACTCAAAGACCGGGCGTCTGATTGACGCACCGTCTGTTGGGTTGAGACCCCTATGACGAGGCGGTATTTTGAGATACTTCTTCGTGGGACTTTGTGATAAATGGAGTATCGACCTGTATCTCGTGGAGCGTACCCCCCGGAGACGAGTGTACAGAGTATGGAGACCGTGTAGCCAACTGAGACCTGACGACTACTTGACTGACTCGACTTAGAGTAAGTCGACTAGCCCAGTGGACGAAGCACTACTATGTTTGGGTGCATACCCATGGCGGATGGAGCACTTCTGTGTTTGGGTGCAGACCTGTGGTACTCAACAGAAGGAGTACCTCTGCAGGCTATTAGGGGGGGTGCACTACTGTGTTTGGGTGGCAGACCCCGGCGTGAAGCACTACTGTGTTTGGGTGGCTGACCCGTGTTGCTCAACAGGAGGAGTACCTCAGCAGTCTTAGGTTAGTGAGCAGTACCTCGGAGACATGACAGGATCCCTGTACTCGTCAGAGATGGATCCCTTCAGCAGTTACGGTTTTGATAATGAAAATCCTGGTTTGAGCGGAGTCTATTACCTTTGTGTTTACCTCAGGATTTAGATGGGTCACTTGATAACTTAGGTATATGTATGGGCATATAACTAAGTAGTGGTTATCTGTTGATTTCATAACCATTGTGTTTCATCATGATTGAGATGGGTTACTCGATAACTTAGGTATACGTATGAGCTTATACCAATGTAAGGGTTTTCTGTTGAGATCCATTTTTGTGGTTATCCTTGTTGGATTTAGTGAGACCTTGAGGGTCTATGGGTCCCTAATGAGTATCGTATACTCAACCCTGTACGGGCTATGCCCACACCTCGTTGTGTTGGTTCCAGATGACAGGCAGCGCTGATAGAGGCCGAGTGTTCGAGGACTGGACGATACACGGAGGTGGACCTCACGACGAGTCAGTATCTGTAGGTGGACTTCACGACAAGACGATACTTAGAGGAGGGTGACGGGAGAGAGCGTAGTGGAGGCTATCTATACCTACCCTTCAGGTGGGATCTGTGGTGGACGATCTAGGAGCTGTGCTATCTGTACCTACCCTTCAGGTAGGATCCAAGGTGGACGACCTAGGAGCTGCTTCTATTTTTCCAGCTGCTTGTCTTTTCTATTGTACTTTCATTCAGTTGTAGTTGTACTTTCAGTTGGGATTGTATTATGTCCCATTTACATTTCAGCATTTTCTTTTGTACTTAGTGTATTACTTCCTCTTGTACTCTATGGTGTTTTTTTTACTTTTATAAAGGCAATGCCTTCCCAGTTATCAGGATTTATGATTTTGGTGCTAGTCGCTAGCCCCTGGCCTATGGAAGGTGGGCTTGGGGTAGTCATGACACCAGCCTCGAGGATGGGTCGTGACATTCCTTCAGTATTTGATTCCTTGTAACACTGTTAAGGTAATAATGTAATACACCGAGTCCGGGCCTCTTGGGTTGGGGCGTTACATGTCCACTACATACCTGAACATACCAACCAAGTTCTGATGGATCTATATTCTATCTACCATTTACCCCCAAAATATCATGATGGTCATTCTCAAGATCCTAGTCCCTTTATATAAACCCAGTTCTCTAATAATTTATTTTAATGAACCAACTTGAGCTGTCATTCACACTCGCTCTTGAATCGGACCACCACATAATTGAGGATCATCCTCTATCCTCTCAGGATAACGATAAGAATCAAGTTAATCTAACATAACTATTTGGGATGGGTTCACCCTCAAATAACCTTAATAAAAAATTCATATGTGTCATGATGGTAAAGGAAAAAATAAAAATTCCAACAAAACCACATTACCACAAATAATCATTTTGTACAAAGCTACACCACAAACTAAAATTAACAGAGTAGAAGACTGAGTAGGTCCAAAATATAAATAATCCCACCAAATTTAAAAAAAATAAAATGTCTTTTCACCATATCCATGTGACTCTTTTGTTAACACACCTTTCCAACTACAATCTTCTTCCCAAGAAAGACAACTCTGGATCCAACATGAAATATAAAACCTAATGAACCTGAACAATACATGAAGACTACATACCCAGCAACTTGAGTATGAAGGGTGTGATCCAAATCTAATTAGATACCACCAAAATTACATTTTATTAATTTTAAAAGATACTAATTATGATATTTTATGTAAAATTTTGTAATGGTAAATTAGGTTTTCATTTTCAGTTCAAAACATGGGAGAAAAAATATATATTACATTTACTTTCTCAGAGTATCCCTGTTATAAAACAATCATCAAAGCGGTTTTATAACAAACAAATACATTTTTAAATTATTACCATTTATCTTTAATATTAAGAAAAAATTTATGATAAACCCAAACATGGTTTAAATCAGTTAAAAATTATTCCAAACAAGAATTCCATTTGATGGAATAAAACTTGTCAACAAAATAACTAAACCACAATAGGATAACCCGTCATGAAAATACTTCTAAGAAGTAGAAAAAAACATCCCAATTTATATAACCAATAGGTATAATATATGATACATATAATAAAGCAAAAATTTAGGAAATAATAGTACAATATAATACAGGAACAAATGTGGACCTAATCGTTCCATATAAAAATAGTCTCACACCTGTCATATAACGTGCTCAAAATATGTGAGATCGATGAAATCTCACTAGTGAGAAAATGAATGATAAAACACAATTCTATTGACTATTTTTTTGATAACAAATGAAATAATTTACACACATTATGTTAAATAATACTATTTATTATATAATTGGGATTAGATCATTAATTTAAATATTGATTTAAAATTACAGGTTTCCCTTTTAAAGTTCATTGTAGTAATTGGGTCATAACAATTTTTCTTTGTTTAATTTGAACAATTTTTTTAAATATTTTTATTAAATAAATAGGAGACAACATTCATTTAAGAATGCTAAATTAGGTTAGGAATTTTATTAGATGAAATGGTCCCTGAAATAAAATATTGGATGAACTTTCTAGATTAGACACTGTTTCATTATATGGTCCATTATATCATTATAAGTTCTTTGATATGGCTCATATTTTGAGAGATGAGAGAGTACCCAATTTATCATTAATAATATTAATGGATGATTGAAAATTTATTTTTATTAAACATGAATAAATCAAAGGTACAAGGAAGAAAGACCCCTCAAGGTGGCCAGAAGTGATGGAGAGTAAGAGATTATTCTAGAATAACAACTCTACACTCAAGAGGAAGTGATCCTATGCTATCAAAGATAACCAGATTCTCAGCCGTATTTCCCAACCGAGCTAGGAAATTCGACACGATGTTGCCTTCTCTCCAAATGCGATGAACATTCTACCTAAAATTAGTTTCCACAGAAAACCGTGTAACCATGTAAACTAGGTCCCTTGACACATCATGTCACCCTTGGATAGTTATCACAAGATCATCGGAGTCATACTCTATTTCTGTCACTTTAAAACCATACTTGGTATAACATGGATTAAATTATTTGGTTTAATTTCCCCATTAACACGTGAAACCTATTTTCACCCTATCATCCAATGCACTCAATAAATATTTATTTTTATCATTTAGAGTTGTTGGGACGTGAATTAGGATAGTGAATGTAGATGATAATTAGTTTCACTCAATTTCTCCAGGAATTTCAAAAGGGAGATCTCTTGAAGCTAAGATTCCTCCATCGAATCATTCTTCATCCTCTTCACTTTTTAATGTTTTTCTTCTTGCTAAGAACTTATTAGTTCCCCTTATATTTCTTCAATTTTATTCTATTTTTAATTTTTTATTGTTCTTTAGTCATTCTATTTGAAATAAAAATAATTATTATATTAGTTATTTGTTTATTCCCCATCCAAGACCATTGTAATAAAATATGTTTCCATGATGACTACACAGTTTATAGGAGAGCAGTTTTAATAGCAGTTAATCATCATTTTACCATACTAATTTATTTATATTGAATCAATGTTTTGAAATTATTCATCATAAATAATCTAGGAATTTAATTTTTAGTTTCTAATAAATTAAAAAATTAATTGAATAACTAACACAATAAACAGAAGGTCTAGTGATGTGTGAATTCTAGGAGTGTGATATTAATCGACAAAACAAAAAAATATGGAATCAATTTGTAGGGGTAAAATTTAATGCCCAATCTCATCTAATACTCATTTATAGAATTAATATATATAACCTAATTTACTAAAATTTATAATATATCCATATAAAATCAACCAAATCATTTTGATACAATTTAATGTTCTGAAGCTAGCATAAGGTTTAATTCATTACATCTTTGTTGTTTAGTTAACCCTCCTTCTAGTTTAGGGGTCAAAACATTTGGTCATCATAATTAAGTGGATATTAACTAAAATTAAAATGAATAATAATTAATTTTAGATTTATATTTATATTTTATTCACATTTTAAAAAGTTTATAAGAAACATTTTTTGGTTATGTTTGCTCAATTACATTCTAAAAACAAAAAAGAAAAAAATATTTTCCTCTTCCAGAATACTTCTTCTATATTTGTTTTTGGAAAAACCTCATCATATGAATTAGTTTTTTTCTTATCTTTTATTTTATTTTCAAAATACCTTTAATATTTTATTAAATTTACATCCTTCTTTGAGACAAAACCATGATCATCCACTCTACTACACCTAAGAAGTAAAACAATTACATATCATTTTAAAGATCCCTGGGTAGAATCGTTCAAATTGGCACATTTTTTTGGGAGGGAAGTAATTATTTCAACCAATTATATTTATTTGTTTTATTTTTTTTGGTATTATCTTCTTATCTTATTTATTCATTCTTCCCCCTTTTCTAGATTTCCCACTTTTTTATTCGTTTTTTGGAACATAAAATCAAATTTGTTATTTTTTATTATGGTTAGCTTATCATGATTTCAAGATTATTTTCTTTACTACTTGAACTAATAATAAATATCTCTTAGATAATGACCCTAAAATTTAACTTATTCATAGGTCTCGAATCAGAACATCTCAATCTATGAGAATTTTCAACATTCAACTAGTTGTAGAAATATTCTGTTTTGGAAAAAATGACATTGGAAGTAGATTTGAATAAAATAGAAAATAAGAAACCATGGTTACAAATATTATTAATTAACATAATAGATATATTATAGGATTGGATCCACTAGAAAGTTTCTATGAACCAAAATTTATGGAATACCCAAATCATGAATTTATCTTCCAACTAAAATATGGATTTATAAACTTAAAAAAAGTTTCAAGGAATCTCTAGAGAGGATCATAACAACTAACATAAATAATATAATGTTTTTTGACCAACCATGAAACTAAGAAATGTCTCTGAAGATCAAATCCAAATAGTATCATTCTTATTCTCATTTCGTATAACAGTAATAAATTGCTTTTATTATTTACAACCAGAATATATAACGTTTTGGAATGATTTGAATTTTTTTTAATATAGAAAATATTTCAATAATAAAGGACCACATAAATTTGAAAAGATGTCGCATGGACTAAGAAAGGACATAAGAATTCAATGTATGGGTAATGAGAGAGATTAATTATGTTTTGTACAATATTCCCACATTTCCATATCAAAGAGAAACTTATCATTCCTTACTTCTATAAAGGACTCATATCTATGTAGAAGATAATGGTGGATGATGTAGTTGGATGGGAATTCGTTGAAAAACCCACTATTAGTTTCACATGCATTGATTGAATATATGGTAAAAAACTTTAAACAATTTGGCGACATTGGTACACCACATGTTAGAGGATTACATATGGGATGACCTTATTCTCATGAAAATTATATATTAGATACAAATTTCGAATTATTAGACACTTTGTTGAGACATATTTCATTGGCCCAGAAGACATCCTAATTATATTAAATAAGGCCTTGTTGCATTTTCCCAGAAACAGACGTCCCAACAAACTATTTCCCCCAATTACATAAGACTTATGATTCTACAGACAAAGTTCCTAGGTGAATAAATCTGCGAAAATAATAACCACATCCCATGAAGAAGTACGATTATTTTGGATCAACATGAAAAACATTATGGAATGATCAATCAGGCATGAGGTAAGTTTAAGGGAAACAACAAAGGCCCCCTTTCAAACCAAATTTGATGCATTATCTGCCATACCAATAGGGTTTCCAACAACTCCAAAAGATATTTGAATCACAAGCATCAACAAGTCAACAAAAAGGAAATTCTCAACCATTTTTATATTTCAATATTGAATATATTTTGAAAAAAACTATTCTTAATACATAGAATGAGCTAATGTTTAATGATTTGGAGTTGTGGGAGACGGAGACCCAAATGATCTTGATTTTAGCCACCCTCTATGAATTAATATGTAAGAACTCTAGAAATATACCTTGCCATCATACTCTAAAACCCAAGGGTAATTTATATTCTATCAAATTGAGAAGTGGGAATACAAATTCTAATACAACATCACCAATCATTAAATTTAGATTCACTTAAATTTCAAAGAAGCCCCATTCATGACCATCTTATGAGAATTTGAAGGATAATGAAAAAGGTAAGAAAAATATTTATGATGATCCACCTAAAAGACTTACATTTCCATGAAGAGTTATAAAATCAGAGAAGTTGGTTGAATAAGTTATGCAAAAAAGTGTATTTGGATACATCCAATCCTGTTGATATTAACATCCCTCTACATGATCCAATTAACAAAGTCCAAAGGTATTCCATATTTTAAAAAGAAAAATTTACCAATCAAAGAGGGATCATGGAAAATAAGTTGGCAATTCTTAGAAAGAATGTATCCACGCTCATTACACCAACTCAAGAAATGCCAAATAAGTTAAAGGGTCATGGGAAATTCACCATCTCATGCACTATATGGGAGTTAATATTTTGTGATTCTTTATGTGTTGGTAGCTTCCATAAATGTGATGCCTCACTTTATATTCACTTCTTTTCAGGTTGGTATATTATAGATTCCGAGGCTTGTTGTGTAGTAGAAGAATAGAACTAAATAATTTCTAGTGGGAAAACTTGAGGCTGTAATTGTTCGACTAAGACAAATTATTATTCCTATACATTTATATGTGCATAATAAATATTGTGATTATGTAAATTCTCATGCACCCATTATCTAGGTTAATCTAATATTCCAAACATGTAAAAAATAATAAATTTACAAGAGGGAACAGTTTCTATGGAAATTTAATATGATGTAATGATATGTATTGTTATGGACTCCATGAAGTACCCTTCATAGGACAATTCTTATTTTTGTTTATTATTAATTTTTTTGCAACAAGTAAAAAACCCGTGATTTTAATTTTCATATGCTTTGATAGATTTTGATAATTAATTATAGTTTGATGTAAAAAATTAGTTCAATACCTATGTCTAATGTACAAACATTTCATTGATTTTCTTTTTATATGGAGTAATATTCTAATTTCCTTCATGTTCACACTGATTATGACATGGTTGTTTATTATTCTAATGGATTGGATGCATTATTCAATGATTTTTATTATGTAAGTTATGATAATGATGTTAATTATGAACATATTTTATTTCCTTAAATGTCTCTATCTATACATCCCCCCTACATTAGATCTCAATCCATTTCCACCCAATCACAAATACTAATATTTGTTATGTGATGAGAGAGTACATGTGGTTATTGAAAAAAATCTACATTTTTTACATGAAGAAAAAATTTATAATATTTTGAGGGAGAATATCAGGGAAATTGAGTGGAATTTTTCAAACATATAACTTATTAGCCCCTCTACTTTCAGGATTAATATTCTTTTGATGTATGGGGATAAATCTGTTAGGAATACACAAAAGCTACTGAATCCTACTCTTTAATAAGTTTCTATAAAAGATGATGAAAATTTGATTAAGACTAGTATAATTTCTCCCATTTTAGATTACCAGTTATGAGTCCAATTAAGGTTGTTCCAAAGGATTGTTGTGTTATTATTGATGGAAATGAGAGAGATGTTTTAGTTCCAATGAGGGTAAGAAATAGTTGGTGTGTGTATTTATTAAAGGAATGTAGAGAAATCCACTAACAATAACCATTTACACCACTCATTTACTGACCAAATGCTTGAAAGACTAGTTGGAAAGAGGCACTATTGTTTCATGAATGAATTTTATATGTATTTTGAGGTTTCTATAGCTCTGTATGGTTAAAATAATAAAAAATTCACTTGTATAATTGAAAAATTTTCCTACCGAACGATTCCATTTGGATGTCGTAATGCCCTAGGTACCATCCATAGAGGTGTGGTGAGTATTTTTTCATATTTAATTAAGAAATATAGGGCGGTATTATAGATGTTTTTAAAGTGTATTAAACTTGATTTGATGACTATATATTTAATTTTGAAATGTTTTTGAATTATTGAACTAATAATAATCTTGTTTTAAACTTTGTAAAGTGTAATTTCATGGAAGGGCATGTAATTATCATAGGAAATACAGTGTAAAATCATGAAATATAGGTCGATAGATCTAAGATAAATGTTATTTTATACATTTTATATCCTCAAAGTGTTCATGATGATTTATTATTCCTAGGGAATTCAAAATTTTATCAATAATTCATTAGATATTTTATTAGGATATCACTATAGTTATCTCGATAGATTTAAAAAAGATATTGAATTAGTTTTTTTTTATCCATGAATGGTATCATTTGACGAGATAAATAAGTTTTTGTACATTCCATTGATTATAAATCCCCCCCCCTAATGGGATATTCCATTGCAGATTATGAGTGGAATATCTAATTTCATGGATGGAGCAGTCTTATCTCATATGGTGGAAGTGAAGTCACATGTGGTTGACTATGAATTGCATACATTGGATTCATACTAATCAAATTATACCAAAATTGAAAAGAAGATTCATTATATTATTGTTTATTTTGGTACATTTCATTTATATTTATTGGGATTGATTGTAGTTATTTTTTCGGACCAGGCATCTCTTAGGTACCTCTGGAAGAAGCATGATGCAAAGCATGTACTTATCTATTGGATTATCTAACATTAATATTTTGATATTTTGATAATGTACAATATGCGGTCAGAAATATCAGTGGAATACCACAATAGTATGATTACACACACACACAAACTATAGGATAACAAATTCGAATATGTATCACTTCTGGATACTTTCCCTGATGATCATATCTATGTCATCTAAGGCACGCTTTCTTGGTATGTAGAATTTGTGAACTACCTTTTGGCTCAAAAATAACAGAAACATTCATGAAAAATCATGTCGTAAAATTTTAGAATGAGTCTGTGTTTTATGTCTGGGGTGATCCCAACCCTTGGAGCGTGAGTAGTGATCACGTTTTTATGAGGTCTGTTTCTAATCTTGTGTTTGAGTTTATTCTGCATTTCTTCCAGACTCCATCATATAGAGTAAAATTCAGATCCCATAAAAAAAATAAGAATGCAATAGACATTTTATTACATTAGAATAGATTATCCCATTATGATCATGTGGTTTGTATGTTGTTATCACTTTTCCAGCACAATGTTTACATTTTGAGGATACACCGCATGCCTCAAAATCCCATTTTTTTGAGATTTTGGATGTATGGAAATTTATTTCAAAGGTACTTCACTTTATTCATTTTTTTTATATTTTTGTTTATTTAGATTATGTTGTAAAATGGGTGGAGGATAAAGACACTAGTACTTATTATTCTCATGTTTTCAAGGATTATTTTCAAGGATAAAATATTCTACATGATTATAGTACCAAACATCAGCATCAGTGAAAAAGGGAAACCCATTTTCAATTAGAATATTTCATCACTACATCAGAAGTAGGGTGGACACAAAAAAACATCAACACCATACCTCCCCCAAACAAGTATATAAGATAAGTATTTATATTTCGAGTAGAATTTTTTTTGGAGAAACCATGCAGTTGTATATAAAGGGTTATATCATGTTCTTGGAAGATACATTTTGGTCGTATAGGATGGAATAGAAGACAAAAATTTGTATGTCCACATTTTGGATATTTTTCGGGAAAAATGTCATATCCCCATTGTGGATGAGCCTCAGAATTAATTGGTAATAATGAAATGAAACAATGATTTATCCAAAGATATAATTCAACAAAAGATTCAATTTCAAGATCATGAGTAAATCCGATTGTCATTATATATGAACTCAAATATATAATAAGAATGATAACAAGAATACGTTGATAGAATGATCCAAAAAAGTTACCTTCTATTTGGAGACAATGTTATACACTATAATTCATGAAATTAAAAAAATACCCAGTATGTTGTGTTCATGATGGTTTGTTCCTTATGTTGTATCTAATGTTTTTCATTATTATGCAGTGGAGATCAGAACAGATATCATGGTAAGGATATTTACATTCAATGGAAAATGATTTAAAAAATAAATCAAGGTACTTACTACAGTTTTAGTATAGTTCAGCACATTGTATTACCCCGTCATCACATGAAAATATCATGTAGTTCTTATCAATTTAAATTGTATATGATTTTCAATATTTATAATTTTATATTATTTGTGCACATATCATCTGAAAGGTTCTCATTGAGGGAAAAAATATATTATGTGTGGGGGACGGGATAAATTTTTGTGGTAGCAATTTTGGATTTCCATTTGGGTGTTTTGTGTGGGATTCATATTAGGGTTTATATTAAATATGAAAAAAACACAAAAAAACAATTAAAAAATCATTTAAGATGTTCATTTACATGTAGAATATATGAAAAAAAGAATGTTTTCATAATTAATAGGTGGAATCATAATAATAACAAGTATAACAACATTATTGGATGAATTTTATAAGAATGAATGTTAATGAGGATGTTATTGGTTGTGTCATTATAAAACCATTTAAATTTTGACACAATTATTTGTGATATTTGACCTTGGTAAATTGTTTCATTGATTTCTCCAAACAAATTTTAACATAACAATGATTTGTGATATTCTTCATACTCAATTGAGGGTATACATATATTTGTAAAAAAACCTCATCATATCTTAATGATTGATCCATACATTTGTCTCTATCCCGATCTTTTTTATAACTATACTGAGTTGACCTATGTGTGTGTACTAGATATCCGAAATTTATATTCCCTAAAAACCAAATATACATATATATATATATATGATCATATTAATGAGGGAGCTATGAAATATTCAACACATGGGGATATCATTTATAGGAGAATAAGGATTTACATTTAGGAATTATTTAGTCTGTGTGGTTGAAATTGGATTGTTTGTAATGTTGAACAGGTTCGAGGAATTAAAATTGGTAAGAAGAATTAGTTTAATTGGCCTGAATATACTGAATATTGGGTGCAGATATGATCTTCAAATGGTTGACACACACACGTAGAAAATTAATGGAAGGGTAGACCTACAACATCTTTTTCTATGATTAGTGTCATTAATATCACTAGATTATATTTTGATATAATTTATGAGACAATGAAATTATGATTTTTTGATATTGACACTTGATGGGATTCATACATTGCATATATTTCCACTATGGGTTGAGGAATATGAATATGCATATCTTGTAACTTATTTTGGAATACATGGTATGAGGTTTTTCATAGGATTTCAAAAGGGTAGGTGAATGGGGGTAGATAAAACATAATTTTATTGAATATTTTATTGATAATAAATGATATAAGATTATCACATTATATTAAACATGTTAATTTCTAGAATATCTATGTTTTGATCATTAATTTAAATTTGTGATGAATGTTCCAATTTTTCCTTTAAAGGGAATTATTTTATTTTAGCTATTAATATTTTTATATATATTATTTCAAATTAAACATTGTAAATATTTTATCAAATCAATGGGACAAAACATTCACTTATGAAATCAGTGTTGTATAATGTAATTATTTGGATGAAATGGTCTGTGAAGCCAAAAATGGGATCGACACTAATGATTGAACACCACATAAATATTTGCGCCAAAACATCTTAATCCTTACATGTATTGGGCCCAAATTAAAATAGAAGATAAAGAATCGAATTTTTCATGAATAATCCTTCTTGAAGGATATATGTTTCATGGTTTTTTTATGTTCAAATAGTATCCTAATGTTAGATTAAATTATTCAATAGAATTGCACCATTAACACATGATGTCACTTTTAAACCTATCCTCCCATACACTCAATAAATATGTATTTTTATCATTTAGAGGGGTTTGGACGTGAAATATGAGATTAAAGGATGTGAAAAATTGGTTTCAATTAATTACTCATTCAATTTAAAAAGTAAGAACTCTTGATGTTATGATCCCTTCATCAAATCCTTCCTCTTCTTCTTCACATTGTTATGTTTCTGTTCTTGAAATAAATTTATTAGTTCCTCTTATATTTCTTATATTTTATTATTTTCTATTCTATTTTAATATTTTATACGCAGAATATTAAGGATGTAATTCAACAGTAGAAAAGTTATTGGGATATACACTTTCCATCACATTTGGTAATGAAAAACATTTCTATGATGACTACACTATCCATGGAAGAGTAGTTTTCTTACAAATAGATCGACCTTCATGATGTTTATGTTACATATTTTGCTTCAATGAGATAATTTAATTAATTTAATATGATATATTAATTAGGGTTTTAATTTCAAATAATCTAATGCAATAATTGAACAATTAACACAATCCATGGGTGGTCGAGTGATGAGTGAATTATGAGAGCATGATCTCAATCGAAGAAACAAAACAATACAAGGTAAATTTATAGTGTTCAAATATAATTCAAAAAATTAATTCATCCATATTAAAAAATTATATGTTCCCTAATTTATGAATGAACATAACCCATCCTCATAAAATTAATCAATTCACGGTGTTATGATTTTATGTTCTAAAGCAAGACTTCGTTTAATTCATTTTATTATTATGGTTATTTAATTATCATATGGTTTGGGGGTTAAAAAATTAAGGGATCATAATTATGTGGATAATAATTTATATTAATATGATTAAAAACTAAGTGAAGGGAAAGAGTTAGTTCTATTATTCCCTTTGAATATATTTCTAAACAAACACCTTCTCATTGCGTTTTCTCAATCACATTACCAAAAAATTATGAAAAAAATCAATCATTTCCAAACATACATATTCTGGATTTATAAACAAAAAAACCCCATACTTTTTATTAGCATGTTTTAATATTTTATTTTATTTTCAAAATTCCATTCCTATTGTGTTAAATTAACTTTTTAACTACGAGATAAGACATTATCCATCAACTCTACTACAACTAAGAAGTAAAAAATTACACATAATTTGCAAGTGTCCAGAATAGTGCAGTTTAATGACATTAAACTAGGGGAACAACATAGTTAATAATATAAACTATATATATCAATATCCAAATACTTCCCATACATAATCCTTCATCTTCTCATGGAAAAATAAAAGTCTATGGGCTATGTAAAAACTAGGTTATTACATGACAATAACAAATAACCATCACATAACACCACAATCATGTTTTCCCACTCCAAACATCCCTTATAAGAAACTCCAAACCATGATCAAATCACAAATCACAAAAAAATAATATGTAAAATGGATAAATAACATCATCAATATACATGGGGTTCCATAACGGAACAATCTCACCGCTTCACAAAGTTTTAGTTGGCTCTTTAATTTTAATATATATAACTTATACATTTCGAAATCCCATTTTAAATAAACTAGAACACAATAAAAATTCCAAATCACATAATAATCATCATAAATAACAATTAAATAATCCCAGATAAAACCAAATCCCATTATAAAACCACACCACCATTTATAAACATTGAAAAGCCACTAATCAGATAAATAGAAACACTCTTTGAAACCCCCTTTTAGATTAAATTACATCTAAATAGAGACCTTATAATTAAAAACCACCGTATGAATTTTATAAAACATGTATAATGAATGAAACACACTTTTTTTAATAAATAACTATTCTATATTTGAAATTCCAACCATATTACCCAAGAAAATAAAACCAAGTTAAAGAATCATTTAATAAAAAATCGAAGAAAACCGATACCATAATTTTATAGGATAAACATGAATTTTAAAAATATGAAAATTAAAAGAATTATAAAATAAATTAAAAGGAAAAGGAAACACCTGCCCTATATGGTGATACATTGTCACAATTGATAAAATCCACCAGATAGGTACTCCTACTATGGTTCATAATCATTTCAAATCCAAATACAAAATTGCATCTAACCCTAACAAAGAAAATCACCCAGTGCTATAAACTAGGTGTATAGGAAAAGGATAAAAGAGATAAAACAAAAGAAATATAGGAAATGATCTAATACAACTTGAACTATCTGAAGAGTCACCATGAAAACACATTTTAACCACCATATAGGATCATAGATGAATAGGGAAACCCCATGGGAGGTTGTTGGGACATGGGGCTTGAATAATGTAGGATTTAGTTTATGGCCAAAAATATAAAGGGAAAATAGGAAAATAACATATTCTTGTTAGGTCGCAAGGTTTACCCACATAATTTTCCAAACTATGTAAAAACTAGGTAGATCATCTTTGTTAAAAGGTTCACAAGCTGCACACTTGGGCCCCATGGTTTGTATACCATATTCTATAACCATACACTATTTGGAAATCCCCAAAAATTATAAATTATGACTCAGAACACCCCCAAAATAATGGATAAAAACAAATATAAGAATATGAAAAAGAATGTGACACTACGGGGTGCCAGAATACCTCTCTATCCAAGGTTCCTTAACTAGTTTTATTAGTATATACCTTATAAACATAGTGTCACTATCTCTTTGGTGAGAATTTCACTGCGTTCATGAATCTTAAAAGCATGAAACCTATCTTCTAAAAACTTGACTGCAAACTACGAAAGTGACATTGAAAGGAATATATCATTGTTCTTGACTTAGTCCTAGTGTATGCACAAGGAAAGAAGAATTAATTACTTGATTCATTAAGTAGTATGTTGTGAAATCAAGTGGTTAGAGAGGTCTAACACCAGCTGTAGAAGATGTATGTAATTATTGGCACACACATATGATATAATGAGTTAGATAATGTTCTAGTTTATTTAAACTCACTCTCATTCTTCAATTAGGAGATAAATTATAGGATTCACAACAGGTAATCCTTGTTTTTCATATAGTAAGGTGAAACCCCAACGATGGGGAGACCATTAATGGATAGACATAAGATGAAAATTGGATGTTTCACTTTCTAGATCATATTGTAGTTCCTCAGTTTTAATAAGTCCATTCACACTATTAAACATCATGATTTAACAAAAAAATGATCTTTATCATCAATTAAATGTTCTAACTACATAAGTGATATTAAAAGCATTTGGTCTTCATTAGTGATTTTTTGGAATCACTAATATTGGTTATCTTTATCAGCACTACATTAATCCCTGATAATGGGTTAATTTATTATATCTAGATAAAGCATTAATAATTGGTACCTTTATAAGCACTAAATTAAGTGATTATAATGCATCACCTTATTAGTGCTTCATGTACTACGGATTAAGGCCATTTTAGATGTTACACAACTGCATCCCTACTGTGTCCTTGTAGAAGCCCTATAAAATCAAACCTATCCTGAATAAATACAACAAAATAGAATTATAAAACAAATAATTGAGGAACTAAATAATTAAATTGAAATAAAATTTACAACAAAAATAAAAGAAAAAACATTTCTTTTAGTCATTTCATACATTAGTTTCTAAAATTACATGAGTAAGTACAAATTATCATATAAATTCTAAAACATCAGTGTTTTATTTATTTTGGACCCCAACCCCCATTCATGCTATTAGTTTCCAAAAAATTCATACTTTCTAAAGAAAAATAATACTCCACTATAATAAAAATATTCTTATGTTTTTGATATTATAAATAATTTAAGTAAAGTGAAAGTGTCAATTTTAAATTATAAACATATAATATGAGTCATATTAGGAATATCTGCTATAAAATTCATCAAAATATGATTCCTACGAATCACCAATGTCTTATGGACCATTATACTAAAGTGTCTAGATAATCCAAATATGTTTTCTTGGTTTTGAGTACATAACTTTTATTTTTTACTAAAATATTAATTTAAAATAAAAATACATACTTTGTGTCATTCCGATCACAACATGCATCGTATTAGGATGATGATGAATACTACATGTCAAAAATGACATATAGTTCATTTTTCTACCATATAAAAACAATATGAATGTGATTTATGGATTTTTAGTATATTAATTATGTCTTTTAATAAAATATCATTTTAAACGGAAAAAACACACTTTGAGTTAAACTAGTCACATCGTGTGTCAGTTTCACGTGAGACTTATTCCTGCACATAAAAAATAAATTATGAATCATTTTAATAAATTATCAAGAATATTTGATTATGTTTTCATTTTTTTTGGTGAGTGACACATGTTTTGAACAAAAATGTCAATTTTAAACTAATAATGGACACTTTGAGTCATAATGATCACACCATGTATCATATTGAGGTGATGTAACATCCCACCCCATATCATTGGATTGAGAATGAGAAGGAATGTTACTTGGCCTTAAGAGATGATTTCAAGGCACCAAAGGACGGTAATAAATGCTGAGAGCTTCGAGAATAAATTGGGTAATGATTTTACATTGAGATAAAACCAACCAACCCAATGATCCACTATCAACAAACAATATAATGCATGTCAACAAAACAACCAAATCATAAATTTCTAAAAGGGAACCAAACTATTCCACAACAAAGCCACATTCCAAATACAACCAAGACAACATATAGTACCAATGCGGAAGACCAAACCAGAGAACCAAAATATACAAATACATACACCACCGCTCCAGACAAAGCTCCATCCTCCACGAACCACCAAATATTCTAAGAATCGCCACAAACCACTATCAATGAGTTGTTTTACCATTACGTGTGTCCTGAAATAAGATATCTACAAAACCACCAAAGTTCCAATATAGGGGTTGAGTACTAATACATAGTATTTTTCTCAAAATGACTTCCCTAAACATACTCCTAAGATAATACTATTATCAAATTTTTGTAAAATAGATTATATAAAACATTCAATAATGCAAAAAAACTTCTAAATTCCAAACATATCCTTACAAAGACATGACAAACAATGGAAATCCACAACGATGACATTAGCCATATCCCCATCATGCATTAACCCATAAATTCCATCATTGCAAAGTAACACACAACAAGAAACCATTACGATGGGACTTATTCCTATATTGTCCACCCCATTCTCAACTAGAAATACTAACTGACTACTACCCATAGTGGTGGTTCTTCTAACCACTATCCATGACATTTTATAGTGAGACTTCCCTCCCACTTCCCTAGTGGTGGTTCTTCCGAAAACTATCCATCAACTTTTATAGTGAGACATTCGACCCTCATTAACACAACGAAGAGAAGTCATAACACTCAATCTACCGACAATCACAAAGTTCCATTGCTCTACATTAAGCACAAAACCATTTCCAAAACATGCAAATTCACTTAAATAAATCACCCATTTATTGAAAACACCCAGTAATTAACATTACATTCCCAACAAAATTTCCATAAACAACATATTTATTGAAACCCATCTTTTATAAAACATTTTCATAACATCCATAAAAAATTTAAAAATCATCATTTTAAAATTACACAACAAAGCCCCTTTGTTCCAAAATAACTCATTTTTCGCAAATTCCCCCAAATCATCACCAAATGGATTTACTATTAGATTAACAAATCATTATCAAAAATAGTTTCAAGAAAATCAATTTAATTATAGTCAATAATAATATTCATAACCAAGTGGAGTCGAGAGAGAAGCAACCAACATTTAGGGTTCCAGTGAAAATGAACCAAGAACAACAACACTAAAAATACGGTGAATGAACCACTATGACCACTCTATATCTCCTCCTATATCATCTATAACCCTTAAAATAAACACCCATGTCAAACAAAACCTTATATATACACACAATGTGTGTAGATATAAAAAACCAAAATAGTGGGTGATCTAGATCTGTAGAAAACCACAATGAACCATAAGAGGAGACTTACCCAAGAAGAACTGCCTTCAATCCTCCAAGAAACCCATTAAATTTGCATCCAATACATATGGGAGAGCCCAAAAAACCATTTATAAATAAAAAACACAAGTTATTATTGAGTGGGAGACTATTTAGAGTGATATATGTTAAGCCTGAGTGACCCCATATTAACAAATAATCTTTTTATGTGGTCACACGGTGAGACAGCATGGTTTGGAAAACCGTGTGCTAACCGTGCGCATGCCAATGTCTTGAGAAAAGGGGTCTTCACAGATGCATCATTAGTTTTGGAAATCTATGTGAAGTATATGAGAAGCCTACTATCTACCCCTGTATGGTTTCTTGGAAAACCCGCACGATTCCCCCAGACCATGCTCAAATCGTGCGCCATTCAAAAAACCTCCAAAATTTTTAAATAACCTTCACAACTCTTCCACCCTCCTCCAAACTGATATCAAAATAATTTAACACATAAAATGCTATGAAAAAAGGATACATACCTCAAAAAGGGGGTGCTACATTCTCACCACCTTTGGACATTCCATCCACAGAATGTAGGGAACTAATGATTTACCAAAAGAGCTCAGGCCATTGCTTGGCCACTTCTTTCTCCTGCTCCCAAGACTCCTCATGAATCTGGCCATACTTCCACAAAACACAATCTAAACTTATTATTTTACCCAGAAAGGCTTACTCTTTCCTATCCACAATATTCACTTTCATGTATACCAAAGAAGGATCCAATTCTAGATTAACATGATCCCAACGAATCACAAGGTCATGATCCGGCAGACACTTTTTCAACTACGACACAGGAAGCCCATTATGCATCGTAATACACATTGGTGGAAAATGCAAATTATAAATCACCTATCCAATCCATTCAAGTATCTCAAAACTGATAATATAACTCAGAGATAATATACCCTACTTCCCAAACCGACAATGTCACATCCTAGGAGAGATTCTCAAGAACACATGATCACCCACCTCGAACGAAAACAGTCGTCGATGATGGTCCACATATGATTTTTGATGACTATGAGATATCTCCATCCTCTTCATGATCTACTTTATTTTCATTATAGTATATTGGACAAGGATCACTATGATCATCAATGTTTCACCCATTTCCACACAATATAGTGGATAACGACACTGACGCCCATATAATGCTTCAAACAGAGACATATATATTAAATTATGATAACAATTATAATAGTAGCACTCCATCAATGTTAAGTGATCCTCTCATGAACAACCAAAATCTTTCACATAAGACCTTAACATGTCCTCTGAAGTTCTTATTTTCCTCTCGGATAGGCCATCCATATGCGGGTGATACGCCATGGTCATAGTGAATTGTGTCCCAAGGGATTTCTACAAGGATTTAAAAAACTGAGATGTAAGTCTATGATATCTATCTGATAAAATAAAAAATTGAAGACTACGCCTCTTCACTACCTCTCAGATATAGATTTCGGATAGATCCTCCACATCATGGGATTCAAAATGCAGAATGTAATGAGCTGACATTGTGAGTTGATCCACAATCACTCATATGGAATAGTTCTTCATGAACATTCATGAGATACTAGACAGAAAATACTAATCTATTTTCTCCCATTTCCTCACTCGGATAGGTAAAGACTACAACATGCTTGCTGGTCACTGATGCTCTACCTTGACTTGCTGACAAGTCATGCATCTCGAGACAAACTCGTCCACATTCATTTTTATACCAGCCAACCGAAATTGAACTTCAATCCCTTGCACATATTCTAAATTCCAGGATGGAAAATCCACTTGAAATGATGATAATCCCTGAGACGTTATTCCTGATAAGCTGCTAGTTCCACCATTTGATTCCAGAAACACAAAACTGAATTCACATTCAGTTCCCATTTCTCAATGGTCTCTCCAATACCGAGTTTCAACCACATCTCCAGACACTTTTAATCAGATTCATGTGCCTCTTTAACTAAACCATCCATGTTAGTAACCAATTAAATCATAAATAACAAAACTCTATCACCCCACTCCTCACATTCATACCTCATGTCAGCTATGACCGACATAAAAAACCAATGATCTGATACTTATTTCACCACTTCAGTATATGATTTTCTTCATAATGCATCTGCCGCTGAATATATCTTACCCAATGTATACATTAAGTAAAAATCTAACTCATGGAGATATTTCATCCATCTCTTTTTCCTCATGTTCAAATCATTATGCGAGGAAATATGCTTTAAGCTCTTGTGATAAATAAACACAGTAAATTTTTCACTTAATAGATAATGACACCGCATTTTTTTTGCATGATCCTCTACTGCCAAATGCAAATCTTGTTTTGGGTAGTTATTATAATGCAACCTCAACTATCATGATCCAAATGCAACCACATGATCCCCATGACACACCCAATCCCTGGTATCAATGTTTTACAATACACCACATACCATTTCCCTGGTTCTCGAAAAACAAAGATTGGTGATGATGTAAGGTGACCCTTTAGCTCTTAAAATCATTTCCGACACAGCTCATCCCATTGAAATTGGATACTATTCCTTGTCAAACATATCATACAGTGAAGCCAGTCATGAGAAATCAGAAAAAAATTCCAATAATACCATGATTAACCAAGGAAGCTACATATATTGAGAATGTTCTTTAGCGATTCCATGAGATAACAACCTCTATCTTTTCTGGATCAATTAAAACACCACTCTCATAAATAATATGTCCATAGAAAAGAAAATCATGAATCCAAAAGTCATAATTTGACAATTTATCATACAATCAATGATCCCTCAAGATCCCCAAAACTATCACCAAGTGATTCTCATGCTTAACCCTTATGCTAGAATACACAGTATATCATACACAAATACGACCACAAAATAATTAATATGTATCCAAAATATATAATTCATAAATTCAATGAACACTACTGGTGAATTCATTATACCAAAGGTAATAACCACATAATTGTAATGGCCACATGTACTTATGAAAGATGTTTTCGAAATATCCTCCTTCTTCATCGGAAATTGGTTTTATCATATCCTCAAGTCAATCATGGAGACCATTGAGATCCCATCAAAAGGTTAGATAGATCATCAATTTGTGGAAGTGGGTATCAGTTCTTTTTCGTATCCTTATTAATTCTATGATAATCCACATAGGGCCACAATTTTCCATCCCCTTTTTGAAAAACAAAACTCGCATCACCCATAGAGACGTGCTTGGCCAGATGAGCCCTTTGTTCTCTAACTCTTCCAACTACACCCTGAATTCCCAAAATTCTATTGGTTATATTCAGTATGATGTAAGTTAAATTAGAGTGGTCTTTGGAATGAGATCAATCATAAAATCCATTTCTCTCACAGTTGGAAACCCTGAGAATTATTTAGGTAATACATCCATAAACTGATCTGCAACTATTGGAAGAACACACTACTCATCACATTCCACTGATGGCACCCACAAGGCCTCTAACTAATATAAGACAATGCCATCATTTTCTACCAATAAATCTGTTTCACCCAGATTTACATTCTTCTCCCCTCAAAAGAGATGTCCAACTCCATCCAATATCATAAAACTAACCGTCCGTGAATAGCAAACGATCTGGGCCTTAAACATTGCCAAAAAATCTATTCCCAAGATTATATCATAATCATCCATATCAAGCACTGAGAAATCCCAAATAAATTCAATGTTATCCATAACTAAGAATCATGTTCTACATAAGAATCTCGACAGTCTCATTGACCCATAAGTTTTTTATGTATTAAACAGAAGGCATGATTTCAACTTGTAAACCCAGTAAATTAACAATGAGAGAAGAAATAAAAGAACATGAATCACCTGTATCAATTAAGTATGGCATCAATATGGAAATTTAAATAACCATACCTCATGCCCTGGATGATCTTGAATGATCATCCCCCAAAACTTCCTCAGCACTAAAGAGATGTGTCATTTCCATGATCTTCTCTTTATTATCTTGCTAACACATACCTTTTTGAGGAGTATCATGAACACCTGACCTTAGTGCGTTATTAAAGTATCACTCAAGATTCAAAATCTTCTTGTAGTTATGACATTCTCGAGGTTGTGCCATCCAATCCCGCTTGATGAGTCTCATTGTTCCACACTATAAACATCCCATATTACACATGGGTCTCATAGGAATCTTTAACAATCTTATGGTGCAATTCTAATGTGATATGTGTTTGTGAGAAAAGGTTTTTGTATTTTTCTATCTATCATTGTTAGTGTTCACACCTCCTTTCGTGAAGAAAATCTTACTTCCATTGCATAGATTTTTGACCATTATAGATATCGTAACAGGTGTATCTTATTGAATTCTATAATGAACTATTTGAAAATCTAGAATGATGCTTTTGGATAACTATTGGTTCACCTGCAGCTCTGGTTCAATCACATTTATACTAGATTTCTCTGACTGGTCTCTACAATGCCTACCTGATTCCATCTCTATCAAAATAAGAATCACCATAAGTCTCACTCCATAGAAACTGAAGGCATTTGATTGCAATGTCAATTACATAGAAACTATCACAACCTGGATTTCTATAATTTCACATTTCCCATGTTGGGAAATTTTTAAAACATCCACTATGTTTTGAAAATCAACCCATTTTCCAAATACTAATAATTTTCATGGTCAAGCACTTCTATTTGGAATCCCAATTCTGTATTTTCCAAAATCCACCCATTCCTACCACACCATAAATATTTATACCCCAATAAAAAATGCATCCTAGTGGGATGTCATTTCTACCATGCAATCCATGCTCATATCATTGGATACACCCTTGAGAATGATATTTCCAAAGCCTATAAATGTCATCAAACACTTATTAACCAACTCCATGTTAACTTGATGTTCAGCATAAAAGGGTTAGCTACATCTTTTTATGCTCTACAATCCATGTTCTGACAATCCTATGCCTTTCTACCATCTTGACTCATGGAATAGTCCAATAACGAATTTCAACACAAAGACCAATGATCAATCACCAATGATTGAACAACTGCTCACACTTGAAAGACAGGGACCAAATAAATCAATACACTTGTAACACACCTCTCGATATAATTGTCTTGAGATGGTAAATGAATGTTACTTGCCCATAAGTGACATTCCCAAGGTTCCAAAGTCTGGAAATAAATTCTGAGGGCTTCAAGAATATATTGTTGAATTATTTCCTTTGAGACAAAACCAACCATCCAAATGAATCACTGTCAACAAACATCAAAATCCACGTCAACAAAACAACCATCTCATACATTACAAAAATGGGAACCAACTATTACATAACAAAGCCACATTCCAAAAAACAGCAAATCCAAAATCAGAGTACTGATGGGGATTTCTACACTAAAGACCCAAAATAACCCCAGACACAAACAAAAACTTTCCACCAAGCTCCATGCTCCATGAACCACCACATCTCTTGAGCACCCCAATGAACCACTCGAATCGGGATGATTTACCTTTACCTACGTCACATAATATGACATATGGAAAATCACCAAAGTTCTAGAGAAACGGGTGAGTACTAATACTCAGTAGGTTTTCCCCAAATGACTTCACTACACAAGCTAATTAGATATAACAGTAAGAACATTTTTGTAAAATAGATTATATAAAACATTCAATTGCGAAACAACATGCCACATGACAAAAATACCCTTACCATGCCATTCCAAAATATGGAAATCCACATCCATTCTATAATCTATATCCTCATCATGCATTATGTAACGCCCCGACCCCAGTGACCCTAAATCGTTTCATTATTACATAACATTGTCATGATACAAGGAATCATGTCTTGAAAGACCGATCAGTTTAGTAGCCTTGGAAGTACTAGATGCATATATAAGTTTTACATTTCATCATGAAATAAAAAAACAACATTGTGTACCCTTTGAACA
The DNA here is from genome assembly GCA_963277665.1 of Viscum album. NCBI lineage: Eukaryota > Viridiplantae > Streptophyta > Magnoliopsida > Santalales > Viscaceae > Viscum > Viscum album. The sequence goes on from OY728133.1 coordinate 1,287,012,752, forward strand.
TTCTTATATACCATAGCCTATTCCTGTAGGTTAATCATCAAATACTTCTTTGCATCCAGGGAAAAAGAAAACATAAAAAAGGGGTGATCTCAGATACTTAGTAAGGATAACAATATAGTGGAAAATATCATAAATTGGAACAAACATTTAAGGCAATTTATAAGAATAGAACCCAAGCCTTTTAAACTTAAAACTTAAACATAATATGGTAAAGATAAATCAAATAATTTCATTTATTGATTCACATGGATATTCTAATAGTCGAATAATCAGATGTAATATCAATAGCCAATTTTATAATGATGGAATTCAAATTCTAGACTTCATAACCACATAGTCATGGCTTTGTGCGAAGTATACAAATAAGATTTTGTCAAGGCCTTGTGCCAAGACACTAGTTTGTCTCAGGAGAAAAACTAATGCATCAAGGAGATATAGTGGGTTCCACCCATTACATACTAAGTCCAATGCACTCCATATATCAAAATGTTGAAGCATAACATAAACATTCGTATTATACTATAATATAAAATTTCAAGACATTAACCATAAATCATGAATTGTATAATAATAACACATACACAGTAAAACATAACTAATTAAATACAATATGGAAGATTGTATTATAATAAATTAACCTCAATCGGAAATAATAAAGGATATTGACATAGATTATAATATTCATCAACACTATTTGAGTGAAATATCCCCTTTTTTCTTGAAAACTTTTAAAAGTATCAAAATTTATCAAGAAGATATTTAAAATAGAATTTCGAATCAATGTGTCCCATTAGAAATTGAAAATTTTAAAAGGAATTTTATTATGAAATAATTAATGTCCATATAAAATGAAACATTAAGACCATTTTTAAAACATGGACATTAATGAGAAAGATTCAGAAGAATGACTCTTTAAAAAAATTTAAATGATATTTTAGTTAAGAGCAGCTAACCAAATGAGAGAGGCTTGTATAAAATTAATTGAGGAAATGAAAACATTATAATATCATGAGAATAAAGGGATTCATGAAATAATATTCCATATTATAGAATATAGGCCATATAAAATTGAATTGGCACATAACAACATAGAAACCTCAATGGAATGTAAATTGAGATAAAGTCCCTTATAAAGACTGTATCCTTAGAATAAAGATAAATAAATGACATAATTATTTGTGAAAAATATAAATACACTAAATATGATTTTATATTCCTTGTAAATCAATTTTCATATATTCACACGTATTTATGTTAAAACAACACAAATGACTTGGAAGTTTAACTCGACGAATGGAAATTGAGTTAAGATTACTCTTATCATGTTCATATCAAGGACTTGAGAAATTATAAATGGAGTGAATATGTGAATCATAAGTATATTTAAAAAAAGGGTAGTGGAAATTATTACATAAATAATAAATAGTGATTCCATGAATTATCGTGTAGTAAAGTAATAAATGAAGTATGTGTAAAGCCCAATGGGTGGAAATTGAAATTTGAAATTCCCTTACTGATTTGGTAACATACAATACATACACCCAATGAAAGAAAAATAATACCATGTAGATGTAAATATCCCTAAATTAAATTATATTATAACAACAATATAATTAGGGGCAGTACATACGCCACACAAAATGAAATAGTGGCTAATATAGCATGAATATCACGGGAATAAAAAGTGAGAAGAAAAACCCTTAACAAGTAGTAATCAATTGAGTCATAAAAAAAATTTAATAATGAACAAATTAATCATAAAATACCATGAATATAAATAGAATAATGATAATATATATCAAATGGCATTAAACACTACACAACATGTAACAAATAAGTTGTGAACAATGAGAATCTCACAAAATTTAGTGTGAGGTAAGAAACCCCTTACATTGTACTTTTCCTTAGTATAGGGTAGGTTAAAATCCTATATAATGTTTAAATAATTCATATTAAATTATAAAAGTTCAAAATACATAAATATGATATCATATATTATCTTCTAATATTACTTCGATTATAATATTTCAATAGTATCATCGTTTCGAGTGTTAATTGATTATTTTTTCATTATATGCTTGGTTAAGGAAGAAATGGTTGTCATGGATATGATGTATTTTATTCATATAATGAATTATATTATGTTTATAAACATTTTTTTAATCATAAAATTTATATTATTCTTGAATGATTACGATGAGGAATGAATCTCATCGCGTTCATGGAGACAGTAATCCGTACGTATGCACGAGCGGAAATATCATTTTATTGATGGTTAAATCATATGTAATTGGATGATATATAGTATATAAAGAATAATTATCTTGTTATATTTATTATTATTACCTCAGTTATACTCATTATTATACCCATCCAAATAATTATGTGTTTGAATCAAAAACTACACCACGACGTGGAGACGGTAAGTCGTACGTATGCACGTATGGTGACATTATCATTTATAGGATAGATAGATTAAAAAATATGACTGTATAATATTTTTAATAACATCACAGTATGTATAAGGTATTTGAGTTTTTATTTTGGTATGGAAACAAAAAGAAAGGGAAGGTGGAAAAAGAAAAGAACATGAAAGATGGTGGTGAAATTATCACCTCTTCCTTGGGTGTTTCCTATTGAGTTGATCAAAAAGGATCCTTAGGTTGTATTTATGATCAACTTATGGAATCTAGGTTTATGTGAGGGAATTTGGGAGGATATTTGGTCAGGGTTTAGCCAAGACAAATTGTTTTGGAGGTGTTAATTTTAGAGAAGGGACAGTACCCCTTTTATAAGGGAGATGAGGGTCACCTTAGGAAGACCTTGAAATGTTATTTTATAATAAAATCAATTTCCATTACTAATAGATAAAAACTAATTTATTTATATCCTAGGGTGGGTATGGGTCAAAAACATATCATCCAATACGTTTTAAACATGTTTAGGTTACCATTTTAACCCTATCGTTTTTACTTAACTCATAGTTAAGTATTTTAACTTTTATTGTGTCATCTGTTATTCTTACACTATATAGTCCATAAACATACTCTAAAATTCACATTTAACCTCATGTGGTTCATTAATGAAATATATAATATTATTTAAGTTCATTGGATGAACCTCATATTTTTAGGAATATTATATCAACCAATAATATAGTTTTTGTTTTAAAAACTTATATATGTCAATTTTGAAATTATTTAGTATTTTGTTTTTGTGGAAATCATAAATGCATTATTACCTCAAAAAATTATTTAATCAACCCTATCATGTCATATTATCTTTGTAAATTAGTGTAATTTATCAAAAGATTCAAATTACATTTATTTTGATGTTTATGATGTCAATTATTTCAATCATTCATTAATAAATTAATTACTGCATCATCATTGTGTCATAAATAAATTTAATTATAAAATTTTTCAAAATAAAAAATACAATAAAATTATGTAGGAAATATTTTTAGATTTATAATGAATATTTATAGTCTAATTTAGCTTATGTATAACCATATATTAAAAATGGTTTAATTATTAAACTTTGAATTTAACTCTTTTAACTCTTCTTCAAATATAATAATAATAAATGTCTTAATATAACCCAAGTAGACTAAATAGGATAATATTTTATTCCTATTGTTGTTTCTTGTCTAATTACACTTATCTAATAGAACTAGGACATGTGTCCGAGTAATTATAATATCATTTTTACCCTTAATTACCCAATTTACTTTTAACTATGGTAAATAAAAGCCATAAGTTACTATTCACCAAAAATTATTTTCATCTTATTGAAACACATTTTACTTACTGATGTCAATTGTGGCTCTTGGATTTTTGAAATTCAACTCCTAGAAGGTGAAACATTAGGTTTTATTAAAATTAGCAAATGCTCTAGAAGGTGGGTAAAATAAGGTAAAAAGTTCAACATAATTTATATACATCTAATTTTATTATAAAATGTATCCAATGAGTTACATTGAACATATATAGCTATTACATATATATTTTTACTAAAAAAAATTTAAATAAAATAATGATTTATTTAAATAAAAAGTCAGTTTTAAACTATAACGTAGTGTTTTTCACTATTCAATAAAAACTGAATGTTTTTAGAAAAATTTCAAAGATTCACCCGAAGATAATTTTGAAATGATGATTCAAAAATGAATTCTATTTTACCCAATTAAAAACATAGGAGTTGTATTAATTAATTTAAAATTTATTCTTGTTGTCGAAACCGTAAAGCGGGTTTTTAAAAAGTAAAAACCATCAATAGATTGACACGTGTTTATGTCAAAGTTAATTGTAAAATAACTTATAATGTCAAAAATTGTATTAAATGGTATTATTATAATATACTTATATTCCAAACAATTCATATTCATAATTTAACCATATAAATAATTTCGATTATTTTTTTTCAATTGATATTTAGTATTTTTTAGTATTCATAAAAATATGAATGTTATCCGAAGAGTACCAAAAATTTATTATAAATAAATATTTATTTCCTTATTCTAAATAAGATTTTAATTTAATTAAATTTAATATATTAAAGTGTAATATATTGGTTTTAGAATGGAATTTCCATTAGAAGGTTGTAAAATTTCATTTTTTGAAAAATAATTCTTCTATCTAAAATAATGAATTTGTTCTTATATTATGTCTAAGAAACACATAATACGGATTCTAAAATTATATGGAATAAATAAAATTCAATATTTAGTTTATAATATTCATAACTGATTTTGAACAACTCGTTTCGTAAGTTGTGGTGCATTGCAACTCAGTGTTGCGTGTAGCGCAAGCTATTGGATTACATTAAAGAAAAGAACTTAATATGAAATCATGGGGTGTTAAATTCTTCACCCCTTTTTGAAATTTCATCATCACAATTTTAATATTAGTATTGGTAACTTCATTAAAAGTCCCACATCGGAAAATGATTCAATAAAACTATCACTTTAAAAGAAAGAAAGAGAAGTACAGAGGTCACCCAAGATAACCAATACAAGGATTCCATTTAAGAAAACATGGAAATAGAAGATTAACTAAGTATCATGTTCTGATGGAGAGTTATAGAAGATTTGATCAGTAAAATGTTAATAACATGAAATCCAAACACTTGTGATGGGATAAACAGTCATTAGATTCCCATTAGGAAAAGTAAAAAGACTATGATTTTTTTTCATTTAAGTTCCATTTCATAAAGTTGAGGAATTTTTTATGATGTAAATTGAGAACAATATGATATATACATTCTTTTTAAGTTGTTTTTCATCCTCTAATAAATTTCTACCACAAACTCATATATTTTTTCAAATGAGGAGTATTCAAGATGACTCGGTCACACATAAAGCTCTAGAATCAACTTCTAGAAAATCACATGATCCACAAAGGATAAACTATATATTATATTTGTATTTAGATATTAACCAAAACCAAAATGGGGATTACAACATTAGATGATCCCCAATAAGAATAATCCATTAGGTAAAGAAATACTAATATTTATTTCTAAAATTAAACCAACAAAACCCAACGTTCAATAAATACCATTCAATAAATAATTCTCCTTAAAATCCTTTACTATAATCCAAACAAATATTGAAACCCAAAACAAAGAATAATTCGATTACTAAGTCTTCCAAATTAAATTGTATCTTCAAATAACATAGACTACTCTTAAATTCACATACTTAATCTAATTAACCTAATAAAATATTCACGATGATAGGTTCATCATTTCCATAAATAACCCAAATCACTATAAATCCACAATAAAATCATAGTTAAAAATCTACCACTACACCTCAAGTGAAATATTATAGTATTCTATTTCCCATAGTCATATAGTGTTCCCAACAGAGCAAACATCTTCCAAAATAACATATATCCCTTAATCAGCAAATCATTTTCCTATACTAAGGATATCCTTTTGATAAGACATAATATCCCAAATCAACTTATTATTGATCAATAAAATTATTTAATGAAAAAGAATTAGTCACACTAATGAGGTACTTCACGTAGTCTGGTGGTAGGCGATAAATCCCAATCGCACTCTGGTTGTGGGTTTGATTTCCCGTAGATTTTTCTGATTTGATGAGTTTTCCCACGGTCCGTGAGTTATATTTTTTCAAAAAATTATGTTTTATATCATTCCGAAAATGAGAGAAAATTTTCAAAATATTTATAACATAATTTATCGACAAATGTTATCTCATACCTCGCATTTTCATCCCAAAATTTAATAAATTGTAATTTCCTAAAATTCAAAGATAATATAAACCCAAATGGATATTTATAACAATAATAGAAAAGATAATTATTTCTAAAAAACTATTTTCTAAAAAAACTATAGGGTTACACATACAAAAGAAAATTCTTCCAATGTAATCCCATCAACAAAGATCATTAATATTTTTAAACATTTCTCTATCCATTTATTTCCACAGAGGATATTTAATGACTAAGAGGATTTCCTAAAGAATAGGGAATTCACTTGTGTAATGCCTAGGTCCCCTAAATTTTTGGAAAATTACTCTAAATGGAATCTTTATATCTTTTTTATTTTCATCCATAATACTCATCATTTTTCCTCAGCAATTCTTCACATTATTTCCTTCTTTCCCACACGTAAATACATTCTTTGTTCCATTGTGAAATTTTTCTAGGTGTATCCTTCGACATTTGATATATGATGTCAATTGATCTTTCTTTTATCCATGGTCTCCACTACTGTAGCCCTTATCATTCACCATCATTCTCTTCTTTTTTGAGTCCAGGAGTTGGTTAATATACATTTTTTTATCATATTTTTTGGAAAACTAATTCATAAAGAACACTATATATTAAACACCTACCAATATCCCATTTCGTTGCTCATTTCCACCACCATGCCCACCGTGTAAATCATGATCAATTTTACTATGAATTCTTTGGAATCCATCCATTTACTAATAGAAGAAAGAATAATGTGAGTCATAAAATCATTTATTAAATATAATAACCCCTTATTTTCCATCTAAAACACCTTAGGATTAACCAAGTTTATTTATTCTCATATTATATTAAAATCCTTCAAATTGTTTTGTAATGAAAATGTGAATTATCTGAAGCATATCTCCTAGGAGTGTCATAACCAAGAGTGCAACAAGACCCATTTTCGTGTACCAGGATACCCCAAGTCAATCTCGAAACTCTTTGACGGGTTTTTCACTCTTAGGTACATATGTTCCGGAGCCTCCTCTACAATCTTGTATCCATACAGGGATATATTTCATGTAAAACCCAAATAATATTTAAATTACCAAGTAGTTTTTTTGTTCTTCTATACTAATCCTCAATTTCTATCTTAGGGTAGTGTTTCCTATTTCGAGTTTTTTTAAATCTATCTTCCAAGGTTTGTACTAAACTTTCTCTGATACAAGCTGTAGCACCCCAACCCTACTTCCCCAAAATCAGTACATTATTACATAACATAGGCATGATACAAGGAATCATGTCCCAAAAGGCCGACCAGTTTTGTTGCCTTGGAAGTACTAGATACATAAATTTGTTTTACATTACATCCCAAAATAAAAAAGACAACATTGTTTCCCCTTTGAACACTTTTATATCCCTTAGCCTATTCATATAGGATAATCATAAAATATTTCTTTACAACAAGGAAAAAACAAATCATATGAATAGGGTGATCTTAGATGCACATAAAAGATAACAATATTGCGGAAACTATCATAAATAAGAACAAACATTTAAGGAAATTTATAAGACTAGAAAACAAGCCTTTTAAACATAAAATTCAATATAATATGGCAAAGATAAATCAAGTAATTCCATTTACTTATTCACATGGATATTATACTAGTCGAATAATCACATGTAATATCAATATCCAATTTCATAATGATGGAATGCATAATTCCAGACTTCCTAACCACATAGTCAAGGCCTTGTGCCGAGGTTACAAATATGATTTATTCAAGGCCCAGTGCCAAGACACTAGTTTGTCTAATGAGACCTACCGATGCATTGAGGTGCTATAGTGGGCTCCACCCATCACTTACTAAGTCCAATGCATTCCTCATACAAAAATGTTGAAACATAACATAAATATTCGTATTAAACTATCGTATGAGATGTCAATACAATAACCATAAACCATGAATTGTATAAAAATAGAACATCCACAGTCAAAAATTACTCATTCAATAAAATATGAATAATTTTATTTTAGTAAATTAACCTCAATAGAGAATAGTGAAGGATATTGATATACATGAAAATAATCATCAAAACTATTTGTTGGAAATATCACCTTTTTAAAAACATTTTAAAGTGACACTATTTGTCAATAATATATTTAAAATATATTTTTGAATCAATGGGTCCCATAGAAATTTGAATCTTTTAAAAGGAATTTTTATTTTAGAATATTAATTTCAATATAAATAAATCGTTAAAACCATTTTTAAAACATGGACATTAATGAGAATGATATATAAGAATAAATATTTAAAACATTTAAAATGATATTTTTGTTAGCATTCCTAACCAAATGAGAGAATCTGGTATAAAAATAATTTAGGTAATAAAAACATTATAATATCATGAGAATAAATGGATTCATGATATTCTATGTCGAATTATAGTATATACAGCATATAAAAGTGAATTGGCTCATAACCACAAACAAGTCTCAATGGAATGTAAGCTTAGATAATGTCCCTTATAGAGGATTTATCCTTAAGAGAAGGATAAATAAATGACATAATTATCTGTGAAAAATATAAGTAAACTCAATATGATGGGATTTTTAGTGTAAATCAATCAGAGGACATTAACACATATTCTAGTAAAAACAACACCAATGAATTGGATGTTTAACTCAATGAATGGAAATGGTGTTAAGATTACTGTTATCTAGTTCATATCAATGACTTGAGAAATTATCAATGGAGTGAATATCTGTACCAAATTATATCAAAAAAAGGAGAGTAAATTACTACATAAATAATAAACAGATATTTTATGCGTAGTCTAGGTGTAAAATAATCAATGAAGTATGCGTAAAGCCCAATGGGTGGAAATTGAAATTAGAAATTCTCTTACCGATTTGGTTACATACAAAAAAGACACCCCATGAAAGAAAGATCATAAAATGAATATTTAAATACCAATAAAATAAATTATATTACAATAATAATACATTCAGTGGCAGTAAAAACACCACAAAATGGAAATAGTGCCTAATATAGCATGAATCTCACGGGAATAAAAAGTGAGATGCAAAACCCTTAACATACTGTAATCAATCGAGTCGTATGAAACAAAAGTTAATAACCACTATATTAATCACTTAATGTCATTAATATAATGTTAATCATGATAATATATATCAAATTGTAATACACAATACACCACATGTAATAAATAAGTGGTGAATAATGGAAATCTCACGAAATTAAGAGTGAGATAAGAAACCCCTTACCATGTACATTTCTGTAGTATAGGGTAGGATAACCTCCTGTATAATACTGAAATCATTTTTATTAAATTATTAAAGAACCAAATACATAAATTTGATATCATATATTATCTTCTAATATTGGTTTCTTAATAATATTTCAATAGTATCATCTTTTCAGGTGTTAACTGATTCATTTTCTTTTATATTATAGGTTATGTAAGACATGTTTTTTATGGATATGATGTAATTGATTAATTTATAGAATAATATTATGTTCATTAACTTTATTTTTAATCATAAAATTAAAATTATTCTTGAATGGTTAGGATGGGGAATTAATCTCATCACTTTCGTGGAGACGGTAATCTGAACGTATGCACGAGAGACAATATCATTATATTGATGGTAAAATTGTATGTAATTGGATGGTATATAATATATAAAAAATCATTATCTGGTTATATTTATTATTTATAGTAGTTATACTCATTATTATATCCATCCAAATAATGAGGTGTTGGAATAACAAACTACACCACGACGTGGAGACGGTAAGCCGTACGTATGCACGTTTGGTGAATTTTTCATTTATAGGATGGGTAGAATAAAAAACAATTTTATACCATATTTCTAAAAACATCATATAATGTAGATGGTTCTGGGGTTATTATTTTGTTATCGGATCAAAGAAGAAAGATGAACTGTAATAAGAAAAGAAGTTTAATGAGGGTGGTGAAATTATTACCTCTTCATCGGGTGTTTTCATTTGAGTTGATCAAAAGGGGTCCTTAGGTTGGATTTTTGATAAAAGAAAGAAACATAGGTTGACGTGACATAAGTTGGGAGGATATTAGTTCAGGGGTTTACCAATCCAAATGACTTTGGAGGTGTGAAATTAAGAGAAGGGAAAGTACCCTTTTATAACAGAGGTGAAGGTCAATTAAAGAAAACCAAGAAATATAGTTTTATAATAAAATCATTTTAGGTTACTAATGGATCCAAAATGATTTACTTTGAATCTAATATGGGGAAGGGCCGAAAACCTCTCAACCCATAGGTTTTACACATGTTTAGGTGACCATTTTGACCTTATATTTTAGATTTATCTCATAATTAAATAGTTTAACTTTTACTCTCCCTTCTTGTATTCTAACACTATATGGTCAATAAACATACTCTAAAATTTCAGGAGAACCGAAAGTGGTTCATTAATAACATATACACTATTATTTTAGACCTTTGGTTTAACCTTATAATTTTAGGAATATTATATCTACCAATAATAAATTATTTTTTTAAAAAACTCATTTTTGTAAATTTTGGCATTATTTAGTATTTTGTTTGTAGAAATCATAAGTGCATGATTACATAAAATTTTATTAATCAACCCTAACATGACATATTAACCTAAAAATTAGTGTAATTCATCAAAAGTATGAAATTATATTTATTTTTGTATTTATGATATCAATTATTTTAATCATTCATTAATAAGGTAATCACTGCATCATCATTGTCTCATAAATAAATTTAATTATTTAATGTCAAAAAATTATAAATAATGTACCATTATATAGGAAATATTTTTAGATTTATAATGAATATTTATATTTGAGTTTATCTAATGTGTATCCTTATATTTAAAATGGTTCTGTTATTAAACATTGAATTTAACTCTTTTAACCCTTCTTTAAATAAAATAATAATAAATGTCCTAATATAATCCAAGTTGACCAAAGAGGATAATATTTTATTCATTAGTTTATTTGGTCTAATTACAGTTATCCAATATAATTAGGAGATGTGTTAGGGTAATTATAATATCATACTTACCCTTAATTACCCTATTTACTTTTAACTGTGGTAAATAAAAGTCAAAAGTTACTATTCACCAAAAAATATTTTCATCATATTAAACCAAATTTTACTTAGTGAAGTCAAACCATGACTCTCAGAATTTTGAAATTCAACTCATAGAAGTGGTAAAATTATGTTTTATGCAAATTTGAAAATTCTCTTAGAAGGTGGGTAAAATATAGTAAATGGTTCAGCATAATTTTATACATCTAATTTTATTATATAATGACTCTTATGTATTACATCGGACTTATATAGGTATTAGATATCTTTTTTTAATTAAAATAATTTCAAATAAAATAAATTATTATTTAAATAAATTTTTTTTAAACTATAACGTAGAGTTTTTCATATTAATCACAAATTGAATGATTTCAGAAAAATACCATAAAATCACCCAAAGATAATTTTGATATTCTAAATTAAAAAACAAATTTAATTTTACAAAATTCAAATCATATAAGTTTCAGTAATGAATTAAAAATTAATTACAGTTGTCGAAGTTGAAAAGCGGGTTATAAAAATGTAAAAACAATCAAACGATTGGCATGTATTTATGTCAAATATAAATGTGAAATTAAATATAACTACCTAAATTGTATTAAATGATAAAAATATAATCTAATTATACTTCCAAACCACTCAAATGCATAATTTTACAATTTAAATTATTTCGATTAAAAAAATTTTCATCAATTAAAATTTAATTTTTCTCAGTATACATCCAAATATAAAAGTTATCAGAAAAGAACATAAAATTTTTTCAAAATAAAATTTTATGTCTATTTTTGAAAGAGAAATTAAATCTCATTGAATTGAATATATTAAAGTGTCAAATATTGATTTTATAAAGGGTTTTCTATTTTATTGTGTTGAAGTGGAATTTTTTTAAAAATAAATCTTTTATTTGAAAAAATGAATTTGTTTTTATATTTTATTTAAGAAACACATAATATGGATTTTAAAATTATATAAAGATAATAAAATTCAAAATTCAGTTAATACTTTTCATAACTCCTTTTGAACCACCAGTTTTGTTAGTCATGGTGTGCTTAAACTCGGTGTTTTGTGTAGCGTATTCTATTGAATTACTTTAAAAAATAACAAACTATGAAATCTTGGGGTGTTACCCATTAGAAAAACAATTCCATATTACCATAAAAACACACCACAAAGAAACAATTATAGTGGGACTTCCACCAATCCTGTTCCCCCCATTCTCAACTAGCGTTAACTATTATTCACAACCCATAATGGTGGTTCTTCAAACCACTATCCATCACCTTTTATATTGAGACTTCCCATCCACTTCCCAAATGGCGGTTCTTCCAGCCACTATCCGTCACATTTCATAGTGAGACATCTCGCCAACTTCCACAGAACCAACACAATCCAAAAAAATCAATAAACCATCAAGAAAAAATCTCCATGGCCACAAAATAAGAACACACCCATTTCCAAAACATGCCAATTCACTTCAATAAATCACTCATTTATTGAAAACACCCTATAATTAACTTTCCCCACCCCAAATAAACTTCCATATAAAAAATCATTATTGAAAACAATATTTCACATAACATTTTTATAATCTTCCACTAACGATTTTAAAATCATCATTTTAAAATTACACAACAAATTCCCTTTGGAATAATAACCCAATTTCCCAAAAATCCCCTAAAGGATCACCAAATAGATTTCCAATAAAATTCGCACATAATTATAACAATTAATTTTAAAAAACAATTTAATTTTATAGATAACTACTAGATCTAACTATGTGGAAGTTAGAGGGAATCCACCTAACATTAGGGTTCTGGAAAAAATGATGCACGAACAACCGCACCACAAATCTAGTGATCACACCCCTGAAAAAACACTAGATATCCTTCTATATCATCTAAAATCCTTAAAATCAAAATGCAAGGCAACCAAAAATATAGATATAAAATAAAATTGTGGTATATCTATAAAACCGAGAGAGAAGGAGATGTAGATCTTGAGGAAAAAATAGTGAACCACAAGAGGAGATATACCTGAGAAGAACCATCTTCAATCCCCCAAGAATCCCATTCAATTTGCTTCCAAAACATATGGGAGAGCACCTCCAACCATTGATAACTTAAAAAACCGAGTGGGGATCATTTGGGAGAAGATATGGAGTGAAATAGGTTATTACCAAGGGAGACCAAATTTAAAATCACTCTTTTTAAGTGGCAGTATAGTTGGCCCACATATTTTGGAAAACTGTGTGCTAACCACGTGCAGGCCACTCTCAAGAGAGATGGGGTCCATATGGTTTCCTCACATGGTTTGGAAAACCTTGAATAGGTCACATGAATCATATTGTCTCCCCCTACACAGTTTTATAAAGAACCCATATGGTTTCTCCTAATCATTCTCAAATTGGGCACCCTTAAAAATGCCTCCAAAATTTTTCAAAACCCATACAAACACATCCACCCTCTTCCCATCTCATCTCAAGATTCTTGAACACATAAAAATGCATAAACAAAGGCTACATACCTCAAACTGTACTATATGTGAGGTTGATTCCTACACATATAAAATGAATTATGTATCATTTTCCTAAAATATCAAATCAATCTAAATGTGTTTTTTTAGTTTTTAGTTTTTCAAATTTATTTATTTACTGAAAAAAATGTCAATTTTAAATAGAAAGACACAATTAGAGTAATATTAGCCACGCCATTTTTTTGAGGTCATGATAATTAAAGACTATCGAAATTATCTTATTTATCATTTTCAAAATGTATTTAACCAATCAAAATTTGTTTTCTCAATTTTGAATATGTACCTAGTTGTTTTTACACAAATGAAATTCTGAACTTGAAACACACACATTGAGATATAACGGTCACATAGTGTGTTGGTTTTCCATGATACTGATTCTTAAAAACCAAAAAATTACTTGTAAATTTTATTTCCAAATTATTGTGACAATATGAGTGTGTGTTAATGTTTTTCAGAGAGTAACGCATAGTTTGAATTTAAAAGTAAATTTTAAACTGATAACAGACACATCAACTCATACTATGGACCCAGTGTATCAGATTGAGGATAATATTATCCCTAATTTTGAAAAATTACATTTGGATCATATTTATAAATATCAGAAAAAATGAATGGTATTTCTTATTATAGAGTTTCACTTTTGTTTTTTTGACTAAAATGTGATTTTAAACTGAAAACACACACATTGAGTCATATCAGTAAAATCATGAATCGTATTAATGTGAGACTAATTACTAAATATCATAAATGAAATATAAATAATTTTCATAAAATATCAATATAATCAAAAAAAATTACTCAGTTTTTTTTGATTGAAATACTTTTTGAACTAAAATGTCAGTTTTAAACTTATAGCATACACATTGATTCATACCTATAACATCATCTATCAGTTTGATGTGAGGTTGATTACTATACATAAAAAATGAAATATTAATCATTTTATTAAATTTTCAACACAATAAATTTGTTTTTAATGGTTTTTAGTGACCGACATACATTTTGAAAAAAAATGTCCTTTTTAAAATGATAATAGAAACTTTGAATCATACTAAGAAAATATTGTATCAAATTTTTCTTTAGATGATTCATAAATGAAAAAATTTACCTTTTTATATTTTTTATATTTTATAAAAAAATATAATATTTTCATTCTATTTTGACTAAATAACATTCCTTTTTTTAGAAAATTTAATCATTAAATAAAAAGAAACACTAGGTGTCAAAATGGTCACATTGGGAATCAAATTGAGGTGCGAATAATTACTACACATAAAAAATTAAATATATATCATTTTCATAGAGTATAAAAACCGTATGAATTTTTTTTAGTATGTCAGCAGTTTGTTTTAGTAAAATGTCATATTAAACTGGTAACATGCACTTCGAGTAATATTAGTCACATCGTGTGTCAGTTTTATGTGAGAGTAATTCATATATGTAAAAAATGGGATATAAGTCATTTTCCATAATTATAAAGACAATATGAGTATTATATATCAATTTTTTTTGTGAGTGGCATGTGTTTTGAACTAAAATGTCAGTTTCCAAATGATAACACACACATTGAGGAACATTAGGCACAATGTGTATTAGAATTATATTTGGAGGATTCCTACATATCAAAAATTAATTATACATGATTTTAATGAAGTATACAAAAAATTTATATTTGGTATCTCTTATTTAATTAATTTAGTTGTGGTTTTTACTAAACATAATGTCAATTATAAATAAAAAGACACACCTGGAGTCATACTGTCCACCCCATGTGTAATATTGATGTGAAACTGATTCTAAAACATAATAAATTACATAATAATATATTTACTAAATTATCGAAAAAATATTAATGTGTTTTCAGTATTTTGAGTATGTTATGTGTGCTTTAAAAAAACATATATTATAAACTAAAAACAAACATTTTGAGTCATACTGAGTACATTGTGTATCAGATTATAGTGTCGTTGGTTAAGTATGTGGGGTTTTGTTTTCTTTCAACTATCTATAATAAAGAAATACATATTGGAAAAGATTCAATTGGTTAGAATAGAAAACCCCATGCTACCAAAAACACTACACAATTCTGGAAGAATGGGGTTTCCTCTTTATTCCAATGGAAAAAATGTTCCCTATTTTTGGCTTGTTACATATAGTTTAATGAAAAATTGGAATTCCCAAAAGATATGCTAAAAAACCAAATATATATTAGAAGAAAGTGATAATGAAATTAATAAAAAAATGTACATAAAATGTTGAAAATATTAATTAAATAAGTAGTAGGAGATCACATTTTCATGATGTATGTATACATTAATGACTTATTTCCTTGTTTCCATTATGTCTGTTGTGGCCTCAAAGTTTAATCTCTCTTTATCTAGAGTAGATTCGAACAAAACACCAAAGGAAAAGAAAAATATTCCATATATATTTCAATATAGTTCTTTTGTTAATAATATTGTAAAGAGATAAATGAAACATAAAAATGAAAAACAGCAATACTAAAATATCATTTTAAACAGAAATCATATAATTTTAGTCATACTGGGTACATTGTGTATTTTAAGGATATGTTGTTGATTCCAAAACACCAAAAATTTATTATTTCTTTTTTTCCCTAAGGTATTAAAACAATTTTAATGTGGTTACATGGTTTTGAGTATATCAGTTTAATTTTTTACTATAATATCATTTTAAATCAAAAACAATCACTTGGAGCCATACTAGTCAAACTCTGTGTTGGTTTGATGTTAAACTGATTCATACACATTAAAAATGACTTATAAATTGTTATCCTAAATTTTCATGATATTATGAAGAATATTTTTTGGTTTACAATGATTGAAATATATTTTGAACTAAAATGTTTATTTTAAATTGATAACAAGATCTTTTATTCATACAATGAACATACTGTATTGAATTGAGGTGAATCTCATTCATACATGTCAAAAATGACTAAGGTATAATTTTCCTAAATAATCAAAATAATCTGAATGTTTTTTCTCAGATTGGATTATGTCAATTTTGTTTACTAAAATGCTGATTTTAGAACTAAACAACACAATTTGATAATTACTGGTCACATTGTTCCTCTGATTGATGTAAAGTCAATTCCTATATGTGATAAATGAATTATATAATCCTTTACAAACATTGTAAAAGAATATTAGATATTTGGATCGATTTTGGCTATTTGAAATACATTTTAAACAAAAATGGTATGATTTTATTGAAAACATCCCCTTTAGGTGAAATCAACCACATTGTGTCTCAATTTGAATCATAGAAAATTCCTACATATCAAAAATAATTTTTGGATAATTTTCCTAAAGTTTGAAAATGACCCTTTCTTGTTCTCTTTGTTTTAACTCTTTGATGTATGTTATAAAGATCAATAAAATTTTTTATTGAAAACATGTGCATAGATACATACTGAGAACATCTAGTGTCAGATTAACATGTGGTAAATTCCTATATGTGACAAATGAATTATTGATCATTTTACTAAATTTACATAACTATTCAAACATTTTTGCATATTTTTTCTTATTTGATATATTTTTTAAACTAAAACGACGCTTTTGTGATGAAAAAACATTATTCTATTCATACTAACCACATAAGGTGTATTATTGATGCCCAGTCAATTACTATACATGAAAAATTAATTATGGATACTTTTATAATAGTTTAAAAATAATTAGTACTAATTTTCATAGTTTTTATAATGTGGTGTGTGTTTCAAAATAATGTCTAAATTTTACCAAATTAGTATCAGATAAAAATGATAAAGAAATTAACTAAAATTATTTGATAAAATGATGGGAAAATTAACTAAATTAGTAGTATGATTTCCACTCTACATGATGTGTATATACATTGTGATACAGTATGTTTTTCTCATTAATTTCTAAACAAATTTATTTCTTCTATTATAGTTATCCTTTAGAAACATACCATAAATAATATACAAGCTTCTTGATACTAGGGATTCACATACCAAATATATTTCTAATGTAATATCTCGTACTATATAAATAAATATTTGGTGACAAACAAAATTTCATATTAGAATACATTTTGAAACAATGCATTCTACCCACTCATTTTTAAATAATATTTCTTCTTATTTTGAGTACATATATTATCATATATCATTGTAGTAATGATAAAATACAGATAGAAAAGATTAAGAAATATTTTTAATGAAATTGTACTTAGATTCGAAAATTACCTACATGGGATTGATAGCCTTTAATTGTTTTTGATGTCTTTCATAAAATTGAAAAAATAATATCCAAAATCAATGTTTCTATAATTATTTAGAAAATGTTGAAAAACTGACCAAAATAATGAAATTATTTTTATATATGTTTTGGTAGTTAAATCATTATATACATACAATAATATTTTTCCAATTGATGTAGTCCATAGGCTTATTATATTCAGTAACCAACTATATATCATGATTTGAGCTATATTTTTTGACCTCCCAGTAATGATGAAAATATTGTTAAAACACATAATGAAAAATATAATTTTATGTTTCTCTATTAAATTATGATTATAGTGAATTAAAATTCACAATACACATCATGGGTGGTCGATTATATAGATATCCATGGATTGGATACAATAAAATAAATATCTGGGTTATCCAGATTGATTTTGATCAACAAAAAGTTCTTACTAAAAACAAAAAAAAACATATACATAATGAAAAAAATAAATAAATATATATTGTATGAATAGATTAAACAGTTGTTCCTCTGTATTTTATGAATAAAAACGGTATGTATTCTATTATTTTCTTCTAAAATTACGCTTTTAGCATATATTTTTTTCTTACCAATTTATTTGTACAATAATAATAATTCATCCATAGAAATAATACAAGGAATAATGAATCCAAATCATGATTCAGAAGATTTTATCATCAAGTAGTAGTAATATAATCACCACTACAAAATATTATTATCTATCAACATTAATGAACATATAAGATACTTTTTTGGAAATATGTATTATGAAAATGTACATTGTGTATGAATTCAAAACTGAGACACCCATTCATTCAAACCTTACAATTTCATTTTTAATAATGATACCAACTACATATATAGTGACGTTTCCAAATATATCATATTTATATATACATTAGAAAACATCTTCAATAATTTAATTTGGTCTCTACATGAATAATTAATGGTAATATAAGTTTCATTGTAACTTGTGGGGAGAAGGTACTCCCAGAAGGTCCATTTTTTTGTGGTTGATTCACATGATATCTTGATCCAAACATTCGTTCCCCTATTTCTTTATTGATCTATAATGTGATACCTCACATCAGAACAATTTTCATAATTTATTATATGTTTTTCATTTAAAATTTTAATGTCATAGATCATGTATCATAATGAGGTTAGATAGGAAAGCTATGAATATTCTTATATAATCGTTACCTGTTGTAATATCGTGATCATCAATTGGAATTGGAAAATCAATGGTCAGGTCTTGAGATACCTATGTATCCACTATCATATAATATTTCGGTAAATATCTTTTTGTATATTTTATCATGATTTATTATACATCATACCCCTCATAACAAAGAAGTGTGTGGTTGTTCATAGATAGAAATCACATGAAACTTTACCATGAATAATATTATTATAATAAAGCTTACGAATTTAATTTGTTTAGAATTTAGGATTATAAGAAAGGATAAAATGGATTTACATAGATAATGTATGTGTTTTTGTGTAAGGACATGCCTCAAAGATATAAGGTTCACTTGGTTATTCATGTGTTAATCATTGATCAAACACAGTTCACTCGGATCCTTTTATATATATTAATAATTCAAATGAGACCAATGAACAATAATTTTAAAAGAATATACATTCAACTATATCCATTTCACCATATTATATGTATCTTCATGTGTTTTTTTCTCAAAATATGTTCTAGGAGACACTCTAAAACACAAACCTCTAATGAAACCAAATTGTTCCAACTGATTCAAAGCTACATAATGTAGTTTTTCTTTTGGTAAGTTAGATTCTGAGTCTTGCGTCTACTCTGAAAAGAAAACATATGATCATAAATATATATCTTCATGTTATACTATAATAAAAAATATTTAATTACTATAATTTCATACTTACAATATATTCTAATATTGACTTACTATATTCATTAACTAGTTTACCCTCCTTATTTACACGCGCCTCCTCCCAGAACACATGATAATAGGTGGATGTGACTTTAAATTTTGGTTCATCAATCTGCATTAAAAATGGAACATGTATTGTTTCATATCACATAATAAATTTATTGTTTTTTAAAAATACATACCAATTTCTTCTCTAGCGAAGCATACCATATTATTTAATTACGATAGGGGTAAATTAGTTTTTATACATGTTATTTTTAATGATCAATCAATTATTATGTTATAAATTACCATTATTAAATTTAATTAGATAAAATAAATAATGTAAAATTATATATTATTATCTACAATATAGAAAAATTCATTTTTCATCATGATGAGCTATGAAATTATTCTAGGTTGTGTTCTTTATAATGTTTGAATAAGTTACTAGTGGGTAGATCATTACATTACCCTTAGAATAACTAAGACAAAACCTATTAAAGTGTGTCTTAAATAATTTAGGGTGTTTTCCAATGGACATTAAGACATAATTATTAAGGAAATCATTTAAAATAATAGAACTCTACAAGGAATAATGAAAATTAATTCGGTGTTTTTTATATTATTTTTTGGTAAAATAAATAAATTAGACCATAACATTACCTTTATTTCATCACAAAGGGTTTTCCTTCAATATAGGCTAGACATGGTACCACAAATATATATCAATCGGCACATTCATCCTCACTATAACCATAACATAACTAATGAAAAATGACTTTTTGTGGTAAACAGGTTGGCCGTATTGGCTCTAGAAATCCTAAAATTTTATACCTTTCCATCATGAATAGATAATTTAAAAAAACATAAATGTTTTATTATTATTATCTTTCATCAAAATGTTGTTGATCTCCAAATAATAATATAGTTTCAACATCAATTACATGTTATTCACCAATATTGGTAACACTATCATTTACAGAAGAAATTATCTTTATGAGGTTTCAAACATTAAATTTAGATTATGTTAATATAGTATAGAACCATAATATTTTGAAGAAAATCATATCATATTAATAAATAATTTAACATTCACATTGACTTCTCTTTATTTTTCATAACGGTTGAAGGGATTTGGATATACTATGGAGGATCCAAATAACCTTCTATATTCCCCTCTAAAAAATAATTCATTTTATACATTGTGACAAACATTAACTGATTATAATCTCTCATTGAAAGGTTAATCCTTTATTTAGTTTTCATTAATCCCTACAGTTGTTTTAGTTTCCTGTAGGATAATCGACCTATTTTTTTGATATAAGACACAAAATAATTTCACTAATTTTGATACCATTATAAATCGATTTTTCTTTTCCCCTTTTACACTATAAATTCTCCTTCATGAATCCCATTTTATCAACTTTCAATAAACTCATATTTCCAACCCATTTTAAATTGATAATATTCACGTTAAATTTTATATAACTCAAAACATATATTAGTTTGATAATTCTGAAATATGATATATTCTGGTTAATTTTATTGGTATCGTTGGAACCAAATTTTGTATATCATTCACCAAAAGTGTAACTCCAATTTTTTTAATTGTACTATATTCATCATTTTATTTTTTATTGAATGTATACCCACTGATTAAAAAATATTTCTAAGAGAAAACATGTTCATCTGGTCCCTATAAATCAATCAAAGGCATTTTGAAATTGAATTTGGATTTTGTGTTAATTCATTATAAATGTTTTCTATGAATCATCCTATAAACAATTGAAAATTAATATTTGATATCCATTATTAATCCCTTGATGGATTCAAATATCATATAATTTCATTATGGAATCAATGTTTAAATCCACATACTCACTATTTAGTAAAATGTAGGTGTTCTTGATCCCAATATTTTATAGTAATTATATATATAACTATTACATAAATACATTCACTACTATGGCGTCCTATATAACATAAATTGGTAGACTAGTCCAATAAAACATCTAATAGTTAATCGGTACATAATTCAAAAGATTCTGCAAGAATATGTTATACAAAATTATAAACATCTGGCTAACATTGATTTTAGATACACCCCTTGAAAATCATCATATACAATTAAATGGAGAATATATATTAATAAAGGAAGGGAACACAACATTAAACATTTATAACCAAGTAAACCATCCAGTGAACAATTATAACAAACAATGATGATGGGGAGAAAATCTATAATTCATATAATATGACTCTAACCATCTTATTCCTGATTGTAATCATCATAAGGAAATTAAGTTTACTATATATGGATTTAAAAAAGTACTATAGTATAGTTAATGTATGTCATTCTTGTAAATGATGAATTCAATGTAATGTTATGGGTATAAAATCTTGTACCATATAATGACAGTCATGTGATTTTAGTCCTTGAAACTTCACATTAGTAATTGAAACAAATTTAATGATATTTTAGGAATACCCATTTGAGACTTTTAAACTATTATTGAAGATTTTGAAATTGAAATTTTTATAATCTGGATAGTGTGTAACTTGTAGGTGGAAGAAAATTTGGCCCTTTACTCATCACTCAAGGAAACTTTTCCCTTATCCTCATTTCAATCATGTCTCATGTAGACTTGATGTCATATTTTTTTTTCTAGAAAAATATAGTAATGTTCCAATACCATTATCAGATAAATTTTTTTTATATTTATGACATCAATATAATGTCAGAGATACAAACAATTACCATCCAAAAATAAAAATTAAATTAATCACTTTTTATAACCTGATTTTTTCAGGGTTTTCCTAAACTATTAATAATAAATAGTTTCAATATCTTTTACATTGTAGAATAGTTGATCACCCATTAGTGGACATAGTTTTTTACATTGTTCAGTATTACCATAAAATATTATTATCCAGGATCATTATTTATTCCATCGATGTAAAAACAATTTACTGACATAAAAACACAAACTTGTTCGAATATTTCAACCCAACAGAGTGTGTGGATTTTTCCCAAATTGGACACCCTAACATTCCTTTAATTCTATAGCATGAAAAATGTACGTGGTAATGTAAATAATTTTTGAATACCATAAAAGATTGAACTGAATGTGAATTATTCACATATATGAGAATCATACATTGAATCACCTATATCTCAAATCAATTTCAGATATTTCATCAATGGATCCAAATAGAAATCAATATCATTGCCAGGTTGATTTGGTCGAGATACAAGTTGATATAACATAATTTATTTTCACTTCATGGATAACCATTGATGAATATTATAATTTACCAACTTGAAGGGGCATGTATATTGAGTATATCTATAAACACCAAAGGATTGATTCCATCTATAGATTATGTAAGATTGATGTTTCTCTATTCATTTCCAAATTCAGGATACTCATAATCGATTTTCATCCAACAAGGATTGTCTTCTAGATGACATAGTTTACTATAATTAGTATTTATTTGGGCATTCCATGTCAATTGTATCATCATTTTCTAACATCCATATAGTCTTATAAACCATGTAATGATAGTAATGTAACAACCATCCTTCCATTCACTTGATTCATCATTAATGTATCACTATATTACTCACATAGCTTATTTTATGAGTGCTTCATGGTCTTTTCATAACAAAATAAAATAAATTGGAAAAGAATGTATTTTTTTATAACATTCATATTTTACATAGAAATATTTTAGTGGAATATTTTAAATAAGGAAGTTAATTTTATTATGGTAGTATATCATTAAGAATACCATGTAATCTATAAAGTTGGTGTCACTCCATATGTTTCCATCATTAAAATTATATAACTTAAATATAGAAACAAATGTTGTGTAATTAGTGAAACTAGTATACAATGGTCTCTTATAACATCATTTTAACTTCTCAATAAACTTTTAAAAATCATTAAGTACATCATATATTTCTATTGTCGTTTGATCTATATGATAATAATCATCATTTTTCCTAGTATTCATATCTAATGACCCTTAAACTATAATGTAATAGTAATTAGTGTGTTCATTTAGTTTTTCACTATGTTTAGTACCACATTTATAGCTCCAATCTATTCTTAACCAATTCAAATTCTCCGACAACTCTTATACACAAATTTTTCTTTAATAAAAACAGTGTCAATATAGATATAGGATTTGAGAATGGTTTATTCAGGCTCTTTTTTAAACATGATTAACTATTTTTATCCATATTCACACTCTTTTAACATATAATATTAATGAATTAATTTTTAATTCATTTCCATCCTATTAGGTTAAAAAATTAATCATTTAATATGAAAAATAAATGAATAAACATAAGATATTCGTAATCAAAGGATAATGTTATAAATAATTATAATAAGAGGAAACTAACAATGGATTGATTCTTATAATTTTTGTATGATTCCAATGAAATTGTTAATTGAATGTTAGAAAAGAATTAATCCGCTTGTGGAAGGTGTCATCCACTAAATGTGTTCAATGATGATCGGGGTTACCTATTATGAGATGTATACTGATCAATGTAGTTCAAGAAACATAGGTGCATATCTAGATGATATAGGAGATGATTCTAAAGTAAAAAAATCAATAATTACTATTTGAGAGATTACGATGATGGGGATGAAATATGTATTTTCAAATATAAAGATCTTCCGGTTGGGAGTTGTGAATAACTAGGAATCCATTCAAAGTTTGTTTCCAAAATATGAAAAAAGTAGTAGAAGTAGTCAGGTCCCTACATGGGTCTCCTTGATTGTTGTGATCGTGATAAGGATCAAAAAATTGGTATTATAAAAACTCATGTCGTGAATGTATTTGATGTTTCAACATTCAAAGGGAGACATAAATTATTCCATGAAAAGGAAAGGACTTTTTTCTAAGGATTTAATATCAAAATTTCATAACATCCAACAACAAAATGTAGTAATTCTAAGATTGTTTCTATAGAATTTCCATGTGGGAGTCTAATAACTGGGGGGGAGTTGATGTTTACAAATTTCATTACATAGTAAATAGTGGTTCATGGGGTGTTTCATTGACACAATGAGTGGGTATTTAAAGGAATGATAAAGACCTGAAGAACTTCACTTGTAAGCAGATAAATTTCATATATGATTAGTTCGATGATCTAGAAAAAGTATCATTCAATCGAATTAATACATGATTTTTTACAAATAATAAGTATTTGTAAAAACATTATCATGCTTTCTGTTAATTATGAAATATTAAGAATTATTCTTATCCACTTCATGTACCTATGTTTCTTCTCTCATTTATTCACATTTACCATATTCTAATACAATTTACATCATTATCAACGGATTTCAAATAATTAATTCATGAATAATTAATTTTATGTAGTTATTTAATTTATAATTAATGTTATTTTGGTTAATGTTACAAAATTTTCTTTTTAGAAAATATTTCTTATTTTATTATTATTTTAATTAATAAAATGGGGGTTACAATTCAAATTTTTTCTAAGTTGTAATTTTAATTTATTTGTGGTTTTATTATTAAAATGGTTTGAATTATGAATAAAAAACAAAAATATTTATTATATGAAATGAAAAATTTATGACTATAACATTCATTTTTTGTTTTTGAGATCAATAGTTAGTATTTTTAAATTTTTTTCATTATAATAATTTTTGGAGTAGATGTTATTCAAAAATTTTCTAATTCGATGTTAATTAGAAATAATAATTTTTTTAAAGAAATTATAATATTTAAAGTGTTATTTCACTAAAAATACATTTCATAAATATATTTATATTCAAATAATTTTATAATGTGTATTAATAAAAAATTATTATTATCTTTTGGATTGTAATATTTATGTCAAAAAACAAACCAATATATAAAATGTTGTGGTTGGAATGATCGTGGCAGAAATGTGGGATGTGATGGTAATTAAGTTAGAAAAAGTGTTCTAAAGGTTACTAGATCATGTTAAATTATAATGTTGGTTACTAAAACACACAATTTACTATATTGATATCTATATTTCTAAGATATACCAAGATTCCTTACATTTTTCTTCAATTCCTTTATCCTCTCAACCATTTTATGTTTTACCAATATTTTATTTTATATCATTTTTTTACATCATATTTTTATCCTTAGCAATAATTTTATTTAATTTTAATCCATGATATTAATTATATTCTTATTATAGAAAATTGACTCTTCATGCATTATTAATCCCTTGAATTCACATACAAAACTTGATTCACAATCACTACTACCCCAAAAAATCTCATTGGTCCCCAAAAACTATTGGCTACTATTTTGGGTCTAAATATACATTTGGGGAATGATTTAACTATTTTTTTATTCAGAGAAATCATTTTTATTCTTTGCATAAAATTTATAATGACTCGTTAGTAGGTCTGACCTTTCATAAATAAAATAACAAAAAAATTACTAATGTGTAATGAAAAAAAATGTAAAAATCCTAAAACTCGCCTTATAAATGTATAAATAATTAGAAATATGAAACTCGTAGTGAAAAAAAATTATGGAAGGGAATTAAAACCAAATAGAACCTCATATTGAGGGAAAATAGAGGGAAATTAGAGAATATAACCAAATGATTGTGGATAACCTCTAGTAGTTGATACGTTAATGCTGGGACTGATCCCTATTCTATAAGAAAACAAATATTACTAGATTTAGGTTATTTTATGGTTATTAATATCCCAAAGTACATGTAAATTAGTAAAATATATTTTTTATTTCCATCAATGATTTTATATAGTGTTTGATAAAAAAATACATTGGAGGAAACCATTAAGGATGTCTCAACATAGTATAGATTTTTTTTTCATAATCGACACTAGTAATAACAACATTTAATTTAATTCATCATTTTAAAAAGTGAAATGTTAGTTGTAAATGAGAAAATTTGTATATAACGTTTTTATAAATAATTAAATATGGAAATGAGAAAAAATATAAATCTAATCCTAACAGAAACCATTTATAGAACCAAATTATCATAATAATTTCAAGACATTAACATTAATAAAACCATTATAGTTTTCAAGAGTGATTATTGGGTGTATATATATATATATATTATTTTCATATAAAAAAATACAAAATAGATATTAAACTCAACTACTAAATCGCCATTGAATCAATCTTTTCCATAAGGCATGGTTGGTTTGTTTAATCATAACTAAATCAAGTTAAATTTGAAATAAATGATGCCAGTTATTGAATTTGTTTGAGGTTAAAATAATTTCAATCATGTTATATGAAAATTATCCAAGGTGATATGTCATGTGGAGACCCATTCCCACAGGTTGTCTATAAAATATAATGATTCAAAAAAAATACCCAATGGTTCAAATTCTTACTAATTATATGTCAAGAGAAAGGGGGTGACAATATAAGAGTATGGTGTTATGTGACAAGATATAATATGGGGTACTATATTTCAATTTCAATAAATTTTAAGAAAATGTATGATATAGGTTAGTAGGGGATCGCTAAAGATGAATTTTTAAAGTCAGGTTCACCCTAAATAAGAAATATAGAGTGATGAACTATGCATAAAATTTTGATGAAAAATTGAATTAATTTAATCTTTTATATAAAAATTCAATTGGAAACCATTCGTTGATATTTTTAATATATAATAATATTTTTAAAAAAGTATTTTTAAAATAGAGGAAAACATGTTATATGAATACCCTAAGAATAAAATGGTGAGTTGAGAACAACTAAAAATATTAATAGATATATTTTAAAATTATAAATGGCCACCATAATACCTAAAACCATGGAACTATAATTTCCTAATAATAGAAACCAATTCACAGAAAACCACTTAAATTTATAATAAAAAATTACAACTAAAAACATATATTAAAGAAATGAATTATATTCATAAAACTGTAATGGATTACTAATCAATGAAAAAATTGGATTACTATTAGATCCTCCCCATAATCTGAATTCTCATCCCTAATAACATTCATAAGATATTTACATGAATTTATACAACCACTGTGTCTAAAATATATACATTGTAGCACTTACTACACATCTGACCTCCACATCCAAATCGACCACATGTCACCAAATCCAACAAATCTTAGATCCCAAATAATCTATGCATAACCTTATTTTAATTACCCAACCCCAGATGCCCAGAGTTGGGGCCTTATTTTATTAAATTGGTTTATAAACAAGAAATATGAATCATGATGGAATGATTATTTTAGTAAATTTGGAAACAAGATACAAACATAAGTTCAACATTACAACTTGAAAGGAATTACAACATTGAAA
This sequence comes from Viscum album, assembly GCA_963277665.1. NCBI lineage: Eukaryota > Viridiplantae > Streptophyta > Magnoliopsida > Santalales > Viscaceae > Viscum > Viscum album. Next base: position 1,287,041,121 of record OY728133.1, read on the forward strand.
TTCTAATGAATAAATCCATATCTACTTGGTTATCCCTATAGTTCATTAATAAAATTCTTCCTCACATCCTTGGAAAAATAAATAACAAGAAATATGTGATATAAAATGTTTATTAATGGTATGAAATACAATGGAAGGCATCATAAACATAAGAATTAGGCATTTTGATTATCTAAAAACACATGCATTTAATGAAGGAACATGATCATAATATGCCATGAATATGAGGTGAATAAATAATGCCATTGTAAAACATAATCATTGGTATTCTAATAGTTTATTAACAACATGAAATATTAATTACTAGTTTCATAATGAGGGAATTCATAATGGAAGAAATCATAACCATTCTGTAAAGGCCTTATACCGAGAACATAAATTACCATTTTTTCAAGGCATCGTGTGAAGACGGTAGTTTGTCTCATCAAACCTACCAAGTCGTCGAGGGGATATTGTGGGTCCAACTGATCCCTTACTATATCCAATTAAATCCTCATAGGAATGGACAAAACATGATTAGTATTCACATTCATATTAAAACTATCAAATGAAATTTAAATAACATTCCCAATCATTAATCATAAAAACTAACCATACTGATTAATGTGGTAAATGGTATCAATATAAAACATCTATTGTCAAACTAATCAAAAAACCCTGAACACAATATTTTAGATGATATCATAAAAGATTCACCTTAATTATGTAAAATATTCAACAAGGATGTTAACATAAAATAAGATACTTTTAGATGATTTCAACGAAACTTTCTTGAGTAAATAATCCTTAAACACTCATAAGTGTCACATACCACCCTGAAACATTCAAATCATTATACTTTAGAAGGTAATGAAAATAAGGATAATCTTGATATGATATATCATATAGAATTACACACACCAGAGGAACTGAATAATTAGTGAATAAGGCATTTATCTCATAAAAGATAAAGTGAGATGAGAAAAATCATTTTTACTTTAGAAAGAAGTTTTGTTTGGGAAAATAATTTATATTTGACATGAAAACATATTTATAAACATTAATATCCTATAAAATAAGAGGAAAGAAAATTTAAATTATATTTGTGGAATAAATTTTGTCCCACTGAAGAGAAATAATGTAAAAATAGTTCTTAAGATCATTTGAAATAAACCATTTTAGTGTATTTTAAGAAACATATTATAGATAATTTTAAAGTTGAAATGCATGTTTGTTCTCATAAAACCAGAAATGATCCAAGAACATTTTTCAAGATAAATTTTGTTTTAGTACAAAAAATTGTGTCTTAAAAAAGATTTTGTTCTGCAATTGAAAATTGCTATGAATATTAGATGTTCTTTTGAATTAGGTTCATTTATTGGGAAACACTTTTGAATAATCATTTTAAAACATGTGAATCTCCTAAAAAATAAAGAATGATTATGGTTGGTAGACATAAATAGAAAATTCACACATATTGTAAGTGTATTTAATTATAATAAATAAAATTTCCATTGAACAATGTAGATAATTAGAGTAAATCGAATGAAAATGGAGGTTCATGTAGAAATACCTCACCACTTTGTAATCAATCGGTTTTTATGCCCCAAAATTTATAATATTCAAATAATAAATTGAATAACCTGAAAATAGGTATATTAATCATATGATACATTAATGTTCAATATACATACACCATACACAAGTATTAATAGTCAATAAAGAATGTCTCAAAAAATGGAAGTGAGATGAGGAGGCCCTTACTGTAAGTCTAAACGTGTTCCTCGCCTCATCTTAATGACATAAATAATAAAACATAGTTTCTTAAATTAGAAATTAATTATCCTCACATAAATTTAATTGATTTATTATAACCCTATTAGTTTCATTCACACCCTTTTAATGGGTTAAGATATTCAATATCATTGTTTATGAGCATTTTATTCCTTCGGTTTCATGATCATTTTACTTATAATCATGTAAGGATATACACGTAGAAATAGAAAGTTTTTATAGAATATAAGGGGAATGTTATTATTGAAAAACCATAATATGACATGGTAATTAAAATTTATTTCTTTTTTGGGATTGAATATGAATCATTATATAAAACATTTAATGACAATTGTTTTAGTTAATTAGAGGTTTTTTGATCAGTAAGAACTCATTTTAATTTATAAATTAATATCATTCAAAAAAAGGATTCCAGAAACATAAATAAGTTATATTACATATATAATTATATTTTTCAACCATAAAAATTATTTCATGACCATAATATAAGATTGTTATTGAAACTGAAAAACCATCATCCTTGAATGAGATAAATTAACACATCTCGAATGGTGTATTCCTTTCTAGTTTAAAAGAAGGGTAATGATAGATTATGAATAATTAATCCCTTGTAGTAATATAATTACAATATATGTACATAAATGGGTTCATCACAACAATTGGTTAAAAGGAGGCGAGGAAAGAAAAAGAAAATAATTGCACTTGAAATAAACCAAATGAAAAGAGGAATTTTCCTCTTGAAGTAATCATCCATGGGGCCTCTTTAGGGGAGAGGTTTTGGTATTGTTATGAATCCAAGGGCTGAATGAAGTGAGGTAGGATATGGGGAGGATATATGAACATAATATATATATGACATAAGGCTTCATATAAGTTAATAGAAGAGGGAGTGATGGGATTCTATAGTGAAGCAGAAGGGTGATTAGTTATTATCTTATTCAATATTTTATTATATTCCTCAAGATAACCAATAGTGTCGATTCACGTGACCCATAATAGTAGTAACATTATGTGAGTTCTAAAAAAGTGTTCTTATATCACCCACAATTCTAGAAATAGTTAATTTATCTAATAATGTATATATACAGTAAATTACCATAATTTACTATTCCTCCAAAATTCGAGTATTTTATTAAAAATCACACAATTTTACAAAAGCATTTGACTCATAAAATTGAAAAATTAACTCTATTTTTTGAAAATAAAATTATAAATGTGATTAATTTATCTTTTAAATAATATCAAAATTTATTCGAAAAATGTCAATTTAAAACTACAATTCATTTTATATCACATTGAAAAATTAATCAGGATCTCATTATGTTATAACCATAAGAAAATAATAATTATATGATTTAATATTAATAAGGGTCATATTACTATTCATAAGGGTATGTTACTATTCATCAAAAATATGTTTGTCTTCTCATACTCTAAATATATTACATAATGCAACTGTGTATGGATGTTTTTGACAACTCAAATGACATAGGGGGAATGTTTATGTTTACCAGATTGGTTATTACAATGTGATGTTTTTTTAAGTCTTAGGGATTCATTTATTAATTTATATATCCTTGGGGTGTTACATTCTCCCCTCCTTATGAAAATTTCATCCTCTAAATTTCAAGAATTTTACATCACAAAATGATTTGAATAGTTCTTCATCATCAGGCTGAGAGATATTAATCCTTTATAATAATTATGGTCCGGAAACCAAATTAAAAATTAATGATGTTTCACCTTCTTTGATAATAACCTTGTTCATCCTTATTAGATCCATGAATATAGGATCCCTTTTAATCATGTTTTTTTAAAACTACATGATTTTTTCTACTCAATGCATCAGTTACCTTGTTTTCTTTCCTTGGTGGGAGTGTATGGAACTACTATAATCCTTGAGTAGATTGAGCAATCTCTTCTTAATCATGTTGCGTTATTTCTATGAGAAGATGTACTTCAAACTGTTGTGATCTATATATATGTCACAAATTTTAATATAGAGATAGTGTCTCCATATTTTCAGAGCAATGATCATAGTGGATAACAGAAGATCATGAGTAGGATAATTTAGTTCATGTATTTTTAACTATCCTGATGCATATAAAATAACAATATTATTATTAATCAGGACAAAACCAAGTCCCTTATTTGAGGTATCAATATAGATCACATACCCATCATTCCACGATGGTAGAGTTTGGATCATAGCATTCACTAATCTCCACTTCAATTATTCAAAACTATCCCCACATTGTTTCTTCCATACTGACATAAGTCCTTTATATGTAAAATTGGGCATTGGGTCGTCTAAATGGGTGAATTTATGAATGAAATGATGATAATAATATGTTAAACCAATAAAAATGTGTACCATAGTTATATGCGTCGGTGGAGGCCATTATTGAAAATACATTATCTTCGTAGGATTAATTGATATTCTATCCATAGAGACAATGTGGCTAAGAAAAAAATGATTGAAGACAAAAATCACACATTCAATACATCGCATATAATTCATTTCTCTTTAGAGTCATCAAAATAGTGCGCAAGTGATTTTCATGATCTTTAACAATTTTCTAGTACACCATGATATCATAAATAAATATCAATATAAAGTCATCAAGATAATCCTTGAAAACCATATTCATTAGATACATTAAGCCATATGGTTCAGTCAATCCAAAATTTATTACTATAAACTTGTAAGGAAAATACCTGGTTTGAAATGCTGACATTGGAATATCTTCTTTCCTTACACTCAACTAATGATATTTAGATCGAAGGTCAATCATTGAAAAATAATGGGCTCTATGTAGTTGATCTAATAAATCATTAATCTGAAGTATGACATAATTGTTCATTGTGGTTATAGAATTGATATCACTGTTGTCAATGAACAAACTCATAGATCTATTATTCTTCTTAAAAAAAGAATAGGTCCCCCATAGAGAGACATGAGGACAAATAAATCCTTTATCAATCAATTCATCTAGTTGTTTCTTCAATTATAATAATTCAATAGTGGACATTCTATAAAGAGTCTTTGATATAGGCCTTGTACAAGGAATTAAATCATTGGAAAACTCAATTTCCCACAATGGAGGAAGTCTAGGTAAATCCTTTATAAACACATCCAACTATTCTTGTATAGTTGTTAGGTCCTCTATTTGAACACTATTTTCCTCACCCATAGATATTCCATCCTCTGCCTCCCCAATAATTGAATTCAGCAGAGCTAATGGCAGTCGATCTATATAAGAATCAGATGGGGATATTTTTTTTTCTCTAATGATAAGGGATTCACCACAATTATCAAGAATAGTAACGTCCTAATTCTTGCAATAGTTCTTTTCAACATAACATGAATTCCAACTCATAACACGGATTTTTTCAATGTGAATCATATTTATAATAATAAGGCTAGAAACTAAATAACATTTTTGAGTCATGTGGGGGACTGATCAACAAAACTTTGTTACAGTGATACATCCCCTATGAGTTTTTAATGTCAACTCCATTATTAAGTCAAATTGAACAAGTATAATTTTCATGGATAAATGTGAAGATATTAAAAAAATGTGATGATCCTTAATCTAATAATGCTTTGTATGAGTTCGAGGAAATTATTAAAGTACCTTCCATGAAATCGTTTGAAACAACATCCTCCTTAGATGTAACCACATAAGCGTAGCCTTACTGCCTTGGCATTATTGGATGAAGATTTCCTTGATGTAGAGGATAGTCATTTTTATAATGTTTCTATACCCTACAATTGTATCATTGAACATTTTTAGATTCTTTCTTCCCCTTAAAATCTAGGGATATGTGGACTTTTTCTCTACACTTGTAACAAATAGCCATAACCTTCATGAAAGTACCAGAGTTTCTTTACGTGAATTTTCAGCATCCCTCTTCTTCTCTTTATTTCCCTAAAAATTATGATACTTTGAGAATACCATGTTTGTCTTCAAAGTAGTTGATGTTATATCTTCATATGATGAGAAACATTGGGATACATGATCCCTTTAGAGTAATGGTATTAAACCATAAAATAATCTATCAATATTTCTCTTTGATTATGAATCTATTCTAGAGAATTTTATGATAACCTTGTGAAGTTAGCTTCAAACATTGCAACATTATCATCCCCTTTTCACCTCATATTCATAAAATGTCTTTCCATATCTACTCGATTGTCACGAGGATGTTTTTTTCTAAGAGTATTTCCTTAAAATCCCTGCATCCTATTTCTTTTATTTCTTTCCCATCCTTCCTGGTTTTAATTAAATTCCACCTATGATCTAAATCTCTTGATAGAAGATAATCCTCAACGACATACTTCACCCTTTCGTTATGTAAAAAATTTGAGAAATATATTCTCTAAAGAAATTATCAAATTCCCCATGACAAATGGGTTTGTAATTCCATTAAATGATAGAAGATATTGTTCCATAATGTAGTATAGAATAGCTCCTACTTATTGTGGATCTAGATGATTTTTACGAGTAGGGTTATTGTTCAAAACCTGGGTCACATATCCCATTATAGTTATATATTGTTTAGCACCAGTCACAACACAAGATCCAATATCATTATGCTTCATTGGAGGTAAATACCTACACAGTACATGCGTATCCACACAGTTTCCATTTTTTCCACGAGGAACCATTTCTAAACAATATCATATACAATATTAGGTTATGGATCATACTGTATAATCTCAAAATTGAATAATAATTATCCTAACTTATATCATTGTAATAAACATGGATTCATTTATTAAAAATTTTAATTGAAAACCTTTATAATGGATTTCAAAAAAAATGTGAATTATCATAAGTATACCCCTCAAGAGTGAAAAAAGAGGTGCACAGAAAGGCCTCTTGTCAGGTACCAAAATACCCTACGTAAATCCAAAAACTTTTTTTCATTGCTCTTTTTTCCTAGGTATATCTATGTTAGAATGACAACCAATAATAGTATAAAGACATGGATTTATTTTCTATAATGATCCACATAATCTTTTCCTTACAAAAAATTATAGGATTTTTTTTGTATGTTTATCCTCATAGAATATCTAACTGTTTTGTTCCCTAATCTATGTTTTCTAAATATAGTTTCCATGTCTTTCTACAAAACATCATCTGAAACCAACTGTAAGGACCCCGCCCTAGTATTCTAGAGCCAGTTCATTATTTTATTACTTTGGAATATAAACAAAGAATAGGCATCCCAAAGAACCTTGATGTTAATTTTCATTGGAAAAATGAAATGTATATGAGTTCAACATTAAAAATTGAAATAAAATAAAAATTAGAAATTATTTTTAAGAAAAAATATCTATTAGGTTATCCAAGCGATCCATTTATTAAATACTTCACCACATCCTTTGAAAAATAAAGCATAAGAATGATGTGAGATTAAATTCTCTGTAAGGGTAATCAATATAGATAAAGACATAAAAACAAAAAAAATAGGCATGGAGAATAACTGAAAAGACATTCCATTAAAAAATAAACTTGAACATAATATGGATGGAAAAAGAGCTAAATAAATACTGACCTACTAAAATATAAAAATGGGTATTCTACTAATCAAATACATTATGAAATATCAATTAATAGTTTCATAATTAGGGAATTTATAATGTTTTACATCATAACCATATCTTCATGGCCTTATGCCAAGACAATAAATAACAGTTTTTTCATGGCATCATGCCAAGACCGTAGTTTGCCTCATGAAACCTACTAATGCATCAAGGGGATGTAATGGACCCCACCAATAATTTTCTAAGTCCGATGAAATCTTAATATGAATAGGTAGAAAATATACAATATATATTTATATTGAATCTAACATATTAAATGTAAATAACATTCCATAATCATTAAAAATAAACACTAACCATTAAGAGTAATGTCTTTAATGGTATCAATATAAAAAATACATAGTCAAACTAATCAAGAACCAAGAAAAAACATATTGTTGATTATATCTTATTAGATACACCTCAATTATATAAATTATTCAACAAGAATGTTGACATAAATGAATATTCTTATAGATAATACCACTAAAACATTCGTGATGAAATAATCCTAAAATATTCCTAAGTGTCCTATACCACCTTGAAATATTCAAATCATAATCCCATAGAATATCATGATTATAATGAGACTCATGATATTATATAACAATGGTAATTACATACACCACATAGAAGGAATAAGATGTGAATATGGCATATATCTCCTAAAAGAAAAAGTGGTATGAAAAAATACATTTTTCTTTAGAAAGAAGTGTTCATTTAGAAAATAATTTGTATTTGTCTTAAAAAATAAATCTAAACATATATATACATGAAAATAATATTTAAGAATATTTATATCATATTTTATACATAAATTATGTACCACTAATGTGAAATCATGTAAGATGATTTCTTAAGAATCTTTAGAAATAAAACATTTTAGAGCATTTTAAGGAAAGTATTAAAGAGAAATTTAGAGTGGAAAGGAGTTTTTATTCCCTTAAATTAAGATATTACCCAATATCATTTTTCATGAAAAATATGAGTGGTTTTATAAAAATAATGGTGTATTAAAATATATTCTGATGTGAACCTAATAATGGGTAAGAATTTATGATGACCCCTTGAATCAGGTATGTTTATCAGGATAAAATTTTCAATGACCCTTTCAAAACATGTAAATACAAATTAAATAAATAAGGATTATGTTTTGTAAAAATATTTAGAGTATTTAATAATATTTTATGTATATTAAATAATAATAAATAAAATTTTCCTTGTGTTAAGTAGAGAATAAAAGTAACCTGAATGAAAATAGAAGTTCGGGTAGAAATCCCTTACAACTTTGTAATCAATCTGTTCTTATGTCCAAAAATTATTAATCTTAAATGATACATTCAATAAAATTAAAATAAATATATTCATGATATGATACATCAATGGTCATTATACGCAAACCATACACAAGTAATAGTATTGAATAAATAATGTCTCACAAAAATGGATGTGAGATGAGGAAACCCTTGCATAAATCCAATGGTGTTCCTCACTCAATCTTAATGACCTGAATAATCAAATTTATATTTGTAAATTAATAATTCCAGAACATACCCAACATTTAATTGATTTATTATAACCATATTAGGTTCATTCATTTATTTTTTATGGATTAATAGATTCAATTTTTTTGTTTTGGGAGTGTTTTCATCCATAGATTTCATGATTTGTTTACTTGTATTCATGTATGGAAAAACATGTACATTGAGAATGGTTTTCCAAAATAGAACATTAATGATATTAAAAAACCAAAGTAATATTAAATGGTTATAAAATTTCATTTGGTTGTTGTGAGTGAAGAAATGTCATTATATAAATCATTAATAACAATTGTTTGTGTTAATCGACTGTTTTTTATCACAATAAACTCATATTGATTTATAAATTAATATAATGTGATCTAAGGAATTCAAGAACCTTACATAAGTTATAATTCATATATTATATCATGTTCCAACAATAAAAAAGGTTTCCTGGAAATAATTGAATACATTAATAGAAATTGAGAACCGTTCGTCCTTGAATGTGATAAATTAACACATCTCAGATGATGTTTTCATCTCTAGTTTCGAAGAAGGGGAAATGAGAGATAATGAAGTATTCCGCCCTTATAAAAACAAAACTCCATTAGATATATGGTACAAGAGTCATCAAAACATTTGGTTGAAAGTGGGTGAGGAATAAAAAAGAAAATAATGTAACATGAAATAACATAAATGAAAAGGGGAATTTAACTCTTCATGTAATCTTCCTTGGGATCCTCTTTAAGGGAGAGGTATTGGACCTTTTATGAGACCAAGGGATGTTGGATTCTATGGAGGATCTCTGGAGGATATATTATTATAATTTTTAATATGAATAGGGCTTGAGAGGTGTGAATAGAAGATGGAGTGGGATGTTATAGTGGAAGAGAAGGTTGATTTTTGAATATCATATTCATTATTTTTTTATTTCATTCAAGACAACCAATAGTATTGACTAATGCTACCCATAATGGTAATAAAAGAACATGAGTTCTAACCATGATTTATTTCATATACCATGATGAAATGAATATTTATTCTTTCTAATATTGTATATATATGGTAAATTACTGTATTTTACTATTTATCAAAAAGTCAACTATTTCAGAAAAATCCCCAACATTCACTATAACCTTTTTTCAATGTGTAAAATTATAAACGTCACTCCATTTTTGTATAATAAATTTCTAAATATGATTAATTTAATTTTTTAGTAAAATCATAATTTATTAAAAAAAGTGAAATTTTAAACTATAATTCATTTTATATCACATTGAAAAAATAATCAAGATCTCATTATCATATCACCATAAAACAAAAATAATAATAATATGATTTACTTTTCATATGTTCCATATTATCATTCATATTTCTATTCATAAGGGTATGTTACTATTCACTAAAAAATATTTGTCTCTTATCAAACTCTAAATATTTTACTCATTCCAACTGTGTGTGTTAGTTTTTTTGAAATTCAAATCATAGTGGTGGAAAATTATGTTTACTGGATAGGTTATAATAATGTGGTTTTTTTGAGACTCAGTTCATCATGTGTTTGTTTATATATCCTTGTGGTGTCACATTCTTCCCTCATTATATAAATTTCATTCTCAAAATTACCAAAAGGTAAAGTCACAAAAATATTTGGGTAGTTCATCATCATCAGGTTAAAAGAATTTTATTATTTCTAATAAACATTTTTGGGAAACCAATTGAATGAATAATTATGTTTGACATTCTTTAATAATTTCCATGTCCGTCTTTATTAGATCCATGAATACTAGATCCCATTAAATCCTATATTTTCTAGAAACTCGATTATCATTCCTACTCAATGCATCAAATAACTTATTTTCCATTACTGGGTGGTAGTGTATGGAATAATCATAATCATTGAGTAGTTTGAGACATCACATTTTCCTCGACATGAGTTCCTTCTATGAGATGAAAAACTGTAGACTCTTATGATCTTTATATATCTAACATATTTCACCATAGATATAGTTTTTCTATATTTTTTCAGCAATGATCACAATAGATAACTCATGGTCTTGAGTAGGATAATTGTTTTCCTAAAATTTATATTACCTTGTTGCATGGCAATAAATATATCATTCTTCATAAGGACACAACCAAGACCTTTCTTTGATGAATCACTATAGATTCCAAACCCATCATTTTCTAATGGTATAGATGGGATCATAGAATTCACTAATATCATCTTAAATTCATTGAAACTTTCCAAAAATTATTTTTTCCATACAATATTAACCCCTTTATGTGTAAGATTTTTCATTGGGTTGGCTAAATAGGTGAAGTTTGGAAAAAAAATACTTGTAATAACCTATTAAACCAATATGATGGTGTAACATAGTTATGTTCATTGGAGGAGTCCATTCATGAACATCCTTTGTCTTTTAAGGATCAACATATATTCTATCCATGGATACAATGTGTCCAAGAAAGGAAACTGTTTAAAGACAAAATTCACACATTCTAGACTTCTGATATAATTCATTCAATCTAAGATCCTTTAGAATAATACACAAGTGGTTTTCATGATATTCATAGCTTTCGGAGTAACCCATTATATCACCAATAAATATCACCACAAAGTCATCATGTTATTCCTTGAAAACTCTATTTATTAGATCCCTGAAGACAGAGGGTTTACTAGTCAGTTCAAAAGGCATTACTGTAAACTCATATTTCCCATACCTGGTTTGAAATGTTGTCTTTGAAATATCATCCTTCTTACTTGAAACTTATGATGTCTAGATTGAAGGAAAATATTCAAAAAAATATTGGGCTCTTTGTATGTGATCAAATAAATAATCAATGCATGGTAGGGGATACATGTTTTTTATTTTTATAGCATTGTTCTCCCTGTAGTTAATGCCCAACTTCATAGATCCAACTTTTTCATAATTAAAAGAACATGGGATCCCCACGGAGAGACACTAGGGTGAATAAATACTTTATCACTCTATTCCTATAGTTTTTTTTAGTTCTACTAATTAATTATGGGCCATTATATAAGGATTCAATGATATAGGCCTTTAACCAGGAATTAAATCATTGGAAATCCCAATTTCCCACATAGTAGGATTTTTATGTAAATCTTATAGAAGCACATCAACATATTTTTTCATAATAGGTGCATCCTATATTTGCACATTCCATTCCTCTCCCAGATTTATATTTAATTCCCTTCCTCCCAAATAACTGAATTCAGTAAATATATTTGTCGTTGATCAAGAAAAGAATCATATGAAGATATTTATACTATAATGATAAGGGATTGAACACCATTATAAAGAATCATAACATCAGGCTTCTTATAGGAGATCGTCACATCATAAAATGATAGCCAAGTCATAACAATGATTATATCAAATGAAATTATTGGTAAGATGATATTTTTATCAACTAAATCATGTTTATGTGTCATAAGGGGGACTGATCAACATGAATTTGTTGCAACGATACATCCCGTATGAGTATTTATTGGCAAATAATTTATTTAATCCAATTTAACATGTCTAATATTAATAAAAAATTAGAAGATAAAAATTAATTCAATGATCCAAAAAATTATAAATAAATATATATGTTCACAGAAACAATTCAAGTACATTCCACCACATCATTATAAACCTCAACCTCCATAGTTTTGACCACATTAGCCTGTCCATCCTCCCTTTTCATTCATTGGGGAACATTTCCTTGATTCCTAGGACATTCATTTTCATAATGCCCCCTCTCCATTGAATTTTAGACTTGATAATTGGTAGTTTATTTTTCCCCTTATAATATTAAAATATGTGGCCTTTTTCTCCACACTTGTAACAAACAAACATACCCATCAGGCATGTACCAGGGTGTCTCTTCTCACAATTATAACATGGTGGATGGTCAACTCTTCCCTTCTTCCTCATTTTCTTATTTCCTTTTCAAATGTTTTAAACATCACTATTCTTCTCTTTCATTCACATGAAATGATAAGGCATAGGGAATTATATTTACTTTTTCATATAAAATGATACTATATCATCATATGATGAGAAAATTTAGGAGGATAGATCCCTTCATAGGAATTGTTTTAAGACATCAAATAAATGACCAATCATTCTCCGTGGATTATATATGATGTCCGAAAAATGTTTTGATAACCATGTGAAGTTATCTTCATAATGGGTAACATTTTCATCTTTTTTACATCAGATTTAGAAACAACCTTCCCATATCTTCTCATAGTTCTTAAGGGAAGGATCTTTATAAGATGATTTCGTTGAAAAAATCCATTCTATTTATTCTATTTCTTACTCCTCTTTGTGTTTTAAATTAAAGCCCACCACTAATAGGCATCTCTTGATAGACGATATACCTCTATGAAAACCTTCTCCATTTTTTTACATTCTATGTGAGAAATATATTCTCTAAAAAAATAATCCAATGCTCTACTACAAATGGGTTTCTAGTCCCATTTAATGATTGTAGATATTGTCACATTCAGCGTTCTAGCATAGCTCCTCCATATTGTGGATCCGGATTCCCCATATGGGTATGTTATTTATTCTTATCCTGATTTAGTTATCCTAGTATTGTTATAAGTTCATCAGTACCAGTTATAGAACTAGATACAAAATTATTATCTTGTATTGAAAGGAAATACTGACGTTTGACACATGCGTTCATGCAGTTTCTATTCCTTCCTAAGGCAACAAATATAAAAAATGGATTATACTATATTCGGTTATAGATCAATATATATAATATCAAAATAGAAAAATATTTAGTATAACTAATATCATAATCACAAACAAGGTTTATTTGAGTAAAAATTTACATTTAAACACATTATAATGGCTTGTATAGAAAATGAGAATTATCCTAATCATATCCCCCATGAGTGTCAAAATAGTTTCATAGTAAGGCATATTGTCATGTACCTGCATACCCTATGTCAAGACCAAAACCCCTTTTTAGAGTTGTTACACTTAGGTACATCTATGCCAGAACCACATCCAGTTGTAGTCTGTAGACAAAGATTTATTTTCTAGAAAGACCCACATAATCTATTCCTTACAAAAAAATTATAAGATGTTCATGTATGTTTATCCTTAAAGAAAATAATTGGGTTTTGTTATGTAATCTACATTTTCAAAATCTAGTTTCCATTTTTTCTACTAAACTTTATCTGATACCGACTATAACGACCCAAACCGAGATTCCCAGAGCCGATGCCTTATTTTATTACATTTTTTTTAAATAATGAATATGAATCCCAATATAATGAGTGGTTTAATATATTTAGAAATAAAATACCTATATAAGTTCGACATTACTACTTGAAATGATATACATCATAGAAATTCATTTTAAAACATCCATATCTACTAGGTTATCCCTGGAATTCATCTATAAAATTCTTCTTCACATCCTGGGTAAAATAAAACATAAGAAAGGGGTGAACTCAAATACTCATTATGTGTAAGAAATATAGTGTAAGACATTATAAACATAAACATTATGCATAGTGAATAAATAAAAATATATTCCACTAAAAAATAAACATGAACATAAAATGGAATGAATAATATATGAATTAATATTCCCATAATAATACATAATCATGGGTATTCTATGAGTTTAATACCCACATGACCTATCAATTAGCAGTTTTATAATAAAGGAATCCATAAGGTTGAACATCATCACCATACCATCAACTTCTCATTCCCACACCATAAATAACCATTTTTTCAAGCCATCATGCCAGGATTGTAGTTTTTCTCATGAGACTAAATGATGCATAGAGGGGATATCATGGGCCCCGCCAATTAAATTAAAAGGCCAATGAATTACTCATACGAATCTGGTGAACATAATCAATATATACATTCATATTGAAACCAATATATGAGATGTAAATGCATTCCTTAATCATTAAACATTAACACCAACCATTCAGAGTAATCTGATGAATGATATCAATATAAAAATCCATTGTCAAACTAATCAAAAATCATTCAAGAACATATGTATGATGATATCATAAATGATAAACCAAAATTAAATATAATATTCAATAAGGATGTTTACTTAAATGATGATACTTTTAGATGATACCATTGAAAATTTGTTTTCATGAAATAATCATTATCAATTCCAAAGTGTCACATACCTAGATGAAACATTAAAATCATAATAACAGATATAATAATGATAATAACAAGACTATTGATATGATATATAAAGGGTTATTACCTACACCATATGAAAGTAATATGTGGTCAACAAGGAATATATCTCATAAAAGTTATTGTGGGAAGAGAAACATATCTTTTACATAGGAAATACTGGTTTTTTTGGAAAATAATTTCTATTTGTCATGAAAATGGATTTGAAAAAAATTATATCATTGGAATAAAGAGGAAATAACATTGATATTATATTAGAGTTATAAATGAATTACCATTGAAGTGAAATCGTGTAAAAATATTTCTTATGAATCAATAGAAATTAAACAATGTAGAGAATTTTAAGGAAAGTATTAAAGAGAATTTTAAAGTGGGAAATTATGCTTGTTATAATAAATCATGATATGATCCAGGATCCCATTTCATGATTAAATTATTTGTTTTATAAAAATAACGGTGGTATAAAACAGATTCTATTGTGCACATGAAAAGGGGTAATAAATTGGGAAGATTCTTTGAATCGGGTTTGTTTATAGATAAAAAATTTTGAAAGGTTCATTTGAAACATTAAAATCCATATATAATAAAGGATGTATTCTGGTTGTTAAAAATATATAGAAAATTTACACATAATCAATGTGAATTAAAAAATAGTAAATAATAATTTTATAGTGGTGTGTAGAGAATAAGAGTAACCCTAATGAAAATGGACGGTCGGGTAGAAATCACTTACCACTTTGTAATCAATTGGTTTGTATTACCCAAATTTAATAATATTAAAATGATAGATTGAATACCAGGAATATATAGATACTAAATATATGATACATCAATGGGTAGTTTACATACACAATACACAGGTAATATTAGTGAATAAGGAATGTCTCAAAAAATGGATGTCAGATGAGGAAACCCTTTCATCAAGCCCGAAGGTGTTCCTCAATTGACCTTAATGACCTAAATAATAAAACATAGGTTAGTAAATTAATAATTCCAGGATCTAAAATAAATTTAATTTATATATGATAACATTATTAGGTTCATTCCTAGCTTTTTTTATTATTTAATAGATTCAATTTCATTGTTCATGAGCATTTTCTTCATTGGTTTTCATCATCAATTTACATATGTTCATGTATGGATAAACATGTAGAATGAGAATGGTTAAACATAATAGATGTTTTATTTTATTAGTTAACAACCAGAATATTACATGGTTATAAAATTTCATTTGGTTATTAGGAGTGAAGAAGAACCATTATATAAATCTCTACAAATAATTTCTTGGGTTAATCGGCATGTTTTTATCACAACTAACAAATTTTGATTTATAAATTAATTTCATGTTTTCAAATAAATAAAAACAACATAAATAAGTTATAATACATATATTATAGTATTTTTTAACCATTAAATGTGTTTCATGTCTGGAATTTAAAATGATAATTCAAATTGAACACCCTCAATCCTTAAATGTGATAAATTAACACATCTTGGATGTAGTTTTCTATTCTGGTATAAAAGAAGGGGAAAGTGGTGATTATGAAGAATTATTCCCTTATAATAACAAAATACCAGTTCATGTGTGGTACTGGAGTCATCACAATATTTGGATGAAAGGATGCGATGAAGGAAAAGATAAAAAATTAACTTGAAATAATAAGAATGAACAAGGGAATTTACCAATTGAAATAATCTTCTTTGGGAGCCTCTTTAGGAGACTTTTTTGACCATTTTATGAGAAAAAACGATTATGGGCGTTGGGGTGGATCATGGGAATTTATTTCAATAGACTTTTAAAAAGGCATATAGATTGAGCAGAGTGAATCGAAGAGGGAGTGAGGGGGTTATAGTAGAGGAGAATAGTGATGTGTGTATATCTTATTCATCATTTTTTTATTTCCCCCATGAAAACCAATATTGTTGATTGATGTAACCCCTAATATTAATAAGTCCATGTGAGTTAGAACGAAGTGTTTTTACATTATAAATGATGCTAGGACGAGTTAATTTAACATATAATGTAAATATACAATAAATTACTATATTTTACTATTCATCCAAAATTCGTGTATTTCAGAAATATCCCCAAAATTTACACTAAACATTTTTTGATATTTAAAATTAAAAAAAATTAAATTAAATGAAAATAGTTTTATAAATATGATATAATTAATTTTTAAAGAAAATCATTATATTTTAGGAAATTAGAAATTTCAAACAATAATTTGTTTTATATCACTTGAAAAATTAATCAAGATCTCATTATATTATAACCTTAAGACAATAAAATAATATTATTATTTACTATTCATAAGGTCCATATTACAATTCATATTATTATTATTAATTGTATATTACTATTCATCCAAATATAACATTGTATTATCATACTCCAAATATCTTACTGAAAGTGGCCATGTAAGTCAGTTTTTAGAAATTCAAATCAGCGAGGAAGATAACTTTTGTTTACTGGATAGGTTATAAAAAAGTGGTGATTTATAGACTCATTACTTCATGAATTTATTTATTAATCCTTTGTGTGTTAAACTAATTTCCATTACATAATTCAGAAACACACATTGAATTATTCAACTAATCATTCATCATATTTCTAATTCATAAGTCCAAGAACAAACCCAAGTTAATGAATAACAAAAAATTTGGACATCCCTAAATATCCCCTCAAAATGAATTATTTTTACACAATCTATAACCACAAAAATATAGTAAATAATGATACTAATAATTAAAAATAAGACATATCCAAAAATATAACCTGAACACCATACGGATCGAGGCATAAAAAATTTAGAATCGTAACACAACAAGGATTCAAACACAATCACAAAGTATTGGGGGAGGAAAAATTAGAAGATGGAAATAGGATTAAATGAGGTAGAATAAAAAAGTACAACCCATTAGAGAACCATGCCACAAAAATGTCGTACTAAAAACACCATGAAAGCTGAATAAGAATGCAATGAGAGAGGAGGGGAAAAAATCATAGATTCAAGGCCTCATTCATTTGAGAGAAGGTTGAGATGGAGCAACTAAATCACTTGACTTATATTAGAGCATAGGAGGTATCACAGAAATCGGTTCAGCTCGGGTTATTTTAAAAAGACTAAGGAGGGTTTTACCAGCGCTACCAAAAAGAAGAATCGATAAATGGGGGTTTATCGGTGCTAAATTAATAAGTTCTAATTAAAGACATCTTTATCATCAATTTTTATCCCAGATAAAGATATATATTTATCAATTTTAAAAAATCAATTATAATGATGGATTTTCGTTAAATTTTTATAGTTTTATTTGTACGTAAATGTATTTTTTAAATATTTTTATAAATATTTTAATAAAAACTATAAATATATTCAAATCATTATGTATATTTGTATATTTATATATGTAGTTAATATATATATATATAACCATATTAAATATATTCATTAATTAAATACATTTGTTATAATTTCATAATTATTTACTTATATTTATATAAGTAGCTAATTTTAAAAATTATATTTATTTATTTATAATTATAAATATATAATATTAATAATAGAAAAAAATATTTTTATAAATAAATATATATAAAATTGTATTATTAAAAATATTTAAATCATTATATGTACTTATTAAATAAAAATAATTATAAAATACTAGTAACTATATTCATTATTTAAATATAATTATTATAATTTTATAATTGTAAATATATTTATATTATTATATATATATATATATATAATAATAAATATATATAAATATAAATATAAATATAGATAATAATCCACCCATAATATTTGTTAACTATGATTTTATATTTATTTAAATATATAATTATTTATTTATAATTATATAAATAATGTTTAAAACATAGTTTTTATTAATTTATATTTTTAAATTTTAAATTTATTAAATTAATATATATATTTATAAATATATTTTTTAAAAAATATATTTTTAACATTTTTAAAAAAGCAATAATATTTTGTTGTACGAACGATAAAAATGAGTGAAATTTGTGAATTCAAAATTAATACACTTTAAAAATACTGAAAAAATCTTTAAGTTTTATTAATTATACTAACTATTAAAAAAAATAACATTTTGATATTTTTTTAAATGAAGATGAATAGATATTGAAATTATTAAAACATTGTAAATAAATCTGTATAAACAAATACTAGAAAATTATTAAATTCAAAAAAAATATTGAAAATGAATAGATATTACAAATTATAATAATATTAAAAATAAATAAATAAAATTTTCTAATTAAAAACACAATATATTAAATATATTCTATTACTAAATGGAATTCAAAAATCAATATAAAAAATGAATTAACCAAATAAATATTAGATGTATGTTTTTCAATACAATATTTCATTAATTATGTAAATATCTGTACGTGTGAACATAATGTATGTGTGTGTGTGTGATTCTATAAGTTTTATATAGGTTAAATTGAACAATGAAATTATATAATATATAATGTTAATTAATTAAATAAATAATAATAATGTTGAATATTTTTTAAATAATAATAAATTTTATTCATTATATAGATTATTTTAAAAAATAAAAAAATAATATTTATATATAAGTTAATGAATACATGTCAATTATATAAAATAAAACTATTTTAAAAAAAATAAAAATTATTGAATAATCATATTTAAATCTATATTTAAAATCGATAAAATGGCAAACATATTGAATAATTAATATTTAAAAATGAATAAACTATAAAAATTTTAAAAAACAATTAAGAATATTAGTTGATAAATTATATTAAAATAGAGAAAAATTTAAAAAAATGTTAAAAAGTAATATATAGTTGGTATTGAATAAAAAAACTAATTAAATGTACGGATTATAAAAATAACATATATTAAATATATTATGGTAAAAACATTAATTTTAAAATGATTACTATGAATTGAATAAATTATATTAATATAATGTGTGTGTATGGTATATAAAAATACATTAATAGGATGTATATATTTATATGTTTAAAATCAATGTAACACATGTTTAATATATGTTAAATTTAAAAATCACATTAAATTCAATTAAATGTCCATTACTCGATACAATTAGCCTATATTTTTAATATATATTATTTTATAATTATTAACCATTTTATACTAATTATATGACTTATTTAATGTGAGAATAAGTATTTTTTATTATATTAGTCGTATTTTATGTAATAATATATATTGATATATATATATATGTGTGTGTGTGTGTGTGAATATATTTCTATAATAAAAATATCAGCCATATTAATGTATAATCATGTATAAAAACTATTAAAAATTAATAAGACATTAATATGTTATTAATTATTAAATATTATTCTTTTTTATATAAATTTTTAATATATATTATTTATTAATATTAAAATAATATATATCGACTTTATTCATTTTTATTAATTTGTTTGCGTTAATAAATTTATTAATAATTCTATATTTTTTTCATTTTTAATTTTTTGTTTATTTATAACAATTTACTCATTTTATATATCTATATTTAATATATACTATATATTAATATTTGTAATATATATATATACATATATTTAATTTATTAATTTTAATTAATAATTATTTAGTTTATCAATATTTTAATATTTTTTTATTTACTCAATTTTAATTTTTATTTGTTCAATTATTTAAATTTAGGTATTTTATATATACATATTTAAGATATACTATTTATTATTTTTTCTAGTTTATATATATATTTTATATTTTTAAAAAAAAATTATTTATAAAAATTTAATATTTTTTAAATAATTTTATTCTAATTTTTAATAGTTTAATTAGTTAATTTTTTTAATAATTTTTATACTGGTATTTTTAAATTTTTATTTTAATTTACTCACTTTATATATCTATATTGATTATATACTATTTATTACTATTTATAATATAAATATATATGTTATTGAAAATTAGTTAATAGTTAACATTTTTAATATTATTTAAAATTATTCATTTTTCTTTTTTATTTGTTCAATTATATCAATTATTTAATATTTTCAACCATTTTATTTTTATATTTTTATATATTAAAAAAAATAATGGGGTACGAGCTGAGTGGGGTAGGACCCAGCCTTGTGAATACAAGTGGGCTAAAGCCTGCGAGAAGCATAGGTTAGTCCTAGGCTAGAATAGGTCCATGGGACCATATAAGAATGAGTACAGTGTATTCAGGAGGCCATCATGGAAGTATACTTCTAATGTTAGCTTACGGGAGAATATTATATAAAGAAGAGATTGAATAGCCGCTGTTTCGTTATAGCACTCACGTGTGTGATCAGGACATTTATCATTGCTATAAAATTAACTAATAAAGGTACCCTTTTTCTGTGATATAGGCCAGAGTTGATAAATAAAAATTGTATATATTGCATGTTTTATAGTAGTGCAACTTTTGGTTTATCACCATTCTATGTTGGGATTCTACTTGAGTTTTCATAAAATGTTTAGGGAAATGAAAGATCATTTCTAGTGGTCTAGTATGGAATGGAAGTTTCATGATTATTTAATAGGATGTCTCACCTCTCAATTGGTCAATGATGAACACTAGAAACCAATTGGAATGTTAGAGTCATCACCCCAACCTATATGAAAATTGGAGAAGATTTACATGGGCATCTGGACCAACATACCAAAACACATTGAAATCGTGACACGATTTCGGTTTTTATGAACTAACTCATGAATTTAATACACTTCTTCCCAATCCAATAGACAAATATAGTATATTAATTATCAAAGATCTATCATCAGGAAGTGGTGAAATTGAATGGAATACAAATTTCTTTTTTCTTCGACCAAGAAAATAGATCACTGTAATGGTTTTTTCATTCCTTAAAGCATTCCCCTAGAACCATATTGAACTAGAGAACAATATACAATCATCAAATTTATGGCTAAGAAGAACGTATGATTCTTACATTGGTGGATATTCTCATATACTTTCTGATAGAAATTGGTGGTTCATGGGAAGATCATTTTCATTTGGTGGGGTTTTCCTATATCAAAATTTATCGGAAAATGATATATATGGCCTCTCAAAACATATTTTGTTTCCATTGACATCACTATCCAATTTTTGGGGTATATCCCAGGTAAATGTTACTAATTTAAGAAATCCCCACATGTGAAATTAATGACAATATATAGATGATCAGAATGTGAATAAAAACATCCTAAAGATGAAAAAACCCTTATGTAGATGATCATCACCAACACATACCTTTAAATGTGGATAATCATGTTCACTGAAGAGTGTTACCATGGTTACATAATTATTATCCCTAAAAAGGGATGTTGCATCCTCGATACATTGGACCATTTGAGATTCATTAATGCATTACACATGTTTCATGTTGGTTGTCCTTACCATTATGTTTCATCTTACTTCATGATCCATTTCACATATCTCAATTAAAGAAATATCATATCCACCCTACCCATGTCATTATTTTAGACCATGTTACCGTGGATCATGATGCAATATTTTTGCACACCCCACAATAAATACTCTAAACAGGTAGGACACGACCTTGTAGGTAAGAATTATATTTATAGTTCAGGTATTATCACAACATGGTTAGATACAGGGAAATACCTTTAAATGTGTTAAGGATATCTTGGACTAGTAGAAATAGATTTTCTAAAATGATGACAACTTCCATCTTTTCAATGATGAAAAAACCAATGGAGGGTAGAATGAAACACCCCAAGTTTGTGGTATATTTTTATTATGGTATATTTTTTTACATAATAAATTTGTTCATTTAGGCTTCGGGAAATATTTTATGGATGGTGGGTGAATAGAGTGGCGTTTGGGATTTTTGGGGTTCATTAGATCGTGGAATAGGTCATGGTGAAGGTCACATTCCATAGAGCTATGCTGATCTAGGTGTGAGAAATTAACAAGGACATAGTGACATCACCAAATAATAGAACCTACAAATTTTTTATGGAATGGGAGAAGGGAGGATCACATATGATAAATAGCCATAAAACAATTCACAGTGATGGTTGTGGTGGTTCGATGTTGTCAGTTCTATCAGGGTTCCATTTAAAATTGTTTGAAAACATGCACCATTTACTGATACAAGGTTTTTTTGTGGTCTTGCTTACCCTACTAAGTATAGATTTTGTGAGAACACCACGTTATACTTGATGGTATGGATTCAATAATTAGGGTTTTTGAAATGTCTATTTTAGTGTCCAATAATAAGGATAAATAATAGCTCTCAAGGTGGAACAACATGAATGTTTTTGGGAGGGGGTATTAATGTGAATTTTACTTAATTATTCTCAATGGAAATACCTAAAAATTTCCTCCCATAATTTTCACTCATGAATCAGGCACATTCAGATGTGATTCTCGATCATCTCTTAATAATGAGGTTCTTTATCTGGGTTCTTGTTGTGAAATCAGATTCATGGTCTTCAGATTAATTATCACTCAAATTTGACTGATAAATTAATGTATTTAGGTCTGTAAAAATTATTGTTTTTAATTTTTATGAAATTAAAAGTTCTAACCCTTCTATTGTTCATATTATATATACCTTGGTTTCAAATGAAATGTTGGTTTTTGAATATGGATTATGAAATTTTAACTTCTTGATAGATGACAGTAAATGTTGTTACGCACATTGTCATGACATAATGTTAGTTCAATATTTCAAATGGAATGTACCTCATCTTGTAAGACTTATTTTCATGACTAATTTTGAGCTAAGGGGTATTTTACTGGAAAGCAATGGATTTGGATGGGAGGAAGAAGTACCACACTCATGTAAGGATTATTTGGTGGGATTACATTGATTTGATGTGAATTGGGTGTGTGATTCACATGGGTGTGAATTCATAACATGGGATACCTTCATGGTGTAATTAATTTAACTAATTTCATATTAATATATTTTTCAGTCGTGTCATTTTATTATAGATTATATATATATATACTTGTTATGACTGGAATTGTTTTTTGTACTTGTGGCATGTTTGAGACGATTCAACTAGATTTATTACTATACTGATATAACCACCCCTTGAAAATGAACATTTGGGTGTCTGTATAACTTTATTTACATTATGTAGGTTAGGTTAAGACATCATACTTTTATAGCAATGAATTATGATTTTTGTAAACATTTCCATTGGGTCTTTGAGAATGGATATCTACTTTAAGTTGAGTTTTTGATCTATATCAGTTCGTTAGAGTCTTTTATATCATGGGATATTGTAGACCAGTTTTTATTTAAATTTCTATTGGGTCTTAAAATCAATTAATTTATGTAAATGGGGATTTTTTAGTTTTCCATCAGGCATCATATTTTTTTTATTGTGGGTTTTCTTTTAAATTTTTTTATATAATGGAAAATCCTTGCCCAAAATTTTTTCATTCCCATAGAAAATATTTTCATCCCATGGTTTCCATGAAATATCACAAATAATTAGTGGAATTATAGTCCTTCATAATAAAATGATCTAGTTCGGGGTATACATGTCATTTCAATAGACTAATGAGCATTCCCATCACACCCATGACACGTTTAACATGAGGTTCATGTCTCAATGGAACTTGATTTTTCTACTACAACACATAATTTTTCAACATAGTCTTCCCACTCATACCTGAGTGATGAAATGGAACATCAGTGATACCTATCCTTATATCAGAAGGAACATAATCTATATCAACCATTGAATTATCATTTTAAATTACGGTCATATCCTCTAATAGTATGGGTTACACATCCCATTATATAGATTCCCTTATAATAACCCTTGAAATCATCGTTAAAATTTTCCATCATCATGCATTACTAAAAATAATATTCAAGGAACACACATGGGTCAATCATATAATGACACCCTAATACACTCCCAATGTCAACTATCACAACAGAAGGGAATTTCACATTTAATCAGACATGTTAGGCATCTAAACCTATAATAATTTCATTAAAAATAACTAGTCCTTAGTGCGTACATTATTTTTTATCGATTCATCTCATTTAAAAATAAATACAATATATATATGCTTTTGTACCTCCCAAATTTAAAACATGGATCAGACTCTCATGATTGTTTCATATTCGAACCTAGCTTCACATTCCTAAAACCTTAATCATACCCACGACATGTCAATCTCATTTATCTAGAAGCACCTCATCGCTTTTTCCCGATAAGCATGATGTCTCACTCATGCCAAGGATTGTCACATGATAACCGATCAAATATCATCATCTCAATTAAATATGCACCTAATAATAATCTATTTATCATAGATAAAAAAATCTAGGATCATGAAAATTTATATACTCATGAAACATATATGAAATAAATAACCACAAGTAATCAACTAATCCTAACCTCCAAAATCTATCCTCCACACCTAAAGCACCACAATTTTTTTATCAGAAAACCTATGGTGTCTCATAAGAATACACATAGATGGTAATTCCTTCCATGGGTGTCTTAAATAATATAGCATAATCAACCCCAATCATTCACATTCCCAATTTCTAAGGAATTACTCTACCTATTCCATATACCTTGAAGAACCTCCCAGGAATTGATCTAATAACCTACAGTATCTACCCATGATTCCCATCTCTACAACACTCATATTCATAGACTAACCCCACTGTTAGATTACCCTCATATATTAGATCTCATCTCAATGATATTAGGCCTTCCAAATATTACTGTTAACCACATCTCACATTTTTCATGGATCAAAATGAATATTCATTCCATCCATCCCAAAAATAACCATGAAACTATTTTGTTAGAACACTAATTATAGAGTTCCTACAATTTCGTATATGGAATCACATTCTATGTCCACCAACTACTCTAGTTAATTTATCCTCACTGAAAATCTACATATATTACTACACCCTCGAGGATCATGTTCTCATCCAAAAATATGTAAGAGAATATCCAAAACAGATCTGTGTCGAATAACTTATTGGAAACCTTATTTTAATGATAACAAAATCATGTTCCTTAAGATATTAATGAATTAAATATATGGTATAATTTTAAAATATAATTCATATTGGAGAAATTTTCCTATGTGTGGAAGTGTCACCACCAGACATGATTCCCCAATGAGGTTAAGTCACTGCTTGCAACAATTAACTATTCATGAAAACTCACATTCAATGATAAAATATATTTATGTATGGGAAAAACTACAATTGGATATGAGTGACCATCATCATAGAGATTTTGAAAATTATTATAAATACACATCATTATGGTTGATTCAGCA
The DNA here is from genome assembly GCA_963277665.1 of Viscum album. Taxonomy (NCBI): domain Eukaryota; kingdom Viridiplantae; phylum Streptophyta; class Magnoliopsida; order Santalales; family Viscaceae; genus Viscum; species Viscum album. The sequence goes on from OY728133.1 coordinate 1,287,067,550, forward strand.
CCATAGGATGACTCATTATTGAACCATAAATTTTACAAAGTGTTGAAAACACATACCATTCAAAACAAGTCAATAATAGGTTGTAAAATTGGCCAAATGTAAAAATGACCTACCATAAAACTTGAGTCACCTTTGAACATGAATTTCCTATAGAATGAAAATTTGGAAAAGTTTTGAATGTAAAGATCATCATGGTGACCTACTGCCATCCTCTATCACTGCTAGCAACAAAAACTACTAGCTCAAGTCACTAATAGATATTTTCTCACCATTAAAATGACTCACCTCCACAATTCTGATTATTTTGAAATAAATATATCTAACAACTACATTATCATATTTAATACCAAACATTGTTTTAATGATTTTTCCTAATCGATTTGTACAGATGAATTGTTGTTCATGTTATATGTTCACTATGAGAAGCATAAGATCTGGGTTATTCTCATTAATACTTCAACTATTGAATGAAGTAGTATACTCCCTTTTGTGAAGTAGTGAATAAGTAAAAGATATAAACACACACATACACAAAGAGATATACATGCACATGCATAGTTATCTAAGAACAATAGATATTCTGATACGCTATTCTAAATTTGATCTTATAGAAAAATAGATTTTACGATACACTATTCTAATGTGACTCCCAAAAACTCAAATTTAGCTTCCTCTCAAGCCGCATTCAAGGACTCACAAGCTATATAAAATATCTGACATAGAAACATAATCCTTCAAAACATTTTTATTTTCTATTTTTTATATTGTATTAACATTATGAGAAGTTATTTTTACTCTATATTGTTACGTGTATAATGTCTTCTATTCCACAAAGTAAAGATACTTGATATATTCTAAAAAATATATTACATCATTTTTTCACATGTTGTGGTAGTGGCCCAAATGTGGCTAGTGCTTTTTTCCCACAGGTTTTGTAGAAGATTTTATTGTGTGGCATGGAAATATTTTCTATTGTTTACTTGATCTAGATTATGGATCATAGAATATTTTTATACAGTATTATTGGTATCAGGTGATGGACAAATTGTGAGGATTAAGTCTTGACTTGAGATTGAACTACTTGTATTTATTTTCTCTATGTTTTTTTTTCAAATATTTAGAAAAGATTTTATTAATTGTAACAAAACCTCAACATTAATAGTTAATCTTAATTAGTGTTTATATTATACTTTGATTTAGTAAATTAAATTAAATAGTTAAATTAATTTTCATAATTATTTCAACTGATCCAAAATATATTATTGAGAAATATTTTAAATGTTTAAAACATATATGGATTCACTATTGGTTTAACCTTGTGTTTTTAATTAATTAGGTGATTTTATTTAAACTTATTTTAAAAAAAAATTAAATTGATTACTCATTTCACCCCCTTAGAGATACTGAATCAGAGAAGCATTTAGTATCAAAGTATTTTCAAATATTTTCAACTATGATTTTAGTTTTTTTTAATGATATTAATAATATTTCATATATTAATTTAATTATTTTAATTTATAATATACAATAAGGTTCTCCAACTGATATAGCTAATTTATTTTAAAAAATAATTATGCTTAGTGGAAGATTATGATGAAAATTCATATATAGTGTATGGGTTTGGACATTGGGTCACTTATAGAGGATAAGTATGATTCACCAAAGCCGACTAAAAATAATTGGGATGATTATACTAAACATGAAAATAATAATATTTGAAATGAAATAAATTCCCTTTAATATTATCTAAAAGATGAAGAGTTCAAATGAATATCTTTTAGTAAATCCTCAAATGAATTTTGGGATACTTTATCAATTTCACAAAAAGGAACCAAAAATGTGAATGAAATTAGATTTAATACTTATTAAATCATGTATGATTCATTAAAAATGAAACATTTTTAGCTAATTTATGATATGTATATCGAGTTCAATGAGATTGTTAATATTACAAGCTCTTTAGGAAATACACTATTAGACATGAACTAGATCATAAGACTATTGATATTCTTTCTAGAGATATAGAGAGGAACATATGTTTCTATAAAGTAATCATGTGATATAAAAAAACTACAATTTAAGAATTTATAGGAAAATTGATGATGTAAAAGTAAATGATTTAAGTCAATAGAGAAAATTACGCTGAACTGAAAATCAAATTAGCAGCTTTCAAGTAAACTAATTCCATACAATAATAAAATAAAAAGTCTCAAGGGGAATATTCCATTGACGAGGAATCACCACCAGATAGCGATAGTTAAATGGATCATCAGGAAAAAGTATTTAATAATTTATATAGAAATAAAAATTTCATCTGAAATAATAGATACAATAGAATGTATGATAGTAGAATAACATTGAAAAATGATTGGAAGAAACATAAAAAAATAAAATGTGATTACCTATTTTTAATGAAAAATAAATTCCCATGTTATTGGAGAATTTCCTAAGATGAAATATAATAATAAATACAATGGAAAAGATATAAAGATTAAGAAATTAATGAAATCTACATGCGGTTCCCTGGAGGACAAATCTAGTGATTAGGAATCATCTTTTGAAGAGAAACCTGACAGATCCAACATGCGATTCATGAAATTGTTTCTGAGGTATCCATGATATCATCTATAAAAAATTACAATCTATATAAAAAATGAAAATGATGATGACATTTATAAAGAATAAATGATTAAATATTTCAATATTCCTAATGAAACTTTTAATGAACTCAAATACATGTATACAGTTATGAAGACAAAAAAAATATCTTTCTATCAGTGCTAAAACGGATCTTATTGTTAAAAAGAGGAGAATTATTAGTTGATATAGGATAATACAGAACTAATATTATCAAATGATAAAATAAGGTCAAATTTAGAATGATTTTTATGTGAAAGATATACACATACTCATATTCTATTAAAAAATAGACCATAAATAAACTAATGGTACTGGTTACCAACCAAGAAAAAGAAGTCTAATTAAGTGAACATTTGTTCCAAATTATGAAAATTGTGATTTGGTTGTTAGTTATTATTAAATACTACCAAATAATGTTTTTATTTAAAAATGTTTTCAATATTCTTATATGAATCCCATTACCAAAATGTGAGTACTTAAGGTTATAATCTCTACAATTTTTGGACCCCAGAAAATATGTTTACCAAAAGCATTTATTGTATAAAATCTATCATATAGGACAACTTCAAGAGGACCTCCTGTTGGAATCTAAAGTACATTGATAATGGTTGTTTCAGGCATTTGATAGGATACTGTTCATGTTTCAAGATCCTCGTATAGTCTTATAGTGGGAATTTCACCGTTGGTGACAATGATAAAGGAGAGATCATTGTCTAGTGAGAAATTAATAACACTAACATGGTTTTAATTTAAAAATTAATTTTTTACTGTTGAAAAAATAACTTTCTTAGAATCTCACAATTATGTGATGATATATTTCATGTGATGTATGAAAACAATGATGGTAATGTTTTTAATTATAAAAAAGATATAGTTTTTACTACTCTAATGAATGAAAATGTGTATGATACTACTATTTATTCATTGAATTCCCCAATTATTTCATGATTAAGTTCCATTTGAAGAGAATCGTGCCTTTGGCATAGGATACATGGCATGTAAAGCATTCAATTACATATAATGATAACCAGTAAAGGGTTAGTCATGGATATAACCACACTAAAATTCCCAAATGAAAATTTCTGTAATCTATGTAAAAAATTGAAGGAACAAAAGATTTCTTTTAAACTATACAATGAAGTTATAACTTTTCATCCTCTTGATTTGGTTCACATATACTTGTTTGGACCATACAGAACCTCCAGTCTAAATGTGACGTACAATATTTATATATATGTACATGGAATTTCTTGGTATAATATTTTTTTTATCTCAAATAATTAAAACATTAAATTATTTTCCAAATAATTCTATATATATATAAAACTTAACAATATATAGAGTTAATACCTTAAGAAGTGACTATGGATACAATTTTGAAAACCAATATATTGAATCCCTTTTCTCACAAAAAGGATATAGTCATAACAACTCTTCTCCTAGGACCCCTCAATAGAATGCAGTTATTTAATGAAGAAATTGAACACTTCAAGAGATAGCTTAGAATATTAATAATTAAAAGGGAATACTTGTCAACATTTGGGTTGAGGATGTAAACACAACCTATTATTTAATGAATAGAGTTTTAATCAGACCATTCATAGAAGAAAAACTATATGATCATTGGAATATTAGTAATAATAATGTTAACTAATTTATAGATTTTGGTTGTGGAGAATTTATTCTTAACACATAGGATAATCTTGAGATGTTTTCCTCTAAAATGGATGAAGTATTTTTTTGGGTTATTCAATATCTAGAAAATCATATTTAGTTTTTAACCTAATGATGAATACATTAGAAGAGTTTATTCACATAAATTTTGTTTAGATATATCCACTTGAGCCTAATTTCTCTTTGGAAATTCTTTAGTATTATTTTTCTAAATTCGACATAATTTCCAAACCATCTAACTCTACTGGGAATCATGAAATAAAATCATCCAGTTCTGTGGACCTCTCAAAACAAGAACCTAAAACTATTGAGAATCCTAAGGTGACCAACCATTATTTTTTATATATATTAGGACTCTTAAATACCATTTTCAGATGTTGTAGTTGGATACATATATAGAGGTAATAAAACTAGAGGTTCTCCATAAAACTAGGTTTAACATCGAGCATTCTTGTCTCACCTTGAACCAAAGAACATCAATGATTTAACTAATGATGAATTTTGGGTGATGGATATTGAAGAATAGGTTAATAAATTTTAATGAAATAAATTATGATAACTTGTTGATATACCCATAGAAATATTGACTATAGGCACTAAATGTGGGTTTAAGAACAAGGTTGATGAATCTAGGAAAATACTAAGGAATAAGTCTATGCCAGTTTCATAAGGGTATAGTCAATAAGAGGGTATAGAACATTAATAGACCTTTTCACCAGTGTCTATACATGAAGGCACTAAAATAATACTATCCTATTCAGTATATATGGATTTCGAACTATATTAAATAGATGTAAAGAGTGATTTCATAATTGGGAATAATGTTGAAGATGTTTTTGATGAATATCTCCCTCAATTTCGAAATCCTCTTTTTCTAAATCATATTTTACATTAAAAAAACCTTACAGTGATTAAAACAATATCCTAGAGGTTGGTATGATAGGCTCATCTCTTTTCTAATTTCAATTTTTTTTTAAATTGAGTGGATTATCCTACGCTTTTATAAAAATAATTTTGAACGATGTTTCAGTTTGATAAAAATAATTTAGACGATATTATATTTGGATCTTAAAAAATTTATTTGTGTACTTGTTTTTAAAAAATGTCGAACAATGAATTGGAACTGGTTTTAATGGGTGAACTAAAATTATTCATTGGATTTTAATTTTTTCAAAATAACGAATGAATTATTTTATATCAATTTAAATAAACTAAATATCATCAGAATTTTTTTCGTTTAAACAACACTAAGAGGACTGATACTCATATGAGAAAAATCTATAATTTGGATCTTGATGAATATGGGAATTCAATTTATCAAACCAGTTATAGAGCTATAATTTTAATCATTCTAAATATATCATCTATACAACCTTATATTATTTTTTTGTGTGTATGTATGATAATTTTCAAGAAAACCTAGTAGATTCACACTTAGTTTATATAAATTTTTTTCTCAAATACCTCAAATATACTACAAAATTAGGGATTTTTACTAAATAGGACAAGAATTTGACAGAGTTTTTATTTAGATTTTTATTTTCGTGAATATAAGCGGGATATTAAAAGAACCAATATATCATGTCACCTTTCGGTAATGTATCTTCTTTCTTGGTATAGTAAAAAAATTGTTCCATTGTCTATAGCTAAATCTAAATACATAGCATCATGTAGCTTCTGTGCTCAAATTTTACGGATGAAACACACATTACTTGACCATGGATACCAATTTTGACATTTCCCAATATATTGTGATAATTATAGTGCTATAAATATTTCAATGAATCTAGTATCTCACTCAACAACAATACATATTGATTTAATACATCACTTTTTGAGATATGATTTTTTAAAGGGTGATATCACTCTTCAATACATTGGTATAAAAAATCATATGGCTAATATTATCACTAAGACATTGAGATCAATGAAAATGAACTACATGAAAAATGAATTATCATTTTTTAACATTGATTATGAATAATTTTTTAGATTTACCTCTCATTGGATCAACCGACTACTAGATTAACCTAATATTAGATTTACCCACAGTTGGTTTTTCTCACTGTTAGAAATATCATGCCTTTATCCACATCTCACTTTTCATTTCCAATATATTGAATCTATTTTCATATTACATGTTATTTAATTTTCCATTCAATTCAATTTTGATTATTATTTGTGTTTATTAATCACTAAAATTCACAAATAATATAAATTAGACATTTTTCTAATTTAACTACACACTTCACTTGTGCATTTTCTCTCAAACCTCACCACATTATTTTGTCTCTTGACTTCTATCTTCACTCGATTATATGGACTTGATCATCATGATTATAATAATTTGATATTTTTAATATTATTTAGATGAGTCAAATCCCAAAAAAAGAATAAAGGGGAGTATATTGGTATAGATGTTAAGCCTGTGAATCCCATGCTTGTGAAATGGAATGTAGTACCTGAGAAAGATGTTCTAGATGAATGTATAGTCTCAAGAATTTAATTAGTTCTAGATGTTATGAAATACTAGGGTTGAATTTAATGGTTTTATTATCATCATATGATATTTTATCCAATGTTGGTATATCAATTTTACCAAATTTTAAAGCTCATTTTGAATAAAAATGGAAACTAACTAAGAATTAGAATTAATAGTAGTAATGGTTCCGTTCATGAAATTCAGTGGGATAGTAGTTTAATGTATCCACATTAATGAATTCTTAATTAACATCATTGAAATATTCCAGAGGATACGGAATTTTGTTATGGTATGATTTGGCCAATCTTACTAGAGATGGACTAATAAGAAGACTACTTTCTATTGAACCTGATGTTGAGTTTTAGTTTCATTTCATATACATTCAACACATTTTATACCTAAGAAAGGGAGATTTATCCACAATTAGATATCATGATTTGTATTTGTTGTGTCTTATTAAGAGAAATGGAAATATAAGACAATGCATATACATAATGATACATATAATGGAAATGTATAATCCTTATGATAGATCAAATTCATTCATAAATACTGAGTAAATTTTGTGTAATATGGACTCAAAAAGGTTTGTATGGGGAAAGAGAATATTTAGTAATAAATTTTGGAGTTTTTAGCAACACTAGAGTGATTTTTATGAAGATAAAGATCAACTGGAACCCATGGAAGAAGTCTTGGGTTGGTGATAGTGAAATTTCCTATGATGAATTCAACCTAGATGATAATCCATCTAGAAAAAGAAACCTTATGGATCTTGGTTTAGAACCAGATGCGGTAGTTGATTATTTCAATGAATAGGGATAAGATTATATTGTTAGAAATATAGAGCAATAATTTTTAGTGGATAAAAAATGTGATCCAGATCTTCCTCAAGGCTCTCCTTCTATCAAATATAGATCACCTAATCCACCTAGTCCTTTTCAGGTTAGAGATACACTTCTAATAAAATGTATTGAAGAATAAATCAATGTGTTAGGGGAATATATGATGAAAAGTACCTAAAAGACTTATTTGGAAAATGGAAATGATGAGAATGTGGATAAATAAGTATAATATGTATTTGACAATGAAAAATACAATGGTGATGATGATGTAGAAGATGATGAAAGCAGAAACGGAGATAGAAGCGATAGTGATAAAGGTTAATATGGTTCTAGTGGATTTATTAGAGGTCAACATGTTGAGATTCCTCAAGATATTATCTTTTATCTACATATTTCTATATCAAGATCCTAAGTGACTCATTTCCTAGTGGGTGATGTTCATAGGTCATCCAGTGAAGATAAGGAAGCATCAATTTAAGAGTATAAATCTCCCGTTCTGGATGGTCATCCTTTTGTTGGTTATATTACTATGTCTACAGCTGATGTACATATGGTTGTTTATTTGATTACATATGAATGGTAAGTTGTTGTGTTGATTAATTTTTTGTTGTTTTTGGTGATCATATTGTTTTTGAATTGAAAGAAGCTGAGCATACTGTTGTTGAGTAGCTAGTTGATTGGAAGAGAGCTTCTGATCAGTTGGATTTGGCACCTAAAATTGTTATATGTATAGATATTGAATCTTTTTTTTGTTAAAACATATGTTAAGTCATCGACCTAATTGATGGAATCATTTTATGAATCAGATATGTACCTAGGGTAAGTCGTACTTGGTATGGACTAATCAGACATTAATTATAAGAGGCATGTTTTTCGAGGTGATGTGGATCCTAACAGATCCCTGGTAGATACAATTTATGTTTATGGGGAGTTGAGAAGTTTTGTGTCTATTATTCATATACCTACCATTTATTATATAACCATGTTTTATCCTATTTCTACTTCTGTTATAGTCAATGTTTTCAAACCTTTAGGGTAATATTTTTTTCTATAATTTGATAATGATTTTGATGAAACAGGAAACCCATTTCATTAAGTTATGTGAAATGGATGTTAGGCATTCTTTTTTTATTAATATATAATATTGAAAAAAAAATGTTAAACCACATTCAGGATGTGGAGAATGAAAATAGAAAACATTCTAGTGATATGGAGTCTCTAAGGTATATGTTCAAAGGGGTGAAAATAACATTATATTCTTATATGCATGCTTTTCATGAAAGGATGTACAATATTTCATCATAAAATCCAATTTTATAACTCCTCCACATATTATTAATGTTTAGTTGATTCAGTATGTGTTAAAAGTATATCATAGAGATTATTCATGTTTTGAACCTTCCATACCTTAGGACTGTTTTAGGAATTTCGAGCATAGTAGTGATCATGTCAATTTGATTATTATTGGATCCATGAAAGACATGAATGATTACAATGAATGAATAACCAATTTTAAAATGTATTTTTTTCAAGGATATACTTTAATAATGAGCTAAATCCTCACTTTAAGTACCTAGATTAAAATCTAAGAATTACTCCAGTTAGTCAATCTTTTAAAGAACAAGTTAATTATTGGAAGTTCATGACCAATGTTCTTAATCTTTTTATGGAAGAAAATAATGATTTATTCAGTGTAATGGTGGGATATTGAAACATAATTACGGAATTTATCCATTTTATGTTAACATTTCTGCTTGTTTCTGGTATTATTGTGGTGGCGTAGAATGTCATACATGGTATAGCTCATCTGACACCTCTAGTTTTAGCTCCACAGATATCCAAGACTAGGGTCACTAGAGATCATTCAAATATTTATACTACATGATTCCATAATATCTCTCTCTCTCCTAGAGATGTTTTTTAGCACCATATACTGAGTATCCTCAAATCGAATCCCTCGCTAACTTATGTCCACACGAAAATCCCTAGTGTTTTCTCTTACCCCCTTCCAAGACCTTCTACTTTTGATATATGGAAGGGAAAAGAACTTCTTAATCCCTAACCTCATCCCATAGAGCGTTGACTTTTGGAATTTTTGTATTTGATGGGGATATTATTGTATATGTTTTTTATATACATGTTTTTTACTTCTATTGACATGAAAAGAAAATTCTATTTTTTTCATGTTATATTTAATTAGATTTCCTATTTTATTTTAACAATTTGATAATCCCAAATAGTGATAAGACTCTATAAGATATATTTCTATAATATTATATCTTTTATACCATTTTTATTTTTTTGTTTCCATTCCTTTTCAATTTCATTGATACCATAGTATTTTAAACAATTTCCTTGATACCATTGTTTCATATGATCTTTAATAACATTCATTACCATCAAAATTTTCTTTCATATCATGTATATCTTCTTTACCTATGATTCTGTTGTATATACAATGCCATGATTATTTATCATCAATATGGGGGAGATTGTTGGTACCCTTTTTGAATGGTAAAAAATTAAATTTTATTATGATATTAATACGTTCTATGCTTTATGATATAATTTTACAATATAAGAAATATTGGTAAAATTTTCCAAGGTAAAAATAAGAGTTATCGCTGGACATGACTCCCCATTTTGGTTGATACACCACTAGTAAAAATTCACTATTGAATACAACTCGCTATTAATGTGAAGATGTGGCTAATTATTGAAACAACAACTGTTATCTATGTGTCACCGACAACATAGAAATTTGGAAATGTATGAGAAAGACTCACCATTAAGGTTGTGTCACCACCATAGGATGACTCATTTTTGAACCAAAATTTGAAAATGTGTAGAAAACACCTATTGTTAGAAATAAGTCACTACCATGTTAAAAAATTGGATATGGGTCGAGATGACCTACCATCATACCTATGTCACCATTGAATGGACCTACCATTGTGGTGACATACTGCCATCCTCTCCCACCACCAGCCTAATACATCATCGGCATAAGTCATTTCTAGTGATCTTATCACCATTCAAAATACTCATTTACATTATTTGTTTTATTTTCAACTTAATATCTCTAAAATATAGATTATTTAATATAATTCTGAAACTTATTTTAATGGTTATTCATAATTGATTTGAAGAGATTAATTAATGTTTCTCTGTGACATGTAGTTTGATGTGAAGATGATCTTGATGATTCTATTTAAAATTATTATATTATAATATAATATAGACTCTCTAATGTAAATTAGTGATCCAGTGATAGAGATAGAGACACACATACACAATGAGATATATTCACACACACAAAAAGTGAGCTGAAAACACATTGAAGAACTTGAAGGGTGTCACTTTCTCTGAGATCACATGTTATATCTTGACTTTACATGACTGTGAATATGTTTAGATTAACAAAAAAGAGTTTGGGACACTCTTATCTATAGTGAATTTCATAAACATGCCTCAAGCTTCCTTTCAATCCACATTCAAGGTGTCACATGGTATATATTATATCAAACAAAGAAAGAAGATCTTTCAATAAATTTTCATTTCCTCTTTCTATTTATTTTCATTGCATTATGAGTAGTGTGGGTATAATTTGTTTTGTTACACACATATAGTATATTTTTCATTAAATGGATTATACATGATATCTTTTCCAAAAAAAACACATCATTTTTTCATGTGTTGTGGAATAGGTCCTTGTGCGGCATGAGCTTGTTTTTTCTATATGATTGGTGGAACAGGTATTTTAGTGGTCTATATAGATTTTTTTTGTACACCGGATCCAGTTTGTGGCACATAGAATATACTCATATAGTCATCTTGGTAGAATGTAATTTCCAAGGGGAGATGATTATGTCTTAGCATGAGACTGAACTTCTTGTATTCATTTCTAATGTGTGTTTAAATTTTTTTATTTCTAAGATTTAAAATGGATTTTTTTAAAAGGTAAAAACCCAACTACTTAGATAGTTAGTCTCAAATATAGTCTAAATAATATTTTGATTTAGTAAAATTATATAAAAAATTAAAGTAATTTTCAGTATTTTTTAATTGAGACATATTCAATATTTTGAGAAATATTCCAAATGATTAAAACTTATATTGATATGTTGTTTTGGATTACTGGGTTTTTTAATTAATTAGAGGATTTTATTTAATAAATTTTTAATAGAAATGTTTATTTCGTACTCAATTCACCCCATACTTGAGATACTCACTCTGACCAACTAAAACTATTGTCATTTCGTTCAGTTAAGAAGAATTCCACTACTAAGATACATTGTAAATGACCATATATGTTTTTTTGAAACATGTTTTTGAAAACACATATTTTCATTTCGAAACCATAGTCATAATCACCCACATTGGGTTTATCATAACAATGGTGTATAATTCATGTAAAAACAATGAAGGTTTGTTACACATAAATTATAAGAGGGACTACGTAGCAATAACCAAGGAGTATCCCACCATAGAATACACATGACCTTTCGTTACATAGAAATATACTTTGGTCTAGGTGAGTAGAATTTTATCCAAAAGTTATTTGGTAAAATAAAATATAATTTTTTATTAACACTTTAAAAAAACCATCACAGTTATGGATATATATCACAAGCCTTCATCCATAAATCATGTGAGTCATATTTTCCAAATATGGTTCATGTACGATTGCCTCTTACCCATGATATATTATCCAAAAAAATTATTGGATAATCTAATAACCATAGTCGATAATTCTAGGTGAAAACAAAAAATCATAAAACTATATACCAAGAATTACAATCCCATATCCCTAATATCTTGGACTTTCCAATAAAAAATGGGTTTTTAATTCACTAGTCAGAGGTCCATCAAAAACTATAAAACATACCTTGATTTTATATACCCTATCCCAAAAATTAAGATCCAATAAAATTAAACTCTAACATGAATTATTTATTTTCATAATTGGATTCCACTCATTGGTGTCACAGCTTGGATCTCCACGTGTCCTCAAAAATGAATCCCTCAATTCTAGAGGCTTCCAACTAATAGTGAGGGTAAAAATTAATATTTTTTGGTGACACTACCATTATATAATAGTTAACTAAGAGTTTAAAATAATAAAAGATTCAATGGATATAAATAAATAAAAATACATATGTAACAAAATTAAACTATAATCGATAAATAAAAATACAGAAGAAAACATTCATACAGATTCATGATCATTCTAGAATAAGACACTAATCACCTATTGGGTCAATAAAATATAAAAAAAGATTAAAATAACAAAATAAATGATGCTATAATACTATCCTCAAACCGAAAATAAACCCAATATCTAAATATCATCTGATTTTTTCCATCCAATCAGGAAACGACGGGCCTTTTCCCTACAAGTACCTAAAACCAATGATGTCTTCTTAGTTTCATATGTGACATGGCTGATCAAGTATAGTGTGATTAAAACTTGAAATGGAACGAAAAATAAGGCCTCGTATATAACCAATAACCATGTCTATCCATTGGTGATATTTTTAGATTAAATAAAAAATAATTTTGAATACAATATTAAAAAACTATCATAGATCCTCATGTTCTAATGTGACACCTAGGATTTACTATAACTTATTTGGTTGGTGCTAGTGTGTCTCTAGCTATTTTACATACCAATCCATCATGTATAATTCCCTGGAAAATTTAACATGAACATGTTGTAGCTAATCTAGTAGTTTCCTTCCCATGGTCTAATCCTAGGAGAATGTCTTATGGAATCCAGTACTCATAGGCATAAGGAGATTTTTAGGTAACCACCCAAGAAATTAATATTGATCCAAATTTAAATCCTTGTTAACCACATTGGAATTATATATAGACTGAATGACCATAAACAAGGGTATTTCCTTTGGGTTTAATATAGTACCAAACACAAGTCCCAAAAACCTAAGCATTCCATATAGTCCAAGATGATGAATCTAAGGGGATTTTTAATGGAATTTAAATATACTAAAAGGGTGAATCCTAGTGTCCTGGGAATTCAATATATACATGTATGCTAAATCAAATGGGATTACCCAAGTAATTCATATATAAACAATATCTATTTCATGGGGATATTAAAATGTAGTCCACTATTATAAAGAACAATAATTGATTCGTAGGATCAAGTCCAATTAAATCCCATATCCATTGAAATCATTATCTCACTACTGGAAATACACTATTTCCCAACGGTTCAGAACCATTGGGAAAGCCCCTCAAACCGTTGGGAAAGGTTTTCCCAACGGTTCTCAAAACCGTTGGGAAGTAAGACGTTGGGAAAGGTTTTCCCAACGGTTTACTGGCAACCGTTGCAATAGGCCCATAGAAGTTACCCTACCCCAACGGTTTGGGTAAACCGTTGGGATAGTTTTTCCCAACGGTTCTCCCAAACCGTTGGGAATACCAAATACCACACATGTTCCCAACGGTTCCAAACCGTTGGGATATACCATGTGGAACATTTTCCCAACGGTTTTAAACCGTTGGGAATTGGTGAAGTCTTTCCCAACGGTTTACAACCGTTAGGAAAAGACATGCTAAAAACTTATATGCCAACGGTTTGAAACCGTTGGCATACCCTATGCTGCAAATTGCAGCACCCTGCAATTTGCACAGCCCCTATCCCCTGTCCATCACCACCAGTCATCAGGCCTCATTTTCACATCATTTTCACTTCATTTTCACCTCATTTTCACCTCATTTTCACCTCATTTTCGATCCAACTATTGTACCAGTAATAAAATAAAACATACATATTCAATTACGAACAAATTCATACACATTTAACATATAATGGATCCTGAAACTATACAAATCCATAATTAAATTACAATTCATAAACATACATAATTCATATAGAATTCAATTTAAAATTTAGATGACAATTATACGTGGAATCTGAAATTCAATTCATAATATGATCGGTTTTTTCTATACCATATATTTTTACCTCAAATGATGTCCATTTTAAACAAAATACATACACCTGAAGTGATACCGGCCACACCGCACCTCCGATTGTGGCGGAGTTGATTCGTACACGTCACATATGACTCATGGATCGTTCTCCTAAAGTTTCAACGGAAACCGAATCCGTTTGGTCGTTTTTCCGTATGTACTTAAAATGGTGTTCATTTTAAACAAAAGTGAGCCACTTAAACTTATCCCGGCCACACCGCGACTCGGATTCATCCCGGGTTGGCTCGTACACGTCACATATGACCCATGGATTGTTGGGAAAAATTATCAACAGATTCGGAATGCGTTTGGTCGGTTTTCCGTAAGCCAGTTGATACTTTTCACTTAAAATGACGTCCTTTTGAAACAAAAGACGGACACTTTGAGTGGTGTCGGCCACACCGCGTCTCCGGATTGAGCTGAAACCACCGTGAAACATTCTAATTATTATTCGTGACGTGTACGCGCAGACGGCACGTCAATCGGACGTGCGGTTTGCCCCGTACGGATCAATATTCATGTTTTAAGTGATGCGCGCGCTTCGAAACGCGCGTGAGGGGGTCCAAACGGGCCGAACGATGTCGGAATGGCCTGAAATCAGACGATAAATACGGGTGAGTGATTTCTGAAGTGGTCGAGCAGACGGCACGTCAATCGGACGTGCCGTGTGCCCGCGGTGACCGACAACGCAGTTATGGTGTCATAAACGGCCAAAACGGGCGTCCAACGGTCAAATTCATAGAGAACGACCACGGATTCACCCGAAACCACCGTGAAACATTCTAATTATTATTCGTGACGTGTACGCGCAGACGGAACGTCAATCGGAAGTGCGGTTTGCGCGGTACGGCTCAATATTAGTGTTTTAAGTGATGCGCGCGCTTCGTAAACGCGCGTGAGGGGGGTCCAAACGGGCCGAACGATGTCGGAATGGCCTGAAATCAGACGAAAAATACGGGTGACTGATTTCTGAAGTGGTAGAGCAGACGGCACGTCAATCGGACGTGCCGTGTGCCCGCGGTGACCGACAACGCAGTTCTGGTGTCATAAACGGTCAAAACGGGCGTCCAACGGTCAAATTCATAGCGGACGGCCTCGGATTGAGCTGAAACCACCGTGAAACATTCTAATTATTATTCGTGACGTGTACGCGCAGACGGCACGTCAATCGGACGTGCGGTTTGCCCGGTACGGATCAATATTCATGTTTTAAGTGATGCGCGCGCTTCGAAACGCGCGTGAGGGGGTCCAAACGGGCCGAACGATGTCGGAATTTCCTGAAATCAGACGATAAATACGGGTGAGTGATTTATGAAGTGGTCGAGCAGACGGCACGTCAATCGGACGTGCCGTGTGCCCGCGGTGACCGACAACGCAGTTATGGTGTCATAAACGGCCAAAACGGGCGTCCAACGGTCAAATTCATAGCGGACAACCACGGATTGAGATGAAACCACCGTGGATAATTCTAATTATTATTCGTGACGTGTACGCGCAGACGGCACGTCAATCGGACGTGCGGTTTGCGCGGTACGGCTCAATATTAGTGTTTTAAGTGATGCGCGCGCTTCGTAAACGCGCGTGAGGGGGGTCCAAACGGGCCGAACGATGTCGGAATGGCCTCAAATCAGACGAAAAATACGGGTGAGTGATTTATGAAGTGGTCGAGTAGACGGCACGTCAATCGGACTTGTCGTGTGTCCGCGGTGACTGACAACGCAGTTATGGTGTCATAAACGGCCAGAACGGGCGTCCAACGGTCAAATTCATAGCGTACGGCCTCGGATTGAGCTGAAACCACCGTGAAACATTCTAATTATTATTCTTGACGTGTACGCGCAGACGGCACATCAATCGGACGTGCGGTTTGCGCGGTACGGCTCAATATTAGTGTTTTAAGTGATGCGCGCGCTTCGTAAACGCGCGTGAGGGGGGTCCAAACGGGCCAAACGATGTCGGAATGGCCTCAAATCAGACGACAAATACGGGTGAGTGATTTATGAAGTGGTTGAGCAGACGTCACGTCAATCGAACGTGCCGTGTGCCCGCGGTGACCGACAACGCAGTTATGGTGTCATAAACGGCCAAAACGGGCGTCCAACGGTCAAATTCATAGCGGACGACCACGGATTGAGCTGAAACCACCGTGGATAATTCTAATTATTATTCGTGACGTGTACGCGCAGACGGCACGTCAATCGAACGTGCAGTTTGCGCGGTACGGCTCAATATTAGTGTTTTAAGTGATGCGCGCGCTTCGTAAACGCGCGTGAGGGGGGTCCAAACGGGCCGAACGATGTCGGAATGGCCTGAAATCAGACGACAAATACGGGTGAGTTATTTATGAAGTGGTCGAGCAGACGGCACGTCAATCGGACTTGCCGTGTGCCCGCGATGACCGACAACGCAGTTATGGTGTCATAAACGGCCAGAACGGGCGTCCAACGGTCAAATTCATAGCGTACGGCCTCGGATTGAGCTGAAACCACCGTGAAACATTCTAATTATTATTCGTGACGTGTACGCGCAGACGGCACGTCAATCGGACGTGCGGTTTGCGCGGTACGGCTCAATATTAGTGTTTTAAGTGATGCGCGCGCTTCGTAAACGCGCGTGAGGGGGGTCCAAACGGGCCGAACGATGTCGGAATGGCCTCAAATCAGACGACAAATACGGGTGAGTGATTTATGAAGTGGTCGAGCAGACGGCACGTCAATCGGACGTACCGTGTGCCCGCGGTGACCGACAACGCAGTTATGGTGTCATAAACGGCCAAAACGGGCGTCCAACGGTCAAATTCATAGCGGACGACCACGGATTGAGCTGAAACCACCGTGAAACATTCTAATTATTATTCGTGACGTGTACGCGCAGACGGCACGTCAATCGGACGTGCGGTTTGCGCGGTACGGCTCAATATTAGTGTTTTAAGTGATGCGCGCGCTTCGTAAACGCGCGTGAGGGGGGTCCAAACGGGCCGAACGATGTCGGAATGGCCTCAAATCAGACGACAAATACGGGTGAGTTATTTATGAAGTGGTCGAGCAGACGGCACGTCAATCGGACTTGTCGTGTGCCCGCGTGACCGACAACGCAGTTATGGTGTCATAAACGGCCAGAACGGGCGTCCAACGGTCAAATTCATAGCGTACGGCCTCGGATTGAGCTGAAACCACCGTGAAACATTCTAATTATTATTCGTGACGTGTACGCGCAGACGGCACGTCAATCGGACGTGCGGTTTGCGCGGTACGGCTCAATATTAGTGTTTTAAGTGATGCGCGCGCTTCGTAAACGCGCGTGAGGGGGGTCCAAACGGGCCGAACGATGTCGGAATGGCCTCAAATCAGACGAAAAATACGGGTGAGTGATTTATGAAGTGGTCGAGCAGACGGCACGTCAATCGGACGTGCCGTGTGCCCGCGGTGACCGACAACGCAGTTATGGTGTCATAAACGGCCAAAACGGGCGTCCAACGGTCAAATTCATAGCGGACGACCACGGATTGAGCTGAAACCACTGTGGATAATTCTAATTATTATTCGTGATGTGTACGCACAGACGGCACGTCAATCGAACGTTCGGTTTGCGCGGTACGGCTCAATATTAGTGTTTTAAGTGATGCGCGCGCTTCGTAAACGCGCGTGAGGGGGGTCCAAACGGGCCGAACGATGTCGGAATGGCCTGAAATCAGACGACAAATACGGGTGAGTTATTTATGAAGTGGTCGAGTAGACGGCACGTCAATCGGACTTGCCGTGTGCCCGCAATGACCGACAACGCAGTTATGGTGTCATAAACGGCCAGAACGGGCGTCCAACGGTCAAATTCATAGCGTACGGCCTCGGATTGAGCTGAAACCACCGTGAAACATTCTAATTATTATTCGTGACGTGTACGCGCAGACGGCACGTCAATCGGACGTGCGGTTTGCGCGGTACGGCTCAATATTAGTGTTTTAAGTGATGCGCGCGCTTCGTAAACGCGCGTGAGGGGGGTCCAAACGGGCTGAATGATGTCGGAATGGCCTCAAATCAGACGACAAATACGGGTGAGTGATTTATGAAGTGGTAGAGCAGACAGCACGTCAATCGGACGTACCGTGTGCCTGCGGTGACCGACAACGCAGTTATGGTGTCACAAACGGCCAAAACGGGCGTCCAACGGTCAAATTCATAGCGGACGACCACGGATTGAGCTGAAACCACCGTGAAACATTCTAATTATTATTCGTGACGTGTACGCGCAGACGGCACGTCAATCGGACGTGCGGTTTGCGCGGTACGGCTCAATATTAGTGTTTTAAGTGATGCGCGCGCTTCGTAAACGCGCGTGAGGGGGGTCCAAACGGGCCGAACGATGTCGGAATGGCCTCAAATCAGACGACAAATACGGGTGAGTTATTTATGAAGTGTTCAAGCAGACGGCACGTCAATCGGACTTGTTGTGTGCCCGCGATGACCGACAACGCAGTTATGGTGTCATAAACGGCCAGAACGGGCGTCCAACGGTCAAATTCATAGCGTACGGCCTCGGATTGAGCTGAAACCACCGTGAAACATTCTAATTATTATTCGTGACGTGTACGCGCAGACGGTACGTCAATCGGACGTGCGGTTTGCGCGGTACGGCTCAATATTAGTGTTTTAAGTGATGCGCGCGCTTCGTAAACGCGCGTGAGGGGGGTCCAAACGGGCCGAACGATGTCGGAATGGCCTCAAATCAGACGACAAATACGGGTGAGTGATTTATGAAGTGGTCGAGCAGAAGGCACGTCAATCGGACTTGTCGTGTGCCCGCGGTGACCGACAACGCAGTTATGGTGTCATAAACGGCCAGAACGGGCGTCCAATGGTCAAATTCATAGCGGACGACCACGGATTGAGCTGAAACCACCGTGAAACATTCTAATTATTATTCGTGACGTGTACGCGCAGACGGCACGTCAATCGGACGTGCGGTTTGCGCGGTACGGCTCAATATTAGTGTTTTAAGTGATGCGCGCGCTTCGTAAACGCGCGTGAGGGGGGTCCAAACGGGCCGAACGATGTCGGAATGGCCTGAAATCAGACGAAAAATACGGGTGAGTTATTTATGAAGTGGTCGAGTAGACGGCACGTCAATCGGACGTGCCGTGTGCCCGCGGTGACCGACAACGTAGTTATGGTGTCATAAACGGCCAAAACGGGCGTCCAACGGTCAAATTCATAGCGGACGACCACGGATTCACCCGAAACCACCGTGAAACATTCTAATTATTATTCGTGACGTGTACGCGCAGACGGCACGTCAATCGGACGTGCGGTTTGCGCGGTACGGCTCAATATTAGTGTTTTAAGTGATGCGCGCGCTTCGTAAACGCGCGTGAGGGGGGTCCAAACGGGCCGAACGATGTCGGAATGGCCTCAAATCAGACGACAAATACGGGTGAGTGATTTATGAAGTGGTCGAGCAGACGGCACGTCAATCGGACGTACCGTGTGCCCGCGGTGACCGACAACGCAGTTATGGTGTCATAAACGGCCAAAACGGGCGTCCAACGGTCAAATTCATAGCGGACGACCACGGATTGAGCTGAAACCACCGTGAAACATTCTAATTATTATTCGTGACGTGTACGCGCAGACGGCACGTCAATCGGACGTGCGGTTTGCGCGGTACGGCTCAATATTAGTGTTTTAAGTGATGCGCGCGCTTCGTAAACGCGCGTGAGGGGGGTCCAAACGGGCCGAACGATGTCGGAATGGCCTCAAATCAGACGACAAATACGGGTGAGTTATTTATGAAGTGGTCGAGCAGACGGCACGTCAATCGGACTTGTCGTGTGCCCGCGATGACCGACAACGCAGTTATGGTGTCATAAACGGCCAGAACGGGCGTCCAACGGTCAAATTCATAGCGTACGGCCTCGGATTGAGCTGAAACCACCGTGAAACATTCTAATTATTATTCGTGACGTGTACGCGCAGACGGCACGTCCAATGAGTAATCATCTGACGATACTGCTCTATAGGACAATCATCCACGACTGGTACCGCCTCTAACTCAGTGCCAACTCTAGCACGCCAGCCAATATACAGCTCATGCTTGTAGGCTCTCCAAAGCTCGCCTAAATCCTTTAGACGTTCCATTCGTTCACCCTCACCATCAGGAAAATTAAGTCGAAGCTGAAATGAAAATATTAATTTATATAAATACAAAAAAAATTCATGGCATTAAATACAAAAGATTTTTTTACCCATATCTCTGCCCAAGCTCTATCTTTGACCTCATGTGGCAAATGTCTCCACGACAGCGGGCTGACGGGAATGATGTCGGAGTATTTGGCAAGCGTCGCCATAAAACTCCGACATTGCTGCCCTGTTTTCTCAACCATCTGATTGTCTTCATTATATTCCACCATAACCTGTGTGCGACGGTTCCACACCGAACGCATGCGTGTACGGCCCCGCCCCCGCCTCCTTTCAGTAGATGTATCTGTCATGAAAGAAAAACAAATATTTTATCAAAACATGTTATAATGAAAATAAATATTGCTATAAAAATTTGATAGGGTTTTATAAATATACCTGTGCTAGTCTGATCAATGAGTGGCGCCGGATCCACAGAACCTGATGGAACACCCTCTGGTGGAACAGGAGTCGAAGACGATGGAATATAAAAGCTCGGAGAGATAGAAGTAGAAGGAAAAGAAGATGGAACAACTGTATGACCTGATGCTGACTGGGGAGTGGGAATCATCATGGGATGTGAAAATGATGGGGCAGAAGATGCAGAAGGTAGCGAAAACATGGGAGGTCTAAATATCCCGTGTGTCCCTAACGACACACCGGGATCAGAATGTGGGAAGGCTGAAATGTCAGTGGGAGGGGCAGGGTCTAGTCGGGCACGCGCAGCTCTATGTCCACCTCTGGTACGAACCCTCCTCGTACCACCGGCCTGAGTACTAGGACCAGTACTAGGCTCCTCGTCGAATAACTGTCGACGTAATGGTGGATCCTACAAAAAAGTTTACAAAAAAAATTAATCACATGACATTATATATTCTGTAAATATATATATATATATATATGAAATAAAGTACTCACTGTAGGCACTAATGGTGGAATGCCCATCTCCTCCATCCGACGATTGTTCTCCGCCATTTTTTTTCTTCGTCTCTCTTCAATTGGCTTCATTTCCTGCATTGGAAAACAAATATGTAATTAATTAGAAAAAGAAAATTAATGTGTAAACCAAAAAACTAAATATATGAGGGAATGAGGGGATTCATTGGTAATTTAGCTATCAATTGTTTTAGAAGAGCTTGAATGAATTTAATAAAACATACAAGTTTTAATGTTCACCAAGTTAGAAATATTTTTTGATTTGGTTTGAATACAGTTCAATTCCAAATTAGAAAATGCAATTCAAATAAAACAGCAACCAATAAACATTGAAAATTCACATAACGGTCAAGTCAGCTAAAACATATTTGTGATCAATACTAAATAAATATGAATATTACCAACCTTAACAACCCAACTCGAGGTAAACCAAAAGAATTGAGAACATGGATGAATGATTCTATATATTTCCAACCACAACTTCAGGTTCACAATCAACTCTGACAATTGAGCTATTGGAGTCATCAAAAGAAATAAATGGATTGGTTCCAATGGCAATAGGGACAGTGTCAATTCCATCATCAGCATCATCAAAAATATGTCTTGGAATTACTTCAACTACGACACCAAATTCAGGTTGAAGTTGATCTTTGACATAAAAAACTTGTTTAGCCATTGATGCCAACACATATGGTTCTTCGGTTGCAAGAGTGCGGGTCATATTAATTACTCGAAATCCACAATCATCAATAAATGTGCCATGTCTCGTCATCGAATCAAACCAATGACATTTCATCATTGTGACTCGTCCATGAGAGTAATAATCCAATATTATTATTTTCTCAACGACTCCATAATAACCCACATTTTCAAGTCGCGGTCTACTATCTGATGCGCTGGCATAACAATCTGTTGTGGCAGTAACCATAATACCATCATGTTGTGTTCTCATGTTTTTGGCTCGTTCAGTGACAATAAATCTGTACCCATTGATAACAATTGATTTACAGTCACGAACCACGGTATTAGGACCAAAAGCCAAAGCTCTTATTTCCTCAGAGACAGAGTCAGCAGACAAACTCAATACCTGCAATATAAATGACAGTTAAACTTAAGTAAATATTGAAATAATTAATTTAAACAGTAATATTTTTACCTTCAATTTTAACCAAGCAGAAAACTCTTTGCTATGAAAAGTCTCTCTCCTTCTCAAAGATAAAGAACGATGCTTCCTATTTATCATTGTTTTATGTTCCCTGTAGATAAAAAAATATGAATAGTTTAACAGATATATATGTAAGATATACATATTCAGTTTTGTTACCTGATATAGTCATCGAACAAATCACAGTTGAACAAAACTGTGCGATGTGCCATCTCCCGCTCTTCATGGCTTAATGTCTTCAATGTATATGATCCAGGAATTCCTCCTGTTTGAGGAAGTGATGGAAAACTGGGTTCAATTTGCTCATATTGTTCTTCTTCATTTCTCATTGGTCTGTTCATTCTTGTAGTAAGATCAGACAAATACATTGAACAGAAATCCATACATTCTTGAGCTAAGTAACCGTTCACGATAGAACCTTCGGGATGATTCTTGTTTCAAACATAAGACTTTAATGTGAACATATTTCTTTCAGTTGGATACATCCAACTAAAAGAAACAGGTCCTCCGAGAAGTATTTCAGTTGGAATATGGACAGTCAGATGCAGCATGCATGTGAAAAATGATGGGGGAAATATTTTCTCCAACTCACACAAAATTAATGGGGCATCTGTCAACATTTTTTGCAAGAAAGACTTGGACAACTTCTTAGCACAAAGATCTCTAAACAAATGGCACAACCGAATAACACCCACCCTTACATTATTGGACAAAAGATGGCGGATTTCTATTGGAAGCAACTCATGCAGTAGAACGTGATAATCATGAGTCTTCAAAGATTTTAGCTTCAACTCTCTTCTGTTGACCCGTTTAGATATGTTGCTTGAATAGCCATCAGGAACTCTTATAGTCTCTAATACTTCCAAAAATTGTTTTTTTTCAGTAGGTGTCATCACATAAGAAGCACATGGAAGTTGCCATTTATTTTCACTGATACGCACAGGATGCAATTCTGGTCTGATGCCCCAATCCACCAAGTCACGTCGAGATCGTAAATCATCTTTTGTCTTCCCCTTGACATTTAAAAGAACTGAAAGCAACATTTCACATATATTCTTTTCAATATGCATTACGTCTAAGCAATGACGTAGCAAATTGGTTGACCAATAAGGCAAATCAAAAAAGATACTCCTCTTCCTCCAATTGTAACAGGTTTCTGTAGAAACATTCTTTCTCTTTCCAGATTTCATTTGACCCTTCCCGAACGAAAAACTGAAATCTTTTAATTCATTAAGCACATCAGTTCCAGACATACGCTGAGGTGGATCATCGGTCTCTATAGTATTATCAAATCTTCGACGATTCATTCTATATGGATGATCCTTTGGCAAAAATCGTCGATGTCCCATAAAACTGAAACTACAACGATGTTTCAGTCTTCTGGATCGTGTATTCTTCATACAAACTGGACATGATAGTTTCCCCTTCGTGCTCCATCCAGACATCATTGCATAAGCCGGAAAATCATTGATTGTCCACATAAGCGCAGCGCGCATCTGAAATATGTCTTTCGAACATGCATCGTATGTGCGCACACCCACATCCCAAAGAAGCTTTAACTCTTTTATTAAAGGTTGCATGTATACATCAATATCAATGCCAGGATCAGAAGGACCAGATATGAGTATACTCATGAAAGTGAAAGGTTTTTTCATACACAACCATGGGGGAAGATTATAAATGTGTATAAAAACTGGCCATGTGCTGTGCGAAGTAAGCATCTGCCCAAACGGATTAAAACCGTCGCATGAAAGACCCAGCCTCACATTACGCACGTCAGCTGCAAAATCAGGATGTCGAGCATCAAATCTCTTCCATGCAAATCCATCTGAAGGATGAACCAACTCATCATCAGTCTTCTTTCTCTCGGTATCATGCCATCTCATTTTTATTGATATGTCATCAGACATAAAAAGATTCTGGAGTCTGGGGATCAATGGAAAGTGCCACATTACTTTCTGTGGAACGCGGGATGGTGTTCCATCAGATTTTGACTTCCAGCGGGATGTGCCACATTTTATACAATCATTTCGTTCAGCGGTTTCCTCCCAGAATAAACTGCAATCTTTCGGGCAAGCATGAATTTTGTTTCTTGAAAATCCAAGTTCCTCAACTAACTTCCATGCCATATAGTGGTTTGAGGGAATATCTGCATCATCTGGAAGTAAATCCTTCAAGAGGGTAAGAATGTAATCGATTGCTATATTAGAAATCCCATACATAGTTTTCCCATGAAATAATCGGATTAAAAATTCCAGCTTTTACATTTTATCGCATTGCCGATATACTGGAGTCGTGGCAGCATCATTCAATTTTTTCACCCTATAAATATCATCATTTTCACTAGATGCATCAGCTGTCCTCATATCGAAGTCTTCTTGAGTCGAAATCCTTTCTTTTTTATGATGACGAATAAACGGAAACCGATCATCTAACAAATTCTCCATTCCAGTCTTTTCATTTCGATCATCACCAATTTGAGATTTCGTTTTCTCCCCATTGTGATACCACAGAAAGTAGTTTGCTTGAAACCCATTTTTGGTTATGTGGTAGCTGACTTCTTCACGGCTCAACCAAGGTCTACCAACACAATTGGAACATGGGCAGTGTATGCGACCACTATCTGAAGCATTGTGAAATGCAAAATCTATAAAGCTCTCCAAATTGTTTTGAAAATCATCTGAGATCCGATCGGTTTCATACATCCAACTTCTGTCCATTCTGTAAAAAGAATTTATATAAGTCATTTTGTCATAAACAATTCAATAGGAATTAACTATAATAGAATATACATTTAAGTAAACGATAAAGGAAGAAAATAATCAAGGTATCAACACATGTCAAAAAAACATACAAATGTGTTATTGAAAAAATGTAAAACCAACAAGAACTTAATGTGTTATATCACATAACAGCATGACTCATCCCATAACCATATTAGTAGGGTATCATGAACATGAATAACATCAACCTTGTGTCATCCTCCTACCCTACATGACCCCAACCACATGCCACATCTTATTATAGCCTTATCACATCACACCTCATCGAAAAACACTAGGGAAATCATAGTACATCTCACCTGAAGACACATGGACAATCACATCGCATCTTGCCTAAAAACACATGGTCAATCACTTTTGAAGGAAGAGTAGGGAAGACATGGTAGTTATCCAAACATATAACCACCATCCTAGATATTAGAAAAAATACCCATAACTCAAAACCTCTGATCGTTGGTAAGTTTATCCAACTCTAGTTGGGAATGTGTAGAAATAACATAAAAATACATGATATATAGATAGCACAAAATACTCAACCTATGGGTTCACATTAACGACATAATCACACACTTCACTACTACCATAAAACACATAAACCACACCACCACCACACAAGACGCATATCATTGGAATATAATTCTACATTCAATAAGTCTATCTATGGAATTATCATAAGAATCCATGTATCAATTGGAATATAATTCTACATTCAATAAGTCTATCTATGGAATCCCTCCATTGGATCCATGTATCACCAATGGCTTAATCAATATTCAAAGAAATGAGTCTATCCATGGAATTCCACTGTGAATCCAAACATTTGAATACCTTTTGGTGGTGTGAATTTCACTTTGAATTGTTAAAAAATCAAATTGGTAGGATGTTAGAACCAAAGTGATCTGAGTTTGAGAATGATAATGATTTTTTATTTTTGTAAATTTATTTTCAAGTTGATCAATGTATAAATATGAAGGACTAAGACATAATTTATTTCATGATCCATAAAATACATTCCCAATAATAAAATCCAAGGATCTAGAGGAATCACATCTTTGTAAGATTACATACATAAATTCATGATCAGAAATGTAAAAAATAGGATTATTTAAAACTCCACATAATTCTTATACAATCCATAGAAATTATAAAACTATATATGACAATCCAAGGCACAAAAAAACAACTTTGAAAGTTCTCTCAACACCCCACAAGCCGGATGCCACACTAGTTAGGGATAACACTCAACTAAATGGAGGTTTTACTCATTGAGATGCAAACATTTGAATACCTTTTGAGATAAAGAAGAAGAAGAACCTGAAGAAGACCTGGAATCCGGCCGGCAGTATCTCCAAAATCGGAATCGGCTGCTGCTGCTCCCGTTAGGGCTCTGTAACGCGAATGGGGGCGAGAACGGGCGGCTGGGTTTTTGGGGAAAACCTTTGCCAACGGTTTTAAAAAACCGTTGGCATATGTATGTTTTTCCCAACGGTTCTCATGAACCGTTGGGAAAAACTCCCAAAAAACAAAGTTTTCCCAACGGTTCATAAGAACCGTTGGGAAAAGCCTCACAAAACACATATATCCCAACGGTTCATTAGAACCGTTGGGAAAAACCTCCCTATTCACATATATCCCAACGGTTCTAATGAACCGTTGGTAAAAGCCTCCACTATTCATCTTACACCAACGGTTTCATAGAACCGTTGGTATGTAAGCGTGGGGAAAAACACAAATTCCAGTAGTGTCTCTCATCTAGATCAATACACATATTCATTAGTGGCGTCATCTTTGTAACACCCTGATATTTTTTGGAATATATTTTTTTACAAATTATTTGATATCTTTAATATTTTCCATTTAATTCTACATTAAATTTTTCTTGTTATATATGAAATCACTTTTTTGGGATTTCATTTCACACAAAAACAAGTTAGGATTTCAATACATGAAACCCATAGATTGGCTAGCAATACACACAACACTATGTTTATATTTTTCTTATACACAATACCAAGACCCTTATATAGAATTTATTACATGAAATCCATGTTTTACCAAACCAAATATTACAATTTATTTTATTAATAAAATATTATTATTGTTACCAAATATCCAATAGAATGTATGTTACGAATAATAATAATTAAATTAATAAATTAATGTTTAGGTCAACTTGGCCCGATGATCACCAATATTTTATTATTTTTTTAATATCATCATTTCAAGGGTTGAGAAGTAACAAAAAAATGACACATATTACTAATAGAATAATCCTAATACATGACCCAATGTATGATAGGAACAATGCCAAATAATTTTTATATTTTTATATTAAAAATAATGCCAGTCCTCCTACACTATAAAAGGGAACTCACCCCCTCACTTACTCACAACATTCAAGCCACGTTGAATAATCCAAAACCTACCCAAATCTCCTCCTAAATTGCATTACTTATTCATAGAGGCCCAAAATTTAGTATAAATCCATTCATAAAATCCCATTGGTAAAAAAAGGTGTTACCCAAAGAGGAGGTATCATCCTTCCACAAGTTCTTTTGTTTCATTTTAATTATCCACCCCATTAATATAGTTATTACATGTTTTTATAATAATCTCAGTATCCTATATTTTCTATTATTTTGTTAATATAATGTTTTAGCTGACACTTAGACACAATTCCATCAACTGGGTAACGAACTTAGTATTTGACTGTACGGAGGACTACCACCTCACAAATGATGTCATTCATTTTTACTTTATCCCCTCACATGGATGGGAATTATGATGTAAATACTATTTTAATATTATATATATATGATACTTTTTAATGAATTAATTTTTATATAATTATTATATAAAACACACCATAATTCTTTACATTTTTTTATAAATACGATAACTTCTTTTGTGGATGTGTGGACTACCTCGACCTCAAAATGAAGTGATTCATTAAAACATTACATGGAAGGAATTCCATATGGGTTTAGTAAACTTATATTATACATTTAAAATATTAATTTGAGGAGAATGATAATTTATATATATATACATATATGTTTCATTCAAATTATTTCTTTCAATTTGACTAGAAAACGAAAACAACATTCACACGTACGTAAGACCTACAGTCTCCATTAATCTTGTATTCCATTTAATAATTATATATTTTATAGAAAATGATAAATAATTATATACAGAATATATATGATATTTAAAACGTTTTTACACTCTTTATGAATGTTTATCTTCATATAAGACCACAATTCATAACTTTTATGAAGAACAAAACGTTAATTACCCGAAACATAATGTTAACATGGAATTGTTAACAAAAAAATACAATGTAATAAAAAAATATTATATGGTATGATATATAAGAATATTTATATGTGAAATATTTATAACAAGCTAATATTTATAATACTCGAGGGTTGAACATGTATGAAGTAATTCAACACTTAAGGTAAGGGGTTTTCTCAACTCACATTAATTTCTGTGAGACTTATGCCTTATTCAAAACTCATTTTATTTGTGTGGTGTATATAATATCAATGAATTTATAATATGATTATTAAAATTAAATTTATGGGTAATTACAAAACCATTTCATGATATTTCTGTCATGGGGTTTATGGTTCAGAAGTTTACAAATCGGTATAGTGATTTTGTCTGAATTTGGTTTTTGTGAGATACATGTTATGTTATGTGCCTATGATTTTCTATGATGTGTATATAATTCCCATTGAGATGTAATGTAATTAAGATCCATAATTTCATGATATTTAAGCTTCATGTAATTTTTTTATTTTCATTATATTCTGATTTAGACATTCCAAAGTGATAATGGTTTACTGCTACTATCTCGTCATTTATTGAGATTATTTATCATTATGATTCATTTAATGACATATTAAGATCCATATATTAAGAAATATAATGTATTTAATTCTCTTAAATTAATCGATGATATCTCCTTTTTTTGGTACCATTTCATCCATTCTTTGATACAAAAGATAATTAATAATTTATTTTTATGAAAATATGACATTATCTCTCTATCTAGTCTGAAATTTGGTTTATTAACAAAACCATATTTTGATAAAATTATTTAAAATTATTTTTACTATTTTTGTAAAATTAAAATGTTTTTAAAAACAGAAAATAATTTTCATTTATTGAAAATTACACTTTTCAAAACATTTTATGGTGTAAAAGGAATGTTTAAAATGGATGTATTTAGCTGCTGCCCTGGCCATTATTTCATTGGAGAACCATTTCCAATTTTATAAGTTTATTATTTTAAGAAATACCAATATTCTATAAATTATTTTTTAAAATTATTTTAAAAGAAAATTATTTTCAATGTTTTTCATTCTTTAATAATTGATTTTGAAAAAGAAATGATATTTTTTCAAAATGTTTTAAATAAAATTCTAAAATATTACTTTATAAGTTATTAAAATTGGATTCTAAAGAAAAGTATTCTAATAATTTTATGTCTTTTAAAAATTGATTTTTAATGAAATGTTAGGTTATATATTAAATGATTCATGTGGACTTTAAAATTAGTTCTCATCTGTGTTGACATCCTTTGATATAGTTTATTATTTAATGGGGATATGATTCAAGAACACTATTCTTATTCTATCATTCAATGTTTTTTTTAGGAGGACAGATTTTTTATGAACCCCATTTCTCTTCCTTAGTTTAAACAATGATTAAAAGATTCTGAAACATGCTTCATGTTGTAACAACCCAAGATTTTAAGAGGATTATTATTTTTAATTTCATTGATGCTTTGTGTTGTACGCGACACAAAAATTAGCTTGTTCCATATGCAACACTGTATTATCTTGCAGTATACACAACACTAATCTTGGATCATGTTACACACAATTTCAAGTTCGTTTGATAGAATTTATTTTACATAACATTGAGTGTATATATATATATTCAATGTATAATTGAAATATGGTTGGATTATATTATACCCAACAACAAATGAATCTTGCACTACAAGAAACCCTGACTTGTCTTGCTTTACACGCAATCGCGACCTTCCACGATAGCGTATGTTGTACACAATATCGAGTTTCACTAAACAACGATATGTAATTAAAATATTATATAAACTAGCCGTTATGAATATTAATACCCACATTTTGAAATTTTATAAATTTTATCCTTCAAAATGGACTTCATTTCTGGATTCGGAATATTGAAATTAGCCTACGTAAAATTATTGGTATTTTTTTTGAAAACATTCAATTTTAAATGAATACTGAAAACACAGGGTTACTATTTAAAAACTGACTTTTATTTAAATAATTTTTTATTTTATTTAAATTTATTTTAGGTCAAAATTGTTACATAATACCTATATATGTTCAATGTAATTAATTGGAGTCATTTTATAATAATTTTAGAAATATAAAAATTTTATTGAAATTTTTACAGTCTATTACCCACCTCCTAGGAGATTTTGGAAATTCACATAAAACATAATTTTACCGCTTCTGTGAGTGGAATTTCAATAATCCGAGAGACACGGTTAATATCAAGGACTAAAATGTGGTTCAATGAGATGAAAATAATTTTCGGTGAATAGTAACTTTTTAATTTTATTTACCACAGTTAAAAGTAAATAGGGCAATTAAGGGTAAAAATGATATTATTATTACCATAACACATGTCCTAATTTTATTGGATAAGTGTAATTTGTCAAAATAGAACCCTAGTAATTAAATATGACCATTTAGGTCCACTTGGATTAGATTAGGACATTTTTTATTAATTTATTTAAAGAAGGGTTAAAATAGTTAAAATCAATGTTTAGTAAATAAATAATTTTTAATATAGGGTTATACATAAGATGAATTAGACTATAAATATTCATTATAAATCTCAGTAGATTTACTATCTAATGGTATTTTATTTATAATTTTTAGACATTAAATAATTTAAGTTATTTATGACACAATGGTGATGCAGTAATTACCTAAATAATGAAATATTAAAATAATTGATTTTATAAATACCCAAATAAATCTAATTTGAGACTTTTTATGAATTCCAATAATTTTATAAGTTAATATTAAATGTTATAATTTAATTAATTACCTTTTTTCGAACTAATAAAGCTGTTATGATTTTCAAAAAAATCCATTACCAAATAGTTTCAAAATTGACATAAAATAGATTTTAAAAACAATATTATATTAATAATTGTTATTATATTCCTAAAAATCTAGGGTTCGGACAAGATACTTATATCATGATAGGTGTATCAATAATGAATCACATGGGGGTCGCTTGGATGTATATGTTAAGTTTATTAACTATATATTATAAAAATAAAAGTGACATGGTAAATGTCAATCTAATTAACTAAGATTTAAAACTAAAAGATAAGGTTAATGTAATGACCCAAACCTATCTAAAATCTATTGTTTGAAAGGATTTCGACACATCAAAAACTTATATATTAAATAAATCAACTTTTAGCTATTAAAAACCGAATATTACTTTATTATAAAATAATATTTTATGTTTTTCCAACGGTGCCCCTCTCCTCCCTTATAAAAAGGGAACCCCTTTCCCCTTCTCTTCACACTCTTTTGAGCCTTGAAGCTCGGCCGACCCCAGACCATTTCTCTTATCCAGTTACCTAGAAACGTTCTGGAGGTTCTAGTTTTCTCAAAAGACCAACTCTACTTCCTTAAGACGAAGCTTGAAGGAGGTGCGTCGAAGAAGAGGTAATCTCTTCTTCCGATTCTCTCATGTTTCTTTATTCTTCTACTTCTTCTTCTTTTGTTGTATCATTATAAAGTAATAAAATAAGTATTAATTATATACTGATATGTTATTATAAATATGAAATGACCATATTTCACCTTTTATCCATCCTACGGAAAATGAAATCACCGGGCGTGCGTACGTACGGAATATCATCTCCCCGTCGTGGTGTAATCTATTTTCGACCAACACCTTACTTGGATAGATATAATGGTGTAAATAAATAAATATATTTGATTATTTTAAAGTTATATTGATTCTGAAATATTATACATACACTTAAATACAATTCCATGATCATGAGAGTGATATCATCGCTCGTACATACGTACGGACTACCGTCTCCACGACGCGATGAGTTTCATTCTCCATGTTAACCATTCATGAATGATTATAAATAATATATAATGAATAATATTGAAATATATGACATAATAATGGTACTGGAATTATGTATATATATATTTATGTCATCTACATAATTCCATTCAATTCAATAAGGAAACGAAAACAACGTTCATGTATACGTACGGCCTACGGTCACCATGAACGGTGTATTTCATTCCATTTATCGATCTATCATATATATTTATGTATATGCTGAATATATATTATATATATATATCATCGTTTACATTATGTAATTATGTAAATCAGGATATATGTAAAATATCCGGAACAACAAGTCGAAACACGTACAATAAATGAAACAATTTTACCCAAAATCCTCCATTAACACAGAATTTACAAAAGAATGGGTATCATAAAGTCATAAGTGAACCATATATGATATCATAACAATGAATATGATTCGGTAATAAGTCAATGACATTATTTAAATACTTATACATGAGGTTCGGATACATACGAAGCATATCGGACGTAAGGTAAGGGATAACTATTCCAATCTCATTCTTATCAGAGATTACTATTCATAAGTATTTACTAGGGTTATTATTATCATCCATGTACATGTTTTCTAAAATTGTTTTCATGTATTTTTAATGTAATTTTTACCCATTTTTTGACTTTTACCACATGTTATGGAAAGAATGTTTCATTTGTTTACCTTACGTGGTACTTTTTTTGACTTTTCTGACAAAAGTACGAGGAGACTGTTTTTTAACTTATACGGAATGAACAAATTTTTAAGGTTTCATAACGCCTTATTTTTAGGAAGCTTAATCTACAATATTTAATGACTATTTTCAACAAAATCCTTTTCTTATAAAATTTCAAGACATTTTTTGAAAATAAAATGTTCATGAAAAAGAAAGAATATTTTACTCAATAATTCATTTCAAGTGTTTTATCAAAACCATTTTCCTTATAAGATGAAATTATTTCATATGTGTATGTTTCAAGTATAATGTCTCTATCGTTTACATGGTTTCAATTTTCTTATGATGAAATGATATCCATTTTTTTATATGGATTATGTTATGATGGGATGATGTTTATGAAACCCATTTTATTCATTGGGTAATGATGAATGCTTTATGTTCATGTTGTCGCACATGTAAGAATGATTTCATTATGAAATGGGTGGGACTTATATCTCCCTCCAATTCATTGGGTAATTATTTATATCTCATGAGATTTAATGGCTGGAACGGTATGTTAATCCGGTTCAGTGATACAAGACTGGAATGAGGAGTGAACTCGATTCAGAAAGGGACTTTGTCCACTAAGATGGTCTTGGCACCAATCCCTTGGATACTATGGAAATCATAACATGTGCTTAATGTTTTCCAAAATTACATGCTTTATTACAATGCAATTTTATCGTTATTGATGATCCATTATGATATATTCCTTACGTACTTCCAATATTTATGTCTTTGCTCAAGATTTCGATGTTTAGATTTTATGTTCAGGTTTTTGCATTCAAATGTTTATGGATTGTTTTATGCTCTCTATGTTTACCCTTATTGAGAATTTGAGATCACCCTTTTAATGTTTTCTTTTCCCCAGGATATAAAGAAAGTTTTTAGGTAAGAAAAGCAAAAGGGGAAGATCCTTATGGAAGATGTTGAATATCTTTCACATTAATTATAAGATTACATTCCGAGTTTCCAAATACACTAAACTAATACGATCTTTGGGCGTCTGTTTTTGTCATGTATTAAATATTCTACAAAAGTAATGTAATGTCCATGTACGTCAAGCTTTGGGTCTCTAAAGTTGGTATCAAAGTGAAGGTTTAGTTAACCTTTGGAGACTAGGATGCGAGAACTTTAGTGAGATCCCTAGAGATATTTCGAAGGTATGTCTAGGGATGTCTCTAAGGATAAGTATATGTATAGTTTATAGTCCTAGAATTATGGTAATGATGTTAGAATTTAGCCTAAGGTGTTATATATTGAAGGCACTCCCCATTTATTATGGTGTTTTCCTAGCAGGATTTTTTCCACTCACACTATTCTTTTTAGCTTTTAGAAAATGGCTAGAAACAAGAAGATTCACAATGATGGAGGATATTATGGACAATGGAATGATATTCTTCCTGAGCAACCAAATGAAATTTGATCTCGATGTCCAAACATCGTTATTATTCCTAATCTGAAATCTCATAATATGATCAATAATCTCAACTTTGTTATGTATCCCGACTCAGCTAATAAGTGAAAGATGGAGTTTCAAGATAATCATATAGGAAAGAAAGTTCACTTCCCTTCATGTAAATCATGTGGGAAGAGGCATCAAGGAGAATGTTTCAATAGAACTGGAAGATGCTTTGGGTGTGGATTAGAAAGACACAAAGCTAGTAATTGTAAAGGAAAAGGTTTAATTAACACCATGGAAAAGGATAATGGTATTGTTAAGACATAAACAATGGTTAAATGTTTTAAATGTGGAATGTACGGGCATTATGAAAACCAGTTCCCTAAGGGAAATCCTCATGAAGAGAATCAGCATGGTCTTATGGGTAAAATTTATGTTGATGATGACGAAGAGACTACAAATGATATGTGAGATGAAAGAATTGTTTAAGCTAGGTCAATTTTTTAAGAAGGTAGTGGAATGATTACAGGATTATCAAGAGTGATCTTGTATAAGTAATCTCATGGTACTCTGGAATAAAGAGACATATAAGGATTGTTACAGTGTTGTTTTTCCTAAAGTATTTGAAAGTATATGTTGAATGGTACCGGTAACCATGAAAGTTTAATTCATATATTTTTGGAAAGTAGATGATATGTGCATAATGAAGGGATTATGAGATAATGAGTGTAACACCCCAAGATTTCATAGTGTGTTAGTTCTTCAAAATAATTCAATAACATTCACTACATGCAACACCAAGTTCAAGCACACCATGACTTACCAAACAAGCCGTTCAAAAGAGGTTATGAATAGTATTAGATAAATTTTAATGTTTATATAATCCTTATAATTTTAGAATCCATATTATGAGTTTCTTAGACATAATGTAAGAACAAATTCATTTTCAGTATTGCACTTTTATCAACTTTAATAGTGAACCCTTTTTAAATACTATATTTTAAACTTTTTGACTAAATGGGGACATCAAAAATTTAAAATGAAACATCCCAAGCTTCTACGGTACGCTTCTCATTGAATAATGTGACAGTGTGTGTTGTACGCAACACCGAGTTCTAACAACCAATTAAACTAGCCGTTATGAATAGTAATAACTACTTTTTGAAATTATATATATTTTATATTTGAAAATGGACTTCATTTTTGGATTTGGAATATCTAATTTAGCCTAAGGTGAAATTTTGGTACATTTCGGATAACTTTCATATTTTGATGAATAGTGAAAATTACTAAGTTTTAATTAAAAACAACTGTTTTAATCAAAATAATTAATAGTGATAAATTATGAATTTGAGTGGTTTTAAAGTATATTTAGAATATATTTTTACCATTTAATATAATGTTGGTCATTGGACATAATTTTACAATTAAACCGAACATAAACGAGTGTCAATCTTTTGATAGTTATTATCTCTTAAAAACACGCTTTTTGTTTTGACAGCGGGAATTAATTTTAAATTAATTTCTGCCACTTCTGTGTTTTGAATTTAGGAAAATGGATTCCATATTTGGAATCAGGATGTTCAAATTGTGTAAATAGGAAACTTTTATTTTTAGACATTTTGAATAATTACTGCGGTAAATATTTTATTTACCATGGTTAAGGGTAAATCCGGTAAATAAGGGTTAAAAAATAATATTATAATAATACTAAATTACCCTAAAACGTGTCTTAACCCTATTGGTTGATACATGGTCGACCATGGGAATCTTTGGGTCTATTTTGGGACCCCATGGATCCACTTGTAAGTGATAATGACACTTTATTTTAATTAAGTTAAAATTAATACAAAAATGACACAAGCATATATCTTTTAGAAACACAATTGTTACATAGGGTTATATATGTTGGATTTTAGATTATAAATATTCATTAGAAAGCTAAAATGATTTCCTACATAATGATATTTTATTTATAATTTTTAGACATTAAATAAGTTATTTTATTTATGACACAATGATGATGCAGTAATTACCATAATAGTGAAAAATTAAAATAATTGATATTATAAATACCCAAATAAATATAATATGAAACTTTTAATGAATTAAACTAATTTTCTAGGATAATATGATATATTAGGATTTATTTAATTGACTTTTTTTGAAGTAATCAATCTGTTATGAGTTTCACAAAAAATCAACTATTGAATAGTGTCAAAATTGACATAAAAGAGTTCTTAAAACAAATATTATATTATTAATTGATATTAAATTCCTAAAAATCTAAGGTTCGGCCAATAGACTTATATCATGATAGGTTCATCATTCATGTACCACTTGGGGGTCTCTTGGATGTATATAGTAAGTTTATTAACCATATTATATAAAAATACAAAGAGACATTGTAAAAGTGAAACTAATTAACTTAGAGTTAATACTTAAAGATAAGGTTAATATAAGTACCCAAACCTGTCTAAATTCTATTGGTTGAGTTGTTTTCGACCTATCCCCACCTTAACCGTTGAATAATAAGCTTTGGAGCCATTAGAAACCGAATATGAATTTATTATAAATTAATATTTCTAGCTTTTCCAAAGGTGCCCCTCACCCCTCTTATAAAAGGGCACTCCTCCTTCTCATTTCTTCACACCTTCAAAGCCTTTTTGTTCGGCCAAACTCTGCCCAAATACTCTCCCAACATCCCTCACTACAACCTAGAGGCCTTAGTTTGATCAGAAAGCCAACCTAAGGAGCCCTTTTGATCAAATCAAAAGGAAGAACCCGAAGAAGAGGTAATGATTTCACCACCCTTCTCCAAGTTCATTTCTTCTTCCACTTCTTCTTCCTTTGTTCTTACCATTCTAAAATAATAACTCCAGTATCTCACATATACTGTGATGTTATTATAAATATGGTACAACCATATTCAGTATTCTATCCACCCTTTGAATAACATGTCACCATACGTGCGTACGTACGGACTACCGTCTCCACGTCGTGGTGTAATTGTTATTCAATATAATATTATTTGGATGGGTATAATAATGATGTGTAACTCATGTAAATAATAAATATAACATGTTAATGATTCTGTATATATGATATACCATCCATTTATATATTATTTTAATATCAAAAGAATGATATTGTCGCTCGTGCGTACGTACGGACTACCGTCTCCACGAACGCGATGAGATTCATTCTCCATCGTATCCATTCAAGTATAATTATCATTTGATGATTTAAAAATGATGTTTAAGGACTAGATATCATTTTGGATATGAATAAGATACAACAACCATGGCTTATGTAACAAAACATATAAAAGAAAATGAGTAAGTTAACTCCTGAAACGACGATAATTCTAAGATATTATTAACAAATCAATGTTAAAAGATCATATATGATATCATGTTATTATATATGATTCTTGTATAATTTAATAACAACTATTTCACCATTATACAGGAGGTTAACCTACCCCAACCAAGGAAAAGTACAAGGTAAGGGTTTACTTTACAACCTCTTCATTATCCAAGGTTGTTTATACGTAATAATCTACTGGGATCTCTTTATCATCCACATCCATGTTTCTTAAAAATGCATTTCAAAACATTTTTACTATTTACTAGAATATGAGTTAAAGTCATTTATACCCTTTTTGACTTATATAAGTGGTTTATAAAGGAATCTTTTGGTCGTTTTCAAAACAAGGTCCTTTTTAACCTTTTCGACAGAATTAAGGTAAGAATGTTTTTTTTAACTTATACGGCGGGTGCGGCTATTTTCCGCCGTTATAAAATCTTCAAAGCTTCCCTTACAAGCTTATAAGAATATTTTCAAAGAAAATGTTTTATTTTATATGGATCTTAAATGATTTCAAAATAAAAGGAGATATTTCTTTAAAAAGAATTTTGATTTCATCTATGTCAACATCCTTTGATGAACTTTAAGATTATTTGAAGTTGATTTATTATGATACAAAACTTCTATATTGTATTGAAGGTTTTGTGATATGTTTGACTGTGGATGTGCTATTTTTATACCATTCATAGTTTATGGTGAAAGTATTGACATTTCGTATGCTAGTTTTAATACGAATGTTTATGTTATGTTTAAACCTTTTCATATGGGAATGCATTGGACTTAATATGTGACGGGTGGAGCCCGCTATAGCTCCTCGATGCATCGGTAGGTCTCATGAGACAAACTAGTGTCTTGGCACAAGGCCTTGACAAAATCTTATTTGTAGTCTTGGCACGAGGCCTTGGCTATGTGGTTATGATAGTCTGGCATTATGCATTCCAACATTATGAAAGTGGTTATTTATTTTTGCATGTGATTATTCGATTAGTAGAATATCCATGTGAATAAGTAAATGGCATTATTTAATTTTATTTATGCCATACCATGTTGAAAGTTCATATTTAAAAGGCTTTTGTTTTAGTTATACATTGCCTTAAATGTTTAATCTTATTTATGAAAGTTTCCGCTATATTGTTATCCTTACTTGGCATTTGAGCTCACCCCTTTTCTATGTTTTATTTTTCCCAGGATGTGAAGATGTAAGTTATGAATGACCTTCAGGGATATTATGAGGGGATTATAGTGTGGACTGTGGAAACATTATGTTGTTGTAGTAGTTTTTCATTTTATTATGTAATGTAAAACTTATGAATATATCTAGTGTTTCCAAGGCTACTAAACCAATCGGTCTTTCGAGATTTGATCTTTCTTGTGATCATGCCAATGTTATGTAATAATGCACCGACTCTGGGTAGCTGGGGTCGGGGCGTTACAGTTGGTATCAGAGAAAGTTTAGTACAAACCTTGGAAGCTAGATTTAGATAAACTCTGATTAGAGCACGTAGACCTAAGATGAACTTTGAGGATTAGTATAGAAGAACTTCCTAGAATTTTGGTATTGTAGAGATTTTGTGAGTTTTCCAAGCAATACATCCCTGTCTGGATACGAGCAGGTAGAGGCTGCTCTGGCACAGATGTACCTAGGGGTAATACCCGAAAACACCGCTTTGAGCTAGACTCGAACGGGAACTGGTGCACGACAACGGGCCTTGCTGCACTCTTGGTTACGACACTCCCGAGGGATATGCTTAGGATAATTCTCATTTTCTTTACAAACCATTATGAAGGGTTTATGAGTATATACATCCTCAAATGAGTCATTTTTATGATTATGGATTATATCCATAAATAGTTCAATTTATGTTAAGTGTTTTATAAGTATGGGATTATGTATTTTGATTCATAAACTGATCTAGTGTATTCCATTGCTTAGAAATGGCGCCCAGTAGAAGGAATGAGAACTCCAGAAATGCACATGATCCAAAGAGAAGGAAGGATCATATCATTCATGGTCTTAAGCTAGAATTTATAAGAGAAATAGTCTCTCATGTATTATCATCATATGAAGAAATAATATCATGTGTTGATAAGATAAGTAAAGAGTTTACTGAGTCCTATGGCTTTGAAGGGAAGCAAGAGAAGAAAAGGATAGAAGAGAGAAAGATGGATAAAGGGAAGAGGGAAAAGAAGAATTTTCCCATATGTGGTAACTGTGGAAAGAAACACCCTGGAACTTGCCTGAAAGGAATGGGAGTTTGTTATAAGTGTGGAGGAAAAGGGCACAAAGTACATGACTGCAAGGGTAAGAAAATGGTTTCAAATGTACAATGCTTCATTTGCAAGGAGTTTGGACACTACGCGAACCTATGTCCCAGTCATCAGACTATGCCGCAAATAATGCTATTGGATAATAATCAAGTTATGATACTACCACAGATTAAGAGGAATGACTAAAGTTATTATGTTGATTATATCAATTGAGTGTTGTATCAACAATGTACTTGTTATAATAATTATGGAATATATAAGTATTGTACTGCAGTACTATTTCATTAAGGACTTGAGATGGTGTGGAACAAAGAAAAGTGACTCAGTAGCAGGTAAAATGTTTGGAAAATATATGGTTGAGAGAAAGATAAACCATAATATGGTTCAGATACCGAGGTGGTGATTTTAGAATAATACATGATTGATTTGGATAAATTATATTGGATATTATTGACTACCTTGAAGCTGATTAATGATTTGTATATTCCATCATTGTTGGGGTTTAAAACATTTTTGGATTAATGAAGTATATCCAGCATTCTATATGGAATAAGGGAACATGAATGTAATCAATAAGGAATATGGTAAATACATGATGAAGGTATTCATATGCTATTACGGGGTAAAAAGGGTCTATATTATGTTTACCTTCTTTATAAATTTTGGACTGTGAGTTTTGATAGAAGTATTTTGGATAGTTCTAGTTTGGATTATTTTGGATTTCCATAAAAGGACAACCCGGAGGTCGGGCGACAACCCGTCGCGTCCGGCAAGGCTGCGAGACTTGAACCCGCAAACGAAGGGCGACAAGGGTGTATCACCTACCACTGGCCCACGAGATGTCCTGGATTAAATAATGTAGTTTTTATTAAAAGATCTTTTAGATGAATTATAAATTCGTTTATTTTGGAACCCTATATGAATAGTGTAAATAGAATTTTTTTACATTCTATTATCTTTTAGAGTGAAAGATGAGTATGTGGTAGAAATTTATTAATGGATAAAACTCTAATTATAAAGTAAGTATATCTCTATATGATCTTAGCCAATCTCATAAAAAAATTCCTCAATATTAAGAAAAGAAAATTAGAACAAAAATGTTTTCCTAGATGGTACCTTAAATCATCACTAATTTATGGCTTTGGGATTGTTGGCCTTTTCATAGCCATGTTCTCTACCACTCTCCATCAGGTAATTGATGGTTATATTTTTCTTCCATATCCATATTTTACTACATGGAACCCTAGTATGTGTTATTTTCGGTAATCTTCATACTTTCGACTCTTTATTTTAAATAGAGGCCTCGTTAATTCATTTTTCGATGTGGGATTTCAACTAAGATATGTTGAAACGTTAAAAATGTGTTATCCTAATACCCTATGTTTTGTTGAACCGATGGTATTTCAAATCATCATAGATTGATGAATTTAAGGACCTCAATTTTATACTTGTTTGTGATTGATGACCTCAATCACTACCTATAAATATTTACGTTTTTCCTCCAATTATATGTCTCAAATTGCCACCAATGTTCTCTTAATCGAGATCATAATTTGGTGGTGACCCTTTCATTTCTCTTTTCCTCATATTAAGACTAAATTTTAGTAACCCAATTTCCGATGTGGGGTTTCCCAAAAATATATTATCTATTTTCAACCTTTTATTTTCGAAGAACAATTTCAAATTGCGAGGACGCAATTTATTGAAGGAGGGGAGAATGTAACACCCAAAGATTTCATAGTGTGTTAATTCTTCAAAATAATTTAATAACATTCACTACATGCAACACCAAGTTCAAGCACACCATGACTTACCAAACAAGCCGTTCAAAATAGGTTATGAATAGTATTAGATAAATTTTAATGTTTATATAATCCTTATAATTTTAGAATCCATATTATGAGTTTCTTAGACATAATGTAAGAACAAATTCATTTTCAGTATTGCACTTTTATCAACTTTAATAGTGAACCCTTTTTAAATTCTATATTTTAAACTTTTTGACTAAATTGGGACATCAAAAATTTTAAATGAAACATCCCAAGCTTCTACGGTACGCTTCTCTTTGAATAATGTGATAGCGTGTGTTGTACGCAACACCGAGTTCTAACAACCAATTAAACTAGCCGTTATGAATAGTAATAACTACTTTTTGAAATTATATATATTTTATATTTGAAAATGGACTTCATTTTTGGATTCGGAATATCTAATTTAGCCTAAGGTGAAATTTTGGTACATTTCGGATAACTTTCATATTTTGATGAATAGTGAAAATTACTAAGTTTTAATTAAAAACAACTTTTTTAATCAAAATAATTAATAGTGATAAATTATGAATTTGAGTGGTTTTAAAGTATATTTAGAATATATTTTTACCATTTAATATAATGTTGGTCATTGGACATAATTTTACAATTAAACCGAACATAAACGAGTGTCAATCTTTTGATAGTTATTATCTCTTAAAAACACGCTTTTTGTTTTGACAGCGGGAATTAATTTTAAATTAATTTCTGCCACTTCTGTGTTTTGAATTTAGGAAAATGGATTCCATATTTGGAATCAGGATGTTCAAATTGTGTAAATAGGTAACTTTTATTTTTAGACATTTTGAATAATTACTGCGGTAAATATTTTATTTACCATGGTTAAGGGTTAAATCCGGTAAATAAGGGTTAAAATATAATATTATAATAATACTAAATTACCCTAAAACGTGTCTTAACCCTATTGGTTGATACATGGTCGACCATGGGAATCTTTGGGTCTATTTTGGGACCCCATGGATCCACTTGTAAGTGATAATGACACTTTATTTTAATTAAGTTAAAATGAATACAAAAATGACACAAGCATATATCTTTTAGAAAAACAATTGTC
Organism: Viscum album; assembly: GCA_963277665.1. Taxonomy (NCBI): domain Eukaryota; kingdom Viridiplantae; phylum Streptophyta; class Magnoliopsida; order Santalales; family Viscaceae; genus Viscum; species Viscum album. The sequence continues at coordinate 1,287,111,061 of OY728133.1, forward strand.
ACATAGGGTTATATATGTTGGATTTTAGATTATAAATATTAATTAGAAAGATAAAAAGATTTCCTACATAATTATATTTTATTTATAATTTTTAGACATTAAATAATTTATTTTATTTATGACACAATGATGATGCATTAATTACTATAATAGTGAAAAATTAAAATAATTGATATTATAAATACCCAAATAAATATAATATGAAACTTTTAATGAATTAAACTAATTTTCTAGGATAATATGATATATTAGGATTGATTTAATGGACTTTGTTCGAAGTAATCAATCTGTTATGAGTTTCACAAAAATCAACTATTGAATAGTGTCAAAATTGACATAAAAGAGTTCTTAAAACAAATATTATATTATTAATTGATATTAAATTCATAAAAATCTAAGGTTCGGCCAAGAGACTTATATCATGACAGTTTCATCATTAATGTACCACTTGGGGGTCTCTTGGATGTATATAGTAAGTTTATTAACCATATTATATAAAAATAGAAAGAGACATTGTAAAAGTGAAACTAATTAACTTAGAGTTAATACTTAAATATAAGGTTAATATAAGTACCCAAACCTGTCTAAATTCTATTGGTTGAGTGGTTTTCGACCTATACCCACCTTAACCTTTGAATAATAAGCTTTGGAGCCATTAGAAACCGAATATGAATTTATTATAAATTAATATTTCTAACTTTTCCAAAGGTGCCCCTCACCCCTCTTATAAAAGGGCACTCCTCCTTCTCATTTCTTCACACCTTCAAAGCCTTTTGGTTCGGCCAAACTCTTCCCAAATACTCTCCCAACATCCCTAAATACAACCTAGAGGCCTTATTTTGATCAGAAAGCCAACCTAATGAGCCCTTTTGATCAAATCAAAAGGAAGAACCCGAAGAAGAGGTAATGATTTCACCACCCTTCTCCAAGTTCATTTCTTCTTCCACTTCTTCTTCCTTTGTTCTTACCATTCTAAAATAATAACTACAGTATCTCACATATACTGTGATGTTATTATAAATATGGTACAACCATATTCAGTATTCTATCCACCCTTTGAATAACATGTCACCATACGTGCGTACGAACGGACTACCGTCTCCACGTCGTGGTGTAATTGTTATTCAATATAATATTATTTGGATGGGTATAATAATGATGTGTAACTCATGTAAATAATAAATATAACATGTTAATGATTCTGTATATATGATATACCATCCATTTATATATTATTTTAATATCAAAAGAATGATATTGTCGCTCGTGCGTACGTACGGACTACCGTCTCCACGAACGCGATGAGATTCATTCTCCATCGTATCCATTCAAGTATAATTACCATTTGATGATTTAAAAATGATGTTTAAGGACTAGATATCATTCTGGATATGAATAAGATACAACAACCATGGCTTATGTAACAAAACATATAAAAGAAAATGAGTAAGTTAACTCCCGAAACGACGATAATTCTATGATATTATTAACAAATCAATGTTAAAAGATCATATATGATATCATGTTATTATATATGATTCTTGTATAATTTAATAACAACTATTTCACCATTATACAGTAGGTTAACCTACCCCAACCAAGGAAATGTACAAGGTAAGGGTTTACTTTACAACCTCTTCATTATCCAAGGTTGTTTATACGTAATAATCTACTGGGATCTCTTTATCATCCACATCAATGTTTCTTAAAAATGCATTTCAAAACATTTTTACTATTTACTAGAATATGAGTTAAAGTCATTTATACCCTTTTTGACTTTTATAAGTGGTTTATAAAGGAATATTTTGGTCGTTTTCAAAACAAGGTCCTTTTTAACCTTTTCGACAGAATTAAGGTAAGAATGTTTTTTTTAACTTATACGGCGGGTGCGGCTATTTTCCGCCGTTATAAAATCTTCAAAGCTTCCCTTACAAGCTTATAAGAATATTTTCAAAGAAAATGTTTTATTTTATATGGATCTTAAATTATTTCAAAATAAAAGGAGATATTTCTTTAAAAATAATTTTGATTTCATCTATGTCAACATCCTTTGATGGATTTTAAGATTATTTGAAGTTGATTTATTATGATACAAAACTTCTATATTGTATTGAAGGTTTTGTGATATGTTTGACTGTGGATGTGCTATTTTTATACCATTCATAGTTTATGGTGAAAGTATTGACATTTCGTATGCTAGTTTTAATACGAATATTTATGTTTTGTTTAAACCTATTCATATGGGAATGCATTGGACTTAATATGTGACGGGTGGAGCCCGCTATAGCTCCTCGATGCATCGGTAGGTCTCATGAGACAAACTAGTGTCTTGGCACAAGGCCTTGACAAAATCTTATTTGTAGTCTTGGCACGAGGCCTTGGCTATGTGGTTATGATAGTCTGGCATTATGCATTCCAACATTATGAAAGCGGTTATTGATTTTTGCATGTGATTATTCGATTAGTAGAATATCCATTTGAATAAGTAAATGGCATTATTTAATTTTATTTATGCCATACCATGTTGAAAGTTCATATTTAAAAGGCTTTTGTTTTAGTTATACATTGCCTTAAATGTTTATTCTTATTTATGAAAGTTTCCGCTATATTGTTATCCTTACTGGGCATTTGAGCTCACCCCTTTTCTATGTTTTATTTTTCCCAGGATGTGAAGATGTAAGTTATGAATGACCTTCAGGGATATTATGAGGGGATTATAGTGTGGACTGTGGAAACATTATGTTGTTGTAGTAGTTTTTCATTTTATGATGTAATGTAAAACTTATGAATATATCTAGTGTTTCCAAGGCTACTAAACCAATCGGTCTTTCGAGATTTGATCTTTCTTGTGATCATGCCAATGTTATGTAATAATGCACCGACTCTGGGTAGCTGGGGTCGGGGCGTTACAATGAGATTTTTTATAGTATTGATGAGCACATGGATGATATAAGGACAACGTGATATCATGGTTTGAGTATATAAAAACTTTGGGATTTTGGTATGTTGAAAGAGTTAACTTTTGAAAGCATTCATGTTTTCACTAAGGTTCAATGGGAATTCATTTTTCAAGAGAATACGTAATTAAGGTACTCACATGTTTATAATGTTACCAATAAGATATATCTTATATGGGGGATAAGTGATGGTATTTACATGCTTGTTTGATGACATTTCTAGTAATAGTTTTTGTTATACTATAATTTTGGATAGAAGTATTTTCGATAATCTTAAAGGTTTGAATGGATTAAGTGGGACATCAGATAGAATTGATTAAGGCTAGAAATTTTTTGAATATTATTTATAGAATATTATAATAATGTAGTTTTAGAAAAAGGACAACCTGCAGGATGGATGACAACCCGTCGCGTCGGACAGGGCTATGGGAATCGAACCCACAACTGAAGTGTGATAGGCCTTTATCGCATACCACTGGCCTATAAGAAGTCCCTAGTTAGTAGAAACTAGGATTATTTTATTAATCAGTTTGATAGATATAGTATAAGTCCATTGTCAGAATAATATACGATTAATCTCACTATATATGGGCTTATGTATATTTAATAACTTATGCTAATGTTTTTGTGATAGAAACATATGGGATGACTTATCATTCTATCTCATGATCTGCTAACAATTCATGAAAGAAAAATTCAGCTTCATTTATTTAAATAGAGATGAAGGGTAAATTGTTCATGGAATGACCAACATTGATATTACACTAAAATCAAGTAGGTATTTCTCCTTATGTAAAAGTTCATCAACGTTAGGGAAATTATATTGGTATCCAATAATGTTGTTCTAGTACTCTCATATATGATGAATAAAATGGTACCTTAGATCATCACAAATTTATGGCTTTGTGATTGTTGGCTTTTTCATAGCCATGTTCTCTACCACTTTATATCAGAACATGACGGTTATATTTCTCTTCAATATCCATATTTTCACCTATGTTCTCCTATGTGGAAACCTAGGGAAAAGTTAATTTGGGAAAACATTACATTTCATACATTAGTTTTTAAAATTAAGATTTATTATTCCTTTTTACGATGTGGGTTTCTATTAACGAAAAGTTCAAGTAGTAATCGATTTATATCCCCGATGAATTTCGAGGTAGAAATTAATTTTAAGGGGGGTAAAATATAACAACCTGAGATTTTATGAGAATTATTATTTTTAATTTCATTGATTTCTTGTGTTGTACGTTACACCAAAATTAGATTTTTCTATATGAAACACCGTATTAGATTTTAGTATACACATCACTAATCTTGGATCGTGTTACACACAATTTCAATTTCGTTTGGTAGATGTTATTTTACGCAACATTGAGTGTGTATATATATAAATTCAATGTATAAATGAAATATGGTTGGATTATATTATACGCAAAAACAAATGAATCTTATACTACACGCAACCCAGACTTGGCTTTCTATACACGAAATCACGACCTTCCACGATAGCGTGTGTTGTACGCAATATCGAGTTTCACTAAATGATGATATGTTATTAAAATATTATATAAACTAGCAGTTATGAATAGTAATACCCAATTTTTGAAATTTTATAAATTTTATATTTCAAAATGGACTTCATTTTTGGATTCGGAATATCGAAATTATCTTAGGGTGAATTTTTGGTATTTTTCTAAAAACATTCAATTTTTGATGAATAGTGAAAACACTGGGTTACTATTTAAAAACCGAATTTTATTTAAATAATTTTTTATTTTATTTAAATTTATTTTAGGTCAAAATTGATACATAATACCTATATAAGTTCAATGTAATTAATTGGAGTCATTTTATAATAAATTTATATACATACAACTTTTATTGAACTTTTCACCATTTATTACCCACCGTCTAGGAGAATTTGGAAATTCACATAAAACATAATTTTACCACAACTGTTAGTGGAATTTTGAAAATCCGATAGACACGGTTAATATCAAAGAATAAAATGTGGTTCAATTAGATGAAAATAATATTTGGTAAATAGTAACTTTTTTACTTTTATTTACAACGGTTAAAAGTAAATAGGGTAATTAAGGATAAATATTAAATTATTATTACCCTAAAAATGTCCTAATTCTATTGGATAAGTGTAATAAGGCCAAAAAGAACCTTAGGAATAAAATATGACAATTTAGGTCCACTTGGATTAGATTAGGACATTTATTATTAATTTATTTAAATAAGGGTTAAAATAGTTAAAATCAAAGTTTAATAACTAAATCATTTTTAATATAGGGTTATACATAAGATAAATTAGACTGTAAATATTAATTAGAAATCTACAAATATTTCCTACCTAATGGTATTTTATTTAAAAATTTTAGAATTTAAATAATGTAATTTATTTATGACACAATGGTGAGGCAGTAATTACACAAATAATGAAATATTAAAATAATTGATGTTATAAATAACCAAATAAATGTAATTTTAGAATTTTTATGAAATAAACTAATTTTATAGGTTAATATGACATGTTATTATTTCATTAAATAACTTTTTTAGAACTAATCATGCTGTTATGATTTTCACAAAAATCCATTACCGGATAGTGTCAAAATTGAAATAAAATGGGTTTTAAAACAAATATTATATTATTAATTGTTATTATATTCTTAAATATCTATGGTTAGTCCAATATACTTATATAATGATATGTGTATCATTAATGGACCACTTTGATGTCTCTTAGATGTATATGGTATTTTTATTAACTATATAATATAAAAATACAATGTGACATGTTAAATGTCAATCTAATCAACTAAGAGTTAAAACTAAAAGATATGGATAATTTAATAACCCAAACCTGTATAAAATCTATTGTTTGAGATTATTTAGACCCATACACACCTTATATTTAAAATAAATCAATTTGGAGCTATTAAAAACCGAATATGACTTTATTATAAAATAATATTTTATGTTTTTTCAAAGGTACCCTCTCCTCCCTTATAAAAAGGGGACCCATTCCCTCTTCTCTTCACACCCTTTTGAGCCTTGAATCTCGGCCTACACCTGCCCATTTCTCTTATCCACATCCCTAGAAATATTTTGGATGTTCTGGTATTCTCAAAATACCAACTTTACTTCCTTAAGAGGAATCTTAAAGGAGGTGCGTCGAAAAAGAGGTAATCTCTTCTTCCGATTCTCTCAAGTTTATTTCTTCTTCTACTTCATCTTTTTTAGTTGTCTCATTATTAATTAATAACATTAGTATTAATTATATACTGATATGTTATTATAAATATGAAACAACCCTATTTCACCTTCTATCCATCTTATGGAAAACGAAATCACCGCGCGTGTGTACGTACGGAATACCGTCTCCACACCGTGGTGTAATCTGTTTTCGACCAACACCTTACTTGGATGGGTATAATGGTGTAAACAAATAACTATATATGATTTTTGTAAAGTGATATTGATTCTGAAATATTATACATACACTTAAATACAATTCCAATATCATGAGAGTGATATCATCGCTCGTACATACGTACGGACTACCGTCTCCACGACGCGATGAGATTCATTCTCCATGTTAACCATTCATGAATGATTATAAAGTATATATAATGAATAACATTGAAATATATGACATTATAATGATACTGGAATTATGTATATATATATTTATGTCATCTACTTAATTCCATTCAATTGAATATGGAAACGAAAACAACGTTCATGTGTACGTACGGCCTACGGTCACCATGAACGGTGTATTTCATTCTATTTATCAATCTATCATATATATATATGTATATGATGAATATATATTATATATAAATCATTTTTTACATTCTAGAATTATTTAAATCGTGATATAAGTAATAATATCAAGAACAATAAGTGGAAACATGTAAAATAAATGAAACGATTTTACCCAAAATGCTGCTTAAACATGGAATTTACCAAAGAAATGGTAATAAAAACGAATAAGTTATGGATATATGATATCATAACAATGAATATGATTCTTTAATAATTCAATGACATTATTTAAACCATTATAATAGAGGATTGGATACATATGAAGCATATCAGACGTATGGTAAGGGATAACTATTTCAATCTCGTTCATATCCGAGATTGTTATTCATTAGTATTTACTAGGATAATTGTTATCATCCATGTACATGTTTTATAAAAATGTTTTCATGTATTTTTAATCTCATTTTACCCATTTTTGACTTTTACCACATGTTATGAAAGGAATATTTCTTTTGTTTACCCTACGTAGTCCTTTTTTGACTTTTTTGAAAAAATTAAGAGGAGAATGTTTTTTAACTTATACAGCATGAACGGATATTTACGGTTTCATAACGCCTTATTTTCACAAAGCATACTCTACAAGATTTAAAAAATATTTTCAAAAAAATACCTTTCTATTAAAATTTCATGTCATTTTCTGAAAAAAAAAATTTATTCTAAAGAAGAAAAGATATTTTACTCAAGAATTCATTTCAAGTGTTTTATCAAAAACATTTTCCATATAATATGGAATTATTTCATATGTGTACGTTTCAAGTACAGTGTCTCTATCATTTACATGGTTTCACTTTTCTTGTGATGAAATGACATCAATTTTTTTATATGGATTATGTTATGAGGGGATGATGTTCATGAATCCCATTTTATTCTTTGGGCAATGATGAATGATTTATGTTCATGTTGTGGCACACATAAGAATGATTTAATTATGAGATGGGTGGGACCTATATCTCCTTACAATGCATTGGGAAAAAATTTATATCTCATGAGATAGACATGACTATAATGGTATGTTAATCCAGTTCAGTGATACAGGACTGGAACGAGGAGTGAACTCGATTCAGAAAAGGGACTTTTTCATCTGAGATGGTCTTGGCAGCAATGCCTTGGCAACTATAGAAATCATAACATGTGCTTAATGTTTTACAAAATTACATGCTTTATTACAATGCAATTTTATCTTTATTGATGATCCATTATGATATATTCCTTACGTACTTCCAAGATTTATGTCTTTTCTCAAAATTTTGATGTTTAGATTTTATGTTCATGTTTTTGCATTCAAATGTTTATGGATTGTTTTATGCTCTCTATGTTTACCCTTATTGAGAATTTGAGATCACCCTTTTAATGTTTTCTTTTCCCCAGGATATAAATAAATGTTTTAGGTAAGAAAACCAAAAGGGGAAGATCCTTATGGAAGATGTTGAATATCTTTCACCATGATTAGAAGATTACGTTCCAAGTGTCCAAAGACATTAAACTAATACGATCTTTGGCCATCTGTTTTTGACATGTATTAAATATTCCACAAAAGTAATGTAATGTCCATGTACATCAGGCTTTAGGTCCCTACACCTATCATGGGTATTCAAAGATGAAATTATATTGAAACATTTATCCTTTTTAAATAATTATGATACGATAAAATGTTTATAATACCCATTTCATTTCATAGGTGACTATTTAATGTTTATGAAACCCATCTATTTTAATGGGTCATGTTATGATGAATGTTTCTTTATCATGTGGAACATTAATGTATGATTTCATTATGTGTTTGGAGGGACATATATCTCCCTTTAATTCATTTGGTAATGATGGATGAATCATGACTATAAATGTAAACATCTGGCCTTAAATCATTACATAATCTTGAGTTATGTCAAGAATTGTACTTTCTTCAAAGTGGGGATGTTTTTAGGTTTATTATTTTTGGAAATTAGTCCATAATTCAAACATAACAACTCAAATATTACAATGTATAAACTTCTACTCACTATCTGGTTTTTGAAAAAACAAAAATTATAAAAATGTAACCTGATTTTATTTCATGTAAAATTATCACAATTATTCCCTTTGTCACTTACATGTCCGTATTCTCCCTTAAATCTAATGAAAAGAATTTAAAAACATGGGATGAGCACAAAAATCTCATGAAGGGATACAAAAATAAAAAAGACTATTAGTCATGTGAAAACTAGTAAACCCTGAATACTTTTCACAATTAATAATTAGTAAATACTCTAAAAAAACATTGCTTAACATTTTTGTAATAAAAATATTACCTTAAAACCCATAGTAAACATATATATCACAAAAATGTTACATGGGATATAATTATACTTAAATTGAATAACCCTAAGGTCTTCTTACAAACATGTCACTCTTAAAAATCGGAATTACCATAAATTTGACTTTTATACCAAATGCATTAGAAGTTATAATGGAACCACCAATCTTTTGTCTTTAATGGAACCACCCATTCTTGTTTTATCATGTAATCACTCAGTAGATGTCCAAGTACCATCATATTCTCATAACATATAAAAGATTTCAAATTTTATCATTTCACTTATAAAATTTTATTTTCTATCACAACATATAATATTTATGTATTAAAATAATTAATAAATTTTCATAAACATTTTCAATGTAAATGTAATAATAAAATGTAATAATGGATGTATTTTTCTTTTAAAACATTTAGTATTAAAGAGAAATCCAAATATGAAATAATGGTCATAACGGTATAAACGTGATCATCATCATCATTATTTATTTCATATAATAGATAAAACTAAAATTAAAAGATAAATCCATCAACCTAGTGAGGTCTAAAATAAGATTCTAAGGGAATAACCTCTAATTATATTTACCCACTCAGTACTAAATGTGTTAATACTATAAAAACAGAAAATGCTGGAAACCAAGACTGTCATATAGGCAAGGTGATCCCTAACCTGATTTACTTCCTACCAACAGTGGGACAATTATGTATTGCTACTAAGGAATCGTTTATACATTCTGATAATATAGTTGTTGGACCACTAAATCAAAACATTTCCATTTAATGAGATGTATAGAATTGTAAAATCAGTTTCCACTTCTATCTGGGTGGTGTTCCATTGATTGCATAGATTTATCCTTCTAAGCTTATCTTTCCCATCCTCTTGGAGGGAGTTCGTGCTACCAATGTGAGAATTAAATTACAGGATGATTGAGACACAATAATCATGACCCCCACCATTTCATGATTCTAAATACACAGGATCCATCCATGTTCATGGTAGATGAAAAGTAATTCTCATCATATTCGTTAAAACACATTCTTTTTTTCATTTGTAAAGAATGAAAAATGATTCATATTGAAATTATAAAAATATTAAATTTTTAAATCCTTTTAATAACATGAATTCTAAAGGGGTTGTTTAGAATCCTTAAAAAAATGTGGGTATATAAAATCAAAATATGTCTCAATCGAAGGGAATTGACACAATGTCGCTTACCTTGAGTCTGATTCGTAACATATGTTATTTATATTTCTAAATTATAAACATAGGTTATTTATTTAGATACATGAGAACATTTTGAATTTTTATTATTCATTTTATTTAACTGATTACAATGTTTAAACAATTACTTAATCATATAAGTTTACGTCATACATATTGGTGATATTTGGTACATGAGTCTAAAATGAATTTGGTATGCCTTCTACAGTAAAAAGTGGTTATTATACCATCATATATAGAAAAATATTAATGAAAAAATAATAACTAGTAAACATTGATTGTAAAACTAAATCCAATTATTAATTTCTTATATGAAAAATGGATGATGTTACAATCATGGAGACGGTAAGTTACATGTACTCCTGAGAAACGTTTTCAGTTCTCAATGAGCATTATAGAAACAAATAATATTATTTTATATTTCCAAAATGAAGATGATATAAATAATATAAATATTCATATATATATATATTATCCATGTGAAGTGGTTAATAAAAACGAATCACATTGCTTCATGGAGGTGATAGTTCACACGTACGCATGAATGAAGTTATCATTTTTTATGTACATGGATATATAAGTAAATAAATGATATATTATTATTTCATGATGAAAATTATGTTATTATTTTATTATATAGACATTAATTACTTAAATATAACTAGTTTTGAGAAATGGTTATGGAAAATAAATTATATCAGTTCGTGGAGGTGATAGTTCAGATATATGCAAGGATGATTACATCTTTTACTACATGATGGATGTGGAGATGGATTTTTGTGAAGATATTAACAAAATCAAATTTCATTATATTATTGATAATACGGTTATTATTTCATAATTTTGGAATAATATTTTAATTAATTTGAAGAAAAAATAAAATAAAAGAACTTAACTAAAAATGACACCACTTCTGTAGTCAGTTTCTATTGATAATCAACTTAAAACCTATAAATTCGGTTTAATAGATAATATAAGGCCTCTGTAATTTCTATTTGGACTAAATAATGGTTTTTAGTGTTTGGATGAACCAAAATGTTTTTTATGTGTGAATAAATGATATAAGTAGTGCCCTTTTATAAGAGTGGGGCGGGGCACTATTAAAATTCATCAAAGTTTTAAATTGATATATAGTATTTTTTCAATTAGAAATTGATACTAACAAAGCTATATAGATTTTAGTTTGAGTATGGTTCGAAATACAGTAATTCAGTGAAAATTAATCAACTTTTATGTATTTTTTAAAACATTGATTTTTGTTTTATCCCTTATTTTACCCTTTTAACACTTATGGTGTTATCATGTAAATTAAACATTAAAGGTTTATATAATTAATATAGCATAAAAAACTTGTAAATGAGTGATTTGTGTCATTTTAGGTCTTTTTCCATTTATTGGGCCAAATCATGGTTTTTTATAAATTTCATAACATTTCATAAAATATTTTATATTTTAAAATACTATTAGTTTCAATTTTAAAACTATTCATTTATTTAGTATTAAAAAATATCACAAAAACATGATATATTAGAATAAAATATTTTAACACATAAATTAAAATTAAATGTATTCCATAAAATTGGTGGATGAAATTAATTGAATCTAATTATATTTGAGTTTGAATTAAAAATATCATTTATTTTACTCTTTCATTACTTATGAAATTACAACATCATCATTATGTCCCCATTTAATTTAATTATTTATTTATTAATAATTACAAATAAATTTACTTGATGTATGTAAATATTTTTATATTTATAATTAAATTTTATAGTCGAATATATCATCTGTATAACCTGCATTTTAAAAATAAATTAATAATTAAAAACAAGTGTGTGATAAAAAATTTCTTCTCATTGAATATAATATTATAAATTCAAACCCACACCCAAGGGGATTCCAAGGATATTACATAATTAAAGGATTATTTGGGTCAAAATATATTCATATAATTAAATAAGAATACTGTTAAGGTGATTTTGTTATAAAATTATTGTCACCATTAGTTACATGATTTACCCATAATCGTGGTAATAAAAATTTTATTAAAGATACTATTCATAATTTCCATAAGTAAAGGGAACCTAGTAATATGATTTTGGACCTTACTATTCAGAATATTGAATCAATTTTTCAAAATTTAAGAGGCATAATTTTATGAAATTCTTTAAAAATTAATCCCATTGAGGGATAGAGAAAACAAGTTTTTAAAGTAAAAATGTTCCAAAGTTCACAAAGCATTTATATCCAATTTCTATGTGAACATGTTTTTAATGACCTAAATACTAATAAAATATAAAAATAATGTTTATTTATAATTTAAAACAAATTATAAAATAATTTTAATATATAAATAAATTTGATGAAAAAACATATGTGAAATATTATTTTTTATTATTCACTATTCATCAAAATATGAAAGTTCCTAGAAAAATACCAAAACATTACCCTAAGTATATTTTGATATTTTTATTTTGAAAAAATGATTAATTTTTCATCGAAATGTTCTAAACGTTTTAGAGAATATATTAAAAAAATTTCTCTATCAAATGGTTCTAAAAGTACCCTTTTAAAATATTAGAGCTTTTAACACTTCAAAATGATTTTATTATTATTTTAAGCCTATAATATTTATTGGATAAATGTAGAAAACATTCAATAAACATGTGTAAACATTATATAATTAGATTTATTTATTATTGTAGATACAATGGTTCTGAGATAACTACCATATAAAATAATAATATTAACAATATTTGTTTTGGTATAACTCAGTCTGGTGTGGAACATAAGATTTCAGAGAAACTCGATATTGTGTGTTGGGTACAATATCGGGAATTATGCCCACCTTAAGGAAAAATTAATATCTAATTCAAAAATATTAATTAATTTTTGAATTCTTATTCCATAATTACATGGGATGTTACAGACTACCCCCTTTTGGAAATTGCATCATTGCAATTTTATTCATTTCTCATATAAGTGGGGGTATTTTTACATCATAACAATTTTGAATTCCCACAATTCATCTTCAAACATGTTTTTTTTTCAAATAATCATAACCTAATGAATCTTCGTATTCCTTAACACTTCATCTCAATGGTAAAGAATTGAATTTGTTGTTCCTCATAAGAAATATTCTCTTCCAAATGAACTACTACTGGATTCTAAACATGATATGGATCCAGAATATACTTTCCTAAAATTGAAACATGAAAACATTTCTTACTAGGGATATAACCATAGGAAAATCCACTCGATGGGCAATTGATCCAACTTTCATTGGTATGTGATAAGATACAATGAACCATGAACTTAGCTTCCCCTTCTTCCAAAAATGTATCACGCTTTTCTACGGAGAAACCATGAGTATGACATGATCACCTACCTTGAAAGAAATATAATTCCTCTTGTTATCCACAATTATACCTTTTTTTGATATCCTCATGTATAATGGAATCAATTGAACATCACCTATAACATCCTCCACCAAATCTTGTCCCATCAAATTCCTTTCACCAAACTTCATCCCATAAAGTCAAAGTTCGAAATATTTTTCTATATGTAAACTCAAATGGGGCCATCTATATAATTGAGTAAAATTATTAATTATAATAACATTCATCCAATTAAAGTTATTAATCCCAAAAACCTTGGAAATTCACTATAAAATAACTTATCATACCCTCCATAGTCTGAATTATTCGTTCTGATTTCCAATCTAATTGAGGATTAAAAGATTTAATAAACTTTAATTAGGTACCCAATGACATCTGAAGGCCTATACAAATGTTAGAAATGAACATAAGATCATGATATGATAAAATATAGAGATTAAATCCACATATACTAACTATCTCCATAATATACAATCGCAAATGTTGATATAGAGACAGAGTATCTCGAATAGGAATAAAATGAGAAGATTTAGTTAGTCGATCAACAATAACTAAGATCACATTGTTACCTTAATAATTATTTTTGAATCCCACTATTAAATCCATTGATAAATTCTCCCATTTCTACTCTGGCATTAGAAGAGGCTGAATAATTCCCTTCAATAACAAACATTCTACTTTAACCTATAGAAAAGTGATACACCTCATGGTAAAGTTAATAATAACTTTTTTCATTCTATCCCACCAATATTACTCTTAATGGTCTCTATATATCTTATTACAACCCAAATGAACTAAAATTGTGATATATTAACTTCACATAACAAATATTTCTCCATCTACAAATTATAAAGCACAAATATGATATTTCCAAATATCAAGACACAATATTCATCAATGATAACTTCATGAAAATTACTATTTTGAAAAAATTCTAATTTTTTTATGACTCACATTCTACAATCAATATTATCATATTTCTATATAATAGAGAGGAATGCGTTGACACTTAAAATAAAATAGGGGGCGTTTCTACACCAATAACTTCCATGATAAAATTCATGAAATATTTATCCAAGGGGTCATTTTCAAAATTTAATATACTTACCTTTGCATTAATTTTTTTGAATCAATGCGTTGACCACTTTATTTTAAATTTTACCTTGGTAATGATTCGTGAAATTATAATCCTTTATTTTTTTCCATATCATCTATCTCATGTTCAATTATTTATGGGTGAATATATATATATCTCAATTTTTTATCAGTATATATTTTATACATTATTCGATACAAATGATTCGTCCACATTTTTATGAAAAAAAATAATAGTACCTAATTCCAGATCATGAGTAGGGTAATTAAACTAATTATGATTCAACTGGTGTGAAGAATATTAAATTACAAGATCATTCTTCATTAGGACACAACCAAGTCCTTTCAATGAAGCATCATTTTAGATGAAAAAATCACCATTTTGGGAAGGCATGACTAAAAATAGAGAATTTACAAATCATATTTCCTGTCCCTAAAAACAATCATCACATTACTTTGTCTAGAAGAAGTAAACACCATTATGTTTTAACTTTTTTTAATGGTTTATATAAATAAGAAATGTTTTTAACTACCATTATGTAATAATTCATTAATCCCTTAAAATTATATATCTCTATAACATTGGTAGGACATGGAAACACATCAATAATTTTTATTAAGAAGGGTAAACTGGTATTCCAACATTTAAAACAATATGTCAATGAAATGATTTCTTTTGCAAACACAATTAACTATTATAAAACATTACATATTTTTTCCTTTTTTAGGTTTTCAAAAAAAAATACATAGGTGCCTTTCATGTTCCTCTATGATTTTATAATATTTCAAAATATCATCTATAAATACAAAATAAAACTGATCAAAAAACTAATTAATGACTCAATTCATGAGATTCATAAATTCATAAGGTTCATTAGATACCCCAAAGATAAAACCTACAAACAAATAATGCCCATAAAACTTTAGAAATTTTCTATGGGGAATGTCATCCTCCTTCACATTTGGATGATGGTACCTGGAACTGAAATCAATATTCGAAATATACCGAGCACCGTAGAGTTGATCAAATAATTAATTAATATGAGGAAAAGGTTACTTGGTCTTGATAGTGATGTTATTCATATATCTATTATAAATACAGAGTCTCAAGGAACCATCCTTCCTTTCCAAAAATAAAATCGGATAAAATCGTGATGACGTGTAAGGATGAATGAATCCTTTATCGAGAAACTATTGTAACTAGTTTTTCTATTACACCAATTCTAATTTTGCCACTAAAAATCAGTGTTTAGAAATTTTATTATGAATATTCACTAAATCACTTGTAAATTCAACTTCTTAGTCCGGAAAAACACAAATAAATTCACTATAAAAACCCCCATTAATTCATTCACCACTTTGGTTTCACTAATCAGAACTATTTATTTATCTTTAATAATATGTTCTAGATAACCTTCACTATCATATTTAATCACTATCATATATCTAGATATGTTATCAATGGTAGTAAATCAATGAATAAATCTTTATTCGGGTTTTGTTATATTTTATCATGATTAACTAAATTCCAATCCATACCTAAAATGACATAAAACACTACTATGTAATGTTCAACAAGATATATAGGAAAGGCCATCCCACTAATTACAATAGTAAGATTCTTATAAACCAATGTTTCTTCAATACTTAAGCCTAGAGATTTTATAAATCATTTTATATCACATTCATGAGGTGATATTTCCAATTTACATACAATTCTTCTAGAAAATAATGATTATGAAGATCTAGTGTCAAAAACAGTATTTGAATATTTTGAGAAACCTCGTAACATACCTATCACCACATCATTTGATTTTCCCACATCAACTGTAGTAGTAGAAAAATATTTTCCCATGCACTTATTCTTTCTATATAGATATTTTCCACCCCAGTTCATCAAATTTGGACACACATTGCCATAATTACAAAACTCATCATAACTAGAACATCTTACCATTGGATTTTCATTATTTCCCTGATCACCCCCATGTAGTAATTATAAATATTACGAGTCTTACAACATTATAAGAACTATATATACTCTTAAAGTTATACTCTAGGACTTTTTTTACCACACATCATAGAATATTGAAATTTGTTTTTTTAACCTCCCAACTTCTTTGATGAATGCTTTCCCATTTCCCGCCATCTGGTCCTCTTATTATTCTTTCTCTCCTGGGATGAACAATCATATGAAACCACAATTTGAACATTCACATCACATCAAACAAGATTATCACAGCTTTTGAAGTCAAGAGAATTCAATTCCTATTGATATCTCAACTTCAATCCTACATAAAGCCTATTTAACTTACTATTAAGATCCAAGATAAAACTTTGGGAATACATTGACAAACGGGAAAATTTTTCTTCTTATAAAGAAGCCTAATCTTCTTTATTTTATTTCAATTACCATAATTTTTTTATTTTATAAGTCAAATAGCTTTATGAAAGTATTTCACAAGGAATATATTAAAATATTTATCCCACTCCATAGCATCAATCACTTCACTTCCTCTGACATTTTTAAACATTGACCACCAATGATCAGATTCCCATGAAAATGATAAATTAAAAGACTTACATTTTGTTGATCTGAAGAAAACATTGTTGTTTAATATATTTTATAGGGATTTAATGTATCCTTTAGTTAGAATTAGTTTAGATGATCCTATTAATGATGCGGGATGTTGTCTCATAATGTCCACCACTATCGTCAAGTTTATATGTGTTATATTTGGTTTCTATGTTTTATGGAAACTACCACAATTTATAACTTGATTCAAATGATCTATCCCTGCAATAGACTACTCAGTATCAATCCTGACCATCTTGGGATGCTAATTTGGAAGGATCTTTTCTTTTTTATTCTTTCGTAGTGAAGCTTCCCAATTTCATCGGTAGAAAATCACTCTGACCACAAATATCATTGATAAAGCAACATGGTAATTATAAAATGTTATAACATTTTATGTTAATTATACGTAAAATCATAAAAAGATACGTTATTAATATTATCTTATCCTCAAAATTAATCTAAACCGTCTTTTTGCCAACTATAAATCATATACCTTAAATGTTAACATATCCTTATGTTATGACAAAAAATTTTATTCCTTCACATTGATGATATTTTCATATATATTGTTTTTGATAATTATGCTATAATTCATACATAAAAACTAAAATATTATAATATAGTTACTTCTACTCACAAAAAAGTTTCTTTACAAATGTTTTAAAAAAACATTTTTTCTTTTCTAGTTTCGTAATCATAATTTTTCTCTTGATTCAGTCATTGTATCTATTCTCCCTTAAATATTATGAATTATATTTTAAAACTTTTTATATGAATAAAAATACTAATAATGGATACATAATGAATGAAAATTATTAATCTTGTGAAAACATGTATACCATGAATACTTTATCATAAACTCTCTTTTAAGAAGTAGTTAATATAATCCCTACAAATGTCATTTATTTCCATTTTATTAAACACAATATTACCTTAAAACCCATATTAAACATATATAACACATAATGGATACTGAGAACATTATTATACGTAAATGACATAACCATGTGGTCAACTTTCATTCATTCCACTCTTAAAAAATGAAATAACTATATGTTCGAATTCCATATCCAATGCATTGACGATTATAACATAGCCTCTTATCCTTGTCTTATCACGGATCCACCCATACATGGTTTATAACATAAATACCCATAAAATGTATGAGTACCATTATATAATAAAAAAACATAATATATATCAATTTTCATAATTTAAACCATAAAATTTCATTTGCAATCCCAAGATATCATTTCAAGGTATTGAAATAACCAATACAATATCAAAACCATATTAAATTCTAAAATACCATAAAATGTAATAATGGATGGATTTTTGAAGAGATACTTCTTTTCTTCCATTACTTTTACATCTTTTAATGATAAACAACAAAATAAAACTACACCATGAGGATCCAAAGGTTTAGTGTCTTAGTAAAACTAGGACCATACAAAACATTTAAAATATAAAATAGAAACATTTATTTACATTCTTCTACTATATCTTCTTATTGTCCCTTGGGTTATCCTTTGAAAAAGTAGTCACCTAGAGATATACCTCAAAAAGGGGTGTTATAAAAGCTCAATAAGATGATAGTAAATAACATGAAACAATTAAAAATTAGATGAGAATAACATCCTCACCATAATCATGAGAATAATTATTATATAATAAAATGTAATTTTTCAATGCCTAAAAATATAACAACATATCTTAGTGGTGATGAACCAAACATAGTTGTGAAAAAATATATAATCATTTTCATATATATTTCAATTTACACACGAGGTTATTCAAATTACCCAATTCATTGGAGTGATGTATAATTATGGGTGCACCAATAACATCATACCATCAAAATTACAGTATATAATTCTTTGTGCACCTTTCATATCATAATGTTAAAATTATAGTGCATTCCAAGTAGAATGTATATCACTGTTGAACATATAATTATCCATGGAAATGAATAAATTTCCTTTTATAATCATATATTTAAATACATTTGGTTCCAAAATTAATGGGGGAATAACATATTTGATATAATAATCATCAACTTGAGTGATGGAAACAATCTTGAGAATAAAAAGGTGTGTTTTTTGAATGAATTGTTCTTATGGAAAACAATGTGTTTTTTATAAAATCAATTAGAAATAATTTACATCCTTGAAAAGGTAAGGAAATTATGAATAGATTATTTTTAAGGTATAACCATATTCAAAATGGAGTGAATGTGGTAAACGCAAAGAATAAAAGTAGGCTTCGAGAATTCCAATTACCTTTTGTCTGAACACCTCTTTCATTTTAATGTCATATATAATGACATTAAATTCATTAATTAATAATTTCAGGACCTTGTATACATTAATATGACTCATTATTGTTTTATTATGTTCTTTTATGTGCATTTGGATGAGTTATTGAGTACAAATTTACTGTTTGGGATTGCCTTTTTTGGTTTCATGACTTGTTAACTTGTGCACATGAATGGATGTTCGGGTAGAACATGGGTAAACCTAAATAAATGATATTACATGATAAGAGTGATATTAAAAGAGTTTAAATTATATTTAAATGAATTATTTTATATAAAATGTGGAAAAATCATTTTTTAGAATTTAATGATGATCGTTTAGGTTAATTTGGGCAGTTTTGGGATTACAATGAACATGTTTTGATTTATCATTTATTATTATGAATAAAAGTTTTTTACATAAAATAAAAGAGGTTAAAAATACATATTAAAATATGTTATAAAAATTTTATGGTTTTATTTACATACTTTAATGATTTAAACGAATATATAATTGCACCACCCATGACATTGGTAAATTAACACATCACAGGAAACAATTTCATTTTTATAAACAAATTGAGAGAAAGAGAGAGAAGTGTATAATGAAAAATCTTACATTAACATGTTATCCTACCATTATATCAATCATAATATAGTTATAAGTACATTTTGATTTGTGAATATGAGGATAAGGTAGGAAACGAAAATAAATTTGAAAGAAAAAATATAAAGAGATTGCCTCTTGAATATTTCTTCTTATATAGCCACATTGGGGAAAGGTTTTGATATTTTAATGATAAAAAGTGATTATAGACATGGGTAGGATCTTGGGAAGATACATGATTATAATTTGGAGTTGTTACAAGGCTTTATAGGTTTGAGGAAACGAGTTTGTAATGTGTTGTATTTATATTAAAGGGGAGAGGGGTTTTCTCAAAATTATAATCATTAATTTATTATTTCACTACAAGAAAAAAATAGTGAGGATTATTATGAATAAAAATATTAAAAAGTTCATGTTATTTCTAACCAATGAACTTTAACATCATCCATGGCACAATAATGATTCCGAAATTCATTTATTTAGAATATTTTGTAAATTATCGAATTCCGCTATTCATCTACATTTCATGTATTTTATAAAAATACACAAAATTCACCCAAACTAATTTTCCATGTGTTTTATTTAAAAATAAACTCCATATCCTAAAAATAATTTTGCAAATATGGTTATTTTAATATGCATAAAATTTTTTATTATCTTGAAAAATACGAATTTAAAAATTAAAAATTGCTTTTCTAACTCCTGAAAAAATTAATTAAGGCATCATTAAATATTCATTAAATTTGAAGATATCAAAATAATAGTTCATTGATACGTTTTATAGAAAAAAAATTCCTTTTAAAATATTAAATTAATCATTAAATTTTTAGGACATACAAAAATATCAACTCTATAATATAATTATATCATATTGTCACTTATAAGATATATAATTTTCATTTATAAAAACATTGGGAAGGTTTTTATTTACTAGGAATATTTAGTATTCAAAAGGGTCACATTACTATTCATAAGGGAAACATTACTATTCTTAATAGTATGTTATAAGTCACCAAAATATTATGTTGGTCTTATTGAACTCCAAAACTCATACTGATCACAACCTTGTATGTATGATTTTTGAAATTCAAATCATAGAATATCATAATTTATGTTTAAAGGTCACATAGTAGCTCATCTAAGAATGATGTGAATGTTTGTTTCCTAATGTGATTTTATGTGGTGATGTCCCTAACACAAGAAGGGAGAAAATGTATTGATAAAAGTTTAGGTCGTTACACTCTCCCCCCCTACTGAAATTTCGCCCTCAGAATTTCATTTCAAATAAACAGGAGAGGGTACTTATCCTTCATCACATTCTATGGTTACCTAGTTTCTTCATAATACTTATGGTTCCCCTACAAAACTTCGACAAGGTGGGTTTTCATGTTGCGTATAACTATATCACTTTTCTTTAGAATATTTATAGGAATATCCTTATAAGAGAGATCGTCTTCCTGTTGTACCACCTATAAGTTCAGTATATCGTAGGGATCTGGTATGTACATCCTCAATAGTGATACATGGAACACATCATGAACATCAGCCATATTCAGTGGAAGGGAAAATTGATAGTCCACAGATCCTATGTGGTTAAGGATCTCAATGGGGCCAATGTACCATAGGAATAACTAGACCTTATTTCCAAACCACAAGAATCCCTTCCATGATGATATCTAAAATAATACTTTATCTCCTATGAAGAACTCCAAGTCCCTTCGATTGTTTTCATCATAGCTAGAAATTATATGTTTGTGGATTACATTAACCTTTTATGTCCCCTCTTTCTCAATATCATGTCCAATTAGATTTATTTATCCAACTTCATCCCAAGAGGTTGGAGTTATTCAATGTTTTTCCATATAGTGATTCATATGGAGCCATCTGGATACTTGAGTGGATTATATTGTTTTATAAGAACACAACCACTGGTAGATGCTGATCCCACCCACCTTTGAATTATATTGACCACGTTCTTCTCATTTATTTGAGTGTTTGAAAAGTCCTTTCAGATTAGCCATCATTTAGGGGGTGATAGGTCTTTCTAGAATTTAATTTAATACTCATGGAATGTTGGAGACTCCACCATAATTTATATTTGATTCATGGATCATGATCAGAGACTATAGAGAGTGGAACCCCTGACAGCCTTACCAAATTCTTTATGTATATCCTTTCACGTTTTTCAAGAGAGATATCTTCTTGAATAACAATAAAATGTGTAGTCTTCGAGTGTCGGTCCACCACAACCCATATCACATTAATTCCTTTGGTTGTCTTTCGGAGACCCATGACAAAGTCCATAGTGACATTCTCCCATTTCCACATGGGTGTATGTAATGGTTGCATCATCCCTATAGACTTTTTTCACATAACATTAACTTTCTATCATATCAATCACCATGAGATATATTCTGCGATTTCCTTCATCATGATATTCCACCTGAAGTGTTCCCTATGACCTCTATACATCTCGGTGCTACTAGGATGGATATAGAAAGTTGAGCTATGTGAATTTTCCAATATCTTATCCTTTATCTCGGGTGGTGAAGACACAAAATGATGGATCAAAATGGATATGATAAGGCAAAAATACAATATGGGGGATTTATATTAAAAACATCTATTAAAACATTGTGGAATGTTCTTAACATAATGTAAAACAATTCACAAAGCCTCTTTTAATAGAAAACAATTGATCAGACCAACTCTCAGTTAGTTTAAATTGTTATGATACCACAAGTTATATAGAAATTGTATTCAAATTTAATAAAAATATCATAGTAAAACATTGTGTAAATGATTCTACCATATAGCGTATAGAATCAATAATAAAAGTATAAGATACAATTTAAAAAATTACCAAAGAATACAAATAGAATGATGAAATAAATGGATTCACTTTCAATTAAAATAAGCAGCGGAAATGTAAAAGGTATTACTAATATTTTATCCCAATGAGTAGGTTATCCTTTCACCTAGGATAATAGGAAAGTCCCACCAAAACTAGTATGCCCTCGATATGATGATGGGCACGTTCGTCCTTCTATACCCATATGCCATCAATTTTACATGTAATCATTACTTCTATCATTCAAACAATTTAAATCCCTCGATATAATGACCGGTTTCCCCTTCTACCTATCCATGAAAACCCTCGATCGTTGTCCCCAGATCAGATGTAGAATGACAAAATTGTCCTTAGTGAAATACAATATCTAAGAACAAGACATTCATGTTTTTTAATTTCAAGGCATTCGCACGATGTAGTGAGAA
Organism: Viscum album; assembly: GCA_963277665.1. NCBI lineage: Eukaryota > Viridiplantae > Streptophyta > Magnoliopsida > Santalales > Viscaceae > Viscum > Viscum album. The sequence goes on from OY728133.1 coordinate 1,287,134,626, forward strand.
GTCACACAATCTATCTCTAGAACATGGATGTTGTTGATGTTGTTATTTCTGCTTCAAATGACCTCCTATTTGTATATCTCAGGTTCAAAAGGTAACATTTTCTCCAACAGTCATATTTCTCCAAAAAAACTCGGAGGGACTTGGACACCAGCCATTAAAATGTTCATATTGAAATAGAAAACACAAAAAAAATTATTTATTTATAACAAACTCCACGACATCGTTTTGGTTAAAAAATATGAATATGAAAATGATAGCACATGTATGATTGATATAGAACATGTGTTTTGATACATGAATAAAATAATTCATGTTCTCAAAGTATAACATGAATATAATAAGTATTACATAGTGAAAAATACTAATATGATGAAAATTGAGTAAGTCGAACAATGTTAGTTTGATGAACATAGTCCGTAAGAAAAAAAAAGTAAGTACAATGGCCAAAGTTAGTACAATATACATAGTGGGTATGATGGCCAAAGTCAGTAGGATAGACATAGTTAGTACGATATATAGAGTCAGTAAGATAGAATGTGTCAGTATGATAGTATAAATAGTTTTTTTATTCCAATAACAAAATATATAAAAGTACAAAGAAGGCTTTTAACCTAATAACCTCCCCCTTTTTTGAAATAAAGAAACAAAAACTAAAACTAGAAAGAAATACTTATCTCCTCATGATTTATAAAAACTCTTCTAAATAAATAAATGAACAAAACTAACCACCCCCATAGGTATATAATTTCCAAAATATTGTATTCATATATTTTCCTCGGTTTAGATGTATTACATTCGAGTAAAACATTATGAACTATCCCCCTAAGTAAAATTTACTCCACTTTTATAAATCATTACCCCCTTTTTGATTTAAAAACATTATGTGGTAATCATGATATTCATGAAATTGTTAGATAAAAACAAAATGATAACCAATGGAAACATACATGTCATTGAATTGTCAGTAGTTTAGAGATATTAAAAAGGCAATCAATAAATAATGATACAAAAAAATATTAATTTGTTTTGTCTTTAATTTTCATTATTAATCAACTCATGGAGAAAAAAATTAATCATATTTATATAATTTTTGTCTAATGAGATAGAAAAATCCTAAGATTTGAGATTCTCTTGATTGTATGAAAAATGTGTATCCTAGTTTTTCATGGTTTCTTCTTGAATTATGATCACTTCTTTAAGAGTATCAATTTTGTACTGTATATTTTTATTTTTTTCATCCAATAGAGTGTTTTGTTTCTTTAAAAAACTATTTCATCTTTAAACGTTGAATCCTTTAAATATTATGACAGAAAAGTATTGAACCTTTCTAGAAACACTTTTACTGAATGAGCATTAGCACCTCGAGTTTTTTGAATCTGATTCAACCTTTAAATTATTTCATTATCAAGCTTATTGAAATCAATATCATGATATTTTGAAAGCCTCCTTATTTATTTAATTGATTACTCATGTTAATTTACTGAACACTTTATATTGTTTGACCATTTGGTTATCTTTTTTTCATCCTTCTATTGGGAAATAAAATAATCACTCAATACTTCTAGATCAGCCTCTATTGACATCACATTCTTTCTGAGCTCTGTTATAGAACAAAATTTCTTACATTTATTCTTTTTGATAAAATCTATTTTTCTATTATTTCTAGGAAAATAAGGAATATTCTTCTCAATCCTTCTTCAAATATAAACAATATAATATTTTTTCTTAAAATAAATAGTGTTCTATGAATTTGTATCATCATAATTTGATTCATGTTCATTTGATTGGATTGAGTCTTTATCAGGTTGTTTTCATTTTCCTTTATCTATTTAATTTTCAACTCTTTGTTCATATTTCTCAACTATTTTTTCAAAAACTATTTCATTGATAGTAATCGTTCCCTCAGCCTAAGAACTTTGAGCCACTTGATTGACTGAAGAAGGAACTCTTTCTGATTAAGTATCCATAGAATTAACTGGTGATGGAACAACATTAAGATTCTATTGTTGAACTCCATCACATTATTTGTGAACATAATTTATATAATACTTTTCTTAATGCTCTGATGAAATTCCCTAATATATTAATATTCCTCTTCTGAACCTTCCAGTTTTGAAGCTGATTGAATAACTTATTGTACTATTTCATTCCCTTTTTTATTGTCTATAAGAGTCTCTATGATCAGTTCTTATTGAATTTCTTATTTTAGTTCAGAACTTTCTAACACAACACTTTTTATAATATTGGATAAATCAAAAACATGGAAAATTTGTTTCAAAAGATTCTTGTTATTTTTCTTAGCCGATAGAGTATATTGTATTCTCATCGTATCAGCTAGAGATTCAGTTGGACAATGACCAAACTGAGGATCAACTTATTTCCTTAGTTCTTTATTCTTTCTCCAGTTAGCTAAAACATTTTATTGTATTTTGTTTTATTATAATTTTTTTCTCCAATTTGAGGATCTAAAATTTGAGAAGATACAACTACTATGGAATATTCGATTAACAGTTGTAGAGATTGATATGGTCTTGATCCTTCTACATCATTAAAAAACAACTTTGATTCAACATCAAAATGAACATTCAGCTTTCTGATTGTATCCTTTCTAAGCTAGGAACCTTTCAAGTTTTTCAATTCCCCTTTCACTGGAAATTTTAAAAAAACCAAGCATTAAAAATAGAACATTGTAAGAATGGTTGGGTAAATTATTATATGAGATTTAATTTCCCTATACTTCACATTCTTTATTGTTTCAAAAATGTAACCCATTAGATTTACCTTTCTAATATTCACAAGAGAGTAAAGCATAAAGATATAAAAAATAATGAGAGTGTATCTATCCACTTTACTTGGAATAAGAAACAATTTTATCACTAGGAAAATAAAATTATTATCTAGAGAGATGTGAGTTACATTTCATTCCTCTTAATTGATAACAAAGAGTGTCTTTTCAGCTCTTTCCATATTAAACATACCGAAATAATTAGGTAACTTATGAGAAGGATAAAATCATTCATCTTCTGTATAGACATTGAGGAAATGTGCTTCATGTTATACTAGTATAGAAAACATTCTATCATACATAGAAAAATGGATCATCATATCCTAATCAAAAGTCACTCTGTTATATAATTGTCTAACTTCTTCAAAAATAATCATATCCTAAGAATGTTTATTAACACAAAGATGTTACCAGCCTTAGAACAAAATAATCCTTTTGATCAAAGAGTCGTAACTACCAATGAAATCTTGACAGAAAAAACATTCTTTAATGAAATTGATTTATGAGAAAGTATTTGATGACATATCATTAGGATTATTTGATGATTACTAATACATAAAGTTGATAGGAAGAAGAAATTATTGTACTAATTCTTAAAAAGAGAAGAAGAGCTTCAACGACAAGTCGGTAGAGCTGGTGTGGGATCAAGGAGGGGGATATTATATTTATAGGAGAATTTAGGTGACCATTGGTCATATGCAGTTGATATTATAAGATAAGGATCAAACTATAGAGAAAGAAGATGTAATTTTTTTAAAAAAATTAAAAAAAAATAAGAAACAATAACAAAAAATAATTGTATTACAAAAGTAAAAAAGAATGTACTTGTCGATGATTTCAAGTGATTTGCTGGCTTCATAGTATTATGAATGTAATACAATTTCGATATAGAAACGAAATAAATGAAATAATTATAGGGAATTTGATTAAATATCAAACTGATGATAAAGAATGTAAATACAGTCAGTTTTCAAACCGATGGAAAACAAAGTCAATACAATAGGTTGTCAAGTTGAGGGAAAACAAAGTCATTACTATATGTTTCCAAATCGATGGAAAAAAATCATTACCATATAAATTCAAGCTGATAGAAAACAAAATCACTACCATAGGTTATCATGATGATGGTAATGAATGTCATTACTATAGGTTGTCAAGCTGATGGAAAATAACGTCACTACTATAGGTTTTCAAGATGATGGAAAAGACTCGGTTAACCCAATTTATAGAATTTCAAACAAATTATCAAAATGTCAAAAAAAAAGAAACAGAAAGTCAAAATGATAAAAAATTTGTTAAATGGAATATTAACCCAAATAACCTAAATAAAAAACAGATTAAAGAAATAAAAAAATAGTTCTATAAAAATATAAAATTAAGATCAAATAAAATATGAAATATGAAATAAAATAATATAAAACAGATAAAACAAAGAACTAAATACTAATGCTCTACCCCTATGAATATGACATTTAATTTACGGTGTTGTGTAAAAATAGAATGTAGATGTGAATGTTTATTTTAATGTTATAATTCCATGTTTCAGTTTAATAAAATTAAATCTATCAGAAGTTAATGGTTTGGTAAAATTATCATAAAGTTGTTATTTCATTTCGATGAATTGTAATATGATATCTTCTTTTGGTGTATGATCCATAAGAAAGTGATTTCTAATATCTATGTGTTTTTCACAAGAGTGATGTGAATGGTTTTTACATATGTACATGGAACTTCTGTTATCACACAATATTTTACTATTAGAAAAACTCATGCCATAGTATGTGAGTGTGTGTTGCATCCACAAAACATCAGCATAAAAACTTCCTGGTGCAACATATTCAGCTTTATCATTGGATACTACGAATGAGTATTATTTTTTCATGACCATGAAACTAAAGAATATCCTAGAAAAAGACAATTTCCTGAAGTAATCATTAAATCCATTCTAAAACTTCCAATGTCAGCATATGAAAAACTATTTAATTCAAAATAATTTAAAAAATGAATAGAATAGGCAAAAATCAAATGATCCTTCTAAATACAGGAAAATCCTTTTCACTTATTTTAAATGTGAATTTTTGTATTTTCGTGATATCTAGAACATAAGAATACAATGAACATTAATTCTGGATGACTAGATATTAATTATAGTAGACTTCCAATTATACCTCAAAAAAGTTTTTTGATTAACTGGCTTCCCAAATTCATCAAGATCAAGAGTGTTTTTTGTTTCAATCAGAGTACTAATACTTTTATTATTATTATATCCATACATTATGAGTAACTCTTTGATATAATTATGTTGAGATATTTAATTAATTTCTAGTTTTTGTGAAATTTGAAAACCACTAATGAATGATAATTCAACCACAATAATTTCAAACTCAAACTTCATTAGATTCATAAATAAGTCTATTAAAGACATTTGAGTTGATTCTAAAATGATTTCATCATCATAAATTTGAACATTCATAATTTTTTTTTAATTTCTTTATAAAAATAGATGGATCGGTTTTTTCATTAATGTAATTGTTTTGTTACAAAATATCATGTTAATATATCCTACCAAGATCAAGGGGATTTTTTAAGTCCATAAAGGTCCTTGGAATGTTTATAAACATATTCAGGATGTTTTTTATCTCCCAAAACAGGGGGTTGATTTACATAGACTTCCTCTTATACATATCCATTATGGAAAGAACCCTAGACATCCTTTTGAAATATTTTGAAATTAAAAAATGGTCCAAAGGCTAATAGAATTTTAATGGATTCAAGTATTTCTATGTGAGAATTGGTTTCTTCATAGTCTGTGGATTCTAATTGATTATATCTTTTAGCAACATGTCTAGATTTATTTCATAAAATAATATCATTTTCATCACATTTGTTTCTAAAAACACATTTTACTATAATAATAGATGTATCCTATGGTTTTTTAACCAAGGAGGAGATTTTATTCCTTTTGAATTAATTTATTTCATCTTGCATTTTCATAATCCAATCTTACTCACCTAAGGTCTCACTTGGAGATTTCGGTTCAAATTTAGAGAGAAAATAATTATGTTCTTTTTTCATTTCACAATGAGTTTATAGTCCTTACTGATTTATTTACCTAAACAATGATGTTATCACTATGATGATTTCTATGAAATGAATAATTTTGATTTTTAAAACGTGTTCATAAATATAATGTAGAAATTCTTAATGTGTAAAAGTCATAGAAATAATTTATTGATTATTTACAATTTTTGAGGATTATTCTATCATAGATTGATAATTGGTTTTGGAAAACACTTCAGATGAAAAATTTTGAGGTCATTTGAAAACAAAAGGGTCGATTTCGTAAAAAAAACATGTATTGTTTATTCAACAAAACATGTGTTTTTATTGGAAACTCTATAAGCCTTAGAATTAGTGGAATAACATAAAAATATTCCTTCATCAGATTTCGGTGCAAACTTATGTAAGTTATATTTTTATTTAAAATAAATACATTTAATCCAAATATATTGAAGTATGAAAATCTTGGTTTTCAGCATGTCCACGACTCATAAGGGTGTTTATTAGGAAAATAGAGAATTACAACTAAATGTTTAGTTTAACAACTAGTATTATTAGCTTCTACCCAAAAAAATTAGTTATTGAGTACTCACCCAACAGGGTTATAGTTATCTCTTGATGAATTCTACTTCTTCATTCAACAACACCATTTTATGAGGTGTTCGTTATGCATAAAAGTTGATAGTAATATTTTATTTACTACAAAAAGTTTCAAAATCATAATTTAAAAATTATCTACCATGATCACTTCAAAAAGTTATCAATGGTAGGTTTTGGTTATTTATTACTTTACATACAATTTTTTAAATGAAACAATAATCATCTGATTTTTTTGTAAGAAAATATACCCATGTAAATATAGTGTAATCATCAACTAAAATAAATACATAGTACTTTCCTCCAATACATCCAGTATGTGTCAGACCAATAAGACCCACATGCTCTAACTGTAATCCAGCAGTAGTTGAGACTTCACTAATTAATTTAAAGCATGAATTGTGTTGTTTTCAAAATTGAAAAGTGTCACAATCTTTAAAATAATCAAACCTAAGTCCAGGTAGATATTTAAAAAGTCCTTTATTAGATATATTATATACATTCATAACATTATAGTGTTCTTATATTCTACGAAATATCCATGTTTGTTATTCTATTGAACTTAGACATGGTATGACATGGCACTTAAGGTATTCTATGTTCAAAATGTAAACATTCTCATGTCATTGGGAAGATATATTGAACTCATCCTTGTAATTTTGAGCTATAAATTTATAATTCCAAAAATTAAAAAGTTAACCTTCATCACATATTTTAATTATGCTAATGTGGTTGTGCATAAGACCATTAAGAAATAAAACATTAGAAAATAAAATTTTACCGAGGATAAAAATTACCTATAAAAAAAATCCTTCCATGAGCATTGTATCTGAAGGTAACTTTCCCACATTTTGTCTTGATAACATTTTCAATAAAGTTTCTATTTCCAGTCACATTCCTGGAACATCCACTATCCATGTACCATATATTTGTTTTATTATTTTTTCATCCTGAAATAAAAACAATAAAACAATAAAATTCTAAACATGTTTGGATCGAGGAATATTAGCATGAAACTTTTTAGAAATCCACGTTTGTTTTAAAAAAGCAATCTTTGTGAAAACCCAAAGAATGAGATTTATTAAGAGAAAAATTGTTTTCTCAATGCCCACCTCAGTGACATTTAGTGAAGAATGGAGAAATTTGGTGAAAAATATTTATTACTAAAAACTGGTTTTGAATGAGTATAATGAATTATAGATCCATTCCTTAGATGATAAATTTAAGAATAAATTTTATCAAACAGATTCCTTTCAATAATGAAATTAGTTAAATTGTTCTTCAAATAAAAGAATTCAGAAGTTATTCTGGTGAATAAATTACTATCCTCAGTTGTATTAGTTTTAGAATTAATTGTTCCCCAAAAAAATGTTTTCTCTAAAATTATATTATCAAAATCTTTAAAAGTTTTTTCTTCTTAAATTTCACTTTTTCATGATTTTTGGGAAATATTTCAATCTCAAGAGTTTTAGAATCGTGATTTTTTGAGATACTTGATACTTCTCTTGTTAAAATATCAATCCAAATATTTTCTTTCTCATGTTTTCAAGAAACATTACAATTTTCATTTTTAAAAGATTTCCAAATATGGAAACATTTTCATAAGAAGGTAAGGAATTATCATTCTCAAATGAGGATGTTTCTTCATCAGATTAATAATATTTTTCAGGATAAGTTTTTCTCAAATACTTATTAGTATGAGATTCGGAACTATATACCATACCAATTAAGCAACGATAAAGATTTTGGGCAAGCAGACCAACATTCTTGGGATTTCGGATATCACTATTGAAGAGTCTTTAGAAGAATCACCTCAACTGGCACTCTAGGAGTTATTTACTTTCAAGGATTAAATTCCCTTGGATTTCTATTTTTCTTCTTATTTAATTCTGAATATATTTATTTTCTATCCTTTATTTTTAGCATCATAAAATCAGGTTGAATGTGTCCTACTCTTTTACATTCATAGAATTTGACTTCAGAATATTTCATTTCTTTATTACCTTTGAATGTGATTATATATATGTTAGAAATCGTTCATAAAGAAATTATTCATTCTTCTTGAAATAATTGAAATATCATTATCTAAATGCTTAGTATCACTAGAATATGTTAAGAAATCAACATTCCTCTTTCTTGAATTATTTTTCACAGGTGATTAATACATTGTAGGATTTGATGTAGTACTAAATTCTAATCTACCATTATTATTTATCAATTTATCTGTATATCTCTTATGTATTCATTCATATTACAATAAATTTTTAAATATATCATCAATAATAAGATTAGTAATATTTTTAGACTCATCATCTATAATCCTCTTAGATTCCCATTCATTTTGAATAATTTCTATAATCTAATCAACTAAGACATCATGTTATAAATTTTTCAATCCCAAAGCTTTAAGGCTATTAAAAATGGTCATAAATCTATTTTAAACCTTAACTGTAGGTTTACCATAATGAAATTCAAATTAATGATAGTAAACACAAAGTATACCTCTACTTGTTTCAATAACATTGGATGTACCAAAATGTGTTATATCCAATTTCTTTCATATACTATTCGCAGCTTCACTTGAAGATATTTTTATATAAATTTTCTTAGTAATATTACACAATAAAGTATTGTGTGGCTTATATTTTAACTAATATTCATGTTTATCATGGGCTGAAAATTTTCTGACTTCTATCTCGAGGATTTTATAGTCTCCAGTGACCATAACAATGTTATCTACACCATTATTTTTTAGAAAAGTCTTCATTCGATATCTTCAATATTCAAAATAATTACCATCAAAGATATGTGGTCTTGTAGGATTATGATTTTCAATTGAACTGACATTCATCATGTCTGCAATAATAAAGAAACAAAATCATTTTTTCACAAATACATGTCAGAATATTTATAAAACAATGCCATTTAAAAATATACAAATCATTGAAAAACCTACCCTCATGCCAATTTTATGATCAAAATGGACATGAGATGGAACAAATATAGAAGGGGGGAATTGTATATTAAAAAAATGATATTAAAACCAATAAGTATGGTTTTTAACATAAACTAAAATAATTCACAATGCCTCATGTAAAAGAAAAGAAATGATCAGACTTACTCTCAGTTCGATCGAATTGTTATGATACCAGAGTTTATTAAAAAAAAATTAGATTGAATAAAAATATCAGAGTAATACAATTTGATTATGATTCTAACATCTTTCATATTGAATCAATACTAAAATTCTTATATGTAATTAAAATACCCACAAAAGAAAAAAAATTAAAAGAAGAAATAAAAGGATTCGCTTTCAATTACTATAAGTAGTGGAAAGTAAAAGTTATTACAAATCTTTTATTCCAAAGAGTAGGGTATCCTTTCAGCTAGAATAATAGGTGTTTCATACACAAACCGGTAATCCCTCTATACAATGATCTTACCATCCATCTTGATTTCCCCACAATACCTAAATTTTATATTAAATCTTCAAATCCGTCTTTGAAACACTTTAAAGACCTCAATACGAAGATAGGTTGCATCGTCTACTTATCACTATCATCCCTCTATCGTTATCACATGATTAGAGGCACAAAAAAACAATGAATATATTGAAATACAAAATCTAAGAACAATCAATTCATGTTTTTTAATTTCTAGGCTTTCACCTTGAGTAGAGAGATGATATAAAATATCTCTCTAGAACTTGGAAGTATCGAAAAATGTTGTCTCTAATTCAAATGGCCTCCTATTTATAGACCTCAAGTTCCACCAGTCACATTTTCTCCAATGGTCCTATTTCTCAGTAAAACATGGAGAGACATGGACACCTATCATTGTAATGGTCATATTGAAATATAAAACATGGTGTCATTTTTATTAGATTATAACTATCTCCATGAAATAATTTTGGAAAAAAATAGGTATATAAAAATTATTACATGTGTACGACTGATATAGTACAAGTGTTTTGATAAATGAATAAAATCATGCATTTGATAAAAGTATAACCTGAGTACGATTAATATTGCATAGTAGAAAGTTGTGATATGATGCATAGTGTGTAACACCTGGAGATTTTATGAAAAATATTCTTTTTAATTTCATTGATGTCTTGTGTTGTACGCTACACAAAAAGGAGCTTGCACTACACGCATCCCTGACTTGGATTTCTTTACACGCAATTGCGACCTTCCACGATAGCGTGTGTTGTACGCAATATCGAGTTCCACTAAACAACAATATGTTATTAAAATATTATATAAGCTAGTCGTTATGAATAGTAATACCCACTTTTTGAAATTTTATAAATTTTATCATTCAAAATGGACTTCATTTTTGGATTCATAATATTGAAATTAGCCTATGGTGAATTTTTGGTATTTTTCTAAAAACGTTCAATTTTTGATGAATAGTGAAAACACTCGGTTACTATTAAAAAACCGACATTTTATTTAAATAATCACTTATTTTATTAAAATTTAATTTAGGTCGAAATTGATACATAATACCTATATAAGTTCAATGTAATTAATTGGAGTCATTTTATAAAAATTTTAGAAACATAAAAATTTTATTGAAAATTTCACCGTCTTTTACCCACCTCATAGGAGAATTTTGAAATTCACATAAAACATAATTTTATCTCTTTTGTGAGTGGAATTTAGAAAATCCTAGAGACACGGTTAATATCAAGGACTAAAATATGGTTCAATGAGATGAAAATATTTTTTTGTGAATAGTAACTTTTTACTTTTATTAACCACGGTTAAAAGTAAATATGGTAATTAAGGGTAAAAATTATATTATTATTACCTAACGCATGTCATAGTTCTATTTTATTAGTGTAATTCGACCAAAAACATCCTTAGGAATAAAATATGACCATTTAGGTCCACTTGGATTAGATTATGACATTTATTATTATTTTATTTAAAGAATGGTTAAAATAGTTAAAATCAAAGTTTAATAAATAAGTCATTTTTAATATATGGTAATACATAAGATAAATTCGACTATAAATATTCATTATAAAGATAAAACGATTTCCTACATAATGGTATTTTATTTATAATTTTTAGGCATTAAATAATTTATTTTATATATGACACAATGGTGATGCAGTAATTAACTAAATAATGAAATATGAAAAATAATTGATGTTATAAGTACACAAATAAATGTAATTTGAGACTTTTTATGAATTAAACTAATTATATAGGTTAATATGACATGTTATTATTTAATTAATTATCTTTGTTCGAACTAATCATGCTATTATGATTTTTCCAAAAATCTATTACCAAATAGTGTCAAAATTGACATAATATAGTTTTTAAAACAAATATTATATTATTAATTGTTATTATATTCCTAAAAATATAAGGTTCGGAAACGATTCTTATATCATGATATTCGTATCATTAATGGACCACTTGGGGGTCTCTTGGATGTATATGGTATGTTTATTAACTATATAATATAAAAACACAAAGTGACATGGTAAATGACAATCTAATTAACTAAGAGTTAAAACTGAAGGATAAGGTTAATATAATGACCCACACCTGTCTAAAATCTATTGGTTTAGAGTATATAGACCCATCCCCACCTTTTCTTCAAAATAAATCAATTTGGAGCTATTAAAAACCGAATATGACTTTATTATAAAATAATATTTTATGTTTTTCCAAAGGTGCCCCTCTCCTCGCTTATAAAAAGGGAACCCCTTCCCTCTTCTCTTCACACCTTTATGAGCCTTGAATCTCTTCCAACCCCTGAACATTTCTCTTATACACTTCCCTCACAACATTATGTAGGTTCTGTTCCTCTCAAAAGACCAACTCTACTTCCTTAAGAGGAAGCTTAACGGAGGTGTGTCGAATAAGAGGTAATCTCTTCTTCCGATTCTCTCAAGTTTCATTCTTCTTCTACTTATTATTCTTTAGCTTTATCATTATAAAGTAATTAAATAAGTATTACTTATATACTTATATGTGATTATAAATATGAAACAACCTTATTTCTCACTTTATCCATCCTACGGAATACGAAATCACCGTGTGTGCGTACGTACAGAATATCGTCTCCACGTCGTGGTGTAATCTGTTTTCGACCACCACCTTACATGGATGGGTAAAATGGTGTAAATAAATTACTATATATGAATATTGTAAAGTGATATTTATTCTGAAAATATTATACATTCACTTCAATACAATTCCACGATCATAGGAATGATATAATCGCTCGTGCGTACGTACGGACTATCGTCTCCACGACGCGATGAGATTCATTCTTCATGTTAACCATTCATGAATGATTATAAAGTATATATGATGAATAATAATGAAATATATGGCATAATAATTATACTGGATTTATGTATATATATGTATTTCATCTACTTATTTCCATTCAATTCCATAAGGAAACAAAAACAGCGTTCATGCGTAAGTACGACCTACCGTCTCCATGAACGGTGTATTTCTTTCCATTTATCGATCTATCATATATATATATGTATATGATGGATATATATTATATATAAATAATGTTTTACATTCTGAATTTATTTAAATCAATATATAAGTAATAATATCAAGAACAAAAAGTCGAAACATGTATGATAAATGAAACTATTTTACCCAAAATGGTACTTTAAAATGGAATTTAAAAAATAACAGGTAATATAAAGTCATATGTGAACCATATATGATATCATAACAATGAATATGATTATTTAATAAGTCAATTACATTATTTAAATAATTATACAAGTGTTTCGGATACATACGAAACATAGCGGATGTAAGGTATGGGATAACTTTTCCAATCTTGTTTTTATCCGAGATTGTTTATTCGTAAGTATTTACTGGGGTTATATTTATCATCCATGTCCCTATTTTCCAAAAATGGTTTAATGTATGTTTAAAGTCCTTTTTACCCATTTTTGACTTTTACTACCGAGTTTGTAATGAATCTTTATTTTGTTTACCATACGAGGTACTTTTTGACATTTCTGGAAAAAGTACAAGAAGAATGTTTCTTTTACTTATAAGGCATGAACGGATTTTTACGGTTTCATAACAACTTATTTTCATGAATCTTACTCTACAGTATTTAATTGCTATTTTCAAAAAAATCATTTTCTTTTAAAATTTCATGGCATTTTTTGAAAAGAAAATGATTTTTAAGAAGAAAGGATATTTTCCTCAAAAATTCATTTCAAGTGTTTTATCAAAACCATTTTCCATATATGATGTCATTATTTCATATCAGTATGTTTTAAGTATAATGTCTCTATGATTTACATAGTTTCACTTCTCTTATGATGAAATGATAACCATTTGTTTTATATGGATTATTATATGATGGGATTATGTTTATGAAACCCATTTTATTCATTGGGTTATGATGAATGATTTATGTTTATGTTGTGGAACACATAAGAATGATTTCACTATGAGATGGGTGGGACCTATATCTCCCTCCAATTCATTGGGTAAATATTTATATCTCATGATATAGACAGGGCTGGAATGGTAAGTTAATCTGGTTCAGTAATATAGGACCGGAACGAGGAGTGAACTCGATTCAGAGGGGGACTTTGTCCACTAAGATAGTCTTGGTAGCAATGCCATGGCCACTATGGAAATCATATCTTGTGATTAATGGTTTCCACAATCAAATTATTTATTCCCATACGATTTTATCATGATTAATGTTTCTTTGTGATCTATGCCTTATATACTGCCATTTTTTATGTCATTTCCCATGATTTTGATGTTTAAACATTATGTTCATGTTTTTAAGTTCAAATGTATAAGATTTGTTTTATTTTATCCATGATTACCCTTACATAGAATTTGATCTCACCCTTTATATGTTTTATTTTCCCAAGGATTTAATGAAAGGTCTTAGGTAAGAAAACCAAAAGGGGAAGATCTTTATGGGAGATGTTGAAGATCTTTCACCACTATTAGAAAATTACATTCTGAGTTTCAAAAGACACTAAACTATTACGGTTCTTATGTGTCTGTTTTTGTTATGTATTAAGTATTCCACAAAAGTAATGTAATTTCCATGTACATCAAGATTCACATATCTACAGTTGGTATCAGAGGAAAGGTTTAGTTAAACATTGAAAACTAGGATGCGAAAACTTTAGTGATATCCCTAGAGATATTTCTAAGGTATGTCTAGGGATGTCCCTAAGGTTCAGTATAAATATAAGTTATAGTCCTAGAATTACAGTAATGATATTAGAATTAAACCGAAGATGTTAAATATTGAAGGTACTCCCCCTTTATTGTGTTGTTTTCCCTAGTATGATTTTTGTCTCTCACACTATTATTTTTGGGTTTTAGATGATGACTGGAACATGAAGGAACCGTGTTGATCAATGTAATGTAAAATGTAAAGACCAGTAAAATTAGAGGGAATTTTTTTTCTTAATTTTCTTTAGAATTTTACAAGAGCGCGGTTTCAGACGGCACCTGATTCCGAGGCCCGGAGTGCCCAGAATTAATTTCCGAAGTTTGGCTCGGGTACGTTCAGTGAACGAACGAGCGGGAATTCCTAACTTTTGATCTGGTGCTCGGAATTGAAATCTGAGGGCACCAATGAACTCACAGCGCCGATATTCGCTTAAAGAGACCTTTTCGGGAGTTGCGTTTGTTGCGGGTTGAAAGTTAGTTTTGGGGTTTTTAGTTTGAGTTAAATAAAATTGTGTAGAACAATTTTATTATAACTTGTTAAAACCTATCAAAGGAGGTTGGAAGTGGGACCAACACCCACTTAACCTCCCTTGGGAGGATTAAGTGTGGTGGGGCCCACACGAACCCCTAATCCTTTCAAATTCTCTCAACTTGCTTAACCCCTAATTAAATGACTTGAGTTACTTTTAATTATGGGAGTTAAACCTTTTGAATTTAAAAACTTTTGAAATTCTTATGTGTTATGTGATAATAAAATAAGATGTTGTCTTATTTTATTTTGGGGGTTTTTGTTTGTCTTCTTGAGAGGTGGAGAGCTCTTCTTCATCTTCAAACTCTGACGAGGAACTCGAAGAACGTTCATCTTGACGAAGAACGTTCAAGCTCCGACGAAGAACGCCGCACCTCCATTCTTCGTTTACCGTGTCAACGAAAGGGGACGCCACTTCTTCCTCGGACAACCTTCGTCGGTGTACAAGTTTTTCCAACGACGTGTCTCTTCGAACGCATCCCTTCATCATCGGATTTGACGAACGGCTACCGCGACGCCCGACCTCCGCGACGTCGTCTTCCGCGGAACGTTCACAATCTTCGAACCTTATACCCGAGGTAGGGGTTGTTGAATATTGTTAATTCATTCCATTTCTTGCTCGTGGATCGCATGTCTACGTGAGGCTTTTGAATATTTTTATATAAGTGTTATTGTTAACGCGAGGGGGGCCGGACCGCACGAACACGGCCGAAACCCCCCCCCCCCCTCATCGTTCTTGTTTATTCTTGCGGATGGAAGCAAGTGGCGTGGTGCCGTCGCACCACGCGGATGATCATACTTTTATTTTACGCGGCGCCGTCGCGCCACGCCGAGGTAGAATCTTCAAGAACGTGACGCCGTCACGCCGCGTTGAAAGGAATCAAGGTACGGCGAAAGGGGCGCGGTGTCGTCGCACCGCGCCGGACGACGAACACCGCGGCCGGTTCCGGGCCGCGGCGGAACGAGGAGACTGCGGCCGGTTCCGGGCCGCGGCGGAAGAGAAGACCGGCGGCCGGGCCGCCGGCGTCGGAAGCCGAAGGGGGGGACCGGAATTTCCGGTCCCGTTTGGGAAAACCGGCCGGCCAGCTGGCCGGCCGGATGTCTTAAAAACCGGGGGAATTAATCCCCCGGCCAACCCATAAAAACCCCCCCTCTTTAAGAGGGGGGCGGTTCTTTGAAGGAGGGGGGCAGCCGGCCCCCTCGGTTCCGCACCAGCAGGCCCCCTCATGTGAGGGGGCGGTTTGTTTAAAAAACCGGCGCGGCACGTGCCGCGCCGCCAGGGGGGAAAAACGGGGGAGGGCGGGGGTCTCACCCGCGCGCCGCCTGCGTGCCCAGCGCGCCGCCGCGCCGCCCCAGCGCGCCGCCGCGCCGCCCCAGCACGCCGCCGCGCCGCCTCCGCGCGCCGCCGCGCCGCCTCCGTGCTCCGCCGCGCCGCCGCCGGCCACCGCGCCGCCCCAGGGGGGGGGGGGTCGGGCCGGGTCGGCCCGGACCCGGACCCCCCCGTTTCGAACCAGAATTGGTTTTTGGGCCATAACTTGAGCCTCGGACCTCCGATCGACGAACCGTCAGCGGCAACGCGATCCTTGGATCGAGAAGGTCGTTTCGGTTTATCGCACTCAAGGTTTCGGGTTACTTTGAGTTCGTCCGGGTTGGTTCGTTCACGAAACCAACCGGGCCTTCGGAGCGGAAACGCTCATATCTTGAGCTACGAACGTCCGATTGACGCGCCGTCAGTCGCGTTGTGTTCCTCTTAGTGAGACGGATCTTTTGGCATACTCCGCCCGAGGTTTGGACGCAGGTGGAGTACGGCCGGGTTGGTTCGTTCACGAAACCAACCGGGCCCTCGGAGCGGAAACGCTCATATCTTGAGTTCCGGACGTCCGATTGACGTGTCGTCGACTTTGATGGAATCCTCTAAGTGAGACGGATCTTTTGGCATACTCCGCCCGAGGTTTGGACGCAGGTGGAGTACGGTCGGGGTGGTTTTGACTTAAAAACCAACCGGGCCCCGGGAACGAAAATGACAATAACTCTCAGACCGGACGTCCGATCGACGCGCCGTCTGTTGCGTTGAGTTCCTGTTGACGATACGGAACTTTTGGATACATCAACTCTGCTCTTTGTGACAGTTGATGTATCAGCCTCTCGGCTCGTGGAGCGGATCCTCCGAACGAGCTTACTGTGTGCGGGAACCCTAGTGCTGGCTGCGACTGTTACTGTGACGACTACTACTACTGCTACTGTGACTGCGACGACGACAGTACAAAGATCCTGTGTGGTTTCGACGACGATGACTACAGCACTCAGCGATCCTACGTGGAACAGTGCTACCGAACCTGTGTGAGTTGAATCTTCTTTTTACCTTGAGCGGTGGAGCGCTTGGGTGTAGCGGCGGACCCGTGGTACTTGACAGTGGTGGTGCACTTGGAAGCAGCAGCAGACCCTTGGCGGTGGAGCGCTTGGTTGTAGCGGCGGACCCGCGATACTCTACGGAGTGTGTGCGCTTGGTTGTAGCGACAAACCCGCGACGGTGGAGAAGTGCGTGCGGAGTACGGAGACCGTGTAGATGACTGAGACCTGACGACTGCTTGACCGACTCGACTTGGAGTGAGTCGACTAGCCTAGTAGAAGGAGCACCCGGTAGTTGCCAGCAGACCCACGGCGGACGGAGCGCCTGGTAGTTGGCGGCAAACCCGCGGTACTCGACAGGAGGAGTACCTCAGTAGGCTATCTGGGTGAGCGCCCGGTATTTGGCAGCAGACCCTCAGCGGACGGAGCGCCCGGTAGTTGGCAGCAGACCCGCGGTACTCGACAGGAGGAGTACTTCAGCAGTCTTAGGTTAGTGAGCAGTACCTCGGAGTCGTGACAGGACCACTGTACACTTCAGAGATGGGGCTCTTCAACTTTTACGGTTTCGATAATGAAAATCCTGGTTTGAGCTGAGTCAATGATCTTTGTGTTTCCTCATGATTGAGATGGGTCGCCTGATAACTTAGGGATATGTATGGGCATATACCTGGTTAATGGTTATCCGTTGATTTCATAAACTTGTTATAAACCGTTTGGACTTGTACTATTATCCTATGTGGATTTTACTGTTTACTCTTCTTTGTGGATTGGGATCTTCTTGGGCTCGTTTTGGAGCCGAACGGAAATTGGTGACATAGGTATATGTATGGGCATATACATAATCAATTCTGGATGTTACTTCGTGATTGTATCCTTCATGTGGTTTATCCTTTGTGGATTTCGGGAGACCTTCGAGGGTCTCGGGGTCCCTACTGAGTATCTTATACTCACCCCTGCACGGGCTATGCCCGCACTTCGTTCTGTTGGTTGCAGATGACGGACAGCGCTGACTGCGGTTGAGGCTTACGGAGTAGGTCGGTACCCGGAGGAGGACCACTGAGAGGGACGTGCTCGGAGCGGACAGTTGGACCGAGGAGTTGTGGAGCTATCTGTACCTACCTTTCAGGTAGGATCCGTGGTGGACGATCCAGGAGCTGAGCCATCTGTACCTACCCTTCAGGTAGGAATCGAGGAGGACGTTCCAGGAGCCACTTGTACTTTCAGTTGCTGTTTTCCCTTTCGAGTTGTACTTTACTTTACAGTTGGGCTTGTATTTTCGGCCCCTTTTCTTCAGCACAGTTGTTCTAGTTTTGTGTACTGCTTTTCTTCCGCTTGTTACTCTGAGGTGCTTGTTTACTTTATTAAGGCAATGCCTTCCCTTTTTACTGGGATTTTACGCCTTGGTGCTAGTCGCCAGCCCCTGGCCTATGGAAGGCGGGCATGGGGTAGTCACGGCACGGGCCCCGAGGGCGGGTCGTGACAAATTGGTATCAGAGGAGTTCGGTTCTACCGCGAACTCTGATCTTTTCTATGTGAAGCAATAATGTTTAGCGTATTGAGTATGGTTATCAGTCCAGGGAGTCCAGTGTTGGTGCAGCGGCCGACGTATCCGTACACCAGGACCCTGACTTCTGATTTCCGACTTAATGCATGAAAACATTGATTGCGTGTGTATTTCAAAGTTTTCTTTGTGATTTCTTTGTGTCAGCTCACCAGGTATACTGTTTGACCGTGGCGCACCTGTTTCCTTTCAGGATGGCCCCACGACGGCAGCCAGCTAGGGTTCCGAGAGTCGAGCGAGACGACAGCCCACCGAGCGACGAGGCCTCGGTGCAGGGCCCTTTTCTAGTAGTGGCACCGGCGGTAGCTTTACCCGCCGAGCCCCCGATGCTTCCATCAGCAGCCGCTGACGATGCACGTCGCCTCAGCGCACTGCATGAGTTTCAGCGCCAGCGACTGCCCAGGTTTCGCGGGGAGACGGATCCCCAGGCAGTAGAGGACTGGCTGGAGGCAGTAGTTCGAGTGTTTAGGCTAGTGAGGACACCAGCAGACCTCATGGTGATCCTCGCTGCGAGCCTACTACACGCAGCAGCAGGACGATGGTGGAGCTTGATGCTCCAGGTGCACGATGAGGCATCTCTACTTTGGACGGACTTTGAGAGCATCTTCCGCTCGGAGTTCGTCCCAGCCACCCTTCGTGCGGTGCGTATCCAGGAGCTTCTACAGCTGCGGCAGGGCAGCATGACGGTCGCTCAGTACGTGGAGAGGTTCACCGACCTTTCTCGGTACTCGACAGACATGGTACGGGACCCTTTCTTCCGGGCCCGGACCTTCGAGCAGGGTTTGAGACACGAGATCAGGGCATCGCTGATCTCCCTCAGCATACCGACTCAGACAGGAGTACTAGAGCGGGCCCTTCTGATCGAGAGCTTCCTTGCTGAGTCTACACCAGCACAGAGACCCACCGCAGGGCGGCACGTAGCGGAGTCTTCGGTAGAAGGTAGCCGACTGATGACTCAGGGTTCCAGGTAGACCAGACCTACCAGTGGCCGACTGCACGACTCAGGCTCAGTTGTGCGGGAAGCCGGGGTGGAGTCAGAGCCAGGCGTGCCGAGAGTGGGCAGTGTTACTCCTGTGGCGGGATTGGTCACATGGCTCGTGACTGTCCGACCCGCCATGCTGATGATCAGTAGTTAAGTGAAGAACCTCCCAGGCAGAGGCAGAGGTTCGACCCTGGCGGTCCGCAGGGAGGAGGCGGACGAGGCAGAGGAGCTGGACGAGCAGCCGGTGGTGGGCGACGCTTTGAGGCTCTTCCACCACCACCACCAGGAGGTCCACCCCGACCGCAGGGGAGAGCTCAGCTTCAGGAAGTCGAGGCCTTCGATCATGGAGCTCTGGGAGCCGATGGACAGGAGCAGAACTAGTGGATAACATCCTTTGTACTTCTGGTTCCTTGTTGCTTTTGTGTAGCGTCTTGTATTATGAGCTACAATAATAAAAGATGCATACCTTTGTGATATTTTCCTTCCTGTCCTCTTTCGTGATGTTACTAAGAGGTTCCAGTTTTGGCTGTTGACTTGACCCTCACTTGTGAGACATCTACTGGAGGAGACCCAGTTACCACACACTGATGCCGACAGTGTGACTCAACCCTTGGAGGCGAGAGTAATGGTTGAATCTCTTAGTAGTAGCGTCGAGGCCTTACGACGTCATCCTTGGTATGGATTATTATCATCCATGTTAGGATTGACTGTTTTAGGCAAAGAATGTGGTTCATCCAGGGGATGAGACCAGATTTCTCTTTTCGGCAAAGAAGAAATCTTGCAGCTCTTGTGGGACCTGTGATGGTCCAGGCCACGACAGAGAAGGTCCAGGTCATCCAGGAGCGGATGAGGACAGCTCAGAGCCGGCAGAAGTCATACGCTGACAGGAGGCGGAGGTCACTGGAGTTCGAGGATGGCGACCACGTCTTCTTGCGGGTCTCACCTCGACGTGGTATTCGGAGATTTGGCCGAGGCGGCAAGTTATCTCCGCGTTTCATCGGACCCTTCCAGATTCTCAGCGGGATTGGCGAGGTGGCTTATCGCCTGGCTCTACCACCTCAGTTGCACCGGGTGCACGACGTCTTCCACGTGTCTCAGCTGAGGAGATACGTGCACGACCCGACGCACATCTTTGATCATGGGGAGCTTGACGTTGACGATGGGGCGACTTTTGCGGAGGTCCCGGTGGAGATAGAGGATCGACAGGAGCGGGTCCTGCGTGGGCGATCGATTCCTCTTGTGCGCATCAGATGGCAGCACGGGAATCTCCAGGAGAGCACATGGGAGCGGGAGGCTCAGATGCGTGCTCAGTACCCTCATTTGTTTCCCTAGTTTTTGATGTATCTTTACGGGGACGTAAAGCCCTGAGGTGGGAGTAATGTAAAGACCCGTAAAATTCGAGGGAAATTTTTTTCTTAATTTTCTTTAGAATTTTACAAGAGCGCGGTTTCAGACGGCACCTGATTCCGAGGCCCGGAGTGCCCGGAATTAATTTCCGAAGTTTGGCTCGGGTACGTTCAGTGAACGAACGAGCGGGAATTCCTAACTTTTGATCCGGTGCTCGGAATTGAAATCCAAGGGCACCGATGAACTCACAGCGCCGATATTCTCTTAAAGAGACCTTTTCGGGAGTTGCGTTTGTTGCAGGTTGAAAGTTAGTTTTGGGGTTTTTAGTTTGAGTTAAATAAAATTGTGTAGAACAATTTTATTATAACTTGTTAAAACCTATCAAAGGAGGTTGGAAGTGGGACCCACACCCACTTAACCTCCCTTGGGAGGATTAAGTGTGGTGGGGCCCACACGAACCCCTAATCCTTTCAAATTCTCTCAACTTGCTTAACCCCTAATTAAATGACTTGAGTTACTTTTAATTATGGGAGTTAAACCTTTTGAATTTCAAAACTTTTGAAATTCTTATGTGTTATGTGATAATAAATTAAGATGTTGTCTTATTTTATTTTGGGGGTTTTTGTTTGTCTTCTTGAGAGGTGGAGAGCTCTTCTTCATCTTCAAACTCTGACGAGGAACTCGAAGAACGTTCATCTTGACGAAGAACGTTCAAGCTCCGACGAAGAACGCCGCACCTCCATTCTTCGTTTACCGTGTCAACGAAAGGGGACGCCACTTCTTCCTCGGACAACCTTCGTCGGTGTACAAGTTTCGCCAATGACGTGTCTCTTCGAACGCATCCCTTCGTCATCGGATTTGACGAACGGCTACCGCGACGCCCGACCTCCGCGACGTCGTCTTCCGCGGAACGTTCACAATCTTCGAACCTTATACCCGAGGTAGGGGTAGTTGAATATTGTTAATTCATTCCATTTCTTGCTCGTGGATCGCATGTCTACGTGAGGCTTTTGAATATTTTTATATAAGTGTTATTGTTAACGCGAGGGGGGCCGGACCGCACGAACACGGCCGAAACCCCCCCCCCCCCCTCCATCGTTCTTGTTTATTCTTGCGGATGGAAGCAAGTGGCGTGGTGCCGTCGCACCACGCGGATGATCGTACTTTTATTTTACGCGGCGCCGTCGCGCCACGCCGAGGTACAATCTTCAAGAACGTGACACCATCGCGCCGCGTTGAAAAGAATCAAGGTACGGCGAAAGGGGCGCGGTGCCGTCGCACCGCGCCGGACGACGAACACCGCGGCCGGTTCCGGGCCGCGGCGGAACGAGGAGACAGCGGCCGGTTCCGGGCCGCGGCGGAAGAGAAGACCGGCGGCCGGGCCGCCGGCGTCGGAAGCCGAAGGGGGGGACCGGAATTTCCGGTCCCGTTTGGGAAAACCGGCCGGCCAGCTGGCCGGCCGGATGTCTTAAAAACCGGGGGAATTAATCCCCCGGCCAACCCATAAAAACCCCCCTCTTTAAGAGGGGGGCGGTTCTTTGAAGGAGGGGAGCAGCCGGCCCCCTCGGTTCCGCACCAGCAGGCCCCCTCATGTGAGGGGGCGGTTTGTTTAAAAAACCGGCGCGGCACGTGCCGCGCCGCCAGGGGGGAAAAACGGGGGAGGGCGGGGGTCTCACCCGCGCGCCGCCTGCGTGCCCAGCGCGCCGCCGCGCCGCCCCAGCGCGCCGCCGCGCCGCCTCCGCGCGCCGCCGCGCCGCCTCCGTGCTCCGCCGCGCCGCCTCGGCACGCCGCCGCCGGCCGCCGCCGCCGGCCACCGCGCCGCCCCAGGGGGGGGGGGGGGGGTCGGGCCGGGTCGGCCCGGACCCGGACCCCCCCGTTTCGAACCAGAATTGGTTTTTGGGCCATAACTTGAGCCTCGGACCTCCGATCGACGAACCGTCAGCGGCAACGCGATCCTTGGATCGAGACGGTCGTTTCGGTTTATCGCACTCAAGGTTTCGGGTTACTTTGAGTTCGTCCGGGTTGGTTCGTTCACGAAACCAACCGGGCCTTCGGAGCGGAAACGCTCATATCTTGAGCTACGAACGTCCGATTGACGCGCCGTCAGTCGCGTTGTGTTCCTCTTAGTGAGAAGGATCTTTTGGCATACTCCGCCCAAGGTTTGGACGCAGGTGGAGTACGGCCGGGTTGGTTCGTTCACGAAACCAACCGGGCCCTCGGAGCGGAAACGCTCATATCTTGAGTTCCGGACGTCCGATTGACGTGTCGTCGACTTTGATGGAATCCTCTAAGTGAGACGGATCTTTTGGCATACTCCGCCCGAGGTTTGGACGTAGGTGGAGTACGGTCGGGGTGGTTTTGCCTTAAAAACCAAACGGGCCCCGGGAACGAAAATGACAATAACTCTCAGACCGGACGTCCGATCGACGCGCCGTCTGTTGCGTTGAGTTCCTGTTGACGATACGGAACTTTTGGATACATCAACTCTGGTCTTTGTGACAGTTGATGTATCAGCCTCTCGGCTCGTGGAGCGGATCCTCCGAACGAGCTTACTGTGTGCGGGAACCCTAGTGCTGGCTGCGACTGTTACTGTGACGACTACTACTACTGCTACTGTGACTGCGACGACGACAGTACAAAGATCCTGTGTGGTTTCGACGACGATGACTTCAGCACTCAGCGATCCTACGTGGAACAGTGCTACCGAACCTGTGTGAGTTGAATCTTCTTTTTACCTTGAGCGGTGGAGCGCTTGGGTGTAGCGGCGGACCCGTGGTACTTGACAGTGGTGGTGCGCTTGGAAGCAGCAGCAGACCCTTGGCGGTGGAGCGCTTGGTTGTAGCGGCGGACCCGCGATACTCTACGGAGTGTGTGCGCTTGGTTGTAGCGACAAACCCGCGACGGTGGAGAAGTGCGTGCGGAGTACGGAGACCGTGTAGATGACTGAGACCTGACGACTGCTTGACCAACTCGACTTGGAGTGAGTCGACTAGCCTAGTGGACGGAGCGCCCAGTAGTTGGCAGCAGACCCACGGCGGACGGAGCGCCTGGTAGTTGGCGGCAAACCCGCGGTACTCGACAGGAGGAGTACCTCAGTAGGCTATCTGGGTGAGCGCCCGGTATTTGGCAGCAGACCCTCAGCGGACGGAGCGCCCGGTAGTTGGCCGCAGACCCGCGGTACTCGACAGGAGGAGTACTTCAGCAGTCTTAGGTTAGTGAGCAGTACCTCGGAGTCGTGACAGGACCACTGTACACTTCAGAGATGGGGCTCTTCAACTTTTACGGTTTCGATAATGAAAATCCTGGTTTGAGCTGAGTCAATGATCTTTGTGTTTCCTCATGATTGAGATGGGTCGCCTGATAACTTAGGGATAT
Source organism: Viscum album (assembly GCA_963277665.1). Lineage (NCBI taxonomy): Eukaryota > Viridiplantae > Streptophyta > Magnoliopsida > Santalales > Viscaceae > Viscum > Viscum album. Next base: position 1,287,159,430 of record OY728133.1, read on the forward strand.
GTATGGGAATATACCTGGGTAATGGTTATCCGTTGATTTCATAAACTTTTTATAAACCGTGTGGACTTGTACTGTTATCCTATGTGGATTTTACTGTTTACTCTTCTTTGTGGATTGGGATCTTCTTGGGCTCGTGTTGGAGCCGAACTGAAATTGGTGACATAGGTATATGTATGGGCATATACCTAATCAATTCTAGATGTTACTTCGTGATTGTATCCTTCATGTGGTCTATCCTTTGTGGATTTCGGGAGACCTTCGAGGGTCTCGGGGTCCCTACTGAGTATCTTATACTCACCCCTGCACGGGCTATGCCCGCACTTCGTTGTGTTGGTTGCAGACGACGGACAGCGCTGACTGCGGTTGAGGCTTACGGAGTAGGTCGGTATCCGGAGGAGGACCACTGAGCGGGACGTGCTCGGAGCGGACAGTTGGACCGAGGAGTTGTGGAGCTATCTGTACCTACCCTTCAGGTAGGATCCGTGGTGGACGATCCAGGAGCTGAGCCATCTGTACCTACCCTTCAGGTAGGAATCGAGGAGGACGTTCCAGGAGCCGCTTGTACTTTCAGTTGCTGTTTTCCCTTTCGAGTTGTACTTTACTTTACAGTTGGGCTTGTATTTCCAGCCCCTTTTCTTCAGCACAGTTGTTCTAGTTTTGTGTACTGCTTTTCTTCCGCTTGTTACTCTGAGGTGCTTGTTTACTTTATTAAGGCAATGCCTTCCCTTTTTACTGGGATTTTACGCCTTGGTGCTAGTCGCCAGCCCCTGGCCTATGGAAGGCGGGATTGGGGTAGTCACGGCACGGGCCCCGAGGGCGGGTCGTGACATAAAATGCAATGATTGTCCTCCAGAACAAACCAATGTTATGGGAGATAGAGTGAAAAATCTTATTTCTATTCTTACGCAAGATATGAATCATTCTGGACTTCCGAATGAGCATCGAGGGGAACAATATTCTATTGAGTCCTTCATGAGGCAATGTCCACCTTTTTTCAGTGGGTCTTCTGTTCCACTTGTTGCTGAACAATGAATTAGTACCATTGAAAATATATTTTCCATAATTCGCTGTTCGGAGCATGATAAAGTCATTCTATCTATTTACCATTTAGAAGGTGAAGCAGACCAGTGGTGGACTCTAATTAAGAATACAAGGCTCCAAGATGAAATTGAATCCATGGAATGGGATGAGTTCAAGAACATGTTTTTCAGTAAGTACTTCCCTCGTATTCTTCGAACAAATATGGAAAATGGGTTCCTTGAGCTTAAGCAAAAGGATGATGAATCTGTTGGTATATACGAAGAAAATTTTACAAGGCTTGCAAGGTATGCATCTGGCTTTATCATCTAACCTGAAAGTAAAGTTGATAGATTCTTAAGTGGCATATAACCATGTCTACGAAGGGCATTAGCTATAAGAGACTTCAATAGCTATGAAGAAATTGTGCATTGTTCTATCAAGGTAGAAATTGAAGTTGGGGTTACATATCCATCTCATGGGTTGGATAAGAAACGAATGATGGAGTTCAAGGGGAAATTTGAGAACAATGGTGAAAAAAAGATTAATGTTTATTTATGCTCAAAGTGTGGAAAGAATCATGGTGGAGATTGTATTAAAGGGACTAGAAAATGATTTAAGTGTGGAAAAGTAGGTCATCGAGCTGCTGAGTGTCGAAATAATGGAAAAAGGGTTGTTAATGATGTGAATAAAGAAAAGACTATAGATAACGCACCACAAACACTTCAATGATTCAAGTGCAATGAAATGGGGAATCATGTTAATCAATGCCCTAATCCAAGGGTTAATGATGATCAACATGAGAAACCACTTAAGGAAAAGGACAAAGGGAAGTCACATGCGATCACTACTGGGAACGTTGAATATGACAATGATGTGGTGGAATGATTAAGTGTTTATGTAATGGGATTCCAAAATAATGTTGTATATAGTATTGTGGAATATTGGAATATTTATGTATTGGTCTATTGTGGTTTTCAATAATTTTATGGTACCGGTAACCACGGAAAGTGATTGAGATTTTTTTGGAAAGAAGATGATATGAGTGTAATGAAGGGATAAGGAGAAAATGAAATGTTTGACAGTATTCATGAGCTCATGACTGATATAAGGACAAAGTTATATCATGGTTTGAGTAAATATAATTTTTGGATTTTGGTATGTGGAAAGAGTTAACTTATGACAGCATTCACGTTTTCACTAAGGTTCAATGGGTTTTCATTTTTCAAGAGAATACTTGATTAAGGTATTTTAATGATTATAATGTGACCTTCAAGATATATGAGGGATAAATGATTGTATTCACATTCTTTTTATATGAAATTTTTAGTAATCGTTCTCTTTATACTACGAGTTTGGAAAGAAGTATTTTGGATAAGCCTAAAGATTCGAATGGATTATGTTGAACAGAAGTTAGTATTGTTTAAGGCTAGAAATTTTATTTTGATATTATTGATAGAATGTTATAATAGTATAGTTTTAGAAAAAGGACAACCCATAGGACGGGCGAAAACCCGTCGTGTCGGACAAGGATGTGGGAATCGAACCCACAACCAAAGTGCGACAGGCCTTTATCGCCTACCACTAGTCTACAGGAAGATCCTAGTTAGTAGAAACTAGTTTTATTTTATGAAGCGCTATGATAGCTGAAGTATAAGACCATTTTAGCAACCATATACGATTAATCTCAGTATAGATGGACTTCTTGTATATTTAAAAAATTGTGCTAAACTTTTTGTGATAGAAATAGATGGAATGACCTATCATTCTATTGCATAATCTGCTAACACTTCACAGAAGACAAATTCAACTACATTTCTTTAAGAGATGAAGTGAAAATTGTTCGAGGCACGAGCAATGGTGAGATGATACTGAAATAATGTAAGTATTTATTCTAATTGAAATTCTTCAACTTTAGGGAAATGATCTTGAAAAAAAAAATGTTGTCCTAGTGATCTCATATCTGTTGAATCAGATGGTACATTAGATCATCACAAATTTATGGCTTTGTGATTATTGGATTTTTCAAAGCCATGTCCTCTACCACTCTTAATCAGAAGTTGATGGTAATATTTCTCTTCCATAACCATATTTTCACATATTTTCTCCTATGTGGAAACCCAGTGATTAGTTAATTTGGGCAACAGTTACATTTCATATTTTAGTTTTTAAGGTCAAGATTGGGTATTTCTTTATATGATGTGGGTTTCTATGAAAGAAACTTTCATGTAGTGAACCATTTATAACCCCAAAGAATTTCGAAGGTAAAATTCATTTTAAGGTGGGTAGAATGTAACACCGTGAGATTTTATGAAAAATATTCTTTAAAATTTCATTGATGTCTTGTGTTGTACGCTACACCAAAAGGAGCTTTCACTATATGAATCCCTGACTTGTCTTTCCTTACACACAATCGTGACCTTCCACGATAGCGTGTGTTGTACGCAATATCAAGTTTCACTAAAAAATGATTTTTTATTAAAATATTATATAAACAAGCCGTTATGAATAGTAATACCCACTCTTTGAAATTTTATAAATTTTATCTTTCAAAATTGTCTACATTTTTGGATTTGGAATATCAAAATTAGCCTGGGGTGAATTTTTGGTATTTTTCGTAAAACTTTCAATTTTTGATGATTAGTGAAAACACTGGGTTACTATTTAAAACCCGACTTTTTTATTTAAATAATTATTTATTTTATTTAAATTTATTTTAGGTAACAATTGATAATTTATACATATATAAGTTCAATGTAATTAATTGTAGTCATTTTATAATAATTTTAGAAATATAAAAAGTTTATTGAACTTTTCACAGTCTTTTATCCACCTCCAAGGAGAATTTTGAAATTCACATAAAACATAATTTTACCGCTTATTTGAGTTGAATTTTGAATATCCGAGAGACACAGTTAATATCAAGGACTAAAATTTTATTCAATGAGATGAAAATAATTTTTTGGTGAATAGTAACTTTTTACTTTTATTTACCACGATTATAAGTAAATAGGGTAATTAAGGGTAAAAATGATATTATTATTACCCTAACACATGTCCTATTTCTATTAAATAAGTGTAATTAGATCAAATAAAACCTTAGGAATAACATATGACCATTTAGTTCCACTTGTATAAGATTAGAACATTTATTTCCAATTTATTTAAAGAAGGGTTAAAATAGTTAAAATAAACGTTTAGTAACTAAATCATTTTGAATATAAGGTTATACATAAGATAAATTAGACTATAAATATTCATTAGAAATCTAAAAATATTTCCTACATAATTGTATTTTATTTCTAATTTTTTGACATGAAATAATTTAAGTTATTTATGACAAAATGGTGGTGCAGTAATTACCTAAATAATGAAATATTAAAATAATTGATGTTATAAATACCCAAATATATGTAATTGAGACTTTTTATGAATTAAACTAATTATATAGGTTCATATGACATTTTAGTATTGAATTAATTAGATTTTTTCGAACTAGTCACGTTGTTATGATTTTCACAAAAAACCATTACCAAATAATGTCAAAATTGACATAAAATTGTTTTTAAAAAAATATTATATTATTAATTGTTATTATATTACTAAAAATCTAAGGTTCGGCCAAGATACATATATCAAAATCTTTGTATCATTAATGGACCACTTGGGGGTCTCTTGGATGTATATGGTAAGTTTATTAACTATATAATATAAAAATACAAAGTGATATGGTAAATGTCACTCTAATTAACTAAGAGTTAAAACTAAAAGATAAGTTTAATATGATGACTCAAACCTGTATAAAATATATTGGTTGAGATTATTTCGACCCATACCCACCTTATCTTATAAATAAATCAATTTCGAGCTATTAAAATACCGAATATGACTTTATTATAAAATAATATTTTACATTTTTCCCAAGGTGCCCATCTCCACCCTTATAAAAAGGGAACCCCTTCCCTCTTCTCTTCACACCCTTTTGAGCCATGAAGCTCGTCCAAACCCTGACCATTTATATTATCCAATTCCATATATACATTCTAGAGGTTCTGGTATTCTCAAAAGACCAACTCTACTTCCTTAAGAGGAAGCTTAAATGTAGTGCGTCGAAGAAGAGGTAATCTCTTCCTCTGATTCTCTCAAGTTTCATTCTTCTTCTAGTTATTCTTATTTAGTTGTATCATTATAAAGTAATAAAATAATTATTACTTATATACTGATATTTTATTATAAATATGAAACAAAATAATTTCATCTTCTATCCATCCTACGGAAAACGAAATCACCACCCGTGCGTACGTATGGAATGTCGTCTCCACGCCGTGGTGTAATCTGTTTTCGACCACCACCTTACATGGATGGGTATAATGGTGTAAATAAATAACTATATATGATTATTGTAATGTGATATTGATTCTGAAATATTATAAATACTCTTCAATAAAATTACACGATCATGGGAATGATATCATCACCCGTGCGTACGTACGGACTACCGTCTCCACGACGCAATGAGATTCATTCTCCATGTTAACCATTTAGGAATGATTACAAAGTATATATAATGAATATATTACATAATAATGACACTGGATTTATGTATATATATATGTATGCCATATACTTAATTCAATTAAATTCCATATGGAAACGAAAATAGCATTCATGCGTACGTATGACCTACCATCTCCATGAACGATGTATTTCATTCCATTTATCGATCTATCATATATATATGTATATGATGAATATATATTATATATAAATAATTTTTTACATTCTGGAATTATGTAAATCAGTATATAAGTAATAATATCAAGAACAACAAGTCGAAACACATACGATAAATGAAACAATTTTACCCAAAATGCTGCTTTAACATGGAATTTAAAAAAGAACAGGTAATATAAAGTCATATGTGAACCATATATGATATCATAACAATGAATATGATTATTTAATAAGTCAATTACATTATTTAAATAATTATACAATTGTTTCGGATACATACGAAGCATATCGGATGTAAGGTATGGGATAACTTTTCCAATCTTGTTTTTATCCGATATTGTTTATTTGTAAGTATTTACTGGGGTTATATTTATCATCCATGTCCCTGTTTTAAAAAAATGGTTTCATGTATGTTTAAAGTCCATTTTACCCACTCTTTTCTTTTACTACATGATTTGTAAAGAATATTTCTTATTTTTTCCATACAATGTACTTTTTGACTTTTCCGGCAAAAGTACAAGAAGTATGTTATTTTAACTTATACGGCATGAACAGATTTTTACGTTTTCATAACTTCTTATTTTCATGAAGCTTACTCTACAATATTTCATGACTATTTTCAGAAAAATCCTTTTCTTTTAAATTTTCATGGAATTTTGTGAAAAAAAATGATTTTGAAGAAGAAAAGATATTTTCCTCAAGAATTCATTTCAAGTGTTTTATCAAAACCATTTTCCATATAAGATGGAATAATTTCATATGAGTATGGTTCAAGTATAATGTCTCTATGATTTAAATGGTTTCACTTCTCTTATGATGAAATGATATCCACTTCTTTTATGTGGATTATGTTATTATGGGATGATGTTTATGAAACACATTTTATTCTTTGGGTTATGATGAATGATTTGTGTTTATGTTGTGGCACACGAAAGAATGATTTCATTATGATATGGGTGGGACCTATATCTCCCTCCAATCCATTGGGTCAAGATTTATATCTCATGAGATAGACCTGGCTGGAATGGTAAGTTAATCCGGTTCAGTAATACATGACTGGAATGAGGAGTGAACTCGATTCAGAAAGGGACTTTGACCACTAAGATGGTATTGGAAGCAATGCTTTGACTACTATGGAAATCATATCATGTGCTTAATGGTTTCCACAATCACATGTTTTATTCCCATGCTATTTTATCATTATTAATGTTTCTTTATGATCTATGCCTTATGTACTGCCATGTTTTATGTCATTGCCCAAGATTTTGATGTTTAAACATTATGCTCATTTTTTTATGTTCAAATGTATATGATTTGTTTTATTTTATCCTTGATTACCCTTACAGAGCATTTAAGCTCCCCATTTATATGTTTTCTTTTCCCCAGAATTTAAAGAAAGGTTTTAGGTAAGAAAACCAATAGGGGAAGATCTTTATGGGAGATTTTGAAGATCTTTCACCACGATTAGAAGATTACGTTCCGAGTTTCTAAAGACACTAAACTATTTCGGTCTATGTGTGTGTATTTTTGTTATGTATTAAGTATTCCGCAAAAGTAAGGTAATGTCCATGTATTTCAAGATTCAGGTCTCTACAAAGTGAGTGTGATGCACTATGTGACTATGATGAACAGAGTTAGTATGATAAAAAAAATTATATACAGTGGCCATAGTTAGTACGATAAACTAAGTGGGTATGATGGCCATAGTATGTACGATAGATAGAGTCAGCATGATTGACAGAGTCATTATAACAGAAAGTGTCAGTATGATAGTATAAATATATTTTTTATTTCCAAATATATATATATATATATATTAGAAAAAATAAAACATTGTAATTAACATAGAATGTTGCATTCAAAACCTAATCACATCATAATCGTTGATATAGAACTCTCACAACATACCTCCCATTACTACATTCACCTTCCTTTGTAATTCCATATCATCCCTTTGTGCATCCACAATCATTTCTTAGATAGATGGTTTTGAAAACATTTGGTCATGTTTCTATGTATTCCCCGCCTTTATGATTTCTAAATACAGCCTTTTCATATCCAGAGTATAGATTATTTCACAATCCTCTTCATGGATATAGTAGAAGTTTATTTTCTTTTTAGAGCATCATCTAACTATTTCTCCTTGTCTAGATGATTGTGAATAGATCAATCATAGTCTTTTATTTTCTCTAACCATCACATTTGTCGCATGTTGTTATTTTTTTGGGTAAATATATACATTAGACTCTTGTGATAGGTATATATGTCACACGTCTCACTATAGAGGTAGTTCCGCCTGATTTTCAAGGCAGAAATCATAGTTTCTAGCTCCAGATCATGAATCAAGTGGTTCTTTTCATGGATATTTAACTACCAGTAAGTGTATGTTATCACATTAATAATTTTATAGAGTACACAAACCATTACATTTTTTAAATAATCATTGTATATCAAACAAATTCTCTACTTTTCAGTTATGTGAGTATAGGTGTAGTGATCAGACTTTTTTTTAGATCCTTGAATATTTCCTAACATTAATCGATCCCGACATACATTACCCCTTTCTTTGTAACTTCTTTAGAGGGATGACAGTAGTGAGAAATATCCAAAAAAATTTAGTAGTGCCCAAATAATACAAGAGAACTGTGAATTTTCGTGACATAAGAGGGTCTGGGTTATTCCTCAATCTACTTTTATTAAGGCTCCATATAAATTCCATGACTTCTGATCACATGTCCCAGGAACGTTACATTGTTCATCCAAAAGTCACACTATCTGAACATGGCGTATATCTTCTCCATTCTCAGTGTTCCTAAATTAAGTCTTATATGTTCCTAATGTTCCTCTTTTATCTTGTATTGGATGAGAATATAATCAATTAACACTACCAAAAATTAGTTGAGGTAATTCATAGAGACTCCATTCCTTATATCCATGATGATTTTTGGGGAATTAGTAAGTCCTAAGGTTATCAAAAAAACATATTATCCTATAATATGTACAGAAGTTAGTCTTCTGAATATCATCATTCTTCCCCTTTTACTGATGATATCCAGAATGAAGATCATCCTTGTGGAAGTACTAATCTCCTTTTAAATAATCGAACAATGTGTAAATCAAGGGAATATGATACATGATCATTATGATGAAATTTTTGAGTTCTAAATAATCGATACAAATCCACATTCTTCCATAATTCTTCTTCACAAAGAGCACTGGCTCACCCCAAGATGATGCATGAGGGAGTATAAACCCTTTGTCAAAATGATCTTGTAGGTGCTTCATTAACTCCTCCAGTTTGATTGGATCCATCATATAGGAAATCATTGAGATAGGAGTAGATCCATTTATGAGATCTATGGAGAAGTCTACATCACCATCTGGGTGAATTCTGTTTAACACTTTGGGAAATTCATTATCATATTCCCTCAAAATGGTAATTTCTGCTAGGTGGAAATTTTCCATTGACTAAACTATTTGAGTTTGATATGTATCTTAATGGGGAATCAACACCAACACTAACGAATGATTTTTCAAAGGGGATTCATGATATTCCTTGCATCTGTAGAGGAGAGTGGGATAGCTCATAATATAAAATATATTTTCTTTTCTTGAAAGTTAATGTGTGCGGTATATAAATACATCCAATCCATTCCCATTATAGCATCAAATTCCACCAAGGGAAGTATCATGATATTCATTGGAATAATATTCCCACATACACCGACATGAGAAGAGTCCAACACTTGGGTTGCAATGATTTCACCACTAGGTGTTTTTACACATATCTCTACTTAAAGGTTTCAGGGAATCAATTAAATAGTTCAAGGAAAACTATGAGATATAGAAGAATGCATAGAACCAGAATCTAATAACACATTTTCCAGTGTTGAGTGAATAGAATGTTTACCTTGTACGATCACATTTACTTTCTCAACATCTGTAGTAAGAATGGAATAAACCAACCCTTTCTAATTTGGCTTTGGTGGTTGCTGACATTGATTACCCTTGAGGGATCAAGGATTAGTGAACTGGCTTTCATAGTTCCATTTCTCCCTACAGGTGTTTCATTGGACCATGGGTGGTACACCCATTTCCTCCACCAAAATCACCTAGCTTCTCATGTATTTTCAACACTCATGGGATTGGTTGGATTTTCTTCAACACACCAATCTTTTTCCCATTACTTTTAGTCAATTCCTATTATTCTTCTTTCAACATTTTTGATACGTGGTTTGTTGTGTTATCTTTCCACCATTCTCATTTGTTCTACGGGTATGAAACTCCAACATTTGTTTCTTATCAACATAGTCATAAAATCATTCTATAAACTCGATATCCACTTTGAGAACACAATGAGAAACCTAATCATAAATCCAAATGTATCGAATTGCTAGAGCCTTTTGAAGCTGAGGTTTTAATCCACTAAAGATTCGATCAACTTTTCTATCATTATTGATAACAACACCTAAATCGTAACATGAATGCCTTGTGAACTATTCTTCATATAACATGACATATTTTCATCCAATTTAGTTTTCTACATGAATTATTTCTCAATATTAGTATGAATATTTCAGGGAAAATACTAGTTTTTAACCATCATATGACATTCTTACCACTCCATATCATTAATTTCATCTCTCATATTAGTGTTCTTAACAAAATCCCACCATTGGTTGGCATCTACCCCAAGAAGATAAATGGCATGAGTCACCTTCTTCATCTCAAAACAGTTATTCATAGAAAAGATAGTCTCCATTGAGTTGAACAAAAATTATACAACATCCAGATTAAGATATCCACTAAACATTGGTCGTTGTTTCCACATAAAACACATGAGGGAAATTTTCTCCCTTTTAGGTGAAAGAGGAAGTTCCACATTATTCATGTTATTATTCAAATCCTAAGATAACTGGGTAAGCATCACCATGAAGTTTTGATATCCAAATCCCAAACCATTGGGGATGTCATTTGGGTAATCTCAATATTTTCCCCCACATGGGTTATTGTCCAAGATTCTTTTTGTCCCCACAATTTTTTAAAATACCAAAGGATGGAATAAAAAATCTGTCAACAATTCAAGAATAAATTTTTTTACCATGTGAAATAAACACTAAAATAATATCTAGTGGGATCTATATATTTATAAAATATTCTTGTGTGCTCACATATACCTAGTCTCATAATAGGGTTTTCACTAAGGTTATCTAATACATATTACTAAATTAACTAAACTAGGCCTTTAATACCAACTATTGAGACCCTACATTTCATTCATTACATTTACATCATTTTGATGATAAAAAATAGAAAAACATTTCTCCATGAGGATCCAAAGGTTTAGTGTCTTGGAAAAATAGGGACGATGCCTAACTTTTACAACATAAAACATAAAGATTTATTTATTTCATTCTTTTGTAGCTTCATATTTTCCCTTTTGTTCTCCTTAGTACAAGTAGTCACCTAAGGATATACATAAAAAAGAGGTGATCTAAAATCCCATTAGAGGGATTTATAATAACACGATATAATGGAACATCAGGTTATCATAACATCGTCATCATAATCATGTGAATAAAAATAATCTAATAGAATGGAATGTAGAATTTCATAAAAATGCATCATCAAGTCTTAGAGGTCATCTATGACACATAGTTGTGAACAACGTTAGAATCATGATCTTTAATATATTTTTTCTCATGAGGTTATTAACATTACCCAGTTCATTAGAGTGATTTATTATTTTTTATTCACCTGTCACATCATAACATCAACATTGCGCTATATAATTCTGGGCACACTCGTCACATCATAATGTTTACGTTATCATGCACGCCGCATACAAAGTATATCAATATTGAATGTATAATAACCCATGGAAATGAATTGGTTTCATTTAATAATAATACATTCATAAAAATTTGGTTACCAAATGAAATGAGGAATGACATAACTGATATAAGAATCATCATCCTTGAGTGATGGAAACAATCTTGAAAAGTAAAATGTGTGTTCTTTTGAAAGCAGAGTTCTTTTGGAAAATAATGTGTTTCTCATAATCTCAATTATAAATAATTTATATCCCCTAAATGGTAAGATGATAATAAATAAATTATTTCTAAGGAATAAAAATCCTTAAAATAGATTGAAAGTGGGAAACCCAAAGAACGAAGTCTAGGTTTGGGAATTCCCATTACCTTGTGTAAGAATTCTTTCTTCCCTTTAATGTCCTATATAATGACATTATATTTATTAATTAACAATTATATAAAATTTTACCCATTAATATGTGTCATTATGGCCTTATTATGTTCTATCATGGGACTTTAGTTGTTTTATAGAGTTTAAATTCATTATCTGGGAGTGTCCTTTTTATTAGTTTTTGTGAACGATTCACTTGTACACATTAGTGGAAGTTCATGTAGAACATGGATAAAAATAAAAAAACCGATCATACAATATATTAATGATTTTTCGGGATTTTAAATTATATTTTAATTAATTATGTTATATACCATGTGGATGAATCATTGGTTAAAATTTAATGATGATGTTTTGAGGTTAATTTGGCGGTTTTGGATCACAACGAACATGTTTTTAATCATTTAGTATTATTTATAATATTTCTTCTAGAACATATAAGGGGATAAAAATACATATTAAAATATTTTTCAACCATTTAATGGTAATATTTATATCCTTTAAGGAATTTATAGAAAATGGATGTGCATCCCTCACGACGTAGGTAAATTAACAATTCATAGAAAACAGTTTTATTTTTATAAACAAAGAGATAGAGGAGTGTAATGATTAATATTACATTAACATTATATAATACCATTAATTTAATAATAATAGAGTTATAATGACATTTTTATAACTAAAATTCTGTAAAATAGAAGAAAATAATTGAAATTAGAATGGAATTTGAAAGAAACGAGAGAGAGAAATTACCTCTAGATTATATCTTTTTTAGAGCCCCTTTATGGTAGAGTTTTTTGTATTTATATGATACCAGTGGATTATTTATGAAATTTAGGATATTTTTATGATATTTTAGATTAATATGGAGTAGGAACAATGCTTGAGAGGTGTGAAGAAATGAGGCTATGAGGGGTGGTATTTATAGTGAAGGGGTGAGAGTTTTTCATAATATTATATTCATTAATTTATTATTTCCACCAAAGACAAGAAATCATGAGGATTATTATAACTCAAAATAGTAATAATATCGTGTATATTCGAACCAATTTCTATTTACATTGTCCATGTATAAATCATGGTGTGGAAATACATTTATTTGGCAAATTTTGCAAATTATTGAAATTCACTATTCACTAATTATTTTTGAATTTTAGAAAAATCCCAAACCATAACCCTAAATATTTTCCATTGTGTATAATTAAGTAATGATCTCCATTTTATGAAATTAATTTTCTAAATATGATGAATTTAATTTTTAGTTAAAATTATAATTGACTTGAAAAATATAAATTTTAATGTTTAAAAATAGTTTTCTAACACATTAAAAATGAAATTAATGTCATGAAAATTTATCATATAATCCTAAGACATAAAAATAATAATTTATGAATACATTTTTTGAAAATAAATTGTCTTTTAAATTATTAAATTAATCATTAACTATTCAAGATGTAAAAAAATACCAACGCTATAATATAATTATATCATATTGTGACTTATAGGTTGAATATATTTTATTTATACTAACATTGGTAAGGTTCATATTTACGTTGAGAGTATACTATTTATAAGGGTCATATTACTATTAATGATGTTAAAATTACTATTCATAAGGGTATATTAATATTCACTAAAAATTAGGTTTGTCCTATCAGACACTAAACATCTTTTTGACCGCAACCGTGTATTTCATATTTTAAAAATTCAAAGAACATATGTGGAAAATTATTTTTATAGGTGAAAAAGTACTTCATTTAAGAATTTTGTGGCATTGTGCTTGAAAATGTGATGATATGTGATTATAACATTACCCAAAAATGGATAAATTTCATTGAGAAAAGTTTGGTTCATTGCATTTTTTCATTTATAAAAATTTAGTCTTTTATAAGAATCTAAATATTTAAAAATAATCAATGTTACCTAAAGGTCATCGTCCATGTATACGTTAAAAAATATTCATTTCTTATTTGTAAATAAATTAAAACGAATATTATGTATATCTTAAAAGAATACCATTTTAAAAATATTTTTGAGAAATTAGATTTCAAAGGGTTTTTTACAAACAATAAAAAACGTGGGTGTATAAAATCAAAATATAACTCTTTGGAAGGGAATGAGACGAAGTCCCATACCTTGAGACTGATTCCTCGCAAATTTTATTCATCATCAAAAATAAAAAACCTAGGATAACGATATAATTTATTCGATACATTTTTTATTTTTAATATTCCTTGTATATAACTAATTAATATTTTACAACAATTACCTATTTAATCATGTTTACATCAGACGTTTTGACGATATTCAGTACATCATCTCAAAATAACGTTGGTATACTATCTATATTTAAAAGTGGTCATTATTATTTCATCACTATAATAATATGAATTAAATAATAATATATTTTAAAATTTTATTATACTTTTAAATCCATTTAATAAATATTTATATAAATAAATAACAACAGTACAATCATGGAGACGATAATTCATAAGTACACATAAGTAGATTTTTCATTTTTCAATGATCATTAAGGAAAGAAGGTAAATATTATTTTACCTTTATAGAGTGATAATAATATCATTAATATCATATTGTTCATTTAATAAAACGTTTATATATTATCCATGAGATTTAGTGATAAAAAACTAATCATAATGCTTCGTGGAGGTGATAGTTCACAAATAGTCAAGAATGATGTTATAATTGTTATGTGCATGGAATTTTAAAAAGATAATTCACATAATGTAATTTTATAATTATTAATATGTCATTTATATAATATTTAAGCATTAATTCCATCATTATATCTTGTATTGAGATACAATGATGAAAAATAAATTATAGCGGTTTTTGGGGGTTCTAGTTCACACGCACACGTAGACAATTAAATATTTTCCAATTTGATTTAATTGAAAATAGATTTGGGGGGTGATATTAACAAAATAACAAATCATTATCTTGATTTTATTTGAGTTACTATTCCATCATGGTGGAATAATATTTTACATAATTAGAGGAATAAATAATACAGAAACACTTAAATAAAAATGACATTTCTTCTTCGGACGGTCTCCTTTGATTATCTCCTTAACACCGCTAAAGAGGGTGTTCTGCCTAAACATTGGCCTCTATAATATGGTTTGGGATTCAAGGAAGGTATTTTTTCAGATCTTGTCCAATCAAAAACGGGTTTTAAGTGTTAATAAATGTTAATAAGTCATTTCCTATTATAAGAGAGGGGGCATTCTTTGAATTCATAAAAGTATTAAATTAACATAAATTACTTTTTGCACTAAAAATTTCTCCAAATTAGGATATTTAAAAGGTAGGATTATTATTGGTCTAAACCCAATCATATAATTAAAATTACACAAATTTTGAAAAAAAATTAATTCTTTAATATTTTTTGTAACCCTTATTTTACCATTTTAACTCTTATGGTGTTATCATGTAATATACACTATAATGGTTAATATAATTACTATAACTTGGAAAAAGACAAATAAATGAATAATTTATGTTCTTCCATGAATTTTCTCAATTATTCTTCCAAATATTATATTTTTATATATTTTATATCGTTTAATAAGATATTTTATATCATAAAATACCATTACGATTAATATTGAAACTATTTATTTCTTGACTTTTTAAAAATATCATAAAAAAATATTATATTAAAACCACTGAATTTAACGGAACAATAACATGAAATATTAATCCATAAAATTCTGGGATGAAAATAATTCACATAAAATATATATATTTAAATTTTTCAAAAATAATATATATGATTCTTTCAATAATTAAGAAATTATTGTACTATCATTGGGTAACAATTTAATTTAATTATATATTTCATAAAAATAATTAATAAATTTCCATAATATAGTTAGAAATATTATTTCATAAATACTATTTATAGTTTATGATATCCCTTGTATAACCCCAGATTAAATATATGTTACTCTTAGGAATAGGGTTATGAAAAAGTTATCTACTCCTTGAATATAATATTATAAATGTGTATCTCACATCCATGTGGCCACCAAATGATATAAATTTCACCAGAGTACTATTTTATTCTGAGAAAACTGATTCATTGAAATTGGTACATGTTTTATAAGGGTTTTATATTAGTTATAATATTATTTTTACCTTTAATTGCCTTATTTAACCATAACAGTGGTAATGAAAACATTAAAAAATTTACTATATATATTGTCAAAAAATTAATATGATATTTTTAAATAATATGGACCTCAAAATTCCAAAAATGGAATCCATATTCCAAAATTTAAAACATATAATATTCAGAAATTAATTAAAATTTAATCATGTTGACAAATCAAGAAAACATGTTTTTATAGTAAAAACATTCAAAATTTCACAAATATTTTATATCCCATTTCAATTTGAAATTTATTCCAAACACCTAAATTATATTTAATGATAAAAATATATATAGTAATACTTTAAAACCAATTAAAAACTTAATATTACATTATAAATAAATTAGATAAAAAAGTAGTGGTGAACAAATTATTTGTGTTGTTCAGTATTCATCAAAATATGAATGTTCTCATAAAAATACCAAAAAAAATTACCCGAATAAATTTTTGATATTTCTCCTACAAAATAGATGTGTAACGTTTCATATAAAAGTTTTAAAAGATTAAAAGTTTATATTTAAAATGAGGTCTCCATCAGAATATGGTAAAACTAATTTATAAAAATATTAGATCTCTTTACACCAAAATTATTATTGATTCTTATATTTGGACAATAAAATTCATTAGATAAATGAAAAACAATTTATAAAAATTTGTAAACTTAATATAGTTAGTAATGTTAATTCTCTTAAATACAATGGATAGTTGATAACTACTACCAAAAATAATAATGTTAACAAGATATTATTTTTTTAGTATAAATCAATATTTCATGAAATGTATGATTTATGTTAAACTCATTATTGTGTGTGTGGTATGCCAGAGGAAATTTAAACTCACTGAGGTAAAATTACTATCTAATTCATGAATATTAATAAATATGAAAAGTTGCTATTTTATAATTAGCTGGTATGTTACAATATATGTTATGTGTGGACTTGGTTTCAAGTATGAATGTTTATGAATGAACCTGATCACTTGTTCACAATGTTATTCATGAACCATATTTCATGTGCACGATGTTATACGTGGAACTAGTTTCATTTCCATAAGTTTATATGTGAACCTGATTACATGTTCAAACTTTTACGCATGAACCTGATTACATGTTCAAAATGTTATTTATGAAGATAATTACATGTTCAAAATGTTATGAATGGACCTAGTTTCATGTCCATAAGTTTATTTTAGGAAATGATTTCATGTCCATAACTTAATGAGTGAACCTGTTTCTATTTACACTTGTTCACGATGATATAAGTTCATGTGTATATGAAAATTCTATATCTTATGCCCGTATTATGCTCTCATGACACATGTTCTCTGATTTCCTTTTGATTCATGTCTTATGAACTACCAATATTTATTCCATGACTCATTTTTATGATCATTGATATGTAGAGTACAATATTCTAATGATATAATCATTTTCTTATTCGCTTATGCTCATGTTATCCTATATATCTCCATTTATTACCCTTACTGACCATTTGAGCTAACCCATTTATTATTTTTTCTTTCCCTAGGTTATAAAGAAAGGTTTGAGTAGGAGTACTAAAGGGGAATACATTTATTGGAGATATTTATAGTCTTTCAATAGGATAAAATATTATGTATCCTAGTTTCAAAACACACTATAAAATTATGGTCCTCAGGCATGTATGTTTGTAATGTGATGAATAATCATCTTAAATGGTGTTATATCCATGTATGTTAAGCCTAGGATTCTATAATTGGTATCAATATAATTTATTAATCAAAAACTAGAAACTAGGATGAGAAAACATTAGTGAGATCCCAAGGGATATTTCTTAGTATATTTATAGGTATGTCTCTAACGATAATTCGAAGGATGAGTTAAAGTTTAGAAAATTGTCCTGGAATTTCGGTTAAGGATAGAGTGAGTGGTTTCCTTGAAATACATGTATGTTTGTGTCCTACAAGTGAATGTGGATGTGGTGTAAATGTACCAAGGGGTGAAAACCCCAAAATCACTGTATTGAGCTATTCATGGTCGGGAACTAGTGCACGACAATGCGCCCTGCCGCATACCTGATATAAATATCATAGGGGATAATATATGGAAATTCAAAACCTATTTAAAAAACCATCATAATGTATGTAAATAGAAGGTAAATATGAATAACCTAGGATAAATCTTTGGTGTCATATATTAAGGAAGTGGGTGTCATGATTGAGGCATACTATAAGTAATGTTTTATGATTATGTGGTTTTATGATTGGAAAAGTGATTCCCACACTATGCTTTTTTGTTTTAGTCAATAGTGGGAACTATAAGGAATTGAGAGAAAATTTAATGTTTCAGATGTGGAATGTATGGGAATTATGTAAATAGATTTATTAATTGGGAATCTAATAAAAATAATAATGAATATCTGACAAGTATTGGTTATACTTCTAAGGATAAAGATGTCATGAATGACATGTGAAAGGTATGCTATTTTATAACAAAATATTTTAAATTAAAAATATGATTCGTGATTAAATTGATATTGATGAACCTTATAAAATTATTTCTATTCATATTTAAGGAAATGGATGCTGAAAAATTTGATAATGAATCCTTTGTAAGGATTTAAGAGTAATGTTTTATGATTTTAGTGTATATGTATTGGAATTAAAGATTTAGGTTATATCACTCGTGGAATATATATTTTCCTTTAAATATTTTTTTTAAAAATATTTTACAGTTCTCATGACCAAAATAATTGATTTAATGGAAAGGTGATATATTTTTAATGGATGTTAATCCTTATTGTGTTCCTAATATTTAGAAAATTGTGTTTATCTTCGATAATGAGATTGTGATAGATAAAGTAAAATGGATATTACTAATTTAAATTGAATTGATTATGGATTTTATAAAAAAGTCGTTTATGATATCATGGATAGAGTTTAAATATTTTTGAACTTCTGGAATATATAGAATAAACTTTTGAATAAGGAAACATGCATGTTTTGAATAAGGATTTAAGGTAATTCAGGTTGTTATCGTCTTTCAAAAGAATAATAGATGAAGGTATTCACATGTTTGGTATGTGAAAAACAAGTGCTATTTTATAATATATGGGGATCGATGATAAGTAGTTTTTTATATATTTAGTAACTATACATATAATGTTTTGTACATTCACTATTTGTTTGGTTTAAAAGGATAAACATTTATATAATGGTTTTAGTTAAACTTTGTTTTTGGTTTTTTAGATTAAGGTATTATCTCAACATATGAAGATTTATGCATAATGGAAAACCTATTCTAACTATTTTACTTTGATGAAAACTACAGACACATGGAATGACATATCATTTTAGTTATTGATCTCTTATAATGATAAATAGGTATGAATGAAAAATTAACCTTCATTCATTGAATAATAGATAATGTTGTAATTGATAAAAGAAAAACAAAGGCTACTGTTGTTCTGAAATCATATAACTAAATATTCTCATTAAAATTAATCAAATTTAAGAAACATGTATTGAAATAAAAAAATTTCCTATTACCATCATTTATTACAATATCCATTACGTATTTCATGATTCATTAGTTTATTGTATTTTATTTTTAATCTTCTATCAATCATTCACTTTCTCAGGATTAGTGGACTTTATCAATATCTATGCTTATTTGATGTTTTCAACCAAGACCATGTTTGAACATTCCACATGTGTTCTCCTATATAGAGACCTAGTTTTGTGTTACTTTGGGTAACCCTTGTGTTTCTGACTTTACTTTTTTAAATGATGTTTTAGTGTTCATTTTTATGATGTGGATTACAATGAAAGGAACTATAATGTGTTTAACACTTGATAACCCAGAATAATTTTGTGGGTTAAATTAATTTTAATTGGGTAAGAATGTAACACAATGATTCTTTTTGAAAAAAATTATAAATAATTTAATATTTTCAATTTTATTCATTTCACACAACTCTAAATAATGATTCTGTTATTGGAAAGTGTTGTATTTGGCTTGTGTGTTCAAGGAACAACCAGTTAATATTTCACTACAAGAAACCACTATATTATATGTTTGTATATACAAAACTATATATATTTTTTGTTGACACAATATCAAGTCTCTGTAGTATCTTGTGTTAAATGCAAGACCGAGTTTTACCAAACAATATTATACTAATAATAATATTATTATTATGTTATAATAGTTACCACCTAGCCATTGGAATATAAATTATGAATGAAATTAATTAAATTATAAAAATATGGTTTACATATGTTTATAAGAGTAATTTTTTTGTGATTAATTTACTATAAATGATAATAAAACCATTTTTTAAAATATATGAATTCTTTTACTAGAAAAATATGTTTATGAAATCAAATGAGATTTTCATTAAAAAAATAAATAAAACACTAGGGATAAAAGTTTGTAAATAAATTAATATATTATATTTATTCAAACATTTAATGATCATATTAACTGTTTTCAATTCAATTGATAATAGTAAATTCAATTTTTTGAATAAAAAGATGTATTTTTTAATAGTAATTTTACCGCCTTTTAATAGAGAACCTATATTAAACCTAAATTTTTAAATATTTATAATTATTATTTGAAAAAATAACCTTCATTTTTAAATCAGAATATCAAAATTTATATTGGATGAATTTTTGGTATTTTAATGAAATATTTCATTTCTTGGATAAATTGTGAAAAAATACTAAGTTTTACTTCAAAAATACTCGTCTGTGAAATTTATTTATATAGTTAAATATTATATTAATTTTTTAAAATTATTATTCGATAAATAATAAATAATTTAATTATAATTAAGTAATTTTAATCACTTTCACTTTAAAATAAGATTTAAAATCAGTTCAAACATTTGGATGGTCGACCTCTCAATAGGGTTTACATTTTTATATTTATAAGAATGTCACACTAGATACACAATAAAATAAATCCCTCCTCACCTCACTTAATCACATCATTCAAGATACTTTTTCCTTACAAAACATTCCCAAATTTTTCCCAACATCACTAAATTCATCACATATGTCTCACATTAGTCAGAAATCTAATTAAGGAATCCTTTTGGTTCAAGAGAAAAGGAGTTACCCAAAAAAATAAGTAACATCCTTCCATAAGCTAATTTCTATTATTTTCCTTGTCCAACCCAAAACATATTATTATATCATGATTATATAATAACCACAGTATCCCCAATATACTTAGATGTTTTTATTCTAAGGGTTATATTTTACGTATACTTCCATCAAATGGATAAAGAACTTACTGTTCGTGTGTAAGGAGGAATACTACCTCATGAAACTATGTCGTTCATTTTTTTTACATTACCACATCCCAAGTATGACAATTATGATGAAGATAATGTTTTTATATAATATATATTATATTTATTCTATCTTTAATCTTTTATAATTATAATATAAAATATACATTCATGCTTTCCATTTTTTGTAAATATGATAATTTCGATTGTGGAAGTGTGGACTACCTCCACATCAAACCAATGTGATTCATTTACACATTAGATAGAATGTAATATTGATGGGTTTAGTAAAATATATAATATATATTAAATAAAAATTATACGTGATTGATAATAAATATATATACATATTTCATTTACTGTCTTTATTTCAATATGATAAGAAAACCGAAATAATGTCCATGTGTATGTACGACCTACCATCTCCATTAATTGTGTATTTAATATCATATTTATATCTTTTATAAAATATTATATATTCTTATATAATTAATATTTTTTAAATTTATATCATTTTTACATTCTTTAAATATGTAAATTGTGATATAAGATAACAAGTCAAAACATGTATGAAGAACAAATCAGCTATTACCCAAAACATAAAATTAAGATAGAGTTGTTAACAAATATATAATTTAAAGTCATAATAAAATAATATATGGAATTATATTTAATAATATGTTCATTTTTTATATTTATAATAATTTTATGTTAATTATATATGTTGTTTGAACATGTTTGAAGAAGGTAAATACTTAAGGATATTTTTATTCTCATCATACTTTATTTATATGAGACGTAAACATTATTCAATACTAATTTATTTTATGTGGTGTATATACTTACATGAATGTATTATATGATTCTAATAAATAAATTTACATATATTTACATATACATTTCATGATCTTTATTTCATAGGGTTTATGGTTCAGAAGATACCAAATCGGAAATGTAATTCTGTCACAATTTTATTTCATTATTATAATTTCATGTTATGAACCTATATTATTCATAGGTGTATATACTACCCTTTTTCATATCATATCAGTAATTTCCTTCTAATACATATATATTAATAATTATTTAATTTTATTATTTCCATAGTATTATGATTCAATGTAACAAATGTTCTTATGGTTTATTTCTCCAATCTCATAGTCTATCAAGATTATTTATGATAATTCTTCAATTAATGATATATTATGATCCAAATCTCAATAACACTCATGTTTTTTATTATCCTATATTAATCCCGGATATCTCTAAATATTGGTATCATTTTACAACTCCTTGGTACTTTAGATAATTAATTTTTTAAGAATATCTAACATAATCATTCTCTTAGATCAGAAATTTGATTCATTAACAAAACATTGTTTTATAAGAAAATAATAAAATATTTTAATATGATGTGTAAAATATATTTTTACCTATGTATTAAATTATTAATAATAAGAGTTTTCCAAAATGAATATATTTGATGTTTTCTGATCAAGGCAGTCCCATATTCTGTTTATGATGAAAATGGAATGTTTGGCATGTTCTGATTTAACCATCATAGTTAATGTCATTTACTTGTTTCTTAATATAAATTTATACAATGTTATTTTTAATGAAATATTTTTTTTAAAATTCTATAAATTCTTTTATAATGCGTTTTCCCAGATAAAGGTTATCAAAAGGATTTTTGATTTAAAATGTTTTTTTCAAAGTAGAAATGATATTTTATCTAAAACTGTTTCACATTTTTTAAAAGAAAACCTTTATAATTTTTTCAAAGTTGTTTCCAAATAAATTATATTGAATTTCATTAATTATTAAAAATAATATTTTAATGGTAATGTTATTTTATCTATAAATGATTCATCCGATGTTTTAAATTCTTCTTAAATCTATGTTAAAATTATTTGATGTAGTTTCTTCCATACTGGGGATATGATCCAAGGTCACCATTCATATTCTTTTGTTAATGGTTTATGTTTAAGAGAACAAGTGGTTTAAGAATCCCATTTTTCTTCCCTAGGTTATACCATGATAAAAGGTCTCTGAAACTAACTACATTTCAAGTATTAATCTATAATTAAATGACAATGAAACATGTATCATTTTTAAAGGTTATGATTGGATAAAATTTTTATAATACCTATTTCATTACAAGGTTTATGATTTGATTTTTAAGAAACCCATATCATTCTATTGGTCAATACATTATGAATGTTTATTTTATCTTTTTACTCATGAAGCTTTGATTTCATTATATGTTGGGTGGGACCTATATATCACTCTAATGTGTTGGGTAATGATGGATGAAAAATGATAATATAAATTATGTGTGGACTTGGTTTTATGCCCATAAGTTTATGTGTGAACCAGATTACATGTTCAAAATGATATGCTTGAACCTGATTACATGTTCACAATGTTATGTTTGGACCTGGTTTCATGTCCATAAGTTTATTCATGAAACTCATTACATTATCACAATGTTATGTCTGATCTTGATTACATATTCAATGTTTTATGAGTGAACCTGATTACATGTTCACAATGTTATACATGGACTCGGTTGCATGTCCATGAAATTATTTGAGGTCTTCATTTCATGTCCTTAACTTAATGAGTGAAACTATTCCTATTTACATATGATCAAAATTTTATATGTCGATGTATATTCCACATGTCTATATCTTATTCCAATATTATGATATCATTAGATATGTTCTTGGGATTCATAATGATTTAAGAACTAGGAATTTCAAATGTTTATTACATGGTTCTTATTTATGATCTTCAATATGAAGGGTGTGATCATCTAATGGTGTTATTGTGTTATCATACCATTACACTCATGTTATAATTAAATATCTACCTACATTACCCTTATTGATCATCTTATGTCACCCTTTGTTGCATTTCTTTTCCGTTGGTTATGAATAATGTTTTTTAGTAGGATTAAAAATGGAGAAGATCATTAATTTATATGTCAAAGATCATTTACCAAGACAAAAGATTATATTTCTTGGTTTCCAAAGATACTAAACTATTATGTTCTTTATGAATATACTTTTTAAATGTCAAAAGTACTCATCAAAAATTATGGAATATTCATGTTTGTTAATATTGTGTCACTATAATCTCTCCCAATGATCACATAAATACATAACAGGCTCAATGTATGAATTGTATATGACACTATATAGGAATTAGAAGAAGTTAAACCTAGAGGTCTGTGAATCCATCCCAAGATATCTATTAGTATTTTCATTACAACCTCATTATTCACACATCTTCATTCTAATTTATTATGTGACACAAAAAATCATCACTACTCATTCCAACATTCACCATCTCTTGGGTTAACAAATCACTAGGGAACGCACTGAGGATTCCAAGATATTATATATACTGGAAACACTACATGGGATCCTTTTACAAAAGATTGTTCTCAGGTCAAAAAACATCACTCCAAGGGCATATAGCCCATTAACACTATTATGATTAAATTTCGAACTCATCAGGCTTATATAATAATCCTTTTTAGTACCACTCTAAAGAGATGTCATCAGGCCCATCTCAATCTCTACATCATCCTAGGTCAATTGATTCATCTAACCTATTTCCAATATACCCATTATCTGAGCACATAAGTAAACACATCGCACTAGACGATGAACGTCTGATTCAAAATCATTTAAACCATCTTAGAGGCTTCAAGGAATCATGATGTTCCATAGTGTTCTACTATGGATAACCACAAAAAATACAACACATACCTCTACTAAATGGCTCCCATGGAACCTACACTAAGAGGCACTATGTTTACTTAATCCATTTTTACCCCTAGAAGGACCATTTATCTCAATTAAATAACTATTTGTAAATAAATCCTCAGCCATTAGTGGTTGAGGCATTATTCCATTGCATAATGGTTCATCGTGACCCTTGGAAATTTGTTCAGTCTACTCTTACGTATTTCATTTTACTGTAATAATTAATTAAAATTAAAATGTTCAGAATCTGTCTATAGTGATACTATTTATCACATTTCAATAATAAATAAAAAAATGAAAATAAAATAGGGTCATACTCAAGGGACCGCCTTCTCAAATGATTCCATTTATATTTTAATCATAGTTTAGTATCTCTCACTCATGCTCATCCAAGTCCCATTCATAATCAAATTATCATTTCAAGCATCTTTATCGAGCCACAATGTCTAAAAACCCAAATTTGAATTTTATCATACCAAAACTATGAATAAAAACTCGTGGATGGTTTGTGGTAAACTCATGACAGTATCTTTGTCAAAAGGACTGACAATAAAAATAATTAAAACCCAAATTGAATTTAATTTTTGAAAAAAAAAACTAATTAAAATTCACTGGGAGACATAACTTCACCAAAAAAGTGTACAAAATCCTAAAACCATCACCTAAAGACAAAATCTCACCAAAATATACAAAAGAACCATCGTATCAAGATAATAATTGCATGATTTGGTGGAGAAATTTTCTGAAAACACTAACTAGAGAATAGAAATTTAGGGATAATAAATAGTGAAGATGAATAAAGGAGAACAAAGGAGATCATACCTCCATATTCCTAAATAATAACCAATATAATTCCTTTAACATAAGGGTAAATTGATTTAAGTGATGGGGGAGATAGTCATGTCTAAGGGACAAATAAAAGATAAGTTCTTTCAGTGAATTTGGTGGGTGATCAATTTATCTTTTTTAATCAATTCTAGGAATCTTTATGGTTTTGAAACACCATTTAAGACATTATTTACTTACTATATAGACTTAACTATCTAATGGATGGATCATCACATGGTTTTTAAACAGGGTTTATAAATCCATTCATTGATTACTAGAATTTCAATTAAAATTTAATTGAAGGGTTTTCATTGTTTTTGAGAATTTTTTCACCAAATGTGCCCTAATGTTTAAAAAAACCATCCAACAAAATTATCATTAGAAATCATTAAGTTATCCATTAATAAAATTATAACTATAATATCCAATGATTCATAAATAAAATTAATTATAATCCTTTACAACTTCAAGGTGTTGTATGGGTTTCCCTAAACAATGCACAGAAAACCATCAACAACGAAAAAACCATTCTAAAAAATAAAAAATCCAAAATTTTTCTCCTGATACTTTCTTGAGAAGCTATGAAACCACCCATGATTTGATCCTTACAAATAGTAATTTAATCATAATTCTTCAAATCGCAAATTTAAAATCTAAATCTCAATTCTCATAACAATTCCTAAACCAAAAAATTTAATTTGAAATTCCCACCGAATCTTCACCCTAAAATAGAAATAGACTATTAAAATTATGAAACTAGTTCATCTTATCACTCCAAATTTTCCAGTTCAACATTTCCATACTGCCATAGAATGTGTATATATATTATGAATTCATTTTTTGATCACATATCACTATGATAAATAGAAATCATTGTTCTCTTGATGAATAATTCCTCTGGATAGAACTCCACATCAACACACTAGATCATATGAGATAGATATATTATATTTTTTATGTTTTAAATATAAAATAAATCATGAATTAGAAAAAAAAATTTTTTGTGATGCTAATTGACAATAAACCTTTCCAACCCCATCAAAAAAATTAAATTTTTCAACAAAATTCGGATCCAATATCCCTTGATTACCTAATTTTTTATTTACCAAATGGGGTGAGAATCAATGAAAAATATGATCTCTAATTTTTAACTCAATAGGATTGTGCCTTCTAGAGTATATGACTTATAATTTTTTAGAAATATGTAATCAATTACGAGTCAGTATCATTCAATCATAAGTCACATTGTCTATGAAATTCCTAAAGAAAGATATATCGCTAGCATTTTTTCAACACATGAGCGGGCAATACAACCCATCATATAATTCCTCGATAATATCCATTTAAATGATTTTTTTGTTTCATTTTGTTAGAAACAAAATATACCAAAGAAACATATAATTCATACACACCTCTAATATTATCATTACATAATTTAATCATATTCTAGAGAATAGAAATTTTGTGCTAATATTGACTATCCATCTATGAATGATATGTTCTGTTGCACATCAAATTTTTACTCAATGATTTTTGATATCCATTCTTGAATTTATAGGTACATATAATATCATTATTTGATAAAGTTATTTCAGGTATCCCATGTATTATCATAGTCTCATAATCAATAATTTTAACTAGTTCATCAACTATCATAGTCTCTCTATCCAAATTCAGTCAATTTATCAGAAAAAACCCAAACTATATTATTAAAATTATTGTAATCTTGGGAAACACTTAATGAAATTCATGGAAGTGTCATCTGGTTTCCACTTCAAAATACTAAATGACTATTTAATATTAACTATCCAATGAAGTTAAACTGTCTCTATATAACATGAGAAAAATCATGATACAAATCCACCAATGTCCCATTTCATGCTTGGAAATGAAATTTTTCATTGAATGCAATCATAAAATTTTCTAAAACCACAATGAACATACCATTAAAAAATATAAAAATACTTCATTACTTTATCTTTTTTATCAATCTAAAAAAACCCACCCCTAGAAATAAAATAAAAAATAATCACCAAGGATCCCCATAGATATTAACCCCCCCCCCCCAAATATTATATTATCATAACACTATAAGTTATAATCTATACTGTGTCCTAATTTCTATCATTATACCAATAATTATATCATTTTGAACATGAACTCCATGGTCTAGTTATAATAAACATATTATTTACACAATTGATTTGAAACCAACAGAATAAACATTAATATAATAATATATAATTATAATATAAACAAATAATATTTATTCTCTTCACACCCATGTCCTTGTAGGTTTGGAGTTTTAGAGAGTTAGGAAAAAACATTAACTAAAAAGGCTCCATATCATTCTAATCCAATGGGAAATTTCCCACTAAACTAAGAATTCCATATTTTATACTAATACTTCACCATCAACCAAAATATTCTCTGCACATGGTATCCCTCTAGACATATAATTCTTAATATTAATCTTCATAACCTGAGGTAATAGAAAACACAAGAATCATGGGATAAAATCTCAATAAGCGGTAGCTTATAATTGAATCTCGTAGGGAATAGAAAAATCATAAACAATATAGTAGGAATAAATTATAGTGAAATAAATAAATATAACTTCCAACAAAAGAATGTAATATATCTAAGGATAACATTGAAATGTAAATAATTACATGGATAACAACAACTGATTCATGGTGATGGAATTTATAATTCTTAAAATAATAAAAATATCATCAAGGTATTATTACAAGACATAATTTATAAATGGGTAAGGTGTACAGTAAGTACCCAAGCTAATTTATCTCATAAAATCTACTGATGCATTGAGAAAGTATTTAATTTTAGGTCTAACCCATCACCAAATAAATACAATTCATTCATTATATAATGTAATGTATAAAAAATACCTAATCATCATTCCATAATAATAAATAATTGTTTTTATTAAAATAATTAGAATACATGTTTTCAATAAATCTACAGTCAATAAATATAATATATGCCTAGGAAAACACCATCTAATTTTCAATTTATATACTTCATTTAAGTAATGTAAGTACGATTAATTCAATGATAGAAATGATATTTTTTTATTCCCATCATATTAAAGAATCAAGAATCGAATAGGAAAAATAATGTCTACAGAAGAATGAAGAGTGATATAGATCATAACAATCATGATGAAGGTGGGGTATTAAATAAAAATTAATAAGATAATTCTGAGTGTAATACATGAAACATTACTAACAATTTGAAATATCACTAAAAAATTTAGATTAATATGAAATAATATCATAAAAGAATAATTCATTCTACATTTAATCAATATAATAAAATTATGAATTTATGAGGGAATTCTAAAGGTTTTATTAATAATGAAATCCCAAATACATTATTAATATTATTTTTGACATAAATCCCAATAATAGAACCTTGAAATGAAATATATGTTATGTTACCAAATTTGGTGTGGTGGAAAAAATATGTCAATGGGAAAGGAAAATACATTTCAATATTTTAAAATACAATATTCACATTTAAAACCACAACATAAAATGGATAATAAAACATCCCATTGAAAATAGAAATGGTAAATAAGAATCTCACATTATAAAATACATATATTCTTTTAAAGATAATAACAAAATATTGGGAAAAAATAATAAGAACATAGAACCAAAAGAGAATATTGGATTTGACGAGAATTATTATCATCCACAACATATTATTAATAAGTACAAAAATTCATTAAAGGAACATATTTAAAAGTAAATTCCCTTGATGAAAAAAAAATAAATTATATAAAATAATTATATAACACAATCATTATTATCATAGATGAAATAAGGTCCATAATATTTCATATAGATCAATAAAAGGGGGTTGAGTTAATAAAATACATTATGAATATCATTTTCATTTAACTAACAATCCTTCAAAATTGATTAGTTGAGAAAGAATAATAAATATAATTAAAAATTAAATATATATTAAATTTTATACAACAATAGGGAAAAAATAAATCAATCATTGAAAAATTGGATTCACAAAAAAACATTATAACTCAAAAAAATTATTTTTGATAAATCCTTACTACTTTAGTCTATTTTGAATAAAAAACATGAAAGTGATAAACCAAAATATGTTTTTAAATCAATTTAATTGAATTAAAATTGTTATAAAAACAATTTTTTATTTATAATCATTCAAAATAATAATGGAAGTGCTAAATATTTCATGTCTCAAAGAAATAAAATTGAGATAAGAAACACTGACCTTTATTCCCAAATCCCCTAAAAATGATTCGACCTCATTTATAATCAATATAACCATATTATTATATCATTTAATAATCTATTATATTACATTATATTGTTTCACACAGAAATTTTAATTAGTTTTATACATTTATTATTAGTGATTGTTTATCTTTATCCTCATATGTTAGTAACTTTACATATTTTGTACATATTTTTTAATGGTGTTATTGATCCTAAATCATTGATACAAATTTCATTATTAATAGATAATTATATTTCATTGAACCCTTTTTTTATTGTTTCATGTAGTCTAACATTCATTTGGTGGAGGAAATAGATACCACCCATAAGAATGGAATCCATGATGAACACGTTCCAGCTAATTTACTAATAACATAGTCAATTTTTATATTGATCATTCTATTTAGTGTTGCCTTTCAAGAACCAAATTATAAAAATCCATTCAAGGTACTAAAATATAGTTTATATATTTATTTATAATTTTAAAATTTCATTCCATGAATGTTTTAATTATGATTCATGAAGTAGAAATCGATGATGATATTTTTCAGTAATTTCTATCATAAAAATGGTGGTTCATTAATAATAGGTGGTATATTAATTGAATTCCTAGGTAATAGTTATAGAATTTTAATAATTTTATTAATATAATTTTTTTTCATTAAATACAATAATATAACCATCCATTTTGTGTGGTGATGTAATATGAAATACTTTGTCTGTGGAGTCCATAATTTGCACATAACATTAGTTGCATTTTCATTTTCAAATGGATGGGAGGGAGATAGATAATTTTTATTCCCTAAATATAATAACATTTAAATATAATTAATATATTAATGTAATTATATTATTAAGGTATGAATTGGTTTAGAGGGTTATGGATGAGAAGATATAGATGAAAATGATTGGAGTGGATCATATTCACGTTGAGATCTCACATATTCCCTTGATAGATATCTTAAAAATAGAGATCTATGTACACATTATTATGACTAGAGGATAAGAAAAAGATGAATAGGTTTCTAATGGAGTTAATATGGGTATATGTTAACTAGATTTTTTATGGAAATATTAAATTAAAGTTAGTTGATGGGAGATATATCTATAGGTGAAAATGAGGGTTATTTCTATAAAAACTAATGTTATATAAAGGGTTGTGAGGGAATTTCCTGGTTGTTAGAAGAATTGGTTAAACAAATGATGGTTAGAAATGTGGGAATTAATTTCCTACCAAAAAATATCTTATAAAAAGTATATTTTCAATTTAATTTAGTAAAATTTGATCTATGTTAGATTAATTAATTTTACACTTGGTTAACTTCATTAATTATTTTCCTTGGTTATTAATTTTTCCCTAAATATTTCATGTGACGAATATAACCTTATTATTATGTTATTATTATGAAATTGGATAGAAATTAACCTTATTCAATTTAGATATATGATAATATTAAAATTTATATGAAAATATTTGATATATATTATAACACCTCAATATTTAATGATATTTCCTTATTAAATAATTTCAACCCATTAGATAGCTCACAATGCACATAACACTGAGTCTCCATGAAACAAACACATTTCAATGACCTAGACATTAATATTTATTTTTCCACTTCTATGATTTGAATTTCTCAAATCGGATATACATGGTTTTGATTAGTATGATATTTAGAGTCATATAGGATCAACATAATTTTTGATGAATAATAACCCTCCCTTATGAATAGTAACCTACATTTATGAGTAGTATTATGACCCTTACGAATAGTAAATGGGCCAAAATATTATTAAAATCACCCATATGTGTATAAATAAAAATTAGTCACCTTATAAATGAAGGTGAATATTATTAATTAAGTGTTAGCATTTTTGTGGGTAATAATTATTTAATTAGAATTTAATAATTAATAACAATATTTTAAAGATAATTTATTTTCATAAAATGTATTCAAGAATCAATAGATTTTATTCCTATGATTATATATTATTTTCCTAGAGCCAAGTTAATTTTTCAATGTGTCATAAAATCCTTTATAATATCAAAATTGTCATTTTTTGAGTAAATTATTATTTTTTATAAATACTAAATTTCTCATATCAAGAATTTTTTCCCTAAAATGATGTTATTTTTTGGATTATACACATCAAAAAATGGTCATGGTGATTTTCTTGGAACTTTTAGAAATACGTGAATTTTTTGTGAATAATAAAATACTGTAATTACAGTATAAATACTTTATGAGATAAATACCCTATTAAATGCATCATGGATGATTTAATAAACCATTAGTTAAAAATACCATCAAAATATTTCTATTATTGGTCACAAGAATCAATATTATTTCTTCTATTGAACCAAATATGAAAATAAAAAATAAAATATTTGGAAATCATTCCCAACATCCACTATATAAACAACTTCTCACCCCCTCTTTCTCTCACACCTCTAAAGATTCTAGACATACCTATATTATTAAAATTACTCTTCACAAGCCCTAAACCCCCATTGATTATCAAATGTTCTATCCAAAATGCAAAAAAATATCATTAAATATATTCTCACGGAGGAGTACTCAAGTGGTAAACCCCTCTTGCTTTTCTTTCCACATCTTTTTAAAAGATTCATTCTTTTGTTTCTATCCAATAATAAACCCTCATCCAAATTATGAAAAAATTATTATACCATAAATTTAATAGTATTTTATTATGAAAATTTAATATTTCATCGTTATCTTTATTTTCCCCACCTTTTATACTAAAAATGAAAACAACATCCAAGATGTGTTAATTTATCACATTTAAGGACGACGAGTTTTCAATTTATATTACAGTCGTCATTTATGGTCAAGGAAACATTTTTACGGTTGCAAGAGACCATTATTTGTGTAATATATCTTATATAATGTTCTATAATCATTTTTCACAAATTTTATTTAATTATATAACAAACTAAGTTCGTGGTGATAAAAAACATCAAAATAATCAACGTTTTTATTCTTATAATTTTATATAATGATTCATCATATCCTAAAACAAAAAAAGGATTATTATAATCACTTAATCGTCTATATTTTCATTAAAAACTAATAAATTCAATCATGGATTTCAATTTCCATTTTACACAAACTCCTATAATCTTATATAATCAAACTGGTCATAAAAACATAGAAATAGTGTACTCTAAAATGATGAAATTGAATCTATTAACCCAAATAAACATACATAAATGAAGTTAATGGAAGAAGAATAAGTAAATTACATGAAGATAAGGTTCTGTACTTCTTAATTAAATAATCTAATTTGACTATCCAAAACATTAAGATCAAAGGGAGAATACTTTCAGGCGTAAGTTAATGGGTTTCTAATATTAGTTTTATTTTTATGGGAAATCAATTTTGGACACTTATTTGTTTTATATGAGGGATGTGTGCTAAAAATTGATATATAATATAATTATTCTTCATATATTCATGGTATTCAGTGAATCACATTATTTTTATTAACTTTTGGTCATACTATTTGATTGGTTACAATGTGGTAAGGGACTTTGTCTAAATTTCCATTTCATTGCGACATACATGGAATTATGAAACTAATTTTTGTTATGTGGTTTATATAAGGCCCTTTTGTGGACATTTTTCATTTTAAATTATCATTATGTTAAATATCAATGTTCTTGTATCATGGATATGATAATTTCATTAGTCGTATATCATTTCATATATGGTGTTTATTTTTAATTCTATTTTAAGAGGGGAAATATTGATGAATATGTATCCTCTATTCAATACAAATTTCTAAAAGGAAATTTGTTATTGAATTAAATCTATATATGAAGAATTAATTGGACTTTCCGTGATGGGTTCCCCCCCTATATCCACCTATGAATTTAAAGGTCTCATGAGACAAATAAGTTTATAACAATCCCTTTGAGTGCGTTTCCAAAAATCAAACCGGTTTCTACTAACAGACATAAACTGTCTCGATGGTATAATGGTTCATGTGCCATATACATGGCTTCCAAATAGAAATAATCCCCTTTATTTAGTATTCAGTTTTTACCTTTCATGAGGCTTTCTCAATGACCAAATATAGGGATGCCTTTTTTTCTCATCTTCTTGATGGAATTTGTTTTTTATTTATTGACCGTGACTTAGTAATTATGTCTAATTGATTATGATCCAGTTATTATTGATTCATGATTTCTGGCGCCAAAATTTGGGACATAGAAGAAGTCAAAACGAAGGCACCATTTACTACCTCATGAAGGTATTTCGTGGAGTCCCCCCAGCACTGTGGCCGTTGCGATGCATGGAGGCGAGATGCTCCACAAACGCATTTGATGGTGGTGAGCTTGTCGTGAAGCAAGGAGGCGGGACGCTCCGCCAACGCATTTGACATTCGTGATCCCACCATGAAGCAAGGAGGTGGGATGCTCCATGAACGCATTTGAGGTTCTCGATCCCGCCGTGATGCAAGGGTGTGGGATGCTCCGCGAATGTATTTGACGTTCACGATCCCACTGCGAAGAAAGGAGGCAGGATGCTCTGCGAATGCATTTGAAGTTTTAGAGACCACCGCAAAACAACCATGTACCTTTCTGCACCGCGTATGCTCCACTTCGCAGAGCCTCTTGCCTATAAATACCAGTCTCCCCATGATACCAAAGGATGGACAATCTGACCTTTCAACTTCCCAGCCCCCAAATCGCGAAGCATCCTTCTGCTCTACGAACTATGAGCTGTGCGAGGTACTCCTGCTCTGTGAAGTGCCTCCCCTTTGTCTTATTTTGATCCCCTCTTCCGAGAGAGATGACTTTCGCAAAGCCTAAGGGCCTTCACGATGGATGGGGACCCTGAAGGGGACCCGAGTTGTCGTGGAGCATTTATGCTTCCCGAAACACCCTTCATGTACACATGATCCACATGCCAAGGTTGGGTCAGTGTACATCGCAAAGCACATTGCTTCATGACACCTTTCTTTGTGAGGCACCTTTGATCTGCGAGGCAGTACTCTGTGAATTCCTTTCCACCTCGTGAAGCACCTCCCACATGCGCCTCTTCCATATTTTTAGGCTAAGGCACACCACTTTGCGAAGCACACCCCTTCGCGAGTGTCCTATGCCATGCAGAACAACAGAGCTTCACAAGGCCCCTGCCTATGAACCCCTCTACTTGGCAATTCCTTCTCTTGTGCAGCCCTCCAAGTTTGCATAATGTGATTTCAAAGTCCCATTGACGATATCTCCCATTGCATTTATTCGACCCATTCTTCGTCGCATAGGCATGCTAACGGATTTTGCTTCTTTGCATAGCCATGCTAACGTGGGCACCTTGATCATTCCCTCCATGACACCCCCCTCACTACATAATTTCATATCCCCACATTGCACCATGAAGCAGAGGGTATAGGTTATGTAAGTTCTAGGGGTGTGGAGCAATCCCACCTTGCCTGATCTGTATGACGTTAAACTGCCAAGATCCATCATCCTCCGCACATGAAGTTAAACTGTGACTTCACCCCATTCCTCATACAAGGGGTCTCCCCACCGTGGATATTATCCACGCCCACTCGTCTCCAACGGGACGGGATCACCCCTCACATGGGATGATATCCTCTTTGTGAGTGTGGCATTTGTCTGTATGGGAAGCGCATCCACCTTGGTGTAATCCCCTGGATTTTCTTGCCAGAGGCAACATCCCAGCTCCTCCTTTATTATTTAGTCCCAAAGACCTTGGGGAAGTGGAAATGGACATTGAATCCCTCCTTTCATCAGTCCCAAGTCCCTATCCCTCCATGATTTTTCTCCATTAGTCCTCCATCCTAGAGTATGTCTCGACTTCTCGGGCTGCTAACCACGCATAAGCCCTTGTTTCCTTCTTGGGACACCAACCACATGTAAGCCCCACTTCACTTCACACAGATGCAACGTTCGTGACGTGATCGCCAGGTCTCTGCTATATCTTGTTTCTCACATTGAGTCTGACTCACGTGGGCTCAGATTGAGCACCGACCATGAAAAATGCACTGGGCAGCCACATAGTATAAACCCCACACCAACCTGAACTACGTGGACTTTGATCCTTTCCAAGGATGGGAATGTAAGAAGCCTCCAAGAGGTTCAAGGCCAACACCTGGTCATTCCTACATCCTTCACATCGATTCACCAAACACCTAGGGCCGCCTCAAAGCGTAATCCCCAAATTCCACATTTTCCACCTGAACTATGTGTACTTTATTCCTTGCCAAGGAAGTGTACATAGGAAGCCTCAACGAGGTTCATGCGCACTACCCGGTCTCTCCGACCTCCTTCACGTCGATTCTACCCTGCATGCATGATGTTAAACTATATCCACCATTCTGAATTATGTGGAATTTGATCCTTGGAAAGTCAGGGTACGTAGGAAGCCACCATGAGTTTCAATCACACCATGATCTATTGGACCCCAGGTCCTCTTCCACACCAGTTCACTGACACACTAGGAAACCTCAGAGTGTAGGCCCCACACCCATCTGAACTACGTGGTCTTTGATCCTTGATAAGGTGAGGTACATAGGATGCCTACATGAGGTTCATGACCAACATTGGGAAGCCTCAAAGTGTAAGCCCCACACCCAACTAAGCTATGTGGTCTTTGATCCATGCTAAGCCAAGGTACGTGGGAAGTATCCATGGGGATCAAGCCCAACACTGGGAACCCTCAGAGTGTAATCCCCACACCCATCTGAACTACGTGGTCTTTGATTACCTACTATGGGGATACGTAGGAAGCCTCCTGGATGTTCGATCCCCTCACTAATGTCTCATCCTGATCTCTCCCTCGAGCCTATGTGTCTCAGGAAGGTCATGCCCCAACCTAGAGGTTCACTTCTTCTGGGTCCCGTCCATGCGTCCATTCACATGGGCCGCCTTCTTATGTGTCCCATCATTCCATCGAACTAAGCATACTTTGATTCCCCTCCATGAGGATACGTAGGAAGTCTCTTCGAGGCTCAAGACCATCACTACCATCACCTTCACGATGATCCCATCTCAACCCCCTCAACTTCATTCAACATTCAATCATCCATCATTATTCTTACCTAGGCCGCCACATCCTAGTGGGTTCATGCCACCCCATTACCTACCCTCACTAATAGCTCTCTAGAATCCACCCACTTGTTGGCCCTAATATCGACATTCCCTCTAGGGGGTTCCTCCAACTTATCCACTCTAGTTAGTGTTCTTATCAGCATGATCCGTCTTCTTTGGATGTTAAACTTACGGCACACCCAGTCTCAAACATGGGAAGCTGAGGAAAACCTCAGATATATGCCCATGGAATATGACTCCCTGCATTCAATGTGGGATACCTCGGGCTTCCACACCCTCGAGAAGCCCTATAATAAGGGACATAACATAGAAATGCCAATACCCCAGCGTCCTGACATGCCAGTGATGTCCCACATGACTACTCCCCTAACCGAAGGTCACTGCCATGACCGGACCCCTTGGAATGTCCTGACAGATGCAACGTAAATAACTGGTGTCCATTAAGATATGAAGCTAGGAAGAGTTTCACAAACAACATTTTAAATCAATGAGGGATACCCATACTATGTGAAAAGTTCTGAGGAGGAATCCATGGAAGGAATAACTGACATACCATCATCCTATTTTGATCAAGGAGTAGACGTCTCTGAATAAGGAGCAGATGCCGCCCGTCTTTAGAAATTGGGAATGCGGGGAAACAAAAAACCACATCCCTCCTCCCCGAACGAGACGGACGTGCGCGCCCCGAAGAAAAAGTCAGAAACAGAAATGGTGAACCCGACGTGAAATTATTCTCCTTAATATGGAAATTAGTATCAATTGGGACATCAAAATATTGACGTATCACCAGATCTAGACATCCAGCAGCGGGTCCCGCCAAGAAAATAGCGGGCCAGGCGTGAAACTCACTAGAAGATGGGGTAGTAAAACGTTGGACATCCTGTTCCGTGACGTTGTCAGCACAGATCCTTCTTACTTGATCATGGATGATGGGATGGTGCTAGGGAATTGGTCTTCAATTCCGTTTTCGTTCAGTTCTAATAACTTCATCTCCCTGATTTTTAGGAATCAGGTTCCTACCTCTAGAATCGGATCACCGCCTGCCCCTCTATGTAGGGGCAGGGCCAACATAGCCACTCTGCGTGGCTTCACCACATCCGCAATGGCCTATGCATCCACGACCGTGTGGAACCCACACCCGATATACCCATTAGAAGTTATCTAATGAAGGGTAATTAATGACCTCGTACATTGTTACGAGGAAGAGAGCATAATCCCAACCTGGGATATGTCCCTCCTAGACCTGGAGGTGTTTATGCCTTCCCATCAATGCCACCCCCGAGGGCCGCGTAGGGAGCCATTGCACCCCACACCGACATAGAACCTATTTGGGATCATGTCCCCGGAGTGCTTTGACAACTCCCTGCCTTACGCTGACGAGGTAGGAAACGTCTGGCCCAACCTGGTCAGAGTCCCGATCCTGGTGCACCTAGTAAGGTCTCCCACTAGGCTACGTTAGTGCCGCCTCTCGATCATGTGCGGGGGGAGCAGGTAAGCTTTGTACCGGCACCACCAGCCCCGGCTTGTCCAACCCGATGCCAGCGTCGAGCACGAGCTGAGGAAGATGCCCACCAAGGGTCATCAACGTCGACGGCTACTATGGCTCGAGACACCGCCAACACATACCATCAAGTCCCTGCATACACTTAGTGGGGTCTCTTATATGCCTAATTGAGATCGAGGCCCCAACTGCTCCACAGGAAGGCTGGGTCGACTCTCCAGGTCACCGGCACGAGCAGTGGTCGCCGTGAACCAACCCGAGGCGATGCCACCCCGTATGGAGGTCCTCGCCGTACCACTACCATAGAGAGCATGGGCCTTACCCACTTCAAGGCTCGGCATGGAGGTCTGCCATGTGCTACCCCGAGTCCATATAAAGGCATGCCCCGTGTCAGTGATGTTTGGTACATAATCCTCTCTCGTGCCCAATATACTGGACATGGAGTCCTTCCTCCTACTCCCAACCATCGATGTAGGGATATTTCACATACGGTATCTCTTCAATGTGGGGATCCTCTCTACGTCCTCTCCGCAGCTGGCGAAGTTCCTCCTCCCCCCAGCAACCAGAGGGGCGAAGGCCAGCCTTGCTCCACCCGCACCAAGCATGGACTCCCTCCCCATGCTCTTACCAGTTCCAATAGAGGATTTACCTGCTCTATTTCTTTTCATGGAGTTCCTCCCCATGTCCCCTTTGACATTTGTCTTGGTGCTCATCCCACCTCGACTTTATCGGGTGGAAACCCTCTCCGCCCCAGCACCAGTGTGGCCAAAGGGCCTCATGACAGAAATTTGCCCCATCCCAAGGAGCAACCTAGGGGTAGGAAGTCTGGTTTTCTCCGCCACAAGAAGAATCATGGGAAGGCCCGAATAGAGATCAAACTGGTTTGCTTCTCAGATTCCGAAACAGAGTATGACTCTGTACAGGAACCCTCCCCCCGCTCATCCGACTCAAGGGTCGGGGCAGGGATAAGGTGCATCAGCCTGGTGCTCCCAGAAAGAGAGGTCCACAGTATTCCTGCCTCCCTCCATAGGTTTGTTACGGAGGATGAAAATCTGGTGACCTTATAGGTTACGGTCGTGCAATCACCACCATCATCGCCGGAAGCGCTTTCTATCTTCACAAGAGATCACAAAGAGCTATTTTGGGGACCAATGGAAGGCGAGTAGAATTGAGGCCTATCACCAGCAGCCCTTGCCCCTGATCCAGTAATGATGTCCATCAGTCCCTATTATCGCGACATAGTATCCAGGTCGCTACACTCTTTGGAGGACACCCCGAGAATCAGTGGCCAGTCATCCCGCTCACCGTACTCTCCACCGGCCAGCTTGTCGTCCTAGCGGTCTGCCTCAGTACCGCTGCCAGTTCCTCAACCACCCCAGTTGGAAAGTGGGGAAATCAAGGGCCATACCATGAATTTGATCCGAGGAACTTCTAGATCATCCTTGTAGCGGACCACTTCCCCGAGATGTTTTGGCCCGGGGCAGCGCAGAGTTTCTGCATACTGATGTCCCTCACCTTAGAAGAAGTTGAGTGTTTCTGCTACACCCTCTAGGTGACAAATTTCAGACTTCTTCATCTGTATGTGTTTTTTCCAGGGATCCAAACTCATTTCGAAGACATCAGTGAGTCGTGTCATCTATTTGACCTGTCCACACTCCCTGTGGCCTAGCGCCCCGAGTCACCAGGTCGTCGTGAGGCTCTCCAGCTACAATGCATTCAGAGTATCAAGGTACTCTGTAGAATTATCAAGGAGGATACCCCCCACGTGAAAATATGAATCTGGGGTGTAACACCTCAAGATTTCATAGTACATTATATCTTCAATGTAATTCAATAACCTGTATTACATGCAACACTGAGATCAAGCGCACCACAACTTAGCAAACAAGCCATTCAAAAGCATTTATGAATAGTATTAACTGATTTTTGAAAATTATATAATATTTATAATTTTAGAATCCATATTATGAGTTTCTTAGATATAATGTGAGATCAAATTCATTTTTTTAGATTAAAGATGTATTTAAAAAAAATGCAATTTTACCGCCTTTTAATGGGAAACCCTTTTTAAATCCAATATTTGAAACTTATATATATTCACTTTGACTAAATAAATTTATTCTTTAGAATGGGGAAATCAAATTTTACTTTGTGTAAATTTTTGGGATTTTTCTGATAAAGATCATATTTTAATGAATAGTTAAAAATATTGTATTTTAACTCAAAAGTGCCTTTTAATCTAATTTATTTATATGGATAGATTATCCTTTTAATTGGTTTTAAAGTGTAATTAGAATATATTTTTACCATTTAATTCAATGATGTTTATTGGAATTAATTTAACTTTGAAATTGTACATAAACAAATATCGATCCTTTTATTGTTATTGTTTCTTCAAAACACGCTATTTGTTTTGACAACGGGAATTAATTTTTAAAATAATTAATTCAACTTATATGTTCTTCATTTTGTAAAATAGACATAAATTTTGAATTCATAATATCAAATATATCTTAGGTTGAAGTTTTGGTATTTTTTTGAGAAACATCATTTTTTGATGGATAGTGAAAACAACTGAGTTATTGGCTAAAACCGACTTTTTATTTAAATATTTATTTATTATATTTAAATTTATTCTAGGTAATAATAGATACATAATACCTATATATATTCAAAATAATTCATTGGAGTCATTTAATAATAAGTTTTGATATATAAAAATTTATTGAATTTTTACCATCTTTTACCCACCTCCTAGGAGTATTTGCAAATTTGCATAAAACATAATTTTACCGCTTCTGTGAGTTGAATCTAAAAAATATGAGAGACATAGTTAACCTCATTATGTAAAATTTGTTTCAAAAATATGAAAATAATTTTTGGTTAATAGTAACTTTCGACTCTTATTTACCACAGGTAAAGGTCAATACGGCAATTCAAGGTAAAAAGAATATTGTAATAATTCAAAATTACCTTAACACATGGCCTAACCTTATTGGAAGTGTAATGGATGACCATAGGAATCCTTGGGCCGGTTTTGGGACCCCATGTAGCAACTTTTTAATGATAATGACACTTTAGATTAATTAATTTAACGTAAATACAAAATTGACAAAAACAACAATAATTTAGTAATTAATTTTTATATGGTGTTATATAAGTAATATGTTTAACTATAAATATTCATTGTAAATCTAAAAAGATTTCCTATATAATGTTACTTATTTATAATTTTTATACATCAAATATATTATATTATTTATGACACAATAATTATGTAATATTTACCTCATTAATAAATGATTTAGATAAATTAGATTATAACTATTAAAATAATATCCAAAACATGTAAAAAAAATTAGGATGATTTTATTTTGATGATGAGTCATCGTATCATCGACCCTAATGATTTTTGGACCTTTAGAAACCGAATATCATTATATAATAAAATACTATTTTAACACTTTCCTAAAGAGCCCCTCCTCCCCCTTATAAAAGGAGACCACTTCTAACCAATCCCTTACACCTCTTAAGAATTTAGGCTTGTCCAAACTCTGCCCGATTAAGCTTCAAACATCCTTGTTCTCCTTCTAGAAGACATACCTTAGGCATAACGCACTTCAAGAAGACTTTTTGGTTCCAACCTATGGATGTTACCCAAATTAAACGTAATAGTTTTTCTTAACTTATTTTCTTTTATTTTACATATCCAACCTATAAACTCATTTTATTCATTTATTTTATAAGAAAACCAGTATCCTAAATATACTAGAATGTTTTTATGAGAAGAATTCTAACTACACTTACACACACCTCCACCTAATGGTTTAATAACATAATGTTTATATGGATGGAAAACTAACACCTCACGAAACGATGATTGTTCAATTGCCTCATACCGCCTCTCATGGTGGCCATTATGATGGCACTATATTTATATATGATATATATATATATTATGTTTATTTTTTCTTCATTATTCTTGTATTTTTATTTCATAGCATACCTTAATGGTTTCCATTATGGGTAAACACGATATTTTCATTTGAGGAAGTGCGGACTACCACCCCCTCAAAGTTATATTACTCGTTAATACCATATGTATGATGTATAAATGATGGATTTAATGATATTATATATGATATTATACTGGAATTATAATACAAGTATTTATCATTATGTTTTAATTCTATTAAAACAAGAAATAAAAATGAAAGTATCATTAATGCGTACATACGACTTACAATCTGCATGATCGGTGCATTTCATTTCTTACCCCAAAATGATATGAACTATTTCAAATACATGTATATTCTTGATATATATGATATATATGATATCTAAATCATGAATATCATTCTGGATATAATGAACTTTTGACCATTGAACAACTTGTAACTATAAGGTGTTCATTTTTGACTCAAGTGCCAAATATTGACAAAATGAACGTTATTAAGTTAAATGATTACATAATGTTTATAACATTGTAATAAGTGATATAAAAAGAGTTATAAACTTTAAAAAGGGTCTTAAGCATGTAGAAATTAACATTAGTTTATTATTCAGAATATTAAATAACGAATGGGTCAAGTCGGACACGAAGTAAGGGGTTTCTTTTCTCACTTTTAATCTCGTGATATTTTCATTGTTCACCACTTATTTATTGCATGTAGTGTATTTTCTACTTCCATTTGATATATATTATCATGATTCCATTTATATTCCTGATATTCTATGATTCATTTGGTGGTTATTGACTATTGTTCATAAAAATTGATTGATTATAATAAGGTAAGGGTTAATTTCACAATCTCTTTATTATCTGAGGTTGTAAATAGTTAATTATTTACTGGGACATCTTTATCATCCACATCCATGTTTCTTAAAAATATATTCCAAAACATTATTACCATGTACTAGACTATGGGTTAAAGTAATTTATACCCATATATGTTTTGCAAGAAATATTTCAGTCATTTTCCATACAAGGTACTTTTTGACCTTTTCGACAAATTTAATGTAAGAATGTGTTTTAACTTATACGGAGGGTGCGGCTATTTTCCGACGTTATAACATCATCAAAGTTTTCCTTACAAGATTATAAGAATATTTTCAAAAAAAAAATATTTTCTTTATAATTATTTGACTCCTAAATAATTTAAAAATAGAAAGAGATATTTCTCTAAAAAGGGTTTTGATTTCATCTAGGTCAACACCATTTGATGGATTTTATGTTTATTTGAATTTGATTTATTATGATATAAAACTCCAATGTTGTATTGAAGGTTTCGTGATATGTTTGACTGTGGATGTTCTATTTTTAAACCATTCATGGTTTACGGTTTAAGTATAGAAATTTCATATGCTAGTTTATATATGAATGTTTATGTTATATTTCAACTTTTTCATATGAGGAATGTATTGAACTTACTAAGTGATTGGGGGATCCCTCTATAGATCCTCGATGCATCGGTAAGTCTCATGAGACAACTAGACGTGGAATGACTTGAGGCATTTTCCAAATTTGATATATGGTTTTGGCTAAGGCCTTAATCATTTTTAGAAGTCTTGGCGGACACCTTAACAAAATTTTTCAAAATGTTAGGCATTATACATTCCCTCGTTATGAAAATAATATTGATGGTTCATATGGTCATTCGACTTGTCGAATACCCATGATATGTTTTATTATTGAATTATTTACTCAGCTCAATTTCCTTTCATGAAATTATTCATGTTTATTATTGGTTAAGGAATGTGGTTTCAATTATTCACCATGCTTAATATTTATGTTATCTTCTACTGTATTGCTTACCCTTACTAAGCATTTGAGCTCACCCCTTTCTTATGTTACAATTTCCTAGGATTCCAATAAGTGTATTATTATTGATATGTAGGGTTAAGCTAAAGGTAATAATGGCGTTCTCAGAGAACTATTTATGTTGTGTTTTATGTTTGAAATTTAATTCAAAGTTAATGTATGTAATCTATTTTCCAAGACCGTTAAACTGATCAGTCCTTCGGGGCATGATTCCTTGTAATCATGCCAATGTTTTAAAATATTGCACCGACTTTGGGTAACTAGGGTCTGGGTGTTA
The DNA here is from genome assembly GCA_963277665.1 of Viscum album. Taxonomy (NCBI): domain Eukaryota; kingdom Viridiplantae; phylum Streptophyta; class Magnoliopsida; order Santalales; family Viscaceae; genus Viscum; species Viscum album. The sequence goes on from OY728133.1 coordinate 1,287,204,424, forward strand.
TAGTTGGTATCAGAAGAAGTTTAGCAATATCCTTTGAAACTAGATTTAGATAAACCCTAATTAGATCACATTACACTAATATAGACTTTTCAGATTAGTATATAAGAACTTATTAGAATTTTTATACTGTGGAGATTTTGTGAGATTTCCATGAAATACATCCCTGTCTGGATATGAGCAGGTAGAGGCGGCTCTGGAACATATGTACCTAGGGGTAAAACCCAAAACACTACTTTTAGCTACACTCGAACAGGAACTGGTGTGAGACAACGGACCTTTCTGCACTCTTGGTTACGACACTCCTAGGGTATATGCTTAGGATAATTTTATTTTCATTACAAATCATTATGATGGTTTTATGAGTATATACTTCTTCAAAAAAACATTTTTATGATTATGGATTATATCCATAAACTTTTCAATTTATTTTAAGTGTTTTACACATTTGGAAATTATGTATTTCGATTCATAAACTAATATTGTTTATGCCATTGTATAGAAATGGAACCCAGAAGAAGGAATGTGAACTCCGACAATAAATATGACCCAAAGATTAAGAAGGATCATATATTTCACGGTGTTAAGCCAATATTTATAAGGTAAATAGTCTCCCATGTATTCTCAACATATGAATAAATAGTATCGTGTGTTAAAAAGATAATTAAAGAATTCTCTGAGTTCTATGGTTTTGAAGGGAAGCGAGAGAAGAAAAAGGACGGAAGAGAGAAAGATGGATAAAGGGAAGAGGGAGAAGAAGGATTTTCCCATATGTGATAATTATGGAAAGAATCACCTTGGTAATTTCATGAAGGGAATGAGAGTTTGTTATTTGTGTGGAGAAAATGGACACCAAGTACGTGATTGCAAGGGTAAGAAAAAGTTTCCATTGTAGAATGCTTCATCTGTAAGGAGTTGGGACACTACGTGAATCAATGTCCAAATTATCAGAGTATACCCCAAATGATGCTATTGGATAATAATAATGTTATGATACTACCGAAGATGAAGAAGAATGATTATATTTCTAACGTTTTTATTAAAGTATTGTGTCATTTAAGTATTATATTAATGATGTACATGTTATAAGAATTATAGAGTATATAAGGATTGTTCTGCAGTACTATTTCATTAAGGATTTGAAATTGTGTGAAACCAAGAAATGTGACTCAATTACAGGTTAAATTTTTGGAAAATATATGGTTGAGAGAAAGGTAAACCATGATATGGTTTTGATAATGAGGTAGTGATTTTGGAATAAGAGATGGTTGATTAGGATAAATTATATTGGATATTCATTGCTACCTTGAAACTGATTAATGATTCGTATTTTCCATTATTGTTGGAGTTTACAACATTTTTTTATAGAAGGAGTATATCTAGTATTCTATAAGGAATAAGGGAGCATGAATGTAATCAATAATGTTTATGGTATTTTAGAATGCTGTAGTGTTTTAAAAGAATAAATGATGATGGTGTTCACATGTTATTACATTGCAAAAAAGTTCTTCATTGGGTTTACCGTCCTTCTAAATTCTGGACATTGAGTTTGGACAAACGTATTTTGGATAATTCTAGTTTATTTTTGGATTTCCATAAAAAGGACCACCCAGAGGTCAGGCAGCAACCCATCACGTCCAGCAAGGCCACGAGACTTGAACCGACAACTATAGGGCGACGAGTGTGTATCACCTACCACTGGCCTACGTGATGTCCAAGATTGAATAATGTAGTTTTTTTAAAAGGTCTGGTAGATGGACTAGAATTTTTTTTCAGAACACTATACAAATAGGATAAAAAAAATATTTTTTATGTTCTATTGTCTTTTAGAGTGAAAGATGAGTTTTTGGTTGAAATTAGTTAACGGATGGAACTCTACTTGTAAAGTATATATTTTTTTATTCTTTTATTCTATGATGGAATAAATTAATAAAATTTATGTAAGGGATCATTAATCTAAAAATTTGTTATCATAATACCTTATGTTTTGTTGAACCGATGATATTTTTAATCATCATAGATTGATGGATTTGAGGCCCTCAATTATAAAATTGTTTGTGACTGATGACCTAAATCACTCCCAATAAATATTTATGTTTTTCTCCAATTATGTGTCTCTAATTTCCACCAATGTTCTCCTAATCGATATCATAATTTGGTGGCGACTTTTTCTTTCTCTTTTCCTCTTGTTAAGACTAAATTTTATTAACCTAATTTTCGATTTAGGGTTTCCCACAAAGGTATTTTTTATTTTCAACCATTTATTTTCGAAGAAAAATTTAAAATTGTGAGGAAGCAATTTATTAATTGAGGGAATAACGTAACACACCAAGATTTCATATTAAATTATTTCTTCAAAGTAATTTAATATCTTGCACTACACGTAACACTGAGTACAAGCGCACCACAACTTACCAAACTAGTTATTCAAAAGCGGTGATTAATAGTATTAACTGTATTTTTAACATTATATAATCATTATAATTTTAGGATCCATATTATGAGTTTCTTATACACAGTGTAAGAAGAAATTCATTTTTTCAGATAAAAGATGTATCTTTCAAAAAATGCAATTTTAGAGCATTTTAATGGAGAACCCTTTTTAAATCCAATATTTGAAACTTATATATATTAAATTTGACTAAATAAACATATTCATTAGAATGGGTACATAAAAATTTACTTTGTGTAAATTTTTGGGATTTTTCAGATAATGTTTATTTTTTAATCAATAGTGAACAATATTTTATTTTTATTCAAAATTGCCTTTTAATCTAATTTATTTTTATGGTTGTAAAATCATTTAAATTTGTTTTAAAGTTTAATTAGAATACATTTTTACCATTTAATACAATTTTGTTTATTGGAATTAATTTCACTTTGAAATTGGACATAAACAAGTATCGAACTTTTTATAGTTTTTGTTGCTTAAAAACACGCTATTTTGTTTTGACAATGGGAATTAATTTTTAAATTAATTAATGCAACTTATAGGTTTTGAATTTGGTAAAATATAAATCATTTTTTTAATTCATAATATCAAATATAGCTTAGGCGTAATTTTTGGTATTTTTCTGAGAAACATCAATTTTTGATGAATAGTGATGAACACTGAGTTATTGGTCAAAACCGACTTTTTATTTAAATAATTATTTATTTATTTTAAATTGAAATTAGGTGAAAATAGATACATAATACATATATATATATATTTATAATAATTCACTGGAGTCATTTTATAATAAGTTTAGACATATGAATATTTTATTGAACATTTTACCGGATTTTACCAACCTCTTAGGACTATTTACAAATTTGCATAAAATGTAATTTTATGGCTTCTGTGAGATGAATTTCAAAAATCCAAGAGACACGGTTAACCTCAGTATGTAAAATGGGGTTTAATTTGATGAAAATAATTTGGGGCAAATAGTAACATTTTGACTTTTATTTACCGCGATTAAAGGTAAATAGGGTAATTCAAGGTTAAAAGAAGATTGTAATAATTCAAAATTACCTTAACACATGTCCTAGCCTTATTGGATACTAATGGCCAACCATGGGCATCCTTGGGTCGATTTTCGGACCCCATGGAGCCACATATGTATGATAATGCCACTTTTGATTAATTAATTTAACGTATAGACAAAATTGACAAAAACAAATATCTTTTAGTAATTAATTTTTATATGCTGTTATATAAGTAATATTTTTTACTATAAATATTCATTAGAAAGATAAAACGATTTCCTACATCATGGTATTTGTTTTATAATTTATAGACATTTAATATATTAAATTATTTATGACACAATAGTGATGCAGTATTTACTTCATTAATAAATGATTTAGATAAATTAGATTTTAAATATTAAAATAATATACAAAACATTTCCAATTATTATTTTCTGATTTTATTTTGACCATGAGTCATCTTATCTTCAACCCTAATTATTTTTGGACCTTTATAAACCGAATATCATTATATAATAAAATAATATTTTCACACTTTCCTAAAGAGACCCTCCTCCCCCTTATAAAAGAAGACCACATGTATCCAATTACACACACCTCTCAAGCCTTTATGCTCGTCCAAAATCTTCCAAATTATGCTCCCTACATCCCTATCCTCCTCCTAGAATCATAAACTTAGGCATAAGGCACTTGAAGAAGTCCCTTTCGTTCAAACCAAAGGATGTTACCCAAATTAAAGGTAATAGTTTCTTTTAACTTCTTTTCATTTATTTTACATATCCAAATCATAAACTCTTTTTATTCCATTCGTCTATAACAACACCAATATCCTCAGTATACTAGGATATTGTTATGAGAATTATTTGAACTACACTTACACACACCTCCATCTAATTGGTGAAGAACATAATGTTTATGTGGATGGAAAACTAACACCTCATGAAATGATGACTGTTCAATTGCCTCCTACCGTCTCTCAGGGTGGCCATTATGGTGGAACTATATTTATATATTATATATATATATATATATAATTTATTTTTTCTTCACTATTCTGTATTTTTTTTATAGCATACCTTAATTGTTCCATTATGGATAAACATGATAATTTCATTTGAGGAAGTGCGGAGTACCGCCCCCTCAAAGTGATATGACTCATTAATACCAGATGTGGGACGTATAAAGGATGGAAGTAATGATATTATATATGATATTATACTGGAATTATAATATACCTATGTATCATTTTTTTAATTACATTAAAATAAGAAATAGAAATGAAATTAGTGTTCATGCAAACGTACAACTCACCGTCTCCATGAATGGTGCATTTCATTTCGTAACCCAAAATGAGATGTACTGTTATAAATACATGTATATACTAGATATATATGATATATATTATATCTAAATCATTAATATCATTCTGATTATAATGAACTTTTGATCACATGAACAACTTGTAACTATAAGGTGTTCATTTTTTACTCAAGTGCCAAATATCGACAAAATGAATGTTATTAACTTAAATGATTACATAATGTTTATAACATAGTAATAAGTGATATAAAAGGAATAATAAACTTGAAAAAAAAGGTTCTTAAGAATGTATAAATAAAATTTATTTTATTATTCAGGATATTAAAGAACGAACGGGTCAAGTCGGACACGATGTAAGGGGTTTCTTATCTCACTTTTAATCCCGTGAGATTTCCATTGTTCACCACTTACTTATTGCTTGTTGTGTATTTTGTACAACCATTTGATATATATTATCATGATTCCCTTTATATTCAATGTATTCTGTGATTCATTTGGTGGTTATTGACTATTGTTTATACGACTTAATTGATTACAACGAGGTAATGGTTAATTACACAATATCATTATTATCTTAAGTTGTTAATACTTAATTATCAGATGGGAAATCATTATCATCCATATCCATGATTCTTAAAAATGTATTACAAAATAGTGATACCATTTACTAGACTATGGGTTACATTCATTTTTACCCTTAAATGTTTTTAAAGGAATCTTTCTGTCGTTTTCCAAACACGGTACTTTTTGACCTTTTCGATAAATTTAAGTTAAGAATGATTTTTTATCTTATACAGAGAGTCCGAATAATTTCCACCATTGTAACATCTTCAATGCTTCCATTACAAGATTATAAGAATATTTTCGAAATAAATGTTTTCTTATAATTATGTGACTCTTAAATGATTTCAAAATAAAATGAGATATTTCTCTAAAAAGGGTTTTGATTTTATCTATGTCAACATCCATTGATGGATTTTAAGTTTATTTGAAGTTGATTTATTATGATAAAAAACATCCATATTGTATTGAAGGTTTTGTGATATGTTTGACTTTGGATGTGATATTTTTATACCATTCATTGTTTATGGATAAAGTATTGACATTTTGAATGCTAGTTTTAATAAGAATGTTTATGTTATATTTCAACCTTTTCATATGAGGAATGTATTAGACTTAGTAAGTGACGTGTGGATCCCGCTATAGCTCCTCAAGGCATCTGTAGGTCTCATGAGACAACTAGACATGTAATTGGCCGAGGCCCTTTCCCAATTTGATATATGGTTTTGGACGAGGCCTTAATCATTTTTAGACTTTTTTATCGAGGCCTTGAAAAAATGTTTTAGAATATCTGGCATTATACATTCCCTCGTTATGAAAATTATATTGATGGTTCATGTGGTCATTCGACTAGTTGAATACCCATGATATGTTTTATTATGTCATTATTTACTTAGCTCACATTCTAACCATAAAAGTATTCATGTTTAATATTTTTAATGGAATGTGATTTCAATTATTCACCATTCTTAATATTTATGTTATATTCCGCTGTATTGCTTACCCTTAATGAGAATTTGGGCTCACCCCTTTCTTATGTTTCATTTTACCAAGAATTCAAGAAGTTTATTATGATTTATATGAAGGGTTATGCTAAAGGGAATAATGGAGTTCTCAAATAATTGTTTATGATGTGTTTTATGTTTGAAATATTAATGTAATGTTAATATATGTAATATATTTTCCAAGACTGATAAATTGATCGGTCCTTCGGGACTTGATTCCTTTTAATCATACCAATGTATTAAAATAATGCACAGAATCTGGGTATCTAGGGTCGGTGGGTTACATGGGGGCATTTTGTTTCCCTCCTCTCCAGTCCTATCTGGCGTCAACCTGACTCGCTAGGCGATATTGAGGACATGCCCCCAGAAAGGGTTACGGTCAACGTGGCTGACATAGTGGGAAAGGAGGACGAGCTGTAGTTTTTTTATGTATACTTACCATGTGAGGGTGTTCCACCACTTTTGGACCCATCGTGGAGGATTACTCATCAGTAGAGGAACCTCCTAGGTATCCCTGCTCCCACCGAGGAATTGGTACTAGGTAAGAATGCCAGTAAGGGAAAAGAGAACATCGGAGCTGTCATGTACTCCGACCCCTCCGAATCAGTGCAGACGATAGAGGAGGACCCCGAGAAATACATGATGCACCATCAACATGCTGAGAAAAAGAGTTTGGTCAATGAAATCCTGGCTGAACGCGCTGTTGAGTGACGACCTGACTACGAAAATCCTAGGCCAGTACTGCAGGGGTAGGAACAACTTCCCCTCAGCGAGCTGCCCCCAGGAAACCCTGATCTTTCCGCTCATATGGACATGGTTAAAGATGGATCTCATGGAATGAGGATGCGTTATGTATCATTAAAACCTCCCGAACGGGACGACAATCCAAGGAATCCATCCCGGGTTCCCCAGCTGTCCTGTAGGCCGCTCCACCAGCCGCTCCACAAGCCGCTGAGCATGTCTACCATGTTGAGGAACCCGGAAACATGCTCGTGGTTAGGTATCTGTGTCAAGACAGGGACCCCCACCTAGATAATCCTATGGTGGCGCTCATTTCCCTCATTGAGGTGTAGGAAATGTGACAGGGGGCAATCCCACCTGATGGAAAGCCATATCCGGTGTGGGTGGATGATATGCTGGCACCTACGGGTTTCGGGAATCCTACCTTCTCCCCCATTAACGGGACAGAGGACCCACCGACGTACCTGGCCCACTTTAACTAAGGGTGAGGGCCCATGTTAGGAACTCCAACATAGCAGGAGGCTGCCAAGCTCCACTGCTTTGTTCATACACTAGAGGGGCCGTAATTCGTCTAGTACAGCCAGCTCACCATTGGATCTGTGACCAGCTTGGAGGACATTTTCAAGCAATTTCTCTACAAGTTAAGCTATACCACCTAGAAACCCAGAATCACATACCTCTTCAAGTGCAATAAAAGACCTGATGAGAGAGTTGCTGACATTTGTTTCCCAGTGGAAGGGCCTTACATACTCCCTTGACATGCCTCTGACTCAAGAGAAACTACAGACGATGTGTGTAGGGAACATCAAGATGGAACTCATTCCTTCTCTGATCACCCAGAACTAACCTAGTGGATTCCGAGATTTCTCTGACAAGACTCAGCGCTTGATGAGTCCATGTACCAGGCCAGCCAGGCATGTCTGTTGCCCCCTGTAATCCCAGCAAGGAGAGCTTCCAGAGGTGAGCCCACCATTGTGGCCCACATAGAAGCCCCCATGCCATTAGAATTTATACCAGTAGCACTTCCCTCGTAGCCTCACAGAGGCCCTCCACCTCAGGCACAGCCTCCGGCTCAACAGCATCCTCAGAATTGGCGAGCGCCTCCGCGAAATGTGCCACCACCACCCAGGTGGGACCACCAGGCTTCGCCTCCTCGATGGGCCCCTCATGCTCATCATCAGGTCCATGGTCCAAGGGACCCCTTTCTGGAAAAAAGACACTGGACTTAATCGTTCAGGGAGAATCAGGTCCCCAGTTACTTCCGTAGAACCCTAGAGCAGGGGATTGTACGCTAGCCTAAGTGCAAAAAGCTGGAAGAGGTAAATCTCACTGATCGCCTCAATTAAGGCCCCTATCATTGTGTCTTGGGGCACACCCACAAGAAGTGTTATGGTTTTATATACTAGCTCCATGACCAGTTCTATAACAACATAGTCAGGTTGTGCCCATCCCCAACACAAGTGGCGGATGTCTTTGAAAGGTTAGACAGTGGTAGCCACAGCGAAGGTGAATGGAAGAAGGCTTCCAACCGTGGGTCCTAGAGGTATGAGGACTGGATGGCTCGCAAGATAGTTTCTCACGACCATGGTATCATCAGGGCACACCTGAATCAGTCGGAGACTTTTGATGTTGCGGCCACCACTTCTGCATCATTATCTCAGCTGGCCTCTTCCCAGAAGAGCAAGCATCAACGACACAAGAATAAACATTGTGCCCCACCAATTCCATCATCATCCCACACTCCCAATGACTTCATGCCCCATGAGATGGGGTTCCCTACCAGAATCCGCCCAGTGGTGGTTGACTCTTCAAATGACAGTCAAGGTTACGCATCAGTTAATAGCGTGGAGTTGGTAAACCCATATGTGACTCCCGTAGAGGGGGAGCACCAGGTGAACCTCCCCAACGTCCCCAGCCAATGCCAACTTCAGTGAAACCACAACCATATGAGTCATCAGGGTGCATCAGTTGGCACATCTAGCCATGACATGCATGCCACTGAGACTAGAAAGTAGGCCCAACACAGAGCTCAACACGCGCAGCCTCTTTATCTGGTGTCGCCAGGATCGTATCCACCACCATTTGTGATACTGGATTAGGTAGAACTACCTCGTCCAGACCGATGCCAGCCTTTTCGAACTATAGGCCGACTTTAGTTGTCCGGTCCTTATTCGGCAGCTACTCTTTAGGCTTCGACTAGCGAGCAGCGGGATATTCCTAGAACCAGTCAGCCGCCGTTCAAACCGGTAGGGCCTACCATGCCTCTAATTCCAGAGTGTCCTTCTATAAGCATAAGTTTGCACCTAGCATAGAAGTATGATTTTTTCAAGAACCTCTTCAGCATCCCAGTGAGTCTTTCCATCCTTGAAGCCCTTCGCCTATCATCGGATATGTGCGAGGCCCTCACTGTGGCTTTAAAAATCCCCCTCCAGTTTGAGATGGAGGTATCAGCGGTAAACGCCTTTCGGATGAAGCCGTCAAGAATGCCTAATTCCATGAAATCATTTTGTTCTCTAAAGAATAATAAGTCTCTCCCATATAGGGGCACATCTGCCCATTGTACATCACCAAACAATTTAACTGTGTGGAGGTTCGTCGCTATCTCGTTGACACTGGCTCTTGGATCAACCTTATCCCGACGCAGACACTGCGGAAGCTTGAATTATTCCAAGATGACCTGAATCCCTCCGATTTAGGAATCCAGTGATATGAAAGGATAGAGCAGACCCTGGTCAGTAAGATCCATTTGATGATCTAGTTAGGTGTCCTAGTTTCCAGTACCGAGTTTATAGTGGTCTCCCAAGACACCGCGTACAATGTGTTGATGGGAAGACCATGGATCCACCTGCACCCGGTGGTCCCCTCATAGTATCACCAATGCCTCACGTACTCCCTTAATGGTCGACCATGATGTGAACATTGGGTGAAGGTGGAGCAAGGAAAATCAGATTCTGGAAAGTGAGGTTGAGCCAGCCACAATCACAAATGACCCCTAGGGAGGTCTGGATGACGCCTACGTCTTTCCGATCCATTGATTAGATGCCACAACCCATGAAATGGGGAAATTCTTTGTTTTCTATGGTACAAGAGGAAGGAATATTCCCATGTCCAAGTGATGGAGAAAAATAACATTGTACTCCTAAACAATCTAGGCTCTGTTGAATCCGGAGCCTCCTACCCCCAAACGGTATCGGGATGTTGGTCCCCTGGCAACGACAGTACGTCATACTTGTCTGTTCCACCGGGCTAGGATCAATCAGATCAAACCGATGCACCACTATTGATTTTATATCATCAATCATGGCCCCATGAGATGAAGAAAAGATGGGAATGGATCGACTTCGTTCATCGCTATGGTCTCAGTGGCACGTGAATCATCTGATATGTTGTACACTACTGTCCAGGCTGGTACCAGCCTCCCATCAGGGTCTTCCAGCCCAGAGGATGCTCCTCCTGCAGGGAAATTGTCCCCCACATGTGAAGAAGAGGATATGGAGGGATCTCCCCCAACCTTTGAAGAAGGCGTTTCTCCACGGTTGATGAACTGGTACATGTGATCCTAGGTAGCGAGGCAGATCGGAGACCCACATTGATCAGTGCTGCCATGTCTCTCGAGGAGAAGTAGCGATACATGGATTTCATGAAGAATCAATGTGATGTATTTGCATGGAGTTATGATGAGATGAAATGACTAGATCCTTAGGTAGTCATCCACTGCCTCGATCACATGACAAATCATCCTGGGTTCAAGCAGCCTCCTAGGAAGATGCACCCTTCTCCCGGTGCCATTGTCGGGGCCAATGTTTAAAAGTTCATCAGAGCCAACATCATCAAGGAGTTACAGTAACCCAAGTGGCTAGAAAACATCGTTCCAGTCAGGAATAAGAACTGAAAGTTCATTGTCTAAATCGACTTCTGAGATCTCAACTATCATTGTCTGAAGGATGATTTTCCCCTTCCACTGACAAATTTTTTTATCGATGTTATGGTTGACTTCCAAGCCCTCTCCATCATTGACGGTTACTATGGATATAATCAGATACAGATGGCCCATGAGGATGAATAATTCATAGATTTCAGGGAACCCCAAGGTAATTTCAATTAATTTCTTATTCCCTTCGGCCTAAAGAATGCAGGTGCCACATATCAGCGGGCCATGCCCCACATATTCTAGACAATCCTCGGGAAATTGGTGGATGCTATGTGGACGATCTGGTGGTCAAATCTCACCAGCTTTAGGACCATATCAAGGACCTTGAGAAAGTTTTCGACAGCCTTCGTTCACTCCACTTGAAGATAAACTTGTTGAAATGTGCCTTTGGAGTCATCTCTGAGAAGAATCTTGGCTTTGTTGTTAGGTACCAGGGCATCGAGATCGACCTAGAGAAGATCAATGCAATCAACCAGATGCCTTCCCCGAGTGATATTCAGGAGCTTCGAGGTTTTTCAAGGAAACATATCCTACATACGCCGATTCATTGAGAATCTGGCCGAAAAGTGTAATCCCTTTTCTTAGATCATGAATAAAGGCTCCTCCTACGAATGGGACGAAGACTGCAAGACCGCGTTCAAGGAAATTAAGCAGTATCTTCTCCAACCTCACGTCGTAATGCCACCCATCTCTAAAAAGTCACTGATCCTATATTTGACTACACCAGAATGATCTATCATCACCATTCTTCTCTAGAAGAACAATGATTGGATGGAAAAAAGTCTCTAATACCTCAACTACATGATCTTCTATACGGAGAACTGATACTCCCTCATCGAGAAGAGCTTCATAGCACTGGTATTTGCAGTGGAAAAGTTGCGACACTACTTGAAGCACCGTGAGGTACAAATGGTGTCTCAGATAGACCCGTTGAAGTGAATTATGAACCACCCAATGTTTACCAGCTGAATAGCACAGTGGATAGTAACCCTACAGTATTTTGACATCATGTTTGTTCCCCTGAAATCCATCAAGGGACATGCATTGGAAGAATATTTTTATGCATATCCGACCTTCGTGGACCAGTACCTAGACTTAGATTTTCTGATCCAGTTCCTCCACCATGAAACCTAGTTAGATTCAAGAATGATAAACTTTTTAGTTTTTGGGAGAAGCCAAGGACTCTCTTTCAGATCCAGGAAATGACCCTGAGAGAAATTCTTTCCTTTTGGAAGATACAACAAGAGCGAAACAATCACCTATGGATATTATAGGAAAACCCAAAAGATTATTCTCATGTATCATTTTTGGGTCCAATGGAATTCATAGGTATAGTAGGATTAATCCCTCTCAACGGAATCAGTGCATAGTGTCTTCAAGCATCTGGAGACACCTCTTGAGAGGTGGGTGAAACTCGTGAAATATTTATTTAATTATTCTTCCAAGAGATGATGGGATGTTATCACATAGGAAAGGAATCATAGGGATATGTCATGGGAAGACTTTCAGGAATCCTTCTATTATTATTATTATTTTCATGTGACGCTGAGGGTCGACCGATCCTAGGAGTTTATACACCTGGAATAGGGCACACATTCTATAATGGACTATTCCACTTGGTTTACTGAGCTTCAGCATTTTTCACCTATTCTGATGGGTGATGACATATGAAATGATTGAATATTTGAGGATAGTCTCTGGTTAAACATATTACCACATATGAATGTAGTCAAATATCATTTGGTCTATGCTATCATGAATCCAGCGCTGATCACCTAGAACAATCTATGGGAAGCTCATGGTGCGAGCCAAGGCGGTTCCATATCAATTTGTAGTACTATATCAACTGGAAAGTAGAATCATTGTCTAGATTTCTCTCTTGATTATAGTACCAGTCAAAAACATTCTTCTGTTAAACAGGTGATGTGATACCAGTATGATAGGCTGGGGAAAACGAGACCCTTGTTCCCAAGGGACCTAGTTGAATGCCGAGATTGTGGAAAAATTTTCCATCTAAAATGCGTCTATATGATGTATCCAATAGTGGCAAGTGGGAGAGGTTTTGTACAGACTCCATGTGTAAGAGGAAGGTTATTAGCTTCACACTATTCTATAAACTAGAATCCATTAGGGCTTTCTGGCGAAGGAGGTGGTCGTGGCCATGGTAGACAGACCCCAGGATCCCAGCGACAACAGGGTGGGTCAACTTAGGGTAGACATGTAGTGTCTTAGGGCAGTGGTGCATGTCAGACTTCTGCAGTTCAACAGAGCCAATAAAATTAGTATCTTGGACCTTCTATAGTCATATGTACTATCATAGTCACCTCTTTTTTATCTTCTACACTATTCTACATTGTTTCTTCACATTACATTATATCTGTGGTCGTTGTGGAAATCCTTGGGATCTATGTTTATACTTCTTCTAATGTTATGACGCTATAATCCCGTGTAGGTATTAGAATGAAAGGTGTACTTCAGTGAAAGGAGTTCCCCCTTTAGATTGGTGGGTGTCATATTCTAGGAATCATCTTTGGCTTAGAGATGATGTGCTTTGATGTCATTTTTAGAATGGATTGTTTGGTTTATTTTTTAGCCTTTATTGATTTCTATTGTTACATGATGAGTTTCACGTCACCATAGTGTGATGAGTTTTTACATATGGGTGATTGGGATGTTTATGCGATCCGAGATGGACCCAATCATTGTGGGCTAGGCAGGATGGAAACCCCCATTGTGAGTTTATATTTGGATGTCTAGTGAACAAGTCAGGTGTATTTCAGCCTTATGGTTAAACATTTTGGGGATGTTTTTGTGTATGACTTTTCAGGCATAACTCTAGTCAGGGAGGTGGAGTTCACTATCAATTTTGTTCCATGAGCCGTACCAGTATCTATTCCTCCTTACAAGATGGATACAACAGAGTTTCAAGAGCTTAAGAGGAACCTAGAAGACCTGGAAGCTAAGGGGTTAATCTGACCAAGTACTAATAATTAGGGTTTCTAAGTCCTTTTCATGAAATAAGAGGTTGGTACCCTTAGGATATTTGTGGAATATTAGAAACCATACCATTTGGTGGCTAAAAACTATTATCTCTTCCCACAGATAGATGACTTTTTCGATCAACATTGAGGTGCTCAAGTGTTCTCGAAGATTTACCTAAGGTTAGGACATCACCAGATATGTGTTAGATTGGGAGACATAACTCATACATCCATTTTTAGAAGGTGTGGTCTCTAAAAGTACATGGTTATGCCGTTTGGTCTCACGAATGGTCAAACTTATTTTGTGGAACTAATTAACTGATTGTTCCATCCTTACCAACATTATTTTATGGTGGTTTCATGGATGATATCTTTGTGTATTATCAAAATTGGCAAGACCATTCCAAACATCTTGAGAACATTTTTAGTACACTGATATAGAATCTGTTATATGATATGCTTGACAAAATCCATTTTTGGATTGATTAGATTCTTTTCTTGGGTCACGTCATCTTAGAAATTGGAGTGTAAGTGGACCTAGAGAAGTTGAGAGAAGTAGTGACCTATGAGTAGTCGATGAATGAGGTTGAGGTAAATAGTTTCTTAGGTCTAGCTTGCTACTAAAATAATTTTATACCAGACTGCTCATGCATAGAAGTGACAATAATAGGCTTGACCATGAAAGGTGTAAAGTTTTAATGGTCAGATTTTAGTAATGCAGCTTTTTATGAGTTGAATGAATATTTAACTTTTACGACGATACTAATATTTCCAGAGTTTGTAATGTGGTACATCGTGTATTGTGATTCATTAGGTATTAGGCTGGTAGAAGTTCTTATACATGGGGATCGAGTTGTTGCATATGGGTCTCACCTATTGAGGCCACATGAGAGGCATTAACTAATGCATTATCTCGAGTTAGCGGTAGTTGTTTCATGACATGCGATGTTGGGGAAATTATATTTGGGAGTATATTTTGTGGTGTGAACAGACCTCATAAGTCTAATATAAATGATTACTCATCATTATTTGGATTTGAGACAATGAAATTGGGTGAAATACCTTCAGTCGTTCAATTTTGAGTTTGCATGTATTCCTGGAAAAGGCAATGCAGTTGTCGATGCCCTGTGTAGGTGGACTCAGATACAAGCAGTGCAGGAGGCCAGTGGTGGGAGATAGCTTATGGCTTTGTTCTTTGAGAAGAATTTAGAGTTGCAAGAAAATCAAGGGAAAAATTACATTTTATATTTAGTTGTTACTTTTATTCTACTGAATAGAGTGAGGGTGAGATAACTATCATATCACGAAGGCCTAGTTCTACGATAGAGTGTGGAAGGAGTGGACACTCCTCTGGGTTGGCCGATAGGAAATGATGAAGTTCTGTGTATCAATTGAAATTTGTGGGCTCTATGGGATATACATGAGGAGATGATGTTGGAGTTTCATGATTCTGCTTGAGAAGTGCATCCCAAAGTCACCCAGATGTACCATGACTTGCGCCATTAGTGATGGTTGTCGGCTATGAAGAGATAAGTAGCTGGTTTTGTTACGATGTGTTTCACCTATCAACTAGTGAAGGAAACAAATCATCAGTAGGTTGGGCTTTTATTGTAGATACCCATTCTTATATGGAAATGGGATGATGTTGCAATGGATTACATGACTGGGTTATCGAGAATGCCTAGATGCCACAATGTTGTGTGGGTCCTAGTTGATAGGCTTATGAAGGCTTCTTACTTCCATTCGATCAAGGAAACCTTCAGTGTTGATGAGATCAGAAAGATGAATATCTAAGAGGTGGTATGAAATCATGTGGTTACTCATTATATATTTTATGATAGAGATTCCTGCATTACATCTCGTTTCAATAAGAGTTTTCAGAGGGTGCTGGGTACACAAGTTCTTATGAGCACAACATACTACCCTCAGACGGATGGCCATTCAGAGCATACGATAGAGGTGCTAGAGGACATGTATCATGCATGTGTCATGAAGTTTGGGGAATCATGGGATAATAATTTACCTCTGATTGAGTTCGTATATAATAATAGATTTCAGGATACTATTTATATGGATCCATATAGGATTTATATGAAAGGTTATGTCGATCATATTTTTGTTGGCTAGAGACATGTGAGGAATCTATGCTAGGACCATGTCTCATGTAGGAGACTTCTCAGTATGTCCACTTAATTTAGAGATATATGGATACTGCACAGTCTCATAAAAAATATTATGCCAATCACGGCAAACAACCTCTAGAGTTTGAGGTCGGGGATCGATTTTTCCTATGTGTCACACTGAGGTTTGGAAACTAGAGGATTAGGAGACTGGGTAAACATTCACCAAGATATATCAGTCTGTTTGAGATTTTGGAGTGAGTCGGGTTAGTTTCCTATCTGTTATACTTACCTAATAGGCACTGAGCCTTGCAAGACGTCTTCTTTGTATATTAGCTATGCCTCTATCACTCAGACTCGTCTCACATTTTTCAACCCAAAGAGGTTGAACATTAGGTTGATGCATTCCTTGAAGAGAATCTGATTCGCATAGTTTACTAGAGAAAAATGGTTCTCTGAGGCTAGTCAGTTCCTCTTTTGGGGGTGTTATGGACGTATAGACGAGTACACGATGAGACTTGGGAGAGGGAGGCTGACATACATTCTTAGTGGCTAGAGTACTTCTCTGAAATTCCTTCACGACCCTTGGAAGTGAAATTCAGAGAAAAATTATGGGGGGGGAGTTTTTATGAACCCAGTTCTTCTTTATGAGGTACAATTTCTTCTATTCATTTTCATTTGACTATTTTTGAGAAAAAATGGAAAATAGATATGTACTATAATTATACCATCACACGGGCTAATTTAGGGTTACATGCCATGTAATATTAAGTACATGTTTTGTATTTTGGTTGTGTATGAAATAAATACATGGAATGTGGGCATGTCGAAGTGGAAAAGAGTAAAATCAAATAATCTCTGTTTACTTCTTGGTATACGCCATGTATCCATGTTGGCTAGTTCAAGAAAGTTATTCATCAGATGCCAGTTTCTAAATAAACAATAAAATGACATATAGGCCATGAATATGGACATACAAACCTTTTACTTTGTGTTTTTTACTTAAAACATCTAGTATCCTCGTTCATCTGTCATTTAAAAAAAGGATCCCCTAGGGAACTCAAGAGGAACACCGGAATGTCATCCTCATCCCAATTGATCATCCAAACTCTGTTTCGATCACCTTTAGTCTCATTATAACCCAATAAGTGAGTGCTAGGTTACTCCTGAGATGTTCTTGGTGATTTTTGATCGGTACTATGTTATTAAGGGATTAGTGAATATTATGTTTTCATATATCTCTACCATTCTAGCTTGAATTCGAAGTCGAGGTTGGACGAGAAGGATCATACTACGATGAGGTAGGTGATCTCATTCCAATCGTTAATTGTAGAGATGTTTTTATTTGTCATTGTGTCGCACACTCAATTATAGGGAGTCTCCTTGAAATGAAATTCACCCTTGTAATTACCTAACTTGGATCTACTAATTAATTCAGGGAATTAAATCATTTTGAGCTTTTTTGTTTGATTAATGGGCCATCATGTGGGTGCATTTTCATTGGTTAACTTTTGTATGGTAGTTTCAGCCTAGGATTTCTATGGGGATGCCTTCTTTTCCATTTTAGTGATGTGTAACGCCCCGACCACATTTACCCATATTCGGTGCATTATTACATAACATTGGCATGATCACAAGAAAGATCAAATCTCGAAAGACCGATTGGTTTAGTAGCCTTGGAAACACTAGATATATTCATAAAGTTTTACATTACATAATGAAGTGAAAAGATACTACAACAAGATATTGTATCCATAATCCATACTATTATCCCCTCATAATATCCCTGTAGGTCATTCATAATTTACTTCTTCACATCCTGGGAAAAATAAAACATAGAAAAGGGGTGAGCTCAATTGCTCAGTAAGGATAACAATATAGCAGAAACCTTCATAAATAAGAATAAAAATTTAAGGCAGTGTATAACTAAAACAAAATCCTTTTAAACTTGAACATCAACATAGTATGATAAAAAATGAAATAATTCCATTTACATATTCACATGGATATTCTACTAATCGAATAATCACATGCAATATCAATAACTGCTTTCATAATGATGGAATGCATAATGCCAGACTATCATAACCACATAGCCAAGGACTCGTGCCAAGACTACAAATATGATTTTGTCAAGGCCTTATGCCAAGACACTAGTTTGTCTCATGAGACCTACCGATGCATCGAGGAGCTATAGCGGGCTCCACCCGTCGCATATTAAGTCCAATGCATTCCCATATGAAAAGGTTTAAACATAACATAATCATTATTTTTAAAACTATCACACGAAATGTAAATACTTCATCCATAAACCATGAATGGTAAAAAAATAACACATCCACATTCAAACATATCACAAAACCTTTAATACAATATAGAAGTTTTGTTTCATAATAAATCAACATCAAATAAGCATAAAATCCATCAAAGGATGTTGACATAGATGAAATAAAAACTCTTTTTAGAGAAATATATCTTTCTATTTTGAAATCATTTAAGAGTCATATATTTATAAAAGAAAACATTTTCTTTGAAAATATTCTTATAATCATGTAAGGGAAGCTTTGATGATTTTATAACAGCGGAAAATAGCCGCACCCGCCGTATATGTTAAAAAAACATTCTTACCTTAATTTTGTCGAAAAGATTAAAAAGCACCTTTTTTGGAAAACAATGGAAAGATTCCATTATAAACCTATTATAAAAAGTCAAACAAGGGTATAAATGACTTTAACCCATATTCTAGTAAATAGAAAAAATGTTTTGAAATTCATTTTTTAAGAAACATGGATGTGGATGATAAAGAGATCTCAGTAGATTATTACGTATAAACAACCTCGGATAATGAATAGATTGCGAAATAATCCCTTACCGTGTACTTTTCCTTGGTTGGGGTAGGTTAAACTCCTGTATAATGGTAAAATAATTGTTATTAAATTATAATAGAATATGATATCATAAATGATCTTTTAACATTGATTTGTTAATAATATCTTAGTATTATTGTCGTTTCGGGTGTTAACTTACTCGTTTTCTTTGATATGTTTAGTTAGGTAAGCCAGGTTTGTTATGGATAGGATGTATCTTATTCATATCCAGAATGATATCAAGTCTTTAAACATTATTTTTAAATCATCAAATGATAATTATAGTTGAATGGATACGATGGAGAATCAATCTCATCGCGTTCGTGGAGACGGTAGTCCGTACGTACGTACGAGTGACAATATCATTCTTTTGATATTAAAATAATATATAATTTGGATGGTTAAACATATATACAGAATCATTATCATGTTATATTTATTATTTAAATGAGTTACATATCATTATTATACCCATCCAAATAATAATTTATTGAATAACAATTACACCACGACGTGGATACAGTTAGCCGTACGTACGGATGTATGGTGACATGTTATTCAAAGGATGGATAGAATACTGAATATGGTTGTACCATATTTATAATAACATCACATTATATATATGAAACTGGAGTTATTATTTTAGAATGCTAATAACAAAGAAGGAAGAAGTGGAAGAAGAAATGAATTTGAAAAAGGGTGGTGAAAACATTATCTCTTCTTCGGGTTCTTCCTTTTGATTTGATCAAAAGGGCTCTTAGGTTGGATTTATGACTAAAGTAAGGCCCCTAGGTTGTATTGAGGGAAGTTTAGAGAGTATTGGGGCAGAGATTTTCTGATAAAAAAGGCTTTGAAGGTGTGAGTTAATGAGAAGGGAGAGTTCCCTTTTATAAGAGGGGTGAGGGGCACCTTTGGAAAAGCATGAAATATTATTTTATAATAAATTCATATTCGGTTTCTAATGGCTCGAAAGTGTAGTATTTAAAGTTTAAGGTGGTTATAGGACGAAAACCACTCAAACAATTGAATTTAGACAGTTTTGGGTTACTATATTAACCTTATCATTAAGTATTAACTCTTAGTTAATTAGTTTCACTTTTACAATGTCTCTTTGTATTTTTATATTATATGGTTAATAAACTTACTATATACATCCACGAAACCCCCAAGTGGTCCATTACAGATACACCTATCATGATATACGTCTCTTGGCCGATCCTTAGATTTGTAAGAATTAAATATCAATTAATAATATAATATTTGTTTTAAAAACTCTTTTATTTCAATTTTGACACTATTCAATAATAGATTTTTTTGAAAATCATAACAGAATGATTACTTCAAAAAAAGTCAATTAAATCAATCATAATATGTCATATGATCCTATAAAATTAGTTTAATTCATTAGAAGTCCCATTTTATATTTATTTTGGTATTTATAATCTCAATTATTTTATGTTTTCACTATTATGGTAATTACTGCATCATCATTGTGTCATAAATAAATTAAATTATTTATTGTCTAAAAATTATAAATAAAATATCATTATGTATGAAATCGTTTTATCTTTCTAATTAATATTTACAATATAATATATATTATTTATAACCCTATATTAAAAATGTTTTAGTAAATAAACATTGATTTAAACTCTTTTAACTCTTCTTTGAATTAAATAATAATAAATGTCCTAATCTATTTCAAGTGGCACTAAATGATAATATTTTATTCCTAAGGTTGTTTTTGTGGAGATACATATGTCCAATAGAATTAGGACATGTGTTTGGGTAATATTAATATCATTTTTACCCTTAATTGCCCTATTTACTTTTAACCGTGGTAAATAAAAATAAAAAAGTTACTATTGATCAAAAATTATTTTCTTCTCATTGAACCACATTTTACTCCTTGATATTAACCATGTGTTTCGGATTTTTGAAATTCCAATCACAGAAGCGGTAAAATTATGTTTTATGAAAAATTCAGTTTTTTAACTACCACTTAGTAGTTTCACTATTTAATCAAAAATTGAAGTTTTTCAGAACAATGCCAAACTTTCACCCTAAGCTATAATTGATATTCCGAATTAAAATATGATCTATATTTTAAAAAATTCCAAACATAAAAGTTTCATTAATGAATTTTATAATTAATTCCCGCTGTCACAACAAATAGCGTGTTTTTAAGAAACAATATATATCAAAAGATTGACAATTGTTTATGTCCAATTTCAAAGTGAAATTAATTATAATGAACACCATTGGATAAAATAGTAAAAATATATTATAATTATACTTTAAAACCACTAAATAATATAATTTATCATTATAAATTATTTTGATTAAAAAAGTTGTTTTTAAGTATTTCTCACTATTCATAAAAATTGGACGTTCTCAGAAAAATACCAAAAATTCAACTTAGGATAATTTCGATATTATGAATCTAAAAATGAAGTCCATTTTGAAATATAAAATATATATAATTTCAAAAATTAGGTATTAATATTCATAATGGCTAGTTTGATCGGTTGTGGTGTGTGTTAGAACTCGATGTTGCGTACAACACACGCTATTACATTATTCAAAGGGAAATGTACCGTAGAAGCTTGGGGTGTTAGATTTTCCCCTCCTTCAAATAATTTCGTCCTCGAAATTTCTAGAATACTACCACATGAAAATACTTGGGTGGTTCTTCATCATAAGTTCCTCGGGGTCCCATGTTGCCTCTTCCATCTTATGGTTTCTCCACTAGACTTTTACCAGACGAGTCGTCTGGTTTCTCAGTACTTGTTATCTCGTATCAAGAATCCTGACGGGCTCTTCGCAATAAGACAAATCGGGTTCCAGTTCTAATTCCTCATAGGCGAGTACATGCGTTGGGTCAGGCATGTATTTCCTCAATAGAGATACATTGAACACATCGTGAACTTTGGAGAGACTTGGCGGCATTGCCAATCCGTAAGCTACAGCCCCAATTCGTTCTAGAATTTCGAAAGGTCTGATGTACCTGGGACTCAATTTACATTTCTTACCAAAACTTATGACTCCCTTCCATGGAGATACCTTCAAGAAAACATGATCATCAACTTGAAATTCCAAATCCTTCCTTCAATTATCGGTATAGCTCTTCTACCTACTTTGAGCTTCTTTAATGTGATTTTGGATTACCTTCACCTTTTCCATCGTTTCCTCCACCAGTTCTGGGCCTACAAGTTTTATTTCACCAACATAATCCCAACAGGTTGGTGTACAACATATCTTTCCGTATAATGCTTCATATGGTGCCATCTGAATACTCGAATGGAAGCTATTGTTATAGGAAAATTATACAGGAGGTAAATATTGATCCCACATACCCTGAAAGTCAAGTGAGAAGGATCTCAACATGTCTTCTAAGGATTGAATAGTTCGTTCTGATTGTCCATCTGTTTGAGGGTGGTAGGCAATGCTCAAATGAAGTTCAGTATCCAAGGCTTTCTGAATAATTTTCCAGAATCTTGAAGTAAAAAGGGGATCACGATTAGAAACAATCGATAGGGGTACTCCATGAAGTCTCACAACCTCATCAATGTATAGTCTTGCTAGACGTTCTAGTGGTAGATCTTCTCTTATAGCAAGAAAATGTGCTGACTTGGTAAGACGATCAACAATAACCCATATTGCATCATTCCTTCTAGGAGTCTTTGGTAGCCCCATGAAAAAGTCCATCGTAATATTGTCCCATTTCCACTCTGGTATGGGAAGAGGTTTCAATACTCAACCAGGCTGTTTCCTTCCTGCTTTCACTTGTTTACAAACCATACATCATGACACAAAATCAGCAATCTCCCTCTTCATGTTGTCCCACAAAAAATGTTCCTTCAAATCACTATACATTTTTGTGCTCCCAGGGTGTATAGAGAAATTGTAACTATGAGAATCATCCAACAATTTTCTTTTTAGATCAGGTATATCAGGAACACAATGACTCTTCCCGAATTACAAAATTCCTTCTTCATCAAAAAAGTCTCGCAATCTCCCATCATTCACAGCTTTAATTTTCTTGTGAAATTCTTCATCATCAGTCTCAAAACACTTAATCCTTTCTATTAAAGATGGTTTGGCAACCATTTGAAAAAGCATTGATGTTTCACTTTACCTGGTTATTCCCATGTACATCTTCACTAGATCCATGAAAAATGGATCCCTTTCAATTCTCATATTGTTCATAACACCATGATTTTTTCTTCTCAAAGCATCTTCCACCTTGATTGCTTTCCCTAGGTGGTAGTGTATCATATAATCATAATCCTTGAGTAATTCAAGCCATCTCCTTTGCCTCGTGTTGAGTTCTTTTTGTGAGAAAATATACTTCAAACTCTTGTGATAAGTATAAATCTCACATTTTTTACCATAGAGGTAGTTCCTCTATATCTTCAAAGAAAAGATCATAGCTGCTAACTCAATATCATGATTATGATAGTTTTTCTCATGAATTTTCAACTGCCGTGATGCATAAGCAATAACCCTATCATTCTGCATAAGGACACAACCAAGTCCTCTCTTCGATGCATCACTATAAATAACGAACCCATCATTCCCCGATGGTAGAGTCAATATAGGAGAATTGACTAATCTTCTCTTCAGTTATTCGAATCATTCTTCACACTCTTTTGTCCAAACAAATTTAACCCCTTTACGTGTGAGCTTCGTTAATGGGTTTTCCAATCGGGCGAAATTCTGTTTGAAACGTCGATAATAACCTACCAGACCAATAAAACTGTGTACCTCAGTTATACTCGTAGGTGCTGGACATTCTTGGATTGCCTTGGTCTTAGAAGGATCAACAAAGATTCCATATTTAGAGACAATATGGCCAAGAAAAGAAATCTCATGAAGCCAGAATTCACACTTGCTAAACATCCCATATAATTCATGTATTCTCAGAGTCTTCAGGATAATGCACAAGTGACTTTCATGATCCTCGTAGCTTTTAGAGTATACCAAGATATCATCAATAAATACCACCACAAATTCATCGAGATATTCCTTTAAATCTCTATTCATCAGATCCACGAATACAGAGGGTGCATTAGTCAATTCAAAGGGCATTATAGTAAACTCATAATGCACATTCCTGGTTCGAAATGCTATCTTCGGAATGTCTTCCTTCTTTACACACAACTGATGGTATCCAGATCGAAGGTCAATCTTTGAAAAGTATTGAGCTCCATGCAGTTGGTCAAATAAATCATCAGTGCGAGGTAGGGTATACTTGTTCTTTATTTTTATGGCATTAATCTACCTATAGTTGATACATAACCTCATAGATTCATCTTTCTTTTTAACAAAAATAACAGGGTCTCCCCATGGAGAAACACTAGGTAGAATAAATCCCTTATTACTCAATTCCTCTAGTTGTTTCTTTAGTTCAACTAATTCTACAGTGGCCATTCTATAAGGGGTCTTCGATATAGGACATGATCCAGGAATTAAATCAATTCAATACTCAACTTCTCGTTATGGATGATGTCCAGGTAAATCTTCCGGAAACACATCTTCATATTCTTTCACAACAGTTACATCCTCTATTTGAACATTCCTTTCTTCACCCATAGTAATTTCATTCTCTTCCTCCCCAATAATTGAATTTAGTTGAGTTACTGGGGGTGGATCTAGATTAGAATTAGGTGGTGATGATTCTTCTCTAAAGATAAGGGGTTCCTTATCATCATCATGAAGAATCGTAACCTCTTTATTCTTACAATAAATCTTTGCATCATAGTCCGGAAGCCAGTCCATACCAAGGATTATATCAAACTCAATCATAGGTATGACGATGATATCAGCAGATAAAGAACATTTAAGTTCTCTAATGGGGACTGATTCACAAAACTATGTTGCAATGATACTTCCCTTAGGAGTTTTAACTGACAACTCCCTTGTTAAATCAAATTGGAAATATCAAATTCTCGTATAAAACTGGGAGGATATGAAACAATGTGATGATCCAGAATCAAATAATGCATTTTCTAAACATGAGGAAACCATTAAATTACCGGCCACCGCGTCTTTCGGAGCTTCTACCTCAGCAGTAGTGATAACAAATGCTTGGCCTTGATCCCTTGGCCTTTTCTGAGGTAACTTCCCCTGACGATTAGGGCATTCATTTTCATAATGTCCCATCTCCCTATAATTGTAGCATTGAACATTGGTAGCTTCATTCTTCCCTTTGCATTCACGAGCTTGGTGTCCTTTTTCACGACACTTGTAACAGACACCCATTCCCTTCAAGGAAGTACCGGGGTATTTCTTCCCACATTTACCACATGATGGATATTCAACCATTCCCTTCTTCCCTTTATTTCCATTCCCATATTTATCATCAGATCTCTTCTTCTCTTTCTTTTCTTTAAATTTATAAGAATTAGAGAATTCCATTTCTTTTTTGAAAGCACATGAGACAATGTCTTCATACGACGAGAAGGATTGTGAGACTAATGCTCGACAGATAAATGGTTTTAACCCATCAAAGAGATGATCAATCTTACTTCTTGGGTTACATATATAATCTCCAGCATACCTTGCTAACCTGGTAATTTTAGCCTCATACTTTGCAACATTCTCATCCTCATTTTGTCTCAAACTCAGAAATTTCCTTTCCATATCTGCTCGATGGTCACGAGGAATGTATTTTTCTAAAAACAGATCTTTGAACTCCATCCATTCAATATTTGATACTTCATCATCTTCCTTCGTGTTTTGAATCAATGACCACCATTGATCAGCATCTCCGGTGAGGCGGTAAACTGCCATGATAACTTTTTCCCTTTCACTACTCCCCAAAGCCTTAATATTTTCTCTAGAGAATTTATCCATTACTCAGATACTAAGGGATTTGTACTCCCATTGAAAGTTGGTGGTTGTTTCCTCATAAATCCATCTAACATTGATCCTCCACGCTGCGGATCTGGGTGCTCTATACAGGTAAGGATATTATTCATAACCTGAGTGAGTTGTCCCAGTATGGTGATTAGCTGATCGGCAATAGTTGCATCACCAGCTCCACTATAATTATCTTGATCAGGAGAGAAATCCCTACATGGAGTGCGTGCATTGATACGTTTTACATTTCTTTCACTAGGTGCCATTTCTAAACAATGGCATAAACTAGATCAGTTTATGAATCAAAATAAATAATTCCATACTTATAAAACACTTAACATAAATTGAACTATTTATGGATATAATCCATAATAATAAAAATGTTTTCTTTGAGGAATTATATACTCATAAACCTTTCATAATGATTTGTAATGAAAATGAGAGTTATCCTAAGCATATCCCCCGGGAGTGTCGTAACCAAGAGTGAATCAAGGCCCGTTGTCGTGCACCAGTTCCCGTTCGAGTCTAGCTCAAAGTTGTATTGTCAGGTTTTACCCCTAGGAACATCTATACCAGATCCGCCTCTACCTGCCCATATCCAGACAGCGATGTATTGCTCGGAAAACTCACAAAATCACTACAATACCAAAATTCTAGGATGTTCTTCTATACTAATCCTCAAAGTCCATCTTAGGTCTACGTGCTCTAATCAGAGTTTATCTAAATCTAGCTTCCAAGGTTTGTACTAAACTTCCTCTGATACCAACTGTAACGCCCCGACCCTAGTTACCCAGAGTCGGTGAATTATTACATAACATTGGCATGATCACAAGAAAGATCAAATCTCGAAAGACCGATTGGTTTAGTATCCTTGGAAACACTAGATATATTCATAAAGTTTTACATTACATCATAAAGTGAAAAACTACTACAACAACATGTTGTCTCTATAGTCCATATTATTATTCCCTCATAATATCCCTGCAGGTCATTCATAATTTACTTCTTCACATGCTGGAAAAAATAAAACATAGAAAAGGGGTGAGCTCAAATGCCCAGTAAGGATAACAATATAGAAGAAGCATTCATAAATAAGAATAAACATTTAAGGCTGTGTATAACTAAAACAAATGCCTTTTAAACGTGAACTTCAACATAGTATGGAAAAATAAAATGAAATAATTCCATTTACATATTCACATGGATATTCTGCTAATAGAATAATCACATGCAATATCAATAACCGCTTTCATAATGATGGAATGAAAAATTCCAAACTATCATAACCACATATCCAAGGCCTTGTGCCAAGACTAAAAATAAGATTTTGTCTAGGCCTTGTGTCAAGACAGTAGTTTGTCTCATGAGACCTACCGATGCATCGAGGAGCTATAGCAGGCTCCACTTGTCACATATTAAGTCCAATCCATTCCCATATGAAAAGGTTTAAACATAACATAAACATTCGAATTAAAACTAGAATACGAAATGTAAATACTTCATCCATAAACCATGAATGGTATAAAAATAACGCATCCACAGTCAAACATATAACAAAACCTTCAATACAATATAGAAGTTTTGTTTCATAATAAATCAACTTCATATAAGCGTAAAATCCATCAAAGGATGTTGACATAGATGAAATCAAAAGACTTTTTATAGAAATATCTCTTTATATTTTGAAATCATTTAAGATTCACATATTTATAAAATAAAACATTTTCTTTCAAAATATTCTTATAAGCTTGTAAGGGAATCTTTGACGATTTTATAACAGCGGAAAATAGCCGCACCCACCGTGTAAGTTAAAAAAACATTATTACCTTAATTTTGTCGAAAATGTTAAAAAGAACCTTGTTTGGAAAATGATGGAAATATTACTTTATAAACCGCTTATAAAAAGTCAAACAAGGGTATAAATTACTTTAATCCATATTCTAGTAAATAGTAAAAATGTTTTGAAATTCATTTTTAAGAAACATGGATGTGGATGATAAAGAGATCCTAGTAGATTATTACGTATAAACAACCTCAGATAATGAAGAGATTGCGAAATAAACCCTTACCTTGTACTTTTCCTTGGTTGGGGTAGGTTAACCTCCTGTATAATGGTGAAATAATTGTTATTAAATTATACAATAATATGATATCATATATGATCTTTTAACATTGATTTGTTAATAATTTCTTATTATTATCGTCGTTTTGGGTGTTAACTTACTCGTTTTCTTTGATACGTTTTGTTACTTAAGACATGTTTGTTATGGATAGGATGTATATTATTCATATCAAGAATGATATCAAGTCCTTAAACATTATTTTTAAATCATCAAATGATAATTATACTTGAATAGATACAATGGAGAGTGAATCTCATCGCGTTCGTGGAGACGGTAGTCCGTACGTATGTACGAGCGCCAATATCATTCTTTTGATATTAAAATAATATATAATTGGATGGTATAACATATATAAAGAATCATTATAATGTTATATTTATTATTTACATGAGTTACACATCATTATTA
Organism: Viscum album; assembly: GCA_963277665.1. NCBI lineage: Eukaryota > Viridiplantae > Streptophyta > Magnoliopsida > Santalales > Viscaceae > Viscum > Viscum album. Next base: position 1,287,232,815 of record OY728133.1, read on the forward strand.
TACCCATCCAAATAATAATTTATTGAATAACAATTACACCACGACGTGGAGACGGTAAACCGTACATACGCACGTATGGTGACATGTTATTCAAAGGATGGATAGAATACTGAATATGGTTGTACCATATTTATAATAACATCATAGTATATATAAGATACTTGAGTTATTATTTTAGAATTGTAATAAAAAAGATGGAAGAAGTGGAAGAAGAAATGAATTTGAAAAAGGGTGGTGAAAACATTACCTCTTCTTTGGGTTATTCCTTTTGATTTGATCAAAAGGGATCTTAGGATTTCTTTATGACTAAAGGAAGGCCTCTAGGTTGTATTGAGGGATTTTTAGAGAGTATTTGGTCAGAGTTTGGCCGATCCAAAAGGCTTTGAAGGAGTGAGTTAATGAGAAGGGAGAGTGCCCTTTTATAAGATGGGTGAGGGGCACCTTTGGAAAAGCTAGAAATATTATTTTATAATAAATTCATATTCGGTTTCTAATGGCTCCAAAGTGTATTATTTAAAGGTTAAGGTGGTAATAGGTCTAAAACCACTCAACCAATTGAATTTAGACAGATTTGGGTTACTATATTAACCTTATCATTAAGTATTAACTCTTAGTTAATTAGTTTCACTTTTACAATGTCTCTTTGTAATTTTATATTATATGGTTAATAAACTTAATATATACATATAAGAGACCCAAAAGTGGTCCATTAATGATACACATATCATTATATAAGTCTCTTGGACGAACCTTAGATTTTTAGTAATTTAATATCAATTAATAATATAATATTAGTTTTAAAAACTCTTTTATGTCAATTTTGACACTATTCAATAATTTATTTTTGTGAAAATAATAACAGAATGATTACTTCAAAAAATTTCAATTAAATCAATCCTAATATGTCATATTATCCTATAAAATTAGTGTAATTCATTAAAAGTCTAAAATTGTATTTATTTGGGTATTTATAATATCAATTATTTTAATTTTTCACTATTATGGTAATTACTGCATCATCATTGTGTCATAAATAAATTAAATTATTTAATGTCTAAAAATTATAAATAAAAAATAATTATATTTTAAATCTTTTTAGCTTTATAATGAATATTTACAAAAGAATTTATATTATGTATAACCCTATATTGAAAATGTTTTAGTAAATAAACATTGATTTTAACTCTTTAAACTCTTCTTTGAATTAAATAATAATAAATGTCCTAATCTAATCCAAGTGGACCTAAATGATAATATTTTATTCCTAATGTTGTTTTTGGTCGATATACATTTTTCCAATATAATTAGGACATGTGTTAGGGTAATATTAATATCATTTTTACCCTTAATTACCCTATTTACTTTTAACCGTGGTAAATAAAAGTAAAAAGTTACTATTTGCCAAAAATTATTTTCATCTCATTGACCCACATTTTACTCCTTGATATTAACCATGTCTCTCGGATTTTTGAAATTCCAATCACAGAAGCGATAAAATTAAGTTTTATGAAAAATTCAGTTTTTTAACTACCACTTAGTAGTTTCACTATTCATCAAAATTTTGAAGTTTTTCTGAAAAAATGCCAAAATTTCACCCTAAGATATAATTGATATTCCAAATTCAAAAATGATTTCTATTTTACAAAATTGAAAATATAAAAGTTTCATTAATTAATTTTATAATTAATTTCCGCTGTCACAACAAATAGCGTGTTTTTAAGAAACAATATATATCAAAAGATTGACAATTGTTTATGTCCAATTTAAAAGTGAAATTAATTATAATGAACACCATTAGATAAAATGGTAAAAATATATTCTAATTATACATTAAAACCACTAAATAATATAATTTATCACTATAAATTATTTTTATTAAAAAATTTGTTTTTAAGTATTTTTCACTATTCAAAAAAATTGGATGTTCTCAGAAAAATACCAAAAATTCAACTTAGGATAATTTCAATATTATGAATCCAAAAATGAAGTCCATTTTGAAATATAAAATATATATAATTTCAAAAATTAGGTATTAATAATCATAACGGCTAGTTTGATCGGTTGTGGCGTGTGTTAGAACTCGATGTTGCATACAACACACACTATTACATTATTCAAAGGGAAAAGTACCGTAGAAGCTTGGGGTGTTACAGGATGTGTTAAATGAGGTTGATTAATGTCTGTAATTTCAATTGTGTTAGAATTGTATGTATTTTATGTTATTACTTTTTAATTGCGTTTTCTTCTTTATCCATGATGTGACATTACAAATTTATGCAGGTTGGAATGTTTTTTTAAATTTTAATGAGTAAACGTGGAATAGTGTTGGCTGATACATGGGTTCATCATAAAATTTCATGAACATACTCACATGACTATTGTACCTTACACCTTGGGTGATTCCAGTGTACAATTTAGAACACCATGGATGGGCTCGAGAGGCTTTTGATTTATATGTCATTAGTGACATTTGGGATCCATAGTAGGACTGCCAGGGACAGACTAAATTGAAATAATCATACATTACAAATAGATTTATACCTTGGGGATCCCTAGTAACACAACTGTGTATGGATTGACATGAACTTATACCAACTTCGAGAGTGATACTCGGGGCTCCCAAGTAGATTCACTAATAACAAACTCCTAGGATTTTGGAAGAATTAAACCTGTAGTGATAATTGAATTCCAACATAGGAATCTCAAAAATGGAATCATGTTATACATAAACAATGTAATGTGATGAATTGGGAAATGGTTTCCAAGACAAATCACTAGATTGGTTCTAGACTTCACATACTTTTTCGAAGGTATTCTGAGACTTCCGTTTTTATTACTTTACTATAGAGATTTTCGGTCATAGTCTAAATTATGAGACAAAAATACTTCAGGTAAATGAATTTCCAATGGATAGAATGAACTCTGTAAATGAATATTATTACATATAGTATTGTTTACTTTTGATTACCTACATGTTTTCTACATTTCATTACCATACACAATTGATGAATTTACTCACTGACAGATTAGCACAGACTATAGGTGGTTGCCTACAGGGATTTATTTCTCAAGACATATTTGGGTTATTTCATTTGCCCCAAATACGCTATATTGTTGTAGGTTTCGATAGGGTAAAGGATCTTTATACAGGTACATGATTGCTACTTAGGATAAGGAGAGAAAGGGAACAAGCAATTGCATGTGATGGTGTTGTGCTTCCGTTTGTATTTGTATACCTTATTATTGTACTATACTTGATTGCAGTGTATCTTGTTTTCACTGCTTCCTTAGAACATGTAGCATGCTATATCATTATACTATGTTATACTATCTGTTTAACTTTACCTTGCATTCTTATGTTGTTTACTTTAGTTTCATGTTGGAGAATGATTCTGCTACTATTATTATTTATTCCACTATGTTACACTTTTCCAATGACGTCATCGTTTTCCTACTATTACACCCTAGGCCCCCAATATTAGTTGGAAGCCTCTCGAATTTGGGGAAATATGCTTGAGGCCATGTGGCCAATCGGGAAAGTGGAACCAGTTGACTGGCTTCCTGACCTAGGACGTTACAATTATGTAATCAATTGTAGGATGAATGGTTAAAAGTATATAGTGATGATGAAGCGATTACACATACCAACATTGAAATGGGAAAACATCACCGTCGAAATTGTCACTAAATTTTTGAGTACATCTGGAGGAATAAAAAATATTAGGGTTTTCTTAAAAATACATTACACTTTATCACAATTCTTCAATACTTCTCACTAGATCAACTTGCTTTAATATACATTAGATAAGTGGTAAGGCTACATGGAGCACCACTATGGATAATATCGAACTGAGATCTGAGATTCAACTCCATGTTCTAAAAAGAATCCAACATTATCTAAACCCATATATGAACATCAATAACAACTATCACCCTCAAATCGAAGGACAATCTATGTGTACTATTTAGTCATTTGAATTCATGGTTAGAAAATGTTCTATAGACTTTACAGAAGGATGGGACCAACATCTACCTCTATCCGAGTACTCAAACAATAATATTTTCCACTAAAGCATTAAAATGGATCCATATGAATAAATTAATGGGAAAAGATAAAGAACACTAACATGCTTGGATGATGTTGGTGAACATAAGATGAATGGACCTGAAATGGGTGAAGAAATGATGGAAAAGGTGAAAACCATTCCAAAACACATCAAGGCATCCCAAATTTGATTGAAGTGATATACAAACAATAATAAATGGGCCCTAGAGTTTACGGTTAGAGGCATGGTGTTCCTCCACATATGTCCATGGAAGATGAAAATGATATTTGGGAAGAATGAAAATTTATGTCTTATGTACAACAACCCCTTTGAGATTCTTGATCAAGTGGTAGTTGTGAATTATTGACTATTACTCCCATAAACCATGTCTTAAGTACATGATTTATTCCATGTATCCTTATTGATGAAGTACATAAAAGATCCCCCATTTGTACTGAATCTATAGTTGGTAATTTTTTGAAAATGATCTCTCTTACGAGGATCATCCGGTGAAGATCTTGGACCATGGAGATAAAGTTATACACAGAATGAGAATTCACCATGTAAAATTAATATAGATGAACCATAAGTATATAAAGGGAAACATGGGAACAAGAGGATGTTTGGAATGATAAGTACCATCAATTTCATTCATCGTTGTATTTAAAACAAAATTTAAAGGGATAATTTTTAGAAATGGGATGTTTGTAACAACATAGAATTATATCAATTGGAAATCCATTATTAAAATTATTCCAAATACAATAAACCACAAAAACCAAATAGGGAAAAAAACATTATAAATTTATAATGAATGAAATAAGAGTTATTTCTAAAAGCTGCGTAAAAAATACAAAAAATTAGGAACTTTACACTTGCAATAGTAAAATGTCCATTAGGAATAGTAATCCAGCCAATAGAATCATAACCTCACTTATGAATGTATAATAAAATGTTTTTATATTATAAATAAAAAATATGATATAATTATATAATAGTATATGTAAATAATTTTTTTAAAAATTATAAAATAAGTGTTGGTATTTTTGTAAGTCAAACAAATTTCATTAAAATTTTATAGTGAAAAGAAACTTTATTTTCATAAAATCTATTCAAAAATTAATAATTTATTTCCTAGGATTATAATATTATTTTATGAGGCCTTAAATATTTTTTTTAAATTGTTCTAAAATCTGTTGTAATTTTAAAATCCGTACTTTATACGTAATTGATGAATTTGTTTAATAATGATATTTCTCATAATTATAAAATTATTTTCATAAAATTGATTCCATTTTTAAATTATACAAATATAAAAATGGTTCGGGTGAATTTTTTGGACTTTTCTAAATTTGATGAATTTTTGGTGAATATTTAAACACTATAATCTACGATATATATAACAGTATAAATTAAATTCACTATTTATTGAGTCAGGGATTTTGTAAGAACCCTAATACCAAGTCCTCTATCTTTATTTTAATATATTTAGTGATAATTTAAAAACTATTGATAGTCTTGAGAAAAAATAATTAAATAATGGATAAGATAATGAAAAAAACATGTCTTCTGCCCTATAAATACCACCTTCACTATCACTTTTCCTTACACCTTCTACGCATTGATGCTTATTCAATTTCATCCCAATATTATTCTTAAGACCCTAACCTATGTCTGGCAACATTTAGTCTCAAATAAAGAACAAAAACAATTTCCCTAAGGTTCTCAAGTTGTATAATTCAAGTGGTAAAATCAATTTTTCATTTTTTGGTTAATTTTAAATTTATTTTCTTTTATTATCCTCTCCTCATATATCCACAACCAAGTTTCATGATAACTAAAATATCCTATATATACATGAGTATTATTATTTTAATGTAGTAATCCACTATAAATCTTGTAAGGACCTGACCCCAGTTGTTGGAAGCCAGTGCCTTATTTTATTAAATTGACATATAATCAATGAATATGCACCCTAAAGGACCTAGTAGTTTGGAATTTTTTTAAATAATATAAATATATAAGTTCAACACTACAACACAAAAAGGAATACAACATATAAATTACCTAGAATGCATCCATATCTCTTAGGTTATCTCGGCAGTTTATTCATAATATACATCTTCACATACTAGTAAATAAAATAAGACAAAAAAAGGGTGGATCTCAAATTCTCAGTAAGGGTTATCAATAGAGTAGAATATATCATAAACATAAACATTATTCATGGTGGATAACTAAAAAACTTATGCCTTTAAATGTAAACATGAAAATAATATGATGAGACAAATAGCTGAATAAATAATGCATTATTAATACATATTCGTGGGTATTATAATAGTCGAATAACCACATGAACTATCAATTACATGTTTCATAATGATGGAACTATTAATGATGGACATCATAACCATACTATCAAGGCCTCATTCTAAGACCAAAAACAATCATTTGGTCAAGGCCTTGTGCTAAGAGTATTGTTTGTCTCATGAGACCTACCAATGCATTGAGGGGATATAGAGGGCTCCACCTATAGCATACTAAGTCCAATGAATTCTTCATATGAACATGGATAAACAAAAAAATATATACTTTCATACTAAAACAAACATATTAAATGTAAATAACATTCCCCGAACATTAAACATAAACACTTCCATCTGGTGTAAATTGGTGAATGGTTTAAAGTTAGCACATCCACAGTTAATCTAATTTAAAACCATTAAATTAAATATGATAGAAAATATCAGAAAATATTAATCCCAATAATACATAATAATAAAAATGAGTGTTGAAATAGATGAAGACACTCTTATAAAACCATTGAGTAATTCTTGTGATAAATACTATTTTAATTATAAAAGAAGATTTCTTTTGGAAAAATATGTGTATAAAACCATAAGAGAATTAAGAGATTATTTTTATAATAAAATTTTTTATTTTAGAAAGATAATGGTTTCTAAAAATAGAGTACAGTTTTCCCTTGGAAATACGTAAGAATTTGGGAAATTCCCTTGAATCGGGTTTGTATTTAAACACTATCAGGGGATGGCTCCCGCAGGCAGCTCCCTCTCCCCTCCTGTGGCCTCAATTGCTCCTGTTACCGGTGGCTCTTCCTCATCGGCGGTGGTACCTTTTCTTCTGAAGGCCTCCTTCAATGTTGTTTTGTGTGGAAAGTCCTCTCCATCTTGCGCAGGTGGATCACTATCATCATCTAGGGCAAGCCTGCCTTGCATTCCACCAATTGAGGTGGAACCGAGAAACCACAGTTCGGTGGAGGGAGATCCTGTGGTGAATCTTTCGGCCCAAGAGATCTGGGAGGTAGCTTCCTTCTACGATCATACTCTGGTGGCCCTCTTCGGATGCAATAAGACCCTTCTGGATTTCTTCTGGAGATTTGTTGATTCCTGGGGTCTTCTTCATCCTGTTACGATCTTAGATTTTTCTCCATGTTCCTTTTGAATTCATCTTAATTCGAGGGAGGATTTTGTGGCAGCATGGACGCGTGAGGAGAGAAGATGAGGGTCTTGGCGCTACTCTCTATTATGGTGGTTGTGGGATTGTCACTTTGGGCGTGATCCCTCGTCCGATGCAGGTTGGATCTCTCTTTCAGGTCTCCCCCTCCCGTTCCACAACCCGGTGATTCTGATGACGGTGGGGGATTCATTGGGATCGTTCCACTATGTAGAGGATGACAACAGGTTTCTTAGAGCGGCAACTAACACTCGGATATGCGTGGAGATGGACCTTTCCATGAAGATACCCATGAGGGTTTTTCGGGTTTCGAGAGACGGTTTTAGCTGGCGGTAGAAGATCTTCATTCAACAACTTTTGAGGAATTGTGTGCTTTGTGGTTTGCATGGTCACTTGGAGGTGAACTTCTGGAGACAGTGGGTGGAGGAGGGACCTTCCCATTGGGGCTCGCAGCAGGATGTGGGTAAGGATCAACCTGTGATGCGTGGAAAGTCATCTGGAAAGGTTACTGTTATTAGCCCAAGTTCAAATTCAAATACCTCGGCTGGACGTCACGTGATGGCGTCGAAGGACAAGGGTGTAATAACCTAGAATTTTCAAGGAATTTTTTTTCATAATTTTATTGAAATTTTACGAGTCTGTGGCTTCTGACGGCACCTGATTCCGAGGCCTGGTGTGCCCGGAATCAATTTTTGAAGTTTAGCTCGGGTATGTTCAGTGAACGAACAAGAGGGGTTTTCTAACAGTTGAACTGGTGCTCGGAATCGAAATCCGAGGGCACCGATGAAACCGCAGTGCCAGTATTTTCTTAAGGGGACTTTTACCGTAGGTGCGCTTGTTCGGGGAATGAAGTTTAATTTTGAAGTTTAAGGAAGAAATAAATAAAATTGTGAACAATTTTATTTTTGATATTCAAGGAAGTTAAAATCTACCATGGGAAGTTGTTGGTGGGAACCACAACCACCCAACATCCCATGTGTGAATATGTGGGAGGTGGAGCCCACACCCACCTAACCTCCCATGGGAGAGTTTAGTGTGGTGGGGCCCACACAATACCATAACCCCTTGAACTTCCTATAACCCCCTTAAACTCCCTTGCACTTAATATGCCAACTCCCCTTAATTCCCATTAATTTGTAATTCAGCCACTCTCCCTCATTAATGAGGTTAATTAATTGATTCAAATCTTTTTGAATTATTCTCTCCACATTTAATCTATGTGTTGTCTATTTATGAGGGATAATCCTTGGGTTTAGTTCAATTAAAATAATAGAGGTAAAACTCTATTATTTTGGTGGGGCTTATTTTTCTTGGTGAAGAGCTAAGGAGGAGAAGGAGAGGAGGGAGAGCTTTCCTCCTCGTCGAAGAACGACACCCTTCCTCAACCAAGAATGAGACGCTGACCGTGGAGACCGAATCCAACAACAACATTCTTCTTCTTCTTCCAACGTCAGCGGAATTGATACCGTTCTACCGCGACGTTCGACTTCCGCGACTCGATGACGTGCGACGTCAACATCAAGGTAGGGGTTGATTTTTTTCATAAATCTTCTTTGTCGTCCAACATCAATTTCTATAGCCACTTGATATCGGATTAACGGGAGGAGGTCGGACCACACGAACACGGCCGACCCTCCTCCCCCATTGATGTTGCACTTGATGCGGCACGAGCAAAGGCAGTACAGTGCAACGACACCACGCGGAACCACGAAGAACGGGCGAAGAAGCGCGGCACTGTCGCACCGCGCAGTTGAGGCCGAATGAAGCCGCGGTGCCATCGCGCCACCCTGGAGAACCTCGAAGAGGCCGCGGCTGGAGCGGGGCTGCGGTGCAGGGGCGTGGCTCCGTCATGTCGCACCGCGCCGGTCGGACAAAGCCGCGGCCTATGGCTGCGGTGGTGCGGGGAGCAGCGGCCAGAACCGCCGGCTTCCAGAGCAAGGAGGGCGAGACCCACGGGGGGTCCCGCTGTGACACACAGGCCGGCTGGGCCAGCCGGTTTTCGAGAAAACTTGGGGTCGTAACCCCCGGATGAAAAAGGGAGGGCCCCCCATGCGGGGGGGGGGGCATTTTTCAATCAGGGGGGCAGCGCCCCCCCCCCCCCCCCTTTCCGCTTGGCTCGGCCAGCGCCGAGATGGCCCAACCGGGCCGCGCCCGTGCCGGGCCAACCGGCCACCCCATGCCAGACCGGCCACACCGGGCCGGGCCACACCTTAATGGGCCGGACCCGAAACCGGGTCAGGTCGCCCGGTTCGGGCCAACCCAAGGTGGTCTCGGGCCGGGTTGGTCCGGGCCCAAAACCCCCTAAAACCAGACAGGTTTACACAAGAGCCCATAACATGGGATTCTGACCTCTGATCGATGCACCATATTTGTGATGCGATTCTAGGATCGAGATGGTCATTTTGGTATATTACACTCAAGGTTTCAGAGAACATTGGGTACAACCGGGTTGGTTCGAGCACAAAACCAACCGAGCCCTCGGAGCGGAAACACTTGTAACTTGAGCTCCGTATGTCCGATTGACATGTCATCGACTTTTTTGTATTCCTCTTAGTGATACATATCTTTTGGCTTACTCCTCTCGAGGTTTGGACGCAGTTGGAGTAAGGCCAGTTGGATTGTACCCGAAATCCAACCAGGCCCCTGGAACGGAAATGCTGATAACTTTCAGACCGGATGTCCGTTTGATGAACCGTCAGTGGCGTTGGTGATCACATTGAGAAACAGTCTCTATGGGTATACCCTATGAGAGTTCGGGGTATATTTGAGATACGGTCAGGTTGGTTCATACACGAAACCAACAGGGCCCCCGGGATGAAAAAGGCTGATAACACACAGACTGGGCGTCCGATTGACGCACTGTCTATTGTGTTGAGACCCCTATGATGTGGCGGTCTTTTGTGATACTTCTTCGTGGGACTTTGTGATAATTTTAGTATCGGCCATTAGCTCGTGGAGAGGACCCTCCTGGTGACGAGCTAGCGCAGTGCAGAGACCTAGTAGCTGGCTGAGACTTGACGACTACTAATCGATCGTCTCAGAGTGATTCAGATAGTCTAGTGGGGTGCACTTGGTTGTAGCAGCAGACCCATGGCGGAGGTGCACTTAGTTGTAGTGGTAGACCTGCGGTACTCGACAAAAGGAGTACCTCTATAGGCTATGAGGTGGTGCGCATGGTTGTAGCGGCAGACCCATGGTGGGATGTGCTTGGTTTCAGCGGCAGGCCCACAGTACTCGACAGGTGGAGTACTTCAGCAGTCCAAGGTTAGTGGGGCGTGCTTGGTTGTATCGGCATTCCCACTGTACTCGATAGAGGAGGAGTTCTCCAGCAGACGTGGTTTCAAAATCATGAATAAAATCATGGTTTGAGCTGAGCCAATGACCTGTGTGTTTTTCTCATGATTGAGATGGGTCACTTGATAACTTAGGTATATGTATGGGCATATTCCTAATTAGTGGTTATCCGTTGATTTCATAACCTTTGTGTTTCCTCATAATTGAGATGGGTTACTTGATTACTTAGGTATAAGTATGGTCTTATACCTATGTAAGGGTTATCTGTTGAGATACTTCTTTGTGGTTATCCTTATAGGATTTAGTGATACCTTCAGGGTCTCGGGGTCCCTACTGAGTATCGTTATACTCACCCCTGCATGGGCTATGCCCACACCTTGTTGTGTTGGATGCAGACGATGGACAACGCTGAAGGGGGACGAGTGTTCGAGGAATGGACGGTACCCGGAGGTGGATCTCATGACGAGTCGGTACTCGAGGTGGATCTCACGACGAGTCGGTACCCGGAGGAGACAGACAGATGGACGATCGGACGTGGAGTGTTGAGGAGGACATCTGTACCTACCCTACAGGTAGGATCCGTGGTGGACGATCCAGGAACTTCTTGTCACCCTTTCAGCTGTTATCCTTTGAGTTGTACATTACTTTCAGTTGTAGCTGTACCTTTCTTTTGGGCATGTATTTCCAGCCCCTTTTACTTTCAGTACGTTGTTTGCTGCTTTACTTAGAGTTTTCTTCCGCTTGTACTCTATTTTGTTGTTCACTTTTATAAAGGCAATGCCTTCCCTTTTTATTGGGATTTGTGCCTTTAGTGTTAGTCTCCAGCCCTTGGCCTATGGAAGGCGGGCTTCGGGTAGTCACGGCATGGGCCCCGAGGACAAGTCGTGACAAATTGGTGTCAAAGGAGTTGGTTCTACCACAGAACTTATAAATCTGATATTTTCTTTATGTGCAGCAATAGTGGTAAGGTTACGAAGTGTGGTTTTCAGTTCAGGGAGTCCAGTGTTGGTGTGGCGTTCGACGTATCCGTACACCAGGACCCTGACTACTGATTTCTGACTTTGTGCATGAAAACACTGATTGTGTGTGTGTTTCCAAGAGTTTTAATGTCACCTCAAACCAGGTCAGCTCACCAAGTATAAATCGTTGATTGTGTTGCATCTGTTCAGGACGTCTCCACGTAGACAGTCAGTTGGAGTTCTGAGATAGTACATGATGACGGCCCACTGAGTGATGAGGCTCTGGTGTAGGGCCCTTTTGCTATATTGGTACCCTCGTGTGGTGTACCAGTAGCACCACCACATGTTGGGCAGAAGATTCCTCTTTTCATTCTAGCAGACAGTGCACACAGAAAGAGCGCGATGCATGAGCTCCAGCAGTAGAGGCCTCCGAGGTTATGAGGTGAGGCAGATTCCCAGACAGTAGAGGACTGGCTACAGGCGATTGCTAGGTTTTTCCTCCTAGTTGAGACATCAGTAGAGTGGATGGTGGACTTGGATACTAGTGTTTTCTAGTGAGTGACCATGTGGATGGTCTTCATAGTGATGAGTCTTTGGTATTTGGACTGATGCCTGAGATAGTGCCTTCGGGTAGTGTGTCAGCTATACATCACTACATGTTGGTCAGCAGTTACAACCTTCAGTACCGGTAGGTGACACGTGTAGACTTACTACCTTACATGTGTTACAACATCCAATACCCACATGTTCCGAGGTGATCCTGACTCACAAGCAGGTAAGGACTATCCTGAGGAGGTAGCTGAGAGTTTTCTAGATCTTATACAGCTTCGGCTGGACGACATGCCGGTAGCTGAGAATTCATCGGGGCATACCAAACCATTCCTGGTACTCGATGAATACGATGTGATCGGTGCTTCAGGGCTCAGACTCTTGAGCGAGGTATATTTAAGGACATTCGATCCAGCACCTTTTCTCTATGAATTCCTACTTATGCTAGGGTGCTAGAAACAACCTTTGTGGTTGATAATTCTTTTGTTGAATGAATGAAGTCAGTGAAGGTTGGCAGTGGGAAAGTAGGAAACTCGCACCAGTATTTGAGACTTGGGCATGTAAAATGTTTCAAGTAGAGGAAATAAAAAGGACAGATGAATCTGCAAGGTAGAAGACGTGGGATCAGAGCTAGGAGAGCAGCATGGGGTGGTGAACATTTTGACATGTTGCAACCACCCGCCTTTGTAATCTCTGCTAGGCTCAAGGAGCGTGAAGGCGGGGGAAAGAGTAGCTACAAGCGGTCATGAAGTGTGACCAAGAGGCTCTATGGATGATTCGACGTACGGACTGTGTGTTCTACTAGCTTCCGTAACAACAAGACATTAATACGAATCATCCCTTCCTTCCACGAATCTTGTCCCAAACCTAGAGTTTCTGGTTAAGCTGTTGACTTGACCCTCATGTCTGGAGATAACTTTGGGAGGAGACTCGATAATCACACTTACGCCGACGGTGTGATCTGACCCTTGAGGCGAGAGTATCGGTTGGAACCTCTTGGTGGCAGCTTCTAGGTCTTACGACGTTTGTTTGAGTATGGACTGGACAATCCTAGTTCATACACAATTTGACAGTATTAGGAAAAAAGGTTTTGTCTATCTACAACGTCGGGATGGGTTTTCCTTGGTTGGAGAAAAGGAAACCCCAGGCATCATAGTATAAATGCATGCATAGGAGGGTGTATCCAATCACTCTTGGGTCAGCCAACCTTACCCTCATGGCTGTAGGAGTTTTGAGTTTCAGTTATAATCCTGAAATGGAGGCCTCTAGAGTTCGAGGATGGCGACCATATTCTTATATGGTTCTCAGCTCGATGAGGTTTACGGAGATGTGGTCGAGGCGGCGAGTTATCTCTGAGGTTCAACGGACCTTTCTAGGTCCTCAACAGGGTAGGCGAGGTGGTTTACTGCTTGACCTTTCCACCCCAGTTTCACCGGGTGCAAGATGTCATCCACATATCACAGCTAAGGAAATACGTGCATGACCCTTCACACATCATCGACCACAGGGAGTTGGACGTCGATGACGGGGAGACATTCATAGAGGTTCTAGTAGAAACGAGGATCGACAAGAGTGGGTCCTACATGGACGGTCGATTCCTCAGGTGCGCTTCCACTGGCATCATGAGAACTTCCAGGAGAGCACATGGGAACGGAAGGCTCAGTTGTGTGCTCCGTACCACTTTTGTTTCCCTAGTTTGTGTTATAATATTTACGGGGACGTAAAGCCCTGAGGTGGGAGTAATGTAAAGACCCAAAAATTTCAAGGAATTTTTTTCTTCATTTCTATTAAATTTTAAGAGTATGTGGCTTCTAACAGCACCTGATTCTGAAGCCCGGTGTCCCCGGAATCGGTTTCTAATGTTTAGCTAGGGTACATTCAGGGAACGAACGAGCGGGTTTTTCTAACTTTTGAACCAATGTTCGGAATCGAAATCCGAGGGCATCGATGAAACTGCAGCGCCGATATTTTCTTAAGTGGACTTTTACCGTAGGTTCGTTTGTTCGGGGAAAGAAGTTTAATTTTGGGGTTTAAGGATGAAATAAATAAAATTGTGAACAGTTTTATTTTTGATATTCAAGTAAGTTAAAATCTACCATGGGAAGTTGTTGGTGGGGTCCACAACCACCCAACATCCCATGTGTGAATATGTGGGAGGTGGGGCCCACACCCACCTAACCTCCCATGGGAGAGTTTAGTGTGGTGGGGCCCACACGAGGCCATAACCCCTTGAACTTCTTATAACCCCCTTAAACACCCTTGCACTTAATGTGCCAACTACCGTTAATTCCCATTAATTTGTAACTCACCCACTCAACCTCATTAATGATGTGAATTAATTGATTCAAATATTTTTGAATTCATCTCTCCACATTTAATCTATGTGTTGTCACTTTATGAGGGATAATCCTTGGGTTGATTGACATAAAAATAATAGAGGGAAAACTCTATTATTTGGGGGGGGGGTTATTTTTCTTGGTGAAGAGCTAAGGAGGAGAAGGAGAGGAGGGAGAGATTTCCTCCTTGTCGAAGAATGACAGCCTTCCTCGACAAAGAACAAGACACAGACCGTGGACACCGATGCCAACAACAATGTTATTCTTCTTCTTCTGAAGTCGACGTAATTGATACTGTTCTACAGCGACGTTCAACTTTTACGACTCGACGACGTGCGACGTCAACATCGAGGTAGGGGTTGATTTTGTTCATAAAACATCTTTGTCGTCCAACGTCAATGTCTTTAGCCGCTTGATATCGGATTCACGGGAGGAGGTAAGACTGCACGAACACGACCAACCCTCCTCCCCCTTTGATGTTGTACATGATCTGGCACGATCAAAGGCAGCACGGTGCAATGACACCATGTGGAAGCAAGAGGAACGGGCGAAGAAGCGTGGCGCCGTCGTGCCGCGCCGTCGAGGCAGAACGAAGCCGCAACACCATTGCGCCGTACCGGAGAACCTCGAAGAGGCCGCGACCGGAGCGGGGTTGCAGCAGAGGGGTGCAGTGTCGTCGTGCCGCGCTGGTCGGACAATTCCGCGACCTATGGCCATGGTGGTGTGGGGAGCGTCGACCGGAACTGCCGACCGCCGGAGCAATGAGGGAGAGACCCGCGGGGTGTACCGCGATGACACACCGGCCGGCTGGGCCGTCCGGTTTCCGAGAAATCTAGGGGTTGTAACCCCCGGCTAGCAAATGGAGGGCCCCCCATACGGGGGAGGCGTTTTTCAATTAGGGGGGCAGCGCACCCCCCGTTCCGCTCGGCTCGGCCAGCGCCGAGCTGGCCACACCAGGCCGCGCCCGTGTCGAGCCAACCGGCTGCACCGGGCCAGGCTGCCCAGGCCAGGCTGGGCCGCGCCCTAATGGGCTGGACCTGTACCTAGGTCGGGTCGTCCCGATTCGGGCCGACCCGGGGGGGTCTCGGGCCGGGTCGGTCCGGACCCAAAACCCCCTAAAACCGGACAGGTTGGCTTAAAACCCCATAACATAGGCTAGGGACCTCCGATCGACACACCGTCAATTGCGATGTGATCCAAGGATAGAGACGGTAGTTTCGGTATATTGAACTCACGGTTTCAAAGAACTTAGGGTACGACCGGGTTGGTTCGAGCATGAAACCAATCGGGCCCTCGGAGAGGAAACACCTATAACTTGAGCTCCGGATGTCTGATTGACGTGCCGTCGACTTTTTTGGATTCCTCTTAGTGAGACGGAACTTTTGGCTTACTCCGCTTGAGGTTTGTATGTAGTTGGAGTAAGGTCGGGTTTGATTATACCCAAAATCTAACCAGGCCCCTGGAAAGGAAATGCTGATAACTTTCAGATCTGACATCCGTTTGACGAACCGTCAGTGGAGTTGGTGATCACGTAGAGAAACGGTCCCTATGAGTATACCCTATGAGAGTTCAGGGTACAGTTGAGATATGGTCAGGTTGGTTCGTACATGAAACCAACCGGGCCCCTTGGATGAAAAGGTTGATAACAAATAGACCGGGCGTCCGATTGACGCGTCGTCTGTCGCGTTGATACCCCTATGATGAGGCGGTCTTTTGTGATACTTCTTCGTGGGACATTGTGATACATGGAGTATCGACCAGTAGCTCATGGAGCGGACCCTCCTAGTGACGAGCTAGCAGAGTGTAGAGACCTAGTAGTTGGATGAGATATGACGACTGATGATCGATCATCTCGGGGTGATTCGGATAGCCCAGTGGGGTGCGCTTGGTTGTAGAAGAAGACACACAACGGATCTGCGCATGGTTGTAGCAGCAGACCCACGGTACTCGACAGAAGGAGTACCTCTGCAGGCTATGAGGGGGTGTGCTTGGTTGTAGCGGTAGACCTATGTTGGGATGCGCTTGGTTATAGCGGCAGACCCACAGTACTCGACTGGTGGAGTACTTTAGCAGTCCAAGGTTAGTGGGGCGCGCTTGGTTGTAGCGACAGGCCCACTGTACTTGACAGAGGAGGCGTTCTCCAGCAGTCGTGGTTTCGACATCATGAATAAAATCATGGTTTGACCTCAGTCAATGACCTTTGTGTTTATCTCATTATTGAGATGGGTCACCTGATAACATAGTAATATGTATGGGAATATTCCTAAGTAGTGGTTATCTGTTGATTTCATAACCTTTGTGTTTCCTCATGATTGAGATGGGTTACTTGATAACTTAGGTATAAGTATGGTCTTATAACTATGTAAGGATTATATTTTGAGATCCTTCTTTGTGGTTATCCTTGTTGGATTTAGTGAGACCTTGAGAGTCTCGGGGTCCCTACTGAGTATTGTTATACTCACCCATGCACATGCTATGCCCGGACCTTGTTGTGTTGGATACAGACGACGAACATCGCTGACGGAGGCCGAGTGTTCGAGGACTGGATGGTACCTGGAGGTGGATCTCACGACGAGTCAGTACCCGAGGTGGATATCATGATGGTTCGGTACCCGGAGGAGACGGAAATACAGACAACCAGAAGTGGAGTGTTGAGGAGGACATCTGTACCTACCCTATAGTTATGATTCATGGTGGACGATCCAGGATCTGCTTGTCACCCTTTCAGCTGTTATCCTTTGAGTTTTACTTTACTTTTCGTTGTAGTAGTAATTTTCTTTTGGGCCTATATTTCCGGCCCCTTGTACTTTCAGTACGTTGTTTACTGCTTTACTTAGTGTTTTCTTCCACTTGTATTCTGTTGTTTTGATCACTTTTATAAAGGTAATTCCTTCACTTTTTATTGGGATTTTCACCTTTGGTGCTAGTCTCCAGCCCCTAGACTATGGAAGGCGGGCAGGGGTAGTCACGGCATGGGCCCCGAAGACAGGTCGTGACAGAGTGGCCCACATCTGTCATGATCAATGATTTTTCAACCCCTTCCTCGGATATTACGGACCTGATAGTCTGGTCGCCTGGGCCATCTGATATGCCTCTTTCTTCATCATCTCGTCGTGTGGAGGTGGTAGCTTGCCCTGTTCCTGAGGCTTTCGTACCATTTTCTTTGAGGAGCTCTACCGTAGTGTTGTCCCATCCTCCTCCTTTGGTTTGTGTTTCTTCTCATTTATCACTGGATAATCTTTAAAATTCCATGGTGAGCAATCTTACCCTGTTAGTGGAAGGGGTGTTGGAACCTAGAAGTATGTCGAAGGGTGCTGAGAAGGAGTTTTTGTCCTCCAATCTCTCCCCACAACTTTAGCTGTTGATCTCACTGGTGCAAGGTGATCTGGGGTCTGACTCGAAGGGGTTCTCTCCGCCCAAAACGAAGCCACTTCTAGAAGATGTTGATGGATCCTTCAAGAAAGTGGTTCTCTCACCACAAAAAGATACCCATGGAGCTGAGTCGTGAAGAACTTTCACCCGTTCCAAAGCAAAGGAAACATGTTTATTTGTGCCTTCACCTATCTCGCTCTCGTTAGGTCACAACGCCCGAAATGGATGTCTATGGTGTTTTCCCTTAACATATGGAATTAATGCGACTTAGGGGATGATGCCAAGCATTCTTTTGTTGTGTCCGAAGTTAAGAAACATAGCTCCTCGATGGTGGTGATTCTGGAACCGAACCAAAATCCCGACAAGATTCCAGGGTTGGCCAGAAATATGGGTCTCTTGAGTGCGTGGCATGGTGGCTTTGATAATTCCCAGATCTGGATTTTTTGGAAGAACAACATGTCTATCAAGGTGGCGAGCCTCATGTCTCGGTGTATTAATACTACGATTTCCCACAAGGGGTGTGGAGATGCTGTTTTCTTTCATTTATGCTAGAACTGAAGTCCGTGAGAGGATGAAATTTTGGTGACATTTATAGGTCTTTCAAACGGGATCGCTTCCCTAGTTTGTTGGCGGTGATTTCAACCTTATTGAGGATCCTTCCGAAATAAGAGGTGGCTCCATTCCAAACCAAGGAGGCATGCAGGACTTCCAGGGATTTATGGAGAATACTGGACTTCTGAATTTGGGGTTCTTGGGAACTATGTTTACCTGGTGTAACAATCGAAGGGGCCTAAATCGCATATGGTGACGCCTGAATAGATGCCCCAAAAACATCCACAGGTTGGGCCTCTTCTCAAAAACGTCAGTCACCCATCTAACTCCCTTTCTTTCAGACCATTCCCCTCTTCATGTTAATATCAAGAACGAAGAGACGGTTGTACCTATCTTCCATTATTTCAATGCATGGCATCATGACTTTAGCTTCATGAAAGTGCTGATAGAGTCGTGGAAAAATGAAGGAGGAAGGTCTTGTGGAGGTTTGGTTAATCGAATTAAGCTATTCAAACAATAGATTATTAGGTAGATGGCCATCCAACCAGATGTTGCAGATAGCGTGAGCAGAATGCATGTGGAGAATGATAGGTTGGAGGATTCGCTACAGAGTGCCTGTGAGGAAGACACGTTCATTATTCTGTGTGATAAGTCGAATGCTCTGGCTGAGAAGCTCTTAGAAATTCAAAGAGTCTACAAGAAATGCTCCCAGATCAGATGGATGAATGAAGGGGACCGCAACACTGCCTTCATTCATGCATGCATGAAATAGAGATGAAGCCTGGGGATCACACTGAGGCTCGAAGATGGGTCCTAGAAATCAGATGTTGAGGTCACTAGAAAAATGGAACTGGATCACTTTAAGGGGCTTCTATCAGGGGAGGCCTCTTCCAGCTTTGAGAGAACATGTGTGGGTGGTGGAGCTTTCTTGAGATGTCTCCCACAAGAGTTTAGGGAGATCAAAAACACCCCTCTAACCTTCCTTCCATCAGAGAAGGAGGTTAAGGAGGCACTGATGAGTATGTCACAGGATAGTGTGCCCAGCTAGGATGGTTTCCCTGCCTCCTTTTACTCAGCTGCTTGGGAGGTGGTTGGGCCGCATGTGGTGGATTCGGTGCAATATTCCATTGGAGGCAGAGCCCTGAACAGGGGTATTTTCGCCTCAAGGGTGGTTCTAATCCCGAAGGTCAAGAACCCAACCGTAATTAACCAATATCGGCCTATTTTCCTTTGAAAAATTTTCTATAAGATCCTGGAAACTGTCATTTCCAGGAGACTGAACAAGCTCATCCCCAGGCTGGTTTCTGCAGTACAGAACATTTTTATTCAGGGTAGAAACATTCAAGGGGCGGTTGGCATTGCCAGAGAGCTCACCCATGACATCCACAGATGTGAAGTGGGCTCCAAAATTATTTTCCAATTCGACATGAATAAAGTATACGACAATATCGAGTGGAGTTTTATCATTCGATTCATGGGGAGGTTCGGGTTGAAGGAAAGATTTTGCGACCTTTGCTTCAGGTGTTACTCCTCCCCCTGGTTGTCTGTCTTTCTCATGGGGAAAGGTTTTGGTTTCTTCAAATCTGTCCGGGGTGTTCGGCAAGGGGATCCTCTTTCCCCATGTCTCTTCATTCTGGCTTAGGACGCCCTATCCAGGAACGTGAATCTCAGTTTGATGGGGGGAAAGATGAAGCCATTCTGTGGGAGATGGGGCAAGGAGAGTATTTCCTATTTTATGTTTGCTGCTGATATATTGATTTTCATGAATGGTAGGCACAGATCCCTTAATTCCCTTATGGGAATTCTGTCCAAATATGGTGGACTTAGCGGCTAAGATATTAATCCCTCTAAAAGCAATGTCTTCATTTCCGAAAAATTTCTAGGTAGGTGGTGTAGAGAGATACAGGGAATCCTCGGTTTCCACCAGAAATAGTTTCCTATCATATATCTTGGGGTGCCGATCTCTTGCGGGCACATTCTGAAACACAACTTTGAGGTCATTCTAGAGCGGCTACGGGGAAGGATTGTTAGTTGGAAGAACAAGCTCCTGTCATTTAGAGGGAGGGTAATGATGATCAACAGTGTCCTTACCTCTATCTTGATTCACGTTTTCTCGGTTATCAAACCCCAGAAAGGGACGATTGGAAAAATAGAGGAACTACTCAATTCCTTCCCGTGGGACGTGAAACAAGAAGGACGTAGCCCATGGGATTCTTGGAGGCGGTTGGCTAGACCGGTTGTGGATGGGGGTGTGGGCCTTTGGGGAATTCAAGAGACCATCCTTGGCATTAATGCCAGACTGGCCTAGGAAACCATTATAGGGGATATGTTGTGGGCTAGATTCTTTAATGATCATTACAGATTGCATGACGCAACGGGTCTTCGTGGGGCCACTGGTTTGGCCAGGTGCATGTTTCCCCATATGGATACTTTTTCCAGCAACGTACGATGGATCATTGGAAGAGGGGAGGTCAACTTATGGGAGGCTGACTGGTCAGGGGATATTCTTTCCTACGCAGGTTGCCCTTCTCTGAACATCACCTTCAGAGAAGCTAGTGAATCGTATGAGCTTTTCCAAGCGTCTCTAAAACACATCCATATTAGTGTTTTTGAAACTATTGTTTGGAGTAATGATCCGTATATCTGCTTCTTCACAGGGTCTAGCTTCGGTAGGAACAACGCCCGGGATTATAGGTGGATACTCTGGACGGATGGAAATTCAGGTGAGGGGGCACCAAAAGCATGGTGCAGTGAAATTCCAACAAGTATGAGTTTCATTATGTGGAGGGTAAGTAACAAGGTTGTTCCTACGGAGGACAATATCCAACAGAAGGGCATTTCAATAGCTTCGTGAAGCAACTGTTGTGTGAATCCGATGATTGAATCGATGCTCCATCTTTTTTTCCAAGGCCAATCGGTAGGCTATTTGTGGTCCTTCCTCATCCCACTGCCAAATGCCGATGGTGATTCCCGTTCTCTATAGGAACTTATGATAGATTGGTTGTAGGATATAGAGGATAGAACTATGGAATGAAAATCTCGGATTATTATCCTTGCATCCATTTGCTGGGTCATTTGAGAGGCAAGAGATCGGGTTCGGCTGGGGTCCAAGCGGTCCCTTCTGGTCCTACAATTACGGTTAAGGTCTCTTATTGCTGTGTTAGCTGTGCTGGTCAAAGGCGGGTTAACATCCACCACAATTTTCAACCTGATGAATCAATCATGCATGCAGATCATAAGAGGTGTGTATTGGGTTAGGTGGCAGCCTCCGGACAACGGTTTGAAACTGATCATTGACGGAACTTACAGGGATTGGGTCATGAGACGTGGTGGGGTTCGTAGAGATTTAGGGGGATCAGTCTGAGATTCATTTAGTGCTTACTATAGTCCAGGTGACTCTTTGGGTGTGGAGGTTCGGGCCCTGCTCTCAGGTTTGAGGTTTGTAGGAGATGGGGACTTCATGCGAAGGAGATCGAGTCGGACTAGTAAGTCCTTGTGATATATTTGCAGGGACAAGAGGAGATTCCTTTGGAGTTTACGTATCTCATTTTCAGATAAAAGGCAGATACCAATCATGGAAAAATGATTCAGAACAATTGGATGGAGGCCAACTATGCGGCGGATATGATGGCCCGCATGGGTAGACAGGATGAGGAGCTTATGGTTTATAGCGGTCTTAATTCCCTCCCCGTGGAGTGTATCGGTGTAATACCAGGGGATGCCCTTGGCCTTCATCATTTTGACCCTCCTTGAAGAGCTTGATACATGTAGTTTCATATTTCTCCTATAAAAATAATAATTACAGTCAGGGTTTGTATTTTGGGATGAATTTTTGAAATACTCCATTAAATCATATGACTACCCAAACAAAATCTGGATTCTAGTTGTTACACATATATAAAACATAGAGATAGAATTTATTTGGAATTATTATGAATAAATAATAATATAATTGAGGTAAGTAGGGAATAAGAGTTACCTGATTGAAAATGGAGGTTTTGAAAAAAAAACAATACCACTTTGTAATCAATCGGTTCGTATGCCCCAAAATTAATAATCTTAAAAAGATAAATTTAATATCATAAAAATAAATATATTAATTATATTATAAATGAATGGTATTTATACATACATTATACACATGTAATAGTAGTGAATAAGGAATGTCTCAAAATAATAGAAGTGAGATGAGGAAACTCTTACTGTAACTCTAAAGATGATCCTCACATGGTCTTAATGGGATGAATAATCAAATTTAGTTTCATAAATTAATAATTATAGAACATAACCTACATGTAATTGAATTTTTAACCTTATTAGATTCATTTATTACCTTTTTATGTGTTAAGAGATTCAATTTCATTATTTGAGATTGTTTTCTTCCTTAGTTTTCATTACTAGTTTACTTAGATTCATGTACATATAAATAATTATAATGAGTATGGTTTTCTATAATAGAAGTTGTATGTTATTAGTGAAAAAAAGAATATTACATGGTTATAAAATTTCACTTGTTTATTGGGCGTGAAGGTGAATTATTATATAAAACATTAATGATAATTATTTGGGTTAATTGGACATATTTTATCCCAATGAACTCATTATTATTTATAAATTAGTATCTTGTGTAAAAAGGATTTAATAACCATAAATATGTCATAATACATATATTATGGTAATTTTCAACCATAAAATGATTTCATCTCTAGAATTGAATACGGCAATAGAAATTGAAAACAAGTTGTCCATAAAAGTGATAAATTAACACATCTTTGATGGTGTTTTCATTTCAAGTATAATGGAATGGGATATGAGTAATGGTGGAGAATTATTAGTTTATCATAAAAACTATTGATTACATTTAATGTACTAGTTTTATCACAACGCTAGGATTAATGGAGGTGAGGGAATAAAATTAAAATAATGGAAATTTAAATAAAAGAAGTGAAAATAGGAATTTACCTCTTAAAGTATTCTTCATTGGGTGCCTATTTAGAGGAGACGTTTTGGACTTTTTATGAGACCAAGGACTGATGGAAGAGGGGGAGGGTCTTGGGAGTATATTTTATCAGAATTAATTCTAGTCATAAGGAATGATAGGTGAGAAGTGGTGTGGGAGTGAGAGGGTATTATAGTAGAGGATATGGGTGATTTGTGAATATCTTATTCATTATTGTAATATTTCCCTCATGAAAACCCATTTTTTTGATTCATGTAACCCATAATAGTAATAAGGGAATGTTCGTTTTAACCAAGACTATTTACATCAAACATGATTTTATGAATACTAAATTTAACTAATAATATATATATTGTCAATTACTGTATATAATGTTTCATGAAAAATTAGATTATTTTAGGGAAATACATAAAATTAAAGCCAATAATTTTTTGATGTGTACTATTATAAAATGTACTCAATTTTTTTAAAATAATTTTCTATATATTATTAATTTAATTTTAAAATAAAATCATTTTTTATTACAAGAATAATAATTTTAAACTAAAATTCCTTTTATATCACTTTGAATAATTAATCTAGATCTCATTATTATATAACATTAAGATAACAAAATAATAATATGATTTACTATTCTTAAGGGTCTTATTACTATTAATATTAAAATTAATAAGGGTATGTTACAATTCACCAAAAATTATGTTTGTCTTATTAGACTCTAAATATCTTACTGAAGGCAACCATGTATGTCAATTTTTCAAAATTCATATCACAGTTGCGGAACAATTGTGATTGCAGGCCAGGTTATTACAAAGTGGTGTTTTTTTGGAGAGTTAGTGTTTTATGAATTTAGTTATAAATCCCTGGGGTGTAACATTCTCCCATCCTTATAAAAAGTTCATCTTGGAAATTACAAGAATGTTACCTCACAAAATTATGTGGGTAGTTCTTCCTAATAAGCTCCTAAGGCTCCCATGAAACCTATTCATTTATATGATTTTTCCCAATGTATCTTTACCAATAAAGTGATATAATTCCTCAATACATATTCTTTTGTGTCCATAATATGAATAGGTTCTTCACAGTATGTTTGGTCATGAATCTAATTATATACCTTCAGAAGTAAATACATGCATTAGGTATGGAATGTACAATCTAAATAATGAGACATGGAACACATTGTGTAATCTTGACAGGCTAGTCATCATAAAAAATCAATATAGAATAGCTCCAATTCTCTCCATAATTTAAAAATGGACAATGTACCAAGGGCTCAGATTCCCTTTCTTCCCAAATCCTATAACACCATTCAATGGATATACTTTTATGAAAATATTATCTCTCACATAAAATTGAAATTCCTTCATTCGATTATCAACATATAATTTTCTGAACTTTGATCTACTTTGATATGTCCTTGAATAGTATTCACCTTCATTGTTGTTTCCTCTACAAGATCTAGGCCCACTATCTTTCTTTCATTAACCCCTTCCCAGCATGTTGGTGTATGACATCTTTTTCTGTATAGTGTTGCATATGGTTCCATTTGAATACTGAAATGGAATCAATTATTGTAGGGAAACTCCAACAAGGGTAAATACTAATCCCACATACCTTGAAAGTTGAGAGGGCATGTTATCAACGTGACTTATAATGTTTGGATCATCCTTTCTGATTTCCCATCAATGTGAGGATGATAATTAGTACTCAAATGAATATCATTATACAAATATTTCTAAAGACATTTCCAAGAATTTTATTGTATATCAAGGATCACGACTAGACACTATTGAATGAGGTGCTCCATGAATTCTTATAAATTCATAGATATAAATTCTTGTAAGACACTCTAGTGGAAAATCATAACATATTGCATGAAAATGTGTAGATGTTTTATGTCAATAAATAATTACCCATATTACATCATTCATTTTTGGAGTTCTGGGTAATCTGATGAAAAAATACATGGTGATGTCCCCCCAATTCCTTGTAGTAATAGGCATAGGTTTCATGAAACCTATTGGATGTTGTAGTTAGGCCTTTACATGTTGTTAGACTAAACATCCTGATACATAATCTTAAATTTCTATCTTCATGTTGTCCAACCAGAAATGATCCTTCAAATATCTATACATTTTAGTGCTACCAGGGTGTATAGAAAAATTCCATCTATGGGCATCATCCAATAACTCTCTTTTCAGCTCTGGTATAGAGGAAACACATATCCTATTACCAAATCTCAAAATTCCTTCTTCAAATACGAAGTCATCCAACTTCCCATCTTTCACATCATTAATTTTTTTTTAAGTTTCCAATCATCAGGTTGAGAGATTTTAATACTTTTTAATAATGATTGTTGGGTAACCAATTGAAAAAGAAATGATGTTTCACATTGTTTGATAATTCCCATGTCCATTTTTATTAGATCCATTTATATAGGATCCTATTCAATCATCATTTTTTAAACTCCATGGCCCTTTATACTAAATACATCAGTTACTTTAATTTTCTTCCATGGGTGGTAGTGTATCGAATAATCAAAATCCTTGAGTATTTCAATACATCACCTTTGCCTCATGTTGAGTTCCTTCTGTGAGAATATATTATTCAGACTCTTGTGATATTTATATATATATAACATTATTCACCATTGGGATAGTGTCTCCATTATTTTAGAGCAAAGATCACAACAGCTAACTCCAGATAATGAGTAGGATAATTATGTTCATGAATTTCTAACTTCCATGATGCATAGGCAATAACTTTGTCATTCTGCCTAAGAAAAAAACTATTTCCTTTGTTCAATGCATCATTATCGGTAACAAATGCATCATTACCTGATAGCAATGTCAGGATCATATCATTCACTAGTTTTTCTTTAATTCTTCAAAACAGTCCTCACATTCTTTTTTCCAATCAACTTGGCCACTTTTAATGTATGCTTGGACATTGGATTGGTTAAACTAGTGAAGTATTGAATGAAAAATCGATAATAACTTTCTAAACCAACAAAACTACGTACATCAGTTATGTTTGTTGGAGTAATCCATTCTTGAATAGCCTTTGTCTGTATAGTATTAACAAATATAAAATGCAAATAGACAATGTTCCCCTAAAATGAAAACGATTGAATCCAAAATTCACACTTTCTAAACATCCCATATAATTCATGTATTCTATGAGTTTTCAAAAGAGTGTGCAAGTGATTTTCATATTTTTCCTAGATTTTGGATTACACTGCGATATCATCAATAAATACCACTACAAAGTCACCACGATATTCCATGAAGACTCTATTCCTTAGATCCATGAGAACATTGGGTGTATTAGATAGTCTAAAATGAATTTCTGTAAACTCATAATGTGTATACCTAGTACAAAACACTGTCTTTGGAATACCTTCTTTCTTTAGTTGCAACTGATGATATCCCGATCGAAGGTCATGATTCGAAAAATATTAGGCTCCATGAAATTGATCAAATGAATATTCAATGTAAGGTAGGGGATACGTGTTATTTATTTTTATACCCATGATATCCCGACCGTCAATTCACTACCTCATAGATCCATATTTATTCTGAATGAAAAGAACAAGGACTCCCCATTGGGAGACAATATTGAAGATAAATACTTTATCACTAAATTCCTCTTGTTGTTTTTCTAATTCTACTAATTAAACCGTGGTCATTCAATAAGGAGTATTTTATATATGCCTTGATCTAGGAATTAAATCAATGGAAAACTCAATTTCTCACTCTAGAGAATGTCCAGGTAAATCCTCTAGAAACACATTAAGATAGTCTTGCACAATATGTACAACCTCTATTTGAACATTCCATTCCTCACCCATAGATATTACAATCCCTTCCTCCAAAATAATTATTTAAAAAGGGTATTTGGGATGGATTTAGATAAGAATCTTCTGGTGGGATTTCTACACAAAAGATAATGGATTCAAAACCGTTCTCAAGAATCAAAACATACCTCTTATTTCAATATATCTCCACATCATATCATGTAATACAACTCATACAAATGATTATATCAATTTCAATCATTGTTATGATTATAAGGACAGTCACTAAATCCTATTTATGACTCATAAGAGGGACTGATTGACACATCTTTGTTGCAATGTTTCGTCCCATATGTGTTTTCACTGAAAACTTCCTTATTAATTCAAAATTAACATGCCTGATTTTTTTGGAAACATTGTAGATATATAATAATGTGATGATCCTGAATTAGACAAGGCATTGTCTAAGTTCTAGGAAACAATTAATTTACCGGCTACCATATATTTTTGGAACTTCAACCTTTGGAGTTTTGGCTGCACAAGCTTAGCCTTGCTACCAAGGCCTTCTTTTAGAAACATTTCCTTTACACCTTGGAAAATTATTTTCATAATGTCCCATCTACATGTGATTGTAGCATTGAATAATGGTAACTTATTTTTTTCCCTTATAATCTTGGGATTGGTCGCATTTTTTTACACGCATACCCTTCAGTAACGTACCAGGGTGTATCTTCCCACAATTATCATAGGGTGGATGGTCATTTCTTCGCTTCTTCCCCATTTAATTATTTATTTTCTATAATATTCAGTAGACATTTTCTTCACATTCATTACCTTAAAATCATAATACTTAGAGAAATGTTTTCCATCTTGATAGAACATGAGACTATATATTCATATAATGTGAAACTTTGGGAGACTAGAGCCCTTCAGATGAATGGTTTTAATCTATCAATGAATTGATAAATCATGCACCTAGGATTGTGTATATAGTTTGAATCATGTCTTTCTAAGATTTTGAAGTTATCTTGATACTTTTTAACATTATCAAACACTTTAATCCTTATATTCAGAAATTACCTTTCTATATCTTTTCACTATTCATGACATTTGTATTTTTCTAAGAAGATTTACTTAAAATACATTCATTCCATTTCTTCTATATCTTCATCCTTCTTTGGGTTTTTAATTAAAAACCACCACTAATATGTATCTCACATTTGAAGATAAACTTCCATTACAACCTTATCTTGTGATTTATATCCCAATGCTATAAATATATTATTTATCAAACTTATCCACTTTTCCTCTATGAATGGGTTTGGTGACAAATTAAATTATGGTGGATGTTGTTGCATAAAGTGGTCTAGAATAGCTCCTCCATGTCATGGATCTAGATACTCCAAACGAGTATTGATATTTTTTATAACATGATTCACATGCCCCAGTATAGTTATAAATATCTCATCCCCACTCACATCACTAGTGCCAACATCATTATATTGCATCTAAGTGAAATCCCTACATGGGACATTCACATTCATATGGTTTCAATTCTTTACACTTCGATTCATATCTAAATAATGGAATATACTAGATTAGGTTATGATTCATAATGTAAAATCTCAACATAATAATAGAAAAGGAAAAATTTATATCATAATCATAAACATGGTTTCATTGGGAAAAATTTATATTTCAATCCTCTATATTGGATTGTAATGAAAATGTGGATTAACCTATATATTCACTAGGAGTTTCAAACCAGGTGTGTAGTATGGCCCATTGTTGTCTACCAGGACACCCCAAGTCAAGCATGAAACTCCTAGTCATATTTGTTACTCCGAAGAACACATTTTTGAGAACCATGTCCACCAGTAGTAACCATACATGGATTTACTTACTAGAAAGATCCACATAATATATTCCATTCAAAAAATCCTGGTTGTTCTTTTATGTTTGTCCTCAAAGAAAATATTAGATTTTTTTCACCAATCTATGTTTTCAAAATAATGTATCAAATATTTATACTAAACATACTCTAATACCATCTTTAATGAATAATGTAATAAATCATAACCATGTCATCATGGCCTTGTGCCAAGACCCTAAATAATCATTTTTTCAAGCCCTTGTTCCAATACCATAGTTTCCATCATGAGACCTACTGATGCGTCAAGGGTATATAGTGGGCCCCAAAAGTCACTTAATAAGTCCAATTCATTCCAAATATGAATGTTTATTAACATAAAAAATATATAAATTCATATTTAAACTAACATAGGAAATGTAAATAACATTCCACTACTAAAAAAATGTACATTAGCGATCACCATTGGCGGTCTCTATAGGCCTATAGAGACCGCCCAGCGACCTCCATTGGCGGTCGCTTCAGCTTCGTCGATATAGGCCAATAGCGACCGCCAATGGCAGTCGCTATAGGTGGCCGAAATGCCAGCCTTAAGAAACCGCCTAACGGTCACTATAGGCTTCTTGGAGGTAACCATTATCGAGCCCCATTGGCGGTCGCTATTGCTGCTCGGCAGGCGGCCTATAGCCACCGCCTTTGGCGGTCGCTACATTGAGAAATTTTAAAAAAAAAATCATACTGAAAGAAATATATATATATACATACATATATATATTTATTAAATAGAATATTTTAAATAAATATATATATATAATATGATTGAAATATTTTAATATATATATATACATATTAAAGAAATATATATATGTAATATTAAATAAAATATTTTTCATTTTTTTAATGAAATGTACAAATTGTTTTTTTTTCTTCACGGTGAAAAATCAGAGATAAAACAAGGTAAAAATCATAAAAAAGGGAAGAAAATTTCAAACAGCATAAACATCAAGATCATCATAAATGATAAACATGCTTCAACGATCTGAGAAGTTCCATCTATTTCAATCTTCTGCTTCAATAAACCTACAATAAGACAAAAAAACAAAAAAACAAAACAAACTTAAATTGAACATATTTATTCAGTTATTATATACATATAATAAAATTAAATCTGACATCAAATCATGCTTCTATAATAATTTAAAACCCCCAATTTAAGAAATTCTATCATTTCAGGTCATTCGGATCACGTTTTCTCCGAATTCGACCGTCTCACGCCATTTTTGGTGTTTTATGACACCAGAAATGCGTTTCTGGTCACTGTGGTCAAACGAAACCACTGATTGATGTGCTGTCTACCCAAACATTTCAAAAATCACACAACAGATGATGTCGTACGGTTTCATGTCACTCTGAGGTCGTTCAGGTGGTTTTGACCCCCAACGCGCCGTTTTAGCGCGCGCCGAGCTGCTGAAAACGACACAATGGGCCGTACCGCGCGCACCGCATGTCCGATGGGAATTCCGTCTCCTCCTACACATCACGAATAATATACCTAATGGTTTTGTGTGGTTTTAGGTCATTCGTAGCAAGTTTTCTTTGAATTCAACCGTCTCACGCCGTTTTTGGTGTTTTATGACACCGGAAACGCGTCTCCGGTCACCACAGTCAAACGACACCTCCGATTGACGTGTTGTTTGCCCAACAATTTTAAAAATCACATAACAGCTGATTTAGTACGATTTCATGGCATTCCGAGGTTGTTCGGGTGGTTTTGACCCCCCCAACGCTCCGTTTTAGCGCGCACCGTACTGCTGAAAACGACACAATTGGTCGTACCGCGCGCACCGCATATCCGATGGGCACGTCGTCTCCTCCTACACGTCACGAATAATATTACTAATGTTTTCGTCTAGTTTCAGTTCATTAAGAGCACTTTTGCTCTGAATTTGACCGTCTCACGCCGTTTTTGGTGTTTTATGACACCAGAAATGCATTTCCGGTCACCGCGGTCAAACGAAACCTCCGATTGACGTACCGTCTGCCCGACCGTTTCTCAAATCAGACAACGGCTAATATCGTACGTTTTCATGGAATTCTGAGGTCGTGTGGGTGATTTTGACCCCCCAACACGCCGTTTTAGCACGCGTCGAGCTACTGAAAATGACATAATCGGTCGTACCGTGCGCACCACACGTCCGATGGGCACCCCATCTCCTCATACATGTCACGATTAATATTCCTAATTTTTTCGTGTGGTTTCAGGTCATTCGGAGCATGTTTTCTCCGAATTCGACCGTCTCACGCCGTTTTTTCTGTTTTATGACACCACAAACGCGTTTCCGGTCACTGCGGTCAAACGACACCTCCGATTGATGTTTCGTCTACCCAAACATTTTACAAATCACGCAACGGCTGATGTCGTACGGTTTCATGGCATTCTGAGGCCGTTCGGGTGGTTTTGACCCACCAACGCGTCGTTTTAGCACACGCCGAACTGTTGAAAACGACACAATCGGCCGTACCGCGCGCACCGCACATCTGATGGGTGCACCGCCTCATCCTACATTCCACGAATAATATTACTAATGTTTTCGTGTGGTTTTAGGTCATTCGGAGCACGTTTGCTCCAAATTCGACCGTCTCACGATGTTTTTGGTGTTTTATGACACATGAAATGCGTTTCCGGTCACCGCGTTCAGAGGACACCTCCGATTGATGTTCCGTCTAACCGACCATTTCACAGATCACACAACGGCTGATGTCGTATGGTTTCATGGCATTCTGAGGACATTCGGGTGGTTTTAACCCCACAACGCGCCGTTTTAGCGCACGCCGAGCTACTGAAAACGACACAATCGGCCGTACCACGTGCACCGCACGTCCGATGGGTGCGCCTTCTCCTCCTACATGTCACGAATAAAATTTCTAATGTTTTTGAGTGGTTTCAGGTCATTCATAGCATGTTTTCTCCGAATTCGACTGTCTCACGCTGTTTTTGGTGTTTTATGACACCAGAAACATGTTTCCAGTTACCATGGTCAAAAGACACCTCCGATTGACGTGCCGTCTACCCGACTATTTCGAAAATCACACAATGGCTGATTTTGTACGGTTTCATGGCATTTCGAGGCCATTCGGGTGGTTTTGACCCCCCAACGCGCCGTTTTAGCGCGCACGGAACTGCTGAAAACGACACAATCGGCCGTACCGCGTGCACCACATGTCTAATGGGCACGCTGTCTCCTCCTACACACCAAAAATAATATTCCTCATGTTTTAGTGTTGTTTCAGGTCATTCATAGCACATTTTCTCTGAATTCGATCGTCTCACGCCGTTTTTGGTGTTTTATGACACCGAAAACGTCTTTCCGGTCACCGCTTTCAAACAACACCTACGATTGACGTCCCGTCTACCTGACCATTTCAAAAATCACACAACGGCTGAGGTAGTACGGTTTCATGGCATTACAAGGTCGTTTGGCTGGTTTTGACCCCCCAACGAGCCATTTTAGCGCGCGCCAAGCTGCTGAAAACGACACAATCGGTCGTACTGTGCACACCGCATGTCTGATGGGTGCGCCGTCTCCTCCTACACGTCATGAATAATAGTTCTAATGTTTTAGTTTGGTTTTAGGTCATTCGGAGCACGTTTTCTCCATATTCGACCGTCTCATGCCGTTTTTGGTGTTTTATGACACCAGAAACGCGTCTTCGGTCACCGCGGTCAAAATACACCTCCGATTGACGTGAAATCTGCTAGAAAATTTTAAAAAACACACAACGGTGGATTTCGTACGGTTTCATGGAATTACAAGGTCATTTGTGTGGTTTTGACACCCCAACACGCCGTTTTAGCGCTCGTCGAACTGCTGAAAACGGCACAATCGGCCGTACCACGCGCACCGCATGTCCGATGGGCGCGCTGTCTCCTCCTATGCACCACGAATAATATTCATAATGTTTTCGTGTGGTTTCAGGTCATTCAGAGCATGTTTGCTCCAAATTCGACCGTTTGACACCGTTTTTCGTGTTTTTTGACACTGGAAACACGTTTTTGGTCACCCCGGTCTATCGATACCTCTGACTGACGTACCATCTGCCTGACCATTTTAAAAATCACACAACAGCTGACGTCGTACGGTTTCATGGAATTCTGAGGTCGTTCGGGTGGTCTTGACCCCCCAATGCGCCGTTTTAGCGCGCGCCGAGCTGCTAAAAACGAAACAATCAGCTGTACCGCGCGCACCGCACATCCGATGGGCACGCCATCTCCTCCTACATGTCACGAATAATATTTCTAATGTTTTCGTGTGGTTTCAGGTCATTCAAAGCACATTTTCTTCGAATTCGACCATCTCACACCGTTTTTTGTGTTTTATGACACCGGAAACGCGTTTCCGGTCACCGCGGTCAAACGAAAATTCCGATTGGCGTGCCATATGCCCAACCATTTCAAAAATTACACAAATGCTGATTTAGTATGGTTTAATGGCATTCTGAGGTAGTTCGGGTGGTTTTGACCCCCCAACGCGCCGTTTTAGTGCGCGCCAGACTGCTGAAAACGACACAATCGGCCGCACCGCCCGCACCACACGTCCGATGGGCGCTCCGTCTCCTCCTCCACACCACGAATAATATTACTAATGTTTTCATGTGTTTTCAGGTCATTTGGAGCACATTTTCTCCAAATTCGACAATCTCACGCCGTTTTTTGGTGTTTTATGACACCAGAAACGTGTTTCCAGTCACCACGGTAAAACGACACCTCCGATTGGCGTGTCGTCTGCCCAAACATTTATAAAATAAAACAACGACTGATTTCATACGGTTTCATGGCATTCCAAGGTCGTTAGGGTGGTTTTGACCCCCCAACACGCCATTTTAGCGCGCGCTAAGCTGCTAAAAACGACACAATCGGCAGTACCGCATGCACCACACGTCTGATGGGCGCGTCGTCTCCTACTACACGTCACGAATAATATTACTAATGTTTTCGTGTGGTTTCGGGTCATTTGGATCATGTTTACTCTGAATTCGACCGTCTCACAACGTTTTTGGTGTTTTATGACACTGGAAACGCGTTTTCGGTCACCGCGGTCAAACGACACCTCCGATTGATGTGTCGTCTTCCCGACCATTTCACAAATCACACAATGGTTGATGTCGTATGGTTTGATGGAATTTATAGGTCGTTCATGTGTTTTGACCCCCCATCGCGCCGTTTTAGTGTGCGCTAAGCTGGTGAAAATGACACAATCAGCTGGGGGGCTGTCTGGGGTGCGGGAGGGTTGTCCGGGGTGTGGGGAGGGTTGTCTGGAGTGCGGGGAAGGCTGTCCGGGGTGAGGGAGGGCTGTCCACGGTGCATGGAGGGGTGTCCGGAGTGCGGGGAAGGCTGTCCAGAGTGTGGGGAGTGTTGTCCAGGGTGCGGGGGGGGGGGGGGGGGGGCTGTCCGGGGCGGGGGGTCTTGTCCGAGGTGCGGGGAGGGCTGTCCAGAGTGCGGGGAGGGATGTCCGGGGTGCGGGGAGGGGGGGGGGGCTGTCCGGGGTGCGGGGAGGGCTATCCGGAGTGTGGGGAGGGATGTCCGGGGTTGGCCAGGGACTACAAATAGTGAACTTAGCTCATTCATCAAAAACAATTTTAATGATTTATATTAGGAATCACGTGTTTTTTTCAAAAATATTACAGAACATGAAATTCTAAACATTGAAAATTAAATAAAAAAAATATCCAAATCAATAATCAGTTTCATGGTTACTTCTCAATTCGTGTACACAAACATTGCATGAGGCCAAAACACTCATGATACCTCCAAATCACAAAAAAAACTCACTAGAAACCCAACATAAATATCAATAACAACCCCACCATTAAAAATATAAACACACCTCGTGAATATGATGCGTCATGCGTGTTCATCACTGACCTCCATCCGGTGGGCCAAGGGCCTACAACAAATAAACATTATGAATATTTTCATTACAAAAATAATTTAAATTAAATAAATATATACAGTATAAACCTGCGTCGTGTGATCCCCTGCACCATCACCTGGACGAACATATTCTCACAGTGCTCTAACATCAGCAGCCAATTGCACATTTGCCTCCTCAGAATCCCACAGTCGTGCCTCGAAATCTAACAACTGCTGTTTCATCTGAGCAACAGAAGGACCGACAACTGCTGTGCGTGAAACTATAGAACAAGGAATCCCTGTTCCATAGGTCAATCTATATCTATTCCCGTCCCGACCAATGATGCGATGAAAGATCTCATCCCTTCGCATGGGAAGTTGTCACTGGTCCTCTGGTAGATGTTCTAATTCAGCTTCAAATTGAGCCTGTGAAATATTAAAATATATATACATATATTAATATACAGATTTTATGTAAGTATTGGTAATGAGTACAATCACTTACTATCAATGCTGCAGCCTCTGGATCGTTGCGATCACGAGTTCTCATCCACACCGACATTTTATCAGTTGGTGCACCTTGCTCCCACAACTATATATGAATAGAATATAAACACCAAACCGTTTTAATTAAAAAAATAAAAAAATGAATAATAAAAACCTCATGTCGTATCTGAGACACGTGACGAGTCCCGAGCCTATGTGGTGGTCCCTGCAATGCTCGATTCTCAGAAAGGCATGTAGACACCTCTTAAATTCAATTCATTCAAATATCAAACAAATCACACATTCTTGAAAATATATATATGAAAATAAATATACAAACCGAAACACCCTTGGTAGACCAATATGCAAATAAATCACACCACTGAGCCGGGAGGACACCTCTCGGGACTTTTTCCAGAATGTCTACGGCACCCACATTTGGTACCCAGTGGTCCCTCTTGACTTTGTCTTTATAGTCTTTCCACATCTTACGACATTTTCTCATACACACTGGCCGAAACTCATTGGGACATACTTTCAAATTATTCTATTAAATAAAAAAAATCACATATGTTATTGTTGTTTATACATAGGGAATAAAGTAAAATGGTCTTCTTACATGAACCTCCCTCCAAAGACGATCTAATGTGTCTTGAGGGATAGAAGCCCAGTCACGCATGGTCAATGGAAATCGTTGTGGATCACGTATGATATGAACCAACTGATGAATAAATGCAGGGGAATTCCATCCCACAGGATGAAATACCTCATCAAATGAAACATCAAAAGTCGTGTCGGAATTCCATGATAATATGCCACGACTACGGCCTCTCCTGCGAGAGGAAGAAGCCGTCGAGTCTGATCCTGTTTAAAACCATTTTATATACAAATTGACAGTTTTTATAAATATATATATATATATATATGTTTATTAATTACATAAAAAATATATACAATTACATTCCATCATACCTCGACCCTCAGACGTAGATGCCTTAGATGGATGATGTTGATATTCTGTATCTTCGCCTGACATGCCTGCAGTTATGAAAAACATTACTATGGGTACTATCCAAAGTGTCCAAATGATAAATTGGATTGTTTTTAGAAAAAATCAAACTTTTACAGTTGTTAATCAAACAAAAAGGGATTGAATAATTAGTTGTGAATGAATTTTAAAAAATCAGAAAGATCAGAAAACTTATATACAAATTATGTACAAAACCAATCAATGCATAGCCAAATTGAAAATTGAATTAATAAAAATTCAAGCAGCACATGAACCAAATGAAGAATACCTCAATGGTAAGATACAACAAAAATAACATCAATATAACATGAGTTAAAACAAATGAAGAATACCTCAATGGGGAGCCAGAGCCGAAGCTGGTGCGGTGAGGGAGGGGATGGTGAAGGAGGGGACGGGTGGCGGTGGTGCGGTGAGGGAGGGGACGAAGACAAAGGGGACGTGGGTTGGCGGGGTGCGGGGGGAGGGGGGTGGGGTGTTTGGGGTGCTGGGGGGGGGGGGGACGGACGAGGGGGTAGAGGGCCGAGGGCGGAGGTCTGAGGCCGGAGGGGCTGGAGGCCGATGGCCAGAGGGCGGCCGGAGGGCAGCCCGAGGGCTGCCGGGCTGCCGGAGGTGGGTGGTGGGAGGCCCGAGGGCAGAGGGAGGCCGCAGGGCGGAGGGCGGGCGGAGCTGGAGGGTTGAGGGTGGCCGGAGGAGGGCGGGGCCGGTGGAGGGCGGACGGAGTGCAGCAGGAGGGCGGTTGTAGGGCGGAGGGCTACTGGAGGGTGGCCGGCAGAGGGCGGGGCTGACGGAGGGCGGGGTCGGTGGAGGGCGGGGCGACGGAGTGCGGGGCGGCGGAGGGTAGGGTAACGGAGGGCAGTCCGGCGGAGGGTGGGCCGGCAGAGGGAGGGCTGACAGAGGGCGGGCCGGGGGAGGGCGGGGCGACGGGGAGGGTGGGGCGATGGGGAGGGCGCGCAGCGACGGGGAGGGCCCGGGCGACGGGGAGGGGGGAAGGGTTCGGGGGGGGGGGGGCTTCGCGATAGGAGGGAGGGTTCAGGGGGCACATGAGACTTTTTTTAGGGAAACATAGCAACTGCCAGTGGCGGTAGCTATAGGTAAAGGGGCTCAAAAGCCCATATTTCTAGTAGTGTTCCTTGAACAGTAATCATAAAAACTAACCATTTCGATTAAATTGTTGAATGGTTATTAGATAGCACATCCATAGTCTAACTAATCATAAACAATTAAACTATATATGATAGATGATGTATTAATTTATTAATCCCAATAATACATAATAATAAACATTAATTTTGAAATAGATGAGGATACTCTTATAAAACCATTGAGTAATGCTTGAGTTAAATACTCGTTTACTTCGACAAAGAGACATCAATTAAAATAAATATTTAAAACTTGTAGTAAAGTAAGATATTATTATCGTAATAACATTATTTATTTTAGAAAGGAAATGGTTGGTAATAAAAAATTATAGAGTGCCCTTGAATATTGGTAAGAATTTGAGAAAGTCCCTATAATCTGGTTTGTATTTTGGGGAGAATATTGAAAGATCCTTTTAAAACATATATCTCCCCATAAAAGAAATTATAATTATAGTTGGTACCAATATATATAACATTCAAAAATAATTTATGTTGATTAAATATGAAAAAATTGGAATTTAATTGTTGTAAGTAGGGAATAAGAATAAACTAAATTAAAATGGAGGTTTGGGTAAAATATCCACACAATTGTAATCAATCGGTTTGTATGCCCCAAAAAAGGATATCCTTAAAATGATACATTGAATAAAAATAAAATAAATAGATTCATGATATGATAAATCAATAGGCAGTACACATACACCATACAAAAGTAATATTAGTGAATAATCAATGTCCAACAAAAACGGAAGTGAGATGAGATAACCCTTACCTTATGTCCGATGGTGTTCCTCACTTGATCATAATGACCTAAATAATATAATTTAGGATGTGTAATTTAAAATTTCTAAAATATACTATACATTAAATTGATTTAATATAACTTTATTTGGTTCATTCATGTTTTTTTGAATGGATTAAGAGATTCAATTTCATTGTTTGAGAGCGTTTTCTACCTTGGTTTCTATTATCGGTTTACCTATATTCATTTAAAAATAAACATGTAGAATGTAAATGGTTATAAAAAATATAATTTTTATGTTAGTACTGATCAACCATAATATTAAAAGGTTATAATATTTAATTTGGTTTTATAGATTGAATACAAATCCTTATATAAAACAATAAAGGAAATTGGTTTGGTTAATTGGTGGTATTTTTACCACAATGAACTGATTTTGATTTATAAATTAATATAATGTCAAAAAAATATTATAGAACCTTAAATAAGTTATAATAAATATATTATATTTTTTTTGACCAACAAAATTGTTTCAGGATCAGAATTGATGATGGTAAAATAAATTGAAAACCCATTGTCCCTGAATGTGATAAATTAACACATCTCGGATGGTTTTTTCATTTCAGGTATAAAAGACGGAAAAATGAGAGATGACGAAGAATTATTCCCTTATAATAAAAAATTATAGTATATTTAGGTTACTAAATTCCTAAATAAATTGGTTGAATGTAGGTGAGGAATGTAATATATAATTAAAGATCATGAAATAAAAGAAACAAAAAGAGGAATTTACCTCTTGAAGTAATCTTCCATGGGAGCCTCTTAATATGAGAGTTTTCTTCCTTTTGGTGAGACAAAGGCCTGATAGACATAGTGGAGTATCTTGTGAGGATAGTTTATGAGAATTTAGATATGGCACATAGATTTATAGGAGTGAACGGAAGGGAGAGTGAGAGGGTGGTTATAGAGTAGGATAGTGGTGATTTGTGAATATCTTATTCATTATTATATTATTTCACTCCATAAAACAAATAATATTGATTACTGGGACCCATAATAGTAATATGTTCATGTGAATTTTATCCAACTGCTTTAACATCATCCATGAGGGTAGGAATAGTTAATTTAAATGATAATGTATATATATGGGAAATCACTATATTTTAATATTCATAAAAAAATTGAGTGGTTCAGAAAAACCCCAAAAATTCACCCTATCCTTTTTTCTATGTTTAGAATTCAAAAATGAACTCCATTTTTTGAAAATTATTTTTTAAATATGATAAATTCAATTTTTAAATAAATACATAATTTATTCAAAAAATAACAATTGTTAACTATAACTTTTTTATATCACTTTGAAAAATTATTCAAGATCACATTATTATTTAAAATTAACACAATAAAATAATAACATGGATTTATATTCAAAAATTTTATATTACTATTCATATTAGTATTAATAATGTTATGTTACTATTCACCAGAAATTATGTTTTTCTTATCAAACTCTAAATATCATAATGAACATTGTCGTGTATGTCAGTTTTTTTTAAATTAAAATCACAAAGGTGGAACAATTATGTTTACTATATAGGATATAAAAAAGAGGTTTTTTGTGGAGACATAATTCTTTGTGAATTTATTTATAAATATTGGGTGTGAAACAAATCCCTTTATACTCTACCTGTTATTCTAAAAAAGAAAACTTCATATGTGAGGTATAGATTTATCTCCATCATTGATGATGTGATTTCATTATACATTTCCACATTCAAAGCTAGTCCTAAAACCATTATTATTTTTTAAAAAATTAAATGTATGTTTTAACTTTTTTTAATTTTTGAAAATAATATATATGCATAATATTACATAACCAAACAAAACGATTTTATTGTGATCAAAATCCTCCAAAATTAATCTATGTGATGAACATTAAAATTTTATCTAATTAATAATTCACATATTTGGGAAAAAATAATATATAAGGCCAAATAAACGACTATAATTTAAAAATATAATATAATTTCAACTAACGAATTTTATTATATTTTTACATGATCTTCCACACATTTATACAGATGAAACTATCATGAAAACCAAGAAAATAAACACTCTTAGAGAATGAAATTTATCTCTATTACTCAACATAATTCGCAAAATGAATTAAATAAATTTATAATAAATAAAAAAAATGTATAAGAAGTACTGTATTTATTAACTAATAAATAAATTTTTATTATCCTAGATATTAATGTGAGAAAATTATTTAGACATAAGGGGTGGGGATTCTCGAACCCCACTCTCTTTCTTTGGGTTATCCCTCTTTCACTCCATTTTTAGTATGGATGTTCCTTTATTATTCTTATATATAATTTTTTTCGTTTCCCTTTCCTTCTAGGATATACATGAATCTAGTTTAGTTTTATTATAAATCAAATTATTTTTTAAAAATGAACTATTCTTTCTAAAAAACATGTTTTACTTCCCTTGAGATTGTATTATCATCACTCAAGTTTGATGATTCTTATAACATGTATGTTATTATATTTTTTTTGGAACCACAAGGTTCTTTCCTGAATTTATTCATAATTAAAATTTCATGAAATGTAGGATATTTCCATGAGTTATTTTATGTCTAATATTTATATACATTATTTGTGGAATGCATGACTATATAAATGTATTGATGTGATTTGTGTGCCTGAAATTTTATAGCGAATCAATGCATTGGCTAATGTGATTTATCTCAGTAGATAATTTGAAATATTTATGAACATGATACTATCATTATTCAAATCTATGTGTGGTATTTTACAAAAAAATACACAATGTTTCATTTTCAGTAATTTCCACATTCCATGTGCTCAACTAATGTTTCCTCACTTGATTATGACGATGATACCCTATTTATGTTATGGTGAAGATGATTATACTCCCCCATGTTTTATTGATTCATTTTATTATTTATCCTCTTACTAGGATTTAAGATTACCACTATCTTTGATGTATATCTTCCAGTAACTATGTATACTAAGGAGTAAATGAAGGTCGCATAGAGGCTATAGAATAAGTATTAAATTTTTTTTGTTTTATTATGTAAATTTTAGGTTTTTATTAATATTCCCAAGACACTAAAATTTTGGATCGTGGTTTTGTAAAAAATTATATTGTTTATATGTATAACGATGTAACAATATTGTAATAAATAGTAGGATTTCTATAGTGGGGGACATCTCCATGTTGCAGATATAACCATGCGATGTTATCCTTTTCTTAGATTGGCTATATTCCATGAAGGAAGTCATTGACTATTTCTATCAGAGTGTTTATTTTCTTATAAGGAGAGATATTTAGTGGAATTAATTAGTTATATGGGTTGTGGAATGGGATATATGAATGTGGATCCTCTTTAATAATGGTTTTTTGGGATGTGGGTTGAATTACAGTTCTGGGATATTCTAAGGGTTGTGGAAGAGTACTTGTAAGTTTTACCATATGAGGTTATGACACTACACCCTCAATGTGAGGTTGAGTTATATATATATTTTTATTTGGAAACATCATTGATTTTAATGGATCTATATCAAATGGAATATATGGAGATGATATAATTGAGGTTGTATGTGGATTCTCAGATGTAGAGGGGTTTCATCGGACCTACACTGTCCTCATGGGGAGTTCTAGTGTTGTTCACCAATAAAGAAGATTGTAGTATGAGGTTTTTATAGACTAATAGAGTCTTAATTAGGTGAGGGTTATGAACTATTACCCTTTTTCAAGGATAGATCATCTGTTTAAAGAAATGATCGGAGCAAGTTGGTTTTGGAAAATCAACCTACTGTCTGAATGTCACTAGTTTATGGTAGATGATGCGGTTATAACGAAGACTCCCTTTATGAATAGGTAGGGGAACACTGAGTTCATGGTGATGACATTTGGTGTCACGAATACACTATCTTCGTTTATAGGGATCATTAATTAATTGTTCAATGATTTATTATACAAGTTCTTCCTCATGATAATTGTTGATATCTTGATATGCATAATTTTTGTGGAGGAATATGATGAGAATCTTAGAGAAGTTTTGAAGGTCCCTCGACAACAATATATTTACGAAATATTTTCTAGGTATATATTTCAGATGATAGAGGTTAATTTAAATAGTTATTTGGTGTCTCAAAAGGGTGTGAAATTAGACCCGTCAAATATTGTAGAATTTTTTTATTGGAAATTACCCATGAGTGCTGATGGGGTTCTTATTTT
This sequence comes from Viscum album, assembly GCA_963277665.1. Lineage (NCBI taxonomy): Eukaryota > Viridiplantae > Streptophyta > Magnoliopsida > Santalales > Viscaceae > Viscum > Viscum album. The sequence goes on from OY728133.1 coordinate 1,287,275,597, forward strand.
TGGTGGTCTCATATGCTATTATCATAGGTTTGTTCTCAATTAATCTCAAGTTACATCCCCATTAATAGAATTCCTTAAGAATGAATAGAGTTTATCATGGAGTATTTAGTACTCGGATGTGTTTGGTTATATAAATGATATGTTGTTCAGTGATCCCGTGATCTAGTGATTTAGTTTCATGAAAAGGGTGTGTTGTTTGGGGTTTTTTCTGATTCTTTCCAATTGGTCTTTGGATTCCTACTAATTTAAAAGATGTTTGTAATATATAATAATTCTTGGAAATTATTTATCAACATGTTTAACTATTCCACCCATGATCTAGAGTTAGTGGTATTTGTGTTTTTGGTAAATTTGTGGCGGCATTACCTCATCAATAAGTGATTTGTGGTTTTCACAAACCCAAAGATCATTAAATATATTTTTTCATTTAGACAGATCTAAATATACACCAGTAGGGGTCGATAGAGATTATTTAAAATTATTATTTTAAGTTATATTACACATTGGGAAAGGTGAATTTCGTTTCCGATGCATTGATTTAAAAGTCACCAAGGGATGTGTCCTGGTAATTTCTATATGTTTGGAATGGGATGAAGGACCTCGCAGTGAAACATCTTTATGTGGGGGAGAGAAGTGGCTAGGGTTGTCTTTATCAGTTGACTATGGATTCATCCATGATATTGTAGATGGAGGAGTCTCAGTATGATGACTTAGAGGAAGAGATGATGCATGAATGTGATGGCCAAGATGATACCCCTGGTGGATAGTCAGAAGATGGTTAGAACAAGGTTTTATTCTAGGGGATGTTGGTTGTTCTACTGGAGATGCATGAGGTATTTTTCAATGAGTTTTACTACCCACATTTAGTGGTACACCTTGGTGTGACATTTATTTTTTTTAATTGAGGAGAAATATTTGGTTGTGGGGGATGAAATGGTTAGTGGATAATTTTGAGGCAAGGTGTATGGTTTTTAAGAAGGTGAAGTATAGAAAAATGATCCAAAAGGTTTTTTTTCAGAACTTATATGTTTCTGAGTAGAAATGGGTACATATATTTATGGATTTTATCAAATGGTTACCTCATACTCATGGTGGATTTGATGCAATTTAGATAATAGTTCCCAAACTTAGGAAAATCATCTAATTTCATGGAATTCATAATTTGGGTATTATGGATGTTTTGGTGAGGAAGTATGTGGAATATGTGTATAGGTGTCATGGCGTATTGAGAACCATAATTTTTTATAAGTATAATCATTTTCTCTCATGGGTTTGGAGAGTCTTGCTAAAATATTTTGTCTTTGAGATTAATTATAGAACATCTCTCCACCCTTATATAGATGTGATTATGTATTAGACAATCCAGAAATAAGTGGATATGTTACAAGAAAATTTCATGGAATTTAGAAGATCATTGGTAAGGAGCATTCCTTTGACTGAGTTTTACTACATTAATAGATATCAATAATTAATTGAAATTGATCGATTTGAGGTGTTTTGTGAGCTGTCATTTCATTCTATGTTATTATGGAAAGAGGTTGGGGAGTTATTTTTTCTTGGTCCAAATGTAGTATAGAGAACAAATGAGGTGATTTAGTTTGATTTAGAGAGGATGTGGGAAATAAAATACCGTCAAAATAACTATTATGATCTTAGATAGAGTCCCTTGGAGTTTGTGTTTGGAGACTTTGTGTTTTTTAGAGTCTCCCCTTGATGTTAAAAACAATGGTTTGGCTAGGTGGTTTAGCTTTATCCATAGTTTTTTGGGACCTTTGTGTAGTTGGGGCATGTTGGTAAGGTGGATTATCAGTGTGAATTTCCACTCTGGTTGAGGAGGACCCTATTTGTTCATAATGACTATGATGAATGCACAAGAGGGAGTGTGGGGTGAATTCTGTCCTTTTAAAAACATGAAAAAATATAAACACCCTCTTGTGTTGAAGGTGATTATTACCTTCTCTTAGAGATGAGTAAGATGTGGGAAAATAAATAAATGAAATAAAAAAGAAAAATATATTATAGTGGTATGGTGCACAGAAATCCCTTTATCCACTCCAACAATGATTTACTCTAAGAGTTTGGTGTTTTTTCATAGGCATACCCTCTTATCTCGAGACCTCTACCATCGAGTGTAGGGAGTTAACTCCTTATAATAATGATTTTAAAGGTACTTCATGTTCATATACCATGAACTAAAAAATTCATGTCTTAGTACGAGAATTTGGTACTTCACTATGACGAAGTACAATAATTCAACACTTCAACAAAATATAGATGAGGTGATGATTGTTGAGAAATAGGTTCATCCAACAATTGTAGTTGAAAATGAAACATGATGTGACGTTCAATTAATCAAAGAAACAATAAAATAATCATCAATGTCAAACTAGTTTCTTATAAAAAAAAGTCGATAAAACACTTGGATTATGATCAAACATGTATATATCCAATATTTAGTTCTAGTAGATGCTTTATTAGGTTTTGATAAAATATGAAAAATGATATACAATAGCACAATAACAAAATGTTGTTCAAACATAGAAGGAATAAAACATGTATGAATCCAAGTTGGATCTCTTCAAGAAATTATAGGAAATATCAAAATATTATTTTCAAACACTTATATGTTTCTATGAATAATATTCTCTCAGTATTCAACAAGCTACTTGAATTTCAATAGGCTAAATGATCTAAAAATACCACATGATAAATCATAATAATAATACAACTCATCATTATTTGAATTTTAATTTGAATTTTTAGATAAAACTCTAACTTCCATTAGTAATAGGAATGATTTAATCCATTGAAAGTAGTCGTTAAATCGAACCTTAAATATCGTTAAAAGATATGTTAAATCTGGTGATACTATTGCATAAATCCTAGAAATAATCTATGATTTCAAACTCTATAGATGGATGATTCAAATATGGGGTTACTCTGTGTAGAAATCAACATCCAGAGTATAATTGAAAGCATAAATTTGACTCTGAAACTAGCGTTGAAGAATAATACTATAACGACCCATACTTTACATACATGGTTATTACTTCAAAATTGATGTACACTTATTACAACATATAACAAAACCCTGAAAGGGCCGTATAGGTATAATGTCTCTAGAAACTGTGAAACATAAACAATTAGTTCATAAAACATCTACATTGTCTCCCATTTATTTAATCATATCTAGAGTCCATTTTTTGCATATCTTACTTAATAACCTTCTTCCTTTCTTGGGGAAAGAAAACATACAAAAGGGTGATCTCAAATGCTCAGTACGGGTAAACAAAAGAAATATCAATCACATCATATTATAAGAACATATCATTTTGGAAATTATAACCTGCAAAAGAGATCATAATTTAATAACATGGGATAAATCATAGTAGTGAAATGTAATCCCAATAATCATAACATAAAACATGAAACTTTGTGGAATACATACATAATCATAGAGAATCATTTCTTATTAGTCAAGACTCATTGCCAAGACTATCTTAGCGGACAATGTCCATTTCTGAACCGAGTTCACTACTCATTTCAGTCCTATTTCACTGAACCGGTTTAACCAGCCATTCCATCCTTGTCTATCTCATGAGATATAAATCTTTACCCAATGCATTGGAGGGAGATATAGGTCTCACCCATCTCATAATGATACAATTCTTATGTGTTCCACAAAATCATAAATCATACATCATTGCATAACCCGTGTAATAAAAATGGGATTCTTAAACATCGTGACATCATTAAACCATTAATACAGGATAATGGAATTCATAAAAATATTTCCATCACAACATAATCAAATCAATGTAATAATAGGGATAGAAATAGAACCCTATATTATCTTAGATGGAAAATAATTTTGATAAAACACTTGAACTCCATTCTTGAGGAAAATATCTTTTCTACTTCAAAAACATTTTTCCTTTCTTAACATGTCATAAAATTTTAAAATAAAAGGAGTTGATTAAAAATTAAATTTAAAAATTTTAAAGTAATATTCATGGAAATAATGTTATAAAATCCATTTAGGTCGTATGAGTTAAAAAAGAACATTCTTCTCGTACTTTGGCTGGAAAAATCCAAAAGTACCTCGTACGAAAAATGACAAAATATTCCTTTCATATCTTTTACTAAAAACTCACCAAAGTGTAAAATTGGACTTAAAAAATTGTAGGAGGATATAAATAATATTAAATATTGAAGAAACATGGATTTGGATAATAAATATGCCCCAGTAAATACCGAAGAATAAACAATCTCAGATAAAAATTGAGATTGTGAGATTTTCCCTTACCTTAGGTCCGATTTTCTTCGTAAGTGTCTGAACCTCCTGTAAAATGATTTAAATAATGTCATTGACTTATTCCAGAATCATAATTATTTTTATGATATCATATATGGTTATATTCTTAGCTTCTTATTAGTAATATTTCATTGTTACTTGTTATTCGGGTGTTTTTTGCTTTTTGTTCTTATGCGTGTTTTGTCGAATAAAATCTTATTATTATTTTTAGGTTATATATACCTCATTTCCAGAATGTTATTAGTGTAATATATATCATATTAATTCATTCAATTCATTTATATAATTATTATTCAATGAAGATCATGTAGAACGAGTCGCATCAGATCGTGGAGACGATATTCCGTACGTACGCACGAGCGATGATATCATTCCCATGATCGTGGAATTTTATTGGAATGTTTGTATACTATTTCAGAAAAAATATCACTTTACAATAATATTTTATATTTATTCTTTACACCATTATACCCATCCAAGTAAGGTGGTGGTGGAAAATAGATTACACCACGGCGTGGAGACGTTATTCCGTACGTACGCATGCGTGCTAATTTCATTTTCCATAGGATGGATAAATGGTGAAATCGGGTTTTTTCATACTTATAATAACATATCAGTATATTAGTGATACTGATGTTATTACATCATAATGAAACAAAAAAAATAAGAAGAAGTGGAAGAAGAAATAAAGTTGAAAGAATCGGTAATGGACATTACCTCTTCTTGGAAGTGCCTCTTTGAGACCTCCTCTTAGGACACTGAAATTGGTCTTTGAAGAAGACCAAGACCTCTAGGATGTTTATAGGAAAGTGTATAAGAGAATTTGGTAGGGTTTGGACGAGCTTGAAGTCTCAATGTGGTGTGAGGAAGAGAGGGAGCAGGTGCCCTATTTATAAGGGAGGAGAGGGGAACCATTGGAAAAAATAAAAATATTATTTTATTTTAAAGTCATATTCGGTTTTTAATAGCTCCAAATTGATTTATTTAGAAGCTAAGGTGGGGAGGGGTCGGAATCCTCTTATAAAATATAATTTTGACATGTTTAGGTCATTATAATAACTTTTGTTTAGTTTTTACTCTTAGTTAATTAGATTGACATTTACCATGTCACTTTGTATTTTTATATTATATAGTTAATTAACCTACCATATACATCTAAGAGACCCCCAAGTGGTCCATTAATGATAACAAAATCTTGAAATAAGTATCTTGGCCGAACCTTAGATTTTTAGGAATATAATAACAATTAATAATATAATAATTTTTTTAAAAACTATTTTATGTCAATTTTGACACTATTTGGTAATTGATTTTTGTGAAAATTATAACAGAATGATTAGTTCGAAAAAACTTAATTAAATCAATAATAACATGTCATATTAACATATAAAATTATTTTAATTCATAAAAAGTCTCAAATTACATTTATTTGGGTATTTATAACATCAATTATGTCAATATTTCATTAATAAGATAATTATCGCATCATCATTGTGTCATAAATAAATTAACATATTTTAAGTCAAAAAATAAAAAATAAAAAACCATTATGTATGAAATCGTTTTAGATTTCTAATAAATAATTATAGTCGATTTTATCTTATTTATAACCCTATATTAAAAATAATTTAGTTATTAAACATAGATTTTAATTATTTTAACCCTTCTATAAATAAATTAATAAAAAATGTCCTAATCTAATCCAAGTGGGCCTAAATGGTCTTATTTTATTCCTAAGGTTGTTTTTGGTCGAATTACACTTATCCAATAGAATTATGACATGTGTTAGAGTAATAATAAAAACAATTTTACCCTTAATTACCCTAATTACTTTTAACCGTGATAAAAAAAGTAAAAAGTTACTATTCACCAAAAAATTATTTTCACCTCATTGAACTACATTTTAGTACTTGATATTAACTGTGTCTCTTGGATTTTCGAAATTCCACTCACAGAAGCGATAAAATTAAGTTTTATGTAAATTTGAAAATTCTCCTAGGAGGTGGGTAAAAGACTGTGAAAAGATCAATAAAATTTATATATATATATAAAATTATTATAAAATGACTCCAATTAATTGAATTAAACTTATATAGGTATTATGTATCAATTTTGACCTAAAATAAATTTAAATAAAATAAATAATTATTTAAATAAAAAGTCGGTTTTTAAATTGTAACCCGGTGTTTTCACTATTCATCAAAAATTGAAAGTTTTCAGAAAAATACCAAAATTTCACCCTAGGATAATATCGATATTACGAATCCAAAAATGAAGTCCATTTTAAAAATTAAAATTTGCAAAATTTCAAAAGGTGGGTATTACTATTCATAACGGCTAGTTTTAATAATATTTTAATATCATATCGTTGTTTAGTGAAACTCAGTATTGCGTACGACACACGTTATCGAAGAAAGCCGCGATTGCGTGTAAAGCAAGCCAAGCATAAAAACAAATTATTTATCATAAAAGTCTCGGGTGTTACATTCTACCCCCCTTAAAATGATTTTTCCCTCAAAATTCGTCACTTTGTTACAAACAGATGAGGATACCTCTCCCTCATCATATCTTCAAGCTCCCATGTAGCTTCTTCTAATTTGTGGTTCCTCCATAAAACGTTCACCAAGAGAGTGGTCTTATTCCATAGGACGTTTTCACTACGATCCAGAATCTCTATCGGATTTTCTTCATAAGAAAGATCTTGCTCCAAAGGTACAACTTCTGAGCTGAGTACATGTGAAGGATCAGGTATGTATTTTCTCAGGAGAGATACATTGAACACATCCTGAAGTTAAGAGAGATTCGGTGGAAGTGCCAATCGGTAAGAAACCTTTCCAACATGATCCAGTATTTCGATAGGACCGATATACCTAGGTCTCAGCTTTACCTTCTTTCCAATTCTCATTACTCTCTTCCAAGGAGATATTCTTAAGAGCACTTTATCACCCACTTCAAACTCTAGGTCTTTTCTTCGGTTATCGACAGAACTTTTTTGTCGACTCTGATCTGCTATTATCTGTTGTTGAATAGATCTGACATTTTCTTCCTTCTCATCAACAAGATTAGGTCCTAATAGCTTTCTTTCCCCAACTTTATCCTAGTATGTTGGAGTTATGCATTTTTTTCCATAGAGAGCATCATAAGGAGCCATCTGAATACTGGAGTGAAAGCTATTATTATAAGAAAATTCCACCAAAGGTAGGTGTTGATCCCAACCACCTTTGAAATCCATATAGCAAGATCTCAACATATCTTCTAGAGTTTTAATTGTCCTCTCAGACTGACCGTTTGTCTGGGGATGATAAACAGTGCTGAAACTAAACTCTGTATCTAGAGTATGCTGAAGACTTCGCCAGAACATTGAGGTAAACCTTGGATCCCGATTAGATATAATAGAAGTGGTACTCCATGTAATCTTACCACTTCCTTCACATATATCATGGCAAGCTAATCCAGAGAGAAATCCTCTCTAATTACAATGAAGTGTGCCGACTTTGTAAGATGATCAACTATAAACCCGATAGAATTATTGCCTTTGGATGTTTTAGGAAGTCAGGTGACAAAGTCCATAGTGATGTTTTCCCATTTCCATTCAGGTATGGGTAATGGTTGTAACATCTCCTTAGACTTCTGTCTCTCAGCTTTAACTTGCTGACAAACCAAGCATCGAGAGACATATTCAGCAACATCTCTTTTCATTCCATCCCACCATAAGTACACTTTCAGGTCCATATACATCTTCGTGCTTCCAGGATGAATAGAGAATGACAAACGATGAGACTCATCAAACAACTCCTTCTTTAATTCTAGGATGGGAGGAACACAAACCCGATTCCCGAAAATTATTATCCCACCACAATCAAGGTTGAATTCAGGAACATTTCTCACCTTCTTTTGTAACTCTACATCTTCTTTATGTGCCTCTTTAATCTTCACATGTATAGATGGTTGAACATTCATTTGAAAAAGATACGATTTTTCCCCTTCCATTATAATTCCAAGATCCATCCTTTGTAAATCTATAAATATTGGATCTTTTCTGATCCTCATCATCGATAAACTGGCATGGTCTTGTCAACTTAATGCATCTTCCACCTTGTTTTCTTTTCCAGGGTGGTAATGAATTGAGTAGTCATAATCCTTAATCAGCTAAAACCATCTTCTTTGGCGCATATTCATATCCTTTTGTGTGAAAATATACTTTAAACTTTTATGATCAGAATATATATCACACCATTCTCCATAAAGATAATGCCTCCAAATCTTTAATTGAAATATTACCACAGTTAACTCCAAATCATGTGTTGTGTAATTTTGCTCATGGATTTTCAGCTGTCGTGAAGAATAGGCTATCACCATATCATTTTACATGAGAACACACCCCAATACCTTCTTGGATGCATCACTGTAGATCACAAACCTTTCTTCACTACAAGGCAGTGTGAGCACAGGTGCACTGGATAACCTTCATTTCAACACCTTGAAATTCTCTTCACATTCCTCTGTCCAAACAAACTTAACTCCTTTTTGAGTCAACATGGTGAGTGGATTAGATAATCGTGAAAAAGCATTCACAAAACGTCAATAATATCCATCCAAACCGAGAAATCTTCGGATCTCAGTTACTGTTGTTGGTCTCGACCATCTTTCGATAACCTCTGTTTTTGCTGGATCAACAGATATCCCCAATTTTGATATTATGTAACCCAAAAATGAAACTTTTTGAAGCCAAAATTCACACTTGGTAAATTTGGAAAAAAGATTGTTCTTTCTCAGGGTCTTCAATACAATTCTCAAGTGATCTTTATATTCATCCTTGATCTTTGAATAGACAAGAATATTTTCTATAAAGACTACCACAAACTGATCAAGATAGTCTCTAAAGACTCTATTCATCAGATCCATGAAGATATCAGGGGCATTTGTAAGACCAAATGGCATCACTATAAATTCATATTGTCCATACCTTGTACGGAAATCCGTCTTTGGTATATCCTACCTTTTAACTCTTAATTGATGATACCCTGAACAAAGATCAATCTTGGAAAAGTATTGAACTCCGCGTAGTTGGTCAAATAAGTCATCAATGCGCAGGAGAGGATATTTGTTCATGATAGTGATCTTATTGAGTTCTCGATAATTAATGCAGAGTCTCATTGAACCAACTTTTTTCTTAACAAACAGAAAAGGTGCTCCCCAAGGTGACGCACTAAGGCATATGAATCCTTTATCAAGATTCTCTTGGAGTTGCTTCTTCAATTCCTGCAACTCAATTGGGGCCATTCTATAAGTTGTCTTTAAAATAGGCAAATCACATGGTATGAGTTTTATTGAAAACTCGACTTCACGATTTGGTGGAAGACCTGGAAATTTCTCTGGAAAGACATCATCATACTCTCGTACAATGGTAATATTCTTAATCATGAGTATCTCACCAACCATTTGAGATAAATAACCTTCATTTAGTGGAATCAAGGCCCATAAGATGGAAAAAAATTTCCACTATAAGGTTATGTTCATCCCTGCATCGATAGACGATCATAGATTGATCTGGAATACAAAATGTGACTTCCCTTATTTGGTAATTGATATGAGATCTATACAAAGAAATCCAATCCATGCCAAGAATCACATCAAATTCTACTATAGGAAGGACCACAAGATTTGCAGGAAGCAGTTTCCCACAACCTTCAATCGGAGAAGAATTATAAACTTTTTATGCGACTATTGTGCCATTAGGGGTTGTCACAGCTAACTCAACATCTAATTGTTGAGGTAATACGGTGATACCATTAGAAAATTCTTCAGAAATAAAAGAGTGGGTGGATCCAAAATCAAATAAAACATTTTCTACTTTAGAGTGGATGGTAAGTGTGCCTTTCACAACTTTGTTATCATACTCCACATCGCTGATAGAAAATGCAAGTGACTTTCCTTTTTCTTTAGCCTTAAGAGTTTTTTGACGTCGATCATTATCAACAACCCTTGGATTAGGGCATTGACTGGCATAATGCCCCATTTCCATGAACTTGTAACACTGATGTGTAGGAGGTTCACTCTGTGTAGACTTTTCTTTGTTAGCATCACTAGACATCTTCTTCCCATCATTGCGGCATTAAAATGCCCGATGACCTTCTTTTCCACATCTAAAACATTTACTTGTCCCTTTAATACAACTCCCTCCATGTTTCTTTCCACACATTGAGCATAAGGGAAAACTCATCTTCTTTTCAGTGTGCACTTTGGATTTTCCTTTGAATTCCATTTTCCTCCTCTAATCAAACCCATATGACTGATGGGTTACTGCAATCTCCATCTCAACTTTCAGAGCACATCGAACGATTTCCTCATAGCTATTGAAGTCCCTTATGGCTAATGCCCTTCGAAGACTTGGTTTTAAGACACTAAAGAATCGATCGATCATACTCTCAGGTTGGATAATAATACCAGAAGCATACCTTGCAAGTCTTGTAAAATTTTCTTCGTAGGTACCAACAGATTCATCATCCTTTTACTTTAGTTCAAGAAAATCCTTCTCTATATTTGGTCAGAGAATACGAGGGAAGTACTTATTGAAAAATAAGTTCTTGAACTCGTCCCATTCCATGGATTAAATTTCATCCCTTTGCCTTGTATTTTTGATAATATTCCACCATTGATCAGCTTCCCCTTCCAAGCGATAAACTGGTAAGATGACTTTATCATGTTCAGAACACTGAAGAACTAAAAATATCTTTTCAGTGGTACTGATCCATTTTTCAGCCACTAATGGATCAGAAGACGCACTGAATGAAGTTGGACGCTGCCTCAGTAAGGATTCAACAGAGTGTTTCTCCTTTTCTCATTTGAAATTACTTCATGATTCATAGATTGAGGAAGTTGTGTGAGCATGGCTACAAGATTTTTCATTCTAGCTCCCATAACGTTTGGTTGCTTAGGGGGACAATCATTTCATTTCCCGACGCATTCCGCATTAACACGATTTCTTCGGGTTCCAGACATTGACTAAAACCAAGAATAATAGTGTGAGAAACACTAATTATAATCAGAAAACCACATAATCAAGAATAAAATTTCACACATAAGGTCTTATCATAGGTTGTTCATGGCCATTTCTATGACACTAAGATTGTGTTCTATGCTTAGACTTATCCTTAGGGTTCTTACTAAGGTTTTCACATCCTAGTTTCCAAGGGTTGACTATACCTTTCCTCTTATACCAAATATAATGACCCATAATTTGAATACATGGTTATTACTTCAAAAATTGAAGTACACTTATTACTAAATATAACAAAACCATGAAAGGACCGTATAGGTATAGTGTCTTTAGAAACTGGGAAACATAAACAACTGGTTCATAAAGCATCTACATTGTCTCCCATTTATTTCATCATATCTAGAGTCCCTTTTTGGAATATCATACTTATTAACCTTCTTCCTGACCGGGGAAAGAAAACTTACAAAAGGGTGATCTCAAATGCTCAATAAGGGTAAACAAAAGAAATATAAATCACATAATATTCATAAAAACATATCATTTTGGATATCTTAACCTGAAAAAGAGATCATAATTTCATAAAAAGGGATAAATCATAGTAGTGAAATGTAATCCCAATAATCATAACTTAAAACATGAAACTTTGTGGAATACACAAATAATCATAGATAATCATTTCTTATTAGTCAAGACTCATTTCCAAGACTATCTTAGTGGACAAAGTCCATTTCTGAACCGAGTTCACTCCTCGTTTCCCTCCTATTTCACTGAACCAGTTTAACCTTCCGTTCCAGCCATGTCTATCTCATGAGATATAAATCTTTACCCAATGCATTAGAGGGAGATATAGGTCCCACCCATCTCATAATGATACCATTCTTATGTGTTCCACAAAATCATAAATCATACATCATTGCATAACCCATGTAATGAAAATGGGATTCTTAAACATCGTGACATCATAAAACCATTCATATAGAATAATGGAATTCATAAACATATTTCTATCACAACATAATGAAATAAATGTAATAATAGGGATAGAAACAGAACTCTATATTATATTAGACGGAAAATAATTTTGATAAAACACGTAAACTCCATTCTTGAGGAAAATATCCTTTCTACTTCAAAAACATTTTTAACTTTCTTAACATGTCATACAATTTTAAACTAAAAGGAGTTGATTAAAAATAAAATTGAAAACTTGTAAAGGAAGCTTCATGGAAATAATGTTCTAAAATCCATTCAGGTCGTATGAGTTAAAAAAGAACATTCTTCTCGTACTTTGGCGTGAAAAATCAAAAATTACCTCGTACGAAAAATGACAAAAGATTCCTTTCATATCTTTTACTAAAAACTCACCGAAGGGTAAAATTGGACTTAATAAATTGTATTAGGTTAGAAATAATATTACATATTGAAGAAACATGGTTGTGGATAATAAATATGCCCCAGTAAATACCGAGGAATAAACAATCTCGACTAAAATTTGAGATTGGTAGATTTTCACTTACCTTAGGTCCAATTTGCTTTGTAAGTGTCCGAACCTCCTGTATAATGATTTAAATAATGTCATTGACTTATTCCAGAATCATAATTATTTTTATGATATCATATATGGTCATATTCTTATCTTCTTATTAGTAATATTTCATTGTTACTTGTTATTCAGGTGTTTATTTCTTTTTGTTCTTATGCGTATTTTGTCGAATAAATTATTATTCTTATTTTTAGGTTATAGATACCTAATTTATAGAATGTTATTAGTGTAATATATATCATATTCATTCATTCAATTTATTTATATAATTATTATGCAATGAAGATCATGTAGAATGAGTCGCATCACATCGCGGAGACGGTATTCCGTACGTACGCACAAGCGATGATATCATTCCCATGATCGTGGAATTGTATTGGAGAGTATGTATACTATTTCAGAAACAATATCAATTTAAAATAATCATATATATTTATTCATTACACCATTATACCCATAAAAGTAAGGTGGTGGTGGAAAATAGATTACACCACGGCGTGGAGACGGTATTCCATATGTACGCACTCGCGGTGATTTTGTTTTCCGTAGGATAGAGAGATAGTGAAATAGAGTTGTTTCATACTTATAATAACATATCAGTATATGAGTGATACTATTGTTATTACTTCATAACGAAACAACTAAATAAGAAAAGGTGGAATAAGAAATAAAGTTGAAAGAATCGGTAACGGACATTGCCTCTTCTTTGAAGTGCCTCTTTGAGACCTCCACTTAGGGCACTAAAATTGGTCTTTGAAGAATACCAGGACCTATATGATGTTTTTAGGGAAGTGGAGAATATAATTTGGCAGGGTTTGGACTAGCTTGAAGGCTCAATGTGGTGTGAGGAAGAGAGGAAGGAGGTGCCCTTTTTATAAGGGAGGAGAGGGGCACCGTTGGAAAAACAAAAAATATTATTTTATTATAAAGTATTATTTGGTTTTTAATAGCTCCAAATTGATTTATTTCGAAGTTAAGATGGGGATGGGTCGGAATCCTCTCATCAAATAGAATTTATACAAGTTTAGGTCATTATATGAACCTTATCTTTTAGTTTTAACTCTTAGTTAATTTGATTGACATTTACCATGTCACTTTGTATTTTTATATTATATATTGAATAATCATTCCATATACATCCAAGAGACCCCCAAAGTGGTCCATTAATGATACACCTATCATGATATAAGTCTCTTGGCCGAACCTTATATTTTTAGGAATATAATAACAATTAATAATATAATATTTGTTTTAAAAAATATTTTATGTCAATTTTGGCACTATTTGGTAATTGATTTTTGTGAAAATCAAAACAGATTGATTAGTTCAAAAAAGTTAATTACATAAATACTAACATGTCATATTAACATATAAAATTATTTTAATTCATAAAAATTCTCAAATTACATTTATTTGGGTATTTATAACAACAATTTTGTCAATATTGCATTAATAAGATTATTACTGCATCACCATTGTGTCTTAAATAAATTAAATTATTTTAAGTCTAAAAATTACAAATAAAAAACAATTATGTATGAAATTTTTTTAGATTTCTAATCAATATTTATAGTCGAATTTATCTTACGTATAACCCTATATTAAAAACGATTTAGTTATTAAACATTGATTTTAACTATTTTAACGCTTCTTTAAATAAATTAATATTAAATGTCCTAATCTAATCCAAGTGGGCCTAAATGGTCATATTTTATTACTAAGGTTGTTTTTGGTCTAATTACATTTATCCAATAGAATTATTACATGTGTTAGGGTAATAATAATAACACTATTACCCTTAATTACCCTATTTACTTTTAACCGTGGTTAAAAAAGTAAAAAGTTACTATTCACCAAAAATTAATTTCATCTCATTGAACCACATTTTAGCCCTTGATATTAACCGTGTCTCTCATATTTTCGAAATTCCACTCACAGAAGTGGTAAAATTATGTTTTATGTGAATTTGAAAATTCTCTTAGGAGGTGGGTAAAAGGCGGTTAAAAGTTCAATAAAATTTTTATATATCTAAAATTATTATAAAATGATTCCAATGAATTGAATTGAAAATATATAGGTATTATGTATCAATTTTTAACTAAAATAAATTTAAATAAAAAGTTGTTTTTTAAATAGTAACCTGGTGTTTTCACTATTCATCAAAAAATGAATGTTTTCAGAAAAATACCAAAATTTCACCCTAGGCTAATTTTGATATTCCATATCCAAAAATGAAGTCAATTTTGAAAAATAAAATTTACAAAATTTCAAAAAGTGGGTATTACTATTCATAATGGCTAGTTTTAATAATATTTTAATAGCATATCGTTGTTTAGTGAAACTCGGTATTGCGTATGACGCAAGCTATCGAGGAAGGTCGTGATTGCATGTAAAGCAAGACAAGAATAAAAACAAAATATTTCTCATAAAAGTCTCTAGTGTTATAAATACATTATGACTTCAAACATATGGTTGATTATAAAAGTATGATCCATGATACATACTATTAATCAAAATGTATGGTACGAAGGTACGATTCCCTAATGAAAATGGGATTCAAAAACCATAATTTGTTCATAAAATGTAGGATATAAAAATGATTCTATAATCCTTTTAAATGACCAAAACACGTAAAAAATAATATAAAATTACATTTTATTAAATTTAAAAATGATTTAAAATATAAATAATTATTCTAATAGTCATTTTCTTGAAATTTATTTATTATAACTTATCTAGTAACACTAATTTTAGTGTTTGTGAGCATCAAAATCAATATAAAATTAATGAAAATTTTAGATTGAAACATGAAAAAGAATCTCCCCATTTTGGGAGAAAACCCATAAAACAAATATTGTGAAAATAAAATAATTCTATTATAAAATAAATAATTAATGACATTTATCTTAAATTTTTTTTTCCAAAATTTCAGATTTAGAACTATAATTTTATAAACATTAAAATGAATAGATTTATAGAAAATTTATCACATATTATATAACACATAATAATTAAATAATAATATAAAAACATTGTAGAAATTTTTTTTATCCACCACATTTCTCCCATGAAAAATGGAATTAATGAAATTGTTGGATCAACACATTCCCAACATATACAAAAAACCGTTCACCTGTCTTTTCTTCATATGTATCTTCATAATGACTCCCACATTATTTAATGGAGGAGTTAGATATTTATGATGATGTGATTTTCATAATGAAACTAGTAGAGACCCAAGATTGTCAAGAGAATGTGATGTAAGGATGATCAATTCCCAAGGTTTGTGTGTTGTAGATGCATGGTGGTTTAGAGGAATGTACTTGGGAGTGAAAGATGTAGATTTGTTCCTAGAACCCGAGGATTTGGACTATTTCTTGTTCTAGTTTTTCCCTGATGATGTGATGTTTGTATCTTTTTGTTGTTTGCGATTTTCATTTTTCATGATGCATGACGTGAGATAATGTTTTCAACATGTTAAGATGGGGTGAACTGATTCCTAATCAAGATGTATTATACATTTACATGATTAAAACCATGTGTGGGAGTTAGTGCAACACAAAGTATATAATATCCAGACATTGAAGATGGGATTATCTGATTTGTATGTTTGATATACTTTTGTGCAGTAGTTGTGGCTTTGTATGGTTAGGTAAGTGTGAAGGATGAGATAGTTTTTTAGGTGGTTATGTGGAAATGAGGTGGTTTGATGATAGTTCCCGATGATGTGGTGTTATTCTCAATGATAATTTGTAGCATGTTTGTTCAAGGTATTTTATACATGTTTTGGTTTGGCATGATTGGAGGGTGGTAACATTGGGGTGTAATGAGAACCATTATTGTTATCTTATGGGGTGTTATTTGGAATTATTTCTCATCATATGGGTTTGGATTTGATTCTCGAGGATGAGAATCATTTGGGTGGTATCTAATGCAATCATTAATCCTTACCCATCCATTAAATTTCTGGTTTTGTATTTGGAAATAATTTGGAATAATCTCTAGAGGGTTCTGTAGAGTTGGATCTGGAGTTGTGCAGTGAAAAGGGAATTTACACTATAAAAGATGAATTCATAGTGTAAATATGTGGTTTACTGATTGCGTGGTCAGTGGATTAAAACTTGTATTTCAAATTTTTTTGGACATGAAAAAGGGTTATAGATCCCAAGGAATGGTTTTACAAAGTGAGTTAAATACATCTGGAAGTGCCATGTTTTTTGACATAAAACTGATGATTGAGGGATTACTCCATAATAATGTAGTTTTAAGTGTATGTCATGCATATCCCGTTGAATTTATGGTGAAAATTTACAAATTATTTTATAAGTTAGGCTAGCTATACCTTGTATATATATCTTATTTGGTAGAACAAATCCTCATTTTGCTGATCTTCTTCAAATTTTTGGGTGAAATTGGATGATTTGCAGAGATCCATCAACCCTGCATCCTACATATTAGATCTCTGGTTCTAATGGTTGAGTTTTGGGGATCCAATGGGATTTATCCTCTTTTCCCCCACTATTTTTCTCTACTATAATTGTAAAGGCCCTGTATTTTTAATGTTTTTTAGATAATACCCCTTTTAAGGGTTGAGGGGGAACCATTACATGACCCATAGGCCCAAGGAACAAGGATGATTCATGACCTGATGTCCCAGAGTCACAATTCCAAATACATGACCTTGAAGGCCCAAGACATGACATACTTTATAAATCCCCTCCCTAGTATCTTCATCTTAAATGTTCCTGGATCCCCACCTCACATGGATGACTGGTTAGATTTACCCCAAGAAGAGAAGAATGGTTCCTAGGAGAGATGGAAGTTTCTATACCCACTAATTATTCAAATATAATTAGCACTACTCTAGTGGTTTCTAATTTTCATGGAATCCTTTTTTACGTCACTCTTATGTGGTCTTCCCGAGCTAATTCTTGGTCTCTATAGACCATACCATCTCATTCATCTTTGGATATTCACCACATTATATTTTTGATACAAGTTCATGTGTGGGATTTGTTATGATGATCCCTTGATGTGGTTCAGGTTGATTGATCATTTTATTATGTGGTTATGGTTTGTGAGCTACTCCTTCTTCACCATTTGGTGTATAGAAAGACCTGAAATATTTCTCAACATATGGTTAGCTTGTTCTCACATTTATATGTGCTATGTGTGGGGATTTTTTTGGTCTTGTTTTCCTTTGGGTGGATAATAATGATTAACATAAAAAATTTAATTATTTACCATAATTGAAATTGATAGGTGTGGGGAGTAATAAAATTTTCTTTTTTGTGTTATATGTTGAAGATTTGCTTCTTCCATATTGTTTCTTTGATGAATATAATGGCTCATGGGATCCTTGATTTTACCATTTATGATATGATTTAGTGAACCGTGTTGTGTTATTATGTTATTGTACCCTAAATAAAAGTATAATGAATGCATATATGTCTAATAAAACGGTTTCAAAAGTAATTTTGTTTTTGGTATAATACCTATACAAAGTGATTTACTAATGTGATGGAAGAACATGAATAAATTGAGGAATATGGAATGCATTGCTGTTGTGAGCGGTTTACTTGTTACATTTCTCTATTTGTTGAGGTTGATTGAGTGATGGTGGTTGTGAATAGATGGGGTTTTTAGTGAATAGGTTGTGAAATGATGTGGTTAGTCAGAACGGATGTGACATGTGTATTTGTGAGATGGTGATGATGTGTGGTGGTGTTGTGCCATGTGTCAGTGTATATTGATGAGGTTGTTGTATGTGATGTGGTTGTAGTGGTTGTGATTCATAGTGGTGGAAATTTTCAAGAGATGTTTTTTTTCATAGTTGTTATGGTTGGGCAGTAGTTGTGATGTGTGGTAATTGTGGTGAGATGGATTCGATGGTGTGGTGTGACGATGATGGTTGATGAGAGTTTGGACAGTTGTGATGTGCCTTGGTTGTGTTTGTAAGAAAATGATTCTTCCTTTAAGTTATATATCATTCCTTTTATGTTTTTACTTAAGGGAAAGTAGGAAAAAGAGGATTACACAATATTCTGTTTCAAGAACTCACCGTCTATTATGGGCACACCCCATGTACTACCTAGTACAGGCCATATGACAGTCTGGCCATGACTTGAATAGAAAAAGGAACTGCATGGCATGTAGATTTAAGAATATACCGTGTACTATTCTTTTCTTTTTTGGATAAAATCGGTTGTAACTTCAGGTTTTTTTAGAAGGATATGGGGATCACCCTGTTATGTTATTAGCATTGCTGGATGGGATTTTTCGTCCCGAATCTTTGTCTGAACTCTGACTCGATCTCCATCAGAGGTTCTTGAACCCAATCGGCATGCTCTTGATTCCTCTTGATCCATTATTCATGTTTTATCATCTCGAGAAGATTTCGAGGGTTGGTCATTTATTCTTATTTGGAATATCTACTCAATTATTATTGAAATTAAATTCTTACGTTGGATGTGGAGAGTCATACAAGTATGACGTAGGTGGTCTTGTGGCTTTTTCTCCATGTCGAGTTGTTTATATGTGTTGTAGGGACATTACCCCATGTTTATGGTGTATAATTGAATGGAAAATGACCCTTATTGTTGCCTAATGATGATTAATTGATGGATTAAATTAATTTTGGCATGTTTCAGCTTGTTTGGTTTGATTAAGGGCCACTTCATGGGTTTGTTTCCCTCGGATAACCATTGTTTTTCCGTTTGTCCTGGGGTTCCTATAGGCATGCCTTTGTTTCCTTGTTTAGGGTTTTTTGAAATGAAATTGGTTAATTGAATGGTTCCCACATGAGATGACAATTTCATAAGCCTTCTGATAGTTTAATTCACTTGCATTATTGTTATATATAAACTTCCCATTTCAGTATATTTTTTAGCCAGGTAATTGTTAGATTACATATTAGGCTTGTGATATGAATTCCCCATTTGAGGATAATTTCTTAAGCCCAGTGATAGTTTAATTCCCTTATTTCTTATTATGTATGTTTCCCACATGAGTTGTTATTATGTTAAATATGTAATAGTGTACATTACATGTGTTTTTATTTATGCTGAAATGCATATACACCATGATTTTCCCTAAAATGTTAAAATGATTCTACGTTATGATGGCCCTGAAACAAGTTGAAATGCTTAGGTAATAGGGTTTACCAGGAATCATACTGAAATGATGATATACTGGGCTTGACCATGATTGAATTTTATTCCAGCGAGCAAGGATTTTATTTGGTTATAGGTGAAGATAGTTTATTCCTACATGTGAGGTGTTGAATTTAACATTGAATGGAATGAATTATAATATGTCATCCAAGACAAAGCGCAATCTTTGATTCAGACATTAATTTACTAGTTTAGATAGAATTATAAGGTTTTTCGTGTGCATCCATTATTTGGGATATTGATGGGATTTTTTAGGATAATGTGGCTTATACAAATGAAAGTAATTGTATGGTTTTACTAAACATAATGAAAGAAAATGGTAACCAGTGGATGTAGAATTTTTCTCTTTAGAACTTCCATGTTACTACATTCACGATTTTACACAACTATTGAATATAATTACTGATAGTTAGGAACAAATATTGGGTGGTTCCCTATTGGGATTTATTTACCAGGACTTATTTCAGTCATTCTATTAGGCCTATACATATTATACTATTTCAAGTATCTATAAGGAATAGTACCCTTCAATAGGAACTTGGTTGGTGTTAGAAGCAAGATAGCATAAGACCATTCAAAGGCTTGTGATGCGTCTGATTTTCCTTTGTATTTATTTACCTAGGTGTTGTATCTTCTATCTGACTGTAGATTATCCTATTTTGGCAAGCTTCTTGTAATATGTGACATGCTGCATCATCTTTTGTATTGAATTATTATTGGTTTTTTCATATCATTATTCTGTTATTTATTTCAGTTGTATGTTGTTTATCGCTTCTGTTATTGCATTATTATTTAATTTTTTGTTTTAAACTATACCAATGAGGGAATAGTTTTCACATTATCTTACCACAGGCCCCAATACCAGTTGGAATCCTCTGGCATTTGGGGAAATACACTTGAGGCCATGTGGACAGTCAGGTATTGGGCACCAGTTCAGTGGTATTCAGATTTGGGATGTTACAAAGTGTTTTCAAAGGGATTTTATTTTCTAGCTTGTCTTACTATTTGGTGACATCATAAAAGGATATGAAGGAAATTGAGTTGTGCAATTAGCTATGCATGTGAGTAGCTACCTTGTGTACATGGAAAATCCAAATCACCTCGAATTGAATGGTGCTTTTTGGATTTTGAGCCATTAGAATTGATTCGATTTAAAAATTACAAGGTGAAACTGATTTGTGGTGTTATTATTGATATTATTGTTGTTCTACTTTTATTAAACCTGGTGAGAAGATGGTATTCCATTTCATGAATCATATAAGAACTTGTTAAAAATCACATGACATTCATTATTTCCATTCCTTTTATTAGCATTACTAATTTCAGGCTATTGTGATATATTTCTTTCTAGATGTGCATACTGTTGTGATAGGTACCATGATAGATATGCCTACAGTCATTATAATTGTATTGGTATATGTTATGGATGATTTTTATTGATTCCAAAAATCAGTCCCTGATAAGTATGGGCCTTTTTGGATTACAATTTGGAGGATCATGATTCTTCCATGGGATATATATTGTGTTTTTATGTGCTATATGATGATTCCAAAGATTGATTCACGAATATTATGGGCCCCATATATCAAAATATTGCTCATTGTTTCTTTATTTTTTTTAAAAGGGGTTCTGGGGTAGTTTCTGAGGCATATTATCTAGAAACGAAGACAACACAATGTGTGATGCTATGAACACACTCCATGTGTTCTTCTATTCAGGAAGATGTACCTATTATTAAGTAGGAGCTGTGTACTTTGAGTACACACTATGTGGTATTTGACCATGTGTCTAGCCGTGTGAGAGTGAAAACGGGTTGTTGGTTTTTGGTTAGTTAACATCGTGTATGATAGATACACATAGTGTAGTTTTACTTAGGAGGACCCTGCGTGACTATGTCCATGTTGAAGTACATCGCCAGGAGGGGGAACTTGATTACATGCTATGTGTCTGGAAGACACGCCATATACCTAGGATACTTACATGCATAGGCTGGAAGGTGTACATTCCTATGTACGATCATGAGGGTATATGTCATGTATGGTTACTACACTTCATGTAATTCTTTTTCGGTTCCCTTTAAGGGACATTTCCTATTTTATCCCACTTTATCAGATTTTGACCCAAGAGTATTCCTTTCTGTGTAGTTATCCAAATAGATCATAATATAGAATCATCTGTAGTGTTTTGAGAAATACTACTGTTTGTTTTGGGGATTATTTATAAATAGATAGGTTCATTATCTTGTTACTATTTTTAGTTTTCACCTGAGAGTGAACAGATTATGAATGACTAGTTGGGTGTTCAGAGAAACCCAGTTAAGACAAGTGATCTGAGATGAGCTATGAGATATCTCTCATGAAATATGCTTTGGGGACATCTCCTATCCTATTTGTATCCATCTAGGCTATTAGTTCGTGATATGAGTAGATATCATGGATTCTTTATTGGATTACACTACTCATGCTTTAACCTAGATAATCCTTTGTAGGATGTATCTATCTTCTCTATGGTTACCAAGGATCCCCTACGGGATTACTTTCTTACATGATTTTATAGGGAGTCCCTTCTATTATATTTCTTCTATGTATTATTTTCAAGTATCCCTGTTGTAGGATGCCTATGTTTTTCATCTTCCAATGATCCCATATAGGATTCCACCCTTTCTATTTTATCTAAGGATCCCGTATAGGATCACTTTCATCGTGTTTCTTATTAGATCCTAACTAGTTTTCGTCTTAGTGTTATGATCATTATGCATTGTAATGGACTATTCTATGGTAGAGCATTCAAAATTTGGTACCACCCATGTGTCATTTTTCCTAGTAAGGAATTTTATTCATTAAAGAGGACACCCTTGTTCGTATGGGTGATCATTATATCATGGCCCTTTATATGAGAATGAGTAATTGAGAATTCTCAGTTCTGTAGGTTCGACATGTTGTGAGCATGGTCATAGGATTTAAGGTTAGGTTGAACCAAACATTCAACATGTGATGGGTGACTTGGTACGTTGTCATCCTTGTAAATGGTTGTGTTGATGATGTTCTTTTGAGCCAGTTCTTTCTTGAGCCATCTGGTACTAGGATGCGTAGGGAGGAAAACCTATGAATAGTTCTTAGAATGTGTTGTTGGTTCATATATACTATGGGTATTATATGTTGACAAATGCGTTACATTTCATGTGTTATGTGTAAAAAAACAAGCCATTGAGTACAGTTAAATTGTAGAGCATTGTGTTCTTGTAACTGTTCTTGATGATCTTCGGAGTAGAGTGTCCTGATCATTTTGGAACCTAGTTTTTCACACTTCTCAAAAGATCTTTCTGTGATACATGGGTATTGACATGATGATCAGTTTATCTTTGTCTTTCATACCTAGTGATATGATGGGTTGATTGTGGTTGGTGGAAGGACAATCGTGCATTTATGTTTGTTCTAAACTCAGAAATTTGAGATCGATTTTCCTTCTTCTTGATGATTAAGACACTTTTATGTGGGGAGTATCATGTCAGTTCTATTTAATTGTGTTGTTGCAGGTTGAAGGATCAAAATCAAAGACCGTTTAGAGATGGTTGTTTCAACATTAATTCCTTTGAGACATGCAAGTCCCGTGTCAAGTAGTTTCTTTATTTTATGCATGAAAATGCTATAGTTGGTTGAGTGTGCTGCCCTTTTGAAGTACTATTGATCATGGGTGGACCATTATGATTGAGAGTAATATTTTTTGGAAATTTCTTGGGATAAATTCATTTTAATTGGTTAAATAACAACATGTCGGTAGGTGAAGCCTTGATTTCATTTATGAGGTTGACCATTAGTGGGTCGACGTTCCTTTTCTAATGATACTTGAAATCCTATTAGTATTCTCTTTCAAAATTGACGGGCATATCCCCTATCTGGAAATCATCCTGGATGCACTAAGAATGAATCTGCTATACATCCTGCTACAATTGAAATCTATTGGGATAGTTTTTCACCTCCTTCCGTGTTGTGAAATGTAGGGATATTTTTAAATGGGGATTGGTAAATACTAAGTGATACCTGGGTCCCTTTGTAGGAACTCCTTGGATGGGGCCAGAGATGCCTACTATTTTCATGGATGTGACTGACATACATCTTGTGTTATGGGGTTAGTGAGTTTTCTGGTGTGTAATTTTGTCCTTATACCACTGTATCACTTGTAACTAGGAGTATAGAACACATTAGTGAGTTCCTTGGACTCTAAGATTATGGATATGAGAATATCATAGACTATTAGTTGGGATCAGATGTGATTATTTTAAAATGGGTGGTGATTCTAGGTCAGTGGATCTAGAATTACGATTTTCCTCAAGTAATGGAATGATCATTTAATTGATCAAGGCATGGCTTGAAAAATTACTATCAACGAGATACTTGTATGATATTTAGTGAGTGAGATCATTGTGGGTGTATGGTGCCTAGGGAGAAGGCACTGTGTTCTGTTGCAATATTTAGGCCATCTAAGATGAGCATTCTGTGATAAGTCATCTGGTGATTGTTTTACTCATTATCCTTTATGTTCATCATGTTTGATTCTAGTGGACCAGTTTATTGACTCCGCCAGTTTAAGGAGGGTGTGCTGTAAAAGTCAACAATGTTTTTCAGGAAATATTGTGTGGCCTCTTTTGATGAGGCCAATCATGGTTCAGCCATTATTTTCCAGGTGGTTGCTGTTATGACCCATTTTATTTTCAGGTTTTCCATTTTAAAGGAAAATATCATGTGAATCATCACTAGAAAACTCATGGTCATGATTTGTGGAGTTTTCCAATGATGGATGTGTTGAGGTAACGATGCCATTTGAGTTTATCATGATAGGCTCCCAAAGGTTGTACTGTTCCGGGAGATAAAAGAACCCTTAAGAGTTGAGGATATTTGAATGTTGTACCTATGTGAGATTGTACGACTACACGAGGTTCCATATACTAAGATTTCAGATTGGGATTCTTGGTTTACTTATCATTAAAAGAAAGGGCTACAGAGGGCACTGGGTGCACAGGTGATTCAAAGCACAACTTACCACCGCCAGATTGATAACCATTCAGAGTACATGATTCCAGTTCTAGAGAGCATTCACTGGGTGTTTTTCCTAAATTTCAAGGGTTCTTGGGAGAGACATATTACCTTGGTTGATTTCCCCTATAACTATAGCTTTCCGTCTACATTCAAATGGCTTCATATGAGTCTTTGTATTGTAGGCAATGGCGATCACCCTTGTGTTAGATGGATGCAAGAGAGGAAGCTATGCAGGGACCTCATCTTATTCAGGAGACCACTGAATATGTTTAAATGATTTGGAAGCATAAGAATACTATATAATAATATTATAAATCCTTGTCCATCACTGTATATGGCCTCAGGTATGGAGGTCGAGGATCATGTCTTCTTATGTGTTGCATCGATATTGGGACAAAAAAGATATGGAGATAGGGTCCGCATTCACTGTGATAAGTCAATTTTTTTTAGAATATTGAAAGGGGCAGGATGGTTTCATATCAGTTCTAATTACCTTAGAGGTACCAAACTATGCATGAAAATGTCCACTTTTCTCAGTTTCAATGTTACATTTCATTAATGTCTTCCACTTTTTAACCAGAGGATGTTGAGTTCCAAGTCAATTCATCCTTTGAGGAGCATTATTTTCGAATTGCGCTTTGTAGCATGAACATTCTCCATGATTAGTCGATTCATTATGTACGAGTGTTATGGTTGCACAATTTAATATGGGACGAGAGCTGGGAGAGGGAGATTGATGTGAGATCATAGTGGATGGATATTTTCTCTATTTTTTTCATCACAACCCGTGGAAAAAAATTAGGGGTGAATTTCTTTAAAAGGGGACGTTTGTTAGAGTGTGTTTCTTCCATTGAGGTATAGATCATTTCATATATGATTGTACTTATGAAAATGGAGAAAAAATAGGATTACATGTCATGTTTTTTAAAGATCATGCCGTGTAATATTGGTATACACCATGTACTACCCAATTCATTTCATGTAACAATCTGGCTAGGAACTATATGGAAAAATGAACTATAAGGCCTGATGTTTTAACTACACATCGTGTACATTTCATTTTTTGATAAAATGTTTAGTTGCCTCATGTTTAATCATAAGGATATAGGTATTTCCCCATTATCCAAACAGTTGCAAAAGACATGGTTTTTCCTCCTGAATCTCTATTTGATCTCCAATTCGATCGCTATCAGATGTGTTTAAAACCAATCGGAAAGCTCTTGATTTTTTTTCGATGTTCGTTGTTATTTATAAAATTTTCCTAGATACCAAGGATTGATCTTTTATTATTTTTTGTAGATATATTCTATTCCTGTCTGAATTAAAGTTTAATGCTGGATGAGTGGAGTTGTACGAGTACGAGGTAGGTGGTCTTGTTCCTTTCACTCAACGTCACATTGTTTATATGTGACGTTGTGTCTTTCTCCCATGTTTTGGGTATATCCTTGGATATAAATTTACCCATTTTTTCAAATGATTAATAGGTGAAGAAAAATTAAATGTAAGAATGTCTATGTTTGGTGGGATTGATTAAGGGCCACTCATGGGTGCATTTCTCATAGATGACCATTGTTTAGATGTTTGGTCTAGGATTCAAATGGACATTCCTTAATTTCCTTATTTACGGTTGTTTAAAATGAAATTGGTTAATTGAATGTTTCCCACATGTGATAATTTTTATTAATAATTTTTTAGTTTAATAGAAATGTTTTTTATATATAAACATCCCATGTGAGTATATTTATTTAATCCTTGTAACTGTTATATTACATATTAGGCTTGTGATATTAACATACCATGTGAATATAATTTTTTTAAGAATTGTGGATGATTAATTCACTTATTCAGAGTTATGTATGTTTCACATATGAGTAGTTATTATTTTAACCTGGTAATTGTGTAAATTACTGGTGTTGTTAATTATGCTCAATTTCATAAACACTAGGCTAGTCATTAAAACCTCATAAAATGATTATACACCAGGCATGGCTTAGAAACGTGCTAGAATTTCTTATATACCGAGTTCTAACCTGAAACATGATGAAATGATGATATAATAGCTTTGAACTGATTGAATAGTATGCATATAGGCAAGGATTTGTTATGATTGGGCGAAAGAATATGTTATTCTTGTGTGCAAGGATTCTTTATGCATGCGAGCGAGGTGTTGAACTGAATATTGAATGGAATGATTTATGATGTGTTTCCCATGCCAAAGAAAAATCATGGATTCAGTCTTCACATTACCCATTTAGATATCCTTATGAATTATCTGTTTTGAATCATTTATATGTGCGATTGATGGGATTAGTCCGAATCTTGAGACTTATATAATTAAATGTAATTATATGGTTGAACTGAACATAATAAAAGAAAATGGAATCCAGTGCATGTACAATTTTTTACTTTTGAGTACTTTTTAGTTAATTCTTTCACAATTATAAACTATTGTTGCATATACTCAATGATATTTAAGATCGGATCATATGTGGTTTTTACTGGGATTTAATTCTTAGAACATGTTTGGTTCATGCTTTTTAGGAAAAATATATTATATTTTTATAGGTGTCAATACGAGAATGAACCCTTCTACAAGTACTTGATTGATTTTTGGATAATAGAGAATGGGAATAGGATGAGTCTTGTTATTCTTAAGAGTTTTCCATTTTATTTATATACCTTTTTATTGTATCAAATTTTTGACTATAGTGTATCTTGTTTTGGATAATTTCATAGAACATGTGACATGTTGCATCATCTTTTGTATTGAATGATGCTTGGTAATTTATCTTATGATTTTTATACTATTTATTTAATTTCTATGTTGTTTAAATATTCTATTATTATATAATTATTTGTTCCATTGTGTTACACTCTTCCCATGAGGGCATAGTCAACCCACAATCACACCTGAGGCGCTCGCTGCTAGTCATCGGCCTCTAGAATTTGGGGAAATTCTATTTATGCCATGTGGCCAACCAGGTATGGGGCACCAGTTGAGTGGAATCCATATATGGAACATTATAGTTGTATTTTCCCTGTGAGTAATGAAATAAATTATGATAATTAATGAAATAAATAAATTTAGGGGTTGTAAACTAAATCTGATGGGATATAAATTTAAATGTGGAAAATTGATTAAATGAATTGAATAAATGAATGAGATGAGTACAAGTGAATGGAGTTTCTTAGTAAATGAAATGTAATTAAAAAATTTATATCTGTAAATTTTGGAACTTGTAAAAGATAGTTGGAAATGGTGTGTGTCTTGTGTGGTGGCTTTTTGGTGTTTCATAAAGTAGTTGTGGCAGTTGTGATAGTTGATGTGTTGTATGGTGGTGGTGATGCCACCTGATCAAGTGCAGTAAAAATGAAACAATAGGATAGTTATTCTGTGTTATCTATATTTCATGTGTGCTTATGTTTTCACTATATCTGCCACACCTAATATGTAAAACCTTACCAACATTCAGAGGTTTGGGGATCTAGGTTTTTTCCCCAATATCTGCGAAGGTGGTAATAGAAATTTATGGCTTCCCCCTTCCTTACTCTAACTTCAGTAGTGATGTCTTATGTGTCATTGGTAAAGATACATAGTGTTGGAGTCGGTGTTTTCAAGTGATATATGATGTCATGTGATTTTATTTTGATTTTATAGGTGTTGGTGGCCATTCATGGTAGGAGTAGGGCATGATGTTGATATCCTTCACATTCATGATACCCTACTACTCTAGTTATATGTCAACATGTGGTGTGATTGCCCGTATGTATTTGGGAGAGACATGGTGTGGGATTCCTATTGTTATAAGAATATGCTAGACCTTGTAAGGGTGTTTTAGGTTGGTATGCATCCTGATCCCCATAAAATAAGGCTTAAGTGTCTTCAGGCAAGATGTGATGTTATTTGGTTATGACGTGGCAAGTGTGATAGGTATGGGAGAACGTGAAGTTCGATGTAGTGGAATGAGATCATAGATTCAAGGGAGAATCCACATCGAGGCACCATTATTTACTTTCACCTTTACCCTTTACTAAAATTTTGGATGCACGATTTGGTGAGAGACACATAGTGAGGCTAGATTTTTTTTGTTGACATGTATAGGTGTTTCTTGGTTTTTTGTATGATTATTGGCATACAACCATGATTTTTTCACAAGTTCACATGAGACCATGGGAATGATCCTAGTGATTTTACATGAATGATCTACCTACAAATATAAATTGATTTTTAGCTTTCTAAGAGGACATTGGGGGCCTATATAGACATTTTTTAGTTTGGGTTGGAGCTATTGTTGAGTCACTGTTATTGGAATTGTCTATTGGTAATTTATATTGGAGAATTTTATTTGTATTCGTTTATTTCTATACATGAATTGTGGGATGGATTTAGGTTTACTTTTACATTATCTGTTGGGTTTTTTTTTGATTTTTTATACTATCTCCTAACCATGTTTATATTTTGAGGGTAATGCCTCCCATTTGATGGATTTTTATACCCTAAATGCTAGTCTACAACTCGGGTCCTACTAGAGGATGAAACAAGGGGTAATTATATCTATTCATTAATTTAGATATCATTAGATATAAGGGATTGTGATAGGAATCCTTTAAAGATATTAATAAACCATCTGTAAAATAATATCCAGATGAAGTAGAGGTCAATGAAGTGATGTCTTTATATTCCCCAATACTTATGAGGGGAAAATAATAATAAAAATGAACAATAACACTCTATTACATTAGGTGAATTAATGTTATAATCATTACACATCAATTCCATTTGAAATATCAAGGCAATGATGACGATGATGTTCTTCAGAATAAATAATCAAATATGGTGAAGGAATAGAAAGGATCACCATGAAGTTTCATAAAAAGAAAAATTTCTTTTTCAAATGAAGATGACAGCGCAGAGGAAACTAATGAATAAGAGGAAAAAGACGATAGGTACATCAATTAAGAAGCTTTAGTGGTTATTATTGAGAACCAAAATATTGATGATAATTATTCATTAAATGATGAAGTTGAGGGTATAGTCGATATTAAAGGAGAACTCAATGAATTTATAAACAAAATTGATATTTGGGGGGATTAATGAAAGAAGAAAAATGTATTTTTACATTATTCAAAGGTCTATATTAAATAATATAAGGAATATAAGTAAAAACTAAATGAAATGATTGATATAGTTATATATTTAAATTATAGTTACAATGAAAAAAATTTATCTATGGATCAAAATTGAAGTGCAAGACCATATAATTGTTGGCATATCAACATTTGTAAAATATAGAGTGAATGTAATTAAAGAGACCAAATAAGAAGTCATGATGTGGTGGTGGAATTGTGAAGACTATGAAAAATTACTCTCTCCTGATATGACTTTAGGATGTTCTAGTGCATTGACCACAAAGGCTGTTCATAGGGAGTCCACTAATGAGTGAATTGATATACCATTATTAAAATTAATCAAAATTTAAAGGAAATATTCAATAGAGAATGATCATGAAGAGAATAAAACCGTGGTTGATATTAAACTGTATGTATCAAAAACTTAAGTGAATGAATACTTAAAAGTATCTCAAAAGACAACTACATATTAAAAAAAGGGTAAAATATAGACATAAAATATATGGTGTTATTTCTATTAAATTTTTAAACACTATAAATACGTGTGTTCTATTTATTATGTGTTCTTTATATAGAAAAAGCACTAGAAATTTTTTAATTATTTTTCATCATTTTCTTAGGACTTTAATGTGTTTATTTTTTATTTGTGAATTATTTTGGGGAAAAGTGAGTTATTTTGATTCAAGCGAAAAAATAATGTTCCTTAGGAGACCCATAAATGTGGAGTAAATTAAAATACGCGACCTCAAACAAAATAAAAATTCACAACAGATTATCATTTTTTAAATATGAGGATAAAACCCTAGAGCTAGAGGAGAAAAATGCATTCCCATCCTCAAGAAATGTAAGATAGTGATAATGGGTGAATAAAGGATTAAATGGAAAGGAAAACATTATTAATATTTATTTGAGAGTGACTGGTAGGTATGGACTATTTTTTTTAGATAGTGGATGTACCTCATACATTATTGAAAAATTATATCTAACAACCAACATAAAATACTATAAGAATTGATTGGTTCAATTTTCTAATGATGAGGGGCTCAAAAAAAATTTCTCCAAGAAAGTCTAGGTTTGGGGAAAATATCATAGAAAAATTGATGTACTCTTGGTGGATGGTCTTAGACACAATATTCTATGCATGAAAAAATTATGTGACTCATGTAATTCAGTGAATTTTAGAAAAATGGTGAGAACGATTAAAACCGAAGGCAGTTTACTGTTTTTACAAAGAATTTAGTTTAGTGTTTTGGTTAATGGTGATTATTCAAAAAACTGTGTTATTCAAGTGTGTCACATGATACTGAATAGAATATGAAATGATTCTTGGAATAAAAATTCAGAAGCTTCACATTGATTATTTTATATAATTTATTATTACCCAAGTGTAATAATATATATAAAAACATGGGATTCATCATCTGGTATTAGTGGTGATAAATCCTAAATAGAATGAATTTATTTAATATAAGAACTACATAATCAACAACATGGCTTAGACTATACTTATAGATAATTACATAGTAGAGAAGTATAAGAAAGAATAATTTCTTATAATTGTTGATATTTATAATAGAGTATTTTTTTTAATTGAATTCATGAAAAAATATTTAATATCATATGGAATGAATACTTCATTCAGTTACTTTATGGTGTTTTAAAGTAAGTGATTTATCATCAATAAATAAAATAATAGAAAGTTTGAAGCATGTGGAGGTGAATGAATGTTTCTAAAATCATCATCCAATATTAAGAACTAAAGGTTATATAATAAATGGTAGGATAAAATTTTCAAACTTATTGATGTTTTTGTAACTAAAAATGAGTAGAATTCAAGTATAGATTTGAATGTTTCAATTTCTTTCAAGAAACATTAACTTAAAAACTATCCAGTTTTAGAGTAGGAATGTGACGAGTTTTTTTATTTGTGGTATTTCAAGGGGATATAGTGAAATTAGATGATGTATCTAATTATTAGGAAATCACAATAGAGAAAATAGGTTGAAGAATGCGATCCAACGAGGTCACAGTCACTAAAAATAATAACATTTTTTTACCGAACATCCCCACTTCCAAAAACAAGGACAAAATCATAGTAGGAATATTCCTTGATATATCATGGGGATCAATTATCATTTAAATAAGCTCCAAATTATGGAATTTGGATTAATATGATGCATGAGAAGCATGACTGAGTTGAGAAAAACAAGACATGTGAAATTGTTTTGAGGATGAAAAAAATAATGTTTTCTAATCCAAATAGGTTTTTTAAAATTGTATTAATTAATATGATTAGTTTATAAGGAACAAGAAAAATATTAATATGATTAGTTTATAAGGAACAAGAAAAATATTGTGTGAAATTTCCATTCTTAAATTGAAAAAATTAACATTGACAAGTATTTTTCACTCTTGGCATGACCTAAAATTATTTGATTATTTTTTCCTATAGATGTGAAACAGATATTCAATTTGTATCAAATGGATGTTAAATAAATATTACCTAACATATAACAATATTAAGAAGTCTATAGTGAACAACTGAATGGTTTTCTCATTGATTATTACGGGGGGAAGGTATTGCAGTTTGAAAAGGATTTCTATAGACTAAAACAATTACTAATAGAATGGTACACAAGAGTCGACCAGTGTTTGGAGAAAATAGATTACAAAAAATGAGGGGTTTAAAAAATTAATAAATAATGAAAGAGAATGAAAAATAGACATTGGTTCTTCAATATGCTGATGAAATTATCTTTATAGGTTTGTGTGATAGCTAATTGAAATTTTTTTAGACCTAATGAGGAGTAAATTTAAGATGTATCAAATTGGAGAATAATCAATATTACTTTTAATGTAGATTACTCAACTATAGATTCCAATTTTTATTTCCCAACCCAAAAATAACAAAAATGTAAAGAAGTGGTTTCAAATGGATGATTAAAAATTGATGGATACTCAGTGGAGATCATGTTAAAATTAAAAAAAAATGATAAAGGCACAGGGTTTTATGTGAAACTCTATAAGAAAATCAGTATTATTATACTGTACATGATATTCTTTTGACCAAATATGTTTTTATACATATCAATATTCTAATTATAATAGTTTTTCGAATGAAATTCACATGATTTTTGGAGATCAATTATTAAATATATCAATCCAAAATTAATATTTTTGTCTATTTTATAACAATAACTAAAGAAAATCAAGTGTTATACAAATATAGATGGAAAATGATCAACAGATGAAAAAATTTATATTTATGGAGGATTTATATCTATGTCTATGGTATCTATTATATTAGTAAATAGAATGTCTAAACCTCCAAAAAAAATAGGAGGTGGAATGTGTAGTTACCAGTTATGGATTACCTAGATGTTATGGATAAGTAAATAACTTGAATACATTCTGATAAAAATTTAATATGATATTTTGATTATGTGTGACATATAATTTGTTTTAAATATTATAAAATATTCCATTAAATACTCACGGACAAATAATATTGGGATAAAATACTATTTCATGAGGTGGTGTTTAGAGATTGGTTATAAAATAAGATCATGAACAAAAGAATAATAAGTTGGGTAGCATCATGAAAAAGGATAAACCCATATGGATTTTTGAAAGAAATTATTGAAAAATTTAGTTCTAACCAAATTCATATTTTTTTTTGGTTTGGAGATGGGTCCCCCGCACCCTAATGCAAATAAATTTTAAGGAAATGTATGATTAATCACTTCAATTCATTTATTTTATTTCTAAATATCTTCTATGAACACTCATGGTAGTTCTCTTTGAGTTGGTGGGAAAATGTCGAAAAAATAATATTGTTTAAATGGATAAAGATATGTATTTCTTATGTATTTTCCCTATTAAAAAGTGGATACATGATCAAAGTGAACGTATTTTATTTAATATTTTGGGTGAATAGTTTTGCAAAGCATATTCCAAGAATGAATTTCATAGAGGTGTTATCCTAGGGATTATTTCATCTAACCATTATTTCTCACACTGAGATAGTCTTGTTGACGAAAGGTAAAATGTTACCCCTGGATCTATGACCTGAAATAAATTCTCTATTGCCCAGGGTGAGACTTCTAGCAAGTTTTTAGTCTCACATTTGGTGAGGGGGTGTTTTAGATGATATTAATTAATCAATTTTACACACCCCTTGACATTAGGCATTTTTATGATGCGTGAGAGACCTAGAAAAAAACTATATGGTTGGACGTTCTTGATGTAGAAAACATAATATGGTGAAACATTCATGGGTCGATTCACCCCATTCCTAATCTGGGATGAAAGGTATAGGGATACATCCAATCCCTCTTCTAGCACTGTGGGGGAGATTATTGCAACCATGTAGAGCACTCCCCTTTGATCCATGATTGATACTAACCACAATACTATCTAAGGTGTGATGTTCTATTGTTTTAGATGTGATTAATTAGGTAATTTGACAAACCCCTTGACATGACTCCTTCTATAGATAAGTGGGTGGCCCTAGAAAATCAATTGTGCATGGGTGGTGGTTTATAGGGTAAAAAAATAATGTGTAGAAGCATTGGTCGGTGGATTCACCCCTTTCCTAGGTACATAATCAAAAATATTTACCGACTCTCAATGGTGCACTGGAATTGGGGAACTACAACTAGAATAATTGTGATTGGTAACTTTAAATCACTTAGTTAATGTTGAGGGGAGATTATAATGACATTGTGTAGTGCTACCCTCAGATATGTGACCAGGACTAACATCCATATTTCTTATGGTCTGATTTTCTTTTGTTTCATCCAAGTACCACATGGGGTTTCGGTGTGTTTGACATGTTATTAATAAGTTAATTCGACTCATCATCTGACACGATACATATTAATTATGGGTGATGGGATTTGAAAAATTGAACTATCATGGAGGGGGTTCCCAAAGCGGACTATATCATGTACAATAGTGTTATTGGGTGGATTTACCCCTTTTATGTCCAATTGTTTGCAATTATTATTCATCCATCAACACATTTCTTTGATTATTTTAAACAACCATAAAAAATTAATCATAATTAATTAATGTAATTATGTACTGAACTTCTCTACTCATGTTATTTAATCTAAAACTTCATTATTGTGTTTCCATAAATCATCAGAGTACCTCATTCCTATTATGGAATTACATGGATTATATTTATAAAATGAAATCCAATTGATTTGAATGAATCCATAATTATCATTCTATCATCATCATCACCACACTAAACACATATTTATCCATTGACAACAAACTGAATACCCACTTGGGCACGAAAATACCCTCATTCAATTTGTTATCAAGGATATAATTCATTAATGTCAATGTAAATTCTTAACTGAATTCTTTATTAAATCGCACACTCTAAATTTGTTTTAAATTATATAATTCATCATTTTTATTATGTATGATTTTATGGATGATTTCTTATCCCAATATTGATAAAAATACAAGGTCAATATAACAGTCTTCTACTCACTTTTTCTACCATTCAAGGAACTCATACTATTATGTTATTTTTTTATTTAGGGAAGGATTATACCTAATGGTTGTATTTTTAAATACCCTTTGATTTTTCTAATGTAAGTCTATGTGGGATAGACTGGTCTAGAAAATTAGAGTCATATGATCATGATTATCTCTACTATCCATACACTACCATTCAGGGGATATCATGCTTATAATTTATCATTTCTCAAATTTTAGATTTATAAATTAGAATCATTTAAAATAAACAACCTCTTACACACATCTCAACAAAATATTAAAAAATTAATGTACATGTAATATAACTCCCCCTATTCTCATGTTCTTAATAAACAAGAATTCCATTAAATAAATTCATTTGATATATTCATGATAAGTGGTATTAATTGTAATTTTAATGGACTAAATTTCTTGTTTTCAAAGATATCCATTAATTTTGGATTTTCCATAAACAACATATTTACAACTATCATTTTATTTTTCCCCCTGAAGGGATGCACTATTTTCATTTATCTTGATCACTTATTTTCATTTGTAGTGGATTAAAGATATCATCATCCATGTTGTACAATTTATAAAATCCTCCAATGTTCTCCATAAATTCCATAAATGTTAGTATAATTGAATAATAAAAATAAAAAATACATAAGGACCACTTTGTTCCACATAAGAAATATTTAGTCTATAATCTTCTTCTCATCGTAGAAAACTTATTTATCCTTATCTCAAAATGGTTTAAATTATTTAGACTCTGTTGGTTTTGAGTATCAAAAGATTTTTTATTCTATTTCTTCCCTTTATGTCCTTAATGTTGTGGAATATATTTATCTACATTAGTTTTTAATAAAGAATCATTTCCTTGTTATTGAACTATATTCTTTATATTTTCTTCCTTGGAAGAAATGATACCCTTTAAATTCCTTCTTCCATTTCTAATTCTTTCACATATTAAACACAAATTGTTTTTTAATTTTTAATTAATCATCTATTATTGAAGACAAAATTGCCTTGGCATTATCTTATTAGACCTTTTATTTTTTTCCTAAAAATAGTTTTTAGAATCCTCTAATTTTTTAGAAAATTTCAATTGACCTTTCCAAATAATTAGGCACTCATTCATGAAATTATCATCTTATTATAAATTACGACATGAATTACCACAATTTTTATTTTTAAATACCTTCCATTTCAAATAATAGAGAACATTTCCTTCCAAAAATGTCATGTATAACTCAAAATTTGACCTTCAAAATTTCATATTCCATATTATTCTTATTGAAATTAAATTTTTTTTATATACATATTGGTGGAATATATGATCATAGTTTTACTCTAATAATATTTTTTCCATTTTATTCTCACCAAAACACCCCTTGCTTCTTAACACATTCTTATAAAATACATATTTAAAAATATTAATAGCCTTTGTGTCTATCCTCACCACGACACCAACAAAACCCTTGAATCATTGATCTTTAAGATTGGCACAATATCTATTCATATTTGAGTTTATGATATCCTATTTCAAAGTAATAATTCTTATTTTAATTGGGGTATTGGTTATATTGGATAATATATTCTTTCATTTTGTGTGGAATATTTCATATCATTATCCACGGTCTCAATTTATTTAGTTATATTTTTTTCACCTGCACTATTAAGAAAAATAATATATTTTCAATCAGAGTCGGTGCATATTTACCTTGTTATTTGGAATCTTTTTTCCCAAAATTTTTATAATACTCTCCTTTGATCTCATGTAATTTATTAAATTATTCTCTCACTATCTTCAACAAATGATGAATAGTGAGACATATAATCATTTTCTAAAATTGTCCTTCATCTTTTTTAGATAAATTGTCATCACAATTAGTTGAAATTTTTCCTTGTTTATATATATTTATTTTTTGAATCTGGAGTTCATCAATATAAGATAGATCATTCTTATCCAAATAATTTTTTCTCATTATCCATATTATTTCTCTTAAACTCTTCATTTTCAGTTGATATATTATTATTCTCTTTCTATAGTTTTCATTTCATTCATGAAATGTGTAACCTATAAATAAAATATTCCATCATCCCTTTTATTTCAAAAACTATCGCAATCCCTTTTTCCCTACATTCATCCTCCTATGAGGAATCAAATACATTTTTGAAATCAATAAAATTTTGGCCTCATTATCTAATAAAAACATGATTTATCAATTTTCTTTATTAATCATTAAGAATTAACTTTTACCAAAAACTGTTTTTTATATCATAATTTTATTCTTTTATTATTGTACTTTCTCAACATTATAATCTAATTTATATTCTTCAACATGTTATTTTTTCATAATGATTCAAAATATGACTAATACCATCATTATTATAAAATATCATAAATTTATTACATTTTTATTCTAATTTTTTCCTTCATAAATCTATGTGGTAAAATATCCATGATTTACTTAAAATATTCATTAGCTTCCAAATCATATAAATTAATTGATATAACATATTATAATTATCTAAATGTCATTTTTTACTTGGATTCCAAGGCCATACATCTTTGTATTTCATTTTGAAAACCAGAATATTCTCATTTCATAAGCTATAAGGATACTGTGAAGTTATCATAAGGTGAAATATTCCCTATCTTATAAATTTGAAAACCTAGGATGAAATATCTTTGATAAATTTCTCATATGATTCCTTAAAAATATTAAAGGCTTTAAATTCTCACCAAATATTTTATTTTCTATGACTATTTTATTTTCCCTGGTGAAATAATAATTTATACTCTCACCATCATCCATTATTATGTTTTCATACCTACTCCCAAAAATATATAATTTATATTTAATTTAAATTTATATTACCATTTATGGTAATTTTAATTTTTTCCTAAATTTCAATGGTAGTTTGGAGGCCCCTTACATTGGTATAGAATTTCAATGATAGAGAAATCATGATCGAATTTGTTGATTTTCAATTCATCTATAAATTCATATTTTTAGCATGAATCAAATTAGAATGACTAAAAATTAGTGGATAATGTATAGTTATAAAATCCCCAACTTATTAGTTAAAGAAATGATATAGAGAAAAAAAATTATTCACCTAATAAGGGTAGTTTTTTTAATCGAACGTTGGTACTAATCAACTATAAAAATTATTTTAAAAATACAATAATCAAAAATAAATTATCATGGATATTTTTAGGTAACCTTATATAATACCCCCAATATTTACCTGAGCTAGATGAACTATTGAGTTTAATCTCTCCACATGAAATACGACCCATGATATTAACAACTCTAGTAATACCCACCCACACTATTTTGGTTTTTCTAGTTCTCCCACCCATATAGAAAAGAAATTGATTCAGGGGAGAGTCGTATTTACACATTAATCATATAAAATAACCACAAAACCCATGTGGGACTCATGAGTCACTAGAAGATCACTCCCTAGGTAGTATGCATATTGTTTCCAGTCATAAACCCAAGGGGAGTGCATCGCGTGGCTGCAACAATATCCTCCTCTATGCTACCCAAGGGTTCTTAATATACCCTTTACATTGATTTCATTTTTAGGACCCTGGGACATATGGGCCACATAGAGGGGGAGGGGGTGAATAAGCGGTATTCCTTCCCGAAATTCATCAACTTTTGAATTCTAACTATTGAACTTGTTATAGTTATCAATCTACTCAAGGAATTCTCATAGAATAATATCATGTGTAGTAGATAAATTAATAACATCAACAAATGATATTTACAGGGCCTATCCTAAATTCATACTCCTTAAATTCTGGTTTTATAGGTCAATGTATGATAAAATTGAAACGAGTGAATTTATCTTTAAAAATATTAATTAGTAATAAATTTCCCTCAAATCCTTTTTTATTATAAAACACTTGTGAGGAAAAGTGAGAAAACATTATTTGAAAAATGCCCATAGAAAAACACACCATCAACCTAGAACAAACTACTGGATCGACTCAAACCCAGAAAATACACCCTGATAACAAACATCGACAAAGCATGAACTTTCAGCGAGCAGTCCCATACATATTCACGCGCACGGAACCGATGGAAAATACATACCCTATCAACATCCAAATCCAAAAGGCAGGGTCCGTTGAGTCGTTATGATCTTTCCGCATCTAGATTATATACTAGTAGAGTCCTGAGGTCGAAACACCCAACTTCACAGAAGAAACCACATTGAGAGTTGAAACAAGCCCAGCAGACAGACATACAACATTCCACTCAATGAGTTAAAATAGAATAATCAATGATTGAAAGTGCAACAATAATTAAATAAAATGATATTCACAAAATATTAAAAGAAATTAAAAATCAAGATTAAATGAATTATGTATGTTTTATGGATTGAAATTTTTAATAAATAAATGGTCGAATGTGATAAATAAATGGAATTATAGAATGTTAAAAAGACACAATATTTTGTAAGGATGTTTAATAATATCTCTAATATATACCCTATGTTTACCACATCAATCGAATGTGAATTTATGTATTAGTCCCTTGGATTTTATGGTAGATATGATAATGAAATATTTACATACTTATTAGGTTATTGAAAGATACCAGAAGTATAATTGGCACAAGATCATTAATGGGAAAGACAGAGACCTCAATGATAATAGTCCCAATCCTTTTAAAAGGAAATTAATATAAAACCAGATTCCCTCTCTTAAAATGGTAGTGGACCCAAATTTTAGGATAAAGGATTAAAATGTGAGGATTTATTGGAAGAAAAAACATAATAGATTGGAATCAATTCTCTCAAATTATATGATG
The DNA here is from genome assembly GCA_963277665.1 of Viscum album. NCBI lineage: Eukaryota > Viridiplantae > Streptophyta > Magnoliopsida > Santalales > Viscaceae > Viscum > Viscum album. The sequence goes on from OY728133.1 coordinate 1,287,316,124, forward strand.
CATTCAAGGGGATAATAAGAATTATATAAGAGAGTGAGAAGATGTTAATTGTAGCACGAAATCTAAAATAGATAACGAATAATTTGAAAGATGTTACTTTTTAGATAAAATGATGATCGAAGAACGTTGGTTCTATAGATGGAGTGGTAAAGTGAGTTTTTAAGGCCACTACAGTCACTACTTATAGGCCTTAAAACATTCAATAATGTTCTTGAATTTTTCATTGGAATTTAATCCATTTTTTCCAAATTCTATGTATTTTGACCCTAATAAATGATGGATTGGGTGCTGCTAGCCCAACACCATCAGGTAACACATGGGGATACTAAAGGTATATCTTTAATATAAAAAAATAATGGCTAGTTGGTGAACCACCACCTATTGGATGATGAATTTATAGTGAGTTCACTAGTTCATTCCATTAGCACCGGATAACTAGCGTTCTTCCAATGGGTTGCTGGTGGGATCGTACTGGCTAGGGAAACTCCTATCCTTTCCACCCACTAGCTTGTGCAACTATCCAACTTGGACTATAGAAGTGGAATCTCTAAATCCATCCATGATCCTAAAGATTATTCAATACATAAGACAAGGATTCCAAACATATATTCTGGAATGTTTGAGGATCCTTCAGGAGTTATAATAAGATGTTATCAAGATAAGTTTCCAAACACTTTTAAGAGTTTATTTATCATTCGAAAAATATAATGGTGAAAAGAAAAAAATTCAATTTTTTATGATCACAAACACTTGAATAACAAATATAGAATATAAAAAATGATAAATAATTACTATGATACATATTTTTTTGTCTCCATTTAAAAACAATGAAAAATCATGCCATATTTTTCCATATTATATAAAATTCTTAAAAACATAACACTTCTCCCTATTTTGAGAGAAAAAACATAACTCAAAACATACCTACCTCTCTTATTATTATAAAGGATGTTAGAAATAGTGTTAAATAACTAAAATAAATTATTTAAAATTAAATTTATCATCACAAATCATCTTTTAAGATAGATAATATGTAATGTTTGGAATTTATTATGAAAACTGTTAAAAAAATTTAAGATATATTTCGAATATAACCCAGGATAAAAGAAAAAAATGTAAAAAAAGAGTTCAAGTAGGAAATTAAACTTATAAAATTGTTTTTTTAAAATCTAAAAAAATAAAATTTTAATTTGATAATTTATTTTTTAAAAAAACGTCTATCCTAATATAATTTATGAATCATCATGGATAACTCCCTCTAAAATAAGTCATCATGAGAGTATAATGGGATCTAGTCATTTAAAAAATGTCTAAAATAAAAAAAATTAAAGACTTATGGAATAAATATTTTTAAATATAAATTCATAATTATGGTTTACGAGATAGTATATTAATAAACCATAGAAAATTCCATAGGAGTGTCAAATAAGGTCCCTATTAAAGGCCCACTCAATGTTCTCAGGATATAGAAAGGAATTAAAATGTAATCTAATATTATTTTGATAAATCCCTAGGATAATATGTCTTAGAACCACATCTGCTTGTTTGTTTCAAAAAAAAATAATGTTTTTCTTCGAAAATTATGCTTACCTTTCATTTAAAAAACCCTAACTTGTATTCAATTATTTTAAATGAAATCCTTATAGGAAAATTATTTTTATAATACATTAAAATTTTAAAAAATTACGAGGCCTTACCAGTTTTAGAGATAAGTATCTTATTATTATCATACCCAACTAACCATTAATGAGGTCCAAGTGATCAATAAGAATGATTTAGTGAATATATCGACATATTGAGGGTTTCTTCAAAAAAAATTCAAGAATTATATCACCATTTGGAAAGTGATCTAAAAAAATAGTTTCTCAAGTAAATATTACTAGTACAACTATATTAGATTTGTTTTTTAGAAATAATGATCAAACTGGGGTTTTAACACTTGATAGGGATGGAATAATATGTTATCCCAATGTCAAAAAGAGTATGTTTCATTCCTATAACTCATGTGCAACCAATCTCAGTTAAAATGTATTCCACATTGGTTATAGAAATAGAACCATTTTTTTCTTCTTACTACTCCAAGAGATGATGGTTCTTCGTTTTATATAACATTATTTTCCAGTACATTTCTTATATAGTTGACATCCTCTAAAATCTACATTATAAAAAAATAATATTTAAAAGAGGTTTACATAAGATAAAATTATTTAAGGATTTTATTGCATTTAATGTGAAGAAATATTACATTGAGGTATTTTAAATGTGATTATTTTATATTGTATTGACAATGAAAATAAAGTAAAACAATGAACAAGATTTCCCACCATGTAACGTTATAAAAAATTAAAAAACTAATAAACATTTGATAATGTTTGTGGTCAATAAATGGACCAGTTTTATCCAATGTTAGCTTACAAATATTTCTCATGGGAATTCAAATTTACTCAGAATAATCCATTCCAAACTTATATAGATGTTCATTTGTGTATTTTCATTGGTTTAAAAAGGTTCCATTATAATTCATGAAAATTTGAAAACCACAGAAGTATTTATGTTCTCTCATAGAACTCATTTCAAACACATTATTATTTAAATAAAATAATTCATTATAGATAGATTCTTTAGTTGAGATAAACATAAAATAAGCATTATATATTTGAATTGTTAATAAATATGTTTAAAAGGTTTTTATAAAAAAGATGGAATTAGTTTATCCCAATTTAAAATCACTAGATTAAATAATTTTAATCATTCTCTCATAAAAACTCATAGGGAATTTTTTTAATATATATAGTGATTTGGATAACATGAATACATTATTTTAATAACTATCATTTTCAAAAATGTGTGTTTGGTCTACAGAAACATTTTTATAAATAGAACCATTTTAAAAATAACTTTTCAAGCCATTTGAAATGGTTTAAAATATAAATAAGTTGTGAATACCAATATTAATATAATGGATTGATGTTAAGAATGGGTGAAAATGTTTCACCATAATCAATTCCTTTTCTTATTTATAGACATTAGAAACATGTTTATACTTTTACTCAATAAAAATTTGTTTTCTGTTAAGATTTTTTCGAAAAACCCACATAGAATAAATAAAAAGATGATTATAGAGACATTCCATGAGAGTCCAAATGTTATTGTTTTTTAATAAATTAAAATAATATTTCATTGAAATTATCCATTTATCATCATTAATTTAATCATCATGAAAATAATGTTCAATGTGATATAGAAAACCTGGATGTTCTTCAAAATTTTAAACTATCCTTTTAGTATGAGTTATGAATACTAAATCATTAATAACATTAGCAAGGGCATGGAATTTTGAATTAATCATTGATTTGGGTAATGGAAAATAATATGATTCTAAGACATATTCAATTCCATTAGAATATTTAGGCTTAGGAAAAAGGAAACTAGGTTGGTCAACATTATCATCACTTATGGAATTTGATTTAGGACATTTTCCATAAAATATGATTTGAATGGACTCTTCAAGGGTCTTGGTCCACTTATTAAAGAATAAAAATGCACTAATTGAGTTAAAGGAACCAAAAAATATCACATTGTTTCATTTATGGTCCAACATTCTTATATTATCCTTGTTATTAAGGGTAAATCATTTACAACCAACGACTTTAAATATTCCAAATTGAAGAATTTTAATTGCAAAATGATCATAAGTGATTTTTTATAAGATATATCTTATAATTACACATTTCTGAATAATGAAATTGGTATTGAATTACTTATAAAATAATAATTGAGTGATGTAAAAATCATTTTGGGGAGTCCCAAACATTTCATGGAGGGTCCAATTTAATGTTTTGACAACCCCATTTTGTTCAGGTGCTCTACTATAGGAAAATGAGTTATGATATCCTTGAAAAGAAATAAACTCATCCAATTATCAATTATAAAATTCTCCACTATAATCACTTATAATGGAAAATAGTTAGTAACCCATTTCATTTCTTACATTCCTTGAAATGTTGATAAATACATTAGTGGTCTCATTCTGTCAGGAAAATAAGAAAACCCTTGTAAATCTGGTATATTCATCAATAATTGAAAAGGTGTAATTTTTTATTTGTATACAACAAACATGATATGGTCTAATTTTTTTTTATTATACTATTTCTATTGATTTATAATAAGAAACATGGTTTTTAGGTTTGAAGGAAGACTTGTGTTTCTTTCTAGGGTGGAATGGTTCACACACTATATTATCATTAAAATAAGTTAAATATCCTATTATTTTGTTATAGATAATCTTGATAATATAATTTATATTTTAATGTCCAAAGAACTTATTGAAAATCAGAAAATAATTATTTTGTTCACATTCCATTTTTATATGCTAAAAATTTTAAATCCATAACAAAACCCATTTGAAAGTAAGATGTGGTAAATAAAATCATTCTTTTGGAACTAAAAACATCACAAAAATAATTTTTCAAAGTACTTATGAATCCATTAACATAAAAATTAATAAAATGAACTAAATTATGATTCAATACTTTCATAAATAAAATATCATTAATTTGAGTAGTGTTATAAAAACTAGTCTAATATATAATGATAATATTTAACATTGAATCATTTTCAAAAGTGATATTTCCTCAATCCAAATATTTTAGATGATTGAATTCATAAAGATCACCATACATATTACTTGACCACCTACAATATATATACCATTTATCTCATTATATTTCCCTCTTGTTCTAAAAAATAGTAATAAAATATTGATTTTTGTACCTTTATCTTGAGACTATTTAACTTTTCCAAAAAAGATTTTGAAATTCACACTTGTATAGAGATAGTATTTTACGTTTGAAATATATGAAGAAAGATGAATGAATTTTTGTCAACCATTTCTATATTTTTTTATACTTGAATTAATTAATAATATTACTAAATTCAATTTATTAGTTATATATTTATTTTTTTTATATTCATTTTACAAAATTAATATTCTTATATTTTTTTTGGAAAACTAGATTGTTTTAAAAAACTAGTACTGTAGTAATTTTTAGTTAGATATTTTGAACCCAAAATATTATTCAAATTATCTTCCCCTTATATAAAATTAGAAAGTGTATTTTTAATATCATTAATTAGAAATTACAATTTTTGAATATTTTTTACATCTATTTTCTTTTAAACAAAATCCTTTTTTTCTTTTAGAATTTAAAATTTTTTATAAACAAAAATATTACGTTTTATTCTATGATATTTTAATTTTTAATGAAGTTCAAAAAAATAGTTTTGAAGTTCATTTTTACTATGACAAACATATTTTTAATTTAATGAATAAGTTGAATAAGTACAAGAGTAAGAAGACTAATGTGAAGGAGAGTTAGAGATGATATAACTAATCTCAACTACACCATCAATATGTGTATTGAGAGACATAAAACATTTTTTTCATGACCGTATATTGAAATTGAGTCCTCCAAGGGCTCCAAGTTGAAAACTACAGACAATTAATACCATTATTCTTATATTTAATCCTTTTCTTTTTCAAGAGACAATATGAATTAATTCGGTCCTTGTTTTTATGATCAAAACAAGTAATCTCAAATTCTAGATTTTTCATTTGATGTATTAATATGATATCTTATTTTTTTTTGTAATTTAATATAATATTTGTAAATTTGGTAGTGTTAGAGAAACGTTGGGATGAGTCATTGTTGTCCACCTTAAAAAATTATATATTTTTTATTGACCTCTTTATCTTCCTTTTCAACATTTACCTTTAATGTTATCTCATATGTGATGATAGAACCTATGAATTCGTCAAATCGTATATTTTTAAAATCATTATCTTATAGAATTATGGTTAATTTTGGTCCCCAATTTCATGATAAAAACCAAAGGTTTTTTTTAAATAAATTTATTTAGAAAGAGTGAATCCAATATATTTTTTATCATTAAAAATATCAGTAAATGTATTTTACATAGTAGTGATACACTCATTTAGATGGACATATAAACTCTCATAGTCCTTATTATAAATGTAAATCTATTTTTAATGAACATTATTTTTACCATAATGCATAAAATCAAATAATTTCTTGATTTTATATGGGGTTTTAAATGAAAAAAATTGTATTAAACACATTAACATCAAAACCATAATTTAATGCATCTATTGTTTTACCATCAAGATTAATAGTAGAAATATCATTAGTGGTCTGTTATTATTATTATTTAGTTAAAAGATTACATCCATGTGTTACAATATCATAAAGTGGATATATGATAGATCAAATAAGTGTTTAAATTCACGACTTCAAATAAGACTAACTATTAGCATAAAAAGTGGACAAATACCCAAGAATTTTTCATGAGGACCACATTGGGTGATTAAAAATAACATTTTAAAATGGTTTTTTTAGAAAAAGTAGTTAATGATTTTGAAAATAAAATATATTTTTATGTAAATAAAAAAAAATATTCAAGAAATGAAAATGTATTTTTATAACAAATGTAGATAAAATTAGGTTAAAATAAAATGCGGGGGGGGGGGGGGGTGAAATGACCATTAAAAAATTAAAGAAAAATAATACAAGTTTGAAACATTATTTAAATATAAATAATTAAATAAAAACATTATAAAAACATAAATTAAATAATAAAATTAAATTGTGTGTAAATAATTAAATATAATAATATAGGTATAAGAATCATACCAAGTTCGATTTGAGAATAAATTGATTAAGAATGTTTGATGGATTAAAAATTTGAATAAATGAATGGTTGAAAGTGATAAATAAAGATAATTTTAAAAATTTATTAAGAAATAATATTTCTTTAAGGATGTTTAAAAATAAAAATGAAATATCCCCTACATACATAGTCATAATCACATGAGGATTTAATATACTAGTCTCTTGGATTTAGTAGTATCCAATATACAAAAACATTCCATTGATTTTTAGGCTATGTTAAGAAACCAAAAATAAAATTTGACAATATCCTTTTAATGGGAAATGTAGATATATTAAAAATAATTGTCCATTGCATTTTTAAATAAAATAAAATAAAACCAAAGTTTATCATTTTGATGGTTGTGATAACCAAATTTAGATGAAAAGAGAATGATGTGAGGATTAATTTGAAGTAATCACATTATAGAAAGATCTAAATTCTCAAAAAGAATATGATAAATTCTAAGAGTGACATTGAATAATTTAAAAGTGAAAATATTTGAAATTTTCACACTATATATAAGGGAGAAAAATGATATAAAAAAGGACCATTAATGAGAGAATTTGGAGATCGAAGCGTGTTGGAATTGAATATTATTATTAATTTGAGTTTTTAAGGACACCAATGTATCTATTCAATTGATATAATTCCCTTAGTAATGTTCTGAAATTTATTGGGGGACTTTAATTTGTTAAAGTCCACATTTTATTTATTTTGTCTTGTATAAATATTGGGAATATAGGTATTGTCCCAACACCATAGGGTATCTAGTAGCCTCCACTATCTAGCCTGTTGGGTTCCAAGAACTCCTTATTTACTTACTAAAACCACTTTCTAGATGGTGTAACTCCATCAGCTAGTTGGTGGACTCATAGAGAGTTCATTAATTAATTCTATTATAACTGGCTAGCTTGTGCTCCTCTATAAGGAAGTAGGTGGGATCCAACTATCTTCGGAAACACATGGGCATTCCACTAACTGGCTAGTAGCACTAAACTGACTGGTTGGTGCTTCCTATAGCCATAGTCTTAATGAAGTGGATTATCCACTTCATTACATGTCCCAACTAACTCTTATAGCCTTCTCCTAATGCTTCTAACATTTTTTAAGCCATGTTCAAGTATCCTTTAATAGTTCATACATGATTTCATCAAGAGGTGATTTCAAATATGTAAATTAAAAAAATTTAAGGATTAAAATCAATGAATAGTGAGATGAATAATAGGTTATTCCATTCCCCCTAACATGGATTCTCTATTATTTTCAATAATTGTTTAAAACCACATAAAATATATTCTTATCAATATAGATTTCGCTATGTTCTCTTCAATAATTTCCTTCAAACATAAAATCCATTATATTATTATGGATTATAGAATCTATTGGAAGATACTGTACTTATTCAACATTTATATAATAAAAAAATGTATAATTCATATCCTTGGTTTATTTTTTACCACTTGTAAGGATGATCTTTTTTCTAGTTATAATAGATCAGCAGGTCTACGAATATACCTTCCAAAGAAAATTAGAAACACTATGGGCATTGGTAATTTATCTATTTCATCAGAGCTATAGATATTTCTTAGCATAATAGATATATATTTTCTTAGATACATGAATTTTACTCTTCTTCTTACCAAAACAATGGGTGTATAAAATTCTCTCAATATTTCACAAGAATCATTTAACTAACATTATTTATCCCCTAAATCTATATTTATATTCATAGATAAATCTATATAAATTATCAGAAATCATCATATGTTCTTCCCATATTTTAAATATGTACTATCCATAATCCCTATTGTCAGGTAATCATAACATTCAAAACAAGAAGATATTTATCTATTTTAAACAATAATTAAAATCACATTCTATGTTTGAGTGATTATCTCCTTTCAAATCCCATGGAGGCACAATATTTATTTTCAATGTCATATATGATTATCTAGGTCCCCAAAACTTCCTCAAATATTGTTAATTTTAGATAACTTATGGAAGAGGGTTCTCAAATATTTTTCTCTGCACCGTACCAAATTCCTCGAGGCTTGTTATCCTAAAATATCCCTTCTAAAAGATAATTCAAGATCTCCACATTCATGGTCCAATGAATCTCTATCATGTGGACCTTATATTTTCTATAATTTCATATTCTAAACAAATTACCCAGTAATTAAAAAAATAATTCCTACAACATTATGAAATTCCTACGTGAATTCTATAAGTGGCCTAAATTCAAATATGAGGTTCATTTTGGCCATGAAGAAACATTCCCCTAGATTAATTTAGTTTATTAGTAGAACTCATCTATGTTTCATCATTCTCATACATTTACAAGAACACATACATATATTTTTAATTCTCATACGTAGTAATATGTTTTTACACTAGAATTTCGACAATGTCAAAAAATCACCTCTGATAGAAATTCATCTATGTTGAACAATCAACTACACTTGAAATGTGGCTATGTCATAGAATCAGCTATGTTAATTTTAATAAGTGATTATAGAACATTATATGGATCTAAAAAAATCCAAACATCACTCAAACGTGATTAAAACCTCTTTAGCTGACTTGTTGGATTTATAATTCACATAAACAGTTCCCAAAAATGTTTTACACAATGCTACTTCATCCATTAACAATTTTACTTGATTATTTTGAATATATAAAAAAAAGAATCATAATTAATTAAAGGACCAATGTTTTAAACTTCTCCATATGAGTTATTAAACTATAGCTTCATCATTCCTTTAAAATAAACCATAGTCATAAATCCATATTTATAGAGAATTACATTGATGCAATATAAAGCATGGTATCCAAGTAATTTTCATCAATCAATAATAATCCTCTAATAATAATCATCACCACACCAAACATATATTTATACATTGATAATAAAGGAAATAATATTATAGAAACAACAATTATCTTTCGAACATAGAGTTTATAGTTGATGAATTATTTTCCCAATCTTACAATGAATGATAATCATAAAATTATTAGAATAATAAATATTTTAGGATTGATGTATTTTTTTGTTCTAATATTATACTTGTAGAGAAGGGTTGTGAATGATTTAGAATTAGAAACAATCCTTAAAGGAGAGGATGATATAAAAATATTGTTGGTTTTCATTTTGGATTGCGTCTAATGGAATATTTCATATAATGGTGGATTTTAGAAGGTTGAATACCATTGGAGAAGAAATATCATGGGAAGATAGACTTTACACAACAATAAATTTTGTTTTACCATATATTTTACTTAGATAAAGAATTTTATTTTCAAGATAACTATTTTCATGTCGTAACACACCAGGTTTCACCATAAAGAATGGTTTTATGAGAATTTTTTTTTGAATTATAAAGTCTTATAAAATAATGATTTACAGCACATTGATAGTTGTTTCAATTTAAATCAAAGATAAATAAAATAAATTTTTTCCCTGCCACTGGCTAGGGGAAATATATGTAAATAGATACTAAGGAGGTAGTAGTCCAAGATAAAAGAGAACCCAAACATAAAGAGTAGTTCATGTGAGTACCAACGTGGGTTGACATAGATGCGGGTGATGTTAAGACATGGGGCATAGAAACACAATGGAGGAACATATAATGTGTAGAGGAATGTGTGATTCAGTACAACTGTTAGGTATCAAAGGCATTTGAGAGGTGGTATTTGTCACATTCTTATAGATATAATAATGTAATTTAAAAGGCAATCCAAATATGAGAAAATTGTTGGTTCTGACTGTGTTAAATAAGTAGAGAAATCACCATGGAGTAGATTGTGTCAGGGAAATGGATGAAATATATAAGTGTCACTTGTTTTCATTTGTCTTACATAAGGGTTATTTATATCTCATGTATGGTTAATCCCCAACTAACATACGGGTAACTGATCTTGCATAAGGGTAATCTAGTTTACCAATCACCAGTGTTTTGAGGGTATATATGCCATGAATAGAATGATGTACCACTATCATGTTGAAGAGAATATATTAACACTAGATAAAGGTACTATAACATGGAGGGTGTGATTTAGGAAGGGTGGAAAATTTGATGATTTTCAAGTCTACAGAATTCCATGATGTGAAAAATGAATTATGACGTAAGCAGTCTGGTGATTAATGGAGTTTTGTGGAGAACATTTCCTGATCAATGGAGAATAATGAAGATGTTAAATGTTGAAATTATTATGGTTTGGGTCAATAAGAAGCAACAATATTGTGCTGTAATCTATACCACATTTTTATTAATCTATTATTTTATGCCATAGGAGAATTGTAAATACTATGATAAATCCATATAGGTTGAATACACCATAGAATAAGTGACTATGTGATGATCCATACATTATTACCATCAAAACTAGAACCCTAACCGACCCATCATATATGCGAATAGGGTTTTTGATCCCCATGGGATGACAACTAGCACAAAGGCATCAAAAAATAAACAGAGGCAATTATTTTTTCCAACATGAAGTATACAATTCTAGTTGCATCGGAAAACAAAAATAAATATTTATTATTCCATGTGATTGTGTGGGAAGCCTCCTGCCATCTCACCTGTAGCAACCCAAAATATGTTGATATAAAACTCGTTTCCTCACTACAGTGCCTTATCATTCCCTATATCTAAATATATAACAAGGCCACCGCATAATCGAATGGGTGTGTTGGGTGTGACCTAAACATGTTTAGTAAGATCATACTTAGGTGTTCCATAATGAGTCATTGAATAAAAATTCTAACATGCACTTCATTAATGAAATTATGTTATGATAATTTTTTAACCATTTTTTATATAAATCATGGTAAAACATTATCCTTTTTCCACAATTCCAAAAAATCCAGTTAAAATAGTTTCAATTCATATCACACACTCACACAATTATTAAAGTAATTTAAAGCTTGTATCACATGTCATGTAAAATATAAATTAGTACAAACAAAAATCATATATAACATCACATAAATGATCACTATAGGCCATTCTAGCTTCAAAACATATGCCCAAAATAAATAATCACATTCATAAAGACTCTATACCAATCCATCAAATAAATATATAAATGAACAACCCAGTATGGGAAACATCCAACAGTGTCTAAGAAGCCCTTAGAATAGAAGTCCAAGGGAGCTAAAAACACCCAAAGATTAAAACCCCCGATAGTAACAATGGGTTTTCCCTATTGCTAATCCTTCCAAATAAGTACCCAATGATTACTATATGCTAGATTTTTCAAATCAATAATTCAAAATAATTATTTGAAAAAAATTTTATAAAACCCATATCATAATTACATAAAAATTCCTTTTATTTTACCAAAATAAGGGTTGAATTATTTTCAAAAAAAATCAAATTTCACACAAATAAATCAATATTGAAAATTATTTTATAATAAAATTTATAAAATCAAGAGCCACAATGTTCATCCAAAAAAATTTAGAGACAGAACCACCTACCTCAAAACTGTGTCACACACCCCTTCAACAGGACCAACCAATAATAATGGAATATTCAGGAAACATGGAAGGCCCAATAACCAATTCCCACATCATAGAACTAATCTAAAAAATTAAGTGCTTGGAAAATAATATAAAATGTTACATACCTAATAACTCCCATTTTTCATTACAACAAACAAAATTTTTCTTTCACTAAAATATTATCTCACAATATATCTATAAAGGATCAAAAATAATATCACCATAAGATTAATGGATCCAAAAACTATGTACAACAGTGCTATAAGGACCAATAAAAATGAATAAGTAGAATGATATCTTACTCAAAGTGATACAGTACAACTAATAAATTATCACGTTATAAATGATTCTATCTGATGGTAGAGGATATCCCATAAATTCCAGGGGATAACTCCTTGGTTTTTGAGAGAAGCATGTATATAAAATGAAAAGAATCATATGTGTAGTGTGGTAAAAACCACTACTCTAGGACCATTCATGAAATGAACCACTTTAACTATGTTAATTTCTAGATTTATAGGATATATCAAAAATGAAATTCCCTTTAATTAAAAATGTTGATCTTTACCATTTCATGAAATGAAAATATTTCATGACATTTAAAGCTTTCAGAATCTGAACTATTTGATAACTTTTTTCCAAGTAACGGAGTCTCATTTTGTAACTAGTTCATGTACTGAATGTTCCAAGATGGAATATTATACATAAAAACATAGAAAATTCCCCAGGTCAACCAAGACCTCAAATGACATCCTCTTAATCCTTAGAATTTCTTTACCATGACTCCATTAATTAATACAAACATACAACTACAAACATTAGGAAATTTTTTCTAGAAAAAATGCTTTATATCCTTAAAAGGCCTGAAACATTCCCAATCAAAAAATAGAACCCCAAAAAGAGATTTTCTATACCTAAAATCAGTTATAATGATGTTGAAGACTTCCCACCATAATATTTTTCATCCCTATTAGTCATGTTGAAGAGTGGAGATTGGGAAAGAGGTGTGGCCACCACTCCCTCATGATTATATCATGCTACAAAGTCTTCAGAGGGTCTGATATATGTTTCCAAGATACTATAAACCACATGAAAGAATCCCCACAAAATACTTTCTTATAATAATTAACAATCTACATTAGCGACTCTACATAAAAAACAACTATATCTAACTAAATATATTCCAAACTCAGATCATGAGGTAGATCCAGATGATACTTCCTAAGATGATATAAGTGGAAAACATCATGAATAACTGTCAAATGATTGGGTATTTATAACCAATACACAGCCTTCCAATGAACATTGTGACTAGAAAAAGTGTAAAATATCTCAAATCCAACATTCTCTATTTCCCCTGGCAAAAGTGTCCTAGTCGAGGGGAAAAATTCCTGAAAATCTTTCCACCAATATAAAAATCCATAGAATGATGCCAATGATTCACATATGATTTCTTCCGAAACTATGTTGTAAACACATTCCAATATATGTCCCGAATTATTGTTTATGTCTCCTAAATAATACTTGGTCATATAATTGAGGGATCACCCACCTCTTCCCAACATAGAGGTAACCTAAATGGGTTACCATACAAAGACTCAGAGGGTGTTATTCTAATTGTATAATGATACATGTTGTTATAGGAAAACTCAAGATGTCCCAAATGGATATCCCATGATCCAAAAATATCTACGAAATATGAACAAAGCATATTTTCCATGATTTGAATGGCAAACCATGTTTGATTTTCTATCTATGGATATTAATCATTACTCAAACAAACCTAATTTCCCATTTCCTTCTTGGTAATCATCCAAATATGTGAGGTTGACCAATGATCCTTATTCAAAGAAATAATAGAGGAAACTCTATGTAACATAAAAATATTCTGGACAAACAACTTACCCAAATCTTAATCTATACTGATGTCCCTAATCAGAATTAAACAACCTTATTTCATTAATTGGACAATCACCAACTAGATAATATTCTAACCTCGGAGAGTCTATGGTAATACAATAACAATGTTCATGGAAACCTCATCCCATCTCCAAACTGGCTACAAAATATTTTGGTGAAAACAATAAGGTTTCATATCATCCTTTTTATCAATTTTCTTGTGTAACAGCATGACACATAATCTTCAATGTCACGCTTCATTCCCATCCACCACAATCGATGTATTATGTCAAACTAAATCATCATTATTCCATGATGAATGGTCCTTGATAAAATATGATCGAAAAAATTTATATTTCGTAGATTATGGGATGAAAAAATAATTCCCAAAGAAGATATTACCTTTTATAGAGGGATGACAACAACAAAAGGTCTCTACACTATAAATGACTATATCATCCTTCTACTAAAACTATAGAATAAAATGATGGACAGGTGATGATAACCAAAAATTGATCACAACCATACCTGAAACGTCCTCTTTTGTGTCTAAATGAAACCTAGTGAAGAGCTTCATAAGGTTATACTCTTCCATTCATTCCAAAACACATTATGATGAAGCATTCCTAATAAGAGTGTCTCTATTGACATTCCCCTTACCTCGAGTAATGGTGATGTCAAATTCAATCGTCTGATTCTATTCCACCCATATTCTCTATTTTAGATTCAATTATTTTTTAGAGAATATATATCTCAGACTCTTATGCTCATAAATGACTGCAGACTTCACCCAAAAAAGGGTAGTGACACTAACATTTAAGTGCATACATAACTATGGAAAGCTCTGATTCATGTGTGAATTAATTATTCTCATGTGCCCAATGTTTATGAGTGCCATATTCAACCACATTATCATCATTCAAAAGAACACAAACCATAAAACATTAAAAGCATCACAGTATACTAAATATCACATATTAGGTTCAGGTAAGATCATAATTGGAGTTGTTGTTTGAACATAGTTCATTTCATCAAAATAAGACATCCATTACAAATCTCATGTTAACATTAACAATATATTGGTATGTGTAGTAAAATGTGACACCAACTTTGGGAAATACATGATGGACCATCAATATTATCATGGAAGGCTAAGGATGATGTGAATTTCAATGACACTCTATAGATGCTTCCATGATAAGACAAAATTGTATCTTCTAGGGATGAACTCATAAGACCTTATTAGAAATCATGTTCCCCAAGAATTTCATTTATTGGTGCCAAAAAAAAAATTTTGAAAAATATTCATACAACTGATTATTCCTCATGATTTCCAAAACAATATATGGTCTCTTTCTCAAGCGATGATCTCAAATAAACCATAATAACATACACGAACACAACAAAAAAATTGTCAAGATTGTGATAAAATAAATGGTTGACCAATGCTATAAAATAATTATGTTAATTACTTAGACCAAAAGTAATCACAAGGTATTTGTAATTATTCTACCTACTATTGATGTCCATCTTTGAAATATTAGACTCCAAAACCCCAAGCTGATGATTACTCAACTGAAGATCAATCTCTGAGAATGAATTTTCCCCCTTGAACTCAATAAATAAATCATCAACATGGGGAAATGATTATTATTATCAATTACCTCCCAATTCATATTTTTATAATCCTTGAAAAATCAAAGGGAACAATTATCCTTCATGGAAAATTTAAATGTGGCTTCCCTAGGTTAAATACTATGGAGAATAAAACCTTTTGTTGATAAATAAACCTACTAAATCTTGAGATCTCTTAGATATACTAGTGACATACAGTAAGAGGGTATTGATATGGGTGGCATACCCAGTACTAGAGCCCTCATGAACTCTAGCTCCCTTCCTAGAGGTAACAAGATAAATCATTTCAGAAAAATTTAGAAAAATTACAAACAACCACATTAAAATCAAAATGAGAATAACTTCATGAGACTCAACTACAATAGCATAAAAATAAATCTTTATCTCTAGGAAAAATGGTTTTTCATTACCAGACCCTAGATCTGACTCTCTCTAAAACATCCTTGATCTCACATCGATTGCAAGGAATTTAATAAATTGATTATTGCAATAAACTTATTCACAATGAGAGATAAGACAATACGTCCTAATGATGTTTTCAAATCGATTCATTCCAGGAATGAAGAAATATCAGACTAACTCTACATCAGATATTGATTGTGAAAACGAAATACACTGAGGTTAATACACTTTCATATTCCCAATAGGTTTTGGTAAATCTATAAAAAATGTATTGATATCTAATGCAAGTTAAATCAACTAAAAAACTAATGGAATAAATGAGTTAGTGGAATTGATATCAAATAAATTAGTCAATATAGAATATCAAATAAAGATGGTACCAATCACCTTTTATAGACATAGGTCAACCTCCATAGAAAATTCATCTACTATGTGAAGTTGTTTTACTCTTGAGGCATATGGATGGATCCATATAGTCAACAAAATATATAAATATTCTTTAAAGGAATTTGGATCTCATGATCAATGATCATATATAGATATAGAAACAACCTAATAGAAATGCTGTAAATAACTATAGAGGTCACAACCATTAAAAACATTTAATGTCACGTAATAAAAACACTGGGTCTGCCAAACCTTATTGAATTGGTAGCAGTTTATTGTAACACTATCAGATATAAATATTAGTGCAGAGGAAGAATTATTCTGAGAACCCCCTCTATCATTCTTACAATGAACATGCAACTTTCCCTTCTTCCCATGTACACCATGATGCTCCCACAATATGGAAGATAAGGTCCATAATATCTAACATTTCCTTATATATAAATATCTAGAATCATTTCCTTGTCTATTATCACCACATAGGTATAAAGATTCAAAATTAATACATATGATCTAGAATCAATTTTCTTACCATGAAGGAACTTATAATCTTCTATATGATCATTCTTCAATACCTCTAAAGAAAAACAAACCAGGTCTTTTAATTTTTTATTGTATACCGACACTTATTGATTTACCTACTGAATATGGAGGAATTATAGAGAAGATGACATCATCTAGGTCTCTAGACATGAATTCTAGAAGAATAGATTCTTGAAACCCTTCCATTCCTTAACCGCGTGCCTATATGAATATACCAAGGAATCCCTTCATCCCTTGTTGGGAACCACGATTTAGAATGCCACACACTTCAACTTTATATTCATAGGTGTATATATTAAGTTATATATTTCATCAATCATGTATATATTTTATCCATCATTTTGGGGGTCATTATTACCCTTAAAGGATGGTGGGATCTCTTGTATGACCTGCCGAGATCGATCAATTTCTTATATAGCTCCTTGATGTACCTCAATAAATTGTGTTCTAGACGTGTGGTAAATTTTGTTCCTTGACAAAAACTGTTCATGCGATAGTGACTATAAGACTCTTATCCAATTATGGATTCAATTTAGAAATATCCGTTCTACCCTTCTACAGATCCCATGGAAGACATCTCATATGCATATCAATACATATTGGAAATAAGGAACTTGGTTTTAACTGTTGTGCATTTCCTCCATATTGCATGAATCGCCAAACTTCACGTAACATGGCTATTGGGTGTGGTGGATTCCTCCAATAGATGGAATCAAGCTGAATATGGATGGATCATGCATATCAGGTGTCATAAAAAGAAGAGGGGTAGTGTGAGGCCATAGGGGAAGTGTAGTTCTATCCTTCATGGAACTCTATAGAAATGGTAATTTCTTATAGGCATACGCCAACACAGTCAACACCGAGATCAAATAGTGCATGAAAATGAATGTGTACCTCTATTAGGTGGAAACATACTCTATGATCATCCATGACTCCTTTCATGGGAAAGGTTCCACTCTGTGGTTGATATCGTAGACCGTCAGGTAGTCTAGAGATCTAATCAAAAAAAATATTAAGGCAACCTATACACAAAGAGAGGGAAATAATGTAATATACCACCATGATTCCTTAGAATATAATGCCTTCAGAATCACCTGTCTATCTAACATCTCTTTCTTTAAACCCGATTGGTTGAATTTGATATGGGGGGATTCCCTTGGCCTGCATTACTATAGGCCCCCATAGGTACTAATGGCCCTGCATGGCTTGTAACTCCTTTCCATGAATAAAAAATTATAATACTGATGAATATGATTAAATGAATAGAAAACATTACCCCACTTCAAATCATAAAACCATAAGCAATAACTGAGATTTAGATCTAGAAATCAAAATAAAATACAGAGATCCCAACATCCGATGGTAACATGAGTCTCCTTATAATAAGAGTTGTCTAGATAATCATTATAACCTACCTCTCAAGTCTCGATAATCCAATCACCCATTTAACAAAATCCCAAGTCAGAGCATAACCATGCTCAACTGCAAAAAATGTGTCAATCTGACCTGGGTTTCCCTTAAACACGAGACATGACTTGATCCACCCAATACTTGAATATCGTTCTTGATCCAAATGGCCTACCGACTAGTACCTTGGCATCAAATAGAAACTACATGGAACATTTCACCCACCCTAAATGAGATAACATGGAATATACATACATAGAAAATAGAAAAATAAGAATAGAAAAACATGAATAAGTATAAATTATAATTGAATGAAGATATCAGAAATGATACAAACCAATAAACATGCACATACAAATGTATAAGTAAAATAGAAAAGGACAAGTTAAAAAAAGATGGACTGCTGCATATGATAGCAACAAAAAATCCAACCATCTACACAAACATAGCTGGCATATATCTCATCACCTCACTATATAACCATTAATTTCCCTAAATCAATAGAAATAAAAATGTCTACCCACTATCAAAGGGGTATGCAGGGTTTAAGCTAAATAGGCTTCATCTGATCCCAACCATGTGTTTTATAATGAGTCTCTATACCACAATCTAAATAAGCTCAACTTTAAAGAATACAATGCATGATAATTAGTTATTTTATTTTTATATCAATATCTTGGTAAAACATTCCCCCTTTTTCAAAATTCATAATTATCCATGTAAAATAGTTTCAAAGCATATCACATGTTCATATTAAAGGAGTTCAAATAATTTATCACATACCATGTCAAATCTATATCATTACAAACCAAAAGCACGTGTAACCACTAGCCAAGGATCACTACGAGTCAGAATATGTAGAAAAATCATACCTAAAAATAGAAAATCACACACATCAATTATCTATACCTATGAATCAACTATAGATATAATAGAAACACCCTAAAAAGTAAAAGATCCAAAACTTTCTAACAATTCACTATAATAGTAGGCATAGGGAGAAAAGGAACACCCCATGGGTGAACACCCGGAAAATATGAACAGATGAGTTTTATTGCAATAACATCCTCCAAAGTACCAAAGGCTTCCTATATACAATATTTTACATATAATTTCATCAAAACCATAAATTAAAAACCATTTTATAAACACATTTCAAGGTGCATTGAAAATAAATTTTATTTCAACCAAATAAGGGGGAAACCATATTATCAGAAAAACCCAATTTCACATATACAAATCCATCATGCTAATGAATTTATAAAATAATTTATAAAAAACAGAGAAATAATGTTCCTATAACATATGATATATATGGAACCACATGCCCCAATCTTTGTTTACACATGCTTGCAATGGGATCCATGAATAAGGAGGGAAGAAAAGTCAACACTAGAGGCCCTAAAACTAATTCCCACATATTATAAAAAATATAATAAGAAATGAGGTCATAATATAAGAGAAAATGACCCAGAATCCTCAATATGTCCCACACCGCACCATATCGAATGAAAGGGTCATCCCAAAAATATGATCACATAATGGATCAAGAAAATATAAATTTGTACCTCACCCCAATATTAATTGATCCATAGACATTATGTAGTGATGTTGTTGTAAGTAATAGAAACAATGATTTATAAAGATATCTTAAGTAGAGAGACATAGTACAACCATAAAGAAGATCCATTGCAAAATGAGGAAATTCGAAAGGACAAGAGATCCCCAAAATTTTATTGGAGAGATCATATGTTTTGAAAGAGATTCCTACAGTTAAAATGAAAATAATCATACATGCAGCATGGTAAAAACCAATAGTCTTGATCAATTCATGATATGAATTTCATGAATTACAATATACGTTGAAAAATTGTTTTCCATAGATTAAAAAACACTACCCAGACCATTTCAAGATGTGAGACAATTTCGCATCCTGAAAATGTTTCATGCTCTAAACCAGTTCATGAAATCTACATGGAAAGAGATTTATATCCTGTAGACAGTTAAAAACATGAATTTATTTATATAAAAACCTGAACATACAATTATAGATTCTTTTTAAAAACTTGGTTTGATTTAATAATGAAAACGTAACTAAAAAATGAAAATCCTATATAAAACTGATGACCTTTTTTTATATAGGTTATAAGAAGATTTGGAAAATTAATTACGTAATATTTAAATTTAGAAAAATTATAAAATATCTAATTGGATTTACTAATGATTGTTCTTAATTAAAACCATTCACCATTAATTATTCTAAATTATTTATGAAAAATTATTTAAAATACCGGGGGAGAGAGAAAATTTACCTAGTTTGGGGATTTAAACCCCTGAAAAATTATTTTATAAATACTTTTTAAAACTATTTAATACCATTTTTTGTCAAATATAAAATATTTGATATAGTAAATATAATAAAATTATATGTTTTTAAAAACTTATAAATACTGATTAAAAAAATATTTCTAAACAAATATTTTTATAAAAATTATATGTTTCCTTTAAAATATGTTTAAAATAATAAATTTTATGTATTTAAATGATATTTTGAAGAACATAAAAATATATGAGGCAACTATCAGTATCACTTATCAAGACATAGTGTTGTTAAAGCCATAAGATCACCCCATTCCATATCAAGTCATTCGATACCAAATTTCCTCATTTTATATTATAAAAATCTTTTTATTAGATCTTCATTTCTCATTTAGAGTAAATTAAAAAACATAAAAATCATTTCAAAAACTTATTGTATTATTTTAATGGAAGAAAATAATTTTATATACTCTAAAAATTGAAAAAAAAAACAATTTTATTAAACACTATTTGTTTTGGATAAATCCAATATTTTGTAAATTCAGTGGAAAATTTATGTACTGAACATAAATTAAAATTTTTTTTAAAAAAAATCATTTAAATCCAGGTATTGTCCATGATATGTATAGTGAATTTCTATACTTACATTTTTATGTAACAGTCATAAATTGTAATGAAAATTTACACGTAAAATGGTTTTTCTGATTTAACAAAATATCCTTAAAATCACATACATAGCTTTTAAAGAGGATAAATAAAAACAATCCTATAGAATTTTAATTTCAAAAAATTGTATTTAAAAAAATAGTATTTCTAAACAAATATAAATTTGAAAGAAAATATTATTCATTTTCTTGTAATTTTAATTACGAATAATTATAGATGAATATTTTAAAAAATACTTTACTAAAAGTGCTTATGAATTATAATATAATAAATTTTCAAAATAATAAAATCCCTTAATTTGATTTATATGAACCTTTAATGTAAAACTAGTTTTATTCTTATTCTTCTTCTTCCATTCTCTTTTCATTTATATCTTTATCTTCTTGATTAGAAACCTAGGAAAAATTAACTCTTTGCAAAAATTTCAATAGACAGTGCATGGAAATGCATACTCATATAGGAAAAGTATAGAATATTAAATACATTAGATATTAGGACTAAAATATTATTTCATATAAAGATGATATTTATGTCACATTTATTATCACCTATCTGTTGTGTGAAATAATGAATGTGATCCTAGAAAACTCATATATGAATATTATTATTTTTGTTATTATTATTTACATAAATACGATATAGATTATAAAATGTTAAGTGCATAACCATCGAAAAAAATGATCCCATGGTTATTGAAAAAAGTATGGTTTGACATCAACACAGGTTCATCTAATAAGTGTTGATTAAATTATTACATTTCTTATCTACACAGTAACCTACTCTTTCATCACAAGACCCTAATATAAATCCTTCAAAAAAATTTCATTAATATATTACTTAAAATTCGAATGAACCAGAAGGTAATATTAAAAAACAAACGGATTATCCTCTCAAGAAAAAATTAGAACCCAAGAAATGCATACTACGTCTCATAAATAAAAATATATTAATGACATCCTAAATATATATAGAAATAGATATGTTTTTAAATGTTATATTGGTAACAATTTTGACGGAGTTCTCAGACTTTTGGCTTTTATATGAATCATAGAATCGAATCTCATACCTTCGGACCGATAAAATGGATAATTGTGAATTTGATACTATTAATATATATATATATATATATATATCCTTCTAAAACTATTTTTTCCAAGAGGAATATGATAATCATGATGCATACAAAATTTTGATCAATCTTTATAATAGGGTTTTCATGATATTTTGTAGTTTTGATATACTATATATGACTGTATATATACATTTATATTTTAATGATACTCAGAAAATATAATTATAGATGAAAATTAATAATTCAGACTACCTGTTATATATATATATATATTCACACATATTTTTCTATATATATATTTACCAAAAAATAATATCCAACATATAATTAAATTATTATCTTTTTAAACATATATATTCTTATTATAATACCCATGTTTCAAATTGGCCACCTAATAAACTTTTGTTTTCAAATAGTGAATCTATGTCTGTGTGTGTGTGTATATATATATATTAATATGTACATATATATATTCTATTTGTATCATCACAAAATAATAATTATTTTAATATACATTTTTATCATATTCTATGTAATTTATCATTATTCTACTCTATAATGACTTCTTTTTAAAATTCACTATAAATTTTGTTAAATAAAATATTTTTACAATTGAAAATTTTTAATGTGACTTGCAAAAAATAATTTTAAACCTACAATAATTTTAAAAAGGGTTTATTATTTATATATAATTATAAAGTCGATTTAGTATAATTAGTATTTATTCATATATTGGGTGGATATCAAAACATACTCTTTATTTTATTATAAAATTTATTTAAAAGACATAAATATATAGAAAATTAATATTTTACCATTGAAACGTTATTTATATCCATTAATAAAAATATTCTTCCAAAGATAAAAATTCAAAAGTAGTTTTTTTATAAATTTTATTTTTAACTTATACCAAAACATACATAGATTAAATAAAATCATTTTAGTTTCATAAATGATTCATTATATTGAAATATTATTTTAGTTTTTTAACAATAAAAAATCATTTAAAAAATTATTAAAATTAATACTCTATAATTATTGATAAGTTGCATCATCCCAACCAAAATGAATTGTTCCCTTATAATTATTTCATCGTATATAAAAAATTATGAATTTACATATTCTGAATTATGAAAAACTAGAATTGGGGAACCTCTATTTTCATAAGGGTACATAATTACCTAGATGTTCATAAGATAATTTTCTCATATATTTTTCATCAAATGATAAAGAAAAATATTTAATTATGTCTAAACTGATCCTTTGATACCACTATAATAACATGACCCCAAACATGTAGATTCCATATTAAAATAATCACATGTATTATTTTATTAAAATTTAACTGAAAAATACCCATTCCTATATACAAGAAAGAATCATTTCGGGACATCGTTTTTGAAGATTAGTAGAATTTCATTACATAATATTATACTTTACAAAAAAAATTAACATATACAATAGTATTATCTTGAACTATTTTATTATTTGAAACCAATAACTTTTTATTTATCTAAATACCTAATAAAAATAATTTGAAGAAAATCTAGGGTGGGCATAATATTTTATACTAATGGATTTTAAAATCAGTGAAAAATGTTATTATAAAAATTAATTTAAAATAATTTATACCATTTTATATAAAATACATAATATTGGATATTGTAAATATAATGAAATTATTGGTTTTAAAAAAAATATAAATAATGATTAGAACATTAATTTTGAAAAAAATACCTTTTAATAATCAATAGAATTAACATTAAAAATCCATTTTAAATAAAAACATTCAGGGATTTAAATTATATTTGGTAGACCATAAGAATTCCATGTGGCCATTAACAGTTAAAATTATTTGGTAATAGTCAAGTAGTGACCTTGGGATCACCCCATTTCTCATAAACATTTTTGATACACAAGTGTTCTGTTTTATTTAAGAATTTTTTTATTGGATATGGTTTTCTCATTTACAATCCATTAAATACCATTAATAATAATTTAAAAACAACTTGTATTATTTTAAAGTAAATAATATTTTAATAACCTATTTACTATGAAAAATACTAATTTTCAATTAAATACTATAGGGTTTGTATAAATCCATGATTTAATGAATTCAAAGGAAATATTTTTAAATCACTTTAAATTTAAATTGCAAACTATTTTTTATAAAAAATAATACTATTTCGATGATATTCATAGTGAAAGGCCATACCTACATTCATATGTATCATTCATAAAATTTAAAATATATTTTACAAATAAAATTATAGTTTTAATTTTAAAAAACATATTTAAAATACGTGAAATTACTTTAAAGAAGGATAAATAAAAAATAATAATCCTCTGGAATTATAATATTACAAATCAGAATTTTAGAAAAATAATAGTTTTAAATGAATATAAATTAATAAAAAATATAATTCATTTTCATATAATTTTATGTTAGAATAATTATATATTCTTTTGAGAGGCAATCCCCTACTTTATGGGGTTCTGAATTATAACATAATAAGTTTTTCCAAAATAATAAAATCCCTTAGATTGATTTATAGAAACCATTGAAGTCAAAATGGGTTTCTTATTCATATATTATCTTATATTCACTCTCTTTATATTCTTTATATAAACTCATTAAAATAATCAATAACTCTTTATAATTATTTTAGTATAATTCCCATGGAAATTCATACAATTATATAAAAATTATATAATAATAAATACCATAGATATTCAGTATTAATAAATGATTTTCCTCTATGTTTACTTTTATCTAATTTTTTTATCCCCTATTCTTTGTGTCAAACAATTAATGTGATCCTATAAATCTTTTATATTAATTGTATTATTATAATTATCTCATGTCTATGTGATAGTTACTAAAATATTATGTGTGAAACTATCAATGAAAATGATCCCATGGTTGCTGGAAAAAGTGAGGTTTGAAATCAAAAATGATTCAATTAATGCGTGTTGATTTTTTTCGTTTCATCCATTATCTATATAGTACCCTATACATTCTTTTAATGACCCTCATAATGATTTTTCCAAAAATAATTCATTAATATAATACTGAAAATTTGAATCCTTCAAAAGGGAATGTTAAACAACAGAACAATTCTCCACCTCATAAAAAATGAATCCTAAGAAATGATTATTGAATCTCAATGAAAAAACCTTCTATAAATGAAATCAAATATATAGATATATATAGTTATAAAAAAGGTTTATCATACATAAATTTTTTGGATGTCAAGGACTTGTGAGTTTCAGAGAAAGCGCAGAATCTACTCTTGTGACATTAAAGCAATAAAAGTGAGAACTGTGAATTCAATAATATGAAGATATATGTATATATTTTATTCTTCAACTATTTTTAAATATAAAGAAGACTACATTCGTGTTCCACATATTATTTTTATGAATCATTTCAGTAGGGTATTTTGAGATTTTATTATTCTGATTATATATATATATATATATTTATTTAATATATATATTTATTATAAAATAAAACACAATATTTTAAAAAAATTATCTTTTTAAACATAAGTATTCTTATTATAATAGTTGTGCTTCCAATCGGCCACCGAATATACTTTTATTTCCAACTTATGAATTCCAGTATATATATATCATTGTATAGGTATATATATATTAATATTCTCTTTTAATCATAATTTCATAAATATTACTATAATATATATTTTAATCTTATGCTAATTAATTTATCATTACTATCCTTATTGCTACATTTTTTAAACAAATCACATTAATTTTTTTTCATAAAAACTTATTAAAAATAAAAATTATTTATCTAAATTTTTAAAATTAACTTTATACTTATAAAAATTTTAAGAAGAGAAAATTATTTATATTTAATAATAATGTATATTTATAATAATCATCAATTTTCTATATATAGAATGGATATCTAAATATATTCTTTCATTAGTTATAAATATTTTTTAAAAGACCTATATATGTAAATAAAATTAATATATTCTTATTGAAACAACATTTATGTTCTTTAATAAAAATATTATTTCATGGAAAAAATTCAAAAGATTTATTTATTTAAAATTTTAATGTTATCTTATAACCAATAATTACATTGATTAAATAAATAATTTTACGTCCATAAAATATTCACTATATTTATAAAATAATTTATTATTTTTAATTATAAAACAGTTCATTAAGAAATTTATAAAAATAAATATTCTATAATTCTTGGGTTGTTACAGTCCGGTATAAAGATTCTACAAAAAAAACAGAAAATCACCCCATGTCAACCCAGTACCCAAAGGACATTATCGCAAGCCTTTGAATAATTTATACCCGGAATCATTTAATTCAAACAAACATAAATTCCTAAAAATGAGATCATTTTCCCAAATAAACACTCAATATATTTAAAAGTTCTAAATTTATTACAAAAAAACATAGAAAACCATAAGAGAGAAAATATGTACATGAAATTAGGTTATATAATGATACAAACCACGAAACAACCATGAAATTACAAAAATGGAAATTCAAAAGGAAATACATTATTAATGATTTAAGGGGTTTTATGTCAAATAAATTTCAGTTTATCACCCAATTTCATATTGGATAACACTTGAATTAATTATAGAATGAGCGAGGGAGAAATTTCGAACCCCACCCTTGGATAAAATTATATTGTTGAATTCTGTAGAACAATACAATTTTGTTCGAGAGGAAAAATAAGAAAACATAGGATCATAGTGGAAAGGGATGAATAAGTCAAAATTTAAAGGATCTCTATAGTAGTGGATACTCATCAGGCCTGTGGATAATTTTCATCCCATTTAAAGAAATATTTCTAATCATACGTTTATTAGAGAAGAATATCCTCAGAGAATGAGCAGTGAGAAACTATTTGAGGACCAGAGTGGTGAGTTATTTGAATATGTTGTGGATAGTGAATCTATATGATTAATATGACTTCAAAATCTTGTAATCATGTGATAAGAAATATGCTTACTGTCTTTAGTGCATAGGCATATTTTCAAACACTCCTTATATTTTTTTGGGTGAGATACGTAATATATTATGTGTTCTCTTTTTAATTTGATATCTCTATAGAGTTTTTGAATAATAAAATTAAGTGTTCAACTTATTGTGAGAAAAAGATCATAACAAAGAAAGTATAATTTTTTAATCTAATATACACCAATTCATCCACCTCTCAGGGTATAATCCATGATATGAACTAATATATTTATACTCTTCATGCTCAAATATTTTAACATTAAATTCAAACTTATTTACTTTACAACATAAAATAATTAATGTTAATTAATTCCTCTACCATAAATATAATCCACTCTTTATAATTCATCATATTCTTTGAAACATTCCATTCAAATGATTCTTTGAGTTCATTTTGATAGGAAACATAGATATGTCTCATTATATTAAAATCATTCATTACCAATATATCATAAAATATTTTAGGATATAATATTTGTTTCATATTTAATCAAACTCGTTTAATTAGTTATTTGTACTCTTAGAAATTATATAAGTTTATATATAATCCCAATATCCTTTTGAAAATCATATATTCTGCAAAATACTTTTCTATGTGGTGGAATATTTTTTAGAAAATAACACTTATTTATATTATAAGAATACTTAAAAAATACACTATTGACAACCAAAATAATATAAGGAAATCTTTGTGTTTGGGTAAATATTATAAAAAAATATTTTTTCTTTAAAATATTCCACTAGGGGGTTTTGTTAACTATTTACCACATATTATAAAAAAAATTATTAGATAAACTATTTTTCCATGGGTAATTATATTTATCGTTATATTCTACTCAATGCTTTAATAGAAATTTATGAATCATAAAACATGTAAATCAATAGAAATATTGGATAATATTTATAATAACAATTTTATAAACACATTCTATTATCACATAAGTGAAATGAGATTAAAATACAAATATGTTAATTTATTTTTATTGGAGCATGGAAGAAATACATTACCGTTTCATTCTCAATAGTAGAATCCTTTTCCAAATTATCTGAATTAAAAAAATAATTTTCATCAATCATTAATTTAATATTTAATTAATATATGTTTTAAAATTTCTAAAATATACTCTTTGTATAATAAACCATTAAAAATACATGATTTTTTAAAGTATTAATACTAGAAGTGGAATCTAAATGGATATTCTCATACCCATTCTATTATTTTGGGAAATTTATTCTCTAATATAATGAATTTAAATAATCGAAACACTACACCTTATTTATAACACATCTTTTTGGTTTCAATGAACTAGGATTAATATTGGAACTTTTACTCTTCTGCTATCAGATTAAAATTTAACTTTATTTATTATTAATATATGTCATGACCTGACCCCCACCCCTCACTGAGGTATGACTCGGGACTACCCAAAAAAAACCACAAAAATTCCAAGAGTTCACGACCAACGCAAAGTAAGAATATCCCCAAAATGAGAGGCATTAACCAAAATTACATGTATACATACACACATCTCCAAGACCACGCAATGCTGAAATATAAAATAACTCAAATAATACATTCTAACATCTAAGATCCACCAATATCGTATGACAATAAATTATAGAAAAAAAGTATCCACACACAAGATCAACCAAAACCTATAAAGAATACAAAATAATCCAATGGAGATAACTATGTAAAATTCACGCTCTTGGTAAAACACCTCGTTCTGAAAAGATCTAACTACACTCCACTAACTTTGTAACCTCTTAGGACACCATCAAGAAGTGTTTTCATCTTCATTAGACATGATAAGTGCTGGTGAAGCCCATGCATGGGTGAATATAACGATACATAGATGGAAACCCTAAAAACACTCAACAAGAATCACCATGTATAGTCAGATCAATAAAAGATATTACAATCAATGTAAAATATAAATTCTCAGATATACTCAAGAAAGACACCACATCATCAAGAGGACATAACATATTTCCATCCATTTGATTTTTCTTGAAGCGAAGCTCATCCTCATAAAATACACTCCACGGGCCATGCTATCATAAAATACACACAAAAGAGGTCTTGATCATTAGTCCCCATATAATTAAATATCACTAGTCTATGAATACCCTGATACATAGATTTGGGACATTCCTAGGACTGTTGGGTGTCACTATGAACCCAATCTATATCAACTATATATATTGAGGATCATAAACCAATGATTACACAAACCCTATCGATATTAAATTCTATATGGATGATCAACACCCTTCTCAGGGAGGTCATGAAGATTCCACACACTCTAGCAAGTGAACAAAGGATGAAAGAGGATCACATTCTAGTATCATAGAAGAACACCAAAACTCTATCTATGACTTTACCTATAGACGAGATCACAATCATGTGACATGGATGTAATTCGGCACTATACCCTCGAGGGAAAAGAAAAATGGAACCACACTCAACCTATAATATAAATAACTATGAAAACAAGCACTTATAATCACTCATCAAGAGTGAACATGACACATACAGGGTGTCACACGAAGTGAAGAGTTGTCCCCATTCATTCACATGTAGAAGTGCCTCACACAACATCTAGTCTCTATATAAACAGTGTGTTGAAGGAGTACACTGTATTTAGAGACACATGGTATCCTTACCCTATCGTGTAGCCGTGATTGTGTTCCATGTATGTGTCTATATTCCAACCTGTGTACTCTAAGATATGTTCGTATATAAGTAAATGTTGTGCCATATGGAATGTACAATTGACTATGTTTGTGTACTCTCTGAAGTACACACCAAGTTACTTGGAATGGGTCACACACCGTATAATTGGGTACAAAAATGGTGTGATCCTTAACTCTATTAAAAACACTAACACTTCTTAGAGGGAGTCCCACACAGCGTGTTGATCGAACATTAATGCCCTATAAATAGATTTTTTTTTTCAAAAATACAAATATGGTTCCACATGCTCCGACTATTCTTATGCGCCTTGATCTGATAATTAATGTTCCGTAAAATCATTGATTGAGACTTGTCATGTAGATCCATCACTAAATAACAATATATGGTCCTTCAATATGCTCAAACAATATACACTACTGGAAATATCACCTATACACATGGTTTTAAACTGTGGGTATAGCCCTTGAAACTGTGGGTATAGGATATACCCACGATTTCAAAAACCGTGCGCTACAGTTCCCTCGCAATAGGTCTATACCCATGGTTTTCTGAAAACCCTGGGTATAGCCCACTCATAATTCATGTTACCCATGGTTCTGATAAACCGTGGGTATACATCTATACCCACAGTTTACAGAACCATGGGTATACATTTTAAAAGCACAAAAAAAAACAGAACCCAAAAATAGATGCAAAAACAGAAGCAGTGTTCACCCAGAACCCAAATAAAGAAGCAGGCCAGAACACTTTGCTTTCACCTTGCTCCTGGAAACCAGAATGAAAAAGCCAAAATGAAAAAAAATGGAATCTCAATGCATTGTTTCAACCTATTAAAACATAATAAGAGATTTCCAAAGTGTTTAAAGAATAAAAAAGTTCTTACCGGAAAAGTCCTAAAAAAATTCTTAATGATGAAGCATCACAATCATTCATCTCTTATTGAATCCAAATAAAGTCTTATAGAGGATGGAAAATTCCTAGATAAGAATTAATAAAATTATTCTGATATTAAAATAAATAGAGTATCCACTGAATCTAAAAATGATTCAAAGATGCCCAGAGGAGAAACCCATGGGAAAGAGAGGCCACCTTGTTTAGAGTCTTGCTTTCAAATATTTCCATTCAATCCACTGTAAAACACACAATAAATGATGGATAAGAACTATAGAATAAATAAAATACAGCAGGTGGAACATTAGAAGACAATTACATACATACCACTTGATGCTGGTTTTTGATGGATTTTCTTGTTATGTATTTTTCATCATTGTCATTTCATCCTGAACTTCATCCAGATTTGATCCTCCTTTTCCCTGTCTAGCTTCTAGTTTCTTTGACATGTGCATCAATAGTTTATGATTTCTCTACCTCACATCCTAATTTTCATTCAAACTTTTGTTAGACCCATAATAAACTCCAATATTTTGATAATAATTTCTCACAACATTCATAATATGTGCTGATGAACTGATTAAGGATACCGGTTGGACTATGCACTACTTTGATTGTTGCAGTTAATGCAGGTGAAGCTTTTCTTGTGCCACGGTGCTAAGTAAAACACCATGCTACAGAGTTCTAACACCATGAAGAATGATATAGCATAACTCAACTGCAAAACATAGTAACCAAGAAAAATGAAGAACCAGTGAACTCAACTCATCCCCCCCAGGCACCCAGCCCCACCCCCACACCAAGCCCCACCCCCTGCACTCCCTCCCAACCTGCACCCATCCCCCCTCACCCCGCACCGAGCCCCACCCCCTG
The DNA here is from genome assembly GCA_963277665.1 of Viscum album. Lineage (NCBI taxonomy): Eukaryota > Viridiplantae > Streptophyta > Magnoliopsida > Santalales > Viscaceae > Viscum > Viscum album. The sequence goes on from OY728133.1 coordinate 1,287,348,170, forward strand.
CACCCAGCCCCCACCCCTACACCCAGCCCCACCCCCCGCACCCAGCCCCACCCCTACACCCAGCCCCACCCCCCGCACCCAGCCCCCACCCCTACACCCAAAACTCCTCCCACCACACCCACCCCCACACCCCCACACCAAGCCCCCACCCATACACACATCCCCACCCCCTGAACTCCCTCCCAACATGCACCCAACCCACCCTCACCCTGCACCTAGCCCCACCCCCTGCACCCAGCCCCACCCCCTGAACCCAGCACCCCACCCCTTGCACCCAGCCCCCCTCCCCCCACACCCAAAACCCCTCCCCCCGCACCCAGACCCACACCCCCACACCAAGCCCCACCCCCTCCACCCAACCCCACACCCCTACACTCCCTCCCAACCTGCACCGAGCCCACCCTCACCCTTCACCCATCCCCACAGCCTGCACCTAGCCCCGCCCCCTGAACCTATCCCACCACTTACAACCAACCCCTCCCCCCACACCCCGCACCCAGCCCCCTCCCCCAACACCCAGCCCCCACCCCCACACCATGCTCCCACCACCTGCACCCAGCCCCTCCCCCTGCACTCCCTCTCAACCTGCACCCAGCCCCCCTCACTCCACACCCAGCCCCCCTCCCACTGCGCCCAGCCCCACCCCTCCTGCACCCAGTCCCACCCCTGCATCCAGCCCCCACCCATTATATTTAGATCATAACTCCCTATACCAAGAGGTACTATACCTATCCTAGATACTATGAGTTCACCTTGCTCCTGTAAACCAGAATAAAAACCCCAAAACATAATATAAAAATTGCAAACCAGAATATAAAAACCGCAAACCAGAATAAAAACTAGAGCTAACCAGAATTAAACATCAAAAAGAAAAATTTATCCAGATCTAACCTTCTAATCAAGAGAAATAATAGGATGCTCCATCCTTAGATAGATTGAAATTTTCCTCAGCAAGGCAGTATCACCATCAGAAGAGCAGGTGTAATGGGAAAATGAATCAAAAACCTCATAATTAAACATCAAAACAAAAAATTAGAATTGCTAAACAGGTCCATATACCAGTATATCATAAAGGGTCCATCCATAGAGGCTTCAAATTTCCACAGCAAGGTAGAATCCCATCTGTAAAGTAGGAGAAGTGAAAAATGAAGCAGAAAACCCCAGGTGTAATGAAAATAAGAATACAAACCCTCAGAATTAAACATTAGAAAAAAAATCAGAAATTCTAAACAAGTCCATATACCAGTACAACATAAAGGGTCCATCCATAGAGGCTTAAAATTTCCACAGCAAGAAAGAATCCCATCTGTAAAGTGGGTGAAGTGAAACAGGAAGCAGAAAACCTCATAATTGAATAGCAGGAATAAATCAGAATTACTGAACAGGTCCACTTAAACTTGAGTAACATAAAATATCCAGCCAAACAGGTTCCAAATAGAAGTGGAAACTCTGGATTAGATCCAAAAACCATAAACATTTCAAGACAGAACAATCATTAAAGTATCAGATCAAAATAAACTCAATCATCATTACTAAGAATAATAATTTCCAATGATCAGACTAGTCCTAAATAGACATAGATTAAATAGGTTGTGAAAGACATAAAATTTTCTCATAGAGTCAAAGAAGGAACAATAATCATACTCAGATTAAGCCCTAAATTAATCAGAATATAGTGAAACAATATAGGAGAACATAAAAAAAGAATATGTTATAAAGTTCTATGTAGTAAATAGAATCTGAAAAAAACATTGATATTCAAGAATCCTAATATTTCAAGCATATACAATATGATATATCAAATGATTCTACGATCAGTATAGAGAATCATAGTTTTCAAATCAAGTTCATTAGTGATGTTAAATAATTCACATCTCATTGATCATAAAATATTAGTGGAAAAAGAAGGTGATGTTGAATGTTTGAAGTCGATCCGTTCACTTCTTTGGAATAAGATTCAAGAAAAATAATGGGATTATTAGTTTAATTTTTTTTTAGAACTTTCTATCTAAATCTAATCATGGATATTTATGAAAACCTTGAGTTATTACCTATAGAGCCAAGGGATACAGTAAATTAAAGTATAAGTGGTGGAGTTTTCGAATTCTATTCAAAGCACTAGGAAAAGTGTTTGAGTTTGACACACAGTAAAGAGTATGAAGATTTTCAAAGTTAATATCCTATTAACCATACCAAATTTGAATTTTAGATTGCATTTGATGAGATCACTTGAAATGGGACTCCTAGAATACCCACTGATGATGACTTGAGTGGTGAATATAGGCTCATGATTAAGTTTATTTAGTATGTAATATACCCACAAAAAGGATACTTTAGTATCCCAAGGCATCTATACCTATTTTTCTTATTTTTTTTATGTAGAGAAGTTTTTAAATAGACCATTAAAGATATGTAATGAGACACATGGTTGAGATCTGCAAGCCAGCCAAAAGTTTTAGTTCCATACCATATCCTAAGATAATTTATGCCTTGTTATAATACAATGGATTAGTTCCTCAAGGGGAGGGTAAGATAAATTCTTCAAATAGATTATTTCTTATTGAAAAGATTTATAAGAAAATGAAATTCAAATTGAATCCATGGAAATAGGAATGGGTGGATGACCTGTATAAATTGTAAAAACAATTAAACCATTAGAGTATCTTTTTAAACCCAGAGTTCTAGTAGATCCAATTCATTTACCCAATGAGTTTATAGATTACTCAGATGATAATGAGTCTCTTTATAGAGAATAAGAAGATGAATATATCGAAGAAGAAGAAGAAATAGAATTTGTAGACCTTAATGATGAATCAAGGTCAGCTTATGAGGATGAGATATAATGGGATAAATAATTTATATATGATAAAGATATGTATATATTAGAAGGATCTCCTATTATTGGGAGTACCCTTAGAAAGCCTACACTAGATAAACCTTATAAGTGAGAGAATTCCCCCAGATCAATTGGATTTGTCTTAGAATATCCTGATTCTAATGATGAAGATCATGGGGGTGCTCCACCTGGTGGAGGTGGACTTTCCTAGAATATCACAAGATTTACCATGAAAAATGATGAATTTTCATATTGGAGAGGCATATAATCCCCTAAACTAGGATGAAAAATATAGGGTTAATGTAGTGAACATGAAAATGGGGCCTATGAACTCCAAATCGCAAGGGATTTCTTGCATTCAGACAAACATGTGCTAGAGACGATTTCCTAGAGTAGTAGATATTACGACTAGAATTTTTTTACAAGGTAATATACATGTGATGAAAATAAGTAACCATACAGAATACTTATATGCCTCGCATGATCAACACAGATCACATAGTAGAATTCTGGTTTGACATACGAAGGGCATCCCACAGACCATCTTGATTAAAATTGATTTAAATAAACTATCATTGAATGAATCTAAGTAATTTGTAATATAGTGTTTATAAAGAAGATAAAAGGTGGAATACATAAAAATCATGATTGATGACCCCATGCCCTTCATGCGATCTATCAGCTAAGATATTGAGTAAAGAGATACTGTTCATATGGACATTTTAGAGTAGACAACATTGTTCCCTTGGGTATGTCAGTTTAGTTCTAGATTCCCCCCTTCCCAATACTTTTATGTCCTTAAAATACAACTCATTACTAGTATATGATCCTAAATTAGTACTCTTTGTCAGTTAGATCCAAATAAAAAAATATAGTAATATAAAACATTGTAAATGAAAATAGATGTTGCAATAATAATCAGAGGAAGTAAAATTTACCTCTAAGATGATTTTTTCTTTTGAAGAAGGTGACATGGATTGGTTTCCCAATCCATGCCATAAGTAATTTATTAAATAAAATTTTTACATATAAATCCTCAGGTATAATGATCTAACACCATTTGAAACATAGAAAACAACCAAAAAAATGAAGCTTTATAGAACTGGGTAATCAACATCAAAAGGCTCAAAGTATAGGAACTACACGATCGGCCAACAGCAGTACAGGTGAGTGCATTAACAGAGAATATGGGGATAGAATTCGAGCCAAATAAAACAGAAAAACATGCAGCAATAGGAGAAATACATATAAATTTAAGCTTCAACAGTCTTTCAACTAGGTCAACAATCCGTAAATGACTTCAAAGCTGGAAAAAAAAATAACCAGTGCAAGCTTTCCAACCCTACTGTCAACATTACTGCTAGAAACCATATAAAATCAAACAAAAGATAGATACTCAAAAGGACTATATGGAGGTAGACCATAAAACCACAGAACCAAGGTTTCAGTCGAACCCAAATCCTGATTCCAAAATGTAGTCCAGTAATGCAGGTAGATCATCTCCCAAATAGACCAAACAACTGAAATAAATTAAAAAAAATTTCCCCAAAGATGCAGAAAGATAGTCAGCCAGCTCAAGACCTTATACTAAATATACAGTTAATATGAATGATTATTTACTAAATAAACAATGAAAAAGATAAATTGTGTAGTGATATAAGACAAAGTGATTAGTTTAAAAGGAATAAAAATGATAAGGAGAAGAAATTATATACCTATATGGAATGAATTGGCCGGGAAGTTGCCGGAGGAGAGGGAGCCGAGAGGGGGGGAGCGGGGGCGTCGCCGGAGATGGGGTTTGCATGGAGAAGGCTGGGATGTTGAGTCGGAGGGAAAGGACCGGTGGTCCAGGTCAGGTGTGGAGGCAGAGTCGGGAGGTGGAGGCCGGGGAGGGGATGAGATGGCTGGGAGGTGGAGGTCGGATGGCCGGGAGTCGGAGGTCGGAGAGGGGAGGAGAGGGCCGAGAGGCGGAGGTCATATGGCCGGGAGCCGCTGGTCATGGAGGGGAGGACAGGGCCGGGATTCATAGGTCGGGGGATGCTAGGGATGAAGGGGGGGGGGCGATGGAAGTGAGGAGGAGCCCGATGGCGGGGTCAAATTAGGGGTTGAATACCCACGGTTTTAAAAAAACAGTGGGTATAGATAATAAAAAACCATCTATCCCCACGGTTCAATGAACCGTGGGCATAGATCCGTGGGGAAAACCCCATTTCCAGTAGTGATATTTATACATCATTCTTCATTGCACACTGAGGGACAAAAAAATTAGGTATATACATCATCAAATCCACTACAATATCTAGTGTAGAACCACCATTGTGTCGTGTCAATCCTAGATCTATAATACCAAATCATTTCACCATGAATCATCTGAGAAACCACTGATTACATCAGTTGATATAAAACCATGGACCAAAAAACGAATACCTACAATGATTTGATAAATAGGGGATAAAAGAACAAGAATGATCAATTGGAATGGACCATGACTGATATTTGTCTCAATATAGGGTTTTTTCCATTAAAACATAAATTAAAAAATCAAAAATTACTAATAAATCTATAGATAACATTCCCATAATAATACCTATCCTAGAAAGCACACAATATGTGAATCAATATTTTAGTTGATTGATTTACATTCAAACTAGGAATTATGAAAATGGATGATATCCCAATAATAAAATTCCCTAATTAGAGTTGGGTTAATAATTGATGAAGAAAGGTTGTGTTTTCACCAGTGATGAGATAAACAGACTCCACTGGCGTGATGATCCATGATCTGATCTTGATCAATCATTTTCCTCCATATAAAGCATTCCAATGGGTTTTTTGAAATTTATAGGGTTTGAGGGACTAACCCTAGGGAATTTCTATAACCCTGTACATAAAAAAGAATACATTTTTCTATATACAAACAAAGAAAATAAATAAATTACTTATATTATTTTATTTATTTTGTTCTGTTATAACTTTTTCAAAAATGCCCAGTTTCAATCAACTTTTTTCCCCGTCTAGGGTAAAAATATCATTCTACACTCAATGGTTCCATAATATTTCTGATCTAAGAACCCATTTTGGGAGTTATTCCACTTTTTTCTAGATAACTACACATACATGAAATTTAATATATTTAATATATTTCAAACATTTATTTTCGACACAGCGGGCCTCACAATCACACACCTTCTCAGTGCATGGTCTAAAAAACATTCCATATAATTTTCAAAAATAATACATAGAAAATTAGAGACATTACATTCTCCCAACCATTGTGATTTTCCCCCCTGAAATGAGAATACTATACTAAAAAATATATAGTTATTTGGATCACGTCTATATCTCCCACTCCCATGTGCTCTTATAATGGTTCCCATGCTTCCTATGGACATGCAAAAGGGTAATAAAGAACCCACAAAGGTTCTTCACATATAGATCCTAAATCTCCAATGGGTACACTTTAATGGTATCATTCTCCCCAATCCCCATCTTTACCTAGTCGATTGTGCATGATGGGTCATGCCTGCAACTCATGTGCTATGATATGTGGAATATGTCATGTACCCAATCCAACTACGGTGGTCAAACCAAGTGGTACACCACCTCACCAACTACACACAGTATCTAAAAGTGAAAAATTAATCTATAATATAACATGACACCATGACCAAATATCCCCAATCCACATTGTGGTGGGACACTCTGGAACACATTCTATTCTTACTAGAACTCCATAGGTCTATGTTGTTGGTCCATATAAGAATTATGATTCCACTATTCAGTATTCATTCACACTTGTATGATCGGAACCTTCTCTGTAGTTGCTCGAACTATCAATGGGACCATGAGTACCAACTCACTTCGATCCATCCAACAAGCGAGGACCTATATGGTCACCTGTAAAAATCCAAGAATGGTGCCATAATAGTGGTGGAATGGTATCTGTTGCTGTAAAACCCCATGAATTGAAAAATAGATTTAATATAGAATGAATGAAACTATGATTCCTTGCAAGACAACATGTTATTATAACCTAAACAATAATCATAAATTTTCCACTTATGTAATTTGAATTTTGAAAAACAGACATACATAGTTGTGTTCAGTAAGATATTTAGAGTCTTATTAGAAAAACATAATTTTTTGTAAATAGTAACATACCCTTATGAATAGTAATATACCCTTATGAATAATAATGATACTCTTATGATTTTTATTTAATATTAAATCATCCAGTGTAAATGAAACATCACCCATGAATGTATAAATACAATTTATACATTTTCTATTTGATAAAATGATCATAGTATAAGTATTGGTATTTCGGTAGGTCATAAATATTTTAATTACAATTTTATGATTTATATTACAATTTTAAATAGAAATTTATTTTCATAAAGATTAATCATAAAGTGTTTTTTTATTATCTTATGCATATAAGATAATTTTATGAGACTTAGATTAAATAATCCATGTGTTATAAAACGAGTTATGGTTTTAATGTTATTTTTTTGGAATAAATTATGATTTTATTTAAAAACTAAATTGAAAATATATAGAATATCATTTTACAAAAAATGATTTCATATTTAAATTCAACACAACAAAAATTATTTTTGGTGAATTTCTGGGATTTCTCTAAAATATTTAATTTTTTTGTGAATTGTAAAAATAATACTTTTAGTTTTCGGTATGTTTAATGAAATCATAGTGATTTTATAATTAATTTAAAATTATGGTAGACTTTTTTTCATTATCATATGATATTGGTTGTCCCAAGTGGCCAATATTGTAGTAAAATACTATGGGAAAGGCCATGGTTTTTCAAAAACCGCTAATGAGGGGTCCTTTGAAATTAATAAAAAACTCCCTCTCATTTAATATAAATACCCACTCATTCCTTAGTTTTTGACTCCTTGAAATCTAAAAATACTATAATATCTGGTATTTTTCCTTTATTATATTCCTCCCAAGGTCTCATAAATCCACCAAGGTCCCAACATTCATGTTTTAGGATTTAATCTACAAGGTAAGGTAATTATCAACTTCTCTTTTCCATTCATGTCCTCTTTTATGTGGTATGTATTACAAGATTCCTTACCATGTTCTTATTTCCTTTTTATTATATGCCTATACTATAATATTATTATTTTATTAATGTTTTACCCCTTTCTTCATACTTTTAAATGTTTTATTAAACCTTCTTGCATAGTCATTATGATGTAAAATTTTCGTCCAAAAAACTCGCTCTTTTTAAAGCAATCTTATTATGTAATTATCTTTTAATTTAAATTTTATTTTTTGAGATATTTCATTTAATATTCCAAATACATACCATATAATGTAATAATTATTAGATATTCCTATCTCTCTCATAAAAATATTTGATTAAATTTTATGTGACACAGTTAGGCTACCGAATTATAGTAAGGGATTCTCAACAATTTTTTTATTTCGAATTTATTTTTTATTTTATTCATTCCAAACCTCCTTTTATCCAAATTTTATTATTAAACCATTAACATAAATTTAATGTAATGTTTTTGTGATAATGTAATAATTTATCATCATTCCTTTTTACCCTTCTTTTATACTAGAAATGAAAACACCACCCGAGATGTGTTAATTAATAACTTTCAAGGATGACAGATTTTCAATATATATTACCATATTAAATTCTGGTAGTTAATTCATTTTTGTGGTTGAAAAAAAATATTAATTATAACTTATTTAATTTTATATAATCTTTTTTCACACATGATATTAATTTATTAATTAAATTGAGTTCGTTGTGATCAAGAACCACCAATTAACCCAAAAAAATTTCCTTGAAGTTTTATAAAATGAATCATATTCACTCCAAATAACCAAATGGATTTTATTAAAATTTAATGTTATTAATGTTAAAAAAATAAAATAAAACTTTTATTCTGGACAACCATTATCATCTTACAAGTTTACCCTTACATGTATATAAGTAAACAGGTCATGAATACCAAAGAATAAAATGCCCACAATGAATAAAATCAAAACTCTTAAACCCATCAAGAAGAACATGAATGAACATAATAAGTCTATATTAAATCAAAAAAATATATACTAGGTTCATTAAATATTAATTAATTAATTTTATTTGGTTATCCTATACACTAAGATCAAGTGAAGAACACGAACACACGTAAGGTATGGGTTTCCTTGTCCCACATCCATTTTTGTGAGACATTCCTTATTCACTAATATTACTTGTGTATAGTGTATGTATATTTACCATTGATTTATCTTATAATAAATCTATTTATTTTCATGGAACAAAATTTATCATTTGAAAACTATTTGTTTTTGGGAATATGATTCGATTGAGTACAAAGTGGTAATGGTTTTCTACCCAAACCTCCATTTTCATCCGAGTTACTTTTATTATCTACTTTCTGAATTAAATTATTATTTATTAATACTTACTCCTCATAAATTCCATGTTATTGTTCAATATATTTGTACCAACAAGATTAATACCTTTATTTATAAGGATTTATACGTTTTAAAAGGATTTAAAAAAAATCTTCCTAAATTTAAAGCCAGATTCAAGGAACATCATGAATTCTTAACTATTTTATAGTTCAATCCATAATTTTTTTATGACATATTTATCATTATGTAATTACACATTTTAACATGATAAATTTATTTTGTTTATTTTCTGGTTTTAAAAATTATAACATGTTTTTTCACTTGAAAATCTCATTAAGGAATTCCATAATCTACACTAAAATTCTTTAACTATAAAGATTCTTTAAAAACACTTTTTAAATGGTTTTACATATTTGGGACATCATTTAGGCTTCCAATTAAATCTCAATAACATTCCATTTTATATTCTAGGATATACATGTTTAAAAATCTTATTTCATTAAAAATACAAATGATTTTCCAAAATAACACTTCTTTCGAAAGTAAAAAAGGTTTTTCTCATCTCACTGTATCTTTTATGAGATATATGCCTTGTTTACCACTTATTCCTAGAATTTTATATAGGTAATACCCTTTGTAATATCATATCAAGAGCCTAATTATTATCATGATATTCTAAGGGATTATAATTTTTTATGTTTTGAGGTGGTATGGGACACTTTGAAATCATGATGGATAATTTCCTCATGAAATTTTCAATGGTATCATTTAAAATTATTTTTCATTATGTCAACATCATTGACGAATATTATAATTCATTATGGTTCATCTATTATTATATCACCTAAAATATGTAGTTTAATGTATTTTGATTCGTTTGAAAAATGATATGCTATCTTCAATACCATTCACCGCATTACTCCGAATGGTTAGTGTTTATGTTTAGTGATTAGGTAAAGTTATATAAATTTAATATGATAGTTTCAATATGAATTTATATGTTGTTTATGTTTTAAAAAATTAACATTAATAATAAATAAGTCATATTAAGTGTAAGATGGGGCTCTCTATATCCCCTTAGTGAATCAGTTCCTTTCATTAGGAAAATTATGGTTTTGGCACGCGGCCGTGACAAAATGGATATATATGGTCTTTGCATGAGGCCTTGATGGTATGATTATGATGTCCCGCATTCAGTATACCCTCATTATTAAACCTATAATTGAATGTCTAATAGGTTACTGGACTAGTATAATACAAATTATTTTTCATTAATATGGCATTATTTATTCATCTCTTATTCCTGCCCTAATGTGTCCATTTTCATTTTTAAATCCACGGGTTTTTAGTTATTCACAATGGCTAATGTTTATGCTATTGATATCTTCCTCTTTATTCTATTCCCTTAATGAACATTTTACCCCACCCCATTCTTATTTTTTACCCTTCCAGGTTACAAGCATAATAATTCTATGAAGGAATTTTAGAGTTATTCTTAGAGAATATGTGATTTTATATTGAAGTTATTATGTTGTTTTTATTTTCGAGTTGTAATTTTAAACTTTTTTGTGTGTCTTGTTTCCAAAAATACAAAACTAGTAGGTCCATAGGGATGAATCATCATTGTAATCATGCCAATATAATGAAATAAGGCACCATCTCTGAGCTTCTGGGGTCGGGGCATTACTGTTGGTATCAGAGGATGTTTAGTAGAAAACATGAAGACTATATATATAAAAACTAGATTAGTGAACATGAAACTTTGATAGACTTTTGGGATAAGAATACATGTAAATACTAGAATTTTGTTAATAAATTGATTATGTTATTTATCAATAAAATGCATCAATTTTTAGATATTAATAAGTACATGTGACTTTGTCATAGATGTATCTAGGGGTAAAACCCAAAAACACCGCTTTGAGCTAGACTCGAATGAGAACTGGTTCACGAACCCTAAGTAATCAATGTATATGGTTATATAATTTATGATTTATAAGTTTATTTTATATGTTATACCATGTGTTACATATATTGGGAGTTAATAATTATATTATCTAATAAATTTTATGGAATTTATTAGAAATGGCGTATAGAAAAAAGAATGAGATATTCACCAAATAAAATGATGCAAAGAGTAAGAAGGACCATATATATAATGAACTCAATCAATTCATTCAAAGTAATATATTCTCCCAGGTATCTTCTTCATATGAATAAAAAATATCATGTTTTTACAAGGTATGTAAGGAATTATATGTGTCCTATGTATTTGAGGGGAAAAAATAAAGAAGATGAATGTATTGAAAAACATGTAAAAAAAGGAAGAACGAAAATAAGGGTTTCCCCACATGTGATAAATTTGGAAATAATCACACTAGTAAATTCATGAAGGGAATTTATTTTTTTATATTTGTGGTGAAAAGGACACTGAGTAAGTGATTGCAGGGGTACGAAAAATGTTTCCAATGTACAATGTTATAACTGCATGGATATGTGAAACTATTTGAATCAATGTTCCAAGCGTCAAAGGAATATACCTAAATTGATGATACTGGATAAATATCATGTTATGATACCTCCAGAGATAAAGTTTAAGGATAAATATTCCAGGTAAAGAAACCTTTCTTTTTTATATTTTATCAGCAATGCACTTGATATAAGGATTTTGAAATATATGAGAATTGTACCAAAATACCTTTTCATTTAGGATTTGAAATTATTAGTTGAATGGTACAAAGAAAATAAATTCATTTTAAAGATAAATTTTTTAGAAAAAACATTATTTAGGGAATGTCAACCCTTAATATATATCTGATGTTGAGATAGTGATGAAAAAACAATTGATTTGGATAAGTACTGACTACCTTAAAAGTAATTTTTGACTTTTCAAGAAGTTATATATGTTTTCATCGATGGACTTTTAAACATATTTTGACTAATTAAATATATTAAATAACATATTTCTTACTTAAGGAATAAGAAAGAGTGCATGTTTAAAAGATGGTTTTTATAGTAATTCCAGTTATTACCATATTTCAAGAGGATACGGGATAATGTTATTCCCTTGTTTGGAATGTAAAAATTTAGAACTTATTCATGTTGATTAAGGTTTAATGATAAGTTCAACATGTAAATTTATAGACCTTCATTCAAATGTGTAGTTTCATTATATTTTTTAATTTATAACCATCTATAAAACAGTGTAAGTTGATCAGTGTATGATCATTTAGAGGTTAACGTATTGCGTCAACATATTGCGTAAACTATATTAAGTGACGTGGAATTGATAGTTCAAGGAGAAATCAAAGGATAATATTGTAAATAAAAACATATATTTATAAAATTATAAAGTTCAATTATCACTCAACTAAATGAAATGAGTTTTAAATAAAATGTATTCTAATTTTCATAATAATTGATAATATCGATGAATTTTTTACAGTCATTCATAGTCTTGGTGTAATAAATATTCTTCTGAACATGTTCTCTATCAGTTTCCATCAAAACATCATGGTTAAATATTTCTTCCATGCCAATGTTTTTACTTCCTACTAATGTCACCTCATTTGAAAGCATAATTTTTGTGGTGACCACCACATATCCCTTAATCTATTTTTAGGAGGATATTTTATTAAACATGTTTACGATGTGTGTTTTCCACTAGAGAACATTCAAGCATCAAACTTTAACTTTAGATGTGTGTTTTGAATTGTGAGAAAACAATTTTGATGAGATTTTATTAATTTAACCCCCCAAGAATTTACAAATAGATTTAATATATAATGCATGAACACTAATTCTAAAAAAATAACATGTTTTTATATCCTAACCAAAAAACATATTTTTTCCACTTCTTTAATTGTAATTCTGAAAAACTTACATACACGGTTGCGTTTGGTAAAATATTTCAAGTCAGATAATACAAACTTAATTCTTGATGAATAGTAACATACCCTTATGAATAGAAACATACCCATATGAATAGTAATGTTACTCTTATGAAATGTAATGAATAGTAAATTGGACAAAATCAATGTATAAACTCAATTTATACATCGTATAAGTGAAAAAATGATCATAGTATAGGTAATGGTACTTTTGAATTTCATTCTCTTTTTAATTAAAATTTTATTATTTATTTAATCTTTTAGAAAGGAAATTTATTTTCCATAAAATGTAATCATAAATTTTTAATTTACTTTCATATCTTTATAATAGTAATTTATGAGACCATAATTAATTTCTCATGATATTATAAAAGGAGTTATAGTTTTAATGTTTTTTTGGAAAACATTGGGAATTTATTTAAAAATTAAATTTAAAATATGTTTATTTATTTTTTAAAAAAATGGATTTTATTTTTAATTATACACGTCAAAAAATGGTGGGGGTTAATTATTGAGAGTTTTCTAAAATAAATGATTTTTTTTGAGAATAGTAAAAATATTTTATTGAGTTTTAAGTATGTTTAATGACATAATATTGATTTAGTAATTAATATATAATTCAGATAGACTTTTTTACAGTAAAATATGATTTTTGGTTTCCTAAGTGTCCAACACCATGGTCAAATACCATGGGAAAGCCCATGGTTTTTCAAAAACCACTAATGACATGCCCTATGAAATTTATAAAAAAACATTCCATAATTTACTTTAAATACCCACTCATTCCATTGTTTTATTTTATTACAAACTCATAATACTCTATGATATGGTATTTTTATCCCTCTAGGTGTCTTACCAAGGTTTCCTCTTACCCCCATGGTCCCAAACTTCTTGTTTTAGGAGTAACTCTACAAGGTAATGGAATTCTCAACTTCCATTTTCCATTAAAGCTCTATTTTTTGTGGAATGTATTTCAAGTTTTCATAACATGTACCTATTTAAATTTTATTATATATCTCCAATATATTATTTTCCTTTTATTAATGGGTGACCCCTTTCCCCTCTCTTTTTAATGTTTTCTTAAACCATGTTTCTTAGTCGTTATGATACACAATTTTCATCTCAAAATAATTATCTTTTTAAAGCACTCTTATCATGATATTATCATTTAATTTAAATTGGATTATGTTAGATATTTCATTCTATATTCCTCATAAAATTCATATTATTTGTAAATTATGAGACACATTTTTTCTCACATAAAAATATTTAATGAATTTTTATGTGACGTCGTTCGTAAGGAGAATTTTCTTAAGGTATTTCTCATATTTTCTTTTATTTAAAATTCCTTTTATTTTTTTATCATTCTTCATATAATTTAATAGAAATTTTATGATAACTCCATTACCTTACATGTACTTGTATTTTTTTGGTATAACGGAATAATTCATCATCTTATATCCTTCCTCATCTTTTATACATGAAATGAAAACATTATATGATATATGTTAATCTATCGCATTCAAGGACGATAGGTTTTCAATTCTTATTACCATCATTAATTCTGGTCATGAAACCATTTTGAGTATCGAAATAGACAATAATATATGTATATTGACTTATTTATTGTTCTATAATATTTTTTCACACATTATATTAACTTATAAATTAAAATAAGTTCGTTGTGATCATGAACCGCCAATTAACCCAAACAATTATCATTAATGTTTTATATAATGATTCATCTTCTATCACAATTACCAAAAGAAATTTATTACCATGTAATATTTGGTATGTTAACAAATAAAATAAAAATACTATTCTGGACAACCATTCTAATATTACATGTTTACCATTACATGTATATAAGTAAATTGGTCATGAATACCAAGGAAAAATGTGCCCAATTAATGAAATTGAACCTCATAACCCCTTCAAGAAAGCCATGAATGAGCAGAATAAGTATATACAAATTCAATTAATTAAAAAAATGTTTTTTAAAATATTAATTAATTAATTTAATTTTGTTATCTAGTACACTATGATCATGTAAAGAACACCAATGGACTAAAGGTATGGGTTTCCACATCTCAAATTTATTTTTGGGAGACATTACTTATTCACTACTATTAATTGTGTATAGTGTATTTATATTATCCATTATGATGTATCATCATTTTAATAATGACAATGAAATGAAATAAGGCACTAAATCCATGTTCCTAGTTCGGGGTGTTACAATTGTTGTATGTGAACTCTACCAAGGGTAGGTGATCCTCTCAATTATGACCAAAGTCTAACATGCAATCCCGCAATAGGTCTTCCAAGTGAAGATTGGTTTAGTTTATCTAGTTGTCAGTATGGTAATAACATACTATTATCTAGTGTAATTGAGTCCCAAAATATTCTGATAATGGGTTCCTTTATAGAGAAGCAAAGAGAGCATCATGTCCATATAAGATCGTCGAGGGAACTACATAGAGTCAAAAAATATTCTACACAAAGAGGTGTCCTAGGATCTACATTGAACTCTTCCCTTGAATAGTTAGGAAGTGGGCCAACATGGTGAATCAGTCTATGATCACCTAGATGGAATGATTTCACCTGTTAAAATGTGGTAATCTATTAACAATGTTCACGGAAGAATCATCCCACTTTCATTAGGTCACCATAAGGGTTTGAACAAAACCTGCTAAGACCTGGTGCTCATCCTTCACCTACTGAAAAGTGAGTCATCGAGAGAAAATCTTTGTAACACCCATCTTCATACATGTCCTCCAAAACTAACATTGAAGGTATTGTTATATCTTTGACACACCTACAAGTACCTCCAAAGGGGATTCATGAAACTCTCACAAAACATCCTCCTACAAAGTCAAAGGTGAAATAGTGCATCCTCTTAAAAGGATAACATGCTCCCAACCTTCAGAATATCTATCAAGAGCATGTATAGTGGATATCTCGGTAAGTAAGGTCTCACAATTGGTATCTCCTTAGTGAGAATCCTTGACATTATGTGAAAGTTGTGTGGGTAAAAACCATTAACTAAAGATATGATGAACTATCCCTTTCCATGAAGGACAATAGCAATGAGGCTAACATCTCTAAGGCCCTAGCCAATAATTGAGAATAATATCTCTTATTGATATAATTTTCCACCATGTTTTGTTTCTAGGATTATAGAAAAAAAATTAATTCATAGTCATGGGAGAACTCTATTCATCACGTCTATCTCAAGTATAGATCCTTTTGCGAGAAGATTTAATTAAGACTATTATGGTCAGACTAAATGATAAATTGCTTGCCCATCAGGTAGATTCAGCACATATTGAAGGTGAATACAATTGCTATAAACTCAAGATCATAGGATATGTATTTCATCTAATGTGGTCTCAATTAGTGAGAACCATATGAAATAACTACATGCCTATGCATCATCAAACAACTATGTCGGGTCCCTAAGGCATCAAATAACACTATGTACTCGATACCCTCATCTAGAAATATCAATATGGGAGTTCTTATCAACCATTATCTCATCTCGTGAAATTACTAATATCACCATTATTTACACACAAAACGATACCACTTCAGATCCATGACAATCTAGGGTAATGATACTCTGTAGAAGTTGGGTAAAAACATCTAATAGTAAACGTACAACCCATAGAAAATCCACACCTCAGAAACACTATTATGTGTATCCCATGTAAGTACTTTCACAGCCTTTGTTGGGTCCACCGCTACTCTATCCTTTGAGATTATGTGTTCTATAATGTAATCCTTTTGAATCTAAAATAGATACCTCGAGAGATTCTCGTAAATAAACTATTATTAGTGTGGGTTTAGGACCATCCCCAATTGTCTCTTGCCATCCTCCTCGGTTACTGATTACACTAGGATGTCATCAATGAATACATCCATGAATAAATCTAAGAAGGTATAGATGATTTGGTTCATGAGTCCCAAGAATATATCTACAAAGTTCGTCATGCTAAATGGAATAACCATGTACTCACAGTTACCATAGTGACATCAGAATGCCATATTCAGTATATCAACATATCATATTAATATCTGGTGATAGATTGACCTCAGGTTGGTCATTGAAAACCATTGCACCCCTATAAGCTAATCTAACATGTCATTTATCCTTTAAGTGGCTACTTATTCTTTACAGTCACTTGATTCACGTGCTGGTAATCTACACAAAACCTTCGGATCTTAGCCTCCTTGATGATAAAACACACAAGGGATGCCCAAGGGAAATGATGGTTTCACAAATCACATCACATTAAAGTCCACCAAATAAATATTCACCTCTATAATCTCTATGGTATCTATCTGATATGATGGAGAAAATATTGGTGCCATACCGGAATGCATGAAGATGTAGAATTCCATCTCTCAGTGGGGAGGTAAACCCGATACATCCTCAGGAAATACATTCTCATACACTGTCACCTCTATACAGAACCAATTGCTCAAATCATCCAAATATTTAGAAGTCATTAATATGATTTATGATTAATCACTTGTAATGTCCTATGTCCGAACTCATCCTACTCCACCATGGGTTTCCTTTCGAACAAAAAGGAAAAACTCATTCCATAACTATTAGAAGACTACATCTTCTAAATAAATTAGTGAATCTGGGCATGAATTGGGGATAGTCAGTCCATACCTAAGATGAAATTGTGAGGCCTCATTGCTACAATAGAGAGACCCCATAAAAAATTTCCTTCCTTCAAAAATCATATCTCATGGTTTGTATAAGTTTACAATCACTGATTCACAACATGTCGGTGTCTCCAACTGCAATGGTTGATCCAATGACTCAACCACAATCTCTATGCCTCAAAAATAAGATGTGAAAAGGAAGGAATGACTTGGGAATGTGTCTATAAATACAATAGTTAACTTAAAATTTTAACATATCATACCTCGTATCGTCCAAAGATCCTTAATGTCACAGGCCTCCATTGCTTCCAATTGGCCTTGTTCCTTCCCACCAGCACCCAGAGCCTCATGTAGACCACTTGGGGTTGGTGGTGGTAATAGGTCGAACCAACAAAAACCACTATCTCCCCTTATGGCCCCTCTACCATGACTAATTCACTGTAAAACACTTTTCCCTAACTTATGTCTCTACCTTGGTGGTCCTTCGTCCATCTCATGATTAGTTATACGACGAGCAAAAAATTCTTGAGCCATTTTCCCTGACCATCACAAATGAAACACAACCTCTCCCTTAGCTAATTTGAACCACCTTTAGGGTCCATTTCCATTGGCATTGAGTCCTAGGATCACCTCCTCAAGCGTCTGACATGCTTGGATCCTTGTGACTTTCTCAACTACCTGTTGTTGAGGATTTTGTTTCTGGATGACCACATCTAGATATCTCTACTTGTGTATTCTCTACTAGAAATATATCTATCAAAAAGGCTCTCGCATGCACCCCAACGTAGGTGGGAATGCAAAGGGAACCACTAAATCCTTGATTTCCCTATGAAAACCTTGCTCAAATATCCAAACCTAAAAGAAATTATCGCACACCATATCCAAAGAGTAATGAGAGAGATTGGTAAACCTCAAAGAGTACTCTCCCTTTTTCATAATACCATAATGTAGATGAAGAATCACATGTATGCATACTCAACAAAACAAGGATGGTTAGAACTGATCCCCTAAGAGAAACTCAAAGTATAAGTATGTTAGAACGATATCATTATGTGATATAGTCACAATTCTCAACAATCGGCCAACAGAGCCTTGAAGAAGGCTCATCGCATGGTCTACCATATGTCAAAATGCATCCTCACAAGGAAAAAATATGAGTGACAACCTCTAGAATGTCCCCAGCCACTTGGGGGGTATGGATTACCTTAAATATGGTTAGGTTTATTCCTATGAAACACTTTAAATGTACTCTTCTTATGTGCATCCACATCTGGTACTTCCATATCCAACATCAACTCAACAAGAGGTGGTATAGCTGGTAAACCATTAGAAGGTGCCATCTTTGGTGTATGTACTTATACTGATGCATCATAACTAGGTAGATCATATTTCCAAGAACTTAGTGAATTCATGTTTGGATATCAGTGTGGATGCGTAATGAATGCAAACAGGATGTACCATTGACAAAAGAGTATATATGGGGATATAAATCAAGATAGATAAAAAAATAAAACCATTCCTAAATGATGAATGCATAAAAAATTTCCAGCAACTAATGTTTACAAGTACCATGTCAAAAGGTAGGTGATCAGAGTCCTGGTGTATGGATACATTGGCTCCCACACAAAAATTGGATTCCATGGCCTAAAAGCTGAACTCAAAACACTAAACACTATTTCCCTAAATAAAACTCACTAGATTTGGTCAAATGGTAAAATTGACGACTCTAATACCACTCTCTCATGAACTGGCCTGCAAAGGTTCACCCCATGACTACCCCAATTCCACCTTCAATAGTCCATGGGAAGGAGACTAGTGATTATTAGGAATATCCAAAAAATGGGAGGACATGTCCTAAAGTACATGTACACGCACACACATCTCAAAAAAAACACAATTCCTTAATGTAAAACTACTAGAACAATTAATGAATACATATTATATCCTATAATAGAGTATGAATGTAATGGACAAATAAAAGTAAAGGGGAAAAATAAATGTCCAACCAAAAACTATTAAGACATTAACGTTCTTCAAAAGAGTGGACTAAGTGAAATGGAATCTCCTAGGAAAATAGTTCAGTTTGACAAACTCCATCTACGCTGACCCCAATCCTTGTCCTCTTATGATACTACCAAAAGGGTCATCGTCTATATAAGACACAACAGGTGCAGGAAAATCCCATGTAGTGGTGTGTTTAAAAATATATTGTAAATCACACCAAATGAAATAAAAAAATAACCAATTATATACATCTCAATAAAATATATAAAAAATAAATGTATATAAAAAACTCTTAGATATACGGTGGAAATAAAACACATTGTTGGGTGGTCATAATCAACTATCTTCCAAGTCATTATTCTTGAAAAAAACACTCATTCAGGGAGAATACACTCCATGAATAGTACAATCATCATAAACACTTGATAAATTTATCTATATCATTGGGACTATCCTAATGAAATATCACTCATCTATGAAGACAGTGATTCACATATAGGGGGCATGACTAAGACCGTTGGGGGACACCACGAACCCAATCTTGATCAACCCTCTACATTGGGGATTATATTCCATTAATTCCAAAACACTACCGATATGAACTACTAGATGGTGGATAAGTTCCCTACTAAGGGAGTTCATGCTGGTTCCACAAATTCTCCTTGACAACAATGGATGATAGAGGATTTCACTCAAGTTTCATGAAGACACACCACAACTCTATCTAAAATTTGACTTCTGGAGGTGATCAAAATCCAATGATATGAATATATTAAAGCACTAAAACCACAAGTTAAAAGTTTAATGGAAACAAAGTCAAACAGTACAACTCAAAAATTAAAAAGAAAAGATCCATAATCACTTTGGAATGGGGTGCACTGTGTGTACCAGGGGCCACTTTTGCATTCATGATTTTAGTTTGGTGGTTATCATTTGTTAACCTATTGTCTAGTATTTAACATTTAGGATCCCCCTATGTTCTTAGAGAAAACAAGTGTTTTAGGACCAATAGTAGGTGGAACAAAGTTGGTGCACAGTTAGGGGAATCATGCACCATTCCCAAGGAAAATGTGAAGGCTCGTTCCTATTAGGAAAAAAGAGATGCATGGTTGCCACAGGGTTTGGAAAACCATGAAGAGTAACCATGTGGATTTTTCCTCTTGGTCAAATTGGAACGAAATATCATGGATTAGTTCGAAAAAATGTGCAGCCTATATGTGAGACTTTTTTAGGATATTATAATTTGTAAAATTATTCTTTTTTACCTTTTATATTTTACTTTAAATCTCATCTAATCTGATCTATACAAGATTTAAACCCATGAGTGATTCCTCTTCTCCACATTTGAGATATTGAACTCCAATATTTGGGTGGTTTTGGTGTGATAACATCAAGTAATCATCAAATAAGTCTTGTTTCCATTAGTTTCATCATTAAACAAAATTTTTCCTTCCCCATTTCTTGGGTTCTTCTTTTCAAGTGTCTTTTTTAACATAATGTGTGGCCGCTCTTGTGTTAATGGTTAAAGTCGTGATGGTTTATGTTTGATTGTTCAATTATAGTGTCTTTTGGAGGTATGGTTGTGGGTTTTCATCTGTTTTCAGATAATTCCAAGTGTGAGGTAGGTGGTTCCATGCAATTACATTATAATATGATTTTGGTTTACATTATTGGTTTCATAAATGTACTCTATGAAATATTTCTGTGGTATGAAATATTTTTTGAAAAGGACATGATATTTATTTGAGAAAAAAATTGGGTTTTCAATGGAAAATGGTTACATCTCATGTGTTCTTAGTTGTGGTGCTTCTTAAATTTGTATTATAATTTTTGTGAATGTTTGAAAATGGTTATAAAAAAGTTATCTGAGGTGTGAATGTATTTAGTGTTTCATTTCCAAAATAAATGTATTTGTTTCATGTGGGACTCTTTATTGTGCACCATTTATCTGGTTTTTAAAATTTGAAAGTGATGTGTTGATAGTTATAAAATGAATTTAATGTGTTTATGAATTTTTAAAGGGTCTTCAACCAAGGAAATGGTTGTATTTCACATGTCTCTTATTTTTTATGTTTCTAAAGGGATTTATTTAATTGTCAATGATGTGAAAATTGTATTTCCAAATGGTTTTGTTGTACATGTGAAATGGAAAGATGTTTTTATGGAAAATAGTAGTTTCCACATGAGTTTTAATCATTGCATCAATTTGAATTGTGAAAGGGATTATTTGTGTCAAAAATCATCCTAGGTCGGCCCTAAAATGATCACCTAAGTTGGTTCGCAACATGGCCTAAAGAAAATTCTTGATCCCCATGGGCTGTCCACTAGTGCCGAACACCAAAATTAAACAGTTGGGAACGATTTGGACCATATATAAAATATAATTAAATAAGTAAATGCGGAATGTAATAAATGAAAACTATCCGGACAAATAAATTAAACTTCACATACCTCTATGTAACCTCCTAGGTCACCAACCTAGACTGAACCAAGCTCACTCTGAGAGAGATCTATCTCTAACAAAACCTAAAACTGAAATTATATAGTAGGAGTGGGAACCAAAATGATATGTATGAAATAATCGTAGATTACATACCATTAATTTCACAAGAACATTCCAATTTTACTAGATTAAAATACATTTATAAAAAAATAAAATATATACATAACTTCTGTAAGGACCCAAAAATTCATTAATGAAAATTTCACTTGGTCAATTTTAAAGTATTATTATGATAATATAAAACGCATGCACTTTTTTTGGTTTATGTTTTGAATTTTATAATATCATTAAGAATTGTGACCATTTCTAATATAGTCGTTGAACAATGATCACATGATTATTATAAATATAAGGATTTATAAAATCCAATTTACTCAAAAAAAAGAATCGATGGCCGCATCCTATAGACTTTCCATGTACGAAGCCCAGTTGTCAGAGATTGGAAAGGAGGTGGCGTCATTAGGTTTCACTCTTGACTCATACCAAGACGAGCTTTATTGTGTTATGCTTGAGTGGAACTGCCGATGGGAGAAGTTGAAGTTGTTAGAGATTACAACTCGAGCGATGTTATCCGAGCCACCCTAAGAGTCTGTGACCATCATTCACCTTACCCTAAGGTATTATGCGGGATTTTTAAGGGGTTATGTAATAAGAACCTAACATTATGATTATGTACATTATTTTTTTATATAATAAAGAATATACTTTCATTTTATTAATTTTTTCCTTTTTAAATAGTTTTTAAAGCACAAATATTATTTTGTGGAATATATATTGATAAATTATTGGATATTTTAATTAAATAATATTTTGGAATCTGGATGTCAAAATTATTCAGTGGTGAATATTTCATAATTTTATGAGACAATCAAATTTGTGGGTAAAAATTAAATGCACTATAAATATTTAATTTTTTTTATGGAATCATAATGACCCAATAGTTATCTAATAAAATACAAGGTTTGGAAATATATGTTTTACCATAAAAATATTGTTATTTTAGGTTTATTCAATTTATTTTATAATGATTTAGAGGACCCTTCAATACATATACAACATTATAGCTTTTTAAAAAGATTTTCTTGAGAGTGTAACTGACCTCCACATAATCAAACCTATTATTTCTAAGAAGTTCAGCAATTGGAATTATAAAATATTATTTTCCACTAACCTATTGCAAAACATAGGGGCAAAAAATGCGGTCTGGTGTGTGGTTTTGATTACATTAATGTGTGGTGTCCCAAACCTAAATAATAATGAATTACCACTCATTTCCAATATAAACCCACCCAAGCTCCCACATCCTCTTCACTAAATGCATTTGGATTTCGACCAAACTCCTCCATAATCTCTCTATAATCCTCCGAAGGTGCCCATGCACCCATTAAGTCTCTCTCATGCCCCTCCCAAGCCTTTGGGATCACACTTCCATGTAAAGGATCTATTCCTTTCAAAAAAAATTCCATGATTTTTTATATTGTTATATCCTTTTTATTTAAATTAAAAATGTTTAGGTATGTTTTAACACATCATCAATACATCCCTAATTAGTTTTTAATGATGAAAGACCCATTTTTTCTCCCATTAATTCCTCCAATGTACACCTGTTACTCAGCCTAAATTCTATAAGGGATTTCTCTCTCCTCGTTTAAATTCATGAAATTCATTTGTATTATGAATCCTTATTCCATTACATATGTTGGGATATGTATATATATGACCACATTACTATAAATTTCATGTAAATATGATGATACACCCTTTTCTCTCTCATCAACCATTTTTATGAAGTCTTATGTACGTCGTTATGCTACATAAATTGCACTGTGTTTTTTCCAGGACAAAGACATAGTGTATTGAATACTATGCCCATTTCTTTATCAAGGGTAATCACCATTATAATGATTTACTTATTGATTATAGAGTTTCATTTATGAATTTCACATAATTTATCATTGAATAAATGATGATGAATCCCTGTTTTATGATCCATGTGGCACACTTATGCCTGAAATGAAGTGTTTAAGAAGGTTGTGCCATGATAGTGCTCCAATGCATTGAGTAAAGTATACTACCATGATATGTCATGTGCAATGAGTGTTTACTCATTATAATTCATTTCCAATGATGGTTTACATGTGATTCATGCACAATGAGGGTTTACTCGTGCTCCATGTCCAATGAGCCTTTGCTCATGATAATATCATGTAAAATGTTATTGTAACATCTCTATGTTATGATTATCTTGTTTTATCATGCCTTTATGTTTCTATTTCTCTTGTGCTCCATTTATATTCCTATTGACTATCATGTATTGTAATATTCATTTTATTCTATGTTTACTCCCTTACTGGGCTTCATAACTCACCCTTTTCTTATGCATGACCTCAGGTTATCCCATGAAATGCTATGTACGAGGGAATGTAGGGTTCATGTAAAAAAATCTTTCAATAAGATGTTGCATTTAATGTTTTTTGTTTTTATTTAATCATACTAAGACATAAAGAAACTAGAACTCTCGATATTCTATATTGTATCAAGTGAAGGTTTTATGTAATAAATTATGTTAAGTGTGTAATAAAGAGCATGGTTTCCATAGTTGGTATTAGAGGATTGGTTTAATTATTGTTTGGGATTAGGATTATAAACAAATAATAAAATCCATAGGAATAAGTATAAGTATGTTATAAACATCCCTATGTTTTGTTGAGTGTTGAGTAAGTGGATTATCATGAAATTACATCCCTGTCTGGATATGAGTCGGTAGAGGCAGCTCTAGGACAGATGTACCAAGGAGTGAATACTCTGACAAGGAGTACAGGCTTGACCCAGGTATCCTGGTACATGAAAATAGGCCTTGATGCACTCTTGGTTATGAAACTCTTGGGGGATAGGAATTGGTATATTTAAAAGCTTAATATGAACCATTTTTAAAGGAATTATAAAAATTCCCCTAAGAATATATGTTACAATGTAGATCATGGGTAACATAGATTGAAGCTTATAGATTAATAAGATTAGGAAATAAATGTAATTTATAAGTCATCAGTTTTTTTCCATGGATTACACTTTATGTGTTACCCCTAAAATTCATTTTATTCTATCCAATGATCGATAATGGGGATCCTCGTGCTAACAACCGATGTAAAGATCATTATGAAGACTGTTCTAATGAGATCTCCAATCCGATGGGAGTAAGAATCATGAACTTTGTCACGATAATCTCTCAGTTAACTCAAGAATTGAATATAAACACATGTAAAAAAGAATTTTCATCCCCCTAAGGTACAACAAGTCACTATTGAGAGCTTCATGAGACAAAGGCCTCCTAATTTTAAGGTATCATATGATCCCTCAATCACCGAGAAATGGATCAAATCCATTGAAAAGATCATCTTCCTCCATCAATGTTCTGACCAAAGAAGGTTCTCCTAGATTATTATCATATGAAGGTTTAAGATGACAAATGGGGGAAATTTATCCAAAATACGAATCATGGGGAGGAGATCATGGTGTTGGAATGGAAGGATTTCTAGAATATGTTTTTTGATAAATATTTTTCGCGCACACTCCCGCTTAAAATGAAAAGGGACATCCTTGCCCTCAAGAAAAAAGATGATGAATCCATTGGAGTTTACGAGGAAAACATTACAAGGATTTCACGATACACCATTGGATTTTTCGTTACCCCCGAATTCAAGGTTTACCACTTCTTTGGTGGGCTGAAACCTATCCTGCGGATAGCCCGAGCAATCCGTGTCTTCAACACCTATGAAAAACTTTTCTATGTTCCATTAACGTCAAAATAGAGATTGGTGAATCTCATGGTTATCATGGGGATAATATGTGTAATGTGGTCTTCAATTCTGGTGTTTCAATGGATAAATACAATGCTGCTAAGAAGATCTAGCACCCCACTTTCCAAAGGTGCGAAAAAAAACCCAAAAAGTTTCTTGAAGAAGATAAGGAAATGCTTTAGGTGTTAAAGATAAGGTCACCTAGTTGTTAACTTCAGACAAGAAAACCCCATGGCTACGATAGAGGAGATGAATGATCTGTTTGACCATCAATGCATTGTTCATTACTTCAACTGCAATGAATCAGGACACCTTGAAAATCAGTTCCATAAGCCAAGGGTTTATGGAGGCAACCAACAACCTCCAATGCAGCAAGGGAGATCTTTTTCCATCACTACCACCGAAGTGAACCCCAATAATGAAGCGGTGATAGGTATGCTAGTTATCCATTCAAAAATAGACAATTTATTTTTTGATAATGGTTCTATACATTCTTTTATACCCTAAAATTTTAGTAGAACAATAACAACACCAACACAAATCATGGAGGTAAAGATGTCGCTGAGTATGAAAAATGGGCCAATCATTGCATCACATGAATTTAAATCCACACGTGTCATAATTTTTGGATTTAAGATCTCATAAAACATCTTCATACTCTCTCTGGTGTAATTTTATGCAATTATTAGTGTGTATTGACATTCCTCATATAGAGACATCATAAAATTATTTGATAGGTAAATCATTCTCCATGTGAAGAATCGACCCCCGATTCGGTAAAAGTTCAAAGAGGATGATGAATCAAATTATTTCCATCATCTCAATAATGGATATTTATGCAATAAGAGAGGACATATCTAACTAATATGGTTGATTCCAAGGAAGAAACCATATTTTAAGACATGCCTATTGTGAGGGATTTCTCTGAAGTGTTTCCCGAGGAATTCCCTGGTCTCCCACCTAGATGAGATGTTGAATTCCCAATTGACCTTATACCTGGGGAATTATGAATATCCATTAATCCTTATGCAATGGTTTTTATGGATCTTGTGAATTTGAAGAAACAAATATAGAAGAATCTAGTTAAAGGGTTTATTTTCCCAAGGGCTTTACCATGGGGTTCACCAGTCCTCTTTGTCAAGAAAAAGGATGGGTCAATGTGGCTTTTCATCTATTATCCTGAGCTTAACAAAATCACGATAAAGAAGTATTCTCTACCACGAATTGATGACATGTTCAATTAGCTACTTGGAGTAGAATACTTTTCCAAGGTGGATTTACGGTTGGGAGATTACTAAGTAAGGGTGAAGAAGGAGGATATTCCTAATACTATTTTTCGTACAAGGTACGTGCACTATGAATTCATAGTAATTCCTTTCGGGATCACTAATAGTGAGAAATCATCATGTAATTGATGAAGAGAGTCTTTAGATATTACATAGACAAAGTTGTGGTAGTATTTATAAAAGATACTCTAATATACACCAAAACAAAGGAGGGTCATGTAGAGCATCTAAGAACTGTAATAGAGACCTTGCGAAAGGAGAAGCTCTAGGGAAAGTACATCAACTGTGATTTCTGGTTGAAGGTGGTCTGATTATTGGGTCATATCATCACAAGAAATGGGATATCATTGGATCCATCGAAGATAGCTTCAATTGATGGATGGATGAAGTCAACATCAGTTATAGATATCTATAGCTTCTTGGGGTTAGCTGGATATTATCAATGTTTTTTGATAAATTTCTCACGATTGTCTAACCCTCTTACCAAGATTACTAGGAAATGAGTAATGATTTCATGGTGTGATGAATTTGAAGAGAGCATCAAGGGGTTAAAAAAGAGGCTTATCACAGTTCTCGAGCAAACATTACCCACGAGTGGATAACTTTGTGTGTTATTTAGTGATTCATCGAAGAATACACTGGGTTGTGCGTTGATAAAGAATAGTAAAGTGATAGCCTACGCCTCAAAGAAGCTGAACATCAATGAACAAAACTATCCCATGCATGATGTGGAGTTGGTGGTTGTGATCTTTTTGTTGAAAATCTGGAGGCATTATCTATATGGGAAGAAGTGTGAGATATATACTAATCACAAGAGCCTCAAATATATATTCACATGGAAAGATCATAATATGATCCAACAATGATGGATGAAAATCATCATGGATTATGACTATTCAATCCATTACGACCCGAGGAAAGTGAACAATGAGGCAGATTCTCTAAGTTGAAAGGATCCAGCGATTATGTTATTGATGAAAATTGAGAATGACCCAATATTCTTAGACTAGTAGAGTATGAACATGATAATAATTAATCAAGTAATACAATAAATCCTTTCTCAAATTATTACTCAACCATACCTCTTAGAGAAAATAAAATATTCTCAAAGAAAGGATATAGAAATTATATAAAAGGTTGGAAGCTACCAGAAATCGAAAATCCTCAGAGTTCATGGTTTAAAAATAAGTAATTGTGAGATTGGTGTCATGATTATGTGTACCATACAATCCAGAGATAACGAAGTAGCTTTGGAATGATGTGAATAGATCACAATTCTTTATTAACCCAAGGAGAACAAAGATTTATCGAGATCTCCAATAAAACATTAGGTGGGACAATATAAAAAGGTAGATGGTTGAATATACATAAATGTTCCTGGTATGACAGCAAGTGAATGTTGAGAAAAAAATGTCTAAGGAGATGATGCAACCACTACCCATACCAACATGGATGTGGGAGAAAATTACAATGGACATTGTCAATGGAATTCTTAGGACATCCAGAGGAAACAATTATATATGGGTTATTGTGGATCATCTTATGAAGACAGCTCACTTTATTGTGATTTGAGAAGACTTCTCATTGGATAAACTTTCATGGATTTACATCAAAGAAGCGATAAGGATTCATGGAGTACTGCTATATATTATATTATATCTGGAAACTAGATTAATCTAGAAGTTCTAGAGAAGTATCCAACATTATATAAGCATTGAACTAAAATTTAGTCCAGCCTATCATCCTCAAACTGATGGCTAATCTGAAAGAACTATTCAGATACTGGAAGATATTTTAGGATCATGTTCTATAGACTTAAAAATAGGATGAAACCAACATCTTCCACTGGTTTAATTATCCTACAATAAAAGTTTCCACTCGAGCATATGAATGGATCCATATAAATACCTTTTTGGGAAAAGGTACAGAACACTGACATATTGGGATGAAGCTGGTGTGCGTATGCTGATAAGACCTGAAATGGTCGAATAAATGGTGGAGAACGTGAAAACCATTCAGCAGCATATCAAGGATGCCGAAAGTTGATAGAAGAGTTATGCATATAACCATCAATGATACCTTGAGTTCAAAGCCATAGACATGGTGTTTCTATGTATACTTCTGTGGAATAAGGTCAAAAGGTTTGGAAAGAATGGTATGTTATGTCCTAGGTACATCGGCCCCTCTAGATTCATGATCATGTCGATGATGTGGCCTATCAACCAGAACTACCACCTACCATGGACAAAGTACATGATGTGTTTCATGTATCCATATTAAAGAAGTACATACCAAACCCTTCACATGTAATTTCATCAAATTTAGTACAACTAGTTGATGATATTTCTTATGAGGACCAACCAATGAAGATATTAGATCATATATAAAAAGTACTACAAAATAAGACAATTCCCCTAATCAAGCTGTTGTGGAAAACCATAAGTTTTAAGAAGCGACTTGAGAATTAGAAAAAGTGATGACTAATATTTACCCACATATGTTTTAGTTTGGGAGAAGGAAATTTCGTGGGTGAAATTTGGGGGGGGGGGCAAGATTGTAGTGACCCAAAAATTATTTAAATAAAACTCCTCTTGGTCTATTTAATTTCCTTATTATGGTTATGTTAAAAATATGCACTTAATTGGTTTTATGTTTTGGATTTTAAAATATTGTTAAGAATTGTGACCATTACTAATATATCCATTAAACAATGGTCACATGATTAGTACAAATATACGGCTTTAAAAAATCCAATTTACTTAGAAAAAGGAAGTGATGACCTCATCCATTAGACTGGCCCCATACAAATCCCATTTGTTAGAACTCAGAAAAGAGGTGAAACCATTGGACATCGCTCTAGACAAAGCCCAAGTAGAGCATTAATACATTAGTCTTGAGTGGAACCACCTATGGAAGAAGTGGAATTTGATATAGATTGTCACTCGAGAAATGTTATCCAAGACACCACAAGAGTCGGTCACTGTCATGCACCTTACCCTAAGGTCTTATTCAGGTGTTTTATGGGGTTTTTTAACAAGAACCTAACATTATGATTATGTACAATATTTATGTATATAATATTGAATATACTTTCATATTAATATTGTCACTTTCTAAATAGTTTTTCAATAACAAATAGTATTTTTCGGAATCTATTCTGATAATTTAATGGATTTATGAATTAAAAAATATTTTAAGAATAAATTATTTTTATTAAATTACTTTTTATTATGTATAAATGATCGTATAATTTTATGGAATACAATTGTAATTTTTATTAAGGTTTGGAAGCTATTTTTGTAAAACCCCATGAATTTTTGATAAATGTCAGTTTTTATTATAAAAGTGAAAATTCACATATATAGGAAATTATTTGTATATAATGAATATTATTTTTGGAATTAGGATGTCGAAATTATCCGACGGGGAATTTTTAATAATTTTTTGGGAAAATAAAATTTTTGGGTAAAAATTAAATACCGTTTAAATATATAATGTGTTTTATGACATCATAATGTCCTAATAGTGATGTAATAAAATACTATGTTCGGACCATATAGTTTTACAATAAAAAAAATGTGATTTTAGGTTTAATTTATTTTACAATGCATTAGTGGACCCTTCAAAACATATAAATCATTTTATGTTTTTTAATTTATTTCTTTGAGAGTGTGACACACCTCCACATACGCAACCCTATTATTTTATGAAATTCATGAATTTCCCTTATAAAATATTGTTTTCCAATCCCCATTGGACAAAACTATAGGCAAAAACCATGGGCTGGTTTGTGGTTTTGATTTGTATAATGTGTGGTGTCCCAAACCTAAATAATAAATAATTTCATCTCCTTTACTATATAAACCCATCCAAGCTACCACATAATCTTCAATCAAAGAATTTTATATTCCTACAAACTCTTGCCTCCTCTAAATAGGATCCTCTCAAGGTGCCCTAATCTCTTAATAAGTCTCTCTCAAGTCCCTCCCAAGCCTTTGTGATCACACTTTCAAGTAAGGGATTTCTTCCTTTATTAATTTTTTCCAGGTTTCTTTATATTGATATATCCTTTTAATTTCAATTGAAAATGTTGGGGTATTATTTCTCCCTTCCCCCATACATTCCTCTTTATTTTTGAATGATGATAGTCCCTTTTTCTCTTAGATTAATTTTCCCATGTACACATGTTACCATGCCGAAATTTCATAAGGAAATTTCTCTCACCTCATTTACGATAAGAAATTCCATTGTATTATATATCCAAATTCCATTACATATTTTGGGACATGTATCTATATAACACCTTACTTTCCATTTCATGTACATATGATGATACACCATTTACTCTCTCATCAACAATTTTTATGAAGTCTTGTGTATGTTGTTATGCTTTCGAAATTGCACCACGTTTTTTTCCAAGCCAATGTCATTGTGTAGTGAATACCATGCCCATTTCACTATAAACGGTATTCAACTTTATACACATTTACTTATTGATTATAAATATTCATGTATGAATTCAAAATTCTTTTATAATATAATAAATGATGATGAATCCATGTTTTAAGATCCATGTGTCACACTTATGCATAAAATGAAATGTTTAAGAAGGGTGTGCCCTGATAGCGCTCCAATGTAATGGGTAAAATATAGTATCATGATATGTCATGTGCAATGAGTGTTAAATCATTCTAATTCAAGTGAAACTAGGGTTAAATCGTGCTTCATGTTCAATGAGGGTTTACTCATTCTCTATGTGCAATGAGCCTTGTATAATGATTATATCATGATAAATGTTGTTGCCACATATGCATGTTATGATTATAATTATTTATCATTCCTTTATGTTTATGTATCTCTTGTGTTCCATTTATATAACTATGTACGAACATGTATTTTAATATTCTTGTTATTCTCTTTTTACTCCCTTACTGGGATTTTTATCTCTCCCTTTTCTTATGAATTTCTTTAGGTTATACCATGAAACACTAAGTATGAGGGAATGTAGTAGTCAGGTAAAAGATGATTTAAATAAGATGCTAATTTTAATGTTTTATGTTATTAAGTAATGTTCCCAATCCCAAAGGACACTAGACCTCTTGATATTCTATGTTTTATCAAGTGATGGTTTTATTTAATAAATTATGTTATGTGTGTAATAATGAGCAGGGCTGTCATAGTTGGTATCAGATGATAGGTTTAGTAAATTTTGGGGTTAGGATTAAAAAAACCTTGTGAAAACCTTAGAAATATGACTAAGTATAATAAAAACTTCTTTATGTTTTGGTTAGTTTTGAGTAAGCGGTTTATCAATAAAATACATCCCTATCTAGATACAAGTCGATAGAGGCGGCATGCGCACAGATATACCTAGGGGTGAAAACTCCGACAAGGAGTTTTGTGCTTGACCTGGGGTATCTTGGTACATAACAATGGGCCTTGCTTCTCTCCCGGTTACAACACACCCAGAGGAAATGCATTGGTAAATTCACAACATTAGTATGAACTATTATTACTAAAATTATAAAAATTCCCCCAAAAATATATGTTAGAACATAGATCATGGATAATATAGATTGAAGATTATATATTCATAAGATTAAGAAATAAAAGTAATTAATAAGTCATCAGTTTTTTTTGGATTACACATTATGTGTTACAACTAGCATTCCAATTATTCCACCCAATGGCTAATAATATGGGGACTCGGGCTAAAAAACGATGTGAAGATCAATGCGATTAATCTTCTAATGAGATCACCAATCTGATGTGAGTGGGAATCGCAAACATTGTCACAATAAACTATTGGTCAACTCAAGCAATGTATGGAAGCACAAGTCATGTGGAACATTCAACCACCACATAAAGAACAAGTCACTGTCGGGAGCATCAAGTGATAATGGCCTCCTACATTTAATGGATCATGTGATCCCTCAATTGCTGACCAATGGATCGACTCTATTGAAATGACCTTCTACAACCTTCAATGTTCCGAACTAGATAACATTCTCTCGGCTTATTATCAAATGAAGGGTAATTTTGATAAATTGGGGACATTTATAAACAATGCGATGCTTGAGGAGGAGATCAAGGAGTTTGAATGGAAGGATTTCCTGAGGTTTTTTTTGATAAATATTTTCCACGCACCCTCCGTCTTATGATGGAAAGGGACTTGTATGCCCTCAAGAAAAAAGACGAAGAATCTATTAAAGGGTACGAGGAAAACATCAAAAGGATACCATGATATGCCTCTAACAATGACGTTACCCTTGAATACAATGGTTTAATGTTGCTTTGGTGGGCGGAAATCCTTCATGCGGGAGCCCTGGTGATCCGTGATTTCGACAACTATGATGACATTTTCCATTGTGCCCTTAAGGTGAAAATGAAGATTGGTGAATCTCAGGGGTATCATGGGGATAAGAAACATAAAGTTTAATTCAATTCTAGTGATCCAATGGATAAATATAATGGTGATTAGAAGATCATGCACCCCACTTACAAAAGGTGCAGAAAAAATCACCACCAAAAGTGATTGAAAGAGATGATGAAATGCTTTAGGTGTAGACGATAAAGACACATAGATGTCAACTACCGAGAAGAAAAACCCATGGCTGTGACAGAGGTGGGGAATTCTCTGTTTGACTCTCAAAGTGTTGTTCATTGCTTCAAATTCAAAGAACCAGGCCACCTTTAAAATTAGTGCCCAAAGCCATGGGTTTTTTGATGCAACCAACAACCTTCAAGGAAGAAAGGGAGATTTTTTCCCTCAATATCTCCAAAGTGAACCCCAACAATGAAGTGGTGACCAGTACTCTAGATATTAATAAAATAATAGTGAATGTACTTTTGGATTCTAGTTCTACACATTATTTAATATCCGGAAAGTTTAGTAGAACAATTCCAACACCACCACAAATCATGATGGTAAATATGTCAGTGAGTATGGAAAATGGGGTAATCATTGCATCCCATGAATACAACTCATCCCTATCACAATTTATGGATTGAACTTTATCAATAACCTATTCATACTCCCTTTAGTTGAATATGATGAAATACTCATCATGGATTGGATTTCCTTATGTAGAGCCAACAGAAATTGCTGTGAGAGGGAAATCACTCTCCATGTGATGAATTGACCCCTGATTTTCTACGAGTACAAAAATGAGGACGAATCTTCATTAGTTTAATCCTCTCAAGAATGGATATTTATGCCCTATGAGCACACATATTTGGATAATATCATTTATTATAACGAAAAAACCAACCTTGATGACATTCCAATTGTGAGGTAATTCACTGAAGTGTTTCTTGAGGAATTTTCTAGTCTCCCTCCTAGAAGAGATGTTGAATTCTCAGTTGACCTTATACCTATGGAATTTCCAATATCCATGACATTTTATAGAATGGCTATTGTGGATCTTGAGAAAATCATGATAAAGAACATGTATCCTCTTCTAGGAATTGATGACTTGTTTTATCACCAGCATGGATCACAATACTTTTCCAAGGAGGATTTGTGGTCGGGATATAACCATGTAGGGATGAAGAAGGAGGATATGCCTAAGACTACTTTTTTACATGGTATGGTCCCTATGAATTCATAGTAATGACTTTTGGGATTACTAATTCTTGATAAATATTCAAGGAAATGATGAATAGAGTCTTTAGAGATTACCTTGACAAATTTGTGGTAGTCTTTATAGATGATATTCTAATATACTCCAATACCAAGGATGATCATGGGGAGAATCTAAGAACTGTACTAGAGACCTAGTGAAAGAATAAGCCCTACAAAAAGTATAGCGACTGTGAGTTCTGGTTGAAGGAGTTCACATTCATTGTTCATATAATCACATGCAATGGGATATCAGTGGATACCTACAAGATAGCTACAATTGAGGTATGGATAAGGTCATCATCGGTAGTGGATACACGTCAATTATTGGGGTTAGCTGAATATTATCAGTGATTTGTGAGATATGTGTCATGATTGTCCAACCCTCTTACCAAGCTAACTCAGAATGAAGTAATGTTTTCATCGAGTGATGAATGTGAAGAGAGCTTCATGGAGTGGAATAGGAGGCTTATCACAACACATGTGCTCACATTACCCACGAGTGGAGAACTTTTTGTGGTATTTAGTGATGATTTGAAGAAGGTCTTGGGTTTTTTGTTCATGTAGAATGATAATGTGATATCCTATGCCTCAAGGTAGCTGAACACCGATAATAAAAAATATTCCATGCTTGATCTGGAGTTGGCGGCTGTGATATTTGCATTAAAGATATGGCGGAATTATCACTATAGGGAGAAGTGTGAGGTATATACTCGTCAAAAGAGCCTCAAATATATATTCACATAAACAAAATCTAAATATTCACCAGTTAAGATAGATAGAACTCATCAAGGATTATGACTGCTCAATCCATTACCACCCTGAAAATGTGAACAAGGTGGAATATGTTCTATGTAGAAATGATCTAGTGATTCTATCATTGATGAGAATTGAGAAGGATCCAATATTATTAAATTTGCAGAGGATGAACATGAAAATATTTAAGTGAGGAACATCATCAATAATTTCTCAAATGTTTTCTAAACCATCCCTCTGGGAGGAAATAAAGGAGGCTGAAAAAATATGTGGAAATTTTGAAAGGGGTGGAAGCTATCAGAAATGGAAAATACATAGATTTCATGGTTGAAAATGATGGAATTGTGATATTTGGGTCTTGATTATGTGTTCCATTCGAACCGGAGATAAAGAATGAGCATCTGAATAATACATATAGGTCAACATTATCTATTCACCTGGGTACCTCAAAGATGTATTGAAATCTCCAAGAAAACATACGGTGGGTCAATATAAAGAGGGAGATTACTGAATATACATAAAAGTTCCATATATGATAGCAAGTGAAGTTTTAGAGGAGACATCTAAGGGGATGATGCAACTACTACCCATACCACCATGGATGTGGGAGAAAATTACCATGGATTGTGTTACTAGACTTCGAAGGACATCAAGAAAAAACCATTCTATATGGGTTGTTGTGGACCGTCTTATGAAGACATATCACATTATCTTGATTCAAGAGGACTTCTCATTGCATTAGCTTGCACGTATTTACATCAAAGATGTTGAAAGGCTGCATGGATTACCACTATCTATTTAATCCCATCACGATCCGAGATATATATCAATGTTCTGGAAAAGTTTCTAACATGCTCTAAGCACTGAACTAAACTTCAATATGACCTATCATCCTCAAACTGATGGACAATCTAAATTAACTATACAAACAGAAGAAGATATGTTAAGATAATCATCTATGTACTTAAACGGAGGATGAGATCCTCATCTCCCACTTTTTGAATTCTCCAACAACAACAGTTTCCACTCGGGCATCTGAATGGCACCAAATGAATCCACTTATTGGAAAAGGTGCAGAGCACTGGCTTGTTGAGATGAATCTAGTGAGCATAAGTTTTTAGGACCTGAAATGGTTTAATAAATGGTGGAGAAGGTGAAAACCATTCAACATCATATCAAAGCATCCCAAAGTCGATAGAAGAGTTATGCAGATAACCATCAACAAGACCATGAGTTAAAATTTGGAGACATGGTGTTTCTACGCATATCTCTTTGGAAGAAGGTCATGAGGTTTGGAAAGAAGGGGATATTAAGTCCTAGGTACATCAGCCCTTTGAGATTCTTGATCATGTCAGTGTTGTGGCCAATCGAATAACACTTCTACCTAACATGGAAGAACTACATGATGTCTTTCATGTATCCCTCTTACATAATTACCTACCAGACACTTAACATGTACTCTCATCAGTTATAGTACAACTAGAGGATGGGCATTCTTACAAGGAGAAACTAGTGAAATCATAGATCATATAGATAAATTTCAAAAAAATAAGACAATACCCCTCACCATGCTATTGTGGAAAACCAACAAGATTGAAAAAGTGGCGTGGGAATCAGAAGAAGTGATGAACCAAAGTTACCCACTTCTGTTTTAGTATGGGAAAAGTAAATTTCGAGGAGATATTTCATAATGGGGGAAGATTGTAATGTCCCGAAAATTCATTAATGAAAATTCATCTTGGTCTATTTAAATGTCTTTTTATGTTTATGTAAAACGTGTGAACTTATTTGGTTTTATGTTTTGAATTTTACAATACTGTTAATAATTGTGTCCATTGCGAGTATAGTCATTGAATAGTGATCATATGATTAGTATAAGTATATGGCTTTAATAAATCAAATTTACTCAGACAAAGGAAGCGATGACCTCATCCAGTAGACATTCCTCATATGAAGCCTATTTGATGGAGATCAGAATGGAAGTTGCATCATTGGGCTTCACTCTTGATCAAGCCCAAGCCGAGCCTACATACGTTACGCTTATGCAGGTTTGCCTATGAAAGAAGTGTACGTTGATAGAGATTACAACTCGAACGATGTTATCTGAGCCACCCCAAGAGTTTATCATTGTCTCACACCTTATCTGAAGGTCTAATGTTGGTGTTTTAAGGGGTTATGTAACAAGAACCTAGAATTCTTATTTTGTACATTATTTTTCTATATAATACTGAATATACTTTTATTTTATTAATGTTACTTTGTAAATAGTTTATAAAGCATAAACAATATTTTTTTTAATCTATTTTGATGAATTAATGGATTTTTGAGTTAACTAATATTTTAATAAAATATTATTATTAGTAAATTAATTTTTATTAAGTATAAATGATCGTATAATTTTTATGAATACAACTGTAATTTTAATTATGGTTTGAAAGATATTTTTGTAGAAACCCATGAATTTTCGATAAATGTTGGTTTTTATTTTAAAAGTGAAAATTAAAATATTTAGAATTTTTTTGGATAAAATTAATATTATTTTTGGAATCAAGATGTAGAAATTATCCAACTTTGATTTTTTTTTTAAATTTTTTTAGACAATCTAATTTTTTTGGTAAAAATTAAATAACTTTTAAATATATAATGTGTTTTATGACATCCTAATGACCCAATAGTGATTTAATAAAGTATTATTGTTGGAAAATATATGTTTTACAATTAAAATAATGTGACTTTAGGTTTTTTTGGTTTATTTTTCAAATTTTTAGTGTACCCTTCGAGAATTATACAACATTTTATCTTTTAAATTCATTTCCTTGAGAGTGTGACTCACCTCTACATAAGAAACCCTATTATTTTAAGATATTTGTCCAGTTTCCATACAAAATATTGTTTTCCACTCCCCTTTGGAAAAAATATTTGGCAAAAACCATGGGCTGGATTGTGGTTTTGATTAGTTTAATGTGTGGTGTCCCAACCCTAAATAATAAAGAATTCTCTCCCCTTTCTTATATAAAACCACCAAAGCACCCACTTACTCTTCGCTAAAATCCTTTTTAGTGCATCCAACTTCTGTCCTCCTCTCTATAGAATCCTCCCAAGTCACCCCATGCTCCCAATATGTCTCTCTCAAGCCCCTCTCAAGCCTTTGGGATCACACTTCCAAGTAAGGGATTTCTTGCTTTCTAAATTATTTCCAAGTTTCTTTATATTGTTATATCCTTTGACATTAAATTAAAAATGTTGGGGTTGGATTTTCAACCTCCCCCATAATTCCCTCTAAAATTATGAATTGTGAGGGACCCATTTTCTCTCTCTTTAGTTCCTTCCATGTACACCCGTTACCATGCAAGAATTCCGTAAAGAATTATTCTCTCTTCATTTACATTCATGAAATTATTTTTTATTATGAATCTTAATTACATTACATATGTTGGGACTTGTATCTATATTATCCCCCTGATTTCCATTTAATGTACATATGATGAGACACCCTTTTAACTCTCATCAAACATTTTTATGGAGTCTTGTGTCAGGTCGTTATGCTGCCGAAATTGCACCGTGTTTTTTCTAAGCCATAGTCATTGTGTAGTGAATACCATTCCCATTTCTCTATAAAGGGTATTCACCGTTATACACATTTTATTATTGATTATAGAGTTTCATGTATTAATTAAAAATTCAGTTATCATGGAGTAAATAATGATGAATCTATGTTATATGATCCATGTTGCACAATTATGCATGAAATGAAATGTTTATGAAGCGTGTGTCGTGATATCACTCCAATGAATTGGGTAATGTATAGTATCATGATACGTCATGTGCAATGAGTGTTCAATTATGATAATTCAAGTGAAAATAGGGCTTACTTGTGCTTCATGTGCCATAAGGGTTTACTCATGCTACCTGTGCAATGATCCTTGGATCATGCTAATATCATAATAAATGTTGTTGCTACATCTCCATGTTAGGATTATCATGCTTTATCATTCCTTTATGTTTATGTTTCTCTTTCCCTCGATTTATATGGTTATTAACGTAAATGTATTGTAATATTCATTTTATGATTTTCTTACTCCCTTACTGGGATTTATAACTCACCCATTTCTTACGCATGTCCTCTGGTTATTCCATGCAATGCTAAGTACTAAGGAATGTAGTGGTAATATAAGGGATGTTTTGAATAAAATGTTGTGTTTTATGTTTTATTTTGTTATGTAATATTCATAAGCCCCAAATACACTAGATCTATTGATCATGTCTGTTTTATCATGTGAAGGTTTATTGTAATAAATTATGTGAAGTGTGTAATAAAGCGAAGAGTTGTGAAAATAGTCATTTTGAAAACAATCAACCAACATTATCCACAGTCATTGTATTTTAAAACAAGGAACTAGAAGTAAAATGGGAAAATGGGTATTCTTTTTCAAATTCACACCTAGAAATATTTTGAAACCAATAAAAAATTAATATTTTTTCAAATAAATACTAAAACCGTGTATATGGAATATGACTCAACAAGACCAGGGAAACGACACTAGTAATACTCATAATGGCAAAACATAGGAAATACAAGGAACTAAAAGGAAGACCAGAACATACTAATACATGTGAATCATCTTAAAGAAATTCCCTATGTGATGATGTCATAATGCCCAAATTCCTAGCCACATATCCCAGGAAGGATCATGGGGTCCAACCCCATAGAAATAAACCCATGTATCCACTTACTATGGGCCAGTAATAGTGCAAAATCTAACTAGTGTAGAAATAATTATCAATAAACATTTTTGTAATTATAGGATCGAATGAATATATCATAAGGTGGTTTTTCATGAAATTCAAATAACAGTCCACATACATATATTCAAACAAACCACACAATCTGGCACTACCTTGGTCACCTCAAGGGGTTATCCATTGCGTCAAGATAATTTCCATTCAAAGAAATATCATATCGATGAACCTTCTATCTCATGATAAACCAATGAGGTGTAATACGTAACTCAATAGGGTTTTTTTTTTGAAAAAACCATTTCAATGTTTCCAAATAGGCCTCATCTAGTTTTCAAACATCAAACCCTTTACAAGCAACCATAAAAAAGGGCATACCATTCCTCTTTCTTTAACCATCCATGGTACACTT
This sequence comes from Viscum album, assembly GCA_963277665.1. Taxonomy (NCBI): domain Eukaryota; kingdom Viridiplantae; phylum Streptophyta; class Magnoliopsida; order Santalales; family Viscaceae; genus Viscum; species Viscum album. The sequence continues at coordinate 1,287,389,100 of OY728133.1, forward strand.
ACCAAAACACTTTATGAAAAACATTTCCAACTAATAGAGATCCCATTTTTACAATACCCTATCCATTCAGCCTTTATGTTTCAAACGCACACCCAAACATTTCAAATTTTCCAAACATACCCTTACCTCAAATCGACAGTACTATAAATTTTTTTTTGAAATGTGAAAAGTTCTTGAAAAGGGCCCAAATGGGATTTCAACCATTTTAAGACACAATTGCATAGTTATCAAACACCAACATGTCATAAAACATTTATCTCAATTCAAGAAAATGCCTTATGTCACTTTTTAGACCATGAATCCATTTATCAAAAGTATATGGTGAGATAAGATATAGGTCCTTTTTAGAAAACCATGGTTCGAGAGAAGAGTAACTCCAAATATCATCATTATTTTGAGGCACATTCATGGGTGCACTACATGAATCCATGGATGTTCATACATCCAATGGAATAGCGCAAGTGGTCATCTACAAACCATTTTTAAGGAAACCACACACAAACACACACACCATATATTATCATAAATAAAATTTTTATCTAAAACAATAACTTTCATAAAACAAACCAAACCATAATAATAAACTTCCCAAAATTGATTATTTAATAAAAGACCACCCTACATGTCCAACATAACTATTTTGAAGGAAAATGACAATTATCCAAACCTAAAGGCAAGGCAGAAAGATGTGAAAAAATAGATAATCAATCAAAATTTTCTTTTAATAAAATATATCAATTCGAAAATGATACGATTAATTAAATATGACAATAATAAGGTTATGAAATATTTATTAAGGATTAAAAACTAAAACACAATCATGACATGGAATTATATTTAAAGAAAGGACAAATAGACACCTACCTCAAAGAGGAACATAGCCCTGACAAACACTATAGAACATAACGAATTAGGCGACGACCAATAAGAACAGGCCCACACTCGTATGCACATACATATATAAATATATATATATGTACATATATCCATAATCCAATTCACATATTCCCCACTCTATGAGGGAATTCATACATGGATGAAATATATATATATATATATATATATATATATATTATACACATACCTTAAGTATATGTGTCCCCCCTCTATCATTGACCAATATTAACTATAACAAGAAAAGGTTCCAAAACTAAGGTGGAAAAGACCAACGTACCTCAAATTAATTTACCAAGGACTCATATACACCATTAGACACTAGATTATATGGTAAAAGGCCATAAAACAAGAATAAGACCTCATCTTGGATGGCAGTGGCAGACCGAAAAAACCCGAAACACCTCACCTCTATTGGAAAACACTAAAAATCACACAAAAAGAACCAAATGAGCCTTAGGAACAACCTAACATCAAATAAAATAATTAAAAAATCAATTAACTCTAACCGTTGGGTTTTGCTGATCCATAGGGTGATGAAAAGGTTGGAGAAATTTTTTAGGTGAGGGAGAAAGCCATAAATGGATAAACCTGAGAGAATCCATGAACAAATCAGGTGGAATTGGCCTAAGGAGAGGGATCTGGAAGGGGGTTGTCATGCCTCACCATAGTGCGAGTTAGGTGCAAGTCATTCCCCAAAAAGGGTGTGCACAAGGGGGTGTGGACACTGGGAGATAATGTGTTGAATGGAGGGAGTTTCGAAGAGGAGGGCTTTTGGATGGGGAGGTAGGTGGAAGGCTGGTGGAGTGGTGGCCGAAGGGGGATAATGCGAGGGGAAAAAGATCAGGGGGAGGTGGAACGATCCATTTATAGGAAGAACGGGGTGACACCACAATGTTTTCTCTAAAAAAATTAAATAAAAACAAAATAATAATGTTATTATATATTTTGATAATAATAACAGTAGTAATATTAAAAAATCAAAATAATTCTAATAATAATAATAATAATATTTTTATTTATAATTTTTAATATTAATAATTATATTATTATAACAAAATCATAAATTTTCTTAATGATAATAATAATTCCAATAATATAATATTTTTATTCATTTAATTTTAAATCATATATAAATTAATATAAATTAAATAATAATTATATTGACCACAATTTTAAGAATTATTATATTATTAAAAATTATATAAAAATAAAAATAATATAATCTACAAAAAAATATTACTATCATTATTTTCATGTTTTAAATATTTACCCCAATTTATTCTCCTAAAATTATTAATTTTAAAAATTGGGCAACCATAACATCACTCGGGCCAAACGGATGGTTATCGCCAACCATACAGTTCCCATACCATAGTCTGAAACCCATAAATATTTTGAAACATCTAGATTTTCAAACTAGAAACCCAAACCAAACATTTTCTTAATGATGCAAGACTATGAGAAGAATAATATAAAATCACACCTGAGGTCGGGGTGTTATAATTATCTCGGCCACATACACGTTCTTCCCCTAGAAAGTCACAAAGCCAACAATTAAAACAACACAAGTTTATGCCTTGAAAGAAACCAATAGAAATTGAGATCCTCAAGGTGACCGTTCCCAATACACGTCACACCCGACCAATTCAAGAGAAACAAACTCTTGATATTTAGGGGAGATCATAGGAGGGTTCTCTCCACCAAAACAATTCACTAACCCAGAAACCTTGAAACCCAAACACACCGCCCCCAGAGGGGGAAACATGGGAACTCCCAAACTAAACCCTTTCAGCTTCTCCATAAGGACTAAAAAACAAACCTGATACATAAACCAGAAGCCTAATAAGAGACTACCCATCATCTTGGGGATGAGAAATTAACTCCACACCTCCATCACTGAATGAATTTAACTCTCACTGCAACTGAAGACTATGAAATTCCTATCCATAACTCAACCCACTTTCTTAATGCTAACTGGTCAAATCCACCACCGAGATTAAAACCATTACAGAGAAAACTAGCACACAAGAATATTAGGGCAGACGAATCCCTTACATTACCTAAACATGCTAGAGGAAAACCCATGGATATGAACTCGAACTAATAAAGGTCCCAGAAACATAGCCAATTATTTTCAGGAATCCAAACACCCACTAACGAACACAACTAAGATCAAACGCAAAATTAAAACATATTTGTTTATTCATAGGCCCAAGACCCTTCTAAGAAACTGAACGATTTACATCCCACACCACGATTAGATAAGGCTGCTTGGATTGCAGTAGATTGAGCTCATCACACCTCAAAAAAAAAGAATGTACTTTATATAGAAACAATAATAGAACATGGAAACATTGAAAATTTCATTCCCAAAGCCAAAAACATGATATAGAATATGGTTCCACACACCATTAGCAACTCCTAACTTTGCGTGAGATTCAGACAGAGACCTATGGCTGGGGCACTGATGGTTGATGAACCTAATCCCTCAAAGTTAGGTACTAGAATATCCCAACCAAAACTACTTCCTAAAACAAAACTTATTTCATATCGTTGCCTAAATACCTGAATGATCACAGGATAGCAGGACTTCAGAGGGATGAGACAAGATGGCAACAAATGACCAAACCATCCTCTCTAGTGGCATGAAAGAGAATGGTCTGGATAAGCACAAGCCAGAACTGACGAATTTGATTCTTCATAAATAATTTCATTTTTCCACCAATCTTTCCAGATGGGAAACCAAAACGAAAACCAACTACCCTTTAACCACACCCCAAACTCAAACGAAAAAGAGACATCCCATCTTTACTATTCCGGAACTGGACCCACAATTACTCTACAAAGGGTGAAAACCTTAACACCCTCGGGCGTTCCCCATAACCCAATGACACACTTTATCTCCTAAAACTACACAATTTCTTCTATAAGACTTATAATACCTCAATAAACAGGAAACACATTAAAAGAACTTGGAACTGGTCATAGATCATTAAAAAATATTGGAGACTTTGGGGGTCTCATACTCATAACAACATGAAAAACACCATTAAAATCCGCATCAACCCAAAATTCAATCAAATCAACATCATAAGCCAATGGAAGCATGCCCATGATCCAATCATATACAAACATAAGAAATAATAATTTTTCCAAAAAACCACCATTTAATTAAAATTTTAAAACTACCGAATGGAGACTTATGAACCATAACATGTGGGTTCATTAAATACTACATAAATCATTCATGGACAAGTGCCCCCACACATTGTCGGTACATACCCACTCCCATGTGATTCTCCATAAGGAGTTCAAAGGTTCAAAATTTTCTTTTCCTCATCTAATCCAAACACATACCAAGATTTTTCAATCGAAACTCTTCTTTTTTTAAAACCCAATTCATAAATTTTAACACCATTTGAAAGAAACCATTTTTCATTTCATAACCAGTTTAATTTTTAATACACACTCAAATTAACTGAAATCAATGAAAAAACACAACCAACTACTGACTATCAAAATGTGGAACAAGTGTTTATGCCTATCCTAACAACGTGGTGGTGAGCCATGCCCCAAAAAAGAAATAACAATAAGAGGACATTCATTGGGGTACTTGGACTCAACATGGATCAACACCCCTTGGAAGGGCGCATCATAACCCTATTTCCACCATTTTCATCCCTCAATGAAAAACCAAACCCATGAAAAAACTCAAACCCCAAAATACATGAGGTAACTCGAGGGTCGATGTGAGAAGGGGTTCAAGATGATCTTACCATACCTACCTCCCGAGTCCCAAAAATCCTAATCACCATCTACCAGACATCCCAAATAGCAGGAAATTGTTATGAAACAATTTTTTCAAGTACTAGCATGGGTTGATCCTGAAGCAGTCAGCCGAGCCATTCTGTGGCATGTCAATAAGGGCGTTCATGATCCCCTAGGGATGGCAACCAGTGTCGGGCATCAAAAATAAATTGTTTTGAAGGAATTTTACCATAAATAAAATACAAATAAATAGATAAAGACTGATAGTAAAAAATGAAAAATAGTAGTAGAAAGGAATTAAACTACACATAGCTTCATGCGACCTCCTAGGTCACCCCCCAAAACCAAATCAAGAACCCTGTGAGATTGATCCATCCCTAATGGAACATGAAAATGAAATAATATAGTAGAAATTAGAACCAAAATGATCAGCAGAAAATCATCATATAGTCCATACTATTCGTTTCCTGAAAATTCCATTTATTCTATTTTGAGATACATTTATAAAAATATATATTTCTATACATTCAATGCATTTTAAAAACAAAAAAGAAACATTATCCATTGACCTTATATTTTAAAACAAGGCATAAGAAAAAAAATAAAGAATTTAGCTTTCTTTTTAAAACATCCACCTAGAAATATTTTTAAACCCACCAAACATTCTCAGTGTTCCAAATAATACCCAAAACCGGGTACAAGGAATTAGGCTCTGCATGAAGTGGGAAACGACACTGGTAATACACTTGACGGGGAAATACGAGAAATCTTAGGACCTAAAAACAAGAATAGAACATACCAATACATGAGACTCATCCTAAAGGATTTCCCTACCCGATGAAATCATAACACTCAAATGCTCGGCCACCCTAACTAGGGAAAAACCGAGGGGTCAAACCCATTAAGAATAAACCCAAGTATCCACACGCTTTGGGATACTAATTGTGCACAATCAAACAAGTTTAGTAATCAATCTCGGTAAATAGCTTTTTTTATGAAAGGTTCCCATGTATATTTCCTAAGGGGGTGTTCTATGTAATTAAAACAGGAAGACATATTCATATAATCAAACAGACCACACAAACTCATGCCACCCCAACCACCTCATGGGTTTGTCCCTTGTATTTAAATAATTTCCATCAATGAAGTACCATAATGAGGACCCTTCCATCTCACGATTAACCAAGGTGGAAAATAAACTAACTCAAGAGGGGATTTCAAAAAAACCATTTGAAAGATGAGAAACAAGAATCATCTAGTTTTCACACATCAAACCCATTCCATGTAACCATACAAAGAGTTTCAAATGGACATTTATCTTTAACCATCAAAAGTTAATTTACCAAAACACTCAATGAAAAATATTTCGAACAAATAGAGATCATTTTTTTACTAAGAAATTTCTATTTAGCCTTTATGTTTCAAACACACACCCAAACATGTTACATTTTACAAATGGGTCCTTGTCTCGAATCCACTTTACTGAAAAATAGTTTAAAACATGAATAATGTCCAAAAATGTTCCAAAAGGTATTTCAACCATTTTATGAAACGATTGCCTAGTTATGAAAAAATATGTGTCATAAAACCTTTCATCAAATTTTTGAAAATTCGTTATGTCACCTTGTAAACCATTGAGACATTTATCCAAATTAGTGGGAGAGAAAGGATATTGTTCCTATTTAGAAGACCAAGGTTTGAGAGAATAATCACACCAAATGTCAATATCATTTTTAGGCCCATTGATGGGTACAAAACGTGCATCCATAGTTGTTCCCACAACTAATGGAATTGTACATGTTGCCTTTTCCGAACCATTTTTTAAGGAAACCACACACACACATAATTTATTAGCACCAATAATCATTTACACTAAAACCCCATGTTTCATAAAATCAACCAAACCAATTCAATCAAATTGAGAAAAAAAATTGTTTCCTTAAGAAAAAACCACCCACAATTTTTCAACATAACCATTTTGAAGGAAAATGACAATTATCCAAATCCAAATGCAAGGTATACAAATGGGCATAATCAGATAAACAATGAAAATTATATTTTTAATCAAATCTATCTACACAAAATTCTACGATTAATTAAATATAACTATAAAAAGGTTGAAAATATGTTTTAAGGAATAAATACTAAAACAAAAGCTTCAAAAGGAATTATATTTGACATAAGGGCATTAAGAAACCTACAGCATAGAGGAATCGGGCCATGCCAAACACTTTGGCACTTGACGAATTAGTTGGTGACCACTCAGAACTGACCCTCACCAACACACAGACACAAAATTATATATATATATATATATACATATTTCCCTAATCTAATGCATGTATTCCCCACTCCATGAGGGAATACATGCATGGAGGACATATATATATTATATATATACTTACCTAAAGTATTTGTGTGTGTACCCTCTTTCGTTGTCCAAAATTCAATATAACATCAAAAGGTACCCAAAATTATGGTGGCAAAGACCAACACACCTCTAATTAATTTACCAGGGATTCATATACATCATAAGACACTATATTGGATAGTTAGAATCCATAAAACAAGAATAAAACCTCACATCGGAAGGTCATGGAGAACCAATATAACCCAAAACACCTCACCTCATATAGAGAACACTGAAACTCACACAAAAAAACACTAGGGGCCATCTACAAAACCTAACATCAATAGAAACAATGAAATTAATCAGTTATCCCGAACCCTAGGGTTCAGTCAACCCATAGAATGATTAAAAGGCCAAATAAATGGTTGAAAGTGAATGAGAAAGCCTTACATGAATGAACCATATAGAATCTGTGAAGAACTCGAGGGGAAATGACCTTTGGGGAGGGAGTCTGATGGGGGTCGTCACACCTCACCATGGGAGGAGGATGGTGTGTGTCGCTCACCGAAAAGGGTGTGTGCAATGGGGTCAGGCCACAAGGAGATATCGTGCCGCAGGTTGGGAGGTGTGAGGAGGTTAGTGCTGGATGGGGATCTAGCTAGAAGGTTGGTGGAGGTAAGGCCAATGAGGTTCAGTGCGAGGGGCAGAAGACCATGAGGTGGGGGTGCGATCCATGGGGAGAAAGAAAGTGGAGACACCCCTTGTATTTTACCAACCTATAATTAAAAAAATAAAAATAAAAATAAAAACATAATATAAATGTTATAATAAATTTTGATAATGAAAATAGTAGTAATATTAATAATGACAATAATAATAATAATTGTAATAGTAATAATAATTTTATACTTATTATTTAATATTACTAAATATATAATCATTAAAACAATAATAGTTTTATTAATGATAATAATAATACCAATAATATAATAATTTCATTCATTTCATTCATTTCATTCATTTCATTTTAAATCATCATGAAATTAATAACAAATCAATAATAATTATATTAACCACAAATTTAATGACAAAAGTAAAATAAAAATTTATAATAATAATATTAATTTTATTATATACACAATAATATTACTATCATTTTCTTCATGTATAAAAAATTTACCCCATTTTATTCTCATAATTTTTTATTTTTTTAGAAAGTGAGAAACCATAAGGGAACCCAGGCCCACCACAGGGTTAGAACCAATCGAGCAGTGCCCACTCACCAGTATAAAACCCATCAATGGTATTGAACATCAAGATTTTCAAAATGGGACCCAACCCAAACATTGTCTCAACGATGTGAGACCGCCAGAAGAATAAAAAAATGAATGTCCGAGGTCAGGGTGTGACACATTCCTTGGCTGTTTGTGATGTTTGGCATGTGTGTATGAAACTTATGATTTATGTGACATGTGAAAAGGAATCGAAGCACAACTGAAATCCATAGTATCTTGTTTGGTGAACGAAAACTAATATGTTAGTTTATTTTATAGTGCCTAAGCCTAGTTTCTTCTAGCAGGATTGATTCTACAACACTTACTAAACATGTGATATGATCAGAGGCCACTTGACCTTAGTATAGAATCCCTTCTAGTGGCTTGTGAAAGAGAGATTTTTTTGTATTGTCTTATGATTTAGAGACCACTAGGCCTTGGGATGCAATCCCCTCTAGTGGATTGATCATGAAATCACGGTTAGTATTGGTTAGAGCAGATTATAACTAAGGTACATGGTTCCTAGAGTCACTCTATTTCTAGTAACCTATAAATATTTACCAAATTGATCTATTTTGTGATATGATACTTATTTTATATCGTGGTACCCATCGGTATATGGTGGACCTTTTCTATTTTTATGTTAATTTTTTTTTTCTTTTGGTAAATTGTTTTCTTAATTGTGTTTCATTAAACATGGTTTTCCCGAAATGTATTCTTGAAAACATATAAAGTGTTCTTATAAAAATTTGAACGTTAATTTATCTTATAAATGCATATAATGGACTATTTCATTAGTTTGGAATCTAACTTGAATTTGGCTCACACCCTACATAAACCTTTCAGGGTATGTAGACTTTGTTACTCATGACCGAGGTAAATACAAGAAGTATGGTGGTGTTGATGGTGGATCTAGTTTCTAGTGCTACACTTATTGAAGGTGTTAGTAGTGGTTGCTTGAAGGTGACGATCCTATTATGGCATGGAGGTTTTTTGGATTGTTTATTTGTTCCCATTTTGTGGAGGTATTCTGGTTTTGGTTAATTTTTAAGACATTGAATCTGAAAATTTCTGTATCATGTCTTGTTATGATTATTAAATTATCAATGATTATTATTTTTGTTTTTTTGGTTATATAAATGGGTGAAATTTTTCATAATGTGTACTCTTGAAACCTAGGCATGAGTTCCTAGCCTGTGGGGATCGGGAACACCCTTTCGGTCATTCCACGAGCTAGGTTTGGTGTCGGGATGGATGGTACCCTGACCTCGATTGTGAAAAAATTGGTATCAAAGAAGTTCATGTTCATTTTGGGACACCTAATTTAGAACATATGGAATCCATCTATTTTATTACATAACATTTCAATACATTTTAAAAATAAGGGATATTTAAAGTTTGTTGTCTTATAAACACGGCCCATTATACATGATAATATAAAACATTTTTCTTATCTATTTGTAATGTATCATCATATGATCTTCTTAAGAAAAATTATTTCATCTCATATCATGAGGAAATCAATCAATGGAAATAGTGAGAAGAAGGCCCAGTAAGGGTAGATAAGGGAAACAATTTACATTTGAACTTCATAAATATCAATATGAACATGATGAATAGCATAAATTCAGGATATAGAGGAATATAAAAACAATAACATCTCGAATCATAACATGAAAATTTGTGACAAATTTTAATTTACACATTTATAAGTATATAAATAAGGTCCATCCCCATTGTTGTCATAAAAATAACCATGTTTATTCACTAAGGTATCATAAAACATCTCTTCTCTAGAGATTAATTTATTTACACAATGCATTGGTGTGATATCTGGGTTAAACCTAAATATTTATTTATTTATTTGTGAGCCACATAGATCATAATCAATCATTTAATAATTAACCATTAGAGAATAAAATAAATTGGTTTCATAACAAAATCACGGTGTTTAAAAAAGTGCTTAAAACGTGATCATTATGACATTTATAACCCACATAAAGGGAATGATGGTTTTATGTATGTCAAATTCTTGAATCAAATATATAATTTTTATTTACTTATGAATACCTCTAAAAATTAATGAGTTTTCAGTATTAATATAATGAAATAAAATAATTCCCTAAGAAAATTAGAGAGATTATTAGACGGAAATTATGCAACCTAATAGGTATAAAACATGGTTTTATAAAACATTAAAAACAGAGAGGACACGGGTCCTACATTCATAAATGACATATAATAAAGTATAGGGACAAATTAAAATTTAAATTAGAATATATTATTGAAATTTAAACGACATACAACATAAAAGAGAACTTGAATAGGAAAGGGATGTTGGGAATTCCCTTACCATGAAGAGTATCTTCTAAAACTCTATGATTATGACCTTATGGGATTTAGAAGAGTATGGGATGATTCATTGAAAGGTATTAGTATCAGATATTTGAGTGTAATTATTTTTAAATGAATTGAAATGACGTATTGAGGTGTAAATATATAGGAAAATAGAGAGAGTTTTTTATTAATTTCAAAGGGCACCACATTAGAAGTATTTTCAATACCATGAGCTCTCCTATGGGATTTTCCAATGTTTTTGGCCACATGGGACACCTCATGTCATATTTTAATCGAAAATAGTTGAATTTAATTTTATTATACTCATTACATCATTATTAAATAGATATTATGTGATTAAATATATTGTAAAATCCAAATTGTATTTTTACTGTTCATCAAAAATTCAACTATTTTAGAAAAATACCAAAACTTCACCCTAACCATTTTTCGATGTTTATAATTAGAAAATGTCCTCAAATATATAAAAATAATTTTTTTTTTAAATTAAATAAAATAAATAAAATAGAAATACGTAATAAATAATTTCTAAAACACTTATTTAATTTTACTTTGATATAATTATATTACATTACCATTTAAGATGCCTAAATTATATTTATAATTCCTTAGGAGAAGTTACTATTCCATTGGTCACCTAACTATTTATAAGGGTAACATTACTATTCGAATGTTACTATTCTCCCAAAATTATATTGATCTTATCAGACTCTAATTATCTTACTGAAGATAGTCATGTATATCCACTTATCGAAAAGCATTTCAAAAAATAAATTATTTAGGAAACCATTATTTTTTTCTATTCATCAAAAAATACTATTCAATAAAAATTATTACCCATCAAATATTATTCATCAAATACTATTCACCAAAATATACTATTCATGAAAATATACTATTCAATAAAAACTATTCATAAAAAATACTATTCAGAAAATACTATTCATCAAATGTTTGAAACATCATAGAAAACTACTATAAATTTTCCTTAGATACATTTTGATATCTAAAGTTAAAAAATTAATGTTTATATTACCATTATAATTCATTAAGTATTATAAATCTCTGCTAAGTACAATTTGTTAATTCAAAAATCAGTTTATCAAATTTTTCTCAATTAAACATAATTTTTTTAAGAAAATATATTCTTAAAATTTAAATGATGAAATGAAACGTTAACTTATATAGAGGGAGTATAAAAAGTAACTATGTACTCATTACACAACCCCTTATAATAACTTCACATGACCTTAGAGTAAGGTTTGTTATGGTGATATAATCTTGAGGAAGCTTAGACAACATTTCTGCAGTTGTGATTTCTATCAACATGAACTTCTCTCATAGGAAATTTATTTTATGACTAACATGTTGAATATCATCTTGAGATTGGTCTTGAGTAAATCCAACTGACGATATATCTTGTAGAGGAAGCTGAAACTCAAATAATGGTCACGGTGCCGGAGAAGTCGTTGTCGCCGCATACGTACGACAAAAACATTCCCTTTTGTCATTTAGTAAAACGCTTCGTATATAAAAGATTCATTTTGGATAAAAGTAAAATTTAAAGGGGTTTACGCACCGTATAAAAGAAGGTTGCGTATAAAACAAAATATGCCTCAATGAAAGGAGATTGAGATGAAGTCCCATACCTCGGGTCCGACTTGACTCGATCATTCTTTAATGTCCTGAATAATAAACATGAGTTAATTTCTAATTTCATAAGTACCCTTTTCGAGTTAATTATTCCTTTTATATCACTTATTACCATGTCATGAACACTATGTAATTATTTAAGATAATAACGGTCGTTTTAACGATCATTGGTACTTGAGTAAAAAATAAACTCTTTATAATTACAAGATGTTCATGTATCCATTATATCCAGAGTTATACTCATGATTTAGATATCATATATATCATATATATCCAGCATATACATTCATTTTTAATATTACATAACATTTAGAGGTACGAAATGAAATGCACCGCTCATGGAGACGGTAAGCCGTACGTACGCATGAACGCTACATTCATTTCTATTTAGTATTTTATGGAGTAGAATCATAATGATATAAAGTTTTATTACAATTCCAGTATAATATCAAATATAATAACATTAATTCCATCCTTTATACATCTCACATATGGCATTAACGAATCAAATCACTTTGAGGGGGCGGTAGTCCACACTTCCTAAAATGAAGATATCACGTTTACCCAAAATGGAAAACATAAAGGTATGACATAAATGAAAAATAAAGAAGCTTAAGGAAAACATAAAAATATTTTATATCATATATAAATATATTGACATCTTAATTTCCAACTTTGAAGGTGTTATAAGAATATTGAACAATCATCGTTTCGTGAGGTAGAAATTCGCAATCCACAGAAACAGTAATCTCTTTAACCATTAGATGTAGGTGTGTGTAACTGTAGTTAGAATCCTTCATATAACAACATCCTAGTATATGGAAGATACTGGTTTTGTTACAAAATAAATGAATAAAAAGAGTTTAGGGGGTTGGAGAAGAAAAATAAAAAAAAGAACACAAGTGAAGACATTACCTTAAAATCGGATAACTCCCTTTGGTTTGAACCAAAAGGGTTTCTTTAAGAGCTTCCTGCCTAATGTAAGGCTTCTAGGATGAGGAGAGGGATGTTTAGAGACACAATGATCAGATATTGGCCGTGAAAAATTCTTGAGAGGTGTGGGTAAGGAGGTATAGGTGGGGGCCTTTTATAAGAGGAGAGGAGGGGAAATCTTGGAATGGTATAAAATGATACTTTATTTTCAAATGAGTTTCGGATTATAAAGGTCCCAAATTAATTTATTTAGAGGATAAGGTGATAAGGGTTCAAAATCCACCCATCCAATAGTTTTTTTACAAGTGTAGGTCATAGATTTTACATTATCTTTTCATTTTATTTAAATCGTTAAATAATGAGGTAATCGCTGCATCATCATGATGTCATAAATAATTTAATTTATTTAATGTCTAAAATTATAAAAAAATACTATGATGTAGGAAATATTTTTATCTTTTCAATGAATATTTATAGTCAAAAATCTGACTTCTATAACCCAATGTAAAAATCGTTTCAGTAAAACAATACAGGTTTGTGTCATTTTTACTTTTGCTTTAAATAAAAGGCATTAATGTCATTATCTTACCCAAGTGGCTCCATGGGGTCTCAAAAATAGACCCATGGGTTGTATTGGTAGTAAATGACTCATCAAATAATGTTAGGAAAAGTTTCATGTTATTTTCATTTTATCATAATATCATTTTTACCTTAAACTACACTAAGTACCTCTAATCACGATTAAAAACATAAAAGTTACTATTCACCAAAAAAATTATTTTAATCCCATTGAACCTAATTTTAATTCCTAATGAAAACCATGTATATCTGATTTTTGAAATTTAAAACACAGAGGTGGTAAAATTCCATTTAAACGAAAAATCAGTTTTTTCAGTACCACTTAGTTGTTTCACTATTCATCAAAAATTGAAGTTTTTCAGAAAAATACCAAAACTTCACCATAAGCTATATTTGATATTCAAAATTAAAAAATGATGTCTATTTTAAAAAATTCAAAACATTTATGTTACATAAATTAATTTAATAATTAATTCCCGCTGTCATGAAAAAAAGGGTGTTTTTATGAAACAATATATATCAAAAGATTGACATTAGTTTAAGTCCAATTTCAAAGTGAAATTAATTTCAATGACCACTATTGGATTAAATGGTAAAAATATATTCTAATTTCACCTTAAAAGAAAATAAAAATATAATCTAATCATTTAAATAAATTATATTAAAAAGTGGATTTAAATTAAAATACATCATTTTTCACTATTCATTAAAAAATTAACTTTATCGGAAAAATACGGAAAATTTACACAAAGTAAATTTTGATGTCGCTATTCAAAAGAAGAGTTTTATTTGGTCCCATATAATGTATAAGAGTGACTAAAACAATATTTAAATAGGGTTCTCCATCAAAAGGCGATAGTTCGACCTTTTAGTGAATATTAGAGTATCTATGCCAAAAATTGAATTCTTTTCTTATTTTAAGCCTTTATATTTTATTGGATAAATGTAAAAACATTTAAAAAACATATATAATCATATTTTAGTTATTTCTATTCATTCCTGCAATACAAAGGCTATGTGTTAACTACCATTTAAAAAAATATTATTATATTACTAGTGTGCAACATAAGATTTCAAAGAAACTCGTTGTTGTGTATTGGGCACGCTATCGAACATAGAAACCCCTTTAAAGTAAATTTAATATTTAATTAGAAAATATTAATAAATATGAAAATTTATTATTCTTTATTTACCTGGGATGTTACATGCTTCCCCCCTTTAGAAAATTGCATCCCCACAATTTATTTACTTATCGAATAAGTGGAGGTATTTAACCCTCATTGTATTTTCAGATTCCCATTTTGCCTATTCACTCATGTGCTTCTTCCACAAAACCTTTACTTGATGAATCACCTTATTCCGCAACACTTTTTCCTTGTGGTCAAGAATCTGGACTGGTTGTTCCTCATAAGATAGATTCTCCTCCACCTGAAGCACCTCTAGACTCAAAACATGAGACGGATCTAGCATGTACTTCCTTAACATTGAAACATGAAAAACATTGTGTGCCTGAGATAAACTCGGAGGTAAAGCCACTCGGTATGCAACTGATCCAACTCTCTCCTAAATTTTATATGGTCCAATGAACCTTGGACTCATCGTTCCTTTCTTACCAAATCACATTAAACTTTTCCATGGTGATACATTGAGAAAAACACGATCACCTTCCTCAAAAAAAAGATCCTTCCTCCTGTTGTCCGCATAACTCTACTGCCTGCTCTGAGCTGTTCTCATGTGTCTCTGTATCAGATGAACTTTTTCTGCCAACTATTCTACCAATTTTGGTCCCATCAACTTCCTTTCACCCAATTCATCCCAGAATGTTATAGTTCAACAACACTTCCCATATAACGCCTCAAATGGTGCCATCTGTATACTGGAATAAAAACTGTTATTATAAGAAAACTCATGCAAAGAAAGATGTTGGTCCAAAATTCCCTGATAATCCATAGAACAAGCATGTAGAATTTCCTTTAATGTCTGAATCGTTCGTTCTGACTGCCCATCTAATTGAGGATGAAAAGCTGTACTAAAATTTTACTCAGTACCCAACGACTTCTGAAGTCCTTTCCGAAAGATAGAAGTGAACTTTGGATCACGGTCAGATACAATGGAGAGATAAACTCCATGTAACCTGACTATCTCGTTAATATAAAAACGGGAAAGTTGATCTTGGTAATGTTATCTCGTATAACAAAGAAAATTAGCAGATTTAGTCAAGCGATCAACAATAACCCAGATTGCATTATTATCTTGATGTGTCTTCAGCAATACCACAACAAAGTCCATGGATATATTCTCCCATTTCCACTCTGGAACTGGTAAAGGATGAAGCATCCCTTTCGGAAACTGCCACTCTACTTTAACTTGTTGACAAGTCAAACACTTCACTGTAAAATCAGTAATATCTCTTTTCATTCCGTCCCACTAGTGATACTCTTGAAGATCTCTATACATCTTAGTACTGCCTGGATGAACTGAAAACGGAGAACTATGAGTTTCACATAACAACTCTCTTTTCAACTTTGAATCACAAGGCACACACAATCTCTTCCAAAATCTCAAAACACAATCATTATCAATGTTGAATTTAGGCAACTTACCCTTCTAAACCAGCTCTACCTTTTTCTGCAACTCGCTGTCTTGCTTCTGTGCTTTCTTAATTCTGTCTGAAAAAGAAGATTTCAATGATACATGAAACAAAATAGAAGAACATCCTGCACCAATAACTTCAATGCCAAAGTTCATCAATTCATTAACCAAAGGATCACATTCCGAACACAACATTGTTAATAAAGCATTACTTTTTCGACTCAAAGCATCAGCCACTTGATTTTATTTTCCCGGATGGTAATGAATTTTACAATCATAATCCTTGATTAATTATAGCCATCTCCTATGTCTCATGTTCAATTCTTTCTGAGTGAATATATACATCAGACTTTTGTGATTGGTATATATTTCACACTTTACTCCATACAAAAGATGCCTCCAAATATTTAAAGGAAAAAACAACAGCAGCTAATTCCAAATCATGTGTATGGTAATTTACCTCATGAGTTTTCCACTAACGTGAATTATAAGCAGTTACATGATAATTCTGCATTTGGACACGACCAAGTCCTTTCAATGAAGAATCATTGTAGATAACAAACTCACCATTCCTGGAAGGTAGTGCCAAAACTGGAGCATTCACCAATCTTCTTTCAGTTCCTAAAAATAATCATCACATTCTTTTGTCCAGATAAACTTAACACCCTTCCGAGTTAGCTTTGTCATTGGACTAGATAACCGTGAAAAATTTCTAACAAACCTTCGGTAATAGCAAGACAAACCGAGTATGCTACAAATATCAGTTACATTTGTGGGTCTTGGTCATTCTTCAACAACCGTTGTTTTTGCAAGATCATCAGTTCTTCCATCTTTAGAAACAATATGACCAAGGAAATAAATTTGCTGCAACCAAAACTCACACTTTCTAAATTTCCCATACAATTTCTTTTCTTTTAAGGTCTGTAAAATAACCCTTAAATGTCTTTCATGCTCCTATTGACTTTTAGAAAACACCAAAATATCATTAATGAAAACAACCACAAACTTATCCAAGAACTCATGGAAAATTCATTTCATAAGGTCCATGAATACAGTAGGTGCATTTCTTTGCCCAAAAGGCATTACTACAAATTCATAATGGCCATATCTTGTACTAAATGCATTCTTCAGAATATCTGCTTCCTTTACCTGCAACTGATGGTACCCCGATCTGAGGTCAATCATTGAAAAATACTGAGTTCCCTGGAGGTGTTCAGACATATCATCGATATGAGGCAAAGGATATTTTTTCTTAACAGTGATGTTATTAAAGGCTCTATAATCAATGAAAAGTCTCATTGAACCATATTTCTTTTTATCAAATAAAACAAGAGCACCCCAGGGTGATGTGCTAGGTCGAATGAAACCTTTCTCTAATAAATCTTGCAATTTCTCCTTCAACTCTAAAAGTTCAATTTGAGCCATTCGATAAGGGGGTTTTGAAATTGGATTAGCATCGGGAACAAAGTCAACAGTAAATTCAACCTCCCGATCTGGCATTATTCCAGGAAACTCATCAGGAAAAACACCAGGATACTCATTTACCACTGGCACATCATTAATCTGAATACTTCCCTTGTTTTCAGCAATATGTGCAAGGTAACATTCATTTCCATCTTTTACATGTTTCTCAGCCTCTTGATATGTTATCAACAGTAAGGGTTCATTCTTGTACACAAACTGAAAGTCTTTATAAAAAGAACTTCTTTAGATCTACAATCAATCTTAGCATGGTAAATAAAGAGCCAGTCCATACCCATGATAACATCAAACTCTACTAGAGGTAAAATGATAAGGTTTTCAAGTAGGTTGTTTCCACAGATAAGGGTAGGAAGATTATTATAAATTAATTTTACCTCAACATTTCCCCCCAGGTGTTTTTACCACAAGTTCAGGAGTCATTTCTTGAGATGGTATTCCCATTTTACTAGAAAAGTTTGCAGAGAGGAAAGAATGTGTAGACCCCGAATCAAACGACACACTGGAATAATCTAAATAAACAAACAAGGTACCTGATACCACTTCATTTTATGGCCCAACATCTGTGAAGTAGTTTCAAAGGATTTCACCACCCCTTCAGCTTGTAGTCTAACTGCTTCCCATCACTCGAGATCTTTTTCGGACACTCGTTTGCATAGTGACCCATCTCATTGTACATGAAACATTTCACTAAATGTAAATCAAATTTGGTCTTACCATCACCATGATCTTTCTCAATGCAATCACGAGCCTTATGTCCCATATTACCGCATCGGTAGCACTTTCTATAATTCTGAAGACATTCCCCAGCATGCCTTTTACCACATTTATCACAAACTAGAAACTTAGTTTTCATACCGTCAGACCTTTTTGAAGAATTATTTCCTTTCTCCTGCCACCACGGTCTCTTCTTCTACTGTTTGTTATAGAACACTTGATCAACGGGAAACTCCATTTCCACCTTCTCAGCACATCGAACAAGCTTTTCATAACTCTTGAACTCGCGAGAACCTAAATCCATTCGATATTTTGGCTTTAATCCTGAGTAAAAACGATTGATTTTTCTATCAAGGTCTCGGATAAAATATAGAGCATACCTTGCAAATCGAGTGAACCTCTCTTCATAAGCATCCACTGAGTCGCTCTCTTGCCTCAATTCCAAGAATTATTTTTCTATCCGAAGTCGAATAGCCTTAGGAAAATAATTCTCAAGAAACATACCTTTGAATTCATCACAGTCGAGAGAATCAATCTCATCACCATCCCTGATATTTTTAACCATCAACCACCACTGATCTTCTTCACCCTCCAAACAGTAAATAGAAAGACTAACCTTTTTACTGACTGAGCACCCCATGACATTGAAAATCTTCTTCAGTTCTTTAATCCATCGTTCAGATAGCACATGGTCAGATGATCCTCTGAATGATGGGGGATTTTTCCACATGAAATTTTCCTCCACTGACATGTTTCTCTTCAGTTAATCTGGATGATCTCGTGCATGGATACCACCACTATTTATCGCTTGAGTCAACTACGCCATTACTACAAAAAACTGTTCAGTTCCAATTCCGACCATCTCTTGATGCTGATTCGGAAGTTTATTTCCTTCTGTATGCCTTCCTAGCACTGCTTCCCTATTTCCTCTGCGGAAAACCATTCTGAACAAACATGTCTTAGATGAAGCAACTTGGTAATCTTAAAATTCTATATCATTTCAATTTGACCATAAAAAAAATATTTTTGGATAATCATTTAGAATAATTCTAACTTCTAATGTTATCTAAACCGACCTTTGATACCAAATATAAGGCCCTGGCCTTAAACATTACTTAATCTTGAGATATTTTAAGAATACACCTTGAGGATCTTTTCAGGTTTAGAGTTTTAGAGAATTAGATCACAAAACATGCATTACATCCCACATTCAAACAAATTGGTTACATAAAATATAGTATTCATTTTTCCCATCAACGGAAACATATTTAAAATAAAACATGGATCTTTTCTTGACACTTCCTTGACACTATCATCATATCATGTACCTTTCCCTTGACCTGTGAAAAACATTTCAAAAATGTGGGATGAGCATAAAATGCTCAGTAAGGGATATAAAAGTACGAAATGAAAACTATAGTCCATGTATGAAATCATACTTTAGTCATAAAACATAATCATTTTAACATACCTCATTAAATCATGAATAAATCATATAAATCATAAGACATAAAGGTAAATTGAGGCATTCATAACATTCTTACGTAGGGAGTAACCCTCTTCGTTATGTTTGGAATACCCATCACAGTATATTCCCTAAATCTCTTCGGAGAAACCTTAAATTTTAACTCCTTCATGTTACACAATGCATTGGAGAGATATATCAGGCTCACCCTCCCTTAGTTTATCACGAAACCACCCGTCTTCATAACAATTCCCAAGAACCATAACATAATCGTATCACATAAAACATGAATAAAGAAAACATAAAATTTCCACATTTCAATCAAAAGATATCAACACAACACATTGATATAATAAAAAAATTTTGAAAATCATTTTCTATACCAAAATAAATGAAAATTAAAACATAGTATTTTTTTTCATTTTTAAAAAAAATGTTATGGCTTGTAGAGGAAGCCGAAACTCAAATAATGGTCACGGCAGTGGATAAGTCGTTGTCGCTGCATACGTACGACAAAAACATTCCCTTTTGTCATTTAGTAAAACGCTTCGTATAAAAAATAATCCTTTTGGATACAAGTAAAGGTCAAAGGGGTTTATACACCATATAAAAGAAGTTTCTGTATAAAACAAAATATGCCTTAATGAAAGGAGATTGAGACGACGTCCCATACCTCGGGTTCGACTTGACTCGATCGTTCTTTAATGTCCTGAATAATAAAATTGAGTTAATTTCAAATTTCTTAAGAACCATTTTCAAGTTCATTATTTCTTTTATATCACTAATTACCATGTCATGAACACTATGTAATTATTTAAGTTAATAACAGTCGTTTAAACGATCATTGGTACTTGAGCCAAAAATAAACTCTTTATAATTACACATTGTTCATGTATCCATTATATCAAGATTTTTACTCATAATTTAGATATCATATATATCATATATATCCAGTATATACATGCATTTATAATATTAAATAACATTTAGAGGTATTAAGTGAAATGCACCGCTCATAGAGACGGTAAGTCGTACGTACGCATGAACGCTAATTTCATTTCTATTTCGTATTTTATGGAATGGAATCATAATTATATAAAGGTATATTATAATTCCATTATAATATCATATATAATATCATTAATTCCATCCTTTATACGTCCCACATATGGAATTAACGAATCAAATCACTTTGAGGGGGTGGTAGTCCGCACTTCCTAAAATGAAGATATTGCGTTTACCCATAATGGAAACCATAAAGGTATGACATAAATGAAAATTACAGAATCTTAAGGAGAAAATAAAAATATTTTATATCATATGTAAATATAGTGACATATTAATGGCCACCTTTGAAGGTGTTATAAGAATATTGAACAATCGTCGTTTCGTGAGGCAGAAATTCGCCATCCACGGAAACAGTATGCTCTTTAACCATTAGATGTAGGTGTGTTTAAGTGTAACTCAGATACTTATTATAATAAAATCCTTGTATATAGAAGATACTGGTGTTGTTACAAAAGAAATGAATGAAAAGTGTTTAGGGGTTTGGAGAAGAAAAATAAAAAAAAGGACCCAAGTGAAGACATTACCTTAAAATCGGGTAACTCTCTTTGGTTTGAACCAAAATGGTTTCATGAAGAGCTTAATGCTTAAGGTAATGCTTCTAGGATAAGGAGAGGGATGTGGAGAGACAAAATGATCAGACCTTGGCCGAGCCAAATGCTTGAGAGTTGTGGGTAAGGAGGTAGAGGTGGGGGCCTTTTATAAGAGGAGAGGAGGGGCACTCTTGGAAAGGTATAAAGTGTTACTTTATTTTCAAATGATTTTAGGATTTTAAAGGTCCCAAATTGATGTATTTCGTGGATAAGGTGATAAGGGTTCAAAATAAATCCATCCAATATGTTTTTGACATGTGTAGGTCTTAGATTTTACATTATCTTTTCATTTTATTTAAATCGTTAAATAATGAGCTAATCGCTGCATCATCATGATGTTATAAATAATTTAATTTATATAATGTCTAAAAATTATAAAAAAAATAATATGATGTAGGAAATATTTTTATATTTCCAATGACTATTTATAGTAAAAAATATAACTTGAATAACCCCATGTAAAAATCGTTTTAGTAAAACAATACATGTTTGTGTCATTTTTACTTTTACCCTAAATAAAAGGCATTAATGTAATTATCTTACCCATGTGGCTCCATGGGGTCCCAAAAATCGACCCATGGGTTGTCTTGGTTGGCCATGACTCATACAATAGGGTTAGAAAATGTTTCAAGTTATTTTCATTTTATCATAATATCATTTTTACCTTAAACTACACTAATTACCTCTAATTGCGATTAAAAACATAAAAGTTACTATTCACCAAAAAAAAATTTAATCCCATTGAACCACATTTTACATCCTAATGACAACCATGTATTTCAGATTTTTGAAATTCAAAATACAAAGGTGGTAAAATTCCATTTAAACGAAAAATCAGTTTTTTAAGTACCAATTATTGGTTTCACTATTCATCAAAAATTGAAGTTTTTCCGAAAAATACCAAAACATCACCCTAAGATATATTTGATATTCCAAATTCAAAAATAATGCCTATTTTAGGAAATTCAATACATTTAAGTTACTTAAATTAATTTAAAAATTAATTCCTGCTTTCATGACAAAATGCATGTTTTTATGAAACAATATATATCAAAAGATTGACATTAGTTGAAGTCCAATTTCAAAGTGAAATTAATTTCAATGACCACTATTGGATTAAATTGTAAAAATATATTCCAATTTCACTTTAAAACCAAATCAAATGATAATATATTCATGTAAATAAATTATATTAAAAAGAGGTTTTAAATTAAAATACAACATTTTTCACTATTCATTAAAAAATGAACTTTATCAGAAAAATACCAAAAAATTACACAAAGTAAATTTTCATGTCCCGATTCTAGAGAAGAGTTTTATTTGTTCCAATAGAATGTATAAGAGTGAAAAAAAATATATTTAATGAGGGTTCTCCATCAAAAGGTGATAGTTCGACCTTTTAGTGAATATTAGAGTATCTATGCTAAAAATTGAATTTTTTTCTTATTTTAAGTCTTTATCTTTTATTGGATAAATGTAAAAACATTTAAAAAACATATATAATCATATTGTTGTTATTTGTATTCATTCTTGCGAATACAACGGCTAAGTGTTAACTACCATTTAAAAAAAATTATATTACAAGTGTGCAACGTAAGATTTCAAAGAAACTCGTTATTGCGTATCGGGAACGCTATCGAACATAACATCAACTTTAAAGAAAAATTAATATTTAATTCTCAAATATTAATAAATATGAAAATGTATTATTCTATATTTACCTGGGATGCTATAGTTACCGCCAACCGTGTGGTGCCCGTGAACCTGTCAAACCCCATCAAAATTATTCAAAATAAAACAATTTACACCATCTCTCATCCTACACATTGAAAAGGCTAAATGAAGATAAGAAATAAGAAAATAAAATATTTATTAATGGTTGGGGTGTGAAAATTCTCCCCATCACAAATCATTCTACCCCCATAAATTCACCAAGACAATAGCTAATAGAACATTATTTCATGCCTAGATAAAGAAAAAGGAAACCGAGAACCATAGGCTGACCATTCCCAAAACACATCAAACCCAACCCTTTCTGTAAAAACCACCACATGAGATTGAGTGGAGAATATGGGAGGGTTTACCCCCCACAAGAATATACTAACACAAAAACCATGAAAACCAAACACTCCACACCTAAAGTGGGAAATGGAGGAACTCCCAAAACAAACTCATTCAATTTATCCGCATGTTATGAACAACAACGTAATGAATTAAACAAAAATATTGATACGAAACGAGCCAACAACCTATGGATGATAAATTAACTCAACACATCCCTCACCAACCGAATAAAATGATGAATTCAACTGAATACTAGGTAAATATTAGGCCAAAATCAACCCATATTCTCAATGCTAATAGAACAACTCCAACACATGGGTTAAATCCATTACATGGAAAACTGGCACACCCGAACACTAAGATAGAGGAATCCCCTACAAAATCAAAACAAACTAGAGGAATACCCACAAATAGGAGCCCGAACTATGAAATGTCCTAGAAACACTTCCGATTTATTTCATGAAACCATACATCCATCTAATGGACACTACTGATATGGAATTCAAAATCAAAATTGGTCCATTTATTCACTGGCCCAACGTCCTTCAGGGAATTAGAATTATTTAGTAACTACACTAAGAGTAGATAACTTTTCCTAGATTGTGGTATAATGATCTCATCACAAAACCACAAGAAGGAATGTCACACTATGGTGAAAAATCTATAACAATGAAAAATTTAATATTTCCAACCAAAAGATGAAATAATGATCGGGACCGAGGTTCCACACACCCTCAGAAACTCTTGACTGTGTGAGAGGTTTACCCTGTGACCTATGGCTGGTGTTCGGATGGATGAAGCCTCTCCTGCCTCATAGTCAGGAATTTTCATCATCTGGTCCCCAACTAGTTCTTCTTCTCAATGATTAAAATGTCAAAAATGTTGTTAGATTTTAAAAGGGACGAAACATGAAGGAGAAAAATGACTGAACAATACATAAGAGTGGAATACAAGAGAATGTTCTGACAAACTAATAGTTGGCACCAAGGAGGATAACTTATTGTAGAAAGGATCCTTCTTCTTTCACTCTATTCGAGATAGGGAAACATAATGATATTTGACCACTATTAAACACACCACAAACCTCAATTATGGTTGCACATCCAACATCCAATTTTCCCAAAAATAGACCATTAAACAAAAACAAGAAAAAAAAAACTCTAACAACCCCAGGGGTTACAATACCCAAATGACACACTCTTTTTCCACAAAACACATAACTAACTCTAAATGACCCATATTGCCTCAATAAATAGGCAACACATGAAATGTATTAGGAGCTTTGAATTACGCATTGACAGCCTTGGGGGACATTCTAGGTGGCACACCCTGGACCACAAGAGAAACACAGACCCAAACCAACTTCAAGCACAAAACACAATCAAATAAAATACACTGAGATCAAAATATCAATCTGGGAAGCCAAAACAAACTCAAGAATGAAAATAAAAACCCTTTCATAAATACCATTTCATATAAATTTTCAAAATCTCAACTTTTCTAAATCACATTCAAAATACTAGAACAAAACTTTTAAATGAAGTAAAATTCCCAAAATTCATTACCCTTTTTATTTTAAAAACACACATGTGGTCCCTTATGAACTATAAAATGTGAATTCATCAAATTATACTTAAATAATTCACAAACAAGTTCTCCCACACACTCTCCATAAATATCCACACACATGTTACCCTCTATAAGGACTGTCATGTTTCAAGAATAACTTTTCCTTATCAAATCCAAGCACATTAAAAATTTTCCAAATCGAAACAGTTTCTAGTTAAAAACAAACTTCACTAATTTCAAAACAATTTGAAATAAATCCATTTTCCATTTTCAATATACATTCATTTTTATCATACACTCACGTTAACAAAAAGAAAAAAAGAATCACAACCAAAAAAAATCACTGGAATGAGGAACTAGTGTCTGTTCTTAACATGGTTACATTGTAGTTGAACGTGCCCCAGGTAAGGGATAACACTAAGTGGGCCATGAACTAGGAACATGGATTCCACATGGGTCGCCACCCCACGTGAGCCAACAACATAACCCGATTCCCCTCCATTGTTATCCCTCAATTCAAAACAAAACAAGATAGATGACTCAAACCTCTGACTACCCCTAGAGACTGAAGATCAATTCCAGTAAGTGTTTTTGATGATTTTCCCAAACCTACCTCATAAGTCACGACAGTACTAATCTCATTCTAACAAAAAACTAAAAATATTAAGGGGATCCTTCGATACCTTTTTTTCACAAACCATCCTGGGTTGACCTGGAATTGGTCACTCGATTCAATACACAACATGTCCTGAGGGTCTTTCCCAATCCCATGGGATGGAAACTAGTGTCAGGCATCAAAACATATAGGAGGTAACGATTTATTTCAAAAGAAATAAATTAGAACTAGATTGATATATGTAGAAAATACGAAATTATAAGACTATCTGGGGAAGATTGCTCGGTCAATTACCATTATAGTCTAGGGTAGTTAAGGACTCTCTGAGGAAGATCACATAGTCTAACCCTCATATATCCCCAAGGTCTAGAAGCTCTCTAAGGAAGCTCGCTCGGTCAATTCATCTTATAGTCTCAGGTCTATCACAGACTCTCTAAGGAAGCTTTCTCAGTCAATTCCTTCTCTAGCCTGGAAAGGTTTTAAAGAAATTCAAATAATTTAAAGACTCTATGAGGAATCTCACTCGGTCTACCCTCCTATATTCTATAATATCCAAGACTCTCTGGAAATCTCACTCGGTATATCCCCTATAGTCTATAATGTCCAACACTCTCTGAGGAAGCTCACTCGGTCTACCCTCCTATATTCTATAATATCAAAGACTCTGTGGGAAGCTCACTCGGTCTGCCCCTTATAATATATCGCACCAGGTTCTCACGGTCCCATGCTAGTTAGTGTATAATACTTCTATAAGGCCAGATTACACCTACAGAGCTACATGGCTAACTAGTCTACAACAAAACAAGCAGTTCAAGAATATCATTCCATCCTACAGTCACAAGGTATGGAAAACAGGTATAACGGCCAAAGGCTAACAAGACCCAAAAGTTTCAACAAGAAAAAAGGAATGGGGAAAATATCCAAGAATATAAAATATCCTCGTACATGATCAAATTACCTTTACAAAAGCATTCAAGCATGGAAGGAAAACAACAGGGTCAAAAAGGTAAAGACACAACACCCTGTTCACTGGTATTGGTTGGTTTAGCATATAAAATTCAATGAATTTAAAAGGTAAGGCACAGAGCATTGGGTGGTTGCCTACTGGGATTAGTCTCACATGTTATTTGGGTCATGATTTTGGGCCCAAGCAGACTATTTTGTTGCAGGTATAGACAAGGGAAAGCACCCTTTGACTTTTGGTACTTGAATGCTTTGAAGCAGGAGAGCATGGACCAAGCTAGGGCTTGCGATGCTGAGGAGTTGCTTGTTTTCTTTTCTTTTTTACCTTGTATTAGTATTTTTTCAGCATTGTGACTTTTTGGCTGCTTTCCTAGACATATGTATCATTCATAATTTCATATATACATGTGTGCTCGAGTTGTTTATTTTTTTAGTCTTCCGCTGTTTATTGTTGTTGGACATTTACTGCTCCCGCTATTGTATGCTTGTTTACATCCACTGTGTACTCTGCCAATGAGGGCATAGTTTCCCCACTATCACACCCATGACCCTCACCTCTAGTCGGCATCCTCTGGCATTTGAGGAAATTCGCTTGAGGCCATGTGACCAAATGGGTACGGGGAGCCTCTGGGTGGCTTCCGGAACTGGGACATTACACGACCATGTGAGATCATGGTGGAGGCGGTGTAGGGGTTTTCGGGCCATGTTGAAAGTTGGAAGGATAGACCGAGTCACGAGTAGGTGTTTACACTAGGGGAGTTAGGTCACATGGAAAAGGTCCATACAGATGGAGGTGGGAACACTATGAGGGAGTAGGGTTACCGAACAGGGAGCATGCCGGAACGGGAGACGAGGGATCCAAGATTGTGGCTACACTACACAAGAATGCTGGGGAGGGGGTGTTAATTGCATGTAGAGAGAGGAAGAATGGGGGGGGGGTTCAGTATGTAGGGAAAACATTATGGGAGAAGGCCAGGGGGAGAACCAATGGAGTGAAGTAGGACTGTCTTGGGGAGGTCATGTGTGCACAGGGAAGGGGGGGTGTTGCACTTTGTGGGAGAATAAGAGGAGGGGTGAGGTACCCATATGTTATAAATTCTACATTTTAATGGATAAAAACAACTGCAGCAAAAACCATAATAATAATTACTGTATTCATTTCATTTTAAATAATATTCATATGAATAACAATTTAATAATAATTTTATTAATAATAATTTTAATATTAAAAATATCAGTAATTTTGTGTAATCAAAATAATATTATTATCTACATAATATTATTTGTTTTATGTTTTAAACATTTTCCATAATTTATTCACATAAAATATTATTATTCTTGGTAATGGGAAACTGTAGGGGCACTCAGGCCAGCCAAACGGTTACCGCCAACCATGTGGTGCTTGTCCACTTGTCCGAAAGGCATCAAAATTATTCCACATCAAAAAAATTAGGCCAACACTCAACCCAAACATTTATAAAGATAAATAATTCAAAAAAATAATAAAATAATATCAATTTTAACGGTTGGGGTGTGAAAAATCTGTCACTTCCCATATAGAGCATCATATGGTTCCATTTGAATGCTTATGTGGAATCAGTTTTTGTATGTGAACTCAAAAATTGGGAAATGTTGATTCTATCCACCTTTAAATTATATTGATCATGTTCCCATCATTTCCTTGAGTGTTTGAATATTCCTTTCAGATTGGCCATTAGTTTAGGGGTGATAGATTGCACTTATATTCAATTCGATACTCAGATCATGTTGAATACTTCTCATAATTTTTTTATGTGAACCTTGGATCATGATAAGATGTGATTGAAAGTGGTACTCCATAAATATTTACCACGTCCTTCATATTATTTCAGGAATGTTAATCAATATATGAATATTCCTAAATAGAGATAAAATAGGCAGCCTTGGTTAGATAGTCCACTATAACCCAAATCACATTATTTCCTTTAGAAGCTTTTATGAGACCAATGAAAAAGTCCATTTTTATATTGTACCACATCCATGCTAGTATGGGTAGTGGTTGTATTACCCCTTTATGATGTTTTCACACTTCCTTCACTTATTCACACAATAGGAACCTTTTGGTGTAGTCGATAATATCCATTTTCATTTTCTCCCCCCAATAATGATCATGAAGGTCCCCATACATTTTAATTCTTCCAGGAGGTATTGAGAATGTAGAGATATGATCTTCATCCATAAGCTCCTTTTTTATTTCCAAACTAATGAAACACATAACATTTTAAGAACTTTCATTACACCTGCATGATCAATATTGATCATAGGAAACTTCCTATCATTCACATCCTCAAGCATCTTCGGTAATAATGGATCTTCTTTCTAGGATTTATTCATCTTCTCTATTAATGAATATTGAGAAATAATTTGGGATAGTGTTGATGATGTCCCTTCCCTTAAAATTACCATTTCCATTTTTACAAGGTCATTGATCTAGTGATATCCTTGAATACTCATCATTGGAAGTATAATAGGGTCATTCCAACTTAATGCATCATGGACATTGTTTTCTCATCCAGGGAGATAATGAATTGAACAATCGTACTCTTTAAGAATTTCTAACCTTCAAATTTATCTCATGTTCAATTAATTTTGTGTGTAAATATTCATCGGACATTGATTGTCTATTTATATATCACATTTCTCCTCATATAGATAGTTCCTCCATATCTTCAAATAAAAAAATTCACATCCAACTCTGGATCACGCGTAGGATACTTCTGATCATGTGGCTTTAACTTCCCATATACCTAAGAAATGAATTTTCCATTTTTCATGTAGATGCACCAAATAAAATTTAAAGATTCATTGTTAAAAATAACGAAGCCTTATTCGATTTAGGGTATAGTTAACATGTGTTCTATAACCGGTGTCTTCATCAGATTTTGGAAACATTCCTCACAATTATATTGTCCAACTGAACATGAATGCTTTTCTATTTAACATGGTTAGTTGATTGGAAATTCATAAAATGTTATTCAAAAACCTCATATAATATCCTACTAAACCAAGGAATCTGCGATTCATAGTTACTGTTGTAGGATAAGGACACTCCTCTACAATAAATGTCTTCACATGGTCAAATGAGAATCATTCTTTAGTTGCAATGTTCCCCAAGAAACCAACATGTTGTAACCAAAACATTCACCTTATGAACCTTTCAAACAATTATTTCCTTTGGTAGAGTTTGAAAAATAACCCTTAGATGATCATCATTATCATAATGTATTTTAGAATATAACATAATATAATCAATAAAAACTACCACAAAACAAGCAAGGTAGTTCATAATGACCGTATTCATAAAATCCATAAAAATAGAAGGTTCATTTGTATTCCAAAGGACATAACAACAAACTCATAATTCCCATGTCTTTTCCATTATGTGGTTTTTATATTATCTTCTTTATTAACCCTTAATTATATGATTACTATATCAATGATAAATCTTGGAAAAGAATTGAGCTCTATTAAGTCAGTCAAATAAGTCATCAATTCTTGGGGATGGTATTTTTTTCACTGTAATCATATTGAATTCCATATAATCAATACATAGCTACGTCGATCCATCATTCTTCATCACAAAGAGAACATTAACTCCCAAAAGGAGACACACTCGGTCAGACAAAACAGTTTTCTAGATGGTCATGGAGTTGTTTATATAATTCCTCTAGCTCTACATTTTCCATCCTATATAGTGTCTTTGATATCATATGATATCCTGGTATGAGTTCAATGGGGTACTCTACCTCTATCATTAGTAGATAACTATAGGTTTCCTATTCCAGACTACTAAGACATCCTTGCTGATAAATTTGATCTTAGATTTATACTTTGAGTGCCAATCCATACCTAGTATAATAGTTAATTACAACATTGGAATGACTAGTGTATCTGATATATGATTATTCTCACTAATGTAAATTCTAGTGTTTCTAAACATTGTGGGTGCATGTATAATACCTCCTAGAGTCTAGACTTATAACAATACATTAATAATTTCAGGGATTGATTCTATATTCATTGAAAACATGTACAATATATAGGAATAAGTAGAACTAGAATTAGATGAAGTACTTGAATGATTTATGAAAAAACAGGAGTACATGCCACCACATTATTTAGAGCATCATCTTTAGTTGTTGTGATAGCAAAAGCATGATCTTTATCTCGTGGCCATTACTGAGGCTGATGGTGATTCCCCTCCACTACCCTCATATTTGGACAGTGATTAGAAAAGTGACCATGCTATCCATACATGGATCAATTGACCTCAGGTAGGGACATATCCGTCTTCCATTTGTCTTTGGTGTATGTAAGTTGAGGCTTCACATCACTACATCAATTAAGAGTGATATGGACCTCTCTTCCACAATTATAACACTTCCTTCTCCTGAGAAGGAAGTTCCTAGAATGTTTCTTCCCACATTTATTACATGTGGGAAGTTGTACATGCATTCCTCATCTTCCCAAATCAAATATCCCCCTCACTATTAGATCGATTTAAATATTATTTTCATTGTATTTGTGATATCATTGCGTCTCACCAAACACTAGTTCGACTTTCGTAGAACTACACATGATATCCTTATAGCTATCATAGTCTCAATTGACTATAATCTTTTATAAAAGCAATCTTATTCCACCAAATAATCTATCAACCTTCCAATTAGTATCCATAAAAAGTAATTAGGTGTAACGGTAAATTCGTTGATGTTCATCTCAAAGCATCCAACAGATTCGTTATCCTTCTATATCACCTTGAGATTTTATTTCTCCATATTTATTATCATCAAATGAGGGAAATAAATATTAAAGAATATCGCTCAGAACTATTCCCATAACATAGCTTCAGTATCACTTCTTGGCCTCATGTTTTTCATTGGTGCCCACCACTGATCAACAACTCCCTATTTGTCCTAAAGAGCTAGGGTGACCTTCTATTATTCTGAATAACAGAGTACCAAATTTGTTTTGGTAGAGCTAATCCATTGATCAGTAATCAGTGGGTGGGTAGATCTACTAAAATTTGTTGTTGGTTGAGGCATAATGGTGTCAATTGAATTTATTTCTCTTTTTTTAGAACTCAGTCTCTCAACATAATTCATTTTATTTCATACAACTTGAGTTAGTTGATTCATTACTCCCATGAGTGTTTCCATTCCATCTTCCATCGGAGGGACATCAGTTCACGGTACATTGGAATCACAATATTAACAGGTCCACCTATTTACCATGACATTCTTGAAGAATAAAACCACAATGAGGAATGTATTTCATTTACAAATCATTTATCTATAAATAATTTTTACGTCTTAAAACATCATGCTTAAAGAAAAAATTAATTTCACTATAAAAACATCACAATGATTCATAAAAATATCGTGATTAACCAAAAATATCCCTAAGAAGTGTTAAAATAGTTGTGAATCAAGGCCCATTTTTTGTGTACCAGTTCCCATTTGAGTCTATCTTAATGTAGTGTTTTTGTGTTTTTCCTCTAGTTACATCTGTTCCAGATCCACATCCCCTTGTTCATATCCATACATGTACTTATTTGTTCAGAAGTGACATAATTAATATATCACCAAATTTATAGGATGTTTTCATAAATTAATATTTTATATAGGATTCTTCATATAGTTTTCATATCCTAATTACCACAAATAACTAAACTATTCTTTTATACCAACTATGGAATCTATCATTTTATATAACATTCAATACATTTTACAAAAAAAATAATATTTAAATTTCAGTGTCTTGGATATAAGGTACATAATACATGATAATATAAAACGTTTTTCTAATCCACCTGTAGGGATTAAAAATAAGTTTATTCTTGGTACAAATACTGCATATCATATCTTGGGGGCATACATCAAAGGAAAGGGTGAGCAGAAGGCCCAGTAAGGGTAATCAAGGGAAACAATTTACAAGTGAACTTGTGCAATATTAATAACAACATGAGGAATATCCTAAATTCTTTAAAAAGAGAAATATCATATTAATTATATCCTAAATTATAAAATTAAATTGGGTCCATGGCATTTAATTTAGTCATTCAAAAGCATATCACTAAAGTTTACCCCCAAAGGTTTCAAAAAAATTTGCAATGTTATTCACCAAGGATTCGTAAAAAGGTCATCTCTAGAGATTAATTTCTTTACCCATTGTATTAGAGTGATATTAAGGCACAACCATAATATTTATTTATTTTCATGTGATCTAAATAAATTATAATGAAATATTTCATAAATATCCCATAAATAATAAATGATATTGGTCACATATCCAAATCATGGCATTTTAAAAAGTGCTTAAAAACATGGTCATTATGTCATTTATAACTCACAAAAAATGGAATGTTGGTTTTATGAATGTACAATTCTAGAAGAAATTAAATCATTTTTACTTCCTGATACATAAATCTCTAAATTTAATTGGTTTGGTTATTAAAATAACGATAATAAAATATCTTCTTGGTAAAAAGGGAGAGATTTTGTGATGAAAATTTTGCAGAATAACCTATATGAAACATGGTTTTAAAAAACCATTAAAAAGTGAGAGGACAGGGGTTACCGAGTCATAAAATATTCCAAATAAATTATTTAGAATGAATATAATGGACATAATAATAGGGTATGAAAATTTTAAAAACATACCACATAAAAGAGAACTTGAATGGAAAAGAGAAGTTGGGAACTCCCTTACCATGAAGACTGACTTCAAAAACACTATGATCGGGACCTTGGGGGATTGGGGACACCTTGGTAGGACTTCTTGGAAGGTATCACAATCAAATATTCTATGGAAATGATTTTTTAATGAATGTCAATGATGTAATGGGTGGGTATTTATATGAATGGGGATGGAGTTATTTTATTAATTTCAAAGGACACCTCATTAGTGGTATTTTCAAAACCAAGGGATTTCCCATGGTATTTTCCCATGATTTTGGCCACATAGAGCACATCATCTCATATTTTAATCCAAAAATGTATACCACAATTTTAACATAAGCATTACATCATTATGACATAGTTATGATTTCATTAAACATACCAAAAAAATCATAATCATTTTTTTAATATTCATTGAAAACTGTACTATTTCAGAAAAATCACAAAAATAACCCTAACAATTTTATGATGTGTAGAATTCAAAAATGTACTCCATTTTATTTGAATTTATTTTAATTTAAATTAAATTAAATAAATAATGTACCAATACTTAAAAAATAATTTCTAAAACTCTTATTTACTTATACTTTGAAAGAATTATATAACATTAAGAATTAATATTCCTAAATTATATTCATAAATCCATAGGTGAGGTTACTTTTCCATTGTTCATCTTACGGTTCGTAAGGGTAAAATTACTATAAAAAAGTTACAATTCACCAAAAAAATTTGTTGATCTTAGTAGACTCTAATTATCTTACTGAAGGAAACTGTGTACGTCCATTTTTTCGAAAATCATTTCACATAATAAATTATTTCAAAATTCATTAATTTTGTTACTATTCAATATATACTATTCATGAATTAATATTCACCAAATGACTATTCATCAAATATTATTCTTCAAAAATAGTATTCATCAAATACTATTTATCGAAAAAATACTATTCATCCAAAATTATTCATCAAAAAATTGAAACATCTTAGAAAACAACAGAAAATTCAACCTACATTAATTTTGACATTTGAAATTCAAGAATGATGTTTATTTTACCATAATAATTCACTATTTATGAAAAATATCTAATAAGTACATTTTTCAATTTTATAATCCCTTTATCAAATTTGTCTCAAATCAATATATATTTTATTAAGAAAATATATTCTTAAAATGTAAATGATGAAATAACACTTTTTTATACAAAGGGATTACACAAAGTAATTATTTTGTAATGTCCTAGATCTAGATTCCACTTAATGGGACCCTGTACCCCGTTGGCCACATGTCCTCAAGTGAATTTCCTCAAACACATGTAGATTCCAACTAGAGGTGGTGGCCTTGGTGTAATAGTGGGGAAACATTGCCCTCATTGGCAGAGTATTACATAGACGAAACAAAATAGAAATAGAGAAAGTGTTATTACCATACAACAATGTAAACAGTGAATGAATTAAAATATAAATTATAAGATTTTATAACATAAAAAGTGTGATGCTGCATGTCACATGTTCTAGGAAAACAACCAAAACATGTTACACTGTATTAATACATTATACAAGTACCACAAGTACAAAAAAGAAAAAAGAAACTCGTAAGCATCGCAAGCCTCAGCTTAGTCACATGCTCTCCTGCTCCTAAACTGCAAATCAAGTACTTGTAAAAGGATTCCTACCCCTATCGACATAAAAAACAATATATCTATTTGAAAAAAAAAACATGAACCAAATAGGGATGCATGTAAATCCCAATAGGCAACCACCCACGGTCTGTGCCAATATGTTAGTGAATATATATAACATGGAGTGTACAATATGTTAGGTAGTTTTCTATGAATTACTGAATATTAAATAGTCCTACAAGCACTGGTATCCATTTTAATCATTTCATATTCGTTTTCTATTCAATTACCTTGAATTATATATGTCTAGGGATATGTCCTAAGCTCGGAATCCCCTGTGTAATGTAAACACAAGATATACCTGAGAAGGATGTCAAAACTATTTTAAGGACCTAATCTTAGATTGTTATTTGGCATGGAAAATGTGTCATAAGTCATTTTATTTCAATATTCAATTTATAACCCATGTCCATCCTTTACATTCCTATGTTGGAACCCAAGTTTCACTTTACGTACAATTCTGTCCCCAACCTACAATCCCATCCTGAGAAACCTCTCATTAATCTCAGTATCCCTCTAGGAGCAAACCTAACAACGTTGTACAAGCTCGTCCCGGTGAACCTCTTGGGAATCCTGGTATCAATCTAGGTGCAGCATATGTGCGTTTCATCTAAGACCATTACTGTCAGTCCTATAAGGATTCCCCATTTATCACTCATGACATGTAATCAAAGCCAATAGAGTCAGTCCATAGAATCCCTCAAAGATCCATGTTTCACTCAGGAAATATAAGTAATGCCTTCATGATCCTAAGTGCTACGTCAATGGAACATTCAAATCATGAAAATGACAACCAGACCAACCTCATAAGGTTTTTCTATTTAATTACTAACATGGGAATGTTTCACATAATAAACTTTAAACCAAAATTAAACTATTAAATGGCTTTACAATAATAAACTCATGTCTAAAATTCATATAAAAAGAATTTCACACAATTTAAATTATCACAAGGATTAATCATGATTTTATCTCACATGAGAAAGTTAAAAATTGATGAAATATAGATCAATCAAGCTTAACAAATATTCAAATAAATGTGGATCAATGGGAAAACCATTAAAATACCCTTAACCTAAACAATTACAAATTAACAACTTTTTAATTCCATTATTAACATGAATTATTATTACAAAACCCATAAAAA
The DNA here is from genome assembly GCA_963277665.1 of Viscum album. Classification (NCBI taxonomy): domain Eukaryota; kingdom Viridiplantae; phylum Streptophyta; class Magnoliopsida; order Santalales; family Viscaceae; genus Viscum; species Viscum album. The sequence goes on from OY728133.1 coordinate 1,287,425,580, forward strand.
TGGAATCAAAGGCATACCCATAGGAAACCTAGGGAAAAAGTCCAAAAATGGTCATCCAAGGGAAACACACCCATGGGGTGGACCCAAATCAAGGTAGACAAACTAAAATATGTTTTCAGTCATATAACCAAATATCTAAAAAATAATATGCTACAACATAGGTTAATTATTAATCAAGGTGACACCCAAAATGGGTGTGTGACAATCCCACACATATAATCAATATGATAATTTATGAAAGGCTTGAGACCACCTACCTCATGCTAGTACAAATCTACTCATCCAGTGTCGACCTCTAATTCAATCCATACATGAGTAGATATAAAAAACTAGCATAAATTCCCAAGTCTTGATAACTATGTTGAGAGAAAACATAATTTTTGAAGGCTCAAGTGGAATCAAGAGTTTAACAATAGGGTTTCTGACACATCTAACGGTGTTCAAATCTGAGTTTAGATGAAGAATCGGGAGTCAAATCTATCCTTAGGTCGATATGGGTGTTGCTATAAGAAACCCAACATGAGGCATCAGTCTGGGATATGATGATGAGGTTAATGCCCATTTTTTCCAAAAATAGAAAATTACATGGTGTGTATTGAGAATACATGTTTCTCACATGATAGATTCCCTATTCTTCTACCTACATGCCTTACATGTCTTAAAAAGTCCTTACGACATCATTAAAAAATGTGTATGAGTATTACACGACGTTTAATGCTCAGTCATGTTGTGAAAAATTCCTGCATTCAGACGTTAACAACCTTTTCTCTAGTTTTTTTAAAAACAAACTATAAAGAAATGATCCATATATAAAAGTATGAATATTGTTATTAGAAACAACCCCATATAAAGAAATTCTTCCCCAAATTTCCCTTCGAAGTGTGGTGAAGAGATACCAAGGAACAACATTAGGCACTATGATCGTAAATCACCCTCACTTTACTAGATCATGTCTTGCACTCACCATGAATCCATAACTACTATAATAAAGGAATCTATGAACCATAAAGAACCTTCATGATATGATCCAAAATTCAAATAATATGCTCCTAAAATGCATCTACCTCTATCTCATCCTCCTATAGTTGATAAGCAGGAGACTGGTATGAAAAGTAATGCTGCAACTGAGAAATGTGGAAGACGTCGTGCATATCCTGGTACCTCTGAGTGTAACTTCAACTGATAGAAAATCGGCCCAAACCGTTCAATAATTTTAAATTTCCCAATAAATATTAATGAAATCTTACCCTTTATCCTGATCCTCTTATGTCCCAACCTTGGTGAAAAACATATAAAAAATTGATCCCCAAACCCAAACTCAAGAGGTCGTTTGTGGCGATCGACACACGATTTTGGACGAGAGTGCATAGTATCAATCTACTTCCAAATCAACTGAACCTATTATGTGGTCTCCTAGACAAGATGAGGTCGAAACATAGATATATATCCTACCTCTAACCAACATAGGGGTGATTAGAATGGTCTACCATAGATGGCCTCACATGTTTCCATATGAAAACATTCAAGGAAGATATTATTATAAGATAACACTACATAGTGTATGTTTCTCTCCTATGAACCCCCACAATCCCTGAAGCATGTTTTCAGTATTTCCTCCAGCAGCTAAATCATGTTCATTGACTAGATTTCTATCTGAGGGTTGTAATATTTTCTCAAAAGCACTTGGGTACCTAGTGTACTATGTAACCCTTTACAAAAACTATAAGTAAACAAAGCATGCATTTCTGAAAAGATAGATTATCAAACCCCGTGTAGTCATACAACCTTACTGATGTGCGATCTTCCATGATCATCAACAATGAAGTTTTCCCTGATCAGATTGAAATGGGTAATAATCATTATACTGTATACGACAACCCATGTTGCATCGTTAGCTCAAGGCACCGTTGGTAAACCCATCACAAAATCCATAGTGACATCATTTCATTTATAATCTGGAATTTGTAGATTTTGTAAAAGTCTGGTGGGTTGTTGGTTTTCGGCCATCACCTGCAGACCGGTGGAGAAACTCATGACTAAATCAGCTTCATACCTGTTTATAACTGGTCCCCAATACTAATTATGTAAATCCCAATATAGATTGGTGACACCAAGATGCACTAAACATACCTAGGCATGAAAAATCTACATCATCTCATCATGATCATTTTTTAAAACCCATAAAAGACCATGTAAACACAAAACATAATCCTCACTTATGGTACATCTAGAAAGAGGGTCCTCACTTCACATTGTCTCCCACGGAACTAGGCCTTCAAAATCTGATAGCTTCCTCATACTTACTCTATACAATATGGTAGATGTATTAGATAAGGATATAATAAATTTCTATTCATGCTTGTCATGTACCTCTAAATGCACCTTAGATAAGAAAGACATAAGTTGCCACTCACTGCTGGCATGTTGCATTTCATATATCTGAGTTCACCTGCTCAGTGCATCATCCACTGCATTTCCTTTACAGGGTGATTAGGCATGATAAATGTCTAATGACTGGAGGTATTCCAACCACATTCACTACATCAAATTAAGATCATGTTGAGTGAATATGTACTTGATGATTTTTTGTTGTGTATACACCACACAAAAATCTCCCAATAAGTAATATCTCTAACATCATAAAGCATGAAAATTTGCAACTAACATGAGAATGTGCGTCAGATAATTTCTCATGTGGCCTTAAGTACCAGGACCCATATGTAACAACTTGATCCCCTTGAATAATCACTACTCCAATCTTGATAGCTTATGTATCACAATTCATGGTTTAACTCTTTCCCAGCTCTGGAAAAATCTGTATCGATGCTAATGTCAATCTTCCGTTCATCTCTTGAAATGTTGTCTTTTAAGAGTATTTCCACACATACTTCACACCCAATTTAGTCAAGCCTTTCATAGTAAATTCCAAATGTGAGAAGTCTGGTATGAATCACCTGTAGTAACCGTCCCTCCATAGAAAACTCTATGCCTCAATGAAATTCCTGGGAGGATTCCAGGAAACTACTTCTCTCAATTTTTCTAGGTCCACTCATACTCCTATTTATCAGATGATGTGACTTATGAGGTGAATCTAATCCATCAAAAAGTGGAAATTTTTTGTCTTAGCATATAAGTTTTTGTTATCTCAGTGTACTCAAAATGATCTCACTATGCATGGCATGGTCGTGTCAATTGTGATAATACACCATGATATCATTAATGAAGCCCGGATGAATTAGTCAAGATAAAGATTAAACACTCGGATCATCAGTTCCCTAAATACTACCATCACATTCGTGAGACCAAATAGCATAACAAGATACTCATATAGAGCATAGATACTCCAAAATGCTATGAAAGGTATGTTTGATGATATAACGCACTATTGATGATAATTGGTTCTCAAATCAATATTAGATAAAACCGGAGTGCATAAGTTCTAATAAAAGTTATCATTTATTCATAGTAGAGAATACCTGTTCTTAACCATCAAATGGTTCAATTTCAGAAAATAGATGCATATCCTAAGGATATTGTCTCCCTTTTTTGAAAAAAGTATTCAAGAACTCTATGGATATGTACTGGCTTGGATGAAACCCTTAGCTTGTAAATCCTCTAGCTGCCTCTTGAGCCCTTTCAACTCCGTTGTAGCGATCACATTAGGAAGAATGGATACAAGTTCAACTCCTAGTATTAGAACGATAATTAAATCTACCTCAATCACTTGTGGTAAACATGAATATTCATCTGAGAAGATATCCAAAATAATGATCCACCAGGGAAGGGAAATTCATATTAAATTTTCTCTAGTCATCTAGATATAAATCCATAATCTGGGTTGTCATCCCACCCAACCCATGATGATTGATTCCATCTCGTCTCTCCTGGAGATCCCATTCACCGTTAGGTAGTAACGATCTTCCCTCTGGTGATGTAATACTCACCTAGTTGGGATAAAAATCTATAAAGTCATGAAAGGATACAATCCAGTCTATTCAATGAATAACATCAAATACTATCATCACTAAGACATTTAGGACCCATACGAATTTCCAATGAACAACCTCAAGAAAAAACTCTTAGAACTGATGCACACATTCTATTCTAATCCCTAATGATTTGTCTATCATCATAATGTCACCAAAAGTAAAAACGTAGAGCTCAATGCTCTCCACAACATGCATAGATATGGAACAATGTGAATCACTTGTATCAAAAATATTAGAAAAGCAAATAGAGTTGACTAGAATAGTACCTCTGATTGAAGAGGGTCTGAGATTCTACTATTTCTATATCTATTGCACTGCATAAGTCTGACTTGTACTACAACCTTGTGACCTAACATGGCTCCCATGAGATAATCTATCATGTTGTCACTATGAACCTAAGGTCTAACTACTATTTATATAAAACCCAACTCAACCTTAGTGGCCTAAAAAATTCCAATTCTCAGACTCGAGAGAAGCTACGGACCTTGCTAATGAATGTGGAGTCACTGAAGACCCTCTTTCACTAGTTGATGGTGGATACATCTTGTAGAATCATTTTAGATGGACCATTTTCCCACTAGATCGGCATACAACTGGGTCAAACAGAAACTGATACCTTGTATATCCTAGAATGATGCACTAGTATCACCTCACATGGCTATATGATTATATATTCTAACTACAACTATCATTATGAGAGTGATTCAGATGAAACATCTAACTACCGTTCGAGACAGTACATGATCCATGTGACGAACCTCCCAATATTCCACCTCCAAACACCCTCTGATTATGCATGGTAATATGTGTCTGATTTACAATAGTATATATAGATGGAAACATTAATATATTCACCTATGATCTGATGTAGAACCTAAGACTATACAAAAATCTCCTAGAATTTGATATGTCATCACCCATCAGAATAGCTGGAAATCATTGGTGCTTAGTAAAATGAGAAGAATAGTTCATAATCTAATGTGTTCCCTGGTCTAGATGAATTAACTCCTAGTCTCATTCAGAATTTAGTGTCTGCTGATATAAATAATAATATAATACCATTTGAAATTATCCCCATTCCATATCCTGGGATTTCTCTTCCTGAGTGATAACATACCACAATCTCTTGGCTGAATCACACAACATATACATCACAAGATTTACCCTCCCCATAAGAGGTTTCACTAGATGTATGATGATTTTAATCATGGACACCATAAATGACTCCACATCCAGTGGTTTTCAATCCCCCAAAAATCTGGGTAGATGTTACTGCTAGAACAATCATGTTAAGTCTACCATAGATGTGACAGGTTGTCCAACTCCATGATTGGATAGCGTGCACCTTATAAATCCTTCATCAAACTATGTATCATAACTGGCATCTTATATAATTTTTGGTGTCATAACTAGAAATATTGGAGTAACTACTATTAGCCCATGGCCTAACACCTACGGGGTATGATCATCGCCACTCTCCTTGTGTACACATGGAGGTCGTCATAGAGGCCTAGCAATGCAAGTTAAATCACACAACTAAGTTCAAGAGTGAAACAAATAAACTAGAGAATGAAACCCTCAATGAATAACAAAATAAGATTACATGACATGTATAAAACATATATAATGTGTATCCTCATGATCCTATTGGGGAAAGTACATCCCCTGGCTTGGGCGTATAACTATCCCCGGTACATGGTGTGTCGAACTGAGAAATTGCATGTACTCATGTATTTCCTCATTTCTATGTAATTCTACAATTCCATATCTGCATGGGGTCTTCCGGTGTAAAACGACACAGTGTGTTCCTAAAGTACATAGCATTCACTGTCCAAAACCATTACTATTTTATATTTCTTCTCACACGACTGGATACATGGCCATTCACCACACAGTTTTTACAAATACAACATGGTGTGTACATAAGAAAATTATTTATTCCCAAATAGAAGAATACATGGCATGTGTTCATAGAACCACACACAGTGTTTTCTATGTTTTTGGAGAGTAAACCTAAGAAACAACTCTGTTTTTGGAATGCAGGCAATTGTATTCAAAATAAAAATCCATGGGGTCCCATAATCCTCGCTATTCAATGTTTGGCATCCAAATATAGAAACATCATAACAAGATTTAGTAAAATATTAAAACATGATTCACCAAATTATGATCCAAGATGTCCCATGCACCTTGGGGAACAATGTTTGGTGTCCATCCAATTCAAACTACAAAACATTCCAATACACCTTTCAAAACAACATGAATATCTATCACGTTATCTATCACAACAACATGAATATCTAGCACGACATCTATCATAATAGTATGTAATCATGAATTCTCTCGAAATGGCATGACAATAATGCATAGAATGTGATTTATAACAAGTTACTATATGATTCATGAGATGGAATATCCTCTTCTAATTAGGTAACAAATAAATATAACTATAATGATTAAATAATAAAATAAAATAAATGTGTCACTCCATAGTGAAATTGAATCTATTGTAACAACTCACAATCCAAAAAACAAAAGTCTATTCAAGGAAATTTGGATTTTCCCTCTACGTGGGAATGATACTACCGACCATATTTTATTTTCTTATCCCATTTCATTTCTATCTCTTTCTATCATATCCACAAAAAAAATATAACCATAAATGAAATACTTTGATACTACTTTGTAGTGTCCCATATCTGGATGCCACTCAAAGGAACCATGTACCTGGTTGCCAACATTACATCAAGAACATTTACCAAAACACTATAGGCTGTAACTAGTAGAATGGTCCTTGGTGTAATATTGGAGAAACTACCCCTTCATTGGTATATTTTAACACAACGGAAACAAAATAATGATACCAGAAGCAGTAATTCCGTACAACTATGTAAATGACAAAAGTTGGAAAATATAAATTACCAAATGTCAAAGCATACAAAATATGATGTTTCATGTCACATGATCTATGGAAATAACCGAAACATGTTACATAAAATTAATACATGATAAGGGTACCAAAAGTAGAAAAGAGAAAAAAAAATAAACTCACATGCATTGCAATCCTTAGATTGGTCCCATGCTCTCCTCCTCCTAAGTAGAAAATCAAGTAACTGTAGAAGGGTTTTTACCCTTAAGGACACATTTATCAATATAACATGTTTGGGTTTAAAAAGATGTCCCAAATAGGATGTGAGGATAAATCCTTGTAGGAAACCACCCATGGAATGTTCCAATCTATCAGTGAATATACATAACAAGAACAGTACTATCGGGAAATCAATAAACTAGGATATACTAAAAAGTAAACAGCCCAACAAGTAATGATTTCCATTTTAATCATTTCATATTCATTAGTTGTTCAATTATATTGAATTATATAAGTCTTAGGATCCATCCTAATCTTGGAAACCCCCATGTAGAGTAGGCTCAACTGATACCTTAGAAAGCTATCTAAATATTTATAAGTGAAGGCTGAATCCAAGATTGTGATTTGGATTATCAAACACATCATAAGTCATTCCATTGCAACATTCAATTTATAACCCACGTACATCCTTGACATTACTATGTTGGAACTAAACTATAACTCTAGGTGTGATTCTATATGCAACCTACCAGCCTGTCCCGGAGAACCTCTGGGGAATCCCGGTATCACTCTACGAGAAAACCTTCTATAATCCTACAAGCTCATCCCAAGAAATCTCTCTAGAACTCCAGTATCACTATATATGTGGTATAAGTCCATTTCAACTAAGCCAGTTACTATAGGTCCTATAAAGAAGCCCCTTGTATCACTCATGACATGTAAAAAAATTCAATAGATTCCGTCCATGGATCGACATAAAGAATCTCATGTGGGAAATTCATATAAAAATCCTATCATTTTATTAAAACTATCACAAGGCATAACCATTATTTTATCTCACACGGTCAGGTTCACAATTATAGAAATACATTCTAATAAAGCTTAAAAAAATATTTCCATAAAAATGGTTCAAGGAGAAAACCATTCTGAAACCCTTATCCGATACAATTACAATTTAAAAACATTTTAATTTCATTATTGACATCAATTCATTCTAAAAACCCCATAAAAAAGAATCAAAGTCATACCCATTGGCATCCTAGTCTAAATGTATATAAATGGCCATCCAATGGAAACACACCCATAGGGTGGCCCTTAATCAAGGAAAACAACCTATACATTTCTTAATCACTTAACAAATTACCTAAACAATAATAATCAATAAAATTAGTTAATTATTAATCATGGTGTAACCCAAAAAATGGGTGTGTGACATGCTAACACATATAATCATCTTGAAATTTTATGAAAGTCATCACGCCACCTACCTCAAGTAAGTACGACTCTCCACATCCAGTGTCAACCTCTAATTTAATCTAGTATGGAGTAGATCAACAAAATGGAAAAAAACTAAAGGCTCTATTACATGGTGGAGAGAATAAATTACGAATAATGGATCTAGGAGGATTGAGAGATCAATAAGGGGATTACCACTCATGTTATGGTGTTCAAATATGAGTTCGGGTGAAGAATAATGATTTAAATATATACTTAGTTAAACATGTGCAATTCTGAATAAAGACCAGCATGAGGCTTCTCTCCAGGAGAAGAAGACAGGGATATCACCCATCTTAGCAAAAAATAAAAAGTGTATAGCGTTTACTTGAGAATACACATCGTGTAAATTAATGTTCCACCCTTCTTCTAGTGATATTCCTTACTGGTCAACGAAATGTCCATCCAAAATCATTACATGGTATTTAATAGGATTACACAGCATGTAAACCTCAGTCATATTGTTCAATAGTCTTCCATTTATCCCTTAAACAAATTTTCTCCATTTTTTCATAAAAAAATAGAAATGAAAAGATCTCTGCCTTAAAAAATGAAGCAAATTTATAATACCCCAAGATTTTAAAAATAATATTAACACTTAATGCATGAAACATTAAGTCTCTAAAAAAGACAACTTTGTTATAACTAAGCCATTAAATGTAATTTTATGACCCAAATTATTTGAATTTTGAAAATTTGACATACATTGTTTTGACCAAAATGTTATTTAGAGTCTAATATAACAAACCTAATTTTGGTGAATAGTAACATACCCTTATGAATAGAACTATTACCCTTATTAATAGTGACATACCCATATGAATAGTAAATTCACCTGTGATTGTATATATATAGGATTTAAGTGAAATTATGATGTACCAATTTTTCAAATAAGTAAATAAATATTTTAAAAACTATATTTTTCAAGTAATTTATGATTTTAATTAAAAATTAAATTAATAATATTTAGATTCTTACTTTAAAAATAGTCTTCATTTTTGTAAACTACACATTGAAAAATGGTTAGGGTAAATTTTAGGGTTTTTTTCTAAAATACATGAATTTTTGCTCAATAGTAAAATATGATAGTTTACAAAAAATGGTAAATCATTGATTTATTGAGACAACAATGATGTTTTTCTGATGTAAGAACCTATGGTTCTAACTCACATGCACATATTACTATTTTTTGTTATGTAATAATCACTATTTCTTGCCTTATTGAAAAATAATTAACCAATGATTAAAATATTAAGAAAACCCTCCTCTCCTCCAGTATAAATACAACATTTTAAACCATCTCCTTTCACTCATCTCAATCCTTGTGCCCTGTCAAAATTCTACCCAAATCTCCCCCAAGATTCTCTCCAATACCAGAATCCATTGTTCTCATAAAAAATAAAATATTCTACCCTTAAGAGGCTCTCAAGGATGATTAATTCAAGGGGTAAAATTTCTATTTTCTTTTCTTCTGTTTACATGTTCCCTTGTTCTATTTTATTTCATGTCTTCTCCTAATCCAAATGGTGAAAAACTCCAGTACCATACATGTAATATAATTTTGTTATGGTAATGGTATAATTCATATTCATCTCTCCTTCCACCCTCATTTATGCTAAAAATGTATCCTCTTCTGTGATGTGTTGATTTATCACATTCATAGATTACAATGCTTTAAATTTGATTAACCTATTTCAACACTAGTCATTAACCCATTTTTATGGTTTAACGTGATAATTATTAATTTTTATTTATTTTATTTATTTTATTTATTGTTATTTATTGTTATTTAATCCTTGTTCACTAACGGTGTAAAAAAATAGTACAAAACAAGGTAATTGTAGGAAAAATCACAAAATTAATCCTAGCATTTATGGTTACTATATTATATAATGATTCACATTCAATCCAAAAAACCAAATTAATTTTATAACCATTTAATATTCTATATGATAATTAATAAGATATAAACTCAATTATGGACCTCATCTCCTATCTTACAGGAATAACCATACTCTTTTATAATTGAGTCGATCATGAATATTATTAAAATTATCACTCAAAAACAATGAAATTTAATCTATTAACCCATATAAAAACTCATTAATAAAATTAAATAATTCATAATAAAACAAATAAGTATATAAATTATGGTGTAATTGTAAATTAAATAACCTAATTTGGTTGTTTGGTTCATTAAGATCATGCAAATAACACCCTCAGATTTAAGGAAAGGGATCATCTCTCTCACATTTATTCAAGACCCCCGATGCTGTATTATTTTATTTTTAATTCCAAATGATGGTTTAAATTTTAAAACCTCCCCCATACTACCGCTATGATATAAAAAATGATAGGATTACCCTTACCTTTTATTATGCTCTCACAAGAACACACATTACATTGTCGAAATGTTTGTAAAGGTTTCTTCATATCACAACCATTTTTGTAAGATATTCTGTTTTCACTACTACAACTATGTAGGGGTTTTTATAGTATCCATTGATGATTCATATAATTAATGTCATTTTTACATTATATTTAATGCATAATTTTATTATTATTAATTTTGGTGCATACAATTCAATTGATTACAATGTTTTAATAATTTTCCACATGAACCTCCATTTTCATTCATGTTTCTCTTATTGTATAATCACCTAAATGAAATTATTCTTTATTCCTATGTACACATAATATATTATGTGATAATATTCCATATATGTGTACCAATTACAATCCTTCTATATTTTATAGGGATTTATATGTTATAAAATAATATTTCCAAAATTTTTCAGAAATGTAAGTATCATCCAAAGAACATCACGAATTCTTACCGATTCTGATGTTCAATATATAATATTTTTAGGACATATTTATCTTTAATAAATCGCCAAATTTATGTATAAAAAATTATTTTCGTTCATTTATGTTTTTATGAAATAAAACATGCCTTTTCATTTTAAAATCATTTAATATCTTCCTTAAACCGCAGTAAAATTTTTTATGTATAAATCTTCTTTAAAAACACTTTTTAAACGATTTCTCCTCAATAAGACTTTATTTTAGCCTAAAATATATTTTCAATGACATTATTTATATTTTATGGGATATCCATGTTTAAATTCTTATTTCATTTCAAATACAAATGACTTTCCAAAAGAACTCTTCTTCCCAACGTAAAAAAAGATGTTTTATCATCTCACTTTATCTTTTATGAGATATATTCCTTGCTTGACAATTATTTATTTCTAGTGTTGTATGTACTACATTTTGGTATATAATTTTAATAGGCTCTTTATTCTCGAGTAATTCTAAAGGATTATTATTTTAATTTCTCAATGTGGTATGGGAAATAGTGGAATGTTTCTGGATTATTTCCTCAGGGATTTTTTAGTGGTGTCATTTAAAAGTATCTTCATATATGTCAAAATCCTTTGTTGACCCTCTTACTTAATTTATATTTATCAATTATGACATCATCCACCATTTATTGTTCAATGGTTTATCATTAGATTGACTGGGGATTTTCTATCATGAAACTATTCACTATATTACTCTAAATGGTTTGTGTTTATGATTAATGATTTAGGAATGTTATTTACATTTCATATGTTAGTTTCAATATGAGTGTGTATGTTGTTTTTGATTATCCACATTCATAATAAGAATGAATTTGATATATTAATTGTTAGGTGTGGCCAGATATTGCCCCTTGGTGCATCGGTAGGTCTCATGAGACAAACTATGGTCTAAGCACGAGGCTGTGACAAAAATGGATATATATGGTATTGTAACGAAGCTTTAACAGTATGGTTATGATATCCCTCATTGTGCATTCCCTCATAATAAAACTATTTATTAAAAGTTCCTGGGGTTATTATACTAGTAGAATGCCCATGTTTATACTTAAATATGGCATTATTTATCCACCTTTTATTCCTTCCATAATGTGTTGAAGTTCATTTTTTAAAGGAATGTGTTTTTAGTTATTCACTATGCATAATGTTTATTTTTATACTGTCTTCCACTGTATTTCATACCCTAAATGAGCATTTGAGCTCACCCATTTCTTATATTTCATCCTTCCATGTTATGAGGATGATTATATAATGAATTAATTGAAGGGATAATCTATGAGATTATGGGTTTTTAGGTTTAAGTTATTATATTGTTTTTAGTTTCAAGTTCAAATTTTGAACTCATGTATGTATCTTGTTTCTGAAACAAGTAAATTGATCTGTCCTCTAGGATTCATCATACTCTATCTATGAAAATTTAATAAAATAATGCATTGACCCTGAGTGTAAGGGATTGGGGTGTTATAGTTGGTATTAGTATAAGTTTCATAAAAAACATGGAAACTTGATATAGAAATTGCAGAATAGTGAACCAACCCCTATGATAGACTTTGAGGATAAGAATACAATGGAATCCAATAATTCACGTATGGAATAGATTATGTGGTTTATCAAGATAAGATATATTTGTTTGGATAAAATCAAGTAGATGTGGATCAATAATAAATGTATCTATGTGTAAAACCCGACAATGCCACATTGAGCTAGACCTGACTGGGAATTGGTGGAAGGAAATGGGTGTTGCTTCACTCATGGTTCGACACTCCCATGGGATATTTGTGGGGGAATCCATAAGCTTATTATAAACCATTATGAAAGATTTAGGCCCCAAAATTAACCATAGTATATGTTTCAAGGATTTATCATGCATAAATTTATATTATTTGGTATACCATATATATAGATTTATAGTGTTCATAATTTTATGAGCTAATATATTATATGAAATTGATTAGAAATGGCACCTAGAAGAAGGAATCAGAACATTGACAATGCACATTATGTCCGGATTAAGAAAGATCTTATCTATAATGGTCTTAATCCATCGTTTTAATGAAATATACTCACCCAAGTATCCGCATCATATAAATAAATAGTATCATATGTAAAAAAGGTATGTATGGAATTCTTTGAGTCCTATGGATTTGAAGGGAAGAAAATGAAGAAGTGGATGGTATTGAAAAAAGATGGATAAAGGGAAGAAGGGAGATAAGGGGTTTCCAACCTGTGATAACTATGGAATGAATCATAATGGTAAATGATTCGAGGGAATGTGAGTGTTTTTATGTGGGGAGAAAAGGATACCATATTCGTGATAGCAGTGGTCAGAAACATGATTTCAATGTATAATGCTATAACTACAAGGAGAAAGGTCACTATGTGAATCAATGTCCCAAGTGTCAAGGAAATATACCCAAAATATGTTTCTAGATGGAGATCATGTTTTGATACTACCACAAATTAAGTGAAATGATTAATTTTCCAAGTCAAGAAACATGTCTTCTGAATATTTTATTAGCAATCCAATGGTTATAAGAATTTGGTAATATTTGATCATTGTAATACAAAACCCTTTCTTTTAGTATTTGAGGTCATATTATTAATGGTACTAAAGAAAAATTGGATCAGTAGATGGTTAAAGTTTTTCAAAATATATGGTTCAGGGATAAACAACCAAAATTATGTTCATAGTTCTAATATTTAGATTTCGTAATAGAGCGATGATATATACAGATAATGTATATTGGATAGTAATGAATATAAGGTTAATGATTCCAAATTATTTGATCCTGATCTTATGGAATGATAAAACATTTATGAAATGATTTAAATTGATCATTTTATGAGGTTTTAGAGGTTAATGAGACCACATAATGCATCTTATGCTAAGTGAAGATGTATAGGTAGTTCAAGGAACATTTCAAGGATATTATCATGTTTATGAAATATAAATGAATATTTATACAAATATAGAGTGGAATAATCCCTCAACTCTACGAAATAAGTCTTAAATGTTGTTCTGTTATCACAATCTTTGATAACGTAAACTAAAAAGTTTTATAACTGTAGATTAGGATTTTTTGGTAACCTAAATTCAACAAAATATGTTTTTCATCTCTATAAATTCATAGTTTGGTTTTTCTTCTATGCTCAGGTTTTCAATTCAAATCAATGTCACTCAATTAGAAATGAATTTTTTTTCATTTATTTAATTATTATGATTATTATTATTTGACCGCCTCTTTTCCCTTAACCTTTTTAAAGAGGAAATTCTATTAACCTTTTTATATAGGTTTTCTAGAAGGTATTTCACCTATGACAACCAATAACATTAAAATTGAAATATCAAATTTTAAGGATAATTTTTTTTTAAGTAGGGGATAATATAACACCACAAAATTTTGTAAATAATTTTAATGTTGAAATAATGAAACACTAAGTCTCAAGAAAACAACGCATTTTTGAAACATAGCTAGTAAGAATAATTTTACCACCAATATGATTTGAATTTCGAAAATCTGACATTCATGGTTATGATCAGTATGTTATTTAGAGTCTTATATAGCTAACTTAATTATTACCGAATAGAAATATACCCCTGTGAATAGTAATTTAACCCTACAAATAGTGACATGCCCTTATGAATAGTAAAATCACCTATGATAGTATGTATATCTGATTTAAGTTAATGTATTATTTGTTTATGTTTTGGAATAAGTAAATATATGTTTTAAAATCTATGTTTTTCAAGAAAATTTTAACTAATTAAAAATTATATTTATCATATATAAAAAATTATTTTTGAAAATTGGACTTCCTTTTTGGATTCTACACGTCAAAAAATTGTTAGTGGGAATTTTTTGGAATTTCTACAATACGTGAATTTTTCGGGAATAGTAAAATACAATAATTTACAATAAATGCTGATAAATTGTTTTATTGGATCATTGATGATTTTATTCTGATGGGAGAACCAATAGTTCTTACTCACATGCAGATATTACTATTTTTATCATATAATTATAACTATTTCATGAATTATGGTAAAATAATAAAATATTGATTAAAATATTATGAAACCCCTCCTCCCTTCCACTATAAATACCACCTCTTTTACACTCTTCTATTCACTCCTCTTGTGATCCCAAAACATGTGTAATAATAATATTATGGTGTAATCAAGAAAAAAACTTCCAAATCAAAACAAGGCATATCTTATCTAATTAAATACACGTGATTATTGATTTAGCCAATATTGTTAAAAATCATATGGCCATCAACATTTTATTAAATGGATATCGTTATAATTTAAAGACAGTTTCTTGTAAAATAAATATAGAAAATTAATATTTTTTATTTTTGATGTATATTTTAAAATAACTATTTTATTCTTTCTAAATTATTAATTAATAGAATATTTTAATAATAATTATACTAACATATGAATAAAACTAATATGTTTCTTGTTTTTCAAATATGATATATATACACATGCATATGTAAACAAGATTTTAGTTATATTTATATAAAAATAATACTATAATTTTATATATGACATTGAGAATTATTACATTGAAATATTTTAACTACATTACTTATGAAAAATAATATTGAGTCTATTATATGGAAAAGTACATTAGTTTTATATATTTTCAGAGAAATAAGGTATACTTATTATAAATTTTGATTAGATTAATGTTTAATAACATAAATAACATTTTTTATTTTGTTTAATTAAATTATAAATATATAATATTACAATTTTAACTGAATGATTAAAATTTTACATATATGAATGATTTTTTAAATAAATAATAATGTTACTTTTAATCATATATATATATATATATCATATTAACATTTTATTTAGGGTTTCAAAATAAAAAATAAAAGCTAAAAATTAGTATAATTAATATTTAGATAATATATTTTCAATTTTCAATTATTAATTTAATTTATAACCTTATAATTTTATAATATAAAATATATAAATGTATGTTTTTAAATGTATTTTATAATAATAAGTTTTTATTTTTAAAGGTAGTGATAAAATATGTTTACTATATTAGTAATTTGTTTAACTTTTGACTTTTTTTTATGTTATTGGTAATATATGTTAATAATAAGTTAAATGTTTAAAATAATAAAGATATGGTAAAAAGGATATAAAAATAATAATAATATTATAATAATAAAATCAAAAAGGAGGGGATTCGTGGGGAGGGTCCAAATTTTTGGGAACCCGGATTTGGGTTTCAGTTGGCGCCAATCTGGAGGAGGGAGAGTCGGGTGGATGCCATTAGTTTCAGCAGTCTCTGTTTGGTGTGTGTTGCGCATGTGGGTGTCATCAACAGGGTCTGGAGGCATGATGAGAGGAGTCAGTCAAAGTCCACATGTCGTGTGGCCAGGGTGCTCCATTTCTGACCAGAAAAGTCGAGGTTCTCATAAGGCCAGTCATCGATCAATGCTGTTCATGAAGGTCTATCGCGGTCACCAAGAAAGAGGTTGGGACTGAGTTAGGTTCAAATGGAGGGGGGTACGGCCTGTTGGTGGTGTCCGGTCCTAAAGTTGAATCAGATCTAGGTTGCATTTTTTTGTAACTAGTAGGATATTTCTCTCCAATTTTTTATTCAAACTACAGATGTAAGTTTCCTACATTTCTTTTGGTGTTTTTGTCCGATTTTCGTTTCATATGTTGATTTTTTAATAGGAAATGTTTTCCGGTTTTTGATTGATTCCCTTTATTTGTTTTGGTCCGTCTATTTCAATTGGGTCACAATATAAAAATATATTTATTTTTTCTTAATTTAATTTTATTTATAGTAATTACATGTTGCTGGTGTGGACTGTTTGATTCGCTCAAAAATCATCTCATTTTAGGACTGCTTGAATACTCTTCTATTTTTTGGTGGCTCTTGTATATATATGAGATTTTTTGTACATAGAGGAAGGAAAATCCTTCTTTTGAGGATAAACTCTGCAGGAGCCATCAATTTTTTTCTTACTACTGGTCTAATTGTGAGCCATGTTTTGGGTTCATAATTTCTTTTAAGTGTTAAATATTTGTCTCAAACATTTATTTATTTTATAATCTAATTTTTTTATGGGAAATTTATTAATTTCTTTTAACTCCCTATTTTCTGGTTCGTTTAAGGGATTATTTTTTTTTCTAATTAAGATATTTTTATAGGTATTTTCTTTTAAGTGTTAATTATACTTTGCCTTCCTTTCACAAACTCGAATATATACATTTTATATACTGATGTATAAATTATACATACACCCATATAGTTTTAATGAACCTAGTTTTAATTCTATCATGTGTTGGTTTTCAATGATCTTTTAATAATATACTTGATTATTATTTATTTCTTTATACAATCTCTATTTTCTGGTTCGCGTAAGGGAGTTCATTATCTTAAAATATGAATTACTTTTATGATGTTAAGCATTTTTTTTATTAACCATATTACATTTCTTTAAATATTTTAATATATATATATATGACTTTAGTTTTCAGAATATATAAAGTAAGGGGGCACTAAAAAGTATTTGGAATAAAGTTGTTTATTTATTTATTCTAATTATAACCTCTATTTTCTCGTTTTTCATATGGGGGGTTCGTTTAATTTTCAAACGTATATTTTAATGAGGTGTATTTAGGTTATAATTAATCAATTAATGTTTTTTCAAATTTAAATCCATGACAAATCTATTTATGTACAAAGTATAGGTGTGCGATCACAAGATTATCTTTTCCATATATATATAATTATACAATTATTTGATTGTAGACAAGATGACTATTTGTTTCAAAGAGAAGTATGTAGGTGAGACATGTACATATTATATATATATATATATAAATGGTTATATGTATGAACCTATAAGATTTTACCATTACTCGAATTAAATTGTCCTAAAACATATTTTGGTTGTTATTGTAAGTTTATGACATGTTTAATTAAATTCTCATGAATGAATTCATTACATAAAACAATTGTTGCACTTCAAATCAATTGTCCTTATATGCTATGATTCATAAGGAATTGTGATTCATTAATACATGACCGTTTATCCGTGCATGGTTGTGTACAAATGACATCTGACTTAATTTAAAATTATTTAGTTTAAACTATATATATTCATTTCAATGAATCAAGGATTTTAATAATTTAGGAACTATTATTTTATGTGGTAACCCCATCCATTCACTACATGCATGTTTTAAATTATTATCACATGCACAAAGAATGTTTATTAAATTATGCATGTTGTTGGGAAAATTATTATCTTAATAATAACTGGAATATTAGGACTAAGTCCAATGTTATTTTCAATTATCAGCGCATGAATTGTGAAATAATAATACCTATCAGATCTTATAAACATGAAATCTAATGCATTAAATGTTTATTTCAGTGTTTTAACGTTATTAATTTTTGTGATAAATCGAACAACATATTATTTATGACTTATGATAATGAATTATGAATTTAATTATGAAAGGTGGTATGGGACACCTCAAATAATGAACATGAAACCGATTATTTAGAGTGTAATGAGACACCCCAAAAAAGGCATGGAAATAGGTATTCAAAGAGTTATGGGACTATTTGGATACATGGCGTAAATAAACATATGAGGAATGTATTGGACTTGTTATGTGATTGGTGAGTCCCACTATAGTCTCTCGATGCATCTTTAGGTCTAATGAGATGAATAAGTCTATGGCACGATGCCTTGGAAATGTTATGGTTTAGGCACAAGGCCTTGACATAGATTTTATGGTCTTGGCACAAGGCCTTGACATAGTCTGACATTATACATTACTAACAATGTGTTAGTGAAAGACTGACCAAGGGATTTTCGACTAGTATAATGTCCCATGTTAAGAGACGTACTTTTGAGTATCAAAAGTATAAATACATTTAAAATTGTTTATTTGATATTTGAACTCAATTACATATGTAAGTAGTTTATCTATCTCCATGTGAATTTTAGTAAGGAGTGATATGTTTTCTTTATTTGTGAACATAAATCATGAGTTACTTTTTTGTGTAAGTCATATACTACAAACCTATATGTTTGAAGATGGGATAGTTAGTTTATGTATTGAGTAACATATATTACATTCTAGAACTGGTATGTATACTCATATTTTTTTTATATGGAGTTTTGAAATGATTTTTTTAATAAAAATGTTTTATGGAAATTTTAACAAATTTTTTTAAAAGTTATATTGGTTATTAAATCATTATTTTTAAATCCCCTTACTGAGCATTTGTATTCTCACACTACATTTTTAAATAAAAAATTTCAGGTATCATTTTTCAACAGAAGAAGCTTGAAAGAAGTTCCTGGTTACCCATAACCTGAACTGAATTCGATCCTTTGCACGGGACATGATGTGTAATTTATCAGTGCATGTTTTTGGTGAAAAATTACACATCATGTTTTGAAGGAACTAGCTCCGAGTATTCTGGGGTCGGGTCATCAGAGTTTGTATCAGAGGATTCTATTTATATAACTATGGAAAACCAGAACAGAACAAAGAGAAATTTACTTAAGAAATATTAAGAATGATTTTTTTTAAATTTTTAGATGGAAAACGAAAGTATTGTTCTTTTGTCTCTTACAATAGAAGTATTTGATACCATATTGGAAAAATCATGCGTATAAAACTACGAGACTTTTGAAAATTTTCATTTATCGTACAAGACCTCTATCAAGTATCCAACCCTCCTTTTCTACTCCAACATCACCAAAGAGCATGTTTCATCTAATACCTCAAGACTATGCTCATTTCTTATTCTACGCAAGAAAAGGGAAATATATTGAGGGTATCATTAAATGTTTTACCATACCCAACAATTTATTTTCTCTTGAGGACTTTTAGGAGGCTGCAAATGGGGGTGACCTCCCGGTATCATATCTATGTCAAATTTTACCTACGGTCTCCGTGGTCTAGTTATGTTCTTTGAAGCCCTTGAGAATGAGTCTATTCATTTGCATTATTGACACCATGTTCATACCGATGTCGCTCAAGTTGATACCTGACATGATTCTCTCAATATGAATTATAGATGTCCCCACACAGATGATCCTAGTTACACATGTTGCATCTAGACCAAGGAGATAGAGGAATTTCGAACTTCTTTAGGGATCCGTTTTTCTGAGAACTGGGGAAATCCCCATCATCGGTAGAATCTATGAGGAGTCATCTTAGAGGATTTCAAGAAATCCATACTAGTGTTTTGTGATAGGGAGAAAGAGATTACATAATTTATTGAATTTTATAAATCAGGATGGTGTATTATCTATTTTGATATGCTTTTATATAAAACAATGACACTCCTTAAACTAGAATTTCCATACTGAAGGCTGAATTCTTAAAAAATTCTCAGAAAGTACACATGAGTTCACCAACTCATATTTTATCATTACCTACTAAGCTATTAGAGAATATAATTATCAAGACATGATCAGAAGAGGACCAGCCCTATGCCAACTTACGTCAGACTTGTAAACTACCACATCAAGTGTCGAACCACCCAAACATTCTCTATATTTTCTAAGGAATCAATCTGGTGTATTTCCGTATCGTATTTGCACAATTTGCAGAATATATTAAAAGAGGAATGTATCATGAAGCTCTTTTTTTATGTTTCACTTTGGCTAATAATTACCGAGGTATAGGTATATTTCTATAATCTACTTTGGATGGTGACAATCAAGATTCCTACCTATTCTTGTTCCTGTGTTTTAGTATGTCTGGGGAACTCTACGACATCAATATTTTAAAGAATGACATAGAGCATTGGACTTATAAGGATTTGATACACTATGAAATTTTTGACATCCACACTTCCCATGCCTCTTTATTGAAGGTTGAGTTCTTTAGGAGCAGGTTGGACCCTAGCTATACCTAGTGTGTTTGGGCCAAAGAAATCGAGTAGCTGAATACTACCTTAGGAATCTACCTGAGGTCGTCTGCACCCTACCATCGGTGGTGTTCCCGGTAAAGGGGCATCAGAAGTGATGTTTATCATGTTTTACTAGTGGGACGTGTATGAATATTTTAGAATTTTGAGGAACCTATTCTATGAAGGGGAGGGGGGTTGTGATGCCCCAAAACTTTTTTAATAATAATATTTTGGTTCAATCTAGAACAAACTTGAAAAATAAAAACAAGGCATATCAAATCTAATTAAAGACAAGTGACTATTTTTTTAGCCATCCGAGTTTAAAATCAGATTACCATTAGTGTTTTATTAAATGTATATAGTTATTATTTAATGACAGTTTCTTGAAAAATAAAAAAATAAAAATTCAATTGTTTAATTTAGAAGTACAGTTTAAATTAAGTATATTATTATTTATGAATTATTAATTAATAGAATATTTTACTAATAAATATACTAACATATGAATACAACTAATCTGTATCTTGTTTTCCAAATATGATATATATATATATATATATATATATTCATATGAAAACAAGATTTGAGTTATAAATATATAAAACTAATATTGTAATTTTATATATATGATTGACAATTATTTCATTGATATATTTTAACGCCATTATTTATGTGAACTAATATTCAATCTATTATATGAATACTTACATAGATTTTTATATATTTTCGAAAAAAATGATGTATACATATTATAAATTTTGATTAGATTAAAGATTAATAACATTATTAACATTTTGGATTTTGTTTAATAAAATAATAAATATAAAATATCACTATTTTAATTGAATAATTAAAATTCTACAAATATGAATGATATTTTAAATAATGATTCATGTTACATTGAATCATATATATATATATCATATTAACATTTTCTCTAGGGTTTCAAAATTAAAAATATATTGTACACATTAGGATAATTATTATTTTGATAACATATTTTCAATTTTCAATTATTAATTTAATTTATAAAATTATATGTATATAATATAAAATATATAAATGTATATTTTTAAAATAATATAATAATAATAAATTTTACATTTTAAAGATAATGATAAAATAAGTTTAATATATTAATAGTATGTCTAATTTTTGACTTTGTAAAAGTTATTGACAATATATGATAATAATAATTTATAGATTTAAAATAATGAAAATTAGGAAATAAGTACATAAAAAATAAAAATATATATAATAATAATAAAATCAAAAGAAGTAGGAGATATATGAGGAGGGTCCTGATTATGGGAAACCCATATTAGGGTATCTGTAGGCACCGATCTAGAGGTGGGAGAGTCTAGCGAACACCGTTACTTTCATCAGGCTATGGTCGGGATGCATCACCCACGGGGGTGGCTTCAAGTGGGTCCGACGATGTGTGGAGAGGAGTCAGTCGAAGTTCCCACGTCTAGAGGCCGGGGTGCTCCATTTCAAACCAGAGAATCCAAGGTTCTCAGAAGGTTGTGCATTGGTCTGTGTCACACATGGTGGTATTCACAGTCATCAGGAAGGAGGTCGATACTGAGTCGAGTTCAAACGGTAGGAGGCGCAGCCTTGCAGTAGAGTCTGATCCTAGTGCTTCATAGGATCTAGGTGGTATTTTACATCAACGATAGGGTATTGCAATCAGAATTTTTATTCTAACTACAAAAGTAGGTTTCCAACTTTTATTTTGGTGTTTTTTAGGATTTTGAATTTAGATGTTGATTAGTATAATAGGAATTTTTGTCCAGTTATTGATTGATTTTCTTTATTTTTTTTCTGTTGGTTTCAATTGGGTCACAGTATAAAAAAATATATTTTTTCTTAATTGAATTTCTTTCATTGTCATTACCTGTTGCTGTTGTTGACAATTTTATTCGCTCAATAATCATCTAATTTCATGACTTCTTGAATACTCTAATTTTTTGGTGGCCTATGAATATATATGTGATTTTGTGTAAATAGAGGAAGGAAAATCCTTTTTGGGAGGATAAACTCTGCACAATCCATCACTTTTTTTATTTTCTTACTACTAGCCTAATTCTTTGCAATGATTTGGGTTCATCATTTAATAAAAGGGTTAAATATTTGTCTCGAACATTTATTTATTTTACTATCTAATGTTTTGTAAGGAAATTTTGTTTATTTATATATACACTTTATTTTCTCGTACACGTAAGGGATAATTTTCTTCTAATTAATTTATATTTAAGGTTATTGTCTTGCAAGTGTTCATTATACTTTTTCTTCCTTTTAATAACCCAGATATATACATTTTACAAGCCGGTATATAAATTATACTCACACCCATATAGTTTTAATCGGCCCATGTCTAATTCTATCAAGTGTTTATTTTCAATGATGTTTTAAAAATGTAAGGGAAATTTATTTATTTCATTATACAATCTCTATTTTATGGTTCGCGTAAGGGAGTTCATATGCCTAAAATTAGAATTAATTTTTTGATTCTAAGGGTTTTTTATTATTAAACAAATTACATTTCTTTTAGGATGTTAATATATGTATATGACTTTAGTTTTTAGAATATATAATATAAGGGTGAATTAAAAATTATTTAGATTAAAAAAGTTTATTTATTTATTGAAATTATATCCTCTAGTTTCTGGTTCTATATATGAGGTGAATCATTTTATTTTTCAAATGTATATTGGATTGAGATATATTTAGGTTATAATTAGTAAATTTAAGTTTTTTCAAATTTAAATCTAGGACAAATACATGTAAGTACATAATATAGGTGTGTGGTCACAAGATTTTCTTCACCATATAAATATACTTATAAAAGTATTTGGTGGTAAAATGGACGACTATTTGCATCAAATCGATGTAAGTGGGTGCAACATGTACAATATATATATATTTGTGTGTGTGTGTGTGGTTATATGTATGCACCTATTAGATTTCACCATAACTCGAATTAAGTTGGCCTAAAAAAAACTTCGGTGGTTAAAGTATGGTTATGATATGTTTTATTAAATTCTCACGAATTCATGAATTACATAAAACAAATGTTTCAATGAAAATCCATTGGCCTTATATGTTATGAAGCATATGGAATGTCCATTAATTCAGACATGACCATTTACCAGTGCATGATTGTGTACAAATGACAATTGTATTAATTTAAAATTACTAATTTTAAACTAAAAATATTCATTTCCATGAATCAAGGATTTTTAAAATTAAGGAAATATCATTTTATTTGGTAATCACATCCATTCATTACATGCGCATTTTCAATTAATATCACATGCACAAAAAAACTTACTAGTTAATGTAGGTTGTTGGGAAAATTATTATCTGAATAATAACTGACATGTTATGATTTAGTCCAATGTCATTTCCATTTATCAGTGCATGAATTGTGCATTAATAATACCTATCCAAAGTTATAAACATGCAATCTAATGCATTGAATGTTTCTGGAAGAGTTGTAAAGTTATTAATTTATGTGATAAATCGAACAAATTATTATTTATCATTTATGATAATGAATTAAGAATTTAATTATTCAAGGTGGTATGGGAATCCCAAATAATTATCATGTAATAGATTTTTCGGAGTGGTATAGGAAACCCCAAATAAGGGTCATGGAATTAGGCATTCAAAGTTGTATGGGACACTGTGGATATATGGCCTTACTAGACATATGACTAGTGTATTGGACTTGTTAAGTGGCGGGAGAGGCAAGCTATAGCCTCTCGATGAATCCATCAGTAAAATGAGACAAATCAGGCCTTAGAACGATGCCTTGGGAAAGTTATCGTTTAGGAATGAGGCCTAGACATAGATTTTATGGTCATGGATCAATTCCTTGACACAATCTGACATTATACATTACCTCACTATGTGTTAGAGCATATCCAACCAAGGGATTTTTGACTAGTATAATGTCCCTGGTTAAGAGACTTACTTATGATCATCAGAATTATAAATGCAAGGAACAATGTTTATTCTATATTTTAACTCAATTACATATGTCAGTAGTTTATCTATCTCTATGTGAATAGTAGTAATGAATTTAATCTTGTCTTTATTTGTGCACTTAAATCATGTGTTAATTTTATGTGTAAGTCATGTACTATAAACCTACATGTTAGAAGCTGGGTTAGTTAGTTTATGGATTGAGTAACGTATTTTACATTCTGGTATTGGTATGCATACTCTGATTTTGTTTATATACAGTTTTAAAATGATTTTTTTAATGAAAATGTTTTATGGAAATTTTAATGACTGTTTTAAAAAGATATATTAGTTTAATATATTATTTTTTTTAAAACTCTTTACTGGGCATTCATATGCTCACCCTAAATTTTTAAATGGAAATTTTCTGGTATTAGTTTTCATCATATGAATCTTGATAGAAGTGCCTGGTTTTCCAAAACCTAAACCGAATTCGATCCTCTGCATGGGACATGATGTGTAATTTATTAGTGTGTGTTTTTGGTGAAAAATTTCACATCATGTTTTCAAGGAACCAGCTCTGGGTATTCTGGGGTTGGGTCAACAATCCTCTCATGCCTTATGCCTTCCCAAAATTAATCACAAATATCCTCCCATGATCCTCCCCCACAACCATCATCCCTTGGTATCATAAAACGATTAAATCATATTCCCTTAAGAGGATCTCAAGTAAGGTTAATTCATCAGGTAAAATTCTTCTTTTTTACTATTTCACTTTCTTGATCCTTTGTTCTCTTTTCATTCATATCCTCTCTTTATTTAAATGTTATTACAACTCCAGTACCAAACATTTACATTACTGTTATTATGCTAATTGTTTAATTCATTTTCATCTCTTATTTCCCCTCATATGTGATAAATATGAATTATTGTTTGAGAAGTGCTGACTTATCACATTCATGGATGACGATGATTTCAATTTTATTAACATTCATAAAATCAAAAAACGAAACCATTTTATGGTTTAACTAGACTATTATATATTTATGTAATATTGTGAAATTTTCTAAGAGATTTATGAACCCATTGTGTATAATAATAATACAAAATTAAGTAATTGTGAGAAAGATGGCCAAATTAATTCAAGAGTTTATCATTAATGTTTTATATATTGATTCACCTTCACCAAAAAAAATAATTTTATAAACATTTAATTGTAATAATGTTAATCAATAACAAATAAATTCTATTATGTACTTCATCTCACATATTACATGAACTACCATACTCTTTTATAAGTTATTCGATCAGGAATATAATGAAAATGAGCACTCATGAACAATCATATTCAATCCCTTAACCCATCTGAAAGGCCATGAATGAATTTAATAAAGTCATAACAAACAAAATACATATATAAAGGGTTATTTTACTTTTAATTGATAACCTTATTTTTTTATTCAGTCCATTAAGTTAAAATTAAGAACACCCTCATGTTTAAGGTAAGGGACCCTCTATCTATTTTATTCAAGAATCACCCTATGTTGTGTCATTTTATTTTTATTTCCTAATGATGAGGTATGTTTTTAAACCTCCCCATACTGACCTTATGATATATAAATTATGGGGCACCCCTTCATCTCTCATCACGCCCCCACAAGAACACCCATTACCATACCTAAATGTTTGTGTAATGTCTCAGATTTTTCTTGTAATATTTTTAAATATTATATGGTATTATTTAAAGACCAAATATTTCAATTGTGTGCGATTTCAAGGCCCAGAGTGCCCAGAAAAAATGTTTAACTTAATTTAAACATTAAAAAACACAAGTGATTTGTTTTCATATAAAGTGGAATAAATTTTAAATAGGTTTCTGGATCAAAAATCTGAGCGAATTGATGCATTCAGAGCAACAAATTTACCTTAGGAAGGGACTAACATCGACTAACACAGGTCGGCTTCAAAAGATAGTTTTTGAACATTTTAATGAAAATAAAATAAAATAATAATTTATTTTATTTTAAAATATTTTGATAACGCTATGATGATTATTTTCTTTAAATAAATAGGATCCCAGGGTTATACTCATAACCATGGAAAATTTTCCCCTAGAATCCTTTGGAGCTATGAAGAGGTGCCAAACATGAAGTATTTTTGACGAACGTCGACGAACGATGACGTGTGGATTTTTGTGCAGTGAGATCAAATCCCAAACGATGACTTACCTATGTCATCATCGATGACTGGGGTAGGTTTTTTATTTTTTGATTCTTTTGCTTCCCCATTATTTGAATAAACAACGAAAATGGATCGACCCACCAACAGGGTGATCTGCAAATAGGGCGTTCTTACGGGGGGGCATCAATTTTGTTTACTTTTGGGGTTTTTGATTTGGGAATTGATTAAATGATAATTATTTTAATGTAATTTTGATTCTCCTGTTCAACCTATTAACAAAGGATGATTGACATCTTGACGAACGATGGTGGAGGTGCTTTCCTTATTTGTTTTATGAATTTTTTTCCTCTTTTCATCGTGTTCGTCACGTTCTTCGGGGGCGATGAACAAGGGGTTATTGAAAGTCTGTTTCACCACTCAATGATCGAAAATTGAAGATCCTACATCACAAAGACCTAGAAGTGGTGCGACGACGATGTAGGACAATGAATAAGATTAGATTGGGAGAGACAGTTCTTCGAGTGTTATTCGAACGGGAGGATTGATATGCGTTTTCAGAGCCGATCGGAGGTCTGAAACCAACTGAGTTGGCTACGTGGTTTCAGGGAAACCAAATCCCTTGAGTTCCATGGGAATCGGGGGGATGGATTGAAGAATGAAGCATTCCCCAGGGTGTGGGATGAAGAACTGCATTTTCTAGAAATTCCCATTAAACACTGCGTGTATACCTAATAAAACATTATGTGGGACTGACTCATCGGCGGTTAGTGTTCTACGATGCACGAAGTGATGAAATGGAATTTTCTTCAAAGAACATGGAATGTGGGTCCTTACGCATGGCTCGACGTGTATCTCAGGTGATACACATACACGGGATGGAGTACATGATCATGTACTCTACCACACGGCCAGGCCAGACCGGCTACACTGGTTACCCCATGTTCCAGTTACATGAGATGGTGCACATGGGATAAATCCGGGTACTAGAACACAACCGCGAACATGAATCCGACCCCAGTTACTCGGACATGACGTGTGATCATTACTACACACCACATACTGACCTTTATACACGATAAGCCTTGTGACACAGACAGTTGTACACAGGCAGTACCTGGGGTCAGAAGACACGGTGTGTGACACTTCTACACGCTATGTAATTTTCAGTACATGGCTTGATCTTCTTGTAAACCGTATCTTGGACATGTTTTGTTTGTGTTAGTACCCCTATTTATCATTCCCCAGAAGGTCAGGTATCATTTCCTTCTACATGAGTATGTTTCCTTCAGCTGGACATCCCTAGATACAATCAAGTATCCCTCCGAGAGGCCCGGGGAGATTCTCTATCAGTTCATGACCATAGTTAGAGTCAGGTATCGATGTGAATAATTCTACAGGGAACTGATCCTCTACCTAGAAGGTGAATCTGGGTGAGTCGCGATATCTGCCAAGTCCCTAGAAGTGATCCTCATCTATGTATCATGATCTTCCCCAATAAAGAGTGTGTTCTCCTAGAATGAGTGTATCTATAGCTTGTGACTTTTCTTGATGGAAAATAATTCTCAGATGGATGTCATCAGAGTTATCAGACTTGTGGAGTGAGTTCTCTCA